>OZ009940.1:8721334-11221334 GCA_963932045.1 Caenorhabditis sinica | reverse complement strand
TCAAGAGATTTCTTTTCAGCTAGTTTTCGTGTAAGTTGATCTTTTTCAAGTTTTTTTCGCAAAACTCGTGGTAAATCTGAGATACCTAGTTTTAAAGAACTGTTCAAGAACAATCACTACGGAATCTATTTTAGGTTCGGAAATCAAACTTCTAAACTTATCTCGTTCTTGATTTCTCCACCGTATTGCTACTCTAGTTGTATGCTTCCAAAGACCCAAAAGTTTCAAATGAACTTTTTGGATATTTTTTTGCTCTCTTGAAAAGTATCATTCTCCACCCTCACCTCGGGTAAATTTTATCAAGAAAAACTGATCATTGGTCCCTTCCATTGGTCCTATGGGACCAATATCCCATGATCCTATTTCCCACATCCGAGAATCCAGAAATTGATTTATATACTGTTTTCATTCTCTCCTTGAAAGCATAAAAACCCAAATCATCTGTCTCATAAAGTTCGTCAAAAGTCCAAAAACTGGGGTGGGATAGTTGAGTGAGGGACCCCAAGGGAGTGATTGTTCGTCATCGTTTCCGCTGACACCTGTCCGTGTTTTCTTTGTCTTTTTCTACCAATTTTTTCTGGCTTGTCCTCGTTCGAGAGTCCCTCCCCCACTTTTGTTGTTTTTTTCCGCCGGCTCTCTCAGAATGAGTATGTTTCTGATTCGACCTTTTCACACATGTGTTTCGATTCAAAAATAATGGAGTCTCTTTTGAAAATCCCCTCTCTTTTGTTTCCTCGGCCAACGACTTCTTATTGTTCTTCTCTTCCGTTACTTCCCAACAAAACCATGCCAAAATCGCTGAAAGCGGTGTCCAGTGCATGCGCCAAAAATGCACCACACCGAACAGAATTTAATTATTTCACTCGCCCTCTCGGCTCGTTTTCGGCCTCCGGAGCCTCGCACTCTTCCCTATCAACTCCTCGTTTCGTCTTCTTCTAGGGTTGAAACCTTCCCAAAGTTTGTCTTTTCTGTGTTTTTCTGCTTTTCTTACTTTTTTTCTTGCTTCGTTTTCCTTTTTTCCCATTCACTCGTGATTTTCTGCAATATAGTTTTTTCCCCAGTAATCTAGAATCATTTTGTTGGTAATCAAGGCAGGCTAACCGAATTTGTTTTGCTAGACATAATCGAGTATTTGGTGATCGGATCATTCAATTAATGATCTGACCCAAAGCTATGCGGAGATCGTATAAACTTTCAGAAGCTTCCAGAAACTTCCAAGTCTCATAAAGTTTTCTTGAACAACTCGTTGAGACTGCGAAGTTTCAAACTGAGTCGTGGATCCTATAATTTCAGCTTTAAAAAAACAAGTTAATGGAAGAAACCTTATACATAATTACATTTTTCTGGAAATAGTTATTCTAGTCTACCGGAACACAAATACACACATCGAGATGTTTTCATAAACAAGTTTGACGTAATAGTCTAACCGAATCAGGATCTCTAGATCTGAAATATCTCAGCTTTATTTCTTGATCGTGTACGTCCAATCATATAATTACGGATGAAAATAACTCTTCCAGTCCGCAAGTAGGTTTCTGAAAATGGGATTGGCGTAGTTTGAGTTTTTTGTGTAGAAAAGCATGAGATGTTCGTCAGAGCCACTTAGAAATCTTGACAGTAGACAATAGCTAACTAACCACCCAACTCAGATTGCAATGAAGTTCCAATTCTAGTATCACTTTGTATTTTTGAAATTCGCACTTTATAAAAAATAACAAAAGTCTGCTAGCGATTATCTGCCCTATCTGATATCAGAATACCACCCTTCCAATACTTGGATCTGGATTTCTTGCACCTTCTGATCTTGTACTCATTACCAAAAATTGAACCCGTATCCAAAACTTGCACATCGTTATTAAAGCACAATAAATATACATGACCAACCACCAACTCCTCCTGCTCCACCTCCTTATCCTCTTTATATTCTGATCCTGATCCATTTTTAAGCTTTCTCTCTCCTCCTTATTCCCAGAGTTGTCTATCATGAGACTCTGCAACTAGTCGTTTTCATTTTTCCCATCGCATGACCTATCTGAAAAAAAACACCACTCAAATCTACATGTATGCCTATTCAATCAGATCTGAACCTTATGGATACAATGGGAAAATCTGAAATTCTTAGAAAAGGGTGGAGTTTTCAGAGTACTGAATAGCATACTGATTTAGTATGAAGTAGGTGTTAACTAGATAGAAATCAGAATACAAATCCTTTATATATCTGGTTGGCAAGGTGATAAATCTGAGCAAAAAGCGGGCTTCTTTTCTCTTTTTCGATATTACTCCTTGTTTTTTCCCAATATTATCTACTCATTCTCCACATTTCTTGTCCTCCTGACCCTCATTTTTCGCATACAATAATACCCGAAAAAGACAGAAAAAAGCACAAACAGAGCCTTGAGAGTGTACGAGAAAGAGACCAATAATTTGGCCAATTTCGTCTTATTGCCTCGCAATTTCGCGCTCCTCAAAATTCGTGTGTCTCCAAACCAACTGCTTCTTCTTCTTCTTCGTTTTCATCCCATCGTTTAAGAAATAGAAGAAGAAATAGTGGGGTCCCCAGTCCTACCTCTTCCTTTTTTTCTTTCTAATTACGCATTTTGCTATCTGATCGGGCCTTTCCTCATTCAACCCAAAAATTCAACGGCTCCTCCGATGCGTCAACGTTTTCTGCTCCCTCTCTCGAGGCTCTCCCTTGCTTTTTGTTTCATTTCTTACCCTTTATTTTTCGAATTTCTAGTTCCAAAAAGTTCAGTCCACTCCAGTTAGTATTGGTTTTAGGTTCGGGCGACCTCCGAAGAGTAAACGTTTTGAATTTCACACATTTTTCTCCGTTTATGTGACGCATTCTCATCGCAGCTAGAATCCATTTGCCACGTCATAACTCTCGCCTTCTCGAATTCCCACGACCAAGTTCATGAATTCTATCCTTGATCATTTATTCCTGGATTTTATCTCTGCTCTTTTCAACCTTTCCCCGTTTTTTCCGTCCATTTTTAAACTGATTCGAGTCTTTTTTCTTGAATCGATCCAAGAATATTGTTTACGTTTCCATACAGAAGAATAAGAAGTGTTACCACCCGAAAATTGGCAGTGTTTAAATATGGGAACAAGTGCCAATTTAAATATGTGTCAAATGGGGTCTGAATAAATATTTATAGAACAGAGAAAAAAGTGGGAGGAGTGTTGTTTTACTGTCTTACAAGTCTTCGACATATTTTTCTTCGTTGTGTTTCGTTTTTGAAGAATTTAGAAGGTTTCCAGAGAACTAGAACTATTTATAAGTCAAGATATCATATTAAATCCTCAGGACCCGATACTATATGTTTCCTTATTACTTTTTCCATTTTGTGCTCCTGTTTCGTTAAGCACGACTCATCTTTCTTCTTTTCAATGTTCTGTGTCTTGTCTTCATTAATGGTGTTTTGAAATCTTACAGTTTCTAAAACAAGCTCATTATCCATGAGTCTTAACTTCATCAGATCCGATTCTTAACCGTTCATATGTTTCACATTTTTAAGCTAGCTTGTAGACCTCCGGAAATACCAAACTAAGAGATTTCTGGATTCCCTGTATTCGAATTTCAAACATTTCAGTTATTCCGGACCAACGAACTTTCAGTTTCTACATTTTCCATACCGCATTTTTTGTACCTTTTCAGCTGATACTTTTTTTTTATAGGTTTCCAATTTTCCACCTTTCTGTAGCTGGTCTTCAAGTATCTTATGCCAAACCTCTCATTTCTCATTCTCTTGCCAACTAACTTTCAAAACAAATTTCCAAATTTTCAGATGGAATAACTGCAAAATCTACGCCCTCCCAAGATGAAATTCCGATCACTGGCCCTCTCTCTCCGTGTATTCGGTGTCAAGAACCGTCTACTGCAAGCGAATCAAAATGAGGTTGGTTCTTATAACTTTTTCCCGTCATTTGACACACTTCTCTTTTTAGTAAAGGTTTCTTGCTCTTTCTCTACGCTCAAATGAATAGACACATTTGCATTTTTTATTTGCTACCTTCCTCTTGATCGAAAAAAGTTTCTTCTTAATCGACCCGTTTTTTGGTTCCTTTTTTTGTCCTCTAGACTATATTAGGGATTAACGGGCGTCGCCGTCCCCTAGTCGTTCAAAAAACCGCCACTTTGTCACATCTCATCAAGTATGTTTCGTGTCAAAATTTTTGGGGTGCAAACATATTCAGTTCATTTTTTGGAAATGTGCAGTAGGATATGTACTAACCTATTTTTCACTGTAGCTTTAACACTAAATTTGAGTATACAGCTATTGCATTCCAAATTCATTTTATTTTAATTTTCGGTTTGCAGGTCTTGAACCTAATAACTTTAACGATTGGGTTGATTACAAGTTAAAATTTTTGGAATAGCTGTCTTCGCAAAGCTTAGCTTAAGAATTGAACTTTGGAGTCTGAATCTTTCTGTATGTTCAGGAACCGACTCATCAAGAAATTCTCAATGTAACGTCTTCCCTAATTTACAACAGTCAACAAATTCACTCTCGAAATTTCCGAGTTCATTAGAGCATGTTTCTATGGAACAAGGATTCGTTTTGCACTTGCAAAAAAACTCTTCTTTTTCTTCTTTTCTTCTTCTGTTTCTTCCGCTTTTTCTCATCTCATCCCATTTTCCAAGTGAGCACAGATCGCATTTCATCTCATATCAGACATGTCTCTCTTCAATTCTTCCCTCTCTTTACCTCATACATTTTTGGAGGGTCCACAACTGATCGAGTTTCGAAAGACGACGTCTTCAAATTGAACTTTAAGATCCGTTTTTTTCTTTTTTCGGAATAGAAAAGAAGAATAAGAAGAGGAAGAAGTTGTGTGAATGCAAACACCTCCGCCCCCATTTTTCCCTTTTTTTTTGAAGTTGTCCGGAGGGTCGTATAAATACCATGTAAAGTTTTGATGTGGGCAATGATTCGGAACTCGTCTCTTTCTATTTTTTGAACTTTATTCTTTTGGCGGTCTTTTTTGGTAGAAAGTGTTCAATTATAAATGAAAAAATAACTCATGGAGAATACAGAATGTTCAGAAACCTTTTAAAATCCGAGTTCTGGACTTCAACTTAAAAGATCTTAACCCAATATCAAAAAAATTTGGGAGTTCTATTGAATTTTGGCTACAATTGATACCTGTGAACTTTTAAGATTAGGAGTATTGAAACTAGGCTTATTATATTCTGGTTTTCTAATCGATCAGTTGAATTTAAGATTTTTATTCGACTTTCAGAAAATCCTATTTTTCTTCAAGACCACCGTGAGCGGTTTGAAAACGATTTTTGGGTTGAAAAAGTTTGATTTCCCTAGTTTTCGGTTTCCGATCAGCGTCTCATCTCCAGACAAAACCGAACCTCAAGTGTTTTGTCATCTTAACATCTCATATTTCGTTTTGTTCGTCTCAATTGATGTTTACAAAAATTCATAGGTAAACACATTAAGTATTTTGATCTGAAATCTACATCGAAAAGTTTCCGAACAATCTTTTACAGCTAAAATAGTTCTGATTTTCTGACTTCCCAGTCTTGACTCAAAAAGTAGTTTCCTGTATCAACTAGACCTTCCTGACAAGCTCTTCTGATCACCTTCTTCCGGTTTCCCTCCAGACTACAAAAAGTTCAAAACTAACGTTTTCTTCTTTTTCTACGTATTCTGAAGTACACACAGCTCCATCCGGATCCCATTTTCTGCTCGTTTGCCCTTATTTCCTCCTCCTTCTTCTTTCCCTTTCAACTGATAATTCGATTCGAACCCAACACTTTGGAAAAAAGAGGGAGCAGGGCACGTGCTCAATGTGTTTATGCTTGCTCTTTGCTTTTTCTTCTCCTTTTCATCTCTTTTCTCGCCGTGTTGAAACTTTAAAGAAACTAGGCGAACACTTATTCAAAATGAGGTCAACGTGAGCTCTATAGTGACAAAATGCAGATGCCGGAGGGAACAGTAAGGGAAGTCCAGGCAGTAGAAGGAAATTGAATATGTCTGATAGGAGTTCAAGGTAAATAGTTCAGCTAAGCCAGTTCAATTGTTCCCAGCTTTCTAATTTTGAATAATATTCATATTATGTATCCAATCTGGGAGTAAACTTTCAAACTATGAAGGCAACTTTTCGGTCCATCAGGAAACAGAAGCTTCCGGATCCTCAAATTCGAATTTCCTGATTTTCGGAACTCACAACCAAGGAATCAAAACAAGTCAAATCAAATCACAGTAAATCAAATCATCGTTATATATAATTAAATCATGAAAAGGTTTCCGTTTATGCAGCCTGGAAATCACCTACATCTGGAAAGCAGGTGAATAAGAGGTTTGGCTAATTTTTGAGATTCTGATTTTCTATTGAATTCCGTTTTTAGAATTGGCTGCAATGGCAATTATGTAATAAAACTTTTCTGAAAACTTGGAGTTATCAAGGAAGATTCACTGTGGTCCTACTGGCTTCCCAATATTTATTTTCTAAAAATTTCGAAATTTTCAAAGAATGTGAACCCCACCCACCCCTCGCGATCAGATATCAGTCTCACTAGAAATGCCACCAAAACATATCAAGTTCAAAAATTGTCATCATCCTCGCATCCATCCGATCTCGGGAGGTCTCTCTTGAGTAGTTAGTGACACAAAACAAACAATTGATTTATTTGTGGGCGTATTCCCTTTTTCTTTTCTCTTTCCCTCCCAAAATCATCGTAAACCTAGAAGGTCCTCCCATCCTCTCTCATCTCCGTTTCTCTCTTTATGGAAATCCGGTTTCGACCCTGTAGGCAGAATACGATCCGACGCGAAAGCAACGCCATCGGATTTCAATTTCCAATCTCCCCATACCAAATTGCCGTTGAATCGAAGAGGAGACAACACATGTTTTGGCAATTAAAATGATTTTGAAGTCTCCCACGCCCTTTTCTTCCAAAACATGTGGAGGGTCCGATCGAAAACCACTATTGTGAGAAGATCCCTGTGCTTCCGACTGCTTCCGAGATGTTGATGCCATCGCAAACTTTGTGTTCATCTCGTTTTCGTTTTGGTTTTCACCTTTTCCTTTCCCAATTTTTCCCCTGTGTTTGTCACTTATGTTTGTCGGGGCGCCTTTCCCTCCGACAGTTGCGAGTGTTTCTCTGGTATGTATATTTAGTGGTTGGCCCCGAGAAATTCCTCTCACCTGCCTGTATTCTCCTAGTTTTCTCATCCCTATATACTTTCTCTTTTTCTTCTTCTTCTTCACTTTCTGCTATAACCTTTTCCAGACAACTGTTCCCTTCTTTTCATCATTTCTCTCAAACACAACAAACCATTTATCATTCTTGTCCTCCCAGAGTCCCCCTCTTTTCCCTATTCTCACACCTCTTGATTGAACGATGAAAAGCATGAAGACATCCATCACCTTCGTATCCCTTTAGAGCACCCATTCGCAAAACCACAGCAATTTTTTATTGTTTCCGTACGCTTCTGGTTCGAGAGACAACTGTTTTTAATTTCTTCTTTCTTTCTCTTTTCATCAAGAATCGTTGTATTGTTTTCTATTGATTCTCGCCTTGATCAATCTAAACTGCCCACGTTTTTAGACTTTGTTTACTGATTGTTACTCTATTTTTTGTACTGGGAGGTATGTGGGCAGATGATCGAGAATCTAAAAATCTAGGGAGAATTCCAAGAATCTGCCGATGAAGATTCAGAATGATTCTGTACATTTCAAAAAAGCTCAGTTCTACTTTTCTGTAAATTGGCCTAGACATTCATGCACGATGTTTCCCATATCGTTCTGAATCTAGTGTCTATTTTTTCTTCAATAGTGTCTATTTTTTCTTCAAATTTTACTGGTTTCCCACGAACTTTGAAGAACGACGCCTACGATCCGTTTTGCAGCCCCTGTAACCGCTCTTCTTCGGATATCATGCATATTTCCTCAGAATCCAATTCATAGATACACCTTCCCTTCTTTACCCCCAACGTCTTCAATCATTCATATCCCTTCTTCCGTTTTATTATCCCAGACGACGGCTACAAAGCCAGTCGATTCGTAGTAATATCGCGTGTAGACATGAATATGGTGCGCACAAAAACGACTCGGAATATATGTATCCACACATTCATTCCTTTTGTGAGCTCCAGAAGGCTCTCAACTAAACGAGCAGCAATTTGGGACGATGAGAAGCAGAAGAATCAGGAGCAGAGCACTGCTCGGTGCTCGGTGAGCCCTGTCTTTTGGCTCGAAATCGCAGTCAATCAGCTCAGAATGCATCTGAATTATTTGTTTGTGTTCTTCCTCCGTGTCAACGACTGCTCACGGGGAGGCTCCGCCGAATCCTTCGGTTTTTCTCTTTCTTTCTTCTTCTCGACGCCTACAAAATTGCTGTCAATTTCTATCCGCCCGTTTCTTTTCTCCCATTCTCATTCCGTATATTTATTTCTCTTCACATAATTCTAGCCTATCAAGTTCACTCTTTCCAACCATCTTCTTCTTTCTCATGCCACGTCGCTTCCACACATAAACCACTCGTCGGGTCAATGAACGTTCCTTCCGAGCAACTACTTCCAACGTCTCCGACTGTATAAATCGATGTAGGCGTCAATGTTTTGAAGACGTTTCCTCTGAAAATAGTACCGTAATCCGCCTCGTCTACATCTGGGATCTCCTCATGTTCTAATTTTTCCACCACTCAACAGATGTTCAAATCTCGGAAAAAATTTACGACCTACATATTATTTTCAACATTCATTCGAATATTGAGCTGTGTAAATATAAAATTTTCCCACTGCTGAACACAAAACTGCCTTCTTCTCCTACTCCTCCCCCTCGTTCTTCATCCACCCTCTCGGAACCGAACTAATTCTCTAAAAAGTGAACTTATTCTCACGTCGGATAGTATTTGCAAACAGCGACATTGTATTTTTGTCCGTCAAGTGATCCATCGCTACGAGCCGCGCACTCTTGAACCGAGCATCCCACTTTTCGTGTCTCTCCCCAGATTATCTGATAAAAAAGTTTTCGCTTTCAAACCCACTGTTATTGGAAACACTCTAACTCCAGTACCTGTGTCGCGTGGCCGATTCGTTTGTCGTATCGAGACAACTGTAGGTTCTTGATTCCAGCAATAGCGATTTCATCACCCATTCTTTCGATTCCCCGCTGAAAAGCAAGCATTTTCAAGAAAGATGACATTACTTTGAAAGCATGGGTTTTTCAGTATCATATGGCCAGATGCTTCGGATGTTTGACCCAGTTACTGTAACATACTAGAAGTGCATCTGAATAATCCAAAGGATCGGTTCGAAAGTAGAATGCATTCTCTCCTCTCACTTCCTCTAACCCATTCATTTTTTCATTCAACTTCTCCATTCCCAGATTACAATCTTTCGCACGATTTTGAGCCTCCAGCTCCAGTTGACAATCCCACATCTGAATGACACTTGTGTATTAGTCGTGCTACATTCGAAAATTCTAACCAATTTCGGCATATTAGCCGCCGGCGGAAGATATTTCTCATCAACCGCATACTGACCGAGAGCCACTTTTGACCGAATATCATTGTGTTTCTGGACAATAAATGAGTCAGTTAGGGAAATGAAAATGAGAGAGAAGGAGCACTTACATCGAGTATCAAATTCTGGATTCTCGCCGGCAAATTGAGACCGCAGTGTTGAGGAGCCATTTTGGTGATGACCGAGAAACGAGATGGGCGAGGGTTGGTCACTGAAAATGACAGAGGTATTCAATGACCAAGTGATGTGCCCACTTTTTTGTGTGAAAAAATTATTAGGTAACCCAAAAAAAACGTTCAATGTTCTTTTTATATGCTTACCAGCTAGGATGTTGTAGGATAGGATGATGACCGTTGCGGCTAGGAAGAATCCCTTGAGTCCGAATTGCCACGTGGCGCTGAAATTTATGAAAGTGACGAGAGGAGCAATTATGGATTTCTTCTGGATTTCTGGGATAATTTCTGATCCGTCTGTTTCAATTAGTATTCTTCACAGTCTAAGGGTTTCTAGAAATTCCGGACTACAAGAATTTTCAAAATCTCTAGATACAATCCCTTTTTCTGACCCTGATGTATCCCTGAGATTTTTTCGAGAAGTACTCTTTTCACTTAAGAATGCTATAAATATACTGTTTTTACAACATGAACTGCCCTTGCCCATCTTTCTTTCTCTATTTCTATCCAAAAAAGGGCATGTTGTTCATATGTTTCTCACCTGTATGAACTAGTTCCAGCATTCTTCTTCTCCTTGTTTCGTCCATCATTCTCTTTGTTGGTTTCCTCCATTCTTACTCCATCTACTTCTTCTTCGTTTCTCGTTAGAGGAGGCAATCGGCCGTTCGACCCTTCACTACTACTGCCAACAACTGTTCGTCTCTCGATTGCCGCTGTTTCTGCTATTTGCATACTTCCATCAGTCTCGTTTCTCGTTTTCTCCCATCAAAACTTTTCTCTTCTTTTCTGCCCCCAAATCACCACCACCCCCAAAACGTACCCATCAATAATCAACGATGCTGATAAATACTCTTTTGTTCAAGTGGTCTGAAAGAGAAATGAAGAAAAGGGAATTGTGAAATCAAGAATAATATTAAAATGAGACTGTTACAAAAAAAAAAGAGGCGAGCCGCGTGTTCTTATCAATTTCCCCCAGTTTCCTACCTCCCAGAAGAGTGAGTCATTGATAACGAAGTCTACAATTTCTTCTTCTGATCACATGTTTGGAAACCGAACGAATCTCTTCTAGACCCTCAATTCAATTGAGCCACTACCGCTCCACCTAATTATAGAGTCTCCGTTTCCTTTCTCCCATTTCTCCCCTATTTTCTCCTCCCTCCTGCTTCAAATACCTTGAAAAATAGAAGACAACCTATTCCTCTATTCAATTTTCGGTTCTCCATCAATTCTCAATTCAAGTGTTTGTCTTTTTGTCAGTCACCCAAGGACCTCATACATTTTGTAAATCTCACTCAGAGCTCGTTTTCTTCTCCATTTCACCCGCCCTCAATCCGTCGTTTTTGACATGAACCCAAGTAGAGAAAGTGACCCGAGTTTCGAAGATAATACATTTAACGAGGAGTTTTGCTGGGGGTCCTTTTGATTTTTTTTCATCTTTTTCTTCTTTCTGCCGGGTTTTCTTGCCTTTTTTCTCCTCGCTTTTCTCATTCTCTTTTCATTTTTCGACATGACGTTTTTGTGGTCTGACACGCTCTTTTTTCGCTCTTTTGCAGTTGCAGAAGAGCCGAAGTGTCACTGAGCACTTTTTAGGAGAGAGATAATTAGACGAAGAGAAGGGACAAGAAAGGGCAAAAACGGGATTTCCTTCGTTTTCTTAAAACTTTTACTTTTTCAGGCTATCGATATATTCTCTTTGGATCCGCCACCGGAGAGTGAGACTTCACTGGAAGCGGATTTCGTGATGGCTCAGGCTGAAAATGCTTGTCGGTAAGTTTTTTTTTTCGAAAAGTTTTGTGTTCGAAATTCAAAGAAATTGTTAGTATGGAGCATTCTTCAAGGTCCCAAGCAGCATACAGTAATTATACTTTGAAACACCTATATTTCCTATGGAACCCAAAATATGTAGCTTCGCAGAATAAACCATGTGGTTCAAAAAATTAGTGAACCTTGGAGTGGAGTTACACTCCCAGAACACCGTAATCTTGAAAAGTAGAAAGCCAAAATTTCGGGAACTGGATTGAGAAAGCTCTAATATATGTAGATTCTAGCTGAGAAGATGATTTCAAGGTTTTGACAAATTACTCTCTTGTTTGATAGAAATCTCTCAGATCCTAACGATAGAGAAATACGAATTTCTCTGGTTTTAAAGGTCTCCACACAATTTTAATGCATAATCTGACCTATTTAGCTTCATCTATTCCAAAGTTCCAAAAAATTATGTTTCTAATATCCAAAACTCTCGAATTCTTTTATAGAGCGATCCAGAATTGTATGCAAGTCTAAGATTTGAAGGATCCAGTTCTCTATTGTTTTCAAAAACCAACATCGATGATGTTGGTCGAGTACATAATCAAGTCTAGCTTAAAACTTCCCAAAATGATCTAAACCCAAAACATCGTTTTCGAAAACTTGCAGTATTGAAACTGAAAACACCACGAGAATCTCTCAACAGCAGTAAGTGTCCCTTTGTCTCCCAAAAACGAAGAACTTCCTTAAATTCCCTCATTTTTCTCCTTTGTCCTTCCGCAAAAAGTGCACATTCAAACCCATTCTCTCTCTATCTTTTTAAACTTTTTCTCTCTCATTCGATTCCATTTGCAGACTGAAGTTACTTCGTGCGGATGTTCCTGCCGATTTACTTCCAGCTGGATGCTCTCCCACTGATTTACAACCAGCTGTGAATGTTAAGGAGAAGATTGAAGTTAATGGTGAGTTTTCAAAACATTACTAAAATTTCAAACTTTTTCTGGTAGAGATTATCTATCTAAACGTATGCCATATTGAAAACCTAGAACTGTTTCACACCGTTTCAAGGCACTTTAGCTTTTCAATGATTTCAACCAATTTTTAGCCATATGAAAAAATTCCCATAGTTTGCTGAAAATGCTTCGGTTTAATAAATTCTAATAGAAATCATCAACATCGCCTTCCAACTATTTTTTTGCAGGAGAATCTCGACTAGTTCAAAAGAAGAAAACACTTTATCCAGAATGGGAAAAATGTTGGGATACAGCAGTTGCAGAAGGTCGAATTCTCCAAATCGTTCTCATGTTCAATCAGACACCGGTTGTTGAAGCGACGATGAGACTTGAAGTATGTGTGGTTGGGTCCGGAAAGAAAATAAGAAAAATATGTCCCGATGGGAATTCAGAAGGGCAACATCTTTTGACTCTCTTCTTCTTATTTTGGTGTTGGCTCTTGGTCCTCCCTGGACGATTTGTTCAGCTTCACCAAATTTTATGAGCAAGAAACGCAAAAAAGAGTCGACACGAATTATTACCCCCTCTTTTTTCGGGATTTCTGATGTTTGAAAGTTTAAGAAGCACCGGAGATGATGACGGAGCTCTCTTTAAGTATACCATTCTTCTGGACCACTTGTCGAATAGATAATTTTTTGGAAGAGGAAGAAAATTGAAGACGTCATAGTGTCTGAATGAGACCAAAGTATGCTCGGAACTTATTTCTAAAGTGCCTGAGAGTTGAATTGTTGTCCCCTTCCCAGTCAGTCGTTCTTCCTTCTCTACTCTCTTCTTCTCACTCCATCGTCGTCGTAAATCCAGTTCCAAATTATCCACTCCATGTGAGCCCCCAACACTTCTCATTCTATTCGAACTTCTTTCTGACTCTACTTTTCTGGAAATTCCCTACCGACGGCCGGTTTCTGTTTCACAAGTGGGCGTGACCGTGGCTCTGTTTCCGGCTCTCCTAGATTTCTGGTTCGCGCAGTTTTTTTTGGTTCTGGTGTTGCTCTCCTTCGGTGGTTCAAAACGTCTTCTTCTTTCGACTTTGACACGATGACCGAAGTTCTGAACGACATCTATGAAGCGATTAGTCTTCTTATTAAGGTGAGCAAATCGTCTCTCGCATTTCCGGCGGAATCTGAAAGATCACTTTTGATGGAGTCAGTAGTGGTTTAAAATTGCATTCTGATTTTCCGGCTCAAATTTGCATATTATCTAAGTATCTGAAGAAGGATGAAGTTTGTCTGGAATGTAAGTTTCAGTCTCGAATTCTGGAATTTCTGACGATTCTCAAAGAAATTGACGGTTTGATAACTTTTTATATAAGCAAGGTAGAGCATAAAGAGCGAGATTATCCAATCGGTGCAGAGTGATCCCGAGTAACATTACATGCCTTTTATTTCTCTGAAACTTTAAAGATCTTTTTAAAACAAACTTTCAGAAAACTGAAAAGGGTTCATAGTAAAACCCTAATTTGTTCGAAATAGCTAAGAGCCGATGAACCTTTTGACCGAATATAATCTCACATTTGATTAAATTACTATAGTTATTACAAACCATAATTGACACGATTATATATATTCCACTGTAACCTTCAGTTTTCGGTATTCTGAAAATTAAGTTTACCGTCACTGTCTCTGCAACTCAATTAGAATCGCCGCCTTCCAAAACTCCCAAATGATTCTCCCAAATAATCACCTGAAATTAAATCAATCTCTCTCATTTCCTGATAACTCTGAATATCTAATCATTTTCGTTTCCTCTCCTTTTTTTCTCAAAACAAAAGTGCAAGAAGCAGACAATATCTTCCTCTCTGTGTCCTCTGTTTTCTTCTGGTTGATTGTCCCTCGGGGGGAGATCCCGGGACCCTCTTCGTTTGCCTTTTTATCCATCGCTTATCCGTGTTTCTCCTCTGAAAAATCGTCCTTCTCAACCCCTCTTCCGTTTTTGATATGCTGTTTGTGTTGTGCAGACAAAAAAGAAGCGAAAAGAAGAGGAAGATGTAGTGAAGTGAACAAGTAGAAGAAGAAGAAAAATGGAGAAGGAAAAAGTTCGGAAAACACGAAAAAACGGGGGCGGCGATTTTCATAAACCTGCGCGCGGGCTTCTCCTCAAAGATAGAAGAACTCAAGTTTTTTCGCCTCAGGGCAATGTTTTGTCCATCGAAATTTCGCCTCGTTTTCATATTATTTCTCGTCTTCCGTCGAGAGATGCTCCTTTACTCCCGTCTTTTGCTCCGGCTCTTTCTTCCGTAGAAAAATAGGTTCCATACGTTCGCATTCATCATTCTTTCTCCCAAAATCTCAAAAACTACCGTAGTCTCATCTGACGTCATAAATCCGGAAAAGGGGAATGGAGGAAGAAGACGAAGACAATGGTTTCCCATAGAGACAACGACATTCACACCTTTTTGTTTCCTCCTTCGCTCTAGAATCCACAGCATCTTTGTTTTTTTTTTCGTTGGTTACCCGACATTCTTGCCAAAATTTTGGAAACATTCCATGCTCTTCTAGTGAAAATATCCCATTTCTTTTAGTCTTGTTTTGAGATCCAGGTAGACATTATATACTAGAACAAAAGCGGATGTTGTCATAATTCATCTAGGTCATTTTTAGTTTCGAATCCGGTAAAAATGACGCCAAATAACGTGATGGAGATTTTTAAAGTTTTCTCAAAGTTACCTCAAAAACTGATATCATTATAATTGGTACCTGCCTCCCTTCACCTATATAAACCATTCCGTCTCCTCATCGAACCTCCATAACAGTTTTTCTCCAAAACAGAATTTTAACAAAACAAATTCCCCAAATAGTTTATCTTTTCTACAAAAGTAAGTTCTGATCTGTTTTTGACCTGATCTCTATCTCTCTCTTTTTGCCAAATTTCACCCATCACGCAATGTTGTTGTCTCTCATTTATGATAAAGGAGTGATGTCTGATTGAGAAGTGGTAATAATTCATAGTTCCCTCTTCTTCCAATATCTCCGGACCTTCGGAAGAACTCAAAACTGACTCTGGGGTGTAGAAGGGGAATATAGAGAGAGAGAGAGAGAGAGAGAGAGGTCTTCTAAACGGAGGAGTCGAAGCGGCGGGAGTTGAAATTGAATTTCGGTTCGAAAAACATACGCATGCCCATCTGTGTATGTGCCCAGTCAACGCTTCTTCTTTTTTGACAACGTCGACAACGTCGTCGTCTGACTCAAATCACGGGGGAAACCAACCTTTTTCGAACCAATCAGTTTCCATTTTTTTTCTGTTTCCAGGATATCATCTCGAAATGCAAAAGCGACGCGATCACACACATCTGGATCAACACTAAGCCAAACGGACGGATTCTGGCTCAAACACGACATTTGAAGAATGCACGTGAGTTACCTGAATGAAAGGAAGAAGGGTTCACACGGCTATAGTGTGTCTGAACAATGAGAAAGTCGCCTTGATTTGCATCAGAATCACTTTCGATTCTGAAGAAAAGATGAAGACAGAAAGAAGAATTTTGTTTTCATTCGTTTTGCTACGTTTCGTTTTGGTCTTTTTGGTAAAGGAATCACACGATACAACTAGAAAACGCAGTTACTTAGACTTAGTTAGTTAGACTTCTTCAACCCCTCGCCATCATTAAAACAATTCGAATACTGTCTAGCTAAGTTGGCCAATTGCTTATCAAAAGTGTCTGATCTTTCGGAATCTTTGAACCTAATAAATTCTCTGAACTGTCTTCCGCGATATTCAGCGAACAGACGGCCAAGTCAGAAACAGTATCTTATCATCAATCTTCTTTCTTTTTCTTCCTTGCACCGAATCGCCACGTCATTGTGTTGTGATCCCGTTTAAGGAAGAGCACTTTTTCTTGCAAGCCACCGGAGAAGACGCGTTTTGCATTTGCTTCCAATCCTTTTTTCTGAAAGACGAACTTTCGATTCCTCGGCACGTCGAGATGAATCTAGTCAATTTAAGAGATAGACATGATACTTCCGTCGATTACTGAGCGCTGGGAGTTTCATCTCCCACGTACCAGACACAAAATAAGCAATAATTGCTCAGATGATTGCTTATTGTCTAGAAAATTCTAGAATAATAGCTCCGAATCAGTTTTCTCAGACCCCGTCTCAACATCGGAGAGCTCCGTCAACGTCTGTAATCTGAATCCTGAGCTATTCTGAAACAATATTGGAAGGCTATAGTGTATTCGAAACTTTCCTAGAACGTCTTCTATATTTTGTTTCATTTGTTTCGTTTTCTTTCTTTTCGGCTGACGAAGGAATGAAAAGCAAACAAAGCTAGAAGACGTCCCGAACCCAAAGGTCGTCCTACGGAATTAATTGAAATCTTATTCGAAGCCACACACGGATTCCATGAATCCAATAAACTGTAGACGAGGAGCTCTCGAAACTCTTCCTTAGTCCCGTTGACCTCTATTTCCTCTACTTTTTGAAACATTTATCCCAAAATGTCTTGCTTCCTCTCTTCCTGCAAAACGTGCTTCTCCTTTCCTGAAAGAGGTAAGCTGGTCACACAAGTATGCAAATCTCAGATTCTCCGTTTTTTCTTACTTCTCCTTTCTTTCTGGGAGCTTCAACCATTTCCCACTCCCCAATCTGTCGTTTCTAATTTGCATTTTTGCCAACCTTTGGGCATCCGCCTGACACAACCTTTCACACTTTTTCTTGTCACTTTTCAGTTTCTCTAATTAGGTCATTTTTTCGGTAATTTGGTAGAAAAAATGACGTGGTTTCTTGCTTAGAATTCACGTGGTAACGACCCGAAAACCGCGAAGATAAAAAACAATTTTGGTTTTGTTTTTGAAACGTTAGATATGCGTCATGACCGTTCAGAAAACATCAATAATCAAATTTTCGTGTCAGGTTTCGAGGATTTTCGAGACCAAAATATTTTTCTGAGACTGTTATCTTGATTTCAAAGTAGATACAAATACAATAGTCCAAATTCAAAAGGGTTATTTTTAACATATTGGGTTTAGGATTCTGGTAGTACCTATTCTTTCTAAATTATCATTACGTTTTGGTGAACAAAACAGCAAACTAATTCTCTTATCATAATCTCCTTTTGTAGACCTGACAATAACTGAAATTCAACTTTCCTTGTCTTGAACCTATCAAACTTGGAATAAGTTCTCCACCGAAAAACTGTAAATGCCCATTACCATTCTGGCCTTCTGAACCTGAAAATTCAAACATTCTGCTAAAGTTCCGATTCTATTCCCCCAAACCCATTTCTGAAACTGTAAAGTTGAAAAATGGTCATGCCTCCCAGTGTAAAGGGTCAATGCCATAGATCGTATCGTTCTTGCCATCGGGCAAAAAGAGATTCATTCATTCATTCTCACCGCCATTCTCTCCACCTGACGTTCTCTAAATGATTTCGAATTCCGATTCTCCAGTTAAAGGTAAATTAAGCGCTTTTGTTGCAAAAGTGGGCTTTTTGTTTGAATTTGTGATTTGAGAAATGTAATTTTTGAATCGAACTTGACATCATTTTTTGTGACACTCACTCATCGTTGATTAAACAACAAACATAAAACAAAAAAGTCCTCAGTAGTAGAAGTTCGAAATTCGCCCAAAAGCAGGTCTCGTTTTCGTTTCCAACCAAATAAACAGGGGTCACCATTGATGACGTCAAACAGAGGGAGAATCTATATATCAGAGTGTATAACTGTCAACCGGTTCTTCTTATTTCTTTCTCAGCCTGTGTTCTCTCTAATTAGTACACTATTTGAAGTTTCCTTCGGTCGACCGATTCTCTAAATGTTTTGTGCTTCTTAATTTTGCGACGACTACATCTGAGACCGAAGAAGAGAAAGACACACACAATTTCTTCTTCTTTTTTTTCTGTTTCGGTCGCCAACTTAACCAATTTCTGTTCATTCCGATTTTAGGAGAAGAACCCTAAATGACTCCGCCCAGTTCTTCTTTTTTCTCTAATCCTTTCTTCTAAAGTGTTTGAGTTTTGGCCTAGGTCTGACTCGCAAGAAATCACAAAAACGAAGAAGCAACTTGTTCATTTCATCAAATGTTTTCAGCGGATGACGATCATCCTGTAGAGGACATCATGACATCCCGAAGCAACTCTGGTCCTGGAATTCAACGCCGTAGAGGTAGGCAACAAACTCTCTTTATGGTTATGATTCGTTTTTTCACTTTTTCATCTTCCAGGAGCGATAAAACATGCGCGCGTCCATGAGATTCGTGGCCATCAATTCGTGGCCACTTTCTTCCGTCAGCCCCATTTCTGCTCGTTGTGCTCTGATTTTATGTGGGGTCTCAACAAACAAGGATATCAATGTCAACTGTGTTCGGCGGCTGTACACAAGAAATGCCATGAAAAAGTGATTATGCAGTGTCCTGGAAGTGCAAAGAACACCAAGGAGACTATGGTGAGAATTCTTGAGAGATGAGAAGATGAGGAATAGAATTAGGGATAACTTGAAGGTGTATGAGGGAGGAATTGGAACTTCATTTTCAATTGTTATTGTTATCCAGTTCACATAGAAAAATACTACATAGTTTCAAATCAAAACCACCATTTCTAACTCTGATCCTAAGTCATTGAGTCCAAGCCATTTAGGTCTAGATCTCCAAGTACTTTCAAATATAGTCATTGGCTTCTGTACTTGTCCATCATTTTTAGTCTATTTATACAATCTGAGTCAATATGCATGTTCGTTCTGCTGCGTAGACGAAAAATTATAGCCTGTGTCGTAAGGGAAGAGAACAGCTGACTTGTGTGAGAGCGGTATAAATAGTGATAAATAGTGATTGAGTTTTGGGAGACGAGTTTGGAACTTGAGAAATTAGATTCTAGAAAAGTCTAGGACTGTTTCTATATTTTTTAAGCTCAAGCCTTCAACATTTGACATTTCAGGCTCTGAAAGAGAGATTCAAAGTGGACATTCCTCATCGATTCAAGACATACAACTTCAAAAGTCCCACCTTCTGTGATCACTGTGGATCAATGCTTTACGGACTTTTTAAGCAAGGGCTTCGATGTGACGGTGAGTAACTCTAGACACCCCACCTTCTTCCCCCATTTATCAATTCTGACTACGACAGAATCCAAAATGACTTTCTATCTTTATCTCTATCATATTCCAGTCTGTAATGTGGCGTGTCATCACAAATGCGAGAGACTCATGTCCAACTTGTGCGGTGTGAATCAAAAACAACTCAGTGAGATGTACCACGAGATCAAAAGAGGTACCCATGCCACTGCCAGCTGTCCTCCGAACATCGCCAATCTGCACATCAATGGAGACACGAAGAGCAATGGAAGCCTGCCCAACAAGCTCAAGAATCTATTCAAGTCTCACCAATACAGCGTGGAAGAGCAGAAAGATACGGATGAATACATGGATAACATCTGGGGAGGAGGAGATGGTCCAGTCAAGAAATTCGCTTTACCACATTTCAATTTGCTCAAAGTTCTTGGAAAAGGATCATTCGGAAAGGTTATGTTGGTTGAGCTGAAGGGAAAGAACGAGTTCTACGCCATGAAGTGTCTGAAGAAGGATGTGATATTGGAGGACGACGATACAGAATGCACTTACATTGAACGAAGAGTTCTCATCTTGGCCAGTCAGTGTCCATTCCTTTGCCAACTGTATTGCTCATTCCAAACTAATGTGAGTTGAAGAATCTGGTTGGAATTAAAGTTTGAATTCACATTTTTAGGAATATCTCTTCTTTGTGATGGAATATTTGAATGGTGGTGATTTGATGCATCATATCCAGCAAGTGAAAAAGTTCGATGAAGCCAGGACGAGATTCTATGCTTGTGAAATCGTAGTAGCTCTTCAATTTCTGCACACCAACAATATCATTTATCGGTTAGTGATTACATGTTTTGAACGCAATTCAGAATATATATTCTTGCAGAGATCTCAAATTGGACAACGTTCTCCTTGACTGTGACGGTCACATCAAACTGGCTGATTTCGGAATGGCTAAGACAGAGATGAACCGTGAAAATGGAATGGCGAGCACCTTCTGTGGAACTCCAGATTACATCAGTCCTGAGATCATCAAGGGACAACTCTACAATGAGGCAGTCGATTTCTGGTCGTTTGGAGTTCTGATGTATGAGATGTTGGTAGGACAATCACCATTCCATGGAGAGGGAGAAGATGAACTATTCGATTCGATTCTCAATGAGAGACCATACTTCCCAAAGACAATCTCAAAGGAAGCTGCCAAATGCCTCTCTGCACTATTCGATCGTAACCCAAATACTCGTCTCGGAATGCCAGAATGTCCAGATGGTCCTATCAGACAGCATTGCTTCTTCCGAGGAGTGGACTGGAAACGATTTGAGAATCGACAAGTACCACCACCATTCAAGCCAAATATTGTAAGTTTTGGTAAAATTCCTACTAAGTCTTACTTATCACTGTTGATTCCAGAAATCCAACTCTGATGCCTCCAACTTCGACGACGACTTCACAAATGAGAAGGCAGCGTTGACGCCGGTTCACGACAAGAACCTGCTGGCATCGATTGATCCTGAAGCATTCCTCAATTTCTCTTATACAAATCCTCACTTCTCAAAGTAGTCACCTGAATCTCATCTGCCTGGAGCAGATTCTATATTGTAGTCACTTCTGGAATAGTCTCTTTTCTTATCCGTTTCATTTGGATTGACAACTGGTATTTCGTCAGAAAACAACAACAACTGTGAACAAACTTCATCCTCTCTCTTCCGTTTTGCATAATGCTGCTCTTCACCCCCCCCCCCCCCCCCCATTTTAATTCACGTGTATAACTGTTCACTGATTTTTAAAAGAAAATCCCTAGAAGATTCTATAGTTTCTTCCCATTTTTTCCCGTCTACTAACACAATCCGTTTTGCCATATTTTTCAGTCCCCGTCCTTTTTTGTCCCTTTTAAATGTATTTCATATCACTCCACATCTCTCCTTCCCATTTTTCTCTCATCTTCTGCTCTGATTGTTTCATTTCTCATCAATCTTGTTTGTCTTTTTATTTCTCAAATCATTGCATTCTCTATCTTTTCTATCTATTACCCCACCCCCACTTTTCCCCCACATCGACCAGAGGTTTAGCACAAAAAAATAAACCAAGATTCCTAAATATTAGCTGCTGTTTGTTGGTTTTTCTGTTGTTGGCACGCAAACAATTGGAGAAATCGTCATACAACAAGAACATTTTGTACTTGAAGTATTTTGACCGGAAACGAAATTGAAGAAGTAACAGTAACATTTTTATAAACTCAAACAATTGAACAATGTCAGTAACAAGAACAAGAATCACAGGGGATTGAAAATAGATTAAAGTCAAGGGATTACAATAGTTTAGAACTGCAAGTCTTTCAATTTTTTCCTCGTCTCCTCATCTTCAACTTCATCTGCTGCTCCTGCACATCCACATCCTCCTCCACCGCCTCCACTTCCACATCCACCGTTCTCTTTCTTCTCTCCTTCAGTCTCCACTGTAACTTTCTTGGTCTTCTTCGACTTTCTCACACCCAAATCTGTGTTTCCTGTGTTTAGTCCTTCGATGAGTAAGCATGCTTTACACAGCTTTTGACTCGTCATATAGCCGCATCTGAAGATAGCTATTTGCAAGGGATGTATATGAACATGCGGGTTGAAATTTTTCTAAAACTTCGCCTATAGGTACACTTATACATGTAGTCTCCAAATCTGCACTACAAACGAAACTTCACGTGAACAGAGTTATCAGCCATCAAAGTAGAGCGTTTAAAAATAAATTAGAGCGTTTTTGAAGACTTACTTTGTATGCGTTAAAAACTCTTGTTTTTTGTGATGTACTCAAAACAGAGGGCGTAATCTGTTTAAGAATTGTTCAGGATTTCTTATTGATAAAAATTTTGAGAAACAAGTCTTTCAAAAGTCAAAGTCTAAATTTTTTCAAAACTGAGGAATATCGGACCCTTCTTGTTGGGTACATCACAAAGAACTAGATCTTCTGAAAATGCATACAAGATCATTAACGGTTCTGAATTAGTGTTGGGTGGCACTTTGATGGTTAAAAACTCAGTTCAAGTGAGGATTCGCTAGTTTTATTGTTTTCGGTTATCAATTTTTCTCTATTTTCGGTTATCAATTTCCCTCTGAATCTAACCTCTCACAAATCTTCAACGTTGGCATTTCGACTTCCTTCTTCACAGAAACCTTCTCTCCACTACGAATTAGATCCAGAATGGCTCTTGGATGCACTTTCTCCAAGTCTCGAACATATTTTCTTGCATATCCTCTATAAGCATTCGGGGCATAAATGCATTCTGTGTAGAAATATTCCAACTGATTCGTTCTTGCATACATAACGATATCTCTCTCGAAACAGTACTTCAAAGGTTTTGCTCGTGGAAGATCCCCTTCTTCTCCTGTTACAATATTCGTACATCTTTCGAGTCTCGCAATATCACCACGTAGCACATTCATCAGAACGGTTTCAGCCATATCATCCGCATTGTGTCCAGTCACCAACTTCGTCGCTCCAATTTTGAATGCGCCTCGATCGAGAGCTTGCCTTCGGAAGACTCCACAAAATGTGCAATTGTTCTTTTTGCCAATTTTCGCGACGATATCATCCATAGTCCATCCGTAAAGGTCGTTATAGCTCAGAATAGTTAGAGGGAGTCCGTATTCAACACGATTCTTTTCAACAGCCAAAAGAGAGTCATCTCGATATCCCTTGATTCCTTCGTCAATCGATAAGAGTTGAAGATCCAGTCCGTAGTCGTGCCTATCGTTGAGAGTTTTCATAACATATGCCAGAACTGTCGAATCTTTTCCTCCAGATGCTCCGATAGCAACTCGTTCTCCTCTCTGAATGAAACATTGATTTCATGATAAAATACAATTTGATCGTCCTTGAAAACCGCGTTTTCGTTATTAATCACTAACCTTGAATAGATTATTATTCACGATCGTTTCGTGCACATCATCTTCAAAACTTTTCGTGAAACAAGGTCCACACAATTGAGCCCCATCTTTTGCTTTTCTGATTTTAGCAGGATTTGAACAGCCTTCATTAGATTGACACGGCGGTGGTCCTCGTCGCTTTTCCATCTGAAACCTTCTTATTGTAATCTCTATAGAGAAACGACTATAAGATATTCATAGACGGTACGCAATCAGGAAACTTGAGAAAAGCTTTTTGGTTTATACTATTTATTAAGTTTATTTTATTACTTATAATTTACAAAAAAAAATGATACAATGTAAGACAGGAGGACGATTAGTGGATGATGAATTTTCAAAAAATGTACAAACGATGCGTATGATCTATTTATTAGCGTGCCCATCATCTAATGCGCGTACGGCAAGAGCGCCCAGAAGGAAGGGACAGTTTTCGTTGAATACGTGGATTTGAGGAGTAAATTCGGCAAGAAGCTTCAAGGCAAATTCACAGAAGGGGAAGATATACAACATGCCTCCAGTTACCGTAGCAACACCTGAAATTATGAAAAATCGTTTTAGGCAGATATATTATAATTTCGCCGTCTGCTGTCACCTCCTTTAAAGGCGCATGCATTTATTTCAGAGATGGTCTCGCCACGAAAACGGCTTAGGCTTAGGCAAAAATTGGTCGGAATTCAAATTTCCCACTATATCGCGATCTGCGATTCTGAATTCACTATCACTTTTCCCATTTTCGTCTCGGAACCATGTTTTCGTGGCAAGACCATCTCTGAAATAAATGCATGCGCCTTTAAACGAGGTGACAGCAGACGGCGAAATTATAATATCAGAGATGTATTTTACCTGCTGCGTCTTTGTTTGTAAAGTAGTTGACGAGTGGTTGAAGATCTTGTAGTTCTTTCTTCCCGGTAATTACCCCAAGACTTAGTTCCTTGGATGTACAAGCTGATATCTTTTGGAACAATAGATCTTGTGAAGACAGCGCTAATCTAAAATATCACCTGACTTGAATACTCAATTATTTAATTACTCTCACCTTTGACTTATCGTTAACTTCAGAGGCGCATCGTCTTCGTCACGAAGTAGTTTAGTAACCAAACGCTCTGCTCCATAAACACGGTAGAACTTGACCGGGTAATCTGTTTTCTTCAGTGACATCTTGCCACTCCATGTCGCTGCGTAGGTGGCATCGAGCTCTTCGAAATTGCGAACGACATCTTTCGGAGATCCCGGTGGAGTTCTTACTGTATTGGCACCGACTGGAGATTTGGAAGCTCTTCGCTTCCGCACAAAATTATGTTTATCGATTATAGTCAAGTCCTTTGCGTAATCAATCATGAGTGGCTGTTCACCGCGGTATACTACGGTACCCCGGAGGTTTCGATGGGCATCTTGGGCATCGCTGGCGTTTTCGTATAGTATGTATGCAATTTGCTCTCCGTTTTCATAGTCGATACTTTCAACACGGCCGTGTTTTATGAATGTTTTCTGTAACATTTCCCTAGTACACCCATTTCCAAGTCCTCCAACGAATAGTCTTCTCGATACTTGACTCTTTCCATATCCGATTTTCATTCGAGATCCTCCGTTTCTACATGTGCTGTCTTGTTCGCTCGCTTTGGCATGGACTGCTTGGTCAACCGTCTGAAAAATTCTAACATAAAGAAAATGGTCGAAACTCACGAACAAACCTGGAACATGACAAAGGCATATGCGGCATCAGTGTTTATTGGAGTCTTGATATCGATTTCCTCAACTTTGCCGTACCGCTCAAAGATATTACGGATTTCTCTTTCTTTAACATCTGATGGCATGTTTCCAACGAAAAGTGTTCGTGTCGCTTCATCGTCATCTTTCTTGAGTCTCCAAGTAGCTGGTTCTTTCATGGGCCGATTGCGATTTCCTCCACTACCCGGCACATCCTTTTTGTCGCCTTGGGCCCTATTGAATCGATCCGGAATATATTTTCCTTCTTGATCACGAAGAATACCAGCTGGATCGCACTGCACTTTTTTTCCAAGAACAGCTTTCAATCGTTCCATCAAACTGTATCTCACTTTTCGAGCACAATCTGGACGTTCGAAGTTGACATATGCTAACCGCTCATCTTCTTCTGGATTTTTGACCACTTTTATCTGGAACGAGGGAGTAAGAAAGATTAGTGAATTGCCAAAGTTATACCTCAAACGGTGCGAACTTTCGAAGTTCGCTGGTCAGACTCTTCTTGATTTCATCTCGTTCCATACGTTCATCAAATCCGGAAATCCTCAGATTCATGTAGACTTCGGGGGAATGGCTTCCGAATCGTTCCCTGAAACAAATGCCGGCTTGAAAACTAGAATATAAAGCATTACTCTACCTGTAATAATTGGAAAGACCATTGCAATTCGGCCTATATGTAGATCTACCACGCTCGTCCGCCATTCAGTGCTGAAGGAATATAGATAAGAATGAAAAGAACAATCAGAAATGAGAAGACTCTGCATTTTTTGAATGTTGAGTAAGAATAAGAATAAAAGATAGAATGGACAGAAAGTGAATCAGCACAGAGACAGTCACAACTGGAAAAGTAGAAGGAGTACTAGAAATCGACTAAAACCGTGAATGGAAGAATGGAATAGAAGGCACGACACAGTGTGACTGGAATCCAATAATAAAGGAGAAAATAGATAAGATTTAGAGGGGAGGTGTGTTGTAAATCATAATGTTCCCATTATGCACATTTTAATCAATAATTTTTTTCCACACCTGCTTTCTGCATAATGGCGTGGTGGCAACTGCGTCGGTGTTTGCACACAATTGTCGATAGTAGTCTCGCCAAAATAATTTGCACGGCGCATTGAATTTTTGAACATCTTTTCTTGGACATTTTCTGTGGATTCAGGTGGAAAATTGATCGTAAATTTCTCAATAAAACCTTTTCCGATTCATCTAATCGCTCTGTATACTATTTCTGCATTTTTATCATTATTTATAATCTAAGCTACGAACGACACTCCGACATCCCGACCGCTCTCGTCTTATTCTGCACGTTTTCATAGGAGAAAGGGCGTTTCGTGCTTTTGGACAAATCCTAGCTTTTATTCTACGCATTCAGTTTGATTTTTAATATTCATAATATGCTGAAATGATCTCTCAAATATCAGTTCTGAAAAGCTCCGTTGTTTCCTGCAAATTCTGCAATTTAATACTGAGCAAAATCGATAAATTTCAGGATGGTTGCCGCTTCCGCTACTCGTAACATGCTCCATCAATATGGACGTCGTGCCATCGGAGTCTCAATGGTCGCCGCCGTCGCATCGACAGCCGCCTTCTTCTTCGGATACGTCCAGCCAAGACACGAGAAATACGAGCGCTTCTTCGCGTAAGTCTGTTTAAAATAGTTGATAAGACGGGATCGAAAAGAATCGGTTTCATTCAGGCATACCGGTATTAATCATTGTATTGTGCGAAATTCAAGCGTATATAGTTGCGAGAAATTTGTAGTAATAGTTGCGTATCTAATATTTCATTAAACATATTATCGCGCCGCCGTCCGTTGGCAGTTGGGTTTAAAGGCGCATGGATTTATTTCAGACGATATCTCGTTAGGGCACGAAAAATGTGTCATGATATTACGATGGACTGATACACGCGAAGTGCGCCTTCTCGGGCAGAGGCGCATTTTTCGTGCCCTAACAAGATATCGTCTGAAATAAATCCATGCGCCTTTAAACCCAACTGCCAACGGACGGCGGCGCGATAATATCACTGACTGCTTTTGTAATTTAACTCCAAGTGAATGACAGCGAAAAAAAACTTCAGGCATTTGACACGATTCAGCTAAAATAAGAACAAAATGATATCCGTTATATTACTGTGTAATAAAGTGTTTGGTTTTTCAGCAACTACGATCCATACACCAGAATGAAGGAGATCTGCGCCGCCAACAAGGGATACATGCACACCTGCCCACAAGAGTTGGCCAAGCTCTACGAGGAGAAGGGCAAGACCGTCGCCGACTTGTAGATGATTTCGAACTAATTTCATGTAATATTGTAGTTGGACCCCTTCTCAATGTTGCGATATTCTTTTATAGCTTCTTTTTCGCCGTCGAATAAAGATGACCGTATCTCCGTTGAAGAATGGTAATACATGTGAGAGAAATTAAAGGTGTTCATACCAGCATAATGTTTTTTCCCTACAAGTAACATCTGCAGGCCACATAAGGTGGGCGGGAGAGAAGAGGGAGCTCTAATTGGTTGACGTTCCGACCACACCACATAAACCCGCTCTCTACCCTGAATTTCGGATTAACCACTCATTTTTCGATTTGTGGCGACCTGTTTTCTACTACTAATTTCCTCTTGAATCGGACTGGAGATGACCTCCAAACTCTCGTGGTTTCATTTTTCTCTGCTTCTCTTCTACAATGTTCTGAAAAAATATCTGACGAAAACTGTTTGAATGCACTCGACGACCACAATAGGCATGTTGGCAAATGTTATACATTTTCTTTCTGGAAAAGTGAACATATTATTCATCTGTTAGATTCTCCCAAGTGACCTCAAAAGCGCTCAATTCCGCGTGGAATGTGTTTTGTAAGTGTAACAACAGTGTCATTTATTGATCGATATTCGAGAGTGCGCAGAGAAGTTGTTAGGTATGCGCAGGCTCTTGTTGATATTTAACAAAACCAACTTTCTTTCGAAGTCTTCTGGATTCTAACATATAACCACGGCAGAATATCAATTAAATCAGATATTGAGCGCTAGTTCCCTAAATAAATTTCTAACATTCTTCTGTTAGAGAAGATTAACCTTATTGTCATTGATCTTCACATTTCACCGAATTTAGGTTAGCTAAACTTGGGGACCAATATCAAATTGATAAGATTCCAAAATTAAATCATCTGAAAAATCGAGGTTCGAAAGGATTTATTCTTGAATAAACTACATCTATCAAGATCAGATTTACTCCATATCAGATGTAGGCTTTCCAGTCAGTATTCTTGATTTTGGTATTAACAAATTTCTGGAATGTTTCATTGATTAAATTGTGGAGGTTGCTGATAAGCTTTCGGAAGTGGATGTTTAAATTATATCTTTGAATTCTAGAAAATTGGTGAATCTGAAAACTTTCCTATGCCAACAAGTTGAGCTAACTCGTCCTGACATGATTTCCTTCAACTTCAAGACAACTCCGCTACCTAGTAGAATTTTCTAGGTCCCATGTGGTCAAGAAATTTTTGACGTAAATCATTTTGACATTTTGTAGCCATAGAGCTCTGCTTTCTCCGAATCACTGGAAATTCCAATTCCCTCATCAAGCCTCCTTCTGCAATACTATGAAGAATACTGTAGCTCACTCTAAATATTCTAACGTGCTTCATCTTCGATGCCATCGTCAAAACTATCTGAACAGATCGTAATCTTACGTAATGCTACACATGAATCCAAAAATCACCCCACCCCTTCTTTGCACTCTACCTGAAAAACAAAATGAGGAAGTAGTCAACATAAGTCTGAAACAAGTTCTCTCCCTTTTCAGTACTATTCAAAGTTTGGAATCAAAACACACAATCCAATACCGGATTCCGTTCAACGGAAGTGTTCTTCTTTACCCAAAAAAAAAACGGGCGGTTGAATCGATTCGTTCGACCGCCCATCTTGCAAATGTTCTTTTCATCTTTTCCTTTTATCATTTCGTATCTTTTTTTCAAATCATAGAATCTCCTCGTGATTGTTAGTGACATGCCACCTAAAGAATCTCATCTAACTTCTCTCATCTTATCATCCATGAATGTTCCATTGAACACTTGAAGTTTTTTACAACTTGTTATTCTACAGTATCTGATTGGTTTGACTTATAATCTACTTTTTTGCAAAATGACTAATTTGTTTACTAGTTTTCTCCGATTATCGGAATTTTCATTTTTTCACAGTGCTAGTTCATGGGGAAACTATATGTTTTATGTTCTCTTTCCCAGTATTGATAACTGAACCCCTGATGATAACGGTATGTTTTTCTATCTCGTTGTTTCAAGAAATTTGGTCAACTTCTTGCCGACTTGTAGCTTTCTCTATTTAGTCCCGTGAATGTGTATTGGGTCATGCTGCTAACTCCTTTCTAGGCATAAGTACTCTTTTTAGATACGACTCGCAAGTTTTTGATTCGAAAAAGACTCCCAATGATTTTCTTATGTAGATTCAAAGCATTAGGGAATGTCGCTATGGGTGACAGCTCTTGAGAAGCAGCCGTATTCTTCCCTTCAAACTAGAGTATGTTAGACATTATTGCTTTTAGAACGTAAACCCTCGTGGTTTCTTGCGTAAGCAGAATCTAGATAACTTTATGAATCAATTCGTATTATTGCTTTTTACTAAGGTCAACCCACACACCTACACGCAAATCTAGCAAATTCTCAAAAAACGAATGAATGATTTCCTGAAACTATGGTAGTGTTACGCGAATCTATTCCTGTATAGCTTTCATGAATCAGTAGAAATCTACAGTAACCCATTTTTTTATTAGTTGCACCTGCGTTCGTTTCGTTCCCATATGCAATATTGTTGGTTGGTCTTTATGAGGTATATGTCTTTCGTTTTTTCTTTTCTAGTCAGAGCAGCTGCATTACCGTATTCCGAATGTGAACAAATATCATCTGAACTTCAATTTGTTGTTTATATTCAAGCAGAATTTCTTTTCTCGGCTATCAGCACTAGAACCTTGTTTCCTGAATTCTCCAGAGACTCAACCAGCCATAAAATCAACTAGTGACATTCTCACAACAGGATTTATTAGCAGGAGAGTCATGCGGGTAACTATGGGTTGCATTCTCTATGACGTCCTCCAACTATAGTCACTCAACTTTTCAAGGACTCTCCAAATTCTCATAGAGCTACTGTAAGCCCCTCCAATTTTAATAAGGAAAACATGAACTGCCGTTCTCGTTCTTTTTCCGTCTTTAGATGTTTTTTTGTTGCTGGACTGCAATTTATTGTGAAGTTTTTCAGCATTGTGCTCATTTCAAAAGAGTTTTCCTTCCTATTTCTTCTTTTTCGCTCCACCTTTGAAAAAATGACATTTCGATCATAAGGTAGAGAGGGTAAGAGACGCAGCGGGAAAGGTGGAGCAAAGAGGAATGAAGAGGAAAAGAGAGAGAAAGAGCACTGCCAGATGGGCTGAGTTCTCTCAAGTTCATTGTTTACACATTCGCAGAAGCGCGTTGTTTCACTGTCTTTCTCTCTCATCTTATGGTCATTTATAGCCTTCTAGATCTTTCGAAGTCGTCCAGGTGATAAACAACCGAACCTTTCCTCGTTATAACTGTTCTGACGTCGTGTCTTCATCTTGTCCTTCTTTCCATTTCCCATCCGGACTAGTTTTTCGACAATTCGTTTGTTTTCTCTCTGTTCTCTCTCGTATTTTCAGCGCTGATCGAGGCAGAGAGAAGAAAAGCTTTCACTCTCTTTGGAGCACACTCACTCCGTTGCTCACACGCTCACGTATACATATTTCCTTATATTTTGTTGCTTGCTCCGTTTTTCTCTCCGTTTCTCTCTCCATCTCCGCCTTCTTTTCCTCCATTTTCCAACCCGCTTCTTCTTATTCCTTTTTTCATCCCCATTTTCAATTCTTCCTCTTCTCTTTTTCCGTTCAATGCACTAAATTCAATCTTGTTCGTTATTCCAATCTCTTTTTTTTTTCAGCAGATTGACCCGGTGATTTCTGAGGGAAGAGCCGGAAAAAATGAGGATACATCACTTCCTGTTCTGGGTTTTTGCCACAGTTGGTGGGTCTTTATCAGCAATAGTTCGTTTCTGAAAGTTTTCTGTTTTTCAGGAGTTTCGTCATTCGATCACAATCTTCAAAATCGGACGAACCAATTCATAAAGAACAGGCTGATCCCTGCACTCAAGGAAAACGGAGGTGAGTTATAAACAAATAGAATAGTAGCTAGAATTAATAGACTGAGTCTCCTATGGGAGTCATGAAAACCAAAAGTTACCCTATCAAAATTCCTTGAGATTTTTTTTCAAAATTTACAAGTCAAGTGATATAGAAAAGTCTCTGAAATATTTCTGAATTAGTTGATTCTTCAATAGAAACATAAAACATGTTCTACACCCCCTAAAACAACGTTTAATCTCCTTCACGAATAAGTGTCATCATCCTTTAAACCTCGATTGAATCCATTGATCTCTTGTATTGCCCCTGATATTATCCTCTTTTCCAAATCAAAGTTGCACTAATCTGCAAAATGTATTTCCTTGATGACATGTATTCGTGAATAACACGGTGTCAAACACCTCCTTTGAAGCATTCTGATCACAAGATCTGAATGTACTTTTGTCTTCAGGGACTCACTTGATGAATAGAAATCTACTCGCTGAGCTAATAGGTACAAATTGGCTAACTCCTGACTTTGTCATCAGCAAGGGAACAGATTTCAAGAAGTGGAGAATATTGTGATTCCTTTTCAGTCCGGAACATCAAATTCAATCTCCTGAAACTTTGTGTCTGCTCACCTGATATTGGATGCAGAGCCAGAACCCGTGGATGGATGGCTACATTTGGTGACGGTCTCACTTCAGAGGAAAGAGAACTTTATGCGGTTAGCAAAATGATCGTTAACTGATGAGAGAATGTTAGTTTCAGAACACTTGCTATACGGATGGGTCCTGCTACCAAAATTCCCATAACGATGAGGTGGTCACGGATTATGGATGCATTGACAAGAGTAGAAACGAGAACGCCCTTTTTCACGATTCTAGTTCTAAGTTATGCCAGAATGTCACAATCGGCCAACATAGAAGTGCATGGGTCTGTTGCCAAGACTATCACTTCTGTGCCAACTCCACCGAACTTGTAGCTGTGAGTCCTCTAGCCCTGCATACAAACCGATTGAATAATGTTTACAGGATCAACATATCATTGAATCAAGAAACTATTGGATCATCGTTATGGCCGTGATTGGAATTTCCCTTCTCGTCCTGATATTTGTAGTCATGAAGAACACTACTGCTATTGAAAGTTTGATCAGGATGTTCAAGAAGTCGCGAAAAATCGACCCGGAAGAGCAAAGAATGAAATGTTTGCACGGTCTTTCTGATGAGTCTGATCAGCAGAGACTTGTTGATTCCGACTATGAGCCAACTCCCTCTGAAATGCCAATGACGGAAAAACCAAGATCTGAACAAGTGAACACTATGTCTACTATGGTGTCAGAGTCACCATTGGTTGGTGAATCACCGGAAGTTTTCTCACCTTTTGGACAATTCATGATCGAAAGAGTCAACAAATTTTGTGATTTCGTTGATGATACTGATTCTGGTGTACGAGTGGACGAGGGAGGAACTGGCACGTTACAGGAAAAGACCATTGCGGATAAAACCATCCTTGGAGAGGCTATCGGAGACGGGCGATTTGGGAAAGTATTTGTTGGTCTTTATGATGGAGATCGAGTGGCTATAAAAACGATGAACTCCTCGGACGAAACATCGTTTGCAAGGGAAGTTGCTGTTCTGAAAGAATCGCGGTACGCGCATGCAAACATTCTCAACTACATCGGAGCTACACGGAAGGTCAATCCAATTGGCTTCGATAACTGGCTCATCACCGCATATCACAGAAAAGGCTCCCTCTACCAATACCTGTTGGAAAACGTTATCGACTTCACAACGTTTCTCATGATGACAAGATCGATCGTTAACGGCTTGCATTTTCTCCATTCGGAAACTGTGCCAGGCACTCCAAGTGGTAAGCTTGAAGCAGTTTATAAACAATGCAACTCTATACCTTTTAGACATCAAGCCGAAAATGGCCCATCGCGATATTAAGAGCCGGAATATTTTGGTCAAGGACGATAATACCTGCTGCATCGCAGATTTCGGTTTGGCCATCGTATCTCCACCACGAGGAGAGAACCTACCAGAATCCATCACAAAATCTTCCAAATGTGGGACGATTGTAAGTCTTATCTATGGAAGTTCAGCTTCATAGAGTCTTAAAAGTTATTATAAGAGCGTTCCAAAAATTTTGGCAATGTGCTCCGTCTCCATCTCAGTGCACGCAATTTTGCTAGCACTGGGAGCTTAAAAATTCAAGTCCTGCTTTTTCAAAACTTTTGTGTTTAAAAAAGTGTTAGAAAAAGTGCGCGCAGCGAGATTTTTGGAGCGCTCGTTAAGCACTTACGGAAGCTTGCAAGTGATTAAAATGAATTTAAATTGCAGAGATACCTGGCTCCGGAAATTTTGAATGAGTCTATTGTGATCGACGCTTTTGAAAGCTACATGGCTACCGACATTTACGCGTTTTCTCTGGTGATGTGGGAGACGTTGGCTCGATGCAACCATCGGAATGTCGTAGCGAAGGAATCTGCAGAAGCTGTCCCATACATCGAATGGACTGGGAGAGATCCAAATGAAAAGACAATGAAAGGGCTGGTTTGTGAGGAAAAACTAAGACCAACGTTTAGTGAATCGTGGAGAAAGGAGACGGTGAGAATTTGGAGAATCTAATTCAAATAACCGCTATTTTCAACTTCAGGATTTCGGACCCGTTCTGGAAGTCATGTCTGCTTGTTGGAATGGACACCCAGGTGCTCGATACACATCTTCACAGCTCGCGCAAAAGATGAAGACTATTGAAGAGGACTACAAGGCTACAATTGATTCCGGTTTCCGAGAGAAACTGATAAAAGAACGAGCGGAAGAGGCAGAATGGAGAAGACGGCGTGCGGAGGAAGATGCCAAATTGCCGAAGAAAGATCCAGGTAATCATTCGGCTTATAACGAGTGGAGCATGGAAAATCTGAGAATATAACTATCTTCAAAAAGGGATTAGATTTTTCCTTTCAGTTCTGATAGTCAACTTTCGATGACAGCCGTAAATACCGTAAAACTGTAGTAAGAAGGCATCTTCAAATTGAAGAGCATGCCCAATATATGGGCATCTCCCATGGTACCAAGTCAATACTTTCTTGAGTTTTTGTGAGGCTGAAAATTATATTACGTTTGTGAACCGCTGAAATGAAAAAATATTTTCGGCATGTTTGCTTTAGTGTGTACCGTAATTCATGAGCTATAATTTCAGCACAATCGACATATCGACAAGATGCAATCAAATTGGACTTCTGTGCCCCGTGATTTATACGTGTATATTTATTGATTAGGTGCTCAATTGTATATTTTGGCCTTCTACCTTTCTTGTGATTTTCAAGACGTGTGATCTCCCTTTTCCGATGTCAAAATCCTTGCAATCAAATTTTCCCGGCTCTCCTTATGTTCATTTTTCTTCAAAAACAAAATCCTTACATTCATGTGATAATTGTACAGTGTATCATTTCAGCTTTATCATTTCTCATTCTTTAATTCTCTCTGCTTTGTCGACTGCTTTAGGTCTCTTCCCAACTCATTCCTTCATGTATTATAGCTTTGCAAGTTTGCTTGAAGTCTTTTATGATTCGAATAATTTGTTCATATTCAACAATTGTTCTCATCCAAAAACAACGATTGGAAAACTGAAATAAGATCTCTGAGATTACAATGAAACGGCAAAAATAAAAAGTTAAGAAATGATAATTAATACAAAAAAGGAGGAATAATTCTGAAATTGCACCAGGATTGAGCTTGGTTTTTAAAAGATTACGGTAGTTAATGAAATCTTTTGGATTCGATTGAACCACACTGAAACTGTTCAGGGATGATACAAAGAGAGGAAATAGAAGAACATTGGAAAGAAGAATGGGCGAAGTCACACGTGGAATTTGAAGAAAAAAAGTAAGGGGTGGTATGCAGAAAGAGATCGAAAAATAAGAAAAGTGTAAGAATGGTATAAAGCGAATGAAGAAACATCGGTGCCTACTTGAAAGATCTCTCATTCATCTTCAGTTTTTGATAAATGTCCTCTCTTCCGGTATGGGCTCACTTCTTGGTAGTGTAGCCCGTTTTCGGCGCTCCCAGACGTCGTTCTTGCCCTGAAAATTGAATGTGAATGAATGGTTGGGGTGAAGAGTTAGCACACACACGTGGAGGTGTTATAAAACGTTTCTATCAAGTCAGTTAACACTCTGACTTTTCTCAAACGTTTTCTTTTTATTTTCAGTGAATTCAAACGGAAATTTCACATCAGAAAAGAGAATATTCCGTTGTAAGCTTACCCGTAATTTATTCGAACGTTACTCTGAAATAATTAAACCTAGATTATCTAATTTATGTCCAACAAGATAAAGTCTTAAATTTTACAGCCACATCTGATGGAAAATATGAACGAATTTTGAAAATCTGCGAAGATTTGTGTTTGGTTTCAAAAAACTTACGTCCATAGGTTTCCATGAACAATAAGGCAAAGGTAAACCATCTGGACCAGTTGGACATGGTGCATCCAATCCAGGAATTCCTTGATCTCCTTTCTCTCCTGCTGGTCCTGGCCTTCCATCGATTCCAGGCTCTCCGTCGTTTCCTGGTGGTCCTTGTGGTCCCTGTAACTCATTTAATTCTACCATCACTCATTTTCATTCCCACCATAGGCCCCGGATATCCCTTTGGTCCCTCGGGCCCTTGTTTTCCCTGTAATCGATGTGTTCTTTAGGAGTTTCACCAAACACCAAACACACAACACAACGGAATACAAAATATATCCATATAGAAAGATAGCAGAAAAATGAAAATACCAGGATGCCACAAGACCAACACTTACCTGTTTTCCTTCTGTTCCGTGTGCTCCTCGAAGTCCCATCGGTCCTGGGGGTCCTGGTAATCCGAGAGCTCCTGGTTGTCCTGGAAGTCCCGGTGGCCCCAAATCTCCTTTTTCTCCTGGTGGTCCTGGGAGACCGGGTGGGCCTCGTGGTCCAGATTGGTTGCCGGTACTTTCAGCGGCTCCCTGAGTACATATTGAGCTTTTCCAATAGTCTTAGTGAGATCACTTACAGGTTGCCCAGGTAATCCAGGTGGTCCAATGTCTCCCCGTTCCCCTCGTTCTCCAGAATGGCCTGGTAGTCCTTGGGGTCCACGTTCTCCTGCTGGCCCGATTGGACCGTGATGTCCCTGAAAATTGATGAAGATCAATTTATTGGTTTCCATTAACTCCTAATTTTGCTCCGAAGTATAAAACTCACCCTTGGTCCTGGAGGTCCTGGTGGACCGGGAATGACATTCTTCCCTCGCAACTCAGAGATATCTTCTATCAACAATGGCATCAACTCTGTCTTCAGCAACTTCTTCACATCTTCATTAATCGTACCATTTGGAGCAACCAGAGAAATTCCGTGTCGACCCTATTTCGATAAAAAAGATAGATAGAAAAGGACCATCACTAATAGAAAGAAGCACAAAATTCATGCACAAGTGCACGTGCTGTTATATCACACTCACTCTCCTTCCTCGTTTTCCAGGTGTTCCTTCAGGACCAGGCAGTCCCATGTCTCCACGTAATCCCTGTTCTCCCTAAACAACTAGAAGGATTAGAAAGCACACGACACACCATACAGTTAATGAAGCACTACTGCGCTATAATCAGACCGACTCACTTTTTCTCCTTTTTCTCCAGGCCGGCCATCTCTTCCTGGTGGCCCTGGTGGTCCTAAAAGAGCCTTGCCTCCATTAAGAAGGTTTGCTGCTCCGGGTACGCCCGGCGGTCCCTTGTCTCCAGTTTCACCACGCTCTCCTCGCTCTCCTTTTTCGCCCTGAAGAAGTTGAGTTAGATTATAGAAAAACTAAATCGTATCTAGTTAATGTCACGATAGAGTTACAACATCCATACCGGTGGTCCTTGTGGTCCTATTATTGTTCTTCCTGGCTCTCCTGGCGGCCCTGGGGGTCCCTGTATTCCACTACACTGCGATACATGGCAAGTTCCGGGTGGTCCTGGTGGTCCTGGAGGGCCTTGAGATCCTGGAGAACTGACAGTGGAGACTGATTGTCCCCTTGGATAGGTTGAAAGGAAAGCGGTGTCGCCCTGAAAAGCCACTTTGACAATCACAATCACAAATAGAGATACTGGCACGTAACAGATAACCAAAACTGTCATACAACAAGCTGATCCACTTCTTACCTTCTCTCCCCTTTCTCCCGGAGGTCCTCGTGCTCCTGGAATACCATCTCTTCCTGGATTTCCAGTTTCCCCTTTCGGTCCGATCTTCGACTCTCCGTCGAACCCGGGTAATCCTCTGTCTCCTTTCATTCCGTGTCTTCCATCTCTTCCTGCTGGTCCTGGTGGTCCTGGTGGTCCTGGAGGACCCGGTGGACCTGGTGGACCATTATTCATTGTTGTGTGATGACCAAGAGGTCCAGTAGGAACTGATTGTTGGCCATGAACTCCGAATGGACCAGTCATGATTCCACGATCTCCCTTTGGACCAGGGAATCCAGGTGGGCCCACTGGGCCACGTTCTCCTCGTTCTCCTTTTGATCCTGGTGTTCCCTGAAAACATGTTCAAATTGTTTGGGGATGATTATTTTTCTTGTGAGAGAATTTGTACACTGGAAGAGCCTTCATTGGAGAAGTACTGGTGTACAATTCTCTCTTGAGACAACACAATAATGTCATGCAAATGATGCTAGGAATAAAAATAAAAGCATACCGGGAGACCGCGCGGACCATCCAAGCCGATTGGACCCTGAATTAGTTGCGATTGATTTTCGGTTTGGTGTTGGAGACATTTCGCGATGCAGGTGAGGGTGAATGGTGCAGAGAGAATTGGAGGAAAATTTTTTTAGTGCAGTATTTATGAACTTGATTATAATACTTTCGACAAATGGGCCGAAGGATCAAACTTATGGAATTACTATAACTAAATTCATGATCCCTAATTTCATCTCTCTGCACCAGAATGCGAAACAAAGGGAACAGAAAAGGTAACAGAGAATGTGAGAAAAAGAAAACAAAACACACCGGAAATCCAGGATAGCCACGAAGTCCTTTCGGGCCCTGAAAAGTGATTGAAATGAGAAAACTGAATTGAAAATAGCAATGAAACTGAGTTGTATGTGATGTTTAAAAATAGTCCCCTACCGAGAAGCATTGATTTTTTTTGAAAACTGAAAACTAATCTACAAAGACTACAAGAATACTGTACCGCTGGTCCTGGTGGTCCTGGCATTCCTCGTAGTTGAATGGCTTGTCCATCTGGAGAATATAACATTCCAAAGGCTCTCATTTTTCGAGATATCGATTCATCAATATTCTGAAAACTGGAACTATCACAACCACGAACACAAAAAAAAAATACTACATTTGAAAGTGGAACTCTTGGACGGCGATAATATGGTGCTGGAAGACCTGGAAGACCCTGAAAAAGTACTGATACAACTACTGACAACATAGAAAAATATCAATTTCCTCGGTGGGTCTGTGATATGTGATTGATCACACTTATCACCTACAGGCCATCCTGGCGATCCCCGAAGACCCTGAATTTTCACAATTTTACGCTTGATTTCCTCTTCATTTTTGACCGCCATATTGGCTCTTTTGACACGGATTCGTAAACTATGAATGCCATGACTTGCATTAGAGTATATTTTACTATTGTGGGTGGACCAAGTTTCTAAAACTGCATGTGTTTCCTCTGCTAGATATTATTCTGTACATACTTGTTTTTTCTACACCTGAATTCAAAATCACGTAAAAATTGTACGCCAACTTACGGGTGGTCCAACTGGTCCTCGCTCTCCTGGTGGTCCTGAAAAAAACAATCTTCAAAAGTTAAAAAATCTTCTTCTTTTTTGTTTATCATTTCTCCGTTCTCCCCCATAAGACATCTGCGCTCTCTTACCACCCGCACACTCCTTTGCCCCCTCCCGAAGAAAACCACCCATCTACTTCGAACACACACACACTCTCTCTTTTTGCGTCTCTTCCTTTGACTAGTATAGACACCCCTTCCCCCTCTTCTCCCGTGGCCGTGTGGCCTAATGGATAAGGCGTCGGTCTCCTAAACCGAAGACTGCAGGTTCGAGTCCTGCCTCGGTCGAAATCTTTTGCAATTTTTGTTGTAAGGGAGTCAGGAGGGGGGAAGTGAGAGAAGTCGGAAGAAGAACTACGGAAGATATCATGGCAAATTGGTGAGAGCTCTCGTGGGGTACTCCGCCTTCTCGCCGAAATCACTTCATCAATCACTAGGAAGTTGGATTGGATTCGAAATCTTTGCGAACAATCAAAGTGCTATAGTGATATAGGTGGAGAAATGTGTCGAACTGATGGCTACAATTAGATTACGTCAGTGTCAAAGAGTTTTGATGTATTTTAGCATTCGAGATTACTCAATTTCTTTGTAAACAATAATTAACTAACAGAGCTAAAAGCAAAACCAGAGCTTACTAAAATGGAATTTCAGATATTAAATTTTATTGCAGCTAGATGTTCAATCTAGTGGGTTCTCTCATCATTTCGAATGAGCTGAAATTAAAGTTCGCGCAAAAATATGTTCCCAGGAACGGAAACTTCAGAGACTCCATCTTCTCAATTTTGCTCCACTCGCGGAAATGTTTCACACGAGTGTTTGATTGGTTGTCAATGTTTCTGATGATCAATTTGTCACGTCTTTTCATCGGATCCGACCACAGACATCATGTCATCTTGTCAATTGTTGTAACATAAATGTATTCCCCTTCTCATTCTCAAGCTCTTTCCTCCAGATTTGAATAGCATCAACACATTATACTATCCAAATAAAGTTGGCGCAATTTACAGCCCTCTACAGCAGAAGGTGTGTCCTTCTCTTGGTTTACAGCTTTTCAAGTGGTTGTTAAAAATATTCTTACCTGGTGGACACATACATGAATTCCTCACTTTTCGACTCTTCCCCACGTCTTCTGGATTGGCATCTGAATTTGAAGTGGGAGGGATGTCTTGTTCCATCTGTAAAATATCAAGAGTGCGTCTCTCTGACTTAATTTATGGGCTCCTCCTGTCCGGAGAGTCCCTTTGTCTTCCGAAACGAAAAGAGATAACACATTTTGAGTAATGTGTTTCTCCTCTCTATTCTCATCTGCGGGAAGCCATCACTCCGAATTTCCGTCAAACTACCATACAAGAAAGTTTCTCATAATGGTTCATCATAAACTCAATTTGCCGTCAAGGTTGCCACTACCTCTCATCCGATTTCCTACACACTTTTTTGCCCCTCGCAATAAAGCAGCTTTTAGACAGTCAACCTCTTTCCCAATACAAAATCCAAATAATTGGATGGTACTGAACATATGTTGAGAAAGATGGTACCGATCAGAATTGTTGGATCGTAACTGCCAATTACAATTGAAAAGAGGAAAAAGGCGATGTGCGAAAATTATAGAGGTCTATATGAACGGAAAGGTGACAACTAAACATAGACGTTCAGAAGACGTTCTTCCTTTATTTTTTGCCACGTGGATGCTTGACATTTTGGATGTTTAGATCATGATGAGAATGACGATGGCAATGCAAACGAAAACAGCTGGTAGCAATGGGGAAGAAGGTACAGGTGGCCGTGTTTGGAGTGGATGGGGGATAGGGAATATCATGTTTACAGAAGCAGGTGATTGCCGCGAAATTTATAAGGCAAGAACTCATTAATGTTGGGGTTAGAGGCTTGGAACAGATGGAATAGAGATGGAGAGGTTTTGATAGAAAAAATCTTAGTTTTTTTTTAGTTGGATCAATCGAGAATTGCTCAAAATACTAGGAGAGTACTGTTCCTTGAAAAGGGTTTGTTTAGAAAAAAAAGATTGAGAACTTTGTAGATAAACATAGTTTTCTTAGACTAGGGAAATTGCTTTTTTGTTAGATAAAATGCTTCCAGATCCACTTTATTCTAAGTTTTTCAACATTATCCAATAGTTACTACTCTCTTCTCGAGTCATTGTTTCTCAATTTAGAGTACCATTTATCGGAGCACTCGAGAACTCTCGACAGTAATACGATATGTCGAGTAAGGCGTGGCACTGTAGTGCTCTCTCAAAAAAAGTAATCATTCATACCTGAACGGCAAGAAGATCGATGCGTCTCTCAAGCGTCGAGATTCGTGTTTGTTGTGCGGTGAAGACGATGCAGACCAGAAGAAACATGAGTACATGAGGTACTGCAGTCGTCACAAATTGTCGATCTATCCTTACTCGAGGCGGTGTGATCCACGGCTTCTGAGGTGGCCAACGGTCCGAGACGGTCGACGTTCCGTCTGAACCGACGACCACCACATTTCCGGATGGTGAGGGTGACGTCATCTGATTCGAGCTACGACGTCATGCGGATGGTGTCCGATGTTCTGGAATGTCGGATTTTTAGAAAATGAGTGTGAAAGAGTAAGAAACGCAGAGATAATAATGTTTTTGTTGCACACTTCTGTACGAAAAATGAGGGAAGAGGTTTGATGACAGTTTTCTTTTTCAGCAAGTACTTCTTGATCGAAGCTATTTATCGAGTGAGGACTACAAAAAAGGAACGGCCGGAAAGGAGAGAATTCACAACTTGACGACATCATCAAAAAACGGAATAGCGTCGCGACTTATACGACTGACTCTCTGCTATTATAAGAAGGAATAAATACAGAAGAAAGGGACGAAAGACGGACGCGTATTCCTTTTAAAAGTACACAAAAAGATAATAAATTGGTGGGAGGAATGGATGAAAAGGTTGGTTGGCGTCAGAAGGAAAAACGACTGTCCAATTAAAATACTGTTGCAAGAATTGAACGGAAGACCAGAAAGGGAGGATCGGAATTAGAGGTCAGTATCAGGAAAACGAGGTAAAAAATGGTTTTAGAAGTACACAAAAACGTAATAAATGCGCGAAATGGCCACGGAGGTCTCTCTAGTCAATTACCCTCGAAAACCCGCATTGATAACCTCTTTGGAGAGGGAGAAGCCATTATCGGGTTGGTTAATAGGGGACAGAATAAATAGAAAATGAAAAGATGGTAAATGGACGAAAAACCTCATCAGTGGCTGGTCATATCCGGATGGACCAGTTGATTAGAAGTAAATCTAGCCGAAAGATCTTGGATTACGTAATGGTTATCTGTAAGAGGGAGTACGGTTAATTGAGATGAGACAGAGACATGGTCGGAAGCGTCACAAGGAGCCACCACGCAATGATGATGTTATCCGAGACAGGCACAGTTTATGACAACATTGGCCTTCCGTCCTTCCTGTCCTGCCCATTCAGACGACGTGGAAAATTGAATCAGGATGGACTCCTAAGATGATAAGGATCACGAACAATAGGATTATAGACACCTCGTCCCCGGAGAGGAAAAACCAGGAGTGGACAACAGATGGACAAAGGGTGAGTGATATCGAATCAAAAAACTGCACGGCTTTCTGTTTCTCTATCTATCTCATTCACATCAATTGGCTCCTCTGTTAGATATCATTCATTTGAGAAGAAAAGTGAAGTAGAGAAAGGGGAGATGGAAGGGAGAGGAAGGCGGCACCCTCTCAGTCTTCTGTTCTTAGCACCGCCTACTTTTCGACAAATAACAGACACGAGCTGATGGTTTAGGTAGGCAGAGAACGCATCCCGCCGGGAAAGGAATATGCCAAATGAGAAGTGGGGGAGGGAATATGTTGGTAAAAAAGCATGATGAGTAGCACCTACTTGGGTCAGAAGCTGCCAGCAGAAGATTCTGGAAGATGAAGGCTGATGAACCAGGAAAACAAATCGTTAGACTTGGAAATCGTAAGATCTTTGTGTTAAAAAAATTACATCGAAAATCTTAATTTAACTTATCAACTATGAAGTACGAATTTGAGAAATGTTGATTACTTCATTGAACCAAGCTTTCAAAACATTTTCAGTTTAGTCTTTAGGTTCCGGGCCTATATTTTTCAATTTTTCATAGTGTACCAAGATTTATACTTTCGGCTCACAAAGACATAAGTTAGAAATAAATAAAAACTATACGTTTCTGGATGCACTACAATCTTTCGACGGCATGATTGTATCCTGCGGATGAGCTCAACTTTACAGACACAAATTTTTAGAACTAAAAATAGTTTGGAATGCAATAGTTTTTGTTCCCACCGACAACTCGGCTGAATCACTTTGGACCATTAATCATTGTGGACTCCACTCCCTAAATCTTATCAAAACGGATGGAAAGAGAAGCGAAATCTCGAAAACCCACAAAAACCGGAAACCGAATTCAAGCATGAATTCAGAATAATGAAGAGTATAAAAGTGTGAAAGGACGGAAGAGAGAAGCAGTGCGGTGTGCTAAGAAGAGGTTAGAAGTTGATTGAAGTTGACCGATGAGTCGAAATGAGATATGTTGTGACACCTCTCTTGTTGTGTCGGCTATCTCACTCTCTGGCTCAGGGGCTCATCCAACGAGCATCTAATATTTTGTCACCCCAATTTTTCTCTTTTCCCCATTTCTTCCAGAATTCAACGGGAGGTCCATTCTTCTTCCTGAAGTGTAACAAAGTGGTCCCTTCACTGATGTTTTATGAGCTCAAAAACACATGTTCTTGACGAGAAATGTTCGAAAAAAATTGGAAAAGCAGAGAATGATGGACGACAAAAGAACAACTTTGTGGATCTGTAATGGAGTAAATGGGAACAAGATGCGCATCTTTTTGAAGGGAGATTCACACGATGCTACTTTCACATTCTGTATTACTTTGCATTTTTGTTAACAACATTACAAGGGGATGATGGAGAAGGAAGGACACTCTGAAGTTAATGTTCAGCTTTAGGATGGTTTGGAGAGGATAAGGTCTATTATCCAGAGATATCATTGGCATATTGCTAAAGTCATTCCTACCAGGTTAACAGGAATGAATTAGTATTTTGTAGTCGAATCCCTAACTTGTGAGGTCATTTATGACCGAAAACCATAAGTTGAGATTCAAGTGCTGAATATGGAAAATAACTATCTTGAAGAATGTTTAGGATCAATCCCTAATATCTTGAAGCAACCAGGTATACTTTCGATCATAGCGCTTTCTGCCATTGCCTCAAGAGATTAGAGCTAGTGAAATGACATACATAACGACAGCTCATCCATTTGAGTAACAATGACAAAATGAGGTACACAAGGAGAGAGAAAGAGCACCCAGAGGAATGTCGACGAGATAATTGAGGTGTGAGGAGGTGATGAAAAAACGGGATTATGTGGACAATATAATTTGGCTAATGTGGGAAACCATCTCTCCCACAATGCACAGTACCTCTCCTTTACTTGACAGGGCAAGAGGGAGGGAAATGTTTGGATGGATGGAGGAGCATGGTTACATAACGGAAAGTTCAAGGGTCCTCTCCCTTTTGGTCAGATTGAGATAACAAAGTGACATTTGGATGACATGCGGAACGGATCGAGAAGATATTTATCTTCTAACTCATTTGGTGGTGAGACACGGGGGATAAAAACGTCAGTTGTACCTGAAGAAGCACCTGTTGTCGGTCGATGTCAAAGTGGAAAATTTAATTGGATGAAAAATTGGAAGATGTAGTGGATGAAAAATGGGTAGAGTTCTCAAAACATACAAATTGTTTGGAGAGTTTTGAAGGATGATAGGAAGGGGGAGTGGTGGGATCCAAGGAATCGAAAAGTGATGCCTAGTGTCGAAGTACTGATTCTTAATGTGTAAAATGATTCTCCTCAAACATAACCTTAGTTTCAAAAATCAATTTTGAGCCAAGCTTGATTCAAGAGTTCATGAATCTTTACAGTAACTTTGATATCCAGGAAAGTATTCCGATTTCAATGGAGTGAGCTTTCAAATTTTAAGAATAATACAACATGCTTCAAAGCTCTCCAAGTTAAAATATTTTAGACTCAAAGACGTCCATTTTTTTCAAGCTTGAGATGGTGTTCGACCACTCATCCCAAGAACCCAAAAATGTTGCAAAGCTAGTACTCGAAAGGATGTGTACACCTCGTCACACGCAACCTTCTCCACTCACATCCATCCATTCCCATTGCTCTTCTTTTTCCACTTGTACCATCATGTTACATAACTTACATCGGATGTCGCAACAATCATTTCCTTTTTCGGTAACCACTTGAACAACGGGAGAAAAGAGGAAGAAGACGGATCGACTCAAAGTTGCCCGAGGTATTAACCTAGGGGAAAAGGAGAGACAGACCTTTTTTGTTCTTTTCCATTTCGAAAGGTCTCTCATTAATCTGTGGGAAAATGAATCGTGTGTGTTGCATTTCGATCACGATGCGATTAATTTGAGAAAATATAAAAACGAAGAAGAATTCGGATGAAGAAGAAGAGGTAGTTGTGAAAAAGTAAAGGGACGAGGAAGGGACCAAGAAGATGAGCAGAAGCACCTCAAAATGTAAATGAAAGATATGCTCTTCCATTGTTCTTTGTCAGCACTTGTGTCTCTTGAGTTGTCGACTACCAATACACGAAAAGCAGTCAGACGCGTATAATCAATGTATTGTCTCGAGAAACGTATACATATACACCTTTTGCAACCGAAGCGGGAGCCGTAATTACCTCTATGAGCATGTTTGGAAGTAGAATAGCAAAGTAAAGGAATCTGGTGTTCGAGTGTCTGTGCATACCGAATGGGAGCAATGTGGTATCTGAAAAGATCATGTTGAGAAAATCAAGAGATTCATGACTGTACAAGCAACTAAAAAGTAATGCGATGAATTTCAAAATAAAACAGATTCATTATGTGGCTGATAGACTATAGAAAACGTGTTCAAAAACTTGACATTCAGAGCCCAAGCTCACAAACTCACTAGTCAGGCTTGTCACGAAGTAGTTAGTCAGAATCATACCAGACAAAACCCGCCGAGCCATTCTAATTGCTATGTAGTTAATATTTCTGTAGGTCTCATCAAGGTCTTCGTTTTGATATAAGTTCAAACTTTATCGAGTTTGAATGAAAAAAAATAGCCGGTCCGTTTTGACACATTTGGCCCGAATTTGACAAGTATGTACTGCATGACCCGGAACATGTTCAAGATACGTGGCAGCAAGCCGAGTCTTAGATGGAAGACTGGGTAACGACAGACACCATTTTGTCAATTTCAGTGAATATTCCACTCCGAAGTTAACATATTGACTGTGAAAAATTTGACTTCTTTGCTCATCAATTATTCTCGGACATTGGTATTATGAATTCTAGAGTGTCTTGTTCATTGCAGACTTTAGCTAAATGATGTTAATATATTATCGGCTTCCAACTTTAGATTTTTCACAGGATTGCTTACTTTTAAAATCTTGAAAATAATCATTCTTGGTGTTTTTTTGATTCTATTCGTTCGTTTGACCCATTGCAATTTTTGGTAAGAATTACAACTTTTTGTGGCCATTCTATCTTGCCTTTTCACTTCTTCTCTTTGAGGATGAATTTATTTGTCTGCCTCTTCCTTATTATTCGAGTCAGACTGAGTTCGTGTTGAGATAACTTCTATTCCAATTTGTTTATAGCCATGTTACTCTTCTTACGAAGTTGTGTTTTTGATTAGAAAACCATATATGACGTCGTTACATTATTATCCTTAACAAACGCAATCTCTCGAATCAAAAGCAACCATTGAGCATTTCAAAAAATCGTTCAAATAACACTAGTTGATACTATTCTATATTAGAAAAGTCTCAAAGACCATCTTTCTTGTTTTTTGTTTCTCACCCACTTGTTCTGATTATTTTATTTTTCAGAATGGAGACGAAGGTATGATATCTTCTAGTAGTTCTGTCATTTACCCACTTTATGTATCTCTTCAAAATAAAAATTCTCTCTTCTCTCCTCCTCTCAAGGCATCCTTTTTCCGTATAGGTTTTTTCCTTTCCTTCGCTTGCTCTTTATGCCACTCTATTTCCATATAGTGCGTTTAATATTCAATATTCGTACGTAACCAATTTTTCAATTTCTCAATCCTAATCTGATTGGATTGGATTTAGGTTCAATTCATAGTCCAAAGAAAAAGAGATTGAAGCTCTAAACCGATGCCTTCTCCCTCTATTTTTCTCTCTCCCTCTCTCTGTCTCAACAATTTCCAGAGACATCAATCGTCACACGACACACTCGGTCCCATTTTTATTTCCTCTACAGACACAGACGATCATCGTCGCCGTCTACACATCTCCAAAACATTTCTGTGCGCGCCTTTTTCTCTCTTTCTCTTCCGCCGCATATATCGACTCGAATGGACTTTTGCGTTGCTCAAAAAACCAATGCATTAACTCAAAACGAAATAGAATCTCGGTCAGAATGAGGTGAACGTCTTCTCTTTCGAAAGGTTTTTGTGGTCGTAGAAATATGTCAAAAATTTCGCAATATCTATTTCCTCTAATTGTTTAAGAACTTTCTGCAGATTTCTGTTGTCAGAAAAGCGTTAGGTCAATAGGGTCAGTGGCGTTCGAAAAGAGGATATTCTCGGACAGCAGAAGGCCCCCTGCTGTGTTTCTCATCCTCTCTACTTCTCTCGTCCTCTTTCTCTCCACAGTCAAGATGTTGCCTTTTTTCTTTCCTGTATTCTTATCTTGGTTCCATCTGCCAGTTGCATTCCTCTTTCTGTTAACAAAATAGCTTCTCAACTTTCGCTTTCATTTAGTGCACACTCTCTTTCTCTCCACTATCTCGTCATTCAACAGTGCACATGCTCCATTTCAAATTGAGCTAATTTATTGCATTGCATAGAAGAGTTATGTGCTCATGAAAGACACCAAATTGAATCCCACTGACGCTCTCTTCTGTTTGGTCACCCTTCTACATATGATTTCCGAGTTTTTTTCACCTTTTCAATTAGAAACTACGATGATAAACAACTAGTGAAGAGAAAGTTCCTTCAAAAACCGCTCAAAAATTCTTGGATTCCACTATTGTAGTTGAGCAGCTCTAAAACATGCTTTGCTATTTCAATAACACATGGACATGTTTGATAATATTAATGAAATCTGCCATTTTTCTTTTCACAACTTTCGGGCTCCATTCTAAACTTAAAAAAATTTTAATCTGTATCGAAGAGAATGGCTTTGAAAATGCATTCTCTTCCGACTGCTTCCTTTCATTTTCAGAAACTATCGACATTTTGTATTTTTCAGAAGCATCGTGTTCTCATCATGTGTAATGGCTCCTGCACAGAAAGCCGAGTATGTGGACTTGCGAAAACTCAGCTTTGAAGAAGTCAAAAAGTTAGGAAGAAAACTTGCTAAATCTTCAAAATGCTCTCGTACAAGAGTACCTAGAGAGTCTAATAAATGGGAATGGAAACCTCTTACCAAAAGGTTTACACACGAACAGAAAAAGAAACAAGTAAGGTTTTCGTTGCGAAATCAGCAATAACAATGCATTTTTAGGAGGAAACGATAATTTTATACAAAACGGAACATGATGATCATCGGAAAAAATCAAAAGCCATTATTGAGAAAATGGATTTGAATCTCGTTTTGTGGAACGAGATGGAGCAGTTAGCAAGTGCTGAACGTTCTCTGGAAGAACACATTATGCAAGATCCTGACCTCAAAGGAAACTATGAAAGAGTCTTCAATAGCAACATGGACAGGGATATAATGGATTACCTTGTTGCCAAATATCAAGAAGTCAAAACCAAGAAAACCAAAACCAAGAAAAAGAAAAGAAACAAAAAGGGCAAAGTTGTCACGAAGTTTCCTGTTGTTTCCGGATTAACCGAGTCAGTTCTAATCAATGTTTCTTTTGCTGATTTTGAAAGTTTTAGAGACCTCGCTCAGCTGATTTACAAAATTAACTATGCTTGCCCGGAAAACCGCTTCTTATTGACTCACCCAGAAGGAATGATGGGATCAAGTCAAATTTCGGTATATTGTGACCTCGATCCCGATGTCCGAAAGAAGACTGCGTATCACGAAGCGCTCATTTTTGAGCACTTGGACAGAACATACCTGGATTCTAAGAAATATCCTGAATTGGTGGAGTTCACTGAGACAGCGGAGAAGAAGGATTATGTGGTTTGTTCGAGTTACTTTTCTGTTTCCAATGAGTGTATTTCATTTAGATCAAATGCGATTGCTGTAGTGATGGCTCAAAAATTCCATGTTGGGAAAATGAGAAATGTAATTGCTACCAAACAAACATGAAACTTCAAAAGCTTCAAGTTAAATTTCCTCCTGGATATAAAGTGAAGGCTCAATTTGTGAGTTATCTTAAAACTGAATGAATATCCTGAAACAGGAAGTGCTTTTCAGAACTCTTTTGAGCCAACGTTGTTCGGTGGAAATAATGACAATGAAACCACAATTGGATTCGCTTGCTCGGAACTTTGCGCGTGCAAAGGAAAGTGCGGAAACAACGCCACAATGATTCCTGAAAAGAAGATTTTCCCATTGGAAGTTTTTAGAAGGGATGCTAAAATAGGATTTGGAATCAGATCAATGGCTGCCATCCCAGCAGGTGTTTCAAATTTTGTTCATTCTCATAGAAGTATTTCAGGAACTCTTGTCGTGGAGTACACCGGAGAGTTGGTTGATGCACCACTGTTGGCAGAAGTTGATAATGACTATGGCTATGCTCTCTCTTTCAACTTAAAACCGGTTGTTGATTTTCTTATCAATGTTGAGAATTGGAGTGGAAGATTCAAGCAAAAACTCAAATCCCAGTTAATCCACAATTGGCAAATTGACTCGAAGTGGAAAGGAAATGTGGCTAGATTCTGTAGTCACAACTGTTTCCCTAACTGCGCATTCATCAGAGTTTTCCAAAAAGGATTCTCACCTGCTCATTGTAGGGTTTTTTTGGTCACACTGATGGATATCTTCCCGGGAGTTGAGGTAAGATTTATTTGAAATGTAGACGATATGTCTGATTTTACAGCTCACAATTGATTATGGAACTGAATATGTACATACAGCGTTTAAGAACAAATGCCTCTGCAAATCTGTCGTTTGCAGAGAGAATCCTAATATGAGCGATACGTTCTCGACATTGAAAAATGATGAGGTAAGCATTGAACAATACTTGTTCGACACATACCGTAGCTTGGTCGATTTCAGATCAGAACGTTTAGTGTTCTTTGCCATCACGCCGAATTTGGCCGGTATCAACAGATCCTTGACTCCATGTCAACTGTATAAACTCGTTTCCCCGTTATCTTGAAGAGCATTCAATTCGCCATTACTTGTTATCTCTTTTTTTGGGTTCATATTGAATCAGGAGTCTGTTTTGTGTTTTTACTTACAATAGAATTCCCCAACTGTAGTTCAAATTGTGGTCTGTACTTCATAGTGATGAAATTTCCTTCGTAATCTCTCTTTTCTCCTTTTTTGTATTGTCAATTCAAATAAAACGCACGGAAAAATTTTCCAAATTTTAAATTCCCCTAAGCCCCGCCCACAACTATTGGAAAATGAATTTTTTGAGCGAAAACTTTTACTCCTCTTCAGATATTCAGGATGGGAAGAACAAGAAAATCAAGAGCAACTAAGGAAGAAATCGAAAGCATTTACGGCAATTTTACATAAATTAAATGTTAACACTGGAGTCATAACGAGATGTTTTATGTAGCAATGTGCAATATCAAAAATATCCCTATTGTATTGTTTATGATCAGCATTGTTGCTGTCAAAATGTGTCTAGGAGGCCTACAATTATCATGCTTTACTTTAGACCCCCACTGAAATTTTTGATCTATCCAGATTGAAACTTTGATCTACCCAGAACAAACGCACCAAAGTGGCTATTCAATTGAGTAACTCTGAATACTATTCAGATTGTCTACCTTTTTCGTTGTTTCCCTATTTCTTTGAAAAATGTAGATTTGTATTATGGAAATATACTTGTTTCACTCGTTTCCAATTCTTTCATTGTTGTTCATCCTTCAGTATTCAAGTCATAATCTCAATTTTCAGTATTCTTCACTAATTTATATCTGGAATAATATTAGTTGATCACTAACGACTGAAATGATGACGATGTCTACAAGACAAGGGAATAAAAGAAGAATTCAAGATTCCGCTGAACCATGTGGCCGTTCGTTTTCCCAAGAGTTTTCATCATCCATTATATAATTTTCCAGCTCCTTCAAAACGACTACACACCCAGATTCCAAAAGAAGCATTGGATAAGCTTTCTTTTGAAGACACCAAGAAACTTGGAGAGCAATTAGTCAAGACCTCGAAGATATTCCTCGAAAAAGGACCACTCAAACCGAAACTCAAAGATAAGGTGAATTGGAATGAGGATGAGCCAAAGTGTGAAAACGAAAAAGCGAAAGAGAAACAAGTGGTCAGTTTCTAGTTTTCAATTTTCAGTTGAACATTTCATTATTCTTTCAGAAGAAAGCAAAGGCTTTGTATAATCAGGAACTGTGCGATCACGAGATAGAGGCAAAGAAGAAGATTGAATTAGAACTCCTATTGATAAATCCTCCTCGTCTGTGGAACGATTCTTACTCCTTAGCTCTACTCGAAAAACAAATTCAAATCGATATTGAAAACGATGAAGAGCTCAATGGATACTATAAAAGAGATATCCGAGGAACAATGGATAAAAGAATTCTGGAGTATCTCGTTAGAATTCTTCAATTTCAATTCAATGGAAAAAGAAAAGGAATCCAATTGACACAGTAAGGCTTTCATTCTTCAATCTTTTGAAGTTATCATTTTTTCAGATCCCTCATGGAGCACATCAGTAATACCAAGTACGAGCCACCAGAAGTACGAACTACTCTTGCTACAATGCAACAAATTACTGGAATACGATTCGTCGTTTTCTGTGACATTCCCAAAACGGATTTGAACAGTTTTCAAAAAGAATTGGTTTTCGAATACGTCGAGAAAAGCTTTATTGATGAGAACAAGTATCCTGAACTGGCCAAATTCACGAAAAAGGCGGAAAGTGATGAATATGTGGTGGGGTGTTACTGTAAACCATAATTCTGAACTATGAGTATTTCAGATCAAGTGTAATTGCTGCAAAAAGGATAGCAGTCCAATTGTTCCATGTTGGCAGAATCCAGAATGTCACTGCTTCAAAGTGAATCAAAGACTTCAGAAGCTGCAGTATCAATCAAAGGAGGGATTCAAGGAGTTAACAAATTTTGTAAGTGGCATACTTTCTCTCTAATAACAAAACAAAATCTAATTTTCAGCACACTTTCCAACCGAAATTGATCAGCGACTTGGACTTCACTCACACTGTCGGATTTGCTTGCTCGGAACTGTGTGGATGCAAGGGAATATGTGACAACAATGTCACTTTGATTCCGGAAAAGAATCTCTATCCATTAGAAGCATTCAGAAAAGATACCAAAATTGGATTCGGAGTCAGGACCATGGCCGCCATCCCAGCAGGAACTCTGGTCACCGAATTCGCTGGAGAGATAATGGATAATGATGTGATAGAAGACGTGGATCAAGATTATGCATACCGTCTCTCCACCAATTGCCGTGCATTTATCAAAAGATGTCGAAAAGGAAGTTCGAAATGGGATAGAGAATTCAAAAAAGAACTGAGACAACAATTGTGCATCGATTGGTATATCAATCCAAAGCGGAAAGGAAACATCGGAAGACTCCTTAGTCACAGTTGTTTCCCTAATCTTTCAGCGGTCCAAGTCTTCCAAAAAGGATTCTCCCCAGCCCATTGTCGAATTTTCATGGTCACTCAAATGGATGTATTCCCTGGTGTTGAGGTAAAACACCGAGCACATAAGTCCTAAAATCTAAAACATCCACCTTTTTCAGTTGACATTCAACTATGGAAATGCTTTCTTAAAGGAACAGTTTGGCAACGATTGTCTGTGCAAGACCATCGTTTGTAAAAATACTCCAGGATACGATGAGTTTTCAAAACTTTCCGAGCCGGCGGTGAGTGTATCGAGATTCACCTATTCATCATGTAATATAAACTTTTTCAGCTCAAAACATTCTGTGCACTACAACATCATAACGGTTTCCAACAATTCCAGAAAATCGTCAGTGACGCAGTTACAGTAAATAAAGTCAGCCTGTATTCAAAAAATTAGATTGCTAGTAACCTCTGCATAATAATTATATTCGTTGGATCCTTTCCTCTGTTGTAGGCTTGTCCTTATTTTTCTCTAATCCAAAGTCTATTTATATTTTTGTTCCCGTTTCATGATTCAATAATATATTCAACGTTCAACTGTGTTTTAAAAAAATGAGGGCATGAAAAAACTTGAAATCACGGAGAGTTCTTTCCAATTTCTGAAAAAGGAACAATGAACATTTCTTGAATCATATTTTCATATCCACGTGACGGAATACGAGCCAAAAAAAATAATGAAAAACGAAACATGTTTTGCAAAACAAAACAGAAAACGTTCCGGGGGAGGAGTATATAAGGGGATGAAATCCAGTCATTCCCCAACAAACTAGCATCCACTAGCCGATTCCACTCCAATCAACTGACAACTCCTGCTTATTCGACATCATCATGTCCAGGAACACTAACAGTAAGTTTGCAACTACCGATGCTCTTCATGGCCACCATCAATTCCAGCTAACAATACACTCGTCCCAGTTCAATCGTCCTCATCGACATCTCAACTGAGCTCGAGTCCCGCTATCCATCAACATTTTTACACGGTTAACATCACTATTAACTATATGGCGCCTTCTGCTTCAATTGGTCCACACGATCCTGCTCCATCCGACAATGCTGAAAAAGATTTGAAGATGATCTCTCGTCTGGCAGGCCAACAGATGGTATGATTTGTCTTCAGCGTTTCTGAACCGAATATTCGACTTTTCAGAAAGATCTCTACAAGGAGGAAAGAAGAAGAAGTAGACGATCCTCTTCTCGTCAAGCATCTCGTTCTTCATCCAGAAGATCATCGAAAGAAGTGTCGTTCCCTCCAGAAGTCGACGCTCTTCCGATTGTTTTGGAGCATGAGAGAACCGATGACGCCACTCAACGAAATACCGACGACAATGAGCACTCGGAAACTCCGCTGAGAAGCGAATTCAACAGAATCGGCAGTGAATACCAAGATCTCGCCAGTATTATGAAGCAGAAGTACCGTATTGTTCCATCGAAACGAGTGAAAGCAGTGCCAGAGGAGCAACTTCCGAAAAAGAAGTTCAACAAAGACAAGACAAGAAGAGAATATGTTATTCTCGGAACGTTGAACTCGCTGGAGCCAATCCCGGATAAAAGTGATGAGGAAAAGAAGGCGGATTCGAAGAAGAGAAGCCGAGAGCTGGCCAGAGAACTCTACTAGAACTAACCTTAAAATTTTGAATAAATTTATTCGATGATCAATATGTGTTTTTATAGTTTTCACACAGTTTCTCCTAAGTTATCCTTTCGATTTTTCTCATTTTTCTTGATGAACAGAACAGTTTTCAGTCAAATTTATTTACAGCTTCTCGAAAAAAATTTAAAAGTTGTCCAGTTATATAGGAGTTTGACAACGTTTTCCAGTGAATCCGAGGTTACAGAGACATGTCAATTGATTGGTTGTTCCGAAGCATAATCCACGACCATTGCAATCACGAGCAGAATCACAGACAGCTGAAAGAAACTTTTCAAAGCAACACCATCGAACATTTCCTACTCTCTTCACAAGTCTTTCCGGAGAATCCTAACTGGCATGCACAAATGAAAGTATTCTTTGATCCAAGACAGGTTCCTCGATGGTTACAATCTACAGCTCCGCATGACTCAAGATTGGAACGAGACAGTAATCCGTTTTCTTCTTCCAATCTCTCCTTTGCTGTCTCTTTCAAACTCTCCACCTAAAATGTTTCAACGAATTTCAGAGGATTCAAGTCGCTTTTTACCGCTTTATCCAATTCCGCTTTCACCTCCTCTTGAATCGAATTCCCCTCATCGACTGCTCTCTTTTTCTCTGATTTCTCTTTGTCATCTGCTTCGGTATCTGAATAAAATATGGATGTTGCTGTGTCGGGAAAAAACTAGTTAGACGACGTTTCTATTTTAAAAGTTCAAAGGTTCGGAGAGGGGGGATAATTGCTGACTCTGTTGAGAGGGTATCAAAAACAATACAAGATTTATGCGCTTTGATCTGTGAACGCTTCGAAATGATAAATGGATGGGAAAGGCACAATTATGTTGTCTGAATTCGACTTGGGTCTCAGTACAGTATACCGATATTGGTTCTATGGAACAAGGTAACTAGCTTTTGTGTATATTTTTAGAATAATTAGGGATCTCTAATTGTTAGGATCTCACCAGAAATCTCAACTTCTCCAGATATCGTCTTGTTATTGCTTGCCGCATCTTCAACTTCATCATAGATAGCCATCTCCTCTTCAGCTCGAATCCAAGTGGCAAACAGTACAAGCAGAACAAGACTGTACGATTTCATGAACATTCTCTTCCTGGAAGCTTATGGTCTAGGAATTAATAAACTGCAGTAATTGCGAGTAATATTAAGAAAGTGAGAGAAAACGAACGATTACTCAAAATCTAGGTTAATAGTTTTCGTATTCTTCAAAAAGAAGTCGGAGAGTAAAGTAAAAAATGGGGGAAGAGTGGTAGTGGAATAATAATGATTCTGGAGGGGTTACGTAACAGTTTTGTGCCGGCTGGTTTTAAGGGATGAATTTGGGCGGATGATACAGGGAGGCGCAGTCAGGAAGCGTGTCGAAATTGGCGAGAATCTCTCTTTACCAGAAAAAAAAACTAGATGATTATAATAGGAAATCGAGAGAAAAGTGGGGAGAATGAAAAGATGATGTATTGTTTAGGATGCAGTGTTGGTGGTCAGATATATACTGTATTATTTTAGTGCACTTGATAACTAGACAAAACACTTCTGGAGAACAAGGAAGAGAATAGGATATGTCTACGCAAGATATAGAAGAAACACTACATAGAGACATAAGAATAATATACGGTGTAGAAAATTAAAGATCTTTCTCTCTCTCCAGCATCTTGTTCTCAAAAGATATTCTTGACAAGGTAACCTCTCTTCTACCCGGTTACACGAATTTTCCTTCTTTCAAAGTTCTTCCCTATTCAATCCAACTCTTCTGATTCCAAAAAACAATCGTTCATCATGGCAGCGGAACTTATTCAATTGAATCCTGGATCACAGGTGGAGAGATGGAAAATCGAGAAAAAACTTGGTGAAGGAGGATTCGGAGCCGTCTATCGTGTCTTTGATTCTACTGGGAAATATGCGATGAAAGTGGAAGGATGCAATGAAGAGATTCAGGTTTTGAAACTCGAAGTTTCGGTACTCACAGAGCTTTCGAGGCGTGGAAACCGTCATTTTTGTCGGATCGAGGACAAGGGAAAGTGCAAAAACTTCAATTTCGTTGTCATGACACTTGTTGGAAAGTCTTTGGAGGATTTGAAAAAGGCGGGTGCTGGAGGACATATGTCAATGGGTTGTTCGATTGGAGTTGGTATTCAAGCTCTGGAAGCACTTGAAGATCTTCATGGGATCGGATACTTGCATCGAGATGTTAAGCCGGGAAACTACACCATTGGACGTCCAGAGCTCAATGAGATTCGAAAAGTGTACATTTTGGATTTCGGAATGTGCAGGAAGTACACTGGACTTGATGTGAGATAATTTTTAGTAGTGTCATAACTGAATAGTGATTGTTTAGGGAATCATCAGAAAACCCCGCCAAGCAGCTGGCTTCCGTGGCACCGTGAGATATGCTCCAATCAGTTGCCACATGCAAAAGGATCTGTGCAGGTTGATTCCACCTTGAAAGGCACCACTAAATACAAATATATTTTCAGAAGTGACGACTTAGAGACATGGATGTACATGCAAGCGGAGATTTCGTGTGGACGTCTTCCATGGGCTCATATCAGCGATATGAATCAGGTTGGAAAGCAGAAACAAGCGATTCGAAAGACTGTCGAAAAGCTGTTCCCACCGCCATGCCCACGCGAATTTCATGAAGTATTCTCATATGTCAGCAAAATGAAATACTACGATACACCCGACTATCAAATGATCTATGGAGTAAGCTACATATATGCGCAATTTTAATCTAACAAATCATGAATGTTTCAGAAAATGCGTCAAGCATATTCTTCGACTGGAACAAGCGAGCATGCACCGTATGATTGGGAGGCTGGAGGACCTGCTGCATATCTTCTTCATTGAATTGAAAACAATTACTTGGTATAAATTTTAAAAACTTGAATTGTGGGGATCTGATTATTTGTATCTCACATACCCCAAACAAAAGGAACTTTCAATAAATATTTTTATTCGAATACACTTATTAAAGAATCAATAGAATGTCTCTTTGTAAATGTATCCACCGGGATAGTTTCTGATGAAGAATCTTCTGAACTCATCATACAATCCAATGGCAAAAGCAAACGGCAACGCGAGGAAACCAATCTCCAGACGGAATCCTTGAACCCCCAAAACCTCATTGACAAATGGAGTGTTGAGAACAAACGTGGCCAGGAAGCAAGTGAAAATGACAGATGTGTTCAGCACTTGGTTTCTGCAGGATCAGAAATATTAAGAATAAGATGGGGAAAACCTACTCCAGTCCTTGCATAACCAGCGAGTTCTTTCTAGTTTTCGAGGCGAACAAGTCTGCCCATTGAGTGACGACAATAGTGAAGAAGAATGTTCCATAACAGCACGATTCGAGAGCTTTCCGACTCTCATAACTCCATTGTTGACCATAACTATCCTCCAAATCATCAATGTACTTATTGTCCCATTGCTCACTCAAATTGATCAAATCCTTCGGAAACCATCCATTCGACATCATCAATACGAAATACGTCGTGAACCCTGCACATGCTTGAATCGCACCGATTTGCATGTAAGAGAACATAACGAGACGTTTGTTGACCAGCTTATCATGAACTGGATTTCTGGGGGCTCTTTGCATAATGTCACTTTCTGGAACTTCGTAAGCAAATGAGATGGCTGGCCAGAGATCAGTTCCAAGATCAATCATGAGGATGGCAATGATCGACATCGGAAGGGGAAGACCGAACAGCACATATGACATGAATGGAGTGATTTCTGAAAGTTATTAGTGGGGAAAGATAGTGAAAGTTGAAAAAATACCGGGAATGTTACTAGTCAAAGTGTATGCGATCGACTTCTTGAGATTATCAAAAATGAGACGTCCTTCTTCAACTCCAGTCACAATCGAGGCAAAGTTATCATTGAGAAGAATCATATCAGCTGCTTGCTTCGAAACATCAGTTCCAGCAATTCCCATTGCAATTCCAATATCAGCTTTACGAAGAGCCGGAGCATCATTCACACCGTCTCCAGTTACTCCAACCACATTTCCAACCGATTGGAATGCTTCGACAATTTGAAGTTTTTGAGCAGGAGAAGTACGGGCAAACACGATTTGATGATAATTGGTGACCACAGTTTTCAATGTTTTTGGTGACATCGTGCTCAATTGTTCTCCATGAATCACAACTGCTCCGGTAGCCTTCAGTCTTCCTTTTCCATAAATCTCATCACTAGCTGGGTCGCATTTTGGATCAGCGGCTACGATTTCAGTGACTTCTTCGTTTTGCTCAATGATATGAACTTGTGTGGCAATTGCTCTGGCAGTGATCGGATGATCTCCAGTCACCATGACGACACGGATTCCAGCATTTTGGCAAACACGAACAGCTTCTGGAACTCCTGGGCGTGGTGGATCAATCATTGCAATGAGACCAAGAAATCGGAGGTCTGAATAAAAATTTGAGATGCTGCAAATATAGAAATTGTATTACTTTTGATAGGGAAGTTTGGATCCTCCATGTTAAACTGGTATCCAGGCGGGAACTTTGTCGTACTCATCTCAAGATCACAGAATCCAAGAACACGTTCTCCATATGATCCAAGTGTCTCGTACGCCTTCTGGAATTCCTTCTCAAACTTTTTCGACACATTCTTCGTCTCTCCTTCATGATAATACGATGAGCACAACTTGAGAATCTTCTCTGGAGCTCCTTTCATCACGAGAAGATTTTGTTTGTCGGACATTGGATGAATAGATAGTTGATACTTATTGGTGGAGTTGAATGGAATTTCGCCAACTTTTGGCATCGTTTTTCTGAATTCATCGACTTGTCCATCTCCACGAATCATTTCACAATATCTCATGATGGCTACTTCCGATGCATCTCCATTTACAACTCGTTTAGCCAAGGGAACATCGAATTCGGGAACCTGGAAATACACAAGATGATTCAATATTACGAATACTCGACGTACCCTGAAGTGAGATCGACTGCACAACGTGGCACATCTCAACAGCTTTTGGTATGATTTGTTTTCCAAATATCGTTTTTCTCCATGAAAATGCTCATTTGGAGGCAGAAGTTCAGCGTCTTTGATGTGTCCATCAAACCACAAATGAGTGACAGTCATTCGATTCTGAGTCAGAGTTCCCGTTTTATCAGAGCAAATTGTAGAAGTGGATCCGAGAGTTTCGACGGCTTGAAGTTTCTTGACCAGACAGAATTTCTTTCTCATTTTGACAGCGGTGAGAGTGAGACTGACCTGAAACATTAATTGACCTATTACACATTTCAAGCTTTAACACTAACCGTAACAGTAGGAACAATTCCTTCTGGAACATTCGCCACGACGATTCCCATAAAGAACACAATAGCTTTGAGAAGTGGATACTCGTAAACAACAGCGAGAACAAAAAAGGCGACTCCCACAGTGAATGCAACAACAGAAATTATCTTGATGAAGTGATTGATCTCTTTTGCCAACGGAGTCGGTCCAGAATCCACTTGAGTAGTCAAAGCGGCGATTCTTCCAACCACAGTCCGGTCTCCAGTTCTAATGATAATTCCTTCTCCAGATCCTTCCAGAACACTCGTACTGAACAAACAAAGATTCTTCGTTTCCAGTGGATTCTTGCTTGTAAAGTTAGTGTTTCTTGTTTGTGGGTCGGATTCTCCAGTCAAACTCGAGTTATCCACTTTTAATCCTCTTGCCAGGGTGACACGGAGATCAGCCGGAACACGATCTCCTCCTCTGAAACGAACTAAATCTCCAACCACAAGATCTTTGACTTCGATTTCTTTGGTGGTTCCTCCTCTGACGACGAGGGTTTTCGGAGGGATCATGTTGGCAAATGAATCCATCAAATTTCCACTTTTTCTATCTTGATAGAAGTCAAAAAATCCAGTTACAGTGACAACGGTGGCAAGAATTATAGCCATATACATCTGGAACATTGAATGATGAAATTTGCCAATTTGGATTAAAACCTACATTGTCTTTAGGAACTTCCTCATTTCCACTCATCGACAAATCCATACCGTATCCAACAGCCGAGGCAACTGCAGCACACCAAAGAAGGAAATTGAAACCTCCGAAGATGGATCCTGCCAGTTTAACCCACTTCGACGTCTGTTTCGGAGGAGTCAACGCATTTGGACCATCTGTTTTGAGTCGAGTCGCTGCTTCGGCTTCTGATATTCCAGCAGTTTCCGAAGAGGAGTATCTCTTGAGAAGGGCGTCGAGCGGAATCTCATGATCATCGATAACGATATCTTTTTTGAGCTCATCCAACGACTTGTTCGTTTTTTTCTTCTTGCAGCACCCGAACATTACTGACGACTATCAACCAAAACTGAACTCGTAATGAGAGAAGTCCGGAAAAGTGGAGCAATCAAAACGAAAGACTGATTGAACTTCGGGTATCTTTTGTGCTTGCGAAGTAGGGTACGGGGATATAAAATCAATCAGGATATGTCACGTTCAAAAAGAATTTTTTTGGTTCCCGACTCCTAAAAATGAGAATATCGTCTCCACGTGTGGCTCTGTTGAAATTTCTGGAAAGGTTACCAAAGCCCGAAACATTTTTTTTAACGTGACATGTCCGAATTGATTTTATCAATAGATAAAATCATCGTCCCACTAGCCCAGATTCTTCATCATAAAAGGCGAGAAAATCTAGAGTCTTCAATCAGTCTTCGTCTCGATCTCTCTCCGGTTCTACTCACTCGACAACACCTGCAATGGATCAAATCCCACCGTACGAGTTCCATAAGTACGTGTTTGCCGCTCGTGCTGCTGTCATCACTTGCTCTTCGTTCGAGGTATTTGAATCGATTTCTTTCGTGAATGCAAAAATCTTTTTCAGCTGTTGATGGTGCTCTTCGGATCACTTGGTGATAGCAATTTCCTCGCCAAACTTCTCTACTTCATCTTCCTCGGAGGATCCGCTGCGATTTCAGCCCACAACATTGCTCTCAATATTGATGGCCGTGAAGAGATCAACAAGGTGCTCGGCTCAACTGACAATGAAGTTCGTGGCAAGTCGGCTGCCATCGTGCTCGTCCCAGCCCTGTCTGGAATCTTCGTATTCTTGTGCGTCTCTGGACACGCCTTCTTCTCACTCTTTGTTCTGATTCACGTGCTTGCTTCTGTTGGACAACTCGGTATCGAGGCCTATGAAGTCAGCAAGGGATCTTCCGGAGGCGCTCCAGCTGCTCCTGCTCCAGTCGACACCGGAGTTGCTCCACCAACACCACAAGAACCAGCTGCTGTCCCACCCCAGTAGATTTTTCAGTTTCGAATAAAGCATTGAAACCTTTCTTTGTTCTGTTTTTGTTTTTGGATTATAAGTTCAAATAGAGAAACATTGGTTTCTTCACTGATATAGTTCTGAAAAAAATTTACCGTGCCTTTATGGCTTTTCCTTTTTTTCATAATTACACTACTACGAAGCCATGTATCATCTTCAAAACCATCTACATTTTCAAAACCATCTACATTTCAAATTTACTCATGATTCATTCCGTTGTTCCACACCATTTGCTTCGTTTCCAATAGGCACCACATATTATATTTTTTCTGAAAGTTGACGACACTAGTCCATTTCCGAGTCAATTAGTGGCATGACCTTCGTCCCCATCCACAAGTGACTTCTACTTCTTCTTTTCAGTTTGTGTACTACTACTACTTCTACAACACAGGTACTCGATTCCCTCTCTTTCGTTCGTTTCGTGCCCCTCCCTCTCCGAATGTAATTAACCCTTCCTAGGGTGGAATGGAATAGAGAGAAAGAAATCGAGAGAGAAAGAAGTAAGGTATCCCCCGCTCTCTCTCGAAACAACAAGCACCAGATACTCCCGAAACGAAAATCGAAATGAAGCGAAGTTTTCTGTTATTCCTTTTATCTCTGAAATTCTGTCAGAATCAGTATGTTACTCCACAGTATGCTGAAATTCGAGGTTCGTTTTTGTTGTCATTTTGGATTTTTTGCAGACAGATGGCTGAGACTTTCACTGAAAAATTTGAGATATTTCCGAGAATGGTTCTTTGTTGATTCTTCGTTTTTCTGGGTGAAAATATGTAATTTCACCACTGCTTGAACTTTTTCTCCTAAAATTAGTTACTGACTATTCTGAATCACCCATATTTTCGGTTTATTGAAGTTTGTTTCGATTATTATTAACTTCTCATCTAGAAATGTTGAATATTCTGAACTATTAAAACCATTTTCAGTGGTCTCCCGCTAATCGTTTTTTAAGGAAATTGATAAGCTCAAAAAACCGATCGTAGTCTTAACTGACCCCCTCCCAATATCTTTCTTCTGGAAAATCATATTTTCAGCTGTATCCGCAATGTGCAGTAGTGATGGTATCACTGCGTCCATCGATTTTGACAAACCGTTCACCGGCAAGATTTATTCTTTGAACTATGCAAACTCGAACGACTGTCTCTACTATAACAATATCGATCGAGATACCGTACTTTTCTCGATTCCAGCTCAATTGTGCGGAACAAAGTTGCAGAGAACCACACGGAATGTAAGTATTGAATATGTGTTGTGTGACCTCAAGAGTCTTGAACAAAGACCTCGATACCTGTCAATTATTTCTCGGGTCGGGAAGATGAGTTGGCATCGAAATTAATAACCAGAGAAAGTAGGACAGTGACATAATAGGACTGGGGCGCTATAATGATTTCACTTTTTCTCCTCTTCCTCTTTTCCATTTCTTCATAATTTCTCCGCCTTCAGATGATCGATCAGATGGAGAACCGAGTTTATGTGCAGATGGACAAAGACACGCAAACCTCATCGGATAAACAATTCTCATTTGTGTGCAGGTTAACTGACCCGTTGAAGACGTAAGAGGGATTAGGAGGGACGGCAGTAGTAGTTGTAAGCTTTTAATTTAGGGTGGCGGCGAAGGACGATGGATTCGGAACGAAGGACTCTTATCAACAACAGCCGATTCGGCCAGTGGCTAGTAGTGTTAGCACCAAAATGCATTCCAGTCTCATGCCTATCAAGCCGGTAATCTTTTGAGATCTGTAACTCCGGGAGGATTCCAGAAATATCGAAATGCAGAAGACTAATTCCCAATTCGGATTCTCATTTGGCTAGTTCTCTAAACAGACAGGGTGGAATGTATAGTAAAGCAAAAACTTTGCATGAGTAAATAGTTAATTCTAGGGTTTGAAGTGGAACAAAGTAGAATGAAAATCAAACGTACAGTTTTGAATTTTTAAGGTCAAGGCAACTACCATGAAATTGTTTGAAAGCTAGAAACTCTTTTAGAATAACTTAAGGCATGTGCAATTTTCAGTCCGAAGTCCGCCAAGTCGCCGCCTTCTCCCGAGACTCCCACCTGGGAAATTGGCCAATCCCAGGTGCAAAACCCTACGAGCCATCAATGAAACCAGTCTCCACATATCCAATGTCTCCCATATCTCCTGAACTATCTGATCCCCCAACCAAATTGGCCAAAGATCCCTCAGAAGGATATGTGACTCGTCCTATTTCCACAGTTGGAATACCTTCCATCCCTCCTCCATTATTCCCAAATCTTCCTCAACCACAGATACCACAAAGATCCCCTCCAGTTGTTGCTCGTGTCTTCACCACATCGACATCTACAATTCCACCCATAATGTTCACTTTCCCGACTACAACAACTCCACCACTGCCATTCCCAATCATTCCGAATGTTCATTTCAAACAAGGAGTTGGTGTTCCATTTGCTCCTGGAGTTCTTCCTTCTACAAAAGTGGACGCTTCCCAATGGAACGATCCAAATGCATATGCTACTCCACCAACTGTTTCAAATAACAATGTGGATGTGACCACTCCTAAGACATATCGAGAACAGCCACCGACTGCAGATGCTCCATTTTCTTCCGATAACTCGAATAGTAAAGAAATTCACGAGACATCGACTCCAAGAGATCCTAAGACTGGAGTTGATTCAAAACCGAGCAGATTTCAATCAGATGATCCAAACCGACATGCTATAACTTCTGTACTGAAAACTACACAAGAGCAACAAATCGAACCAGAAGTGACACTAGAAATTCAACGAGGAGAAGGTAACTTTTTGAATATAAATTTTAAATAATTTTTTTTAATTTCCAGGTCCCTTCGCTCCTCCGGTCACCACTCCCATCAAAATTGGAGACAACATCTCGTTGGTTGTAAAAGCAAAGAGTTATTTGAATGGTAGAATTTATTAGTCACTCACTCTCTCAAAACATTACACTTTTCAGAAACTGATCAATTCGATATGTTTGTCCATTCTTGTTTTGCCACCGATGGTAAAGGAGATACAAAAGTGCAAATGATTGATGAGAATGGGTAAGCGTCATATTCCTTCTCGGAAAGGTACAGTATTCCAATGAGCTTTCAGATGCGTTATCCGTCGTGAGTTCGCTTCACCACTCAATCGTGCCAAGGATTCTGAGAACATGATGTTCTACTATCTGATGATAAAAGCTTTCAAGTTTCCTGGACCCGATGACGTCTACTTCTCGTGTACGATAGAGTTCACTCCAATGATAAAGGCTCCACAAATTTGCTCAAAACTTCGACGAAGACGAGAAATTTTGGAAGAGGGGATGACTGAAATGAGGTTATTTGACAGTGTCAGCGTGGAATTGGATGATGGAGACACTCATGTGAAAACAGGTGAGCAGATTTTCTCGAGACAGTCTGAAAATTTCCATATTCCGTTTATCTTATCGGGAGAGTTTCAGATCCCCTCTCATCATCCGAAGACTGTGACACGGAAAAACATCTCTACATACTTGTCATCTGTATCTTACTTGTCTCCATCACGTTATCACTTGTCTCCAATCTTTATCAGTACATCAGAGCACAATACAAACGATAACAATAGGTGTCTTCTTCTACGTTGCCCCCTTACTCTTTCCCTTTTCTTTTTGCGGGTTTTCACTATGAACTCTCTGTTTTGTCATTCCGTTTTTTCTTCCCCTTCGTATTCAATAAATCTTTTTGAATTTTGAAAGAGAAACCGTTCCGAATGATATCATTATTGTTTGACTATGAGTTCCTTCTCAAAGAGGAAAACTTCTAAAAGTGCATTCTCGTTTTCCCGCCTCCCGAAGAGTGTGTCGGTAGTACAGCCCATAAAGGAGTATTCGTCATTTTCTCATTTTGATTTCCTTTTTGGAACGGCAAATAATTTGAATCCAGCGCAGAAGGGAAACAAACTCAAATTTTTTAGTAAGAATATCAGTAATGAGATGTTCTACAGTACCTTTTCTCTCGGATAGTGAGTGTGAACATAATTCTATGAAAATTTCCAAACTTTGGTAATCTTTTGCTCCTACATATGGACTTTTGGCGGATCGCTCTAATCTGAAAAAAATTGTTCACTAAACTCTTTTTGGATTCAAGACTTTTAGAAAACCATAGATATTCTTAACTCAAATTCAGAAGAGCTCATATCTTCGCCTTTCTGGCACGCCTTGGGCGATGACCATTTCCTCTTTTTCAGCCCCTAACCCTCCTACATCGACCTTTGCAACAGGTCACCTGAATACATGTTATGTGTCCATTATTTTCTGTTATCAGTCTCAAATGCTCGCCCCTTCAGTGCCAGGCCGTTGATTGACCATCTCGTTGTCTCATTCTACACTATTACCCAAAAGGAATGAGTTTTTTGATGATACCTATTGTGCGGGAACCAATCGAATTGAACCAGAGTCAAATTTCGATATTCCACACCAAATGATTTTCTCTTTCTTTCTCATCGAGGTTTTTTCCCTCTCTTTCTCCTTTTTTCACTCAAACAAAGAACATTTCGGTAACAGCCGGCGGTCTTCTTCCTGTTGAAGGTTCTTCTAGTCGTACGCGTGCGGGTGCGCGCGAAAAAACTAATGGTTTTTTGCGTCGTCTTATGCCAGACGGATGGAGGCAAAAAATAGAGAAAAGGAGGGACAACGAGGAGAAGAAGTTTGATGGACGACAGATTCGCGCGCTTAGAGATGAAGACCCCCGAGAGACGGTGTCCTTGTGAATGAACGGGAAATACTGTTGAATATGGGCGTCTTCTATTTTTCGGAATTGCTCTTCGGAGTGAATTTTCAAGAAAGTTCATCAATTTTTCCATATCATCGGATTCCTTCTTTTTTCTTATCACATTCCTGATGTGTTCTTCGCTTTTGTAACTAAGTTGGATGGTCACTAGGTAGCCTTGAATATCCGACAAGTTTTGAATGACATATTTGGGTTTTCAAAAAAATAAAAGTGTTGACCTGAACTTTTTTGAGAGCTACAGTGACATCAGCATACATAAATCAAGATAAGGCACTTCAAATCACGTAAGTCGCTCTCACATTCTGTTTTTGAAAATTATACGCAATATCCAACAGGTAGCCTAATCCTTTTTCACTATTATTTTATAGCGATCTTTCTAGTTTTATGAAAACCCACAACTTAACATTTTATCGCGCAATTCTCAGAAGTCGAAGCCTTTCCCTGCTACCGTACCAATTTGCACCTACGTAACTCTTTAATCCTGTGATCCAACTCAACTTGACCTCTGAATACTCTGCGGGAAACCGTAATAATCAGTAAACTTGCAAATATTGGAGGACCATATCATAAACTGTCTCCCCAACTCACGGCGGTTCTTTTCCGATCCACAAACAAATGTTGGTCTAACATATTGCGTAACTTTTACGATCCTCTGTGACTCGGATTACAGCCGATTGTTTGCATCTCCCAGGAGATGTATGAGAGAGAGAAAGACCACATCTTCTTCCTCTTCTTCATTTCTTATTCAATCAACTGTTTATAATTCAGTGGCTTCATCCCTTTTCATTTATTCAGAAACAGCGGGAAACATGCTTCTCGAGCTTTATTCATTTCTCATTTGCATTGGCAAACCATTCAATCATTCACAGTGTCTCTGACTAAGCAACTATTTATCCTCTCCCCGAAAGTTTACAAGACTTTCTCCTCACAAACAGTAGTCTTCACCAAGCAACCACTCAGTCATCATCAACGACCTTTCATGCATTATTCGAGCCAACAAAGGAAAGGACGGTTGCGTAAAGAGCATGAGAGGTCTTGGTCCTTGAAAGGAACGAAAACCCTTCTTCTTCGCCTTAATACAGGCTCATAACGCCTATTGATGGTCGGGTCGATGCAAGGTCAAGCAGATGTGTCCTCCGTTTACAACCCCTTCTCACCATGGTGTAGGTCTCCTTCTCATCCTCTCATCCATCACCCCTATGTTCTTGTCTATAAAAGTGCATATCTCATTCTCGTACTCTTGTCACTCAATCCCATCAGTACCACGCAATGAAACCTCAAAGTGCATGCCGCTCTTGACACGAGAGCAATAAAAGGAGACGGTCCGAAGTTATATTTATACAGTATTCGGGGCATGAGATAATCCACAAACTTCTGTTTTTGATCCTCCCGATATCTCACATGGAAACGCCTCATGCCATTCCCATTTTCCTTTCGTGCTCAGATCTCGTTAATAATCGAATTCTGAATAAGTCATGTTTGCTTCTCCTTCTCACAGTCACCCTCATGGGTAATCCGTCAGATTTTTGTGCCTCGGTTATTAGCGAATACGTATGTGTGCAATTTGGGCGAGGTTAGGGTAGATGTTGGTCGACACATTCATCTTATGTGGGTCCTTTCTGTTTGTTCATGGACCTGAATTAGTTGCTCTCCTAAGGGACATGTGCACAAACGATAAGATACATAAGAATTGGGAAAGGGGAAAGCAAACGGTCACCCATTATCTAACACCTTCCTTAAGTGGGTCAACATGTTCACACAGTTATCAAGAGAACCTTGAACTTGAGCGTGTTTTATAGGTTTTAGCGTGAGACGCTATCAATATTAAATGAAGTACCTGATTATTCGTTTCAACATTATTCAATCTTGGGAAGTCCTTGAAATCGAAACCGCACATAAAAGCCTTTAGATTTCCGTATTTTTCAGGTTGATATACAAGTCTCATTAGTAGCTCTAGAGTATCAAATGTCATCCTAATTTTTGTTGCTCCACTATTTCACGAAAAAAATTCGCTTGTCTTCCTCAAAGTTAGTGCCTTATTAGAATCCACTTGAGTAAAGGTAGCTTAGGATGGGACAACAGTTTTCTAATTAGCGCTAATCTGATTCTCTTCCAAAGTTTTCTTCCATATCCTAAGCCAAAACAAAGACACTCCTTCCTAATTATCCGAAAATCAACTTGAAGGTCTTAGCCTCCAAGAAACGGAGATAAAACGTATAATTTGTTCATGAAACTGTAATTAGATGGTACTACTCGTAGTGACTGACTGACTGACTGACCGGAGGGCTGTCCATCAAAGATGTGCGTGTGTCACGTAACACTGGTAATTAGCCAAAGGTCTGCTGTCTCCTTCCTAGCCTCCCCTGAGGTTCCGTCCGGTCACAGTCTGCTCATTTCCCGTTGTATCTTCTTTTCCGTATTCTTTTATTCCATCCAAACGTCTGTTGTCCACCACCTCAGACTCTTCCCTATTGTACACTATTTCCCAAACATCGGCCGGCCATCCCACGTCTGTCAGTTTTTTGGCCTGCCGTTGGCCCTTTCTTCTGTGTTTCTAATATACTCATTGAGAAGAAGGCGGTCTCATTGTAATTCGATACCTAGTGGTTCACAGGAGGGGTTCTTCCTTCTATTGTCTAATCTTGGGTTCTCTCAAGGTATATGATCAATTCATGTTTATTATGCATATTAGTTTGGAAATTAGTTGAAATCAAAACGTTTACTTTGTTAAGTATGCAAATAAACCACTTCCACCATACTCATTCCGACCATCTTTGGTATCTAGCTGTCAGTTTCCTTTGCTAGATGTCACAAACTGCTAATCTTGCATCATTATCTCCGTTTCGCATCGAATCATCGGTAGTAAATCGGTGGTGTCGATCTGCCGTCGCCGTTTCTCTTTTGGTTATTCGTCTCGGGCGGTCCTTTCCAGACTTCTTTTTATATGTCCCGACGCCCGTTGTTCTTTACGAGCTTCTGATGTTTCTGCGTGAGAGCAGAATCTCGTCGAGCGGAAAAGAACGAGTGGAAGACGAGACAGGTGGCCGATGAAACCGGCAAACGGCAAATTAGGCTACCATCGCCTTCTCCACTGAAGGATCAGCTGCCACCTAGGTTATAATAAACAACCATCTGCTTCAGATTTCCGAAATCGACCCTCCATGTTTTACTACTGTTTCGTACCACTCCCACATCAGACAGCCGTTACCTTTTCTTCCTCCGCATCTGTCAATTACCAATCAAGAAACCTTGAAAAATATCCTCCAAACTTTTTCTGTTTTTTCCATGCGGCTTTTGAAAAGTACGAGAGATATTTTCATTATTTTATGTCCTTCCCGTACCAGGGCGTTCTGAGGCACCCCCGCTGTGATATATTTTTTCGGAAGGCTTTGTCAGTTCTTTTTGTTTTTATTCGGGAAATTAATCTCGAGACTTTTCTTCAGCCATATTCATACTGTACTCTTTCAAATTTTTGTTCTTGAGAAATAAAAGGGCGTAACAAATACCATCTGTCGTTTTTGGAGAACAAGTTTGCAATCCGATTTCTTTTTTATTTTGTGATCATCTCTGTAATTTAGAGATTCATCGAGGTTTGCTACATTTCGTAACACCATCTGCAACCTCCTTGTTCCGTCCGTCCCGCTTCTTGATCCATGCATCCCATCGTGTGACGCAATCAAGCTCTCATCAGAGTGTCAATTATCTCAACCTCTTCATATTGAGCTTCCATTGTCCATTCCTCTTCTCTTTTCTGTCAATCACTTGTCTTCTTACTTTCTCACCTTCTTGATTGATTTACCCACCTCTCCGTTGAACCATCTCATAAATCGAACTTTACAATGATAGTTTTCAGAAAACGGCATCAGGCTAGACGACGTTCCGTGCTCCTTAGCACACACTTTTTAGGGTCGCGCCGCGCGTTGGGCAATAATTAGGATGTTTCCAGCAGATAACAATGACTATTACCATGGTAAGTTATATTTTTATACGATAAATTTCATAACAATGAATTCCAGACTATTATACGCAGTACAACAACAACATGAATCCAACAACATCTTTCAATCCACATCCGCGCTTATCATTGGACAGTGGTCTTGGATTAACCAACGATTCGATTTATTCCACGGATCTCAATGAGACTCATTTGATGGACATATCTGCCGCCACAGCTTCTGATGCATCTACAAGTTTCCAGTCTGGTCCTCTTGAACATTCACCTCCAACGAAATGGGCAAGAATCAGGACGCCTCCAAATAGAAAGAGAACGGTTCAAAATAATGTAAAACAGGAAGAGCTCCCACCAGGATTCAACTTCTTCTCACCTCCTTCACAGAAGAAAATGCGATCAATTTTCTCATCTCCCGCAAAATCTGTGAAAACTCCTGACTCTTTACGAAAGACAATCAGGATTTCAAGCCCCTCTCCGTTCAAAATCTCATTCAGCAAAACACCGCTGAAGTTATCCAATAATGAAAATGTTACCGGTAAGCAAATTCTTTATATTTTCTTATTTTTATGATAATGTTTCCAGGAATCCATATTGGTAAAACTGGAACATACTACAACAAGAAAGTCACTGGTAGTGCTTCAAAGAAGTGCTTCTTACCTTCGAAACCTGATGGATTCACATTTCTTGGTTCACCAAATTCTGACGTAAGATTAATAATTCATTGAATCGTGAATAACCGTTTACATTTTGTAGGTACTAGACATTCCACTGGAAACCAATTTCAGTGGGTTCGAAGATCTTCCATCTGAAACACCGACAAAGATTAATGCTGCCCTCGAAGTTGGTGATGATTCGATGGATTATCATCAATATGCAGGAATGATTGAAACTGGAAGCTTCTTGAATAAATACACTCACTCATCTGGACCACTCATAGAGAGCCATATGACAAATGTTCCTAGAGGACCACTGGTCAGGACTGCATCGCGGAATTTGCTGAAAAGCAACAGAAAAACTTTCGATGTGGAACCGAAAACGCCACAAATAATGCCTTCTATAAAAACAGAAGTTTTTGAGACTCCAGTCAGCCCCATCAAATTGAAGAAGTCAAGAGCAAAGTCCAAGCCAAATTCTGTGAAAAGAGACCTTCTTCAAGAAACCAAGGAGAAGGAGATGAAAGACTGGAAGCTGGTTCCATTCGAGACGCCTAAGAAAGAAGCTCCATTGGTTAGTCTTTTAACTTTTTGAAAGTTTTCTAAGAGATATTGCCAAAAACTTAAAAAGAAGCAATTCGTCAGGCTCACAATTTTTTCCAAACTCATTACATTTGTATATTTGAAAACGCCTCTGGTACGTGATGCGCCTCTGGTGCATATGCCTCAGGTGCGTGAACATATTATTGGTGTGAATGGGTGCTCTTTACAAAGAGTCAATTGGCTTACCAATGACTGAGAAAAAGCAATTGAAATATATCTGTTTGCAGTACTCGGGTCGTTGGCTCGTCATATCCACTGGCCGAACTCTCGCTCAGCAAGAGCTTTTCTCCGATGCCACAGACTTCTTCCGTACACACCAACCATCGATTCCAGAGCCGATAGTAACGCCAGCTCCAGCAAAGCGACGAATCCCAACCATTGCACGAGTGACCCTTTTCAAAAACCGTTACCGGTCTTTCCGTACTTGATTTGTTTTATCATACCTAGTCTTCAACTTTCTTGGCCGTTCATAGCTTTCTTTCTCTATATTCTTATTTATCTGCACCTTTACAGTATTACCTCTATGAGTAAATGTGTGGCAAAGTGCCACTAGCCATCGGGTTGCCTTACGAGACTGTCTCGCAGAAGTTTCATCTCCCAATACTTTTCCGGTGATCGATTATCCCGTTCATCCATTCCGATTCTTTAATTATTTTATCATTTTGTCATTCTTCAACGTAATAAAAATCTTGGAACCTATCTGAAAATCATGTTCACTTATTGACTACTGTAGTATTTTGAGTGTCTGAGGTTTACAAAGACAGAACTTCTCACTTTTCTGCGAAAATCCTTTCCACATACACTGTTCAGTACCTAATTCTGCTCCACATAAAAAAGTTTCGACAAACATAACCTTCTGCTCTTTGAGTTTGAGAATGCTCACCCGCCCATTTTGTGCTCGATCGAGCACACGAGAAGAATCAGACGGCGCCATTCGAGGTTTCGGTCTGGATATGTCTCTCCCTTCATATCTTCGTGCAATGGCTTTCATCGGACTCGTTTGGGTGAGTTGCACGTGACTGACTACGGTCGTAAATTCTGATTCAAAAGGTCTCTTCCAACTTCATAGTCTCTAGTTAAATGGGTGGGAAACCTGACGTTCAAATGACAAGAGGGGGGCTCTTGTCCTCTCCAACTTGTGGGGCTGTTCAAACTTTGAATTCCATTCGAAGCTACTTCGCTCTTTCAAGGTTTTATATTTTAAACAGCATATCTGATAAACACCATTCTAGGCCATCTACAAGATGAAATTGCAAAACTGTTTCTGATACTCTTGGACTCTTTTGCATACCTACAGGGTTTTCTTTCATTCCTCGATTCCTAATAGTTTTACCATTTCCTTTCGCTAATCCTCATCAATGTTAGTTTTTCTACCGTAATCAGACCTCATCGAAACGGAAGAACACAACACCTTAATTAGATTCTGAAGGTCATCTGAAATCGCAACGTCTTCTGTCTCCTTTCACTCTGTTTTCTTCACCCTCCTTTTTTCAATCTTCCGTTATTTTTCCACTTCTTCAGCACTAGGCTCTCCGTCTTACACTTGCTTGCAATTTCTCTCTCATTCCTTCCTATTTTTATTGTGTCAACCAAAAAAATGTGCATAGGGAAAAACACGTTTTCTCGTTTCTCTCTGCTCTCCACAAGCTCTCATCAGGTGCAAGTAATTCGAGAAGCCGTTTCGTTTCTGCGGAAACAACGCACCAAATGGATTTGGTTCACTGGTGTCTCGTGACAAGATTAGTTTCTGACTTCTTGATTCTCAGAATTGGCTACGAAATTTGTAGCCTGATACTTCTTTTCTTTGTTTCAGAAATAGATTTCCGTAATCTTCTTTCAGTTGTAAGCTGAAATTTCAGTTTTCTCAGTCCCTTCTCTTCGTTTCGAAAAAAAAATTAGTTGCAATGATAATCATAAATTCATATATGAAAAAGCGAAAGCTTCAGCCGAATAACAAAAAAGTGAACACTTTTTTGCGATGAAAGCTGAATAAACTTCGTGAAACGCGAATTGGTTTCATAAATCTAGTTCAGCTCCATTTTCAAAGTGCATGCTCCTAAATTTCTGTCCTCTTTTTCATTGCCCCGACCCCTTGTCTGCTCCGATCGTAAATCAGAAGAAACGTTTGATGATAAGGGAGCTGCCGCTCCCGCAGCGCCAGCCATCAATCAGTATTCTCAATGTTATTCTTTGGGCGATGTAGAGTTGATTAGTGTGCATTTGCTCGTGGCTCGTTAACCTTTTTGATTGATAGCGAAATAGGCGTGCTGATTAAAATGCTTCTGCTCTGAAAAACGCACCCGATTTTCTCATTCCCTGTCGTCGTCTCTCGAGAGCTCTCTGTTGCTGTTAGTTGTCGAATTCAGAAATTTTCACTTTTTTTCTTCTTGCAACGCGCCAAAGTTCAGAAGACCATTTCTCGTCTAGAAAAATACACCAAAATGGCAACATGAGTCTGTAGAGCGATCATTCAAACATGAATTCAATATCTTTTCGAACGCTATCTTAATAGGATTAGGTCTTTATCTCTTGAAAGTTGCCGGCGATTGCCCATTTCGGTCTTATTTGCAACTTATCGGAGAAGCGTTGCAGAGCGAGACGCACTCGTTTTTCGCCATTTTGCCTGGAATTAGCGAACAATGTCCTCTATATTTTTCGCCAGCATAACTCATTTTTTCTGAATGGAAGTTAGGTTTTCTACTCATACTTCCTCTAGACAAATAACTGCCATTTGACAAGTTGTTCACAAACAAACATTATTTTTAGATGGTGCACTCCGAAAACTCGACGGACACAACTTCGGTCTCAAACAACAATAATACAATTCTCAATAACCCATCTCAGTCGATCTCCGAGCAGTTGAGTCAGTTGACCGGAAATTCAATCGAGGATTCTGAGAAAATCATGAATTCGTGGCTTGGAGTGAGCAATTTTTAAAAGAATATTTACAATGACATCATTTGGTTTCAGAGGCGCCAATGGGATCTCACAACGTCTATTCAGTTCGATCAAGAGGTGCTATCACGCCTTCGTTCACTCCGAGTGGCTCTCCTCGTCGTAGACTTCCAGAATGACTTCGTCGATGGATCGCTCAAAATTGGAGACGGAGATGCTGGGCAAGATCCAGTTCTAGCCATTGCACCCCTCAATGAACTTCTACGACTGAACACTTGGGATCTCGTAGTGTACACGAAAGACTGGCACCCACACAATCATATCTCCTTCCTCAGTCAAGCACATAATCCTGACAGACAAATGGATAAGAAAGACCGGAACAAGAGTCTTAATTACTTCGACTCGGTTCAATTCTTGAAGCCTATCAAGACCGAACAAGTACTTTATCCCGATCACTGTATTCAGAAGAGTTGGGGATCCGATCTTCATCCAGAAGTTCATATTGTTCCAAAGGCGGAGTATATCATGAAAGGAGTTGATCCATATCTCGATTCATACAGCGCTTTCAACGACAACAACGGACTGTCCAAGTAGGTCATAGAACTGGAAATTCAACTATTTTACAACTTTTTAGAACTGAACTCGAGGAAGTTCTTCATCGTGAGAACATCGATGCTGTCGTCATCGCAGGGCTTGCCTACGACATCTGCGTACGCTTCACATGTCTAGTGAGTGTTCCACTAACATTTTAACTAAAATTCATTTTCAGGACGCAGTGAAACAAAACTTTCTAGCTGCCGTTATTCCCGAATGCAGCGCAGGATTGACTATGAAGGGAATATCAGAATCTGAAGCTGCATTCAAGCATCAAGGTGTCGCAATGATCTCAAAAGAAGAAGCTAGAGGAATCACTGAGGGAGAGTTCTTGCCGCAGGAATGGGTCCGGAGAATCGCACTCGCAAAGAAAAGTTCACAATAATTTGCATAATTGATGTTTCGAATAATCGATGTTTTGAATAAACTTTCACTCCAAAGAACTTTTGTTTTCAATATTCTAAAAATCAGTTAAACGAGATAGGTTCTTTTATATTACCAGGCAACTTTTGAGGGGAAATTCGCGATTGGTGAGACTACTTTCATCCTTTGAAGCTTATAAGAATTTTAATGTACTGGGGTACTTCGGGAAGTTCTTTCATTGTCTATACTCAGTATTGAGAATGAGAATTGATCAATATGATTTGAACGAACTATTTTTTTAATGCATTGAAATTTTTGAACCGCAACGACGCTCCGAAATGCCGCAGAATGTTAGTCCGCGCGCGGTGTAATCCTCTCGGAAAACCCGATGCATATGCTGTTTACAAATTTGGTGCTGAGGATCGGTTATTTGCCGCGTTTCTGTACTCTCGACGTCTTTTTTTCTCGATTCTCTATTGATTTTCTATATACTAATTTTTCACTACAGTCCTTTTTTACTACTGTTCTTCCTAGTCCCCATGAGTTTCACAACCTTGTTCTCAATTTTCTATTGATGAAATATTGGAGGCAATTTTTAAGACTTGAAAACATTTGATGAAAAATCTTTTAAAATGTCGAGAGATGTAAGTTTGTCGCCGAAATCTGCTGATATCCGTTTTTGTGCCGGTTCCACTGCTAACGAACCTATCAAAGTGGAGGTTGTAGATGAGGAGCAGGTATTTTGTTTAGATTTTTAAAACGTTGATCAATCTTAACTGAATTTTAGAACTCAAGTGCCAATCAACTCGGTTTCTCATCAACACTTTCTACATCGTTCGTCGCTTCCGAAGATTTGTCCGAATCGATCGATGATTTGACTGTGACCAAGGTAACTATTTATTTGAATCATTCCCGTAGGAAACCTAAATATTGATTCTTAGGAAAAAAAGAAACTGAGGCCGAGCAAAGTTGCGGAGGACTTGACTCGTAAAAGGAAGGACACCACCAACTCTATTACAAATTTCTTTCATCGATTTACTCGAGGCGATCGTGAAGAAAAGAAAATTGTGGAAGAAGAGGAAGAAGAACACATCGAACGGCCGGAGAAACTCATCAGTCCTGAGTCAGAGGAAAAATGGTTTGAATCCAGAACGCTTGATGAACAACATATTGGACATGAAGGCAACGCCGACGTTTACGAATGGGATCCCAATAATATGACCGAAACTCTTGTTCGAGAACCACCTCCCATCGATCCGAACAACACTATATTCGAAGAAAAAGGCATGCTGCAACTACTGGAACAGTTTCGAAATGGAGAATTGCGATGGCTGGATGAACCACAGATTTCGGCCATGTTGAAAGTGAAAGAAGCTCATGAAGACGTATCTAATATTCATTTGAAAATTTACGAAATCGAATCTGCAAAGAGAAAAAAGAGGAAGCAGAAAACTCGAGATGGAGAGATGCATCAATTCGTGAGCATTAATGAAAAAACCTCCAAGGAATATATTGATTTTTGCAGCCCGATTCTGATGAATCTGATGAAGACCAAGTCATCGATAAGTTGTTTGAAGAGATGAATTCGCATATGGTCAACATGCACTCTGCTTTAGACACAGTTCCATTTTATGATGCCTCTCAAAATCGACCCGATAATGAAGAAGAATATTTTTCATCCTAGTCGCTTTTCTTACCCGCTTAATCATTTCAATTCCTTATACATGCACTCTCTCCTTTTTTATATATTCTTATCTTGTCAAATTGCCTGTTTAATATAAATGTATACTTTCAGATATCGACCGAAAAAAGACGCTAAATCGATGTCATGTAAGTTGTCAGATAACCAGGACATGTTTATATTGAATTTTTAGCGTTTCTGAACAAGTTCTTCACCGGAGCATCTTCGTCCCTTGCGAACTCAGATCTTGGAAGTATGGAATCACTGTCTCAAGCTATAAACAGTTTGGTGACCGAGAACGAAGGTATGTATAAAAAGTTTGACAAACGATGCTAATCTTTTTCTTCAGACAAAATCGGCGAGCGTGCTGCAGAAATTGTCAGACAAAACAAAGACCTCTGGGAGAGAAAATCATCAGACATAGAGCCGTTTCTTATGAGCTGCAAGCCAAACGTTGGATCGGCTGCAATGGTCGCTGCTATAAAAGGATTGTTCGATTCATCGTCTCAAAAAGGTCAGGAACTTGGCCAAGAAAGAGCTATCGACTTGCTTAATTACTATCTCGGAGAAAACGCGTTCATCGGAGAGCACTTGCGGTTGGTCCCGGAAATCATTTTTCCACTCCTCCACAGCATTGGAACTTACTGCTTGGAGAAGAAACACAAACCAGAAATCGGACAGAAGCTAATTTCAAAGACATTGGAAGTTATCTATCCTCGTGGTCGCGGTCTGAATGTTCTCACTTCGGCTCACGGTGTGCTTTTTGCTTGTGCTCTGAAGACCAAGGACTATGCGTCTGTTGAACCATTCATTGATACTCATATCGAAGCTGTCGCAAACGAGCGCTGCGTGGAAGATGTTAACACCGATGAGCAGGGTGCCTTGTTCGGTCTCAGCAGGTTGAAGGTAACTGAGAGTTTTAAAGAAGATGCACCAAAACATCAGTTACAGAAAGGCCAATTCGGTTCGATTGGAAGTTCATCGACCGCCCAACCATATTTGAGCCCGAAGTTCGTTCTCGATTACTTGTACAACGGAGCATGCGTTTTCATCGAACTGAAGAAATACGAAGAGGCGCTTTTCCTTCTCGAAACACTCATCGCAATTCCAGCATTTTCGGTTCAAGACCAGCTCGTCGAAGGATACAAAAAGTGAGTTATTCACTACGAAGCTAAATTTTCTAAAACATATTTCTCATTGCTCAGATTTGTGCTGGTTTCGCTTTTCCTGAACGGAAAGGTTGTGGACAACCATGACAAGCAATCAGGCGCTCGCAGTTTGAAATTGAAAGCACCCGAATACAAGGCGTTGTCCGAAGTCAAATTCGTCAGAAGTTCTAATACGCACGCCAAGATTGAGGAACTTGTTCAAAACGCAAGGGACAAACTGAGAAGGGTATCAAATTCTCTTTTTTAACGCCAGTTTTCATAGTTTATCTTTTCAGGATGGAAATCTCGAGCTTGCGAAGCTGTTGGTTGTTGAGATGAAGAAGAAAACAATCATCGCATTGGTGAACATCTTCAGCTCTGTTCAACTTTCCGAAATCCAAAAGCTCTCCTTTTTGAAAACCCGTACTCAAACAGTCGAGATAATCCAAGAACTCGTCGCTGAAAACAAAATCACAGTGACTGTAGAAGGAGAGATGGTATTCTGGTCAGAGGTGGCACCTGTTCCAACTAAAGCAGATATTCATGCAAAGATTAATACGTATGTTACAAACACAGGGTTAAATTTTAAGTCAAAACATTTGTTTTCCTGATTTTCAGAGTCGATACCCTGAACGCTTTGCTCGAGGAAAGAAACAAGACCATGAAGTCGGGGGGCAAAGGAATGAAACCGTCAGTGTTATTCAACGATGACGAAGGACTCAGCATGCCTCCAATCGAATAACTAATATCGCAGAAAGTTTTATCTCATTTCTCCACACTTGTTCCCTTTCCTACGTTCGGGTTTACTGATTACCCATACCCAAGTCCCCCCCCCCCCCCCCTCCCGTATGAACATAAAGTATGATTATTTATTTTGTCTTCCGAGATCTACATTTTCCTTTCCTTCGCTGTCGAATAAAATTCTCATTTATCAATAATTAAAATTCAAGCTTCCATGGTTCCAACCAAAACGGATACTTACACTTTCGTTCGTGTATAGGAGGGATGGACTATCCGTCAGGCAGTGACAGCTATTTTTCTTTCAAATTTCAAAATATCTTTAAATACATCTCTCGACCTTATCACGTTTCTCGTTTTTATCGTTGTTTGTCTGTCTGACCTTTCTTTCCTCTTCTGGGCGAGAAACCTGTTGCTTCTGTTGCTTCTCTCATTGTTCATCGATTCAACCTAACGTCTTCAAAATCTTACTTTCTCCATGCCGTATATTCTAATATCCACTCAAATTCGTATGGAGTGTGGACCTACAATGGTTGGGGACGGTGAAAGTGACCCGAAATTAATGGAGAAGTTAGAAGCTAAACTCATGAAACAACTTGGAAATGAGTTTCAGGTCTGATGATGCTTTCAAGAGATTTTTGAAAGACATAGACTCTGTTTTAGGAATATATCACGAAGTGGTCTCCTAGAAAAGTGTTGAACCAGTTAGAGAAAGAAGGCTGGCAAGTGGTGGCAATGGCTGGTATTGGTCAAACATGTGCTTGGACTCTCTACAAAGCAGATAATGCTTAAAATTGACCATATTCTCAATATTTAGCCCATCGTTTTTCCCCAAATAAACTTGAAAATTTTTACTGTAACTCCCTGGACGCCTGACTGATAAAGTCCATCTAATTAGAACACTCTGCAAAATTTTTAATTTTAGATTCAGTGGACACAGATGGGAACAAGGTAGATTAATCAACTGCTTCAATGGTAAAGGCTCCGCTATATCAATCATACATTCTGTTAATTCCAGGTTCAAACGACAACTTTGGTGAAGGTTGCGGCTGGAGTGTTTGTGATGGGATCCACCGGTCTCTATCTTGCACAAAAATCCGTTCAATGGAAGGTCCGAAGGCTGCCCCATTACAACGAAAGTCTCAAAATCGTGTTTGAGCATCCAAAAGCGCTTGTGAGTTGTGTCTCGTTCTCCGTTTTCGTCCCGTAAACACGCTCTGGTTCACCCTCTCTAATTAGCTTGCAAGTAGAATTCGTATCGATCTTCTCTTTTCTTCAGGAAGCCATTGGAGCTCCGATTTCTGTTGGCAGTGTGGAACTCTCAGACCGTGTTCATAATTATGTTGATAAAACAACCAGCAGGGTTAGTTTTTTTTCTTAATCTCTTTGCTCATTTTCTTTTTTTCAGTTGCGAATTCCAGTCACCGGTCTCGTAGATTGTGGATTCATGGATGTGTTAGCGGTTCGGGAAAATGAAAAAGAGAATTTCGAAACCGCAAAAGTGCGACTTTATCTCAATGATGGCGTTTTTACGATCTTCGATACGGGTAGATGGCAAGAAGAAGAAGAGAAAGAATGATTCTTAGAATATCTTAGGGACATTTAGAGTTTTAATTGTTTTTTTTTGTTTTTGAAAATAAATGTATTGAGTTCTGCAATGTTTCCTCCTGATTCTTTAGTGTTTAAATCATACTATGCTAATATCTCAATTGAACTCCCTTGATTCTCATTACCGATTAGTTCTCAGCCCGCTGACGGGTCGTCATGGCAATCTCGGAATGGATTCAGGCGTTGCAAGGTGAGAAAGCTATCTAATTCTGATCTTGATTTGAACATCGAATAGCCCATTTTTTCTGTTTCTGGAACCAGTGTGCTTTCAGATGTTGCCTGGCCAAGCTTCCTCCAACCTCATGTGGAAGTCCTTCTACTATGGATAACTTGGGCTGTTGACTACATCGATCTGGATTATTTGGAAGTAAGTCATTTTTCTACACGTTGATGTGGACAAAGTAGGATTAATAACGTGTCAACTATATTTTCAATGACTGCTCTAGACTAGTGAGATTGATGAATCTACTGAAAACGATTCAAGTAAATGTTCTTATTTAAATTCTCGCAACGTGTCAACATCAGCGCAGGTGTTAAACCTAAAACTACACTCATTCCTTTTCCCGACTAATCAGGCCACCTCCTGTGTAATCATAAACTGTTATCGCCCGCGTGGCCTTTCCCTTGTGTTGTCATCCCGAAAACACTGTCTCTCCGTGCATCCTGCATCATCAGCTGCGAGTGTCTCTTCTCATGTTGTCTAATCCCTCTCATCATTGCACTGTATTACTTTTCTTTGCTCTCTCGCTCTCTTTCTCTATTTGATTCAACCCGAAATGGCTCCATTCTCCTCCCCCGAATGCTTTGCTTATGACAATCACATTTTCAATAGAGAACTACTGTCCTATATTAGCTAAATGTTTCAATGGCTCCATGATACAATTTTAAATGGTGCGCACGCGATTTACGAATTTGTGCCAGAGGTATACTAAATCAAATCTTTCGGAGTTTCAAAAAGTATTGAGTTTCTATTTTCTTCTTTGCAGTACCTACTGTGGCTGCTGCTGCCATTCTTCATCCTATTCATCTTCCCTATCTTCTTGGTCCTTTTCATTTATGGATGCGTGATTTTTGTTCACATTTACGGTCACCGACATCAGATTCGAGAAGCGTATCATACAAGTTACTGGGAAGGAGCACGAGTTGCAATCGCTTCGTTTTGGGATGGTGTCGGAAACGTTTGGCATGGTGAGCCTCTAAACGTGTTGTTGACTGACAAGTATTTTGTTTTTCAGGTTACGAACTGAAGGGTATCGAAAATGTGCCGGACGAGGGGTCAGCTCTCTTCATCTATTATCACGGTTGTCTCCCACTCGATGTTTACTATCTCATCTCAAAACTCGTCATTCACAAAAACCGTTCCCTCCATTGTGTCGGCGACAAGTTCATTTTCAAAATTCCCGGCTGGCGTCCACTTTGTAAATTATTTTCGATAACAGCAGGCACTGTTGAGGAATGTACAGAAGAACTCAAAGAAGGCAATCTACTGTGTATCGCTCCGGGAGGTGTTCGAGAAGCTCTATTCTCAGATCCAAACGTGTACGATATCTTGTGGGGAAAACGACTGGGATTCGCAAAAGTGATTATTGGAAGTAAAACTCCTGTAATTCCGATGTTCACTGAAAACTGTCGAGAGTCATTCCGCACTCCCGAATGGGGGAGAAGTTTCTTCCGATGGATTTACGAGAAGACAAAAATTCCTTTGTGTCCAATTTATGGAGGATTCCCAGTAAAAATGATCACTCATCTTGGAAAACCGATCTACTTTGATTTCGATACGGTAACACCTGAAGAGGTTCAGAAAATCTTATTCCTTCCGTTCCTCACTTTTCCTGATTTCAGGTTCGTAAAACAGTCAAACGGGAAATTCGTGCCATGATCAAAGAACACCAACGACTGCCAGGAAGCGTCTGGCAAGGGATTGCTCAAAGATGGGCAGCTCCATCAAAAAAGAAGAAATCAGATGAGCCGGAGCAGGCAGTGAGTATTGTCAGTTATGAACGGTGTCACGCATTTTGTCTGTTTGTAACCGCTCCTAACAACATAGTCAAGTACTTCCAGTCGTAACAAATCGATTACTTTAGGAACTCTTGCAAAGAAACTGTGCTGGTACAACGAGTCCTACGTCAGATTCAGAAGATATTGTTGTTCTTCGACGAGATCGGTCCGGAACGGAGGACGATGCTGAAGTTGATGAGTTGGGCGGAATATAATTCTGTGTATTTTTAGATCTCTCATCCCTGTAAACTATTTCATCTGGTTATTTTTGGATTTTCTGATCTACTTGACCCATTGTAATCCTACTCATTTTCTGCTTTTACCGCTGTGATACTTGCGTAATCATTTTCCTGTTTCACTCTCACCCCTGTCATAATAAAGATTTATACGTTACTGAATCACATTTATTTTACCACTCGTTAGCCATTCCAAATAAATTATACTTTACATAAATATTAGTGATACTTTTAGTTACAATTCAACACTAAAAGTCGTTTCAATCGTCTTTCTTTCCTTTTTCCTTTACTGGAACATTGACCTCTGTCTTATTGTTCTCTATTGGCAATTCCTCATCTTCTCCCCATCCCCATTCGTCTGCTTCATTCTCAATTAGCTCATCCTGAGTAGATTCTGTACGCACATTTTCGATTACGCTTGGCTCCTCAGTATTATGATGCTCCGGAATAGATTCAAGCTGCGGCTCTGCAGAAATTTTTGGTATGAAAGCTTGAGGATCTTCTTCGCTACTCGAGTTCCCCTGTTCTTCGAACTTCTTCTCCGCTTCTGCAACATCAGACGTTTCTATCTCTTCCAATTCTTGGAGTTGCTCCATATGAGCAGAAAGTTCGGACTTTTGCTGTTCCTTATCGTCTTGGACGGTAACCTTTGAATCTTTCACTTCAATGCTTCCTTCAACTCCATTAATATCATCCGTTTCCAAGAAGAACTTGGCTGGATTAGTTTCGTCGTGTTGTTTTGCTTGCAGTACACTTTCCAACCCGATTTCCTCCAATGTTCTCTTCTGAATGAGTGGCTTCACGATATCTTCGACTTTGTCAGCTCCGTCACAAGATGCTGCTAGCTGCATCATATCAAGTTCAATGAATTGAAGCTGAAACCAATAATCAAAACTCATGAAAATTCTACAGTAAGCTTACATATTGTTGCTTCGAAACGGAAGAGCCAAAAATTTTACTGATTGCTGCTGGTGGGAAGAAGAAAGCGATGCACTTTTCGAAAAACGGTGCAACGCATGTACAGACAATACGAACGGCCCGTGTGAAATTGGCTGAATTCGAATGCGAAGTTGCCAGCCAACTCAGGATAGACCGAATTGATTCCCTCAGTGAGACAACAACAGTGGACAAGATAACAGGAGTCAGGATAAAACGTAGTCCATTCAAAGCATCAACAATCCCGTTCGCGTAAATTGTCATATCATCCCATAAACTGAGTTCAGCGGCTGCAACTGGTGGTGAATCAGGCGATGATTCGAACTGGGGCAGAGATGCGGGATCTATTCCGATCATTACGATATCACGCGATGAACCAGTCAAGCGGTTCGTTGCATCTTGGATGTTTTGACGGAATCTTTGCTCAACCAGCTTCGTCAGTTTTCCGGCAATCAACGGGCGAAAGTCGATTCCCATTCTTCCGAAAGAAGATGCCATCGCCATCAGTTTAGTCCAAACGGCAGAGAGATCGACAGCAGATCTGTAACTTGATTGATACGAGTGATGATAAGATAATAGTGGCTCACTTCACATCAACCTTCGTGATAAGGTCCAACATCTTCTTGACATTAGAAATCACCCATTGTGACAGAATCGAATTTGGAGGCAAAACTGGCCACGATTCCCATCGCGGATCAGCATTAGGCTGAAATTTGTTCTTTGCTTCATGTCTTTCGACCTTGTTCTTTCATCATTCTTTCTATGACTCACATTTTTTCGGACGATTTCGTTTTCTGGGAAAACAGCGAGATAGAGGACAAGAGTGTCATACATGCTCGTGCGATATATTTCTATAGCTTGTACAATCATATCCACATTGCCCTGAAAATTGTTTTTTGTTATAATTTGATTTTCTAAGAAGATCTTGCCTCTACAAAATTATTTCTCCAACAAAAAAAAACTTCTAACAATCAATATCTACATTTTTCACTTGCAGGATGAAGCTCGGCGACATCGTTCCCAACTTTACCTTCGACACCGATATCAGAAAGAATCAGAATTTGCATAGCTACATTGGGGACAGGTATGCTTTTCCCTAGCTTTTTGTTCACAAGTTCTTCTAGTTCCAGCTGGCTTATGCTGTTCAGTCACCCAGCTGACTTCACTCCAGTATGCACTACCGAACTCGCGGAACTGGTAAAGCTGGCTCCTGAGTTCAGCAAGCGGAACGTGGAGATTCTAGCCATCAGCATTGATTCGGCGGAAACTCATCGTGACTGGGCAAAGGACATCAACGCTGTAGCGAGTGGGTGTCTTACTGGAGGAAATCATCTTCCGTTCGAAATCATTGCGGATACTACCCGCTCAATCTGTACTGAACTGGGAATGATCGATCCCGATGAAGTGAACACTCAAGGAATCTGCCTTTCGGCTAGAGCTGTTATGCTCTTCGGACCGGATAAGAAACTCAAATCCAAGATCCTCTACCCGGCTACGTTTGGCAGAAACTTTGTGTTAGTTCCTTTTTACCAAAATCGATATCTTATATAAGATATTTCAGCGAGATCCTGCGCATGGTAGACGGTGTTCAATTGGGAACAAAGGCTCCAGTGGCTACTCCAGTTAACTGGACATCGGGTGCAAATGTTATTGCTCAGCCATCACTCAGCCAGGAAAGGGTCATCAATGAACTTTGTGGAGGAGATCCCGACAAGTGCAAGATCGTCCCGCTTCCAAGTGGAAAACGCTACTTGCGTGTGATCGAAGGAGACGCATATTTGCAAAGTTAAATTGCATGCTTTCCGAATTTATCTCACGATGTTACATTCTTTTTCATTCTGGTTGTTTTCATAAAGAAACTTGTTAACTCACCGAAATGTCCAGAATCTGTTTTTCCAAATATATATCTCTGTGCTGAAGCACAGCGATTCTTAGTTGGTTTGCAGTCAAGTAAGGCATTTTGCGGACATTGTTGACCACTTTAATAGATTCAGCAAGGTCCAGTGGCCCCGCAAACTTGTTGAACAGCTCTTCCAACAGATAGGCCCGAGCTTCAACAAGATGATCAGCAACTTTCTGAAGTCAGAGTAAAAAAAAAGGAATTTGCATATGAGTTAAATACCTTTATTAATGGATTTTTGTAAAGCTGCGTTTGCTGTTGAAGCTGCATCCCGTAGTTGGTCAGTGTATATGCCAGATCGTAGTAACCAGCACGAATGCAGATATCCATACGCTGAAAAGGGCTTAATTATAGAAGTTGTTTACTATTGACTTACCGAGGGAAGAGTCAGAAGCTCCCAGATCGGATTCGATTTGTCCAAAGCTTTCTTGACTAAATCTTGCTCTTCAGATAGTTTTTTCGCTTTCACCCTAAACTCTTGAAAAGCACTTGTCAATTCTTCGGCTTGAGATGACAGATCTACCGTTTTGTCACGCATTTCTCCGAACTGGAAAACTTTAGATTATGATTGATATCGTTAGTTTTTGTGATCTTACGGTTTTTGAGCAATCGTGAGTTGCTCTGCCAGCATCTGCGTATGTTCCATAGTTGTTGAATGCTAAATCACTTATTTGCGCATCTATCGCCCTCAGTTCACTAGCCAGGAGCACTTTCTGCCGACCTTAATTTGTACAAGCTTAGTTTATTATTTGGAATGAATCACTTACGCATTTCTTCAAGGCCCATATTACGAATATCATCTCCACTTTCAAAATTCAAATCTGTGTTCATGTTTCCATAAGAATGAGTGAAAATAGCGATATTTAGGAGGAAATCGTGTTGGCTGTTCGTAAATCGACACTGGAGCCAGCGTGTTTACACCATGTATGAAATTCTACGGAACATTGCACGCTCATATTTTTTGAAAACAATTTTCGATTTCAGTCGAAATTGTTAGCTGTCAATCACTATTCTGTTGAAAAAATGTTGAGCAAATTCAAATTTGATAAAACACAAACTTTGAGCCCTTCTACTTTTTATCTTTGTCGTTATAAAATTCAGGCAAAAGTGGTTATAAAACGCGTTTTCAGAGAAAATACAGCAATGGATGAGGTTCCCTCTTCTCCGTTGTACAAAGACAATGCTGACTGGAAGGACATCACTCCAATCTACCCAGGAAAAGACGAAGAGGTTGCAGTGAAGATCGCCGTCACTGATGACTGTAAGTTTAGAAGACAGCACATCTTGAAATAATGACAATTTTTCAGTTACCGACGCCTTCGCATATTTTCGGGCTATTCTGATCAAGAATGAGAAATCTGATCGAGTGATGACTCTTCTTGAAGATTGTATCCGATTGAATCCAGCCAACTACACTGTGTGGCAATACCGCCGCGTCTGCCTCACTGAACTTGGATATGACCTCAAGAAAGAGATGCGATATTTGGATGAGATCATACAAGAATCATCGAAAAATTATCAAGTTTGGCATCACCGGCGTTTCATCGTTGAGCTGATTGGACAGAGCGCTGTCAAAGATGAACTCCGTTTCTGCGCCGAAGTTATTCGAGAGGAGGAGAAGAACTATCACGCCTGGCAACACCGTCAGTGGGTTGTGAGAACTTTCAAAGTTCCGCTCGACGAGGAGCTCACATTTGCTTTGAAAATGCTTCTTATCGACAGCCGTAACAACTCCGCCTACAACTATAGATATTTCTTGCTCACGTTGTACGATAAGACTGAAGATAAGGCTCTGATTGATATTGAAATCAAGTATGTTTTCTTATAATCTGTAAAAATGCAAACATCCTCTTTTTAGTTTGGCCAAGGAGTTCATTCAAAACATTCCCAACAACGAGAGTGCCTGGAATTATTTGACAGGCCTGCTGATTACCAATGGCATTACTTCGAATAACGATGTCGTCAGTTTCGTGGAAGATTTGTACGAAACAACTCCCGACGACAAACGTTCCCCGTTCCTGCTCGCTTTCATCGCTGACATGATGCTGGAAAATATCGAAAATGAGAAGTCAGCCGATGAAAGCGCCGAACGGGCCAGACAGGTATACATGTGTTTTTCGAAATTTCGTAAATATAAATTGTTCAGCTCTACACCGATCTTCAAAAAATTGATCCGGTTCGTGTCAACTACTACAAGCATCAAAGTCTTCTTGCACAAACCATGCTCGTCAAAACACAGACGAAAGTTGCCGCCAAATGAATATCTCAATAAATGCCATCTTTGTATTATATTTTGTGTCTACTTATTTATAAATTATCGGTTCAAGGTCTCATAATGCTAATATTTCAATAGTTGGAAGTCTAAATAGTGTATCTTGAATATAAAACCAAAATTTGCATCTAACAATCAACTCAGATGAGGCAACAGGACATGAAAACCGTAATCCTGTTGGATCGGAGCCCTCGTTTTGCTGAGAATACAAAAGAAACTTTTGATGTTGTCATCAGAGAGGGTTCGAAAACGAAAAAACTAAATATTCGGAAGACTTTTTGGACATGGTGTCTGGAAGGAGTTTTTGAAATGCAAAGAATTCTGCAAGATGTTTATCCGAAGGGATCTCTTCAAATCCGTGTCGCCCTTACTGATTTCATGAGCAAAATGCTGGATCAAGGCTGGACGGACAAACTCTTCTCCCGGAAGGATTTAGCGAAAATTGTCGCGTCAGTGAACAAGCCTTGTGAAAAGTATGCCAATTTTCCACAAACAAGTGGATTGAGGTTGGCATTAGAAGCATTGGCAACCGAGTCACCAGTTCAGCGAGAGAATAACTACGATGCTAGATACATTCTGAGTAGGACAATCAGTAATAAACGTCAAGCATTTATTCAAGTTTTTTTTTCAGACAGACGGACGGACCATAATTCTGAAGCTGTCAGAGCTGCATCTGAATTGAAGAGTTCTCATCTCCTTCCAACCGTAGAGAACAACGGGAATCTGATTATCTACACACGGTTCAGAACTGTCCGAGAAATGGAAGAACTTCAGCAGAGAATTGCTGATGATGTTGTTTCGATCAACAGACTCGCAAGCGCTCCATCAAGCCCAGTGTAATCTATTATCAATATTTAATGATCAATGTTTTTCTTTATTTCTAGATTCTGCCCAATTACCTCACTTCGAGTTTTTATCATTAATTACTACAACTTGGGAGACAAATGCCCTATTAAGACGCATCCTCTTGAAGAACACCCTACTCTTCCGATTCTCAAGTTTTGGGTCATCTCAAGAAAAGCATCAGACATGTGCGAAGCAATCCACTCAGTTCTTGTCGCCGCTTTTGATCTTGCTTCTACGACAGTGACGAAGATACCCATGAAAGAGGACAATCGGGGATCCATAAACTACGATGTCGAGTTGTTTCACGAAGGAAAATCACATGAATTGTTGAGAGAGACCGGATTGATTGCCGTAGGTTGGTAACTACTGTCACTTTCTAAAATTAGTTTTCAGAGAGAAAGCGATAAGACGACATCAGACAGTGGTGTAACATATGACACGGTGTTACTCACTTGGACTACAGCTCCGAAGTCAAAGTGGACATTGGTGAGAAAAATTTTAAAAGAAGCATTCATGATTATATTCATCTTTAGTTCCCTCACCATGGTGTCGGGGTTCCATGCACAACAGCAGTTTCTTATTCCCGTCCTTCTGCTTGTCTCACTCAATTCGTTCGTGGTGGTAGATGTGTATTACTCGATACAGAGGTTTGTTTGAAGTTTGAATAATCTATTCCAAACAATATTCTTTAGAGCCACGAAGACTTGGGAGAGAATCTTCCGGAAAAACTTATCTCGCATGTTCTTGTTGCAAATCGTGGACGCATTTACATTCTGGACATTGATTTCATGCAAAAAAGTGAGGAATGATTCAATTGCTCAAAAAAATTTCTTTTTTTTTCAGAATATGAAAGAACTCGATTTGTGAGATCACTGAAACCTGCAAGACGTTTCCGACCTTCAGAGAAACCTGTTAATGTTCAGCAGCTCAAACATATGTACAAACAGATGGAGTTAGCAGTGATTGGCAAAAACTTTCATGACGGTGTTGAACAGCCAACACGGAAAAGGAAACGAAAGGCAGTAATCAACAACATGAACGTTGAGAAACGTTTCAACCTGATTTCGAAAAACATTCCAATGTATCAAGCAGACACATTCGTTTTCTACAACAACGAGACCATGGAAAGATTTGAGCCACTGGTTACGAAAATGACTCAAAAGAAGTTATCGGATTCGGATTTTGAACAGTGCAATGCGAACATCATGAGATTGCTTCAAGTCAGAGCACAAAAAAATCTGCTTGTTCCTGACTATGCGAATATCGGAGCGTGTTCGGTGGAGAATCTGTCGAGCCCCGATGAGCAGATGAGAGTTGCGCTCGTAGAAATGGGGAAACATCTGGTGAAGTATTCTAACTATTCGGACCGACATAAAGGAATTTATTTGACGTTCATGGTGACGCTCGGTGTTGATAGATTGCTGAAGATTGACGCGGAGGATAAGAAAGCTGTTGACAAGTGAGTTACAATAATTCAAAACTACTCTTCATCTAAGTGTTGCAGAATGTTTGTGAAGACTCCGTTCTTTGAGAAAGCTACCGAGAGCGCAGATGGAAAAATGGAAATCGAAGCGAATGATTCATCAGATTTTTCAAGTTCCGATGAAGAAGAGGATGGGGAATATAGAGAAAGAGTAGAAAAGCCAAAGACGTCTTCAAGGAACACTTTCAAAGTATTTATGAAACATTCGAACATTCCTAACTTTGTTCCTACACTTCTCTGCCAAGCCAAGGATCCATCTTTAGACGCCCAAAAAATTATAATGGCTAAGCGTGAGTTGTTCAAAAACTACCTCAATTAAGATTACATATTCTCGTTTTAGCCATCGACCTCGACGTCTATGCAAACGTTTGCGAAAAGCTAGAAAAGAAGGAAGCCAAAATTAGGCGAGAATTTGTTGGAAGGGAACTCCATGGTAACAAAGCTCCACTTTATCCACAACTTGCCGAGAAGCTGGATGGTCCTGCAAGTCCAGCTACTGCTGGTGATCGATCAGAACGTCCAGAGAGAACGGAAAGAATGGATCGACATGATCGTTCGGAAAGAACCGAAATGTCTCGTGAGAGAATGGAGAGAGCCGAAAGAACCGAAAGACTACGGAATCTTGAGCGAGGAGAGCGAGCAGTATCCGGGACACCACCACCACGAAGAACTTATAATTGAATTATTTTTTGGGTTTTCGAAAGTGAAAACGGGTTATTTTATCTTTTTCGGAAAATAAGAGATTTTGATATGAATTCGCGTGGTTTCATGAGTCCGTTTGGGTTTTCTCCCACTTTTATCATTTAAAAAACATCGTTCATGTATTCATCAAACTCGATTACTTCCAGATGTCTGATGAATCTGAAGCAATACTGAGAGTTGACCATGTTAAATATAGGAAAGCAGGCGAGGGAAAGTCTCCCATCGGTCGTTTAGCCCTTTTTAGTGATTATATTGAATGGAGGGACAATGCTAGTCCGGAAGTGTTCACATGTAAATTCATCCGGATCAATGGTGAGAAATAAAATTTATAGTTAGATGAATGAGAGGTATATGTGTTTTCAGGTCAGCGAGTTTCTCCACCGCACAAATCAAAAGTTCAACTGCAATTAACTCTTAAAAATGACGAGCAAGCGACATTTGTGTTCCTGAATCCGGCGTCTTCGAAGGAAGATTTGGTGAAGGAGCGAGATACTGTGAAAGAGAAACTGCAATCAGCTCTTGTGCAACATCGTCATCGTGTCAATGAGCTGGCGAAGTCAGTGGAGAGTCAGTCAAAACAAGTCGAACTTCAAGCAAAGCAAAAAATTCTACAAGAAGATCGAAACCTCGAGAAGCTTTATCAGAATTTGGTGGCCACAAAGTTGATCACTCCACAAGACTTTTGGGCAGATTACTACCAGAAGGAAGGTGTGTCCGAAGATAAAATTGGAATCAATGGAGCCTTTCTGGCTAACATTGTCCAACAAGAAGGTACAAACGGAGTCAGATTGAATCTAAACGCTGAAATCATTCAAGCCATTTACACAACTTATCCAGCAGGTAAGGGTTTTCGAATCTCTGCATCAAAACGTATTTTTTCAGTCCAAAAGAAGAATCTTGAATTGGTTCCCCATGAGATGTCCGAAGAGACATTCTGGAAGAAGTTTTTCCAGTCTCACTATTTTCACCGAGAAAGAGAAGTTCTTCCAAATCCGAAAGATCCATTCGCAGAATGTGTTCGTGATGATGAAGAGGAAATGACGAAAATGACAGCTGAGAAAGTTCAGAGAAAACGCTTTGATCTGGATCATATTGACGACAACGGTTTGAGAGATTTTATTCATGTTCGTAATTTGAATTTGTTTAAGAATTCAACTTTATTTTTTCAGAAATCCGAATCATTGCCAAAGACGACTAAGAACACTCTTATCAAAAGATGCAACTATTTGTCTGAGAAAATTCTTGCAAGTTCTTGGAAATCTGGAGAAGCGAGTACATCTGGGTCTGGAAAAGGAAAGAAGGGGTTTGGAGTTTTAGATGTAGGTGTTTCAATTCTAATGCGAAAATACTATAAGCAATTCAGAGGCTTGTTGCTGAAACTGAAAGCAGATTGGAATCAGATGATCTTGCTCAAAAGGAAAGCGAGGAAGAAGTTCAAGTTGTTCGAATCAACTCATCGGCGAAAGTTTCACAATCCGTTTACTCCAAGAAAGACATGTCGGCATATAAAACTGTCGTTACTGACTATTTCCAAAATTGGGCTGTCGAGGACATTCTCCACCGTAATGAGATGTTACGCGATCAACAAGAGATGGAAGCAATGGAAATGGAAGAAGAAATGAAAGATGAAGAGGAAGGGATGTCACCCATGGAATCTTGGTGTCAGACTCCTATCGAATTAGGGAAAGTGAGAGATATTCACAGTTCGGTTCGTGAGATTTGCAGACAATTTTGGAAGTGCTTTCCTCCTGTGAATACGGAAACCGAAGAGAAATTAATCCGAATGGCATCAACTTTGGAGAAGTTCAAGCAAGAGAGATTGACTATGAATGATGGTGTGGATCCGGAGAATCTTACTCATTGCGTCGAAATGATTGATCTCGCACTCAAAAAGTTCGAGGCATATGAAATGAAGAAGATGAATTAACTTTACTTTGATCTGAATATTATTCGTTTAATTACGTGTCATTTTCTACTACCGTTTCTCTTTTTTGTGAATTATCTCCGGTTTTATAAAGAAATGTAACGCTTTATCAAAGTTTTCAATTGTTGTCTAGAAACTCGTTGTTGCTATCCAGCTATCTTTGATAGAAAAAGTTATCAGTGAGCATTCAGAACTTTCAGGTATATAAAAATGAGAAGAATATGCCAGTTAGGATTCCGAGGCAGAAGCTTGAATTTTGGGTTAGCGAGAAGATTCACTTCTTCAGAAGCGTCGACTTCGGAAGAAACTTCTACACCTCCAACTCTTCGACCGGATTTGAATTTCGAGTTTCTTCTAGACGAAAAAAATATAGAAGCTATCAAAGAAAATATTCTGTGAGATAATCTGAGATTTATATCCATTATTATAAATTTTTCCAGGAATAGAAAAGGTGTGGGAGACATTGATAAAGTCCATGAGAAATGGGGCGTGATTCAGAAAATGATGAATGCTGGAGAGAAACCAGGAGACATGAGTGAACAGAAGTATGCTCAACTTTGGAATGAACTTTACGATGAGGCCATTCTGATTCCAAACATGACACACGATGGGGTGCCAACTGGAGGAGAGGAGAATGCCAAGAAAGTTGCTGAATGGGGAGAGAAACGAGAGGATGACTGCTTGACAGCAGAGAAACTAGTGCAAAGTTGGCGATCATTGTTACATCCAACGGATGCATCTGGACAGAGATCATACGTATTCTTGGGATCATTGGCCAGTTTGGAGAAGGCCTTGTTGGATTACGCGCATGAAAGAGTGTGTGCTCTTGGTTTCCGGCCGATTACAGTACCTGACATTGTATCTGGAGACGTTACACAAGCATGTGGAGTTATGCAAAGAAGTGATCATCCGATTCAGTACACACTTGCTGGAGAGGAGACAAATACGAAACTATCTGGAACTGCTGAAATGGGAATCGCTGCTTTTTTGAAGGGACGGACTTTCCAAGAAGAGCAACTTCCGATTCGATTGGTTTCTCTCAGTAGGTGCTTCCGAACAGAGATCAGTAAATCTGCAAGTGAAGCGAAATTGTATCGAGTTCACGAGTTCAGCAAAGTTGAAATGTTTGTTGTAAGCACTCCAGAACAAAGTGCAGCAGAATTGGATTATCTGGTCGAAGTTCAAAAGGGAACGTTTCAAGCACTTGGAGTTCATTGCAGGTATCCATTCCATTTTTATTCCTAAAAGATGAAATCATTCCAGACAACTCGAAATGCCTTCTGAAGAACTAGGAGCATCTGCAGCGAGAAAGTTCGATATTGAAGCATGGATGCCTGGAAGGAAGTTGTATGGAGAAGTCTCTTCAGCGAGCAATTGTACAGATTTCCAAGCAAGAAGGCTCGGAATAAAATACAAAACTGCTGACGGTACTATGAAGTATGCACACACCTGTAATGGAACAGCTCTTGCTTCAACAAGAACTCTCATCTCAGTTCTCGAAACCTTCCAAAATGTGAGTTCTATCCTACAAATAAATATATCATCGAAACAATAAAACTGAGACACTGTGTCGACTTTTGAGACCCTTTTTTTTCAATAATATATCCACAACAATCACTTTCAGGACAAAAAGGGACTCGGTGAACTTCCAGAACCACTCAGAAAACGCATAAAGCAACGTGGAGGACCACTTCGTTTCCAGACTGCGAAGTCATTGGCTTGATCCAGAAAAACTTCAAAGATTCTTATAGTCCAATTGACGTGTTTCTTACATTATTTCTAGTTTAGATTTTCGATAATAAAGAGTTCGATCCTTATCAAGTCTAATTGCACGATCCCCATGATTGGATCACTATTCATTATTTTTGTGCAAATTGTGATCACCGATGCTGCCCAAGGATCCAGCACCTTCTTCCAGTAGGGCACCACCAACCAATTTGGAATTTAAAATTATTAAGTTTATCAGGTCCAATATAAGTCTTATTGGAATTGGTGTTTTCACGATTCTCGTCGCTGTTCTTCTTGTCTACGCATGTAGAGTTGATGTGAAACACTGGAAGAAGAGTATTGACGGGCGTATTCAATTGGAGTATCCAAATGCATCTCTGACAGAGTTTCAACTTCCACCGATGCATAGAACATCTGAAAATCTTGGAATTCCATTGGATCCTGACACCACGAGACGAACTGAATCAACACATATTGAAAGAACTCCAGATGAGAAAACACTACGTATCGTCACCGCAATGTACAATGCATCTAATCGAGACCTTCCTGAGTCGGTTCATAAGGTTTACTTTTTGAGAGTTCTATTGGAAACATGTTTATTTCAGAGTCTCCAATCTAAAAGTGGCAATTTGTCTCGACCACAGAGAACGCCAACTATTTTGCAAACAATATCCGAGAAAGATGTCGAGTCTTCGAAAGCTTCTGAGCCTAAATCTTCTAAATAAACTTTCATATTTGCATTTTATCTGTGTTCGAATTCTACAGTTTCCAGGAAAATTTTCGTTTTTGGTGCTTTCTATTTCAAAATTTTTGAGTTACCGCGCATCGAAAAGTGCGTCAACAGATGCGCGCCAGTAGTCCTTTTGCGCTTCTGATATTTTTTCGTAAAAAAACACAATTCTTTTTGGAAAAGTTACTATTTTTCCTACCCAAAAACAGTTAAAACAACGAAATTAGTTTTTACAGAGTAACATTTATCATGGGGAACAAAAGTAAAGAAAAAAGAAAGGCCAGGAAACGGCAATTGTCAAACTCGAAAACAAACGAAGATCTCGAAGTGATTGAAGTGTCTCTTCAGAAGAAACGATTACTGGATGATAGTTTTGATATCGTTCGAACTTCCAAAGACGAGTTGGAGAAAAGAGGTTGCAAATTTTGGGCGAAATATTAATTCGCAATGCTAAATTACAGAACAACCATTGGAGATTCTTCCGACTCGCGAGCTTCTAGGAAACCAATTAGTCGCTGCTATTAGGAATCATCATTTTGCAATTATTGAAGGACCTCTGGGATGCGGAAAAACGTTTTTGGGGCGCTATGCTGCGAGCACACTCGGTTTACCACTCCATATCATGCAAATGGGAGATCAAATTGATTCTAAAGTGAGTCTTTCAACATGAAATATGACAATTAAGCTCAAAAAGTACTTTTCAGACCTTGTTCGGATCGTATCATTGCACTGAAGTTGCTGGACAGTTTGTTTGGAAAGCCTCCATCTTTGCCAATTGGCTACAAGCTCCTGGAATTATTTTTCTTGAAGATATTGATGCTGCAAATGCAGATGTCGTCTCAAGAATCGTAGAAATCGCAACCAATCGTCAAACAGACGCTTCGAATTCGGAGAAAAATGCACACTTCAACAAAGATGTCCGAATCGTCGCCACTATGTCGTGAGTCCTTATATTATAAATAAAGCAAAAACGAAAGCTCAAATCAAAAACTATTCTTGCAGTGGAAAAGGCAAAAAAGCTGCGGTCTTAGACGGTGTCCCAGTGCGTATTCGTGTTCAGCAGCTCTCCGATGATGAACTGAAAAGACTGGCATCGAAAGCCTTTCCCCGAATCGCTCATCTTGCCCGAACTCTAATTTCTGCCTTCCGCAAGATAGAACTCGTTCCCGGTACCGGAAATTCGAGACAACTAACTTCAACGTAAGTCTGAATATTAGGTTTCTCTTTCTCATTTCACCCCTTTCAGAGACTTTCTTCGTGGATGCGCTCGTTTGGCTCTTCTTCCAGATATCTCTGCCAATGTTGGAACATTCGCTGAACTTATTGATGTCTGGTGTTTAGCTGATCCTAAACAAAGATCTTCTCAGCTTTGCAATATTGTTCGTTTGTAAATCTGATTGTTTCAGTTGTTTCATGAATCATATTTCAGATTGGCTCATCATTAAACGTGAATCCAGATCTAATTCATACTCATCTCTCTGTTCGTCAGCCAGAAGTGAAATATGATGAACGTGTTGTCTCTGTTGGCAGAGCTAATTTGCCAAGAAAAATGTCCATGATCAAGACAGGAAGACATCGTCTTGGCCACACCAGAGATGTTGTTCAACTCATGGAGCGGATCGGTGTCTGTGTCTCCCACAATGAACCTCTACTTTTAGTCGGTGAAACGGGAGTTGGAAAAACTTCGGTTGTTCAAGCTGTTGCCGATCTTATTGGAGCCACACTTGACGTCGTTAACGTCAGTCCTACTTCGGATTCTGACGAGCTGATTCAAGGGTACACAAATTTCAATAAGTCGTTTATCTACAACATATTCGATTTTCAGATATAAACCAACAACCATTGGAAGATTGATGGAGCCGTTCACCAAGCTTTACATGGAAGTTTTCACAAAAAACTTCGATTCAAAGAACAATCAGAAATTCATCGACAATCTGGAGAAATGCCTTTCTTCTGGAAGATTCAAGGATTATCTAAGTTTGGTGGAAGCCACGGCAAGCAAAGCACTCCAAAGGAAAGGAACAAATAAAGATGAAAGATGGGCTGAGCTCCTAGTACGTGCTCGCCAGATTCGAGAGGGTCTTGAAAAAGGAGCTGCACCATTTGCCCTTCAAAAAGGAGCAGTTTTAGAAGCCGCTGAAAAAGGACACTGGCTCCTTGTCGATGAAATCAATTTGGCTCCTCCAGAATGTCTCGATGCAATTGTTCATGCTTTATCAGCTCCAGGAACTCATCCGAATTTCCGACTCTTCGCTTGTATGAATCCAGCTACAGATGCAGGAAAAAGACGACTTCCACCTAGCGTCAGAACAAAGTATTTTGAGTTTTCCGATTGCCATTTTCTCATCAATTTTTTCAGGTTCACAGAGTTCTTCGTGTCAGAAACTGCGGATCCGTTTCAGCTCGCTTTGATTGTCTCAGCATATCTTCCAACTGTTTCTCAACCGTTCGTTGAAAATTTGGTCAAGTTCTACATTTCTTCGAAGCAGTTGTATCCATCCAGTTACTCATTACGAACGCTCTGTCGGGCACTTCTATTCACTGCTGACAACATGTTTGGAAGTGTCGATCAATCTGTTTATGAAGCTGTATCCATGGCATTCTTGACAAATATGGAGAACGAAGAAAAACGAGTGATGCGATCCAAAATTGAAACAGCTTTTCGTTGCAAAGTCGGAGTGATGCCGGTACCCAAGGAACCACAAAGCTATGTCAAAATTGGAGGATACTATGTCGAAAAAGGAGTTTTGTTGCCGGAGAGTGATCCAAAATACGTTATCACCAAAACCGTGAAAGGAAATTTGTCTGAAATCGCCCGGATTGTTTGCAGTGGACGTTTCCCAATTCTGTTGGAAGGAGAGACATCAGCTGGAAAAACTTCGATTGTTTGTCACTTGGCTAAAGCCACTGGAAACAAGATCGTTAGAATCAACAATCACGAGCATACTGATGTTCAAGAATATATGGGATCCTATGTGGCTGATTCTGGAGGCAGATTGGTGTTTCGTGAAGGAGCGCTCGTTCAAGCAGTGCGAGATGGATCGTGGGTCATTCTTGACGAACTGAATTTGGCACCTACCGATGTCATCGAAGCATTGAATAGGGTAAGCCGGTATCTATTTCATTCTGAAATTAGTTATCCATTTTCAGCTCCTCGACGACAATCGTGAATTGTTTGTTCCGGAAATCAATGAAACTATCAAAGCGCATCCTCGATTCCGTTTATTCGCAACTCAGAATCCAGCTGGTTCCTATGCGGGAAGAAAACGACTCTCTCGTGCTCTAATGTCGCGTTTCATCGTTCTTCGATTCCATCATCTACCTATTGACGAATTATCAGAAATGGTACGTGCAAGATGTGGAATCTCACCAAACGCTGCTCTGAAAATGATCGAGGTTTTGACTGAACTACGAAACCGAAGAAGTTTGTCGGGACTGTTTTCTGCTAGGGACGGTCTCATGACTTTGCGTGACGTCTTCAGATGGGCAAAACGTTTGAGTACAGATGAAACGACAGATGATTGGCTGCAAATTCTGGTGAATCATGGATACTTCTTATTGGCAGGAAGATGCAGAAACGATAAAGACGAAGTAACGGTAGTCGAGACACTGGAAAAAATTATCAAGAGAAAGATTGATAAGGAAGCATTGTTCTCTGTTACGTCCCCCTATATGCCAACGGATGTGATCACAGAAAGAGTCGTTCTGACTCTTGGAATGAGAAGAATGTTAGTGCTGACAGAGCAAGCTTGGCTCCGAAATGAAGCTGTTTTGATGGTCGGAGAAACTGGTGGTGGAAAGACAACGCTGTCTGAATTGATCGGAAGAGGAAAACTGAGAAGTATCAATTGCCACGAGAGAACTGAAACTGCTGATCTGTTAGGACGACTACGGCCAAAAAGTGATGGTGGATTCGAATGGTCAGATGGAGTTGTAATTAGCGCTATGCGAGACGGTGCACCGCTGCTTGTGGATGAGATCTCTCTCGCTGAGGATTCTGTTCTAGAAAGACTCAATCCATTATTCGAGGAAGATCGGGCTCTTCTTCTTTCTGATGCAGGAACGGAAACGGAAGTTGTCGAATCGAAACCTGGCTTCCAAATGATTGCAACCATGAATCCCGGTGGTGATTACGGAAAGAAGGAACTCTCGAAGGCTCTTCGCAACAGATTCACTGAAGTATGGACGTCCAGTGATTATACAACTTCCGAACTCATCACCATTTTCGATCAGAGGCTCGCCAGAGTGGAGGCTACCAGAGAAGAATCGAGAATAACTCCCACCAAAACTGCGACGTCTATCATCACTTGGATTTCTCATTTTTTCGGAAAATATTCTCATGTATTCAGGTAATCTTTGTCCTCTGTATTGTTCAGACAACGTTTCAATTTTAGACATGCTCCATCTGTTCGTGATGTTGTCGCTTGCGCAGAGCTATACGCCTCAGCAGTAAACGCCGAAATCGAATCTCCCGTAGCCATTAAAGATGCATTGTGCGCCGTATTCCTTGATTCCCTCGCCGGATTAACAACTCGTCTTCACATCGATCCAGTTGAAATTTTCTATGATGCACTGAATATGGTAAGCCTTTTTTCAATGTTCAAAAATTAACCGTTCTCTTTTCAGCTTCATACAGAACTCGTTAAAACCGAGCTTCTCTGTCAACACTCAGATGTCAGTGAATTCGTGAAGGACGCCAAAAAAGACGTTGTTATCCAACAAGCTTCATCTTATTTGAGCATCGGACATCTCCGAGTTTTGTTTGGACCTATCGCTCCAAAAGTTCCGAAGGCGTTTTCATTGAAAGCACCAACATGCTCGGAAAACTTCTACCGTATTGCGAGAGGTCTTCTGATCAGCAAGCCTATTCTTCTGGAAGGCGCTCCTGGATGTGGAAAATCTTCAACTGTCATGGCCCTTGCTCAGCTTACTGGAAATCCAATCACTCGGCTCAATCTCAGCGATCAAACCGATTTATCAGATCTCTTCGGTAGTGATGTACCCGTTCTCACAGAAGACGGAACAATGACATTCCGATGGGAAGATGGACCAGTTCTCAAAGCAATCAAGAAAGGAGAATGGATTCTTTTGGACGAGATGAATCTTGCCTCACAGTCAGTTCTCGAAGGACTCAATGCTTGCTTCGATCATAGAAGAGTGTTGTACATCGCCGAATTGAATCGGGAATTCGAAATCCCAGCTACTTCGAACTGCAGATTCTTCGCTTGTCAGAACCCACGTGTTCAAGGAGGAAACAGAAGAGCCCTACCAAAATCGTTCATCAACCGTTTCACCAACATTTATACGAACGATTTGACAAAAAGTGACATCGAGATTGTGTTGAATGGAGTCGATGAAAATCGTATTTTGAATAATGAGCAAGTAAAAGCAATGGTGACAATCAGTGAACAATGTGAACTTGAATCGGAAAGAGGAAGTTTCATCGGTGGGCCGTACTCTTTCAATCTGCGAGATCTTTTGAGATGGTATGATTTGTTAGCAGCTGGACGAACATTAGGAGAAGGTTTCGAATTGGTTTATATGGCGAGAACTCGAAGAGAAGAAGACAAGGAGCTCATGAGATCTATATTCGAAAAGACGATGAATGAGAAACTAGTCAGCAAGTCTGTTATGCTGACTGTTGATTCTGCTGACATGCGAATCGGAAAATGCACGCTGAAACGATCTGCTAAGTCTTCTATCGTCAATAAGAACAGGCTACTCTCATCTCAAATATCTCTGATGCATCGCATCTCTACTTGCATCGAGCTCAACTGGTTGGCTTTATTAGTTGGACCGAGAAATTGCGGAAAGAGAACTGCCATCGAAAACATTGCCAATATTTGTGGAAGACAGCTGAAGACAATTGCATTAAATGCTGATACGGACGCTCAGGAGCTAATCGGAAATTACGAGCAAGTGGTGGACGAGAACTGTTTGCCGGAAGCCAAGAAGAAGATAATCGAAATTCTCCATAAAAAGAACGTTTCCGTCAAGAACGTCGAGCAAGTTGAAGATTTGAATAAGCTGGAAGCCATAGTCGAATTGATTCTTTCTGAAACCGGAAATGACGAAGAGATCCGTGACGTGCTCAGTGCCGCTAATCAAAGTTCAATGCGTTTCGAATGGACAGATTCAGTCTTTGTGGATGCATATCTTCACGGAGATTGGCTTCTAATCGAGGACGTAAATCTATGCAGCGCAGCAGTTTTGGATCGTCTCAACTCTTGCTTAGAAAGTGGAGGAAAATTGGTTGTAGCCGAAAGGCAAAACTCATACGAGCCTTTGGAGCCACACCCTGATTTTCGAGTGTTCCTCTCCATGGATTCCAGAGTTGGAGAAATTTCAAGAGCTATGAGAAACAGAAGTTTGGAAATTTACATTGACGAAAACTCTAGATGGAATTCATGGCCAGATGATGTGAGAGCAGTGGTTGGTTCGAAAATATCCACAGAGCTGAGCAAAACAGTTTCTCGTAACCTCACTTCCGAACAACAACTCCATTTGGCTGCCTTGCTCGAGGAAAACGGAGAAAATTTTTCAACGGATGTTGCTTGGAAATTAGTTGGTGGTCTGAAAGATGATTCTATGGAAGAGGACGATTCTGACGATGATGACGTGATTATCCAAAAAGTCGTTATTCCTCCAAACATGTCTCAAATTTGTGATCAAAGTGGAGATTATGAAAAGTACTTGATTTCAACATGGAAAAGTGCAGCTGCAAGCATGAATATAGCCAATGTGGAGGCTGTTTTGATGATTCTTCTTGGCTCGAGTTCATATATCATTGAGAATCATCAAGGAGAGCTGAAAGCGGTGATCGGTGATGCTTTAGTTGGTGAGTACTTCGAGAATCTCAATGGGGAAAACATTCTGTCAAAATTTTCAGATTCTGTACTCAAACGAATTCCTGCGAGTCTTCTGAAATCCAACCAACGTCATTTGATCGATGCTGAATTTTCTTCCGGATTCCCAACAGATGCCTCTTCAAAGTTTAGCAGAGCCATTCTCTTCGAATGGATTGTTCAGATGATGTCGAAAATTCCTCTTGATCAAGGTTCAGCCGAGAATTTGTGTAATACGCTGACAAAGTGTAAGATTAAGGTAATCTTTTTTTTTCAACATTTTTCTTTTTACAGATGAAATCGCGACTTGTGATGTGTCTTTCAACAATCTGCCACAAATTTCGAAGCTTGTAAGATCTATCATTGAGATGTTCAAGGGTGCTTCATCCATTGCTCATCAAGCTCATCGTGAAGTGTGTGTCTCGATCTCTTATCTTCTGCTCATCGCCGCATCTCGACGGAAAATGACCACAAGAACTGGATGTGCTGCTATTTACTTGGCATGGAACGATCTGAAAAACGAAGCAGAGAATGCAAGAGGAATCAATTGGTAAGGGAATACGCGTCATCATAACGTTAGTTGCATCATTTACAGCTCGAAAAGCGTTTTGTCAGTGTGTGGAATCATTGAGGAAGGATGGACTTCTGAGTCTTACGAGACGTTCGTCAACGAATTCATTCATAGATGGAGGAAGTTCTCTATTTGTAACCCATTTTCGGATGAGCACCAGTCACGAGTATTCCTCGAACATATTGTGAAGCTTCTTGGAGACGATAACGAAGATAACGATGTGGTGATGATTGACGATGATGAAGTACAGGACGCTGCGAAAAAAACGGAGTCTATTGCTATCTCTCCGATCGAACTAGCAACCAAAGTCGTCGACAGTGTGGAAGCTTTGTTCGAGTTCTTTTCTGCCGGAGTGGTTGATCAAGAAAACGATGTGTTCAAGAAGACGAACGTGTTTTCGGGAATCGATTGGAAGAATCAAGAAAACGCTCGGTGGATTCGAACGGCTGCTGTTTTCAGCGCCACAATCGCTGCTTGCAAACTGAGTGATGAGGAATCGGAAGATGAAAACGTTCTGGTCTCTGATTTGCTGTCGCTTGGTGGAGGAGCACACTGTATCGCTACACGTCTTTTCTTCTCCTCCCTCCATTACAATCCAGCAATGTCGAATCTCAATATGGCTCACCTTCAAAAGTTCCCAATCAAAGAACTTGGAATCAAACTTTGGAGGCTCGCAGTAAATTCATCAGCCATTCGACGCGTGATGAAGAGTGCTCTCGAAAATCTTGGCGTCGGAATCGAGGGATGGACAAATGGCGAGACTAATGGGATGGCGTGTGGAGTTGAGATGATGGAAAAATCGTTGCCACCGAAAGAAACTTTGGATCCGGTGATTTTCGAAGAAGAGCGTGTTCTTTTTGTTCGTGCGAAACGAAGAATTGTTGAAAGGCAACTCAAATATCTGGCTGAGTGGAGAAAGCTCATCGGAAGGCAATCATCTGAATGCGATTATTCATCCTCTCAAGTCATTATCCGCGGCTTGAACGAGTTAAAGGAAGAGCTTTCCCAGTTAGAGAATGAAGAAGGAGAGCAACAAACAGTTGTATATCGTCAATCTGCTACACAATACAATCAGTTATGTGCAGAAATGCGATCGTTCCTTGAACTGGTGAAATCTTCTATTTCGGATACGAAGAGCACTGATAATAGTGAGAAGATGACAGTCATCCGATTGGCTAGGCTCAAATCATTTGCGATGAGCGCTGAAAACTTCAGAATCGTGAGTTCTGATCTAATTTTCTCATTTCATTTTATAATTGTTCAATTTTCCAGAGCATCCTCCGCAAATTCGTATCATTTGTCGATGTTTCAATGCCATTCCTAGCTGGTCTTCTGATTGTCGAAATCGCTTTCAATGAGATTGCTCTGAAATGGAAACAGGAGGCGAAAAGACAACATGCCACCACAGCTTCGGCATTTCCCAGGTTCCTTCAAACGAATGCTAGCCCTTCTGGTTTGATTTCATATGAAGTTTCCAACTGGGCAATTCGAGATGGTTCGCCGATGCCACTTCAATTGAAATGCGCCGTTGTGCGAAGAAAGTTGACAGAAATCGGAAATGAAGATACATCTTCTGCTATAACTGAAATTCAATGGACAAGAACTCAATGGAAAAAGTGGTACGAGAAGAATGTCGCTAAGGCGGAGCAGAAGGATTTTGTCTATCGTACTAAGACCGAAGAGGAGAAAGACGAGTTGGATATTGAGGAGTTCTTCGCTCGACAAGAGCAAGATTCGCAAGTTTTACCTGATTCTGATGTTTCCATGCTTTTGGAAGCAGTTGAACAGAAGAAGTTCTCATTAGTGGATGATAAGAGTCGAAAGCAATCAGATGAACGATACGAGATGGCAATGGTGTGGATGAGATATGTGATGAGTGAAGTTGGAGCAATTCCTACAGAAGATTCTATTTGGAGTCAATGTATCGGTAAGAATATCCGTTGAATATTTGACTCGACAAATTAGTATGTTTCCAGATGGTGATCAAAAGCTTTTCGAAATTCTCGCCGCTCACGAAGGACTGTCCGATTGTGGTGACGTGGAGGACGCAAAAGTTATTGATGTCTACAGAAACTCATCTCTACGGGAATGTCGTCGGGTCGCAGTGATTCTGGAGAAGCTTGCAATCAGAACCAAGGAAGTACTGGAACGTTGGCCAGAAGTAGTTTCGCTGAAAACAATCATAACCACCATCGAAGAGTTCTTCGCCGTTTCCGTCTCTACTCCTCACATCAAAGTCGCCACGCAAATTGAAAATCTGATTGAGGTTTGTGAACAATGGGAAATGATGGCTGATCGTGCGAATTCGCTGAGAGACCCACTCGGAGAACTGAGGAAGTTGTTGGTTGACTGGAAGAAGATGGAAGTCAGATGCTGGTCTAGTTTGCTTATCAACTGCGAGAACGAAGCCAAGCAAAGAGCTCAACTTGTAGCTTTCCCATTGTTTGAATCCCTCTTCGAAGCGACGACGCCAGAAATGGAGGCAGCAATAATTCCAATGAGCATCGAGTGGATGCATAATGCTACCCTTGTTGACTTCTCGACAAGAGTGCTTACTATCAAGTCACTCTCTCGTTGGGCTAAAATCGCCGGGAAAGACGTGCTGGCTAGACAACTTGAAGCTGCGTCAAGACATTTCGGAATTTTCATTGAAAGAGTCGATGAACGATTGAAAGATGCTCGTGAGCCAGCTGAAAGAAGTTTGAAGGATTATCTCAAAGTCGTCAAATACAACGACCTCAATCTTTGGAACATCCGTGTCTCTTCAACCAAAGCTCATGCTCAACTCTACAAGATCGTACGAAGATTCAAAGATGCTATCAACTCTGAATTACATGATGATTTCGGAGTGCTTCAGAAAATTGATGAGTGGAAGCGGAAAGTGTTTGAACGAGAAGCAAACACTTTTGAAAACGGTCTTGCTGGAGAATTGATTGAAAAAAGAATCAAACAAGTAAAGCAATTCGCTAGTGATATCAGTGAAAAAGTTTCGATTCTTTGTGATACCACTGCCATTGAAGAACTTTACGAACAAACGAACGCAGTTGACGAAGCCATCCGTACCATGATCAATTATATCGGAGAAGATTCCGAGAAAGAGAAGCAGCAAGGATATGCGAGGAATTCTCGACAGCGGCAGATCGCAATGATGATCAAGGAATCACAGGCAATCGGTTTGAATGCAAGGAAGGCCGTTCTTCTTGTGCAAGAGGACATCAACAAACGTTCCATTCTCGACGTTGTCTCGAAGGAAGAATGTGAGAAAGAGATGCGAATCTGTGCTTCTGGAAGAAACATTGTCATTCAAAAAGTGAACAAGATTGATCAGCAAGTTGGAGTTTCCACCAGAAAACATCTGAGTGGAATGATTGGTAAATTTTTATTATTAATGAGGATTTTTAAATGCATCGTCTTTCAGAGTACGGAATGTCGTATATGCTCTCTTTGCAACAATTCATCGGAAAGTTGAGATCAGATGTTTCGAAAATTCGATCCTGTTCCGAAAAACTGAAAGTTATCGGTGAGAACCAGCGAAGTGAATGGGTAGTCGATCATGCCGTTATCAAAGTTCGAGCGGAAAAGGTGGCAGAACTTCTCTCAACAATCGAAGTTTTCATTGGATCGATCAAGCGTAGATTAGCTGCAATTCCTGCCAGTACAGACGGTTTGTTACAGCTACATTCTTCATATCCAAAATTTCCAATTTCCAGAATATGTTCGTTCGAAGACGTATCTCCACCCGCTTTCACAACTTTCTCAATCTGACGAGTCTGCTCAAAAGCTGATCGGTTGGGCTGAGAAACTATCTACTCTCGTTGGAAACATGAAACGAATCAATGAGCAATTCGGGGATGCTGATGTTTTCAAGTTGAAGGATCATGTGGTGTGGAAATCTCAATTGAATGGAGACTTGAAAGAACTCTCTGACGATCTTCAACTTTTCAATGGCTACTTTGATTCGGAGAAAAACTCGATCGCAAAACTTCTGGAAAAAATTCCAAAGTTGACTAAGGATATGGATCCCAGCGATTCTGTGGATGAATGTGAGACTGATGTAACCCAGCTGCTCTTGCTTGTTCAAAAGATTTACAAGAAGCTAGAGGGAGTGAACAAGGGAGAAGAAGATAAATCTCTTGATCAGATCAATGTTCTCGTGGACATTCTCAAACAATCCGACATCCAAAGTGTTGTAGACAGTCTTGCATCGACTGTCCGTGAGCATTCAGCTGGAGAAAAGAAACGACAATTCGTCGAAGGACTTGCAGAATTGAGCAGTGTGCTCGCTGGAATTCTCGAAAACAATTTAACTCATTTGACGAATTGTCTCGGATATTTCTGCGTTTTCTATCGATCAATGCTTTCCATGAGTATGCAACTCTACGAGAAGGGTTATGTGAACTCAATTCCCAAAGCAGAGAAGCAAGAGTCCGGAGATGGTCAGACTGATGACAGTGGAGAAGGCGGAGGAATTGGAGAGGGAGGTACTGCTAAAGATGCAAAGGATGTCACTGAAGAAATGGAGGAAACGGGACAGATTGAGGGGCTTGAAGATGAACAACCGGCCGATTCAGAAGAGCATGAAGCGAAGAATGATAATGAAAAGCCAATAGATATGGAGGATGATTTTGCTGAGGACTTGCAAGATATCGACAAAAACGAGAAAGGCGACCAAGATGAAGGAGAAGATCAGTCTGATGAAGAGCCAGATGTGGAAGATCAAATGGGAGAAGTCGAAGAAGAAGATGAAAAGCAGTTAGATCCAAAAATGTGGGACGAGGAAGAGAAAGAACAAGACCAGCAGAAGAATATGGATCAGGAGCAACAGGCTGCTGAAGATCAGACTGAAGAGATGGTTGCCAAGGAAGACGATGCGCAGACAAAGGATGAGAACCAGGAGAAGGAAGGGAAAGATGAAGAGAATGAGGATGCGATGGAAGAGGATGATCAAGAAAATATAGATGAGCGGGATAGGGAGAACGATGAGCGGGCTGAAGATCAGTTGGACACATCTGAACCAAACCAAAATGACGAGACACCTGAAAAAGGTGAAATAGACGAAACTGAGGATGGGGATGATGGCGATGAAACTGACAAGGAAGACGAAGAAGCAATGGAAGGTGAGGGAGAAGAGGAGCAGTCTGAGCAGCAGGATCTAGAAGACGTCGATGAATCTAAACAGGCAAATGAAGATGAAGAAGAGCGGAAAAAGGAAGATGATGCTCTCGAGCAAGGAACTGGTGGCGAGAAAAACGACCAGGAAGAGAATAAAGATGTCGCGGATGGAGGTTTGGCTGAAGAAGAGGAAAAAGAAGATCAAGAGGACAAAGATGAGAAAGGAGAAGGAAAGAGCAAGTCTGATCCGAACGGTGATGGAAGTAAAGGAGAAGCGCCGAAGGAGAAGACTGAAAAAGAAGAGGAAGAAAAAGAAGAGAATGATGATGAAGAGAAAGTGGAAAGGAAGAGAGAGTTGGCTACCGACGATGCTCCGATGGAGGAGGCTGAGATGGGAGAAGGAGAAGAGAATGAATCGGGTCAGCAGATGGAGAACGCAGAAGTTTCCGATCGGCAAATGGTTGGAAAAGGAACCATTGAGGAAGCACGGCAAACAAAACGAGAAGAGAAGCGAGAAGAGGAGAAGAAGAAGAGGAGAGAACTGAAGGATGCGTTGGAAGGAACTGCCGGAGAAGAAGGTGGAGAAGTGAACGAGGAAGATGCTGAAGAAACCAAAGACGCTCATATTCATATGGCTGCACATGATATGTACACTGTGGTAAGACAATAATCGCTTCATAGAAAATGCATATTGATTTATTTAGATCGAGGAAACCACAAAAGATAATGTTGCCGGAATGATTGATGAAGAAGAAGAGCATGAGCAACGACATCCAGAAGAGTCTTCTCTTCGCCCGTTGAACGAGAAAGCCGACGAACAATGGGCAGCAATGTCTCGAACTGTTGGAATCCTAGCTGCTGAACTGGCCGAGAATCTTCGTTTGATTCTTGAACCACAAAGAGCGAACAAAATGCAAGGAGATTATCGCAGTGGAAAACGGTTGAATATGCGAAGACTTATTCCTTACATCGCCAGTGAATACCGAAAAGATCGCATCTGGATGAGAAGAACAAAAAGAGCACAGAGAGAATATCAAGTGAGTTTCCAGTTCATATTATTAGCCATAGTATTCAACATTCCAGATTCTCATTGCTGTCGATGATTCTGAATCCATGAACGAAAACGGAATTCATCAAAATACATGCGAATCCGTGTGCATTGTTGAAGACGCGCTCAGAAGGTAACTTATCCGGAATTTTAGCAGTTCATAACTCAGTGATTTTCAGATGTGATGCTGGTCGAGTTTCGGTTTGCTCGTTTGGTGCCGACGTTCAAACTATCGTTCCGTTCGGTGAAGCGTCTGCCAGTAGTAGTATCGAAATGCTCAAGCAAATGACATTCTCGCAAAAGAAAACTGATCTTCTCTTGCTTCTGAAAACAGCTAAGCAGCAGCTTGATGAAATGAGAACAGCCACCTCCGAACAGATGTTGATTGTAATTTCTGACGGAAGAGGTGCTCTTTCCCAAGGAGCCGATAAAGTGCGGGCGCTGTATTCCGCTTTGCACGGCGTCACTGTCCTTTTCATCATCCTTGATTCTGGCAAAAAGTCGATCGAAGATCATACAGTTGCATCATTCCAGGATAACAAAGTGGTATGTTTTCGTTCAATGATTTTTTCCTTTTCTCATTCAACGATCAAATGAGCACAAAGTACACTATTTACCTTTCTCGGTCTACTTCTCGCCTTCCTGCTGACAATTCAATAAATCGTATGTTTCCTCTTTCCAGGTACTCACGCCATACCTTTCAATGTTCCCGTTCCCATTCTACGCTCTCGTTAAATCTGTCCAGCAGTTACCGTCCATCATCGCTGAATCTATTCGCCAATGGTTTGAGATGACAACACAACACGCGTAGAGAACTACAAAGTAGAAAATCATAGTCACATTCTTGTTGGTTTATTAACTTCTGTTGTTGAAACATTTTATCATTTTTGTTGTTATTGTTTTTGTTTAACTTTTCTGGGTGATTCCACATTCATTTTTTTTGTTCGCTTTGTTATACGATGTTTTACACTCGTTGATTTTTTTGTTTTGTTGGTTGATAAAAATGAAAATCGATTAGAAAGGATGATGTGTCTCTGCAAAGATGGGCTGCACTTTCCCACCATATCTCTTTTTCCTATCTTGTTTTTTGCGTCTTGAATGAATTCATTTTTATCAGATCGAGTTTCAAGATGAGCGTTCTCGAGCAACTCAAGGCTGCTTCTGTCGTTGTAGCAGATACCGGTGATTTCAATGGTAATATTTACGAACACTTCTCGATTGCTGTCATTTTTATTTGATTCATCAAATACCAACAAATTTTGAATCGAGCTTGAGACGTTGTAGAAGCTGTTCGGCATTCTGAGAATTATTAAATATCATGTAAATAGAAATCAAGAGAACAGTATCCGTATTAAAACTCAATCTTCAAGATACATTTTCAGCTATCAAAGAGTTCCAACCAACTGATGCTACAACCAATCCGTCTCTCATCCTGGCTGCTTCCAAAATGGAGCAATACGCTGCCCTGATCGATGAAGCCGTCGTTTACGCAAAAGAGCACGCTAAAGGTCACGAGCAAACTGTCCAAGCTGCCATGGACCGTCTTTTCGTCGTTTTTGGAAAAGAAATCTTGAAGACTATCCCTGGAAGAGTTTCTACCGAAGTGGACGCTCGTCTTTCATTCGATACCCAGGCATCAATCGATCGTGCTCTTGGATTGATCGCTCAATATGAGAAAGAAGGAATTTCGAGAGAACGCATTCTAATCAAGCTGGCTTCAACCTGGGAGGGAATCCAAGCTGCCAAGTAAGAATCGTTCAACATTTCTTAATAAACTAAATAACTAGTATCGCTCTCAGGTTCCTCGAATCCAAACACGGAATCCACTGTAATATGACTCTTCTCTTCAATTTCGAACAAGCCGTCGCCTGTGCAGAATCTGGTGTGACCCTTATTTCCCCATTCGTTGGACGTATTATGGATTGGTTCGTCAAGAACACTGATCAAAAAGCTTACACTCGCAAGGACGATCCGGGAGTTGTGAGCGTTACTCGAATCTTCAACTACTACAAGAAATACGACTACAAAACTCAAGTGATGGCTGCATCGTTCCGAAATACTGAGGAGATCAAGGGACTCGTCGGATGTGACCTCCTCACAATCTCTCCTGCTCTTCTGAAACAACTTGCTGCGGAAACTGAAGCAGCTCCAGTTATCCTCAGCTCTTCACACGGTGAGCGTCAACCTTAATTGAAATCGATTCTTGAACTCTGTAAATTTTCAGCAAAGCAACTCGACTTGCCAAAGATTACCATTGATGAGAAGACTTTCCGCTGGGCTCTCAACGAAGATGCGATGGCGACAGAGAAACTTGCCGAAGGTATCCGCAACTTTGCCAAGGACGCTCGAACTCTCGAAAAGCTCATAGAGGCGAAAATCTAAATATTCCATTCATTCCAAAACTGAGTTTGTGATAGTTTTTCTAATGTTCAGCTTGTTTTTTTCTGGTGGCACTCAATTTTCCAAAATAAAATTTTTCATGTATACTCAGAAGCATTACAAATTTTGTTTAAAAATTGAGAGCCGATCGATTCGAGTGGGAATGTGTGGCTTAGTGGCAGGTTTTCTTTTTTTTTCAAAAATTCTTATGTAGCGTAAAAACTGACACGATTTTAAATTATAAATATGCCCCCTATGTTCTTATTCTTAGAACCAGTCATTCACCTAAAAATATCCCTAGTCAATTCTTGCGAATCGTTAGGATCTAAACGCTAGTAAATATTTTAAAGGGCACGGTGTCCCCGATTTGAGGGTTAAGCTATTTAGTTTCATAGAAACTATCGAAGCCATTCCTGATCCATCTCCTCAAGTGTATTTCGTTATCGATCGAAACAATACGCCGATGAGATCAGCGAGGATGAAACAGAAAAGCTCGTCACAATCTGAATCTGCCTTAATTACACGAGTCAACTATAATAGTTTCGAGTTATCTAATTCTTGAGCTCTCCGGCTGCAAAACAAAAAACAGAGATTGATAACAAGTTTTTATTTTCAACAAAAACAATTTAAAGTTTTCCAAGATCACGAGCACGAGCGCGTTCAAGCTTGAGCTTGCGAGCATCAGACTTGGCGGACATGACTCCTCCTCCCCAGTGCTTGCGGATCTCCTCGTGGCGTTCGCTGAAGTTGTTGTTCACAGTCTCGACGAGCTTGTTCAAGGCGGACTTGTCCTCTCTGAAAAAAATTGAATAACGATAATTCTCAAACAATGTAAACATACGGGTTAACGTCGACAAGGGCAAGAGCAGCGGTGGTCTTTCTGCGGACAACAGTTCCGAGAGCGGCCTTTCCCTTGATGATGGCGTATGGGACGTTGTACTTGCGGCAGAGAGCCGGAAGGTGGAGAACGATCTCAATTGGGTTGACATCGTGAGCGATGAGCACCAATTGGGCTTTGCGGGTCTCAACAAGACGAGTGATCGTGTTGACTCCATGGCGGACAGTGTTTGGTCTCTTGGTGACCTCCTCCTTCTTTCCAGCGGCGCGAGCCTCGGCACGGGCGCGAAGACGCTCCTTCTTGGCCTCGCTAGATTCTGGACGGTACTTGTCGAGAAGCTTGAAAGCTTGTCTAGCTGAAAATAGAAGCGTTTGATAAAATACTCAAAATTCGTATTAAGATTCTTACTTCACCTGTCAGAGTGGATGCGTCAGTGCAAAACACAAGGTTTGCTTATACTACATTACTCTGATAAGAACTTAGCTATACCAACCGGACTGGCTATCAAGGGCGGTTCTGAATTGGTTGATGGTTGGTGGGATCTTCAGACGCTTCTGGAGAATGGCGGATTGGCGTTGGAGACGGATGTACTTTGGCCATTTGACGAAGCGAGTGACATCTCTCTTTGGCTGAATATCTTGTCCTGCAAATAACCATAGTTATTAAAGATTATTAATACATTTTATTGTAATTTGCATGGTTTGTCCTAACCGTCAATGACCCATCGGGTCTACGGAAGGATAAGGAATATGCAATTCAGCCCGGGCATCTCAAGTAGCGGTAGAGGGCCACACAGACTGTTGGTATTCGACAAGGTGGACCGAGGTCAACTTAATAGTAAGCCCTCGTTATGAACACGATGAAAAGCAATCAACCCCGAAGAGGATCGCTAATCGCATGTCGTTATTAATACGGAAAATACAAATTATAACTGATACTGTTGAGAGCACTTTTTCATAAGCTAGGTTTTCGATTTTAACGTACCGATGTTGAAGTTTCGTGGTCTCTTCTCAAAAAGTGGGTTCTTCACCTCCTTTTGGACTTGAGTCTGAGCACGGATGTGCGCTGGAACAGCGGCGACTTTCTTCTTGATGACCTTCTTGCTTGGCTGAAAATTCACCGTTAGTTGGAAATATTACATGCGTTTGCAGAATATCCGTCAATGAAATGACGTCAATTATGCAAATTTCGAAGAAAAACTCACCATCTTGTATGGACGAGGGGCCCAAAAAGTGAATGTACTATTAAATTTTAGGCCACTTCAAACTTTTTGACTGCCGATCAAACGTTTGGTAGTCAGCAGCAAATTTTGCTCAGTGGAGCGCAGTTGCAAAATTGTTTCCTAGGCCGCGGCCACTGCATTTTTTTCTCCTCGAGGAGCTCCTCTCTGGCAATAAAAATAAAATTCTATTTATTTCGATTATTTGAAAGGGATTTTATGAAATAAAGAAAGAAAATGGTACAAAAACTAAAGAAAAACAACAAATTTTCAAATAATGGAAGGTATTATTGTTTTAGGTTCATTTTCTGCTGTGTTTTTAGTTACATTGTGTAATCTGGTTATATGCCGCTTTTTTCTGGGAATTCAACCGAACATTAGAGCTGCGAAGATAGATATTCCAAGAAATTTGAAATAAACTTGATGAGAAGCCTGAAACTTCGTGATATGATAAATAATATTCACAAAGCATTTTTATCAGTGGCGAGAGATTCTATCGTGCCACTCAACCTAACGCAAAGTAAATTTCATAGGAACTGTTTATTCTCGAATTCGATCGAACTTCTGGGGAATTCCTACACAGCCGTCTGTTATCTTCACCTTGCCCAAGTCAAAAACTCATCATCTGAACTACATTTGACATCAATTTAACAGAATACTATGCACTCTTGAACATGTGTGCCTTCAACTGAATATATTCAATCTAAATTCTATCTACATGTTTTGCATGAATCCAAACTCTAGATTTTTTTCCGACTAATCTTCTGGAATTGATTTTGATCACAGATTGAGCAAGAGTCTTCATAAGTCACATTGAATGTTACTTCAAAACAAAATGGGCCAATTTTGATATCTGGGCTCAGTTCATCGGTTTTCTCATCCACTTCTCTTACCTTTGGAGAACAAGAGAACCTTAATCTACCTTTTAATTCAGAAATCTCATAAAACTTTCAAAGTCTGCTTTATAAATGTGAACCTCCCAAATGGATTCAGATTATTCGCAGGACAGTCTTCTTGAACACAAGGATAGGGAAAGTTACCGCAATAACCTATTATTGAGACATTTCCTTTTTTTTGAACCATATATAAACCAAATCAACGATCCCGGGAAATCCGTCTTATGTAATGTTCAAAGATTCGTTTGAAACCATTCCTAGTTCAGTGAACCTTTGGCAAGGAATGGATCAACTATTAATCTATTTTGAGAGAATCCACATTTCGAACAAAGAAGAATATTCTCCGAATGAGGTACCCTTCAATAGGATATACAGAGATACTTTTTTTTCTGAATATTTCAAACAAGCTTACCTTAATTTTCTGAAAACGCGGTTTCTATGAAAAAATAGTGGGACTTTATTGAAATAGAAATTATCGGTTCTAGTTTCGGTAGAATTTCAGTCATATGTAGAATATCCACTTTTACTGGAATGCGCCGACTCTTTTTTTTCACTTTCAAAATGCAGTCTCAATTTTTGAACTCAAAACGTTTGGAGAAGTTGAAGGGTTATCAACTCGAGAAGAGTTCAAATCATAATCTTACATTCAGGACTGTCCAACTCGATCTTCAAATTTGAATTTCCGTTTCTGACAGTTTTGTAAAACTTTCTGCCTATTGCTCTAAAAGCTCCAAAAACTTTTCATGTTGCTGTCTTCCTGGAAAAAGAAGACCAATAACGCCAATACTGTAAACTGCAAAACAGTTATATCTTTCCGATTTATGACTGCGAAATACTTTCTTTGAAACAAAGATTATTTAAAACCACATCATTAAATGTATATACCGTAAAATCTGTAATAGAAGGGCACCTTTATTAGAAGGGCACCTCTAATAGAAGGGCACCCCTATGAGGCTAGAATGAGCACTTTTCTGTGATTTGAATTGACTGAAAAGTGTCTCATTCGATTCCTCGTCAAAAATTAAATAGAGCCCAATTAAAATATTCAGAATTTTTTTTCCCGAACACTTGTTATGGTTGAAATTCAAAAAATTGGATTTTCACTTTGATGTGTGGGAAAAATAGAAGGGCATGCCCTTCTATTACAGACTTTACGGTATATATATATAGATATATATTCATTCAGCGCATACTTAAATTAAGATGGAATGATTTGAAATGGAGTATGTTCATCATCAACAGCGTGTGTAATGCTGGTGTACCGTAATTAGTACAGTAATCCCAATCATGAAAAGCAGAAACACTGTATATGAATTTCAGATATTGATAAGTTTGTTGGATCATATTTAAGTTATTAAATCTGAAAAGAAACACGACTGTAAGACAATATATCCCAATTCTGATGTTTCGATATTTTCAAGCATATTAACTTTGAAAAAATTCCAATGAAGCCCAAGAATTACAGAATGGTCAGATTTTCGAGAAAAAACTCAAAAGAGTTAACTTTCAATGAGAAAAAATTCAAATTTGATTCCTCTCTCAAAAAATGAAAATTGCCTTCCAATTTTCAAAACCACGAACTTTCCTATTCAACTGGAGCATACTCATGATTGAATGCATATTTCAGATTGATTCAGTTATGCGATTCTCAAGAACATTTGCTCTGTCTTAGCAATTCATTAAACTCCAAGGAGATCGGTGTTTTTTAAAAACTCATTCAGTGTGTTCCAAACCCCGACTGTGTAACTGCGCTCTATCTGCATGTGCGTGGACTGTCCAAGTACACCACTGGAGGTGTGTTCAATTGTCTAAACAATTGTCTGTGTTCAATTGTCTATGTATTGTTTCTGTCATCGATTGGTGTATCGATTAGGAAGGTTCTAGAAAACGCACTACCATTGTATCCACTCTCCCACTCCACTTGGTCCATACTTGTCTGAACTAAAATTCGAGGTATCTGTCTAGAAATTTCTATAATTGTTGATTCCATTTCCTATTTGTCACCATTCCTATTTGTCATTCAACTATCTGGAACGAAGGATCACAAATGGCGACCAAGAAGGCTAACCATTCTACTTCTGAGGTATGCACCTTGATCTAATTTTTTATTTGTTTCCAAATTTAAGCTGCTTTCAATCGTCCTACAGTAGTAATTTCAGGAACCAGAGAGGTCACTCACTCGAGAGAAACGCGAGTATTGTTTTCGATTTTTGAAAGCGAATTACGAGGAGCGTAAGGAAATGCGAAAACAGGAAGCAGTTGGTTGGCATTGGTTTGAAGACGAAGATAAGTATTATATTGATGAACTCGAAAAGTTTATGGATAAACTTGATAATGATCCTGAGCTGGCAGGTTATATTTATGATTGGAGTACACCCAAAGTCAATGCTCAGTGTCAACGGGTCAAAGCACAGCGTTCGTATAAAATGAGACATAATCCAAAAGAGAGTGACTGGATAAAAAAATGTAATCCAAAAGAGGCGCCAAATATTGATGATAAACTAAAGTGAGTTGTTTTTAAAGATCCTCAGATTAATCTTTTTTTCAGATTGCTCGAGGATTACATGAATATTTATGTGGCCCCAGCCAGCCGGATTAGGATCACCGATAACATAACATTCAATGATAAAGACGTTATTCCGGTGTTCACAGAGGTTGAGAACGAAACTTTGAGAAACATGGAGCTTTCTGATTATTTCGTCTATGAATATGGCGATGTAAACCTTGTCGATAAGACCAATGAAATAGGCTTGTCCATTGCTATGAACTATGCTGAGCAAGAAGAAAATATGGTAAGTCTTTTCAACATGCTCCTGTTCTGGACTATGATAATCTTCTACCTAGATACGATCTGTTTGGCAAATTTTCACTATATTAGTCACATGCTAGGGAGTATCTTTGCATGAGTTAATTCAATTAGTGAGGGAGCTGACAAAGAGTACAACTCTCTGACAACTAGGCGTTCATCAAAAATACCCTGTCTCATCTCCGGGAGTCACTCTAGCTTCCTTAACAGTCGCTCTCCAGCTTGTGTGGATTTACTAATACTTACAGATAAAATGCGAATGTACTCCCGACACGCCATGCTTCGAAAACAAAGATTGTCCATGCTATATTGTGAACGAAAAACTTCAAGAATTTCAAAATACGGTAGATAAGAGCAAACGTACCGTTTTCGTGAGTTAACTTTTGAATGATTTGTTTTTCATGATTTTATTTTAGGAGTGTATGGCTAGGGTGTTACACTTTAACATTTAATTTACTTTAATTCAGCTTCCTGTACTAGTTCAAAATTTGTTGAAGAAAAATATAGGTTTTTCGTATCTCTTACAGGGGAGCTCCTTTCAAAAATCATATTGGAATATTATGAAACTGGGTGCCCTGAGACTTTTGGACGTCCTGAACAAGAAAACTAAGTTTCTAGGTCCTAGTATCCTGGCTTAAAATTTAAGGAGTAAAACTCGGAAACGTTTTGTATTGCGTACCAGGAAACTTGGTTTTTGAGTTCAGGAGGCACGAAATTCCGGAATCAATAAAATCTGGTTCTAGGACAATGCTAATTTTCAGAGTTCATTCAACCCCATTCTAGTTTCAAAAACAAGACACGTTATGTATGACTGTGTTGGATTTGCTTGTTCGGAGCTGTGCGGTTGTAAGGGAAAGTGTAACAATAACGCACTTCTGCTGTCCCAAAAAAGTGTCTTCCCATTAGAAATATTTCGAAACAATAATATTGGATTTTGCCTCCGTTCTTCTGTCCCTATCCCAGCCGGAACACCTTTCAAGATTTTCACTGGTCAAATGCTCCGACAAAAAAACGTTGAAAGCTCAGATTATGCATTTGAAGTATGGCGTCACGATGAGTTAAGAATGAGTATATTCATCGAGGAGCATACACAATTTTCCGAACAATACAAGAGTTTCCTTATTAATCTATTCAAACTGAATAACTACCATCTTGATCCAACCACATACGGAAACGTTGGGAGAACAGCAGGACATTCGTGTATGCCCAATGTGGAACTCTTGAGAGTTTACCAAAAAAGTTTATCACCAGCTCACATCAATCTTGTGATGGTTGCCGCAGAAGACATTGTTCCAGGAACACCGGTATGCTTCAATAATACTCACTAGATTTACAATTTGCCTCTTTTTCAGCTGACCATCGACTATGGAAAGGAATACGCAGATAGACTAAAAAACATATGTGGATGTGGTACATTTTACTGTTCAAATGGCAAGGATAAGGAAATGTTTGCGGAAATGGAATGGTCTGAGGTAACAAACTGACTTTAAATTTTAAAAAGTTAATATAGTTTCGTTCAGCTAGCAAAATGTCTGAAGCACATTCACGATGCCAAAGTTGATTTATATCAAAAGAATGTTCAAAGTTGTGTATTGAATCGAACAAATCAATAAGGACAATCCTAATGTATCTGCTATGTTTGTTGTTGTTTATATTTGATACCGATTTAATATTTGTTTCTAATGCCAACCATCAATTGTCCTAAAAAATTGTCAAGACTCTCACGATTTCGCTGTGCTTTAATGAAACCTTATGACAATAAAGATACCTATTCCATCTCAACATGCTTCCTGGATTAACAGTAGATGTACTGATTATATGAATAGTTTGATACTGTTCAATGAATATCGTGACCCACTTTCAAAAATTCAGCTTGATTTTCTTTTTGTTCGTATCTTCAGTGGCCATCTCCTATCCTTTTTCTAGGTCCTTGACAAGTATTAAGCATTTTCTAGCTGAAGGAATGCGATCTGACAAAAAGAAAAGAGTATTGAGGACTTCGTGAGGTCCTAAGTCAAGTTGCCTGAACAACCTGGGACATTTTATTGCAGAAGATAGATCAAAATCAACATTCAACGTCAAGTGATTTCCTTGTTAGATATGTCACGTTCAGGCAGCGTTACAGTAATCGATGCTGTCAGTGTCCTATAGCAATCATTCGAATCTTCTTCACTTTATTAGACTAACTAGATCTGGTGCACAATTTAGTGTGGAAATTTAGTGGACAGTTTTCCAATCCTTTTCTCAGTTGCAACAGTTCTTGTTTCTGGAAACGTTTCCGTGTCAATCACTGACTATAAAAGATACGAGATGGCGCCTCCAAGAGCCATGATCGATTCCTCCCCGTCAGTCCGATCAAATGTCTCCGTCTCTTTTCCTTGCTTCATTTCTTTCTCTTCTTCCTTTTTTCAACCAGCCTCCACTCGCTCCTTGCCCCTCAAAAAACCCCCATCCTTCCCGTCATTCCTATTCTTTTCGCTTCAAACCTTCAAACTTCATAAAATGTATTTCCTTCAAACGGACTTGAAGAGCTTATCCGTTACCCTTCAACATCTTGATGCCTTTCATTTGAATAATAGTAATTCCATTTCAGACTTGGGTTAATCGGCACCACGTGGAGACGGGACGATTGAAATACGGGTGATCTTCGTTCGTGACAGGTTAGTTACTTAGGTAACATCACGAAAAACGTAGTTCTATTTTCTAAAGAATGAGCATCCTAGATTTTTGAAAATGCTACCTGCAAGTTGATGATTCAACTCTAGGGAACCTTATCATTGACTCAGATGGCTAACCGAAATTCTTGTCATGAACGTGGGCTCTCAGTATCTTCACTGCCTCCGCACTCTTTTTCCATTCCGATTGAAGTCCTCAGCTCATAAATAAGTCCCAAGGAATGCGTGATGGTGTTGAAATTCAACTGACCCATTTTGGCAGCGCAAGTTTTCAAATATCGCCTTTGTTTTCAAAATCAATCCTCTTATAGCTCTTTTTTCCCTATAATTTGCCTTTTTATCTTCTGCGGCTAATCTCCACATTATATAACCTTAATACGGACACTGTTGAAAATTTCTTTTTGAAAATGTACAGAATATTGGATTTTACTTTTTTTGGTTTTCACATCCACGGATTACGGTAGACTTAACAACGCAACTTTTGGAGTAGTATTTTCTAACGAACCGAGCTGTTAAAAATTTAAGGGAATACTAAGAATTGAACAAGAAAATATAAAATGTCTCACTTGAATCCAACGACTTACTTTCATTTATTGAAAAAAATCATTAGATATACTAGGAATTAATGTCCGAGGATCCTACTGTAATAGAAAACGATTGCAGAGGCTATTTTTGAAACCATAATGCCCCATCATACATTTCCAAACCATAAAACAAACAACGAACCCCCAAATAATAGTATTGATTCTGGTAGTGGTCTCTTAGGCTTCATCGTGAAGTTGTGGGTCGAAGATACCCCGCATAACAACACAACCACCTCACTAATCGTTTGACTATCTTTTCCTCTACAGAGAAAAGAAGCACACGTTTTGTATATGTTTTGATACGGGTCTGGAGACAGTCGACAAAAAGGAAGACATTGGAGTGGGAAAAAGGAGAAGCGACGATCATCATCAGTGACGACGATAAAAACCAGTTTCACGAATGTGTGTATGTATGCCACCACTGCGCCTCGGCATTAGCAACAGCATCACTCGGTACGGGACTGTCTTCCTCCTCCTCACCATCTTCTTCTTCGTTGACAAATCGTTGTCATCGTCGTTTTGTGTTGGTGGGGCCCAACCTCCTCTTCAACGTCGTCCGATGCTGTATATGTATTATATGTGTGCTTTGTGGGCAATCGAACGAAATGCATATAATGATTATCACGACTGTCACGTCTTCACACTTACTTCTTTCTTTACTCCTACCTTTGCCGTCCCTTTCTTCTTGTCGTTTTTCCTTGTTTAGATGACGCACTCTCTAAGAAATAGGTTTCTGTGCTTGCGTCGATAAGAGCGGCAAAAGAGCATTGATTCCAGTTGAGAGGTGGTCGTCCTGTAACTTGACACCTAAAACAATCGAAAAAAAAACCGCTCTCTTCACTCCTCTCAGCTGGTATTCTCTCGTTGTCTCGCAATCTCTCCCATCATTTTTTTTTGAAATTCTCTTCATAGGCCAACCATAAAAGTAGGCATATTCTTGATTGAAAACATTCAAGGTTTTTGAATTTTTTTCGTTATTTTTTTATATTTTTATGACAATTTCTATTCTGAAACTCTTAAGGTACTAGATTCGTTGAAAACATAGTAGTCATTAGCAAAGAATAACATTTTGAAATCTTGTTTTTTAAAACAAAGTTTCCATTGAAACTGTCAAGGAGTATTTAGAAAATGTTAATTGCATTAAAAGTGAAACTTCTCTAAAATTCCTAGTTTTTCTTCTATCATCCCCTCCTTGGAGCTCCTAATTGTTTCCTCCTATTGCAGTTAGATTAATTTTTCCTCCTGGGGATAAAGAATTGACCCTTTTAGTAAAAGTTAACCTGATTTGATCAATGAGTTTACTCTTGTTCTATGATTTCTCTACTAAACTTTTTGATGACCTAGTTACTGTTATTATGGATATTGTTGTAGGCTGGGAGAGTTGTGTTGATTTAGGGACTGACCCTGCCTGGTTCATCTATCCTACTTCGGGGTGTCTCCTTTCCATTTCGGAATCGTTTTCTCCAATCTTGCAGCGAAAGTTTGTGGATGGTGTCAGTCCGAGCGGCCGACTTTTTTTTCATTTTCTTTTTGTTCTCTTACAGTTCTGAAACACAAAAGGGGGAAGAAGAAGAAGAGTGTCAATGTACAAAGAAGGGAAAGGAGAAAAGAGTTACAAAGATCTGAACAAATTGATAAGAGGGAATCGGCTTTGATCTACTAACACAGCTGAGAATAGGTTCAATTTTCTATTTCATGTTTGTTTTTGGACGAGTAGGTGGAAAACTATTTGTTCTATTTACTATTGTATCGCTCGGGAAACGGAAGAGTGAGTCATTGAAAGTCCTGACCAATTGGTTTAGCAAAGTCTAGATTGAAATTTTTACAATTTCCACCGGTTTTCCTCTTTGGAGAGTACTGTAGTTTTAACTTAATGCTATGTATGGCTTTGTAGGTATCTTCGAAATTTGAACCATTTTTGATGACTCCAGAAAAAAAAACTATTTGTTCGGAACACAACTGATAAGAGAGTAGCAATGAATATCATCTTTTTCAAGTAGTTCGTACATGTTTCAACACGAAAACTATGATTCTTTGACAGGTTGATTGAAACCTTAGGCGTTGATAGCACTGAAAGTTTCACATTCTGTTCTTGTGTCATTTAGAGATTAATATTAAGTTCAATTCTGAATCTTCCCAACAGCTTAGGTATTTCTTGAGAGAGGCGAGACATAGACGGTAACACAAAAAATAAAGAAAGCTGAATTTCGATCAACGAAGGATCGGCATCGTTTGTGTTGCTTCCTCCTTCATGCCATCCATTTCTTGATCGGATTTCTTGTGTCTAAATCTAACCGAATCACACACTCCAAATGTTGCCCTCTCACAATCAGAAAGGCGACGCACATGTCGCTTGCGCATTGGGGGGTGCGCGGTCTTCCTCGCGGACTGGTTTTCTGTCGTTTCGTCGTCGTCTTCTTCATCGGTTGCCTACTGTCGCCGCGGATGGTGGTGGTACCTGCGTCTCCATGGATTCTTCCCGCATTCCTCGACAACGACGCAATGGGTGTACTATTCCCGCGCCTTCTTTCGCGCTTTTTGTGCCGTTTTCTTCTTCTTCTCATCCAATGTGCACCAGCAGCAGTCAGAAAAGAACAAATTTTGAAAAAGAGTGTGAGACTTATTGTATGGCTCTCTCTCGGAAAAGAGCAGATTGACTTGGGGGCAGCACACCAACTTGGTACTGTGTTATGTGAGATGCGTGTATGTCAAGGAGTGCGCGGCACAGGCAGGGGGTATGTTCACGCAGAGTGCGCGCGGCACGGGAGCTGCCTTCAATACAGGATTCTCAATGCGTGGCGTCAACGGGAAAATGAGCAAACCGTCAGATCGGCATGTATTTTGCTCATCTTCCATCCATGGGTGATTCTACTGTGGAATCTAAAGAAAGAGGAAAGAAGAGGGAGGACTACTTTCCATTATGTTGCCACACTTTTTTCTCGCAATCGGCGCTTCTGAAAGTCGCTTTTCTTCGTGTCTTCTTCCTTCTTTCACTTTCCGTCATCGTTCGGTTCGCAAACCACCTCTTCTGAATTCCGTGGCCTTCCTTTTCTTTTTTTCTTTGTCAGTCGAAAACTAGTAGATGCAGCAGCATTGACACTCACTAACAAGGCATCTGAAACAGGGGTACATTCTTGTTCTCCTTTTCTTTATTCTTTTATTCTCCTCTTATTCTAAAACCTATCAAGAATCGCCATCATTTTCGACATTAATATAATAACCTAGCAATATTCCGTGTCTCTCTTCCCTTTTCCGGATAGTGTTGAACATGGAGGAGATTAATATCTACATATATCCAAGTTTTCGTTCTCTAAATTTGGAGAGAAGAACTGTTTTGCTTGTTTTCACCCTCAATGTGCACGATCGAATCGTCCTCCTTTCGTTTACATTTGAGGAAAAAGTGAGTCGACGATAGTTGTGAATGTCACGAAAATTACTGATACTACAGTGTTCGAACATAATACAGTACTTCTATCATTTATAATCTGAAAACTTGTTGGCTCCCTTAATTTGAATACATACGTCCAAAGCAATATATTTTTGTTGCGTTTTTCTTTTTTTCCCTTCAAACGATATATTGTTCAATATCGGATTCTCTTCACATAGATTATTTTCACATTTGTCATCCCAGAGATCCATTATAGATTTTCGAATTTGCTCCTTCCTCCCCTTTTTGATATCTTTTACACACTCGTCATTATTGTCTTTTGTCCTTTAATTCTCCAGTTGATTCATTGTTCGTCTAACCGTTACCTGTTACTCCCACACACGTGAAAAACAGTAGGGAACTATTGATTAGGTTGTCTATTCTTCTCCAGCAAGGAGTGAGTGAATGTGAGAAAGAAAGAAAAAACTGGTTCCAAATCGGCGAGAAAACTTTCTCGCGTCTCGAGAGATAGATCGGTTTCTAAATGTGTACATGCATTGGGATATCTTTTTACGCACCTATTTCCCTTTTCAATTTGTCTTCACTATTTTCAAATTATGCCAATATCTTTAAAATTATTCAAGTGTCAATTTAGTGCTCTCTGAACCTATTTCCAATGTCTAGACATATTATAGTAGGTTTTTTCTGAGTCTAAGGGTCTACACACGCGACATATTCTATTCGACGAGAGGGGTTTTCAGCGTTGGATGTGAAAATAGGTTCAAGGAATTTCATTATTGACCAAAAATCAAGGCATCCCAGAATAGTTTTGCATCAGATTACGACGATTCTAGATCCAACAGAAACTATTGTATCCCTTCGACTCTATTTCCAGTTCTCCGTGAGTTGCCTGAACCTCCCTGGGTTGTTCTATATTTGAAGCAGCATCTGAACTTGACAGTTTTTTTTGTATGTTTTAGTGCCTTTGTGTCTTCTCGTCTTTAGTACTCATGTTGTTTTCACTGCTAAACAAAAAACATACTTTTGTCGATATTTCATGGTTGTCGAGTTTTTTTGGGACACTACTTGTCAAGTTTCGTGGGTGTTATTAACCGTGCCACTATCGCCACCACTGTTGAATTTATTTTCGTACGTTCCGTGTCTTCTTTTCTTTTTTTTTGTGGCTGATCAACACTGACGACATCATGTGATGAAAAAGATGGCGTATGCGTATGTACACTATTGAAAGGCAGAAGACAGTACAAATCAATTGAATCTTATTGATGTAATGTATCAGAAGGTAGATCTAGATGGGGAAGCTATGTCAACATTAGTTCTTCGAATCCGTATTAGTAGCTCTCATAGACCTTGTGTATTGCTCACACTCTTAGTATTTCGATATCAAAAAATAGGTGTGCCAAACCAAAATTTCGCGCTCCATCTCGGTGCTGCCTCAGAAAAAGAGACTTCTCTCGAGCAAATAACACAACACACGCATATACACATAATACACACAACATTGCTGGCAATGTGAACATATAAATCTTCTATTCTATTAAAATCGTTTTTGAATAGAGGCCCTGTCCGCTCTTGTCACCTTTTTTGGTCGCGGGGTGACTAATTGGTACTAGTCCAGAGCGAGAAAAAGTAAAAAAGAACAAGAGAACGAGACTTTAGTGAATTTCAGTTGTCGAGAGTGTGGGGTAGAACCGTGCTGCGCATTTCGTTTCTGTACTAGTACGAGTACTGATCAACGGTAGGTCAGACCGATAGACCGACTTTCGCGACACTGCCTCGCTTCGTTTTTTTACTCGCGATCATCTGGCGGCCAGCAAACCCCGACGGGTGTCCTTTTGGGAAAGACGAACGCACTTTGGTCAATTTTCGGGATAGTTTTTTATCTAGCGAGGTCCTCTCGCTTTCTTTATTCTTCCTGTCGTTCGCAGTCTTCATCTCTGTTTCCCTCTCTAATTTTAATTGTCTTTCCCTTGTTCTGGTGCACTCCACTTGATAGGCGAGAGTAAAGCGAGTCCTCCTTTTGCTTCTCTCTCACTCATTGAAATCTAATTTTGGGTGGTTGTGTTGTGGGCCGAGACTCGAATTAACAAGTTTAAGCACTCGATTGCACTCCCGTTGCTCATTTTGCAACATTCCAAAGTATCTCTTTCTCATTGCAATATTACTGCAAATCCTATAAATAGATATTCAGAATAGTGTGAGAACCAAAATGTCTTTCTCCAAACAAGTTTGGTCTGACTCTACCCCTTTTTCTAATTTAGAATATATGTTGTTTGACAGCCATTTCATTTCTCACCTGTCTCCTAATACTGATTCTCTTCTTGTTCCACCCATCGGATTCGGATAGCGTTTTGGAACGTCCACCAAATTATATGGCTTCTTATGATAACTTCACTCAAATCTCTAGCTCCTGCAGAGCATCTTTCCAAAATCTTTGCAAAATCTAACGGCCGCTCAAGGTGCTTATGTTTTTTTCGTTTTCTGATGGATTGATCTATGAAACTGAACTATGTCACATTGGATGAAAGGAATTCATAGTGTGCTTTGAGGTGCCAATTGCTACTTAGATGTTTCGTTTTCGAGAAAAAAGAAAATGAAAGAGATCTGAGACTCCTCGCTTCCTCATATCCCAGATTGCTCTCAGTGAGAATTTATCTATTCAGTGTGGTAGGCAGGAAACAGGCGGTTCCCACTGACCAGATGTGAGAGATTGGTGAGAGGATGAACATTTTGTTTCTAAATTCACTGAGAAAATGAAGCAAGAGAAGGATACGAAACAAAAACGAGAACGGCCTCTGTTTGTTGTTTCCATTTTCTGTCTCGTACCGTTCGTCATCCCAAATGCACTTCGTGCCGGACTGTACACCTCTTCTCTCCCACACTGCCTACTCTTCTTCTTCTCAATATTCATGAATATATCGATCAGAAGAGGACAACAACGAAGATTCAGAGCGCCTCCGGGCGAGAGTGGAGCGGTTTGTTTGAACATCCACACCGCTCCTCGTCGTCCATAACGAAGCCTTTCTGCAGAAGACGACGACGACAGTTGAGGCGAAACGGGTTGGGCGCTTGTCGCACTGACCAAGTCATGTATCTTCTCCTCCTTTTTTCCGCATTCATTTTATATTTGATCATTAAGCGACGGATAATGGCCGTGTATCGAGAGGTCATTCTGTATATCCTCCCTCGAGAGGTCTCCAGAGACTTTTTATGCGTTTTTGGAGGCTCTTTTGATTGACATCAAATGACACAAAGGGTTTTTCAATAATTCAATGTTATTCTGTGCTCCTTTTAGTGTTTTTTAGTTGGATTCAGTGCATTCTGAACCATTTTGAGTCAGTAAAAGCTTTCTTCCGAAATACAGTAATCCAAACTTTCAATCGTTTCCATTTCTTCCTCGTTCTTTTGTTTTCCATGAATCGGCAATCATCACTTGATCTACTCAATGTGACTGTCAGCTGTAAACATACTGTCAGATAACAACATTGTGTCATTCACCAAATTGAATTCCTTTTTAGTTTTTACTCATTTTTGGACGAAAATTACTATGTATCCGAAAATCCAAGAAGAGGGAGCATCAAGAGAATTACTATGAGATTTGAGTTTCATTTTGAAATTTCGAATTCTATTTTCTGCATTTTTTCCAAGTTCATCATCAGATGACATCATCTCCAAGAGTGTCTCCTTGGGGCCTATTTATCTCGATAATCACTTTACTCTTCCTAAAGGGTGGAGTTTTCCTCATACATTTCCACTCCCAAGCCGTTTTTCATCTTGTCACTGAGTCTCCTCCTTTTTCTTGACTTATGTTGAATTTCGTAACCTAACAACATGCCTCTGCCTAGTAGACCACCACAGACATTGTTCCACTCTTCCAACAAAATTAGCATACTCGTGGAGACACTTGTCTCTCTACTGGAGCTCATTTGCACATCATATTGAGATGGAAGATGAGCCACTCCTGAGTTCATCTGACGTCACATTCTTCTGTTGATGGTTAATTATGCGCTTTTAAACAAAGGAATAAGGATTTTTTAAAGTGCAGTAACATTACACCTCTGGTTTTGTCCCTAAAAAGAGAAAAGCAAAAAACGTCTAGAAGAGACATAACCAGTTAGATGACGTTGCTTCGTGTCTCTTCTACCCCCTTCCTCCCTCCACACCATACTCTTCCCCCGCCTTCTCTAATTTTTGAAGAACTGACAGCTGTGTGCAAGTGCGCTCTAGTGCGCACCCATTTATGGCGCACATTTCAAATTCTGGATTCGTAGTTTAAAAATTACCGATTTTTTTCGTGATTGCTTCTTTTTGTTGTCCAAAACGTCTGCGTCTCGATTACATAGTGCCATTTGGCGCCTGTTTAATGACACTTTATACCTCTGCGTATCTTCGTCTTCAATAATGTCTCAGCACGGGGGTAACTAAGTCAGTCAGTCATCTGTCCTCCGCACGTATCATGCGGGTAAAACCGAACCAGCCAACCTCGATGTCGATGTTATCAGAAACGATTCGTCGGACAGACCGATGGGTTCCTGTTTGGAAACATCTTCTGCGTCTCGATCACTTTCTTCCCTTCTCGTGCCCTCTCTTTTCTCACTAACATTTGACCAAATGACGTAATAATTGGAGGACACTGAGCTTCGTTTCTTTTCCGGCCAACTTCCGGTGTTGGTGTTATCTGGCTCTTGGATCGCAAGTTATTATGTTTTCCAAATCGAGAAGAGTCATCTCGTTCTACTGTATGGACTGCTTTAGGTTGATTCAAAATCTGTTCTGGGAAAGCAACCATGGACCAATGATTTCTCAGGAATAAACAATGAAAGAATACAATGAAAGAAAAACAGCTGGGAATGCTGAAAGAATTAGTCACCGAGCTATGCTGATGTGGATACTTTTTATTTTCAGTTTCAGATTATCATTGTGCACTGATAACTAGAATATTCCTCTCTCTCTCTCTCTCAAAATACCTTCATAACTCCACTGGATGTTATCATTTCAACGTTACCAGTTTTCTCGCACAGCTCCTCCGCACTAACCAACTGATTGTCTGTCTCGTGTATGATAAGAAAAGAGAATGACGAAGAAAAAGCAATACGGTAAACAGTTTGGCAAACATACTTCGCCGAGCACCCTCTCTTTTTCCTTCCCCTTCTTCTTCCTTCCTTCTAACCGGCCCTCGTTTGACTCTTTTATCCTGCGACTCTCTGATTCGAGTGCTCTTTACCCTCCGACTTTTGGATTTTTTGCTGGTGGTGCACTCCGCGCTCTCGCAACGACGCACCACCATCGTCGCAGCCGTCGCCGCCGCCGGTGAAAATGTTTAGGAGAATAAGAAGAATGTGAATAGTGCCTGGTTGTCGATTTTGTGTGTCTGTGTGCACATATTTGGTACCGTCGAGTCGATGTAGCTCTGGGTGTTGATCCAGCTGCTGTGGCGCTCAATTCATTTTTCCATGATTTTTACCATTGTAATAATATTAATGGATGACGATTCGATCCAAATAATAACAAACGGGACATTGAAAGAACATACGCCTACTTCAAAAAGATTGAAATCCGATACTCCCGAAGTTCCCGTCTAATTATGCCAACAAAAGATACGCTCCAGTAATGAAAGGAACCCTATCTGTCTTAACCGAACACTAGTCGTGCGATTCCTCTCTGTTTTTGTTATTTTCAGACATCTTCCATACACTCTTTTCTTTTGAAGAGTTGTTTTTCTTTTCCTCTTTTCCAGAGAGCTCGTCCAATTCTTGAATCGCCTTTCGCTCACTGGCCGGCTGGAAAATTTCGTTCTGCTCTTTATGTCTAATCTTCTGCGTCGCTTCATCTTTCATAGTCTCCTTTCCGTTTCCTTTTCTCCAAGACGACTAGCTTTCTCAAAATGATAAAGATGTAGTGACGTGCGTTATACATCACATTCTTTCTATTTTTAAATAATTTCTTGATGCAAATTACATGTTCTCCAGAGTATTCTTATTCATAGGTACTGCCCTCTATTCTTCTCTTTTTTAATAAGCTTGATCTCGTCAACGTGAAAAAAACAAAAGTTTTGTGCTCACGTTGCCCGTTACGTCGTATTTTTTCTTCTTTTTTATACTCTTCAATTCCACCACACCCCGACATTTTCCTCGTTGCCATTTTCTAATTTTGTGCGTCTTGCAGACTGAAAGAGTGAGACGTCCTTTCGAATCGGTTGTTGGAATCGAGATTCGAGAGACAACGGCCACGGCAGACGCCTCGTTTCGTGCTTCTCCGCGCTTCTTTTTACATTACGGGTCCATATAGTATTGTTGGTGTGGTCGAACACTCAACGATTTGCTGAAAAATGCTCAAATCGTCGACCGGCATGCACTTCTCTTCCAACACAAATGGTTACGGTCATTCGCCGCGTGACTTGCTCACTGGAGCAGCAGTTGCGATCGGCGGTGGCGCCGGAACGACGTCACCTCCGACTCCTGTCAATCTGGATGTGCAAAGGTGAGAACCTTGTAAATGTTTAGTTTGATCCCACTTCTTCTTATTTTTCAGAATCGACTGTACAGAAGGAACGACAGTAGTTATGGTAAAACTGACGGATGAGATGTTCGCGGCTCTCGAAGAGGGACAACGAAGCGGTAAGAAGTTGCGGATACACGTCACTGAAAGGGAGGGCCGCGTCGAAATCGGTGATGGTACTGCTTCTTCCAAAACCAACAATACATTTTCCTTCCATAAGCAATCGCTGCCGGTGAGTCTTATTTCCCATAAATATAAATATGTGTCGTTATCGAAAAAATTCAGGACCAAACGGATACTCTTGTGCAATCGGGTGGAGGCGTTCGAAATGTCGGAACGTACAAAATGAAATATCAAGTAATGCTTGAAAAATCCAGGATTATTACTATTGAGAAAGTTATAGGTTCAAGCTACAGACAAATCATTCGAAGAAACGAAAAAACGAGCTGCAGCCCAGGCTGAAGTGGAGAAAAGTCGAGGAACGAAAGAGATGAAGTAAGTTTTTATTTGAAATCCAAAAAAGTGAATGTCAAATCTTGCAGAAAAGGGAACGTACCTTCCTCTTCTCGTTATCTGAACTCCTCGTCTTCTACTCCGCGAAATCTGGGTTCCAACGGATCCAATTCATCGCGTGTCAGTCCATCTTTCATTTCTTCGAAAGCTTCTACGAGTCATCTCCCAAATTCGAAGGGAACTCCGAATGGTTCAGACAGCAAAAAAATAGACATGACTCCGGAACTGATGAAAAAATCCATCAAGAAACGAATCATCCACCTGGTTGTTACTCAAAAATATAGCAACTGGGAAGAAGTGTACAAAAAACTGAAATCTGATGGATTACCAGAAGAAAAAGACGAGATAGAAAAAATTCGGAGTTGTGTGGAGGAAGTGTCCGAAATGAGACCGGAAATGACTGTATTGTCACTGCGATCGTCGTTCCTTTCGGAAGTTGATCAACGATGGATGTTTTTCAATCAAGACGAAAAAGCTCATGTGAGAAGACTCTGTCAATCTGGTTCTCGTGTTCCTGCAACTGAATCTAACTTTGCTCCTATGCGTAAGAAGGGAATGGAAAGGATGACGGCCAGTTCGAAATCTTCTTCCGAGAAAGATCGAGTGAAAGAGAAAGCCGAAGAGAAAGAACCGAGTCCACCGAAAGAGCAAAAACGTGTTGATCCTGATGACGACGAGTATTATCCGGTTCCGGAACCAGCTAATAAACGTCGTGCTCACAACCTAGCTCCACCACAAGTCACTCCCCAAACGACGTCTTCTCAGACTGATGCACCAACACCGAAACGAACGAAACGCAACGAGTCGACTAGTCCTCCCGTGGATCAGCCGCATAAGGTTTCCGAACAGCCAAAGGTAAATATTTTTGAAGTTAAACCGAAACTGTTGCATTTTTCAATTCAGTTGAACCCAGTCAAATTGGCTGCGACAATCGCGATGCAACCAGTGCCCAAGTTTGAACAGCCACGTGAATACCATACCGCTGCATCGGTGGCTGCGAACGGAGGTGGATCAACTGCTTCGAGTAGAATCTCTTCGCCTGCATCGTCATTATCCTCACCAAGTCAACCATCATGTAACTGGGAAAAGACGTTCGGAGACATCAAGTCGCTCACGGAGGCTGAATCCTACTTCCACCTGTTCCACAAGGAATATCCAATGTACATGGAGTGTCACAAGAAGCTGACCGAGGTGAGATTTTTGATAGAAATTAAACACAATAGGAAAATTTCTAAGTTCAGGTGTCGTCTGAGTTCCGAAAGCTGGAAATGAAGCTTGCAAATGCGATGGCTCAACGAAAAGCCTCTCCTTCTCCACAAAATGTACAGGAAGTGAAGAATGTTGAAAGATTGATACAGAATCGTTACGCATTCTTTGAGAAGGATCCCGAATTTATGAGAGTAAGTTTTCAACTTATTGTATTTAAATATCAGCATAACTAAATCTAAAAATCCTCAAATTTTCCATTGAATACTTTCAGGCTCGTCAACGCCATACAGATCTCCGCTCAAAGTTAAACGTTCTCAAAACTCGTATCGGTAGCTGGGAATCTCTGAGAAGGCAAACTGCCACCGCCTGAAAATCCCCATGAGTGTTATTCCTGATTCCTCTCCCCCGAAATCCCTCACAGTTTATTCCGAATGAAGTGTATCCCACCAAATCCACCAGTGTATACCATCCTTGTCCCCATTTTATTCTTTGAAACATGACGGTTCCAACTGCTTTCCCCGCCTTTTTCTCACTCTGCTCCACACAAATCGCTCCCTTCCCCCGTGTAACGATCAAACCAATTCATTTCACAATCTCTCTCAATTCCATCCTCTCTCTCTTCTTTCCGTTCTCATTTGCTGGTTCAAACAAAAAAATCTGTGGTTTCAATAATATAGTCCAAAGAGAGCGTCACTTTTTTGACGTCTCCAAAAAAACTCTTGCTTCTCAAACTTCGTTGTTTTTTACTGTATTTTTTCTGCAATTTATCTCGTTCATTTCGTGTTTCTTACAAAATCTTGTGCAGTTACAAGTTTCTATGTAGTTTTTTTCTCGTTGTGCTCGTGATAGATTTTTTTTTCATTGTGATTATCTATATATGCTGGAGCCATGAGGGTTAATCCTTGTTTTTTGATGTGATTCTTTTCCTCTTCCGCAGCTTTTTTTCCTACCCCTCACACCCACATCCCCCTCATACCATACAACTTTACCCACTTTTTGGATAGCGAAAAAATCAAATAAAACCCACCAACCCCACACTTGTCAAAGGCCGGTGATAAAAAGATAAAACTCACGGATTCTTCTTGTTTTTCATATGCATACATTCTCTTTTCCCTACTCTCTTGTCCTCTCCTACATGTGTAACCTTTTTTTGCCTTTTTAGTAGAGTCCTTTAAATGGACTATGTCTTTTGTCTAGCTTTTTCTCCCAACATCACGTTTTTCTTTCCTTTTTTATCGCGGTTGTTGCCATTAAGCCGGGAACTGACTTTTGTGGCATAGTTTTGTAGTTATCCTTTTTGTATCTTTCGGCTGTCCCCCTTCTCCTCCATAATCATAATCTTCTTTCTCAAGTGATATCGAATAAATGTTATAATTGCATCGTGTATTCATTCTTCTGCTTTATTTTAACTTTTTTGTCATGCCTTTGTCAGCAGGAACATGGCATGAACCAGCGTGAACAGTAGGAGCACACAGAAAAACAATGTAATGAAAACACTACGTAACAGACGCAATAACCGGAAATTGGAATCTCTGGAGGAGACAATAATATTGAGAGGGCGCGGCCTTTCAAACATTTGTTTTCAAAAACCTATTAGTCTATGAAGATGAGCTCCGAAGAGAGTTTCGGAAATGATCTTTGGTGGTAGAAGCGAAGAATATAACACGGAAGTAAATAAACTTTCGAGATGCAGCTGGAGTTATTCTGAAGGGTTCTAGAAAACGTTTGCAGAAGAAAATATGTTCTCTGGTGGAATAGAAGACCTAAATAGATGATCTCCGTTTTCTTAACTTCCAATTTTTGGAACTATTTTTTTGCTTTTAGGATCCACGCAGTTTCACATAAACACGCAGTTTCATATAAACCTACAGTACCTCGGAAAATAGTTTTCGATACCTTGGAAGTGCCCGAACTCGGTAAGAAGAAACGCTCGACGGTGCATTCCCAATGTTTTTTCAAAAGAGATTCAAAATGTTTTCAAGAGCAAAAAGCAAAAAAAAATCTGTCATGTTTACAACATTTCGTTTTCAATTCCGACTCTTTCAAGAAAAACATAATACCATTTGCTCGAGTCTAGGGATGGAGAAGAAGAGCAGGGACATAGCCCAAAGTACATATAGTGCATACAAGAATAAAGTATTATGGAAAACATTAAAAATTCAACTTCGGGGGACCACTATCCATTAAAAGATGTCAGCACTGGCAGTAGAACGAGTTTCGAAATATGACAGGAAGATTTTAGAATGACTTCAAACTCTGCTTTTATAGTTTACAACTTCGAAATCTACCGTAAAACCTGTAATAGAAAGGTCATTTGAGGACCACCAATTCTGAGGGGGATAACGAATAGAAGGATGGCTTCGTATATTACAGCTTTCACAGTATCTCTTGACATGTGACAAAGCTAGGCCATCTCCCCATTGACGTAGCATGTGCGAATCGAATGCGATCAACGGATATACAGTCTCAAGCAAAAATTCCACATGCTTCGATCGAATACTTTCCAGCATTTTTCCGAATCGATCCTTCTTATTGATTTTTATATGGATTTTCAAAACCAAACGCTTCTCTGATTCATGGATGTCTCGAGCCTGAATTTTGGCGATCACATCTCCCATTCAATTCTCTACATTGGTTTAGCTCAACTTTATTCAGATTCAGAAATATATGCAGATGGTTTTTATGTACATTCACAAATAATCGGACGGGAAATGAGTATTTGCTTCAAAAAATTGGATTCAAAGGATTCCAATGTTGGCTTCGGTTCCGCTTTTGGACACCAACTCGACTTGAGTGCATTGAGCACGGCGGATTGAGGAGCAGGGATTGCGGAATATGACGGCGAAGAAGGCTAGAAAGCAATTACTTTATAAAGCATATTTTTCTGAAAACTAACCGAAGACTGCTTTGCGGTAGTTCTTGATGATAAACATATTCGGAAGAGGGTCGATTGCTGGGTAGACGGCAATGGTCATTGCGATGAAGCTACTGGCGAACCCGATGTCAACAGCGATCATTGGGAATGTGAAGAGAACAGCGATTGGGATGTACATGAGGATGAGAGGGATAATGGTCTGAAAACCCCAATTGAAATTGAGACTCGGAATACTGTAGTACCTGAACGACGAGAGCTTGGAAGAGTTGTTGCTGGAGACTTTTGGTGACACTGGATACGGTACAAGTCTTTGAGAGGGCTTCAGTGATGCGAAGGTAGCATTTCAATCCGAAGAAGAAGACGCAGAAGACCGAGCTGAGCTGGAAAAATCATTTTGTGACTCTGATGGTGACTGTTGGGAAACTCACAATCATAAACCACATGCAGGCGATTGAGGCGAAGACGGCGATATCCGGATAAGTGTTTCCGTTTTTATCAACTGGATGGAAAAGGACGATGATGTAAGAGGTGTCCTCAATAGCAGTATCGTATCCATCGAAGATGGTTCTTCTGAAAATATTCTTTAGTGTATTCTATTTTTCAGAATTCCAATAGCTGGTCCTTTTAGAACTCTATTCTATACTAACAATGCATTTATTCTATAGAAAGAATGCGAGTACTTGCAAATCCCAAGACACTAACACTTAAAAAAAAAACAATTTACTAGAACTATAGTGCAATAGGCAGAATATGAATCCTTGGAGATTAATTATACTCGTACCTCATATAATCGTCGGTGGAGGCGTCGTAATGGAAGTACAAGTAGCAGAGAACAGACCACCAAGTGCCGTACAAGATGGGCATGAAGAAGAGGATGTAGATCTTGTTTCCTCCCAGCCATTTATCACGGAACTCCTTGACAACTGCACCGTAGCGATAGACGAAGTGAACACCGAAGATTGCAAGAGAGAATCCAAAGCATCCACAGTAGATTACGATTAGGATGAAGCTCTGTTCACGATCAAAATCCGAGTTTTTGAAGTTACGGAAAACGACGAATGCCGCTTTGTACGAGTGGACCATCTGAAAGATTCGGATAATTTCAAAACTTCTGGAAGTTAAGGGACATTTACCGGTTCAGTTGTAACGTCCCAAATCGAATAGAGAGCTTCAAAGCTCGAGATGTAGATCATCAGGTACTTGTACAATCCAAGCTTCTTTGGAGAGTGGGCGAGAATCAGGAAGATGAGAACACAGTTCAGACTGACTGACGTAAACGCCGAGACATACTGTACAGTCTTGAGGAAGATATTCCAAAACTCACTAAGCTGCATGGTGAGTGACTGCGATTCTTTCAATTGTTATCACATGCTTATATACTTTTTGAGCAAGAGGGGGGGGGGGGGTATTGGCTGGGCGGAGCCTGCCCAATGATGATGAGTACTCAGAATGTGTCTGTGTGCCCAGACTGTGTTTTCTGATGAAAATATCGAGCGACGACCTCAGGGGATCCCGTGCGGGCGGCAATGAAACGAATATATTCAACGAAAATTAGAGGTTTAGAGAAAGGAGCTTCCCGGATGAATTGAGACGGTATAGACGGAAGTGATGAATTCTCAGTATTGTCTGTGACATTTATGAAATTTTTGTGACCTGAGAGTTCGAAATACAAGGAAGGAAAATTATGATATCACGAGATACCGGAGATCTCTGTGATAAGATTCAACTCTGATGGCTATCCGTCTCGGACCATGAAACGATCTGAAATCTTCCTGACTGTGTGTCGGGCGTGTATTTTGTTATCTGCAGGAGAATTTCTTCCTTCAAGATTTAAACTTTTATAGGATCTTTTATAACACAAAGTTCCCAGTTTGTCCCAATCGGCTCGCGGTTCTTTCTTTGAATTTTAATTTCCTATCTATAGGTAAATTTTGGTGACGAATGGATGTTGTCTTCAATGTTAAAAATGGTTACCTCCTCAAACACAGAAGAAAAGTAGTTCAGATTTTTTTTTCGTTTTTTTTTACACCGATGATGTCGCCGTTTTCTATTTTCGGCAGTCAGCAGACTCAACAGGAGAACTCATTCCGTGCATCAAACCGGGACGTTTCCTAGTAGTTTTTCGAAACTCAGACTATTGGAGCAAAAAGTAAAGAACCGCCGAAAAAATCTTCTCAGACTTCTCAAAAAGCTCTTTCGAAACTCCCAAAAAGGATTTCTGAGAAACAAAGGCATGATTAATATTTCCATGCACAATCTGCAATCTGCCAAAAAGGCAGATTGTAGATTACTTTTAACTGTTCTTTCGTCCCTTTTTTATCTAAAATTTTTTTAACGTTTGTTGTTGTCTTGAAAATGCGATTTGTAGTGTAATAAAAATTCAAAAAAATTAGCGCGAAGATGCAAGCTGAATCACAACAAGATTAGAAGAAGGGCTGGAAAAAATCATTGGAATTCTGGAGAGAGCCAGATTTGAGTTCGTTCTCAGTATTTTAGAATCTGAAAAACTTATGACAACTCTGACAACTACAAAATTTCTAATATCTTCATAGTATTGGAATTTAGAATATCAGAACCGTATGAATTAATACTTGCATAGGAAAACCGCCTAATTCGTATTCCTCGAATCAAAAAATGGCAGATGGAAACAAAATTTATTCTTCTTCTTGTCTTCTTTTTGTTCCGTCGGATCTTCTAAAGCAATCGCTGGCAGCGATCTCCCCGAATGGATTTCAACAGAGACAATAGGTGAAAAAGCATCGAAAAATGCATCCGAATCGGCAAAAAACTATCGTTCTTTTTCTTATTTCAGTGATATTCACTTGGTTACTGTTTTTTCGAATCGAAAAAGTTGAGATTGTTGAACGAACTTTTGTTCTCGAAGCAAACGCCAATGAGAGGTATGATTTTTCTTTGAATTAAGGTGAAGTATATGATGTTATCTGAAAATCGAATGAACTTGTTTTCTTGTCTAAATTTAATTTTCACAAAGTTAAATAGACCTGTATTTAACATTAAAATAGAAAGACTTTTTCTGAATAACGATTTCCACCCTTTTATAGGACTAACAAAAAGTTACCTTTCCCCAACTTACAGCTCGAAAAATTTGAATTCATGCTATGTTCCTTATTGGAACCAGAAGAACACAGATGATGTAACCCATTTTAAAGAATTTCAAAAGTGGAGAGCCACTGGCTTCGGAGATAATGTAGGTTTTCAATGTCATTTTTTTCTTGAAGTTCTAATTTTAGAACAACCTACTCGATGCAGAATCTCGTTTACTTTCCGCATTTGTATACCCAGATGATATCTCCATTATCACCACCGCACTTTATACATTTGGGTATGAAAGAGAATAACAAAAGATTCTAATACAAACTTCTTTAAGGAAACCTGCCACTTGCCGTTACTACGATTGCAATCGAATCGAAATTCACTCTGCAAAGTTTAAATCAGTTGTCTGGCCCCTTGCAGTTATCACTTGTCCCCGAAGGTTTGGAACTGAATATGTGAGTGTCAGTTTTGATGAAGAAGAGGAAGAAGACAATAAACTCATCCGAGAACCTATTCCCTTGACTTTTCGAGCATACGAAAGTGAGTTTCTTTTCCTGATATCCCGCAAAATATGTCTTCAGATCCAGTCCACGATATAGCAGTTTGTGTTGGTCCTCTTTATGGAAACGAGAGTAAATGGTTGGAGACTATTGAATATGTGGAGCACTATAGATTATTAGTAAGCTATGATCACCAATCTAATCTTTAATTTGCCTGTTCCAGGGTGCTTCGTTCTTCTACTTCAATTTATTCAATATGAACGACTATGATCGGAAAATTATTGATGACTATGAGAGGTTGGGTCTTGCAGAATCAACGAAATACGTAACAGAATATTTGACGATTGGATTCATGTCTCATCTTCTTCAGACTCACGTTTGTTGAATTTCAGCTGTATATTACAATATATGGACTAAGATTTTAGGAATGTCACCATAGAAGTAAATTTCACTCAAAATGGGTTATAAATATGGATATTGATGAACGGCTCGTCTACACTGGACCTTTCAATTTGAAACATTATTTGAGGTATGCTATGAATCGGTGAAATTAAAGTTCGAACCGATTCCAGATCCATGCCTCCTAACATGGGCGAAATCAGTTTCTCAACTAACCGAGTGCTGAAAACTGAAAAGATTCCGGAGAAGTATACATCAGATTTTCAACTAGCATCAGACATGATGTTCACAAAGTACAACAAAACAACTGAAATCAGTTGGTACAATCTGAAAGGAATCATTCGCCCAGAACTAGTTGCCTCTCTGTTTTTCCATTGGTCATTCTTTCAATTTGAAGGAGTCAATGTGATGTCAGTTCCGAAGAGATATGGTCATGTAAGGTTGGTTGGAAGCTCTATTATGCAAAACTCAAAATGTTTCATTTTGATTTTCCAGGCATTATCGAAATGTTGATGGATCTGCATTGAATGGAAATTGGATGAGTTTTTACAATGGGACTCTCCGAGAGACTCGACTCTCGTCAACATTTGAGAAGAATCTGATCCTCGCGGTGAAGAGAAAAGTGAAATACGTTTATGATCAAAGAATGATTCGATGTGAAGAGATTCCGAATTGGGTCACTGCAAGATACAAAAGAGAACTTCTGGACTGTAAATTCAGGCATGAACTGGAAAAAGAAAGGTGACCTGAAAGTCTAAAATCAACAATGTAGATAATCTAATAGTTTTGTTTCTGTATATTTTTTGAAGAATCCACTATTGTTTTTCTCTAATAAACAATTCATATGTATACTTTGATCTCGTCTCAAATACACACGTTGAACCCTCATGAGTGTTTCGTAGAAAAGTCAACAAGGAGCAGCGGGGAGAGCAAGAGAAATGATAGTTCTCTGTAGTTGGAAAAGGAGAATAAGTGATTGGAAAAAGTTGGGTAAAAAGGTTGCATCACTGATTCTTTTCGATTGACAACCATTGTCCGACTATGTGACCATTGGCCTGTAATTGTAACCTTTTACATTTTGGATCGTATTTTTCCATATTTCACGTTCCCTGTCAAATTGAATGTTCAGATTGCAATGCGATAATCGGTTTTTGAAATTTGTGGTCGGTATTGGGTATTGTCATGAAGGTCATGAATCAATTCAGAACTGGAAGAAACCAAAAATCTGAAAAGAAATTTCCTGTCTCTGGTCTGACTTGGGAATAATGACTCAAGAAAAAAGTGAAGTAATTCTAGGATCTTTTCTGAAAGAATCTTTCCTGAGCCTCTAAACGACCTCATTCTTTTGAGCTTTGAAAGTTGAGACCTGCCATTTTCTTGTCGATGAGTCCTCACACGTACTTATCAGAACAACTGTACATGATTGATCACTCTTGGCAAAAAACTTGAACTGATAGTTCTTAACAGTTGTTATCAATAGTTTACAGAGCAAATGTGGAGGATGAATCTAATCGAAGTGCATTGCAGACAGCAAAGAAGTTTGAGAAAAGTTAGAAAAACTTCAGATACATATCTGAAACAACGAGGAGCTTGACTCGTAACTCTCTTTCAATCTCTGATGCTTCATATGAATGAAAAATCAAACTCCATTTGCCCAATTGTGTTTCAAACTTTCTCACATTGATAAACATTTCATTCATTCTTTTTCTGTCCATTTTTACTTCCTCCTCTACAGCTTTTGGTAGAAACCATAACTTCCTGGATATAGTTTTTTTCTGATCATTGTTCCAATATCTCTTGTGTATTCAGACGAAGAATGATCGGAACTGTTTATCCTGTTTCTCCCCGCCTCTATATAAACGCCTCTCTTCGTCCAGTTGAAGACTCAAAGAGCTCCATCATCACTCATTGCTCTCAAGTGTTGCACAGGAGTGAAGCCACGTGATTCTTGTCCAGAGAACGACCGACTTCTTTATTCTCCACTCCCGTTTATTCTCCTCCTCTTCTTCTCTCTTTTTCTTGTCCTCAGTACTCTCTTTTCCACCCAGACTACATGTCACGTTCCGTCGCACTCGTTGCGTTTTTGACCGTATATAACAGACAGTGTCCTGTGGTTCTGCTTGATACTTACTGTTCAGTCTTTCTTCTTTTGTTTAGTGACTAATTTCAGGTTTCAATACTTCATATCGTCTAGTTTCAAATCAAAATACACAATGCTTCTGCACACATTCTTCGACGACTCGCAGACTTCAGTTGAGCAGACACCTAGGATGTTCGTTGCCAGTAAGTTTCATTTTTTGCTTTGCAATTTCAAAGTTTCTATTCTATTAAAGATTAAATGAAAGAAATTCTCGATTCAGAATTCAAAATAGGACTCATTTCCCCGGAAGGTTGATGAGTTTTAAAAGTACCCAAAATTGAGGTCTAAGAACTTTTTATCTAGATTTTACCTTCCAGTTGGTTTTATGTATAACCAAAGAAAGACTCCAATAGTTTTCTATTATTTTTTGTTACTCTACCCTAATTTGAATTGCAAAACGGTCAGGTCAAATTCAAATACAACACGAGAGAATGAATAATTCACTATTGCCTGTTTACTGTAGATAACCCGATTAGTATCGCTCTCTTTTTTTCGGGTTTTTTTGTGTTACTGAACTGAACTTTTTCAGACCATAAACGCCCAATATTTTCAGACATTCAGAACTACTAATTGCGCTAAAAAGTTAAAAACAGATACACATTTCTGAACCCAGCCAACGTGTTTTCCACGGTCCTGATTTCTAACCTATGATATCTTCTCTGATCAACTACAGAGAAAACGTTGAGTTCCCTCGGACCCGATGATTCTCATTTTCACATGACCACGGTTTTGCTCCAAGCACCAGATCTCTTCATATTACCTCAATTTTTGAGAATAGCTCATTGGTGAACTTCTCTTTGTTGTTCACTACTGTAAGAATTATTCTTCCACATGAAAACAACGTAATTCGAATATTCTCGACCCATTTTTTACGTTCCCAAAATAGCTCTCCGACTTTCCGGAATTCATCGTATTAATCAACATATTTTCCATCTAACTCCATCAATCCCCTCATCAGTCCCTCAAGTCCAAAATAGCTTTCCACTCTTCATTTTTCGTTGACATCGATGTCTTTTTGCTTCGCTCATCACCCAAAAATTCAAGTTATTAAAGTCAGATTACAATATTTCATGACCCTTCGACCAATATTTAACGCGGCATACCGCATAAACAGTTCTTTTAAGTCCTTGCCAAACAAAATAAAATCGGTCAAAAGTCGTCTCTTGGTGTGTAAAAGGCGATTAAAAAGATGATAACTTTGATAATAGGAGACTATCAAAATTTTATGCGTTTGGAATACGGTAAATCACCACGTGTTCTCCACACTTTTACCCAGAAAAGAGAAAAGTGGGGAGGGCACCTAAAAAGATTAATCCACTCAAATAGACAAAGAAAAGAGAGCTTTTTCGACATCGCCATGGGACATTTTGTCAACGACACGATGTCTTTTCCCGTCGCGACTTCTTCTCCGTTTTCATTTCTGCTACAGATAACGAAATAGTGTACAGAAGACGAGAGACGTACGCAGAAACCTGGGTGGCGGTAACAGAGAGAAGGGGTCAACCTCTTCTTTAGAGGACTCTTCACACCATAATCATGATGACGTCACGGCGATGAGTACACCCAAACGGTGGAAGCAGGATGATGACGTATGGGAAGGGGTTGCACAGTTGTCGTTCGGGGGGACCAATCATCTTGATCAAATAAAACTTTGACCCTGTTATTTCTTCGCTTTGTCTTCTCTCCGCTGACAAACACGTAGCTTTCATTTGGTGGATGATACAGTTAGTTGTCGATTGTGCCAGCAGATTTCTAATGAGTTTTTTAGTTGTATTGAAGTGTCTTCAAGAGCTCTCGAAGGCTTTCGAACGACTTGGAATCGAGTTTTCTCCTAATGCTGTAGTCAGGCCTCCACCGAGAAAACTGAGCAAGACGAAAAGGTCTCGTCTTAAATCTAGGTAGAAATTGTTATCAAGTTTCCTCAGTAGCAATAGCACTTAGCCACTTACTTCTTAAAACTTTAAAACCTACAAAATCAAACTGAATTACTAGCGTCGCAGAGGTTTTGGCGATGCGCTCCATCTCAATCTTAGTGCGCGCGCATTTTCTAGCACTAGGAGATCAAAAATTCTAGACCTGCTTTTTGAAAAATTTTGATCTCCCAGTTTTAGAAAATGCGCGCGCACTAAGATTGAGATGGAGCGCATCGCCAACACCTCTGCGACGCTAGTATCTAATGTTTTCAATCTGTTCGAAGTTTTTGCTCTTTGTAGGTTTCGGTTTCGGAAAGTCCTACATCTATTTCTTGGTTACTGTGCATCAGGGTACCACCAACATCCTTTTTCTCTTCCAACTCCAAACTCTTTTAAACAATCCATTTCTTATTTTTACGAAGTATCATCTATCACCTATCCCTTGATATTTTTGATCTCTGCGATTCGCTGATCTCTTTCTTTATTTCCCCCCATTTTCTCATCTTTCCATCTCTATTTTCTTTCCATTATTTGAGTCCTTGAAAAAGGAGTTGTCCTTCTCCCAAACACGTGTCTTCTCCTATTTTTCGCTCTGCCGAAATGTAAAAAAACGAACAAATCGTACCGAGAGAGAATCTTTCGGAAAAGATCTATCTTTTATTGCCTCTTCCTCTTTTCTCTCTCCTCGATTCGGATCATTTTTCTCTCTTTCAAAACCATTCGGACACATACTTTGTTTTTGAGGTCGATAGAGACGACCTTCTCTTTTTTACTCCCTATTTTTACCGTACTAATCTTTGATGTTCGCCTACGTTTTGATGGATGGAAACACGTGCCTTGAAACGAAATCAAAAAGATAAAAAGAATAACATTCGAAGACCACCTCCACCCCCTCGATAACATAATCTAGGTACACATTTCATCGTGATTCTCATGTGAACAACTGGGATCTCCCCTCTACAGTAATCCAGCCATTGAAAAATCAAAAGATGTCAGCTACAGTAGCCCAACCATTCGAGAATCTTCCAACGTGGACATCAACACCTACAGTATCCCATGAGTTTATTCAATTGCAAAATAAGCAAAACGAGTTGTTGATGCTATCCATTCGACCCCCAGCAGAAAAAGTGCGCTCTCGTGATTCGAAACGAGTCGAATCGAAATCTGCTGCAAAAAAAAACAGAAAGTTCAATACTCTCCAGGTCCTCACTGTTTCGCTCGTGTTTATAAGAATCGAATAGAGACAAGACAAATCATTTTCTTTTCGCCTTTGCACGAAATTGTGAATGTCTTTATTGTCTAGACGCTTTATATGCTGTGATGTCATGGTAAAAATAGAAACACATAATAACATGTGATCCATTGCGAAATTCAAAGCTGGAACTGTTCCCAGAATAATTGGCTTGCTAGCTTCCAAAGCAAGATATTTTTGAATCACATTCTTAGAATGAATATCTTCAGATAGAAGAATACGGTTGTGATTTAAAATTTAGCTTCCCATTTTGAGAATAGAGCACAAAAACAAAAACATGTCTGATTATAACTAAGTATCTCGTCTATCCGGCTCGGGCTCTTCTAAGAATCAGAATCTGATCTGAATTCAACGCGAAGTATTCCCTCAGACCACACCTACCAGTTCTATCTCTCCCCAACTTTTTGATCTATTTTCAAGAGACTTTTTGAATGTACCAAAAGACCTTGAATACTCCAGTTTCGTATTTTTTCCAACTTCTGAAGATCCATATCTGTTCTTCTCATTCTGTCCACTCTCAATGTTTCTCCCCAATTTATCACCTCCTTTCGGAGATTCTATCACTTGGATGTATCCGTTCTCTTACATCAAAGATCTGAATTCGACTCGTTATTCATTCACTTAAACATTCCTCCCGTTTCTCCAAGGGCTCTTCCAATCCAATTTGGGTTCAAACAGTGCTCAACTGTCTGTGTCTCCTCCCCTCTTCTTCTTTCTCCATCTCTACCCTCTCCAGTCTTTTTCTTCTGGCGCCACGGTCGGCGGGCCGAGCACGTGTCCATTCTGCCCTTCTCGCTTTGCTGGTCTGGCTGGTAACCTCCTATCGTGTCCACAGGCAGAAGAGGCAGACCGTTTATATGCCTCTTTCATTTCGTTCGCTTTTTATTTCTGACTTGCCATTCAAATCGGTTTGGATTCTTCACTCTCCCTCAAATATACGAGTCTAAATATGGCCCGAGTGCACTTTTGTTTTCAACCGTTTTGTTTTTCTTTCTCGCCTCTTCTTCTCTTCATCTCTGAAAATAGCCATCGGCTCTTCTTGCGCTCCACCCAAGTTTTCGTTGCCGAAAACTTGTTTACGCACTCTCCTTCACATGAACATCTCTTGTTGCAGATTGTTTCAATTTTCAATCATAACATGTCGCAACACAAGCCTTTCAACTTAATTTTGATTTGATTGAAAATTCTATTTTCGATTTCAAAATCAACACAGCCAGTTTCTTAGGAAATTTCTTGTTACTGAAGAAAACACCTATTATTTGAAGTCGGCGCCATTTGGATAACATGCAACAGTGCCCGACGGCCAAGCTTTTCTCTAGATTCTCTCACTTTTGCACACTGACTCGTGGCGCCCGCGGCTCTTCTTTTTTCGCTTCTACATTTATTTTTCCCCATTTTTCATCTACCCTTGTGGCTCGGTTTTACTAGCGGTTAAGAACGTGCCTAAAAAAATGCTAGTAAATCTTCAATTTATATGCAACTATACCATGAAATTCCACATTTTGATCGAGAGATTGTTACCTATTCCTTCATTTTTTCCTGATGAAGGGAAAGATATTTTTCACAAAGTATTTGTTTTTCAGGACTGTTCGGTAGCCCAGTATCGACGTCCGTCATACCATTTGAAAAAGAAAGTAACAACAACGACCAAGAAACAACAAAAATGCCGCTCGACCCTATGGATTCGTTGTGGTAAGTCCCGTGGATGCTTGGAAACAAAAAACATAGCTCTCGAACGCGGTGTTCGTGGATCTCGACGATTATAGTTCAGCGATTGACGAACACAAGATTAACTGAAGATGCTGAAAATAGCAGCATGTTGGTTATTGACTAGCGTGCTTCTTCAGTGAGAGAGATCGAGAATAGCGCATTTGTTGTAAACAGCATGAAACACATGACAAGGAGAGAGTGGGGACCAGCTCCTGCAAAAGAGTGAACGGAAAGTGCAGAGAAGCACGTGGATGTATTTATCGAAGAAGTTTCTAGGTCCTGGAAAATTGAATCGACATGAAGCGCAGGAAAAAAAACGCCTCGTGTTGGGGGAACTAGTTGGTTACTGTAGTTAAGTGATCCAGGTGCATAGAGGACTCCAATACTAGCTAGCATGAGCCAGAGAAAACTTTATGAACTGAACAAGAACTCAAGCCTAAGAAGCTAAATACTTAAATATGTGTAATGCTTGAGTTTTACTGAGTATGATCATCCCTCAATTTCGAAAGCCTGGAAATTGTCCTTCTTAATTGCAAAATGAGGCGATTTCCGAACAAACGAGGTGAATTGTGAAATGATGAAGAGAGAAAAGCAAGGAGTGGGAGTGATAAGTGAGCGCATTTGATTGTTTATCAGCAATCTGTTTATTTCTAGACAGCTTCAGCTCAGCGAGCAACAAATCAGAGATCAAACTGATCGAGAAACCTCTGAAATTTGCCCCGTTTTTATTGGGAGCACTGTAACTGTAAACATTTGAAACACATGACCTTTCTCCCCTGTCTTTTCTGTGAGTATCTCTTTGTCCCCTACTGTCTGACAACCCATCAACCGCTCCTACAACGGACCGAAGACCGCCAGAATGGGCACTGGCATGTTTACGCCTAGGAGGCCCTCGGGGCGCGCGACGCCAGGACGCATGTGCAAATTCACGTGGTCACATGCGAGTATTTGTCTCTCAGCTTCTCTTCTCTCGCTCTCTCCTTAAAAACAAGTCGGTTACGATAGGCAGAGTGTGCACTATCTCTCGATAAGACGCAGACATGTCGGACGACGGGCCGGGTATAAATAGGGCTGGGGGTGGGTCCCAATTCAAAGTATTCGTTTCTACCGACTACTCGCAGCACACGAATCTATATTTCAGGATGTCCAAGGCTCCACAAGTAAGTGATCTTGTCGTTCAACCAAATGTCACTTTCAAAGCGGTGACTGGAGGTTCAGCTCACTCCACTAGTTCCAGCATCCCAATTGCTGGAGGAGATGACTCTGTAAGTAGTCCAGAAAATGTAACTAGAATTCTCATCGCTCATTAACCGATTCTTATTGTCCTCTTTTCAGATTCGCCCAGATTTCGACACTGACTGTCTCTGGAAGCCGCCAACTCGCTCGGGACGTGTTCAGAAGGAACGAACCATTTCAATGGATTCAACTGATTCCGAGATCGGAGCACTCGGAGGTCGCAAGTTCTCAACAAATGAGGGCTCCAGGTTGGGGTATTTGCTGGTTCATCCCCATCTTTAACAGGAGAGTATACTTTCAGCCCAGCTCCAACATCTCCAATCGAGGCACAACCACGTGCTCGCCGCATGTCAATTTCTGAGATGTTGTTCGGATCATCGCCAAAGAGCTTCTCTTGGGGAATGGATTCGAACAATACCACCACTACGACTACTACTACCACTTCTGGAGGTGCTGACATTGGCGAGAGAAAGATGTCGATCACTGATGTAAGGAATACTCTGTTTGACAAATAAGTATTAGTGTGAAAACAGACAGAACAAATATTATTAGAGTGAAGATCATAAATGATAAGAAGGAAAACAAAGATCATGATTGTTATGATTACAGGATCCACGCTTCAAGGACTTCATGAAGCATCAGAGCAAGATCATTGGAGACGACGGAATCTCTGCCGCCGGCTTCAAGAGAAGCAACTACATGAAGGACTAAACTCTCTTCTCATCGATCTTCAGGCCGTACCTCAAAACAAATGAGAGCGTCCAATTCAGGATGTAATAATTTATGTTGACTTTTTTCTTTGATTTTCTCGTTTCATTCTAAATTTTGACCACATTTCTTCCTAATACCATTTCTTTTTTCTGCATCCTCTTAATGGCTGTAGAATCTTCTCTGCTTATCAGTTTTCTCTTTGATTCGTTTTTGTTATGTTACTTCTCTAGAACGTTCCGTTCTCTGTAAATATGCCAACCTCGGCCCAGTCGTGCAGTTCTCTCCGATCTGCAATCGTTGTCAACTAGAGTAGCTCACGCTTTCCCCATACTGGTTCCCCAAAACCATGGATTGTAAATATAATTGCCCACCACCCAACAATGCTCTTTTCTTTTTTATTTTCCCACCCCATCCACATCCCGATTCCAAATTCTGTAGCTTGTGAGGCCATGGTTTCGCTTTCTACCCCACATGCCCTGTTCAATTATACCATGATGTTATGGAATGTAAATAAAAACACAACATGGGAATACATTTTATTTTGAGATCAGAAACATGAATCGATCGGTTTGGAAGAAGGGAAGGCAGGACTGAAAGCTCGGGAAGGATGGACGAATTCATCAAAAAAAAAGTCGTGGCGGGAGGTTGAAGATGAGATCGTACTCGTATACATTATTTACATCATTTTGGGTTCTGAAAATAGAAAAAACTGGTGTTGAGAAACGAATCAAAACACAATAACTATTTTTGACAAATGAGGTGTAATGTTTTCGAAAGAAAAGAGCGACGACAAGAAAATGGTAAACAAGCGGAGAACAGAAAACATATCGAAATTAGAATCCTTTTGTTTTCCAGAAATCATAAATCGGAGTACAATTATAGTTTTCTGTCAGGTTAAAAATTCTATTGAGAATTTGAAAATTCCAGATTTTTCTTGATCTAATCGGATAATAAAAGATTGTCTAATAACTTTTCCTTTCTTTCCAATTATTTTCCCTTTTTGTCCGAAAAAGAACTTTCAGGAAACTGGACCAAAGATTATGTCTGGCTTGTTTTGAATGAAAAAAAGAGAGTAGACGTCGTGACTGAATACTTCTAGACTTCCGACGCAATGGTGCAAAAAGGAGTTGGAGCAAAAAGAAAAGAATCTTGTCAACATGTTTAGGGGACCTTGAGTTTCATCTTTCAGAATCGGATCCGCCCGACTCCGCGGAGTTTCAATTATGACATGGTTCAAAACGAAATTCCGAATTTTTTGAAAAATCAATCAGTGGTTGAGATTTATTTCTCATCAGATGTTTTTCCATATTCAGTTCGGACAAATTTTACCGAGGAACCGAATCTATCAGGAACCCGATAACAAAATTTGACGAACTACCGTTAAAAATTCGTATCATATCCCTAAAACCCAAAAATCATCCGTTTGCATTAATTTTATGAGCGACTCTCCTGGCTTGTTTCACAGTCTCTAAATACCGTATCAAGAAAATTGCCCCTTCTACGTCACCAGCCCTTCTTTTGTATTTGCTATTTTCACAAAAGTGGAGAATAATCAAAGATCTTACCTAATCATTAATGTCTGATTCTCTCTAGAAAAGACTCCGTTTTGCTGCTCGAAGAAGTCCTGTACATACACAGCAGGTCATTCCAGTTGCAGTTAGCATACATGTCATTTCATCAGTTTCAAAATCAGAACAATCCATCAGATCCACATGATCACATTGTCCTGAATTCGAAGATGAGGATGGTTGACCTTTCAGATAACTTAAATACCTGATTCGACTACAACATTTCCAATGTGCCGGCGTGCTCTTGCTTTTCCGAGAAATCGAATATTTCGTTTCTTGAAATGAGAAGATGACGTCTTGTGGTTTTCAGCAATGCCTGGTAGTGGAGGTGCTGGAATTTCAGGAGTCCGGTTGTCCATGTCTCTTTGGGAGGAATGATGTGATCTGAAAGAAATTGAATGAATGCGAACAGTTTGTAAACATGGTCTCTGGATGGTTTTTCGACAAAGAATGATTCATTTTGTCGTGTATTGAGCTTCTGAATGAACAGTGGCTTTATGTGAATCATTCAAGAGGTGATTTAGAGAATTTAGGTTTTGAAGGGAATGTTGCAGTTGGCTGTGTTTCCGTTATCAAAATTTGAAAACAAATTATCTCTTCATTCAATTGTTCAATTTTTGCAACCGACTTACGAGATCCTAGAAATTTTCCCAATTTTAAACCCTTTAGAATCAATCATATTGAATGGGTACGGTCTGCTCGGACCATTCTCTAGTTAGATAAGATAATATACCAGATTCTGAAATTTCTCAAGACCCACATAAGTTGAAGGGGTTTGATATGCGAGAAATTTTAATTGCAGAATGTTTTTCTCTAATCACCATATTCAGCTTTGATAGGAAACTGAACGTTTAGTATTAATATCAGGGATATTAACAGCACGGATAATCCAAGGCATGCGTTTTCCCACTTCAAATGGGGATTTACGGAGCCGTTGATTTTGCTACAGAAATTGAACACCCGCAGACATGTCTGATTAACAGGTTACACAAACATACTTCAAGTTGTTAACGTTCAATGAACTATAAATGTTTATTCTTACATTTCTGCTGTTTCTCAAAACGATGCAAACTAAATTAAGCCCCCTGGAATCAAAAGTTTGATTCCGAGGCCATCAAAAATAGTTCCAACAAACGCACCTGTTCCCCAAAATGTTTTCTCAGTGCCCAATGAACCCTAATCATTCCAAAGTTCAACACAAAAAAACCCAAAACATAAAAGAACTCACGGTAGAGAAGAGTGCCGGACAATGTCTCTGAGAGTACGTATCGTATCCGCCCGTCCTTGAACCAGCATTGTCCCGATGGCATCAGCAAAAGCACATGTGGTGAGCACAATGAGAAGGCGTCTCATGATTTCTGAAACCGATCTGAGTTTGGTTTGCATCGAGAGAACAAAAAACAACTGAAGAAGAAGAAGAAGAAGAAGACTCAAAAGCAGAAGCTGGATTTGTGATCGGAGGGAGGAACGAACGGTGAACCTGAACTACGCAGAGCCGGATCGAAAGAGCACGCGACGATTGGAGAGACGGGAGCTCCACGCTTTTCCGGAGAGACAGTCCCTCAGCAAACGACGATGATGCGGAGTGATGTGATGCTCAGGAAGGAAGAAAAAACCGATTGCTTGTTGCTGCTGGTGCACAGGAACAACTGTCCGACAAATTAGTCAGCTGATGGATTTTGTTGTCATTGGAAGAAAAACACACTCGGAATATGGGCATCGCGCCAACGCAAATATGGAAGAACACTGAGGGGCTTTTCTTCAATTTGCCCGATTCGGCAAGTTTTTTCTGAAGGGTCTAGTGGCGATTACACTGACCATCACGTGAACCGGAGAGGAAGAGAAAGGAAGAGACTGATCTGATATTTGAAGATCAGATAGCCATCGGAAATTATCTCAATTAGAAAAAGCTTAAGATTATAGGTGATCTACATGTCTAGAATCGTTCGATTGTCATGATAACAATGTAATCAATGAACTATCAGATCTTCTCAGAAATCTACCGGAAGCTGTTCAAGACTCGAAACACAATACTATTTTTCTAGACCAACAATTCTGTCAAACTTGTGCAAACAACACCTGACAACTAATAGGAGAGTGTATTGATAAGGAATTACAAACAAAAACAAGGTTGAAGTTTGTCAATGAACATTGATTTCGAGAAAAGAGCAAGCGGAAAAGTATAGGGAAAAAAGTACAGATGTAACTAGATCAGAATCATGTTTGTGGGATAGAGAAACACCTACGCTTGTTGTTTTCAAACAACTTGGGAAAACTGGGAAATTCCAAAATTATTTAGATCTTCAGTATAAGTTCGAAAAAGTTAACTCCAATATGAAACTGCGCAATATCCGAAATAGAACCAACTGGAACATGCTCTTCCTTCCGTCTCAATCATCTCAACCGAAAGTTCAAACACAAACAAAGTTTATCACAAACAAACCCCACGAACTAGTTTTCCTCATTCTCAGTAACTATCAATTCTTCCGTATACTATACGTGCTCTTTTTATGCTCTTCCGTAAATGGCTCTGCGCGGGGGAGACCAAGGAAGGAAATGTTTGTTTTTCGGAAGAGAAGAGCACACTTCTTATAAGGAGCTGAATTATGTTTTGGCAGCAGCTGTAGGCTCTACAGTATTCAAAATTAAGGAAGAAAATCACAAAAACCCTAGAATCTGGCGAAGAAAGGCAAGGCTCCATAGAAAGCAAACCGTTTCCGTTCCCAAACTTCCCATCATTTTATACCCATGACCACCGGTTTCAGACCCTCCCGAACCTTTTTTTCATGTCTCGATCCTCTCCTTCTTCCCATAGTATCTCTTCGAATGGTTTACGTGAAAAAGGGGCGGAGTCTCTGTTCAGAAACACGGAAAACCGAACCCGAAACGTGATGATACTGAACAAGAACACACACAAAAGCTTGCCTGGAGGCAGCTTCCGCGAAAACTTCGAAAGCATAATGGAAACGGAAGAGAGATGAAAGACAATCAGGTGGAAAAACATAAAAAGGTGTTGATCATGCTGATTTTGGAGAGGAAAAAAACGGAATCGTTTTTGGGTACTGTACGTTTGGGTTTGCTGGGGGAGAATCATATTTTTCGAATTTGGAGTTCGTGGTACTGATAACTTTTGCCGAAAGTTATCAGATTCCACAAATCACGCGTTGAAACTCAGCAATCTCAGCACAGATTTGGCACAAAGCCTCCAAATGTTATTTTCAAAAATGCGCAAAAAGCCAAAGCCTCCAAATATGCATTACATAAAAACTCCCATGGATCACACACCCGATGAACTTGATGACGAAAAATGAGATTGGGAAAGGGCAAAACCATGAGCACAAATCTATCATGAATAGCACCAAAAGATATCTTTTTATTCAGTTTCTCAGTGTACTTTACTTGTAATCCCACATATTTCAAAAATTTCAAATAGCAAAACAACAACAGAAGCAAAAGTGGACTGAACTAGAGCAGTGTCTTGGTGGTTGGATTCTGAGAAAGGTTCATTGCATACAGTCGCGAATTCTCCTCATAGGGAGGATGAAAGAAACAGAACTAAATCTTCAACGAAGAAGTACCGCCCACTCTGGAAGAGACTAACTACAAATGGAAATTCAGTGTCATTTTCTGCACTTCTCATTTTACTGTAGTTTATTTTCTGTCAATTTATTTCATCGTCTGTCAGCCAGAAAACAAGGTGATAAGACCCGTTTACTACGAGATACTCACAATTTGTACTCTTCGAACACACGTGTCACCTTTCTGATCAAGAATTATCAACTAAAATCTCTAATAACTGCTGTTTTGTTAATTCCGAACGCTTAAAGTTTGGAAGGAACTGTATTGCAATCTGATTTTGCAGAGCTGAACCAACAGAAAATTTAATGGATGTTCTGATAATCTGTGAGTATTTAACGATGTCCAAAGCTTGTCTGAAATTCAACATTATCTGAACTCTCGTCCGAGACCAAAGTCATCCGGATACTTCCACGAACCCTTCAAGGATTACCCTATCCCAAAATCAACAGCCATTAGGATTGCATTTTCGGAAACGGAATCATACTCAAATCGTTCTTCCAAAAATGTTTCTTTGCACTTTCAACATGTTTGTCTGTCATATTACTAATTAGACACACGGCGCCTTGCTCCAGTGTTTTGATGCTCCCTGATCACTGTTCACATACTTTATTTCTACAGTAACTTCGGATTGAAGTTTTTGGTTACAAATGGCATAATTTACAGAAGTTGAGCCAGAAGAGGAAAACACTGAATGAAGCAATTTTGCCCAAGTTTCTAGGGCTACTAAAATCAGCTTCAAACTTTCATAGAACTTCAACAACCAGTTCTAAAATCTTCAATATCATATTCTATTCAAAGATCAGTGGTTTCCAACATAGTCCACCTGCTACACCAACTAGCAACAATGTTGTAGAAGTTCTTTCGATTCGTATTGTTGCAAAAACAGAGAATAATCCGTTTGCTCTTTTGGTTGTTGGCGGTTCTCATGCTCTTCTTGACCATTTCGACTCTACTCTGCTCTATTCATGCATTCTGAAACTGCCCAGTAAGTCGTGCTGATCCAAAATGACGTTCGTCTATTTGCTCAACCAAATCATCACTCTTTTCTTTTCTCAAAGCAAACATTTCACTTGTTTCCGGGGACACACTCCACTACCGTTGAGCAATCTCTCTCCGGAGAAGGAGGACATCCATGAACGAATTTACACGTTTACACGGAAATCTCTCTCCTAATCACCAAAGAGCCGCCGATTCGATGATCAAGCAGATAACCATGGGTAAAAGCTCAATGAGCTCAACAAGAGCCCTTTCATTCCCTCATCGACGAAACAGAAAACCGTACTCTACTCAACACAATATCGAGTTTCTTGTTCATCTTGTTCGTTAATTGGTTTCTCCTCTAGTAAACATCCCCCAATTTCGTCCAACAATATTTGATCACGCACCTTCAGAGTTTCCACCACTTGTACTCATTTTGACCCCTTTCAAATGTACAAAATGCTTCTGCTGCTTCCAATATTGTTTATAAACTTTCCAAAATTTTCTTTTGGATCCGTTCCATCCGGATCATGTCAAGATAAAAGTCCATACTGTAATCCAAATGATTGTGGTGTTCGACCTGGATACGCTATGGTATACTGTAGAAAAACTTGTGGAAATTGTGTTGGTAAGAATGGCTCAGAATTTATCGTTAGCTCTTAAAATCAAAACTTCAGACTTCTGCGAAGACTCCAAGTTCATAACATGCAGTGCGGAAAGGAAGAAAGATTGTGACGATATGCTCTCCGACTACTGTCCAAAACTCTGCGGGAAGTGTTATTCCAAATCGAAGCCAGACACAAAAAGAATAAGTCTGTAAACTTGAATCACAAAAGAGGCTTGAACTTTCGAACTTTCAGAAACCATACCTGTCACTCAGTTTATGAAGAATCCAGCAATAACTAGTACACCTCTTACTACTCGAAGTTCATCTGTAAGTTTGTGTGTTGTTAGTGCTGATCTCACAAACCACTATTTTGTTTTTCTACTACTTATATTTTTCAAAAACAGAGTTCGACATCTGAAATTCCAATACCTACTGAATATATCTCTGTTGCAAAAAAAGAGGGTTTTCCAGATCCGCCTAAAACAACCACGAATGCTGCCAAACGGCACATTCATCAGCCCACCATTACCAAAATACGAAAAATTGGATGACACAACATTCACAATACCCGAGCATCCTACAGTCATCGAATACCCCATAGCTCATATGGAAGAGTTGATTCCAGAACCACAAAGAATATGGCCTGAACCTGAACCTGTTAGAATACAACCAATCAGTGTGTACAGTCCGTATTCATTTGTTCCGCTACAACATCACACACCACAACACTAGTAAGTTTGAAAATCTTGAGCCTCGAATATTGGTTGTCGTTTCAGCAATCCATGGTCTCAGTCACTCGGTCTCACATCGTCCCTCGATTCCTCTCGACGTGCTCCTCAATCCTATTATTCATCTTATTCTCAATATCCACAGTATCCAGAAGAAAAAATCAACTCGATCGCTCCTCCTAATCCATCTCAATCTTCTAGTTTTGAGAATCCGATGCAACTTGTCGAGCCTTTTCTGGCTCCTGGCCAACCTGACCTCAGTCCCAAATCAATGTCCTCTCTGATAAACCTTCTTGGATGCAAAGATAAAGATGAGATGATTTGCAAACATGTTACTGCTGATACATGTCTCTCTCGACCTGGATATTATCTCAAACTGTGTCCAGTGACTTGCAAAAACTGCAGTGGTAAGAGATTCATTCTAATAACTTCTATTCTTCAAAGTTTACTTTCAGGATACCAATGTATAGATTCAATCAAGATAGATTGTGCAGAAGTGAAAGCTCAGGGTGCCTGCAAATTGTCTGTGGCCAGTGAATACTGCCCAAGGACTTGTGAGTATTGTAATCCACCAAGTGACATGGCACAGAATATGTCAGATTGTAAGGATGAATTGGACACTTGTGAGCAATTGGCTGAAAGTGGAGCATGTCAGCATGATTTTAGGTAAGTGTTAAAATAATGCCTTCACTCCCAAAAAAAGACACTACAATCGTCTAACTAACTCTTCCAATTTACAGCAAATCTGCTCTCCGTCTGTACTGTGCAAAAAGTTGTGGTTTCTGTAAGATTCCTCAATTCTATTTCTCCGATTCTCCTCTCATGGCTTCAGTGGTCTCGACACGAAAATTGATGAAGAACTCATTGAATCGAAGAGATCGATTCTTAGGATAAACTCGAATTTGCTCAACAACAACTCATTTCAAAATATAGATCTCTTTATAACGTATTCGTATTATCGTTTTCTACAGTTTCCAAATAAAGTTATATGTTTCAAAATATATTTTTAAGAATCAAAAGACGAGAGAAAAATGACATAGAAAATTGAATCTAACCGGGTGGGAATGTGGGCGTAATTTCAAATGTATCACAAAAAACATGAAAGAAGGAGTAATAATTGACAAAATAAAATAGTCATGGGTACAAATAAAATGGGAACCAAAGAAAAATAAATGAGTGTGCAAAATATACAGGACAAATTGGAAGAAACCACAGATTACTTATCAGATTTCTTGTGGAAATCGAAGATTCCTTTTCCGAAGAGAGCACGTCTAAAGTGGTCAGCCACCGAGAGGGATGTATCTGAAAAAACAAAAGTTAAAGGTAGATTCGGAGTAATCTTATTCTAAAGTTTGCTAATCAAGAGACCAAGGTTCAAATATTCCGTATCAAAAAGATTGAAACACTTTAAAACCAGTATGGTTACGTTGTCATGTGAACCTGTAGCCATGTTTCAATGATCTTTGTACCATCTCTTGTCATCTTATCAATCAAAAATTCCGAAAGAGATAACTTGCCTGAACAATGATTATTGACGATGATTGATTGAGCTGGTGGTGGATTCGGTGGAGTTGGAGAGACCGAATGGACTGAGTGGACAGATAGAGAAGACACAGAAGTGTGTGTATTGAATGATGGCCGACGACGGAGTGGAGAGTTTCGGGACTCCTCTGAGTTTACTTTGCACCTCTTTGGCCACTTTCCAGATAGAGATCGCCGGAAGTGAGCAGCAACTTCTTCTTGGGTAGATGATGCCGATGAAGAAACGGATGACATCGATCGGCGAACAGATGTATGTGGTTTTGGAATGTGATGGTCAATAATCACAGATGGTCTGATTGGAACAAATGTGGAAGATGTTGGAGAATCCAGAGATGCCGGCTTGAAAGTCAGATCGAGGGGCTGAAAAGAAGCATGTAGGGCTCAAATTGTTCTCATTTCGAACTTACACTATCTTCCGTTGTGGATATGCTGATTCGATCAGATTCTTCGGAAGTTGTTGTCTGATCCAACTTCTCTTCCTCTTCTTTGTCATTCAAGGATACCATGTTGGTAGTATCTGTGAGACCAACAACATCGATATCAGGATCCTCTGGAGCCTGAAAACGTATGAGATTGAACTACCGTATCCTGAGAGGGACTAACCTGAACAGCTGCAGTCATATTATGAAGTAGTAAGAGTTGATGTGCATTGTGCGGATGGAACGTGGTAGTTGGTGTGTATGCAGGTGGGGGTGCTTGGAGATAACTGGCAGCCAGAGAGTAGATATCTAAAATGAGACGTTTTAGAACCTTCTCTAATTAAGTAGAAACTCACCGTGCATCTGATGGCTGGAGAAAGAGGAGGATGGTGTCACGAAGTTTGTGATCGGAGATGGAAGCATCCGAGAACTTGACGAGTCGATCGACCGTGACATGTCGGCACTGAAAGAACAAAAAAAATGGGTGAAGAGGTGTGAGTAGTCGTCGTCGTCTTCGTGACACGCAATCCACAAAATTATAGGGTAAGGAGACAAGAATTGAAAGTGAGCTCCTGTTGCGGGGTAACGGGGCGGACCAGCAAATAACGAAGCGCCGTTAGATTTTATGGAGTTCCTTTTCTTTCAAATCGCAAACGGACACTCTTTTTATAATTTGAGAAGCTTATTCGGCTTCTGGTTGCGTGTGGAATATGGAACAAAAAGAATGGGATGTTTGGTTTTCGGAAGAAGGCAGAGAGGTACTAGGTGGGATGTAAGGCATACTGTACTGAAATCTATGCTAGAGAGTGTCGGAGTAATAATGTATCAAGAGGATCGGACTAATGATTTCCAAACACTCCATGCAGCGAAACGTTCAAGAACGAACGAGCTCTGCAACGACAAAAGTTTCATCAGGACTATGGAAGTTAATAGAACAGAATTAATGTGAATAAAATTCAAATTGCGATTCTAGAACACACACTTATTTCTAAAACTGGGTGGCGCCTGGATGTCTGGCTGACCAACCACGACCTACTAGTCCAAAATCAAGTGTAAAAAGAGAAAATAATGGAAAAGAATGTCTCGTCGCCAAGAAAAACCGAATGCACTGAAGGTTCCTATCAGCGTCTCTTTATATAGTGCCCAATTTTTCGACGAAACCCTCTTTTTTCCTCAATTTCACCCGTCTTCATCTCATATCCGTTTCCATTGACGATTTTTGGGTGTTGATCATTGTCTCCTCCTACCATTAGTCCTCTTCTTTTCTCTCTTATCATCAACTAAAATATGATGGTTTTGTGTCCCTCGCTCGGACTGTAACAACTTCTCATAAATCAATCTTTTTAACGACTTTCTCCGAAACACAAAAAAACTTCTTCTTGGGATAAAGAAGAAGAAGAATAAGAGAGATTCTTCGCCTCTTTTTTTGAGAATTTGTTTGGAGGAATCATTCGAAAAATTCGACGCAATCAACCGGTCTTTTGAGAAAAAGAAGACGAGCTGAGCGGAGAAAAGAAATGAGAATTCCTTGGTTATCAACGCGAGATATATGGAATGAATGAGATTCTGGAGGAGACAAAAAAAACGAAAGAATGGGGAAGAAAAGTGAAAAAGAAGCTGAAGATAGGACAAAGTCTAGAGGAGAGCGAAAATGTTTACAGCTAGATTTGGTTGTGTTGTATTCAAAAAATGAAACAACATAAAAATGATTGGATAAACGACGAAAGGAGGAGAAGAAGATGAAGAAGAGGACATCTACAAAAAAGGAGAGGATGAGTGATAAGAAGAAGAACACGTGATAATCGTAAAGATGGCATTTATAGGTGGACATTGAAGATTCTCAGAAAATGTTTCTCACCGCATTACAGTTTACACTAAAGTTCTGGGAATCCAGATACAATTAGCATGAAGAGGCAGATTCCGTTTTAAAGATTTTGAAAATTCTGGAAGTTCCGTAGAATTTCATATTCTGAGAGTATAAAAAACTATAAATGACGATAGAGATATTTAGAGATAGACATCTGATGACGCAATCTATGCTATTTGCGGAATTCAGAAGTGAACAATGTCCGTCAGAATTTGGATTCCTTAGATTCTCAGGATGGACATAGAAGAACTTCTACAGATTAGAATAACTGGAAGCAAAGAAACTTCAAGTTCAGCTTGCAGGAATCTTGAAGGACTAGAATGAGAAACAGAGCGAGCCGTGGAGCTTAAAGATAAGCTATCCCATAAATATAAAGGGAAACATGACAATAGAGGATCCCCTAAACTCAAAATAACGACTTTTTGAAATAAGTCCAGCCTACTCATCGACATTCTCAAAGAAAAAATCTCTCCTCATAACTCTATCAAAGGTTCCCAAGCATAAAAAGAGAATGCGAATCAGGTTCTCATGACATTTGCAGAGAGTCGAAAAAAAAAGTTGGAATGAGTGTCCCGTCCATAAACAGTTTTGCCATTCATTTGATATGATAACGGAGAGGGCAAAACAAGAGAAAAGGTCTCGATGGGAACAAGGAGAATAATACGAACGACGACAGAAGAAGTCGTCGTCATCGGAGGCCGAAGGCTAGGCAAGTTGACCAATTAGTCGCATCCGCTCGGAAGAGGAAAAGGCGGGGAAAAAAGATAAATGAATCGATCTGAAACTAGAAACGACGAAGAAGGAATACGAAAGGAAGAAGGAAAAGGAAAGAAGAGCGCGAGGAGAAATAGAAATTCGGAAAATTCGAAAAATGATGGTCTTCTTCTCTTATATGTCTGCCTTTTTCATTCTTATTCTTCTTCTTCCACACAGACCGTCTATTTCTTATTTCTATATGCTGCCTGCGCCCCGCGCGGGAACCCAAAGAGAGAGAGAGAGAAAAGACGCGCAGGAGGAGGGCCAAAACATGGACAAACAGAAAACGAGAGAAGAAAGTCGTTTTCCTTTTCATTTCATCCCTCTACACGTACCATTTTGTCGTCGGTGTGACTGCTTCCCAACATGGTTTCTTCCAGGAGATATCCAATGGAGCCACAGTTGTCGCATTGCACAGGAACATGTCGGCTCGAAATGAGTGATCAGATGGGACGAAAAGCGAGGGAGGAGGGGACAAGACGGACCTCAGGAATGAGGAGGGCGATTTTCAAATTCTTCGCATTCTTGACGCTCTCTCCGATCGCAGTGTTATTTGCACGTTTTCTCAGTGAGAGAGTAGAGAAAAAGCAGACATTAAGAGAAATGGATCGGGGCAGTTTTGAACCGAAAACGAAAATGAGAGCACAGATCTCAAAACGAGGAGCACACTCAAATAGTACGGAAGCAGTTTAGTCACTCTGTTGATTTTCCATTTGGAACTATTTCTCTCTTTCGAAGGAAAAAATGGTTTGCTGTGTGTGAGACACCATTCAAACACTTGTACTTTGTATCAGAAAAAATGTTTAATCAAACATGATCTTTTGTATGCTTTGGGGTAGACAAAGTCAGAATAAGTACAATTGAACTGAAAAGTTGGAGTCTGGAAGTCTAGGATGAAATTTCTTTGAAACATCGTAGGGAGTGAGACTATCGAGGCCTTTCCCGAACCAAGATTGTCGAGAAGTATCCAAGAGCTAGGCCCAAAGGAGATGGATAGTTTATAAAACTTTTGATTTCAATTATTTTAGATATTCTATTCAGGAAATCAGGGACAAGCTCAAATCCAAATTTGAAATGCGAAAAATCTTGTTAAAAAACCTTCTACAATAGTAAACTCTGCCCTCACTTTTATAGAAACATTCCAAAGCGAAAGGACAAAATCCAACTTTTCCAATCAACGACTATGGAATGTCGGTTAAGAGAAAACGTTCAAAAGAATCAGATGATATTGGAATCAGAAGGAAGCCAGTACATCATTTGAATTAACAATATTTCTTAAGAATTCTTCAGATTTCTGAGAAATTTTGACTTTCTCAAGAGGAACAAACTCTAAACTCAACTCGCAAAACACTCCAGGTCATCTTAGAAATTCGGAGCAAGGGAAAAGATCGCACTCCTGAGATTCTATTTCGTATGCAAATTTGGATAGACAAACTTTTGATCCAGAAAAAGAGAGGAATGGAATATTCCTACGAAATTCATCATCCTTGAACCAGAATTTAAACACCCTCTGAAATTGCACCTGTTTCGCCTGAAGAATGCAACAACACAATCCCATTGACGCAAATCAGAACGACGAATTCCTCATTTTCCATTCTGGAATTCGAATCAACTGTCCGAATCATCTGAATTACTTTTCCGAAATTTCAGGCATCTCATCTGGAATGTATTTTTCTAATCACATCATCGATATTTATGTTTTTTTTCATCTGTTTTCATTCTTAATGAGAACTTTCATCTCTGTTGAATCACAAGAATTTCCAGATTGTTTAGCTGACATTCAAAAAAGTGATAAAACATTCTTCACTCTTCGAAAAAATCCGTTATCGCTTTCTTTTCCGCTTCTCTATCACTCACTCGTCAAGAATTTCAGTGTAAATTTTCCCATCAAGAAGAAATCAAACATCGTTTATTTTTGTCCAGTGGGTGTCCTCAAAAGAATGTCAATTGAGAAATAGCTCCTGCTCCGGCGACGGCCGATCGAACTTTTCGAGCACGTATTCAGCAAGAATGTAGTAGATGAGTTGAACGAATAGGTTTCCAGAATATTGACACATGATAAGGAATGCGATTGGAGTCATTTGGAGAATAGAGCAAGAATACCAGAAGAAAGGAAACTTTTGAAAATCTAAGACAGCAGAGAAGGGACGAATCGTTTCGATTCCTTCACAATCTAGGACGCCAGAAACATTATGCAAAACGAGGAGATCAGAGAGAAAGACTGGTCGAGGAGGTTAATGGAATCGAAGAGGCAGAGAAGGTGAAAAAAGAAGACGTACCTGAAGTCGAAACTGTTTGTCGACACAGAAACCGACGATTCGAACGACGTCTCCGAAGTGTTTCCACGTGCTCCACTTCGACTGTGCAGCCATCTGAAATCTCATTTGATACGGAAATAGTTATTCTTCTTCTTCTTTTTATCAGTTCTCTCTCATATATTTTTGTTGCAAAACATGCTAGATTGAGTGATTGGTCAGCACTAACAAATGATTGGCAATGTGCCAACTGTTGCTATTTTGATCGGTTACGAAATGGGAAACTATTTTTGAAACAGAGGAAGTGGTGAACATGGATAAAACACAAGCTAAAGCTAGTCTAGGTTCGAAATACATATTTGAAAACCGACGGGGGAATATTGGTTGGGAGTTGGAATGACTAGAAAAGATTCACGAATCTTCAGGGTGTGAATCAGATTTTATTAGGGTGTTATCAAGAGTTAAAGCTTACTAGTTAGTCATCTAAATCTTTTAATTCTAGTTTGAGCATATTTCATATGGAAAGCTTAAGAATTTTTTGAAGTCTTGTCTAAGCTACCTTGAACTTTCTTCCTACGGAAACTAAACTTTGATCTAATTCAGTTTTAGGATATAATGGATCTACTTCCTATCTGCATGTTCAGGATCACACTTTCCAATTTTTAGTTTTTCTGAAGGCTAAAAGCTCCAACTCCCAGTTTGCCTCTATCCCAAACATCAAATGTTCTAGAACTTCCTCGAATTCCGGATTCAGATTATTTGAATTCTGATGTAACCCTGAATCAGCACGTGTCTCTGTGTCTCTCTTATCATCCTCCTATATTTTCACATTCCATAACGCCCTTCTGATTCATAATGGTGTCATTTTTTACTCTTATTTCAGAACCAGGAAATAAACCATAAAACAAAACGAACCTCCACATTTGAAGATGTCGGTGATCGACCATTTCAGGGACAACATCATTTTCAGTATGATGAGATGTCATTTTTTTTCAGATGAATTTCGTCTTTTTTAACAAAACGAAGAAGACGACGGAAAAATATTTGGTATGCCTGTGGTTATCAGTTGAATAACCCGCGGGTCGTAGGACGTTGTGCCTGATAATTCGACCCGTTATCGTCTAATTTTCTAGAGGAAAAAAGAATTAAACAAGACTCCTTCTTCACTTTTATGTTGTTCGCCCCCTTCTTCGAGGAGCCGACCTGACGTCATCGCTACGCGATCTCTGTAAATGGAAATAAACATGCAAACTCTACACTCAAAGTTCATCATTCAAGCTTCATTCTTTTTAATCACATAGCAATAATTCTCACAGTGAAAACAGAAACAACGGTCAGTACCCGACGTATATATTCTATCGGTAGTCAAAAAGTTGGTAAAAATCGAGGGTAAAAGTGAATGCCAAAGGAACAGCACTCTATATCCAAATGTACACTGGCTCAAATTGAAGATCAAGTTGTTTAGTGATGAATTTCCGAGACGTTGCTCAATTCGTTTATTCTGAAAATTCGGTTTTTAAGATCTCCACTTCTAGAAAATTGGTAAACTCACGAGTGTCCAAATTTCAAATGAATGAAGACGAAAACCACTCCTAATACAATAGCGAGACATCCGACAACTAGGTACGCGATTCCCAGGAATGAATTCTTTCCTCCTGCCCAGCTTGTCGTTGATATCACAAAATACTTCTTACCACCGAAGGACTGCACTGGGTAGTCTGAAAATTAACGATTCTCTACAATATTCATTAAGAGAGCATCGTTCTCTCTCCCTCCCGATAGTTCTTATTCTTCTCTAATACTCACTGTTTTCAACAGTCAGAACATAAGTTCCTTGTGGTAATCCATTAGCAAATGTTGGATTCATGCCTCTATCTACAATTCTCCATAGCTTCTTAAAGTATGGTAGAGCTGCTGTTCGCATCCAGACGATGAAGTCAACGTTCTCGAATCCTCCCAAATCACATGGACTCTTTTTCCAGTTTGGTGGCTTCGCAGTTTCCTGCAAATATTTCCCTTTTTCTCACATCATTTATATCTCGCACAAGAGGTCCCTTTTAAACCTCTCTAATCCCTTTCCCTCTAGTCTGTTTCCTACGCTCATCTAGGTGGATATGACCCCTCTCCCCCTGAATACAATAGCAGCCGGACCAACAGCTGTTGAATATTGCGCGGTTTGACCCCGATGACGTCACAATGCACAGTCGCGCACTCTCACAGCATGTACCTTGAATGCGTCACACAAATTGCCTCCCTGTGGTATTGCCGGGTTCTTGAACTTGCGATCCTTATCCACATTCCAGATGACACCTTGAGTCGTTACTGGGACTTGCACGGGAATCCCGTTGTTTTGGTAGGTGAGAGTGAATGTGTCTGAAGAAAGATAATGAATACGGACAGAATATCGATCAACTGTTCTCTCTTAAGAGCCATCTGCTGCCAAACACACAGTGTTTGTTGGTATCCCGCAGCTGCCCAATGAGATTCTCACGTGTGCAGGCCAACGAGGATAACCCAGAGAATAGGCAGCGGCGAATAGTAATTAGAAGACTCACCGTTGAAAATGGAATTGGCAATAGCACCGCATGGAGCAATCGGCTTCTTCGTATCCGGATCATAGTCGAATGGAGCGCAGTCTTTTACATTCTGAATAAAAACATGTGATTGCACAGGACGATAAATATAGGCATTCTAACCGTTAAATCCCCGAGATATTGCTGATCGTTCCTGCTCTTCACATATCGACGATGGTTTTGATAGTAGTTCTCGAGGTTGTAATACAAGTAAACGTCGCCGTCGAACGAGTTTGGAAGGTTGATTTGTAACTGACACGGTGATGTACAGGCCGTATACTCGATCGGATATTCAGAAACCGAATCCGAGGCAATGAACAGAAAAACTCCAATGGGCAGAAAGATTGCACCGATGACGAACACTGTGGGGATGACTGTTGTCGCTGTCAAAATCGGTTGCCATGCCGGGAGTTTCTGTTGTCGAAGTGCGCTTGCTGAAAGAAAACCAGCTTTAATGTTTAGGAATACATCTTGGCTTTTTTGAGCTAAATCTTCGAACAAATAAGAACTGAATTCATTCTTGAGGTATTTCTAAACAAAACACACCTTTTGGTCGGTTTTTTAGCACTTTTGTGTCGTTTTGCACCCCGTCTGAAGCGCTGCCGCTGAGCTGTGTTGACGTCGGAACAGCGTCTCTTGGAGGCATTCTGAACCAATTCAATATTTTCGGAGCCATTAAATCAATTGAGCAAAAATTCACAAAATGAAGAAGGTTTTGAAATGACAAACGAAAGCAGTTCGTTCGCAAACAACTGACTTTATGCGTCATGCCAAGTCTTGTGTCGCGGCGTCTGCGTCTCCAACTTTCGCCGAATCGATACAACACTTTCAAACATTTCCTCGGCTGTTTCAAACCTAACATAGTTGACCAAAAGCATAACGATCGTTTTCATCTCGAGATCTTTATTGGTTTAAATTCGGAACATTTAAAATGCTGGATATACAGACGGGGGAATTATCAACTTAAAGTCAACTTGTAAAATACAACAGATTATCTGTGCGAATTTACTCGCTCCGAGTATCTGGGGTTTTTGAAGTTTAAAGTGAATGAAAATGAGACAGAAGGGATGGGATGAATAAAAATGAGGCAGTGAGAAAATTCGTCGCCTATCGAGAGAATATTAATTTTGGTGAAATTGAAGACATATTAATCAGATTATTTGAGTTGCGGTTGGAGTTTATTGGGGTCCTGGTCCTGGAGCTCCTGGTTTTTGTCCTGGCACCGGTGCTCCCTTCTTGTTCATCAAGTAGCGATGAATGTGTGGGATGACTCCTGAAAAATAAACAATTGTAGAAGAGATTTGAAGCTTTAAAGTATAACGTACCTCCTCCGGCGATGGTGGCCTTGATGAGAGTATCGAGCTCTTCGTCTCCACGGATAGCGAGATGGAGATGTCTTGGGGTAATGCGCTTCACTTTGAGATCTTTGGAGGCGTTTCCAGCCAATTCGAGGACTTCGGCGGTGAGGTACTCGAGGATAGCAGCGCTGAAATAAATATCGATTGAGATAAAAAGGATCAAAACCAATAAGATTACCTGTAAACTGCGGCGGTGGCTCCGACACGTCCGCTAGACGTGGTTCTCTGCTTCAAGAAACGGTGGATACGTCCGACTGGGAATTGAAGACCAGCGCGAGCGCTTCTCGAGACAACTTTGGACTTGGACTTTCCGGAGTCCTTTCCGGCCTTTCCTTTTCCTCCTGCCATGGTACTTGTTGTTCCTGAAAACAGTAGAATTTAGAAGTGAAAATGAAGCATATAAACAATCAAGGAGCAGAAACGATCGAAAACAGTCTTTCCTAGAGAAAAAAAACTGAAAAAAAGCCGCTGCAAGTCGCGTAAACAACAACACTTTTTTAGAAAGGACCACTGAAGCAGCAAGAAGGTACGATTGATGTGCACTTCTGTCCGAATGGCGCACCCATCGTTCGAACGCAGAAACCCACTCTCAAAAGCGCGCGCAAACGACTAACCCCGCCTCTTGGCACGCTGCCAAGTGTTAGATACGCAGGGCGGTCTCGCAGCGAACAGGGTACGGTACTGCGTGTAGATTTACGAAGAATGGAATTATTGAGCGCGCGAATTATCAAACAGTGCATTTGGTTCAGAAAAGTGAGAAAAGTGGCTCACGGAAGTGGTAAATTAAATCGTATTGAATATGCCTTCTCAGCCAGATCCGAATGATCCATTTTCAAAGCCGTAAGTGCATCATATGGAAAGCTGGCCGCACAAGTTTGCATTACAGAATAGTCCGAAGACGGTTTCAAGCTACGTTGGCTCAACAAGAAGCGAATAACGACGAAGATCAACTTCCAGCGTCTCCTGGTGTTCCTGAAGCTACAGACACTGCAGATGTTCCTATTAATCAGCTCTCATCTCCTCCGTTGAGTCTTCCAGAAACTTTGTCTGATGGAAAATCGGAAACAGTAATATTACTTTATAAAGTGTCAGTAACATAGTGAATGTATTTAGAATCTGAGCGATGAAAGTGAACCAGAAGGGCAGAGTCAGTCATCCACATCTTCGATCAGCAAACGTATGGAAGAGTCGGCTATTGGGCGAGAAGGAGGCATTCGGACATTTAAAAGAACATCGAGCCAAGGATTCGACTTCTCTTCGAATGTAATGCCTACGGCTCCAGTTCAAAAGAGAAAGAAAGAAGAAATCGACAGTGAGTGCTCAATAAAATTAGTCCCCATTTTCAAACAGGAAACTATTTATAGTGGGTGGAGCGAAATTCTTTCCGAAGCAAGAGAAGAAACATGTTTATAAACACAAATGGACGAATGATGAAGATGATGAAAAGGAAAAAGAAGAAGAAGCTTCTACTTCGAGCTCTTATGGGACTTCAAAAAAATCGCACCAACCTGCCATTTCAGCGGTTCCGGTAATTATTTAACTATATGATGAAAGTGAATGTGCATTTTCAGCGGAGACCGGTTTACGCAACGAGCAGTTCTAGTTCGGCACCATCTTCATCTAGCATGCATAGAAACAGAGTTAGACATGTTAAGGAAGCTAACGAGTTGCGGGAATCGGGCGAGTACGATGATTTCAAGCAAGATTTGGTTTATATTCTTAGCAGCCTGCAATCTGCAGATGCATCGATGAAAGTTAAATGTTTGAGGTAATAATGACCTTTATATTTCCCTAGATTATCATCTTTTTTCCAGCGCGATCTCGTTGGCCAAGAAATGTGTTTCACCGAATTTCCGACAATTTATCAAGAGTCAAAATATGTCGAAGAACATTGTGAGAGCGATGATGGACTCTCCCGAAGACGATGTAGGCTTCAAAATTGATCTGTTCACACGGCTCACATCCACAATCCTTTTCAGCTTTTTGCACTGGCCGCATCTACTGTGCTCTATCTACTAACTCGCGATTTCAACTCTATCAGAATCGACTTTCCATCACTTCGACTCGTTTCTCAACTTCTACGTATTGAAAGACTCGAACAGCGGCCAGAAGAAAAGGAGAAAGTCCTGAACATGGTTTGGGAAGTATTCAGTGCGTACGTCGACAAACAAGAGATTGGCGGCCAAAAAGTTTCTTTCGATATGAGAAAGGATTGCTTATCACCATCGTCGCTGATAATCGAAGCTCTGGTTTTCATTTGCAGTCGCGCTGTGAACGATGAAAATTTCAAGAACGAACTTTTAAATCTTGGAATTCTGCAATTTGTTGTAGCGAAAAGTGAGTGAAAGTCTCGTGAATTATTCCCTAAGATTGGTTTTCAGTCGAGACCAACGTAAATCTGATTGCGGATGGGAGTGACGACGTTTTTCATATTCTTATTCTCAACCGTTGCTTCAGAATTCTGGAATCGGTTTGCAATTCACCATTAGATGCTCTCTCACTGGTAATTTTCAGAGCTCAGTTTTCCACAAAAAGAACCAAGCATTCCTAGTGTCTCATCGGTCGAACATTCTCATCAAAAGTTTAGCGAAGTAAGTGTTTTCAAATTTTATTTGCCATTAATCTTTTTTTCCCAGATTCTTACAAGTTGTTCACGACAAGATTCACAACTTGCCTGAGGACTTACAAAAGAAATACATATCCTGTCTTGCCCTAATGTGCCGACTTCTTATTAATATATCACATGATAACGAATTATGTTGCACGAAACTCGGACAAATAGAAAAGTTCCTACCTAACGCTTTGACTACCTTCACCTATTTGGCCCCTAAGTACGGGAAGGAAGATGGATACGACATCAATGTTATGGTAGGCTGAGAATTCCGTCACATACAATGAAATACTGTTTTTCAGATGACATCGCTACTCACTAATTTAGTGGAACGTTGCAACTCAAATCGAAAAGTTTTGATCGCGCAAACAGTCAAGGTTAGTTTGAGAATCGACTCATCAAAGTCGTATTTCTGATTACAGATGCTAATTCCTGGAAAAGAGGTTGAAGAAGTTCCGGCTCTGGAAGCAATAACGCGACTATTTGTTCATCACGAGTCGCAGGCACAAATCGTCGATGCAGATCTCGACAAAGAGTTGGCTTTTGAGGTAAGTGATCAGGTTAATAGAGATTTTGTGAAAATTCATTTTTCTAGGAAGGAGGCTGTGGAGATGAAGACGAGGACGAGGATAACGAAGATAGTAGTGATGAGGATGGTGTGCGAAAAGATGGTAGACTCGATCGAAATAAGATGGATAAAATGGATCAGGTGGATGTTGTACACGCTCTTCAACAAGTGATGAGTAAGGCATCGGCGCACATGGAAGGAAGTGTGATTGCTTCCTATCACGCGTTGCTCACTGGGTTCGTTCTTCAACAAAACGAGGAGCACCTGGATGATGTTCGGAAACACTTGCCTGGAAACAATTTTGAAAACATGATATCGCAATTGAAACGATTATACGACTTCACTAAAGCCACAATGGTACGCGCTCAATATTGAAACAGCCTTTCATTCATATGATTTTCAGACTAAACGGGTTGAATCAAATTCAGGATTCCGTGCAATTGAACGAGTCATCGAATATCTCGAACGTCTCGACTAAACTTTGCTAAATGTTTTACAATTTTTGCTGTATTATTCTCGGTTAATCACTTTTTTATTCCCTGTCACTTATAGTGCTCCGGTTTTTTGAGACGATTATACAGTCTACATGATCTCGGTGTATGTTTAATTGTGTCTCTTTCACCCGAACTCTGCTTTTTTGGCTTAACTTTTACTTATGACAGTTTTCGAAACTGATTTTGCGAATTACGATGAAACAGTTTGTCAAAAGTTTTATTAGTGATCACCAGAAGAAATCAGAACGTCACGAACGGATTGTATGGGCGATTGGATGCTCTGTAAGTTTTCAGAAGGTCACGACATGATGTTGCTAAAAAAATACCCGAGAATTCGATATGGGCACTTGTAGATCTCCAATCAGTTCGATAAACACTTCATCAGGTGCGAAAACGCCAAAAATCAAGATCTCCCAGACTATCAGTGGAACAACCACTGAAATGGATGTACTGATAAATCCATCGTAAAAGAACCTGAAAGTGGAATCTTAACTGAACGATGGAAAAGGCGCAAACTAACAAGTAAATGTAAATAATAGCGAACAAGTTGAACAAGAAGTATCCGATAATCCATTGATTGGTCTTCTCCGAATATGGTGCCATTTTTGGATGTTTTTAGTTTGAGTATTTGAAAAATGATTTTCCGAAGGACAAGTCATTGGGGCAGTTTATTGATATAGAATAACACGATATCATAATAAGAAAGATATTTATTGGAGAGATCTATATAGATGAAAACAGTAGAATCCATGAAAATCTGACTTTCAAAATGCTTCAGTTTTCCATCAAATATTCATCATCAGCTCTTTTCCACTGCTAACTTCGCTGCCAATTTCCGAACAGAATCGACGAACTTCTGAAATAATAAGCACTTCATATTAGCTCTTGAGCATCTTGTTACCGTATAAATCTCCTCATCAGCCCTCTGAAAACATGGAATATTGTAGATATGGGTAGGAGATTGTGGTCGAGCTGACGATGGAGATGGACTTTTTAGAGATTCTTCAGATGCAGGAGGAACCAACTGTTGAGGATGAGGCATCATTCCAAATGGAAGAGGATTGAAAAGGGATTGTTGTGGAACACGAATCGGACGAGGACCCATTGATGGAGTACTCATAGTTTGTCTTCGAGAAGATGCTGGAGTATTGGAAGCAGATGACGCTAAAGTTAAAGATCTGTCTTAATGTTTTTATTGAATTCTTACTGTCTTCCTTATCCTTCCTCATCATGGAAATCGGAAATTCCATTTGTTGATGCTGCATCTGTTGTATCATTTGACAATACTGCATTAAAGGAAACCCCACAGGCTGAACTCCTCTTGCAGTAGTCACTGGAACTACAACGCATAACTTTATTGGATAGATCTGGATCTTCTGAATTCTTACCCATTCCCTGATTCATGAGCAATTGCTGAGCTGCCGCGTGAGTACTGTACTTTTCTTCAGGCTCTTCTGTCTGAAAATAGCGCATCATAAGAACAACAATTCAAAAATGAAAACTTACAATATTTGAAGTGGATCTGGGCCTTTTCAATGAAACCGTTTCTGACATAATTTTCTCTGGAAATTCGAAAATAAGGAATCGATCGAATATAATAAATAAGAAGAGGTAAAAGTTAGTCAGGAGAGTGAGCTCATTTCTGTATTGATAACAGATACACATATACATACATACTGATAAAACTCGAATGATAGTGGCGTTGATTCAGTCGATTCGATAACAGTTTTGAAGGTTATATGATATAAGGAAGACTGGGATAGAGGACGTCTCGATTTCACAGAACTTGGTGAATAAAGGTAATCCGACTTGTAAGAATACCTTCTTCCTGCTTTAGCAGACACCTACACAGTTCCTGGAAATCGGGGAGCAAATATCAAACTGGTTTTTAGAAAAAATTGAAGGAAAAGAAGTGAAGAGTGGCTGTAGAGGAGAGTCTCTCCCACTCGGAGCCGGAGAATTATATATGAATGAAATGAATTTGTGATGAGCCAACGTTCATTTTTCATTTCGTTATTTATTCATTTCTAGGTCGGCCCCCTATTTTTTATTCAACACTTCGTTGCAGTGTGTACAACTGACAGAAGGAAAAGGAATTCATTGCGAGAGAAGGGAAAACGAAAAAGGAAAAAGAATATGTATATATGGAGGAGTGAGCTGGAAAGAACCGAAAAACAGTCGGATGAGGTCAATGATAAGTTGAGCACAAGTTGAGCACATCAGAATGTTCAAGACTGAAAGATCATTTTGATGACCATGGTAGAACTGCAAAAAAACCGAGCTTGCATCACATTTGATGGCTTCGAATGCACAATCTGATGTCGAAATTGAATCATTTTTTGATGTGAATTTCGTAGAAGTTGGCAACTTCCGTCTGTTGATTTCGATTTGGACAAGAAGGGTTCGGAGCGACGAAAATTAGCTGTCTGATATTCCGTACCGAGCGAGAAGCTTTGGCAAGTTTATGAAACCTATTTAATTTGATCTTTCATAAAATATCTGAATCTTTCTCCGGATATCACTTTTGTGAAGATTGGGCGTTTCTGAGTGTTGATCTCACATAAAGGGTTCGGACCAAAGAAAACTAGCCTTATGATATTCAACTGAATGGGACACACTTATCAAACCTGTGCAAGTTCATCTTAATATCTTATCTCTATCTAATATTTAGAGCTGTCCAATCACTAAACGGATACCCCCTCTTATATTCTATCGATAAAACAAGGTTTCCAAAAGTTCAACGATTGTGCACTATAATTTCTATTTCCAGCAAAAAAGCCTAAACAATCATGTGAATTCAACCGGCTGACCCAAGTTTTTGTGATATCATTCACACAATTAGACAACTTGCTTTCCCACGTCACACCCAGTTGGCTCCGAGACTCAGCTGATGAGACCAATCCAATGGGAAACGGAAGTAAATTGTTTTGGTGTTGTATTCAGAGTTCCTGCAAAAACGGTTAACAACTTTTTGGAGTTGAGAAACCAAACAAGTCTTCAGTCCAAACAGAGGAATATAGCTACGATTCGAGTTCAGAACCCACAGATTTCGAAGATACACCTCTTGGAAAAACTCACGAAGATTTTTCGAAACCGCCAGGAAGTCCTTCTAGATTTATTGTATGCTTTTCCTGTAATTCCTCTGCTTGGTATCGCAGATATCTTAAGACTGAATGCAAATTACTTTTGAAATTTTTTCGATTTTTAGAACTTCTCAGAATTCACGATCCTTGATACCACTGCGAGGAACCCAATCTCTAAAATACCTCATCATCAGTTCTTTGCGATAAGAATGTGATCTTTTCCGCTTTTCAGGTTCAGAAGTCATCTAAAAACCACAAAGCGTGAATCCTTCCACTGTTCTTATTCATTGAGCTCACATGTTTTTGTTTTTCTGCTCCAGATGACTTCGTTCACAGTTTTTATCAAACAAAAAACATTCCCGTTCTTTGCCCCAAACAAACTCCAGATGTCAATTTCTTCCCGAAAACAAACTATACCTTTTTGAACCGTTTTGTTTTTCTTCTAATCTCTTCTTTTTAATCAAACAATAACTTTCAGGGTCTCCCACTTCTTTCGATTCGTCATGATAAGTATATTTGTTCCGGAGGACTGAACTCATTAATTCACACCCACACTGAAGAATTTTAATGACTAATAACACAACTGGTAATTCTTCAAATATATAAAAGAGCAACCTTATTAAAGAACAACTCATCGACTGAAGAGTATGCTTCACCTTTTTCCATTTTCTATCTTTAGGTTAGATACATTTTTTAAGTCGCTAGTGTAGTTGATAAAGAGGGTTTTAGGTGCAGTTTTTCCGTGTTCCGGAACCATAAGATTATTGTCAAATAGATCGCCACTAAGTTTTGCAACAAAACGTGGTTTGACACATCTATTCCAAAAGATCATCGAACTGAGAAATCCTAAAGCTAAAATGTAGTCCTTAGACATATAACTGGGTTCATTTATTTTTGAATGATATCAGTTGATCTTTCTTCCTATCAATATAATTTAACACCTATCAATCAAGTATAATTTTCAAAAAGCAATAAAAATGAACTTCCGTTTGGTTCTGTAATGTCATGTTCCTAATTTTTCTGAATTCAAATGGCATATTCGAAAATTCAAATTCAAATATCATATCACTCATGCAAAAACTTCCTAATTGCTATACTAGTTTCTTTTGTATTCTATAATTTTGATTCTCGTAAACAACGCTTTTTCGTAAAACTCTTTGTTCTTTTCTCGGAGATAACGAGAATCGTAAAACTCTCCGTCGACTATAGTCCATTGTGAAGGGTTTATCAGTCGAAAAAACCGTACGTACAAAAGGGGTGCGGTCTGACGAAACCGCCCATTCTGCTCCGATCATTCGGCTGAATTTCCAACTTCAAGTTTGAATTTTCAGTGGATAACCTGTTACGAAATGGCTGCTAAGAACTTCTTCTCTGGGACCAGCTTGAGACTTAAGGATGGATCAGTTGTCGATGCAGGAGAGCATTTGAAAGGAAAGGTTAGTGGGTTTCAGATTCGAAGTACCAAAAGAGTTTGGATTGATAATAAGGACTAGTTCTAGACAAAGGATAACATCATCTGAGTATTTAGAAAGATGGATAATCAGATCAGAAGAAAAATAAGAAGTTCAGACTCAGGGCTAAATCTTTGAACCGAGAGGCACTTGGAGTTGAGAGTACCAGTATTCTTAATGCTCAAAACCCAGATCAGAATACAAAATTTCTGATTTCTTTTTAAGAGCTAAACTTAAACAAAAGTTGTCTGAACAATTTCTGATTCTCAGAGTTGCTTGAATCATATTGAAAGGCAACGTGAGATGCTGTGAGCTCGTAATAACAGCTCGTGGAATCCGAAATTGGGAAGTTGACATGCTTCACTACACAACTTGCTTCACTATTACTTTACTTCAGTTTTTCAAACAAAGGGTCTCCAGGTTATCAACACAAAAAGTTCGCCGGAAGTGTTTATTGCTATGTGATATCATGGTTTAGTTGACTGTTTTTCGAACACTCTTATTTTCAACCAATATAAAAATCACAGATAGCCCAGTAAAATAATCCTCGGCTCTAACTGATACCTGCCAAGTCGAAGTTTAAAATTTAAGACTAAGATTCTTCAAAATATATTCTCTGATCTTCTGATCCTTCTTCCTTAAACCGATTATTGCTTTCAGATCGTGGTTCTCTACTTCTCTGCCAGCTGGTGCGGTCCGTGCCGTCAGTTTACTCCGATTATGAAGGTAAGAGAGTGACTTCTCCGATCTGACCACCACCGTTATCAGTATGCCAACGATGGCAACTCTCCACGAAACCTTTGGTTGCTGAGTCTGCAAAACGGAACACAGATAACATCTTATCAGACTTTTTGTTGCAGGAGCTCTATCAACAAATTGCGGCTACCAATCAACCAATCGAAGTGATTCTTCTCTCGAGAGATTATATGAGATTCCAGTTGGATGAGTACTATGAGAAACAAGGATGCTCATGGGGAGTTGTTCCACTTAGAGATCCAATTATTGAAAAGTGCTTGGAGAAGTACGATGTGAAGGCGTTACCATCCTGCAGAGTTGTTGATGAATTCGGAAACTGTTTGGATGCAAATGCACGTCATCATGTAGAGGTGAGTGGTCATCTGAACAATGATCTGAGCTGGAACCAATCCCTGAAACTTTCTCAGAATCATTTCTAATCTTCAGATGTTTGATATCAATTTGTTTCAGATGTATCGCGAGAAGCGTCAGATGACAGATCTCTTCAACAAATGGCGCCAACAAATGGTCCAAGTCCGTGCTTAAGATATCACTTTCATCTCATCTAGTCTTTCAAAGTTCTTCATCTACTTCTGTCCTCCCCAGTGTATATCCTTTGAATATTCGCATAATTTATTCTGTCTATAACTACTCCATGTATTTAATATCATATAAAATATCTCAAAATTCATTCCGAATCCTTGCGTTTTAGAGCTTTGTGCTCGGCTCATCCGGATCTACCCATGGCCAGTCGCATGATCGTTCTCCTGAAAAAAAGTGGCACTTTTTTTTGGAAAAGAGAGATATTTGATTTCCGAAGGTTCGTCAGGAGACACACGGGGTCAATTAGAAAAAAGAAGAAGATGCAATGGACAGAAGAAGAAGAAAAAGAAGAAGAAAACAGCAGAATGAATCATTTTGTAAATTTTTCTAGTTCGTCGATTTTTTCCAATTGGTTTTTCTTCTGACCATATGTATCATTTTTGAACCGACAGAACACTTCTTTCTAGACAGAAAACTAGTTTATCTTTGAACTTCGATTCGATTCTAATTCCTTGAAGTTTTTCAGACTCCGCCCATTTTCTCCGTGCAACTCATCTGCCCTTTGAACCTACCATTTGGACCAGCAGCTGTCAAACTCGTCTCCTCTCTGAAAATTGGCAACATCAAAACCGGAAACTCGTGCTCTTCGACTCGTCTCGTCGCACCGCACATTACGGCTTCTGCTGTTGCTCCCAGAGCCCTTCTTCAACACGCGGTTTGGCAAGTCGCCAAAAGGGGGCGGAGCTTCAGAGGCAAAGGGGTGCAGAAGCCGAAGAGGGGCGGACAACGGACAGACGAGCCAGGGCAGCCGTGGCAGTCCTACCTGTTATTGCTACTCGAGGGCTGACGAAGAAGAAGTGAAGTCTCACGTTCCTGTGAAGATGGTGAAGCCGAAGAAAGACACCAGTCTGCAATGGATCATGATTTGGATTGGAATACAGACAGTCAACTCTTTGGAATGTTACGATTCATCATATCCAGTGCCACATCGAAGAACAGAGTGTGGAGACAATATGGTATGTTCACTTCAGCCTTCAATTTACTAGAATTCACCAGAAAACTCAATGTGATAGAGACATGTGAAAGGTATATTGAGCGATTTTGAAATCCTATTATCACGTAATCGGTGCAATATTTTGAAATCTCCTTTGTATAATAAGTACATATTATCTGTGAGCCTAAAGTAGTTATCCGGTTATCCGATTTCCGAACAGTCACGTAGTACTCTTTTTTACACGGTTACGGTTTATTACTAGCTGACAGTTTTGATAGCTCCATGACAGCTACACACACTCGAAATTCGCTAGAAGGATCGTTTAGAAAATCCTGAATTTTGAAGTATCATGAACTGAAAAAGCTTGTGGGATTCCAATGATTCTGATAGCAAACTCAACTATCAATTTTCAAATTTCCAATTTTCCTGTTTCCGGTAGGAAAGTGAATTGAAATCCCAGTCTTTGGTTTTTCAATCTTTTATCTCTCCGCCTTTCAATTTTTTGCTTTTATCCCTCAAATTTCCGGTCTGTCTCTCGAAATCCTTTGACCATTTCGACTCTTTCTTTTTCCTGATAATCTTGTGAGTTCAAATAAATTGAATTTCGAGATATCGGATTGATAAACAACCGAGAAAGAGACCTACACGACGCGATTTTGTAAACAAAATTTAGCTTCGTTTGACGCAATTATGATAATACGTAGATATCGATTGTCATGACTCACTTATCATAGTGAGCAAATGGTTAAAGATTGGAAAGAAGCCCCAAGTGTGAAAACTGGAAACAGATATTCCTGAATTCCCCCTGCGTCTCCCAAATCTCCTCTTCTTTATTCTGCTTCTTCTCATCAGGCCTAATTCGGCTCGACAACTTTTCGTGTCAGAGATTTTAGGGTTTGGCCAACCGAGACCCGCAAAATTAGACACGGCTCGCCAGGCGCTTCGATGTATATACTCGTATGTACACACCTTATTTTCTGACATTTTCAACTACTTCTCAATAATTAGGAGAGAAATTGAAAAAGAGAGAAAACGAACGGGGGAAGATGGGCTTGGTCAAATGGACGGGATGGAGATCTGTCAAGGTGACACTTGAACGCCTTCTGAATCATTCTCTAAACATTCTGAGTCACTAGATCAGACCGTCTGAAATTCTGATATCTCATGTTAACTCTACAGTTACATATAGAACTTCATCTTTTAATTTTCGAAACAACTGAGATTTTTTCTATATTTCAAAAGCGAGGGCGAAAAGGAGAACCAATAATTGAATGAGATTTACATTTATAATTCTCCAGTTTTCTCCTTTTTCTTTTCTATTTTCAGTTCTTCTTTTTCTTTCGCCTTTTTCTTCGTTTTGCGACCCATACTAGGTCATACACAAAAGCTCAGAAATGCATAACATGTCAGTATTCATGTCAAAAACTTCTTTTTCTTCTTCTTCTGCCAACTTTCCGTCCTTCTCTAAATAATAATTCTGTATATAAAAAGAATTCAGACAACAGAAAGAATCAAGTATAGCCCACTCAAGTATTCAAACTTAGCAACCAATTTAAAAGATGGGCCCCCCTCTTCAGAAGTTTTTAGTTTCAGTCGAGAGTCTCGAGTTTCGAGTTCGCACATTTGTTGAAACTCAATATGGGAGGATGTGATGAAAGCGGAAAAGAGGGTCACACCGTAATCATAAAAAGACAAAAACAAAAGGAGTTTTTAGTTTCCTCTTTTCGACTGGATTATCATAGTAAGCCCTACTCTCAACCCGGCGAGCTAATCCCTTTTGATTGATAAGGGAATGAAAACGAAAAAGATTTTCAGATGTGCTATTCGGAATACTATGCAGTCAACAGAAGTGGGACCATTCGACAGTACTACGACCGGTTTTGTGTTCATGAATCCCACTGCCTTTATCGGGGAATCGACGAATCATGTCCTACATTGGCACAGCTGGATCACAAGATGCAGGTACTTGATTCAGAATCTGTTCATCTTGAATTCGTTTTCCGAGTTCAAGAAAACTATAGACAAACGAGACAACAAGACGATTAGGAACACCTCCTTTCATGTTTTCTTCTTCCTCAACATCTTCTTTTTTCAGAGTCTTTTCACAAAACATCATGCAAAAAGCCAAGTGAATTCAATTCGATTCTCTGAATTCTGTTGTTGCTCAACCAATCTTTGTAACGATGTCAACCACAAAAGGGTAAGAAGTCGCACTGGGTTTGGAGGATCTGACCTTCTTCCTTGATCCTCAGTGGTCCTTTTTCTCCTTTTGGCATTTCGGATATCCGGAGGAAATCGGATAGGATAAGGACATTTCGGACTACTTCTCTCTCAAACAAACTACGTCACACTCGATTAAACTTTTTGAGAACTAGAAGATGAGAAGGAGGATGTGAATATGATTATGGGACGGAAGAGTTTCCTTTGGTTCTGTGTTCTGGTTGGTCTCATTAGGAGATGTTACAGACAGGACTGATTACGTAGTTGTCAGAAGATGTTGAAAAACAAGATAATGACTTCGGGTGCCAAAAAAGAGAATGGGAGAAATAGTAAAGCTGATTTGAAATATTGAGGGGTTGAAATACTAGTATCAAATCTTGAATCTTCTAGAATTTCAGAGCATTGCTTTAAAGTGGGTCAATCACCCTTGTTTAAGCTGAGCTTAAAGGATCAAAATACATAGATCTATAAATTCGAGAAGCTCATTAGAAACACAATTATAGTTCACTATCATATGGGATCAACTGAAAAATCTGTATTCTTTCCAGGTATACGACAAATACGGACTCCAGATAACCTTTGCGGATAACGTGTTCACAGATGCGTCGAGCAGTCGATCGAACATCGTCTCACTCTCTCTCCTCATTTGCATAATCATGTACTTCGTCTCCGTTTTTTAAATCATCAACTCATCTATCTCTCCCCAATCTTATCCTATTTTGTTTCCTCTCCCCTGATATTTTTGAAACGGGCAAATGAATATTGTTCCTCTCCTTATCTTCCTACCTTGTTGCAAGAATTGAGTGTCTCCTCGTGCTCTCAACTTCTCTACCAAATCCCATAATTGAGTTGATTTCTGAAACTCTCAATGTGTCTGACACCGGAAATTGAAAGAGGTGGTACCTGGTGTAAATACCTCCTCCGCAGCTTGTTTTCACTCTCCGCTTTGTTCATCAAATCACCGGAACTATCACTGAAAAATATAACATCAGCATCAGAATATTTCAGACGATTATCTCACGATCTTGGTTGAGGGGACATCGGCTGGGACGTCTTCGCCACGACGCTCTTCATCAATCCACGTCGATAGGCTCTTGGCTCGTTGCCAACTGGATTACGAGCCAATTCAATTACCTGAAAAGCCGGGAGTTATGCAGGATTCTGGAGTAATCCGGAAATAGATTATCCTGCACTTTTTTAGGACAAATATCAGTTGAGAGGCGATTAGACGGAGATTTGTTTCAAGATCTACTAATCACTATTATTCCAGAAAGATAATCTACTTCATTAATCTACTATATTGCTTCTTCATTATTTTCTTTTTCAGAGTGGAGGTTTCCAGCACTTGTATCTAGATATTTTTGCGTTTTAATTGATGTCAAATGAGGGTGAAGTAAGACTTCAATTTGATCACTAAGAGTATACTTTTGATGTTTCAGAGGGAAACGACGTTTAGAATGACATTTGAAATGTCAGAAAACAAATTTCGAATATTCACATCAATCAGGATGATGTTTGTTAAAATCTAGAAAATATTTTTCTGAGTTAGAGATCAAGGGAGTTTCAGCATTTTTTAAGAATTCAACTTTGAGAAAGTCGTTCCAGCAATACCAATTGCTGTGATTCTTGATCACACTTCCCTCAGTTTTCAGAATTTTCAAAATTCGTTCAACCGTAATAATTTATGAGTTAGTTGTTTGGTCTCTCTTCCCGAAACGTTTTGAATCTAGACCTCACACCTCTCTTCCTTCCCAAACGACTTCTTCCAAAATTCTAAGAAAAACTCACCTTCGGAACGAATACGAGACAAAGTGTGAGTGTTGTGGAGAAAATGACAAAAAATGAGGCAAGACTGAACATTTCGTTGACCCGTTCTTGAAGAATAACACTCGTAGACAGTCCCAGAACACTCATCACAACACAACAGTAGACACTTGTTCCGATGTATTTACTGTCGTTTAGTGCTGGAACATTTACATGTCGAGTTTCCCACGCGAGGAAACATCCGAGAATCTGGAAGGGGACAAAATTTAGAAATGATTAGGAGATTGGAAATTACCATGAGGACACCCTTTACTGCATATAAAACTGCTTGAAAGACACCGGAATTCGAAGAATAGCACTTTTCAACTTCGGGAATTATCACGATGTTGTCTTCTGGCTGAAAACGGCAACTTTAGTTTTTATTTGTATCAATTTGGTCGAGTTCAATTTACTGAAGTTTCGCAAGAAAAAACCAACTCACAATGTGCGGAAGCTCCGTAACTGTATACGAAAACGGAGAAATGAAAGCCCAAGTGACGAGAACACAAATGTCGATGAACAAAAGAACTCCAAGAATCAGAAACAGCTTAGAATCCTTGATTGCCTTTCGGTCCATTCGAATGTTCGTGAATATTGAATGAACTCTCCATGTCTTTGAGAACATTGCACCGAATGACAAAGTGAATCCAAGACAAAGTGTCCATGTCTTCATATAGCAAAGCCATACGAAAACATCTGGAGAGACTATTCGAGTATCCAACCCTAACATTATAACCGATGCGAATGTACAGATAGAACCGGCAATAATAATGTTGTTTAGATTTGGAGATGACATTTTGATGAATCTGAAATTCGAGTTTAGCTGCCTCCTCCAGTAAAACACAAACCTATGATTCCTATATCTGAAGTTGATGAGCAAAAATATGAGTGCCAAGAAAATACCGATAAGAGCTAAAAGTGACATTGCCAAAAATAAAAGGGACGAAATATGTTCCCGACGACGTTCAGTGATAGTTGAATCCAACGGAGGCGACCATCCCTTCGTCGTACTATCAATTATCTTGAACTCGTCTTCTGCCCCGTCATACATTGCAAATGGAATATATTGGCCTTCTGACCATTGCATTATGTCTACTAACCCGAGCCGCTCATTGTTCGCGAACTTTACTTTACCCTGAAATAGATGATTTGAAATAGGAAAAAATCAGAGATGTGCACTCACCGTTAATCCTTGGAATGATGAGTTATCAATTGCTTCAATCATTTTGTGATGTGAGAACTCTGCGTTATCACCCATTGAATGGCTCAAAGCGATAGCCAGAGTCCAGAGTCCATCGTAGAGATATCCTCTCCAGGTGTTACTCGGATCTAGTTTTGTTATCTCTTCCCAAACATCTCCAGCTCTCTGAAACAAATGAAATATTTTTGGATTCTGATCATACTTGAATAATCTCGGCCCGCCTTCAAATCGGGCTGACCGGACTGGGCGAAAAAAAAAGCCGGTGGAAAATCCTCCATCGGCCCGACCCAGTCTGCGACAAGAATGATTGAGGCCATTCCTGGAGATGGTTTCGATCAGTTTCTTTCCCGCTAGTCGATGCCTATTTGAATTTCATTACAGCTGCCTCATAAACACCGGTTTAATTTTTTGATCAGAAACGTTGAATCGACTTTTCTGATTGGAACCATTTCTGTTCATTTGTACTTGGAATCGGCACCGAAACAAGTCGGAAATCCCAATGTTCCGTTGTTTCTAAGTCAGATTCCGTACCGTATTTCCCACGATCTTTGTATCGACATCTCTCCGTGTCAGCGCAAATTCAACTGAGAAATGATTCTTTGCAGCTTCTCTCAGTTCCTCGTCTGTGCAGTTGTCATGTGTTTTGTTCAGCCATCTGAAATTTATTATCTTGTTTTTTCCCGGATCTCATCCACCTCTCTCGTACCTATCGGAGTGATATCCAGGTAGAATCCATACATAATTATCCCCGTACATCCCTCGATGATATCCTGCACAGAGTACTGTAGCTGCCATCTCCTCATCCACATCCACCAGAATGATTCGGACGTCTCTCTCCTAGAAAAACCACATTTCATATCTCAGAATCTGTCCCCTCAATTTGGTTTTAAAAATTCCGAGTCATTTCTCTCGAATAATAAGATGTTGTACATGTAAGCTGCAAGAGGAACCTCCCTCGGGGGACCCCTCTGTCTGGTTATCTGGAAAGCCAATCGAGAGGACATTGTGTGACTCTCGGGGGCGCAAGACCGCCTTCTCCCGCTCATTATTTATCTTCTTCTTCGTCTCGCGACAACACAAAAACGGGCGACACCGAGAAAAGAGTGAGATGGATGAATAAGGAGAGATCACAAACCTTGAGCTCGTCGAGTTCTGCACCGACTGTCTCGATTTGTTCCCAGTTTACACCTGCTGTATGCACAATTTTCACTCCGAAGCCATGTTCGAGACGGGTTGTCAACGCTTCGTGAGGCTGAAAATGGATTGAATCGGGTTGATTAGTCACTGGGATTCGACGAGATGCTATGATTTCATCGACTATGCGATGTATGAAAGGGTTACGGTGCAAAAAATGCTTGAACAATATAGAACAGTATTCAAAGCCTAAACCTTTTTGTTCTTCCAGGAAACCGGAAGCCAAAACCTTCTTGCATAAACCTAGAGGCAGTTATAGTAATCCCTATATAAGATATCTGATGATCGAGTTATTCTCAATAGTCAGAATCTTTGTAAAACCCGATAATACTTTCACAGTTCTTCCTTTAAGTGTTAAAACATCCAGTCTGACATATCTGAGCAGGACAACCCCAAACTCTACTTCCTCTATTTCTTTTGAATTTCACGTCGATATGTCTCATTCATTTCCTCATATGGAACACGAGGTGTCAGTTACATTAATCCCATTTTCTTGTGTTCATTCTCTCTTTTTTTCTGAATCCGTAAGCAACATGTCACTCTCATTTCTATCAAAAACGAGTCACATTTCCATTGCGTGTCAAGTCTTTTTCCGATTTCTTTCCGAAGATTTCAAAATGAATAATTCGGATTGGTTCCCTTACCAACGCGTATCTTGGCTGATCGTTTTGCTTCACCGTCCCGACTCTCTTCCATCCAAAATGATTCACGAATTTGCACTTTGCCATGTTTGTATTCCGACTTCCAGGTACAACTCGGAAGAATGTGGGAAATAACTGCAATACTATTCAATTCATTGTTTCGAAGGAGCCCTTTTTTTCATTTTAAAATGAGCGGTTGGTCCACAGAAAAAATGAAAGAATAAGGGGAGGGAAAGAAAAAAGAGCTTCTGAAGAGAGAAATGTCGCCCGAGGCCAATTTTTCTTTCCCACACCGGAAGACTTTCATGAATTCGTCTTCGTTTCTAAATTGGGCTCTGCTCAGTTCTAAAACTAACTTCATGAGAATCAGAGGAAGCGAATTTGGCATGTGTCTCGGCATATGATAGCTGAACGATTTGCCAGTACTTCAAGGCCATTGCGATTGGTTCATTCACCTGAAAGTTTATGATTTGAGATGGTCCTAGATGGATGAAAGTGCAAAACATTGAAAATAAAATTTAGAACGTTTCGCAGCGTTTCAGATCAACGATGTGTTTCATGAAAACTGTCATGCCAAATCCATGCTACAATCACTGTATTTTACTACTGTAACCAGGTTGTCCAGTCACTATGCATATCTATTCAAAGAGTTCTCCTCAGACTCAATTACTTCTTCTGAACACTTCCCAGTGTTGCAGGTGGTATTCATAATTGAATTCACATAATTATCCTTCTTCTCTTTTCCAGAAAAGTTCATTAAGCTCACTCACTTCAGTGCATTGTCCTCCAAGAATAGCGACAGGTCTCGGTCTAGAAGCAATCAAATCGAACAACGCCTTCATTCCTTGTGATGTTTTGCACTAAAATTCATCATCCCTTTTCCCGTTTCCCATCAATAATATTTTCAGAATGTTGCAATAACTCAAACCTTCTTTTTCTCCTTTCGTCTCGTTTCGCCTAACCCATTTAGTTAACGCATTCAAGCGTTTAACATGGTGCACTGCGCTCCATTATTTTAGTCTTCTGTCTATCTTTGTGCCACGACGACGTGGCCATGAATTCTTGACACAAAAGATGAGGTAACCCGTGAAGGGGTAAAAGAAGAAGAAGAAGGAGCCACGAAAACTTGCAATATTTGAGAGCACTTCGCCACTAAAAACGTGTGATGGCTGAAGCTCGAGAGCGCCAAAATTGACTCAATTGAAGAGAGATGCGCCCTTCGGTGGCAAATTGAATTTGTTCGATATATCGAATGGAAGACGATGAAGGAGAAAAAAAAGACGAGAAAAAGACGACTTACATGAGTGTCTTTGACAATCATTTCCAGACGATATCCTTGAAGAATACAAGATCGAGTATGTACATGAGAAAGGGCGGTTCGAATGGCTGGTAGAGCATCTGGGAATCCTTCTTTTTGAACAGTGAACACTCCGAGTGGGAGGGGAATGCCACCGTGACGACGCTGGAAATTGGATTCTGTTGGTTCTGAAGCATCATCATGCTCAGTAGGAAGTGACGCTTTAAGAGATAAGTTGCTTAGTATGGATCTTGTTTAAGTCTCTTTTGAATTTTGATATTTCTGATAGGATTCTGGTTTCTTGGTACCTAGACCCAATCTTTAAAACCTCTCTATCAACCATTCAAAAGTCATATTAAGTTCAGAAATTTGGGAAATCCTTGATGATGACAGTGCATCAGATTTTTAAAATAGGATTCCAAAGAAGTAGTATAATCTAGAATTGATCGTTATCCTTCGGTTGCATCTTAGACGAAGTTCAAAAGTGAAATCAATTGTTGTAATAACCAAGAAATTTAGTAACCAAGAAATTCCAGTAACCAAGAAATTTATCGAATCAAAGATTTCAGAGAATTCAGAACCCTTACCTTACAGCTCAACTCCTCGTCGCCATCATAATTTTCAACTACTCGGACGACGAAGAGCAGCGAAACGAGCCACTGAATTCTCATGCTCCGTTGCTCCAAATCATATCAATGTTGTTCGGTTATTTCTAGAATATCAAAGACGATGGAACACGGGAAACTGGATGGGAGGCTATTGAGAGCGAGACACACTCACAACGGGGTCCCTTCGTCAGCTGCTCCTTTGCTCCGTCGTCGCCCGAGGGCTCTCCATACTATCAAAAAGTGGGCGGAGCCTAAGCGGAAGGAGCAGGCGAAACGAGACTGCAAAAGAGAGGAAAAGAGAGAAGAAAAAAAAGGAAAAAGAAACATCTTAGACTCCTGGCGAAATATTAAAACAGGTGCATTTCATGTTGTTGATCCAGCATTTGAAGATTCTGTCAGTTCTCTGTCAATTCGTGGGTGCCGAATCCGACGCCAGCTGTGTGAAGAAACTCATTCAAGAATAAACAATCACATAAAAACTTGAGCAGTGGCAGAGCACCGAGTAAACTTTCTAGATTTATTTTTCAATCACAATCCGAAATAAATTAAAAATGCTATACATGACATATACAAAGAAAAAGAAATCAACCAAACCCGACGACAAGAAAAGGTAAAGCGTGCAAATAAATTATTAGCATGATAAAATTATCATCACTCCAAATGCTTCTTGAATATTGAGTTCAGCATAAAGTTAAAATCATGATCATCGTGGATTATGTGCGAGCCTAAAATTAACAGAAAAACGGCGCCAATAGCAATGTGCACGAGACTGTGTGAGAGACCAGGTGTCGTGGCGAAGATCTGAGAAATAGAAATCTAAATAAGAGATTTGAGAAAGCGAATGAATCTTACCAGATAGGAGAATGAGGTAGCGAAAAGTGAAAAGACAAGGAGAATTGACGTTTTTAGAGTCGGTAGAACGATTGTGAACGATGGTGCTTGTTCTCCGAGATATTGTCGAATAGTTTTCCAGCTGAAATTAAATATCAGGATTTTTATTTTCGCTGATATGCTTCCACAGCTATACAATACAGCTTTCTCATATTTTTCAAACGAGTAAAAATAAAACTTACTTATAAATGATTCGAATGCTCATATTGATAATATTCGCAACAATGAATCCCGCTGAATTCATGTAAATGCAAAGCACATAGTTCATGAACAAGTGGATTGCCGAAGTGACGAACAGGAACTTTCCATGGGAAAAAATCTGATAATTATCCATACTCGCCATCGCGAATCCTTCAGTAATTCCATTGATTGCTGTCACCAGAATATATCCAGAATACAACGAAAGCAGAAGTGCACCACCATTATCAGATAGTAATTTTCCTCCGTAAAGTGAAATTGCAGTGGGAGAATACGGTACTCCAAAGACACAAACAACGAATCCAACAACTCCGAAACCATGAAGAATCATTGAAAGATTCTTAACCAGTTCATCGTGATTGTCTGTATTCTTGTTGAAAACACTGCTCTCCTTCCGAATCGTATTTGAGAAATACGCATTGCAGTTCTCATCAATCGGTGACAATATCGTTCTTACGATGGTGCTTCCAACCCGTTCCACAGCATCGTATACAGCTGTAATTTCACCAAGTTGAAAATACAATTGATGCTATTGAGAAAAAATACCTTGTTGTTTCAAGCTGAGCAATTCGGTGAACGTCATGATATATGAGCTTCCATCGGTGAGCAATTGCTTCAGAATAGAGTGAGAGAACATTGTGACCACTGCATTTAGAGAATCCCGATCAATTCCTTCGCTGGTTTTGGGGAAAAGATCCGAGTAGGAAGAAAACTGCTCTAGCTCCGGAATTGACCTATTCTTGATATAGACGTAGAAGGCGATGAAATTGAACAGCAGATAAGCAATAGCACCAAAATATTGAGAATATGCGAACAGATCGAGGTGATACACTTCAGGGAACATGAAGAGACCGGCCAGCACGAAAATTCGTTTCACACAAATTAGAATCCCCTGTCCGATCGCGAAATGAAGACCTAGAGATCCCGATGTGGATTCCAGTCTGAAAATGGCTTTTATATATATGGATAGACTAAGCCACAAGTTCTCACCTCAGGGATAATACGGAGAATGGCTCTGCGATTGACTCCATGATAGCAGAAATGGGGAATGAAAGAAGAATCATCCAGGATACATCTACAGAAGTTGATGAAAAAGCACACCAAAGGTACACACAGATGAAACTGAGTATCGTTGAAATAATCGGACTGAGCCAGAGAAGATTGATAAACTTCGGTACAGATCCCCGTATGATTTCAGCTTTTCGTAATGGTTCTCGTGTCAGGAAAAGTACGGTGGTATAGAGTAGAGTTAGTCTGAAAGAATGCATTGTTATACGATAGAAAACAAATTGTAAGAACGAACCTAACATTGACTAGTCCTAGAACATCGTTGTCAATCCTTCGCAGTAGGTACATATTGATGGCAAACGATATTATCCGAGCAATTAACTGTAAAACAAGTTGGATTCGAGTTTCAGTAGTTAGAGGTGCAATATTACCTGCCCTCCTAAATTATGTTTGAGTGAAGAAAAAAGAGATGTCATGGTTTGAAGATCTGTAAAAAATAGTTGTTGAATTTCTTGAACTTTGTATGCAATTAAAAAGTAAGCTATCGGTACAAGCAGGCCAAAAAAATCATGAATAACTTCGCACTTTTAACTAAACTAGAGTCAGTAGAATCCCCCATGGAACAGAGAAAAGCGTTGCTAAATTATTGACCCCTCTGGTTGTGTGTGTCCATTTATGCGAACGCTTCAGCAATGCATAGAATGAGAGAGGAATAGAGAAAGAGTACTAGAGCCAAAGAAGTGCATTAACTCAGAGTTTGAGAGAGTTTAATTTTATGGATGCCCATATTCTGGATGCATATTTTCCATGGCCATTCATAACTTGATAAATGTCTAGTTATTTTTTTCTCCAAGATCCCAGCGAAGGCTAATTGAAACTGTGTTGTCTTCTGGCATTTTCATCCCTTCACACTCAAAGCTCGTATTCCATTTCAGTTTATATTGATCGTAGAGCAACTTGACTTGACTACAATGGACTGGAACACAAATCACAAGGTCGACTATTTGATCATATGGTCTGACAACTCATCACAAGTTGTAGTACTTGTGATGAACTGTACCCAAAACACAGTTAAGACGACGTCGCATTGTTGGATGCTTTACTGATACAGTATCCACAGAAGTCTCAATTCTACAGTCGGAAGTCTCAATTCTATAGATCCGTCAAGCTACAGTGAACTACAACGAACGATCAATCACAAATTATGGCGTGATAATTGAGGGCGTTTTCGATAAGGACACATAAGAAACAATGCTCAATTCTCAGAAAGTGGACGGGAACCTAAACCACAAACGCGCCGAAATCCGGTATTCTGATTTCGACAGTACATGTTCGAGCAAAAGTACATGATTTAGTAAATCGAAGTTTTTCATTCACATAGAACTAACCGAAATAAAAAATGAAAAGAAAATTTGAATAAGTGTGTCTCTGTATGGGGAAAATGAAATTGCTATAAATAGAGAGTAGATGAGGACAAACCGAACAATCGGAAAGAATACCAGGACGCCGTGAAGTTTTTACAAGTTCGAATAAGTCGAAAATTCATAAATAATTGGGGGCGACATATTTGTTGCACAAACGAAAAAAGGCATGAGAAGTGTAGTAATGGTGGGGAAGCTCAGAAAGGATGAGAATATAACTTCAGCCTATTGAGCTCGATCCCAATTAAGAAAGAGCAATGACAAGTACGTACAACAAGTCAACAAGGAAATGTTGGCGGCTGAATATGTAAGAGAATGGTTCAAGGGGTTTTCAAAAATGGAATAGGAAGGGATGAGCAATAGGAATATCAGAGAACCGAGTTGTTTAGAGATACTGTCCAAGCCAGCGGATTCCCTCTCCGTATCCTTGTCGCTGAAGAACAGAACACATGAATACTTCCATAGGCCGAGAAGCCATTTCGTTGCGAGAAACGTCTCCTAAAAACAATTTGGTTTTAGCCGACAACCACGAAATGAAGAAAAGCTTACCCTTGCCAGTGCACATGTGCTGAATGTTGAGCTGCCACTTCAGCTGATCCTCACTCAGAGCTCCTGGCTTGTCAATCTTGTTTCCGAGGACAAGAACTGGAACTGAAGCAATTTGTTCATCCTGGAGCAAGGATTCGAGCTCAGCGCGGCTTTCTTGCATTCTCTCCGCATCAGCCACATCAATCAAGAACACAACAGCGTCCACAGCTGGGAAATAGTCCTTCCAGACTCGTCGAGCTGTAAGCAATTATTGACGTAAATAATGAACACTTTGCAAATACCTTGGGCATGACCACCGAGATCGTATGTGGTGAACGAGATTCCTCCCAGGGACATTTGCTCGGATGCTGAAATAAGTTTTTTTTTTGCTAGCCGGTTCTGTTGTTAACGTCATATTCGTAGTACTTGATAAACGAAACCGGTTTATCAGATGACGCAAAAGGGGAAATATTAGCAGCTTCCTCAGGAACAAGATCAAGCTTAACTTTTTCCAACTCTTTTCAAAGCATCAGCCTAATGAATGCTTAAAAAAGCTGATTTACAACCGAGAGCGATCCAATCTGGCCAAAAACGACTCACTTGGATGCAGAGTGGGGACGTGCTGAGCAATTCGGTCATCCTTGAGCATGTGAAGCAGCGTCGTTTTTCCAGCATTATCAAGTCCCAAAAATACCAATTTTCCCTTTTTGTTGGCCAGCCCTGAAAACATGATACAGTTTAAAAAGAACAACTATTACGAGCACAAACCGAGCATATTGAGCACTCCGCTGAACCAGTCCCATAGAAACGACATATTGAACCTGAAAAAGCAATTCAAATGATACACAGTAAGCTAATGACACACCGAACAAAGAAAATATGTCCTGATCAAAGAGAAAATGAACTAAAATAGAGAATATCAAGTGAAAACGGCGACAAAAGGAAAGAGAACAAGGCGGCGACAAGCTGTGTATCTGGTGTTACTGCCACAGAGACAGCGACACGCGCTTCCACGTGTACCGATGAAAGAGAAGATACGCAGATGATAAGTAGAAAAATGATCTAATGAAAATGAAGCTGTTCCGGAGTTTCAGAGTTGAGTTAAAAAGAAATCTGAAGAGTGCTGACGTGTCCAAATGGCAACTGACACGAAAAGGGCGTCAGTGGGAGGGAAGTGCGTCAGCTGGGCACTAGGCGCACTTTTTGAGAGGGAAAGGGCGGAGAAACGAAACGAATGTGAATCGTTATTTCAGGGATGATAAGGAAACCAAAAGAAAACATAGTTAAAAAACCATTTTAATATCACAGAAATTCAATTTTCTCAAAAAATCAAAGACATCTGTTGTCAAAAATAATAAGCAAATCTGTAAAAGATAAAAGTTTAGGGATGAGTGATCACTAGTGATCAAAGCTTAGTTTAAAAACAACAACATTCATGATCCAACTCGGAAAGCATGTGTAATCTGACGTATGAATTTAGTACAAATTAAAACAGCTGAACTCAAAAAGTCGATAATTTTACGGATGCATGAAAGCAGCAATACGATTGATACTCCATTTCCTGAAGTGAAAGTATTTATTGCGTCTGTTTTTAGATATCTCAAAAATCAGAAGCTCCAGTCGATTTTGAGGTGAAGTTTTGAACTAATATAAGAACTGCGCCTTTTAAACGAAAAACTTATTTATTCTCTGAGAAATCTAGAATCAATTAATCAAGACATCATGAAAAGAGCAATGAAAATCGGAAAATAACATAAAATTAACGAGTTCTCCTTCTGTGTCTCTCTTCCTCTTGATATTGAATCCACTCTCTGTAGCACTCCTCATCATCATCAGAATCGTCACTGTTCATTCCTTCTTCGTATCTCTTGGCCATTCGTTCGTAGTATCTCTGCTCTCTCAACTCCTCCATTCTCTCTTCCTCTGCTTCTTGTCTTTTGAAATACACCAGTGCGGCTCCGAAGGCCAGACCAACAAGGACGAGTGTCGACACGACGAAGATCCCAAATTTAACGTACTGATGATTGTAATCCCACCATGTGTTGCTCTTTCTGAAAATTCGAAAGTGGAACATTTCATTTTTGCTGAAAACAACTTACGAGACTCTGTCGATTGCTTCGAGGGCTCTATGGACTCTCTTCAATCCTAACAAGTTCTTGTACGTGTCTTTCACTTTCTTTTGGTGATCCACGAAATCCAGATCAAAGATCCCATTCAAAGCACTTTCCAAATCAGAATTATTGAGTTTTCCATCAATTTCCTTCGCGAATTCCGTCCACTCCTCGGTTTTGATTTCAGGATTCACGATGTCTGCAAGATTCTCGATCAGCCATCGCACTTGGATTAACTCTTCCAACGGTTCCGGTTCATAGAATCCTTTCCTTTTTATAATCTCCTTCTCCATTGTCTCGAACCGATTTTTCAGCAACTTCAGATCCTCGATCTTCTGATGATAAACTTTCCGGTAGAGATCCTGAGACAATTTATTCTGAATCTGATCACCAATTTTGTCTGCGGTTTTGAAAAAGTTGTGGAAGTCGTCCCTCTTCTTCAGGACATCATCGAAAAGAGCGAATAGAACCGATCCGGCCATCAGCTTTTCCTTCAACTCGAATCCTTCATTCAGAAGAATAACTTCCTGGTATGATTCTTGTTCCTTCAAACGTTTCAGTTCTTCTTTTTTGATGTCCATCTTAGCGATCCCAGCCTGAATATAAATATTTTAATACTTTCAAGCAACTCAAAATTCACAAATGCGCTTTATTGAACTAAAGTTTGCTCTTGTTCCATAGAGCGCATTTGCATTGGAATACAAATACATACCTTGATAACCTTCTCCAACTCTCCAACGTCTTTCGTTAGTCCACTGAAGACCCCATTCGATTTGAATGTTTCCTTGTGTCCTTTGACGAATTCCAATCCGGATTTGACTCGAGACATGTAATCTTTCGTGTCGTTCATTCGCTTTGTGAAGGAGCCAATTGCTTCGTTTATCTCTTTTTCTGACACCTCTGCCAGTGCTTTGAACCCAGAAATCGATTGAAACTTTGTGGCAACTTCTTTGAATTCATCGACTATATTCAACAACTTAGCGGACACATTCGAAAAACTATCTCTGAGCGGCTGCAAAGCTGTTCTTAGACTATTGAATTCGCTGGCTTTGGATTGTTCTCCTGCAACTCTTGCAGCCAAATCACTGATTGTCGAAGATTTTACGAAGTCCGTCGTGCCTTTCAACATGGTGATTTTCTCCGTGACTGCTTTGTACAGTGAAATTCCTTCCTGTATAGTGCCGTATTCCTCGATGAATTTTTGGAGTTTCCCGGAAAGAAGTGATATGTTTTTAGTATCCAAACTGTCCCACGTGGAGCTCAAATTTCTGACCGAGAATGCAGAACCCGCAATAAGATCCAGAAGTGTTGACATCTGCAGGGAACCATCCTTCATTGCCTGAGTGTCCATGATCTTGCTGACATTGGTCCAGAAGTTTTGCATGGATGCTACAATCGTGAAAACTGGATCCATGACCTTCTTCAATACATCCAACTTCTTTCCCTCGTTCAGCGACTTCCTAAGATATGAACGGTCCAGATCCTTTCTCAATAAGTCGACATCCAGAAATCTGTCAGGAAAGACGCCGGTCCACTTTCTACCTTCGCTTGAATTCTTACTGGCACCATCCGACAGAATAGAAAAAGATTTCAAAACTTCAGCAGGATTTTTGAATGAGGGTGACTTCGATACGAGATGTTCCAGTTTGGTTATGTCTTCCCTTCCGATCGTTTTCGGGGCAGTTTTTGAGACGTTTCCAGCAAGTTCAATTATGTTCCTGATAGGTTGGAACGTTGGAGAAAAGTGTTCCGTATGGGCAAGGATTGGAAGTTGATTCATCACTTTTTCAAGCTCCGCCGGGAAGTTGATGAGTGCAATAGATGCTTTTTCGGTTGCCGTTTTCATTTTATCAAGCTCCTCCTGCTTATGGTATGGCGACTTAGTCGTTTGAGAATCACTTGACTCCGTCTCCACGGAAAAATTACACATTGACTGCAGGTGATCGGAATATGTTTGCAGGTTGCCCAAGAGATTGGACGTTATCTTCTCTACTGCCATCCACCCTTTCATCGTGTCATACATTTGACTCATCTCCTCCTTTGTAGCTAGAGGTGCCGCTTTGACAATCATCTGATGAGTTTCCGTCATATTATTGATTGTCTCCAAATACGGCCCAGCATCAAAAATGTCCTTCTTCAAATTTTCCAGCTCCTTGACCACACGTTCCGTCTCTTTCGCATCAATATGAATCAAACTTTTGGCGATTGAATCGTTAATGTTGAAGAATCCCGCAAGAACATGGGTATCGCTTGTAGGTTGAATTAGTTCAGCGAGGATGTGAAGGCCAATTGTGAGACGAGCATGGGCACCGATGGAGTCGGACAGTTGGGTGAAGATTGTTCCTGAAAATGGGGATTTTTTAGCTTTTGGAAAACTTGTTAAAGAAATTTTGTTGATTTTATAATTCTAAGATTGAGATTATTCCTAGATCTTTGACAAGTTTTCAAAGTTCCTGTATTCTCTCTAGCGTTCCTTTTTTGTGAAAAGGAGAAAACATTTCTAGGATACCAGCGTGGCAAGTGGAAATCCTCAAAAAATCGGAAAATCTCAACCAAATATCCACGTTTGCCACGGTGGTTGGAGGAAAGCAGATGACAGCTTTCCTCCAACCACCGTCTAGACAAAGAATTCGTTTTTTGAACAGTTTCATCCCAAAAGTCCAAAATCTAGTACAAATCTTCCTGGGAAAACTGTAGTTTTTCAAAAGTGAAAACCAAGTCCAGAGAACCAAGTTAATTTGTTATCTGTCTCTTCCGTTACAAATTCTCGAATTTTACGTTTCTAAACCCTCAAATATATATCTTACTTCTCTACTCTTCCCTAGAAATCACAGACTCCGTCCACTGCACGCAAAACATAGTGGACGGCGGAACCCGTGAGATGTCCGTACACGCATCACCACTACACCTGCCGACGGGCGTGTTCGCGTTTACGCCATAAAATTGTGCATGCGACGGAGAAGCCAGTTTTCCCATCAAAAGTAAAATTAAAACTAACTTTTTGAACCACTGGAAGGTTTGGTAGGAGGAGGAGCAGTAGAAGGGGTGGGTGGAGCAGAGGTCTCGGTAGTAGATTGACAGTTGAAAGTCGACAGAGTTCCGACGAGGAGTAATGTGATAACTGAAAATCAAGCGGATTTCATTTGATTTCAGGATTCAGATGACTCACTTTTCATTATTTCGCTTCGATTGGAGAAAGTTTATCACAAGAACAGGCTCTTTTTATTTTGACAAGAGCAGTGAATGGGCGGTTTCAAGCTGGCGAATTAGAGAGGGAAAATCCACGTCATCATTTGTTTTTTACACGATTTCACGCGGAAAATATTTTCCACGTGAATCCATTTCCTCCTTTTTGGTGAACTGTCGCGTTTATACGAATTTGAGTGGTTCTCTCAGCATCATCTGAATTGTTGAAAAGGAATGTTTTAAAAAACGTCTGGAATGGAAGGGATGAAGTTCAAAAAGTTGATGGATTTTATCCTTTTGAGGTAGCTGATTCCCATTGGATGAGAAAGGTGTCTATGAGATATCGGAAGGTGTCAGAATTAATGTCGAGATTCTTATTATTCATAAGATGTAGAATATTCTGAAAGATGAAATTATCGTTGGAAACAAATTGAATAAAGTTCTGAAAATTTTTCAGATTCAGGGAAATCGAGAATAGCGAATAGAAGAATTGAAAGAATTAAAAAGTGGATCAATCTGGAGAAAAAGAGGAAACGGGTTGGATTAATTGTTTTGAGGTACATGAGATACACCGCGAGAAAAAGAACAGTAATCCAGAAAGCATCAGTTTTCCAGAACCTACTCCAGATGTTTTCGTAGAGAAATAACCAGAATTCTTCGAGCTTTGAAATCAAGATCTGAATTATACTTTGACGTTTTTCATTTCAGAATGGCGATCTCTGAGGTTGAACGCAAGGAATCTAAACTTTCCAGTTTGGTGGATTTCTCTGCTTTAACCTACCACAATCTGAAATCTAAATCATGTCACATAATCGACAGAACTAGCTGACCGGTCAAGATGAGATTGAAAAGGCGTGAATTTCATTACTCATTGATCCTGTCCACTTCCAAAATGAGAGATTTAGCTTAATGTAGATGTCTTCGCTTTCCGAAAAAACATGTTAAAAATCACCATTTTATTTGAAATTAGATTAATTTCAGTCAGTGAAACATCTACTACTCAAAAACAAGACACAAATAAGTAAGAGAAAAATAAAATAATCGGGGGTTCAACAGTATATACAGACAAAGTGAGGCGAAGAAAGACGAGAAAAATTGGGGGTTGTTTTGAGCAGAATGTCGGCGAGCAATCAAAACGAGATCAGAGCGAATGAGCACCTATTTCGATCTATCGCTTAGTGGGTGCGGTATCCACCATCTGGCTTAGCTGGGGCCTCGGTGGCGGAGTATCCTCCTCCGGCGGCTGGCTGCTCTGGCTCAACATGGGTCTCCTCAGCTGGTTGCTCATCATCGTAAGACTCTTCCTTGGTCTCGACGGCTGGGGCGGTTTGCTCATATCCTGGCTTTTGCTCCTGAAAGTGAAAATTTGTTGTTGGGAGAAAAGAAAAGGATGAGCCTGGATAGACAGGCAGTTAAAAGGAAACTGTTGAGTCTTTGTGATATGAATAAAGAAATCAGGACAATCCTAAACATACAGTGAAAGTTGGTGCTGGTGGAACATAAGGGGCTGGTTGTGGTGCAGTCTCCTCAGCGGTAACCTCTTCAAAAGAAGAAGAGGATTCCGTTGGTTGAACTGGTGCAGCAACTGGTGCATCGGTCTCCTCTTCGTATACCTCTTCTACTGGAGCCTCAGTTTGTTGTTGAACTGGGTACTCAGTGACTTGTGGTGCAACTGGGGCAGAGGTTTCGAAAGTCTCTGGTGCTGGTGCAACTGGATCAACGTGTGGTTGTGGTTGTGGCTCAACAACGACTTGTGGCTCAACAACTTGTGGCTCAGTGACTTGTGGTTCTGGTTGGACTGGGTCAACGTGTGGTTGTGGTGCTGGCTCGACAACTTGTGGCTCTGGGACTGGCTCGACAACTTGTGGCTCAGCTGGCTCAACAATTTCCTCTTCATATTCTTGTTCATTAGTAACCTCGGTGACTGGCTCGACAACTGGGGCAGAGGTAGCAGCTGGAACTGGAGCTGGGGCTGGCTCTTCAACGTGGGTCTCTTCCTCAACATGTGGCTCCTCAACGTGGCTCTCCTCCTCAACATGGGTCTCCTCGTGGGTCTCCTCGGTTGGGGCAACTGGGGCTGGTTGCACGTTCTCGTAGGTTGGAGCTGGGGCTGGGGCAGAGGTGGCAACAGCGACGATCTCGGTTTGTTCGGCCTCAGATCCTCCAGCAGCTGGGGCAGATCCTCCTTGTGCTCCGTATCCCTCCTCGGCGGTCTCTCCGGTTTGGATAGTGTTGGTTTGCTCGACAGTAGAAGCAGCTCCGGTCTCTTCTCCGTATCCTCCAGCGGCAGAGGATCCTCCTTGTTGGGAAACGGTTCCCTCGGAAGTGACAGAGGTGGCATCAACATGAACGGCGGCTGGTCCTTGTTCGTATCCAGCTGGGGCGACAGCTCCTCCCTGTTGTTGGGAAGTGTATCCTCCGTTCACAGCGGCTGGTCCTTGGTTGTAAGCTCCTCCGGCAGAGACTGGGGCTCCGGCTCCGGCGTATCCTTGGGAAGCGATTTGTCCCCCTTGGACGGCTCCGGCGTATCCTCCTTGAGCTCCTTGCACGGCGGCTCCAGCATATCCTCCTTGAGCTCCTTGAGCTCCGGCGTATCCTCCTTGGGCTCCTTGAGCTCCAGCATATCCTCCTTGAGCTCCCTGGGCTCCAGCGTATCCTCCTTGAGCTCCTTGGGCTCCAGCATATCCTCCTTGGGCGGCTCCTCCGTGGATTCCGGTATCATATTGTCCTCCGGCTCCAGCTGATGGGTAAGAAGCTCCTCCGAGTCCTCCGAAAGCTGGTGGTGGTGGTGAAGGTGGGGCAGCATATCCGACTGGAGCTCTTGGGTATCCAGCGGCTGGGGCAGCGTAACTAGAAAATGAAAGGAATAGAATACGAATGTTGTGAAGAGAATACTCACGCAGCAGCAGAAGCTCCACCACATGGGTTAGCACAGGCTGGCTGGGATGGTTGGCAGCAGCCACCTCCTCCACCAAGACCTCCAATGCATCCGAGAGCTGGGGTAGCAAGAAGAGCAATCAACAAATACTGAAAGAAAAGAGAAAGTGAGAAAGGTAATAAAAATGAAAAGGAGAATATGAACTCACACTAGCCATGACGACGACACAATTTGTGTGTTAGAGTGTGTGTAGTAGCGTAAAATGAAAGATTCGGTCAGCTTAAGTAGTGCCCTTGTCACTCCTCCCCTCACCTTCTCCGGCTGTGTGAAAGAGAAAGGCGCTGGCGCAACATGGCGGAGGGGGCAAGAGAGAAGAAGCCGCTTGCGTAAAACAGTTTTCTGAAATCGAACCTGGGGACGTGTGTCTCTCCATAAATGACACAATATATCGCCTCGGAATGTGGTGTACTATTGGGGGTAAGCAAGCCATCTAACACCCCCCGGCTATGTGTCGTCGCACGGGTGACCAGTGCCACCTTGACAAAGGACCGGTATATTTTTGAAGAGCGGAGTGAGAAGATGGTTGAAAAAACGATAGATGAATGGCAAATTAGGAAGATTCGATATTCAGATAGCTTATTAAAACATCCTGGCATGAAAAAGAGCAACGGAACTTGAAAACATAGTGTGAATATTACAGCCGGTGTTCTTCTAATACTTCCTCCGTTTTCATTTCTGTGTGTTTCAGTCTAGAAGTCTTCTTAAATATAAAGGATAGAACATTTGTGTGAGATTAATTCATTTGAGATCTTCTAGGAGTCTTCGTTGGAATCGGAAAGGGTCGTTCTTTAGGATAGTTTCTGAAGTCAAGGTGTGCATTGTGTACTGTCTCGTCTAGTATGGTCTCAGAAGCGCAGATTTCAAACAAAATGATCAGAAAACATTTGCCCTCGTGGTTTGAAATGAGGCTCTAAATTTTTCAACTTCTACATTCTGTTGAAGTAGCGAAGATTAAAATTTCTTTTTCCCTTATAGTCAGCATCTTGAGCATCCACACTTACGTTCCTCTTCAACTCCATCTTAGCAGTTTTAATGCTCCACGCCTTGCCAGATTCCTTTTCCATCACTGTGATCTCTCATCTTCCCGTCCATCTCATCCCATTCTCAATTATGCAATCCGCCATGATTCTTCTCCTAGCTATCCCATTTCCTCAATCCGTCTGACTCTTTTATCGGATCCTTCTTCTTTCAGTGCGGTCGGCACCATTCCGTCTTTATTCAATCGTTTCCATTTGTTTCATTAGCTTCTCTCAAATGTCTCCATCATCTTCTCTCCCCTCCTATTGCGTAACCGATTGTTGCGCGGAGAAAACATTTTTTCGATTGATAAGCGATTCACTTGATTAATTGCCAGCCGTCCCGATCAGGACCTAAGCTTTTTCCCTTTCGTTTCCAATATGTTAGGTGTAACGAAGCGAGGTGCGGAGGACACAAGGTATAAAGGGTTTCGATGACAGAGAGAGGGGGATATCTTCTGAGCTGATAAACAGGAAAACGTTTCTTCTGCAAAACCTAATCAATCAAAATTCACTCTCTCTTCTTTTCCGTTTTCGAATGAACAAAAAACTTGATTATATCATATTCCGATGAGAACTCTAACACCCACTTGTACTTACAAATCTGATCTTCTGAAGATTTTTGAATCAGAGATTGTTCATTATATTTCTGGTATAAGAACAAAAATGGACAAACGTAGATGTAATTTTTCATTATTTGAGCATCCGCTTTTTTTAACATTTTTTGACAAAGTGAAAAAACGCAATCAGTTTTCAAGATATGAAGATTCACAATCTTTGAAAATCGAAAAAATGAGGACATAGATACCTTGTACCATTGCTGTAAAGTAGCATTGAAAGTCTACCAAAACGATAAAAATGAGAAGAGGATATTTGATAAGACCAGTCGTGACTAGATTTTACCTGAGGAAATGTGTAAAAATATTGTCTGAATAGTCTGATTTCACTGTCAGAATTCTAATTTCGTCAATTTGGGTGGTAGGTACAATTTCATGTACAGTAACTATTGGAGCTCTCCAAGGTGTTGGCTCCGGAGAACCAGGAGCATTAATACAGTAGAGAGTAAGAAAATAGTTCCAAACTTTTTTTGCTCCATAGAATAATAGTCCTCCTTTCAAAGCTTTGTTATTTCCGGTGATTCAGCATAGGCTTGCAAAGAATCACATGCAACATTTTTGCATACAAATTGGAAAATGACAAAGCTATTCTCCTTCGTACCGCATTCCAATTCAATTACTCAAACTTTTCCGACCACCAATACATTCGTTGAATTCATGATATCTTGTGAGAAACAAAGGTTCTTATTCTTTTCTGTTTTATTGAGAACAAAAATTGAATGATTACGAACAAATACACTATCATATCTATCAGTTTCTTTCCGATGAAAAAATCCAGTTGTCTCATAGAAAATAGCTTGATCATATCAACCAAGCATAATGTCTAGTCTGCAGATGAATATGATATAACCTTGGCTTCATCTGCCACGTCATCTAGCTTCCCATCATCACCAAACACCAGGTACCTCCGTGATCGTGGCCACTCTTCCGGTTCTTCTCCAGAAGTCTTCGAGGAGTGACTCTATAAACAGACAGTCGATGTTAAGCATGTAAAATTGCATTCAACCCAAAAATTCTGCCAATTACGCAATCCTCCTGGTCTCTCTTCTCTCCACGACAACGACGACTTCTTCCTTTTTTCACCTCTTCTGTCTTTTTTCGGCTTCTTCTTTTTGCTTCTGGCAATGAAATTCGTTTTATCGCTCTGTGGGATCCGATCGGTAGCAGATGCCTTCTCTTCTTCGTCTCCAAAATCCTTCATTACGCAATTTTGCGACGAGTTTCTGTTGTTCGGCGACGCCTATCATACCTTGGTTGACCTTGACAGAATCAAGCTTCTTCTCCGTGATTTTTATCTTTTTCACAGCTTAAGCTTTCGGAGGATCAAGACAAAGAAAACGGGGGAAAAGAGAAGAAAGGGAGCGGAATAATGGAAAATAAGTTATTTATTAAGAAGAAAGTCTTCTGAGAGAAGGGAGAAACAAAATATACAGAAAAAGTGGAAAACATCGGTTCGTTTGGGGAGATGAGGGGAACGAAATTGAAATGCTGAGCATTTGATAAAATATTATTAACACTTTGGGAAACAAATTATCAACTGGCGCCTAGTTTGCACATTGAGATGAGATGAGGAAAAGTCGAATGAAGTAAAATAAAAGAAGAAATCATGGCAAATGCTTAGAAGATCCAAAATCTTCTTCCGTAGGGGTTGGCATTCTCGATAGTCTCGATTTGAATGGGCTCGCTTACTTGCTTCGTCTCAGCTCCTTGCACCTGAAGAAAACATTTGAGATAATCGTTTTGGGTTTCTTTGCGAGTCCTGATAAATTATAGTATTTCTGAACATTTGTTATTAAGTTTTGCACGACATAATGCAAAACTACAAAACGTCTCGAATTGTCTGTTTAAAGTTAGATTTCACTTCAAGATTTGCGTGCAATCTAAACTTCCATCATACCCGCAGCTTACCCATTACACACTTAAAAATAACATAGTAATCTTGGTTGCATAACAGAAAAACGTGTCAAGTTTCGAACCCGGAAATGCCAAGAATGCAGAATTACAATGTGTTCAACTGTATAGAACGACTACGTCACAAACGTGTTTTCTTTCTGGTGACATGCATAATATCTTCGGGAACGGAAAAAAGTGATACCTACCTTTGCGAACTTGCTTCCGTATTCTCCTAGGTTTGGCACAACATCGGTTTCCGTGGAAACCTGAATGAAAAGGGTGAATGGAGTGGCCGGAAGAACGAAAAAGTGTTACCTTGTTCTCAACAGATTTCTCCTCATCATAGTCGCTTCCACTTGATGTCTGAGCTGGTACTGATGGTTCCGGCTGTGAAAAGTGAAACTTAGTCATGCGAACAGAAAACGAAAATGTTTCAAACAACTACCTGAGTTGGAGCTGCTGGCTCTTCCTTTGTCTCTTCGCGAGATGTGATGTTCTCGAAGAATTGAGAAACTGGGGCAGCAGAAGTTGGGAGGACTTCAACAGTAACTTCAGCGATTGGCTCTTCAGTAATGGTTTGGATAACAGCTGGTTCTGGTTGAAGTGGAACTTGAGGGGTGACAACTTCATGAACCTCAATTGGCAATTCGAATTTGATGGATGGGACTGGCTCCTGAGTAGTCACTTCGACACGGACAGCTGGAGCAACTGGTTGGAGATGAATTTCTGGTTGAGCTTTTGGTGGTTCCACGTATCCGACGGTGGTCTCGGCGGCTGGAGCAGAAGTACTTTGTGGTTGGTAGGTGTCGATTGGCTGGATTGGCTGTGGAATGATTGGAGCAGTCTCTTCTGGAACTGGAACAACTGGAGCTGGGTTGGATGGAGCAACATTGTGGGATGGCTCAGCGGTTGGAACATCTTTTCGGTCTTCGTTCAATGGAACAGAGTCATAATCATCTCCCCCGGTTTGAATGATATCTGTCTTTTGGTTGGAGTTTGGCTCAACGGTGACTTGATTGAAATCCAAGTTGCTGGCTGGAGTAGAAGAAGCAGTATCAAGCTGAAAAATAACTTCAATTTTTTCTACGTGTTCTAGTAACTCACAGAGGCAAGAAGTTCGTTAACAGTGGCTTGCTCGTTAGATGGAATATTGGATGGCTGGTCGTAGTCTGATCCTCCATTAGCCTCGATTCTGTCTTCTTCAGCAACAACCTTCTGAAATTTTGAGTATTTTCAAAGTTATGAACAAATAAAACGTACCGTCTCTGGAACGAACGAGTGTGTTGGAGCTTGGGTGGCTTCTGGGACAAAGACTTGAACGACATGAGCTGGTTGAAGAGGGGCTGGTTGAATTGGAGCTGGCTGGATTGGTTGAATTGGTTGAGGATGGATAGTCTCAACAACAGTTTGTGGAACAGATGGAACATTTGGAGCTGGATGAGAAACTGCGACATGTGGCTGAACTGGATGAACGACTTGTGGAACTGGATGGACTGGCTGAACTGGTTGTGGAACGAATGGAGCAACTGTTTGAAGAGCAACTTGTTTTGGATATGGGGTGGTGGTCTCGAAGGATTGAACGATTTCCTTGACGATGACGGATTCAGGAACAACACGTTGCTCGTTGGACTCGATGGAAGAGGATGCAGATGGAACACGGACTTGATGGGTTGGATGATGTTCAGCAGAAGAGGAGGCAGAGGAAGACGAAGAAGATGAGGATGATGCAGCTGGACGATGAAGAACTTGTTGTTGTGGTTGAGCGCTGTGAGTCTCGGTAATAGATTGATGCTCGTCGCCATAGGTATTTTGGGCGTTTATCGAGGTGACAATCTGAAAGAATACCAAAAGTTTCAGTCTCGACATAGTCAATTCGATGTTTCAAATTTCTCGTACTCACATTATTTGGTGAAGCCACTGCTGGCTCGACAACATGCTCATCCAGAACTGCACTCGCAGGCATGACCTTGGTGAGAACCTGGGCTGTGTTCAATACTTGTTCCTGTTGTTGTGTTGGCGCAACAATGACGGTTTTCTGTAATGCCATTACCGGTTATCACCCATTTGAGGAAATTAACGATGCGGAACTATACCTCGTAAGCCACGGGTTGTCCTAGCAATGGCAGTGGTTGTACTTGGTGGACTGGTTCGGCAAGATAGGCTCCTCCAGCTGAGACTGCTCCAGTTTGAATGGAACCGTAGCTAGCTCCTTGGTGAGCTCCAGCATATCCTCCCTGGATTTGTTGGAACTGTTGTGGTTGTGGTTGTTGGAAGACATTAGCTCCTCCGTATTGAGGTTGCTGTGGTTGATAGGCAGCTTGCTGGAATGGAGCAGCTGGGGCTTGTGGGTAAGAAGCAAATGGAGCTGGTGCCAATGGAGCAGCAGCGTAGACTGGAGCCGGAGCAGCACCTCCTCCACATGGGTTTCCACATGCTGGTTGTGCAGGAGGGCAGCATCCTCCACCACCTCCACCAAGTCCAAGACCCGGTAGACATCCGATAGCGGTGCCGAATAAAGAGGATAACTGTAATTAATATGACGGGTGAGATGAGGAAGGAATAGGTGGATATGAGGAAATGGTTATAGGTTTTCTGGAGAATAACGCCTAGACGTTATTGGATTTTCATGGAGGGAGGATGCAAAAGTTGTTGGATCGTGTACTTGGAATTCCAGAACCTTCTAGATCACATATAGATTAAGGATGGTCTTTGAAGTTTCGTGATAGTTTTGTTAGGATAGGATGAACGTAGCGATTTGGCTGGACGAAAGATTACGTTCAACTTCGATGAGCGAAAATTAAACCAATATTAATGATGTCACCATTAGACACTATCTTGATAGATAAGCTAAAGGTAAAAGCTTGAAAATACTCAGGATTTCAAGTAATGAACTCTCGCTTAATCGACTCTTTAAATAACTCAACTAGGTGGGAATTGAAAACTTAACAGAATTCTGAAAATAACCAAACTAGTTCAATATTTGATTTATAAAAAAACAGACCGAACAACGAATTCGAAAGTTTCAAGCGGAAAAAAACAAATAAAACGCGGAACAAAGAAAATATTTTGATTTAAGAGTGTTATTTTTCACCCACTCAAAATTCCCGAATCCGTACTTGATTTCAGTCAGAGATATGGGTAATTAATATGTTTTTCTCAACATAGAATAGTAGATGCAACAATCAGAATGAAGAATCTCCGTATATTTGAAAAAAGAACTCACCAATAGCAAATTGGATACGTATTTCATGGCAGCCCCTCTGAGTGACAAGAAAGTCAGCAGCAATCGGCACAGTCTTCCTTTTATGGCGAAGGAGCCTCTGGTCTGATGTCCACGTACCGTAGCCACACCTCCTTTCAGGTTCGAAATCCCATTCGTTGTCGCCCGCCCGTACTGGACACTCACTGTCTCAGTTTTTCTTATCCATTCTACGTCTCCTCAGAAGCTTCTTATTCTTTCCAAAAAACCAGAGGCGCGCGTTCGGCTTCGGGTTCAATGGGCCGGTAAGAAGCTGCGTCTCCAAGGAGAGACGCTGATATTTCATTATAATGCAACACTATTGATATGGGGGAAGGGTGAGAGGAAATGAAGGAGAGGATTGTTTGTATCATAGTGATCATAAACCCGCCAAAAGGTGTTTTGTGTTGTGCCGTATATCACTCTTTACGGTAGGAGGCTTGTTCCTTGCTTATCTTCCTGGTTACACTGTTTACGCAAAAATTAGGAGAAAATCACAATGATTGTGGAAAATTAACGATGGGGAAGAGGAAACATTTCACTTTCCCATTTTTTCTCGTTCACCATTTTGATTGCGTTGATACGAAGTGAGAGTGGTGAGAGTGGGCTTAGTTTTGAATTAATTTGAGGATGCTGGATTCTGATTTGAGCTTTGACTAACAAAAAAAATGAACAATAATTCCCCAGATGATTAACACATTTGAATTTCTATTACCAAGCTGGCCAAAAGTCCATTTCTTACAAATGCAATCTGAGAATTATTTGTGCAATCACTTTACTATTCTGTGGCATTATTTGTAAAAAAACTGGTAGCTTCAAGTTTTGTTGAGTTCTTAGTGAACATTGCTTTCATTTTCATAGTGAGTAACACTTCCAGTGTGGTTTTGGCAAAGCTCTTGCCATGAAAATTCAAGCTGTAGTTCTAGTGAGAATCTGAACACCCCAAAACATGCTTCATAGATATCTCACTATCCAATTATGAATAGAAAGCTGAGAATTGTCAGAGCGCAGCTTTCCAGTTCATTCTCAGATCAAGCAGTTTTATGCTCAGATTCATTTTCCGTCGCAAACCTCCTATATAAGCCTGAAACATTCAAAGATTCTCCGCTTACCTGTTCTGATAAACATCATTATCAATGTCACTTTTGCATACTCTTTAATCCAGATGTTTATCCCTCATTATCCCAGCCTCACCCTCTGAATCCATACGATTCGGCCATTCGTCAGAATTATCATATCAACTCTCCCTTATTCTTCCCTTTTTCTTTTATCTCTTCCTCCTCTCTACCTACAATTGCCATTTGCATCCTCGATTACGTAACCCGAATCGTATAATCGTATGCGTCTCATACGTATTTGTGGAGACATAAGGCTGGATGTCGTTGCCCCAATGGCAAACTCAAAAAGTCTCGTACCGTAACAAGTTTTAATTGGAACAACGCAATCTCTTCTTTTCCTTCTTTTCTCCTGTGAGACGCTCCTCTTACGCAATTTTTAACGCGCCTACGTTTTCCAGAGAAAAAGGGGGTATCCTAGTCGACAGAATGATTGATTCGAGACGAAATCGACGATCAAGATGTTGCAAAAACGGATATGAAACTTCATTTCGAACTTGATTCCGATGCGCTTTTGGACTCTATTGTTAGCAGTAAACGAACCGTTCGTTTTCGGGATTTTTCCAAGAATGAACAAAGAATATGAAGTTGGCAAAAGATCCAGTTATTACAGGATGATCTTGAATAGTTGGCAAAAAAAAGACTACTGTGTAACTTCTGACGAAGTGAAACAGATTGAAAGTTTGTTAACCGGCGAGAGGAGTAGTTTATATCAAGATAACATTCGAAAAATCCAAAAAGGCGAGATTCAATGATAATGAGTATAGTCAAAGACGATATCCTTCCCATCGTCCTCTTGCACAATCTTCCATAACTTGTGGTTCTTGCATCTGTTTAGAACTTCATCGTTGGCGATTTCAATAGACTTGGCTACTTGAATCCCTTCTCTGAAAATCTTTCTATTCACCCAAATCTTTCCAGAAGATTTACTTAAAGCACTTGGCAACAATAGTGTTCTCTACAACACTTCCAAGTCCTCGATTTCGATATTCAGGGAAAGTGAACTGATGATTTAACTGTCCATGCAATCCTATCATCTCAAATGCCACCGCTTTCTCCTCATGGAATATGCAAACAGTGGTAAGACATTGAATGATTTCTCTGAAGCAAACATTGATACTTTTGATTGAATTGCACTCTCACTTTATCTGAAGAACTCCTTCCGCAGAACGAAACTTCCACGTGGAATAAACGATTTCCGAGTCAGCAATTCGAGTGGAACCAATTGAATAGGAAGCGGAAGGGAGAGTCATTCCCTCAACTTTAGCTTGGATTTCTGGATAGAGAAAGTCTGGAAGGTAGAAGTTGTGACAAGGGACGTTGTAGTCCTCACGGTCATAGTTTTCAATGAAGAACTTTCTTACCTAAATTAGCATGTTTTGGACAAATATTTATTCTAGATTACCGGAATAGAAACTTCAGTTGGTGCAATCAACATCTCAATATTTCCGAGATCAGGTTCCAGTGTCTTAATCTGTTCCAACCCATAGACTACGTCATTCTCATTGACTGTCTGATCGCTTCCGATTGTGAAAGGGAAGATTCTCTTCCTTTTCTTTCTTGTTCATTCTGCCCGAGTACAGTCTCTTGGGACGACAATTATTCGTACAGCGGAGCCGACATGCATATGTAATTGAGTATTGACAGTTTAAGGGAAATATGATGACTTTCCTATTATGCTTATTTACTCATGCCTTATGCGGATCGACGGAGCGTCTTATAGTTGGAGCCACTTGAGAATGTATAGTTGAAAGGACGACTAAGCTCCGCCCCTTTAGTATAAAAGGCTAACGTAGTAACATAAACATTAGTCGAGGATCTCCATCTGAAGGGAGAAGTATGCTCGCCCCTGTTCTCCCCTATTCTTGTACTCAATAAATGATTCATTTATAAACCAAGGGTTTCATCTACCACCTCTGAACAAGATGTTATGGCACTAACGTTTTATCGTTCACACGATCATTAGGATCGGTCTTCAAAATGTTTCTCTAACCACGGATCATTGACTTATAAGCCTTACCGACAAGTATCTGGAACATTATCATGACGAAAAACATAGAAATACTTTGCATTGTTGACTTCCAAGTAGTAAAAATCGCATGGATGATCGGGTATTCTTTTTTCCAATTCAAATTTGGCAGCATTGGCAAACAATGCAAACTTCGGTTTTGATTTGAGTAACGGGATAAAGTTTTCCAATTCCTTGTTAGAAAGTTTGGCTCTATGGGCGAAGAACGGTCCCATGGGAATAGAGCGGTCCCATGATCCCAGAACGGTCCCATGGGACATGAACGGTCCCACGGGACAAGAACGGTCCCACGGGACAAGAACGGTCCCACGGGAAAAGAACGGTCCCTTGGACAAGAGCGGTCCCATGAGCCAAAAAAGGCCAGAGCCCTTATAGAGTAGTTGATTTGTTACAGTATTGTTAACTGATCATAAGTAGCCTTCAAAGCTAACTTGAGTGTCTTTTTTACCAGTTTTCTGACGATCTCATTCAATGATCGTTCGGTTGATGACTCGGTTAACATGCTCTTGCTCTTGCTGGTTGGTAATACCAATATCCTATGTAACACATGTTACTAACATTTCTGCTGAAACTTCTAGCTTGAGATTGACTGCTTCGGCTGACTTTGACTATGTGCCATCGATGTGACTCCTTTTTCAGGTGAGGCACCATGCTAACAGACTATCTCTCACAACTTCGCTAATGTCTTACACGGGTTCTTGCTTGACGGCGACTGCTCTCCGGTCAAGCGAGCTGACTTGTATTTTTTCCGTTCTTGGAATTTGGTACTTTGTCTGGCGTTGTGTTGTTGTCTGGCTAACTTCTGGTGGATAATTGGCCGGTTGAATATACAGTACCGGTCAATAGTATATTACTTTTTGGTGTTTTCAGTTGAAAAACGTCAAGTTCAGGGGTCTGGGAAAGGATGTTAAACATGACCGTTTGATTTGAAACTTTTTGGATGCATACATCAACTCTAGAACTCTATTTTTGTAGTTGGCAACTTTTTTGTACGAACACTTCTAGAAATGATATGTCTCGTGAAATGCAGAAGTTCCTAAAATTGGTGAAAATTGCACTGAAATTGCGGGAATTTTGCATCGGCTCACTTTAAAGGGACATACTGTCTTTAGAAGAGGTCGTACAAAAAAGTTGTCAACTACAAAAATAGAGTTCTAGAGTAGATGTATATACTCAAAAAGTTTCAGATCAAACGGTCAAGTTTAACATCTTTTCCCAGACTCCCAAAGTTGACGTTTTTCAACTGAAAACACCAAAACTTAATATACTATTGACGGGTACTGTATGGAATTTTTATCGCAGAGAGCCAATGCATACAATTCAACTTTAACTGACAGGTAAGAGACAGGTAAATGGCTCAAAAACTATGATTAAAGATACCAAAGTATCAAGTCCAGTCGTCATAATCAATTTCAAGATCCGCTAGAAATTGTGTTCATATTGGAAAACTTTGAATACGATAGTCAGAAAAGTGGTTAAGAGTACCCATGAGTTAACTTTGAAGGCTACTTATGATCAGTTAACAATACTGTTACAAATCAACTACTCTAAAAGGGCTCTGGCCTTTTTTGGCTCAGGGGACCCCTCTTGTCCAAAGGGACCGTTCTTGTACCGTCGGTCCGTTCTTGTCCCATGGGACCGTTCTTGTCCCGTCGGACCGCTCTTGTCCCGTGGGAACGCTATATTCCCATGGGACCGTTCTTCGCCCATAGAGCCGAAAGTTTAGAAAACATTGTAGAGAGTACTAGAAAATGGTTTAGAGAGAATAGACTGATAATTGATAATGATGATATTGCAATTGTCGCTCTATTGATTCCTCTTTCTTTGATTTCCTGTGTCTCTCGTAAGTTTCGAAATAGCTATATTGTGAGCTGAAAGTTTGCATATTTGAAGCAAAAGTTTATTAGCCAAGTAAAAAAATTAGTTTTCCAGTGTGTTGATGGTATCAGTGATATTTTTGTACCGATTCCTCAGTTCCCATATGGGAAATTGAGCTGATAATTTCACTGCCTATGTAATCCTACCATCTCAAATCTGATTGCGTTATTTATAGGAGGACCAAAACCAGAAAGAAGTTCGAGGCTTTTTCTAAAAGAAAACGAAACACTGATACTTTTTATTGGAATTTACTTTCAGTTTATTTGCCGAGTAGTTCCCAGAATAGCTTCCATTCGGAGGTTACGATTTTCGCATCGAAGACTATTTTTTCTGAAGAATTCTGAAGAGATACCAAAGTTAAAAGATGAAAAATAGCAACAAAATCTTTCATTTTTTTGAGATCAGGTTCCAGTGTTTAAACTTTTTCAATGACTGTGTGATCCTTTCCGTTCATAAAAATCTGTTTTCAAAATGTTTCCCTTGGCACGGATCAGTAATTTTTAAGTCTTACCGACGAGTATCTGGAATATCTTCATGACGGAAAACATAAAAATATTTCGTATTGTTGACTTTCAGTTAATCTCATGGATGATCGGGTATTCTTTTTTCAATTCAAATTTTGCAGCATTGGCAAACTTTTGCTTGCATTTGAATGAAGGAAAAATGCCCCTCAGTTTTTTTCCGTTTTTAGTTTACAAAACATGGTGGAATGATGATGTACTAATGCTACTGCAAGGATACTGTTTTTATTGAGGTTTTTTTTTTGTTTTCACTTCGAGTAAAATAAATTATGTAGATCACTGTTAAAATGTAAAATATCTTGAAACGAACATCACAGTTCCGTTGTCAGCTCTTTTCCAGTTGTCTGTTCTTCTTCTTTCTTTGGATACAAGTTCAATCGAACACTGAAGACGACCTGAAATTCCTCCGGACATTACTTCTCATAATATAATAGTTTGGGCAAACCTTATGCTGAATATCCCAATAAACACAACATCCATGATAAAAGATCACCATGAATACATCGAGATACTCGACAAGAGCAAATAGTTCATATGCTGGAATCGAGTATTCAGAGTCTGAAGTTTAAAGTTCGAAAATAAAACTCACCCCACGTAAAGCAGGCTTTCCAGTAGAGTGCGTAGAATGTTGCGATTGCCGGAGCAGAGAGAAAATAGCAGATACTGATTGCAATTTTCACATGGTATGATATGCGACCCTAAATTTCCACATCTAATTTCTTAGAACTCAATAATTTACTCACATAGGGATTCAGAAAGTATAAAGACTGCGAATGACAAACGGTATTCGAAATGAAGAATAGCAAAGCAACAACTCCGAAACTGTAGAAGAAGCAAACATGCCAAACTGAAACGAAAGTTCAAATTCGAATGAGAGTTCAGATTCTCACTTCCATGCTCCTTTTCTCCAATTGCAGACAATCCACTGAGAAGAATCAACTCGGTGACTCCGAATACCAAATAGAGATGTCTATGCATTTTATACCAAAAACGCCGTTTGTTGTTTTTACTTTCCAGGCGGCCATATCGGACCCCTAGAGTATGAATATTTTCAGATGACGTGCGGTTTGAAAATAAAACTCACAACCCACAGAAAGTTCAAGAAGACGGAATGGAATATGGAAGAAGATGCAAAGCTGCCAGACAAGTCCTTCGAGGGTCAAATTGATAATTCTGGATAAGGAAGGGAGGAATGCACGCTGGAAATGAGAAGGGATAGTTTTTATAGTCAGAACTTTATTTGAAAACAAAAGTTATCAGTATTTGATATTTGTCGCCAGATCAATGAAATGAACATTAAAATAAAAGTTCGTACAGGAGTCAGAAAAAAAACCAAAAAGTAGACTCACCCCACAAATCCAAGCATAATTCGTAATCTTATCTTGATGTAATGTAATCGCAGTGAGAATAGCGAAGATGGCGGCGAATAACGGAGGAACGAAACCGACCCAGAACAACAAAGTGGTATTCAATTGGAATAACTCCTGAAAAATGCTATTCAGAAAGTTCGCTCCTAGTGGAAAAAGACTCACCACTGAACCTGGCTTCTTTTTGTGAACACTTTCAAAACGTTTTTCAAGTAACATTCGAGAATGGAAGAAAAAAACGAGGGAAATTCGACAACAAACTGCGCAATTCTTTGAACAGTAGTAAGAAAGTAGGACAAGCTTAATGATGCCGACAATGGAGGGAAAAAGAGAGAGATTCACAACGGGTTAGAGAGACTTGTTCTAGTTGGATCACAAAAGTAAGAAGAAGAAGATTACTGCATCATTTCTAAATTGACTCATATACAAAGTGAGTGGATAAGAGGAACAAGTTGACTTAAACATGACACTTTGTAGATGTGTCAAAACATTGAGATAGAAAACAGTTTAGATGACTTTCGATTTCAGAATCTATTGGTTTTTCTGTTTACTGAAAGATTCGTGTTGAATTATATCTGATTCTAGAGATGGTAAAGAAAGAAAGGCATCACGTGAGCTGAAAAGAGCATTCGAAAAGAAACCTTACAGGACAAAAAAACTGCAGTGCACTGTTCAAAAATCTGAATACGAACATTGGTTTACCCAACCCGAGTTTTAAAAAATCTTGACATTCGGGGATCCTAGGTCAAGATAATGATTTTGGATTAGAGTTGATTAGCTTCCGATATAATCCTTATACTGTACCCCAAGCCTTCAGAATATCTTCGACTCTCACAATGACAACTCCGATCAGCATCACTTTGATGACTACTCCGCGTCCAAATGCTCTATTTTAAGAGCAATTGTCTAACTTTTTCAGACCATTTTCCGAATCACTGCAAATATCCCGAAACACGGATCCACCCACCTATCTCCGTCTTCGTTTTCTTATTCTTCCCGTATTCTTTTTTTGCTGTCTCTCTCGTTCAGGAAATGAGGAATGAGCAGGAAATTGTAGGCCGCGGAGGCGCCGTTTGGGGCGGGAAGAGAAAACACGAAGACACGGGACTCTCAGGGAGTACAATGCCAAAAGGAAAACGGAAAATGTTTTGATATTTGCCAGAAGCTCTACTCCTTCTTGTTCTGTCTTACTCCTTCTGGATTTCTGAGTATCAGTTGGTAACTTATTATGAAATTGTTTTGAATTCTTGTTTTTTGGACAGACCTAGAAGGATTATCACTCGAATATTGAGAGCAGAATAAGTGCATTGAATGATCATATGAGATACAATCAGGAGAAGGACATAACAAGACAGAACATAAGATTTTCCATAGTAGAAATTCTCTCCAGAATAGTGTGCTAGTCATTTTGCACCTGGTTGATTCTTAATGCAACAATACAAATGTTTCAAGTCTATCTTATCGTGATGTTGTTTATTCTTTCCTAATCTCATATCCAAGAGAGAAAATCTAATCCAAAGTACGAGCATTTTTTTATAGACGGACTCGAAATTCCGAGAGATTTTCTAAGAGAACTCGTGGGAAAATAGGGTGAGGGCAAGTTCTAGTAGTTGTTAACACGGAAACGTATGAGATCTAGAAGTTTTTAGTCCTTACTCCAAAAAACGAATATTATGAGAATCATCAGGAAACCCGCGTTCAAGTGCACTGGGCAAATGAAAGAGAAATATACACTGATTTTTTGATTCGAACTCTTCCAATTGTCCAAATTTACTGGAGCGCTGGCTTTCTGATTTTTATTTGCCTAATAAATTGCAGCTCCACTATTGGCTCAATCGCATGTTTAATAGTAACGCTATGTTTAGCAGCCAACCCGGTTTCTCTAAAAATTACACGAAAATTGTATTCAAAACTCGATCACTTTGACATTCATCAATTTAGACAACAGCTGGGCATCTGAAAACCTTAGTATTTCCATTTCCAGACTCCTTCGAAGTTCGTCACCAACCTCATTCCCATTTTCCTCCTTTTCCCTCCCAAAACTATCCCATTCCTCAAAAGTTATTGTCTGAAGAATGGAACTCTTCTCTCCTTTTTTGTCGGTTTGTCACCACAAAAACAAAGTGTCATTCCCATCTCTCCTTCGGAATCACGCTCCATTAGTCGACTTGTCGACCCTTCTCTGCTCATGAAGTCCTTTCAAAATTTCACTTTTTTTCACACTCTCTTTTTTGTTGGGAAGACATTTCTCTCCCAATTTCGCCAGACATGACCAACAGGTTCCCTATTTTTGGATTGTTGTTTTTGCTCTTTTTTCGAAATGCTTATTATCTTTGATGTTTTGATAGCCTTTCAGTTTTCTACCATATCTTTTTATTGTCGTTTGAGTTTGAGAGTCAGGTAGATATATTCAAAAAAAAAATAGAAGGGGGAAAAGTGGTTTTATGGATGGAGTACACTTTCTTCTTCTCTCCTTACATACATTTTTGCTTTTCTCAGTCCTCCAACTTTTCTCTAGCTTCTAGAAAATCAAATGGATTTCAGCTCTTTCTTTAATTAGTTCGAAAAACTCCTTTCGTCTCATTTGAACTCAATTTTCTATTCATAAATTACATTAGTCTATTTGAAAAACATGTCCTTTTTTGCTTGGATGGGAGGCTAAAGAGACAGCAATACATTCTTTTTTTTTTGGGAATTTTGATGTCCGGATATTCTGGTAAAATATTGCTTCCGTTTGAGAGGAATGGGCAGCAGAACGACAGAGATGACTAACCGATGGAGCAATTTTTGATATAGAACGAACATTAGAAAGATGGTTCATTTTTTATGAACTAGAATCAATTTTTATACTGTAGTTTTAGTCATCTCATGGAGTAAAGATAGTTTACGGTCATAAAGCTCATTTCCGCAGGAAACTGTGTAACCGATTTTTGTTGGATCTTTTTCTTTAAATTTAAATGGTTAGAGTCAACCAGAGCTATGGAATATCTACCAGTTTGAGAAGTACGGTTTTGGAATTCACTGGTTATCTTTGGAATGGCTCATTTTCTGATAGCCCAATTTCAGTTTGAGCATGCCATAATCCGCTTATGACCAAAGAAATCCAACATCTTGGTGTTCTTGAGACTTTGGTCTCAAGTCTTTTTGACATCTGAACAATGTACTATTAGGAAAAAAGAACGAAGCAATTTGTGACATACATTTTCCGGTGACAGGTATCCATCATAACCTCAGAAAACATCTATATCAAAGTGCGTGTCATTCGTATCAAGAGTTGGTTGCAAAGTAAAAAAAGGAAGAAGGCATCTCTCCACAGCCAACTCAGCATCTAATCCGGCCGCCCTGAAATGAATGTATCCTTTTTGCTTCTTTTTCTTTTTTCCTCCCATCAAAAGTGATCACCAATTCAGTCGGACGAGCTCTTCCGAGGGATAACCTTGCTCCTTCTCTCAGCTTCTTCTTCTGACTCAATCTGGCAGAGACCTCATTTTTTGTTTTCTAATTTATGGCGGGCTTCTTGGCTTCTTTCCTTTCTTCTTCTTACTTTCTTATTTCTTACGGATAGCACAAGGATATCTGGAAAGAAGAAGGAAAAAACGAATACATGCTTCTATTATTTTCTTCTTGCTTCTTCTTCTTTTCCTTCGTTTTTGCTTCTTCTTCTCCCGGATGCCTAATTATACATTCCGTGCATCCGTCCATCTTCTCCCACTTTTACGTGTGCAATGGAGCGTACTTTTTGTGTTGAACTTCTCCGAAAAACCCCCGAAAAATGTAACCGACGGATGAAGAAGCCCTGGAGACGATTAGTATCATCGGATTATCTCTGTTAAAGCCGGGATTGCTTTTCGTGATTTCATAACGTTATTAAAATTTCAAAACTTCCAAAACTTTCAGATGTCGAATAATCACGACGATTTCGAACCGATTGATGGGGCGGATGATGTGCAGATTCCACAGTCAACTACCATCGACCATCTGTGAGTTATTGAGATATTTGAAAGTTTGAAAACCTTCAGCATCTCAGAACCTAATTGGATTACTGTAGCTTCAAAAATTTCTTGTGCCAGAAACTATGGTATGCAGAATTGAGACAATTGCTGAGAACTACTAGGATTTGGAATAACTAGAAGATAATGAGATTTACACCTATTTGCAAACAAATTTTCAGAAATTAGGACTTTAAAGTTCCCTGAAATCGTTCCAAACGAGGTTCTCAATATGTGGAAAAAGAACTGAAACTGAGCTCAAAAGTCCGTAGAATCAAAACACAATCCAGACAACTTAAAACCAATTGGCTTCATTCAATCCTGCTCTTCTTTTTTGTTTACTTTTCCTCGGAACCATTGAACCCAGAAGTTCAGATATCTTTTCTCGTTTAATAGTGTAAGATCTTCAAACTGCAGAAGGTCCTCTTCTTCCTCTCTTATTTGGAGTTACTAATCCATAGACTACCTCAATCCTGTCTACCTATTGCTCCAAAACAAAATGCCATTTCTATATAAAATGTAGGTAGCAACAATAAATTCTGCTCTCGATAAAAGTAGGCAATTATGCTTGAAATCCATATAAAATCGAGGACAGGCGCACCACTGCGATAACAGCAACGCCGTATTAGTTTTGTCGTTTTTCGGTGTGTTTGAGGGAGGGAGGCAACAATTCTTCCATTTCATTTTCCTCTCTTTTTCCAACATTTACTTTACCATCTGCGTCTCCAACTGTTTTCTGTATTCTGTGGTTAGTTTTTTAATACTAAAAAATCAGTGGAATGTCAATTTGAGTTATAGTCCTGATGCTCACTAGAAAAAGAGCAACAAATTCCATCAGTCAAAATGAATCTCTAGATATCCAACTCCTGCCAAATTAAGAAAAAAGCAAAAGTGTGGTCTTGACGCCCAGCACCACTCCAAATAACCGGGCTCAATCGGGGTCTGGGGACCGGACTTCATCTGCTCAAGGTTATTAAAATTGTTACCCGTATAAGAAGGCAAATTGGAATGTTTCACCGAGGAGGTTCCACGTACCGGGGTCTTGGTGGAGTGGCGACTGGGAGTGGGCGGACCACAGAAAAGGGAGACCGCCGCTGGAAACTATAAATCCTGAGGTATTCAAGCAGCCGACATCTCGCGACTTACGCGCGTCACTATGCTTGCACGCTATAACTTGGTCGACCCAGATTTGGTAGAGACCGTTCGTTTGAGAAGAGAGAACGCTTGGAGGAAAAAGAAAGAAAGCTTCGTGGAGCCCTTCTATCACAAGAGTTACTTTATCACCATTACTTGTTGTGCTGGTGGACATTAGAAAACAAGAAAGAGTGGATTTATAGAGAGCCAATATTTGTTTTTTTTTCCAGAATCGTAGAGGGAAATAACAACAACAATACGGGTGATACGCTATCAAATGTTATAGTCGAGAATTGGATATTTGCTCCGATAGCAGTGACAATTCAGAAAATGAATGTATCTAAACCGACACATGTGTTCAATGTGGCCGAGAAGGAGAGTAAGAAACAGTTTATGGCAGAGGTGAGCTTTCATTCATAGTGGTTCAGAACAGGAACTAAGAATTTTCAGGCTCTTATCCCTTTTCTGTTTGCTGGCCTCGGGCTCATTCTGGCTGGAGTTATGCTTGAATCCGCAGAAGGATCCGAGTTCTTCTCAACTCTTCCTGATGCAGTTATCATGGTGCCAACTCTAGTGGGATTGAAAGGAAACCTTGAAATGACTCTTTCGTCTAGACTATCTACTTTGGTAACCTATTATTAAAGCTAACATCCGTCTAAAACTTGAATTTCAGGCCAATCTTGGATTCATGGAAAGTAGGAAAGACAAAATCAAGGTGGCTCTCTCCAACATGGCTCTGATTCAATGCCAGGCTATTGCTGTCTCTTCGCTTGCAGTTATTCCAGTGCTGTTTGTTGGAGAACAAACGGTATTTGATCGATTCCCCCAATAACAATCTTCAATACTTATCAATTACAGATCAAATTCGACGATACTCTGTGTCTATTGCTATCAGCTGTAGTAACTGCATCTCTAGCCTCATTGGTTCTTTCTCTTCTAATGGTTGCCGTCGTAATTGCTGCTCGTCGATGGAAACTTAATCCGGATAACATCTCAACTCCTGTCGCAGCATCTCTCGGTGATGTTTCTACCCTTTACATTCTGGTATGTCTCGAACGGGAGACCATTTATCCGGAAATAGTCAATCAATTCTTCTTTTTCAGTTGAGCGTGGGCACTTTAGTGTGTCACATGCGGGACTTACATATCACATTACTCATTGTCATCTTGCTTTTTTTCTACGCCATTGCAATTGTCGGAGCAGTTATTGCCGCGGAGGATCGGTTCACTTTGGAGGTAATTGAAGTGACATGAGTGGCAATATGGTAATCAATTGGTTTAGGTTCTGAAAAACGGATGGTGGCCGATTCTCTGTGCAATGGTGATAACCACGTTCAGTGGACTTGTTCTTAAGAAATCCATGCAAACTTATCCACCTCTCGCAGCATTCCAACCTCTTATCAATGGCCTTGGTGGCAATTTGGTTGCTGTTCAAGCGAGTAGAATCTCAACTCAACTACATAGGGCTAGAAAAAATAGAGAAATTGAGGTCCGACCTCTTCCTCATTACATTAATCCGTGGAGAGCATTTTTCGGAAGGAGTAAGATATCTGGAGGAATCTGAATTTTTCAACTTCACTTTTTTCAGATGAAGACGCATCGGCTGCTCAGATTCTACTCGGAATATCAATCCCATCTAATATCATCTTCATTCTTATCATCTTCTTATTTGGTGTAGGATTCCACAATACTCTTCCATTCACGGTCTCGTTTATCTCAGTTTGTGCAATTCAGGTAATTTCTAGACGAACGATTTTGAAGATCTGAAAATTTGTATTTCAGGTAACAGTTCTCCTCTACATTTGTCAAATATTGGTTCGTGCAATGTGGATCATGCGAATAGACCCTGATAACTCAGCAATACCATTTTTAACTGCCCTCGGAGATCTCATAGGTTCACTTCTTCTAATTCTTTGCTTCTGGAGTCAATGGAAATATTTTGGTCTTCCGGTTTCTGCTGATCAATACACAGGACATAAATTTGGACATTAGATATTATAAAATTAGGGTATACATACGGGTTTAAGTCAATAAATAGTTTATTTTGAAAGAATTCTACTTATCTCCATCACATTCATAATCACAATGTACAAAACATCTTTCTACAAAATCCAGAAGCATTAGTTTCTGTTCCAGTCCTTGTGCAATATCATGTGTTACTTTCAACGGAAAATCCTGATCCATTACAATATGTACTTCCGCAATAGCTTCGAGACCTGTGTGGTAGACCATCACATGATCCACGTATCTGGAAGGGTATCAATTTGAGAAAAGACAACATCCGTTTCTTTTTGAAAAGAAAATTGTAGTTTCAGAATCCGGATTTTTTTAGTAAAAGAAAGTTAAAAATAACCTAAACTTACTTTATTCGGGGGTCGTGCTCAATGACTATTTTCAGAATCCGTGATAAGTTTTCACCCTCCGCTCTTTTGCCAATAAGATGGGGAACATGCTCCAATGCATGACCGTACCAAGATGTAGCAATTACTCCGCTGAAAATGAAACATAAATGCTTCAGTCCAGTATGATTTGTGATAGCAAAACTTTATTGGATTATATCGAAAAACCTACCAAACGAGAATAGCTCCAAGTGGATCAGCATATGGCCAATATCTATCACCAATTGTAGCACATACTATTGCAACTATTGACGTGGCAATATCATTCCTCATATCCATCGCCAAAACTATCGTTGAACTGGATCCACGACGATAGCAAACAAGACAGAGAATTATTTTAACTGCAGATCCGCCAAGCATAATGGAGAGTGTTGGAACATCCATTTCAGGATGTATCTGAAATCATGTGACCTATAAAAATGAATTCGAATTTTCGATGAGTTACATCTCCTCCTAAAATCGAACGAATAGATTCCATGACGAGGAGAGTGTTGGCAATTCCCATTAGAATAGAACAGATTATGACACCAACTAGTTCTAGTCTGTAATTATATTCGTTTTGATCTTTTTATTTCCTTCTTTCTTGCATACCTAGCCCTTCCTCTTGGATAGTTGAACATATTTGTGTTCTTTATCAATTTTAAGCAAATTCCAATTATCAAACTACTTGTTACATCCATCAAAGAGTCCACGAATGTACTGACAATTGATAAACTTCCTGAGAGAATGGAAGCAAGAAGATTGGTAAAAAGGAGAGTTAAGTTAAGAGCTAGAGATAAGTTGGCCAATAATCGATCTGTAGACTTTTCATTCTGAAAGCAAAGGCAACAATCATTCAAAAGTTTCTCTCTCCAAACGTACCTCTTCTGGTTTGTTGACCCCTTCCATGAGTTTTTCATCTTCCTCGTATAGTTCATTTAGTTGGGCAAGTCGCGAATAATACTGAAATAGTCATTTGAGTTGATAACAGTAAACTGATAATCTAATACGTGTTTTTCTAAAGTGGAGCCTACGTGCATCAAAATAAATAAAAACTGGTGACACCAGAACATAGATCAAATTGTTTACAAATTTAGAGAAGAAATATGTATTTTGTTTGAAGATAGAATAGATTTCAAACCAGTTTTAAGATAAAATATATAGAACCTTTTTTTAATTAGTTCAGTCAGCCGGTTTCTAAGATTCTTCGAAGAAGTTCTGGAACTTCACAAGAAAACAAGTCAAGCTAATTCAAAAGGACAGATGACTTTAAAATAAAGTTTGGAAAGTTTTCATGAGTAACCAATCTTTGAAAATCCATTTATGCAAGGCTCTAAATCTTCGTGAACATTCTGAGAATATAAGACATTGTAAGTGCCAATCAAAATTTAATGGGTTGGCTCAAAACCGAAAAAAAATTGTATTGGAAACAAAACAAAAGATTTTTAAGTGGTCCTGACTAAAAGTCAATAGTGAATAAATTAACTTCATTCTATAGGAAGTCTCTAAAATGGACACTTCTGGATAGCTCGCAGTTACGAAAAGACTTCAAGCGGTTGATTCGTTTGTTGGTTCAGAGAGTATCTCATCAATAACTCCTAGTTTAGAAGTTCAACCCAGCAGATAGTGATTTATCATTCTACGATCATTCATAATAATTGAACCTATGGTTTTGTTCGGGATTCTCCCCATATTTCAAGTATTGGCTCATCTATCATTTCGAATTTGCTCCTAGTCTAATCTCCATCTCTCATCGAAGAAACAAATCTAAACTTTTCACAAAAAACGGGCGGTATTCTCTGTCCCTTTCTCTCTCAAAAGTGTGCGCCCCGTTTATTATGACTGCTGCCTCATTCGTCTGTCTTCTTTCGTATCCCCTCCTAAAATTCGCTTCTCTTTTCTTGACTTTTCGTGTTCCGTTTCAATTGATTTCAGATAAATTATCAATCAATAATGCATGTTTTGTTCCCCGTTTCCTCACACTTCGTTGTTTTTAGTCGTTTTCTCTCTTTCTTCTTTTAAAACTGAGTAAACAACGGGAACACAGAATCGACTGAATTCATCTCACTTTTCAGTTCTTGCAACATCATTTCCTTATTTGAATTTTTGGTTTCAACTGAGATTAAGTACTTTTTTTTCAATCGATGAGAGATGCTTTCTCCCATTTCAGTAGTCCAATGACTCATTCGTATTGAGTTTTCTTTCTCCAGAAAGAAAGAGAAAAGAGTCTTCTCTGGTCTCGCACCGATTTTCTTCGCTTTTTTCACATCCCCGCCTGGTTTAGTACTGACTAAAAAGTGCTTCTGAGCGCGCGCCCCCATAATTTCAGAGTTTTACTGTCGAATATTTCGCAATATTTCAATTTTCTGTTTTTTACAGTTAAAAGCAGAAAATAATCAATAATTGCAGAGAAAATATATTTTGTATTAGAAGTTGTGTTTATCATTCAGAAACAGAGTATGAAACCACGAAAAGTTGCGAAAACTACGATATTTTATTGTTTTTAGAATAAATTTCAGATAGTTGCTAGTTTTTATAGAAATGTTCGAAGTTTGAGTAAGTAAATTCAGAAAGTTGCGCACTAATGAAATATCAAACCAATTTAACCAAAACACGGGCTCTAACTGTTTTATGTCAGTACCATTCGGCCTAGTTTCTTTTCACTATTTCTTGGTTGATTTCAGTTGCCATTTCAGAGTCTCCAAAACCTAGCAGAGCTGAACGCATGCATTTTAAGAAAAGATAAAAGGAACATCATATTTTGTAGGAATACTTTTGCCAAAAACTTTTTACAACTTTCTGGAATTCGAAGGAATTCACTTTAGAATGTAGATTGACATCAGGAAGTAATTTAAAATTTCAGGTTAGATCCCTGCTTCACCGAGGACATTCACTATCATTACGGTGATAGTGGATATTTGCTCGTATTGGTTCACGATCTCGTATTCCAATACCAACTTACTCTCATATTCTAGTTATTCCAATAATGATTTTTATCGATTCAAACTAAAGTGGATTGAACTAAAACAAGTTTCCGTACAAGCAGGTTTCGAGAAATTCAACAAACCTCCTTCTTGCTCTTTCCTCTCCTTCTCCTCTCAAGTCTTGATACATTTTCGTTATGATAATACTTAACCGGTGCCTTTCGAGTAATTAGGGGTAGTGTTTCAGAATCCTTCATAGTTTGAATAAAGACGGTGACAATTAGAAAACAGAATAGCTGAGCGCAGTACGATGACAGAGAGATGTTTCCTTATCAGCACTGTTTTTGATATACTTATAATGTGTTGCCTGTCTATGACTTGTGCCACGTCATAAGGAACTGAGAAGGGGTGTCAGATAGATACGATTGACCTGGTATCTATTCTGGGATTACAGGTATGCCTATATTTTCATGATGTTGACTAAGCACACTAGAATAACTGGGTTAATAAGGATATCAACCGTAGCATCTCGAAGAGAACTGAACGAAAACAGGGAAATATTTTGAGATCCAATTTCAATTGATTTCGATTCATTTTATGAAACCCATGAGCTATCTTACATTTAATCTCGAGGACGCAAATGTCATCTGGTCTTGCCACCAACTATAACAACTTTGGAATGGTAGTCTTAAAATGAACTGTTTGGTAATTCAAACACCATCGCCAGAGATTCCTAAGTTTTTTTAGTTGATTTCCGACATTCTGCTGTGACTTTAACTGGGTTAATCTTTCATATAATAAGAAGCAGAAGTCGTATCAAGTACTGAATTATACTTGAAGCATCCCACGAACGATACTGCATTTCGGAGAAAATGCAACTTTTTGAGATTCCAATTTTTCATTTCTAGTCGTCCTCCTGGGCTTTGCGATTGCTAATTTCGAGTCGCCCAATTATAGTCGCCCAATTATCTGTGAATACAGCTAGCAGCTCACTAATATCGAATAGTTTAAAAAGTTAATGATCTAAATTTTCCTCCTGCCCCCTATTCCTATTCCTCCTGCCCCCTTGCCTTCTCACAAAAAGCGCGGCACCAATCTGAACGGGTTACAGAAGTTTGGTTTTATGTGATGCCATATCCAAGTATCCATACAATATTAGAATCTTTTGAAACAGTTGTTTCCCTATTCATCTGAAAACTACAGTGTGTTGGTTCAAGTTTTCATCCAAACAAAACAGCGCTCTATTGCTAATCGAAAGTTCTGGAAACTTCCCACTGTTTTTTATAGGTTTTCGTATTTCTAATTTCATTTCATCCATCGAATCAATCTCGTCTCCAACTCCGGTTGCTAGTTTTTCGTACTCGGGTGTTCTGATGCCTGATAATCAACAAATATCTTTCACTTGTGCAAACGAATTGTGTGCGCCCCGTTTTTGTTTTGGATGAATACGGAAATCAGTCACCTGAGGAAATAACGGGAAATTCCCAGTAGCTTTTTTAGATGATCATTACAAGATCTCCATGAGCTTATCGAATGATTCACGCAACCCTCATAGAAGTAGCCATGAGTTGAATGAATCTGCTCATGTTTATTTTCTTTCAATTTCCTTTCCTCGATGAATTAACCAACAAATTTGTGGAGTACTCATAGGTTTCGTATTCTTGAGAAGGTTATAAAACTAGAGCTGGAAGATTTATGTCTGTCGTCCTCATTAACCATTAAATGATAACCTATTCATTTAGTGGTGTCTTTAAACGATTCTAGCTCTGATACTCCTTCCACCTTTCCATGCCCGCGCACCCTTTCGGAATTCCGTATACCACTGGTTCCCGACTGACTGCTCTATCACTACCATCATTTCCAATCAGGTGTCACTGATCTTCAGTTTCCTTGGTTCTGAAGAGACACTGGCTTACATGCGATGTATCCAAGTCAGCGCCTCTTATTCTCCTGCCTGCGTCTCTTTTCCATCCAAACAGCACCGCTATTCCCCACTCTTTTCTCCTTTTCCAACGCATTTCTATGTCAAACATTTCTATTTTGTCTATTCTTTTTACTTAAACTTTATGAAACATCTCAGAATTCTGGAAATAGATGCGGAGCCAGATGGTTCAGCATCCCAACAGAGAAAAACAATGAATATTGCACTTTGAAAACTTTTATTCAGCTCCAATCAGTAGACAGAATCCAGATTTTTGATTTCCAGACATGGATATTCCAATAGATACAAATGATAAAGGTCGTTCATACGGATACGCATCAAATCTGAAAAGATATGGAGCATCCTTGGCTGATCACAACAAATATAGTCGCAGAGAATTCATTGCAACTTTGGCAGACTGTCGTATGCAATTAGGAGTTGAAAAACGTGAGCAAAGACCAGAGAATCATATCGATGAGAATGGAGAAGAAATCGAAGAAAGTTCCACACAAATTGAGGTGAGTTCGCTGATAGTTTCCATGTGAATTTAATTCTGAAAATCGCCCTGAAAAAAAAAAAAAAACAAATTTCGGAGTTCTGAAAGTGCGCTCCCGAGCGAAAACAGTAATTTTTGAATTCGAAAAAAAATTATTCAGCTCTTTTTCTGAGTTTTTCATGATTTTTCGCCGATTTTGCACTTGATTTGCTGAAAACTTGCATCGCAATGATACATTTATTTGTTAAAGCTGTAATTATCTATTATGTTTTCAGTGGCAAGCTCTCGAATGCCCAAAATGTCACAAAAAACTGGAGGACACCCGAATTCTAGTGTCGCATTTGGTTGAAGTTCACGGAAGAACCGAAGACAAGCTGTGGTATCGAGAGTTCGGAACGTTGACTGCCGACTTCAGAGAATATCTCGGAAAAGCAGTCAGCAAGCAAGAGGAAACCAGTCTCATCAAAAGGTATTCACTTTTCCAAATTGTTTCATAAGCACACTATTTTTTTTCAGGCGGTTCAACGATTCGAACAATCTGCTTACTTGCCCGGTTGAATCACCGCTGGCGCCGTTTCTAATGATGAGACACATTCAAGTGTTCTGCGATGAATTGGGAAACGGAGCAACAGAAGGAATCGGTATCAACATAACGGTATGAATAGCATCGGCAAATGTTAATGAGCAGCAAACTGTTTCAGATTGATGAGAAGAACTATTATCTCATTTTCTCCTTCCAAAAACTGGACAAAGCTAGACGCCGAGTAAAACGAGGACTCATTCGGAAAGCGATGGAAAAGTGAGCATTGTCAATTCAAACGAATCGCACGGAAAAATTTCAAATCAAATTCAAATCGAGAAAATTTTTCCGTGCGATTCGTTTAAATTGACAATAATTCAATTCGAACGTATGCGACAAAGTCAATTTTTCAGGAAAGTCAAGGCGCTCGAGAAAAACTGTTTCCGAGTTTCGATCACAGAAGTCGATATTGTCCTGAACAAGTCAAGGTCCGAAGAAGCTAGTCAAGATCTTCTCAAGGCATTGGACTTGCCATCAACTGGCAGTCATGATGATATCATAGCGACTGTCAGTGCAATGAAGATGAAACACGACGAGATGAAGTATGTTTGCATTGAATTTCGTAGTCTTGCTACGAATTATTTTCGTTTTCATTGAAAATATCGATCCTCGTTGTGTTAAACGGCCATTTTTTCAGCAACGTCTACTCAAAAACGGTGAAACCTGATGGACAAAAGATGTCGGCGGAAGAGAAACGGCTGATATCATCGCTGACAAGTGATATGCTCGCGCCAGTCTCTGGAAAACGGAAAACTACGTACAAAAATCCGAGCGAGTTGGCTCCAGCAAGGAAGCGACAAAAGACGGCGACTCCAGAATGATTTGTGATAATTCGCTCTTGTTCCAATCCCCATCATCACGTTTCTTTCTCAGAGTTCCCCCTTATCTCCAACCGGGTAGCATTATATTATCTTTTTTGACACCATTCCAAATTGATACCATTTTTCTACACTATATCCTTCGTTATTCCATGTTCCTAATCTTTCATTCCGTAAGTACACTTTTATTTTATTTATTTAAAATACGCCTCGAGTGCGTTAAAAATACAGAAGAAGAAAAATACAAGTGAATATGAGACAGTGGGAGAGAATAATGATGAGGGTATGGACATGAAAAAATAATGATGTGGGTAAGGACAGAAAAAACGTAATGACAAGGAGACGTAATGGAGTTTGTGATAGGAGGTAGGAAAGGGGAGATCTTAGAAAATATCAAGTCGAATCACTATAGTTGCGCGTTTTGTGACTTGAGCGCGGTGATGGTGCTTAGTGTTCTATTGACAAAAAAGTGGCGTCTTATTTTCGTTCTGCAGTTACTCCATTTGTACGAGATTTTAGTTCGAGTTCTGCTATTCGACGAGATGGTAAAGAAATCAGAGGAGGGAATGTCAATTCTACCTGTTTCTAGTTTCGAGAGCATTTTTCTGTCGAAAATATCTCTTCTGAGGTTTAAGGATTGAAGTCCGAACAAAGCGTTGCGTTCGGTGGCGGTTTTATAATCGGTGTCGTCAACTCTCAAGAATCTACCTTTTTTGCGAGCTAGAAGTCTCCGAGTAAAAGAGTTTTGAATGTTTTCTATAGCTCGTGCTGTTGATTTTTTTACTGGGTAGCTAACAGGAGTGGCATATTCAAGAAGAGGGCGGACAAAGATTTTGTAGAGCAAAGTCATTAGTCTAGAATTTGAACTATTAAATTGGCAGAATATTTGGTGCAACATGAAGTTTGCTTTTTTTGTGGCTAAATTCCAATGGCTCTCAAAATCTAACTTTTGTGAGATAATAAATCCTAAGTCTCTAGCTTCATCTACGCGTTTTATAGGCTTATTTTCGATGAAATAGTCGCGGATTATTTTGCGATTACCTAGAGTCAGAGCCAGAGATTTTGAGTGGTTCAGTTCTAGTTTATTGTCTTTTGTCCAATCGTATATCTTTGTTAATGCTTCTTGAATTGGATCTCCTGTGGAGTTATTGGCAATTGAGGCATAAAGTTTTATGTCATCCGCAAACTGTTTACATCTGACACTAGGAGGCAGGATGCTAGATATTTCGTTAACGAAAATACCGAATAGAACAGGTGAGAGAACAGACCCTTGTGGAACTCCACAATTGGCAATTTTGGGTAGAGATAGGGATTCGTTAATTTTTACTCTAAATGTTCGTTGATTCAGGAAACTTTGAATCCAGAGAATTAGATGTTTGTTTAGATTTAAAAGCAGCAGTTTTTCAAGGAGTAAATCATGTGGCACTCGATCGAAAGCCTTCGCATAGTCTAAGTAAATAATATCTACTTGTTCGCCCTTATCAAGGCTGTAAGTCCACTCGTTCATAGCTTCAAGCATACAGGAGGTTGTGGAGCGTTTATTTCTAAAACCATGCTGTTCTCTACTCCAAAACTTGATAGTAGTTAGATGTGATGATAGATGAGACAACAAACATCTTTCGTATATTCTACAAATATGAGAAGTGATCGAAATGGGTCTAAAGTCAGTAGCCTTTTTCGGGGTTTGGTTTTTTTTTAGAGGAAGAATAATCGAAGTTTTCCAACGAGTCGGAAGTTCTCCACGAATCATAGTGAGGTTAAGTATTTGGCATAAGGGACCTACTATGGAATGGCAGATTTTTCTGAGAAAAGTGAATGGGACTCCATCAGGAGTTTTTGTGCTAGAGTTTTTACTTTTGAGAAATTGTTTCAGCAGCTCTTCTTCCCTTATCCAAATAAATGATTGAGTGGAATTATATGAGGCGGGTAATGAAAAGCTAAGATTGGATATGTTTATATGTTGGGATTCGAAGTTTTGCGCTAGCGTTTCAGCTTTTTCTTGTTCATTTCTGATTAGTGTACCTTGGGCGTCACTAAAATCGGGCACATCTAATTTTCTATTTTTTAAGAGTAGTTTGGCAATGGATGAAAACTTACTGGCCCCTTTTCTTTTTAATAAGTTGAATTCAAAATTTCGTCTATATTTAAGTAGTTTTGCGCGATAGAGGCGGGCTGAAGAAACATAGGTGACATAGTCTTCGGTTTTCCTGGTAGAAATACTTATGGAGTACAGTTTTTCGACTAGGATTTTCCATTTGTCAAGGTAAATTGGGAGGAAACCCGACTCAGGATCAATTTCACGAATAGGCACAGAGCATTCAAATGCATGTCTCATCAGTTCTAGAAAGGTATCATACAACTCGTCGATGGAACTTGTCGGATTTAAGACTAGGCCCCAGTCAATGGATGACAAAAAACTATCACAGGCGAAGAGATCCATATTTTTATAATCATGGACAAGTAATTTAGGGGAGCATTTAGGAGGTGCTAACAAATCATACGAGAATGTAATTTTGTTGTGATCAGCGGTACCAATAGGAGCTGATACTACAACATTGTAGAGTGGCATGTTAGAAATAACTAAATCTAGGATGTTGCGTTTCCTGGTTGGTTTTGTCACAAACTGACGGAGTGAGTGAGATTGGCAGAAATCGATAAAGTGTTTGCCTAGCTTGGTGGAGGATGTAGGGGTACATGTTTTCCACTCAATTTCCTTGACGTTTAAGTCTCCTACTATAATCGAGTTGGGGCTGTTACCAATGAGATCCCCTACTTTATTGACTAATCGAATGGAATTTTTGTGACTGCAGTTGGGGGTTCTGTATACGTTGATAAAGCGTATGGGGGTGATGCCTACGTTAATATCTATTGCTAATAATTCGTATGATGCAGGTTCACTATCAGATGTTATGAGAGTTACGGCTAGATTATTTTTCACTAATGTGCAGACACCCCCTCCTCTATGGTTATCAAGACGATCAGATCGAAAAACAGAAAACGAGCTATTCAAGCAGAAGGAGTTGGAACTGATTTTTTCGGTTAGCCACGTTTCCTGGAGAGCTAGTACATCTAAGCCATCACAAGCGAGAATAGCGTTTAGTTCTAGCTTATTTGCAGCAATTGACCTGATATTTTGTGAGAGAAAAGCTAATTTGAGATTGGATGGAGGAGTACTGTGTGGGGATGAGGATATAACAGAATTGATGTTGGTATTATAAGAATTGTTGGTATTATGAGAATTGAGAGAGGGGGGAGGCCAGGCAAGGGTGTTTTGCCCTTTTACAAGTTTTTTGGAGAGAATTGAGCGGTGGTGGATTGCTGAGACATTTTAGTGGAATTGTGAGGAGTAGACTGTTTAGGGAGGAATCGATTATGGGTAGAGATAGGAGAAGAGCGAACATTGTTGGAAGGGAGAATATGATGATATTGAGATTGAATGGGACTATTCGGGTTTTGGGAAACAAGAGATGGCATGGACGGGGCAGCATTAGATTGGGGAGAGAGATTTTGTGGGGAAGTAGACGGACGATTGAGTTTTCGGTTCATTCTTTCTTCGTAGTCGCGTTTTCGTTCTTCGAGTGTCATAGATGGTCTGAGGAAGAGTGGGGGGCGGCCATTTGTATTATAATGCTTCAGATTCTTGGCTCTTCTCATTAGTTCTTTTTGGGCAGCGGAGGTAGGAAGAACGATTTTGACTAGGCGCGGACGGTGTTCGGAAGGTTTCCCGAGGCGATAGGAAGTGATGGGAGAAAAGGGAAGGTCCAAATATTGCAAGATTTTACTTACTTCCGTCTCAGTGTAGCGATTAGAATCGTGTTCAGACGAGCCACATTCCTCTAGATTTAGCAGTACCACCGATCTTTGACGTTCCTTAGCCTCTACATCCAAACCAATCCCACCCTTCGTCGATTTCAGTGCCATAATCTCCTCTTGTTGACCTTGGACAACCTTTTCCAATTCTTCGATACGAGCTCGATTCGACTGAATTTCCACGATAGCCTTCTGCCACTTCAGATCACAATCCGCCTTAGCCGCCGTTCTAATACGTTCCAAAAATTCGTCACTTTTTAAGTATTCATCCAGTTGGTCAGTGAGCGACTTATTCGAATCGGAACCAGTCGCTTCCTTATCGTTGCGGCGGCGTTTACCCATCGTGAAAAATCCACGGAAAATGAAAAATCCACGGAAAATGAAAGCGACAAAAGACGGCGACTCCAGAATGATTTGTGATAATTCGCTCTTGTTCCAATCCCCATCATCACGTTTCTTTCTCAGAGTTCCCCCTTATCTCCAACCGGGTAGCATTATATTATCTTTTTTGACACCATTCCAAATTGATACCATTTTTCTACACTATATCCTTCGTTATTCCATGTTCCTAATCTTTCATTCCGTAAGTACACTTTTCTAGATCAATTCTAGTTTTATTCGCTTTCTTGTTTCTCATAAATACCGATGTGATAAATACAATCTAATTTTTTCTAACCTTTCGTTATAACATGTGCATGGTGGATAATTTTTTGACACTTAAAATCTCACGTATCCCTTACCTGATTCGCCTAGGAAACAGGTGGATTTCGTCTTTGTCATTAAAAATAATGAGTTTCCAGACATTTCAGATGCATCGAGTCCCATTTATTCAGGTTTCGCATTGTTGAATGACTACCGCCAATTCTGAAAGTGTCTCAGAGTACTTGAATCTAGTGGTCCTTCTCGTCATCTTTAAAAAACGGCTTCAGTCCCACGAGACAAGAAAAGAATGACGAGCTCATTGGTTTTCCTCCCACGCCTCAAAATTTGAAGTTCAAATCGCTTGGATCTCACATTACATGTCTCCCGGAACCTTTCTTCAAAACCCTTTCGAATTCGTCTGTTGCATCACTTCTTCCCATTTTTTTTCTATATCGGATCCATTTCGATTTCGCAATTATTGCACAACCTATCCATGATCCATTCCGTACTTCAAAGGTCATTCAAACATTGACTCGTACTACGAATCTTCTAGATTCCTGTTCCCAAATTACGTCATCCTTTTTTGATATGCTCTCATAAATCAATTCGTTCGATGCAATTCCTAATCCTTTCTTTTCTTCCACTCAGTTTCTCACACTTGAGTTCTTGAGGGGAAAACCGAATCGAAAGTCAAATAAATCGACCCACAAACGACCTCCGACTGATTGTTTGCAGCAGTGCTGCGTCATCTTCTCGGTCCGAAACTAGATTCTTCGACGAAGAAGAAGCAAAAGAAGAAGTAGAAGAAGAAGCTGAATCTAAGAATTCATTCAATTACGTCATCTTAACACCAACCACACCCCAAATACTCTCTCATCTAATGGACGTTCTTCTCTCGTTCGAGATGTTCATTGCCTATTGTTTAAAAATGACACCTTGAGAAGGATCATGATCGTTTTTCTCTGTCTAACCGCACGCATTCCATTCTTACTCACACATACCGTAGAAGTCCTTCAAATAGGCAGATATGGACAGACCATTTCGTAGTATTTCGAAAAAAACCCTTAGAAATCCATCGCATACTTTTCCACTTTTCCATCTCGCCAGTTGTTTGAGAGTGTAACTTTCGGAAAATGTGTTGCTCCTCAAAACGAAATAAAAGAAAGACTTTTGTTTGTTCTTAAGTTTATATGGATGCTTTTGATTTGTTCCAACAACTTGATTTTTCGCTGATTTTTCCCCGTAAAACACGATGCTCCTGAAATCAGTCCATGACCAAGATTTTTTGGAATAAAAAAGGATGCATCTGCAGAAATGTCATTTTTGGTGTCATTGGAGCTAGATTTCTAATGTTCCAGAGATCTTAGTGCAAGCCTAATACTTCCTTGTTCCTGATCTAATTATTTAAGATTTCATTTCCGTATCATTTCATATTACTTTCATTTTATAGAATATTATGATGCCATCTCCTATATCATTCAGTTTCTGTGATATCCATATCATCGGTTACAGCAGTACTCGAAACGTTTTCAACTTTCCTCTCTTGCTGTGGAAACAATCCCACTCTGGAGGTCTGGAAAAGGGGTTCAAAATTTTTCGTTTGATACAGGAATTCTAGAACTCCATGTTTGCAATTGGCAACTTTCTTGTACGATGATTTTCCTATTTCACGAGGCACATAATCTTTATAAGAGTTCCTACACAAAATTTGTCAACTAAACATTTCAGTTCTAGAATGGATCCCACAAGAAACTTCTGATCAACCTATCATATTTGAACACATTTTTGCATACTCCCAATCTTAGCGTTTCTCCACTGAAAATGCGAAAAGTTTACAATCATTTGAGTGGTTCTGTATTTCACTGTTCTTCAACTGTTTAGCTAAATGAGTTCTGAATTTCTACGAATCTTCTGGAAAATTCATCTCTAAAACTGAAACATTTTTGGTGTAAATACCACATCCGAACACCAACTTCTGACTCTGAATCATTCTTTTCGAACCTTATAATTTGGAGACAGAATAAACATTTTGTTTATGGGCTCATTCAGAAAAACTTCCACTCGAGTTGACAATTGTAACCAATCTTCCGCTTCTCCTTCTTCCCGTTCCTCTTACTAATTTCAGTTACTCATCATGACATATGCCAATTCCAGTTACTCTCCCCCATATACATATAAAAACTCATAGTGACTCTGCGGTTTCCTTGTCAACAACTTCCTCTTATTGAACCTCTAATTCCGCTATAATCTTCTCTTTTATTTTCTGTCTTATTCTTTGTCCAACTACGCACCACTTTTAATAAGTATATTGTCCTCAATGTTTTCCATGTCCTCCTCTCCAGTCTCCTCCCATTTCTAATGGATGCTAAGTATTCTTTCCGATTCTCCCCGAACCGGTAGTCTTTTTTCTTTTTTTGCAACCCCTCGATGTTTGACACTTTGCTCCCTCTTGCTGACCCTCTATTATTGACCGTAATTGCTCGAGCCCTTAGTCACCATTTTAGGAATTTGCGATTCACTATGCATACATTCCAAAGTTTTCCGTGCCCACCTAGGGGTATCAAGATTCAATCAGATATTTTTACCAAGAAGACGCCGACACTGAATCTATTCTGGATTCTCTATCTACCTTCCAGTCCTTACTAGACCCTTCTTCCCATTGTTTATGTAAGTTCTTCAAAATGCCAAGAATGTCATGCCCTTCCAGCCCCTTTTCCGCATGATTTACCTCCAACTATGGTATTTTTATCTCCAAAACCAATCGAGAAACTTCTTATCTCTCTGTGTCTCGCCGCAAAATAAGTGCAGAACAGTTTTTCGTTTTCTTTTTGGGTTGTCAAATATTTGAGCACACCCACCGAAACCGCCAATGCTTTTTCTTCTCAATCGATTTGTGGTGTGTGCCTTTGGATCATATCACTGATTGAATGACGTGTCACTATTTCAATTACTCACATGATCCGAGCACTTCAGATATTTTGTCTGTATTCCATGCTCGCGCCGCCTCCGCACTCTATTATTAGGCAATCGTTTGTTTTCGCAATCATATCTGCGGTTTCCTGTCCATTTACCAATTTTTCGTCTCCGAGTTAATGATAAGCATGGAATCAGAAAATGACGCATTCGAATCATTGATGTTTTCTCTCCTACCACACCCCATAACTTGTTCTTTCCTCTCCTTCCCCTTCAATTAATCATTTCTCTTTCATCCCAAAAAGTTCAATATCCTCAGTCTTCATCTTCTTTTCACTTCAATTTCAATCCATTTTCTATTTTTAAGGGCTTCTTCTATGTAGTAATCCGAAAGTGTTCCTCCTAGAAGGATTATTAAAATTCATACGTCTACCAAAAGTTTGTTTTCATCTTCTTCAGTTTTGATTCGTCACTATTTTCTGGGAACTCGTAAATTTTGAATGAAGTCTGAAATAGCTAAAATAGAAGCTTTTGGGATTCAAAACCTGGAGTTCCTGACGCATTTGTGTCTCTCATTTTGTTTTGTCTATCAACTGATCAAACCTGTCAAACCGAATATGAGTGAAGCCTTGAAATACGAAACAGATCTTTTCTCTTCATTGATTTTTTTTTTTTTTGACATATGGCAAGGTTACACTAACGAACCGACCTGAGAATTATTTTGAGATATAGATAATCTCTTCTTCTGAGAATCTTAATCCGAATGTAGTAAATAGTCTCTGGATTAGTAAATCGTACGTCTATCATTGTTGATCGTATCCGCAGTATTTTTAGTCTAAGCTCTCGATTACGGTCTAATAGTTCCTCAATCCGGTTGACTCGTTTTCTGATATGCTCTTGCTATAATTGCCACTAACCCGGATACGTTTTCTCACCTTTCTGCCATTCCTGTATACTTAACGTCATTGAATCGTTCTGAACCTATCTATTTCCGGCTGAAAATTGTCACGTAATTCTCTTTTTCAACTCAGAAGAAGGTTTAGAATTTCAGTTTCATGAATATTCATGATTTCAGTTGGACGTCATCATTCATCCTACTACTTTCCTTTCTTCTGTTTTTCAGTTTCTCCTAGACTTCATCTCATTTTATTTCTTAACTTCGTTTCAGTTATTCATTTCCTTTCTTTGCATTCTAATTGTTTTTTCCTGGTCTTTTTTCGTTTCGATCGTCGAACACTTTCCTTTTTCTTCATTCTCTGATCTCAACAATCACTTTTTTCAGTTCCAGTCTTAAAATGAGAGCAAAACGTCTCCGTCGTGAACTCGAGCAATCAATGCTTCCCACTTATGAGCTCGTTCTTGATCCTGAAGAGGAAACAAGAGCAATCACAAAAACCCTTGAGAACATTGAAAAAGGTTCTCAGCTGATGCTGAAATGCACAATGGCTCAAGAACACTTTGAGAATCTGGTGTTCAGAGCCAACAATTTGGAAGTTGGAGAAGGAAGTGGAATGAGGTAAGGGTGCACTTTCTTATCAGTCTTTTGAGGTAATTATGCAATTTTTGAGCAAGACTCTCACAATTGATTCGTTTTCCCGCACACACACTGGAATGTACGAGTGTGGAGCAACGAGGAAAAAGGATGGAAAGTATCATTCGAGACAAATGAGAGTGAAACAGAAGAGAGATGTGAGTATGGTAATGAATTTGATTTGAAGTAGTCCCAGAAGTTCTAGTTTTCTGTATAGAAAGAAGAGAACTAAATAAATGTGATCTAACAACACATAGAAAACTGATATTGTGATTTCCTGTTACCGAGAATCTAAAGTTTCAGAACAACTCCAACTTGCCACCATGTTCTTCTGAACACGAAGGTTTCTGCGGAATGCACGGAATCTGTCTGATGGATGGCTCCAGAAAAATTTGCCAGTAAGTTAAACATTTTCCCATTTTTAAACTAATCATGTTTTTTTCCAGCTGTGACGATGGATACATGGGAGAAACCTGCGATAAAGTTCTGATGGCAGCCTATGATGGTATGCAGTTAAAACATTTTAATAGTGAGCCTATCCGTCCACTTCTTCTTCGTTTCCTAACCTCTTCTTGCTCCTACTAACATCTATCATCTGAATCGTGAACTTCAGTTTATCCCTAAATTTGAGATGTTTCAGTTAAACTGTTGAAAGTTGTTGGCGGCACGACTACCTCGTTGAACATCATTTGCATCATGTTCGCAATTTTCTTCGCTCTCCTATTTTTCAAAGAACGAAAAACCACGAAAAGGTTGAGAAGGGAATTCGGGAAAGTTGCCGAGGAATGTTGTGAGATTGAGAATGCGATTTACAAAGGTGAGAAAAAAGAGGGAGAGTGGTTGGACAAATAATTAATGACGTTTTACAGAGACTACAACCAATAACAGTCCAGATGATTCAAGTGAGGGAACAACGTCATTTGCCAGGAACAGTATCAGGAAAATGAGATTAGCGCTGAATCGGGTTCGTCTTCTTTTTTCTTTGATTTTGATTTTGGGAGTCTAGGTTGTGTTGAACCATTCACGAGGATTGGTTAGTTACAGTTCGAGAAGGTTTTCATTAGTGAGCGAACTTCGAGATATAGTCTACCATACTGCGCATTACTATCATTCTCACAATTTCAGGCTCGTCTCAACGGAACTTCAGATTCAAAACTGCTCGAAAAGTAGCTCACAGCACAAAATCTACAAACCTCAAAACGATGAAGTGTACAGAAATGAGCAGAATACAGCAAACGATCTCAACATATTCCAAAAAAGTGCAAACAACACGAATTAGGCAAAAACGGATAACTTATTTTCTCTTGAGAGTGCATAAATTCATGATTTCCCTCCCGGTGATTCCCATTTGATTCAATAAATCATTTACAGTAATATTCCCATTTTTGTCATTCTTGTAGGATGGTAAGCAAGAAAGAGTACTCTGTTTCAAGAATCTAATAACACAGGAGTCCGGGCAAATATTGAAGAACAGAAGAAATAGTCCTATTTCAAGACAGCTTTATATTCGCTCATAACGTTCTCGCTCATATTCTCGCTCATAACTGCCTGTAGGTCAGAAGATCTGCAAAGTGGTCAAAAACGGAGCTAAAATGGCGTAGATGACTATGATTAGCAAAGACACTGTGCTGTCAAAAACTAAAATCGAGAATTTGAAAATATCTTCATTTTCCGAATCCAAACCGCCTGTCACTCGCACAAAATGTCATTTAACGAACCCATTGAATTGAGTTTATTCAATGAGCCGATAACTCTCTAATTTGCACATAAGTGTTCGCAGTATCTCCCAATTGTGTTCATTTGTCTCCTCTTCTTCTTTCGACTTGGTTCTTCTCTTCGAGAATGTCGCCAATCTTATGAGTTCTTTTGACAGGAAAATTGTCTCCGACAGCTAACATTTTACCGAGAATTTTTCGACACAGCTATGTAACGGAATATTGCCATATGTCCAAGATTATAGAAAACATTTCTATTGCTATTCGGTCATACTCTTTTTTCTGAATCTTAAACCTTCAACAATTAAAATCACGGTTTCTTTTACTACCCAAGATTCAGTCACTTTGAATCTATAAGATCTTCTAAAATCGCATATAATAAATTTCCGTTTTTATGTTAATCGTTAAAAGTCAAATGAAATTAAGTTATGGAAAAAATTTGAAATTTTGGTTATGCACCTTTGAATTTTCAGCTCATCAAGAAAAATTCTGATTCATTCAAAAAATTAACTTCATTTTTCTGAATCGATTCTAATTTTCCATCTCAATAATTGGCTCACTCAAAAAGCTTCTAGTGTTTTCCGTATCTTCACAAAGATCCTTCCTCATTCACTACAAAATACAAATAAAATTTCCTCGGAGCCGTCAAAAAAACTCGTTCGACGTCGTCTCGAAAACTACGTTCACGAGCATCTCCTCCGATTCGAGATAAGCTTTTCTGAATATATTCTTCCTTCTACTACGAATCCTCCATCTCTCTTCAAACTTTCGTCGCCATAAGTGGACTCTATTGAAGCATCGCGACGTCGTCTAGATTGAATTACACGATGGGCTCCGTCTTCCGGCGCTCCTCCATTGAAGGTCCTCCTCCTCCTAGATTTACTAAAAACTTATCTTTGTATTCTTCATCTTTTCTCACAAAACTACCTTTTCATTCTCCTCCGTCGGCTTTTCCTCTTCTTGTTCAACACTTACAATTGCAGATTCGAGTGCATAATAAAGGGAAACAAGCAAAGAAAAGACAAGAGACAGAAAGCAACTGAATTCAAAATGCGTTTTCTGAATGAACGTCGTGCTCCTCGACACACTGGTAATTACTTCAAGGTAGGTGAGCCACCTTTTGCTCATTACGTAGTTGAGAGAAGGAAGAGGGAGAGGAAGCAGAGCCAAGTAGTGCTCCAATGTGCCAGTTTCATTTCGCATCGCTACACACCTACATTCATGCATTCCTTACTTTTCGAACAATTTCTTTCTACATGTTTTTGGAGATTAGTCCATAGGATTGCTTGCTAGGAACATGTAGCACCAGAATGCCAGACTAGAATCTTTAAGCCTCTCCACATAATTCAGATATATTGTACGTCTGGCCTTACTTTCGGTTGCGTGGGAGAAATAGCCTAATGAAGGTTTCTCAGTCTTCTCTTCAAGTACAGCTTTTCCCGTTTTTTAAAACTATTTGACAGGCGTTTCGAAGAATAAAAGACTAAAAATATGTTCTCTAACTCCAGGTCAAATGTCCTCATTAATTCAATTTCGGCATATAATCAGATTTCCAGCAAATTACTTTTACCCAACCACCCAACTGGATTTTCAAACGAAGTAGATATTCAATATGGATTTTTACTTTCTTATTAGCAACATTTTCAACGTTACACCACACTCTATTGCTAACATGGCTGAAATATGATTGTTCGGCTTTCCCGCTTTTGTCCAGGTTTAGAGGTCTTGTGTACTTCTCCTGAGCAATTAAAAAAAATTACCCAAGACCGTGAAACTAGAAAAATGATGAACGACTGAAAAATTTGAAATTCATTCATGTTAGCATAGAGCGTGGTTTAAAAATGAAAATATAACTTTTCTTACAAAACCAAATGATCTGAGTGAAAATCAACACTTTCCGATAAAGCTGCACATTTTTCTAAGCTATATCGGTAAAACCATATTCTGAACTCCTCAGAAACTTTAATTAGCAATGCTCCTAGTCGTACTCTCGATTTCTTTTTTCGGAAGTCATGATCCTGAAATTCGATCCTCGCTTTCTTTCCCTCAAGTTGGTCGTCCTCTAGAATCCTACACATTTTTGGAGTCAACAGTCTGCAAGTTCTCAACCTCCAAAAACTCGATTTCCGGAGAAGAACACCGGAAATTGAGAGTGCTCTTCCTAATCAATTCTCCATCTTCTTCTCATTATCATGTCCTCAATCGACAAACAAAAACAAAAAAGCTTTAGTTGTTTTTTGGAGTCAACAAAAGAGATACTCTCCTTGTTCCATCATGAATATAGAACTTGTCTCTCCTGTGTCTTCACTCTTCATGCTCTCATTTCCAATCTCCTGTGTTTATGGGCTCGCGACATTTTAGCACATGCTGCTCAAGAAAGATTTATGTGCGCAGTGCCCTGTGGACTCCGCCCGTCTTCGTCGCAATTCAATAGAGTTGCTTCTTCTTCTACTATTCCTTCTTCTGCTTCTTTTTCATCTTTTTCTCTTTTCTCACCGCTTCTTCTTTTTCTTGTCCCGCGGAAGTGATCTAGAAGTTCGCGGCTGAAAGCACCCCCGAGGGAGATCCGATTACCGAATGCCTTTTATTCGACCATCTATATTTATTTGTGTTTGGGTACTCTTGCTCCATCTGTTTGTTGCATTCTGGTCTCCTTTTTTTAATCCTCCTATTTTTTGGTCGGTCTCTCTATTCCACAGCGCTTAGGAATTACAAAAAAAGTTCAACCAAAAAGCCAGCAGACATCGTTAATCGGAAAGGGCAAGACGCCAATGAAAAATGAGAAAAAAGAAGAGAACGAAGAAAAGAGGGCTGTGAATTTTAGATTTTTGGAAGGGACTGAGGAGGAGGGATTTAGGACTTTGAGATTTGAGGAGGACTGAGATCTCAGTTTTTATCACTTTATCATGCATAAATATTCAGAGAGCATTACCACATGAATTTTCAATTTGATGCTGCTCGATCCTAAATCAGACTAGAACTGAATTCCGAATACTTTGAAAACATATTTATTGGAGCCTAATTGATTTTACAGACTGACGAATAGTTTAAATTTGGAGATTTAAAGTATGCTAATTCATTGAGTTATGTGTAGGTATCTTGGAAAGTATTAGCTATTCAAAAACGGTACAAATTTTAATTCTCATTCAGCACCTTATTTTTCCCAAGAACTTTGCTTTCCGACTAGTGTACCTTCCGGATTTCCTTTCTCTATTTTGCTTCACACCCGTTCGCATCTAGTTTTTCAGTTTTCCAGCAAAGTTTTTCTGAGAATGCTGCATGTTTTTTTCACTCGGATTTCGCAGAAACCAGTGCTCATTAAAATGAAAACTGCTGTTCTTCAACTCACCTACGCTGTGACTATTTTGAAAGCTTAACCCCATTAATCGATTTTGGAATTCAACTATCGGAGATTTATGTTCTAGCCAACGTAATTATTAAAAGTCTATGTTTCCTTCACTCTTTAAACTAATCCTTCCTTTTTCGGGCTGTGATGCGACTGATTTCAGTCCGACAGTTTCCGAACAATAAGATACTTTCCCAACTCTCCCAAAAAAAAAAACGAGCATGTCTGGAATCCAAATAGTTTTCTAGACTTTTCTTCTCATCTCTATTACCTAGCCTTTCACAATTTCTTTCCCTCATCCATTACCTGATTTTCAGCCGAATGCATACCTAGTATCACCATCGGAGCGCAGAATCCCTTGCATGGGAAATCGGCAGTCAACGGTCGAAATGAGTCGGTGAGTCTCTAATCCTTTTTTATTATCTTCTTTCTTTTTGTCTGCCGTTCAACCAAGTTTCATCCATCAAAAAGGGTATCTTTTTGTGTCGGAAGTGATGAAAGAGCCTCTTTTCTCCCCGGAGACATTCAAAAATTGGCACTTCAAATCGACGTCTTCTGTGTGTTCTCATCCCGTCTCGTTCTCTATTCTTTTGGATTTTTCATCAACTTGTCTTCTGATTATCAAAAGACTCACTTGTTTCTACCCAGGGGGTGGCTCCCATTCTCTCCGATTCTTTCTGGGGGTCCCACTGTGCACCCATTTAGAAGAGCACAGAGAGTCTGTGCATAATTCACGAAAAACTGAGAGCCGTCCGCGTCGTGGTCGTCGGGTGCCAGCTCCATGAGAGCTCCACCACTACCCATTTTTCTTTGCCCATACTCTATATTTACATACCTTTTCTTCCCAGTGGAACCCTCCTGTTTATAGCCGACTTACTCTCAAATTTTCTTAGTTTTTTCACCTGCTCTCCATTTAGTCTTGCTCAAGTTTTGAGCAACTTGATGCTATTGATTTGAGAAAAGATTTGAATTCGCTTTTGAACTTGCTTTTACTGCCCATAAACTTTTTGTGGGTTCGTCTAGGTTTTCGAATGCCTAGTTTTCAAATGAAACCGGATGTATTTTATGGTACCATTTTTATTTGAAAATAGGTCAGCGCTGTTCAAAATTGGGGAAAGCTTTGTCAGAAGTATTTCATAACTTCCTGAACTACTTCAAAATAAATATTTTATCTTCTGTGCGGTATACAGAAGACGATATGAAGCGTTTTGCAATAAACATACGTTACTTTCTTGTTTAGAACTTTTGAGTTCTACAGTTTTTGTTGGTTTTCGAAACTTTTAGTGTCAAAATCTCACTTTCCTACATCCCAGAAAATTCTGAATTAATAGAGCATAGGGATAATCAACCGATATCGTTTTCAAAAAAGTTTACTGGATGGTCCCCTAATTATTTTATTTCGAAAAACCCACTGGAAAATCTTACGCTTTTGTGTGAGATTCTTGTTTTCCTGATCCTTGCTATTTTTGCAACCTGTTTTCAATTACACTAAGATATTTTCTTCATCTGGTATAGAAAAGAATTCATTTAGGTTTATTTTCATCTCGATGCAACACGCTCTCATCCGCTTCATCCATCATAAATCCTTGCTCTTGAATAATGATAATGTATCTTCCTCTAATCCTCTATTTCCTACTCTCTTCCTTCTCATTCCATTTCAAAAAGAAGTACATTGAATGGTTGACTAATTGCCAACAGACACATTCACACTTCTTCTTCGTCTTCTTCACAGATATTTCTGAAGACGTCGAAGAAGAAAAAGAAGACGAAGAAGAAGCTATGCGAGTGCTAATTTATGTGGCACATGCTCAGAAAAGGGACACGTCCTCGTCTTTTTCTTCTTCGTCATTTGGGAAGGATTGACCATTCTCTCTACAAATTGAAGAATTATGAATAGACAAAAAGACGAGTGAAAAACGGGAAAAGGAAAGCGTTGAAAAGGCGACAGCACCAAAAAAGGGAGGATCTAGGGGGACCCATCGTCAGCGTAAAAAATGCCCCGAAAGTGTGAGAATATGAAATTGGAGACAGAAATGTGTGGGGTTGGTAGGGGCTCGTCTCGTTTTAGCTTTCACACCAATTGATTCATTTCCTTTTCTTTGCCATAAAATGCTCATTTTACGAGCTTCCCTTTTCTTCAGATTTTCCATAGAAACCAAGAAGAGAAGGTCTCAAAAGGAGTCAAACGACTTATTCAATTAGTTTCACGACTCCTACTTCCCCTGACAACTTCCCTTTTCTTCTTTTTTGTGCTCTAGACAATAGACATGTTCCAGAAGAAATTTGAAATCAGATCAGCTAGAAAACGTCTTGCTGAAGAAAACAAACGAGAATTAAAAAAAAAGCAGATGATAATAAGGTTCTGGAGATTCCAGGTAATTGAAAAAAATAGTGATCTGAAAGGAACAAGTAAATTAGACGAATTCTAACAGACCTGAATAATTCGAAAGTAATATGCTTCTTATTCTAATGGGAAAATTTAACTCTGTTCTCTCCGAATTCTCAAGTTTCGATTTAGTTTGCGATTTCTTAGAGACTGTAGCCATACGAAGCATCTCTATGGTCCTAAACTTGATAATCAATATAACTTTCTGAAAGAGGCAGCTAACCTGAGAAAGACTCGATCAAACTAATCGGATTTTAAAAAGTTGTGTCTCAATCAAAGTTTTTGAGATAAATTAGCAATTTCATTAGAACCTCGTGACAGTTTTTCAGAACGAATCTGAACTGACATCTAAACGTCTATTTATCGTTAATTGATGAAAATTGGAAACTAATTCTCATGTAGAAAAAACAAGACCGGAAATTGAACCGTATGATTTCAAACCTTCGAAGTTAATTTTTTTTACCTATTACCTTCAAAGCTGATCAGCTTTTTGCATGTTGACTTACATTATGATCTGAGATCCTAATTATTCTAAATTGAAAACAGACATTAAGAAACCATCAAGTGGAACCAGCAGCCTAGCACATACTGCAAAAACTATCAGCTACTGCTTTCTTTTTGAAATATCATCAACTGCTTTCTTGATCTCAAAATTTTTTGCTAATCTTTTTCTTTATTCCTAACTTCCCGTGGAACCTTTGCTCGACGTCCCTAAACCCTGTTTCATCTCTTCCTGTGCATATCATATTACCTTTTCCTTCCTCTTCTTCTTTTCCAACAACTTCCGTTGTTTTAGATTTCAGTTACATGCCATATTGACACATATCATTTCATCTTCTTCATCTTCATTCATCATTATAACCAATGGAAGTCTTATCGACTCTCATTTTCCCATGGAGGCGGTAAGTATCAAAAATGAAGGCGTGCTGGAAGGAAACATACTATGTCACTCCAGAGTGTATATCTCTTTATACTAATAATAACAATATCTCTCAACTCTCACTCTATCTAGTATCTACTTTTTCGTCCCCGTTTCGGCTCGTCAATTCTCCATTTTCCTCTTCTCTCCATCCTTCACTTTTTGCACACATCAAAAAGAAATAATCGGAGACACGGACGAAACGGCGACAAAGACTTTTCTCCTCTTAAAGCCCAACACACACGGCACACTCAGCAGCCGTCACATTTTCCGAAATCTACGGAAAAAGAATAAGAAGTTTCTTCGTCTTCTTCTTTTTTCTTCATTTATTTCTGAACGTTTTCTTTCTTTTTATTCGTTGCCAATGGAGCCTTCGAGCACTTCAGCTCCGTCTTCTTCTTCATCTCCATCCTCACGGTCGGTTTTTTGTACAGCCACAAAATTGAAGAACTAGAAATCTTGATTATTTTCTCCTTCTCATTTCCTAGAAAAGGCCAGCTGTGAGATTTCTGGTAAGATATCCCAAAATGAGGAAATCCCTTTTCCTTTCCAAAAACAGAGGGCGAGAAAGATTTTGACAGATTGCTAGTCAATTTGTTCTCGGTTTTCCTTCCCTTCGTGAGTTACTCGTCTTGCTCATTTTTCTGTTTTACTTGTTCTTTTTAGGAATATTTTGTCTTCTCGCAAAAAGAGAAGAACAAAAGAAAGATGTTCTGTTGAACTTCTCAATTTGAAGAATTGAGTCCTTTTTTGCAAAGAACGGATTGAAGATGACAAGGAAGTGTCACAGCTTTGTCAGTCAAAAAATTCTTCTGTTCCTCTGCAATGAAAATTTTGATTTGAGTGCAAAGTTAAGACTCTAGCACTAAGATTACTGTAACTTGAGTGATACACTTTTCTTCTCTATGTCAGAAATTTTTGAAAAATTTAACAAGGCTTCGAAGATTTTTAGATTTTTATAAAACGTTAGAGGATAATTTTTAGTTTGAAAAATTATAAGAAACATAAGCTCAATAACTTTCTACTAGAGCCTATAGTATGGAACTTCGTTTCACTCATAACTCGGTTCGTTCTGAAAGTAGCAAGCCGACACTAGTTTCAAACGTAATCATGGTTCATAACCTTCTTCATTTTGATATAAAAGTTAATGACTTTGCTATATTCTCCAAAATTTTCCTCAGCTCCGAGTAATCACCTTCCATTTTAGTCTCGTCCAAATCGAGGAGATAAAAACTGGGTGAAATCTCCTTGCATACAAAATATTAGGAACATCAAAGACTGTGAGGTGACGGTCACATCATCATTAATATTTTAAGCACTTTGATCGCTCGTGGTACAGATTATACAGAATATTTATAAGAAAATGATAGTGAATTGTGCTAAAGGAAACATAAATATAAATATCATCCTCTACACCAAAAGATACCCCCTAATTGATTAGAAGGATGAAAATAAGTTAAACGTAGTGTTGATATTATCATATCTCAAAATGCCATATAAGAGACGTGTGATTTCAAAAAATTTTTTTCTCGATTTCAATTTTAGATTTATTAAACATTTCTGTACAAATCCATAGTTGTCCCAGGGACAACTTTGTATAAAGAACAAAAACGACGTGTTTTGTACAGAAAAATGAAGAATTTTCTTTTCAAAAATCCAGGAAAAAAATTTTGAAATCACGCTTCTCTTATATATTTTTTCCAGAAACAAATCAATAATCCGCTCCTCATCGAGCGGATCATATCCGTATCCTCGAACACATACCACCCTGATGGTAATTCCATCAAATCGACCACCTCCACCGCCCCAACCCGTCAAGATGTTTACGGTGAGTGCACTGAAAAAGAAAAGAAAATCCACTCCGGAGAAAGTCATAAAGCAGTAGTGTGGGGGGAGCTCTTTTTACGATGTAGCTCGTTTTGCTTTCCTTTTCCAATTGGAACACGAAAAGAGAAAACTCCTTCTTCCTTTTTCCTCCATTTTCACTTTCTATCACATTTGCTGTCGTCTAGTATCCCCGGTCACCAAAGCAACCGCTGAAAAGAGAGAAAGACACTCTTTTATATTGACTAGACACGCACCCGTCACTCATCCAAAAAGACACCTGTTGGGTTGCAGGATGGTGTTCGAGTTCCTCAAGGTGTACTAATTTTCTTCTTTTCTTCTTTTATCAATTGGTCTCTTATTTCAGGGTGTTCGACGGCGTCCACCGTTGAATAGAGCTTGTCCGCCGATACCAGAGAGCAAGAGTAATGAATCCATTATGAGTCACGCTTCGAGAGTCTCTGAGGTCTGTTTTTTTTCAAAATGTAAAGGTTAGGTACGAGCGTATGGCAGTTGAATCTTATCGGTTCTTGAAAGCCTTTTTGGGTGGATGTAGATCGAACGAATTTGAGAAGTCTAGTCGGAGATGACAGAAAAGTGACATTCCTTTTCTTGTCAATCAGAATACATCGTTTTTCTCCTGTCTAGGCCGAAGATTTTCTTGATCTCAGCTCAAAGTCAAAAGTTGAGAATGACCAAGCTATAAATTGCATGTCTTAGAAGATAGAAACCTCCTATGATAGTGAGGAAACATAGAGACCTTATAAAGTACAAACTTACCCTGAACTTTTCTTGGAAGTTCTCCCACTTCCAATATGATCTTTTGGAAAAATTAAGCAAGAATTAAAACTATTTTAATACTCCTGTGATCGTGAGATGATGATGTTGTATGAGTCGGTTTCCGTCCGTCAGAACACTTCAAATTGCCTTGCTCTCCAAATTCGAAGACATTTCTTACTTCGGATTCATCGGAACCGAGAAGATAAAATGTGGGCGGAGTCTCCTCAAACACATAAAAAAGTTAAGGACGGCGGAACCAAGAGATGGGAAACCTATTTCGAGATAACAGTAGATTTAATAATCAAGCGATCATAGAGCATACAAAAATAACGAATTTCTACAAAAAGTGTATCTAATTTCAGCATCAAAAAGCGGGTACATCGACTGAAACGACAGCAGATCTTGTAATAGAGAACCGTAATGTAGTTGATGTCCTCCACCGTCTCGACGACAACTCGAACAATGTAAGCCTCTTTGTTTCATTCATTTCCTTTCCGTTTTCTTGCCATCAATTCGACACCATCCAAAACCACTATGATTAATTCGTCGAATGCACGTTTTTAGCTCACACGCTCTTCTTCGCCTTCTTCCCTTTCGTGCCCTTTTTGTCTTCTATTGACACAAGAGAAATTCTAGAAATGTATTCATACATCTAAGAACATAAATTTGCATTCCATTACAACTAAGAATCTGAGTTTTTTGTATCTTTCCTTCCCTCATTCTTGACTTCTTCTCGGTTTTCGATTCTTTTGTGGAAAGCTAGAAGAGCGACTTGTATGCATTGTGCCAGGCATACATAGCCAAAAGATAAGTTTTGTCGTGTCGCTACGAGTCCCACCCATGGGACCATTCAATTTCATGTTTGTCCCCTTCATTCCTTGATTGTCCCACCCCTTTCACTTCCCTCCATCCCGACTTTTACACCCACAGAAAGACCTCTCATTTCCTTCCCTTGCACTCTTACATTCCTTTTTTCAGATTGCCTCTACTGGGCCAACAAGAAAGTCGAAGGACAAAAAGGCGAAAATGTCATCAACACCGAGAAGTCCTCTGATGAGCATGGCGAATAGTGTGAAGAGCAAACTCACCAAAATCACACATTTGGGAAGGAGTTCCGAGAGTAGCTCGTCGACTTCTAATATCAAGACAAGTCAGAGCTTTTCTGGGTTAGTTTAATAAACGAATCCTGCTTTCTTTTGCCTGACTGTTGCACACCTACAGGTTGACAGTTAGATCTAGATCTTTTGACCGATTTCCTTTAGTTTGCTGATTTTCAGTTGAAGCTGGAAAGATTTTTCTAAATATAATATATGTTTCCACTGAAACGATTTTCTTGGTTTTCCAACTGTAGAATTCTATCAACTATATTCTAGACAAATAAAATAACAGTCAATTTTTTTGCTGACTGAAAATATTGTAATTTCTCGCTACTTTCCTTCTTTAACTTTCTCCCCATTTTTGACTTATCGCCATTCGTTCAATTGCTAAAAATAACTGCCAGCTAAAAAACTGATAGCTAATTTTGGGAATTCCACTGCAAGATCAAACCCAATATTATCAAACAAAAGTTTATAAAGATTTCTGAAATTTAGTGGTAAAAATCTAGAATTTTGGTGCTTGAAAGATATCTGTATAGCTAAATGACATCACCTATCCCTCTCATTTCCTTTCCAACATTTCCAATTCTCTCAGCCAATTCTTCATGCATTTTATTCCAGTAAACCTTCTCTTCCCCTTCCTTTTTCTCTTCTGACTAAAGTGACCAGTCATTTTCGTCCATTATTTCCGGACGTCTCGCTTTACTAGCTCATAACAACGATAGCCAAAAAGAACTCACGGAAAAGAGCAATTACCTCGAAAGTTTGACGACGAAAAACATTCGGTTTTTTGACGAACAACTGGAACGACGTCTTCTTTTTTCTTCTCTATCCCTTTTTGTTTTTCGGTTCCAGTTTTGCGGCACCATCCAAAAGAGAGAAGTGTCTTCCGTTAAGCTCACCGCGCCGTCAATGATATATTCGAGAAGAAGAAGAAGCTTATGCAAGTATCTTGTCATCCATAAGCCCTTTTTCTTCTTTACTTTTCTTTGTCAGATTTTTGTGTATTCCTTCTTTCTTTTTGTTTCTTCCTTCTCACTCCAACACTTGTCTTCCTTGTCAGAGATATGTTACATGTTTTTGCAGTTTTTTTAGTTCTCAATCTTCAACTCATGTTCCCTGTTTTTGCAGAATCCGTCAACCGAAACAAGTACCAAAACGGATTGATCAAAACGCAAATCGGGTTATCAAATCGTCGTCTATGGAAGTACCCTCCACGTCAAAGGTGAGTAGAAGTTTCAAGCAATTCTGAATTTCAAATTGAAGAGCTTTCCATCGCAATTTTTTCAGGTGTGCATTCCTCAGGATCCTACCCCACTCGTTGACGACAAAATAGAGGAAATTTCTGAAGCAGGTCTTATCTCAAAAAGTGAAATGGCACCTCCGAAACCAATGGAGCACGTTTGTGTCAAGTTGGAAGAAGATGTTTTGGTAGTGACCAAGGAGTTTGATGAACGATATCCTGGGTAAGATATTAAATGTGCAGATTAGAATTAAATAGAGATATTTTTAGACAAAAACGATCTGCAAGTCCTGATCCACCACCAGTTGAGGAGAGTCAAACAATGTCAGAAGTCGATCAACTTCCATCTGAACAAGTGGCGGAGACTTTTTCAGAGGAGCTCGACAACAATGCGAACCAAAGGACACCTGGTCCGGTTCGACGAGTCATCAAGGAGACGACGACTACTGTCACAACGACAACTTACTCCGAGAGTAGTCCAGTTCCGATTATTGAGAAGATGGAAGTTCTTGAAAAAGAAGAAGAAGTCATTGCTCCAGAGACAGAACCTTACCCAGAAATCGCTGCTATCCATGTCAGCGTTCCAGTTCCAGTTCATATTCCGGAAGCTGTTAAGAGCCCGAAGAAAGAGAGATTCGTGTCACCTGAAAGATATGTTCTTCTTGTCAAGACTCCTGAGGCACTCCGAAAACACAGAACATTGACGATTGGAGAAAAGGATCCAGATGCAGTGAAAGCAGATGAGGAGATTCAATACACTAAATTGGAAACCGTGAAGTTCAAGGAAATCAAGGAGAAGGTCAAGTATGAGGAACCAGCTCCTAAGGAAAAGTTCATTCTGACAGTGAAGACTCCAGAAGCCATCAGAAGACATCACACATTCACAATCAGAGACAAGTCTCCAGAAGAGATGAAGATCACGAAATCTCAATCTGATGTTCATGTCAGTAAGAAGTTAATGAAACAGGCATCAGAACCGGAGAGGAAGACAATAGAAAAGGAGCTGTTCCAGGAACAAGAAGATGTAGTTCCTCCGACGAAGTTCGTGATGGTGATGAAGACTCCAGAATGTCTCCGAAGACATCATACATTCACTATTGGAGATCGTCCGAAGAGTCCTGATTATCCGTATATCGAGGAAGGAGAGATCACTGAACCGATTGCTACTATCGGACCACCAGCTGATCGAAGGAAGAAGGAAGAAGAAAAGGAGAAGAAAAAGAAAGAATGGGAGGAATACGAGAAACCACCTCCAGAGAAGTACATTCTCACGACTACAACCCCATTGGCTATTCGGAAATATCAGACATTTGTTGTGGAAGCGAAAGACGAGAAACCAATTCCACAATCGATGAGTGCCGATGCAGTGATGATGACAAAGAAGGGAAAAGTGCAAAGATCTGAGTCAACGGATTCAAAGAAACACAGTTATTTGCGGAGACTTCAATTCGAGCTGTTCCGGGGAAGAAGTAGGGAACGGAAGACGGAGAAACAGGAGAAAAGACAGAAATCTCTGGACGAGAGGAAACCAGAATCAACACAAAAGTACATCCTTTCAACAACAACTCCGATAATGATGCGGAAGTACCAGACATTTGCGATTGTCGACGGAAAACCAAAAGAAGGAGATTCGAACTTGCAGTCCATTGAATCATCTTATCAAAAACCGATTCAGAAGGACATGTCATTCGATGAAGAAAAAACGACTTCTCCCGTTAAGACTTCAGATTTCTATTCGATTACTGCAACAACTCCATTAGCCAAAAGGAGAGTCGTTGTGGAAGGTATGCCTTTTATGCTCATATCGTATTCCTGGTATTTTATTTCAGAAACCGTGACGTCATCAATTCAACAACTTTCTCTTGACGAACCCATCACAAGTCCATCGAAGAAACCCATCTCTCCAGAGCCACGTCATCTGTTTGTAATGGGCGGAAGACGTTCAACGACACCTCAAGATGAGAGGAAAGTCGAGAAAATACACGAGCCACCGAGGAATTTGAAATTGGATACGGACAGAAGTCAGTCGGACAATGCAGAACTTTTAGAGGAGAGAAAGTCGACGATGTCCGGAGATCTGACATCTCCTGAAGAAGAAATTCCAATGGATACAAATTTGACTCCGACAACTGAAGACGTTATGGAAGCTGTGATTATTTCAAGAAGAATCGAAGGATTAATGACATCACCAATTGAAGAAGAGCCGGAAGGAATCACATCTTCTATTCGTGACTTGTCAATTAAATCGTCGGAGAAGAAAAGAAACAGCGAATCGGAAAGACCTGCTCCCGTATTCACTCCTCCTAGTCCTCCAAAGGACATGCCATTCCCAGTGATGACTGTTCCCAAATCAACGTCAACGTCTTCCTCTGATTCTGCTCATCCAATGACATCGTCTTCCAGTTCTTCTCGAGTAAAACCAACTCAACTTCCAATCAAAAAGACGATTCAAGTGGTTGATCCAATGCACATTGTCGAGCTGAAACCAGAACAGAAATCGAAGAAAGAGGCTCTTGCCTCAAAGTGAGTTATTGTATCTATATATCTGTGTGCATGTAATTTCGTATTGCCTCTCCCAGTTTCCGTCTGTCCTTCCCTCGTAATACCGTCTGTATTCTGTATATTCAGCATTCTCAGGTCTCTTCGTAATGCTGGAAAGATGCTCACTCCGTCATTCTTGAGGAAAGAAAAGAAGGTAAGAGTTCCAGAACTTATTATTGAAAAATAATGTAAAACAGAGTTTGTCTTGCTTTTGAAGTATTGGGAGTTTGGGAACAAGTACGAGATCCCGGGGCTTTCCTGCCAATATGAAACCATATGCAGTTTTTATCAGTCTCCTGTAATTCTATTGACATTTGAGCCTATGAGAATTGAGCCTAGAGGAAAATCTTTCAAAAAACCAAGAGCATTAAAAATTTGAACCGAGAAAAACATCCGACTGGATAATTATCCTGCTTCTAATCCTAGTAATTTTCAGGGTCCGAAGAAACCTCTCTACGCTAAAACCACCTCCACCGGCCGTCAGCATATTTCTGAGAAGTTGGAAAAGTACCTGAGACATCTTCAAAATTTCAATTCAATTTTTAAATATTCCAGAAAAGCCCCTCTGGCAGAAGGAGAATCTTCAGTGGTCGCCAACTCTCCGCTCGTCGAGAATCTTCCAATAACATTCGAGAAATGGAGCAATAAGAGTCCTCGATTAAGTGTGAAACACTTCAGTGAAACCATCATTGAAGAAGGTCTCGATGCGAATGCAAATGCCATGTCGCCACGTAAGTAGCTGTAGTTTTGAAGTGAGAGATTCAAAGAGCATCCTTGAAAATAGACAGAGAGAACCTCATTAGAAGAGAAAGAGACGGAAGACATCCAAATTCAATTACTTTTCTGCTCACAACAATAACAGAAAAAGAAGAAGAAGGGCGTCTCTTTAGGAGAGAAAAGTTGAATGAGGAGCTGCTGACGGAGTAAAGAGAGACAAAGTTTACAGAATTGGAGCATCGCGTTATTCCTACTTCTCACCAACAAGACACGGGCCTCATCGACGATGACATTATGTAAGTTTTTCTTCTTTTCTCTTCTCAAAACTAGTCAACTGTGAAACGTACTCTTTTTTCTTTTCTTTGGTTTTTCTAAAAGTACAAATAGAGTTCTTCCCCAAGGTTTCATGATGAGCTCATCCCTTTCAAAAGTATTCGGAATGCCTCGAGGCATTCATCTTATTCCATCAATCTATTCCCATTCCCATTTTCTTCTTTTCCTTCTTATTCTTCTTCCTCCACTCAACCAAAAGAGTCTCAAATTTCTTCATTATCTCGATTTCAATCTTGACGAGAAAGGGAGCACGCCTTCTGCTCCACCAAACCGAGTCCATATATAGAGACCTCTCTTTTTCCATTTCCATCATTGACTTTCAAATATTTTGCAGTGATCAGCCGATGCTCGTAGGAGATACATTCTCACACTCATCATCAATCGACTGTATTTCTGCACATCAGAGAATGAACGAGAGTATCATTTCCATTGATCGCTCAATTGCTCAAAATGAATCGTAAGTTTTTGTTATAATGAAACACCGGCAAACCCTCAGCGAAAACATTCTAGATATCGCATTGAATCTTAATTTTTGGAAAAAGTAGGTTCCTGTCTTGGATGTAATCAAGAGATAGTATAAAGGGTCTGGTTTTTTGGATTTGAGGTGCAATAACATCTTTCCTTCAATAATCAAAATCCGAACATTCAGTTTCGGATTTTGCGCTGCGAAAATGCTTTGAAAAAAATAGGAAGTCGAAACATTCGTTTGAATATTGATAAAAATTCTTGTTTTCAAAACAGAGTTTTGAATTTGAGACCTTATGATTATAGTACGTCAATTTTGTTTTGGTGCCTGGTAACATGACCATTACCTTCTGAAATACAAGTTTTTCTGTGGGGAACATGGGTAATTACGATCTCCAATTTTTGAGTGTGGAATACATTTTCCCAAATCATTAGAATCTTCTCAGGCCTCTATGCTAACAATGAAACATATGTGAGACCCCGAACCCCCGCAACCGCCTAATCAGCGAGGAATTCCGTTGCCTAGGTTGTTGTTTCCGTCTTACCTGAATGCTCTTTCTTCTCTAAGATACTCGCAGACACAGCAACAAAATCATCTGCGCAAACACGTTTCGGTTATTTCTCTCGATTCTCCGTTTAGTTCCTCTCCCTTTTAACCTCAGCAGCTATTGTTACCCGATCGCGTGTATTGCGGTCAGAGGCAACAGGCAGAATCGAGAGAATCGAGATGGGGAAGAAGGTGGGCCGCCCGAACATACACACTTTTCTCATATGTATTGAAAACGAACCTGCCTATCTCACTTCCTACAACTTCAATCTTCCATGATTGATTGCCTACTATCACCTATTCTGTCTACGTTTATCAGGCAACCTTAGTCTTCTCCGTCTTCCTCATTTCATCATTTCTTTTTTTCAGAAGAAGCAGCAACCAAAACACTCAAAACAATGTGAACAGGTATGTCGTTTTTGCAAGATTATTTGCAAACCTTGTTGCAATATTTTATTTGTTCAGGAACACATACATCGAATCGAATCTCGATCGGCAGATTGATGCAGGACGTTCCGAAGTTCAGGATATAAAAACACAGTTGCAAAAACTGAACAGATTGGTGAATGTGAGTCAAGGTTACTGTAGAATTGAAGTCTTTAGAAAAGATAAGGGGAAAGGAATTCAAAAGGAGGTAATGACTTCTTTACGGGAATAGATTGACATACATAAAGGCGAATTTATACAAATGACGAATTGGTCTTGAATGTATTAGTCTTTCTTTAGTGGTAGAAGAAATAACTTCCGTTAGGGAGGGATTCCAAATTATCAGATAGTTGGAATTAGTAGAATTTAGTACAAATAATAACTTTGGGTCCTCACATTTTCGACAGTCATAGAAAGCATAATGATTCAGTTTTTTTCCAACTCGTAACCAAAAAGATAGTTATCATAGCCAACACCCAGAATTAATCTTGGCACATTCTAATCTAGAACTTCTGGTCATAAGTCTGACCAATATTTCTGATGATTAATGTAACTTCTTATCAGACAAAAATTATGAATCAAGCCAAACAAAACGAGATGTTTATGAAAAAGTTTCGTAAGATGATGATTTCAGGAGATGGGAGTAAGCGGATGGGAAGAAGAATTGACCCGACTCCGTCGAGAAAATGAGCAACTTCGACGAGAACTTGCTGAACGAGATGCCACCATCGCTGCTCTCCAATCCCAAACTGTATCTTCTTGAAGAAGAAAAACCGTTTTTATTACTAATATTATAAGTATTTTGCATCCTTTTCTATCATTTTGCTAATAATGCATAGTGCAAATCTTTCCCCAATAATCTCCAATGCCCGATCTCTCATTTTTTGTAGACCACATTGCTCTCTGGGTTTGTCTCCGATCTGAATTTGTTTCGATGTCTCTCTTTCATTTTGAATCCCATCTTCCCCCCAAAAACAGTTTCTTAGTACCAATTTCTTAATTTTTCAACCGGTTAAAATGTAGTAAAATGAAGTTCTGATTCATTTTCTGCTTCTTATCAACATTATAAAAACGATGCCGACACTGCACAATCTTCTTATCGCCACTAGTGTCATGTCTTATGGTTTTTAAACTACTTTTTCTTTGCTTGTGTCGGATTTTAGAGTGTTACCCTATAAGCATATAAAAACTCCTACACTTCTGAAACTTTTTATTGTATTTTCAGAATGTCTCGGGTTTTTTGCCTTCTAGCTGTAATCTTTGGATTGGTGGCATGTCACGTGTCACCTCCAATGGTCAATGGCAGACCAAGAGGTGGATTGATGGCTGGAGATCCGAATCCAGAAGGGCCAGTTACTGAGGATCAGTATATGGTTTATTCTAATATCACACAATTGGTTGATCATTTCTCCAACACAACTTCTGGTACATGGCTACAGGTGAATTGAATTCATTTAAAATTTCCTCCGGGACTTTTTTACAACTTTTATCTAATTTCGATCCGAGATTTCGGAATTTCCATCTAAGTGAGCCTGAAAATAAAGGATTTTTGAACAGAAAATTTTGTAAAATTTATGTTCTTCTGACTCACCTTTTCCAAAAATCCGATCATCGGAAATCTATCGTCCTTGAATTCAATTACCTGAAGTTTTTTGGTCTTCCAAATCAATCATAGAAAGTCATAAATTTTACGATTGACTGAAACAGCCCTCCTTCTAACCCATATTATTTTCTCAGCGTTACCAATACAACAGTAAATTCTATAACAAGACCGTCGGATATGTATTCTTGATGCTTGGAGGAGAAGGAGCAATCGAAGGAAGTGGAGATAAATGGGTTCGTCATGAAGGAGAAACCATGATGACATGGGTAAAGGAGTTTGGAGCAGCTGCATTCCAAGTGGAGCATCGGTTCTATGGATCTAAAGAATTTTCCCCACTTGGAGATCAGACTACGAACAGTTTGAAGTTGCTCACTATTGATCAAGCTCTTGCTGATATCAAGGAATTTATCAAGCAAATGAATGCACTGTACTTCCCAAACGACAAACCAATTTGGATTACATTCGGTGGATCTTATCCTGGATCGCTGTCTGCCTGGTTCAGAGAAACTTATCCAGAAATGACTGCTGGAGCAGTGTCATCTTCTTCAGCTGTTCATGTTTTTGTGGATTACTATGGATACGCTATAAACACGGAGAAGACATACCGTACAGTCAGTGACTCCTGTGGAGATGTTATCAAGAAAGCATTCCAACAACTAGTAACAAAAGCATACAATGGGCCAGATGCCAGAACTGTTCTCATGAATCAATTCAAGTAAGCGTTTTTCCTGTTTCTCGACTTTCACAGTTCATTTTCAGCTTATGCGACAAATTCGATGAGAACAATCTGTCGAAAGCAGTCCAATTCTTCTTCCAAAACGTTTATGGATACTTCCAGGGAATCAATCAGTATACCGGAGACAACAGAGTGAGCAATACCTATTTTCGAGTATGAAAAGCAAATTTCAGAACAATGCAACTCGAAGTGGTTTGGGAGTTCCAGCTGCCTGTGCTATCCTAAATAATGCAACTATTGGAGATGAAATCGCCCGAGTTATTGCAGTGGTAAGTATTTTGAGATCATAGAATTTCATAACCGACTTCCCATTCAGATGAATATGTATGATTCGTGGTATCCTCCATCAGACAACGGATGCCGACCAAATAGCTACGCCAACTTCATTAAGCAATACTCAGTTACAACCATGCCAGATGATGACACAAGTAGGGACTAGGCTCAAGTGTTTCATATCTGTTGTTTGTTTCAGTTAGTACACGTAGTTGGATTTGGCAGACATGCACGGAGCTAGGATACTATCAGACAACCGATGGAGGAAACGGAGGAATTTTCGGATCTACAGTTCCTCTTGAGTACTGAAGTACTAATATCTACATCATTAACATAATTTTTCCAGTTACTTCGCTGATCAGTGTATTGACCTTTTCGGAAAGGATTACACTCTTGACAACACATTCAAACTGATCGATCAAGTTCGAACAAAATACGGAGGAGCTGATGCATACAGAGGGACCAATGTCTGCTTCCCGAACGGATCCTTTGATCCGTGGCAAGATCTCGGTCACAAGATGAACATCACAAATAATAATGTGGATTCGTGGTTGATTGATGGAACTGCTCATTGTGCCGATATGTATCCAGCTAGGGATTCTGATAACCAATCTTTGAAGGATGCGAGACAAAGAATTCATGATCATTTGAAGAGATGGCTGTCTGATGCTCAGGCTATTAGACAGGGATCGTCAGGTGAGAAGCAGTTGAAGGGGCAAAACCTGAAAAAATCGTTCAGGTTCCACCAATTTCTCCATGTTCACAATTGCCCTCCTCGTCGTCGTCAAGATCTTGTATTAGAATCAATTCTTAAATATAAAAATTGCCTCTCACCTATTCTCAAATTTCTGAAAAAATAAATGTTACAGTTACTATATTGAAATGGCATACACACTCATACTCACACAAAATGACGTTTTCTCCCAACACTTTCGCACTTTTGTCGCTTTCGAAGAACACACCCAAATTGCCAGTTTTGAATCGCTAATAAGATTGTGCTGAAAGTGGAGGGAGGTGCCTAATAAAATGAGTTGGATAGTGATAAAAAGATCGTGTCAATGCGAGAGAGCAAACGGGCAAATATTCGCCGACGACGCTTATCAATCCAATTTTTTCAGTTGCCTCCTCGTCTCTTTTCGGCATGAAGTTTGCCATTCTTCTCGCTGGTACGTTGGATTTTTGAATATTGGGTTAGAATATTTAAAATCTCTTTGGATTCTTTCAGCTCTTTGCGGAGTGGCTGCCGCTCAATTCGGAACTGATAACTGTAATCAGGCTCAATTCTTGTCATGCAACAGTAGACTTGGAGAGTTCTGGAGAACTGAGTGAGTTGGGTGAATTCAAATCCTTAACACTGAATCGCTGAAAAATAAACATTGTTGAGTTACGATTGCAAGTAAAAATGAACTTTCTCGCACTTCTTTATAAAATTTTGGCTGCTAAAGTTTAACAAGAAACGCTAATAGGATTATAAAATGGTGCCTCCTATTTTTTTGGAGCATTTGTCATAGACTTTCGATTTTCACTTGACCATTTTTACAAGTGAACCTTTCTATATCCAAAGCCACTTCCAACAATCCCTATATCCATCTTCAGCACCTCCACCGCCTGGAAAGATATTGCCACTTTGGACAGAATCACCCAATCCCTTATCGTCTCCCCATACACCATTGACTCTTGGGTTAATGTCTGCAAGTGAGTCATCCTTTTTTCAAAGTCACTTATCATCATCTCATTTTCAGTGGATTCTCATCTTTCTACGGATGCCTCGGACAGGCTCAAATCCGTAACTGCCTTGGAACCGTCGGACTTGTCGGATCTGGACTTGCTCTTGATGATGCTTACGCATACCAAGGGTTCATTGCTGATTGGGACTTCAAGTGTGGAGCCGGTTTCTGGAGTAAGGCTCTTAGTAGGAAAACGTTCCAAAAATATTTCATTTCAGCCATGTACGAACGCAAGGTCTTGACCACCTGCGTTGAGAGCACCTACGTCAACTACCAACAAGAAGTCCAAGCTTCTCTTGTCACCTACCGTACTGCTGTTAATCAAGATCCAAACAATGCCTGCACTTATGCTCAAAACATGATGAACACCTGGCAGAACGTTTACATGAAGGGACCATGCCGCACTGTCAATCCAGTAAGATTTTAGAATCTAGAATAGATTGGAGTGAATCACTTTCAGGCTCAAGCTGGTTGGATTGGATGCACATCTGCTCGCGAATACACTAACGCTCAGTTCAGACACTGCAAGCATACCACCACTTGCGCTTGTGAGTTCATAATCTCCCTAAATTGACTCATTTTCGGAATTAATATTTCAGCTCCATCATCCGTTGACGCCGTGACCAGAGTCAATGCTGAAACTGGAAAGACCGAGTACCAAACTCGTAAGTTTTTTATTCGATTTCACATGATAACCTGTTTATAAAACTGATCACTGATGTCGGCCATTTTCAGTTCCATTCTACAAAATTGTTGAGAACAAGGCTGTCGTCTCTCAAGAGGCTTCCTGGATTTCCGAGTAAAAATTCTGATTCTGATCTGTCTATTATTTCTGTTTCCATTTTTCTGTCTTATTGAAAAATAAAGATGTCTGATAAAAAACCAATAACTGTTTATTGCACTTTACGTTTCAAAAAAGCACCATTTGAAGAGAAGAGGAGAAACGAATAACTAAATTTCATTAGAATATTAAGTCCTGCGACGGCCAGATCCACTGTCGAAGAAGACACCACCATCGATAGCACAGTATCTGAAATGTTTTACTACTAACCTGAATTTTGAAAGATGGCTTACTTTGGACAGATTCCCTCCTCTCCTGGTCTACCTTGAATTCCTGGTTCTCCCAACTCTCCATCATTTCCATTCTCTCCATCAACTCCATCCTTTCCTGGTGGTCCTGGTGGTCCAACTTGTCCTGGTTTCCCATCTCTTCCATCATTTCCTGGTTGTCCAGCTTCTCCAGCTTCTCCTTCTTCTCCATCGTCTCCTGGTGGACCAACATCAGAAGTATCGATGATTCCTGGTTCTCCATCACTTCCATCCTCTCCTTTTGGTCCTGGAATTCCATCAATTCCTGCATTTCCAGGTCTTCCTGGTCTTCCATCCAGTCCATCGAATCCACGCCTTCCTTTCAATCCAGGCAGTCCATTGTTTCCTGGTGGTCCACGTGGTCCAGGTTCTCCTGGTTCTCCAGCTGGACAATCACATGGATTTGGAAGTCCTGGATCACATGGTCCTCTTGGTGGCTCTCCTGGATTTCCTGGTTTTCCAGGGGCTCCTGGAGCACCGTGACGTCCATGACGACCTGGTGGGCCAGTTGGTCCTGGGGATCCAGGAAGACAACATCCTTCACAAGTTCCTTCGACTGCATCGTCTGGAAATTCCTAATTGTACTTTGAAAATGTGTCTCCTAGAAACGAACCTTCATCGAATCGTCTTCTGGGCTTTGTACCTCTAGGAGATCTGGTCCGATTGGAGTTAGAAATCAGACCAGACAGCTCTTCAACACCTTCATAAATTGTTCTCACTACATCATTACATTCCTGGAAACACAATGTTTCGATGCTGCTCTACTCAAGTCAAATGAATGTAAACTCACCACAAACTGTCTCTCAAGAGAATACTTCAATTGATGCACATATCGATATGCCAATGGGAGTGTTACCATTGCTCCAGCCATCAGAACAAACGCCACACTGGCTACAGAAAAAGCAATAAAACGATGTATCCGTAAATGAGAGGAATATTCTTTCGAAGTCATCTCTGCCTGTTCCGCTTTCTCTCCCCCGCATCGAACACTTTATACGAAAAGGGTCGACTCAAAAAAAGTGCGAAAATCCGGCAGATATCAATCTATCGTCCTCTAATTTTATTGTTTCGTGTTTCGGTGCGTCCGATAATATTTTGCTGGATTTCGATAAGTAAAAAATAACGATTTTATTGTTTTTATTGCAAACGAATAAATGAGTGAAGAAGACGTTCAAAAATAACGTTTGGAATGGGTTCGGTAAGGAGTGCGAAGGGAAGGGAAGTTCTTGGGGAAGTCAAAATTAAGATGATTTCGAGAAAAAAGTTCGAACGGTTTTTGGGGGTGTGAAGTCGATATGACAACATATGTTGACTGAAAAATTGGTTAGAGATTTCGTATTTCATGACGAGAGAGAGAGACAAGTTCTGGACTACAAAGAAACTGCGAAAAGCGACAAATATGAGTAGTTGGGTGAGAAAATGACACGTAAATTGAGACGGGTATCGAATGATCAAATCAAGGCAAGGTAGACGAGTGGACATGGAGCAAGGGCATTGTGCTCCGTTCGAACCGTTACTTTTCCATCCACGAGACTGTCTGGTTGGACGAATACGATCTGGAAAATGAATGAGTTAGGTTTCCTGAGTTGGTAAATCGAACACTGTTTTTATGCTCATTTGACTCTAGTAGGTGTCCCTAATCTTGTGCCATTTAATTTATCTATTGATCTTTTCCGTTCCGATCTTTAAAATTGAGTCCAGACAGAACCGACTTCAAACGACGTTTTGAGTCTCCAAGAGTCGACAATATTTTCTTTTCCCGATACAAAATTAGTGGAAGTCAGGCACCGACATCCTCTTTTGATTCGTAGTTGACGTCGGTTACTTCAAATCTTCTCCGACTTATCTTGTTTTTGAGTCATTTCTTTTCAGATCAAACCGTATTTCACCTGACCTGATCTACATCAAAATTCGTTCTCTGTGAGTTTCTAAAATTTTTTTCTCAAATGTTCACCTCCGAAAGGATGACCACTGTAATCCCCGTTAATCCAAAGGTATAGGGATTAGTTGTGGGCGAAAAAGACAGAGATATGAAAGGGGATAAACACTTGATTATCATAGATATCAGAGCTCTTTTTATGAATGACGCCAATCCCCTATCTCTCTTCTCTCTTCAATTCTCTCTTCTCACCTGATCCCTGTACATCCGCAATTTCTGCTCAGCTACAAACACATTCTGCTGAATTCGCATTGCTTGCTCACCAGCCAGCACTTGAGCGACGCATGTCGCCGGGAACGTGATCATGTGCTCCGTTCTGGAATAACAAATTCAGTTTGAAATTCGAATAAATTCAATCGGAAATACCTATCATTCAACCGGAAACCATGAAGCCAATCCGGATCTCCATTGTCTACAACTCGGACTTTCTCTCCGAGAATCAACGATGATCCTCCGTTGTTTGGAGTGTATTCATGGATCACAATGTAACCACCGGAGTGCACTGAAAATAAGATTGAAATAAACAAAATGAAGTGATTCCTAATGAACAAATAGACTTACGAGCTGATGAACTGCTTCGTCTGCTCTTCACGATTGGTGAACACGATCTCTCAACATCTGAGAAATCAGACGAACCGTTGATTCCTGGTTTCCGATAGTCACGTGGAGCGAGTTTTGATCCTGAAACTATTTCTCACTAGGTACAAAGAGCATGGGAATGAAGTATTACTCAATGGGCTCCGTGTGTTTTGATTGATACGTGGAGGCATATCCTGGCAGTCCAAAGACAACGATTTCATTTGTTGGGTCAGCTTGGGAGCTCGTCGACGACCGACGGAGCGACCTGAAAAATCAGCGAATGAAGAGGGGAAAAGTTGAAAAAGAAGTTATCAGAACGAATTCAATTGAATAACAACCATGAATCATTTTGGCTTTTTCTCTTTCTCATTATTTTTCTCCAATCTCTTCGTAACTCAATCAATTTTTCTCTCTGATAATTGAATTTTCACCTGTGTGTTGCAGGTGTTTTAATATTCAAAATGTCAATAAAAACTTACACATTCTAAGCGATCTTCTGGCGGAAAGCATGGCTAATAGTTTTCGGACTGCGAGAACTTGGATTGCAGTTTTATGCATCTTCTCCTTCGTGGCTGATATCCGGAAAAGGAGATGAGCCACGAGAGAAGAAGGACGGATTACGAGGTGCTAGATGGGGAGAAGAAGTGAAGGAAAAAATGAAGACGTGAGAGTAGAGAAAACACAGAAGACCACGCCTCTAGTGATAGAGATTTTGGGGAGATATAGAGAGGGAGCTCAAAGTTTGTGATAGGAGAACGAAATCCTATAATCCGATTATAGCCCACTGCATATTCTCATTAGTGATGAGGGAAAAATTGACATTTCGAAGATATCTCGATGACCCGTTCAAGGTTGTTAAGTGAGCACTGAAACATGCTACTTCCTGAGAAAAAATGTTGCAAAAAAGTTGATAAAATCCAGTATATCCAGGTGTGAGAATGTTGAGAAAGAGGTTTACCGGGAAAATGATATCATTCAGGTTTATTTGATTATAATGGCCAAAAGTCGGTACCCAGAATCCTATCCTGCTGATCTTGTTTCTAACCTTGTTTTTCAATTATTCACTACAGCCTAGGCTAAGGACTTACGAGTAGAATCAGCTTCAGGAGTTAGATTATTGCTCATTTCTGCTGGACTTTTGAACAGAGAACGTTCGAATATATGAAGAATACACTCTCAGAATAGAATGAATCTGTTCTAACGTTCTTTTTGAGTTAGAATGTGAATAGACTTCATCAGGAATAGCATGATATCATGCCGAACTCCAAACGCCGATTGTCGTTTAAAAAAGACGTTGAAAGGTATGGACAAATTGGGGGTCCGAACTGGTTTAATGGACCTATTATTTTCAGATATGGAAGTCTGACATTTAAAAGAGATCAGAAAAACAATGATTCTCACTTTCAGGAATACTAAGTTTCCGCGAAGAAGTTGAACTAATAGTTCGATTGCCAAGAGGCACTGAATGGACCGCCCGTAGCGTTCTAACTTTGGTCATTCTTCTCCGAAAAAAAAGTGTGCAAAACGATTTGGAAGAATTGAAAAAAGAAGAAAAATAGCAGTCGCAAAAAACCAAAAAGCAATGAGATGAACGTCAGGAGACTCCTCTTGTTCAATCGGAAGGATAATGTGTTTTGCACGAAAACGGACACAAAAGTTTTGCAATTAATGGACAACATGAAGGAAGTCCTCCTTCGCTTCTCTCCTTTTTTATCCCAACCCTACGCCCTCCACCTACCTTGAAGTTCTTTGTACAAAAAATATGTGGAGATGCACATATAGGAGGACGAAGAAGACGAATGAATCACAAAAGAAGAAGAAGTGAGGGTGGGAAAGAAAAGGTGTGGTTGATTGGGCTCCTTGGCAACACTGACCCTACATACTTAAAGGGTCCAAGCAATGGGAAGGTGGAAAACCAAACATTTCGAAATGTGTTGTTTGAACTTGATCTTTTTGACAGGCTCCGAGTCCGCGCAGAGCATGAAAATAATGAAGGTGGGCTGATTGTGGACAATGAGTCAGTGAGACTGACCACCTGGTGGGAATGTATTAGAAGGGCATGGGAAAAGGAGAGAGGTGGTACTTTGGGTTCTGTTTTCGTTCTTCTTTTGAATTCTAATTAGGTTTCGTTAGGTAAAACTAGTCATCTCTGAATTTCAAACGGATTAATTTTGCAAGTATAATGAAACTGATAAAGTTTGTCACCCGGATTACCAAAGTTGAAAAAGAAGAACCGATTCCAGGAAGAACATATATAATCCTCTTTTCCAACTGGCTTTGTTTTTCTAGCCGACAGTTTTGATCTTATTCAAATATTCTTAGCAAGGCTTTTCTGTATAAAATTGATAAATATAGGAGCTGTTGGAAGACTGGATAAAAGTTGTTGTTTTTGTTTTTCCATATGAAGAACGCGCATGGAGGATTCGATTATTCTCTGTCGCTCAATTATCTTATGAAATCTGACTGAAAGAGGAAAAAGTAGATGAAGAAAAGGGAACAATTAGTATAGTAGGATTATGAAAAAGCGAGGGAGGCTATGAAGTTTACTCTCTTATGAAATCTAAAAATCCCTTATAAACTAGAAGAAATTTTGTGTGCGCCTAATTGCTCTGTGGTGAATCATTTCAGAGTTTTTGAACTATAAAGAGCATCGGACATTCCGGAAGAAGAGCGTCCAAATCTGTAGCCTGCTACGTGAGAATCTCGGATGAATTTTGAACATCTCCAGCTGGCACATATGGATTTCTGAGCGCCCCTTTTTGTCTCTTGCCGAACAATTTTTGTATTCACATGGTAGAAGAACAAAGATAGTGCGAATTTGTCACGACGTGGGCATGCCAGGAACCAAAGAATTAAGAAAAGGGTGTTGATAGAGAAACTATAGACAAGAATCAAGAAGAAGCTTTCAGTTTATTGTGTTTTACTATTCGAAAGTTCTTGAATAATTGGGTGACTCTAGAAATGCTACCATCACCACCCACATCCATTTGACAATGCCTTGTTCCCACTAAAATTGGAGTCGAAATGAAATTTCAGAGGCTATAAAACTAAGGATCTCCTTTTCTTCGACTCCCACTCTGAGATGGCTCATTTCATCAGGGACTCGATGCAAAATGGAACCAAAAAAGAACAATTCTCGGTAAAGGAATTGGAAGAAAAAAAGACGCCCTCTCAAGTCTAAGTGCTTCCTTTTCCGTGTTCACTTTTTATTGGTTGAAAGTAGAAGAAGTGGATGGAAGGATAAAAGTAGGAAACGGAAAGAATCGGGGTAATCGAGAAGAGTGAGAGAGATGTGAAATGGAAAGTTTTTCAGCGTTTCCCGCTGCCACCAAAATTCGATTTATTACATAAACACTGGGCTAAACTGAGCAGGTGAAGAATTCAAAAAAGAGCAGAAACTAACCGGCGTTGTCAAGTTGTGGAGTTGAACCGAGTAGTGGGTTGGCCTTCGAGGATCCCATTTCGACGTAGCCAGAATCCTGTAAACAATTTCCGAATTCCCTTGGTAACAAACGTAATTGGGACATGTCCGAGACTATGGAGACCATCTGTAGACATAAATATTTACCTGAAGAGATACTTGAGACAGATTCCGAGGACTCGGAGACGCCGATTCAAAGTTGGTGGATCCACGACGGGAGTATCGGCCAGTGGCTTGTTTCAAAGCCAGATAGACTGGGTCTACAATTGCCGATTCTGAAATCAGTTAATTTTGGAGAAATCGGATGTGGTGCAGTATTTCTAACGTTTTATTTGAACCTTGTGAGATCATTTTGAATGGTACAGAGATCACAGATCTTTGATAGTTCACAGTTTAATCAAGAACAAGAACATCGACACTCATAGAATTGGCCTATGGCTTCTGTATTTGAAATTTCGCACCGATTCCCATATTCAAAAAAACGAAAATATGAACTTTTTTTTGAAAACCTTCAGAAGAACCTTTACTCGGTCAGGAAATTGTGTTTATAGTCTTGTTCTGAGACACTAACTTTCAGACCTATACGATTGCTTACTGAATCTTCTCGGCGGTCTTCCGGAAATCACGATTCTCTCATCTGTCAGTCGTTTCTTCAAACTTCGAACACCAACTCTTTCAGTCATTGAGAACTGAGAATAAGGAATGTAATGTCAAGTGAGGAACAAAGTGACAATAGGAGGAAAAATAAGAAGAGATTTATGTAGAAATTATTCTAATCAGAGAGTGTGAAAAGGGCAGATTAGCTAGCTTTCGCTCTCACCGACGCTTTCTGTTATTGTCGAGAGTGAGAAAATGAGAAAAAATTGTCGAGGAAAGAGAACAAGGAAAGGGAATGTACTAGTTCTGATAATTGAAAAACGAGAGGTTTTTTTCTAATGAAAAAAGAACTGTTTTCAGGTACAATCAGAAACTCTACACTTTCTTCGAATCAAAATATACTAGTCTTATAGGCTTGAAGCAGTATAAACAAAATTTAAGTTCCAGGAAAATAATGAATTTCATGTGACAGTTTTCAGACGAACAAACATTCTCTAATTTCGAAATGGGTATTATGCCATATTGATAAAAAAAACTATTATTGAAGGAGTTATTTACTTATTCCTACTTATTCCTCCAAGTAGAAAATAGGTTATTTTTAGAAAACTTTCAGCTGATCTCTCTCTGTTTTTTTCGAGAAGAGAGAAATATTTCTGTCTGGTTTGAAATTCGAAAAATATTCTAATCTTTGTACTACCATCTGTCTTTTCTACGACTTCTCCCTTCATAATCCATTTTTCTTCCTCTTTCTCTCTCTCTGTTCTCATTCATTACGTTTCAGTGTGTCATCTCTCACATCACAAAACATCCGTTTTTCTTCGTCCAATCTGGAACTTCCTTTGCTTTCTGCTACTTCTTGGAAGTATTAATTACAAATTTCCGTTGTGTTTCCCTAATACGAATGAGAACATGCTAATGTAACAGATCAGAAAATAAGGGAATCCTTAGAAGTGATGAAGAAAATTGAAGTGGGAAGTGGAGGAACTGAATTTCAGGTGCAGGTGAAACATTTTCAGTTTTCTGTGATGTCATAATCTTTCCCATTTTCCTTTCTATGGGCTCCGACCGCTAGAATAAACTTAGGGTAATTTTTTTCAAAACTGATTGTGAGTTTACTGCACGTTTCTCATTTTAAAATGCTCTCAAATTGAAGTATATCAAATGTAAGCATGGAGCATAGGCATACTCTTTTCAGATCTTCTGTATTGTAACCAGAATGAATCATTGTACTCCTCCTCAGAGAACATTCCCAGAAAACTGGGAGGCCATATTAAACAACTATTTACGGATCATTTATAATCCAAAATAAACATGGTTTATATATAGATCCTAAGCTTTTTAAGAAATCAAAGGTGTCGGATTTCGGGTCGAGAAAACTACAAAAGCTTATGGGCGGCTCTGCAAAACATTTTTGAGAAAACAAACGACGAATTCTCAAATTGCAAGCGAAGGCGTAAAAATGAAATCAAAATGACCTGAACTAAAACTCAAATGGGCGAAAACTAGAATGACTCGAAAGTCTTTGCATTATTGAGCAGGTATCTCAGAAATTAAACGGGTCAAAAGATTTGGGCTTGATTATTGAACATTTCAGATGTATTGCTCTGTTCTAATGGAAAGCCTAATGTTCAATCGATCAAATACCATAATATAGAGACTTGAAATAAGTATTGACCCGGCCTGGCCCGCGACAAGTATACTCGTATAGAAAAAAAACCAATACCGTCTCTGAAAGTGAAAAACTCAAAAGTTAGGAGAATCTGATTTCTGTCTCCCTGCTCTTATAGAATTAGTTTTTTGTATTCTTCCCAGAATCCCACAGAACAAAAACATTCCATTCATTATTATATCCTTGCAATATCCCTCCACTCCATTTCCCTCCACAATATTTATCATCTTCTCTTCCAGTCAGATTTCCTCCAGACTCAAATCGTACTGTACTTCCTTCCAGAAGCGCTTAGTCATTTTGCAGTCACGTGTGTCCTCTTGCATGCCAGTTAATGATTATGCACACACAACACAACTGGCCATGAACCGGAGGACCCAGTTAATTATTCTTCTTATTCGATTGGCCGCTCAGAAAAAAAACGAGAAGAGAGGAAACAATTTTTGCCTTCCCAGTTGTGACACAAACATTGGACGGGTTTTTTGTGGAGCAAAAAGGAAGGAAGGAAGATGAAGAAGAGAGAGAGAGAGAGAAGGACGAAAGATCGAGTTACACGGGACCCTGAGAACCACCTTATCAAGGAAAAAGACAGAGATTTATTCTTGTAAAAGAAGTCCCCCTTAGGCAGAAGAACCAGTGATCGAAAGGGAAATGAACATAATCAGATGGCGACAAACGGACTTTTCAGACAAGGAGAAGAAGACACTGACAAACAAATATGGAATATAAAATAAGATGAATATGTTGTTTTTCTCTTCGTTTTTCTCATTTCATTCATTTCCTGTTTTTTTTCAGTTTTGTTCACTCGAGAAAACGAACGGCGGAGCACTCCTCAATTATAATGTTCCAATTTTTTTCTCCCTCTCCGTCAAGAATCAAGTTTTCCCTTTAGGAAGCGTCTGCACTACTAGTTCTCTAACACATTCAATTTTCTTTTCACTCTTCGATTTTCCAGATCAGTGAATTCAGAATAGAGACAAAGCAAGACGAGATGGATTGCACTTTTTTTGCATCTCGTACATCTGAATTCGGAACAGAAAAAAACGAAAAGAGAAAAAAAGGAAATGTATAGTATACTTGAAATGTTGACAGAAAAAGAGAACAACTTGATGTTGATGTGTTCTTGTCTTGTTTCTTCAAAAAATTTTGAAATGTGCTTTTCTAGTGTATCTCTTTAGACACGGAGTTATGGAAACGGTGATGAGTCGTCTAGAATTAGAGTTTAGAAGAGTCAGGTGGAATTGCTATTCGGCTATAAAAGCTTACCAGGGTTTAGAATGCCCTATGATTACGCTTAGACAGTATGACTGGAGTTTCTGTGTTAAATCTGTACCATACATTCATAAGGATCTCACAACTCTCAGAGTTTCCCTAGCTGGGGCCAACTTTTAAAAAACTTCCGGTTTTCTTTTTTTGAAAATAACGACACAATTTTGAGAATAAAAAATTCAACAAAAGAAGTTTGACTCACCACAACTTGTTCTGCCAACAGACTGCTCTCGGATCTCGGTAGTTCTCTGTAACCTCATCAAATCTGGATTTGTACATCTCTTCAAAAGTTTTCGCGCGATTCCCCCACTGCTTTTAGGTGTTGGCAACATTCTACGCATATAAAGTGGACTGGAATGTTGAGAAGTTGGAAGTTGTCCCGACTGGTATTGGTATTGGTATGGATAGTGATGTCCACCTGCACTTCCATATGCTACAGGTGGAGAATAGTAGTGATGGGGACGGTAAATTGCGGAATGAATATCAGGTTGGGATAGACGAGCGTGTGGATTATGGTAGGACTCTGGATGGACTTCACGAGGAAGTTGGTTTCCCATGAGAGAGCCCATTGAATGATTATGGCGGAGAGTATGTTGCATCGGGAGTTGCCTTCTCTCATAGTGCGGACGAGATGCGAACGGATAACCATTCATGACGCCGGGCGTCGTCGGATTCGCCGGTGTCGCCATCGGTGTTTGTGGAAGACTGAGACGTCGTCCACGGCGCGAGCACATCGTGAGTGAGGCGTGTGCTCCCGGTTGCAAGGGTGTGGCTTCGTGGCCGCCAGGGGCAGCCGGGCAAGTAGATGAAGAAGAAGAAGAAGGAAGACGGCCGTGTACGAGTTTTTGTTTCGAGAGAGGACTGCTGATGAAACACAGTGAAGTGAGGAATGGACACTTTTTTCTCACGGTGACTATTGACGATATAATTCAAGGGAAAACGGGAGGGGGCACCATCTCATCTTCATATTCTTCTTCTATTCATCACCGTCTTCTACTCTCTTCTTTCGAGTATCTTCTTCTTTTTAGCTGAGCTTCTTCGTCAACAAGAATCTTCTTCAATTTCATTAGTGACGATAAAGGGCATTTTGTATAATAATAGATAGGACACAAGTGGGTTACTACCACTGACAGGGACATCTTCTATTCTACCCTCGTCACTGGAATTCCCCCACTTCTGAATTCAGAATTCAGAATTCTGCTTCCCCACGAAATATTACTTTTTCCCACGGTACCTGTCAATCAAAACTTGCTTGAAGCTTTGCAAGAACTTATCAAAAATGCAATCTTCGACTTTTGTGTGACTTGAATCCACCTAATTCCGCCTAACTCGTGAGCATTTTTGGGCTATTTTCACAGGGAATGAATGAATAACAAGATACTCTTCCGTCATCTCTTCTGTGGATGAACAATGAGAAGAAATTAATCTTCTGAAAAGAAGAAAAACGAGAAATATCTTTTGGATTAACCAGAAAAGGAACAACCTATGACTTATTTTGTTTTCGTCAGATATTCCATAGTGAGAGAGCCGTTCGAAAATGGAAGTGGTGGAGGATATATTGGCCAAGTGACCGACTTTGACGACCAAATTTTTATTGTTGGCAGTTTGTGGAGTCTTAAAAGAGGCTGTCGAAGAAATATGGGTGGTCCACTAGAAGAGGGGATCAGAAAAAGTACAAAAGATGCTTGGTTTTAAGTTTTTGGTGTACTAGGTTTGGAAATGTTATCCTTGTGTTATCCAGACAAGTTGACGCCAATGATTTTCAGAAGGGAAGAACTTTTACAAAAAATGCTGCTTTTTTTCTCATGTAAAGTTGAGCTTGAAGATTCAAACAGGATATTTTTTCTCAGGTTTTCTGAATTTCTTCCTGACCTCCGATTTTGAGTCGTCTCTCGATCCCTAGTCAGACTCCCAGTTCACTCCTTAACAGTCGCCTCCAACTAGAATTCGCTCTTGAGCATACATTCCATACCCTATTATTCTCATGTTGATCTCTTTCTTGTTGACCAGTTAGGAGATCTCACTCAGACTCGGATTATGCCCGTAATAAAAGCGTCTGGATACTTCTCAGACAGGGTATTCTAGGTATTCCTGGTCAATATTAATAGATCATGTTTTGACCGTAGATCACATACCAACACTTTTCAGACACCCTTCCAACTTCAAGCTTTTTTAAGTTCGCATTTTTCATTCTCTGATTCCCAAACTTACCTTATGTGACATAACTGGAGTTTTGAATCTCTGAACTCCCTGAATGAATCTCATCGCCGAGTGCCATTTCCTTCTTGCCGATCTTGAGGTAGCACCCTCGATCGGAGAAGATTCAATGGAAGACGTTGTGCTCATTGTACCGTATGATGATGTGGAAGATTCTTAAAATAAAAAGAATTAAGATCAAAAATACAAAAGTTTTCAGGCAACACGTTGGTTTTGGAGCGGACTGACACTCTAGAGGACACTTGAGACGAAATGAGTTGACAATTGTAAACTGAAGGAAATGGAACAAAAAACATAGAAAGAGTTCGGTTTCGAAACAAGAGATGGCACAAGAACAGAGGTTTCTATCCACAAGGGCGGTCTTTTTTTACTTCTGAAAAGTGCTTCAAGAAGGAGGGGGTTTTGAAATATCTTTTGGAAATCTTTCCCACGAAATAAGAGTTATTAAGAAATGAGAAAAACAGGAAAAAAGACAAGGATAAAGAGAGTATTGAACGGATACTACTCCTAATCTGGAATAAATAAGAAAAATAATAATTGGGTCATGGGAAGAGTCTATGGAAATTTGAAAAGATCCCTTTCGGATTAAAAAGTTCTCGAAATAGTCTGGATGAATGAAGATGCACTTATTAATATAGAAGAATTTCAATCTAGTAACCTCTTTTTCAAGTGGTACTCTCAATTCTACAGTATTCCTCCTTGTCTCCAAAAAAATGAAGAGCTGTTCTCAAAATAGACTCTTAGTAAATCATCATCTATTCATAGAGAATCGTGATATCACTTCGACAAAAAAGAAGAGTCTTGAGCATAAGAAAGTATCGGCTCAAAATTGGTTCAATTCTCTTTTTGCCTCCTTCAAAAATGCAGCTTTGAACATGAACAGTGAGGGATAACCGTGAGCAAACAAATCGAAAATGCGCGAATTAGGAACACGTTTAGTGGACAAGAGGGCTGTGAGAGCAGATCAACACTTTTGTGGTGATAGCAGTCTCAACATACCGGAACGATTCTTTTTTTTTAAGGGAAGAGAGGGAAGAATGTTATTTTCATGTTATTCTGGGTGTTGTTTCTATTATTATCGGGTGTCTTTATGAAATTAGAAACCAGTCTGAAGAGAGTATTCAAGGCGATTTGGTTACATATTGAAGGAAGAGAACCTGATGGAGAAAATAAGAAGATAAATGAAGAAGGTTCTAGGAGAAATGTAAATGTTGCTGAAAAATGAGTGAGATTTGTCAACGGAAGAATGGAAAAAGAACATATTGCCAGATGTTAGGCACATACACTCCGATGAATTCAGATCAGAAGGAAGAAATACTTCATTTTTGAATGAATGATATCATGATTACTTTCAGGTTCATTAGCAGGATTTTCGTTCTACTCGAATGATTCCGAAAGTTTTGAGAACAGAGGAGGTTTTATTCTCCAGGCGAGTTCGGGCCGAAACACTCCCCCGTTATGATTCATATCAAGTTTGTGCCAGCATGAAGCCGTATAACATAAGCACAACACTTTTCGGTGTTCCAGAATGGCCGCTAGATCTGGAGTAATAGAATAAGAGAAGATCTAGCAATGGTTGAGTACAAAGACACAGATAATTGTGGCTGCCTTTGAATTTCGAAAAATCGAAAGAGTGAGAGACATTTTTCGCAATCCCATAAGATTTTAGGATGCATTTTCAATATTGTGACGAAAATGGTAATATTGTAGGTTTACGACACATTCAATTCTCCACCTATTTCTAAGAAAATATCATAAAAATTTGTCCATAATTCTGAAATATTTCCTCTCCTATCACTTCCTTATTTTCTTCTTCTCTTAATTTATAGTCCTAGTTCTCTCTTTGGCCTAGTCATCACTTCTTTCTTGTCACCTCCGAAAATGTAAAAAAAAACTCGGGACACAAAAAAGAACAAAGGAATGACAAAAAGTGAAAAGCCATTATGTTTCATGTGAAACGGGCTAATTTAAAACCAACCCAAGACATGAGGAAAACGAAAGTGGTGAGTTGGAAGTTTGAAGTTTTTCCTTCACTTTTGACCAAAAGAAAACCGAAAGAGATAATGAGAAACGACACAAAAAACCGGAAAAGGGGAATAAAAGTAGTCGAACAAAAAATAAGAAAACGAAACGAAAAAACGTGTGAAAGGAAGTAGAAGATGAACACTGAAGACACCGTGCATAGGCAATATGTCCATTTTGTCGGACCAGAATCGTGGGATTTTCCGGACTCCGAAGAATGTCTCTAAACCCAATAAGAAAACGACACCCCCGCCCGGAATTCTTCTTTGGTTCTTTCTCGAAAAGTCTCGAGGAAAAATTCATATGTATCATTTTACAATTTTGAGGATTTCCCCACTTGAACAGAAAATTCGGAAACAAAGAAACCACTTCGTAAAAAAAGAAGAAGAAGCTGTTCAAATATTCCGATTTGAAGTGCTCACTTGGAAACGTAGATATTCAAGATTCACCCGAATGAGAAACGATGAGAAATGACGAAACTCAAGTTTTCGATGAAAACAGGATGTCGGATAATTAGTGGAAGTAGAATCTAGAAGAAATCGAGACTGAAGCTCAAGAGTGTAAATGGAATGAGAAATCTATGCTCGACTAAAAAACGAAAAAGAGGAATCATTAAGAATGTACAGTAGGAGGGAGGAGTGTGAAACATGCAAAGATGTCCAAACACGAAAAGCAAATTAAAAATTGATAGAGGATGACTCTCCCTTTTTGGTCGAAGTTCGGAGCACGGAGTTTTTGGAATTGAATTTGGAAACATGGTTTAGTTGGAGTTAATTGAATTCTTGTCTGTTGTCCAAAAAAAGGAACTAATTTCAAGGATCGAGTTCTTAGTATCAGGAACTTTTAGGGCAAGAGGATCTTTGAAAACAAAAATGGTAATCATTGACAAACAGTTCGACAAATTTTGAAGCTGTGAGAATCGAAGGACAAATCTGGAGGAACTTTTTATTATTTGTCCTATTTCCTTGTTCCTCAGATTTTGATGTTTGAGCCTTTAATTTTTAAGTTCTAAAACTGAAATGACATCACATTTTCAGTCCTACTCGTTTTGGTCACATATTTTCCAGTCTAATGACTTTCGAATAGCTCATTTCGAAAATAAACTGTTCAACATCTCTTTTCATAGAAATCATGTAGCCAAAAAATCTTCTTCGATTAAGTTTTTCAGATTCTCTCCTTTTTGAATCTCCAGAAACCCAGGGTGCAAAATATATTTGGACAAAGACGGACCACGAGGCATGGGGTTGACCCCAAACACACGTTGCTTCTTGTCATGTTTCGATTCCAAAAAGAGCCAAAAAAGTCATAAACAAGGGGGCTCACGAAATTCGAAATGAAGTTAGAAAATAGATGAGAAGGGAAATAGAACTTTGACCACGAGAAGAACCAAGAGGACCAAAAGTATAAGAAACTAGGGGGACGACGAATTCTCATGCATCAGGAAGTAGAGAATGTGGAGAGATCTGGAAATGTTCTTCGTTTCAGAACACACACACACACAAAAAATCAATTGTTGTTTATTAGTAGTATCCAGGTGTAGTGTTGAAGAGAGGGAAAAAGAAGAGATGAAAGGGGGAAAGAGAGGAACAGAATGGGACCGCAACGGAAAAACGGACACGGAAGGGACCCGACAAATGACCTGGATGACCCTGCTCCTCTGCAGATTTTTTGGAGCAAAAATATGAGAGAATGTACTATACGGAGCATACAAACAAAGCTGTGTAAATGAAAAATGATATGTTTGTGGACAGGGAGAGGGCTGACTGGACTGAAATAATGACTTCCTTGGTTTTGAAAAACGAACTTGAACTTCCAGAGTGTACAAGAAAACATTTAGAGATTTGGGAGACTCGGGAGGAAAAGTGGGATGTTGTTTCTGCTGAGACATTCTTTAGGTACAGATAGTACAGACTGGATGTGTGGTATCGGAAAAGTTTAAATTATAAGTAACTGGGTTCAGAGAGTTTTAAAACTTTACCGATTTCATTATTGTTTTGAAACACGACTAACAATATACAACTGAATTGTGAGAGCAATGCACAAATGATAATCATACTAAGACCTTTGGTAACTGTGAACGGTATCTAATAAACTGTTTCATCAGATTCTGAAGATTCTCAACTATTCTAAAGTTTCTCAAAAGCCATAATTTCGAAATGAACACACTCAGCCAAACCTACATACTTTCTAAACCCCATGATCGAAAATTCTATGAGAAGAAGCCGATTCTCATTTCACTTTTCCATCCCGGCCAACTATAAATTTCGAGTATAAACCTCGTGTGCACATGAAACTATGACAACTAGAAACATCAAGAAGACATGAAAAACACTTGAGACAGAACTCGTCTCGTAAAAAAAGAGTCACTCACCTCTTAGTAACCGATGTATTTCAGACAAAGAAGTCGTGCACTTCTCCAATGCACTCGTCATTGTTTTGTGCCAATGGTGATGATTGAAATGATGGGAGTGTTGATGATGATGATGAGGTTGGTGGGGAGGAAGTTGAGATAAGGATGGAGACGAAGTGATGGATGAAGTGGTAGTGGGGGTGGAAGCAGAGTGCGATCGGTGATGCAATGGAAGAGGACGATGGGCGGTCAGGTGGTGGAACCAAGTGGGAGATGAACACCGAGAAGTGCTTGATGACACTTTAAACTCCATTGAGTCCTGCTGCAAAGATTGATTGGCTTTTCGGTTTTTAGAGGGTACTGGTCGAGAAATTGGAGTGGACACACACGCGTTGATGGATCGAGTCCGAAACGACGAAAAAATGTGGTTTGGAATGGGAAAAAAGATGATGAGTCTTGGATTACTGAATGTTTTTTTGAAGACGATAGAATAGAATGAAAATTGAAAAATATACATACAAAACCTGTCGGGAACGAATGGATGAGTAAGATAGGTGAATTGTATTGACCAAAACATTGAACAGATGGAATAGAAAAAACTCTGAAAAGGGGTTGCGGGACCACGGATTTGGTGGAAGAGGCTCCCACGGAATCTCAGATTTCAAAATATTTGAAAGTGACGAACTTTGTACTGAACAAAGTATCATTAGATGGATCACGACTGGACTTATCCTAACTTTGAAGATATATCCTTAGGTTACTGTAGAATCAGAAAGTCTCATGAGATAAAGTTGAATCTGTTAACATGAGTACCAACTTGGAGGTTGATTGGGATGATCCCATGGGCACTGAAAGTTTGGAATTAACACCGCACCCTCAAACGTTTTGTTTTGTGTATTGAGTGTCTCTGAAAAAAAGATTCGAAAAACTTGTCGAACCCTATTTCCAGTACTCTGTTTTTTATTCCGTTACCATAGGTAAAACTTCCAGGTATGCCTCTGACTCAGAACTACCGAGTGCCGTCTAGACAGAGATAATATAGACCCAGTAGTCTTCGTCAATAGTTATTATCTTTTTCCACTATTAACCAAAGAGCCAAGAAATAACGGAAAGCACAAAAAACGATGTAAATGAAATGAGTCTTCATCTTCTTCTTCTTTTTTCCACTACTGCAATCTTCATGCTTCTTCTTCTTCTTCCAAAAGCACCTCCTTCATCCACCCTCACTTTTTGATGTTCTGTCGTCTTCAGTAGTGTAAAACAGATCAGCTGTGAGGACTCTCACAACGAAGACACCGCAAAAAATGCAAGAAATTTACGCGGCTGTTGTGTGTTTTTTCGTGCTTCTGATGCCTCTTGAGCACCTTTTCTTTCCGTTTTTCGTACAATATGTTCTTGCTCTTTTCTTCATGACGTTTCTGTCGTTATGAATTGGTCTCGATTTTCTAATGGAATCGTTTTACGGAAAGAGAAAAGAGCACACGAACGGCCGGAAGAGCAGCTGACCGATATGTCGGCTTGCAGGAGAACTCATTATTCTCAAGATTCCGAAAAATTTTATTCGAAGAGGGACTTTGAATTGCACAATTCCTAGCATTGCACAACTTTACACCTGGGATTTCTGAAGAACATGATTTGTGGATATGGAGATGAATTACCTGGGTTTATTCGATTTTCACACATCTTGAAAATAAATGAGATTCAATAAAAATGAAAGGATTGAGTTTTGGACTGAGGGAAACGCTGAGGGATTTTCACCATCCTGGGAAACCCAGCTAAATCCAGGATCCAGTAATCCCGGAAATGGTTCAATAATCCCATATAGTTTTCCAGTTTAAACTGGTGCCGACTTTGTGCAAAGAAATTATGTCAAGACAAAAATTCATCGAAGTTTGAAGTGATCCATCATCATTATGTTTGAAGAAACAGAAAAAGAGAACTCTCGATACTCAAAAAATACTCAGAAATATCTATTTTTCGAAATGCTCTTCTCTCATATCTTCAAGAATGTCAAGACTCTTCATTTGCCCTTCCTTTGCACTTTTTGTGTTCAGAACGAAGATGATAATCATCAGAAATCAGAATACTTGCCTGCCGAACAGTGAACGAAATATGATACCAATCTCATTTTACAATCAAATGGTCGTGTGTTTTGTTCCGAACTTCTTTCTGGGATCCTTCAGGAAGGTCGTCATTACAACAATCATTTCAGATAGCTCTCTGGATGCAGCTGTAAACACAACAAACAAACACAATAACATCCTTTATCAACAAAACTAAAAAGAAGTAGATATATTCTCTTTCTCTTCTCAGTGTCCGATCAACAAGAGTGATTCCAGATAATCTTTGTGTTCAAGTTTCGTTCAAAAAGTAACCTTGACTTTTAGGTTGAACACAACGACACAGTCAGTACACACAAAGGAATCGAGAGAGGAGAGATTGAAAAAAACGAATAAAAGGGAAAGGAGAACATGAGTTATGAGAATAAGAGTAACAAGAAGAACAGAGACATCTTGTTTCTTCTCTTGATTCTCATTTTCTCCTTCCGTGTTCTCGACTTTGATTTTTGGAAGATGAAAGAAACCGAAACCTCATTGAAACAGGTTGATATCATTTTTCGTCCGTTTCCGTTGGATACTAAAAGGGGTTAGCGGTGTTTTATCAAATTTAACAAGTAGTCAATTACTGTTAAAACTACTGTGCCTGTTGGTTTAACATCTATATTTCAAGACCATGCTGAAGAAAAATTATGAAGTACTAAAGTTAAAAGAAGCTCTCGTTAAAGGTTCTTTGGCCAAACAATTGGTAGGATGTCTGGATGCTCTAGTTTGAGATTCTTATGAGGATTTCATTTCAATTAGTATGGGTTTCCCAGTTTAACAACTTTGTATTTTGCGCGCTTTCTCGACTACACCAATGCTCCGCTCCATGTTGTAATAAATCTGAAACTCTTTGTGTTTCAGTAAATGTTTTGGGTTTTCTAATGTTTTTTGTCAAAGCTGTGGGCACTTGGGTCCTAAATTCAGTGCATAGGGTCAGTCACATTTCCAATAGTTCAAAAATTCCATTCGTAGGCTGAAGAAATCCAAGAGTAATTCCTCGTAATTTATTTTCAAATGCAACACCTAGTACCCTGTTTCCATTCCCCAATTGTAGTTCAGCTGACAGTTCAACAGTCATGTAATAGAAAAAAACAGATTAGTCATCACAAAAAAGACAAACGCTCTCCTCTTTGTTTTGTTTCATTCTAAACACGTGTTTTTTGGAAAAGGAGAGATTTTGAAATTCCTATCTGCCTCGATTCTCCTCAATTCACTCCGATACGAATCCCTCTTCCATTGTTTGATTTCGAATGTTATCATATCAAAACCAGAAGTCGTCGACATGTTCTTCGATAAGCCTCCATCTCTCTCCACTTTTCATTCCATTTCTTATCCAATCATTTGCCAAATATTATCGTTTTGCCACACATCTTGTCTTGAGTTTTTTTTCATTTCACACCTCCTGATTCATTTTTTAAACTAATGATGAAGAGATGTTAGATGTTATTTATGTGTCTGATGAGACTAATCTAGCTCTAAAGTTGGTCAATCATTCTTGGAGTTCAGACAATATATTTTTAGTATTCTGAAGAATGAATCTATCCGGTCAACTAGAATCTGACCGTTAAACTTCAAGGAAGTTTAGTTACACTCGTGGGAACGAAGGATCGCATTACAAAAACCTCTGACCTATTCAGACTATTCAGAAAGTTGCCATGTTAGCTGGCTCAGTAGCATTGAAGATACTGACTTATGTTTTGAACCCGCTTTCCATCTATACTTTCAATTTGAAAACTGTAATTTGAAACCCCTGACCGTTTAGGTGGAATTGACTCCGCCCCTTCTCCCTCTCACCAAACCGAAAATCATGAATCATCCAATTGTGCAGTTATGTTTCTAACTCATTCCAAGAGGTGTGTCATCCTTATTCTCTCAACTCTTCCTCCAATTATTTTTCCAATTAATCGATTGATTACTCATTGCTCTCTTGAAGTGAGAGTGACCTGACACAGAAGTACCCAAATGTTTATATGTTGCAACACCAGAAGCAGAAGAGGAAGAGGCAACTCTTCCTCTTTTCTCCAGATGTGTAATTCTTTTCCGCTGCGCAGAAGAAGAAACCGATTGGCAGATTGCAATCGGACGACCATTTCTGCGAGGTGGCACCGACCTCCGATTTGTTTTTTGTGAGCGCTTGTCTAGGTTTATTGGGCTGTCGTGATGATGGAAAGGTGGAATGAAGAGAAGATCGGATCAATTTCCGACACTTCCAAGTTCTCATTACCCAAACATGTCTTATTACATGAGTACACCATAACAATTGTTTCTAAATGTGATTATTCGGGTAACTGTTGGTTGGTCACTTTACTTTTTTGCGATCTTTATCTTCAACTACTCTTGGGAGTGGTCGAATTCCTGTTTAGGTTCACCTAGACATTTTATGTGGGTTACCGGGAGTCCGAAAATCACTAAATACAAGTTCCAACTAAAGAGAAGTCACAAACCTTTAGGAAACTCCAAAAATGAATTCCAGAACTTCCTATTAAACCGATTTCGCGCCTTCTTTTCTACCTGTATTATATTTCTAGAAACAACACAGAACAAGAATGTTATTTCTGATTGTGAGTAATTTTCAATTAGATGACGCTATTCGAACTTTTTTTGTTCTCTAGCTCCTCTCTCGGAAATTCCTGACATTCGCACCGTCATCTCTCATCATTCATCAATCTCTTCTCCATCTCCTTATTTTTTCTGTTCGTCGGACAAATGTGTTATTTGCCATCTTCCACCTCATTCCTCTAACATGTTTCAAATGTTTTCCAACTGTCATAACTCTCATATCACATTCCAAAACACGCCACCACGTCACAACATGTATCTCCTCTCTGATATCCCCATTCACAAACTACACAAACTGACCTCCTGGTTCAGAAGACTGCATCAGTTGGCGCGGTGCCAGAATGCAGTTAATCAGGGCCCGATGTCAAAGAGGAGAATCTGATGGGACCGTTAATCAAAACGAGGGGTCCCGTTTCCTTTGCCTTTTCTCAGTTGTCCGGTGAGGAGACCTTGGGCAGTGTAATCCATCCGACCGGACGACATGTGCTTTTGGTTTGCAATCACTTAGCAGTACACAACAACCGCCAGAGAGACTTCGTTTTTCAACCAGTAATTCTAACTTTTTGTTTTTCCCCAATAAGATCAAGGTTTAGGTAAAAAACAATGAAAGGGGCTTTTTGGTTTTCTTCTATACTTCCTCCTTTTCTTTTCTTGTTCATATCACATATGCTGAAATGTGTTATTCGCGAAAACCAAATGAACGAAAATCAATGCACCAGTTGACGGAACAATACAAGATTACTTCTTTTCAGATTATCCAATTGAGTCATAGAGCCGGTTAACTAAATCCATCTTGTCCCTATTCATTTTTTCTCGGTTGCATCTTTTCCGAGGATGTCATAAAGCTGTCCTCCGAAAAAATAGCATTTGCCCTCTCTTTCTCTCTCTCTCTCTCAGTCCATTTTCCCACATTTGCATATATCAAAAAGACTGGTCCCATTTCGTTTTTTGGCTTCTTCCCTCCCTCTTCCTCTCTGTTCCAAAATCTCTCGCTTTTATTATCTTCCCCTATCACACTCAATTACAGTAACTATTCATCACGAACACAATTTCCAGTCGATTCTTTGTTTCTCTCTAATTCTCTTCACCTCTCCCTCTTTATTCAGTACAAATTACTTCATCGAATCATTCTCGTCTATGCGATTCACATGTTATCTCTCGCAGTTTTTTTGCCCATCAATAGCCAATTTTTTTCGCCTTTGTTCATCTTCTTCTCGGTATTTGCCACTCGTTGTTCTATCTTTCAACTGCTTCCTTTTCTATTTCCCTTTCTCTTTTTTTCCGGAACTTGTAATAACCACGTAATTCATTTGGGTCAATCAGATGATCAATTGAAATTCGATATGTTTTTGCTTTGTATTTCAATTGAATCGAGACTCACCTCTCATAAATTATCATACGACTTTAGTTATTCTCTCTGAAAAAATAGTATTCAGAATGTCGGAAGAAGTTCTCGACTTCAGTGGGAATGGGCCTGAAGAGGTCCAAACTCTTCTGACGAATTCGGAAATGGACCCAAGTCTACTTTCGAATGAGACGGCGACTACAATGATTCCGGCCATTTTTAGTACCACAACGACTACACTCGGTTGGTTTTGCAACTTTTGAGATCTGCTGATTAGGAACCTGTAACGTTTTACATGCTTACAATTCTCAAAATTCCAGCTCCAATTCTTATCGACTACCAGCCGAACCCATACCGCATTGGCCTTCTTGCCTTCAAATGTCTTCTTATCATTCTTCTCTTCACTTTATCATGCACTATCCGAAGAGATTTCTTTAAATTCTTCGTCCTCTTCCTCATCATCCCACTTTTTATCGAAGCTGGATTCGACATCTTCACGGAGATCCACGCCAGTACGGCTATTTTTGGATCTCAGTAAGTGGTTGAAGTTTATTGAACATAAAAAATAACTACCCATTCCAGACAATTCGACTGGGAGTACTTCAACCTGTCTCCAAGAGAAAACGACACTGTGACCGATTGGCAGAAGTAAGCTAATTTCTGTATACGTAGTTCCTATTAGAATCTTTGGTTTCCAGGCACGCAGTTGAGAGTTATGCTCAAATCCTACAAAAGTACACTACCTATCAAGTCTATACGTGAGTGAATAACTATCAGCATAACCACAAAATCATCAGTTCAGAAAGGATCAACTGTTTTCTATTGTTTCGTATGTTGGCGGTGACTTCGTCTTCTGGAGTCTTCTATTCTCCACAACTACAGTATTCCACTATGCGCACAAGGCAGTTGTACGACCGGAGCAGATCACTTACGATCCCATTTGGTATGTCAGAAGTTTTTATTCAAAAGACCCAACTATTTTATTTTCAGCAGCTCGTTCTTCAAAGTTCAAATTGTTCCGGTGTTGTTCACTGCCGTCGATACCCTTATCTCGATCTACGAAATCCCACAATGGGCTTATCTCCTAGTGACCTTTGTCCTAAGAATCACGGCATGTATCATCTCGTTCATCATCGTGACCCAACTTTTTGCTGTAAGAATTCCCACTTCTTAATTATGAAAACTGGAGGAATTTCAGTCTCCCTTCACCTTTTGCCGTCGGAAAGATGAAGTTACCAAGACCTCGCCATACGAACATGTCAGAAACAGCAAGCTTCGTCTTTTCCTTTTCGTTCTGTTCACCCTTTTGATCCACGTCCTAACTGCTCCATATCTCAGTAAGTTTTTTCGAACCAGAAATCTATTCTACAGTACCCTTTCAGTCTGGTCTGGATTGACACTCGCTTCGGATGTTGGCCATCTTCTCGGGTTCAACTGGTATCTTCCCATGCATTTTGCTGCTGAAATGTTCCCACTTCATCTCACATTCTTCCTCCTTCGTCCATTTGCTTTTACCATTTTGGCCCTTCTGCTTCTCAACCCATATCGCAGACGTTTCGTCAAGTTCTTCTGTCCATGTTGCAGAAGACATTAGAGAGAAGATTGATTTCATAACATTTCTGTAATTATTGATTCCAACTCTGACTCCACGAAAATGCCATAATAACCGTGCCTTCGTCTGCCCGGTGCTTTTTCCTCTTCCTCAGTCCACCCATTTTTTATTTTTCTAAATTTGCCCATCCAAAATTGTGATATTAGATTTTCACGTTCAACACGTTCCAAATTGTGCCTTACAATAAATCGACCAATTATTCATTTTGCTTATTATTCTTAGCAATGAGTTCGTCGCATAATGACGTTTACGAGTTTCCGGAAGACAAGTAAGATTCAAGCAAGATTCACCTCAATCCAGTCTGATCCCAGTAAAATTGTGCACACAAACTTGGCCGATTACACTACCGAGTTGCTCGATGGGAACAACACAACGACAAAAAGTACAACTTCAGATGACCCACCTAATCAATTATTTCTGACATCACTGCTATCTGTAGGCTCTGTAGCCTGTTTTTTGTAAGACTGGGCACTATGTTCAATATCGAATACTTGTCTATTCAGGACCTTCTCGGCCTTCCTCGCCCGCTTCTCTCCTTTCCTCGGATCAGTTCTTTCGATTTCGATTACTCTTATTTTCAGGTTTGGTGAAGTATGCTACTTACATTATCAGTTTTCCAATTTTTCAGAGAATGGAATCGAATATACGGAGGGCTACTGACTCCTCGTCTCAAGGCTTCTATCAACTTCTCTGCGGTTTTGAAGGACAACAAGTATTTGATTTATGTGCACATTTGCAACAGAATACTCTTTCAGAGAATATATTCCTTTCTACGATATGGACTGGTTGTTTGGTGGAAAATATAAGCCGTATTGTTATGGTTGTACTGGTCCTGCGATCAATCCCGATATGTGTAGAACACCTGATGAGTAGGCTGGTCAATCTGTTATCTTTCGAACATTTCTGTTGCAGCCCTGAAAGTCGTTCTCCACAAAAAGAGAGAGAAGAAGGAGAGAAACTGAAGAAGAACAGCTGATCTCATAATTTCTCGCAAATAAACGTTTCCAGTTTTCTTTCGCTTTCTAATTCTCATTCAACAGCCTCCAGCTGTTTGTCCAACTGACCAGACCACTGGTCAACGGAAATTTCGGAAAACATCTGCGGCACGGTTGCAAAAAACATGCGCGCACATTGCAATTATCGATTGAAAACACGGGCGGTGGACACGCCCAGTTTTTGTAATTTTTTGGCGCCACGTCCTATTTTCAAATTTTTCCGGAAACTGTTTCGAAATTTTCCATCAAAACTTTTTTATTCATTTTCTAGGTTGCACCACTATGTCGAAAATTGTTTTGCAACACTTGTTGCACACTATTTCTATGTTGTTTCGAACTTTTTAGATTTCCCAATGCTTCACGTATTTTTCCGGCCTAAATTAATTATTTTCAGTGTTCAGTCGATAGAAGATGTCGGGGATTGCTGCAGGTCGTTTGGCCGAAGAAAGAAAACACTGGAGAAAAGTGAGTGATAAGACGTTTTATGAAACAAAGTCGGTCTCTAGCCAATATCAATTGAACTTATTGAATTAGACCAAATTTGACTGCACACATACTTGAACTTGTTGTTCTCGCCAATTTAACTTCATTTTTTATAGGATCATCCTTTCGGATTCATAGCCAAGCCAGTCAAAAACCCAGACGGAACTTTGAACCTCTTCAACTGGGAATGTGCTATCCCCGGAAGAAAGGACACCATCTGGGAGGGAGGACTCTACAGAGTAAGTACACTCAAAAAAAAACTTTAAAAAATATATTATTTTCAGATTCGGATGCTCTTCAAGGACGATTTCCCATCAACGCCGCCGAAGTGCAAGTTCGAGCCACCACTTTTCCATCCAAATGTTTATCCATCAGGTATTCTAATATCGCTTGAGTTCTTGTATGCAATTTACTGGTTTTAGGAACGGTTTGCTTGTCACTTCTCGATGAGAACAAAGACTGGAAGCCATCAATCTCTATCAAGCAACTTCTGATTGGAATCCAAGACTTGTTGAACAATCCAAACATTGAAGATCCAGCACAGGCCGAGGCATACCAGATTTATTGTCAGAACAGGTAAATTTTTAAAAATTTTCTTTATTCCTAGTTTTCTTTTATTTACAGAGCTGAGTACGAGAAACGCGTGAAGAAAGAAGCCATCAAATATGCTGCTGAAATCGTACAGAAGCAAATGCTCGAGTAGACGTTTGCTGTGATTACCATTCCGTCATTCCACTTTCTCTATCCTTTTTCTCCCTCCTCTTATCTCATTTAGTTAACCATTTCTGAAAGCCGCAACGAGTGTTGACACAACACGAAATTCGAGCACCAAAGCAACTTTTTTGATATCTTTAATTTCAATCTAACCAAAAGCTTTGTCGTGCCTCGTCTTTCATTTCGTGCTTAATGAAATACGAGAACTAGAACTTTTTGGTCAAACCTTCTCGACATTTCGCGTGCCAGCATTCACAATCATCATCAACTGGTCATCATGTCGAGTAGATTTTCATGTTTTCTGGAGACTATTCCACATAATTTTACTCATTTCGATCTTCATTTCACCTCCTTTCCCTTGAATCATTTCCGGCATCTCCGTTCTATTTCACATTAGATTTGGAGCACAATTAAATTGTTTAAAACCCCGTATCACAATTTCTTGGACTTATTTATATTTTCCCCTAACTTATTTTTGTTTCTTGACAAAGCAATCCATGAATTTTCTCAGAGTCTTCAAACATGTCCGAATTCATGAAAGGCGTCATGCTCTTAAAGCAAGATTTGACTGAAGTGCCCGCGGAAGAAGCCCTCAAGGGCAAGGTTATTGTTACCAACGTTTACAATAGCAGATTAGAATTATTTAGGTAGTTGCGTTATACTTTTCTGCTGGCTGGTGTCCGCCTTGTAAGCAGTTCACTCCGAAGCTAGTTGTGAGTTGGTTATACTATAAGAGGAATCGTAATAGACGTATAGTCACACTGTCATAAATACTTTTAGCGTTTCTATCACCATCTCAAAAAGGCTGGAAAGCCCATAGAAGTAGTATTCTTCTCGAGAGACCGATCGAAGACGGACCTCGAAGAGAATTTCACTGAGAAGCACGGGGACTGGCTGTGTGTCAAGTATGGAGACGATGTTCTGACGTGAGTTCAAATACAAAGCATGTAAATAAACAAACTATATTTTGCAGACGTTATCAATCGAAGTTCGAAGTGAAGACGATTCCGGTGCTTCGAGTCATCAACCCAGCCGGAAAGATGGTAGTTCTCGATGGAAAATCGGAGGTTGTCGACAAGGGCAAGGCTGATCCACTGGGACTCTTTGCTGCTTGGGAAGCAGCTTGCAACAAATAATTGGTTTCTTATTCTGTTAGGTGTAATACTCTAATCTTCTGATGTATTCTTCCGATCATTCTTATTTCTATTTTAATCTCAATGAATTTACCACGTAGAATCTGGAAATCTTTTTGTATGGCCGTTGGTTGCCCGTCCTGTTTTGTATTTGCCACGCTAAAGTTCTGATTCTTCTGAAACTAGACTTTCTCAAACTTATTTCCTTTGAGAACCAAAAATGATAGCGCTTGCGTCGGAATTCCTAGATGACATGAAGGTTGTTAGATACTCTCAAACAAGCGCCAATCGAAAACCTTATATTCTGAAAAAATACTATTTTCAGAGACAACTAATGTCATTGGGAAAAGATAGATACTCACTAACGCGTACATACAAACGGGTTTCACACGCAAAGGACAAAGCAAGACCGGAGTTGAGAAAATTCGGATGGGACACTCTCGGATATGCTGAATCGTTCAATTTGCCAAGCTTCAAAGATAACATTCAACGGTACAACGTGATAATTAGAAATACATTTAAATGACTGAATTCTCAGGGTTGACGGAAAGACGATGTCTGTTGAAGAATTCCGTCGTGATTTCGAGAGACCAAGAATCCCAGTTATTCTGACTGGACTCACGGATGATTGGACTGCAAAAGAAAAATGGACACTTGAAGTATAGAATCATTGTCCTACGAAGTCTCTAATTTTCAATTTCAGCGTCTTTCGAAAAAGTATCGCAACCAGAATTTCAAATGTGGTGAAGACGATCATGGGAATTCTGTGAAAATGAAAATGAAGTACTACCACGACTACATGCTCAATAACAGGGATGATTCTCCGCTGTACATCTTCGACAGCAGCTTTGCAGAGGTTCGTTAAATTCAGTCTCACGATTTGAGTAATGAAAAATTATGATTCTTGTCACTTTCAGAGAAGAAAGACTAAGAAGCTATCGGAAGACTACCTCGTTCCCAAGTTTTTCGAAGACGATCTCTTCCACTACGCAGATCACAAAAAGCGTCCGCCACATCGTTGGTTCGTGATGGGTCCTGCTCGTTCTGGAACTGCAATTCATATCGATCCACTCGGAACAAGCGCATGGAATTCACTTCTTGTCGGACACAAACGTTGGGTGCTTATTCCTCCAGGCACGCCGCGAGAACTCGTCAAACCGCTGTCACATGAGAAGGGAAAGCATCCAGATGAAGGAATTACGTGGTTCCGAACTGTCTACAATAGAGTTCGTAGCTCTGTTTGGCCGAAGGAATATGCTCCGATTGAATGTCTTCAAGGGCCTGGAGAGACTATGTTCGTTCCGTCTGGATGGTGGCATGTTGTCATCAATGTTGGATTTACCGTGGCGGTCACCCATAATTACTGTTCTGTCGAAAATCTGCACCTCGTCTGGCCGAAAACTGTGAAAGGCAGACCGAAGTTGAGCAAGCATTGGCTCAGAAGGTATGTCATTTTCCACCTAGTTCTAATTAGTTTTTTTTTTCCGTTTAGACTTGCCGAGCAGCGTCCCGAAGTCTTGAAGATCATCAATTCATGTTCGGATGCACCTATGCATAGTCTGGACGACTCATCGAGCGACTCTTCCAGCTCCTCCTCTTCCTCCGATGACTCTTCAGAGTCTGAGACAGAGGACGATAGCGGACGCTGTGGAGTGGGAAACCGTAAAAGACAGATGATGGGATGTACTAGTGAATGCCCAGAGAAGATGTACAACTCTCACGACTCGATGGTTTAATTATTATACCGATTCTACCCAGTATCTCTAACCCTGTTACTTGATTATTCTATTTTGTTTCGATCGTTCTTTTTTGTTCTATGAACAACTTATGCTTTATTTGGAAATGAAAATCAGACTTGTCCAAACTTAAAAATATCATATGTCTCCTCCTGCTGTGTTTCTTCGAACTTTTCTCTTTTGGACTTGTCTCCTCCATCACCGTATCCGGTTTCCGGGACTTCCTGTGAAATGACGGATGACTCAACAAGTGCTTCTCTTTTCGGGCAAGGACAATAGGCAGCATCGGCTCCGGGGATTCCTGCTTCTCCTGGTTGTCCAGGAGTACCCATAGGACCGGGCATTCCTGGTTTTCCTGGTGGTCCTGCTGGTCCTGGCAGTCCATCAGGTCCTTCTTCAGCAACTCCGGGTGGACCAGCTTTTCCTGGTGCTCCTCTTGGTCCGGGGAACCCAGCCGGTCCAGGTTCTCCAAGTAAATACCGAACTCCTGGCATTCCTTGTCTTCCATGCGTTCCCGGTGCACCTTTTGGTCCTGGTGCTCCTGCATCTCCTGCTGGTCCTGATGGTCCTGGTCGCCCCATGTTTCCTGGTCTTCCTGGCATTCCATCTCTTCCTTGTGGTCCTGGCTCTCCAACGGATCCTGGCAGTCCACGTGGTCCGGGAGCTAAAAGAAGACATTTGACATTCAGCCACTACACTTGGGAAAACTTACGTCCGGCTGGACACTTGATACAACTATCATCATTTCTCATAATTTTCACAAGTTCAGATCCAGACATTCCATGTGGTCCAGGTGCTCCAGGTTCTCCTGGTTTTCCATCCATTCCAGCTGGACCAGGTGGTCCTGGTGGTCCTGGAGGACATTGGTTCTGGGTAAGACAATCTGAAAAGTGACAATCGAATCCTATACTGCAGGAGTAGGAAACTCACTGCAATGAGCTGGAAGATCAGCACGCTTTTGGCGGATAGAGGCGGAATTGCTGACAAGTTCAGACTTGAATCTCTTATCATTCAAATAGACCACTTCATTCCATGCATCATCTGTTCTTCCTTGTCCTTCTTTGAAACTAACCATTGAGTTATCAAGGAACTGATTGATGTCATCGCAGACTGTGGTAGCAAAAAAGGCACAAAAAGCGATACATGAAACACTGACAAGTACACTTGTCCAAGTCGCAATCGCCGCACTATCTACGGTCATTGTAAGAAAAGGGATGAATGGCAGAGTGACGGAGGGACGTCTTCTTTATAGAAGAACGAAGAAGGGGAAAGAGGGGAAACCGGTTCGGATGACATCGAGGGGATAGCTTTTGGATAACGAGGTGTGGAAGCAGTTTTAGGGCATGTTCGATGGCGGTTTTCCAAAGATGGAATCGTTGCGCAATGATGATAGAAAAAAGGGGATCCGATCGCATAGTTGCAGGTAAAACTTTCAGGAACTGTTACAAGGAGGGGATTTCAAATTTTCAGCAATTTCTGGTCTTATCAGTCCAACTGTATACCATGCTCTACTGGCACCTTTAAAGCAACATTGGGGACATTATTATTGTATTTTTTTCTTTCAGAATGTGTGCATTCGTCGTTTCTATTGTAATCCAGGCTTGTCGAATTCATTGGGTTCCAAAGATCATTCAACGTACTTAGTTTTCAGTTAATACTTCTAATGCAACTGTCTCTAATTTTTTCTGTTTGTGGTACAGCAACCCCACAATCTAAAGTAAGCTAATCGACTAAATCACATAATCTATTCCTCGATTCAGACGACACCAGTTCTGAAAGAGAAAAAGTCAAAGAAGAAGAAAGTCGAGGAAGGTGGAAACAGCTCGCAAAAATCGTACCCTGCATTTGTGGTACGACACAAATCTTTATGAAGGAAACAAAGATATTCTGAATATAAGATTTACAGATGCCAAGTAGAAGCGAAATGAAGAAGATAAAATCAGCTGAATTTGACAAGAAGAAGAAGAGAAAGGATGGATTCTATCAGGTTTTGAGTTCTAGTCAATGTCAGACTGTGTTGTTCTTTCTAGGAAAAATCTGATCAGGACGACACACTTGAAAAAGTTGAAAGTCTTCACCTCGAGATGTCTGATAAAACAAGACGGGCAGCAAAGAAGAAAATGCAAAAGAAGAAGGTCTAACGCGTTTTGTACCCTGTTGATCAGCTAATTTTTTGTGTCATGCACACTTTGAAACGTTTAAAATTTATTGATGATTCGAAACAAAACAACAAAAAACTACTTCTAACACGATAGATTAAGATGTAACTTGCCCGGGATGTTTATCGGGACGGTTTTTTCGTACGAGGAATCGCATTTTTCTGTTCATGTCTTCATTGAAAATCGCCGTCGAAGCTTCCATTGAGAGTGACTTTCTTTGCATGTATGGTTTTTGGTAAAATTGAGTGCGGCGGATAATCTTCAGCATTCCTTCGGAATCCATCAATCTGGAAATCATTCGCGTTTATGGGAGCAACACACAAAAATCAACCTGTTGAGAAGTCCAAAAGCCCCATCGACATCATTATTCTGAACCAGGACAGTTCTCGTGGCGAATCTTGGATGTGCATTCCAAACTCCTTTGAAAAGCTTGATGGCGAATGGCTGCGAAATCGTGCCTTTCCAAGACCATTGACGTACCATCTTTAGAAACCCTTGTTTTTGCAAATGAAAGAATTTGATACAGATCATTTATTCTTATGGATCAACCATGTGGAGAGAAACGAAAGGTGGGAAAGAAACAAGAATCGATTTATTGTTCTCAAAGGTCTACACAATGGTTCGTGACATACTGAATTATCTACTTTCTGCGGGCGGCAACGCGAGCGTCGATCTCTTCTTGAACCTCTGGAGCAAGAGCATTGTCTGGTCTTGGACGGAGGTCATCAAGTCTGAAGAGGACAGAAGTCGGATATGCCATGAAAGCAACGCAGATGAGTCCATAGAGAGCGACCTGGAAATATCATACCTTTTTGTTATTAAAAATTGTACATTTTATCATCAATTGAGACATGATGAATGCACCTTGAATCAATATCGATAAAAGTATTTATATGAATGTTTGCCAGTTACTTTTTGCAACTTGGAAAGGATTTGGTTTGCTGAAGAACTGAACAGTTTTTGTTTGATTCTAAACGTTAGCAGCTTATGTGATTACTTTCCAAAGGAAATTAATAACAATTTTTTCGATTCATCATGATTTTTGAGTTTGTCACATGGAATAGAGCTTACCTTTTCGCTGACCGAGGTGAAGCGAAGTGGTGGAGTGGAATCGACTCCCTTGTGAAGCGAGCGACGGATGAATTGTTGGTTTCTGGCCAAGGAAAGAATAGCACGGTTCATCATCCTGCAATAACGAAAATAAAAACCTATTATTTAGCATTTTTACAAAGACCGATTGTAGGAACAGTTTATACAGACAGAAAGTGGAATTACGACGACAAAAATATCAACAAGTTGCACAAAAAGTAATATACATCCACTGCAAAGCGATATATTTACAACACAAATTGGATTGAGTAAAAGTATGAAAAACAAGCAGTAGAAATTGCTCCGATTTTCTAAAAACGAGACAGCTTTGAACAGGAAGAGACGGAGGCTGCGCGAAATTAAAGGCGCAGAGAAGGCTGAACGAAAAGAGCGTTGTCGTGTCGAGACCCGCGCCTTGGCTACGTGCCAAATGTGAAATTACGGAGAAAGCTGCTTTGTTTATTGAGCGTCTGATATTATTGAAGACGGCAAAATATGGTGAAATATTGTAATATATCGGGATTCTCTCGATCTTTTCAAACAATTTCACCGCTTGCGACGAATTATAACCTTTTTTATTGCTTTGATAGATAGATCACTTTAGTTCCGATCGACTGACGAGCATTCAATGCTTTATTCACTTTTCGCCCGTTCCTCTATGTGGTTCCCCGCTGCTACATATTATACAGCATTTTTTCAAAATATTTACTGATGTAGTCTTCCAGACTTTTTCATCACAAGTCCCATCTTAAGCAACAACTAGATGGCCGAACAAGGAACGGAAGAAAGCTTGGTGAAGCTCGAAGAGTCGGAAGATGTCAAAATCGATCCGACGATAGAGCTGAAATCAGAAGTCAAGCAAGAACTTGAGGTGAGCAGATTGTGTTTCATTGTCATCTTTGACAATAATAATTCAGGAAAATGCCGAATCAGACGATGTGGTGTGCGGGACTTGTTCAAAAGGTGATTCCAGCGAGAAGTCAGAAGCTGAGAAGGAAGAACACAAGAAAACGAAACTTCTCATGAGCAAAAAGAAATCGCACTTGCACCAGCCGGAATCCGATTGGATCATGTGCGATCACTGCGACAACTGGTTTCACTTCTCATGTACTTCACTCGAACAGTGGGAATGGCATATATATGAGAAATGGTACTGCCATAAGTGTGCTCCAATCTTTGGCCCAAATAAGGGTAAGTTTTAAATTGAATACCGAATAAAACAGTAATGGAAGATGTGTAATTGTTTGCAGTATATCCAAAGCATGCACCACATCGTTATCGCTGGTACGATATCAACGAAAAAGAAAAACCAATTGAAATCGGCTCGGAAACTTGGATCAACCAGATGCGAACATGGGAAAATCAAATCCCACCACCGTAGGCTTTCCTATACAAATCATTTCTATTTCGATACTTTGCAGAACCGATAATGAGGTTTGCATTGTGGAGAATGGCTATGAATTTCGTACGAAGTTTCATGAGCTGGGAGGACCTTATAAGTGGTCAAAGGTGTTTCTGGTCAAAAAACCAGAAGGCTTGGATATGAAAATGCCCAATCCGGATTTCGACTTGGAAGATGTCGTTAGTATCATGTCACCAAGTTATGAAGTGGATACAATCGATGTGTTCAATCAAAACACATATTCCATGAAATTGGCAACATTCTTGAACAAATTCCGTGACAAGGAGCCCAGATTCCTTCTCTACAACTTCCTCTCGTTGGAGTTCTCAGAAAACGAAAAGTAGGTTTTTTATATTCATATCTCAGCTCCTCCTCTGTTTTTGAAAGAATAGTGTAACAGTGGGCTCTTTTTCAGAATGAAAAACATTGCGAAGCCACCGAAATATGTTCAAGACATTTCCATCGTCAGCAAGCTATGGCCCGACACATCATCGGAAGCTTACAATGAACTTCTTGTCAGTGGACTCTTCTTGCCCGATGAAAATCGACCGAAAGTGGAGCAGTTCTGTCTCGCCGGAATGGCTCATTCTTATACCGATTTCCACGTTGATTTCGGAGGAAGCAGTGTTTATTACCACATCTTCAAGGTATAATTATTTTTGATACGAATATCATAACAATCTTTCCTCTTTAGGGTCAGAAGATCTTCTATATCGCGGAGCCTACTGAGAAAAACCTTTTGGCGTATGAGGCTCATGAAACATCTCACTCCACTTCGGAGTGGTTTGGCCACAAAATAAAAGGAGAAGTGAAAAGAGTTGTCATTAACGAAGGAGAAACTCTATTAATACCTGCTGGATGGATTCACGCTGTGTATACGCCAGTGGATTCACTCGTTTTTGGAGGCAATTTTCTTCATCTTGGAAATCTCGAGATGCAGATGCGAATTTATCGTTTGGAAAGCTCTGTTCGCACTGCTATCAACACAGCTGCAAAGTTTTACTTCCCAAACTTTGAATATCTTCACTGGATGTATATGAAAAACATTCTGATTCCCAAGATTAAGGGTACTGCTTGCTGTATATAAGGGCATGAAAGTAATTAGTCGGTATTACAGAAACTGTCGAAGAAGGCTCAGACATGCGAGAAGTGGATCCAGAGCTGTGGAAGGCTGCGCAATATATCTCGAAAAAACTTGAAGAATGGTATAAGCGCGAAAAGTCAGAAGGTGAAGGAACAGCAGAGAAGACGGAAATCGACATTTCGTTAGATGAGAAAGGAAAAGTCATGCGAATGATTCAGAAGCTGATTTACGCTCAAGTTAAACAGTTTGAGCTTCCTGGACCATCCAAAGCTAAGAAAAGAAAGAGCAACGAAGGTACCGAATTCGATGACGACTATCGCCCTAAGAAAACTAAGAAATATTCGAAGCACTCCAAGAAAGACAGTCTCGAAAGCAAGTCAAAGATCCAAAAAGTCGTAAATGAAAGTGTTCCTAAGGATATGCCTCATTCATCTACTATGTCTGACGGCTCATTGAAGCTGAAGATAATAATGGGACCTACAGAGGATCAAAAAAATGCCGCGCAGATATTCAACCATACACATTCTTCTTCTGGGAGAGCTGTGAAAATCAATCCAGTGGTCTCCGAGCTATGCGGACATCATCTCGAAACTCGTGACGAAGAGATTCCCGTAAAATCAACAAAGTCTTTCGCGGAATGTAGCGATGAACTGGAGAGATGTGAAGCTCTTCATTCGGGGGAGAAAATCAAGAAGCCCAAAACGCAAAAAGTGGCGAAAGAACCAAAGGAGCCAAAAGAGCGAAAAGAGAAACCGGGTAATATCATCTCAGGTTAACGAGACCCTATTTATTCGTTTCATTTTTCAGTCAAAAAGGAGATATCATCCAGAGACCGCCTCATGAAAAAGCTCAAAATGTGAAAAGCTACCTCTACTAAAACATGTGCAATCAATATACAAGTACCCATCGTCTTTCTTCAAATTGTATTATACTTGCATTGTTTCTATTGTTGTAATAATATGTCACTTACGAGTACTAAGTTTTATCAGAAAAAAGATCTCCAGACTTTCAAGTACGGGACTGCGCACCCGACATTATAATAAATCTGGTTTCAAATTGTTGTGTTGTCTCGCAAAGTGTTAGAAATCACAATTATACTAAATAAAAGTTGTATCATCCAAGTGACTTTTTAACTTTGATATTCACCTACAGATGAGCGAAGACAATGTTGAAATTGCGCCTTCACAACTTGGAACTAAAGACTTGTAAGGAAAATCTCGTACTTTCAAAAAACGTTATTTATTCAGTTGGGATAAACGGTATGAAATGGAGCTAACAAACTTCGAAGAACATGGAGACGAAGGAGAAGTATGGTTTGGAACGGCGGCAGAAAACAGAATTGTCAAATATCTGATAGACTCGAAAACCGGAAAAGATGTTGAAATTCTCGACTTGGGATGTGGAAACGGATCGGTTTTGCGAAAGTTGGTAAGAGCTTTCAAGCAGGCGAAACTCCATAATTTAGATATTGCGAAATTTCAGAGATCAAAAGATTTCACACGATTGATGGGAGTTGATTATTGTCAGAAAGCGGTAGATTTGTCAAATGCTGCATCAAAAGCTGAGCAAGAGGAAAAGGATGATGAAGAAGAAATGGTCGAAATAAAGTTCGAGGTACTTTTTTCGTATATATTGCTGAATGTCCGAAGTGGAAACACATAGGCGTCTCGTTTGGAAGAGACGCAGTCATGTGGGTTTCAGACAGAGAAACTGCGGAATATAGTGCAAAGAAGGAGTTTCGTGAGAGCGAAATTACCCGCTTGACTCGCTCCACATAAATCTATCGGGAAATACACTTTTCCAAAATTACTGTATCCCAACCCTAAATTTTCAGCAATTGGACATCACTGCTCCCCGCCCGGACTTTCTCTCTTCCAAATTCGACATAGTTCTCGACAAAGGAACATGGGATGCTATGAGTCTTTCTGAAGAACGTGCTGATCGTCTCAAAGCATATCTCGATCTTCTTGACAAGGTGCTCAATGAAGACGGCCGATTCATCATCTTCTCCTGCAATTTCACATTGTACGTTGCCATCTTTCCCGGTGGTGTTCCGTTATGTTTTTTCTTCCAGAGACGAGATGCGTGAGCAGTTCGGTGGTTCGAGTCTGGAGATCGTGTGTGAAGTGCCAGCGACTCACAGCTTCTCGTTTGGCGGAAAACAAGGTGTCACTTCAACGGGCGTCGTCTTTCGGAAGACTCCATAAACACCTTCTGTTATTGTTATTGTTGTTTCTACTTGCTCCCTCTCTGTTTCTCTTTTCTCAGTTATAAAAAAGTTTGTTCTTCCCTACTCTGCTCATCATTCTCTCTGTTCTCTTCCACACTCTCTAATCAGGTGGCATCTTCATCTTCATCATCATCACCATCATTTTAACGCGAGCGGTGTTGCAGCGAGATATCGGGCAACCAGCAATTTTGAAGGAAGATATAGCAGAGACTCTCCTGGCCGAGACACTACTTTTCGCAGAAAATGGGAGTTTGATAGGCGGCGCCTTTCTTAGACGATCGTCTCCAGGGACTGCTTGCCAGAAGAAGAAGGAAGAAGATGGGGTGCTTGTGACCCGGAGGCTCACTTTCGGCTCCGAGGAGCTCACACAGATTCCACGTCTTCTTTTTCTTTTTCGTCGCCTCATTAATCATTCATTCAATCTGTTGTGACATGTTCTTTACTCTTCACACATTTTTTCCTTAATCTGCACAAATATTTCCTTGTTTTCGTTATTGTTGTTTCCCATGTGTCGAAAAATCGGGTGACTTTTTAGCAGACATTTGGGTTTTACGAGAAAAAGCAAAGCATGGCAGAAGGTTCTCTTTTGGTTATGTTTCTACTCTGATTCCCAATATTCGGAGGACTGTAGAAGACAAAATTGTGCATTTTCATGTTTGTCCAGAGGACTAGACTTTTAGATTGCGTTCCGGTAATCACGAAATTCAAGCAATTTCAATAGAATCTAGAACACAAAGAAGAGGTGGTTACATTAGGATAAATTTTTTAAATTACAAGTAATACATGTATTGAACGAATTTCAATTCTTGAGAATTCATTGTGAAAGCAGGAACTCAATACTCTACATATTAAATAAGGAATCTGTTAGATCTGATAGAGTTCCCAGATTTGAAAAATCTCACAGACGAGGTCAAGGTTTCGAAAGTTTTAAAATCTGATAATTTCGTTTAGGACTTCTGATCGAAAAGGACTATGTACTCTTCTGATTCGGGCTTTCTAACAAGATCAAAGATGCACTCTCCTTCTCTATCAGTTTTGATCCCAAAATTATCTCTGACCTTTTCTTCAATCATGTGAACCGTTTCGTGGTCATCTGAGTTCCTTGACTCCGCCCCCATTTCCTTCTTCAATAACGTAATAAATGTGGACGGGGCGTCCCCCCTCGTGCCTTTTCTGAGGCGCTAATTGTCAGTGGTGTGGTGCCATCAAAAAGTTTGATTTCATTGTGCCCTCCCTCAGTTAGTCGGGGAGGCCTTTTCCTTTTCCTTCTTCCATTTTCCTCCGTTTTTTCCTCTTCACCAGCACCACAAACGTCCGTTTTTTTTTTCAATTTTCTCTTCTTCGTCCAACGAAGAACGGGAAGGAACGTTTTTGCATAAGTTCTTCGTCGTCTTCTTTTTCAATTTTTGTTGTTCGGTTACATCGTTGACGGCTCCTGAAGACACTCTTTTGGATGAAGACGTCGACAATTTGTTGTCTTCAGGAAGGAAGACGAGTCGACAAAACATAATAAAATAATTCAATTACTGTCTCTGGTCTTAACCGCCTCTCAACTGCTCTCTCATTTTGTATTTCCATTCCAGTCCATTTCTCTTCGTTTTTTACAGAAATGAAGCCCCATTTATGTGATCAACCCATGAATCTTACACGTCGTGCATGCTGTCAACTGGTCTTATTTTTAAATGATACTGAACGGGTGAGTGATTTTTAGATGGACATGACATGGGAATTGAAGAGAGAAGGAAGAAGTTTTCCTGAAGAATATTCACATTTGGAAGCTATGAAAGTACAGAGAACATTATGTTTATAGCTAAGTGATTCATATACCTATTCTTGAAACGACCAGGTATATTGGAAAAAAAGTTACCGACCAGATTCTCTCATCACACTTTCAGACAATTGCAAAGTGTTTTAGTGTCGAAATTGAAAATTTTCAAAGAAATCTTTGATTGCTTTATCTGGATTCTACATATGTTTTTTGAACTTTTGAAAAAGATTTTTTGTACTAATAGTAAGATGATCCTGAATTGAAATAAGGGTTTGGGAAATGCAAACCATCCTGAAAGGCAAAAAATGGTTTCTATCACCTTCAGAAAAATTCAAAGTTTCCAATCCTTGGAAACTCAAAAAAGTTTTGAATTCCGACTCACTAGTCAGAAATGCCGATCTTATTCTCGTTTTCGGCTATATATATCCATTGGAATACTGTATGTTTTGGTTGAAAAAAATTGAGATGTTTTGGTTGAAATAAATGACTGTAGCATCCATTTTTATTTCTTGACCCAGGGAAGTTTTGCATGTTTTCCAAAGTCTTCCTCTCTTCTCTTTTTGGTTCCCGTCTGAATTCTCCAAAAGGAAAACACTATTTCAACAAATAAGGAGAGTATTTATCATGTGAGATTTCTGTCAAGGAATCCCCGTGGGATCTTTGTTCCGTCGAGAGATGCATTCCCTTTTCTTCTCCTCTATTTTCCAATCATAATTGATGACTTCGAATTTTTTTGTTTCAGGTGCCGCCTTGTTCCACTTCAATGTTCCCATCGACAACGAGTCATGTAAGCCGATTAATTAAAATCTTATCTGTTCAGAATTCGAATTTCAGAAACCTCCAATATATCTAGTAGAGCCAGTGGAAGAATCAGAAGATCACTTGACGTTTTTCGTTGGAATTTTTATGTTGATGATTATTGCGTTGGCATTTTCAATTGGATTGAGCAAAATGACAAAGCCAAAGTGAGAAAGATTTAGTTATCTGATTCATCAAGATAATTTTCAGAGTTTCAATAAGTCGATATAACACTTCGAATTCATCATATGACATTTTGATGTGGCTTTCGAGTAACCCAACGAATAGGTTGGTTTTCAGAATTAGAATTTTCCTTTGATTGAAGTCTTGAGGGACAAATTAGATTGTGGCAGTCGAAAATTGTCAATTTGGGATTTTGAAAATTGGTTTTCCACAAAACAGTTTCGATGAAAATTAGTGAGTGTCGAGATCAACTCTAGAACTTTATGTTTGTAGTTGCCAACTTATTTCCCTAGTCATGTTCAAGCGACCGTAGAAAAAATCTGTCTCAAAAGTTTCAAGATTAACACTGAATTTGGACGAATTTTTGGCTTGGAAACTTTGGTGCCTATCTGCTCTGAACCTTGTTTTTGAAAAATGTTGTCAACGACAAAAATAGAGTTCTAGAGTTGATCTCTCTACCCTCAGATTTTCAACAAAATTGGGTAGTGATAAACTACATTTTCAGACCCCCAAGGTGTATCATTTTCAATGCAAACGTCAAAAGTTGCCAACCTTTTGGCCGGTTCTGCTGGTGTCATTCCTACTATAATCACACAGAGACCAGAATCCAAACTCTGAATCCAAAAATCCTAAATTTCAGATCATCCATGCTCCTTCTGCTCCGATCAATGTGTCGAACTCCTGCCACACCGGACAGTAGTGTCTCAGTGGTATCCTCCAATATTCCGTTAGTTTCTCATCTCGATTTCTTCTCCTTCCAATTCACAGCCAATCATTTTCAGACTTCTTCCATCCTATCAACGTGCCAGTCAATCGACATCAGCCAACACACCGCCACCACCGTATTCTGCGACATCATCTCTAGTTGCATGACAATTATTATGATTTACCTTTTTATTGAATTTCTGATACGGGTTACTGTTTTCGCTTTGATTTCCCCCTTCGAATCGAGATTATAAATTTTCAAAATTCATTTTCTTTCTTGAGTTTTGTAGTTTGAGCATTGACACCATAATCTTCCATCAAGGATTGAAATCTGATACAAGCTTCTCCGATCGTCTTGGTTTTCCTTTTTTCAAGAGGTTTTTGATGTTCTAATGTGAGAAAAAATGGAAATGACGTGGAAAAGACGAAGAGTTATCAGAAGTAGCATCTGGTCTGTCTGTGTGTATTCATTGATAGCCCTCGCGAGGAGCATCGGAGTATACAGTAGTCGAAATGAGAGACCGTGTAATCGGAAAGAGACTATGTTTAGATAGAGAGAGAGAGCTTCTCCTTTCCGTCAGGGGTGAAATACGGATTAACCGTCTTTCTTGGGTAGCTTCAGCAGCTATACGTGTTTGTGTGCTGCTTTTAGCGCATTCTCTCTGTTTATTTGAAGAGTACCTCCCAGTTGGCGGTTTTAGGTGGGATGTTTCTGATGCTTCTGTGCTCACCCCCATTCTTTTTTCTTTCTTTTTCGGCATCCCCTCACCACCATCCCTTTTCCATTATTTCCACACCACATCACTGTTTACATTGTGCAAGTGGTCACGCAATTAGGCGCATCAAGTTTCAGGAGCCAGTATCCAGAAGTCAATGTTCCCTTGATCACTGCCACGACGTCAATCTCAAAGTTTAGTGTTTCCAAAGCGGCTGGGAATACTTTTATTTGCTTCTTGCCTTTTCCACCCAGTGGTGATGGATGATCCCAGGATATCTGGATTCTTATTCTTCGTTTCAATTCGTCACACATTCCCACAGTAATCCCCATCCTTTCTTCGAAGGTGCCCTCAGTTTCTTGCACTTCGTATGCAACTTTCCCATGCCGTTCTTCTATCTCGGGGAGGCGGAAGGAAGGATGATGGTACTTGAAATCACCTATCTGTTGATATATTACCTGATCAGGCAAATAGAGAAGAACTACAAGTTAGTTTAACGGGGAACACTTTGGTTTTGCAAAAAAACTGTACGTCGTTCTGTTGAAGGATGGAAACGGTTGCTCATCTTCAAAACATACTACTTTGATGACTGCTTGATACTGCCTGCATATATACTGTATTCTTGTAGACTATAAATTGTATGAATGGTAGACCGTGTTTTTGAAAATAGGTCCAACACTAGGTCGTTTTGAGCGGATCCTTAGATAATCTTGAAACACTGGTTATGTAACCATCTCTTTTATCCTATATGCATGACGAAAAATGGAGAACCCATTTCAATATTTTGTCCTATTTGACGTACCTGTCAAGGGCCCGGCCGGACCTGCTCAACAAGTCTAACATTCCGGCCCGTCCCAGTCTGCTCAGGTCCAGACTCAGCGGGCCCGGGATTCGACAAGTATGCTATTTTTCCTATCTTGGAAATCCAGGCCAAAATACTTAAATCATTAATCCTCCTGCATTCCAAACTACCACCGAGCCAGCCACTTTCAAAAAACCCGTGTTTCATAATTGCTCATCAGAATGTTTTCTGTTGTATCTACCCGTCTTAATCTTCTTCCGACCACATTCCACTCAAGCTTTCCTCCTTCCTGTGCAGTCATTGTTTGTCCTTTGCTTCTTCTTCTAAAATTCACATATGCATCCCTTTCTTCCGTTTTTCTCCCCTTGCCAGCTCCAACCTCACCGCCCCCGTTTACCCAACTTACCGTTTTTCGGCCATCTCATCTCTTCCAAAAACGGCAGTTTTGACGCAACCTTTTCCCGAAAGGGGCAGCGCCCCCTACCAACCCCCAACATATCATATTTCTGTGTCAACAGCGACATGAAGCTCAGCTCTCGGAGCTCTCCCTCTCTCTCTCCTCCCGCACCTATTATTTGTACTTTAATATGTACATATCAGACCACTTCTCATTAGGACTTACACCACCAGCTCCCTTTCCATACCATTTTCGCCTCTAAAACGTACAAATATATGAAATTGAGCGAGAGAACAGTACTCTTCCTCGTCTGGACTCATTTCATTCATCCTTTTTCACTCACCATTCGATATTAGTTTTCAGTGACTCATTCCAACGCATTCTTACTTTTACGGTCACCCTCATTCTCTATTTCTCAATCAACCTTTTCTTGAATAGGTGTCATATAAATTAGGTATTGGTTGCTATGACGAGTTTTTGGTTCGGAAGTGCATATCAAATGGGTAATATTTCTATAGATAGCGGGGATGATTTATCTCAGGTATTCCTTCACTCTCTAGACTCTTTCTAGACTCTTTTGTCTACAAGAAATCAGTTCTTCTCTAAGAACCGAGAAACAGACACAATTCTGTGCTCAGATCTTGTTTCGTTGTATATCTTTGCCGCTGTGATATTCTGGTAACAATTTTAATCAAACAAGTCTTATTGTATATCGCAACTTGAATTCTGATATTTCATGGATCCCTATAGTCTGAATGTTCTTCAAGTATCGTTTGAGCAAAACACACGGTATTGGCTTTTCAGAAACTGCTGGATTTGGGACTATTAGATTAAAAAGTTATTGATTGGCTTTCCTGACAAAGGACATGAAGTTTTCCTTCTCGGCGTTGTGATCTCTAATTACCTGGATTCAATAGGGATGTGACTCAACAAGTCCAATCTATTTTTTTTATTCCCATTTCCAATCAACCTATCGAAGGCATTGTCTTCTTTCACATGGATCCTTTTTTGGCGAAAAACCTGACCTCTGCCCATTTGTATTTCTTTCATTACTGGGAACCATGACAAAAGGATGGTCTAGGCGAAATCCGCTGTTTTTCCGATGTTATGTTTTAGGATTGAAGAACAATACCAAACTAGGAATTTTGACAAACTGAAGACGTTAGATAAGCGATCTTAGGATTCATGAACTTATAACTAAATCGTTGCCGCTGTCGGATGCCGCCTCGGTCGTGAGTTGGCCGCCGGGATCCAATCAGTTCTTTGAAAATAAACTTTTCGAGACAAAAAATCCTAGAACCACACTGCCGTAGTGGTTTCCCATAATTAGGAAAACTCTGACCAGAATATCGCTGACGGTTGTTAGACGGCTTTGGATAGTTGCGAAACTCACTAGCTCATGAAACTCGGAAATAGAACATCCCAAGATAACATGTTTTCTTGAGAAATGTCACATTCGTCATGCTTCAAGACAACCAGTTTCTGGTTTTGATGTTGATATAACCTTTCTTTAGATGAAGTACTGTAAAATTGCAATGAAACCGTAGTTCAAACTCAATTCAATCCTCTCATAACCTCCATTTCTTTTTCTGTTACTCTGATACCACTTTCCGTTTTTTGCTTCTTCTCATACTGTTAAAACTTCTCAATATCAACGCAATTGAAGTAGAAATCGAAAGTTTTGTGCAAATATTTGGTTCATCATCAAATTGGACCGTCTCTCTCGGCACAGAGCAGTAGCAAACTGCAAAGTTTTTGGCGTGGGGGATTCTCTGAAACACAAGAAAAAGAGGAGACTGAGAAAACGAAATGACTAACTTTTTCGGTAAATAATCGCCTGGGTTCGCGACTCTTTTTTCATTACAGTTGGGCTAACAAACCACTCGAAATAAAAGAAATGAGAGGAGCAGTAAATGAGGAATAAGAGAGAAAAAAGAGATCGGAAGGTTTGTGTTTTCACTGTCGCCTTGGGCTTACCGACACTTTTATGACATGAGTAGACCGTTTAGAAAGTTAGGATATCCTACTGAAGGCTTCATTCGGGACTTGGGATCTTCAATTCAGAAAGTGTAGGAAACACCGACAGCATATAGGGATCCTAGTTGGAAAATTAAAAATAACGATTTTTCTATAAAACTCGGGCATGCTTTAAGATGAATCTGAAAACGCTATGTTCTTTAAAGTTTGAGTGAGTTCCCTAGCGTTAAGTAAAGCTATGTTCCAAACTCTGAAAACTGTTTCATCATGTCTCCAACTCTTCTGTAGTTTGATTGATAAATGTGAAACTCCCACTACAGTTCCACAGTTCCACTCCAATGACCCCCACTACTTTGCTCTCTTCTTCTAATGCTTTTCCTTCTCTCATCTGTCGGTTTGTACAGTTTTGAATGTGTTTCCCATCTGATCACTGATCGTTTCCTCCTCTAGTTCCACGTGATCCACCTATTTTTTGCCTCCGTCCGTCCCTTCCCATCACCATCACTTGACAAACAGAAATTGAGCTCGAACGCTGATTATACTCTTTCCTCATCGCCAACCCGCCCTCAAAATACACTGGAAGCCACGCCCCCTTTTCTGCTCCTACCAAATTTCGAATGGCAACCAACAAAATCCACTTGGCTGACCTCCTCTTCCTGATGATTCTTCCTCCTACCTCAGATTGCGCCAAGTGCCCCTTGTCCATCTCGAATATCCAGATTTAACCGAGAAATGCGCATTCACTCTCTTCTCTCTCCCCCATCATCCCCCAACTCTTCTACAAAATTTGCATGCCTATCCATTTCGTGTGCTCCGTCCGAGTTGTCCTTTTTTCCATGTTATGCCCTCCCGCACACAAAAATGATTCTGCTCCTGTTGCTCCCGACGGGGATGGCCACCACCAACGGATTCTTCCCTTCATTTTCTATTTGTTTTCTCTCTGTGGTGGCGCCTCAAGACAAATTGTGTCCTCTCTCTTCCCGTACGGGAAAAAGCTCTCGCTTGAAAAAGTTTAGGGAGAGAGAAAGGCATCTGAGGGAAGCCACTCATCATCCACACTTTTTTTTTCACAAAAGAATGCATTTTACCCCTTTCAATTTTTTAATTGTCGCAAATTGTTTTTCGAGCCATTTGAGGTTTTTGGGGTCCAGTAGAGCTAGACAGTCTACACCTACGCTAGTGCCTTCAGTTAAGATTTTTCATCTTTCACAATTCTGCCATTTTCCAAGCTCACATTCAAATCTGAAACTCACTCCTCATTTCCACTCTAGTCTCTTCTTCTACCATTTCTCCCCGTTTCTCTTCCATTTTTTGCAACTTCCGGCGTCATCTGAAACCTTCTGAAACCCCGTAGATTATTCTCTCCTCCTCTCATTTTTGGCACCAAACACAACTCTCATGCAGATATATTTTCATCATATCGGATTACCTTCTTCTTCTTCTTTTCTGCTCCCTTATTCTTTCTACCACTTCTGTGACCACGCCTTCTCCATTCCTCGTCGTCTTCTTCTTTTCCATTTCTTCTCGATTTCATTCCTGTGACGTTGATCTGGAATGCCATCCATCTCTTTTTTCACAGTTTCATTTTGGATTCCACCAATTTTTTCTTTTTCGTTCATCTCTTCCTTTCAGTTTTCTATTTGCTCACCTGCAAATATCTCTTGCAGTATTTATCTGCCTTCGTTTCAGATCTCGTTCGCCATTTCAAAAGCCCAGCCAATGGGTTTCAAACTTGTCGCTCTCAGCAGTTGGCTGCTGACTGTCAGGTATTATCCATACTTTCTGAATGGACTCAAAAACTTATAAGTTTCAGCGCTCTATCCATCGAGCACAACGCAGTAGGTGGAGGATGTGTAGATCTTCTCTGCCCAGACACTGCTTCTCACCACGGACTTCGGAATCTTGTTAACGAAGATACACTAAAAACAGACGCCTGTACAGCATGCAGTCAATGTACAGAAAACGGATACAGTGTATGTCTTCGGCCGAAGGATTCGAGAGCTTCTCGTACTGCTGGAGGATGTTCATGTGCTCATACTCTTGCTGCCAACTGCCATACTGATCTGACTCAAACTCAACATCCAGCCAATCTTACCATGAAGACTTACACTGCTTGTTATGCTGACGGTGAGTGAGATTAAAAATTTTCTACGATTAAAAGTTATCTGCTTCGCCAGGAGCAAGTTCCCTATTTTGTAACACATTTTAAAGTCAGACATTTGAACTATGTTGATCTTATTTTCAAGCCTTAGAATACTTCAGATTGATTCGAGGTATCGAGTTTTCATTTACTTCCACTGTTCTCACACACTTAATTTAATGCTCTTTCAAAATTTACCTTTTTTCAGCTCTCCAACGCCCTCCACAACCTCTCGCCGTCAATGAGAACTCTTCCGTTGTCGTGACAATTGAACCGTTCTGGCTGGAACCATACTGGAGACATCTCAAGATTGAAAATGTCACTCTTCACTATAAATTCCAAGTGAAGGTATAGATTCCCCAATCATTGTTTCGTAAAACCATTAACAATCCTTTACAGGCCCCAGAACATTGTGAACATGATGTTGAATCAACTCCAGAAGGAGTGCATACTTGTGTTGCTTCTGTTCTTGTTGATTTGTCCGAGAGCAAGGAGGATCAGCCACAAGGTGCCAAGGATGATGAGGATGATTATGATCACAGTGATGTAGGTTAGTATTACTGAAAACTCTTGAATTGTGTATTTACAGAACTATGATCAGTATGATGATGACTTGCCACCAGAGGTTCAATTCGATAGAGATGTCTTCGCTGGTGCCAAGGAACTCGAATCATATTACACGGCCACCATCCGTCGTGCTCGTCAGATCAAGGCATCTGCATCTAAAGATCAACAAATCTATGATGGAGAAACTCTAATCGAGTCAGAACATTTGAAATTCGATCTGAAACCAGAACTTTATGGAAATGGTGAAACTGAGATTGTTGATGAACCATCAGATGACTCAGTTCCAGCTACAGAGGAGTCTGTCACTGTTGTTCAGGAAGATAAGGATGAGGGAGATGTCAGTGATGAGACCGGAGGAACCAACTTCTTCGAAGAAGAGGAAAAGAAGGAGGAGGAGAAGAAGAAGGAAGATGGAAGTGAAGAAGAGGATGGAGTTCTGAAGGTTAATTTGGAAGATGTTGAGCCAACAAAACTGAAATCTCAAGAAGACGCAAAGAAGAAGACGGAAGAGGATGGAGATGAGGAAGAGAAGGATGTTGAATCAACTACTGATAAGGAAGAGGAGAAGAGTGGAGAAGATGAGAAGAAGGTAGAAGATGAAGAGAAGAAAGAAGAAGAGAAGGAATCTGATGATGAGGAGAAGAAGGACGATGAGGAGGAGACTACAGAAGAAGGAACAACAGTGGCTGGAGAAGGTTCAAAAGAATCCAACGAGGATGATTCTGAAGAGTCTACTACTGTTGAACTCATTGAGGGAGAAACTGATCCATCAGAACAGAACTTCTGGCAGAGATTCGTCAACAGTGAGGACTTCCCAAGATGTCGTAACATCTTCATCGTTTGCGTTGCTGGATTTGCGTTGTTCTGCTGTGTGGCTTTGGGATGTCTGAAGTGTTGCTGCAAGGTTAGTATTGAAATTTTTCATTTGAAATTCAGTTAGGATGATCAAGCCAGAAACTTAGCTGCTCTCATAGAGGTAAAATGGTTATTTGAAGTGGAACTTCTATAGGAAACAATCTAAACCAGACGAAACTGTCTCTGAAACCAAACCCTTTCTGAAACCAAGCACCCCCAATCAAACCCTAAAAAAATTTCAGACGAAGGAATCAAAGACATCAAACGGTTACCATTACACATCTGCAAATCAACCACCAACGGAGCTGGTGAGTCGTGAGAAAGAGCATCTTCGACAATAGGATGCTCCACTCCATCACACCATCCACACTTCATCTCGTTCCGTCCACAACTAGCTCTGCTATCGTTTCTCTCTTCTCTCTTAATGCTCTAATACGGTTATTTCTCTCCTTGTTTTCCTTCTCTGCAATCTATTCTAACCCCTTGATAAAAGTGCCAATCCAATTGACATGACTCCCTTCCCCCAAATTCCCTTCTGTTTCGTTTTCCACCCACTTTTCCAGATTTCCCTTCCCCAATTTTTTTCGGTGACCGTGTGTGTGTCTGTTTTTATTTTTCTGTATAAATATCTCATCTATTTTGAAGATTATTTTGATGATGAATTCAATAAAATAATTAAATACACAGTTCATTTGGCAGTCAACATTAAGCACGTGTCACCGGAAAAAATTTATGCAACACAAAAATTGATTGAGCAAGAAAAGAAAAACACAGAATGAGAATGGTCCCTTTTTCAGAAAACTGTATCCCGCGCTCCATCTGGAGCTGTTCCAGAAGATGAGCAACGTCTTCTGGCTGAAGGTGAAGCATTGGAGAATTTTAAAAGTGTTGTAAAGAGTGGAACACCTATCCAACCGAGTAAAGTTGAACTTGGAATATCTGTTGGAGTAGGAAAGTTTGGACCAATCTATAGAGCAATGTTCAATTCTTACAATGGATCAGTACACGATGTGAATGTTTATTTGTTAAAGAGTAAGATCACCTAGGATGCTGATCTAAATAAATACTGAAAGTTTTCAGATATATCTCGCCTCTCTGATGAAGAGTTGGTAAAATTGACTGCTCTCTTGAAATCTAACATTGCCGCTGGAGCACATCCAAATGTAGTTTCTCTTTGTGGAATTGCGTCTGTTGGATCAGGTACATTGCTTCTAAAGATAAAGGAAAACCAAGTTCGTTCCAGATGTAATGCTAATGTGGGAACCACTCCATCAATCAGTCCTCCGAGGAGTTCTTCGAGAGAGCCGTTGTGCTAGATTCGGAACAGAACCATTCAACATGGCAAGTTTCCTTTCTTCCGAAAGACTTGCTGCAATTGCAATTGGATGTTGTAATGGAGTTGAACATCTACTGAAAAAGAATGTGTCCCCTACTCATTTATCTACTTCAAATGTTCTTCTTGCCGAGAGAGGTATTGTAAAGATTGGAGGATTTGGACTTGCAGAGCATCATGCACTTGATATGACGACTGAAAGCGTAAGTTGAGAATTTTCTAGTTCCTGCAAAATTGGATATCATCTTTCAGGCACCAACAAAACTTCGCTGGATGTCACCAGAGTATTTCAAGAAAGATCAAAAAATGAATCAAAACGAACAAACGATAATTTGGCCTCTCGGAGTGACACTCTGGGAGATATTCTCTCTTGGAGGAACTCCATTTGCATCTCTTCGTCAAGCACAAACATTCATCGATGCGATGAGAGATGGATCAGCTCAATTAGAAACGATATCCTATTGTGGAGAGGCTGTGACACAGTTACTTGCCACATGTACTTCTCATATTCCAGAGGCTAGAGGTGATATTCGAACGATTATTAAACGACTCGAGTGTATTTCTGCCGATGCAAAGGTTAGTTTGGGAATCTCTAATAATCATTGTATGAATACAATTTGCAGACCCAAATAAACCTCTGCTACCGTGAAGACTTCCCATACTTGCCGATTGTGACTCCGTTGGAACAACAACACGAAGAATAATCTTCATAATTTCCCGATGAATTTGAACAGCATATTTTTACATAGAATAGAGGAGCTATTTCTGAGAAATTTCTTAAGTAAAGTATTGGTAACTGCTCTAGTAAGAGTATATTATAGCTTTTTTTCAGGAACACTCCCCTCTTCTCCTTTATTTCAAAAATCGCCCATCTCATTATTTTTTGTTATTTGACAGATTGTTGATTTTTCCCGAGAATAAATTGCATGTTTGTTGCGTAAGGTAGTCGTCCTTCTTCTGCCTATCCGATTCCTGTCGTGCCACGTAAAAAGGGACTGCCGGTTCTTCATGCATTCATCAGGCATGCCAAGATGCGAGAAGCTAGATAAACCGAAAACTTGCAAAACACTTTTTTTGCACCTCGATGCATATTGCGCAAGATATCTAGAAAAATCTTCGTCGCAAAGGCGAAATGTCTCAATGAGGTGGAATGTTACATTTCTTTCTGTGAGATGTATTCAGAAGAACGTTTGAGAATATGTTCAATGTTCTCTCGTCTGGAAACTGTTTGTTAATAAAAGTCTTTGATCTATTATTACCCCATAAACTCGACTAATTCTTTATCTGGATCGTAATAAAACATTCTTATGTAAGGCGATGTCACAATTGGTCCAACTGGTTTTAAATGTCTCTACTTTAGTTGGAAGCGAGAGTAAGCTATGACAATCTATTGGGATTTCAAACTTTGAATGTTTTTATTTTTAAAAGAACTGTAAAATATTGATGTGAGTTTACAAGAAAGTTTTTGAAAGTTCAAAAAGTCAAAGCGAATCGAAGGAAGATTTATGGTGGAATGATTCACTTTTCTGCTGTGCTCATTTCTAAATCTTTAACATACTATTTTCCTGGTTTCAGTTTCTAACCAATAACTTATTAGAAACAAGAAACAAAGTTCTAGTAACGATATTTGTTATATATACCTGCGCTCTATTTCTACATCGCTAAATCTTGTATTTTTCGGCATGCTCATCGTTTTTCCTAGGTTTTCAAGACTCGTGTATCGCTTGTGGATAGCTCACAAAATTACACAAAGCCTTGAAACCTGTAAAGACGGCGGAGAAGCCGAGAAGTTTAAATTTCACCTATTGTACCAATATAGCGCGATGTAACTTTTTCTGATAGACAACAACAACTTTGAGTTTGGAAATGAATTTCAGTAAAAGCTATCATGATATTTTTCAAATTACTAAACACGACACGGTTATCTTTTGATCTTCTGATCTTACATTAATTCTGACTTTAAATCGATCTCCAGCTTACAACTCTTGCTCATATAGCCTGGTTTCTACATCCAAGAACTATTCTCTATCCTGAAATTAGTCATCTGTATTTTTTTCTTACCCTCCTTATCCGTATTTCCACTTCCACTAATTCCCGATACCATCAACGGAATCTCAAAAACCGCGAGGATTGAGAAAAACGTTGTCCAAATATTGCGTCGTTTTCTTCTTCTCCTTCCACCCCATCGTCATCGCCTTCCCTCCGCGTCGCTTCCGTGCCTTTCTTCATGTCCGTCGTTGCCTATCTGAGAAACCGATCATCAGGGAGGAGTCGAAGCAGGGACTCACCAGAATCTCTCTCTCATCCTCCCCTTTCTGATCGTTCCCTCTCTCTTTTCAAGCTTAATGCCAATATTACACACCAAAATCTTTCTCTTAAAACTCCCTTTCTCCTTGATTTTTGTAATTGTTTCAATGTTGTTTCCATCTTCAGAATCTTCAATAATCTTCTTTCCTTTCGTTGACTTTCGTCATCGAGCCATGAGTTTATGATCAAACGATGATATGTGTTCATACTCAAAAGAAATGGAGAGAACGCTTAAAGGTAACACTATCTCTTTTTCTTATTCCGAAAATCGAAAGTTTCGAAGTAAACAAAATCTATGCAGAAATGGGCCGATTCAAATCAACAGATAGAATCGAAATTCGAACGGTAATTTATGACGAGTCCGAATAATTTCTACATTGTTCCGTTCATTTCATTCTATTCAAAACACACCAACCTTCCCTCATGAAAATCGGAAAATTCCCATTTTTCGATTCCTCTGAAAAGGATGTAGTTCCCCTAGAGGATCCTCTGAATCCTGTCATCTTTTCTAATTCGGCAGCCACTCCCATATTCCAGAAAAACATTCGAAATTTGCGATCGGTTCGTTTGTGTGCAGATGAATACCGATTTAGCTTCATCATCTTCTTCGCGATTTTCTTCTTCGGTGCTTATTTTCTGTATCAAGTTCAATACAAAACTGGAATCGATCTGATTCCGTTGTTTCCAATTGATGACAGTGGATTCGAGTAAGTTTTTGTTAATCTATTGAAATTTTAAATTCTAATTCTGAATGTAGTGTTGGATTTTTTAAATTATTCAAATATCACTCTATCCAGACGCTGATCATGCCGTTTTGAGAACGATTCTTAACTATTTTAAAATTTCACTGAGTAGTATATTTTTTGAACATAGATCAGCTTTTGCTGTTTTTTCTGTACCTTTAAAAACCCTGAACCCAATGCTCACATACTCTTTCCAGTCTCTACAATGAACATCTGCTTGGATCTGTAAAAGTATCTGAAAGTGCAAAAAATCAACCGAAAAGTGGATCTCTTCTCTGTTGGGCAATGACAACATCTGTATATCACAAGTCACGGGTAAGACCATTTCAAGGACTTTCTTCAAAATGCTTCTCCTCCATTCCCAGGTACCTGCCATAGCAGATACATGGCTTCGTAGATGCGATGCTGGTCATCTGTTCACCAATTCCGACAGGTTTCTCAATGCATCTACACCGTACCATACTGTGTTCGATGGACTGCCGGAGAGCTATTATAAATTATTCTGGAAGACTCGATTGGCTCTTCTCTATATTTATAAGTATGTATCGAAGGATTTCGATTGGTAAGTACATCTGATTTGTTCTACTTAAAGCTAATAAAGATTGAAATCTCAGGTACTTCAAAGGGGACGATGACACCTATTTGATTGTCGAAAATCTGCAGAGATACATAGCGACATTGGATCCAAATAAGCCTTATTTTATCGGATATCGGTTGAGTAGACGGACGGTATGCACTTTTTACTTCTTTTTAATAGTTCCCCTCCTCCGAATAATCGGAGCCCTCAATCTTGATGACTGAGAGACGACACCGAAATAAATGAGGAAATGACGGAAGCTTTTTTGTCAAAGAGTCAAACTTGCAGGAAACGGGATACAATGCCGGAGGGAGTGGCTATGTGATGAGTCGAGAAGCAATGCGGATATTTGCAGAAAAACTATTTAATGACAAGGAAAAGTGCCCTTACCACGAATGGGAAGACTACGCGATTGCGCAGTAAGATCAGATAGGGATAAAAGAAAAACAATGTTTCGATTTGTAGATGTCTCGCCTCAGTGGGCATTGTTCCATTGGACAGTCGAGATGAAAAAGGACGCCAAAGATTTCTTCCTTGGAGACCTGAACAACATTTCTATGCGGATCTGACTCGCTCTTTTCAAATGGATCCCATTCAAGTTTGGGTAATTTATTAGTCATTATTTAACATTTTCAACGGATTTGTTCAGGGACCTGCAATCTATCATGAAAATCTGATCAGTATGCATCATTTGTACCCCGATGAAATTCGGTTAATAGATGGACTACTGTACTCCATTGCACGTGGAATCTGGAGACAAGATGATCTAGAAGACATTAGAAATGAAACGACGACAGTCTCCACTTCAATGGACGATACTCTTCCTCCTCCAACTATTTAGATTTTGAAATTATTCCGCTCTGATTCTCCTTTCTGTTCTCACATTTCTAGTCATTTTTCTTCCCGTTTTGTCTTTGACTCTTTCAATAAAAACGTTCACTTCCTGAATGAGAATCTTGTAAGTTCCTGAAAAGATACTACAGTTTCGGACAAAACAATCATTTGGGTGCTCAGATTAAAGTGTTAATTTCCAGAAGACCCTGGTTTTTAGCATTTACAAAATTTATTTAAAAAACTTGTCCAACAACAAAAATAAAGGTGTTAGATAAATATGTCCACGAATTGTCAGACTGATCGGACAACACTAAAGTACTTTTTCAAACACTCCCAATTAATCATTGTCAATTGAAAACACCCAAATGTGATCTTTTTGCCCGACCCTGCATCTGAAACAATTTAGCTAAGAATAGTACAATTCGCATCATCATCATCTTCATCTTAAATTATACACAGACAATCATTCAAGTTCACATAAATTTTGTTCAGTTCTCCACACTGTTTTTCGATTAATCATCTTATTGATCATTAGTGTCGACATTCATCTCGAGACCACGACTTCCGTCATCCGACAACGACTTCTTCGATTTCTTCTCTGGAGATGATCCTTCATCAGCGAAACTCACATGTTTCGAGCCAATAGAAGATCTCGAGTTCAGAGAATGCGAGCGCTTACGGGGACTATTCACTCCTGAAACAAATTAAATATTGTCGTTCACAGAAATCTCAAGAAATCATACCCGGAGTATGTTTCTTCATTGGAGTTGGCGGTGGAGTTTGGAGCATTTCCGGAAACTCTCGATCAGCAGTCAACAGAGAAAAAGCCACAAATGGAATCCCGTCGACTGAAAAAGCATCGAAATCCTCTGCAGTCGCATATCGATGAAGGAAACTGCGAGCTGAAACCAAACTTGATTATTTTTCAAAAGCTACGGTAGTTAGTTACCTTCAGTTTTCATTGGATTCTTGAGCATGGAGATTTCTCCAATCGGACGTACAGCTTTCTTCGGAGATTTCTTGATTTTCTTCGAGAACGAACGTCTTCTTGGAATACTTCTTCTGCTGACATCAGATCCAGAATGACTAGCTGAGTTACTACGTGATCCAGAAGAAAAACGACGACTTCTGAGACTGGGACTTCTGGGATTTCTCAACGAAGAAGATGTCGAATGGAACGAATCGAGACGAGAACGATGAGTTGTGGAAGGAGACGATGTCCTTGCGACTGATGAAGATCCAGAGGCACTGTCATCAGTGACAGATGAACCAGTGGAAAGTGCTGATGACCCATCACTGGCAATCTGAAATGAGTGATTACTTTTCGGGTTATGTGATGTCACTTACATCCTCTTGGTTATTTTTCGAGTTAGGCGACGCCATCGAGTGTTTTAGTCAATTCCGTCGACAAGCTATTCTCTTTTTTTTTTTGAAAACTTTGAATTCGAGAATTCATCGGCATTTCTCTATTCCTTATTGAGAACAGTCAGAACACGTAAAAATCGTTACAAAATACCGTGTGATTTCAAAACCTTCAACTGTCATCTGCTGACAAATCTGCCAGCATGATATCATGTGGAAGGAATCCTCTTTATGATCGCATAGCTTCAGTTTTTGATCAGTCGCCGTTTGAAAATATGAAAACTCTGTTCTTTTTCCTATCAATAAACCTATGTTTCAAATCAGCGGTGAGCTATTTTCAACCGTAGCTCTTCTCAATCCTTTTCTCTAGATTCTCTTCTCTTCGACCAGTATTTTGAGATGGGTTCCTCCACGGGCACACGAATGGAAGAATAGTGATATTTCGCAGAATATCAAACAACACTGGGAGAATCGATGGGCGAAGGCGTCATACTTGAAAGGATGCAGTGAAGAGAATTATCTTAAAGTTGGCTTCTCTTCTAAATATGAATATACTATACTTTTTTTAGATAATTCCTGTATATTTCTGGCCTGGAGAGCGTGTGGATATACCGTGTAGAATGTGTCAAATGGCTTATCTTACGAATGGAAGAATGAAAAGATGGGGATACTCTGATCAAATCGACGAGTTTCTTCTGAATCCTACACAATTCGTTCGTGTCAATGAGTTATGGGAAGATGTGGAAAATACCAAAATGTTTCAAGAAAACAAAGAAGACGTTGTGGATCCGAATGACGTCATCTGGTATCCAGTTGATACGGATGAGAACGGTGGGCTGCGACTAAGAGCAAAAGAACGTCCGAGATTCTGGCAAAATGATGGAAAACTGACGATCTTTGCAGTAATTTTGGAAGGTATAGTTTTGAATACAGATAAAAATTCCAGGCAGATGTTCGTTCTCAAGGAGTTTACTTCTGTTACGACGATATTTCTCGAAAAGAAACTGTTATTTTTATTGTTTTAATGGCAATGTTACCTCCACTACGATTCACAACAAAGTATCCATTGGATTACAGTAAGTTACATTTATTGACACTGCAGGGGTTCTGAATCCTAATTCAGACGATCACTGTGGACATAAGAACGGGACAGAATCTGAATTAGTTTTCCCATCACATAACTGGAGATTTCATTTTCTCCCGATGGGTGACTTTAATCCCGCTCCCACTTGTCAATTGGATGACAACGACATTGAAGGTTGCAAGAAGAATTATCCGTATCTGGATAAAACAAATTGGCCGAAGAACTTTGCAGAGGAATGCTCTATGGATAGTTGCAGGTATTCAAATATCAGCGATTCTCGAAGATTCTAGAATCCTTCAGAGCTCGTCTCATTTCTCCGGATAACAACATAGACTTATTCATAGAATTAAGATGGGATGCATGGACTTCTTGTCAAGGGGATCAGCCGACAAAAAGAAGAGAAGGACATTGTTATTTAGTCAGAGGAGAAGGTTCCATTAATATCGAATCGATGAAATCGGAGCATAAGAAGTTGTACTCTTGGATTAAAAATTTAGAGACTGTTTTCGATAGAAAACCTTTTGATGTACATGGAATACGACTGCATAGGTATTTAGATTTTCGTGTTATCCGAAAAAGTCAGTTTCCAGCTCCATTCTAACTTCTGCTATTTTCGATAGACCTAAATTATCCGGCTGCTATAACAAGAAAGACGATGAAGACAATCTCTACGAGAAATATGACAAAGTTTGGAGGAATGTCTTCTTGCCAACACTCGGAGTGCCGGAGAATGGAGAAGTTGTTCAATTGGGAAATCCATTTGAAGCGTGCATTCGGTACACTAGACTCCCAACCGAGAAAAATGGTGACCCAGAAAGCGACAATCTGATTGGAACTTTCTCTACTCAAATTGATTATTGTTGATTTGAATAAAGAAGAGGAAAATACGTTCATATGAAATAGTGCTCCATGGAAGAGCATGGGAAAATGTGTATTAAAATTGCAGGATGGGATGAAGGAGCATGACCGATGCAGAGAAAAAAGAACAGGGACAGGGGGCACAAGAAGGGGGAAGGGTGGTGGATGAGATTGAACCTAAAACTTCGCACTACCCTATATACTAATCAAGTCATAAAGCCTGTGAGAATTCGAGAGAGAAAATGAGTCAGGGTACAAGGACGTGCAAGCAAGTAAAAACGAACAGAGAAAAAATATTTATAAATTTAGGCCTTGAATCCTTCGAGTTTTGACTTTGGAACTCCAAATACTTTGCTCATCATTTCCTTCTGTTCTTGCATATGTGTGTATTTGTTTCCGGTAGCTGGGGAAGATGATGGAAGACGTCCAGCGTATTTGGTAGCACGACCGTCGATTGACAGAAGGGAATTGATTCTTGGTTGCACGAATGACCAGGCACCCATGTTTTTGTGCTCCTGGAAATTTAATAATGAAAAATAAGAATCAACAATAAATCAAAATTACTTCTTGAGCCCAGAGGATTTCAGCTCCTTGATACTTTCTGCATTCTTGTTGCACAAGATCGTATGGGAATGGTGACAGTTGTTCTACTCTGACCAAAGCAACATCGTTTTCCTTTCCGACATGTTTGCGAGCAGCGACCATGTCATAGTAGACCTTTCCGGTGCAGAAAACAAGTCTTTGCACATTTGGTGGGTTTTGAGAAGGCGCTCCGGTCTCTGGGATAACACGTTGGAAGTTAGATCCAGATTGGAAATCTTCGACTGGTGAGCGAGCCATTGGATGACGGAGAAGCGATTTTGGAGAGAACACAACGGCTGGTTTACGGAATGGCATTGTCACTTGACGCCGGAGAAGATGGTAGATGTTAGCTGGTGTTGTGCAATTGGCTACAATCCAGTTGGTGTCGTGGAGTTGTTGAGCTTCGAATGTTCCTCCGAAAGCGATTTTCTAAAAAAAGTTGATATACTGGCAGATCAGTAGGATAAACACTTACATCGAGGTCAATCTCATCATCTTCGTTACACATTTGCAAGAATCTTTCTGGTCTAGCAGATGAATGTTCTGGTCCCATTCCTTCATAACCGTGTGGCAACAGCATCACTAACCCGGATTGACGAATCCATTTGGACTGTCCAGATGAGATAAACTGATCGATGATACATTGAGCGGTGTTAGAGAAATCTCCGAACTGAGCCTCCCAAATCACCAAAGAGTTCGGGTCAACCATCGAATATCCGAGTTCGAAACCGAGAACAGCGTATTCCGAAAGAGAAGAGTTGCAGACGGTGTATTCTCCTTGTGTTTCAGCAAGGTCGTTGAGTGGATTGTATATCTGCAATCAAATTTATAAAACTTAAACTTTAATTGGTATGAATGCGTTTACCTTCTGATCAACCTTCTGGTCGTGAAGAACATGATGCCGGTGAGAGAAGGTACCTCTTTCGACGTCCTGTCCACTCAATCTGACGTGGATTCCTTCCTTAAGAAGTGAGCCGAAAGCAAGAGCTTCTCCACATGCCCAATCAAGCTGAAATCAAGAGCATTGGAACATGCGTTAGAATAACAAGAATTTTGATAAACTACCGAATTGTCCTTCAGCATTTGCTGTCTTCCCTTCAGTGTTCTCTCCAATCCACGATGAAGACTGAATCCTTCAGGGTATGATCCGAATTTTCCAATGATATGTTCAATGTTTTCTTGTTCGATTCCGGTGGAGATAAGCTTGAGTGGGTCACGCTTCTTGAAGAAGTCATCCCATGGCGAATCGAGCCAATCTCTGTTTCTGACGTAAGTGACCTTCTGAGCATTTTCATAAGCATCCTCAAGAATAGCTCCGTATTTGGTAAGCTCTTCCTTCACATATTGTTCGTTGGCAACACCTTCGTTCAAAATCTTCTCTTGGTACTTCTCCAAAGCGGTCTTGGTTTGCTTGATACGCTGGTACATAAGTGGTTGAGTGAACATTGGTTCATCCAATTCGTTGTGTCCATGTCTTCTGTAGCAAACAAGATCAACGATGACATCCTTCTTGAAAGTCTTTCTCCAGTCAGCAGCAACGTTGCACACATGCATGACAGCCTCTGGATCATCGACATTGACGTGGAAGATTGGGCAACCGACGACACGACCAACATCAGTACAGTATGGTGACGAGCGGGAAGATCTTGGATCAGTAGTGAATCCGATTTGGTTGTTTACAACGATGTGAATGGCACCATGGGTGGTGTAGCTCGGCAGATCATCCAAATTAAAGGTTTCCAAAACGACTCCTTGCCCGGCGAAAGCAGCGTCTCCGTGAAGAAGGATTGCCATTGTACGATCGCATTTCTCATCTCCAGCATAGAAAGCTTCGGCACGAACTTTTCCCATCACTACTGGATCGACAGCTTCCAAATGAGAAGGATTAGCAACTACGGCGATCTTGACATTCTTCTGAGATTGTCTGTTCAATCTTTCAATGCACACTCCCAAGTGATACTTCACATCTCCGGATCCTTCGTCAGCTGGTTCGAGAGTTGAAAACTGGGACAAAATGGTAGCGAGTGGTTGTCTGCACACGTTAGCGAGGACGTTGAGTCTTCCACGATGAGGCATTCCGATGACAAATGAATCAACACCAAGAGTTGAAGAAGAGTCGATGACTTGTTTGATTGCGGGGATCAGAACTTCACACCCTTCAAGTCCGAATCGTTTCTCACTTGGCCATTTTTTGGCAAGGAATTCTTCGAACTTAGTGGAGCGGATGAGACGCTTGAATAGAACCTTCTTCTGATCGTGAGAGAGCTCGGTAACTCTCGGGGCTTCGAAACGACGACGAATCCAATCTTGTTGCTCCAAGTTGTTCAAGTGCATGTATTCGACTCCAGTGCTAGTACAGTAGATTTCCTAAAACGCAGATATTATAGAATAGTAACGAAGTAGATAAGCTACCTTCAGTCTTTGCAGAATTTCTCTCAACGTCAAGCTCTTTTTCTCACTGATGAAGGTGGTTGGTGGAAGAAGGAATTCACGATCCAAATCACGTTCTCCGAGTCCGTAGAATGAAAGCTCAAGCTCTGGTGGGATGGTATCATCCAAATCGGCACTGTTTATTCCAAGTGGATCGAGATCAGCGATGTTGTGACCACGGGTTTGATAACTGCGAATCAAAAGCTGAATTTTCAAGTGATCCGAGATCGATTGAACGGATGCATTCGTATCGAGGCGAGCGGCCGGCGCAGCACTGAAATCTTTTAATGAAATCGTGATTGAGGTAATGTCTGAATCTGGAACCTATATAGACATAACAAAAAACTTACGCGGTGACTTGAGCCGCTGGAGCTCCAATAGAACCTCCATAGGCAGTTGCTGGAGGTGCCTGGAAAGCTTGTCCAGGTCCTGCTCCGGCCTCGACATTGCGGAAGTACGCATCCCAAGAAGTGTGCACAGAGGATGGATCTTGAAGCCAAGCTTCATACATCTGCTCGATGTACACTGAAGACGATCCGTTCAAGAACGGCTCATGCTTGACAGAAGCAGCGACCGACTGTTTTCGTTGCTGAAAGATCTATACGTTTCGAAAAATGTAAAAACCAAAATTTACCTGAACAAGGGGAGATGCCAAGATTGGACTTTTTCCAGAAGATGCACTTCTAATTGCATTGATGCGACTTGGGGACGCAAGACGACATATCAGACTCGCCCGATGCATGGTGGGCCAAGTTTCCCGGGTTACTGAAAAAAAAAACTGTTTACAGACAGAACCAATGATCAACATTTTAAAATGAATCACGAGACAAAAATGACATCAATGAAAGAGAAAAAAATGTCTGTGGGATAAATAGGTTTCTTGTGCTTTGGAACATAGACCAGTAATCAGAGTTTCCTTCTTATCTAATTTTTGCATACAAAACTTTCACTTTGATGATAATATGGAGTGACCTTGAAACAAAAGACTATTTGGGAGAAAGTTTAAAGGTGGATTCCGACCAAAATGACTTTGGTGTTCAAATAATTAAAAAAAAAATGCGTAGATTCCGAATATCACTATGAGAACGCTCAGAAAATTTTTATTTAGCCGTAAAACGCCGTCAATGTTTAAACATTTCCCCCCTTTTGGCCGAGTTTTCTCACGGATCCGGCCCGCGGACTAGGATTTTCAGAGAAAACTCGGCCAAAAGGGGGGAATGCTTCCGCACCCTTCGACTTTGACGGCGTTTTACGGCTATAGAATTTTTTTTGAGCATTCTCATGGCGATATTCGGAATCTACGCAATTTTTTGCATTATTTGAACACCAAAGTCATTTTGGTCGGAATCCACCTTTAAAATACCTTTCGATTATCAGAACACCTCAAAAATGAACATAAATTTGCTCGGAGACGTGTTTCACGCCAATCTGATTTCTTTTTTAGCTGCAGTACGTTAACTTTTTGCGATAAGAGCACCCGGGTAAGGATGAAACTACCTCAACAAGGAAAAACGTATTCAGGCGACACTTTCAAGAACCTGTTTTTTGTTTTGTTTTCGTTCGACAGAAACCTATTCTACAAGGGGCCTTCAGAATTTTTCGAGGCACTAAAGCCTACAACGAAACATAGAAGAAAGTTGCAGAAAAGAGACGGGAGCTGAATAAAGACATAAGGAAGTTGACAGAGAAGCAGAGAAATTGAAACACGATGCAAATTTGGAGGACACTTTGCTCAAGCTGGAAGATTGGGGTAGAAAGAGAAGACAGAGATCAACATCCATGATTTTTAAAAAGGATAGATTATAACAGAAAGATAAACATTTTCACAACAAGATGATGTGGGAAAAATTAATTTCACGGTTCGGGGCTACCCCCTCATCATGCCTACTGTCTGTTATCTCGGCGTCTCTCAACATTTCATAACATACACGGGCGGCTCGCTTTCGAGAGGCACCCGGGGCGCCCGGCAGACCAAAGTGAGAGAGAAAAAACCAGAGAATATGACGCATTTCGGAGGAGGAGGAAAAGAAACTACTGCTTGCTGATGATGAACGCAGGCTGCGCAGATACGCAAACTACTTTTAGCAGAACTGTGAAACAGCAGAGAACATAAAAAGAAGTTAGTCGATATTCGGACTGATCTTTTACCATCAAGGATCCTCGTCTCTAATTTTTGCATTGCTCAGTTCTATCAGTTCTAATGCATAACGGCTAATCTTAGTTTTCATCAAAGTAACGGAATTGATTTCCGTCAAGTGACAAACATCTGATGGGAATGGAGGAAGATAATCTCTTGTCGCCGAAAGCAGTGTAAAGTGAGACGCCCATGAGCCGAGCGCACACAAAACAACACAAAAAATAAGTGAAGGGAGGAAGTAATTGGATTCGACAAGAACGAAATCCAGCTTAAACAAGGCCGCTTCTCCATTTATTGACCAAAAGTTTATTGTGAAAGTTTTTCGTCAGACAATGAGACAATTATGAGAAAAGGGAAACATGTATATACTTTCAGAACAAACGAACAAAACGAGAAGGAAGGGCTGGGTGGGGGAACGGGGGGAACGGGGAGTGATAGGAATATGATTAGGACCAATGACGGACAACAAATAGATTAGAAGAGAAAACAACAATAATTAGAGAGCCTCGATTCTTTGATTGACGTCGTGGACATTGTTGTGAGTCTGTTTCAGGTTGGCGATGAGGACTTTGAGACGTTTCTAAAAATTAAACATTTGAAAAGGAAGATCTTAAACCTAACATACTTCTAGAAGAACCCATTGCTCCGATCCGAATCGTCTGTGCTGATAAGAGCTGACGATAAGAGTGTTGGCCATTTCGTTAATCTTTCCGGAAATGGCATTAACTTGGATTGCGTCGATCACAAACTCCTCAAGCGTCTCATCTGCATGAATATCCAACTGCTTGGCCAGATCGTCCAACTTGATTTCATTCTTTTCCTCGGCCAACGACATAAGGGTCAAAAGACGAATCTTTTTGAGAAGAATAGCCTCATCAACTCTCAAGTATTCAGTGACGAACTTCGGGTTCTTGGCAACAAACTGCTGGTAGTCCTTGAGAGTTCCCGAAATGAACAGTTCCAGAGCGGTGAACATCAGAGGATCGGACGTTTTCAAAGCTTTAACTGCGCTGAGTCTCTCCAGATGATCGAATGAGAACGATTTGGGGTCAACAACGGCTGTTCTCACACACTCCATAGCATCTTCGCGGGCTGTGGCGGCATCCTTCTCGGTGTACGTTCCCAAAAGGGCAGTCATAACCTGAAATCCCTTCCAAACAATTATTTGTCATATTTCAATAGATAAGTTTACCTTTGCAGCCTGGTCTGCTCTCTGGTCGACAAGAAGAGCTCGGTGGACAGCTCTCAGAATTTCACGTTGTCCTTCAACCGGGGTTTGCCATGTGTTGAATCTATCGTGCAGAGTTTCGAGATTGCATTCGAGCTCTCCGATAAGTCTCGCCTCGGCACACATATCAACAAGAGCCATGAATATCTTTTCCTGGACAGTATGGAAGTTCGAGTATCCTTTGTACAGGTTGGACAGAACACGAACGGCGATTCCGGCATGGCTTCCCCATCCGGTTCCTTTGTAGAACTTAGGAGACACGGTCTTGATGAAAGCCTCAACGACCGGCTCGCACTTCTCTCCTGGAACGACGACAATCAGGGAGGAGATAGAATTGAGAACAAGATCGACGTCTTGGGACCAGGATGGAAGAACGTGGAGGGTTGAGCAAATCTCAACCATGTTCTTGGCAGTCTCTGTTGGTCCTGTAAATATTGAGTGTATTCTCTCTAAGAAAACTGCCAGTTCATACCGGTAGGATCCAGTTTGACGCTCTCGTGCTTATTCAAGTATTGGCGAAGCTCTTGGAGCTGCTTGACATCATCGATGTACGCGAAGACGGGAAGTTCACGTGTATCAGCCATCTGAAATCATTTGGGATGAATTGAGAAACAGTCAACATTAGCAAAATAGGATAGGAACGCACAGCAAACTTCAACTCAGTCACCTTATTTAGCGCTCTCAACAGTAGCGATCTTCTCAATGTGTCCCTTTCGAATGGCGTCCAACTGTCGTTGGCTTCTTCTTAAATGATGCTCAATGAGCAAGACCTCACTCGGCTGGAAGCGAGTCGCTGCTGCGCGAAACTCTTGGCGAATATGCGTGCGAATACTGGGATCTTGGCCACGGGAAGCGCGGAGAAAATCACGGTACGTTGAGAGAACGAGCTTTTGAAGTTTGCTGTGCACCACTCCTCCGCTCATGCAAAGCTAGAGCAAAATAAAAAGTAAAGACAATATATCGATAAAGGCGAAAAGATATAGACAGCGTTCATAACGCAGAATCAGAAAAAATATTATAGGAATATATTGAATATAACAATAACTTTATTGAAAAACAAAACAAACTTCGCCTAAAACCTAGCTGAAATATGTTCAAATCCAGCGAACTAATTGGTAGTCTCGTTTACCCCAACAAACGAGAGTGAGATCTATGTGCGCGGGCAAAACGGTCAATGCACCTTCGATCGATTCTAGTGGGTCAACCTTCTTCGCTCCATTGACAGTGAACGCCCCCTTTTGCATCAAGAGGTGTCCTTTCCCGTTTCCCGAGCGCGTAACATCTGCTAGATTTCCCATTGATGTGACCTGAAACTCAAACAAAACGTGAAAGCATTACACTTTGGATTCTTACGTCGGCCTTTTTCAGATCAATAGTTGTTCGGAACATTTGCAGGACTTCAGATCTTGACAAGCCAGATATGTCGGCTTTTTTGCTTCCAAACATCGCCTTTGTACATCGTAACGCAGCATTCAGACCTTCTTCTCCGTGCACGACTTTGGTTACTTCAGCAGCTAACTCCTTTTGGGCGATCCACTTGCCTAGGTTACTTCTGTGCTCTCGAACGACTTCCTCTAGATCCTCAAATTTTCGCAAGCTCAGAAGCATCAGTAATTCTTCTGCTTTGTTATCGTGTAATTGAGTGAAGAATTGATATAAATGAAAAGGTGAAGTCTTTTGAGGATCTAGCCACAGCGACCCGCCTCCTTCCGATTTTCCTAGCTTATTGCCAGCCGAATCAGTTAGTATTGGGAAGCACACGCCTGCTGCAAACATGTTGTTTCTCTGTTGTGACTGAAGTGACCTCTTTTTGATATAATGAGCTCCGAAATCCAAATGACCGAGCTGATCGTATCCTCCTAGTTGAAACCGGCAGCCAAACTTCTCCGAAAGGGTATACCAGTCATAAGCTTGCATTGTTTGATAACTGAACTCCGTGTAGGATAAGCCCGTGTCTAATCGATTTTTGATAGTCTTCATCCTCAACATTTTTCCCAGCTGCATACTTTTGCATTCTCGGAGAAACTCTCGAAGAGCAATCTGGAATAATATTGAAAAAGAGTTCTGTAAATAATTGTTCCTCACCTTTCCAAGCCAGTCATTGTTGTTGACGATTAATGGCGGTTCCTCATTTTCGAAAGCGTTATCAAAGATCCTTCGAATTTGCTCGGTTACTTTTCCGGAATTGTGCACAATCACATCTGCCGCCAGTAGATCACGCTCTACAATATTTCAACAATGATAATGATTGCCGGTTAAGTATGCACCTGATTTCTTTCCACTCGGATCTCCAATGCTCGCAGTAAACTCGCCGATTAGAGCGATGGGGCGCAAGCCAAACTGCTGAGCTCGAACCAAATTGAGAAGAATCAGTAGGTTTCCGACATGAAGACTTTCCGCAGTGGGATCAAACCCGGCATACAGATAGGGCGGTAATTGTCTGAATTAATTTTCTTGCTCTTGATTTTCTTTACAAGTTTTCTCCAACCTACTTTAAGTCATTATCGTAGTTAGTCAACAAATCAGCCGGGTACGAATGTTTCAAAGGCTTTCGTTTATCCAAGTCTTTAATGTAGTCGAGGAACGCATTCGCTCTGAAAATATCAAAATCAATAGAACATGGATCTTTTGAGACGCTTACCGGGGCGCACGTACCGTTTTTATAGCAGCATCGCTGATCCGTTTGCTGAAGAACATCAACACTTGACAAGAAACCACAAAATATGGATTTCAACAGCGAAACAACGCAGATCTTCTCGTTTTTAGGCACGTTGCAAATGACGAAAATTGCAGGCGGACTAGCAAAAACATCGGCCACGGCCACCTGAGAAAACTCGGCCACACTGACCGAATTTCGCGGTCATTCAAATATTCAAATAATATTTCGAACACATTGATGATTTTCGTTAGAGCTCGAATTTTTTTCTGTGAAATTATGTAGGAAATTAAACAGACAAAAAGACAGATATAAATAGTCCGCAGTATCCACGAAAATAAAATTGGCCGATTTTCACTATATTTTCTATGCTATTGTAGAAATACATAATCTGAGTTGCACTTTCATAAAGGGTACAAAAAATTTATTTAAATTCTGGGGGAAAATAGAGTACAAAAGAGAAATGAGCACGAAGAAGAACATATTGATACTTCATGTGTACACAGGGTAACGGAAAACGAACTCCGGATGGTAAGAATCCCAACAGGACTATTAAAAAAGACCCGGGAATAAATAAAGACAGAGAGCACCAAGGCAGAACTGCATTTATGAGAAGGGAAAAGATCTACGAAAAGAAAACGACATTCTATAGATTTTTGAGGACTAAGAAACCAGCAAGAGCTACTATAGCTGCGCCGAAGGTGATTTTGGATAGCAGATTGGAATCATTCAAGTAGAAAACACGACGGAGGTGAGGGTATACTGCCATCATTGCTAGTTGCTCGAAGATGGGCGAGGATGAATGACCGATCTGAAAGTTTCGAATCACAGGCATTTTTCTACACTTTTTCTACAAGCTTACCTGATTGGAAGAAAACTTGATAGGCTTCGGAAGCTCAAACTGTTTACAGAACTCTTCTGGAGGTATTTCCCATCGCTGGTCAACTTCTTCTCTTTCGACTTTTGTAGCAATCATTACACATGGAGTTTTCGTTCTGAAATTGAATCAATTGATGAATAACAACTTTACTGTAGTTACCTGTAGAAATACTTTTGATACACAGTTGCGCAGAAAGCAAAAGAATCAGGATTAGACACATCGTATAGGAATGCGACGACATCAGCCGAAGTTTCACCGGAACCAAGAGCATCTTGTGGAGAGAGAACGTCGACTTCACGAAGAAGAAGATATTTGCTCTCTTCTTTTACTTTTACTCGATTGATGACGAATGGGGAATGGCGGCGACCTATTTGGGCAACGTCGCTCATTCCGCGCCCTGCCAAAGACTGCATGAAAACAGTCTTTCCAGCATCCTTCGCTCCGACAACTAGACATTGGAACACTTTTCGATCAGTGCCGTGATTCTCCAAATCTTTCTTTCGTTCTCGGGTGACTCGAATTGAATCCAAGGTGTTTCCCGCGCGCCCTGTAAACAATAAGATTAATTAATATAAATCACAAGCTCTGCACCAACCTGGACCACTTCGTCCAACTGGAAATCCTAAATACGCCAATTGTTCAAATGTCTGTGTTAAATTTATGAGAGTTGTCATGTTCCAATACGCCATGTATCCATTGTAGGTCAACCATCCTCGTTGATTTGTCTCGAGTGCCAGAATGTTCTGAAAAATAACTTTATTTATCAGTATCTCGCTGTTTTGACAAACGTCTTTGGTGATGACTGGAGCTGGGCAGACTGAGAAAAGATTTTGGAGTTCGCTGGGTGATAAGCATCCATCTTTGTCTTCATCGTATTTTTCGAATAATGCTGAAACGAACTGCACACCTTCTGGCGAAAGTTCGGTTGAGCATCCGACAGGAATAGTTATACGCGGATAAAGGTATTCTTCAGACAACTTGAGACTTGTTTCGTAACCGAATTTGCGCAAAACCGCCCACGTCGTTTCATGACGACCTCTTTCGATGAACAGAAGATGAAGATAGAGAAATCCAGGGAGCATCAGAGCATCGGAAGCAACTCCATCAGGACATCCATCGGCTACTGCGCGTTTCACATCTTCGAGGGCAGTCGATGTAAGCGGGATGCCGAAACAAAGCTTTTGGAAATCGTTGAGTTCCGCATCGCTCAGATATCCGTCATTGTCACGGTCACAAATCTGAATGATAACTTGTAAAAGTGTTAAATGGAGAAAAATATACCTTAAAAACTCGTATCAGCGCCTTTTTTGCACGATCTGTCAACTGTTTTGTGTCTCCATCATACAGCGGTCGCGTCGGGTAAATGACTGCCTTTTGCGCATAGTAGAAGATTTCGGAGACATTTTTCATCGTACGAGCAGAACATTCGACGCAAGTTTCGACTTCCGTGTTTGCTTCCATGATTGGTAGAATCTGAATAGAGCCAATAAGTGAATCTTCGAAACAGAAAAAGGCGAACCTTATCAGTATTATTTGCTGTCCCATCTGACTTGTTTCCAACAAGAATAACTGGAGTCTCGTGATACTCTCCGAAAGCTTGTCGAATAAGAGGAAGCCATCTTAAAAACATGCTTCGAAAAATCTATAACAATTTGAACTCACTTTTCCTGAATGCGACCAACAGTGCTCTCATCTGTGACCGAGTAAACCACGCAGATAACATTCGCGAGGCGAATTTCTGCTACGAGCCAGTTATCTTCTGGAATTCGAACTTTTTTCATAGTACGAATCATCGACTAACCTTCTTGCTTGACTGATAAATCGACAATACTTGTCGTGACGTTCTCAGGAGTCACATCTGCGGGAATCAACACTCTGAAACACACCATTTGGTTTCCGATAAATTTATACAAGTCCTAAATCCTCTATACCACGAACCTGTCCAGTCTCCGAGGAACTGTATCTACCCATTCATCTTCTAGAAGGCTCATCACCAACGATGTTTTTCCGCATCCTTCGTCACCAACCAATACTATCCGTACATCGGCCAACGTCTCTTCGTCACTCATGTTTCCTACAAATTTCAACTTTACGAAACAACGTAAATACGAAAAAGATTGTATAAAAACCAATATCAGAGTTAAGAGGTTAGATTAGTTCGACAGGTAGAGCGTATCCGCACATCGGCGAGGAGCAAACAGAAAAAGATACGAAGAATTGAGCGAAAAATCAAAGGAAATATTGCCGTAACAAAAGCGCTCCATCGCATCTCCCGCGTTTTTGTGCGCTTGCGAAAAAATTTGGTGAAGAATTTGGATCGGGCGAATTCTTGCAGGAAGAGGAAACAAATTATCGATATTCAAAAATCTGAGAACCCAAATTCTTCCGTTCAGCCAAGGAAAAATAGGATGAAAATCCTAACAACAACATCTTGTTCATAAAAGCATTGCCTTTCTAGGAGGCCTCTTTTGAAGATGGTTTCCAAAACCTGTTCGAATTAGTCTAAGTCTGCTGATTCTCCGAGTGCCGACAGAGGCAATCAGATGAAAACCATTCAAAAATTAGAAGGGTTGCACGAAACTCTCCAAAAAGCAAGACTGCAGGTTGTAATTCGATATGACCGGGCGGACGGCAAGAAAAGTTGCGTGCTAATTCAAAAACATTGGCAACAAATCAACGTTCATTCAGAAAATAGGTTCAAAGATTTCTGAAACTTGGAAAAAAACAAAATGTGAACAATTAACAACAAAAACGTGAGTAAAGAATGAGAAAGAGAAAGATTATTGAATAGGGGTTTTCAGCTGGCATTCTTTGTGGAGCCGCTTTGTTCTCGTCTCTCGGCAGCTTCTCTGTCTTTCAGAGTTCGCTGCTCCTTTTTGATGGTCAACTCGAACAGCTCAGATACAAAAACTTCTCTGAAACAATATACTTTCAACGAAATCTAGCACGACATTGGATTTACCTATAGATTGGGAGCAACTTAGAGACAAGTGGAAGATGATCGAATCTAACTCGCAACATGTCCATCGCAACTCCAATATTCTTTTCATCAAGATACGAAGGAAGGACCGGAACTTTTGGATATCTTGCACTGAAATGTGTCAATATGATGTTCTTGGCTTTCATTCGTTCTCCAACATCGGATGCTTGTCCCATGGTTGAATGACGTTTTCGCATCGCATCATTCTAAAAATTCATGATAAACCAAAAGATGATGAAATACTTCTTACCTCATGACCATCTTCGAATGTGGACTCATGTACAAGTAAATCTGCGTCCATTCCTTCTTCAACCAATAAATCGCATGGCTTGGTGTCTCCAGAAAACACGATTCTCTTTCCGGCAACACGCATCACAAATCCATTTGCCATTCTGGTGTGATGAACTTGAACAGCTTTTAGCTCATCCAGCTTCCAAACGTCTTTATCGAAGATTTTTGGCATATCTCCGAGAATGTCTCTGCTTGGAGGAAGGTGAGGGCTTGGCAGCCTTGGCCTTTTACCCGGTGGGCCATTTGGACTGGCTGGTGGTGTCAGTGGATGTCTGGAGATATCCACAACTTCAAGAAGATCTTGAATATTTTCGAAACAAATGGAATATGTTTTGAGAGGTTTCAACACATTTCGATTGCAAACAAGAACTAGTGGACGGTAGGGGATCCCAAGTGATTCAAAAGCTTCTTTCCGTCGAGCAACAATTGTGTATAATCCATTCATGTGATCTTGATGAGCATGAGTGACTAGAACACAATGGAGATTCGTCAACAATATTTTGCATCCTTCTTCTCCAAAGACTGCCCGCATCTGTCCATAAGTTCCTTCTCCAACATCCAAAAGAAGTGCACTTTTATCCGATGCCTCAACTAAATAGCCAGTCACGTTACGATACTTCGATGGAACTGCGGATGATGTACCGAAGAAAGTAATCTTCGGAAATTCGCAATTCGTTTCTATGTTTTCTTCCAACTTCCGATATTCAGAGATGAGCTCCTTTGCTTTATCCGAAACCGTTTCAGTAGAAAGCAAATTATTGACAATAGGTTCTTCATTCTGAGAATTGCTTTTTCTCATCCAGTATCTTTGCAATGGAGCAACTCTGATGAACTGATCCTGTTTTTGAGAAAGCTCCTCGTTTTGAGTAATGATTCCACTCCAATCAATCGGATGAAGAGATGGGAAGAGGGATGGAGAAATCATCCGAAGAAGACGAGTATGTCTGAAATAAAATCCACTTCGGCTCGCAAAATAGGACTAAACTCTTACTTGTAGACACTTTCCACAGCAGGAATCACTGGATTAGATCCGTTGACCAGTAGATGTGTAATGTTTGGGCAACTTAGTTTTTCCATTAGCATTTTGTAGGTGGGACTGTTGATAACTGCTTCTTCGCTAAGATGAACCATCTGAAATATAAACTGCCTATAAATAATACAATTCTTGGGAATACATACATAATCAAGTTTTTTCTCCCCATTGAAAAACGGTTGCATAGAAGACGATTCAAGTAGAGATTTGACATGATCTTCTGTGGTGCACTCGGTCACTAGAAGCATTGGTTTTTCCCCTTCAACTTTGTGGGACGAGAACACTTGGTCTGGCTGAATGGTTCTCCCGTCTGGAAGAGTAACTGCCTCACCAGCCTTCAATTTTCCAATCAAAGGCCCTTTCGGAACTTTGAGATCCATCAACTTCAAAGCATCGATTCTACGTGCCGCTTCTTTCATTTCGATCAAGAATGCAATATCCACATTATTCACTTTACTGCTTTTAGTTTTGTTCTTCATATCCAACGGCGGACTCAGTGGAATATAAGTTACTTTCAATCCCGCATCCTCATAAGATTCCATGGTATATGGGCGTTCTTCCACTTGTGATGGGTACTTGCAATTTCCATAATCAGAGTCTTGGAATGGACGGATACATTCCAAAAAGTGCTTGATGTTCATTGCTCCATGAAGACGAGTGGACATGGCATTTGCTTCTTTGGAAAGTAGAACGGAAGAGATTCCAGCGATGTTATCCCAACTTGCTGATGTGAGAAACAAATCAACAACACTGGAACTGCGTACTCTGAGTTGCCATAGGAATCTGCATGCATTTTCAGGACAGTTGAACATGTAGGTTTTCAATGGAGTACGAATTATGAAGCAAGCTCGAAGTAAGCCGGTTCCATTGCCGAGGATTTCAATTGAAACTTGACTGGGAATATTGACGATCGAATTGGCTGGAGGCTCATGGGCCGCTTTCTGTTTCTTCTGTACAGAGGCCATCGATTGGCGCAGATTTGAAATACTTGCGTTCACTTCTCGGGCTCTGGAAAACGAGTTGTATTTTATACAAGACGAGTAACAAGAAAATTACTTGAGATGGGAGGAAGAATGTTTTTGAAGAATTCGACGATTCCGAGCAATTCGTTCTTTGATGCTCTCAATAAGATCTTCGCTGCAGGTCGGAGTGGTAGTTGAGAAGAAGTGGCGCGGAATTCTATAAATAATCACATTGCGAAAGGTTTCATAATATTCAGGTTGCACGATCCAGGAGTGTATTGTTATTTTGTTTCGAAAGATTTTACAATTAGACCACTCACAAACCCTTACAGAATCCGATGTTGAAGTATTCTGGATACTGCTCGACGCATCAGCTGTCGAATTCGTTTTACGGATAGAGAAGTCTGAATAGATGAAAAAACTATGTAACTTCGGACCTCCTTGATCATAATATATCATTCAAAGATGAGTTCCCACTTTATGTTCTATTTTTCAACTTCGAAAAAAATCATCGATTTAAAACAAATCTTCATCTGAAGAAAAAGAGACAGAAAATGGAAGAGCATTTGGAGATTATTAAAGAAAATGGGGAAAAAGATGGAGATGCCTTGCACCCATAGGGATATGAACTTGGCTATCAAAAAAGCCAGGAAAGGTGTTGTATGGTAATGAAAGAGACAGGAGCTTTCAACACGATAAACATCAACAGAACAATCAACACTAACACAATCTGACTAAGAAGGGGTAAAGGGATTCCTAAAGAATTGAAATCGGGTGATCACCGAATCGAAGGGGAGAAAATTGTAAATGGATGAAAGAGACAAATGAAATGAATACGATGTCTATGAGAGGTTTGGCAATCCAGTTGGAATTCCGAAGGGTCTTGATTGATCGAGTCCTGGTTCAGCTTGACTCTTTTGTCCTAGACTGCGTGGATCGTCGAGAGCTTCCGGCTGAAAATTGACGTTCTAATAATTCGAACGAAATAATCTAATCTTACCGGCGGTTGTGTTGGATCCATCATGGCACCCATCCACCGAGTCGTTACCAGACCAACTCCTTCGATCATTGCCAAGATAACTGATCCGAGAATCGCACTTCCTGCCATCACCTTAAATCGGAGATTTTTCGATGCTCGCAAAACAATTTTTTACCTTTGGTCCTGAACGAATTGCCAAGAGTGCACCTGTCAATCCTCCAGAGACGATTGAATTGATAGGATCTTCCTAAAAAACAAACCAAATAAGCAGTTTTGTAGATTTACAATACCTTCTTGCGGATAGCAACGAGACAACAGTCGATTGTGCTGAACATGCCTCCCCAGGCTGCAAACTGAACTCCTGTCAATGTGCTTCTCATTCTGATTTCACGCATCATTCCGACCTAAAATTTGAGAATATAATACATCAACTAATGACAAACAAGGCTTTGGAATACCATTTTCTTTCCTTTTGCAGCATTTTTGTATCCTCCGAATGCTTGGAAAATAGAACCTCCAACCAAACCCATAGCAAACGCTGAGCCAATATCATCTCCGATACGATATGGACTGAAATAAGATCATTATAGGAGAAACCTTGAATTGTTGTTCTTACCATGGCTCTCTGGTGTACTCTTCCATTTCTGTTTAATGGTATTCCCTGAAAAAATTCTCATTATCATGATGATTGATATGTGTTGAGTCGAAAGCAATACGTTTATTGGAAACATTCAAGAATGGAAAAAGCCTTCAGAATCACCTGAATTTGGCACGAGAAGTGCGTCATCACGCAATTTTCCCCTCAAACGCGCCAGTAGCGGGGTGGCTGAAGCGCAAGCTCGGCGGAATTTCGGAATGTCGTTTGCACTCAAAATCTTTTTTAAAATTTCAACAGCACGGTCTCCCCAATTTGAAATCCGAACTGCAAGAAAACGTGAAAAAATTAAATAATATTTTCACGTTTTTATTCAATTCTTTTATTTTTTGCACTGAAGTTCTAGTTTTTTGAGGTTGTCAGTCGACGTACGGTATAAATTTTCGATATCTTTCATAAGAATTGTAGAGAATAAAATTCTCTATCTAATGATCTAAAACTCAGAAAATTTGACCCAAAATTGAGAGACGAGATAGGCAAAAACTGAATTTCAGAAAAGTAGGTCTATCTCGAACACCATTGACTTTTTCTAGCAAAAACTTTCCAGACATATTCAGGAAGGCATTTCGAATCTACCTAAATTTTCTCACATCGGAGCAATCAATGGTGTTCGAGATAGACCTACTTTTCTGAAATTCAGTTTTTGCCTATCTCGTCTCTCAATTTTGGGTCAAATTTTCTGAGTTTTAGATCATTAGATAGAGAATTTTATTCTCTACAATTCTTATGAAAGATATCAAAAATTTATACCGTACGTCGACTGACAAACTCAAAAAACTAGAATTTCAGTGCAAAAAAATAAAAGAATTGAATAAAAACGTGAAAATATTATTTAATTTTTTCACGTTTTCTTGCAGTTCGGATTTCAAATTGGGGAGACCGTGAACAGGAATAAATTGACAGTTTCAAAAGAACTTAAAAATATGGAGAAAAAGTCTCTGAATATGATGTATATACTCATCTAGTCCTTGAAAAAGGATCTCAAATTTGCATAGACCGGGTCAACATTTTCTGAATGAATGAATACCGGAAAATGAGGGATTAGAATACAGACGATTTATTCAGAAAATTCCACGCATTATGAAAACGACAGAGAAAACTCCAAGCACTTCACAAGAAGAAAATGCAGAAGAATCGCTTATGAATGGGTAGAAGAAATCATAAGGAAGACGAATATCAATGTACGGCAAAGCAGCGAACACATGTCTAGGGGGTGGAGTTACATCCGTATAGAAAATGGAAATGGGCATACGAATTGACTGGCCAGGAACATATGCAACATCATCCAGGAGTAATTGTATATTTCCAGCTACTATCACTTCTCTATAGTTTTTAGTGGAGCCTTGTTTGGAGTGATAAATTTGCAGAAGAGAAGACACAGGCAGACGGCACGAAGTTACTGTAGGGGAAAGCTGAAAAACAAGTGTAGGATATCAATTCTAGAAACTAGTCTTACTTCTTCCCAAGTAACGTTAACTCTGGAGACAGTCGCTCGATGTGAATCAACTGAGAGTGAAGAGACGAGTTCAGCAGGATAAACTTGATCATAAAAAGCTTTCGCCTTTGCTCGTGCATCTTCACAATTAGTAGTTGGAATAGTGCATACAGATATCATCGGTCGGAGAAATAATACTGGAGATGGTGATGCACTCGATGAATAGCACTGATCCAGAGTTGGAACTGCAAACGGAACGGGTACAGAATCTGAAATAGTTCTGAAGTTGGGATCCAAAGAGAGATAAGGTATTACTCTGAACTCGATAAACCTGGTCGCCAGCTTTATATTCTATTCTGGAGATAGTCTCATTCATCTCTTCTTTGTTTTGACCTTTCTTCACAACAGGTATCCAGCGGATAGAAAAGTCTTGCTGAAACCAGTTATTGTCCACGTTTCCGGGAAGGTTTTCATAGTTCACATGAACTTCAACTCCATCAATATCTGTTTCGTTGAAATGAAATGTTAGGTTAGCAGATCTCACGACATTGTTGCAAGCTGAACCATTCCAAGAAGGAGCTTTCAATTGATCATAAATCGTCTTCTGTATCACTAAAGTCTTATTCCCTGATCTATGGAGGTAATCCCCATTTCCGAAGAAAGTAATAGCATTGAGAAAATCGTTTCCGGTGCAATGAGACGACAGGTCAGCGGTTGCCAAAGGCTTACAACTGATCGTCAGATTCCTTCGAATCTCAACATTTTGAGTTCCAGTACAAAAATCCAATTCCGATACTGAGGCTGGGAGTTTGAGAAGACGAATCGCTGATGGATTGCCAAAATACAGAGGATCAAACTGTAATTATAGATCATCTCAATGGACTTTGAATATTTTCCCAAATCTCACTTTTTCATCAGAAGCTGTCTCAACTTCTGGTTTTTGTCTCGATCTCGAAAACTCCTTCCACTGCTGATCGTCATTCACAATTTCAACACCCCCATATTCGAACTCGTCTAAATTTCTAAATTAAATGCTTCTATTTGCTATAGATCCAACCGTTGCGCTTGGCAACACAGAAAAGGCGTGTTGTTGGAAAAACCGAGTCTATTCTGTGACGAACAACTTCTGGATAGCAAACTTCGGGAATATTAGCAGAGCATAGAGTTAAAGGGAATATGAATAGGAACAACATCTTAACGACTGTGTAGAACACACATTTATCGAGCGAGGGCGCGCCCTCCTCCGTGGTTGCTATGGATACGATGCGAGGCACAACGAAGCATTTCCCGGAAAAATAATTTATTTTCCAAATTGATGTATATTCTTGCTACTAACGATGAGAATTGACAAAATTAGTGCAATAGATAGAATTAAAACAATTGTATATTGCCTAACTATTGGAAAGTGTCGGACTGACTGATCAGCTAGGCGAGAACATTAAAAGAAGCATTTAGGCGAGTGGCTTGGAGCATTCCACCTCGATGTACTTAATGAGGTCAGCGCGCTCATCAGCCTTCTTGAGTCCAGCGAACACCATCTTTGTTCCTGGGATGTACTTCTTTGGGTTGAGGAGATACTCGAAGAGGGTTTCACGGGTCCAGACGACTCCCTGAAAGAATTACATTAGTAATCTATTTCTATTAAAATCTAAATATAATTACCTTGCTCTTGTTAGCAGCAGAATAGTCGAATCCAGCGACGGTTCCGGAGGTACGTCCGATGACTCCGTAAAGGGTTGGTCCGGTCTTGGTGGCGGTGGAGTCAACAACGTGGCATTGCAAGCATCTTTGCTTGTACACCTTCTTTCCTTTCTCGTAATCTCCAGCTGGGATATCGGCCATGTTGAACCCTAAAAATACGAAGATGAGTACGAAAAAGAGTCTAGCAAGCGAATAATGCCAGTCGAGAACCGCCCGTGATGCAATAGCGAGAAAGAAACTGCGGTCGCGTCGAGACGCGGGCGGTGAAGAGACGCAGACGGAAGCGAGGGCCAGAGAACATTCGGGCGGTTTGTCTTTCGGGAGTCTAGCGAGAAAATAGGGTTAAAAAATCTTATCGCGATACATTTAGATGTCTCTACTCATCAAAAGTGCGCCACAAGTACATACCAGAAGTTCAAACAAGCGCAATTTACGATTCAGTAGATTTTAAAACGCAATGAAACATCTAATCACACCTTCGATGAATTTCTCCGCATCTCACTTTTGATTAACAGATAAGCTGGAATCGCAGACAAATCACGCGAACAAAAAATAACAAACTATTCTGGATCAATGACCATAGTCTCAAGAAAACAAGACATCAAGTAAAACAATTTGTAACATTTTATTGAAACAAATAACAAGATTCCACAACTTAAGCGAAGTGGGTGTTTTGACGAGCCGTGGTGAAGACACTGAGGTTCTTTCTCTTGGTGACACGGTGTGGAAGTGGGAAACGGATCTTGGAGTCGTGGAACATCTTGATTCCGGCGCGCTTGGTGTCCTCGGCCTTGATGGTTTGGACCTTGAGGATGTGGATGCGGTCAGCTTGGGCACGGTGACGGGCTCCCATGTCACGGTAGCATTGGGTGACGGCTCCAGCAACAGTGGTGTCACGGTACTCACGGTACATGTTGTGGTGTCCAGTACGGGAATCGTACTTGAGCCAGACTCCGTAGTTCTTGACGGTTCCTGGGTTCTTTTCGAACACCTGAAAAATTAAAATATTAACCGTTTCATCAAATCTCTCGAGCGTACCTGCTTAATGGAGAGGATCTCTCCGTTGGCCTTCTTCACACGACGGAGCATGGAGACGAAGTACCAGAAACGGGACTTGGCGATGACGTGGTTGGTGGCGAAGATTTGCATCTTCCAGATTGGAGTCACTGGCTCCTTCTCAGTTGGGATTTTGCGTCCAACGACGACATACTCGTTCAGAGTCTCTCCAAGAGCCTTGGTTGGCATGTTTTAACCCTGAAAAGTGGAATTTAAATTCGAATACTGAAGAGTTCAGAAACAATACAAACGACTGCGACGAGCTGTAACTAACAGGAAAGATGTAAAAGGAAAAATATACAGATAAAAATGATCTTCGAAAAATTAGGAAAAGTCCCCAAAAATAAACAGAAACGCACAAAAGTGTACGCAGCAGTGCTAATTCTGTTGCGTGTTTTTTTACCGTAGCCAGCATACACTCGCCGTCGATTTACGCAGCGCAGTGCCACAGGGCGCGATTGCCGCCGAACATTTTCAGCAAATTTTTTCTCCTGTTTTTCTTCAAGAAAACTCCGAAAAACAGGCCAGAATGTCAATTTGAATAATTATGAAGTCATTAAGAGAATTCTAGTATTTTTAAAATCAACTTGTAGGGTTCATATGGTTCTAACTCAGTTCTCGAAGCGTGCTCTCAACTTGCAAATCCGAAGTTTAACGAGTACAAACCAGGAAACAGGATTAATTCATGTTGAGAAGCAGTTTGAAGCCGTAGAACCAGAAAGAAGAGACAAAGATGCTTTCATGGCAGCAATAGGTTGGTTATTATAACGTTTCTGCAATATTATGACGCATCTTCAGCTTCATTCAAAGAAAAACGAGGTCGAACACATGTGGAGTTCATCAATACAGCGCTGAAGTATGTCAAGGATTACGGCGTTCACAAGGATCTTGATACATATAAAAGTTTGCTGGATGTGTTTCCCAAAGGAAAGATGATTCCACAAACAGTTTTTCAAAAAGTATTTCTGCACTATCCACAGCAACAAAACTGCGCAGTCAAAGTATTAGACGAAATGGAGTGGCATGGTTGGTTTTATAGTTGAAAACGTCAATGGTAATCTATGGCTACAGTGCAGGTGTTCAACCAGACAAGGAGATTCATGATATTGTTGTCAATGCATTTGGCGAGTGGAACTTTGCAACGAAGAAGGTAAAGCGGATGCTCTACTGGATGCCCAAGCTGAAGCATTCTAACAAGTACTTGGATAGGCGGCATGTAGAGGGTTTGTGTTAATCCATATTCTGAAGTACTCTGTATTTGCTTTTAGGAAAGTCGCTTTCACCTTCGGAATTGGCTGGAATCGCATTGAAAATGATGAGCCGGGATCCAGCTTCATCAATCTCACTGTTAAAATTTTCGGACAGTTCCGATCCGAGAGATAAGTGGTTTGCCAGCGCACAGAGTCCTTCCCAACAGGCACTGTTGTCTGAGATGCAAACGGGTGAAGAAGTTTTCGTGGACGCTGGAAAAGTCTATGTACAGGGCATTCTAGTACCGTTCATAACATTGACAGGACGCTCTAAGCTTGCACCTCTTGAAGAATTCAAGAAAGAAGAGTTAGATGAAGACTACTCTACTTGGTTCGAGGAGTGGAAGAAACAAAGATGCGAAGCCAAAAGGTGAAGAAGTCTTCTAAAAATACCTTGAAAACCTAATTTATTCTGCAGGTCGATTCATCAACAAGATCATGAAACTGTATTCGCTATGGGAGCTATGTTCCAAAACGACAATGTCACCGCTCTTCGGTGGATTGACCATCTGCAGAAAAGCAATCGAAACCTGGAAAATTTACAAGTCCGAGTTCGATTAGATGGACCATCAATACTTTGAAAATAAAATTTATTTGAAAAACAGGATTTCAACAAAATAATCCGGGTTTTAGAAATAGGTTAAAAAATGAGAAATTGTAATAAATACTGTTAGTTTTGTGTGTTGAATTATGCTTCGTGTAAATTATTTCTTTTTGTTGCCTTTTTTGGGGGCAGTTGACGCTGTGATGCCGCCAACTTCTTTGAAAGCTATGACATATTTTTGAGCAACAGGCATCGGTGGGCAGTATCCGGAGGTATAACTGTCATCCTCGAATGCAACTTGATACGGGTCTCGGAAATCGGCTGGAGGAGAATGAATGATTCCTAAAAACGATACACAAATGGCTGATAATAAAGTGAGACCGTATACCTTTGTAGAAGCAAGTTGTTTGTGGATACAGAGCCAAAACTATTGCACATTTTGAAAAGAGAGCGTGTTTATCGGAAGCAGGGTTGGCTTTCCATTTCGGAAGTGGAATGAGATGACCCCTCGGGAAAACTGCCAGTTTTTTCGATTCCCCATCGACATCTTTGCATTCGTAGCGAGAATTTGTGGTACAAGACATCACATCAGCCAGAATCCATATTTCGGTTTTGTCGTTAAATGCAGCAACTGCATCTCCTTCGCTGAGTTTTGAGTTGTCCTGAGGGGCAATAGCGCCGACAGATTCACCAGGAAACTGTGAATCGTGGTTGACCCATAGCGGAAGAAGCTCTCCTCGAATTTTGATAAGTTCCATCAGATCACGTCGGCTCAACTCGCCATCCATTTGTGCCCTATAGTCCATCTCCGCTGCTCTTCTAAGTGCTTCCAAAATGTTTCTGAAGAGTTATCAATAATGATACTAAAACTCAGTTTGAAGATAGCTTACTTTAATTCAGTTTGATGGTCCGCAGAAGCTGCATGAGTGCTCGTCACAGCGGCGAGATGCTTTGTCTGAAACTTTTAAACAATGATTTCAGTGTTTCCATGATTAATACTTACTTTTCCCTTTCCCGTCGGATTCGGTTCATTATCTCGGAATTCCTGAAGCCGTTTCAGATTCTCATTCACCTGATCTTGTCGTTCTTTGATTTCTGGCAGCTGAAAACTCGATATTTTTGTTTGCATGAAAAAAATGGTTATTTACCTTGCTGAGCAAATCTTCGGCAGTTTTCTTTCTCATCTCTTCAATTGCTTGGGCATTTAGTTTTTGTTTCGGCATATCGATTTCTTAGAGTGAATTGTGTTTAAAATAAATGAAGGAGTGGCGGCTGGTGAAGTGCGAACAGAATACACGCAAAGAAGACAGAGAGCGGGTCAGTGACGCAGAAAGGGCGGAGAGGGCGAGGCCGCGAAAAGGTTGAGTGCAAAAAGGAAATGACTGGGGCGTCTGGAGGTCAGATGGGGTTTCTGGAATGAAGATGTTGAAAAAAAGAGAAAGAAGGATAATAATTTATTGAGAAATCAAAAATGCGGCAGGTTCTCTTCTTTCTCCTCATCGTTTCAGTTTCATGTGATCTTTCACAAAAAGCTGGTAAAGTGCTCGAAGCAACAGAAAGTATGGTTAACTTAGTAGAACATAGAACATGCTCATTATCACTCAAATATTCAGATATTATAAAATGTCTTTACAACAAGACAATGTCAAAGGATCAATCTTACGAAAGGAAACTAACCAACGCTGAACAGTTTGTACCGAATTCTCACGAACCTCAGTAACGCTAGGCTTTCAGTTTTCGAAATTCTCATGATTATATGAACGACAATCAATGGCAATGTGGTGGCGGAGACTGGGAAAGTACATCAAAGAGTGTCAACTTTTGCAGCGACAAATACAGTTAATGAAGTACAGTGATTCCTTGACCATCAAAAAGAATTGCAGGTGAAATGAATATGTGTTGCTCTGTTCATGACGATTGCTACGGACTACAGAGAGGACAACTCAACTGTGATGAAGCGTTTGCTAAATGCCTGAATGTATGTCGGTATCTATGCTAAAAGTAATGGGTTTATGGTCACACTTGATGAGAGTAGTATACAAGAAACCTGAAACATAAGATCACCACAAGGCTTCTGTAGATTCAAGTCTTGTCATTCTTCAGAAAACTCTCGAATGGCACACTTCTGGAAGGATGTGTTCCCTGCTTGGAGACAAATGGGTTCTAGGAGCAACAGTTGCAGTATGTGCACAAGGATCTGAGTATTACATACCAGCCAGTATGCCTAGTGAAACTTCAGATTTATCATATTCTACTATTTCTAGCTGGAAACGAATCCAGACGTATTGAAAGTTACGCTCCAGCACTCAATAAGACTGTAGAGAGAAATTACATGCAATTGTATGACAAGTGTCAATTTATGAATAGTGAGCTCTCAATTTGTTCCAATCCAATAATAATGTTGCAGCAACTTTCTCCTCATGTGCCTACAATCATATGATCTGCTATATGAGACTCCTCTCCGATAGAAGTCCTCAGAACTACGAAGACTGTGTGGACAACTTGATTATTTGCTTAGACGAGTCGACTGAATTTTTGGCTCCAGATAATGAGCCTTGTCTCACTCAAGTTGAGATCACGATGAAGTCAATTGCGGAGAGTAGGTTATAAAACAGTGTACTTGGGAAAAGTGTGGATTTCAGACAGTAGGGAATCTGGAATTCCGACTATTCGAGATGCCGTTGAACCAAAAAATGTAAGACTACTCCAATTGTTTTATTGGTACCAGTATGATGGATTTATTCAGGGATACAAACGTATCAGAGATTCTGGGGAGACTTTGCTCAGAAAACAAGAATTTGATTATTTTCCTAGCCAATAAGCAAACGGCTTTACTAGTGAACTGTAATAAAACTTTGATTTTTTAATAATAAAGTTTGTGTGAGAATTTGGAACTTTTGAAGTAGATGATTAAATCAATAGTTGAGAACCCAGAAGAATCATGCTTCGAATTGCTTGACGTACACATTCCTCTTTTCTCTTTGACCAATAAAATACTTTCTTCATAATTGGTCTGTTGTAATTGTGAACTCTGTTTCCGTCATACTTTTATTAGTTTTTCGATAAGAATCGAAACAGTTGAGCATGCAAATGAAGGAAGAGAAGGACGACCTGGTTCACAATGTGAACGATGTACCTTCTATTCCGACTATTCTTCTTCTTGGATTTCAGGTAGCTATTTGGCAATTTTGTTGTTTATCCTAAGACTTTCAGCAAATGATGATATGCCTTTCAATGCTTCTTGTAGTTCCTTATTTGGTATCAGATATGGTGTGTCCCGGAAACAAAGAGACTGAAATACGGTGAGAAAATGTCTTGCATTCGGAAGTTACTGTTTTGAAAATTAGTCATTCATTCATGAAATTCTTGTTTTTATGAACAAGATCTTTAACTAAGAATACCTTCTACAGAGTTCAACTAATATCCGCTTCATTTGTGACTTCTGGAATCGCCACTCTACTACAAACCACTTTCGGAATGAGGTCAATTTTGACGTCAACTCAAACTATCTCTATTATTTATAGGCTCGCAATACTTCATGGTCCTTCGTTTGCCTATCTTCCGGTTCTTAACACTTTTCAAGCCATGTATCCATGCAATGAACATAGTGATACTAGTCTATGGCAACATAAGATGCAGATGGTTTTCATCATTTTATTATTATCTTTAATCATTTTCCGCTTCCAGATATCAGGAAGTTGTCTTGTCGCAGTCCTCGTGATGCCACTTTTCGGAGTAACCGGCCTCATAGGATTTCTTTCGAAATTCATTGGTCCTATCACAATTGTGCCTATTATGACTCTTCTCACGATCAGTGCCGTTCCAGATGTTGAACAAAAAATGGCTCTGCATTGGATGTCATCTGTGTAAGCTTAGAATACGATTATTTGAGATGTACGGAAAATTCAGCGAATTTCTGATTCTTGTTGCATTCATTGTCTTGTTGGAACATTGGGAAATGCCTCTTCCAGCCTACTCATTCAAGGAAAAGAGATTCTTAATCTCAAGGAGAAAAGTTCTGAGTCAATTTCCAGTGAGTTATTTTAGTTTAATCTATTTAGTCTTATGGCATTCATCTTCAGTACATAATAGGAATTGCAATTGGATGGTTCATATGTTTCATTTTGACAGTAACAAATGCAATTCCAGCGGGAAGTTCAGCTAGAACTGATCAGAATACAAGTATTGAAACATTGAGAAGAACTCCTTGGATCCATGTTCCGATTCCTGGACAATATGGTAGACCAGTAATTGATGTATCATTGTTATGTGGATTCATTGCTTCTAGCTTTGTGGCAATGATTGAAAGCATTGGAGATTACAGTAAGGATGAAAATAAGCTATTTTAATCATTCCTAACCTGTTTAGATCTCTGCGCAAAACTTTCGAAACAAGGCAGAATCCCAGAATCAAACTTGAATCGAGGATTTGTAGTGGAAGGAATTGGTTGTTTGCTTTCTTCATCATTTGGCATAGGTACTGGAGTGACCACTTACGCTGAAAACATTGCAATCATGTCTGTAACAAAAGTTTCAAGTCGGATAACAATGCAGGTCGCCGGCTTATTTCTGTTAATTGCCGGCATCTTTTCAAAGTTTTCCGCAGTTTTAGCAATGATTCCTGAACCAGTTGTTGGAGGAGTTTTAGCAATTGGAATATGTATGGTAAACGGAGTTATGCTCAGGAACCTAATGGTAGGGGGTTAATAGCATGTAGTGTAATTTTGAAATCTTTGCAGACAGTTGATCTCCGTTTGTCTCGAAATTTGACGATCATGGGAATATCGATAATAATGGGGCTGACTGTTGCACTCCATTTTGAGAATAACCCATTGAAGACTGGAAACCAAACAGTTGATAATGTTTTTGGGACTCTTCTTACTATTCGAATGCTGATTGGAGGAATCATTGCATTCACACTTGACAATATAGCATCAGGTAAGATTAGAAATAGTCAGAAATCTACTGAATCTTCGTAGGTGCAACAAGAGAACAACGCGGATTCAGAAGCTCAGATGAAGATGAAGATGAAGAGTTGCTCGTGGAGAACAATGGATATGCGCTGCCTTCTTTCATGAATAGGTGTGTGAGTTTTATCATGAAACATTTAATTCTAAACTTCAGATTCTTCCTGAATCACCGATGGCTAACATACATTCCATTGGTTCCTTCGAGAGGTGAAATTTTGGATATAGAAGAGAAGAGAATGGCAATTAAGTACAAATTGTAATTTATAGTTCATTATTTACAATTCATGATTATGGAGATCTGTCATACATATATGTATTTGGTCGAAAGACGAAAACAGAAAAAGGAAGGAGATGATTTTGAGAAAGCATCGAAGGGATTACTCAGGAATACTTGAATTTAAAGAAACAATCAAGCACATATTAGAGAAAAAGTATAGCAACATGAGTATTCTCAGTAGCAAGTTTGTACACCGATAACTTAAAATTAAATGAGACTCGAATACAATTTAGGTGAAACGAGAGAGAACATGGTACGGATTAGAGAGACAAATCTGTTCAGCCATTTAATGGAATCTGAAAAAAACTGATAATATGGACTTGGTAGTACGAGAAATCTTAAGTGGGAAAATATGAACGATCAGAAGAGTAATTTGGTATGGAATGAATTATCTATTCATTTCTTGAAGAAGTTCCAGGACTATTTCTTGCTTCGATGTCATCAACCTTATCTTCGATCTCCCTCTTATAATTGTAGTAGGATATATGGTAGCGGAGGGCTTGGTACATCTCTAGCTGAAAACTTGTTAGTATTATAATTGTGTGTTTGTATCCCAACTTACCGCTGCTTCCGAAGCATTTCTCATCATGCTATAAAGATTTGAACTTTTACAGCTTGGCTTCCCGCAAAGACAATTATCGTTCAGATTGTTTTTTATATAGGCTTTACCGTAATCGAATGTGAGCTGAAACAGAAACGTTTAGCATCTCAGGTTTAGAAAGTATTTCTTTACCTCAACACCTGGGAATATAACCTCCTGGGTGACAAGAATGAGTCGACAGTGAGCAGGTGTGAATCCTTTTTGGAAAATGCGAAACATTGCCAGATTTGGCTCACAACTATGAGAACATTGACGACCCAAGTTGCCAATTTCTTTTGGATTAATGTACCATCCCTTTCTTGGTGGATAGAATTTCATCGTTTCTCCCATGAGCTTCTTCTCCGATTTGTCAAAACCGTGGGGAATTATTTTGCTCATATCTTCCTCTTCGGTGAACACAGCATAATCGTAATTATTGTTCACCTTTTTTCCAATCAATTCTCCAACGAATTCTAGGACGGGAGTTCCTGAATAAGGAGTTCAAAAATGGATGAGTAAAATTCATATTTAAAAGTTTTCCACATCAGTTTTTCAAATCGCATAACTTACCACATGGAATCGCAGTCTTTGTGCGAATTCCAAATCCAATAATTTCGTTTTTTCTGAAGACTTCCAACTGATGAATGTTTTTTTCCAAAAGAAGTGTCACATTATTGTTACATTTTCCTTTACATCCGCACTCTTCGGAGCATGCGAATCCCAAAGTGTCGTAGAAAGACTCGTGGTTTCGAACATCAAACGGTCCGAAAGTGGACTGAAATGAGACAGGTTTGATTTGAACTGAATGCAAAATCTTACAATATGTGTTTTAGTATGAGCAACCTGATCCTGTACAACTTGAAGTTTTCGAAGTCTAACGTTTCTTTTGTAGCACGGGCAGTTCATGTTCTCGTAACATTTTGTGATAGCTCCCTCGCTGCAGCACTTACATTTCAGCTGAAAATTATGATCAAGTGATTATTAGTATAAAAAACATTAAATTATACAATTCTTATTTGTTTAGTGGCTTAACCAAAACTCACAACTGTCTCGCTGACTTTTCCCAATTTCGGATACTTGCGTTCGTCGTAGTAGTTTTGGTTGGAAAATCTCATGTTCAAAGTATCTGGACTTGACATTGTTTTCGCATTTTCCCCTGGTAAATCCGTATACACTGATACATAGGTTTTCCAGTCAGCTGACTCATTCTTAATGAGTTGAAGGCGCTCAATTGGAGGAACGTATTTTTCGCTTTTTATGTAATTCAGTAGACTTCTGAAATACATTTTTTGGCATCATATTTCCAAATTTTCACTTACTGAGTGAATAATATTCTTTTCGTTCCTCTCACACTATCTTTTTTCTCATCTCCAGTTAACAAAAAATTTTCCAAAACTGTCCCCATCGTTTTCATCTGGGCATACGTAATTTTCCAAAAGAATTTTCTGTTGTAGTATCCACAAAGTTCCGGATCATTTGCAATTGATTCGCGCACTTTCAGCTCACTCTGAATGAGTTCCTCACTCTCGTTCCATCGAACTGTAGCCATGTTTTGACGGAAGAAGTCTGTTGTCAGAAGCTCTCCAATATGTTCAGATTTCAATCTAGTTGTTCTCAATTGTTTCTTTCCCTTTTCCGTTCTCTTTAAGTCATTGCGGTTCTCATCTCTCGACGACGTTGATGTTCCGTCAGAATCAATACTTCTTGTTTCCGATGATCTTCGTTCATATCGTTTTTTCTGGATTCCTCGACAATATCCTCTTGTCTTTTTTGTCGAACCCCCATTATTTTTCCTGGGTTTCCAACAGAAAACTCGAAGATGGTCGGCGAGTTTCAGGAGATCATCTAGAGACAATGTCTCGGGATTTTTCATTCGTAATGCTTTGATAGGGTCCGTTTTCTTTTTGGTCTTCGGAATCTTTTTCACCGGCTTTGTGATTTCTGAATAAAAAACAACTATATGGAAGGCGTAGAGATGGTTTACACTAAATAACTGTGTTTCGGGAAAAGTTCTGCTGATGAAACTTTTAAACAAGAAACTAACTTACTCTGCTTTTGTACGCACGCCCTCACTTTTCCCTTCGCTCGCAGTACCACCATTTTTTTCCCTAATCCTGAAATGAAGAAGTTTCGAAAAAGTAAGATAAGTTTCACAACTTACTATATCTAGCTCTACGACAACTATAGCTGAAATCGTTGTTTACAGGGTGAACGATAATTATTGATACGCTACATTAAGATTTCACAATTGAGCTGAAACTTGAGCAATTTTTTCGAAACTTGGCATGTTTTGTAGATATAATGTGTCCAACATTTCTGCCAAATTTCAAGTTTGAGCCTCTACTGGCTGCTTAGTTATGGTTTGGTATCTGGCAACCACCTCCTGAGAATCTGAGACAGGACGACGCGCATTTTTCTTGGCACCCCTTGAGATTTTTGGGACGGCACAAGAACAATACTTTCGATTATATTTTATCACAAATCATTCGAACTCTCAAATTCTAGCGGTAGGTGGCAACTCCAAGCCTCCTTCTCTCCTAACGCTTCATTATTGCAATCGTTTGAAAAGCTCATGTTTTTCAAAAAAAAGGCTTCTAAAGGGAAGTGTAGCTTAGTTGGTTTTTTGAAAGTATTGTACATCAAAGAAAACAATATTGCTATTTATTATTCAAAATGACTAGCTCCTATTATCAACGAAAAATGCATATTTTTGAAATTTCATTTTCACCCATCTTCTCCGGCACGCTACTACTGAAAACGTCAGCAAGCACTATCAAAACTGTCATAGGTCTTGGTCAAGACTTTATCAATGGCTAAAAATGGGACCACTATGAAAAAAATACTTGAGTTTTATATTTATATACATCACATTCAATTTCACTCTCAATTAGTGTTTCAGGGTGCTCTTGAGCAAAACCGCTCATTATACTAGGAATTTTATGTTTTTTGTCAGTAGATGGAACCCCTTTGGTTCAAAGTTCGGAATTTTTTAGTGAAAAACATTTGAATTTATTCCTGAAACACAAAAATCATAATAAAGTAGCTGAATCCCATTCATATAGCTGCTAAAAACCAATAAAATGGTTGAGATGAGACCAAAATCAACTTTTGAAGAAAAAAGTACTTGAAGGTATTAGCTCATATCGAGATGGGCAATATATGAAAAGTGTTGAATTTGATTTGACATTAATTTAAAATGTTTGTTAATATATTGTGCAAAAAACTAAACTGTTTGAGTGACTTATTCAAAAGTTAGGGGACCGTGTTTCGTAAAACGCGCGCGTGCCGAGGAGGACTCGAGCGCGCGGGCGTTAGGTGTCATAGTTTGCCTCAAACTCAAAAGTGCTCCGTGAAATTCTGGCACAACAAATGCATGCGTTTCATAAATATGCTGACCAATTTTTAAATAAATTGGACGCCGGGGTCGGTTTTTATAGTCTTATGAAGTTGTATCAATAATTATCGTTCACCCTGTACTTTATCCCTAAGAGGTGTCTTCCTTCAGTCGTTGCGAGAATTAAACATGGAGATTAGATCTGCAAATCCAAAGAATTGAAACATTGAAGTAAGTTTCTAAGGATGACAGTTCTAGTCTTGAAATCTGATTGAGTTTGAAATTTAGCTCAGAAGGAGCAAAAAAAACTAATCCAAAATAATTCTGACTTACAGAATTCTATACAACTACTGCGAAAAAAGAAACGAGTTTTAGGGAGTTGATTGTTCCTGGAACTGAGCAATGCAAAAAAAGGAAAGAGAATTAGGTTGAATCCCAGTTTGTATCTGAAAAAACAGAAGGTGCTGCAAAAAAGATCGCAAGCTGAGAAGTTTAGGAATGATTATTCACATTGGTGTTAAAAAAAAGGAGGTGGGGGAGAGAGATGAGGAATTAGTCTTTTGACGAAGGATCAAACATATGTAACCACTAATATCTTAAACATTTGGATTCAGATTTGGAACCTAACAATATTGCAAATCAAGAACTTTGAAGAAAGTGGTAGAGTTTCAATCAAACTACGTTGAACCTGGACAGGTAAGTTTCAATTTCGGGAAAATTAGGACAAAGTAGTTGAAAACTGAACGCTTCAACAGTCATCAGAAGTGTGTAAATACATTAAAGGAACAATGAAAAATTCCATTTGGGTGAGATATTCTGCATTGAAAGGATATTGAAAGGAAGATGAGCCGACGGATTCAAATGGAATGAAGATTAGGACGGACTTTATGCATGAAACGGGAGAAGGAAGAGTGATATTCATAATAGTTACTAATACAGAACATCAAAACTAAGGGAGATTTATCCGTTAAGGATTTTTGGAAGATGTAATCACTGGCATATACCTAATCAGGTCATTGAAATTCTTGGCATGTTAAAAGACACCACAAGGAATAAAAAAGTAATTGATACAAGATCATTACGAACAGAACGGAAACTTTAGCATTAGAAATATGATCTATTGATCAGAAGGTTATAGAAAGTAAGGATCAAGGATAAGGGGAAGGCAATGGAGTCATGTGAACCACGAACAATGGGTACATGTAGAGAGCAATAAAATAGGATGATGTGTTCTCAGAAAAGAAGTTTTAAAGACAAGAAGGAGGAATAGAAGAGAAAGTTGTAAAGCAATGAAAATGTTGATAAGACTGTCTCTCGTAGATTGTAACACTGATGACACGGAAACAAGAAGAAGACATGACATGAGTCCCATCTTGATCATTAACGTCTTCTGAATGTGTGAACTTTTTGGTAACATCTGTGGACATGGACAACTAAGCATGTTGTTTAGTACAGGTGCATTCTGCTGGTTGACCTCAAATGCATACGTATGTATAGATAAGGGACACCGAGAGAAACGCAGAGACCGTTGTGCCGAATGTATGTATGAGGGAGTCTTCGTCCGCGACGGGCATTCGGAAGAGAAAAAGAGGATGAGGACAGCTGTGGGTGCGGCGGACGCTTCTCCCCATCTCTGCGTCTCTTCGTCTTATATACTCTCTCAGAGAAGGACCTCTCTGGTTTTGCATCTTCGTGACTACACTTTCTTATAATTACATAGTCCTCCGTCTACTTGACGTTGAATATTCTAATTTGGATGTGCATTCGACAGATCTGTAAGATCGTGTTGGGATAAAGGATGAATGGAATGTGAGAAGGACAAGCATCGAATTGCAGAGTAAGAGAATGAAAACAATATAAACATTCGACTATAGGGTTCATTTTTAAATAAGCACATGAGAAAAGAGGGAAATTTCATAGTGTATAGTTGAATTGATAAAAGAAGCCCACCATCGGTCAGTGTTTGAATTGGCGAATGGTGCTTATTTGGTGTTTTGTGAGTCAGAGAATGATAAGCGTGCCGCTATGAAAATGGAAGTGTACAAAAGCAGAGAAGTGCAGGAGACCACTACGTCTTCATGCGGACAGAATGCGTGAACGTCAGAGGAAAGAGCACGAAAGTGCCTCCGCGCGTTCGACGTTTTCCGCGAAAAGAGGGAGAAAAGAGTGGGATGACGTTTCGGAGACACTAATCTCTCTCTTTTGCCTTCTCCATTCACAGTACTCGGGTATTTGTATCCCTCCTCTTTGTGTTTGTGCGATGGCGGTAGATGGTTGGTCGGAGGTGGACCGTCCGTTTTCGAGGACACTTGAACAAATAAATCCGTTAGTTTCTGACCATTCGCCGGAAATTAGAGACCGGCAGACAGTATAAATTTCAGAAGGAGAAGTTCAATTTTGAGTTAGCGGGTGCATGGGGGCATGTGCCACTTGGAATAATGTAAAGAATGAGTAATCGACAGAACGGAGGGACAACGCCCAAGTGTAACATTCGATACAAAGTATACGGAGATAGAGCAAAGTAAAGGGCGACGAAGAAGTCAGAGGAAAAGAGCATACGGCCTTGAACGTCAGCGTCTTATTCTTCCATGTTCTCTCAAGACAAACATTTTCAAAAATTGCACATTGATTCGAAGCGGGAAGATATATGAGTCCCACTTCTCACTTTTGAGTGGTGCTCAAGATACAAAAACACATCGGTTCCAGGTTTTTCTAAATACGCGAAGGTTGAATCTGAAGTGTTGATACATGAATTTTCTTATACCTAATTAGCCAACGGAAAGGGCAGCACACGAGCATGTATGGAATTATCTCAGAGGAAGAACATATGAATCGATAATTCAAGCAGAGGAAGACACAGGGCTCTACAGCTCACTATTCGCATTCAAACATTTGACCGGGAGTTGGAGGGATCAGGTTTAGCCCTACTTGATTAGCTGTTAGTCAGAAGTTATCCGTTTGTTAACTTTCGGACACACACTCTTGTTCGTAATCCGACCGATTCATAACTTACCGGCGACACGCGAGGAACTACTGTTATCTGTTAGACCTTGGTTGTTATCATAAAACCACTAGAAGCAGAGAACAACAAAAATATATACAACTACTCACAGCAGAAAAAACACAACTAATATAATAACAACAAAAAAACAATCAAAAAATTCATGAATCGACAAAAACAAAACTAGAATCTGAACTATTACTACTTTGATCAACTCAAAATTTTAACAGTTCACTTTTGAAACAATATGAACATTTGAGGCTTCACAAGGAGAGAACACTGCACAGCAGAAATTGATAAGCTTTATTTAAACTTTTTCCCAAATCAAGCTCAGATAGGAATTGAACCCGGACCAGTTTCCGAAGTTGCCGCCGCTCGTTTGTTAATGTTTTTGAACAAAATCCCCAGCAGAATTCGTTTGTACGGAGTGAAGAAGAAAAAGGAAGTGAAAGGAGAGAAAAATGGAATGAGAACTAATCCAGACATGAGGAAGTTCTCGAAAAATGGAGTAGAATAAAAGCCAAATTGTTCCAGAATGTACATGACAACATTTATTGAGTAGAGTGTAGGAAGAAGTGCTTGATAGGTTAGAGCCTGAAATTATAAGTATTGGGAAGAAGAATTTATCTGAAAACTGGCCATCAGAAGCTGAGAATGAAGACTTTTCGTGTTGATGGATATATTGATGCCTCTATAAAGAAGTCTATTGATTATTTTGTTCCTCAGAAAAAGAATAGTCGAGAATATAGGAATAGTCATAACAGTCATTTGAAGAATCTTATAAAGAGCATATACACTTCTGATATCTGCAACTCCACTGACAGTCAATCCAGTGAAATTGTATTCAGGATGGTATGGTTGAAGTAGAGTAACGATTTCGGAGGGATCTGATTCCGCGAATTGATAAAGAATCTGAAAGTAATTTTGATTCTTAATGCATTTTCTTCTTTACGTCTTGGTTCTTGTCATGACCAAACTTGATTAGCTAGTGAGTTCTGATTTGTGTTTGGGTTCAGTGATCTGATCAAAATCTTACCAATTGAAGGAAAGAAGGTAGATAAGTAACTAGGAGGACTATCAGGACAGTTTTCCTTCTGGGTTCCGGTCTTCGGAGAATGTAGTATCGATATGCGAACGAGAGGACAAGAGAGTAGTTTGAGTGTACAATGAAGTGAGCCATCAAGTTATGGCTGAAAGGTGAATATTCAGACATTCGATGAGGCTAGAACACAGAAGTGGAGTTGAGACACCCGCTATAGTCAGAATAATGCAAAATTTAGTCTGATTCTTCATGCTTAGTCTGAATCTTCCTTATACAGAAGGAAGTCAACCAACCTCAGGTAGCAGAATCGATATCCGAAGACTTTGCACCACCCATTAGAGATGTATCCAATTGTAAAACCAGATGGAATCATCCTCTGTTGAACGAAGAAGTTGAGAAAGGCAGAACAACAGTCGGTGAAAGCCAGATTGATAATCAGTGTCGTGTAGACTCGAACCATTTTCGGGGTACGGTAGAGAGCCAGATAGATGAGAAATGCATTCAAGAGGATGGCAAGAACATCGATGATTCCGATGATAATCCAGTACAATGTGTCCATCCACATTTCGTATTCTGCTGGAGTTATTTCTCGGTAAATGAGATTTTGGAATATACGAAAAGAGGTTGAGAGGGAAACTTGATTAAATCGAGTTGTGTCGAGTGACGGGGATGAAAAAAGTGAAAAAAGTGAGGAGTGAAAATTGGATGTGTTATTGTCTGAAATTAAAAAAAGGGGACGAGTGACGGGAGATCAGCACATATTCTTCTGCCTAATTGCCAGTTTCTGTAATCATCGTTCTGTCTGGGACAAGGATGTGAGTCAGTTGGGAGTTCTCATTTTGAATCTCAGTGATCCCTACTTCGACTCGATCACCAAAAAAGACTCTCTTTCTAGAATTTACTTGAAATTTGGGCAACGAAGTTCCACCTGCTGATAAAAATTGATGGAAAATTGAATTTATGTTGCAGTGTAGCATCGAAGAAAAAGAACCACTTTCATTTGTTCAGTCGAGACAAAAATCACTAGGATACACATTTTCAAATAACATTGAAAAAACCGAAAGTGAATGAGAAAAAGAACAGAAGAGAGATGTGAGTATCAAAGTAAAGTACACATATTTGATTTCTGTGGTGGTGGAGCATTCGATTGGGTTAGAGTTGTTGCTCGATCCTGAAAGTGAATTCGATTAAGTTTGGGTGGTGATTAAGAGATCATAAATTATTTTTTTTATTTCGGAGAACTCATATTTTTCTTGGAATATCTAGCACGTTTGATCCACCACCACAAACTGCTTCATTCGAGCCATTCAAATTAACCGAATGAGACATTTATAGAGATTTATGTAAGAAGAGTCAGAAACAAAAATTGAGCATTCATGTAACTTCGGAGAATGAGAACCACGCTTATCTTCTCAATTCAGGCAAACATACACATTTTCAGATAACATCGAAAGACATAGGAAACCGAAGGTGAATGAGAAAAGAACGGAATAAGGATAGCTAGTTATGGCAAACGTAAAACTTGATGTAATGGGGCATACAGAACATGAAAGCTTCTGATTGTCACTTTTTTTTCGAACCTCCAAACAGTATTCCACTCGGAGATCCCACGTATATGGAGTCAAATTGATTATTCTGGAAATAAATAAACAAATTATGCGACTGGAAATGATATGAAAGCTGTCATTTTCCTCTACAGAAATGAGCTCTATATCATTGCGTTTTGGGATTTTGAGAAATATCTCAAACTTGCCCACCTGCTCCCGCCCCCCCCCCCCCCCCCCGGGCGAGCCGGGCAACCCGGGTCCCCCGGGTCCCCCGCAAAATTTTTGCAAAACCCGCCCCCCACATTCAGAAAAATCCCCGGATTCGGCGCGCTTCCGGGTGTTCCTTCCCTCCACACGCCTGCATCCACGTCACTTCGGGTTGCTAACCTTCCATGACGCTTCGCTTGCCAGTGGCGGCCACCGGTGGCCGCCACCGTACTACCGCCACAATCGGTCACGGGGACCGATTATGGTGATAGTACGACGTGGTTCGCCGGGAGTTCACACTGGCCTTCTGGAGCGAGGCAAATTATAAGGGTACGGGTAATGAATGTCCCGACATCTCCCGGGTTCCGCCATCCACTATGTTTAGTGTGTGCACTCTCCTCATTCTGCACACTCTCTCCAAGTCAGACAAAAAATCCACCACCACCCCCTTTTTTTAAGACTACCTTCCAATAACGACACTACGCATATGACGGGTGCGCGTTGTTTAGCGTTTTGAGAATTTTTCGAATAAACAAAAACGGAATTTCCAATCTCACAATCTTACAATCTAAACATTTTCGATTTTCGAGGGTTCGGTTAAGATCGAAAGTTGAAATGACCATTTTGAGTTTTTTCTATAGAAAATCTTGTTTACATGTAAGAATGTCAAAAATCGCAAATTGAGAAAATTCTGTCGCCCCGGGGAATTCTGGAATCGACGTCGCTTTTTCCCGATTTTCAAAGACCTCCCTTTGATTTTCAGAAGTTTGAGATGTAGAGGAGAAATGAAAAATGACCGATACCCTCAAATGTCTCTCCATAGACAGATTCTAGGTCATGTGAGATTGACGAAAATCCAAAAAACATGAATTCCGACTGCTGGGCAATTCTGAAAATGACGTCAATATTTTCCCGATTTTCAAAGGCCTCATCATGGAATCCGGTGAAATGGGTTTTCAGAAAAGAGTGAAAATTGAAAACACGGGTCTGAGTTTTTTCCATGAATAGCCGTGCTTACATGTGAGAATCCTAAAAATCACAAATTCAACAGATTCCGCTCCGGGGGAATTCTGGAATCGACGTCGAGTGTCTCCATTTATCGAAGACCTCCTGTTGATTTCGTGAAAACGGGAGGTTGGGTGAGGAATGACCTATTGCTGTATTACTGTGTTTTTTCTCCATTCAGTCAATTATGTTCTTGTCTAGATGACGATTTACGGATTTTTTCCATCTAGTCGTTCGTCGTACACCACATTTTCGGGACGTGCAGTTGGATCATGTCTGTTGTATCGTATGATGCTACTTTCGACGGCTTTTATGATGAAACCGTTTAGCATACCGAACCCTGTTTTGAAACCAATATTAATTATGTCAATGTTTCAAATTTGAGTGTCCATTCAAGGATGACGTGCAGTGTAGCATCGAAGAAAAGGAACCACTTTCATTTTGCTTTTCAGTTGAGACAACAATCACTAGCATACACATTTTCAGATAACATTGGAAGACATAGAAAACCGAAAGTGAATGAGAAAAAGAACAGAAGAGAGAAGTGAGTATCAAAGTAAAGTACACATATTTGATTTCTGTGGTGGTGGAGCATTCGATTGGGTTAGAGTTGTTGCTCGATCCTGAAAGTGAATTCGATTAAGTTTGGGTGGCGAGTACATAATTGATAAAAATCGAAATACATGGTTACACCTAGCAATCTTTGCTTCCTCACCTTTTCAATTAAAGACGTCCTACTTTTGCTTCTTTCAAGCATATCAAACGTTGGTTTTGGAGCTGATGCTCTTGGAGCCTGTTGACTGTTTCCTCCATTATTGGAAGACGATGAAGGATCCTTTTTGATCTCTCCAGAACTAGTGGATGCTACTGGTTCATTTGAGGCACTTGAGACTGATTGTGCCCTGGCACTTCTCCTTCTGGTTGCTTCTACTCCAATCGCTGGAGTGTTGTGGAGACAGAGGATTGGGAGTTGAGCGCAGTTTTCAAGAAGGAGTAACATTCTGTGGGATTCATACGAATTGATGAGTTTCTTGATGGGACGGTGAGTGTTGAATGTGGATAGAAGACGTCCCTTTGAGGTGGACCATGTCTCAACCCATCCATCTTCAGTGGCTGAAAGAATTAAAATAAGAACTCATTTTTATATCCATTTATAACTCACTAGAGAAGACTACAGTAGAATCTCCAGTCATTGAAAGAGAAGTGATAGCTGCAGTAGTGTTAACTGTACATATCATATCTCCACTTTGAACATTCCAGACAATAATTTTCTCATCTCTGGCACCAGAAACAACGAGTCTCTCATCAAATGAAATACAGCAACAGGTGACTACATTCTCATGACCAACAAGAACTTGTGTCAGGAATCCTTTGTCAATTTGCCATATTTTGAGAGACATGTCTCTCGATCCGGTGGCAATGAAGTTTCCACCTTTTGGTGATGTAGCAAAGCAGGTGATTTCATCACTATGAGATAGTTTGGCACGCGTTATTGGAGGTCCCTCGTCAGGGAATGCCCAGATTTTCATTCTGAAAAAAAACAAGAATTTCTAGCTGGGGGACCGAAGAGCTATCACTAACTCTTTGTTGCTCAACGAGCAATGTCCAACCATAATTCTACCCGTTGGTGGCACAAATATTGGCGGCTTCACACCAGTGGCGACCATTTCTGGAGTATCATCGTCTCCGAACAACTCCCAAATCACCATTTTCCCTTGAATATCACACGAAATCATCTTGTTCTGAACTAGGGACATAATCGACAGAACTTCACTGCTATGCATCTGAAATATATAATTATTTAACCTGATATATTGATTCTCCACTTACAAATAATTCGCGAACGATTACTCCGTTTTGGGCATCTAGAATCAGAATACATCCTGCTTGATTTCCAGAAATACAGTACTGGCTATCGATTGAGTAACGAATGCATGTAATGGGATCTCCCTTGTTCTGAACTGTTGTGAACACACACTGACAAACTTCCAGATCCCATAGAGCCACTATTCCATTGTTAGTTCCACATGCTGCATATTTGTCGTCATTCGAAAGAGCCACTGCTGTCAGGAATCCTTCTTTATCCGCATGAACATCGTGCGCATCATGATTTCTTCTTGTCACATTCCAAATTGTCACTTTCGGACCACACGGTGAGATCAAGAAGTTATTGTCAGAGGAGATCTGGAAAATATTCGTTAATGACACTGACAACATGTGAAAGATCCACCTTCAAACTGCATATGGGATACGGTTGAGCAATATCCAGCACATCAATCATCTGTCCGTTATGGATATCATAGCAGAAGATTTTAGATTTTGTAGCTGCGAATAGTTGGCAGTCATCCTGTGCACAGACCAATGAGTTCACTTTTCCTTCGTGTCCCATCAACTCGTGAAGTTCTTGTCCTCCAACTGTACTGAACACTTTCAGAGTTTCGTCTTCGCAAGCGACCACGACGAAGGCATCGTTTCTGGAAGGATAAATTCAACAGCTGAGTTTAAGTTTCTTTTTCATCAGGGGAGGTTCACCTGCACACAAAAATCATATCAATACACCAGGTACAAACTTACGATGTGATGGCCAGAGTGCTGACAGGAGCCATCAATCCTCCCATTCTCGAAATGCATTTTCCATTCGTTACATCCCACATTTGCACTACAAAATCTCCAGATCCAGTGATCAAGAACTGATTGTTGGAAGTGAGTTGAAGAGATACTACAGATCCAGTATGATCATTGAATGATCTCACAACGTCTCCAGTTTCCACTTTGATCATTTTTGCAGAGGAATCTGCGGATGCAGTGATCATGAACTGATCATCACTTGTTAGAATGGCACAAGTCACTTTTGCAGTGTGATGGGTTAAAGACATAGTCGGTTCGTACTGAAAACATGTTGAGTTATTATTTCTAGTCGCTATCTGATATCGTGCTTACCGTTGAGAACACCCAGACTTTGACTGTCTTATCAGCAGATGTACTAACAAAGAAAGAACTGTCATTACTAGAACAGAGACATGTCACAGCTGCAGTGTGTCCCTTGAATGTCCCAACAAGTTGCTCAGAAGCAATATGATATGCATAGATGACTCCTGGATCAGATTGATTTCCGGATATCAGAATGTATTGATGGTTTGCGAACAATGCCAAAACCGTGTTTCCTGGTTTCCAGTCTTTCAAAGTGAAACTTCGACAAACTTTTGTAGCTGGGGGAGAGATCCAACATGTCAAGGGGACTAGAAGTGGTTGTCTGTTGTAGAGATCAACCCAAGACATTGCCTGATCCACGAGGTTATTCAAGAATGGACTGTTGTCGGTTCTCGTGAATCTGAGTCTACCGATGACTTCAGCTGCCAATTGTTCACTGTCCCTGGCCATTGTGACGAGAGCAGGAACGAGAACTTGCTCGGAGAGTACTGAAAGAAAGCTTGGTTTTCCAAACATTATATCAATCCGAAACCTTGCAGGTCATGATGTAGAATCTGTGTCGCACACTCCTCGTACAGCGACAGCAAATGCGAGATTCCAAAGTACCGAGTCACGAAATCAACATATTTGAAGTGGCACAATGAGAGCTCTTTGAGTCGATCCAAATTACCCGAATGAAGACAGTGATACCATAGAAGACGCAATCTCCGAAAGTTTGGAGACCCGTTGTCCCGTTTTATACCCTGTGAGAATGTCTGAAAATCATCACATGGATTTATTGCTACGAGTATATTTGGAACTAACCTGATATGCTATTTCGTGTCTTGGTGACTGTTCATTGTCTACTAATAAATCGGCAAAAAGATCAGAAAGATGAAGATGGGACGATCGGGTTTCGAGACTTGTCACTAAGTATCTGCTTTTGAATAAGAGATACAGACAAGCATGAGATGGAGCCAACACCATTCGATCATCAATGATAACTTTCCGGAGAAGAGGTCCGAGTGCTTCAATGATGCTATCAAGAGTGAGAAGAGAGAATACTACAGGCATGTTAGACTCTTCCAAGGCTTCTCTGTCTGCTGAAACTGCATCGTGAATCTCCAATCGAGTCAGTCCATGAGATGAACAAGCAATGTACTTCACAACATTGCTGACTGCCGCCTTCCCAAACTCCTTTTCTATTCTTGCCAATCGTCCTTCGAGCCCATTTTTCATCGAACTAGTTCCAGTCATCAGAATCTCATGAGCAACACTTTTCGCTATCAGAATCCCTTCTTTCGCTGCCATCAAAGGTCGAATCGATGATACTTGCTCGTTTGTCAACTTCCTATCCATATTTTCAGCCATTTTCTGTACCATTCCAACCACTTCATTCTCAGAGATCACATCCACATTTACAGTTTGAGTGACTGCGAAAACAGCATTCACAGGCGAAACATTAGAAGATGTCATAAACAGGGAAAGCTTGTCAGGAGCCTGAAATTTTACGAGTTTTGATACAATGAAATCACATTTCTCACCGCTTCCGTTCGTCTTCCAATCTGACTCAAAAGATGACCAAACTTGAGTAAATGAACGTCATCAATGAAGACACAGACAGGTTTGTCTGCCTTCTGAACTATGGACTCGAGACATTTTAGAATTCCTGCCAACTTGAAATGTTCCAACACTTCTTTTGCATCAATGTTGGCCATTTCACAGATGCTGAGACAGATTGTCCTCCACGCTTCATGTGCAAAGTTCGAAGAGTAGGTCAAATTGGTGAAACTGGAAGCAGGAACTTACGAAAAGTCCCAGAATTCAACTTACAATATGATCTTGTATGCATCTTTGCTGGAAATCTTGTCATAAAGTCTACATAATGCTTGTGTCTTTCCACAAAGATCCGTTCCCTGAATCAGAAAAACACCTCGATTCACTTTGACTCCTGCCAATTCATCCAGGCGTTTATCATAGTCTCTCTTCAAGTTTCCATATGAAAGTTGCTGTTCAAGATATTCTGGAAAAACTTTACTTTACCCAAATCTAGGAATTCAAAAAAAACAAACCATAATGAGTCCGTGCTTCATTGAGAGCCAATTCAATTGGAGATCTTGGAGGTTCTGGTCGTAATGGTGGATTTATATCAGCAAGATGATTCTTGAGTTTCTCATTGAACTGAAACTTTCTATACATTAAGAATGAAAAATTCAAGTGTAGAAATCACCTGTCTTGCAATTTTCTCTCTATATTTATCACCATCTCTCGAATTGAAAAAGTAATTGATATCAATACTTTCAGGCCTCAATACGTGCGTCATCACTCTGTCATTCATTTTCAGAGTTATCTCGTTCTGAAATTAGAAAATTAGACTTTTTCACCTGCTTCTTTATTAGTTTCCTGTACCTTCAAATCCTCAATTTTCCTACTGCTCTGCTCGTTGATCTCAAGAAAGGCGTTCGGAGAGTTCGGATCCGCAACGAGTTGATCGAACTTTCGAAGCAGAAAAAGGCATCGACACGGGGAGACTGATAGTACCGAACGGACGAATGATTCAAGTGGAGATGAGAAGAAACGATTTTGACGTTGTTCGTGAACTTGGTTGATTGCTCCTTCCTCGTGAGCCTGAAATCGAAGAGACGGGTGGGAGAAATAGTTTAGGGTATTGTTTGTTTAGAGTACAGTTTAGTTTAGGGTATAGTTAGATAGAGTTTAGAGTAGTGAAGATGTTATCAAGCGAATGAAAACCTGACTCTACGTCGAGCTAGAAACTTTTTATATCTATTTAAAAACACGCTAAAAGAATTGAGTGATCAATCTCAGCTGCATTTTGTACTACGTTCTAGTATTTGAAAAGATGTACAACTATAATTTCAGCAATTTTTTTGAATTGAGCAAAACGAAAGTTGGGTTTTCCTAGTAACTGTAAACTTCTGATGTTTATCAACTTCAAAGGATATTTGCAAAACGGGAAATTGCGCTTCAAAATAAAACTTCACTCCAAGTTTGCTGCTGGTTTTGAACATAACTTAACCATACAATTATGCCCTCATTCGAAAACAGGACATACATAATCTTATTCAGGAAATGGAAATTAGTACCTGCTCAGGACTTCTCTACTTTAAGCAAACAATACTAAACTATACTATACAGAAAACAATTCCTCGTTTTCAGAAAAATCCGAACATTGAAGAAGGGAAAAGACTTACAGCTTTCGCTCCTGCTTGCAACGCTTTGATGATTTCAGCCAGCTGCTTTTTATCTTTGATGGCTGATGGAATGAGACGATATTCCTCAACCGGAGTGTTTCGATTTATTGTGTAGGCCTTTTCAAAAACACGGACATCTGAAAGGAAACGGAAATTGGAAAAATAGAAGAAAGGGGAAGTCAATTTCAGTGTGCAAGATGTTTTATGGTTTGAGGTTTCTGTTGATGAAAGTACAATAGGCTGGTAGACTATCACCTGGTGGGAATTCTGATTCCGATCTATTAGATCTTTCAGAAAAAGAATAGATTTTGCGGAACACGGATGGGAGATAAGAACTCAAAACTTTAATAGTTATTAACTCCTAAGAAATGATATGGATTTCAGATTCAGTTTCAATTCCCAACGCCCACAAATGATAATAGTTGTCAAGGTGAAAGCACAAAAACTGACAAGTTTCGAAATTATATATAGAACAGGTGAAATTGCAAAATGCATCGAGTTGTCAAAAATTTATCGGTCCGTTTAAAGAGAGAGAAAAGAAGAGAGAGTCAACCAAACATCTCAAAAAAATTGTGAAGTGCCTTCTTCTCCTGCGCGGACCCGTTTAACTGGATTTCGTTTCTCTCTCTCCCTCTCTCCTTCTTTACATTTTTTCTCTCCCTCCTGCTTCAAACCTTGATAACTCAAAAAGTAGTTGGAGGAGACGAAGAAAAACTGCCGAAAAACGGAAATCGAATGTCACAAAAAAGATGTTTTCGACCGAAACAGCAGTCGCCACAGGGCAAGCTTCTTCTTCCTCGCTTCTTTTCCAGACAGACAATATTTGTGTCGGTAGAGTGAAAGAAATACAAAAAGAGTTTTGGGGGAGTGAGTAATTTGAGAGTTAGAAGAAAATCATAATTTCGATGGAGAAGTTTGGAGAAGGGCATGAGAAACTAAGCAGAATTCATACGACCTTTCCGACTGGAAAAGAGTGAGAATTAGTGACGAATGTACTTAAAATTCTAGGTTTCGGGATATAGAGAGAAACGGAAAAGGGAAGAAGAATAGGAAGAAATTGAAGTCGTCGAGAAGAATGATGGAGAAGAGCTAAAAGAAGAAGAAGAAGAAAAGAGAAGTGGAATAGGACTTCTCGATACGGACGAATTAGCATGCGACGGACGGAGGAGTCCCCCTTTGAACTCACTTCCATTCTCTTCAAATATCGACGACCGGATGGATTCGTACTCTTCTTTTCGTAATGATGTCGGCACTGACACGTTGCCATAACGGTTGCCCAGCAGGATCTGAACGAATGATTGTTGGATTACTGTAGGTTTGGGTTGGATTGAGCTTTTACTGACTCCTGACTTTAGTCACCCATACAGATAATGAAAGTCAAACTCTTATTTTCTCAATCGCCAAACATACAGTAAGTTATACGATTTGGCAATTTTCTGCTTAAAAAGGTAAACTTTGAGGGTCTGAAAAAGTGTGTTTCTACAATCCGATTGTGATGGGATTTGGTGGATATATAGATCATATCTAGAATTACAGTTTTGCAGCAAACAGCTTTCTTTTATAGTCACAACCAGGAGAGTTTTAACTTAAAAGTCACCCAGTGCAAAGAAACCTTTATTTTGTAAAAATTCTAGACTTAAATACTGCCAAATAGTCTAATTCTCTTTCTTCGTGTGTTAAAGCGTTAGAGCGTTTATAAAGACATTGAATACTTCCTGTTGTTAATTCATTCTTACGCAAAAAGCTGTGCTAAAACCGGTATTCATGGCGTTTGTCACCACGAATTTAAGAAAGGCATACTGTAGCAAGTTTCCAGATCCCTTGGTCATTATTCTTTCCTTTCAACCCGTACTCACCACCATCCAACTACGTGGATTCTCCTTCCACATCCGGAATACATGCTCTGCTACATCGTTACTCAACTCTCCATTCTCCAGAGGAACATCACAGAACTCCAAATCGAAGTTCGACTGAAATGCGAGATTCTGAAGATCTGGCAGCACATCTTGCCACAATGTCTTTCTTTCGATGTTGAACTCTGAAACCTTGATTAATGATCATGATCATCGCCCGTGTTCGCCCCCACCATCTGCATCATTTCCGACGACGAACACCGTCGAGACATATGGTAGACGCTTCTCTTTATTGTTATCCGTACTCATTTGAGATCCTTTTCCTCCTCGGAACATATTCTCATCACCTGAAATTATACTCGTCAATCGTCACTCATCATTATTTTGTGCCCGCAACATGTTTTGAGTTTGAGAAATGAGATAAAAGAGATTGTGGGGACTTTGAGTGGAGAAGAAAGAAGGTGAAAAAGATAAAAGAAATCGAGAGAGATCGATGGATCCGCTGGCTTCTAAAACCTATCTCTAATTCTCCCTTCATTTTCGACCTATTTCCGTTCCTGCCGCCTTTTTACAACGGAGAGATTCTTCGGCAAAGGATCCCTACGACACAGGAGAGAGCTCACTTCGCACTATTCGAGAGTCATGCCTTCCGTCGCTGCGGACACCATCAACGCAGTCGGTACAGTATTCTGGACAGCTGTTTATTTCGTTTACTATCTTTTCAAGTAAGTCGAAATGTTGGGGGATAGGTGATTTCAAAATTCTTCTGAATCACTAATTTGGATATCCCTAAAACACTTTCGCATTCATTACAAAATAGAAATAGGTGGAACAAACGCAAAAATCTCAGTACTAGAACTACAAGACATGTTCCTAACCCTCCGCACATTTTTTTTTGAAAACTATAAATCACTTTGAATCTAGACATGGCTCAACTCTCTCTTTTAAGAGAAGTATCAGAATAGAAAGCCATAATTCAGAGAAGTAGTCAGTCTGAATAAGTCAGCCGACCGACAAAAAAAACGAAAAAGGGCACAGAGCGTGGAAAATAAATGAGAAATGTCAATCAGCAGGTGATTGGAGAGTTTCCCAATTTAGAGTCAAAAGTGTCGTTTCATCGAATTTACTGGAAGAATGAGAGAGATAGAGCGTAAACATAGAATTGAACAAAATTACTACAACTTTTTTCTTATTTTCTTCTTCTTCTTTCTTTCGGTTTTCCCGTAATGATATAGTTTGTGGAGAAGAAAAAAAGATGAAAAAAGAGTCAGTTGTTCATTCTGTCGACCTTCTTCCAAAAGGATTTGAGCAATGTATGAATCTTGTTGGAAGAGAAGGAGAAGAAAAGGAAACGGATCTTGAATGGATTGGTTAGATTAATTAAATGATAGGGAAAAGAATGGAAAGAGAGGAAACAGAAGGCGTATCTTCAGAATGCCTTTTTCTCGATGAATACACAAGAGGGGAACCCAAGGGAGAGAAGAGTTATACATAAAAGACGAAGATTTTCGCTTGTGAATTCCCTAATTTTCAGAGGAAAACAAGAATGGAAATGTGAGAAGAATAGTCATCCAGTTATCCAGTACTGCTGTGTAGATGGAACCCCGTGCTCGGATCATCAGTCGAATGGAGTCAGATTCCGAAAGAATCCTGCTCCACCACCAACGACAAACAACTACAGTAATCACGTTCAGGATCATAATAATCACAATTCGACACCCAAATCATTTTATTCCGAAAATTCGGGTATTCGTGGATTCTTCAAATCTCTGTGGAACAATGTAAAGAAAGGATCAGTAAAGGTTTGGGAATTCGGAAAGAAGGCGGGAAGAAAAGTATGGAATTGGGTGAAATGCGGAGTTCAATTCTTGTGGAAAGTTATCAAATGCGTATTTGGAATGATGTATGCATTCATTGTCTCCAATAATGTACCATCTCAAACTCTTCCATCCACTCCAAAACCATACAAAGCAACTCCTTCATCGCCAAGTTATAACAAGGTTGGTTTTCGGGAAAGCTTTTCTAGATTATTATTTCATGAAAACTAGAACGTAGTGAAAATTGAAATACGCAGTTTTAATTAGGATACTCTGCAAAGTCGACTTTTGATCTTAAAATTCATGGGATTATATATTAAAGTTCAATTAAATTGCTCTTCGTGAGTAATTTATGTTGGTAATCTAGGACCGAAACAATTAAAAATGTCATCAGAAAAAATGAGCATAGACTCCAGTTTTTCATCATGATTTTTTCCTAGACCACCTGTTTTCTACTTCCAACTCGTAATAAAAATCAGGAGTCTTCTTAAAATCAGGAAACATCTAACAATTTCAGGTTTCTTTCGAATATCCACAAGACAAGCTGAACGAAGATGAGCTGAGAGCAGCTACAAAACAAGAGATTGAAGAAGAAGAACCAGACGAGCCGACAATTTACGAAGATGTTTCCAAGAAGGAGGAGCCGTCAAGAAAAGTACCAGACACTTCCGAGTCATTCTATTATGAACGAGTTTTTGAAGAGCCAAAACAGGAGCAGAAGATTCCAGAACCACCAAGGTAATAACAGGAAAAAGAGTGCAAGGAGATCTGGTAATAAATTTCAGAGAGAAATCGGTTCCACCTCCTCCTCCACCTCCGCCACCTCCAAAACCAGTTTCGCGTGAGCCCAGTCGTGCTCGTTCGATGACTCCAGGAGCAAGAGAAAGAAAGGAAGTAAAGGGAGGTATTGGAGGATTCAAGTCTGATATCATGGACGAACTGGAAGAACATCAGAGAGTTCGTCAGGAGAGATCATCAGTCAATAGAGAAATGACACAGAGTTGTCATCCAGATATGGCTCAGTGGAAAGCCAATGAGACAGTTGATAGATCTGCGAATTCAACTCCATGGAGAGCATCTTCTGTTGGTCCAACGATGCGTCGTTTGGAACAAGTTGTTAGCAGAGTTGAAGGAGATGATCAAAAGGAGGCAAACTTTGTTTTCAGGTGTGCTCCGTGCAGTAAAGCTTCTGGTATTGAATGTCGCTTTGAAGAGGCATTTCATCAGAGTGATGAGATCTAGGATGTATCTTGAAATATAGGGAAAGAGGGGAAATTGGAGAAACCTACAGAGGTGTTTTCAGACCCCAGAAGATTGTGCACTCATCTGAGGAATATCAAAACAGAAACAAACAACACACATCTGAGAACGGATTCATGATGGGACAAAGTGTATTCTCGCCGGTTGAGGAAGCCGAACAAATGCGAAAAGACATCAATAGGTGCGTTCGTTCATTATTCACGAGAATTCATAAATTCTACGCCGTAGTTGTCACCTTTTGTTCCTAGCTGACTTTTAAACCTTTTTTATGAGAGTTTTCTCATGAATCTTCCGGATGTTCCTTCCAGAAGATTGTTGACGTTAGAGTGTGGGGGTTTCATCATTTGCATCCAACCCAACAATTAGGTTCAAAAAGACACAGAAAAAAGGAAGAAGAAACAACAGCTGTTCTGGACTGACAACCGGGGGCGGCTCTCCCCGTTGAATGCTCATTTTGCTCTCTCCAGACACCTTTTTTCTTCCTTAATTCTGACTCCTTCCCCTCTCTAGACCAATGACCCAATCTACTACTCTTATTGCAGCAAACAACAGAGCTACAGTAGTCCACAATATCAAAGCGGCAACTGGATGGAGGGACAACGATCAAGAAACATTCATACCAGGTTAGTGAGATTTTTCGAGATAGTGGCAGGGTGAGGTTGGTGAGGGAAAGGTGAGAATAAAAACATATTCTTTGGTTAAGAGGGGGGGGGGTCTGGGAAATGGAGAAATGGGGACTGCTTCATTTTCACACAGAAGAAGTTGTTGAACTTTTGATGGCAGTCAGAGAGAAGAAGCATGCTCGTCTCCAAAACGCAATTATCGCGTCTCTATTTCATCGAGAAAAAGGACGTGTCGATGGATGGATAGGAGCACAAAATTACGGAGAAAAGGACCCCTCGGCTCCCTAGGATGCCTCATTTCGAATCACCAAACAATGAGAAGAGGAAGAAAAAAGGGAGGAGAGCATATGAGGCGTCTATATTATTCAATTTCTCTTTTTTCTTGCACTGAGATCCAAAAACGAAGAAAACTGGGGTGTGTGTGTATCCCAAAAAGAAGCAGATTTTTGAATAACGAGTAAAAGAAAAAGCGCGAGATGAGCTGAGTTCAAAAAAGAAGACAACAAGAAAAGAAAAAGAAAAAGATGTTTGGAAGAGGAAGTGAAGTAAAGGGTGAATCGGGTCAAATTGGAGATTGTCATGATGATGTCAGTTCAAAAATTAAGATAAGGAGGATTTTCAGTTGACTAGGCTAATTGAACTAAAGTGATTTAGGAGCCACTATGTTCCAATTTCTATTTTAATCAATTGATTCAGATACATCTGAAATAGAGGGTGAGCTACTTCTTGCAAGTGACGTTTCTAGAGTTTTTATTGCAATTAACTCTTTGGGGATTTCTATTCATTATTATTATTGCTTCTAGCCATTCGTTTCCATGTGGTTTCAAACTAATTTCTCAGTTCTTTTACATTTTGAATACGTGATTTACTAGACTTGTTGGAAAGCAGCTAACATCTGAAATAAGAGTCTGTGTATCTATACAAATCTCAGTTGAACACGAAAGGCATCGACTCTAGTGAAATCTAGAAAACTCGAGAAAACAAGAAAATGCATAGCTGACAGTAACCTCCACTTGAGTCGAACACTCAACCAGAACATTTTCTCTTTTTCTCACTTTTCTTTCCCTTTCAAAAAACTGAACAACGAAAACAAGACAAAACTAAGGCTCTTTTTATAGTCTTGTCTTCTTCTTAGTTTATGAATCTTTTTTCTTTCCGACACTATAAGTGCTCTTTCTTATGAGACGGAGCAGAAGGAGCACTAGCCGCCATGCATGCATATAAAGAAGCGAGCGGCGGATAAATTGAATTAGAAAAGTAAAGAAATGCATTGGGTGCAATGAGGAAAAATGAGAAGAGAAAAGGACTCGGCGCCCTTCAATTTTGCCTCGAGGGCCTTCTGAATATGTGCTTGAAGAAGCAGTATGACACCTCCTCTATTCCCTTTTTGAATACGGTAGATTATGAGAGGGGGATAGGCTGAAAAATGAAGAGAGGAAGAGGAAGACAAAAAACGCTACTTGAGAAGACGAAGCAATTCGAGTCGGAAACGGGTTATGTGACTTCCCAGCTTGCACAAAGGAGGTTTTCCTCTCTCTCTCTCAACCAATTTTTGTGGAATGAGAAAGAGTAAGGAGAGAAATTAAAAATTGGAAGGAAGTGACATAACTGCTCACAACCCTGGTGGGGGAGAGCTCTCACTCCTCCTCTTCTCGCCTTCTTCTCGCCTCGTCTCTAACGTCTTCTGCTTCGTTGTCGAGTTGAGTTGAGCCGCCGAATTATATAGGTGAAAAGACGAAGGCGACGGAGTCGTTGCACACTCACTCCCCTCCAGCACACATGCTTACACCACAATAGGCGACAACTGAGTTATATCGATTGTAGATTAGACACAGATGTCCGTACAATTGGCTTATCCGTGGGAGAAAACAAGTAAATCGGTGGGAATCGCCAGAGGAAAGAATAAAGGGAAAGGAAGGGTCCGCTGAGGTTCTTGATGCTTGAAATGTCTTGGATGGGATGTAGATTCGAAAATTATCAAAAGATATTCTCGTTGGGTCGATTGAAATTATAGTGCTGAGAATCCTGATCTATCACTCTCGGAGTCTTCAATATCGCTACCATAGGTTAAAGAAGCTAAGACACTTTCAGAATACGATTTCATTACACAGTGAATAGTTCTATTTTTCGAAAACACGATCAGCTGTGACCAGACCAAAACAATAAAGAATACAGTACTAGACAAAAATATACTACAACGAATTGTACGCACTACAGTTTCTTAAGGAATCTCAATTTTCTGAGATCTAAAGAACAAGTTGAACGTGTCAATGGGGAAAAGAGAACATAAAACTCTTGGATCCCAACTCAATTTCCCTAATTGATTTTGGTTCGTTGCAGAGCTCTCCTACTCGTTCCCATCGTAAGTGATCCATTCCATCAATGCCAAAAAAACGGAATTGAAAATTGAAAAACCACAGAAAGTGTACAATTTTTCTCCAGAATAATTGACAGCTTCATCAACAAAAAATACGGGGCGACATAAAAAGAAATAGGAGACGAAAGCAAAAAGCTAATTATAATTTGACTCGGAGCATTCGTGCGAGAGCACACCACATTTTGAGATGAGACAAAAAAAAACAGAAAATAAAAGGAGCGATGAAGATTCTCATATATCATTGTTTAGTATTAGTAGTTAACAAGAATAAATGTGTGTTGTATAGATAAGAATTCCAGGTTAGGCCATGAGGGAAACGGATTAAGTAAACGAGGGAATTCACGAGATTTTGGGAGAAAGGGGGAGAAAAAGCAAACTGATGTTTTTGGATGCGTTCTTCTTGAGGTAATTCCATTTTTCAGAAACGATCAAGTCTACGACTACCAGACTCAGAAAAATCCGTTTGGAAGTGCTGCTTACAAGTGAGTTTTCTTCGTTTATTTTTCATCCAGTGAAAAATAGAAAGATATTAATGACCCAAAAAAACCTTATGTTTCAGATCCTCTCCATATGCTTCCCACACCGCCCGTCGAAGCAAGACTCCAATCAGAAATCCAGAAGCCGAAGGAGGTGTCGAGTCGATTGCCAGGCAATGGCCACCAGTGAGCAATGCAACGACGACTGTTGGAAACGCAAGAGATGATTGGGTTGGAAAAAGTATGAGAGGAGTAGAAGAGAATGATGATGGATTGGTGATGACGATGTGTAGACGTAAGGGTTCGGATAAATGAGTGAGAAGTACAGAGAATGATTTCAGGTGTCGTTGAGAAGAAAAAGGACGAGAATTGGAAGTGGAGAGATGAAAGCGGACGACTTCTTGATGAGAGACATAACAACACTTGGAAGGTGAGAGAACTACTATTTTCTAATCATCCTGGCTGAGAAAGTCAATTCTTTCTTCTGAACACTCCAGCTGAAAGATCCATAAGACAATGACAATTTTTCAGGGAGAACTGGACACTCTTCTTCGAGACGGACCAAATGAAGGTAGACACTGGAGTCGGACTGTCGAGAAACTTCCAACTGGTTTGTGTCCTTGATCCTAATCCACTTTTGTCACTTTCAAAATCATTTTTTCAGGAGACACGAGATTCCAAGATGTCAATAGACAGTACAATAAGGAATTCGTTGTTGAAGTAAGTTTCGTTCTGATTCTGAGATACATTAAACTGTTTTCAGAGCATTGTCCGCAACTATTGACCGATGGACTGTCAAGACTTCTGTCATGTTTTATTTTACTGAAAATAATATTTTTAATAAAGTTAAATATTTTGGTTCTCTTTCTCTCTCTGACTCTATCAATGAAAATTTTCAACGGCCATTCTGAAAAAGTCAATGTCTCAGATTCTTCCATAGAACCATTTCTTTTTACTAGGAAAAAAACTTGAAGTTCGGTTGTAGGCAATTCTGGCTTTATTCCAAAATGAAATTCTGCTAGATGTTCTCCCAGACCGTCTTCTGGGCCTTCAAAGTTGCTTCTAGATATATGGGGCCAATTTTACCAAGAACCAAATTCTTTACAATTTCTCGAACAATAACCTCAAGTTTTCCCTAGTTAAGCTCCTCTTCAGAGAAATGTGTCCCTTTTATCTTTACATTTTTTGTTCTGTTCCCCTCTCGAAAATCGAATTCTTCCTCTCCGATTTCCATCTTTTCCAATATCAAAAACCAACAAAACATCTATCTCTCCGTATTCATCAAAAACCATGAATCGATAAAAGAGCGAATCATCGCAGTGTGGTACAATACTGCATACAAACAATCTAAACTTTGATCGCTGAACACAAACCCTCCTTTTTTTCGGAGAAATAAGAGATATTTTGAGAGAGCGTGCTTCTCCATGACAACCCAGCAGAGATCATGCAAAACCGAGAAAAAGCTTCGTTATTACATCCATTTCCTTTTTCCGAAGGTGTACTAGTTAATTTTTGGTAAAGAGTTGTTTTCTGACTTCACCTCTAGTTTATCAAAAAATAAAGAAACAACTCAAAATTCGGAGCCACTTTACTCATAATCTGTGTTATGTCCAAATTGAGTTTCTCAACTACAGTAAGAATTGACGAAGAATCAGCCTTCAATTTACTTCCATTGTGTGTCAAAAATAGAAATAAGATTAATGATTTTACCACCTGTTTCTTCGCAGCAGTAGGCCTGATGTGTTAATTTTCAAAAGAATTCTGTTTTGATCTATTTTAGTGAAGTTTTGCTGATCTACAGCCATTTTCAGAACAATCGAATCACCCAGCGAGCGCAGTTCCTTTAGGGAATTTGACGAATTTTCATATTGATATTGGGATTTTTGATAGATATCTGCTGAAGAAAGTGATGATCCTTCAAAATACATCATCACATTTTCATTTTCTCTCATATACTTTACAGCACATTTCTGTTCCAACGGGCGTTCAACTCCTCCTCTTGTTTTCTTTATAAAAAATGTTGACTTCTTTTCCCCTCTCTATCACCCAAGAGTGGAGCAGTGCTATCTTGAATTGTCTGCGTCTTCCTAGAGATTAGAAAAATAACCAAGTCTCATAATCAGTGCCATACCATTCGATCATTGTGTACTCGTCCCTGGTTTTTGTTTCCTCCAATTTCTAAATTCATTTTCTTCTGAATGAGTCTCCGCTACTCTTTTTATCCAGCTTCCTTTTTACCAGGGGTTAAAACTAAATTTACCAATATTTTCAGATCTTATCATTCTTGTGACATAATGAAACGACTGCTTGTCATTGGAACCAATAATTACAACAAGACGACTATCTGTTTGGATAGAGAGAGCCATAACATTTATAATATAAAAATTGGCGGCGGAGAGAAGTGGGTTGATTTCTTTCTAATATTGAGCACATATGAGTTACTTTTTAGACTGAGAAACGGAATTTTCATTCGTTTTGAATCGAGCTTTCTTGCCAATTATGATGGTATCGTTTTAATGAACGCTGGGGATTACTTTTTGAAGAATCCTGAACGCGGCGATTCGATAACGTTGACAGGACCGAACAGCTGCGAAATAATGAGCTGGATTGGGTTCAGTTCAAATCCCGATCATATTACATATGATCGAAAAGTGGGTTATACTGACTGGTATGGGCTCGTCGATTGCTCTGGGTTTGAAGTAAGCAGTCATGGTATTTATAGTGCTCTCGTCGAATTGTAAGTTTGTTCAACTGTATTCATATGAGGAGACTCTTTTTCAGGAACGATATCAATTTTGATGGGAAGACATGTCTCATGCGACTTTGTAGTCAGCCGAAGTTGAAAATACATAATCTACAAGATTTTGCCAGGAAGATGGTAATTTTCGAGGAAGAGAGAGCCAAAACGAGATCCGAAACAATGTGAGTGATTTTCAACTTACAGTAAATACTTATTTCGTTTCGAGACCCTGGAAAAACTTACTCTGCGCCTTTAAAGACAATCTGTTCTCCAAATTGTTGATTTGAAATATTTATATTTTTGCCTTTTTTAATAGAAGCATCGTTCATTTTTTTTCTGAAAAGAGCAAGAAAAAAGCGCTTTGGAAAGCTAAATAAAAAACCGAATTTGTGAGCGACTGCAAAAAAGATGGATGGCGAGCACTGGCAGTGTCAGGGTCTGCGTCTTCCACAACGCTCTTCGCGTGATGCGAGTGATGAATGTGTATTGACCGGAGACGCAGATAGCGAAAGGAACACCGCCGCTTTCTCTTTTTCGCTGGAAAATTTGTTCGCCGTTGCACTACACATACCCTTTGTTCTCTATTATCCGTTCGCGGCGTTTTGAGCCTCCGCAACAACGATGCGCCGCTGAAATTTCAGCGCGCGTTGTTTAGCGTAAATCGACATTACCCGTTTTTGAGTTCAATCAAGCCGTATTTGGCGTTTGTTCAACGGATTTGAACATTTTGAAGTATTTTTCTCCCAAAATGTTGAAAATATGAAATAATAAAAGTGTTTCGAACAGCTTTATTGCCAAATACGGCTTGATTGGACTCATAAACGGGTAGTGTCGATTTACGCTAAACAACGCGCGCTGAAATTTCAGCGGCGCATCGTTGTTGCGGAGGCTCAAAACGCCGCGAACGGATAATATATTCCATTTCTCAAATTTCAGATCGATGGCTGCAACGGACGAAGACACTCGAATGAGAGCCATTGTGGTAAACTTTGAGGAGTCAACCAACAGAGCAGTATGTTTTTCCAAACAATTGGAGTGCCTAATCACTGTTCAATTACCGTTGGAGATGGAGTTCGTTGTTTTCTTACTCATAAAAAGTAGTATCGATTGTATTTTCAGAGCGAGGCGAGGACAGCGCATCGTTTTCGGCGATCACGATTATTCTAGTTCGGATGATGTATACATTCCTGTGTCCAAACCGGAGCACATACAGCTGGAGAATGAAGACACAGTTCGTTTTGAAGGAAGTGAAATGCTGGTTCGGTTTTTATACTGGAAATTTCTTCACCTTAGATTCCTTTCAGATCAGCGCCATGGCATCATTCTCCGTTGAAAGTCACCATCCAACATATTCCTTGGATCGGGCGTTTGCTGGCGGGTTTGGTCATGTTCTGGTGGATCCATCTGTGTCTTCATCAATGGATAGAGGAACCGTTTACCAATGCGAACTAGCGATGTCAGTGATTCTCATGAATCCAAGTATCAAGTATCTCTATTTTCAGAAACAACACCGATGTCAACAATAAGGAAACACCCTGCTTCCGAATTTCCAAGGTATACCAAGGCCTTCCATTGGAAAATGTAGAATCTTTCATTCAAACTATGTACGAATACGAAAACTCTCGGTGTAAAACGGTGAACGAGAGTCAACAAATGGAGAATGAGCCTATCAATTCATCGGCTTCATATATCAACGAAAACACAGAAGCCAGTGATCATGGAAGCAGCAGTCATGATACATCAACTGAAAGAGGAACCGGTGAACTAGAGAATGCTCAGTATCCAAACAGAGAAGCTGACGATCGACGATCAGTCAAATCAACAGAAAATTTGGATCCAACTGCACCATCTTCAACTCTCAACTCCCAATCCGTCAAATCGAGTTCAAGTGCCCAATCTACATGTTCAGGGTCTTCCAATGTTTCAGAAGATCTTCAATTCGGAAGAACTGCAGGCCCTTCTGATCCGCCAAAGTCCTAGTGAGTTCCGAAATTCGAATTACTCATACACTACATTAATGTGGTGTACTCTTTTTTTCTCAACATCAAGAAAAGCTGAATTTCCCGCATGTTTCTTTTTGCAGTCGCTTCGGAAAGCAAGCTCAGAATGCCCCAGACACTTCCAAAGATCAGGAGCTGTTGTTTAATCCTCACGAGAAGGAAGTCGAAAACTGCGTTCTCGTGCTCCATGTCGGCCATTCAGAGATTGTTGGATATGAAACAACCCTTCTGAGAATCATGAAGCTCGACACCAGAAGCATAAAGCTTTCGTAAGTTGAGCAGTTAGCTTTTTCCTATAGATCAATTTTGATTTAGAAATATCTCCAAGTTTGGAGAAATTCGCTTTGTCTCGGATGGCTGTGAGAACGGGAAAACTGTACTGAAAGGAGGAAAATACCAGTATTCTGATCCCAGTCCTGATGTGATTTGGAGCCAAGCTGGAGGAAAGGTGAATTGAATTTTAAATAACTTCAATATGCACTGTCTTTTTAGATCCCAGCACAATTGGTCTTCTCCAAAAGTCCAAACCACAGAACTTTCAATAAGAGTTGTGGTTTTTCGAACTATTATGGTTTCATTGACATTCAAGACCGTTCGGAGAACCTGGAGCATAATACAGTTTACAGCACGTACATTGCTATGTTAGTGTAATCTCTTCTGTTATGCCGAACAATTTTTTTCATTCAGAAAGCAATGGGAAAATCCATTGCAACCAATCTTCTTTTCCGTTTCTCCATTAGAAGAAGAAGAACGTATTCAGTTCTCTGATGACTTTGCCCGTTCGATGTGCGATTTCGAACAGCGCATAAACGAGGAAACTCGAAAGAACGGATTAGCTCCATCACAAGTCCCACGATCATATGACCCACCAAAGCACAAACCATACCGAAAACCGGAACGAAAATTGGTACGAAAACAATACCTTATTTTGTTAACTAAAGAGCTTTTTTAGCTGCCCGGCTTTCCATCGGGTCTCCTTGTCTCTGTCGAGAGGGATGGACGGAAGTATGGCAAACTTCTAACGCAGCACGGTGATGCCTATTTTTCACAGAGACCATGCGTGGACACCACAGGAGCTTTTCTCGATAATTATACTTGGATTTCGGCCAAGCTGCAGTAAGTTTTATAAATAGATATTTTGAAGTTAACATACAAATGCAGGTTGACCGAAAATGGACGTGATCGTGAGTTGCTAGTTATGAAAGTTCATGAAAGTAATGTCCCCACAAGAGAGACTAAAGTAGTGCATGAAGGAAACGAAGTTATGGTATTGATGAGGCTGATTCAATAGTTTAACAACAGTAAATTATTCAGGTCAGTGCCAACCTAGAAGAGAGCCAGCGTCTCGAGAACCGAGACAACAATATTAGATACTACCGACATCCATTGATTGGCATCGTTCAAACTGAAACTGAATTGGATTGCGATCATAACAACTCGTAATTCATTATTCTATTGAGCATATTGTTATTTCGTATTTTAGAGTACCGGTAATGTGTCGGAGACGATCGGAAATTCGTCTCAAAACCAACAAAGGGGATGAATCGTGCTATTGGTATGCCACACCAGATGATTCGGCGCACAGGTCAGCACCACATCTGTCATTAGAGAACAGCTGCAATCAGTATAACACCTCGGGCTCTCATGGAAGTGAGAAAGGCAATGAATATGGTAGGCATTTTCTTTCAATAACTATTCGTGAAACAAGTGTTTTAGGATACAATTGGAATCAGCCACAAGACCCATTCGCTACGCCGGAAAAAGTCAAGAACGTAACTGAAAGTGTACCACACTCAATATATACTCCAACGAAAGATATAAGCATTCGTGATAACGAAAGTGGTTTTCATGGTGTGCCGAATGATCGTTGTGGTGCACCGAGCCAGCAGTTCTATCCGAATCCCAGCTATGCAAACTCGCAGAATCAGGCTTCTTATCCCCCGACGTATGACCATAGGCAAGAGTGAGTCTTAATGTAACGGGCGAGGAAATTTTCCAATTCTACCTCGTTTAACAGGTTCTCCTATCGTCCAGAGCCATATGTTATGGATAACAGGTCAAACTGTGGAATACAAGGATCGTATCAAGAGGGAGACGCAGTTGTAGTCAACAGAAGAGGAAAGATTATGATTGCTTACTTGCTCGCAGAGAGGAGAGCTGCTGCGATTAGATGGTTTGTTGTCAAAGCATATAAAATATTCTTTCATAAAATTGGACGACTTTTGCAGGAAGAAGTTTGACAATTGTCGACTCGGATATATGCTACACTGTAGATACGTCTGCATTGTCCCTGATGAGGAAACTTGCAACGCATCTTATGAAATCACTGTATTCGAATTGATGTGAGAAAATGAGTCATAAGCTATTTTTCTTTTCAGGATATTCTCGAGATCAAGGACGGTGCTTTTGAAACCCGTATCGAAGAAAATGACAGTTTGGCCGTTTTCGAAGTCGATCTCGGCCAGCCGATTTCTGGTTACCAAGATTATACTCGAAGAACCGGAAACTTCGTGCTGCAAGCCGAATCCATCGGTGTTGTTCTCCTAGATAGTTCAGTGAGTGCATCAACGTTTAGTTGCAAGCGTCTCACACGGAATAGTCGATGTAACATGTTTTTATTAAGGCGAGAGACGTGACTAACAGTTCCGGCTCAGCTGCGAGAATTTTGGAAGACTACCGTGGTCCGAGTGAGTCTTCAAAGATGATGACTCTATGCTTGTTCACTGAATACCTTGTCCCGGCAAAAATGACGGATCCAGGATGCACCGATACAGGGGAATACATAAGCTATATTTGGAAGGTAGTGCGTATTCTCTGTACGAAGCGGCACTACATGTTCAGAGAAGAAGATGAAAAAAGAAAGAACGTAAGTTCAGCAGGTAGTAGGCTCGGTTTAGTTCTGTTAATTTCCAGCTCGGACCTAATTGCAAACAAATCGAAATGGAAGATGATATCGGTCGACAGAAGAAGCAGGCAATGCAGCAGTTTGAAAAAAACAATCGACAAGGATACGCTTCCAGTGTTTCTTCCAGTACTGGTTTCCAGGGAATTCATCAACCACACATGCAGTACGGTGGCCCGAGCTATGAACAATTCGCCACTCCTCATGGATCGGTCAACAACTTTGAAGTTGGATCTAACCGCAGTTTCTATACAGCCCAAGGTTCTCAAAACGGATATCAAACACCAGTCGGATGTGGGATGCCGATTGATTCCTATATTGCCCGTCCGAACCAAAGCAGAAATGCTACACCTACACCGGCTGGAAGTGGAATTCCGCTTGATTCCTACGGTGGTCATCCGAATCAAAGCAGAAGTGCTACTCCCACACCGCAATCCGAAAGGGATCTTTATGATTTCGACTTTATCTTCCGAATGTCTCGGTCATTACAACAATCTTTATCTGTGTTCATAAACGACCAAGGCTTGAGAGGCCACATGAGCATGGTTTCACAGCCCGATTTGACTAATTTGGAGAATGCGTTAGCTGGTCTTGCTGAGGTAAAGAGATTTTTTAATATAGCACAAGTCATAATTAACCCTTCTTACAGGCAGATGCAAAACGTCGACAAGTCCATCCCCGTTAACTTACAAAATGTTATAATGCTACCCCCCACTTGTTCCAATTTCCCCAACTTATGTTAATTAATCTGTAAATGAATGAAGTTTTTATTGGGTCCGATTGATCGAATTAAAGATAATGCGTTTTACCGCATTCAGATATTTTGCTTTGATTAAAAAGCCCTACCTTTAAAATAAAAATGTAGGTTTCAATTGATTCCCCGCAGATGGGGTTCTCACTTTTATAAAAGTGAGTTGATTTTGTTTTGTCGATTATTCCACCGATATTTTGTGAGCTTCTCATCTGAAATGTCTAAATCAAAGTTGATACGATACTCCCCATGACGTTTTTTGATAAACAATGCGCGCCCGCGACAACTGCCGCCGGCGGCAAAATTTTCACTTTTCACCTCATTTCACATTTTACAGATATCATTCTCCACTGGCCAGTAACAACACTAATAAGTAGGTTTTTTTCTTCTTATCGTTCTTCTTCTGTCAAACGTTACGTTATTACAGAAGGAAATGAGGAAAGCCGATGAGCCATCAAGTACACAGAAGTTGCTAGCTTCTCTACAACAAGCCCAAAACAATAATGTTGTGGATTCGTCAAATGAACCATCTACGTCCAAACCGAGAAAAAACAACGACAAGCAGCAAAAGAAGCGTGTCGAAGAGAAGAAGAAACCGAAGGGTATAAGTGTGGGAGCACGAATGCAGCAACAAGCTGAAAATGCAAAATCACAAACGAGAAAACCTCGAACAGTCTCCACTTCGAAAGGCGGAGGTCGAACTGCTGGCGGCCCAGAGTATCAACAATTCAGAGGACCACGAATTCCAGCGGATGTTCTCGACGAAATCGAGTTTAGGTTCATCAACAACATGGTAGAGAGTGAAGTACGAGTTTCATCTGTTCCAAACGCATGCGAATTCTGGTGTTTTCAGATCAATGATGATATTCGAGTTTGTTTCCATCTTGAGCTAGCCCATTGGTATTATATCGATCACATGGCGGAAGATGAAAAATACACCAATTGCCCTAATGTTGGATCTCGTGACTTCACAATTCAAATGTGCCAACATTGTGAAATTTTGAAAAAATACGCTCATCGAGCGGACGAGGTGCTAGACGGAATACAATAGTTTTCCTATTTATTGTTTTCAGGTCATTGCGAAGTTTCGAGAATATAAATCCTCTGTTCCAACATATGGTGCCATTCTAGTCGATTCCGAGTTGGAGAACGTCGTCCTTGTACAATCATACTTTGCGAAAGGAAACTCTTGGGGATTCCCAAAGGGAAAAATTAATCAAAATGAACCACCGCGAGACGCAGCCATTCGTGAGACTTATGAGGAAACAGGATTCGATTTTGGACGTCATTCTGAGAAAGAGAAGAAGTTTCAAAGATTTATCAACGACGGAATGGTCAGACTCTATTTAGTGAAAAATGTCCCCAAGGACTATAATTTCGAGCCGCAAACCCGCAAGGAAATCAGGTATATACGAAGTGTTTAGTGATTTTTTTCTTTAACATTTCTATTTCAGAAAAATCCAATGGTTCAAAATTGATGATTTACCAACGGAAAAGGGTGAAAAGATGCCAGATTATCTTCAAGGATTCAAGTTCTTTATGGCCATACCGTTTATGCGTGATATCCAATCGTATGTTTACCGAGAAAGAGAGAAGCTCAAGAAGCGAAGAGCGACGAAGACACCTCCAACAAACGCTGTTCCAGTGGCTAATCCTCAATCTCGGCCGGCTGAGTTACCGCAGTCGTCAATTCTCTCGCAGTTATTCCCTTCGGTGACGGCTTCTCAGGCAACCAATGTGAATGTCAATTCTACGCCTCCAACGTATAAAAGAATGACAAGTGAAGAGCTTTTCTCAGCTATCAAGGCCGCACCAGCACAAGAATCTTCGATCATCAGTCGTCCGAAACTTCCGGAAATGTCTCCCGCAGTCGACGGAATGGATTCATTAGCTCTTCTCGGATTATGTACCCCTCTCAGACCTGGAGCCAGTTTGAATCAATTCAATGCTACATCTCAGACTTGTACCAAAATATCGGAAGAGACTGAAAGCAGTTTCAGAGAGCAAGAATCAGATAAAGGCTTTGCAATGCCAACCGATTTGCAACAACCTGTCGTAACCACTGATCACCCATGTAAGCTAACGAAAGTAATGTTCAATTCAACAATCTAACATTTCTAGGGCAACATAGCAAGTCGATGGAAATTAATAGTGCTTCTGCAAACGCGCACGAGTCGCATCCAGGATGGCTTGGCACGCAGCTAGTGAATACCGTCATGCATTCACCAAATCAGCCCGTACACCCCTCATCCAATTCTCCTGCCACACCAACTACTGTTCTCGGGCATTTGATCGGAAAACCCATCCAGCCACAACCGATCATTCCACAGGCTGCCACGCCATCTGCTCTAGGAAGCGCGGAAAAACCGAAAGGCTCTAAAATCAACTTGAGTGATAATTCAGCTTTCAAAGCAATCAACTCATCAAAACAACAGTCTGTACCAAAGTCAACTGTACCTCCTGGCTCAAACAAACTTAGATCTTCATCGTTGAGTGGTGCCACCGCCATCGATAGTCGAAAAGTCGCTCGCAATTTGTTCGACTCCACAACTTCTCCTGTTCCATCTGTTCATGGAGACGATTCAAGCATGTGGGAGGAAGTCTGGTTCCGTGAACAACAGGCAGCAACTGCTGGCACGAGTATCTCCTCTCTCGCAGCGTCCAATCAAGAGCTGGCGATGATCAACAGAGACACACCAGTCGAGAATCGTAATCCCTACATGAATCAACTCTATCAATCTGTTTCAAACCATCGTCAGATCCCGAAGTGTTCTCAATGGGCCAAGGATCTCCAGGTAATAAGATAACCGTTCAGTTCACTCTAATCGTCTCTCTATTTCAGTTCGACCGAGAATACATTGCTGGCCCGGTTTCCGTCTGGATCGAACAGTTCTCGACCAATAATAAAACCTTGAATGCAGACCACACATTTAATCAATAATCATGTCAATTTTAATTCAACCTGTATATTGTAACTCATTTCTCTCGTCTAATATTCATTTGATGCTTCTTGAAATGTTCAAGATTTCAATTGAGCTTTGTCAAAGAAGTTGCTAGATTTTCAAGTTTCCATATTGCTAAAATTTATCAAGGACGTTTGCAAAATGTCGTAAATAGCTCATGAATCAAATTGAATAAAGAAAGTTGAAGAAATCCGCGTAGACTGCACTATCCTCATTCACAAGCTCTGTCAAAATAGTGAAATGGTCTTCGTTTGCATATTCCTGCAACCAGAATTCGATTAGAAAGTTCTGCTGAATGGCCTCACCTTATATTGAACGTTTTCAACCAATTTGGAGAGCTCTACATTTTGCTGGAATAACTTTGGAGATTCGATTCTGCAGTTGGCAAGGAGTATTGGAAATCGGACAGTTTTCAAGAGTTCATAGTCACAACTACATTTGTCTGCTTCTTCTGGAGTCAGGCTCAGATCATGTCCATATGTGGTGTGAACTAGTTCTTGAAGTTTGTATATTCCAGCACTCAAAAAGACTCCACTGATTCTAGGATCGTGAATGCGGCTAACAGCTTCAGAGAACACGAATAAATTACGTTTTATATAAGGAAACTTGCCTTGAAACGCTAGATGAGCACCAACTGAATGTCCTCCAATCACTATCGTTTTTGCATTCTGGAATCGATCCAACACAAACTGAAAATGAGAACTCGTTTGATAGAATCCGATCTCTAAAACTACCTGAACTCCATTCAATGCTTCTTGAATGGTTTCACTCAATGAATGATCTTTATTGGCATAATCATATCCAACGCTGACTACAGTATACCCAAGTTTATGAGAAACTAGGCATACAGCCAAGCACTTCTTTCTATCTCCTATCTGAAGTTATATCTCTCCCAAATGATAGCAGACACAAATATAAACACACCAACCAATAACCTCCATGGATCATAATGAAAACTTTCTCCGAGTTGTCAGGTCCCCAAATGTCAACTTTCGTGAGATTGCCATTCTTCTTGTAGGGAATATCTTCCTGCCTTTCAATCGCTGAATCTTTTAGATCTCTATAGATTTTCCCAACTTTCGCATCAAATTCATCTCCAGCTTTTTCTGGATTTTTTGAATGAATGGAGCACGAATACTCAGAGGTCAGATCTGTTTGGGTCATTCTTAATAGTGTTTATTGATAGGGAAATGGATGAAGTGAAGGGAGAAAAGACAACCAACAAGTAAAGTAAAGCAAGTTACGATGATACGTACAGAGGAAATAGAGACTGATAAGAAATGGGCGGTTGGGATGGAAAGGAAAACATGTCAAATAGTGGAAGAGATCGAGAGACGGACGGGATCTGATACGATGCGGGCAATCGAATCTGTTGTTTTCTCGACGACTCGGCCAATGATCCATGCAGGTGCATTGTCAATAGATGAGAGTTCGGAGATGTATTTCTAAAAACATTTTGTTATCGTCAGTTCTGGTAGAATGGAAGATTTTGCACCGATGACAGTACACTCACCTTCGCATTTTCTTCTGGCATGGCAACCAGAAGTCCTCCACTGGTTTCTGCAGAACGTCCTTGGAACAAACGGAATCCTTCTCCTCCCTTTGCAATCATACAATCCGCAATATCACTCATGTACTCAATGATTGGAAGTTGTTCTATAACGAATTCAACTGGTTTCTTCTGAACACGAGCCAAGTTTTCCGCATGGCCCAACAACCCGAAACCAGTGACATCTGTTGAGGAATGTGCCTCATATTTGTGAAGAAGTTTCGCTGCATTTCTATTAAGACGGCTCATCTGCTCACAGACTTGCTTGAAAGCTTTCTGGATTCTGGAAGCATCAAGTTCTAGTTCCTCGATTTTCCCATTGTTCTTCTTGATCCATTCATATGAGTTCACGGCTACTTGACCACCGATTGGTTTTGTGAGCACTAGGACATCTCCGGGAACTGCTCGATCCACCTTGATAATTTCAGATTCATGAGCAACAGAAGTGGCGACACCTCCTAGAAGTAGCCATGGACAACGGACTGTTTGTCCGCCACGAATCTTTGTATCAGCCTCGTCTGCAGCATCCTGAAATGATAGCTGATAGACTTTCAAAATCTGGAATAGGTACTTTGAATCCTTGGATGAAAAGTCTAACAATGATGTCTCTTTGGGTTTCATTCAAATCGACTGCAACTCCAAGAAGCATCAACATGTTATCGCATTCAGAAACTCCCATTGCATACAGATCTGATAGAACATTCGCACAAGTGATTCGACCCATAATATACGGATCATCCACAAGTGGATAGAAGAAGTCTGTGGTTTGAACTAGACGAAGGCCTGGATGACGAAGTGGAATCACACAGCTGTCGAGGCCAATGTCTGAAATTTTAATCCAGATTAGAACTGTGGGAATATGGAAGCAATGTTTAGACTCCTCAAGGATTCAGGATTCACAAGCCAGGTAGTCTGAGAAATGAGCGGTTTCCGTACCAACTTCATCATTGTTGATGACTAAATCCGTCTTGAACGTCTGCAACAATTGAAGGAGCACGTCTCTCGGGACTTTACATCCGCATCCTTTCATTGCAGTCAACTTTGTCAACACGAAATCTTCGTCGAGTCCATTGCTCACCGGGTCAAACCCTTCCAGAATGCGTTCGATGCGATTGATACTTGTCATTCTGGAATGACGTTTTGTTGTGGTCTTGTTTGCTCAAAATAACAAAAAACGATTAGGAGGAGGAGGAGTTTGTTGCAAAGTCTACTAGTTTCAGTTCATTCCTTGAAGATGCTTCTTTCTTCGTTTCAACTTGTTGTGAGAACTCTGTTCTCACAACTTCTTCTATTTATCCGCATGAAAATCAGTTATGATTAACTAGCAAAATCGCAATTCTACCCTCCGTGCTTCGCACTTCTTACAGGCCCGGCCTCGGGAGTGTTGTGGAAACTATGTTTCCACAAGTCGATTTCATTTCCTTTTTATTATTTATACTGCAATTATCGTAAATTCAAATAATCTATCGCAAAGCTGTTCTCTACATGGTCCAGAAGCACTACACTCAAGACTACACAACCTGCAAGTGATGTCAAACGATCAGCAATATCGTTGCAATATTTAATTCTAATCTTTCAGGTAATTTCAGGTCCCCAATTTCCCCTTTCAGCCGTTCTGTTTGGTTCTCGCTCGTCCGGATGCCCAGAGGTCCAGTTTTGAACTCCCGCCGCCTCTTCTGCGTCTCTCGTGCCTTCCACGCTCTCTCGCCAGGATCTTGCTCACTCTAAGGTTACTGTACTTTCGATGCCCCGCTTCTCCTGTTCTCCCCAGTCACACCGTTTTTATCATTAGCAAGAGTGTAGTCGCTCGTTCCTTTTTATGCTCAGCAGAGCACGCATGCTCCTTTTTCCCCCAACTTTTCCATATAATAAGTAGACACAAAACCCTAATAATTTACACAATGTTTCTATAAATTATCCCCAAATTTCCTAATTAATTTCCTCTTTTATTCTCCTTAATTTATCTGCAACTGCAAGCATTCCTCGGAGAGGTTTTATGCACCGGCCTGGACCGGAGGCTTTCCTCTCCAAAATAAAATAAATCTTATAATTTCGTACAAACCGTCTTCTCTTTTTATCTCTTTACAGATTCTCTTAGTTTACGCCCGCTAACTCGCAATTCTATCCGCCGCCATGCTTCGTCACCTCTTCTTCGTATTTCTCATATTATCCGCAGTCTTCCCTACGACCAAAAGAGTACTCCTACTCTTCCACGTCGTCACACAACTCATCATAGCACTTATTATTTATCTAGATAAAGAGCTATTATGGGGGAAGAGGGTGACGTTTTTTGATCGTACTTAATTGAAAAAGTCAGATAATAGCCGAGCAGTAATTATGAAAAGCGTAACTGGCAATAGTGAGTAACTCAATTTATTTTACTTTTTTGCTAGGCCATGCCCACTTTTATAATTGAAGTATAAAAGGGATGAGAAGCAGTTTGAAATGGCATTTCGAGACTTTTCTCGCAAAACGTCGGCATTACAGGCTCCAAAAATGATGAGCAAGTCGACAATTTTCTTCTGCCTTTTGGTTTTGGTATTCAATGTTTTCGCTGCTTACGAGAGTGATGGAGAGTGAGTTTGAATGTGTAACTAAAGAGTCTCTTGTTTCCATTTCAGAGTCATGCGTCCTCCATTCCAAACTTTGAAACGTGGCAGTTTGTCGAACATGATGCGAATTGGAAAGAGACAAATGTCGCGGCAACAGGACTACGTTCAGTTCCCAAGTGAGGGACAGGTCCCCTGCGAGAGCTGCAATTTGGGAACTCTGATGAGAATCGGACGGAGATAAATGATGAATTTGGATATGTTTAGTTTTGCGTTCTTTTCGTAAACTGGTCCATTTTCTCTAAATTCTTTTATCTAATCGCTTGTGAATGAAATCATCTGTTAACTCTTTGTTTGAAATGTGGAAAACATGCTAGAATCAAAAAGAAAACTATTGCAACAACAGGATAGTGATGTTGGGATAACACAAAAATGAATGATATCAAGAAATAGAGACTTTGGACGGAGTTGCAATCTTTTTAATGGCATGGTCGTGGACTAGAAAATCATTCAACTCGGCCATGTATTAGAATCTCGAGTTAGAATCTTCCACATAAGGGAAGATTCTTGCAAAAAAAATTTTTACATATTGGGTATCTAACCCAAACGGTATACAAGCTACCGTACTCTACAAACAGAATTTAGATTTTTTATTGGAAGTAGGATGACAGTTGTACACACAAGCTATTTTCGTATGTTGAGCGGTGAGAAATTAAGAAAATTAATCATACAGTGAGATTGAAAATTGAATCAATCGATTACTGTAGTTTGTCTTGATGAATTATCGATTGGGACAGAATGTACCCAGGGGAATGAGAAGAATCATAAATGCCTCGATTTAGTTAGTCATTACTATCCGAACACTTTGTTTCAAAATCTCAAATCTGTAGACTTTCAAGAAACCGGTGTTTCATAAATAAGAAGGGTTTCTGAACGAATATTATTACAGCGCCAAGTTCATTACAAACCAAGACATTCTGGATTCTACAGCTATCCCTAGTACTCTAAAAGGTGTATCATGTTCAGTTCAAAGTTTTGGATTCGACTTTTTTACTAACTATGTTCTGGGAAGTCTCATGCATGCAGTGTTCGTTAGTTTGTCATCATTGAACTTTAGGAACGTTCAATCCTGCTAAATCATAGATGCAACTTCATTTTTGAAATTGAGATTTAGACTATCAAGCTCTAAATGAATTATGTTTATCATTCATGGTCTGTTATGAGTTTTCAATGGAGAATCCTGAAGAGTTTCATATCGAATTTTTCTGTTGAAACGCTTTGCAAACTAGAATCTCCTACTATGGAAGAATCTTTCGATTCCTAAGATCAGACTGATGCCTTCAGGTACTACCGTATACCCACACGTTTTCCAAGACGTCACACTTACTCTGGCTTTAGAATCTAACGTCCGTCAACAGATTCGAAAATCACTTCTGAGATAATACTCTAACATTACCTTTGCCTCTAAATGTTGGAGGTCCTCGGACCAGTTTCCAAAATTCCTCACAATTGTGTGCAACGGAGCGCACTTGCACGCACCGGTTTTTCTTCAAATAAATTTTTTTAGCTTTCCGAATGGTATTTTTCTGATGTTTTTGCATATTTTCGCTTTGTAAAAAAAAAATGCAAAAAGCTTTTTTCCAGCTCATCTAGTCACATTCTTTCCGTGTTTGTCCATTTTATTCTCTACTTCTCGCCGCTTTCTCGACCTGTTATTGTTCGTCTCGCTGCCTCTGTAACACAGGGTGAAAATCGATTCGTTCGATAAATAGAAGGTCGAACTGTCAACTTGACTATTGTTTGAGTGTTTCTTATTGACTTCCAACAGTTTTTTTTTGCAGAATCCAATGGTATGGGTCAAACCGGAACATCTCATATTGGCACAATCGTTCTGGTAAGGAAATAATTCATTAACGTCTAAATTTTTTGTTTATTTAGGTCATGCGAGAAAGCTAGTCAATACTTCAAGCTTCAAAGACGAAAAGGACATGGAACTCGGGGATTCTCATCGCTTCTTGTGGCCACAATCGATTCGGTATTCGATACGAGACCGCCGCCATACAGAATCATCTACGATTTTGATAATGAAGACATACATATCTCAATAGGCGAGTAATAGATTTCGAAATAGACATAGAATATAAAATTACAGTACTGGCAGTAGCAGTTGAACAAAAAGAAATCGACGATCACTGGACTTATATTCAAGAGAACTTCATTCCTGCAATCGGTACTATTTTCTAAGTTTATGCAATAATTTTATTTGAAAGTATTTTCAGAACCACTCCAACTCGAAAAAGATGTTCGACGATATGTAACAACGAAAGTAGACTGTTTAGCAAGCAATTCAGAAGAAGTCATCGCTCCTTATTCTGGTAATTTTTATCAATTTAAATTCAATAGACTAATGAATATGATTACAGAAGAATTAGACTCCGTATCAACTCGATCATGCCTTGAAAAGTTCCACAAATCATTCTCGATTCCACCCGACGAGAAGCTAGTGAATTGTACGTTTTTCTCTATTCCATGCTCCTTTAAACAACGGATTTTAGATTACAAATGCTGTCATTGGAAAGGAAAAGTGCCTGCACAAGGAGACTTGTTTTTCTCTGTGAACTTTATTTGCTTCCATTCATTCATCATGGGCAATGAGACAAAAATCAAATTGAAATGGACTGATATTGTGGTAGGATTCATTTTACCCATACTTGCAAACCGGGTCGACAATTTTCTCAATTAAAAATTGTGATTTTTTGGTCAATAGTTATATCGAAATATATAGTATTCAATAGGATTTTCAAAGTGGCACTAAGATCAATGATTTAAAGCGTCTAAACTATTCTTTGAAGTCAGTTGAACACCCGCCGCCCGAATGGCCTGGGTTTTCAACGGACCTCTGAGAAAAATATTTTGTCATTGTTTTTATTTAGAACGAGTTTGTAGCTCATATATTAAATACAATATTTTCATAAAATGTTGATAAAAATCACAATTTTAAATGGGGAGAACTGTCGACCCAACTTGCAAGCCTGATTTTACCATAATAACTAAAAATCTAAACATTTTTTCAGAGACTCGAGCGAGTGTCCTCTCTTCTATTCCCTCAAAGTATGCTGGTGGTTACGAAGGAAGATAAGAAATACAGTTTCTCAATGTTTTTGAATTTCGAAGAAACCTACCAACTTGCATCACAGCTGGCTAATATTGCCATGAAACAGTGAGTCTATTTTCCGGATCAGTTCTTTCCAACTCGACTCATTTACAGATTAATCGAAGAGGAAGGTTTCTGTGAGGATAGTGCACTTCGTAGAAAAATGCTGATGGAGAGTGAGCACAGAAGAACTGTCAAAACGAAAGCTTCATTCTTGAAACGAGACCTTGATGCAAGACATCGAAGCGACGCTTTTAGGTCAGTTTTTATTTTAAAAGAAAATTGAAAAGTCAGTTGTAATTTATTATACTGCCAAAAATTATTATTGTACAAGCTTAGCTTAGCATGTGTCATTTATTCGCTTTTTCCCTCTTCCTTCTCCTTCTCATCCATTCTTCCGTTTGTCGACCAATCATAGGGGATGTACTCAACTGAATACTCTCCAGTGAAGAATAGTTTTTGTAAATTGTGCTTCTTATCACTTTCATCCGTGTCAAGTACATCTAAAATCCATTGGAGAACCTTCTCGTTCGTTCCACCGAAATCATCAAAGAACCATTTGAACGTCTTTCCCAAATGGATAACATTCTTTTTCATATCGACTCGAAGAAATTTGTCTCCTTTGAGAAGAGCTAGACGGGCGTTTTCACGCATTTCTTGGTGAATAGTCTGGAAAAAACACTGTTAGGCGTTCAACAATCATGCTTGAAGTTTTACCCTTGAATGATAAGCTCTCAGTGGGGGCGTCGTTTTAGATCCTGAGCACAGTGCGAAGTAAATAAGAGGATCACAAACAGGAAGAGAGATCGGAAGTCGTTCATCTTGCCTTCCGAATGCTTTCCATAGCATTCCTGGGCCTTTCTTGTTGGCACGAAGAATTCCATTTATTATAGAGTGGAGTGCATATCTATGCCCTCCGATCAAATAATAAGTAGCATTCACTAGCTGAAACGACAGTTTTAGAAGTGTTAAAGTTTTCCTTTCTCACTGACCTTCCTTCTCTGCCAGATTCCGATTGGGGGACCGTGCTTCAGTGTAATATGAATCAGCATCATATTGTAGACATTGATGAAAAAGGTGAGACGGTCATCGGGTGTCGATCCTTCGAATGTTACTTGGTTTAATTCTTTGGAGAATTGAAGGTATCTTGTGAAGTTATCATTTGTGGACAATCCTCCGTAGATGATGGACTAAAAATGGGAAGAAGTAGTATCAGGTACTGGAGAATTCCTACCTGATTATGATCAGTGAGGATATCAGAAAAGATCGGCTTGAGCAGTCGGGTGAACTTTTCATTACACTCTGCCACTGGAATCTGTTGTTTTTTCCCTTCCTCATCTTCTCCATTCGGGACTGCATTCAATGGCTTGTTTTCGTCATCTTCAACCAGTTGATAGTACCTGAAACACAAAAATCAAATCGATCTTCTCCCCATTTGTTTTTTCTTCTCTGCCAACCTGTCCGGACTGAACGTCATACCGGCCTCCTTGGAAGTTTGTTGTCCCACGTGCCTATCGATCAATTCTTGACCGATTTCGAGCGCTTCGCTCCTTCCTGCAAACGAATTCAGTTTTTTTTTGTAGGTAGAAGAGACTGCGACGTGCGTCACCCCTCGTCTCATTGTTCATTTTTTGCCTTGGGGCATTCCACCTCTTGCCAGAGAAAGTATGCAAATACAGTCGTGCGAACTATTTACAAAATAAGCTTCCAAGAAAAGAAAGAGGAGAAATACCGAAGCGAAAAGCAGAAGAGTTATTTTTGAAGAATGGCGTCGCTATCGATTCATCAAAACAAAGCTCATTCCATTCAGTTCCCTCTGGATCTGATTCATATTCAATGTGCCAGGATCTCTCGGCTAGTTGCTCCAGAATGAACCGATCGATGTTGTCAAGTTGGGAATTCTTTCTCTGTGCCGAAGCATTCAGAGATGATTTCTTGCGTCGAATCGAATCCATTTTAGATAAAATGGGTAGAAGGAATAATAGATAAAAAGACCAAGTCAAATTGAATGATTCGAACTGACTCGTCGTCTCTGATCGAGATGGGAAGGGGGCGAAAAATAGTAGAAGGCGTTGATGACGAGAGACTAATTGATAACCCTCTTCTGATTGGTGTGTTTTGTGGCATCTCAGTAAAACTGTAGAGTAGCCCCTCTAAAATGAACCCCGTTAAAGAACGAAAAGCTAAGAGCGAAAAGAAAAAGAAGTTGGTGGAAAGGCAAGAGTTCAAGGACGAAAGGGAGAAGAAAGTGGTAACGACGGCTTGTTTCGAAAGCAATTTCAGCAAGTTTATGTGCCACATATGTGGTAATCCTCCTCTTCCGGCCCAGTTTATGGACCATAAAATCTTCTTCCCGAAAAAAACTCACGGATTCCTTTCTGCCGCATCAGCCACTCGATAAGTTGCTCGCCTTTGAACGAGTTTCGGTATACTGTTAGTTTGACCTGTAACAAAAATTGGGTCTGGTGTCTGTGTTTTTTCATTCGTTCTCTCTTTCTCTGTCCCTATAGATCACTGACGCGATTATTTTTGATGAGTTGCGCGTTCTTCATGTCTCGAACCAGTTTGTTGTACTCATCGGGAACCCATAGGACCTCCTCACAACATTTGTTGTTGTTCTCGTTATCGTATTCCTCGAAACCGATTGCATTCATCGGATGGGGAACTATTGGGCCGTTCGAACACTTCTCACGACGAACGTGCTCGACTAGACTCTCCCACTTGTTGGTCTCACCGATCTGAATTGGGATTACTGTATTCACTGTTGAATGTCTTAGTATTACCACTCGTTCGAGATCCGTCTCGTGTCCAATGTAAATGTTGTTGAAGAATATTTGTGGCAAGACGTCGGTGCCTGTTCTGTCGAATATTTCTTGTGCGTGCTGAAAATGAATGGAGTCATCGAATTCCGTTTTGTTTCTATTGACTCGTTCATCGCTTTGTCATCGTCTTGTTTTGTGCTCACCTGAGGAAATGAATCAAGTGAAACGTCTGTGTATGGAATACATTCTCGATGCAGAAGATCTCTTCCTTTGGCACATTTCGCATTTCCAATTTCAGTATATATTACAACATGCCCCGCAAAGTCTTCAAATGAAGACGATTTTTGAGGGTTCATCTGAAATGAGGAAGAAAAGTAAAAGTATAATCCGAAAATAGTAGTCTATTATAAGAAATATAGAGGACGAGAGGTGGTGTTTCCGGTTGGCATCTCTCAGATCGAGAGAATAGATAATTTGTTACTTTAGTCAATCGATTTGCGATGACGGAGAATAAAAATGAACCAATTAAAAGTGGGGGCTGCCGGGGAGCATCACGCATTGCCAGATGATTTTTATGAGTTCGCTAGGCGAAGTTTCGATTCAAGTGCTATCTGCGAAGAAATAGTGGAAAGATTGAAGAGAGGAAAGGAATTGAATGCCGCAAGGAAACATGGGGTCCCGTCAGGATTGAATGTGTAATATATGATGAGACAAGAATGAGAGGAGGAAGATGACCTTAAAATGTCAGCGAGAAAGGAAGGAACGTGTGTGTATAGATTAGATCGGATTTGCATGAGTACTCGGCATGATATCAAAATGCGGAATGGGGGAAGAAGGAGTACTCAAGATGTTGAAAAGAAGACGAAGAAGAGTACAGAAACTATTCAAGGTTGGAGAAGGCGTCATGTTTTCCTCTTTGTTTATGTGAGAGACTCATAGAAACAGGAAAAAAGTTGACGAATAGTTGACAAATCACCATGTGACCACCTAGAGAAGGAAAGGATTTTGCATAGAGCATGTGAAAAAACTAGAAATATCAAATGGATATGAGATGTGCCTTTCACGAAAAGTCATTTTTCAGATGCCAATTCAACCTTCCATTGATGGAAAAACTCGACGGAGACACTCAATGCCGCCTGTTTACTCCATACGATCGACGTTATGTACCTGGAAAGATGTTCGTTTCAACAAACTTTGTTTGTTTTGCCAGCAGGGTTGGTTTCACATCAAACCCGATTCTAGTCTTCCCAGTTTCAGACCGAAAGAATGGTGTCAATTGTAGTCCCACTGATTGAAGTGACATCTGTTGAAGAGTGCTCACCAGTTTCTTCTAGTCAGACAACACAGGGAATTCTTCTCTGTCTTCGAAATGGATCTACTGTCATATTTGCTGCAGTTCCAGACCGTGATCGTGTACTTTCAAAGATTACTGTATACATAGAACGAGGGAAAATCGAGAGGACAATGGAAAAGGCAAAGCAGGAAACTGAGAAAGGACGAAGTGTAAGTGTATCTAACTTCATGTATCTAATCCCCAATTTTTGATTCCAGTCAACATCATCGTCAAGTTCATCATTCGATAATCTCACCTGGGACTATCCACTGATCGAGAAGTATCCATTTGGAGCAGATGCATCTGACAAATGTAGAGAAAAATGGAATAAGTATCTGCAAGAGTACGGTAGTGGAGTCTGCATGTATCGAACTGTTGAACTCCATCGACTTCTTCTGGAAGGTGTACCCCTACAACTCAGAGGACAAATTTGGATGGTCTGCTCTGGTGCAGCAGCGGAAATGGCTTTGAATCCTGGATACTATCGAGAGTTGCTGCACAAGAATCAAGGCGTCTATAGTGTTGCTTTGGAAGAAATTGAAAGAGATTTACACAGAAGTCTTCCCGAACATCCAGCATTCCAACAAGGACCAGGAATCGATGCTCTCCGAAGAATCTTGACAGCATACGCATTCCGAAATCCAAATATTGGATACTGTCAAGCTATGAACATTGTCGGTTCAGTTCTACTCTTATTCACAAAGGAAGAAGAAGCGTTTTGGCTTTTGGTTGCCGTTTGCGAACGCCTTCTCCCCGATTACTACAATACCAAAGTTGTTGGAGCATTGGTCGATCAAGGAGTATTTTCCGAACTTGTCGAGCGTCTCCTACCATCTGTTGGTGCACAACTGACTCGGCTAGGACTTGATGATATGGTGGCTCTTTCTTGGTTCCTAACAGTATTTTTGTCTGCAATCAAATTCGATGCTGCCGTGCGAATTCTCGATTTATTTTTCTTCGAAGGAGCAAGGGTATTACTGTTTAGAATCTTGAAAGTTGTAGTCATCTTTTAATTTCAGCTAATGTTCCAAGTTGCTCTGGAGATGTTGAAAGAAAACGAAAAGCTGATTTGTGAGTCCCGAGATGACGGAGAAATTCTGATGAGTTTGGCGAAATACACTGAAAGTATTTACGAAGGAGACAATGGAATAGAGAGAAAACCATCGACTGTTACGATTGGAACAACAATTCTTTCCGATTTGGAAGAGGCCGCATCTACAGTAATCAACTTCATGGGAACTGAGACAACGAGAACATTTCCAAAGGTGAGAAAATTAGTAAAAACAAAAACTTTAAATTTTCAAACTACAGATTCCTATTGGTGATTTGCTGGCGAATTCGTATCAGAACTTTGGCTACTGTTTCACAAACGAGAATATTGAAACTCTTCGTTTGAAGAATCGACTTAAAGTCGTGCAGAATTTGGAGGATAATCAAATGAGAAGTATCATCAAGAGCATTGGAAAAGATTGCAAATTCACGAATGAGGAATTGGAAGCATTGTATAATGTTGTGAAGGTAAGGAGGGATAGTTTATTAGGAGAATTGAGATGAGTTTACCCGAAAGCACGCAGAGATAATGAGAAATTAGCTTAGATAAGAAATTAGTTTGAGCTGACAGCGCAGACAACACTGGAAAGAGGGAATCCGTGTAATGTCCATTGAGTTCCGTTGCATTTGTATATGAATGTATTCGAGATGTCAGTCACGAGAGATCCAGAATATGGAGCATGAACATCACACAATTCTGATTCGTGCCACCTGAAACAGTACGAAAGAGTACGGTAGATCTGATTTGAAATAACTCACTTCACAAGCATATGAGGTTCAGTGCAAGTGATTGTCCTAGTGCATTCTTTCAAATCACTGCTATCAACTACATTCTGAGCATCTCTCTTATCCAGTGTCATCGAGAAAAATGTGGAAACTGACTCATGGTTAGAGCAGATATCCTTCATCTCCGCTGTGTTCTTCATCCAAATTGGTGGACAGGAGCCGCATATATCTGTAATGAGATTCTTTATAGACTTTCACCGAGACTCATTTTTATAAGAATGGCAAAAACGGAAATCTCACCTGGTTTCTCAACTTGAAGTGCTTCGAACAAATCACGGTCATCGTGGACATTGTTGTTATCATCTCGATGAGAAACAGCCGGTTCTGGATGACTAACCTTTTCTTCTTCTTCATTTTCCTTGATTTCACCCTTTGTTTCACTTCTCGTGTCTGTTTTAACAGCAAACGTCTTTGCATTTTTCCTCAAAGATTCTCGGTTTGAAGTCCTCAAAGACTCGACTGCTTTGTCAGAAACCGTGAAGTCATCATCGTCTGATGAGGATGACGGTGCAGACGCAGTGGCAGATGTTGAAGCAATAGATTCTGTTGGTGTAGGAGAGGAGAAGGTTTTTGCTTGACGGAATTGCTTAAGATGAGCAGAATAGTCATCCTGAGTATTCAAAACTGGCATTCTGCGAAGAGGAGCGTTATCCAGTTGACCGGCAATACTGACTGCCTCAGCAGGAATAGTCTTCATGCAAGCAGCAACAAATAGAACCAATGAGTTGAGGAACATCATGATGAGAACTGAGTGAATAAATGGATGCATTGTTGGGACGGCCATGAAAATACGGGTCACACGTAGTGAAAGTGTGGAGAGACGAGACAGCAACAGCCGGTCCAAGTCCGAGAAGACACTGGTTTTTTGATAGTGTTGATAATGCAGATGTACTTTTCTTTAGGAAGAAAATTTCAATGAACGAATTGGGGCATGGAGGACATATATAAATGGAAGAACCGGGATGTGGTCGGAAACGGGGGAGAATGATCAAAGAAAATATTAGTGAGAAGCTCGTTATAGAAAGAAAAATATACATTCCTAGGCAGATGTTACACCATACTAGCCCTGGTTAAAAAACAGAAAGATTCTTTCTGAGAAAAGATATACTCTTTATAGTCAGTCTCCTGGGATCGATTCACGACCTCGTTAGCATCTCTGAGAAAAATAGGTAAGAAACTCGGTTGTCTGTGAAACGGAATGATATGAATGAAATGGAAACGAGAGAAAGAAGCTAATGCGCGCAGTTAGGACAATAGGTGTATGTGTTATCTCCGATCTCGTGAACTTTCATCCTTTTAACGTCATTCATACTTGCAGGAAGAACATCTACTATCATGGAGACATCGACTTGGAGTTTCAGCAAGAGGAAAGATGGCGGCGGTTACTGAAAGACCTCGTCCGGATCCATGCGCACAGTCACAGTACAGGTAGGAAGTTCTGGGAATTCTGAAGTCGCAACAAAGTAAACTTACAGATTGGACTATGATCTATTTTCGGAAGTCTTCCCACGCCTCCTACCTTGGCCCGTGACCAACATTTTTATCATTCGAGTTTTTCGTCTTCTCGATATTTCCGACAATGGACTTCTCACCTTCCGTGACCTGGCCATAAATCTTTCGATCCTTCTGCGAGGAGAAGCCACCGAAAAACTTGCATTATTCTATAAATGTCACCTGCCTCCTGCGTTCAATATGTCCGATTTGGATGGTTTGGATCCAAGTGAAGAGAGCTCACCGGAAAATGATGGTGAACCGGAAGTTGCGATGGAAGCTACTGATCTTTTGGGGACACCGAAAAAGTCAGCAGGTCAATTAAATGAGAAACGATCTTATTCTGTTGATATTCCACGACAGCCATCAGATCAAAACCTGGGAGATTCTTATAGGGTTGGTGAAGCTGTGAACTGATTTTTACAAAAAACCATTTTTCAGACACGATGCAGTACTTCGAGTGCCGTTATCATACCTAATGTGGAGGAGCGAGCATCGGATGCTGAATCTTTGATCGATATGATTGCTGCAAAGTCAATTGGATCATGTCCATCTGAATCTGATACGGATCGAATTCAAGTTGCTGATGTCGCTAGTGAGGGTTAGAATTTTTTGTTGATTTTTGAGTTCCTCCCCACATCAACCTTCAATGTTTCCAGAATCCTACTCCGTCGTTGATGAATCTATCGAGAAGATGAAACAACTGAGAGCAAAGACTCTTTCATCTCCAGACTCTTCAACAAAACTGGAAATGAAGATGCTTCCAGCGATGAGTCAGATTCAATTCATTCAGTTATGGAAGACGTTCTATGATATGCTCAGTGGAAAGGAGACGGAACAGTCAGTGTTCCACTCTTTGGCAGTTACGGGAACACTCCTGTTGCAATTGGGAGAAACACATCGGGAACTTCAAGCAAAGTTGGAGGCACAAATTGCTGATGCGATGCAGGATTTGGATGAAACTTTGAAGCAGCCAGAAAGCGGAGATAATACAGATGAGTTCGAAGAAGATAGGAAGATTGATCCGATTGAAGTTCAACGAAAAAGAATCGGAGATATGCAGACATGGTTCGTTTACCTTTTGTATATCTTCTTAATGAATTTATAGTTTCAGCATGGCAGATGATGAATGGCGAGTCAATTTGGAGCAGATTCTAGCATCAGTTATAGCTGAATCTACTCTTTCTGATTTCTTCGAAAGAAAGTACTCACTGGATGCTCTTATCAAAAAGTAATTTATCTGGCCTATGCTTTTTTACTCATTCTTTGTTTCCAGGTACTACAAGACAAGATTTTCGGAGGCATCCATCAACTAACGAGGGTCAAAAACGAATGTATACATTGTAAATAATGTGATATCTTTATCTTTATCGAGCATGTAATGCTTGCATAATTTTTCATCTGTAAATAGATCCCATTTATTCTACCCACCCATTTTTTGTTCTGTTACGGTTTATGACATAAAAGTTTTTATGAAAAGTGGAACTAGCAGTGCGCGCGCGAACGGAACGCGAACCTTTGTCACTTTTTGATGTTCAATGCCCCGTGGCTAATGTCATTTGTAAGCAGACACCAGCAGCTCCCCTCTTATATCCATACAGTATGCTTCTTCCTGCTCGTTGGTGCGTGAATATGAAACTAATAGAAAAGAGGAAGGGATGCGCTAAGTTTCATACAGCCTTGTCTCGGTTTTTTTCTTGGGAAGTACCGTGTCGGACAGATCAAAGAGGTTCTAAGTAAGAATTTTATGGAGTAAGTGGAATTATGGAGGCTGAATGCATTTTGCGAAGATGTTTCTTCAGATCAAAGTTACGGCAGAATCCTTTGGAACACACGTGGCAAGTGAATGGTTTATGTTCTTCGTGGGTGAACATATGGAATGCAAGATTATAGGATTGATGGAATGCCTACAAGAAACTTCAACTTTGAAACTTATTAACGATATTTTAGATGTCACTTTGCGCTCCATTGCGAACATTCTTAGAGTTCGAGCGCATAATTTAGCATGAATAAGATCAACATTAGAAAAATCTTCTCCTTTATTTCGGACATTGATCTACAGAAGTACTAATGAGCAGTGCAGCGCGAGGTGATATCGAAAACATCGCTAGTATTGAGGAAAATCACTTACCCTGTTGCAAATGGTACAGGAAAACTTTTTCGTCTCTTCATGTGTCAATCGATGGTTTTTATAGTTACCATTTTGATGAAACCCCTTCCCACATATCTCACATACAAACGGTTTGAATCCTGAAATTTACCATAGACATAGAGAAGTACAGTATCCCGAATCCTACCCTGATGTATCCTTACATGAGTATTGAGTGTTGACGATCTGTTGAAACATTTGCCACATGTTTTGCACTGCAAAATTCAAACTGGAGAGTACTGTAGATAATCGGATGATGGAAAAGAAAAGACTGAATGGAAAGAATCTAATCCCATTTTGGCCACTTCTCTTCCTGTCACCGGATTAGGGACGACACTTATTGAATACCTTGTGCGGTTTACTGTCGGTGTGAATGATTTTGTGACGGCAGAGAGTGGAAGCTTGACGAAATGCCTTTCCACATACCTGGAATTCATCAAACGAAAACTTTAAAATTTGAGGATATTAATAAGAAATTACTTTGCACTGAAATGGCCGTTCTCCTGTGTGGACCGGCATGTGACGGGTTAGATTATAATGAGCATTGAACTGTTTACCACATATTTCACATGGAAATTTCCTTCGACTCGCTTCATCATCCCCTGAAAAATGTGGAGATATTCATCTGTCTGTGCTGTTTTCTAAGATGGTAACTCGAATCTTATTTTCAACTTTTGTTTTCAAAGAATATGCTGATCTTGGTTCCCGTCCTCCGACCGTCATGGTGATAATTTTCTGTTCAGATTTGCAAAAGCAACTTTGTTTCTAATTTTGGACTGATCATAGAGGGATTGCTTTTTATTGAAAAATCAGTTTTTGAAAACTATTGTTAGTTGAAAAACTCTGGTATCGTTGCGGAGAACTTTTGAAAACCACTTGATCCTGACATTTTGAATTCATAAGTATACAGTACTGTATACTGAACCTTTTTCAGCTGAAAACCTAAAATCCTAAGACCCTCCATCGGAAATCTCTCCCTAACCTTACCCGAAGAAGAATCCGCAAATAATGATGGCGGAGTTGGAAATGGGAATATTCCAGAAGATCTACATGGTGAAGAAGTGGAAAGAAGAACGTCGATTGAAAATTTGAGCATCGGAGAATAACCGAAAATCGGCAAAGTGGCAGAACAGTTGAAGGCCTTTTTGGGAAGGGAATCAGACTTTAGCAATAGACTCCGCCCACTACAGTAAGAAGTCCGAAGGGGAGAGGGAGGTGAAATGGATTGAAGGGAATCGGGAGAGGGGAAGGGATCAGCTACAGTAATCCAGTTGAAGGAAGCTGATATTTCATAAAGTTCGTTCTGGTTGAAAGGTTTTGAAGTGCGCAACTGTTTCTTGATATCAGCAATAAACAAAACATCTTTCACCTCTTCACACCTGCTATTGAATAGTCTGAATATAGTCCATTTGAAAACATATACCTAATCGAATATCTGTAGACTCATTCGTTCCTATCAACTTTAATGTTCCACATTTTATACAGTGCTTTTTTCAGTAAACTCAAAAACCAAGATTTCATTATCTCCTCCATAACTTTTGTCAAGCCATCCTCACTAAACCTGTTCACCTAACGCCCTAAACATATACATTTCCCGTAATCATAACATTTTCGACAGTATGCAGATTGAGTGTGGTTAGTGCTACTTGTCATCGTTCCCATCTCTCTCCATTTCTCTTTTCTCTCCGATCAGTCCCTCAACTCCCCTTGTCTTCTTCTTCTTCTTTTCTCACCACCCTCCTACATTACACTTTTAAAATCGCTGAGCAATCGTGAAAACTTTCTGTCTGTCGATTCTCAATATGTTTGCCTATTCGACGTCTTCATTTACGGGATCCACACTTTCAGTCCGATCCTTCTCCAGTGATACCACTATTTCCAATGCGTTTTTCAACTTGCCCCAGGTGATTTGCGTCTATTAGGTTTTTTGCGTTTCGGAGATCTTGAGAGGATATATTCCATGTTCCCCTGAATCAATTAAAAAACCCAGCTTCTTCAGCTACCATTTCTATAGATCCAGTGTTACTGTATGGTCTGGATTCCATCCGAAGAAGTTTTCTATTGTAACCAATTAAACTTTTTCCATAGAGTTTAGAAATTTCCCATGATGAAAAGCAAATCGACCTGATCCTTTTTCATTTTTTCTTTTCAGAGCCATGTTCGAAACCGCCTTCAGGCAAAACAGGCCAAAAAAAGGAACTCTTCCAAGCGATCCAGCAAGCGCGCTCCACTGCGAACTCATCCGCCAATTCCACGACAGGTCTCATCTTTTATTTTGATTTATTTATTTTCCTCAAATTCGATTAGAAAAACAGATTAAAACTGTGAAAATAACGATATAGAGATAAAATATATCATGGTAAAATATCTTGTTCATATCGCACCTATTGATTTATGTCCCGTTCAATCTTCCACGTGTCCATTTGCAGATGTCGCTGTTTCGGAATTTCTTCGGCGGCGGCCAGCCTGACGAAGATGAAGATAATGGAGCTGAATTCGTAGAGACACTTGTGGAACGAGTGGAAACCTGTAGTGCTCCAGAAGATCGTCGAGATGCGTTGAGAGCTCTCAAAGGCGTTGCGAAGGTTTTGACTTTAAATTTATTTTCAAATTGGAGCAAATATATTTTTCAGCAATACCGTTTGGCCGTCGGAACGATGGGAATGAATGCCTACATCGAAGTACTAGAAACGGATCGATTGAACGCAGAAACTATGACTCTGGTTCTCGACACACTAGCCACCGTTCTCTCAGCAGATGACGAATCGTCGGAAAACGATGAATTAGGAGAACGTCTAGCTGAAATGATGCTCAAAAGAAAGGGATTCATTTCATCCGTTTTGGCTGCCGTTGATCAATTTGATTTCGGAGTTAGAAGGTTTTTTTTTTGTGTGAGGGTTCCATTAATTCATACTGTAAATTTTCAGAACTTCGGTGCAGTTGTTATCCAACCTACTCCGTCATCGGGGAACAGAAGTACAGAATGCTGTTCTCCAACAACCAGCAGGACTTTCGAAGCTCGTCGATATTATTCATGACAATCGAGAAGTAATCCGAAATGAGGCGATTTTGATGATATGCGAACTGAGCAGGGCAAACTCACAAATTCAACAGCTTCTCGCTTATGATAACATTTTCAACGATCTACTGAATATTATTGAAACGGAACCTTTGGATAGTGAGTAATTTTTCAAAAAATAAATATGTCTAATAATAGTTTCCAGGCATCGTTATCGAAGACTGTTTATTCGTGATGCTCAATTTGCTCCGTAAAAATTCGATGAACCAGCAATTGTTCAGAGAAAATCAGTAAGTGAAACTTATTTTCGACTCAGATTCGCATAAACATATTTTTTAGACTAGTGGCTCGTCTCGGTAGTATTTTGCACACATTTTTATATGGCCACGATGATACAGACGAAGTGGAAGTCGACAGCCAGGAATGGCCAAAACAACGAACGGCTAATGTCATTTTCCTTCTTCAAATCATTCGAACTCTCGTTAGCCCAGATAACAGTAGTCAAAACACGCATGCGGCCCAGAAAGTTCTCAATCAGACAAGTTAGTTTCAATTCAAATATTCAAAGTGTTTTTTAAATATTTTTCAGAGATTCTTGAGGAGCTGATTCGCGTTCTTCTTTCTGAAATTGGTGCATCCGTTGAGGTATATTTTTTGAAAAAAAAGTTTTTTTCCAAAATGTTATTATTTTTCAGATCCTCACTGAATCCATCATTGTAGTCGCTGAGGCAATTCGAGGAAACTACACAAATCAGGAACTTTTCGCCAGTACAGTTCTCGATAATGGCGAAGATGCCCCACGATCATCCCTCGTTGTTCTTCTCATTTCCATGACTGCCGAGAAACAAACCTACAAACTTCGATGTGCCGTCTTCTATTGTTTTTTGTCCTACTTGTTTGATAACGAATTTGGAAAAACGAGAATTATCGAAACACTTTTGCCGAATTCACAAAACTCGAACACTCTATCCACTGGTGCATTGATTATGCAGGCGATATCTTCTGCGGAGTCTGTTCAGGCGTGGTTTGGATGCGTAACGCTTGCACATTGTCTTTACGATGTTGACCATTTGTGGTAAGATTTTAAAAAGTTGACTGTACTTTAAATGTCTATTTTGTTCCAGCGAACAGCTCCTTCGAGTGAAACTCACAGTCATCGCTGACCAACAACCCGAATTGACACTCCTGGATCATGTGTCACAGCTTCTTATTTCTGCTGGAAATCGTCGACCACAAACAAGAGCTGGTCTCTTGATGTTGCTGGGTGTTTGGCTTCAAAACTGTCCGATGGCTGTATCCGCATTCATGGCAAAGGAAGACAACCTTCTTTATCTAACAACTAATATTATGGACGAATGTGGGGAAGGAACAGAAAGTGAACAACAAGCTCTGCGTGGTCTTATGGCATTTGTTCTGCTCTCCTGTCTCAAGAATATTCAAGACAAGGATGCTCGTTCTACGATAGAGACATTGATTTCTAGAAGAGTCGGAAAAGAAGTTGTATTGTCTGCATTGGAAGGATTAACACGAACTGAGCAGTTTGTGAGAGCAGCACAGAAACAACAACCTTCGGAAAACAACAAGAACAATCTCTTCCTGGATTTCAACTTTGTTCGGCTGTTCAAATCTCTTGAAGGAACATTGGCGAAGCAGCTAAAACCAAATGGAGAATTTAACGGGACAAGCAACGACAGCATTATTCAATCATTCAAGGAGCTCATAAAAAGACAGGATGGTGACATTGCACAACTAAAGCAGGAGAATAAGAAGATGAGTCTCGAGATCGAGAAGTTGACTGCAGAAGCCCAGAACAAAGTAGCTGAAAAAGAAGTTGAAGAACTTCGAGTGAAGTTAGAAGAAGCAACAAGTTTCAAAACGCAGAACGAAGTGTTGAATAGTCAATTGGCAGAAGCACAAAGACTAACTCAACAATGGTACGCTGAAGCCGAAAGATACAAACAGTGGGCACAGCAATGGCAAAACTATCAATTGGCCCAGTTACCGAATGCTTCTGAAATCGGAGTTACACAACTGCAACAACAAGTGGCTGAGCTGGAACAGCAATTGGGATATGGATATCAGGCATTTGAACAACAATCACAAACGGTAAGTGCCTTTTCGGATATTTAATAAAAGTTTTTATGGTTCCAGATTCTGCATTACACCGCAGAAAATGCCCAGCTCCGGGAGAGAGTTGTTAAAGCAGATGCATCCCTTTCTGAAGCTACGTCGAAGCTGGCAACGATAAACTCTCAGCCAGTACCTAACGGAGTCGTGGAAAATGGCGAACAGGTAATAATAATATGCGCTCCCAGGACAGCTTTAGAAACTTACATTTTCAGAAGTCTGGTGAAGAGTTGGCGAAATTGAAACAAGAACAAGAAGAACTTCTAATGCTCCTCGCCGACCAACACAACAAAATGTCTCTATATAGACGACGCCTGAAATCTCTCGGCCAGCCAGTGACAGATGATGAGGATGAATAGGAGACTAAAATATTCGGGTTGTAGGGTGGTTAATCTTGTCATATAACGCTTCCACAAATTTGTAGACATAGGTTTCCTGTAAAATACTTTAATTTATCACATATAATATTTTTTCTTCATACACTCTTCTCATTTCGTTCAACCCATTTATTGTCTGTGATAACCCGAGTCGACGTCCAGTTGTTTTCTTTCATTTCTTTTTTTTGTAATAGTAATTCGAATAAATTATTGATTTATCGGAAATCCCCCAGGTTGTAAATCCGAAGACAACAGATGCGAACCCGTCCACCACGCATTCATATCAATCAACTGGAATCCGGTTGTTTGCCTCTCGTTCGTCGCCCTATTCATCCTGCCGTCTGCCATTGTTATCTCTACTGATATAGCGCTTTTTCCATCGATCCTCCTCTCGAAATGAATTCGAGGAGTTTCTGGAAATTTTCTATTCTGTTACTACTGTTCTTACCTTCTCTAGAAGCATGTCATGCTCAGTTTCAAAAAGAATTACGGTATCTTGATCTGTATCTAGGAATCAAACCAGATAACAATGGAGAGATTCCAGTTGAAGGTTACAAACAAATCCACTTCTCATCCTTTTTCATATAATACATTTCAGAAGCAGTTGGATTCGCCACGTACATTGAGTCTCCAGATGAGTTGAATTGTGATTTCGAGACGGAATGTTTATGGAGAAATGCTCCAACGGATAAACTATTAGATACTAGTGATTGGTGGTATTTTAAGAAGAATGACGAAAAAACTTTCCCTGTTCAAATTCAACCCGGAAATCCTAATATTCCAAAAGGAGAACACTTTATCATTGCTGGAAACACAACGAAAAATGCAAATGGTGCAGTTTTGAGTAGTGCTCCTATCGCGTGCCAAAAGGGATTCTCTAATCTAACATTCAGGTTAGATTTCCTTTTCTTAGCCCCTTCCTAACAACTCAAGTTTCCAGTTTCTGGCTTTATAATAATGCTCAAGTCGAAGTGATAGTTCTTCGTGCGATGAACAGAAGACGGCATTTACAAGTTCTGATGAGACCCAAAATGAAATGTGACTTTTTGGGAGCAGCGAATGAAGAGTGTCGAGTGGAAATTCCTCCCATCAAAGAACCATTCAGAATTGGAATTCGAGCATTTGATTTGAAGGATAACACTGTCGGAAGTTTAGCGATTATTGATCACATTCGATATCACGGAAAAATTTGTCAACAGTCTCGTGAGTTCTATCTGCTTCACTAATCAGGTGGAGTATCTTCTTGTCTTTAGCAAGTACATTCAGTTTTGAAAAGTTTATGATCGGTAACTTTCTAATACAAGGGAAATTACAAGCACTTGAGCTAAATTTTTTGAAAGAAAAGGTGCTGAGTTGGATGAGCAACGAAACGAGAAAGAAAATTACAAACACTTTTGTTCAATTTGTGAAAGTTTGTGCATATATTGTTCTATATTTTCACAAAGTTTGGTAAAAATTGGACTAACATCCGTCCAGAAATTCTCAATTGCGTCTGAGCAATCATACAGTACTGACAAAAACGTTGACAACTTTGGACCGTTTCAGCGAATAAAACTCAAGTTCGGTATCCTCAAAAACAGGTTTCCAATGGCCCATTTTTCTTGAAAATTTGTTAACATAGAGATCAACCTCATAACTTTATTTTGTAGTGGATAACTTCACTCCACAACCACTTTCGAGCGAGATTGGTCGTGTGGTAGAAACCTGTTCCTATTTTCAATCTGAAACTGAAATGTGACGAAATTCCAGGTAGTGTAATTTTAATTTCGCATCCCTGCAAGTGGTTGTGAATTAAAGTGTTCAACTACAAAAATAGATCTCTAGAGTTGATCTTTATAACTACAAATTCCCAGCAAAATTGATCATGAGTTCTCATTTTTTGCATTGAAAACTCCCGAGTTGTCAGCATCTTAACAGGCTCTGTAACTTGGTCGGTAACAACTTTTTGGATTCAATCTATCTTCAAACTTTCAGCATTCCCTTCATCGTTTTCTTCACTTCGTATTCCTCCATACGACAACACTCCTCTCGCCCGAATGTCGGATCTCAGTTGCGAAAGGCCTTTAAGGTCTTGTAGATGGGGAAACATGGCGAAGAGTGCATTAAGTGAATGGAGAGTCGGACGATCAATTGATAGATGGGTCGATATGTTCGAAGTTTGTATTCCTATGAAAAAAAAAGTAGAATATTTCCCTACTTTTCAGATTACTGCAAATCAATCCCATCCGAATTCTTCGTTCCTTTTCCTCGCTGTCGACTCTTTTTCTCCTCGACCGTATTCCAGTCTAACTAGTCAAGTTATTCCATGTTCTCAACGAACAACAAGTCTTTCGTTGAAGTTTGTAGTTGTTTTAAGCAACATAAAACTCAAAAAGTTTTGATTTCCAGATATTGGATGAAAACAGGAACACAAGCAGAAATATGCGCTGTTGATGAGGATGGAGTTGCACTGAGTTGTGCCTACCTTGAACCGAATGATAGCCCTGGACCTATCACAATTGATTTGGACTCTTATTCTCAACCATTCAAATTCACAGTTGGAATTATTGCTTTTGATGAGAATTCATTTGGATTACTCGCAATTTCCGAACTTAGAGTGGCTGGTCTTTTGTGTACAGAACCAGCTCCACCCATCGTCACAACCATCAGTCCTCCAATTGTTGGTCACTTCCTGTAACTATTTATCTCCACTGTTCATCTTTTCAGATCCAACATATATTTGGTCTCCAACCTGGAAACGGTCGATATGTTCCCTATGATTTGTCTCTCAACTGCGACTTCACCAAAGATTACTGTAGTCAATGGGTGAATTACGATGGAATAGTGAAATACGGAGTTATGCCGAGGGATTCTGATGTTTTCCCTGTACCAAAAGGAATCAAAGGAAATGTAGCAGTTTTCTTGATGCAAAATGCAACAGTGTCAACACTGAGATCACGAATGGTACCTTGCTCGATTAATGGTAGAATTGATGTAGAATATATGAGGTTTGTTCAAGATTTCCAAAAAGAGAATACTTGTTTCTTTTTGAGATCCGAAGACGCTCAAGTGAGAATTTGTGCTCTAGAACAATGTGTTGATGGCAACCAAACAAACGGAATCATTTCCATCGGTGTCTCTTCGACAACTCCATTTTATGTTTCAATCGAAGCCTCTTCAAGAGATGATGCCGTTGCAATTATTAGCAAAGTCACCACTTCGGGCGAATTCTGTCCATTGAAAACTGCAGAACAAACTGTTTGTGATCAGTTGGTTTGTGACTTTAGAGGTATCTTCTATAGTTTGAAATGACCTAATCCCAATTTTTCAGACACTTTCTGTAGCTATGAGACAATTGTTGAGAAGCCAGGAGACGTTCCCGTTTTGAAAACTGAAAATGGAGCGAGTGTTACTTTGAATGGAGGAGGAATCCGTGCAGTTCTAGTCAGTCCGACATTCGATTTGGCCTATCCCTCTATTCTGACTATAACTCTTTCCCAATCTACATTCGGATCTCGTGTTCTTCTTTGTCCAGATGTTACAAGTGATCCAACATTATGTCATGAATTGAGTGGACCGCGTGTACTCGACTCTTCTGATAAACAGGTATACTGCCCAGCCATTTTTTCGATGTTACACCATGCTCTATAGCTAAAATGTGCACAATTTGAATTTTGTGACCTTGCTCTCCGTTTTTCTTTCTAAATAGAGACATCTCCTGAACTGCTGCTACATTAGATACACCTTTACATTTGGGTATACAAGACCTCGAAATCTGGAAAAACAGCGAGAAAACCGAATAAAAGTTGTGGTCAAATTCGCAGTAGAGCATTCAAAATATCGCTAATTGATGAGGCTATAAAACAATTATCAACATTCCAGGTGATGTTCCCACTGGATATTGGTGCCCGTTCGTTCTCATTGGTTCTTCTTCATGATAAATCAATCGAGTTCGGTCCAGCAACATTTAATATCAAATCAATGCATCTCCGAACTGTCAATGATGAGGAAATGTGCTTTTGAATGAGGGGAAAATTGCAATGATAATCGAGAACTGTTACGGTGTAACTTATTATGTAACTGAATTCATATTTGAAAACCTATAAAATTTCAATGTGCATTTGTAATTAATAATTTATTGATAGTAAAGAAATCAAAAAGGGAAAAGTCTGCAATAAAACTACAATCGAAAAAGGAATAAAATGATAACAACAAATAGTCAACAACGAAGTCAAATATGTGGACCTGTGAGATCTCAGCATCTTCTGCTTCTTTTGAATTGGGTAGTGTTCACGGATGGCTTATAGAGACCGTCTAGATTCGTCTGGACGGTAACTTCTTTATCCGGTAGGTTAAGCACATAGGGACATCTATTGTAAGGCTGAAAAATAGAGATTCAGAATATACAGAGAACAATCATTTCCCACATCAGCCATGAAGATCATGGACGGCGTCTGGATCCGCATTCCTCTCACCAACACCGGAGATTCTCGAAGTTTGAGCAAATTGACTGGAGTGACAAGGTATATGGCTCGTTCATCTACATTGATACCACGAATGATTCCGAATCCGATGCATTGAAGAGCCGGAGACTTGTGGTCAATCATGCCTACATCGGGCATATCCGGTTTCCCGCCTAGTTTTCTTAATTTCATTTCTGGGTTTTTGACACAAATAGCCATTAGTTGAGTGTTAATGGATGAAAAAATGTGACAGTCTTCGACGAGTAGATCCGGAGGAAGGCAGATAGCGGTATTGCTGGAATGAGTTCAGTTATATTGGAAGGCAGTCAAAATACGAATACCGGAATTTGAGTTTGTATGGAGGAATCGATGCAAAACTGGCAATCGTTGGCCGTGGAAGAATCGACGAGAAATAACCACAAACTGTCAAATCACGATGGAGTATTGCAGGTAGCTTCTTCTGGATCGAAAGACCAACCACTCCAACTGAATTGTTTGCGAATATTTCCACGATTATTTCTTTAGTCACTCCCTGTAACTTTTTCGAGGGGTCATCGATGCGATAAGATTTTTTGCTTACACTGAAATCATAGCGAGGCTCGGTTTGATCTCTGAAAATTTCGACGAAAAGATCCGGCTCAGCGATACTAATAATATGGTCCAGAATCAGAGCTCCTTCATCTACTACCCATCCCATTGAATTGATGATACAAACTGATCCCGGCTCGCTGATTGATTTGAATTTGTTGAAAAGTCGCTCGAAGATATCCTAAAGTTTCCAATTATATTTTTTGAAATTTCTAGGAAGAACTTGCTTTGTAAAGATCTAAATTCCGAACTGTAATGTCTCCATAGAAGTAGGTATTATCGAAAGTGATTTTCTGATGTCCGTATGGTTTATCGAGAAGTGGAGAAGTGACTCTTGTCAAGGAAAGACATCCATTTGGAGTGAATTCACTCTGTCCTATGTCACAATCGAGAACATACACATGATCGTAGCCACTGAAAATAGAAATTTTAAAGTTTTCATTCGGAATTTTTCTTCAGCTCAAACCTCGAAAGACACCGATTAACCAAATTTCGCATAAGATTCGATTTTCCAGCTCCTTTGTGTCCAACGGGAAGGATCGATGTTCTCACTCCATCAGCTGCAATGTTATGTTGAATGCCAGTCTAAAGAATAAAAGTTTCACCTCTGAGTTTCTTCAGACGATCAAGTTGAGTCCTCAACATGGATTCTGACTGTTGAGGATAAATACAGAAATCGTCACGACTAATGTGAAAATGAGGTGGTAGAATGATCTGTTTTTGAATTGAAGAATGAATCAAGAAGTTCTGAAATTCAATGTTGGTTTTCAAATCTTTCAACTTTCCCTTACTGGTACGATAGCAGAAGCAGTAGCTTCGGCAACTTCTAGAGCCTTGTTGACAATGAAAACTGCCGGATCTTTCGACTTAATCATTTCCATGATATGCTCATAGTTCCGTGGAGCAACTTCTTTCAGCCGATATCTCAGACGACTGTGCTTATAGGCGGTATCATTGAAAGCTTGCAGAATCACCTGAAACCAAAAATGAGATATAGCCAAAAATCTGTTGTTGATACCGGAACTTCCATTCTTTGGGGTGCTGAAATCTTCACAAAACTTGCCGGTTCGCAAGAAACTGTGGGCATAACATAATCATTGAGAGACGCGTTTCCAGCTGAAAATGGAGCGGAGTTTTCGAAAAAACTGAGAAAATTGTTACCTAGGCAAAGTATAGAGCATGACCCGTAGATGGACAGCCGTTCTCCGGGTTGAACAATCAGAACTTCATAGTTACTGTCTCGACATTGGTACCGTACTACATCGTTCAGAGACAAATCTGCCACCGGAACCTCCATCTTGAAAAAAAGAGAATTAGAATGTGATTTCTAGAGAACAAATATAGCAATACGGTGTCTATCCGATGAGAAAGAAAAAAGAAAACATTTTATAAACAAAATTTACAAAATATATAATGTACAGATACTAGATTTGAAAAAAAATACATGAACTGAACTTGGAATGTGTCAACGAGAATGTGAGAAATTATCCGATAATTGGTACTGTACTCTTACAAAGATGTTCTACAACTTGTGCCATTGTCAACCGAACTCTCCGATCGCTGCAAGCACTCGCCAGTCCAACTTCTATCAATGTCTCCAAGAACAATTTTTCCGAATCGTTCACAAGTTGTGGAGCTCTTTTGTCAACTAAAATCTCTCTCAATGGGATCCTTTGCCTTCTTGCCAATTCCTTGTTAAGCTGACAATACTCCACAAGACCACGTGTTTCCCGAGTGTCTGAGTAAGCACGTTGACCGGATGCGATCTCCAAAAGTACAATTCCATAGCTGTAAACATCCAGCTTTGTGGTCAATATTTTTGAAGTGAGGAATTCCGGGGCTAAATACGCGAGTGTTCCTTTGATATGAGAGGCGATCAATGGGCATTTGTCGGCTGTTTCCACTTCCGTCTGTCCGTCACGACACAAGCCAAAATCTCCCAATTTTGGTTCCATGTGCTTGTCAAGAAGAATATTCGCCGTTTTGATATCTCCGTGTATAATAGGCGTTTTCCCAAACGAATGTAGAAACAAGAGACCCCGTGCCGCTCCTATGCTGATTTCCTTTCTCTGCATCCATGTTAACGGGGTTGTTCCTTTCTGAAAAAGACCAATTTGAAGATGTGTAGAACTTTTATAAAACTAACTCGACATAGTATTCTGTCTTCCAAAGATCCGTTTGCCATGAATTGATAGACCAAACATGGCTCGGGTCCTTCCAAAGAATATGCGTAGATTGGAAGAATGTGATCGTGTCGAAACCTAGCCAATGTTCTCAACTCGACTAAACTTTGCCTCAATCGCTCCTTATCCACTTTCGACCCATCCGGTGGATTATCGTTTCCAGCGGCAAAAATTCGTTTCACAGCCACAATTCCTCCAGTTGCCTTGATTTCTCCTTTGTAAACAGTTCCATAGCCGCCTTTGCCAATCACATTATTCGGGGAAAACCCATTTGTTGCTTCCAAAAGTTCGAGGTAAGTTACAGGAAGTGTTCCTTCGATCGCAACTCGCAACGACTCATCTGTGGACAATCTGTAAAAAGAGAAGGATTTATTGAAGGATTTGAATCGATTTACATACGATGTAGATTGAGTTGATGCAGGAGAAGCCGGAGGTTCTTTTGTTTCCGTCTTCGTTTTCTGGATAGAAGGGGCACTTCGGGCTGTTGGAGGTTGAGCAACTGGTCGGAATCTTCGAGCCGGATTCAGAACTTTGTTTTCCAGATAATGATACGATTCATGTACTGAAACTACTTATCTATTTTTCATAGGAATTTTTGAGTTACAAACCTTCTGCTCTCATTATTCTCATCAATCTAATCAGTTTGGTTTTCGCGAAAAGTTGGTAAAGATGAGCAGAAGAGTATCCTTTAGCACTCCATACTCTGAGAAGCAACATCGAAGCGCTCTGGTTGTAATTGGCATATCTTCTGCATGCATCTACATCTCGCATTTGTATTCCAGGCATGTAGGGAGCTGAAATCATCTGAACTGCTATATGATGATCGATGAAAAACTCACCAATGGTTTCCCATGTGTTATCCGTATCCAATATATCACATAACTGCTGAAGAACGTCACTTCTCATGAATTGAATCATTTTTGCCGGTGGTGGCTTCTCCTGGATGACTACTTTCTGAAATAAAGAAGTTCTAAAAATTTATTATCCGAACGTCCACTCAACCATTTTGAATATTAGTTTTTCTTCGCAATCTTATTATCTCATCCAAATCTTCCGTCGTATATCTTCAGGCTTTCCATGAATGCATAGTGAAAAATCCATTTAGAATACGGAATGTCGTTGTTTTCCCTTATCGTCTGCTCCCTCTTCGCAGCAATAGAACTATTTTTGAGGAATAATCTGCAAGCGATGATTTTGTTGTAGAGTCTTCGACTTCTGAGAGAAAACTGGTTAGAAAAAGGAAATCTCACATTTGGCTGAGATGAGCTGAGATTAACTCAAGTTTGAAGGAAATCAGGAAAAGAAATTGCGTAGAATGTCAATCAGAAATATAAAATCTAGGACATTTTTATGAAAACCAAGTGAATATTGATAGAATGGGAACTAGCAAACATTGAAGGAATCCGATTATAAAAAATTTCGAAACATCTCAAAATTTTTCTTTTGATACACACTGAGCTGATTTCATGAATTTTGGATTCAGTTTTTGTCTATGCTGAAGCTAACGTCCATGAGGCTTCTACCCCGTTTTGAATATCTTCCAAGGTTCTTTTTCGTTGGATATATTCTAAATCATTAATTCTCCTCAATTCCCCTCACGTGTATGTTGTTCCTTTGTGCGATGCATTTTGCCATCTGCGTCTCGAGAAGGCAAGTTCTCTTGCATAGGAACATTGACAAACACTTTCCGAAGAACGCCGTGTTTACTGCACAGAATGTGTAGAAGCTCTCCCTTCTCGCTCTCTTTCTTCAGCATTAGAGTTCGCTTCGAACAGTTTCTAATAATGCTCACTTTCAGCCACAATGGGACAATCCCATTCTCGAACTCCATCGAGAGAACCATTACCCAATGGTCAGCAAGTGATGGATGTGATTGACCCAACAAATACTACCCCGAGGCGAGGGAGAAAACGGAAATCTGATAAAGGAAATGAGATGGAAACGAAAAAAGTTGCAAAGCTGAATACTTGTGCTTATGTTTATCAGAAATTGTTTCTTCAGGTCTGTAAATTAAGCATATAGACTGTATATGATAGAGTTTTGCATAATACACAATCGAGTTTTTGAAAACAGTCAAATTTACAGGGTGAAGATTCTGATATCATCATAGCTGCATGTGGTAGAGAATGGAAAGCTCATAAACTATATCTCAAGCAGACGAAATACTTCGAAGTGAGTCTTTCTCTCAAACAAGTTCGCAACAATCAAATCTCTCTTAAAGTCCATGTTCGATGGAGTTTGGTCAGAATCGAAGAGCGGTCGGGTGGATATGGAAATTACCGATCCCAATATAGACGCAGATGGATTGAATGCAGTTCTTGGGAGTTTATATCACAATGAGATCGAGATTGACTTGGATAAAATCGAAGGAACAGTGGCAGCCGCATCGTATATCGTATTGGACAGTGTTACCGAACGATGTGCGGAAATGATGATAGAAGCTTTGAGCACGAACAATGCAGTTCGATATTATGAACTTTCTACAAGCTATGGATTGGATTTAGTACGAGCCAAATCTATGGAACTGCTACTTCATCAATTTTGGAGATTGATGACTGATCGAGAGAAATTGAGGGAAGTGGATCAGAATCTTCTGGTAACTCTGCTCACGTCTCCAAACCTTTTTATAGTTGAAGGAGAGTATGATTTATACAAGACGTTGAAATGGGTGAGTGATCTCATTCTTCACTTTTTACACTCTTCAATACTCGGTTGCAGTGGATCTACATGAAGGAATGTCCCGATTGTGACATAGATCAGAAGCCCGAGGAGTTCAATAAAACAGTCACAAAGTACTTTCAAGACGCAGCATCAGACACATTATTTCTAAAATACTCTGACATCTTTGCTAATCTTCGAATCGAACAATTTTTAACCTGTTCTGAGTCAATAAAAACCTCAAAATCAGATGGTTTGATTCCAGTAACCATAATTAACGAGATGACTTCCGATCTTTGGTTAACTCTTCTTCAAAATGAAGAAAGCCCGAAGTGAGTTGAATACTGGTATTGGCTAATGTTTATTTGATGCTCTATTACAGATCCTTGGAAATAGATGACGATGAATTCTTCCGAAGATGCAACAGACTCGGGAGAACTCTTGATTCTTTCCCTGTAAGTTCTTATTTTCCGAACACATCTTCCACGCAGCAATTTTCCAGAAATGCTGGCGTTGGGTAGGATACAATTCAGGAGTCGATCTTCTTCTTCATGTCAGTGACTATTCAGTCTGTATCAAGAGAAACTGCCTCAACCAAAAGGCTCCATATTCAGTCAACTTGAAATCAAAGCATCTTCTTCACTATAGGTAGAAAATTATGACAAACTTCTCACAATAATCATCGTTCATTCAGATTGGTGATTTGTGACTCGAAGGGTTTGATATGTTTCGATAGTGGAAAATCAACCTGGGAAATGAAACCAGATGAAGCCAAAACGATATGTCGCATGAATGAGGATATTTCAACTCCGATATCAGTACATTTCCAGTACTTGATCCACAATCCAATTGATTCCGCCATCTATGTCAGAAAGTATGTTCAAGAGAAATCCGAGAAACCCGAGGACGATGATGAAAATGAAGAGGAAGATGAATCTGAAGATGACGACGATGACAAGGACGAGGATCAATGAAAATTGTAAATAGCTATGAACACTGTACCCATGTATACTCTTGCCTTGCACATTATGATACCTCAGTGAAATTGTACATTTGTTAATGTGAATAAAAACCGTGAATTCATCTATCATCGTTCATCGAATAAACCGCCAACAACCTCCAATGCCTATATTTTGTTGCCAGGAGTGTGAGAGTCAGCCAGTTCTCAGCTGCCAATAGAACCTGATATCTTGCGGCATCACGCTGTGAACTTTCGATTATTTGACGAAACGTCGTCCACCTTCGCAGCAGCGGTCTCATCTCACTCCTATAATGAACCGAACATGATCCGAGTAGCGTTTTACGTTATTGTTATTACTACTTCGGTGGTTACTTCTCAACCATTGCTATTTCCTCATGGATGGTTTGAGAGCAAAAACCTTCGACCAAGAGATGCAATCATGTTGAATATGATGGCACAATCCAATCTTGAATATGGAGGTGTCACCTTGGAAGTAAGTTAAACCTAGAGTTCGACGAATTGAGCTAATAATTTCCAAAAAATATGAATATTTAGGAACTGGATAAGTTGGATGCTGTTCGAAAACTGATTCCACGTCCAGAAAAGCTAGCGAGAGATAGAGAAGAAGACGATGTTGAGCTGGATAGACAACCAGTATTCACAGCAGAAGGTGAAAAAATTGAGAAGGAAACAAAGGGAGAGAAGAAGGAAGAAGCAATTGATGACGGAAAGAAGAAAACTCCATTCAAACGAGTTCAATTGAAACTGCAAAAAAGTGAGTTGTCTTGAATCGAGCGAAAAAATTAGAATTGAAATATTGCAGAACGAGAAGCAGATAGTTCATCTGACACGGAGCCGATTACAGAATCCGCTAATCCTTTCGAAGAAATAGCAACTAGATCCCCTCCCAGAGACAGAATGACAATGAGACAGTTGCGTAATCGAAATAGAAAACATAAGAAGAAGATGAGGAGATATAGAAAGAATGGATTCCTAACTAGAGACGACATTATCAAGAGTAAAGCGTCAGTCATTGCTCAAAAGAGAGCCTCAATCAGTTGTTTTTTAGATCAAGTCAATCGACTCTGAAAATAATGGACCAGACAATGGCAAAGGCAGAATTCGACGAAAAATTAAGAAACCACCCTCAGGAAACTTGGGAAAGAGAGAACAAGGCAGCTGAGAAAGTGCGCGAAGACTTGAAGTCAGGAAGGGATAAAGAGAAGGAGGAAGAACCGATCAGTCCAGCGATGCAGTTATTAGCTAAAGAGCATTCTGATATTGACCGCAGAATTGCTATTGCTGAACAGACAATGTCAAGAAAAGTGGATAGACTGCCGAACAATCCATACAGCAACGTGGATCTTAGAAAACCGACTGTGCTTCATTTACCCCTCCCCCCGTTAGAAACATTGAAAGAGGACCATTCAATAATCTGAAGACTGGCAAAGACCGGAAACTGAACTAGGCGTTATTTCGTGTGCAATTAAAATATTTATGATGCAATAAAGTTGTATAAATCTGTATAAAACATTCACAAGATTTGTGCAATATATAAATTTGATGGAGATCGGTTTAAGGAGAAACGATTGGTCGGCGTCTTGTGATTTTGATATGAACAGGAGAGACTGGGCGCATGATGATTTCCATTTTGGGACGAACCTGAAATTTTAATGGTTAGCTTAAGTCCTTCATTTTGAAAGTTCATACCTCATGCATTGGTTCAATAGCTGTAACATCGAAATGTCTCAAAATGTGCGTCATGATAACTTTCTCTTCAATAAGAGCGAAACGTTGACCGATGCAGTTACGGCTGCCAGCTGAGAATGGGATGAAAGCGAACGGTTTGCGACCAACTGAGTTTTCCGGAAGAAAACGGTCCGGGTCAAACACCTCTGGATCTTTCCAATGCGCTGGATCGCGATGCACAAGATAGTGATTGAGAAGAAGTGTGACTCCCTTTGGAATGTTGATTCCTCCGATTACTTGATCTTCGCTCAACTCTCGCATGATGATTGGGACAGATGGACAAATTCTCAACGATTCTTTGAGCACACACTCAAGATATTTGAGTCTAGCCAAATGTTCAGTGGTGACATCTTCCTCATCGCCGAGCACTTCATCGAGTTCCGCTTGAACTTTTCTTTGAATCTCAGGATGGTTGCCAATCAAATGAATCGCCCACATGAGTCCAGTTGATGTTGTGTCATGTCCTTCGAACATGAACGTGTCTACCTCCGCTTGAACATCGGTTTCGTCCATCTGACCACTTTGAACCATATCGAGCAAAAGGTCCAAGAATGCAAGTCGTCCTTCCATTTTGTAGCCAGATTCTTTGAGAGCTTCTTTTCTCTCTACAATCACCTTCTTAGTGAAGCTGTGAAGGATGCTCAAACACTTCTCGTGAGTTTTTCCGTCCTCGGTTCTGCAATAAACACGAAATTGAAAACATCAGAGAAGAAAGACAACGTACAGGTTATAGATATGCGCATTCCAGATCAATGGGTTGTTCGTTCTTCTTGCAATCAGCTCGTTGATAGTGTGCACGGCCCATACGTACTCGTTGTTCTGAATCAAATACTGAATAGGAACGCGAGATTCGCAACGAATACCTCCGACAACTGAGCTCCGATTGATTTTCCCATCGAGGTTTCGCAAATGATATCGAGGGTACACAGAGTGACGGTAGAGAGAACATCAATTTGATCACTGAAAATTAAGAATGTTATGAGACAGCAAGAAGACGGCGATGCTTACTCTTTTCCACTACAGCACATTTTCTGAACGAGGATTTTAGACTGTTCGTTGAAAATCGGCAAGAAATCCTTCAGGATATCGTAATGGAATGTAGGCGTCAAAAGTTTTCGTTTTGGGCGCCATTGATCTTTTCGGCTCGTCAAAATGCTCTTTCCAAGCCATGGCTCCAACTGTCTATAGGCAAATCCTTTGTCGAGATGCTTACTGGAAGCCAGGATAGTTTCGACAAGTTCAGCAGAATACAGCATCAAGCAAGGGAAAGGTCCGATCCAAAGAAGACACATACGGGGATCCGGGTACAAATATCCCATTCCTATTACTTGATTCATGAAGCCTTCTGGGTCGGGCTTTGTGATGAGGCCATGACCAACAATCGGGTAGGATCTCGGCTGATTTATATGCTGAAATTTCTTATTTACCGATTATCGCTTGTCGTGTAAATTACCTTCAGAAGATGACGCATTCGCAGATGTTTGAACAGGAGCCACGCGACAACTGTCGCCAGCGCGACTAGCAGAGCGGGTATGATGACCCCCATTTGAGAAAACACTGGAAAATATTCGTAATTATCGCCCAATATTGTTAAAGCTGAATATTCATTTTCAAATGAGGGTGAAATTGACATCGAAATGAAATAAATCTCAAAATTTTGAAAAATCTGAAATTCGAGATTGAATTCGACTGTTTTCCCGCGTCGTGGCGAGACCGCAGCAGCTCGATTGCGCAGCTCCCTTTAAAAAACTACGGTAATTTGAACAAAATGTAAAAGCAGGTCTGAAAATACTAATTTTTATTCTAATTTATATTTATCGTTCTCGGATGAGAATAAAATGATTATTTCAAACATGAACATTTTGAGAATAGTTGCATAATCTATAATACTCAAAGCATCATAATGAAAAGCGCAATTAGAGAGGACAAAGTTATTCGAACATTTCAAAAACTGTCTAATAATGCAAAATGTACATTTTTTGTGTGTGCACTTGGAAAGTGGATGTAAATACCCAATAATTGCATCAGTGGTCCTATTCAACGTTTTTTAAAACAAGCCTAATGAATTCAAAACAAGACTCACAACTACAGTATTAGGGCGGTAAAAATGTGAAAATCCATGCACTGCACTCCCCGTTCATTTGGTCAAATGGAAGAGTTTTTGCATAAAAATCAGTGTGTTTTTCTCTTCCATTTGACCAGTGCGCTGGAGCACGAGTTCTCAAATGTTTTACGCCCTAATAATGCCATTTCACAGAATCCATAGGAATGAGTCAGGTTGAATACCAGAACCCAAATCTTCCACAGTTTTTCATAACAGACCGTATAATTTTTCTCAACTAAATACCAATCTTGCAACAACTTCCTCAAATGTTCGGTGTTGGAACTACAGTAATCAGAAATCCGGAGTTCTGGAATGCACCGTTGTGTACCTGAACGCCTAACAGTCTTTCAACAAAATCCCAGTCTGTGAACACTCAATATGTTTGATCATGGGCTCATTTCTGAAGTTCTTACTTCATTCAATTCGCCACTTCCGGTGAACTTCATGTACTCATGGGTTCGGTGTCTCTGATCACTGCACATAACCACGTGCTCAAACAACAACTGCTTCCAAATTTTTGTTGAGAAAGAAGATACTTAAGATTTCACTTTTTCCCGAATCACCTGCTAACTCTACAATTCATGGTCTCAGCTGTAATTATAGAATGGGCGCAATGGGCTATTTATGCCTATATGTAAGTTTGTCTTGGTGTTTCACCTTGAAGTGATTTCTTAAAACTTCCTGCGAAACCCGGAACCTCAAACAAGGAACTGAATTGACACCGCAATCTAATACTTTCGTGCATCTTTTACTTGTTCTTGTCATCGACATAGATCGATTTCTCTTGTAATAAAGTAATCTGCGATTTTGGTCTCTTTCAAAAAAGACCAACTATAAAAGGTTGAAAAACCTCTCCCCATTTCGTTTGGTTTCCATCCACTACTCCCATCGAATCGTACTATGCAGCATCAACTCTTCACCATCATAATGTGAGTCGGTCTGATTCTTGTTCCTGGTGTCTCGTCGCAGCTGATAGCGACTATCAGACAGCAAGTGGGCGTCTTTGTTGATATACGTGACAGTACTGTAAATTTTGTTTGCTAGATTAGTAGGAAAAAAATATGAAAAAAAGGTGAATTGCAAAGATCACGTAGACTTTTTCTATATTCGGATGCTGACAAATATGATTCCTTGAGAAACGCTTTGGAGCGAAAGTCCCATAACTACACACTTCACATATCCGGTCTGAACCTCATGTTTTTTAGTTTTCACACAAGAACACGTGAAGTGTAACATATCTTCGCAGTCATCTCTTTTTGGTAGTTCTTCACCTATCGTTATCATAATGATTGATTCTCAAAATGTTTCACACTCATCTGATCTCTGTTGAAAGTGAGAGAACGTGAATCAGTGAGAGGAAAACCGGGAAGTGTGAACAATGAACATGTCAGGAGATTTAGAAAAATCTGACGACAGGTCTAGGTCATAATCCTAGTAATAATTGGAAAATGGAAAATAGGATAGTATACAGTAATCTTGAACATGCGGTCTAGATCCTTCAACCTATGATTCACCTTTCGGAGCAAGAAAAGAATCTTCAACTCCCGTGACTCACAAAGGCTCCCATTTTAGAAAATTTAATACAACAACGTATATCTCAAAACTCAAAAGCTCCTCCTGTTTAAGCTACTTCTCTGGTTCACCAACACTTTTTGAAAGACGAATATAGACACATCTACATACATTTACCCCCATCACGTCTTCTTGTGAAACTAAAACCATCACGGAAACACACAAATTCTTCCTTCTCTTTTCTTATTTTTTCCTCTTTCTCTTCCTCAACTAGCCCCCTTTATGTGATGCAATCTGGCGAGTGAAGAAGCATCGCAAAAGTACACGTGAACAGCACGTGTGCATCAACTCTTCTTTCCACTCACTATCTCATCAGTGTCGCCTCTGCGTCTTCACAGTGGGGACAACCCCCTTTTTAGCCCCTCCTCGAAGATGGTTTTTCCTTGAAAAACTCACGTAGACATTCAGGCTACAGTAATTGGTATATATACATCAGGGAACAAACTTGTCAACATCAACAAAAACATCATGTTCAGTTCATCCGAAGAACGGTTCTTGTCAAAGTGACCCTAGGACTACTGTAGAATTTCCAAATTTCAAGACTCTAAGGTTTAATCTCTTCATCTATGAATTCAGCTTCCTCTTCTCTAACAATGACAGTACCAGTTGACACTATCGTTCATCGACTCTCCCTTTCATATTACACCCATCTACGCCTGCCTTCTTCTTCTTCTGTTCCGCTCCATGCCACTTCCTCTCCCATCTCTGCAAATCGTACTAGAAGACACACACAAAACGTGGCATCGATCGCCTACTGACAACGTCATCGATCAGAAATCACTATTGTCTTCTCCGCAACGCAACGCACCGCGTTGATTTGTCTCCACCTTCCCCTCTTCATTATTCGTTCGCGCATATGTTTATAGGCGGCGAGTGCAAGTCACCTTTTCGCCCCTTTCTCTCTTATTCTCTTTTTCCATTAGCCTTTTCGCACTTTCTTTTCAGCCGCTTTCTATGGACCCTGCCTGGAATGTAATCTCTGAGCACTTTAGTCCTTTAAATGGTCAAACATCTAGTCTTGCTCTAACTAGCCTTTCGAGTCTTGTTTACATCTAGAAATTTCAAAAAGGCCAGACTGACAATGTAGTCTTGAGAGTTTGTTTAATCAGGTTGACATCTATTTTGAAGTACTATCGGTAGTCTCTCTGTGGTACTTGTGCCTAAACATTGGGGAATCCCTTTTGGATCATTCTATCTCTACCCTCGTATCAGTCATATCAGTTGTCTTTTTTTTGTGTCTCAAGGACATTCAACTTACAAGGGAATGTTCTCAGCAAAGGCTGGAGTTTTTTGACGAGACCTATAACATCTTGAAGCTCTCGTTGAGCTGATTCCAAATCTGTTTTCAATTTTTGCGGAATGATGCCCATATCCTGGAAAAGTAGGTTTTTATCTGAATCCAGTGCTAATTTTTGAACTGAATTTGACGTAAAAATTAAATAAATTTTATTCATCTTTTTGAACTGAATTTTTGTAGATTTTTCGACACGTTTTGCGATATTTCTAGGTTAGCAGAGGCGTTCCGCAAAAATGGAGAACACGTTTAAAATCAGCTCGATGAGATCTCTCAAATGATATAGGTCCCGTTTCATAACTCCAGCCTTAGTTCTGACCATTCCCTGGTTAGACATCTACTCCTAGAAATAGTATTCCAATGTGAAACCCAATGCTTTAGAAGATTGAAAGATAAAGTTTCAGAATTATTGTATTAGTAACTTTAATCTGTGTTTTGAACGTCATTGATAGCCTCTTTGTAATCACTCCACCTTCTCCTTCACAAATCATCATATTAGGACTAGTACACAGACACACTGTTATCATCTACTAGATGGCGGATACAGATGCCTATCTGTCAAGGAAATTCTCCGATTCAATTCTCAGACGACGTCCTGCTATCTGTGTTTTTTAAAGATCACGTGATCAGAGAACACAGTTTCCATTAGGCACCGCCTATCTATCACCCGATTTCTTTCCGAATCGTACTTTGTTCGAATCTTCTTTTTTCTGTTCTTCTCATACCGTATCAGACAGCAGGTTCACCCTTTTCTTATCATTGTTCTTTGACACTCCACCTCCTCTTTCAAGTCCTTTCAAAACGTCATCGAACCATTCAGGCAGACTACTATAAATACATGACCCATAGAGGTCATTATCTCACTTTCTCTTTACTTCCCTATACTCATTCACTTCCTTTTTCAGAATGATTCGTGTTGCTCTGCCAACAGCAGCGTCTGCAATCCCTCGCTCTATATCCACATCAGTCAGTGAGAGCATCTCAAAAAACCAAGAAGAGGAGACAAAAAGAGTATGGAGAAAAGCAGACGCCGTATGCTTTGATGTCGATTCTACAGTATGCCAAGACGAGGGAATCGACGAATTGGCTTCTTACCTGGGCGTCGGTGAAGCCGTTGCCAATGTGACACGAACGGCGATGAACGGCAACGCCCGCTTCAGGTATAGGTAATACCCGAAAGCACGGTTTTGGTTTGAAGAAAGTGTGGGTGTTGTGTAAGCATAGTGATCCTGTTGATAGATGTCGGTTGGAGACTTGAATCAGCCCTGAAAGACTGAAGATTTTATGTAACAAAGTTTCATCTGACATCATGACTCGATCAGCATTCAATTTACTTGTTTACCTTCTGAAATAACTGCATGACCACCACATTACATTTTCTTTACCTTCCCGAGCTTTCATGAAGGAGTGTTGATGTTTTGAAGTGAAGAGCAGAGAGGATAGGAAAACATGTTTTGATGTCATCAAAGCATACTTTGTATTATGCTCTTATGGTCTCATTCTTCTCCTCAGTCAACACTCTGCTTTTAATTCAAACTTCTCAAAATAAATATTTCAGAGATGCTCTTGCCGCCCGTCTGCAGGTAATGAAACCAAACAACGAGCAGCTGGAACAGTTCGTGAACATCACTAAACCAAAGTTGACCGTCGGAATCAGAGAACTCATCGGACGTCTTCATGCTCGTGGAACACACGTCTACCTTGTTTCTGGTGGATTCAGAAGACTTATCCTTCCAGTTGCTGAACTTCTTGGAATTGATAAGTCTCGAATTTACGCCAATGAGATTCTATTCGATAAGCAAGGAAACTACCATGGATTTGACACATCTGAACTAACTAGTGATTCGGGAAGCAAAGATGTTAGTTGATATCTGCATAAATAAATCCAATCAACTAATCATGAATTCAGGTTGGAAAGCCAGCAGTCATTGCATTGCTCAAGAAGAAGTTCCAATATAAGACAGTAGTGATGGTTGGTGATGGAGCCACTGATGCTGAAGCTGCTCCACCTGCTGATGCTTTTATCGGGTTCGGTGGAAACGTCATTAGAGAAGGCGTGAAAGCCCGTGCGAAGTGGTATGTCACCGACTTCGACGTGCTGCGAAAGGATTTAGAGCATGATGACTCTGACGATGAATAATCATATCATATCTGTACATATTGTTCCCCAATGACACGTTTTCAGTTGGCTTTATTGAACCACATGATTCATGTGGTTTGCATATGGTTTTGTAATTTTCTAGCACTTTTTCCTATGCAACACATTCTTGTCTTGTTGTGCCATCGACATCTTATTTACTTCAATGAAGGATTTGACAGTATCTCTGGTTCTTAAAAGAGTGTTGTTTGGTGTAATCAGAAAGCAGATTATGTGAGCTTTTTATGAACAAAATAACTTAATAGATCAAAACGTGAGAAAGTGGGAATTTAAGGACACGATGGCTTAGGATGCACGCATCGGAGGGGAGACCAAGATAACCGAGTCGCCACGAACGAACAGCATCGGAACCAATCTCTTCGTTTGGTTGTAGATCTCTTCGAAGGTGTCCTCGTCGACTTCGCGTGTTGTGATTGTTTCTTCGACCTGTAACATGTCTCCAATTAAAAAAAATAGAATCAACACGATCAATAAAACACAGGAAGAGTATTTTCACCCATAGCTTTCCAGTTATAATCGAAAAATGAAGAAGGATTCTTCTCGATATATTGGCTAGATGCCTATTTATATGCTATCGAGATCGACAGGATTTGCTCTGATTGTATTTTTGAAAAATAAGCTATTGAAAGCTTTAAAGAAAAAGGTGAATTCAACCTTTGGAGATTTTTTTTTAAATTAAAGGCTCACCTCTGATAGAACCATGTTCAAGTGCTGATCGAATGCTCTGAGGCGTCCGCGGATCTGGAAACACGAGCATTACAATTTTCCCCGAATTCGCAAAATTTACCTCTCTGTCGTTCCTCATTTTGACGTAGACTCTTTCGTCCAAGCTGAGTCGCAGTAAGTCCAGAGGCTCTTCGACGGTGGCTGTGAGAGTTACTTCCTTCTTTTCGGTGGCCATTTCGATACTTGATTTTACTACAAAAACACAAATTAATAAGTCACAATAGAACAGGGTAAAGTCATAGAAAAGTAATATAGTGTAGCGAGAAAAACACTTCGAAGTGAGACATTTGAAAAAAGAAGAAGAACGCAATACTTTATTTATCGAGTAAAAAGATGATTGTATAAATATATAAATTACGGCGAGCGGAGGAATTAGCTTTGCACAGCAGCTGGTGCTACCGAGAGCACATCAAGTCGTTCTGGAGTAACGTAATTCATTTCGGTTTCTGGATCGACGAATCCGACGGGACCTTGCTCACATTCTCCACAAACCAAATACTGAAGCAGTGAACTTATATTTTTCCGAAATGTAAGGAAATCTGACTCACTCTTTTACCTTCGGATGATCTTGTGAATCCAACATTCTCGAAAGCAAAAATGTCTTTGACGCCAAAATACCCATGAACAGGCTCAGTTTGAGTATGATCTATTCCTTTCTTCTGTCTCGGAAGAGGAAGGTCCCGTTCTTCGTTCAGCCACTCGGTTGTCATATTTTTGAGAATTACTACTGTCTGACAGATTTTGCAAATGAGAGTGTCCTCATTTGTCTTCGCTTGAGCTCCGTCGTTCGCTATTTGGTTGGCTGGGGGTTGCTATAAAGTAATTTCAATATTTTTTTAACCGAGTTGTGATACTAACCGTCGAGACTGAAGGCTGCGAGGGACTCGAGGAGCTCATCTTTCTTGTCAATTTGTTTATACAGGGCAGCGATCTGTCGTCGTTGTTTCCCTTCTTCCACGCTAATATCAGGAATAGCTTTCAATGATTCTTTGAAATTGCTGATATCGGATTCGACGTTTCTGAGACGAACTGTCAATTCAGAACCGCTACCCTTCTCTACACTATAAAACGAAACATTTTTTGACAAAAGAACGAATAAATACAACTTACGAATTGACCAGGTGGAACAGATCAGAGTAGAGTTTGTTCAGATAATTTTCAGCAGTCGGCTTGATAGTTTCCTTGCTCGAAGAGCTCATTAACGGACGAGGTGTAACTGGAATAACACAGAAATTTTGGACGAGAGTCGATATTTGTCACTCGATTATGCGAAAAAAATTAAAATTAGCTCGAGAACGATAGAGCGCGGTTTCGTGTTGCAACCCGTGCACGCGTTTTCTGCAATGCTGCGGCACGGTTCTTGCAAAGTACGTTGCATGTTTGGTTGATTATCACAAAAATAGTTTGTCTTGTTTTCTTCGGAAGATTCTGATTGAAGGAAGCAAAAAATGATCACCTGAATTGCCGTAGTGATATATTTCATGAACAGGATTGAACTATTTTCGATTTTTTGATAATTTAACTTCATGGCCAATTTCTTTTTTAAAACCATAATTATTTTTTCAGAATGTTCAAATCAACAATACGCAGTATAGCTTCAGCACAAAAAACGTTCTGCAGTGTCCCAACTGCCACAGAATTTACCAATGTAGTGTTCCTATTATTTCTAACAATAATTATCTGTTTTGTTTCAGATCTCTCCTGTTCTTCCTGCCAACCGTCCATTCGTATTTGAAACGCCACAAGTATCCGTTCCGACGTTTGAGTTATCGCGACGAGTCGGGAATCTTTTCGCACAGTCTTTTTACACTTTCTGTTACGAGAAGAACTTCACTGTTGAAAGCTTAGTTCATGGAGCTAACAAAGGAATTCATACTATCAGTCACTTTCTCGCGGATGAGAAATGGGATCAAATGGAGAATCTAGTAGTTAAGGATACCGTCGAAAACTTGAGATTCGCGAGAACCGGAATTTCGGAAAAATTGAAAAATTCGCTTCGTTTTTCTCCAGATGACATTATTCTTTCGTTTCTTCATTCATCAATAATTTCTGGAAAGGACGTACTGAAGCGTGAGTATTCAAAACATCTGTTTGAATAAAAACAAGATCTTTTCAGTCAGCAAAAGTCATAATATTGGAATTTATTTCACAGTCGTGGCTATCGTTCGTTTGTCGGACAAAATTCCAGAAAACGCTTCAATCGGCGACCTCAATGGCAAGTATAAGAGTGATGTGCTTTTTTGCAACGCAACGTAAGGAAAAAGACAAAAGCCAGGAATTTTACATTGCTGGTGTATTTTCAGATTCTCCCGAGTGCTGAATCCATTAGGTGTGTGGAAAGTAACTAGCGCAAACTTCTTCCTGCAAAACTAGTTGGAAATGCAGATTAAAACAAAGTAAGCAACCCTTTTATGACAACACCCCACTACTTTCGTACTAGTTTTGAATGAAATGGATTTTTCGTGCTTGCGAAACGACGTCTCTTCAGAAATAGTAGAGAAAGTGGGTAAGCGGAGAGTGTAGGCACATCTTTCTACACTCTTGCCGTCTGCCTCTCTTGCTTCGGAGCACTCTTGTAGTCTCCCTGCTTCGACAGACGCTGGCGACATTGCTCTGCTTCTAAACCACTTTATATCCCCTGCATTCAATAATTCGATATTCTTGTCTTTCCAGAGCCAACTGTTAGGATTTTTTATGGATAGCGACGATGGTTTTGATTATTTGTTCAAAATTGTGCTTGTCGGTGATATGGGAGTTGGAAAGACGTATGTTTATGAGCTCATTTAAACACTCGAATATTTTTTTTACAGTTGCGTAGTTCAACGGTTTCGAAGTGGAAATTTTGTGGATCGTCAAGGAACTACAATCGGAGTTGATTTCACGATGAAAACTCTCAATGTTGGTTAGTTTCCATATGCTCATAAATTATTCATGAAAAATCGATTGCAGATGGAAAACGAGTGAAGCTACAAATCTGGGACACCGGAGGTCAAGAAAGATTCAGAACGATCACACAGTCTTACTATAGATCAGCGAACGGTATCGTATTATGCTATGATATCACGTGTAAGCAATCCTTTGGAAGTCTGCAACGTTGGATTGATGATGTCTCGAAATTCGCAGCACCGAACGTTGTGAAACTTTTGATTGGTAAGAAACTGACGAAATTTCAAAATTAAAATCCTAATTTTAAGGTACAAAATGCGATCTTGAAGATCAAAGAGCGATAGAGGCCGATGAGGCGGAGATGCTGCAAAGAGCTAATGGTAAATGATTGAGACGCGCATTAATTTATTTTTCAATGTTTAGGTATGTTTGCTATGCTTGAAACCAGTGCCAAGAACGATATAAATGTGGACAATGCATTCCTAGAGCTCGCAACCATTTTGAAACGTCAATACGATCAAGGAATAGTAGAGCAAGGTGCTAGCGGCACTTTCCAGCTTGGATCCGGCGGAACCACATCAATAAGCTCACCGTGGCAACGGTGTTGTCAATATTCTTGAAAAACGCAGTTCAGTTCCATTTATTCCCATATTGCTACTCGTGCACAATTGTTCTTGTAAATGTCGTTAATAAATCTTTGTCTATTCAGTTAATCATTTTCTTTTTCTCTTCAGTTTTCTACTGTTCGATATTTCCAACAATTAACAATCTCAATGGTTTCAAAGATCCAACTGTTTTACAGATGACTGATTTGTTACTGGATCCAGCCATCAGGACATGGGTGTTTTTGCCAATTGTGGTGATTACATTCTTCATCGGAATTCTCAGGCATTACGTTTCTCTTCTTCTTATGAATAAGAAGAAGGTATGTATACATTCTGAGATTTGTCTCATTCAGAATTATCGGTTTGCAGGTCGAACTCGAAAACATCGCAGACGGACAGTACTTGCTACGAGCCAGACTTTTGCGAGAAAATGGAAGATTCCTCCCAAAAACGTCATTCAATGCCAGACGACAATACTTGTGTGCTGAAGAAACGGGATACTTGTCAAAAGCGCAGCAGAGGCCAGCCAAAGGGCCAAATCCAATGGACCCCAGTCAGATGACCGAAATGTTGAAGGGAAATATGATGAACATGGTAAAACTTTGTCTGCTCAACAAGTTATCAAAATTGAACTTCAGATTCCGATGATCGTCGTTGGAGGATGGATAAACTGGACATTCTCCGGATTCGTCACAACTCGAGTTCCTTTCCCACTAACATTGAAATTCAAAGCCATGCTTCAGAGAGGAGTGGATCTTGTGTCACTGGACTCTGCTTGGGTTTCTTCTGCATCCTGGTATTTCCTCTGTATGTTCGGTCTCCGTTCAATTTATACACTTGTACTCGGAAGTGAGAATGCTGCCGATCAGAGCAAAGCAATGGAGGACCAAATGGCAATGACAGGATCCGCAGTGAATCCCCAAGCCGACCCTCGTGCTGCATTCAAGGGAGAATGGGAAGCTTTACAAATGACTCAACATCAATTCGCTCTCTAGACGTGTATTCTGTTTTCTTTCTCTTTGTTTCTAAGTAATCATTCATCATAAATATATTTATTTGTCCATTCCACATAAGTTTTTTTTCGATAAATTAAATACAAAAAGTTAAAGCTGTGGTAATTTAGTACATGAGTAAATATGAGAAAAGTATAGCAAGCTCAGTCATCGTCCTCCGATTCGTTGTCTGAATCAGAAGCATATCCTCCCGCAGCCAAGTCAATGTGGTGTCTGAAAAACAATAGAAACATTTTTAATTTCAAAAAGGGTAAAGTACCCTCTCAAGAGCTTGGTTAATTTCTTGCAATCGTAGTCTTGTCCGAGTACGGCCGAAATTTTCACAAAGTTTCCAATTAGATTTCCATTCGAGAAGAACTGAAGGCATGGCACTCCATTTGTTCTCTGAATTCGTCAATATTTGCGAATTTTGTGCAAATTTTTGAACTTACGAAAGCAATGCTCATGTCAAGAAGAGTACTTGTAGCACGGACGAACTTTGTTTTCGGGTGATCCGCAGCCAAAATCTTCACGATTCGAGTCAAATACTCACACTCTTTTGAGTCTGGCTCGTAGATGAGCACGCAAAGAAGATAGGAAGAACTTCCATCAACAGCATCCGAGTATTGCTTCTGAAAAATACAAAAACTCTGGGTGAAAGGATTCTCATCTAACCTTATCTGTCATCTCAATTACTCGGTTTGCAGCAATTTTTCGCATTTCTCGTAGACGTTTGGCCTTCAATCCTTCCAGAGTCATTTCAAAATCTTCATCTTCCTCTTCGTCTTGTTTTTGAGCTTTTTCTCGTTCTTCTTTGGTTCCGACCATCATTCCCTTTTTGGCTTGCTCGATCAACTGTTGGTTTCTTGATTCATATGCTCTGAAAATCATATCCCAATAATAACATATCGTTCTTGCTATGAACTCACAATCTCGTCTGCTCTCGGAATGCTTTGAATTCGTTCATAACTCCTTTCGCCCCTGTACTCGAGGATGGTCCCATTCGTCTCATCACATTCGCCTGATGTTCGTCTTCATCATTCGCCACTTTGAAATCATCTTCCTCTCCCTCCGAACTGCTACAGTACCCAGCCGGTTTTCCATCAAGAATACGAGATTCCAAATTCATGTTCCTGCTTTTTTTGACACTGTTAATACGAATTTCGCTGAAACGGAAAAATAGATAGTAACAACTGGACTACCTCCAAATGATAAAAGACAACATGGCACAGAAGAAAATGATTTATTCAATCTATAAATATATACTGAGTGCTCTCTAAAACTTACTAAACGGATCTTACATATATAAATAGCTTCCAGTATAACCCGGACAAAAGACTCGGTAGTTTTATGGTGTTTCTCTGATCTCTACTATTTTGACAAGAATTTTTCAAATGTGGTGAACTTCTCGCGGATTTTTCCCGTCAGTTTTCCTTGATCTCGTTCTTGTTGATCGATCATCTTCCAAGCATCCCATGATATGAATGGTACTTTTCGTTCTGCCAAAATCAATTCAACGCCAGGAGCAGTACTCTGTCGAGTGTGAGCGAAATCTGAGGCAATTTGATCTGCGACGAATATCGACTGCTGTTGAGTGTCCACAATCACGCCTCGTGGACCATGTGCACACCATCCTGAAATGATAGATGAATGCGACTGATACGAGACTTGAACCTACCTGTAGCGTACACATGTGCTGGACATTGAACATCCATGTTGACTCGGCAGTGATCCTTCATATCGATCATTTTCTGAAAGATTTTTGTACTTCAGAAGAAGAACAAAGTTGAAAAAGATAACCTTTTCATTCTGAGGGACTCCATCAAGAACAAGGGTTTCATATCCGATTGAGTAAATCAGCAATCCACATGGTAGTGTCTCTATTTTACCGGTTTCTGTGTTTTTCACTATCACTTCTTGAACCATTCCATTTGAATCAGCAACTACTTTCTCCGGAATTCGATGAAACAAAAAGTGGCATTGTCTCAAACCGCTTGCCACTCCAATATTCTTCACAAGAACCTGGAATTTGAATTGAGAGACGGACTCCAATTGATTATATTCTAAAGAATGTTTACCTCTGTTAATCGTTTCTTCTTTCGTTCAAGCTTCGGCAAACTCTCTACCAATCGCTTTTGATCTTCCTCTGACACTTCCAGTTTGCTGTCCCATTCCTTGATTTTGAATTGTTCACGGAGCTCTTTTATAGTGAACGAAACCTGGAGCAAAAGAAATTGAAAAGAGGATTCGCAGCACAGCGAATCGATTGAACAACGCCGCCAGCTGCTTGATGCCGAGAGAGGGGGAGGAGGCGCGTTACGAACGAGCGAATGCGTGTTCATTTTCAATGCTCTTGTGTTGTTCTCGACTTACATGTTCTGGTCCTCTTCTGCCTATTATTTTGATATCTTTTACAATAGCTTTCTCCAATACAGCTAGTCTATCATCTGGGATATCACTGATCCTTAATGATCCGGAAGATGCTGTTGACAGAACACGAGCGCAATCCAGAGCAACGTTTCCGTTACCAACAATGACCACATTTGAAGTAGTCAAATCAGGAGTTGGAGCGTTTGGTACTCCATTGTACCATCCAACAAATTCAGAACCTGATATCACATTTTTCGAATCGCTGCCCGGGACTCCCAGTTGTCTTGTTTTGTACGACCCGTACGCAAGAAGCACAGCATCATAACCACGAGTTAATTCATCAAACGTTATATCACGGCCAATACTTAAAATTTTATAGAATTGAGAGGCAATGCGTCGAAAACCCACTTGACATTACAGAAGAGTTTCAGCCTGTCGCGGTTTTTCTCAAACATTGCATCGAACGTGTTAATTACATTTTTGACCTGCAAAAGGATCTAATTGGAACAGAAATGAAGATTAGTTTGATTAACTTCTTGGTGATCTGGGGCTACTCCGTATCGAACCAATCCAAACGGAACAGGAGAATATTCGAAAACATCCACAGAAAAGTTGCTTTTGCGAAGCAAACCGTTGCAAGCAAACATCCCTGAATCCAACTGTTGTTTAGAGACATCTGTTTAGTTTTTGAATACCTGCAGGACCCGATCCAACGATGGCCAGTCTTGGTTTGGATGAGAATTTTCTCGATTTAGAAGCGCATTGCGCATGTCCTATCCTACGTATCAAATATTTTGCGAACATCTTTAAGATATGAAATTTATGTATTGATTCCGTGTTCAAATGTAAAAAGTAAGGAGATACCCAAAGATCAGAAGCAATAGAACATAGGTGATGCATTCATGTTTTCAAAATTGCTCTTGTAGAACGCGATGTACAAAAAAAATAGGCCCGAAGTGACGGAATGATAATTTATGAGACAGCACGATAAAGATGAACATGCACAGCAGACACGAATCGTTGACGGGTCTCGCTTTGGTCGAGATCCAGAAGGGATACAATGTCATCGGTGCATTGGACAGTTGATGTTTGAATATCCGACTTCACACTTCCTCCAAATTTTCTTTCCACCTCCATGGCAAACACTAATGCTTTGTTGACGGAGGCACCCATACCATGAATGAAAACTTCGTCGAACGCATTGTTTAGCAATTCTTCGACTGTTTTCGATTGAGATTCGACGTTAGTTTTCCTGGAGTAGATTACATTGATATCAATATAATTTATTATGCTCACCGAGTGATATAAATATGGTTCGGATCAGCACTAGGCTTAGTTGGTGGTCTTCGTTTCAGTTCGTTTGTTTTGTCATCGACCCGTTTTGAAGGAGTGGTTGACATACGGATAGACATGATTTTAGAGGAACAACACGACAAATGCCATGCAGAAGCAACTTATAGACACCCAAGGACTGAGACGTTCTCCGATTCGGGCGCACTTCCAGAACACCCCCAGAAGTCTGAAAACAAATGTTTAACCGCGAAGAAATAAAAAAATCTCACCCCTCCTTATTCCTGTCAATTATTCTCGGTGCGAATGCTCTGATGTAAGCGCAAGTGCAGATGAGAAGTAGGATAACTGATATAAGGCTTTGGAAATTGAAGATGGCCGACTGAAAACTATTTGTCGATAATGTTCTAGATATGTGAAAAATACCAGTTTTGCTCGCTTTGCGACCAAATATGGTGCCTGTGAATAGAAGTTTATAACGAATAAAAAGTATTGAAGAATACAAAATCACTCGAACAGCGAACAATCGCCACAAGCCAAGTGCTTCTTGTTTAAAGGGACACGGCATTTCGCGGCAGCTGGGTCTCGCAACGCGGTCGCCCTCAACAGTAGGCCATCGAGAGAGAAAACTGCATTTTTCTCTTTTTTTAGCGATTTTCCTACGATTTTTTCGGCTAATTTTTGAAACATAAGGCCGTTGATATAGATATTCTGAACCAGAAAAAAATTCTGATTCCGGCAGTATATTATAGTGAGCGAATCTTCGTAAATTTTATTTTTCTATGTTTCCCTCGTTCCTTACGTTTTTTTTAACGAGTCATCGTGGAAATAATGATTTTCAGGTAATATGCGTTACGTTTCGGCTTACTTGCTCGCCGTCCTCGGAGGAAACGCCAACCCAAAGGTGATTTAGACTTCTACCATAATAAAATTCAGAATGTATAACTAAAATTTCACATTCAGGTTGACGACCTCAAGAACATCCTCAGCGCTGTCGGAGTTGACGCCGATGCCGAGACCGCTAAGCTCGTTGTCTCCAGACTTCAAGGAAAGACCATCGAGGAGCTCATCGCCGAGGGATCCGCCGGACTCGTTTCAGTAAGATTTATTCTATTCGAAGCCTGTTTTCAAAACCGAGAAAAGCGAAAGTGTGGCTTTACTGGTCACACTAGATAGATCTAAAATGAATTCTTCTATTGCCGAACATTGAATTATTGCTGAAAACGATATTGTTTTCCAGGTCTCCGGAGGAGGAGCCCCAGCCGCCGCTTCTGCTGCTCCAGCTGCCGGAGGAGCTGCCCCAGCCGCTGACAGCAAGCCAGCTAAGAAGGAAGAGCCAAAGGAGGAATCCGACGATGATATGGGATTCGGTCTTTTCGATTAAAATCTTTTTATGTTAATAAATTGTTATTGTTTTCCCTCGTTGTTTCTAGTCATGTTTGAGACATTGTATACTTTCCCTTGAACCCGCAAATGTTTTATTGGCAAAATTCCCGATGTTTCCTTGCGCTCCGCTGACAACATGACTTTCGCGCGTTACTTTCCAGTACTTCGGTAGATCAACAGCAAAATTGGGAAAAAATAAATTGTAAAATTTTGATCTCTACAGTGCAAAATTTTGCGCGCGAATTCAAGAAACCATGTTCTCATTGGGGCGCAAGGAAACGTCTGGAATTTCGCTAATAAAAACATTATAAAATCCAAGAAAATCATGCAAATTCGTCAATGTGTTTATGATATCGCACAGACAGATCGCGGAGAGGTGAGAAAGCACGGTTTTCTCATGGGGCTGCGGTAAGCTTTGTTTTGCCAGGTTCTCATCGCAGAATGCGTTAACAGTCGTAAAGTGGTTGCCATTTATTTTTTGGACAACGATCTTAACTGGCAACTAGAAGAGCTTCAAGAAACATACCCAACAGTTGAGTTTAGCTCTGGAGCGCCAACACAATTACCAATGGTAAATATCGCATGAACAGGATTGATAATGATTATTTTTGTTGTAGATTATTCAAGCCATCAACGCATTGGATTGTACTATCGAAATTCGTATGGCTCAGAAAGCAAACACTCCGTTCGCTATGCAAGTTTACAGTGCTATTCAAAAAATCCCCAAAGGAGAGACTCGATCATATACAGATGTAAGTTGAAACCAGTTAATTTCGAATATTTTTTTTACCGATTACAGATTGCTCGAGAAATCGGAAATCCTTCAGCCACGAGAGCAGTTGCTGGAGCCTGTGCTCGGAACAATTTGGCATTTCTTGTCCCATGCCATCGTGTGATCGGTAGCAGTGGAAATCTGTCGGGATACCGTTGGGGAATCGCAAAAAAGAGGGAGCTTCTTCAGGCTGAAGGAGCTGAACTTCGATTTTCTGTAATGTAGATTCCTTAATCTGTATTAATCTTTTAATTGTTGCACTAAGCTGATCCCACTTTTTTCGGTGATTATTTTCCAATAAAAGATCTCGTTCTGTAAAAATTTTGTGAGAGATGTGATAGAATTTTTCCAATCGATGAAAGAAATGGAATTGGAGCCATTATATGTAATAAGATTATTGATGATATGATAATAGTGCCAAAAAGCAGAAGCATTGTTTGGAGTGTTTGAGCACTATACATGAATACGAATTGAAAAGTAGAAAAAAAACTTTTTTTCTTACCATGAAAAACGCTTTAACTCGCAAGTTGGAGAACAAATGAAGGGATCAGTGACTCGTGATCTAGACATAAAATCGAACAACTTTGTGGAATAAAACCTAAAACATACACGGGCGTTCTCATTCTCCTCCCAATGCCCGAATATCCGAAAATCAACGGGCGGTCGTTGAATATACCGCGAAAACTAGGGGTTTATTTCTGAATGGTTCCTCCTAGTTTGAACTGATTCCAATCGGTAAATCTTCATGAAGGCATCAAAATATTCGACTTCATGGAGGAAAAACGCAACTATACAGAAATATGCCATTCTCCCGTTTTTCCAAAATCAACGAGAGGCCTTCGATAAATGGACACAATCGACGTCGATTCCAGAATTCCCCCGGAGCAGAATTTGTTGAACTTGTGATTTTTAGGATTCTCACATGTAAGCACGACTATTCATGGGAAAAACTCAGACTCGTGTTTTCAATTTTCACTCTTTTCTGAAAACCCATTTCACCGGAATCCATGATGAGGCCTTTGAAAATCGGGAAAATATTGAAGGCATTTTCAGAATTGCCCAACAGTCGGAATTCATGATTTTTGGATTTTCGTCAATCTCACATGACCTAGAATCTGTCTATGGAGAGACATTTGAGGGTATCGGTCATTTTTCATTTCTCCTCTACATCTCAAACTTCTGAAAATCAAAGGGAGGTCTTTGAAAATCGGGAAAAAGCGACGTCGATTCCAGAATTCCCCGGGGCGACAGAATTTTCTCAATTTGCGATTTTTGACATTCTTACATGTAAACAAGATTTTCTATAGAAAAAACTCAGAATGGTCATTTCAATTTTCGATCTTGGCCGAACCCTCGAAAATCGAAAATGTTTAGATTGTAAGATTGTGAGATTGGAAATTCCGTTTTTGTTTATTCGAAAAATTCTCAAAACGCTAAACAACGCGCACCCGTCATATGCGTAGTGTCGTTATTGGAAGGTAGTCTTAAAAAAAGGGGGTGGTGGTGGATTTTTTGTCTGACTTGGAGAGAGTGTGCAGAATGAGGAGAGTGCACACACTAAACATAGTGGATGGCGGAACCCGGGAGATGTCGGGACATTCATCACCCGTACCCTTATAATTTGCCTCGCTCCAGAAGGCCAGTGTGAACTCCCGGCGAACCACGTCGTACTATCACCACAATCGGTCCCCGTGACCGATTGTGGCGGTAGTACGGTGGCGGCCACCGGTGGCCGCCACTGGCAAGCGAAGCGTCATGGAAGGTTAGCAACCCGAAGTGACGTGGATGCAGGCGTGTGGAGGGAAGGAACACCCGGAAGCGCGCCGAATCCGGGGATTTTTCTGAATGTGGGGGGCGGGTTTTGCAAAAATTTTTGCGGGGGACCCGGGGGACCCGGGTTGCCCTGGTCGCCCGGGCTGGCTGGGTGAGCCAGGTGGGCAAGCTTGAGATATTTCTCAAAATCCCAAAACGCACTGAAATAGAGCTTATTTCTGAAGAAGAAAGTGACAGTTTTCAGATGGTTTTTGACCATTTGAACTTGTTCCACTTATCAAGTCGTGATCTAGACGTAAAAATAAACAACTTTGTGGAAGAAAAATCCATGCATGTTGCAATTTGTCATTCTCCGCCCAGTGCCAAAAATTGACAAAATCAACGGGAGGCCTTTGAAAATCGGGAAAACCGACGTCGATTCCAGAATCCCCCAACAGTAGGAATTCATGATTTTTGGATAATTGTCAATCTATTGTCAATCTCAGATGATGTGAAAACTGTCTATGGAGAGACATTCGAGGGTATCTGTCATTTTTCATTCTCGGTCCAACGCCCGAAATCTCCAAAACTCAACGGGAGGCCTTTGAAAATCGGGAAAAAGCGACGTCAAATCCAGAAGAATTCCCTAGTTATAGAATTCGCTCAATTTGCGATTTTTGACATTCTTACATGTAAACAAGACATTCTATGGAAACAACTCAGATACGTCATTTCAATTTTCGATCTCGACCCGATCCTCGAAATTCTCACTAATTACGGGAGGCCAGTGAAAATTTGAAGAAACAAAGTGAAGTTCCAAAAAAAAGTTGCGAGTGTATTTTTGGCTGAAACCATGACAACTTCATCACAGCAGTATGCATATTGTTTCCAACGGATGATGTGTGGGTCCTGACGTCATGTGTCAAAAATGGTTCCCCAGGCCATCTGAAGAAAGTCGATTTTTCAAAAATTTTCCACCAAAATCACAATATTGACCCCAAATTTTGAACCAGAATAGCTACAGCAAATCTGAGCATAGATTCGGAATCCTCATAAAATTGCGCATCTTTTGTGCCTAAAATCAAGACAAACGAACGAGTATGAGCAGTTTCTCACTCGAAATCCCAGAATGCGCCGAAAACGAAGTCATTTTGTGAAAATTAAGAAAGTTTGGATGTTCGCAGATTCATGAAAAATTGACCTAGAAACATCAATTTAGGCTTATTTTGAAGCCCAAAAACAGTAGTTTCAGAAGTCAAGCGGGCCACTTGAATTCATCCATCACATTTCAAAATCCACCGCATGATCCCCGAATGTTCAGCCGAACACAGTGGTGAAGGGAGAAAATGAGATATTTCAGATGGTTTTTGATAATTTGAACTTGTTCCACTTGTTGCCTCGTGATCTAGACATGAAATTGAACAACTTTGTGAAATTAAACTCCATACATGCAGCAATTTGTCATTCTTCACCCCACCCCTAAATTCCCAAATTAAACGGGTTGTCGTTGAATATACCGCGAAAAGTGGGTTCATTTCTGAATGGTTCCTCCTAGTTTGAACTGATTTCAATCGGTAAATCTTCATGTAGGCATCAAAATATTCGACTTCATGGAGGAAAAACGCAACTATACAGAAATATGTCATTCTCCCGTTTTTCCAAAATCAACGAGAGGCTTTTGTGAAATGGAGACAATCGACGTCGACTCCAGAATTCCCCCGGAGCAGAATTTGTCGAATTTGTGATTTTTAGGATTCTCACATGTAAGCACGACTATTCATGGAAAAAACCCAGACCCGTGTTTTCAATTTTCACTATTTTCTGAAAACCCATTTCACCGGAATCCATGATGAGGCCTTTGAAAATCGGGAAAATATTGACGTCATTTTCAGAATTGCCCAACAGTCGGAATTCATGATTTTTGGATTTTCGTCAATCTCACATGACCTAGAATCTGTTTATGGAGAGACATTTGAGGGTATCTGCCATTTTTCCTTTCTCCTCTACATCTCAAACTTCTGAAAATCAAAGGGAGGTCTTTGAAAATCGGGAAAAAGCGACGTCGATTCCAGAATTCCCCGGGGCGACAGAATTTTCTCAATTTGCGATTTTTGACATTCTTACATGTAAACAAGATTTTCTATAGAAAAAACTCAGAATGGTCATTTCAATTTTCGATCTTGGCCGAACCCTCGAAAATCGAAAATGTTTAGATTGTAAGATTGTGAGATTGGAAATTCCGTTTTTGTTTATTCGAAAAATTCTCAAAACGCTAAACAACGCGCACCCGTCATATGCGTAGTGTCGTTATTGGAAGGTAGTCTTAAAAAAAGGGGGTGGTGGTGGATTTTTTGTCTGACTTGGAGAGAGTGTGCAGAATGAGGAGAGTGCACACACTAAACATAGTGGATGGCGGAACCCGGGAGATGTCGGGACATTCATCACCCGTACCCTTATAATTTGCCTCGCTCCAGAAGGCCAGTGTGAACTCCCGGCGAACCACGTCGTACTATCACCACAATCGGTCCCCGTGACCGATTGTGGCGGTAGTACGGTGGCGGCCACCGGTGGCCGCCACTGGCAAGCGAAGCGTCATGGAAGGTTAGCAACCCGAAGTGACGTGGATGCAGGCGTGTGGAGGGAAGGAACACCCGGAAGCGCGCCGAATCCGGGGATTTTTCTGAATGTGGGGGGCGGGTTTTGCAAAAATTTTTGCGGGGGACCCGGGGGACCCGGGTTGCCCTGGTCGCCCGGGCTGGCTGGGTGAGCCAGGTGGGCAAGCTTGAGATATTTCTCAAAATCCCAAAACGCACTGAAATAGAGCTTATTTCTGAAGAAGAAAGTGACAGTTTTCAGATGGTTTTTGACCATTTGAACTTGTTCCACTTATCAAGTCGTGATCTAGACGTAAAAATAAACAACTTTGTGGAAGAAAAATCCATGCATGTTGCAATTTGTCATTCTCCGCCCAGTGCCAAAAATTGACAAAATCAACGGGAGGCCTTTGAAAATCGGGAAAACCGACGTCGATTCCAGAATCCCCCAACAGTAGGAATTCATGATTTTTGGATAATTGTCAATCTATTGTCAATCTCAGATGATGTGAAAACTGTCTATGGAGAGACATTCGAGGGTATCTGTCATTTTTCATTCTCGGTCCAACGCCCGAAATCTCCAAAACTCAACGGGAGGCCTTTGAAAATCGGGAAAAAGCGACGTCAAATCCAGAAGAATTCCCTAGTTATAGAATTCGCTCAATTTGCGATTTTTGACATTCTTACATGTAAACAAGACATTCTATGGAAACAACTCAGATACGTCATTTCAATTTTCGATCTCGACCCGATCCTCGAAATTCTCACTAATTACGGGAGGCCAGTGAAAATTTGAAGAAACAAAGTGAAGTTCCAAAAAAAAGTTGCGAGTGTATTTTTGGCTGAAACCATGACAACTTCATCACAGCAGTATGCATATTGTTTCCAACGGATGATGTGTGGGTCCTGACGTCATGTGTCAAAAATGGTTCCCCAGGCCATCTGAAGAAAGTCGATTTTTCAAAAATTTTCCACCAAAATCACAATATTGACCCCAAATTTTGAACCAGAATAGCTACAGCAAATCTGAGCATAGATTCGGAATCCTCATAAAATTGCGCATCTTTTGTGCCTAAAATCAAGACAAACGAACGAGTATGAGCAGTTTCTCACTCGAAATCCCAGAATGCGCCGAAAACGAAGTCATTTTGTGAAAATTAAGAAAGTTTGGATGTTCGCAGATTCATGAAAAATTGACCTAGAAACATCAATTTAGGCTTATTTTGAAGCCCAAAAACAGTAGTTTCAGAAGTCAAGCGGGCCACTTGAATTCATCCATCACATTTCAAAATCCACCGCATGATCCCCGAATGTTCAGCCGAACACAGTGGTGAAGGGAGAAAATGAGATATTTCAGATGGTTTTTGATAATTTGAACTTGTTCCACTTGTTGCCTCGTGATCTAGACATGAAATTGAACAACTTTGTGAAATTAAACTCCATACATGCAGCAATTTGTCATTCTTCACCCCACCCCTAAATTCCCAAATTAAACGGGTTGTCGTTGAATATACCGCGAAAAGTGGGTTCATTTCTGAATGGTTCCTCCTAGTTTGAACTGATTTCAATCGGTAAATCTTCATGTAGGCATCAAAATATTCGACTTCATGGAGGAAAAACGCAACTATACAGAAATATGTCATTCTCCCGTTTTTCCAAAATCAACGAGAGGCTTTTGTGAAATGGAGACAATCGACGTCGACTCCAGAATTCCCCCGGAGCAGAATTTGTCGAATTTGTGATTTTTAGGATTCTCACATGTAAGCACGACTATTCATGGAAAAAACCCAGACCCGTGTTTTCAATTTTCACTATTTTCTGAAAACCCATTTCACCGGAATCCATGATGAGGCCTTTGAAAATCGGGAAAATATTGACGTCATTTTCAGAATTGCCCAACAGTCGGAATTCATGATTTTTGGATTTTCGTCAATCTCACATGACCTAGAATCTGTTTATGGAGAGACATTTGAGGGTATCTGCCATTTTTCCTTTCACCTCTACATCTCAAACTTCCAAAAATCAACGGGAGGCCTTTGAAAATCGGGAAAAAGCGACGTCGATTCCAGGTCTCCCCGGGGCGACAGAATTTTCTCAATTTGCGATTTTTGACATTCTTACATGTAAACAAGACTTTCTATGGAAAAAACTCAGAATGGTCATTTCAATTTTCGATCTTGACCGAACTCTCGAAAATCGAAAATGTTTAGATTGTAAGATTGTGAGATAGGAAATTCCGTTTCTGTTTATTCGAAAAATTCTCAAAACGCTAAACAACGCGCACTCGTCATATGCGTAGTGTCGTTATTGGAAGGTAGTCTTAAAAAAAGGCCCCCCTCCCATTTTTGTCTGACTTGGAGAGAGTGCGCAGAATGAGGAGAGTGCACACACTAAACATAGTGGATGGCGGAACCCGGGAGGTGTCGGGCGCATCGTGAGGGGTACCTATATAATTTGCCTCGCTCCAGAAGGCCAGTGTGAACTCCCGGCGAACCACGTCGTACTATCAAAGCAAATGGTCCCTAGGACCGTTTGTGGCGGTAGTACGGTGGCGGCCACCGGTGGCCGCCACTGGCAAGCGAAGCGTCATGGAAGGTTAGCAACCCGAAGTGACGTGGATGCAGGCGTGTGGAGGGAAGGAACACCCGGAAGCGCGCCGAATCCGGGGATTTTTCTGAATGTGGGGGGCGGGTTTTGCAAAAATTTTTGCGGGGGCCCGGGGGACCCGGGTTGCCCGGGTCGCCCGGGCTGGCCGGGTGAGCCGGCGAGCGCGGGCGCAGGTGGGCAAGCTTGAGATATTTCTCAAAATCCCAAAACGCACTGAAATAGAGCTTATTTCTGAAGAAGAAAGTGACAGTTTTCAGATGGTTTTTGACCATTTGAACTTGTTCCACTTATCAAGTCGTGATCTAGACGTAAAAATAAACAACTTTGTGGAAGAAAAATCCATGCATGTTGCAATTTGTCATTCTCCGCCCAGTGCCAAAAATTGACAAAATCAACGGGAGGCCTTTGAAAATCGGGAAAACCGACGTCGATTCCAGAATCCCCCAACAGTAGGAATTCATGATTTTTGGATAATTGTCAATCTATTGTCAATCTCAGATGATGTGAAAACTGTCTATGGAGAGACATTCGAGGGTATCTGTCATTTTTCATTCTCGGTCCAACGCCCGAAATCTCCAAAACTCAACGGGAGGCCTTTGAAAATCGGGAAAAAGCGACGTCAAATCCAGAAGAATTCCCTAGTTATAGAATTCGCTCAATTTGCGATTTTTGACATTCTTACATGTAAACAAGACATTCTATGGAAACAACTCAGATACGTCATTTCAATTTTCGATCTCGACCCGATCCTCGAAATTCTCACTAATTACGGGAGGCCAGTGAAAATTTGAAGAAACAAAGTGAAGTTCCAAAAAAAAGTTGCGAGTGTATTTTTGGCTGAAACCATGACAACTTCATCACAGCAGTATGCATATTGTTTCCAACGGATGATGTGTGGGTCCTGACGTCATGTGTCAAAAATGGTTCCCCAGGCCATCTGAAGAAAGTCGATTTTTCAAAAATTTTCCACCAAAATCACAATATTGACCCCAAATTTTGAACCAGAATAGCTACAGCAAATCTGAGCATAGATTCGGAATCCTCATAAAATTGCGCATCTTTTGTGCCTAAAATCAAGACAAACGAACGAGTATGAGCAGTTTCTCACTCGAAATCCCAGAATGCGCCGAAAACGAAGTCATTTTGTGAAAATTAAGAAAGTTTGGATGTTCGCAGATTCATGAAAAATTGACCTAGAAACATCAATTTAGGCTTATTTTGAAGCCCAAAAACAGTAGTTTCAGAAGTCAAGCGGGCCACTTGAATTCATCCATCACATTTCAAAATCCACCGCATGATCCCCGAATGTTCAGCCGAACACAGTGGTGAAGGGAGAAAATGAGATATTTCAGATGGTTTTTGATAATTTGAACTTGTTCCACTTGTTGCCTCGTGATCTAGACATGAAATTGAACAACTTTGTGAAATTAAACTCCATACATGCAGCAATTTGTCATTCTTCACCCCACCCCTAAATTCCCAAATTAAACGGGTTGTCGTTGAATATACCGCGAAAAGTGGGTTCATTTCTGAATGGTTCCTCCTAGTTTGAACTGATTTCAATCGGTAAATCTTCATGTAGGCATCAAAATATTCGACTTCATGGAGGAAAAACGCAACTATACAGAAATATGTCATTCTCCCGTTTTTCCAAAATCAACGAGAGGCTTTTGTGAAATGGAGACAATCGACGTCGACTCCAGAATTCCCCCGGAGCAGAATTTGTCGAATTTGTGATTTTTAGGATTCTCACATGTAAGCACGACTATTCATGGAAAAAACCCAGACCCGTGTTTTCAATTTTCACTATTTTCTGAAAACCCATTTCACCGGAATCCATGATGAGGCCTTTGAAAATCGGGAAAATATTGACGTCATTTTCAGAATTGCCCAACAGTCGGAATTCATGATTTTTGGATTTTCGTCAATCTCACATGACCTAGAATCTGTTTATGGAGAGACATTTGAGGGTATCTGCCATTTTTCCTTTCACCTCTACATCTCAAACTTCCAAAAATCAACGGGAGGCCTTTGAAAATCGGGAAAAAGCGACGTCGATTCCAGGTCTCCCCGGGGCGACAGAATTTTCTCAATTTGCGATTTTTGACATTCTTACATGTAAACAAGACTTTCTATGGAAAAAAACTCAGAATGGTCATTTCAATTTTCGATCTTGACCGAACTCTCGAAAATCGAAAATGTTTAGATTGTAAGATTGTGAGATAGGAAATTCCGTTTCTGTTTATTCGAAAAATTCTCAAAACGCTAAACAACGCGCACTCGTCATATGCGTAGTGTCGTTATTGGAAGGTAGTCTTAAAAAAAGGCCCCCCTCCCATTTTTGTCTGACTTGGAGAGAGTGCGCAGAATGAGGAGAGTGCACACACTAAACATAGTGGATGGCGGAACCCGGGAGGTGTCGGGCGCATCGTGAGGGGTACCTATATAATTTGCCTCGCTCCAGAAGGCCAGTGTGAACTCCCGGCGAACCACGTCGTACTATCAAAGCAAATGGTCCCTAGGACCGTTTGTGGCGGTAGTACGGTGGCGGCCACCGGTGGCCGCCACTGGCAAGCGAAGCGTCATGGAAGGTTAGCAACCCGAAGTGACGTGGATGCAGGCGTGTGGAGGGAAGGAACACCCGGAAGCGCGCCGAATCCGGGGATTTTTCTGAATGTGGGGGGCGGGTTTTGCAAAAATTTTTGCGGGGGCCCGGGGGACCCGGGTTGCCCGGGTCGCCCGGGCTGGCCGGGTGAGCCGGCGAGCGCGGGCGCAGGTGGGCAAGCTTGAGATATTTCTCAAAATCCCAAAACGCACTGAAATAGAGCTTATTTCTGAAGAAGAAAGTGACAGTTTTCAGATGGTTTTTGACCATTTGAACTTGTTCCACTTATCAAGTCGTGATCTAGACGTAAAAATAAACAACTTTGTGGAAGAAAAATCCATGCATGTTGCAATTTGTCATTCTCCGCCCAGTGCCAAAAATTGACAAAATCAACGGGAGGCCTTTGAAAATCGGGAAAACCGACGTCGATTCCAGAATCCCCCAACAGTAGGAATTCATGATTTTTGGATAATTGTCAATCTATTGTCAATCTCAGATGATGTGAAAACTGTCTATGGAGAGACATTCGAGGGTATCTGTCATTTTTCATTCTCGGTCCAACGCCCGAAATCTCCAAAACTCAACGGGAGGCCTTTGAAAATCGGGAAAAAGCGACGTCAAATCCAGAAGAATTCCCTAGTTATAGAATTCGCTCAATTTGCGATTTTTGACATTCTTACATGTAAACAAGACATTCTATGGAAACAACTCAGATACGTCATTTCAATTTTCGATCTCGACCCGATCCTCGAAATTCTCACTAATTACGGGAGGCCAGTGAAAATTTGAAGAAACAAAGTGAAGTTCCAAAAAAAAGTTGCGAGTGTATTTTTGGCTGAAACCATGACAACTTCATCACAGCAGTATGCATATTGTTTCCAACGGATGATGTGTGGGTCCTGACGTCATGTGTCAAAAATGGTTCCCCAGGCCATCTGAAGAAAGTCGATTTTTCAAAAATTTTCCACCAAAATCACAATATTGACCCCAAATTTTGAACCAGAATAGCTACAGCAAATCTGAGCATAGATTCGGAATCCTCATAAAATTGCGCATCTTTTGTGCCTAAAATCAAGACAAACGAACGAGTATGAGCAGTTTCTCACTCGAAATCCCAGAATGCGCCGAAAACGAAGTCATTTTGTGAAAATTAAGAAAGTTTGGATGTTCGCAGATTCATGAAAAATTGACCTAGAAACATCAATTTAGGCTTATTTTGAAGCCCAAAAACAGTAGTTTCAGAAGTCAAGCGGGCCACTTGAATTCATCCATCACATTTCAAAATCCACCGCATGATCCCCGAATGTTCAGCCGAACACAGTGGTGAAGGGAGAAAATGAGATATTTCAGATGGTTTTTGATAATTTGAACTTGTTCCACTTGTTGCCTCGTGATCTAGACATGAAATTGAACAACTTTGTGAAATTAAACTCCATACATGCAGCAATTTGTCATTCTTCACCCCACCCCTAAATTCCCAAATTAAACGGGTTGTCGTTGAATATACCGCGAAAAGTGGGTTCATTTCTGAATGGTTCCTCCTAGTTTGAACTGATTTCAATCGGTAAATCTTCATGTAGGCATCAAAATATTCGACTTCATGGAGGAAAAACGCAACTATACAGAAATATGTCATTCTCCCGTTTTTCCAAAATCAACGAGAGGCTTTTGTGAAATGGAGACAATCGACGTCGACTCCAGAATTCCCCCGGAGCAGAATTTGTCGAATTTGTGATTTTTAGGATTCTCACATGTAAGCACGACTATTCATGGAAAAAACCCAGACCCGTGTTTTCAATTTTCACTATTTTCTGAAAACCCATTTCACCGGAATCCATGATGAGGCCTTTGAAAATCGGGAAAATATTGACGTCATTTTCAGAATTGCCCAACAGTCGGAATTCATGATTTTTGGATTTTCGTCAATCTCACATGACCTAGAATCTGTTTATGGAGAGACATTTGAGGGTATCTGCCATTTTTCCTTTCACCTCTACATCTCAAACTTCCAAAAATCAACGGGAGGCCTTTGAAAATCGGGAAAAAGCGACGTCGATTCCAGGTCTCCCCGGGGCGACAGAATTTTCTCAATTTGCGATTTTTGACATTCTTACATGTAAACAAGACTTTCTATGGAAAAAACTCAGAATGGTCATTTCAATTTTCGATCTTGACCGAACTCTCGAAAATCGAAAATGTTTAGATTGTAAGATTGTGAGATAGGAAATTCCGTTTCTGTTTATTCGAAAAATTCTCAAAACGCTAAACAACGCGCACTCGTCATATGCGTAGTGTCGTTATTGGAAGGTAGTCTTAAAAAAAGGCCCCCCTCCCATTTTTGTCTGACTTGGAGAGAGTGCGCAGAATGAGGAGAGTGCACACACTAAACATAGTGGATGGCGGAACCCGGGAGGTGTCGGGCGCATCGTGAGGGGTACCTATATAATTTGCCTCGCTCCAGAAGGCCAGTGTGAACTCCCGGCGAACCACGTCGTACTATCAAAGCAAATGGTCCCTAGGACCGTTTGTGGCGGTAGTACGGTGGCGGCCACCGGTGGCCGCCACTGGCAAGCGAAGCGTCATGGAAGGTTAGCAACCCGAAGTGACGTGGATGCAGGCGTGTGGAGGGAAGGAACACCCGGAAGCGCGCCGAATCCGGGGATTTTTCTGAATGTGGGGGGCGGGTTTTGCAAAAATTTTTGCGGGGGCCCGGGGGACCCGGGTTGCCCGGGTCGCCCGGGCTGGCCGGGTGAGCCGGCGAGCGCGGGCGCAGGTGGGCAAGCTTGAGATATTTCTCAAAATCCCAAAACGCACTGAAATAGAGCTTATTTCTGAAGAAGAAAGTGACAGTTTTCAGATGGTTTTTGACCATTTGAACTTGTTCCACTTATCAAGTCGTGATCTAGACGTAAAAATAAACAACTTTGTGGAAGAAAAATCCATGCATGTTGCAATTTGTCATTCTCCGCCCAGTGCCAAAAATTGACAAAATCAACGGGAGGCCTTTGAAAATCGGGAAAACCGACGTCGATTCCAGAATCCCCCAACAGTAGGAATTCATGATTTTTGGATAATTGTCAATCTCAGATGATGTGAAAACTGTCTATGGAGAGACATTCGAGGGTATCTGTCATTTTTCATTCTCGGTCCAACGCCCGAAATCTCCAAAACTCAACGGGAGGCCTTTGAAAATCGGGAAAAAGCGACGTCAAATCCAGAAGAATTCCCTAGTTATAGAATTCGCTCAATTTGCGATTTTTGACATTCTTACATGTAAACAAGACATTCTATGGAAACAACTCAGATACGTCATTTCAATTTTCGATCTCGACCCGATCCTCGAAATTCTCACTAATTACGGGAGGCCAGTGAAAATTTGAAGAAACAAAGTGAAGTTCCAAAAAAAAGTTGCGAGTGTATTTTTGGCTGAAACCATGACAACTTCATCACAGCAGTATGCATATTGTTTCCAACGGATGATGTGTGGGTCCTGACGTCATGTGTCAAAAATGGTTCCCCAGGCCATCTGAAGAAAGTCGATTTTTCAAAAATTTTCCACCAAAATCACAATATTGACCCCAAATTTTGAACCAGAATAGCTACAGCAAATCTGAGCATAGATTCGGAATCCTCATAAAATTGCGCATCTTTTGTGCCTAAAATCAAGACAAACGAACGAGTATGAGCAGTTTCTCACTCGAAATCCCAGAATGCGCCGAAAACGAAGTCATTTTGTGAAAATTAAGAAAGTTTGGATGTTCGCAGATTCATGAAAAATTGACCTAGAAACATCAATTTAGGCTTATTTTGAAGCCCAAAAACAGTAGTTTCAGAAGTCAAGCGGGCCACTTGAATTCATCCATCACATTTCAAAATCCACCGCATGATCCCCGAATGTTCAGCCGAACACAGTGGTGAAGGGAGAAAATGAGATATTTCAGATGGTTTTTGATAATTTGAACTTGTTCCACTTGTTGCCTCGTGATCTAGACATGAAATTGAACAACTTTGTGAAATTAAACTCCATACATGCAGCAATTTGTCATTCTTCACCCCACCCCTAAATTCCCAAATTAAACGGGTTGTCGTTGAATATACCGCGAAAAGTGGGTTCATTTCTGAATGGTTCCTCCTAGTTTGAACTGATTTCAATCGGTAAATCTTCATGTAGGCATCAAAATATTCGACTTCATGGAGGAAAAACGCAACTATACAGAAATATGTCATTCTCCCGTTTTTCCAAAATCAACGAGAGGCTTTTGTGAAATGGAGACAATCGACGTCGACTCCAGAATTCCCCCGGAGCAGAATTTGTCGAATTTGTGATTTTTAGGATTCTCACATGTAAGCACGACTATTCATGGAAAAAACCCAGACCCGTGTTTTCAATTTTCACTATTTTCTGAAAACCCATTTCACCGGAATCCATGATGAGGCCTTTGAAAATCGGGAAAATATTGACGTCATTTTCAGAATTGCCCAACAGTCGGAATTCATGATTTTTGGATTTTCGTCAATCTCACATGACCTAGAATCTGTTTATGGAGAGACATTTGAGGGTATCTGCCATTTTTCCTTTCACCTCTACATCTCAAACTTCCAAAAATCAACGGGAGGCCTTTGAAAATCGGGAAAAAGCGACGTCGATTCCAGGTCTCCCCGGGGCGACAGAATTTTCTCAATTTGCGATTTTTGACATTCTTACATGTAAACAAGACTTTCTATGGAAAAAACTCAGAATGGTCATTTCAATTTTCGATCTTGACCGAACTCTCGAAAATCGAAAATGTTTAGATTGTAAGATTGTGAGATAGGAAATTCCGTTTCTGTTTATTCGAAAAATTCTCAAAACGCTAAACAACGCGCACTCGTCATATGCGTAGTGTCGTTATTGGAAGGTAGTCTTAAAAAAAGGCCCCCCTCCCATTTTTGTCTGACTTGGAGAGAGTGCGCAGAATGAGGAGAGTGCACACACTAAACATAGTGGATGGCGGAACCCGGGAGGTGTCGGGCGCATCGTGAGGGGTACCTATATAATTTGCCTCGCTCCAGAAGGCCAGTGTGAACTCCCGGCGAACCACGTCGTACTATCAAAGCAAATGGTCCCTAGGACCGTTTGTGGCGGTAGTACGGTGGCGGCCACCGGTGGCCGCCACTGGCAAGCGAAGCGTCATGGAAGGTTAGCAACCCGAAGTGACGTGGATGCAGGCGTGTGGAGGGAAGGAACACCCGGAAGCGCGCCGAATCCGGGGATTTTTCTGAATGTGGGGGGCGGGTTTTGCAAAAATTTTTGCGGGGGCCCGGGGGACCCGGGTTGCCCGGGTCGCCCGGGCTGGCCGGGTGAGCCGGCGAGCGCGGGCGCAGGTGGGCAAGCTTGAGATATTTCTCAAAATCCCAAAACGCACTGAAATAGAGCTTATTTCTGAAGAAGAAAGTGACAGTTTTCAGATGGTTTTTGACCATTTGAACTTGTTCCACTTATCAAGTCGTGATCTAGACGTAAAAATAAACAACTTTGTGGAAGAAAAATCCATGCATGTTGCAATTTGTCATTCTCCGCCCAGTGCCAAAAATTGACAAAATCAACGGGAGGCCTTTGAAAATCGGGAAAAACCGACGTCGATTCCAGAATCCCCCAACAGTAGGAATTCATGATTTTTGGATAATTGTCAATCTCAGATGATGTGAAAACTGTCTATGGAGAGACATTCGAGGGTATCTGTCATTTTTCATTCTCGGTCCAACGCCCGAAATCTCCAAAACTCAACGGGAGGCCTTTGAAAATCGGGAAAAAGCGACGTCAAATCCAGAAGAATTCCCTAGTTATAGAATTCGCTCAATTTGCGATTTTTGACATTCTTACATGTAAACAAGACATTCTATGGAAACAACTCAGATACGTCATTTCAATTTTCGATCTCGACCCGATCCTCGAAATTCTCACTAATTACGGGAGGCCAGTGAAAATTTGAAGAAACAAAGTGAAGTTCCAAAAAAAAGTTGCGAGTGTTTGAGAATTGACGATATGTTCAAGTAACTGAAGTTATCAGCTGTTGTATCCAATAATTAAATTGAGATCCCTAAAATTATTAACCAAGAAGAAAGATAAAAGTTTTACTTGTATTCTGGAGTGAGAGTAGAGCGTTGGTTTTGGGATTTGTGGGACTCTTGATTGGTTGGGATTCTGAATTCGGGAATTTCAACATCTTGTAGACATCTATCTTTCATATTTTGAATTTCATCTTACTCTGGAGAAAACACTTTATAGCTCAACAGCTACAATCGCGTCTTCTAGAACGAAAAAAACTGTACCATACTGTAGAACGTTTTCAATTATCCCATTTTCCTTTTTTTTCACAGTAGTCCATGATCTGAAGTAATGACCATCGTTTGATTCTAAAAATGTAATCACCTTCGACAATCTATATAAAAATAATCTGGGAATTTTAGACATTCTCCAAAATTATTTCGCCGGGTCCAAAAATAATTCTTTCTCGTCATCTCGAAGAACTTCGAAATCTTTTGCGGAAGAACCACAGTGTGTATCTCATACACACATCCATCATTCCAGAGGAACTTTTTTTTTCTAATTGATCCTGATTCGGCTATTTTCGTGACCTGTTCCTTTGTGATTGGTTTGATGAAAACTTGGACTGTTTATGCTTTTCACAATTGTTTATGTACATTCATAATTAGAATAACACAGTAATAAAATTATCTAATACTTTTTCCGTCTCTTGCTCGCAGCGGCTGTTCTCTTCGCTGCTGCTTCCGCCTCTCGATTTGCCTTCTGAGCCTTCTCCTCTTCTTCTTTTTTCGCAACTTGATGAGTCCCTTCGTGATGTCGTTCGAGAACCATCTCAAAATACTTTTTCCTAGTCTCTATCGATGCACTCGTCCATTCCTCTTTTATATCCATTTTTCGCACTTTCTTGATTTTTGGGCTGATCAAATCGCAGTTTTGATCATCGAGATCAACAGGACGATTCCCCATCTGAAAAATATAAAGTCTTAACATTAGGGTAGGCAGGGAAACTTCTATAAGAATATCTATCAAGGGGTTCGTTTGACAATTTATATACGGAATTATATCTACCATTTTTGATCTCTGACTGTATTTAGGATCTCCTGAGAACTCATTATTTTCTCTCGACATCCGGAGCCAAGATGTTCAACCATATAGTTCAAAACAAACAATTTCAGTACTGAATTCGTTATACTAGAAGGTCATCATTTCGAATTCTAGACTATTTCATGAATTGAAATTGTGTTTTGTTAGGCCACCCGAATAAACCTGAATACTCTTTCATTTTTTGAAGGAAAACAGTTTCTACAATTTTCAGCCTGTATGGCTTTAAAATTTTTTAAACTTTTTTCTTCAGAAATTCGATGAACGATATCTTCTCATAAGTTTTCGTGTCCTGACGAAATTTCTACTTTGGAAACGGCCTACAACTTGGAAAACTATCCCTCCAACATCACTAAATTTGTTTGAAGAATTTCCGGATATTCATGCTCAAATGGACCATTGTTAAATGTGGCTTGCCAATTATCAATCGATATTATAAATTCACTTTGCATGTATCGAAATTTTAAAAATCTGACTTCGAAAATTCCAATAATATCAGAAAACAATCTAAAAACCATATACTGCGATCCATCTCACTTTTAAATCGATACTACTTCGCACGCAGTCAACTGGAGCAGTATTGCCTTCTTCCATCGAGAGACGACTTTCCACACCAAAAAATCGGAAATCCTTTGAGATGAGCATTGGATAACAGAAAAAGAAACCAAACAGGAACCATATATTCATTCAATAAGAAAATTAGTAACTAATTCACAGAAAGTGCTCTACAAAATATACTTAAAATAATGACCAGATTCTAGCCATGCAATTATTTCACAATAGAACGATTATTTCTGTTCCGTGTTGCGGCTTCGAAGGACTGGTCGATTGGTTTCTCGGTTTCCCTTTGAGAGCCGTGAAATCTCGGACCGCTGCTGCTTGATAGTCTCCTCTAGCTCGGCTTTCTCGCGACGGAGCTTCTCCACGTAGTTCAACTGAAATGTTTCGTTGAAAAGAGAATTGGATTAATTTTTATTACCCTATTTTGTTTGCACCCGAGTTGGCCTGTTATCATCATGCTGTCTTCTTGATGTTGCTTCTCGTAATAGTCTTTCATCTCCTTCAGCTCACGAATTTCGTTATCTTTCGCGAGGAGACTAGTTTCCATTTGATGCATGCTCTCGCGTCGGATCTTCTCTTCGGTCTTCTTCAAAGCGTCGACCTTCAACTCATTGAAATGTCTGGAAATAAACACTTTAGTCTATGCCGCATAAGAACAAATATCTTACTTTTCCATGTCGGCCATTTTAACTTCAAACTTCTTTTGCTCCTCAGACTTATGCTTCTTGTATCTTGCTTCTTGTTCCTTGAGACTCTTTTCCGTCAATTCTAAGGACTCCTTGAGTGACTTGATTTCTTGATCCTTTCTTGCTTTGGCATTTTTAATATCCTTTAGGTTATTGTCTATTTGTGCCTGCATCTGTAGCTTCATATCTTCTACCATCTTCTGTAAATCAAAGAGTAAGAAAACCAAGTAAAAGTGTTCATAGTAACCTTCATGTGCTCTTCGTTCTCCTTCGATTCTTCGAGCCTTCGCTTCAAAGAATTGTAATTTGAGAGAGCCTCCACATTCTCATCAAGCTTCGCTCCTTGCTGGGCAATGACATCGGCCTTCTTGATGATTTCTTGCTCAAGATTGTTAACAAGATCCGCTCTGTTCTTCAGCTCCTCCTCTTTCTCTTGAACTTTCTGCTGGAGGAAAGATGCCATATCGGACTTAGCTTGAAGGTCATTCTGGAGTTGACTTATAGCAGTATCGGAACTCTCTTTGAGGTTCTTGTTGTCGTTGGAGAGCGATTCAGACTGTTCTGACAATTGCTTCTGCAACGCGGTGATTTTGGCCGACATATCCTGTTGAAGTATCTCCATCTGCTGTGCCAGAGATTCATTTTCTTGTTGCAGAACGACATTCAACTTTCTTTGAGACTCTGACGAATCGGCGTTTGACTTTGAAAGTGCGTCAAGTTGATCATGTAGCTTGCTCTCGTTTGACTTGTAATACTTGGTCAACTCTGGAAAATCAACTAGAGTTCTGATTAAACTATATTAAAGACTTGCCTTCTATCTCCTTTCCCATTTTCTCCTCTACGTCCTTCTTGCTTTCCTTAAGGCTTTTGGTATCCCTCTCCAGAATGCTGATTCTGGTTAAGAGGCGATTGAGCGCTTCTTTGTTGTTCTTAACCTGGTCTTCAAGAGTATTGATATACCCGTTAGCAGCTTCGAGATCTTTTTCCAACTCGGACTTCCTGAATTAAAATATTTTTTTATATCTAGAGAAAGTAAAAACAAACATTCTCTCCAGGGCGGCGATCGACTCTGCATACTTCCTCTCCGTTTCATACTCTTTCTCCTTGGCTGCCTCCAACTTGCTCTCCAACGATTGTTTCTCGGATTCCAACATGGAAATTCTCGTGTCGGCTTCTTCGAGACGTTCAGAGATATTCTCTTCGTCAGCCTGATTCGCCAAACGAGAGAGAGAAGGTCTGTATTGAGTCTCACGTCTACTGGGTCTCGAACTGTTCCGACGTCCTTTAGCGTCGGGAGTCTGCATCAGGAGAGTTGTGTTGAGATTTTGTTGGAACTTGTCGCGAAGAGTATCGAGTTCCTGTTGAAGTTGGTGACATCTCTTCTCACTGGCTTCTTTTTCGAGTTTGAGCTGAAAAGGATAGTTTGTGAGCAAATCTGCAGCAAAGTTAGTACAAACCGTTTCGATAGAAGACTCGGAAGATGAGACTTCCAAAATTCGCTTTTCGATCGTCTCCATTGATTCTCCGTTTCCATCGCCAACCAAGTACTTGACAAGTCCCAACTTGTACTTTGCTCGAAGATCGCTGTTTTCCGTCTTCAACAAGTCGTTTTCTGCAGTGAGACGATGCTGGAGTTGTTCGGCGGCGTCCAACTTCTTCTCAAACTCTTCTCGCGCCTTAGCACGTGCCTCGTCAACCTCTCTTCTCAACTCCTGAATGGCTTTCTTGTAGCTGTTCTCTTGATCGCCAGTCATCACTTCGTTTCTTGTAACATTGTTCTTGATCAGCGTACAGGATTGGGCGAAAAGCAAAGTTGACGAAGTTTCGGCCAGAAAGTCGCGATCAGGATGCATGTTGACGATGACTGCAGTTTTCGAGTTTCCTCCAAGCGAGTTCTTCAGGATATGAGTCAGATGCGAGTCTCGGAAAGGAACAAATGTTTGTCCTGGCTTTGGACTGGCGAGGATCCGAATGCAACGTCCCAACACTGTGAGAGACGAGTTGATATTAGTCGCTTCTTTCAGACGATCTCCAGTTGCTTTGGTATGAGACTGACGCTCGGATCCGGCGAGATCGACAAGATTCAATGTCGAAGTTCTCTCCTTAACAAGATCTCCGGTGACTTCCACTGTTTTGATCTTGATGATGAGCAGTGCGTGTGATCTTGAAGACTCGTTGTTCATAGCCGTTGAACCAGTACTCCTCGACTGCCATCCTCTCTGAACAGTGTGCATCAAGTCCAGCGAGTTATCGACATTCTCTGATTTCGTGCCAACGAGTTGAACGTCCTTTCCCAAATCTCTCAGTTGCACCTTGTTTTTCATGTTTAGCAGGTCGAAAATGTCTTCATTGTACAGTTCCACGAACTCGACATCGACTGAAAATGTGAACTTTTGGCATTCTCTCGTCTTGGCGTCCAATAGTTCGAAGAGATATTCGACTGAGCGAGGAATCAGTCCTTTTTGAGCTGGTTCAGACCAGGAATTGGATGGTCCCAACATCGTGTGCGTCTTGCCGGATCTGAAAATCACAATTTGCGGGGGCTGTTTGACCTCAATCCACATACCCAGTCTGGCCATACGCAAAGATGGTTCCGTTGAATCCATCGGCACTGTCCTCGACGATTCTCTTCGCAACACAAAAAAACACATCTTGTTGCGTCGCATCACTGTTGAAGATTCGGTGAAGATCATACGATTTGTGACCGTTTTCCGTCTCGATTCTCACAGATTTGTCTGTGGAAACCAATGCCGACGCGTCCTTGTTGTTCGCTGATGGACGGATGCGCCCATAGGTTTTGATGAACTGTGACATCACCTGAAATTATTTACACTTAATGGAGGTTTCTAAGGGGAGAGCAGGTGAGTGAGCTAGATTGAAGGAGGGTTCCGGTCAAAAATTTATATTGCGTAAAAAACTTTAAATGTAGGTTCTGAAAATTACAAGGAAAATGGACAAAATTCGCTCTGAAAAACAGAAAATGAACTCAAATCCGATTTTTTCGAGCTTATCTTTATGATTTTAGAAAGATTTTCGTGCATTTGCATCGCGATCCGGAAACGAAGCGCATTTTAACGTATTTTTAAGCAATTTTGACCGGAACCCTTCTTCAGATTTGAATAGCACGCGAACACCAAAATAAAAACAAAACATTTTAGGCCGAAAATTGAATTCGAAAATAAACAACCTTTTCGAAAAGTTTTTCGCGCGATCGCGCTTCTCTCAGGATCAACGTCGCTGAAAGACCCATTCACCAAATAGAATGTTCCTTTAAAGCTACTGTACCTCTTGTTTCAAATTCTTTACTTTTTCTCTTTTTTTTTCTTTATTTTTTCTCTAAATATTCGAAGTTTCTTTGAGATTTTTACGCATTTTATTATCATGTTAAATAGCTCTGAATGCTATTTTATATGCAACAAAACAATTATGCGTCGAAAATTCAAATAACACTGCTTCCCGCCGAAAAAGACCGTAAACACAAAAAGAAAGGGCAGGCAAGAAAAGCGAACAAATTGAAGGTTCCATCTAAAAAATGAATGATCCAGTTTTCCTGAAAAGAAATAAGAATATGGAGAACCTATGTGTTTCAAAGTTTGTGTCGTCTTTAATTTTTCAATAATATGACCCTCTTCGCGGAACCGCTTGCAAATGTCAATGTCCTGCTCTTCATTTTCAGTACATTCACCGATTTTCATATCATACTTTTCCAATAAATTTTATTTTCCTCTATTTTTCACCATTTTAATTTTTCGGAGATCTTCCAGGAGCGTCGTGCCTTTCGGCGCACAGTCCGCATTCGTGGATAGAGCGGCACGCATTTGAATCTTTTCCTCTTCGCCACGTTCTGTATTGATTGAACCATGAACGCGAAAACGGCTCAATCACTATTTGGAGCCAATGCACCAGCCAAGAAACCTCCAGCTAAAGAAGGTAGTCCTTTATAGAATGCTTCATGAAAACTAAATTCTCTATAATTTTCAGAACCTGTGCTGAACTTGAAGAGTTCTAATGAGTCCCTTGTCAAGAAGAATTTACAATTAAAGGTACTCTTTGATATCTCAATGTAATTCGCGAAAAAAGTTTATCCTTACAGCAACAACTCGTACACTGCACGAAAGCCATGGAGAAGCTGAGAACTGAAAATGTTGCGTTGAGAGAAAAGTTTGCTTTTGTCAGTAATCAAGTATCAATGGCATCTATTTTTTCCAGAAATCAAGAACTAATAGACGCAACACTAGATGAAAAGGTTGAACGAATCGTAGAGGAGCGATTGAAGAAACGGTTGGCTCATGCAGCAGTGCTGCACAAAAAGCTCGTGCAGAACATACAACAAACTGGGCTTGCCTTGGGTGAAATTTTCAAGGATTTGGAACCGGAGCCAAGTGGTTTAGTGACACGTCGTCCACCGAAAATGGAAGTAAATTTGGAGCGAGGTTAGTTGAAACATCTGAATCTTGTAGCTGATTCGAGTTAGAAACAACTTTTTTCCCACTCGGCCATGTAAAAATGGGCGAAGTCGGCGAATCAGAGCATTAGGTCATCAGAGGAAACACATTATTTGTGAATCTGAATTTGAGGGATTTAGAAATTTCTTTGAGGTTCTTCTCTGAGATAATCAACAACCTCGCGTTTTTAGACATTTTATCAGTTTTTATTTATTTTTCAGTGGATGAATCACCAACTCGCAACTATGCGATGGAAAATTCAGATGCAGAAAACGAAACTCTCGTGGATGCTCAGGATTTGTCAATGATCTCCTCTTCTATTCAAAATCTGGAAAACGGAACTCCGCGGATGAAACAACGCGTTTCGAAAGGACGACGGAGTGAACTTTTTCAAAGTTTCCATGGTATCTTTCACATAGATTATTTTGTTGTAAAGTACTCCATATATTCAGAAAACATACCAGAAGGCACTGCTCCATCAACTTCTACTTTTTCACGGCGAGGTCCGATGCTGATTGCTCCGTCAGAAACACCTGGGGGACCAGCTAAAAAGCCCGCACGAAAAGCACCAACACCCAGATTCAAAAAACCTTCAACTCCAGCTCCTGCTCCAATATCCAATGAGGCCGAAATGCCAACTACCGTAAGTTTTCCTTATCAAATGTTGTTGCAAGTCCTCAAAGTTTCAGGTCCGCCGTCAACGATCAGCAAAGATGAATATCAAATCAATGAAGGAACCAAGTATGAATTCAAAGCTGCGTCGACCTGGAAAACATGACGAACCAATGCCATATATCGACACCTTCTTCTAAGTCATCGTTTATCGTGTAAACTCAGCATCATCTGATATCTTACTCATGTTCTCTGTACCATACTGATAAATCAAGATACTGTTTTAACAAATCTCATTTTATGTATCCTTGCTATCTAGTAGACTTTTCCGTCACTGTTTCTTCATATTTGCTTCTGCCAAGCGGCATGAGATTGCGATCCGCGATAAGGATCCAGTCAGTCGTCGGCTTCACCAATCGATTCTGCCAAATCCATTTCGATCGAATTGTTGTCTGCTTTCAGGTAGCCGATGCGCACTCTAAATGTGTACGGCATCCTGCTCACATTCGCTAGTATTCTACTCATTTTTACCGTTTTCCCCTTCACGATAGGAAGTTCGGACACTCCGCAGAGGTCGACGAGGAGTGTTGCAGAATACGAAAATGGTAGGGAAAATGGTTTAGAGTTACAGCTTTGGAGAATGAGATCTGGAGTTTCAGCTCATTGAGCACAATTCTTCAAGAAGCAATTTCGAATTTCAGATGTAAAATACGGTGTGATATGTGACGCTGGGTCGAGTGGAACACGTCTTTTCGTGTATACTCTGAAACCAATGGCCGGAGGACTAACAGACATTGACACGCTGATTCATGAGAATGAGCCTGTTGTGAAAAAGGTGACGCCTGGGTTGAGCACTTTTGCAGATAAGCCGGATCAAGTAATAGGTGTGCAACAATGCAGTTGAATGATATTTTAGAATATGCTTTTTCAGAGTATTTGACTCCTCTTCTCAAATTCGCCGAAGAGCACATTCCAGCTCATCAACTCGCTGAAACTGATATTATGATCTTCGCGACAGCCGGAATGAGACTAATCCCTGAAGAGTAAAACAATTCCAACACCTTCACTTTCTTATTGAGAATTTTCAGAAAGAAAAACGCAATTATTGAAAACTTACAAATCGGATTAAAGCAAGTAACCACTCTGAGAGTCCTTGACTCAAATATTCGTGTCATAGACGGTGCATGGGAAGGAATTTATAGCTGGATAGCAGTCAATTATATTCTTGGTATGCACCATTCATGATTCAACCTTTAATTTTACATTTTAAAGGACGATTCGATAAGGAGAATGAGCCAAGAGTTGGAATGATAGATATGGGTGGAGCAAGTGTTCAAATAGCATTCGAAGTTCCGAAGGACGAAGTGTACAACGGTGGAAATGTATATGAGATTAATCTGGGTCGAAGTGATCAGAATTCCGACTACAAGTACAGTATCTATTCAACGACTTTCTTGGGTTACGGTGCGAACGAAGGTCTTAAGAAATACGAGAATTCTCTGTTGGAATCTAAGAAAGCCGTTGATTCGTGTTCACCGAAAGGATTAAGCAAACTAATTGGAGAACTGACTATAAATGTAGGTATAACTTTTTATCTCTTTTTCTGTTTATAAAAGTTTCTCAGGGTACTGGAGAATGGGACACTTGTCTTGCTCAAGTTTCAACTCTTATCGGTGACAAAAACCTTCCTTCGTGTGCTACAAAACCATCCTGCTTCCTTCGAAATGTCATTGGTCCAGCTGTTAATCTTTCGAGTGTTCAGTTATACGGATTCTCTGAATACTGGTACACAACAAGCAATTTCAATTCGGGAGGAGAATATCACTATCAGAAATTCACTGATGAAGTTCGCAAGTATTGTCAGAAAAATTGGAATGATATTCAAGAAGGATACAAGAGGAACGAATACCCGAACGCTGAATTCGGACGTCTCGCAACCAATTGCTTCAAGGCGGCCTGGGTGACTACTGTATTGCATGAAGGATTCAATGTAGATAAGACTAATCATTTGTTCAAGGTATCCAAACCTTTATCCGAAACACGTATTGTTAATATTTTGTTTTTAGAGTGTACTGAAAATAGCTGGGGAAGAAATGCAGTGGGCTCTTGGAGCAATGCTTTATCACACAAGAGATTTGAAATTTGGACTGGGACTAGTGGAAGAATTGGAGATGGTTCAATCAGCTCAGCAAATCTCCAACTTCTTCTCTTTCTGTGTCATCCTCATCTTCGTTCTCGCTGCTGTCCTCTACCGACAGTTGCAGTCGGACTCGCCGTATAAAAAGTATCAATACTTGCGAACGGACTCAAAACCGGACTTCCTTAACGTGTAGTAGACCGTTCTAACCTCCTTTTAAAGTTTTATCATTATCATCATATTCATGTGACTAATAAACCAGTATGATTCGTTCTGTTACCACCCCGATTATGGGTATTCGAAAAAAGGAAAGAGGAAAACTTGCGTCACTTCTTTTTGAAATGAATCAGCACAGAGCAAACAAGGAGAAGAGTATTTTATAAACTCACTTTGAAGCGCTTCATATTTCTTATCACTTTTTCAGTATTTGACAATGGCTGCCCCTCCGCCACCTTATAACCAGGTAATTTAAGTTTTTCTCTAATTACAAAGATCCATGAAACAAGTTTTCAGGCTTATAATGCATATCCACCACCTCCACCAGGAACAGTTTACACAGTTCAGCCAGGTGTTCCAATCGGACAAGGGGCTCAACCAGCATATGCAGTTTATTATCAGCAACCTCAAACAGTCATGTGAGCGGTTTGATTTTGTGTCCTCTGAAATTATTCCTATTTCATTTCAGAGTTGACGATTGTCACCATCACCATCATCACCGAGAAACCCATGGCGGCGGTGGAGGCGGGGATATGTGTTGTTTAGCTGGTCTAATGGCTTGCCTTTGTTTCTTATGCTTAGCCAAATAATTACATTAAAAAACTCAAACATTATCGATAAACTGTATTTCTGATGTGCATTTTTTTGTTAAATTCTCATTTTAATGTCGTTTTTACAGATTTCATTCAAAGAATTTTCGAGGTTTTATTGAAAAACATTAATTTCCAATGTTTTTTCTCCAATTGGATCCAATGTTTTCCAATTTTCCAATATCCAATATGGAAAAAACGAAAATTTGAACTCCCGCCTCAAATATCTCGCAGCGAAAATGCAGCGCGGACACTGTCAAAACGACTGTTACCGTATCGCGCGCGTCGCGGTCCGCTCTCTGTCTTTTTTCGCGCGTTTTGCTCTCTCCTCAAACCTTGGCTCCTTTTTCGGCATTGGCCATCTCTCGGTCATTTTATCCAATTTTTCTCTAATTGAGTTATTTTACACTGTTACGCTCTCTTCCCATCTTTCGTTTGGATATTTTCAAGCAAAATTAATCTAGAAATTTCAGAATGGACGCCAAAGTCTACGTTGGTGGTCTTCCCAGTGATGCTACATCACAGGAGGTAATATATCGATTTTTCGAAGGCGTATGCTCAATTGAATTATTTTTTCAGCTCGAAGAAATCTTCGATCGATTCGGAAGGATTCGCAAAGTTTGGGTAGCTCGTCGCCCTCCAGGTTTCGCTTTCGTTGAATACGACGACGTTCGTGATGCGGAAGATGCCGTTCGTGCTCTCGATGGATCGTAAGTTTTTAATGATTCCGTGCAGAAATCATAATCTAATTACAGGAGAATTTGTGGAGTTCGTGCTCGTGTTGAGCTTTCTACTGGACAGCGCCGAGGCGGTGGCGGCCGTGGAGGTGGCCATGGAGGCTATGGAGGTCGAGGAGGAGGTCGCGACAGGTTAGTCTTTCAGAATCCTTGGATGGAGATTAATTTAGCCCTCAGTTATTGAAACAACTTTTTGATCTAGTTCAACCGTGGACCAAAGTTCATATTTTAGCGGACTCCGCTCGTCCGCGTCCCCATGTGCCATCCCAAACTTCACTCTCTTCCACTCCTCTCCATCTTCTGTCTTCACGACACCTTCTTCTTCTTCTCTTCCACACCACTTCGCGCCCTTTCCTTCTCCCAAAACATTCGCCAGAGAATTGTATCTGTCGCGTTGTATCAGCTAAATCACCGCCGCAGTAGAAAACCTGAACCAAATGAATCCGACGACTTCGTCTCCTTCATGACTCCGTCGGCTGAATCTTCTTATTCAGTAAGAAAGTTTAAGCACAACTTCTATGCTGTCATTTTTTGGAAGTCGGAAATCTACAACTCAATTCATGCCCCCACTTTTTCTAAATATTCATTTTCAGATCGCCATATCGCGGAGACCGTGGACGCTCTCGCTCCAGATCCCGTGACCGTGGACGTGACAGGAGCCGTGATCGCAGTCGTGATCGTAGCCGTGACAGAAGCCGTGATCGCAGTCGCGAGAGAGAACGTTCTCGTACAAGGTAATACCTTTCCCTTCAATGCGTCAAAAACCTTAAAATTCTTTTCCAGATCTCGCTCTCCACAGGAACGCGATCGTTCACGCTCAAAGAGCCGCTCTCGTTCTCGTAGCCGTTCTCGCAGCCGTTCTGCTTCCCCACGCAACTAGAAAACCGAACTGTTGCTCAATTAAATTGCTCCGCAACATCAAATATAATTCCCCCTGAAGAATCTCGAATCAATGATTAAAAGGTGTTCAGCCGAATAATTAAATTAATCTGTTCTGTTTACCAAGTTTTATTATCACTCCTGTCAGTTTTCCCCCTCATTTTTCTTCTCTTCCGTAACCCAACTTTCTCCCCGAATCTTGTATTCATTTGAAACCATATAAATTATGATCAGAAGAAAACAGTGAAAGCAATACAAAAAAGGAACATCCAGGACAATCTTATCTTTGTGACTAGAGGGGATTACAAAGAGGTATCTTTGAAAGTGTAAACAACAGCCGGAAAGGAACGAGCACCACGTGCTTGCTCTTTAAAAAATGTTGGTCACTGGCCTGCTGCAGCAAAGAGAGGATTGATTCTCATCGCACACACATTTTCTTTCTTTTCTCTCGTTCTTACTGCCTCCAGCCGACCGGCGACCACGCACGTTTTTTGTGTTGCGTCCCCGCGTGGCAGTAAAAAGAAACAGAAAAACAGGTCTTTATATAGTACGGTCCCACTCATCGCTTGATTTCTCTATGTCTCTTTTCACTCATGTTTTTTGTATTGTCCCACTGTAGAACTAGCACGCGACTCGCGAAAAGATACAGAAATGTGTACTAAACCTGAAAATGTTGCTCAGGATTCGTCCGAGAAAACGAGTGCGATGCGAGACGACGTGGCGAAGATTGCCGCATCGACGAGCATTCTGATTCTATCATGGATCGTTCTCTATCATTCGTGTCGGCGAGCTTCCACGGTTTACTTTTTTGAGGTAATATCCATTTTTCAAGATTCCCATCAATTTCGAATTACAGCTCGACTCCACCACTGTAATATTTATGGACAAAGTGCCGGCATTGATTCTTCCATTCGTGCTGTCGATTGTACTGTATTTTGTTTATTTGGGTACCAAAAGGAGTGCGGATATTGAGAGAGATCGAGAAGTCGCCAGAGAAGCTGAAAAAGAATTGAAGGTAGGTTTCAGTCATATTCTCAAGGTTACACCGCGGTCTATTGCAAAAATGACTGACAATAGAATCTATACTGATTTCACAATTTATCATAAAAATTCGTTTATGAACAATGACATACTTTGTTCTTCAAAGTCATATATCGTGTTTATCAATCGAAACCTCAAAGTTCACTTTCGTATTGCCTTCTTGTTATTTTTTCTCTCTTTCCGTTTGCCACGAGGTTTTTTCTTTCGCCAACAATTAGAAATTGTGTCGACAGCGGGAAATTCCCCCTACTTAATCAAAATCAACCAGTTCAGCGGAATCATTGATTCGATTTGATTGATCAATTGGCAGTTTTCATGACGTGATGATTCTTTGTTTCAGGCATCCTCAACTCTCAATTCTCGAAAAGTTTCCCGAGAGATCAGTCGACGTGCTTCCGTTTCTTTGGGAGATGAACAAGCAGAACAGCAGCAGAGGATTCGAAGTAATAGAGATTAAAAATCGACGGATTTTACAATAAAATTATTTTAGGATTGCTCTCTGATATCGAAGAAGCAGATATTGAGAATACTGTTAGAAGTCATAGAAAGAGAATGGAAGAGGAAGAGGATATTGCTCCGAAGCTTTTAGAAGAGGATGAGGGAGAAACGGATACTCCACCACCACGAAAGTTGACATCCAGATTTATTGTGGAGGCAGCAGATGACGGAAGCAAGATAATCATTCCCCCAGATTCCATGTCCGTTACTCCAGAAATTCGCAGTCGTACAAATTCGAAAAGCGCCCATGACATGCTTGCAACACACCGTGGATCATCCAGCAACTGGATATCTGCCAGTCAACGGTCCAGCAGGAAATCTTCGATGAATGGCTCACCGGACAAAAACCAGTTGGTTTGGACTTGTGGCGATGAGGGATCTACTGCAGAGAAATGTGATATTTACAAAAAGTTGGGAGATGTGAGTTTTGAAAAAGAGTTTGGTTTTAATCGACTGTTAGTTTTCAGGTTGATCTATTTTCGTATTCACTGAGTGCACTCAGTTTGTTGCCAAGAAGTGACGATGGACCCAGAGTTTACATTCAACTCGAGTGAGTTCTTTTTTCGAAAACAAGAAACGACCTGAAAACAAAAGGGCAACTGAACACTTTGTCATTTGTAAACATAGAATCTAGCAGACATCAATTTTCGAATTCGAAGATTTGAAATGATTGCTGCATTCGTTAAAAAATTCAGGTCAACATTTATTTCAAAATGTGTAGATTCCGAAGATCACAATTAAAAGGCACTGAAATCGCTCTGAAACTCCCATAATCAGCTCCGATAGGAAGTTTTCTCAGGTGCGGAGGATTCCAGAACCCACCAGAACGCTCTAGGATTCTCTAGCAACCTCTAGAATCCTCTAAACTTTATTAATGTACTGAATCCACAGAAGTAACTGGAGAAACCATGCCCATGTTAGAAAGAATTCTAGAGGGGTCTAAAAGATTTTGGAGATTTCGGAGGATTCTGAAAAATCTAAGTAATTCTAAAGGATTCTGGAAGCCTCCACACCACAGGAAACTTCTGAATTTATTGCTCATTTCAAGGCTTATTTTCTGGATTTCAAACGATTTTCTTGCTTTTCCAGTATAATTTCCGGAAATTCCGCACACTTTTGCGTATTTCAGAGCAATGCAAATGTTCAACCGAGCATCATCTAAAATCTGAAAAACCATCAAATTTGGTCAAAAACAAATATCGAATTTTCAGTCTCCTCGACATCATCGCTGAACTGTTCGCAGTGCACGTTCCAATATGGGCTTCCGTCGCTTGCATCCATATTATTCTTCTGGAATCCTTCAGTCAACACATGTCCTTCTACTTCTACTATCACGAAGAATCCATGATGTATGCCTCACTTCTGGTATCTCTAGCCTTCGGCCTCTATCATGAGTGCTCTGGAAACTGGGTCTCCAATGACATTCTTGCATTCGCCTCCATCTACGTCGTATGCTCCAGAATTCAGGCTGTTAGCTACGAGACTGCTGTTATTTTCGTAGTGGGAATGTCGCTTTTTGACTTGTTTTTCTTCTACGTTGTTGATCTATTGAGTGAGTTATTAGATAGTCCTTCTTTACTAAAATTGTAAAATTCAGGTACTGTAACGAAAGAGAACCGTGCTCCATTGATGATTCTTGTACCAAGAGATACAAAAGGAAACAAACAAAGTCTGGCTGCTCTCGATATCATGGTCCCTGGTATCTTCCTGAACGTCGTTCTCAAATACAGCTCCATGTACGATACGAATCTCTTCGCAATCACATTTTCTGCAGTCTTCGCATCCCTCGTGATCTCAGTGTTCTTCTCTATATGGAGGTATTCCGGTAGTGTTAATTTTCAACATAAAAAATCTTCTTTCAGATCGAAAACCACTCCAGCCATGGTCCTCCCAGCTCTATCAGCGATAGTCTTCTCAATTGGATTCGCCAATCACGTAGAAGATCTTTGGAAATTCATGATTAAGCATTAGTCCTGAATAGCTTTCTATGTACATAATGATTCATGTTTTATCTGCTTGCTCATATCTGTAATTAACTGTCTCTTCTGTGTCTTCTGTGAAGTTCACTTTTCATCTAGGGTCCGTTTCCACTTGCCAACTTTGATGTTATGAATAGTCTCTGATGAATAAACATGTTCATTGAGAATAATTTTTTCAAAAGTGATTTATCTCAATTGTTCTCTGTCGAATTTTACATTAGAACGTATTCATATGAAAAGAAGAAAGATATTCGGGAATTCGGTCAAAAGAGCGACCATGCAACAGCGCTCTCTCGGAATCACCCTCGTGTATTTCACGTGGACAAGTCCTCAGAAATAAATTTTTCAATGAACTTCGTCATATTTTTTCGCCTTCTACCAAATTCGGACCGATTTGCAATGAGAAAATAATTTCGCAAGATGTCACCACCCAACATCTATTGCCCACCCAATTTCCCTGATCTATGTGCCACTCTCATGAGACTCGCCAACTCGATTAGTGTAAACCCATTCGTTGTTTACTCCACAATGTTCCGTTCTCTCTGCATCTCTTCCTGCTGCTCTTCATACTTCATATCACTCTTATGATTATTTTCCAGAAATGTCAGACGGGGTAACTATTGAGTTTGCAACACGGATTACTGCGCAGTGTGCCGAAATTCGTGATCTTTATGAAATCGAGGAGTGCGTTCGACAACCAAGCGAAAATAATCTTATTGAGTTTCTCTATGATCTCAGTGCTTTTCTTCTGGAACTTGGCAAGATTTATTGAATAGGAAACAAAAATAATGATTTCAAATTTTGTAGAATGCCCCCACGAAGAGCTGACATGTGGAGATATCACATCCCGTTTCCAATCTTCGTCTTCAAGGGATCTTCTCTCCAGTTTCCTGAATTCGGAAGTCAAAACTGCTCGATTGCTCACATTACGAAAGATTGAGTCTGGAGAAATTGTACGTTTTTTTTTCAATTATTCAAACAATAGTGTATTCCTTTGACAAAACTCATAAAACATTCATTCAGGTCTCAGAAAAACGTGATCTCGAGCTGACTCCAGTCATCGATGCTGCTTTTCGAACTCTCGACTTCCCTAAACATGCTGGAAATGCGAATGAGTGGAAATTGTTGGAATCGTTGAGGCAGAAGGTATGAATTTAGAAAATGCTTATGTCATTGATAGCCCATTTCAGACTGATGGTCGAGTATCTCAAAGTCAAAGATATCCATTGTTCAAAGCCACGTTAGATGAGAAGACCCTCCCGGAAATTGAGAAGGTTAGTGTGCAATACCGCTCGGAAATGTTCACAACTTCTTTTCCAGCAATGCGAATTCTTCTCTCGAGACTTCTACAATCGTCTTCTGCTTCTGAACAGTCGCCTCAAAGTGACAGTTGAATCATTTTTGTGGAATGATCGAGTGAAAGCGCATAAAGAAAACATTCAAACAATACTATCTTCGAGAGTTGCTGAAATTTCAAAAATCAAAACAAATAGTGATGTTGCACATCTTCTTGCTGCAAGCTCCTCTTTACTTTATATCCAGAAGGCTTCAGATGTGTCTAGGAGGTAGTCATTGGAAACTAACTTGATCTTGATTTTGAGTGTTCAGAAAGGGAACAAAGAGCCGACAACATCCATTAGCTGTTGGAGATGCTCCAAAAGATCGTGGAGGTAGAACTGAAGAGATGGTTGGAGTAAAACAAGAAACTTTCCGACAACAGCAACATAATTATGGTTGTTTCCCTCTTCATCTAAATTAGAGAATAATTCAATTACAGACAGGCAGCACTCAAATCAACATTCTAACCAGAACCGCCAAAGAAACGCAGGAGGTACTTTCGAGCGACCAAAAACTCACGAGGAGCAGGTTTGTACCTTCTAGCCATTGTGGCGGCATATCAGTTACGTCAAGCATTATTTCGTTTTCAGGTTCTCGAACAACACACTTCACGAGAGCCTCATGGACAGAATTGGAGAGGTGGCAGAGGAGGAGGAGGAGGGAGAGGAAGAGGCAGGGGAAGAGGAGGTCGTGGAGGATGGCATTAATTTATTTTTCATTCATTTTTTCATTGCCGGTTTCAAAGTTTTTATTCGGTGTCCATTTTTTCTATGGGTCTATGTTCATAAACACATTTCCAGTCATTTTGTGATCTCTGTTCTATGGTTAGCTTGCCATTCTAAATATTTCTTTGACACTTTTTTGGCAACACTGACCATACATAATGCCGTAGGCACTTTTCCCGCAAACGTGACTTTCGGGAATTAACCCATTTCTGGTCTACACTTCATGCTTGCTTGTTAACGAAAATTGTTTTCTAGGTCGCGGATCCTTGCCGAAAGGCAAAATGATCAGCTCGCCAGTTCGTTTGGCATCTGCCACGATAGGTCGAGCAAGCTTTCGAATGCTCTTGAGGCCCATTGGACCACCATCAACACACTACTGTCGTTGGTCTACAACTGGAGCTTTCAAGCATCTCGATAAGCTGATCATCGAAACGCCCGACGATGCGATGGAGATAGCTAGTCGTCTGTCTGCAACCGAACAGCTGATGCTCAAGACTGCACTCGATGATTGCCTGACGAGGAAGGAAAAAGAACGAGTTGAAGATCTCACTCGAGAACAAGTCAGAGGAATCTTCCTAGTAAATTCCATTCCCTTCATTGGATTCGGTCTTCTCGATAACATGATCATGATTCTCGCCGGAGAATACATTGATCAAAAGCTCGGAGCTGTTCTTGCGATCTCGACAATGGCAGCCGCGGCCCTTGGAAACCTGATATCCGATATCGCTGGTGTCGGTCTAGCGCACTATGTTGAGGTTGCAGTGCAACGTGTCGGAATCAAACATCCCGTTCTGACAGCTGCGCAGTTGGATAGTGGAAAGGTAGGCTGGAATAAGGTCTATGGAAACTACTAATTTGTTTTCCAGGCAAGGTTCGCAACGAATGCGGCAAGAGCAGCTGGACTGACCATCGGATGCATCCTAGGAATGTTTCCATTGCTTTTCTTCAACGATGACGACGACGATAAGAAGAAGAAAGAATCGAAAGTAGTGATAGCAGCATAGTACTTTTCTTTGTAAAATTGACCTCATCCCTAATTTTTTCTGTATATTGCATAATCTTGTCACTTTCAATGTACTAGTCCATCTACTTCCCAGTATGCCATATTACACTCACCTAAGTCGCCTTCACACCCCTTTGCTTTTCTGATGTTCTCTCCCTGTTATTTGCTCAAAACACAAAAACCTGCGTGCTTTATCATGAAGAAAGTATAAAATTGTTCTCTTGAATGATAAGGAATGGGGTTTCGAAACGTTTTTATTGGTTCTTTGTGACCATTAAGTATCTTGTTGTTGAACGAAATTAAGTGAGAATCCAATGAAAAAAAAGGCAATTACAGATGAGTGGAGGGCAATATGTGACTTATGTGCAAGATCTGGAGCAAGAGCCATTTGATGCCATAGATTTGGTGGAAAAATTAGCATGGAGAATGACTGGAAGTGCTCAGACTATCAATGATCCTGTTTCGTTGAAAACTAGATTCGAGGAGGAAATTGGAAGTTTGCAGATGCTTTGTGATCAGTTTCAGGTATTCGAAAGATGTTATGGTGATTCCGCAATACATGACATTTTTCAGAGCAAAATCGACACACTAGAAAAGCAGATGAACGAAGAGAAAAAAGATTATGTCCAAAAACTTCAACGTCTTCATGAGAAAAACTCGGAGGCTATCGATAAAATGAAGCAGTTGGATCATACGATGCAATCTGTTTCCACAAAAGTAGTTCATCTCGGAGATCAATTGGAATCCGTTGATCAACCGCGTTCTCGTGCCCATGATGCCCATCAGCTGATGCAACATTTCGATGAATTCCTTTCGGATCAACCACTCAATTCTATGATTTTCACGGATCCTGATAAGCTTCTGGAGTCTGCTGATCTCGTCCATAAATTATACTCAATCTCGCAAGAACTCAACAAGGATAAATTCGCAACTGTTCAAGCGAGAATCGCTCAAAGATACAAAGTGGTGGAGGATTTGCTCATTGAAGAATTTGTTAGATCACAAAGAGACGAGAAGAAGATGGCTGAAGTGGCAAAGATCCTGAGTGAATTCAAAGGATACTCTGGTTGTGTTGATCGGTATGTCGAGTTCTTGTGCCAGTCAATTCATCCACGTGGAGATGGAGGAGAAATTCTAGCCGATTGCCTACAATTATGTCGAACACAGCAACCGAGAATATCAGCGATTTTCCCTTCTCCGCATACGGTTATGCAGAAATTAGTGCTGAATTTGTTCACTGGTCGGATGAAGGAAACGATAAATGCACGTCTTCGTGAATGCAAGGAAACTGAAGATCACGAACATTACCTTCGCGATTTGGCATCTCTCTACTCGAGTACACTGAAGATGTGCAAGGAACTCGAGAAACTCCATATCAGCCCGGATAGTGCATTTTTATCGACTCTCACTGATTCTATTTTCCAACGATACATCGCCACGTATTGTACTGAAGAGTTGAAATATCTGAATGATCAATGCTCGAACCTTCTTCAAAGATTCTACGAATCGAAGAAACATATCAAGAAGCAAATTGGAGGAGGACTTCATGAATTGAAGAGAGATGTTACTGCACGATTGATGAATGTGGAAACCTACGGAGGAGAAACGTTTGTCGCGGAAGACGTTGCTATTTCGATTCTTCAGGAGACCAAGAACGCGTTTAGTCGGGCTATTCAGGTAGGTAACAGGTTCAGGATTAGTTTTAATTGGTTTGGTTTTTCAGCTCTGTGATAAAGAGGACCTTCCTCGCCATGTCGAGAATATAGTGGACTGCCTTTTCAAGTATCTCTACGGAGATCATTTGGATTATGCAGTAGAGATAGGACTAGCTGGAATCTCTCTGGCTGAATCTAAAACCGAACCACCTGCATATTTCTTCTCCGTTGTTGCCAAGTGTACCAGTGTGATTCTCCTGATGATGAAGCAGTTTGAGGATCCGATTTTCCCTATCATCAAGTAAGGATTTTCAAAAATTGGAGATTGCTTGAGTCTTTGAGTTCAACTTTATCAGGGAATCGGGTCATTAATAAGTTAATTTCTGTCATCAAAGTTCCCCCTCCAGTAGTAGTTCAGCCAACTTTCAAGATTCCATAATCTCAACTTGGAGAAACTTTCAGAAGTCTAATTTTTTGTGTTGAACTCAGAAAATTACATTTAAAGTTGTGCGGTCTAATTAGGAATGAAAGTGTTTGAGCTGGAAAATGTATGGATCTCAATTTCTTTGATACTTAATAAAATATTTCTAATCAAATCGAATCTTTGAAACATGTATCGTAAGATTGCAATTTTCTGAGCTCAACACAAAAAACTTGACATTCTGAAAGTTGCTCAAGTTGAGATCTTCAAAAATGACCTCTTTTAGTACTGACTGAGATTTGATACCTCGACCAATTGGACCTCTTTCAGTCACTTTTTCAAGCCATCAAAGTCGGCGTTTCTCAACTGAAACCGACAAACCGACATGCATTATTTTTGACCATTACCGTAGACTATGGTTCAATTCTTAGAGCGATTTCAACTCGGCCCCTCAACTCTGGCCAACTCGGCCCTTCACTAATTTCTTTAATTTCCTTCATTTTCAGAGACACAATTGCTGAGCCATCTGTCTCAAAGAAGTGGCAAACATCTCTTCGATCTCTCGAGAACAAAATGAGTCTTGGATTGGAACGACAGTTGAATAGCATCGTTGGATACGTGAAGTTCCTGTTCAGCGAACAGAAGAAGACCGATTTCCGTCCGGATTCTCAACAAATCGACATCCGAGTATCACCTCAATGCCAAATCGCATCTCGCTTCCTTGCCAGTCAAGTAGCTGCTATGGAGTTAGGATGTGACGGAGAGAATCTGGAAGCTCTTCAATCGGATCTCGCCAATCGTCTCTTCATTTTCATGCTCTCCCATATAAAACAGTTCACTTATAATTCAACTGGAGCTGTCCTTCTTCTCTGCGACGTTGGAGAATTGAGAACTCTGATTTCCAAATGGAGAGTACAACAGGCTCTGGCTCAATGGGAAAGTCTTCAAGCCCTCACGAATCTTCTGGCTGTTCTTCCGGATCAAGTCAACGAAACTGCTCATTCTTCGTCTCTTGAGAACGTTGATCGTCAACTGATTCATGATTTTGTTAGACTTCGAACCGACTTCCGATCAATTAAAAACTTTCAAATCTAAATCATAATTCTTAATTGATTCTATTCTGTCAAATAGAACGTGTAAACTTGCTTTCTTATTTATTCTAGGTTCACTTTTTGAGATCATTATTAGGGCGGTAAACATATGAGAATCCGTGCTCTATCGCACCTGGTCAAATGGAAGAGAAAATCACACTGAATTTTTTGCAAAAACTCTTCCATTTGACCAAATGCACGGGGAGTGCAGTGGAGTATGGATTTTCAAATGTTTACCGCCCTAAATAATATTATTCATGTGATGATATACTAATCAAAGAACTTACTCCGTTGCGGGTGCTTTTATTTATATTGAGATAAATTACTGCATGCTTATTTATTCTGTTTGATGACAAAAATGTTACTGATCCTATTTTTATTTATGCTCTGATTCAAAAATGATTCGAAGAATCGAAATTCAGATGTCTGAAGATCGCGAGTTAGCCAAACAGCTCAAAGAAGAAGGAAACAATGCATTCAAACAGAAGAAATACCACAAAGCAATCACCCTCTACACGAAAAGTTTGAGCTTACATACGGATCCAGTGGTATTCAGTAATCGAGCCCAAGCTGAGCTAAATGCAGATCTTCCTGTTCTGGCACAAGTTGACTGTACTGCAGCGATCCAGAAAGATCCAACAGCTGCCAAAGCGTACTATCGGAGAGCTCAGGCATTCAAAGCAATGGAACTGTACGATTTGGCGCGGAAGGATATGGAGAGTTGTTGCAAGTATTCGGATGATAAGAATATGAAGAAACTGGCAGATGAGTTGAAAGGAAAAAAGAATGTTCAAGTGGTGGAGTTGTGTCCGATTGAGAGAGATGAATACCTACAGTCGACGGATGAGTTGAGGAAAATCGAAATCGCATTCAATCAGGTGAAAGTGGAGGAACCGGTTCCGATTCAGAAGAAGGAGGAGCCATCTCCACAGTATCTCACACGACTTCCACTTCCACCGAAAGACTATCAAGACTTCTTAGCAGCGGTCAGCATGCTCATCGAAGCCGATTCTCTTCTACCGCTTGCTGAGTATTTCTTGGTAAGACATCACAAATCAATTTCAACTGTCAAACATTACAATTTCAGAGAATCGAAATCGAAAAGTACCCTCATTTGTTCGGTGTACTTCTAGACGACGTGTCTGCCGCTCACATCTTCAACGCTCTCAACTTCCATCTGAAAACCGGGCGAACCATTCCCCAACTCGCCGAACGAATGCTAAGCCTAGCTGATCTCAATCGATTCGATCTCATTCTACTTTTCATGTCCGATTCTCAAAAAGACTCAATCCGTGAAATTTGCAAGCACCTCGAACCAGAAAAGGCGCTGCAAGTTCTGGCTAAATATCAACTTTGATTCTCATTCCTCGTTGTCGCTGTTGTTTTGTTATTGTTCTCTCGAAATTTTCAAATAAAAACCATTAATTGCAAACAGATATTTATCCCGGGAAAACAAGTAATGACAAACGGTAAATGGTGAATAGAGATCAAGATTAACTATTGCAAGAAGTTACAGATAAATGGACATATATTAAAAAATAAAGTACGAGAATTATGGTTTTTCTCCAGTATATTCTTCACGAGGTGACCAGAGAATCACTTCTCTTCCCAGTGTGGTCAACATGAATTGTTTCGGATTGAATCCTACGATATGTGATGGTTCAGGGTATGATGTTCTGATTTTGGCAGCGAGGTCTCCAGATTCTGTCGAGTAGATGTAGATATGACGGTCTGCGCTTCCCACCATCACATATTCAGAATCTGGAGTAACTGTTGCTCGGAGGGGAATTTTCTGAAAAACAACGATTTTTCCTTTTGAAAAACTGTGGCACTCACATTTGGATTCTTGTGCTCACAGAAATTATGTACAAGCTTTCCAGTGAACGCATCGATCCATTTAACACCAGAAGCTTTTGTGGAGACAAGAATGAATTTTCCGCATGGAGTGAATTCGATGTTTGTCCACTCGTCATCGTCATTTTTCATTATTTGAAAGGTGCAGAACGGGCCCAAATCGAAAGATCGAACGTCGAAGAGTCGAATAGTTTCATTTTTGGTAGCAACAGCGAATAGGATTCCTTCTGGATCAAATGCAAGGAGTGCAGGGTGTGTATGAATCAAACCCTGAAAAAAGAAATAGGAAATCATTTCAGAGATAAGATTCCATTACATAATTCTCATGCGTCCTCGAATCAAACATCCGAATATCTCCGTCGAAAGAACTTGACATAAACTTTTCTCGTTGTTTCGGATTACTTCTGATATTTCGTATCTTCCCAGTATGTCCTGGAAAGTATCGAGTATACGACTTCTTCGGAATATTCAATAATCGGACGATGCCAGTATCTGTATCACTGTGTACACATGTGTCCGCTGTTAGATACTCCAACTGTTCCACTCCATACTTTTTACATTCTATCTAAAGAAAGTCAATTGAAAGTTCCCGGATTCGGATGTTCCCTACTGGTTTAGCTTTGGAGCCATCATTGAGATCGTAGATGAGAATGATTTCTTCTGCAGACACAATCAATCCTTTTCCATCATCTGAGTATGCCATATCCAAAAGTCTGTTGGATGTTTCATTGAACTTCTGAATAAGTTAAAAATGAACAGTTTTCTGCATTCTGAGCTTTTTGAGCTTTTCAAAGCCAAAACCGAAGAAAAATGAGGCACTATAACTCCAGAGGATTCTAAAGGACTCAGGAAGTTTCTCAAGTGTTTTAAGACAATTTTACGAGTTCTGGAGACTTCTTGAAGACTTGTCATTCTTCCGGAGCATCCAGAAGGCCCTAGATTCCTTCAAAATGACTCAGAATTCCCGTGATGCCTGCAAATTTTTTCAGAATCCTCTGGGGTCCTATCATCACTTTTATTCGTTTTTGGTTCAAAATAATGCATTTTTTGCCTCGTTTCTTCCAGAATCCTCCAGAATCCTCGAGATTATCAGGGATTTTCAAAGTTGTTGCTTGCATTCGAAAAAACATACTTTTGCAGCTCTTAGAGCTTTGTACGCTTCCAATTCCATGAGACATAACTCCCCGTCTCCCGCTTCCATTTTGCCTGTAGCGAAATACGTATTGATACATTTTTCATCAAAGACATCAAAGGTATCCGGAGGTGATAAACAACAGGAGGATTAGAAAAAATGAAAAAAAAACAATGTTGGAAATTTTATTAACAGAAAAAAGAGATTCAAAGGGTTTGAGCTGCGAGTTGGGGGTACAGAAATCAACGAGGAAAAAACAAGTATAAAATTCGAAAATAAATAAATTGACGAACAATCATGAAAGAGATCATTTGGAAACTATTGTTGCGAGGAAGCATACGCTTTGAGATCGTCGTTTGCACACCAGAGGGTCTGAAAAAATGAATTCAAATTGCTCAAAAAATACCAATGAATTACCAATTTCGTGTCAGCAGTGGCTGCTGCAAAGTGGACAGGACTAAATTCAGCAATGTGGCAAGTTTGGTTGTTTGGTGCTTGCGTTCTGTGAGCAACAGCTCCTGTTTCAACATCGTAGAAATAGACGAATCCGTCGGAACTTCCAACCATCACATGAGAAGACTCGGGTGTGAATGATGCCGTCAGTGGGACTTGTTCTTTGTTCTGATGCTCTTGAAGAGCGTGCTTGATTGCTCCCGAGAATGCGTCGATTATGCTGTATGCAGAAAATTATTGGCTCTAATTGTCTATCTCAAAAGAACTTACAATAGTATATTGGAGTTTGTATTAATCAGAATATACTTTCCGCATGGAGAGAACCGCATTCCCGTCCACTCCACAGAATCTGTATTCTCAAGAGGTCCGAAACTAGAAAATGGCCCTTTATCGAACGACCTCAGATCGTACAACTTTATCAAGTTATTATCCAATCCAGCAGCAAATAGAAGACCTTCTGGATCGAATGTGGCAATCGGTGTAGCTGATAGATTCATCAATCCAATGCAATTGTGCGTCTTCAGATCCCACAGTCGAATCGTTTTGTCTTCGGCAACTGACAGGAACATGTCGTCCAGTGGCGATACATTTATCCCAGTTACACTGCAAAATAAGAATTGTGATTAGGATAAGAGAGAAAACACTCACAGCTTCTCATGTCCTTGAAAGTATCGAAGGTACTTGTTGTCGGTGAGGGATAGATATCTGATTGTATCTAAAATACAGACAAATGCTTATTAATATTTATGTTAAAAATAACTCACTGTCTACTTTGGTGGATCCATGCAACGCACACAACGCGTTTGATGCGAATTTCACATGTGAGCACCCGTATTTCTTGCTGTTAATGTTGCGTGTTCGATTTCCGGTTTGCATATCATACAAATACATCGAATCATCTTCAGTCGACATAATTATCTGATCTCCGTTCGAACTGAATGTCATGCTGTTCACCTTGGCCATGGTATCTGGCTGAAAAAAGGACGGTTGTTATGTGCTTCGAATATTTCTGTTAACCTTGGCTGCTGCTAATTTTGATAAAGTTTCTGCTGTAATATCCACTTCAACGGATGTCATTTTTATTCTGGAAACAGTGTCTTTGTGTGTTTACTCGAGACTATTGGTTGATTCCCAGGAGCTCCGAAAATAATTTTCAAAAATTCAATTCGAAAGTCGCAATGCAAGTACGCTCCACTGCGAATTGGCACGCTGCCAAGCCGATCGCCGGACGCGCCACATTCAGATTTTGCTCCATTTTGTGGCTTTTTCCACTTTTTTGAGATTTATTCAAGTAATTAAAATATTTTAGAAAACAATGGACGACGAACAACCACTGGAAACAATCCATCATCAATCTGAAGAGGTGAAAACCAGAAATTGCTGTGTTTTATTGATGTATCGATTTTCAGGTTTTATTGCCCGAAGAAAACGATCGGAAACTGGTTAGATGGTGTCCTATCACAAACACGAATGGTCCGACACCAAGGTATGATACTTGAATCAGTCGGTTCTCCGAAAACTTGTCAATATTGCAGACCAAGACATGGTCATCGAGCTATTGTTATAAAAGACATCATCGTCATATTCGGCGGAGGAAACGAAGGAATGATTAACGAACTTCATGTGTACAACCCAGGTAAGTCATGATGGTATCTGAATTCGAACATAGGTTCCAAATTATCACTTTTATTTTTAGAAAATCGCGAATGGGTCGCTCCTCAGATACGCGGAAAATCGCCCAGCTCGGCAGCTGCTTTCGGAGCCACAGTTCTTGGAACGAAAATCTACACATTTGGTGGAATGATAGAGTACGGAAAGTATACGGCCGATGTGCACGAGCTAACTGCCACTCGTTGGGAATGGCGTCAAATGAATACGAAGACTGTTGGAAACGAGCTACCACCAAGACCACGTCTTGGACATAGTTTTGTGGCCTCCGAAAAGACCCAAAAAGCATACATGTTTGGTGGATTGTGTAACGACTTGAACGATACAAAGAGGAATGTTCCAGTTTACATGAATGACTTCTACACTTTGGATTTATCGACCTCGTCGAGAGAACTTCTCTGGGAGAAGCCAGAAACTCTAGGAACACCACCATCACCACGCGAGTCGCATACTGCAGTTATATACGAGACTGACACAGTTTCGAGAATGGTTATTTACGGTGGAATGAACGGTGTTAGACTTGGAGATATTTGGTATCTCGACTTGCCCACTCTTCAATGGACGGAAATCAAACTTGATGATCCACGCTGTGGCATACTCCCTGAGCCAAGATCTCTTCACACCTCGGTTATCATCAATGATAAAATGTTCGTATACGGAGGATGGGTTCCACTCATCACATCTGGAGATCAACAGGAACGAGAATGGAAATGCACGAGCTCTCTCGAGTGTTGGGATCTTATCAACAATCGCTGGGTGCCACTCCAGAACTACAGTTCGGACGTTGAAACGATGCCACGTGGACGAGCTGGACACTGTGCTGCTGCTGTTGGAGAGCGTATGTACGTCTGGTCGGGAAGAGATGGATATAGAAAGGCATGGAGTAATCAAGTCTGCTGCCGGGATATGTGGATGTTGGAAACAGCCAGACCAGAAAGACCTGCTAAACCTACTTTTGCCCGTGCAGGATTCAACTTTATCGAGGTAGGCCATACTATGAGAAGCCACAAATACGGTGAAATTTCTACAGGTATCTTGGTTGGGTGTTCCTCAAGCGAATGGCTACTTTTTGCAAGTCGGATTCGGAGATCCAAAGGAAGCCAGAGCATCTATCAAGCGCGTCCCTGCATCTCTACGGAAACAAGCAGCCCGCAAAGACGAAAAGAACAAGCCAAACGCGCCATCGTTGATATCTACTCAAGGAACAACTTATACTGCTCCAGCTCCAGCGAAACCCGCAACGAACGAGGGAGAACTTCCACAAGATCTTTTTGAAGATCCTGACAAGAACGAAAGAACTTCTACTTCGCCAAAGCCCGCCGGAGATGCACAATCTGATGCGAAGAAAGATGGCGGAGAAGGTTCTAGTCATTCGACTGATGGCAATCAAGAAGCAGAAGATGCAAAAGATGAGGAGTCCGAAGAGTATGATGGGAATGATGACGATCTGCCATGGCTCGATGTAGGAATTATTAAAGAGACCAACATCACCGTTTCGCACTACTTCAACGCCAGAGAGCCGGCTCTCGAAGATCAGCTCGTTGATTTAGTCGATAAAAAAGGTTTCAAGTGTATCAACGACGAAGTTTACACTAACGACGACAAGGTTGCCCTCACAAGCGGTCAGATGTATCGTTTCCGTGTCGCAGCAATCAACGGATTGGGTAGAGGAGCGTGGAGCGAGACAGTATCCAAAGCGGTATGCGGAAGTTCTATCTATTTTAATCAAAATCGCTCTAATTTCAGACAATTGTCCCTGGATTCCCAAGCGCCCCTTCGTCAATTCGCATTACCAAATCTCAGGATGGTGCTCAGCTTACGTGGGAGCCACCAGCAAACGCCCATATCTCTGGAAAGATTCTCGAGTATAGCGTTTATTTGGCAGTCAAGAATCAGTCATCGAATGCCTCCGACAGTCAACTTGCATTCATGAGAGTTTATTGCGGAGCTGTGGCCGAGTGTGTTGTTGGACAACCGAGCCTGGGTTCGGCTTACGTTGATCAGTCCAATAAGCCAGCGATCATCTTTAGAATCGCTGCTAAAAACGAAAAGGTACTTCAGCTCGTTAGTAATATTTTAAAAAGAAACACTAATTTTTTAGGGATACGGACCGGCAACCCAAGTTAGATGGCTGCAGGATCAGCAAAAGATGCCTGTCAGAAGTGCCTACCAAAATGTGAACCCCAATTATATGTATCACCAACCACAGCAGAAGAGACTCCGCTTCGATCATCCATAATGGTTTCTGCGCGATTCTAGTTTTTAAAACTGTTCTGTTTCAATCTCAATCATCACTGCAGATACTCATTGACTCATTTGTATATTTGAGCATGATATTCGTCCCACATATATGTCTTTTCTGATACTCTCTACCCCCTACATCCTTGTTTTAATTCTCTATATCCAGAATACTCTCTGCCTATTTTTATATGTTTTAATCCGCTAGCGGTTCCTTATTCTCTCTTGTGTCGCCTCCGTCTGCCTTATCTATCAAATGTGTGTGTTTTTCATAATCTCGCTTCAAAGAGCCGAATAAAATTCATACGACTCCACCCCTCTTTACAACCCATCATCTCTATAGCAACGAGATGTGTTATGCACATATAAAAGAATGCGGTGAGCTCCCATGAGAGCAAGAAGAAGAAGAAGGCGATGAATCAAAATCGCATATAATCCGCCTTGATTTGGTTGCTCTCTCACTCATTCGCTCTTTTCGTTTTCATTTTCTTCTTTTCAGGTTCTTATTTTTCGTATATTCAGTTCTTATTATTTTTTCGCCTTTTTCAGTGAAGAATGTTCAATTGGATATTCCGAAGAGACGAAGGTGGAACGAGAAGTTTCGATGTTCCATCCGAAACTCAAAGTGCTCGTGATGATCGGAAAACAATCGGGGAGTTCGGAGATAACATTTTGTTGTTTGATTTGGTGATGGGAGAAGTTGAGACAGCCGTTTTACGGTTTGAAATCGAGAAAGAGGAAAAGGAGGAAGAGGAGAGAAAGGCTGAACGACGTCCGGATTACTCATGGCTGATTTCTGGAAGTGGACGGAGAGCAAGGAAGCAACTCAGTGTTCATGTGAGTCTTTGGGATACTTTGATTTTCCTTGGAATGAGCAGCAACAAAACAAAGGTCTAGTTTGGCTCTGGCTAATATCAACCTTCCTACACCTTTCGGAAATGATATGTTCTCCATTCCCCGTTTTCCGTTTTTCCCGAAAAACCGAATAGCGTCAACAGATGTGAAGATGAAGAAGCAAGTGGTCAGTATGTGTGCATGGGACAACAACTATTATTAGAAGTCTAGAATGTTCGAGAAAAGAGTTATTTATTCAGAAGTGCATTTTATGGAAATCATGTGCTTGAGGATATCTCTTGGGATTAGAATTTTTGGTCTTTCAGTTTGCTTTTGAAGTGTTGAGTTCTTACTAGGAGTGTATCTGATCCAGTCAGTCAACTTTTTCTGAAAACCTAGGTTACCCTTTCCACGCCGTAGAATACATTTTTGCAATCACAGTCACCTAAAGAGTCTAGACTAGACTAGACTGTCTAGGGAACCAAGTCAAAGTCCCAGACAGTATTGTTAAACCTGTTGATTTTTTAAGGGCTCATTTTTTTGCTTTTAGGAAATTTCAGGAAGTCTAGTTTTTGGTTCATATGCCAAAGGAAATGATCTATCAAAATATCCAAGTTCTGAACTCGTTCCAACTGTCATAATGATATTCGTCAGGTTTCAGCTGTTACCATTTTTCGAAAACTACATTATCTTACAAGTAACTTCTTTGTTAATATGACTCAAAAGCAAGAACGTCTAAAAATAGATGAAGACAGAAATATGACATCTCAAACATCAGAAGTATAACAGTACAAAAATAGGTCTTTTCAAAGACAGGTTAGAAAATCGAAATTCCAGAGACTCTTGAACCCATGATTGCCAGAAAGAGCTTTTCTTGATGAATGATTCCTTTCCCGAACATTCTCGACTTCTTATAATAGTTGATGTCTCATACACATAAACTCATCACTTGATTCGTCATATCATCATCTGTTGACGCTTTCCGGTTTTTTGAAAAAAAAAGAGAAACGGGAAACTGAAAACAACATCATTTCCGGAAGGTGTAGGCAGATGCCTAGGGGAGTAGAAATTAGAGAGAACCAAACTAGATTTTGGTTTGAAAAGTTTTCAACCTTCAACTTTTGAAACTCATTTTTAATTACCCCTTGTTTCAGGAGAAGAATCGAATCGAAAACGCTTGTGAGCGTCTGAAGCCCTGCGAATGGTCGGGAACAATCTCATCGTGGAAGATGAGAACTCAGGTGAGATCCAAATGAATCAAGTTTTTCAATAATCTTTTAATCCTCTTTAATCTCCTTCTAGACTTTTCGAGCATCTAGGAAATATGTGTCATCTTCTTTTTCTTTGAATTTCCTCTTCCTTTTCAACGTCGTCTCAAAAAGGTGCAATACTAGATGGCTTCTTGAGAGGATTAGAGGGAGGTCTTAATAAGGAACAGGCTTTTTCTCGAGTCTTTTTCAAGTGGTGGCCACATATGGCCCTATGAGTAGTCATCCAAGTAGTGGTCCTATGAATAATGTGCTATAACTGAAAGTATCTTTTCAGACTCCCACTTCTCGAGAAGACATCATCGAACAGTTCGTGCTGGCCACCCATGAAACCATCCAGGCTCGGAAGCATGAGCCAACAATCACAGAAGTCTTGAAGAATTTCGCAACTGGAAAAGCAGGAAATCTTCATTCGGTGAGACATGCTGAGATGCCAGAGTCTCGTGGATCGTCGAGAAGTCTTGCGGAGCTCTCGTTCATCGAGTTACAGGAAATGGTTTAGGAAGGAAGGGGTTTTCGAATTTGGTGGAAGAAGAACTTTCATATTTTGAATATGTTTTTGAAAATCCACATTTGTCTCCGAAATGTACTTTCTGTATTGTAAATATATTTTGTAAAAAAAGGAACTAATACATTTGGATAGATTTTATTAATAAAATGATGCTAGAAAGTCCTGAACACTTTGACGCGAATGTTCAATTGAATCTAAGAATGAAGCATGCATAACATTCCAGAGTCTAAAAAATAAGGACTATCCAAGAAAGTCGAGTAATGAGGAATCATCAAGTTTAAGACGCTGTGGGCTTTGTTGACATTTAAGGGCAAATAATAATTATTCTTCGTAAATCCTTGCTTTTGTCATCCAAAACGGAGCACCCTGAAGAAATCTTATGATTCCCGAGAAATCGTCAACTCTAATCCAAGAAAATTTAGATTAGGGATTCTTGAGATCTAAGATACTGTAGACATTAGATCCGAAAAAAAATTCCTAAGTAGTGATGAGAATTGTTTTTGAAAATTCGTTCTTACCTCTTTCAAAAATCTCAACTATTCCATTCTTTGATTGTTCTCAATGGTTCGACAGAATCTTCTTCTACGGCAACATCGACGAACAATCAAAAGATGGAAATGAGAGATCCGATTTTGGAAGTACTAGTTTCAGGAGCAAATACTGTCCGATTGTCAGAAGGATTCCATATCAATATGATCTTTTTTAACTACTGTACATCAGCAAAAGGGAGGAGCCGTTTTGTGTGGATAATAGGCTCCGATAATATGGATACAGTAACAAATTAGCACCAATAAGAACTTGTTTATGCGGTTTGGCACACTCGATATTTATTACAAATTAGTTGAAATGGTCTCTTCTCTTCTTTTCCCCTCCTTCTCTCTCCTATTGAATTGTTAGTTGTCTCAAAATCGCCGCAGTACTGCTCTCTTGATCTTTTCCACTTTCCGTGCTTGGCGCCTGGAACAAATGAAAAATTTGAATTCAGGTTGAGAAGTTGGGTTACATTTCCAAGAATCTTATCAGCAATCAGAGTGTAAACGAACGAGAATTGTGGAAAGGTTTGGACTGAATGAAGGCGACCGTGGCGGATCTAAAAGAATGGAATCAAGAATCCGAAAACTGGGAGAGAGACATACATTTTCAAGAGATTTGATCATGTTGAAAGTAGGCTGGTCATTATTGAGACAAGAATTGGCAGACTCAAAAAGAGCCCATGTTCCAGCTCTTCCACATCCCGAAAGACTCATATAGACTGGTGGATCCGAGTACTTTTGGAGATAGGATTGCAACTGCCAAATCTGTTTCGATTCGGATGGAGCCGAGTTGTGGAGCCAGTTTTTGTAGTGATGGACGTGGATGAATCTGACAGAGAGAATATTAGAAAAGTTCTGAAAAAATTGCCAAATTGAAACTCACGACTTGTAGTTTCCATTGGTGACACTAATCACTTTCATAGTCCATCCTTTAGCCAACTCTGTTTGCTTGAACTCTCCAACTCGAATCGATCGGTTATCAAAACTCAGAAAGTCTCTGCAAAGCCGCATTTCTAATCTTTAAATCTAGATTTCAAAACTCCTACTGATTCTGAGGGAACACGAAATCTCCTCCGAAATGTTTGTATTCCTGATCAGTCATGATAAGAAGAACACATTTGACTTTCTGATCAATCACCATTTGCCAGAAGTCAGAAGCGGTATGTGGAAGAGGGAATTGAGTGAGAATCGCTTTCTTTTGACTATTCAAGTCCACCCAATTGGCATGGATATACGATGAGTCTGCCAATTTGACACGTGAATGATCCAGGCAGATGACATCGGCAAAACGATTCTTGGACATGTTGGAGACGAAGTGTTTCTTGGTGATATGTGGTGGAATGTAGCAGGAGACCCGAGAGAAATCATTCTGAAAGTTCTAATGATTCTAAAACTATTTCTCTGTTGTACCCACATTTGCGACCATGGATCCCGGAGATACGACTTTTTCTGCCGTTGGCTTCAGGTTTGTGAATTTGCTCTCAACTTGATGAGCTCTGTCAACCTCATCTGAAATTTAAGCTTTGTCCCTAACCTTGTCCATATCCTAACCAGCTATTTGTTGCAGATCAATATCTTTCTCTCCCGGACTCTTCTTTTCCTTCCTTCCAGTCTTATCAACGTCATCTTTTTCATCTGATTTCACTGGAGCCTCTTCCTTCTCTTTCTCATTATCACCACCTTTTTGAGAATCTGTGTTAACTTTTTCCTTCTCTTCTTTCCCATCTTTATCACTCCCAACTTTCTCTTTCTCTTTTGACAGTTTCACATCTTCCCCGGATATTGTTGTTTTCGGTGCTTTCAATCCCTCTTTTTCTGGTGTTACTGGCTCTTGTGAACCTTTTTCTTTCTTTTGTTCAGGTGTTACTGGAGTTCCAGCAGCTGGAGTGCCAGGTTGAGATTTTACATTCTTCACAAGAACGACTCCTCCCAGTTGCTGAAAGTTACCGTAATTTAAAGGAACATGCGGACGGCGACGTGGGTCTCGTCACGACAGTCGGCGCTGGGCTTTTTTTTCATTCATTTTCATGAATTTTTCTGCCGTTTTCGTAGCTTTCAAGTCGAATAAAAGCGAACTTGGTTTTCCGAAAAGACAAAATAAAATTAATTCCATATTTTTGCTGAAATTCACAAGAAAACTCACCTCATTCGGCACTGGTGCCAGCGGCGGAACCACTTTGCTTTTGGGCTGCTTTTTGGTGGTTTTTGTCTTGCTTTTTCTCGATCGCCGCTTCTTCTGTTTCTTTCGACAGCACAGAAATCCACTTTTCTTCTTGCTTTTCGAGCGAGACTTCGAACCACGGCCCTTCTTATGTGTTCCCTTGCTTCTGTGCTTTCTGATTTTATTCGGATCGCCTTTTCTGTCCTCTGAGAATTTTTTGTATTGAAAAGTAGTGAGATTCGCAACGGACTATGTTTGTGTTCACCCGATTTCTTAACCCTGTTGCGCTTTTGATCGACCGCTTTTAAATCCATCTCTCCTAGTAGACGTTGTGCGAAAAATAATCGAGAAATCAAGATTTTGCAACTTTTAAATCACTGTTCACACTAGAGAGCACGCCGAAAACAGATTTTTTTACAGAACCATGCTGCCGCTTCCGTGGTGGATTCTCGGAGCGAATCCTGACGAAACTGACGATGAACCGGAATCTGATGACGCCGAAGATGCTCCAAAGGAGGAATCATGTCTTGAAGACCCATCGCTTTCTTTGTTCCGTACACCATCGGCATCGGTATGCAGAGAAGAAATACATTTATTTATATTCTCATTCTGTTTCAGCCATTGTCGGAATCTGTCGATCGTTTGCCAAAAGTTGTCGATGTCTCAACTTTCATGAATGTCGCCAAAAGACGTTCTTCATCGAGAATGGAAGAAGAATGGGTTTCTCCGAAATTGCGTAAAACTGCGGAAAGAAAGAGCTTTGTGAGAAACGAAACGGAGATTATGAACAAGACTGCCGATGGAAATTCTCTCGAAGAGACTGATGGGTAAATATATATATGTTTATCATTGAAGTTGTTCTTATCACAAAGACGGTTTCAGAGTGCCAGCCCGTTCTGGAAGTCCAATGCCATTCGGTGATGTATTCAATGAGACCTTCTTCTTCGATGACAACAACAATCAGGTCGCTCGCAATGAGCAAAGCAGCTCAGAAGAGTCTCCAAGATCACGCGATTATCCATATTTCTTCTCTTCATTCAATGACGACACTGTTGTTTTCAACACTACGATCGCTGGTGATATAGATTTGAATAAGAGAAACGATGCGGTTGGAGATTGGATCTTCAAAAGTAACGAGTTCTTCAATTCAGCAACCCCAAGAGCTGAGATTAGTGGTTCGGGCGATACTACTGTTTTCAAGGAACCAATGGTAAAAATTGATAAAGTTTTTATTCTCAAATTAGTGTATAGTTACAGAAACGCGGAAGGAAGGCAAAAGCTAATACTACTTCGTCCGATAATCCATCGTAAGTGAATTACAATTCCGATTCTTGGGACGTATTCTTCTTTTGAAGCCATACCAATTTTGCGATTCGAACATATTCAGGGGATTCAGAAATAGTTGAATGAGGTTCACTAGATGAAAATGAGGGTGTTGGAAAGTATGCAGAAGCGCTGGTCAAAGAAGGAGATGTAGTTCCAGAACTCCATGTTTCGAGCTCGATTGCATTGTCATTAGCATCATTTATCTGTGATATAGAATCTCCCGCATCTAATAGCATTCCGTCTGCATCCATAACGTTTGGCTCCTCAACTTCAATTATTGTATCCAAAGGGTAGGGTGGCTCATCCGATAGCGCCGCATCTCGTTCGTAGTATTTATCAGCAGGTTCACTGGGATGAGTTTCATAAAGACCGATACGCACTCGAATACCTTTCTTGTTGCAATAGTTTCGAAGCCTGAAAACATTCATATATGTTTTTTTACATTAGTTAGACTTATTCTCACAGTTTATAAATTTGAATGAAAATCGAGTTGAAGAGTTGAACAAAGCTCATCACAGAGCTTCCAACAAACAATCCAGCTTGGCCACCGAGTTCAGAAATAAAACCAGCTGTACTGGTTGTTCGAATCTCTTTATACTGTTCATACTCCAAATATGTAAAGCTTGCTTCGATTCTGAACATATACGATGGGTCCGGATCATAGTCGATACTCGTTGTCAATTGTACATTATTCTCGATTCTGGAACATGCAGGAGTGCATTTGTATCCGATTGTAGAAGGAGTCAGACTGATATTGGCGAAATTGTCGACAATCACGTCTGGTTCGCATATCGGAACATTTTCCAAGTAAGGAAGCTGAATTTTGTGTTTATTAGAACATCCAAGAGGCCTCTAACCGTGTATTTATAATACGGAACTGTGCAGTTGTACTGATCGATTAGCTGCATGAGCCATTTGTAGACAAAGCAAGTGAATTTCCCTTGATACACCGGTTCCGTGGAACATCCATCACTCTTTGGTAGAAGAATCATTGACTTTTGATAAAAACGAATTCGATTCCAATCATTACTATTCAAGTAATATCTTGGATAGATTCCGACCTCAATATTTGAGTCTCCATTATAAAGAACTAGTTGGGGCTGAAAGATAACAAAGTTTCTTTCAAAAAAGGAGAAACTACTACCAAGACTCCGCTGTTCAAAATGGGACTAGTCATGTTATTGAAGAATATCGCAACTTTAGAAACTTCATCTGTATCATTCTGATAATAATCGTCGATCAGTCGGAAACATCTTCCCCGTAGCATTGCATACGTCGGTTGGAAGATATCACAACAGTTATATGTCAGACTTCCACCGTAACAAGTCTGAAAGAGATCCATGCATGTGTATCCATTCTTGTTGTACATGAAATCAAACATCTCGTATTGTGTTCGGTTATCGCGCCATTTCAAGTAATACGAATGGATTTTCTCTCTAAAAGAACTATTGAAGTCGGACTGTGATATTGGAGCGAACCTGTAGGTCTCATTGAAAGTGTCAGCGTTAGCATTATCAAATCCAAATCCAGTCATAGCATACTGCAGGATGTGGAAGTTTGTAACGTTTTCCATGTAACCCAGATGATTATACATATCTAGAAAAGAAATGTAGCTATCTGAATCGTCTGTCTAGTATGATACCTTCTAGAACGTTGTAGTAGTTGATGAAATCGGGATTTCGAGGACAGAACACCATAGTGGGAAACTTCAGTTGCTTAGCCTAAACTGGTTTCATGCGATTCTTTAGAATAGAGTACTCTGAGATTACTCACTGGCAGGATAGTTAACAACGTTGTCGTCGACTCATCTCCATATTGCTTCAGAATCTGAACAGTATTCACAACAGAGTACGTTGCACATGTCATAATGACAAACGCCCAGAAGATTTTCTCCATCAACGAATTTGACATCATAAATGCAGAGAGACCATGAAGTTCTCGTAGCCAAAGGTATTTGCAGTTGCAATGAAAGTTTGCAATCTTCATTGCTGGCTCATAGTCCTCTGTATTAATCGAAGCAAGGGTTATAGGAGTTCTGAAAACGGTTACAAATAAGCACTATATCGATACTGACCTCACATGAAAATCTCATTTTCGGGCAGCGGCTTCATACTATACATATTACGAGCCGCATGAGTCTGTCTCCCAGTTCGATCCGTTTGGTGACCACAGCTGCATTTCTGAATAAGTACTTCTTGAAATACTTTAAGTACTGCAAAAAACTACCTCTTGAGACATAGCTCTTCACGGAACGAATTGTAACGCTCCATATCTGAATTATCCGAGTAAAGGGCCGAGTGTTCGAATTATTTATAAGGGGTCCATGGGTATATCCGGTTACGAGCAATGATATATGTTTGCAGGAGTTCTCAACGTACCGCTTCTGTGAGGGTGAAGGAGGAGGAGATAGACTTGGATGATGAAGAACACGACAAGAAGATGAAGGAAAAGGAGCAGGAGCCAAAGAAGAATGTCGAATCAAAGAAGAAGACTGCGCCGAAGAAAAAGGAGCAGCAGGAGAAGAAGCAAGACAAGAAGAAGAAGAAGATCGACGCGGAGGAGCAAGAAGACGATAGTGACGACGACGAGTTCGAGGGTCCAATCAGTAAGTGATTTCTATTGAAAAAGGATCCCGTTCAAAAATGTCTATAGAATATGTGAAAATAAGTGTAGATGCCGAAAATCGTAACGAAAACTCTCAAATCGCTTGCAAACTCCGGAAAAGAGGTCTGAAATGATACAAAAGTGGCCTTGGCCGAGTTTCCGAAAAAGGGAAGCAGTCAGTCTCGTCTCTTTTCTTTGGAATTCAACCAATATCACTTCTAAGTTTTTACTCGTGTTGAAGCCATTCTCCGTGGCTTTGGAGCGTTTTTAAAACACTTTTGTTATGATTTACGTATTCGACATACATTTTTCAGGTCATTTGAAATTATACAAACTTTCGACCAACATCCTCCTCTAAATAAATACAGCTAAACCCGAAATTCTTTCAGTTCCAACCCGTCAAAACAGAACTCCATCGTTGACCAGAAGACATACACCATCGAGAAAGGTCAAGACCTACAAGAGCCTCAGAGAGTGATCATCCCACTGTGCCATCCTGAATTAAACTCAATAACCACCCAGTTGCCTAGTTATCTCTGTTAGATTTTACAAACTGTTGTCTTTTGTTGTTTTTATTGTCCTCGTTTCTTTTTGCATAAATAAGGCACACAGTCATGTTTTTTCTTTTTGTTCCGATGGAGTTGCAATTTTTGCTTCTCAATTATCCGTATATTGCTCATTTTTTCAATTTTTTAAATTAAATTGCCATATTCAGATGGGGGATTTTGATATTGTTGTGGGAGATGAGGACGTCATACTATCCACTGCTCTCGCATTCACGCTGGAGTTTTTCCAATCCGAGAAACCTCCGTTAAACGTATCGATGGAAAAGAAGCCGGCACACTATTTCAACTCGGACACAGTATGCGATGACATGGACGATGACTACACTCCTCAGTACGACCATATGAAATCTACTCCTCAACCTATCTTTAATGATTATCCAGTTAACGATTATTTGAACAACAACGATATCGAAATAATTTCACAAACCGTATCCACCAGCTCATCCGAACATCCTCAGACAGGCGAAGAAATAATCTTTGAAAAACTGAAGACACCACCACGAGTCAAAATTCCGAGAGTTGGACGACCAAAAAATAATACTCTGTCATCTGTGAAAACAGCAGAAAGAGCAGCCAGTTCATCAAAATCGAGATCAGCACGACAACGCCCGGAGCCTACTAGAGGATCTTCTCGACTTTTGATCCAACGATTAGCACGTGAGGAAGACGCGAAGAAAAAGAAGAAATCTGCTCCGCCACCAAAGAGAAAACCGCCTGCTAAAAAGACTTCCCCATCAAGAAAAAGGGAACCGGCGGCGGAACGACGAAAACGAGAAAAGGAAGAACGAGCGAGAGCAGATGCCCTTAGAAAACAACGGAAAGCCATGGCAGAGGTGAGATTTTTGATTTAATAAGTATTTCGATCAAAAATGCTTTTCTTGGGAATTCGCCAATGCCCACTTGAAGCAACTTTTTGGTTTTTGCTCATTTTCGGTGTCTTAGAGCGATGTTTGCATATTTTAAGCAATCACAATCGTTGGTCGGAATCGAAGAAATACGTTGATTTCAGGCTACAAAATCGGTGGCTCGAGCATTCGGATGCGTGGCAAGTGTCCAGTGCAAAACTGGAAAATTACATCTTCACTGGTGGACTAAATGGATGATCCTGAGTTCTCGATATATACGGTAAACGCAGATTTTTTCTAAGGTTATCCATCAGTCGTTATTTTTCAGGGACCTAGCTTCGAATCCGGAGGATAATTATGATACAGCAGAACTTCACGTATTCCTGGTCAACAGTATTACTGTGATGCAGAATACGCTAATTTCCTACAGAGTTTGTTATCTATGTAAGGATAGCTGAAACAAAGCAGTTTTTTTTGCAGCCGAGACCAAACGAAACACATGAACTGATGCTAGTTTTCATTGGAGACTTCATCAAAATTTGGAATGTAGCGAGTGGATTGGGAGCAAAGGTGACTAGAGTTCCTTTATTAGATAAATACCAAATTAGTTCTTTTAGAACGTCACGGGTGACATCGGAAGACTTCTGGAGTGTGTCATGGGACACTTCATTGCTCATCCCAAACGAATGAATCCGACGAATCTTCCATGGGTACAGACAAAAGTGATTCTTGATAAAATTCTCTCAATCATTACTCGAGTGGAAGTCATCTATGACACTATGATTTTGTTGAATAAAATGATGGGAAAGTGAGTAAATTTCTCATGGAATTCATCAATAAACATGCATATTTTTTCAGTTTCCTTGGAAGATGGGCGCGTCGGAGTGATGAAAATTTGGAGTTCAAATCGTACGTACTTGCCACATTCCACTCGTTTTTCACAATTCTCAACGGTCGTCTGACCCATATGTCGCTACAAGAAGTTTATCGTTTCTGAATATTTAGATTATTCTCTTCATTATCATGTATCATTTGTCCTGTATTTTTCAAAAATTGTATTGCTTCCCAGATTTTAAATTTCCTGTTTTTAACGAGGTTTAATTGTTTCCAATTATAAGAAGCCAATGATAAACTTCTAGGTTACACAAACTGCTTTCTCCCACTTGATATACTCGCCAAATCATTGGTGACGTAATCCCCATCCATATGCATAAGAAGCAGTGTCCATGAGATGGACAATTCAACAAGACCGGTCGCGTCAAATCTCGAAGCATCATCTTTATTATAATTGTGTTATAAGCGCGAAGTCCAGTGACATTCCCCTTTCTCTCTAAAAACAGCAAAGGAAAAGAGAGATGAAGAAACGGTTCTGGTCGCTCCTTTTCCTATTCTCAACTTGCTCGGCGAGCCCGTTTCCGTGTGGTCCCAGTTTTGTACCATGCACTCAGAAACGAGCATTCTCCAGTTTGATTCGTAAGTTTTTCGATTCTCTTTTTGTAATCATTGTTCTCAATCGTTGAGGTTTCAAGATATTGGAAGTTCTGAAATATTATATTCAGGGATTCTGAAACTCAGATATTCTCAAGAGAAATTCCTGAAATCCCGAGATTTTGAGGGATTCTGGAATTCTGAGAATACTAGAAGGCGGAGGTTTAGAAATTCAAGTTCTCAGAATCTGAAAATTAAAAGAAATTAAAGGGACTATTGAGATTCCGGAATTATCAGATTACAGAATTGTCTTCTTCAGGAAAGAGATAGTGTTTTTTTTTTTCGTTTTCAATTATTTAAAACTAGTCCCCTGTCCAAAAATAGCTGTAGACAATGTCTTTGATCTTTCATAATTCAACATTCATCCATTCTTTTTCATCATCTCTCGTCATCATAAACGAGATTTCGATTATGCAAGGCGTCATATATTATGGAGATGTTATCGATGGCGATGACAAAAAATTTCAGATTCTCCAAACAAGGGATTGAAGAAAGACTTTGATTTCGAATTCTCAAAAGATGTCGATTTCGAGCCAAGTGAAAAAGCAAAAAATGAGTTGAAAAAGTCGATGAAACAGGAAGTGATCTCTTTTGCTGCATCAGAAGCTGTTCATTTAACAGAGAAATTGTTCAATGACACCGAGAAATTGATGAGTGAAAAGTTTGATGGTAACCATAACCTCCAGATTCAGCTGAGAAATTGAAAAATCATAAAAATTTCAGACACATTCAAACAATCAGAACTTGCATGGCTCCATTATACTTATGCAGATCAATATGCTAAATATCTCTCATTTTCTGCAATCTCTTCAAATGTTGCAGCTCAAATGATTTCAGAGTTAGACAAAAGTTATAGAAACATTTGAAAATCCCAAAATTTCAGTCAGTCCCCCAGAAGTTTGAAGAATATGGTGCAATTTTTGCCAACAGAGAATACGAAAATGAAGGAGATTTGTCCAGTGAATCAGATTGAGGAGTGTGTTATTGGAAAGTACAGGTAGAGTGGAATTTTGTGGAAACTGTTTTGAGAATTCGTATTTCGAAAGATTCTTTTCCCTATTTAGTTCTTATATTATCCGGCTCGGCGACGTTTCACAACCAGTTATTTCGCAACCAAAAAACCAAAAATTCTCAAATGTAGATAGTAACCTGGTATCATGCGCATATCACCTACATGAATATAGCATGTACTATTTCATAAAGTAGCAAATGGCAGGTTGCCAAATGTCCAGCTGCGATATGTCTTGGTTGCAAAACGTCGTGGAGCCTTTGATCCCAGTTTCATTTTAATTTTATCCCTCATCTTCTCCTTCTGAATGGGCAAGTTATTAGTATTTTTTCGAGGAGGTTAGTGAGTTGAGAGTTTTGAGAGTAAGAGTTTGACATTATGTGAAAAATCTGAAAATAGTCTACAAATTTTTCCTTTCTGAATCCCTCGTAATAGACACATGTTGAACACGTAAATTCAGGTCATACACCGGACACTGTAACAATGTGAAGAACCCGCTGAACGGAGCATCTTATGAAAGATTGAAGAGATTCTTACCAGCAGATTATGCAGATGGTACGTACTCCCAACAAATTTTTAGAGCACTTTCTTATTACTTTTCAGGTATCTCCACCCCTCGTGCCAGCAAATCTGGTCAACCTCTCCCATCATCTCGTGCTCTATCTGCTCTTTTCACTCCATCTCCATCTGGTCATGCTACATGTTCACTTCTCATTGCACCATTTCTATCTTTCATCTATGACGATATTGTTCATGTTCCAAGTAATCGGATTTTCAAGCGTAAGTCTTTTTGAGACCAGGGGTATATCGTTGAATGGTGATAACTTTCTCAAAGATAAAGTGCCCGTCCCAGAAAATGAGCCCTGTCTTGAAGTGGGCGTAACTAACAAGAAAAATAGAAATAGAAAATACTTTATTCGTATCAAATCTAATATCCTGGAGCCAAACGAGCTGGTGGACAGTGATCGCAGCTTCCTGGAGCTCCATTGTCTCCTGGTTGTCCAACCTCTCCTGGTGCTCCGTTCTGTCCTGGCTGTCCTGGTGGTCCTGGAAGTCCAGATGGTCCTTGTCCTCCTGGCTTTCCATTCTCTCCTGGTGGTCCAGCTGGTCCAGGTTGTCCAGGTGGTCCTGGTCTTCCTGGTGCTCCAGCTCTTCCGGCTGGTCCAACCTCGGTCTTGTAGGTTCCTGGCTCTCCTGGTGGTCCTGGACGTCCTGGTTGTCCTGGTGCTCCTGGAATTCCGGGTGGTCCACGTGGTCCTTGGTCTCCTGGCTTTCCGTCCTCTCCTGGGTTTCCTGGGGCTCCTGGTGGTCCGTCTGGTCCTGGTTGTCCTGGTGGTCCAGAGTCTCCTGGTGGGGCTTCGCATGGGCATTGTGGTGGGAAGAGAGAGTGTGGATCTGGTCCTGGAGGGGCTGGTGGTCCTGGTGGTCCAATCTCTCCTGGAGTTCCATCGACTCCATCGGTTCCATCGCGTCCTCCATCTCCAGCTGGTCCTGGTGGTCCACGGTGGCAGGTACAGCAACCTCCTCCTTCAGAGTTGAATGATTCGACTCCAACGGATGGGTTATCGTATCCGACCGGTTGGTCACGAAGCTCCTGATCGTGGAGACGACGGGCCCAGAAGTCTTGGAGGGTATCACTGAAAATTTAGAATTTAGTTCAGAAGCCGTTGAATAGAAAAAACTCACCGCTTCTCAAGTCTTCTGTGATTGAGAACAATATTGGCCAACTTGGCAGAATCCTTCTTTCCTCCAGTCTCAATATCCAACATCTCCTTCCACATATCTCTGGCTCTGGCTTGGCAGAACTCCAAATCAAGTTGAACTTGACTTTCCAATGTTTGAATGTAATGCAAAATCAACGGAAAAGTGATAAGGCATGATGTAATGGCAACAGTCGAAAAAACCACTGCCACAAAGGCAACGGGACGAAGGGATCGTTTCTCTTTCTCGTCAGACATCTTCCTACAAAAAGTGAAGCTTACATATATGAATCTACAACAGAAAGAAACACTTACATACAGACCAATTTGGCAAGAATGAAGCAGTCAGAAGAATCGCGAAGTTTGCCCTTCACTTATATACTGGAATCCGTTCCGCCGCACCGTCCGTTGGGGGAGATGACGTCACTCTGCGTCTCTCCGCGCGGAACGATCTTTCGGTGAAACGGTAGCCTGTTCACTTCACACTCTCAGAAGCATAAGAAGTACCTGAGGAATAGAGGGAAAATCTATGAAAAAAGTCAGAAAATGATCAGGGAGGGAAGGGCAAAAAAGGGCAGATTGATAAAGATTCGGTTTGGAAGGTTGTGTGTCTGTTTTGGTTAAAATCTTCAATGTAAAAGTGTAGTCTGAATAATGTTATTTTGGTTAAATATGAAAACATGATAAGACATTTTATTTCATTATCTTTTCAGGTGACTTCTATGGAAATGACAAAGCTATGCCTCTCCCATGCTGCCGAGGCAACAATTCCCACCCGGAATGCTTCGAGATTCCAGTTCCAGAAGATGATTCTCTTCAATCAAGTAGTTTATTTTTCCTCAGCTTCTTGCACACTCATTAATTTTTCAGAAAACGTCAAATGCTTACCGTACTCTCGTTCTCTTCCAGTTCCTAATCCAAAATGTTCTTTTGGCCAACGTCAACAGGCGAACATGGCTACATCTTACCTAGATCTCAGTCAAATTTATGGAAACACAAATGGTTTTGTAAACAGAATGAGGCTTTTCAAGGACGGAAAATTGGCACTCCGAGCTGTTGGAGGATTCAATAATCAGATGGGAGTTCCTCCAGCTAATTTGGATAATTCGATTTGTAGATCGAGCACTGGAAAACCGTGTTTGTTGGCTGGAAATAATAGGTAGGAGGGATCTATAATACTTTATTATGCAGATCTAAATCAAAGAGAGTGCGCGCCGAAGATTCGATTTATCGGAGATCACGATTTTTACTACGGTATCTTTAAAGGCGCATAACTGATTTTCAAACTGATTTTCCCGATTTTCTCAGTTTTTAAGCAATTTTTCTTCAAAATTTTGCAAGAGGTACGAAACAATCATGCATCGAAGTCATATTTTATCAGAAAAAATGGCTGAAACTCGACCAAAATTGAGAAAAACGGAAAATCAGTTTGAAAATGATTTATGCTCCTTTAAAGTTTTCGTGGCGAGATATCGTGCTCTACAAAATGTCAAATATTCGGCGCGCACTCTCTTTTATGGAGATATGCATAATATCGCAATCAGATATGAATTACAGAATAAACTTCCTACCAACTTCTGGTGCAATGTACACTATTTGGATGCGACAGCATAACTTGATCGCTGAGAAGTTGAGCTTTGTGAATCCACACTGGGATGATCAGAAACTGTTCGAAGAGGCTAGGAGAATCACTATTGCTCAATTCCAACACGTCACTTTTAACGAAATGGTGCCGGTGTTAGTTGGAAAGGAGCAATTGAGAGTGATGGGAATCAAGTTGCAGAATAATGGATACGATTCTGGATATGATATTGTAAGTGGGAGACGTTTTTGAAGTTCGAAACTACAGAATTCAGAACATCGATGCATCTGCTTCGAATGTTTTTGCCGCCGCCGCTGGTCAATTCTTCTTGACTCTTCTCCCGAGCAAACTCAGTATTGAAGAAAGTAGAAAGTTCTCAACTAGAAGTGAATCTCTTCTGAAGGTAAGACTTTTCAAGATAAGATATCCCCAAACATATATTTGTTTCAGCACTTCAACGATCCTTCTCTAATCTACGAGAAGGGAAAGATCGACGGAATGTTGAAGTTCTTGTTGAATGCTCCGATTGAGAAGCCGGGACTTCATAGCTCTCCACTCTTGAGAACTGCCTTCCAGAAGAGTTTGTTCAAAATATTATCAGCTTTTTTCAATACCTATTGGTTTCAGAAGACGAAGCAGATTCTGTTGACATTATTGCAATGGTCATTCAGATGGGAAGGGATCACGGATTGCCAAGCTATCTTCAATGGAGGAAGTTTTGCAAACTGGATGATGTCAACTCGTTCCTGGCGCTCCAGTCTATTGTAAGCATGAACACGAATTGACTTACAGTAGATTACTAACAACTCACATCCTACTTTTCAGTTCAAACCCTCCGTGAATATTTCCGACTTTGAACGTCTCTACGAATCTCCAGAAGATATTGACGTATTCGTTGGAGGTCTCTCTGAACAACCAGCTAAAGGATCCCTACTCGGACCAACTTTCGCATGTCTTTTTGCTCATCAAATGACTCAAACTAAAAGAGGAGATCGCTTTTGGTATGAAAACTTTGTGTCTCCCTCAGCATTTACTCTACCGCAAATCGATGAGATTCGAAAAACAACAATGGCCAGAATCATTTGTGACAATACGGATGCAGTGACGCACGTTCAACACCATGCGTTCTCTCTGCCGGATGATTATGGGTAAGATCATGAACATATGACTCTATGACTCAATAATAACTATTCCAGAAACTGTCCTTTGAGCTGCAACTCAACTGGAATCATTCAACCATTCAATGCAAAATCATTCGAAGATGATGAGAAACTCACAACTCTCCCAATTACTAAAGAAACCATTGAAAAAGCAATTCGATTGGGATTGAAACAATGGCAGAGATACGAAGAAGGAGAAGGTAGAAGAATCAATGCACAAATCGCAGACTCTTCTCCATCTGCTCTTCTTTCTCATGCTCTTTTGATGGCTCCGAAGAAAGAATCAATAGATATCGCAAGAACCGCATCAGTTCTCCGAGAGGCTACAAATATTCTGATAACTGGAAATGGGTTGAGCAAAGATGAAAAATTGCCAGATTTGGATGTAGAGACCCTTCAGAAAATTCTACCACAGATTGATGTTGGAAGTGTAATTGGAAACTTCACACCGTTCTTAGGTAAGTTTCAGATTCAGTGAATCCTTAGATCATAAATAAAAGTTCCAGCCCGAGACCCTCTTCCAAAAGAACAATGCCTCCCAGAACCCCTTCCATGTGACCATACATCAAAGTATCGTTCGTATTCCGGATGGTGTAACAATTTGAAGAATCCAAAGTTCGGAAACGCCTTCACTCAAATGCGACGCCTTCTAGATCCAGCATACGATGATGGTTTCGACACGCCACGTACTCGATCAGTCCTTGGATCCAAGCTCCCTTCCGCCCGTAAAATTTCAAACATTGTGCACAGTGATGCTCCAAAGTTCCATGTCAAATTCACTCACATGCTGATGCAATTCGGTCAGATTCTAGACCACGATATGATGCACTCTCCGATTTCTCGTGGCCCAAAGAACACTATTCTCAATTGTTCTTCCTGTGATTCTGCTCAAACTCTCTCGATTCACTGTTTCCCAATCAAAATTGATCCAGATGATCCCTTCTTCCCAGCAAGACACAACGATGGAAAACCAAGATGTATGCCATTTGCAAGAAGTCTTTTGGCTCAAGTCTCTCTTGGATATCGTAACCAGTTGAATCAGTTGACGTCCTTCTTGGATGCTTCTACGATTTATGGATCCACTCAGTGTGAGGCAAACAAGTTGAGACTGTTCAGCGATGGGAAATTGAACTTTACCGATCTAGGGTATTTTTTCAAGATCATAGGCGAAAACCTAAATTTGAGACGTTCAGATTTAACAAAGAAGCTCTTCCTCAGGGAAATCAGGAGCGAGATTGCCGTTCTATTCTCCAGAATCGGCAAAAAAGATGTTTTGTAGCAGGAGATGAGAGGAGTAACGAGCAACCAGGATTGACAGCAATTCATAACATCTTCTTGAGAGAGCATAATAGAATCGCAAGATATTTGAAACAGATTAATAACTTCTGGAGTGATGAGAAACTATTCCAGGTGAGTTTTGAAAGTTTTGACGTTAGATAAACTCGACTTATTCTTCAGGAAGCCCGGCGCATCAACATCGCCCAACTTCAAAACATCGTCTACAAAGAATGGCTCCCCGTTGTTCTTGGATGTCAAAATATGGAAAAATGGGGATTGATGCCGCAGACTTCTGGATATTTCGAGGAATACGATGACCAATGTGACCCCACAATTTCTCAAGAAATGTCAACATCTGCATTCCGTTTCGGGCACTCTTTAATTCGTGGAGTCTTCACAAGAATGAACGATAATTTCCAGAACATGACAAATCATGTTAATTTGACTGAAACCTTCTCCAACCCATCTCCAGTCTACGACAAGAATTCAGGACATATGGAGTCGATTCTGATGGGATTGATCGGAGTAAGCAGTATGGCATTTGATAGGCATATTGTTACTGCAGTGAGAAATCACTTGTTTGCCAAACCAGGAGGTCCACTGACTGGATTAGATCTTCCAGCAGTCAATATTCAGAGAGCCAGAGATCATGGAGTTCAAGGATACAATGCTTACAGGTAACGCTCAAGTTAAGATGTCATACGTTCACTGTATGAACTTTCAGAAAGTACTGTGGTCTTCGAAAAGCAATCACTTTCTCTGATCTCCGCGACACAATGACTTCCGACGCGGTCACCGCACTGGAGACAGCTTATGCTCATGTGGATGACATAGATCTTTTCCCAGGAATCATGAGTGAGTCCCCGACAAGGGGATCACTTGTGGGACCGACATTGGCATGTTTGATTGGAGAACAAATGCAGAGATTAAAGAAATGCGATAGATTTTATTATGAGACAAATGATGCCATGGTGAGATTCACTCCGGATCAACTGGTGGAAATTCGGAAAGCGAGTCTTTCGAGAATCATTTGTGATAACAGTGAATATGCAGTGAACATTCAACCGAATGTTTTCCTGATGCCTGATGATTTAGCGTAAGTTGGGGAGAAGTTGCGGAGGAAACTTCGGTGTGAATCAATCTTCGTTTTCAGGAATTCTCCAATGTCATGCTCGGAACTCCCAGAAATGGACTTGAACAAATGGGTCGAGCGTGACTACTGTCTCGTAGACGAAAGAGTCGTCAATCGTGGAAAAACAAAGCGTATCACCCCATGTGTCACCTGTACTTGCACCCTCGAAGGACCCGAATGTCACTCAATTACCATCAATGACTGTTCCCGTCTCCTCCGTGATTACTCTCTCGCCGATGTCCAAAAGGACCCCGTCTGCCTCATTCAATGCTCTCAGCACCTCAAAAAGCTTTGAAACACACAAAACGAGAACATCCTTTGTTCCAATTAACTTATTTTCTTCTGATTGATTCCGCGATTTCTCTGGTATACCAAGACATGTACATAATAAATACTGCATTCTGACAAGTTATATTTTTACAAAAGATCATAACTCTTTTCCACGACAACCTCTACCAAACAAACAAAAACGGTTCATTTACATAACCCGATTGATTACCGGGTGAGAGAAAAGACTATTGACACACACCCATCACCTGTGTTCTCTTATCAGTTTCCCCACTTGTCATTCGTGTGCATTTCGCTGTTGTTTAGAGCGAATGTCGTTGCCAACTAGATTCCCGAAAGACTTCCGACTGGCCACTGCCACGGCAGCATATCAAATTGAAGGTGCCAAGGAGGAAGATGGTAACTTTTTTTTTGGAAGGAATGCATGTGTAGGAAATGGAAACTGAGAGATAATGATAAAATTTAGTATAAAAGATTTGAGGGTCCTCATATTTGAAGTCTTCAGTGTTTGGCTCACCGTAGGGTATATGAATTGATTTCCAACCAGATAGCAGATTCAGTCCGTAGAGTGTAGACGATGCCGTGACAGCTTTCCTTAATGGCTGAAAGTAGATAAATTCGTCTCATTTTTTCCTTTCCTTCGCTTCAGCCAGCCCTTGTTCTACTCTCTCTGACCTATATCATCTCTATTATCATCATCGGGTTTCTGTTTGCCCCTTGCCTTCCTCTACCTCGTGTCCTCGGTAGTATAGTGGTGAGTATCCGCGTCTGTCACATGCGAGACCCGGGTTCAATTCCCGGCCGGGGAGAAACCTTTTTTACTTTTTAAATGCATTCATGACTTTTAGGCCGTGGTTTCAGTACCTGGGATGCAATCCGTTCGGAGTATGGACGAATTCGTGATGATTCGGATCCGAACCTCTCCTGTGAGAGTCGTATGAAGTACAAGGAAGACATTGCTCTTTTGGCAAAAATCGGTGTCACCAGTTACCGTTTCTCGATTTCCTGGTCCCGAGTTCTCCCAAATGGAACACTTTCGGAGATCAGCGAAGAAGGAGTGCAATACTATCGTGATGTTTGTCTTTTGTTGAGAGACAATGGAATTGAGCCAATTGTATGTTGATTCCAGGAAGAGAGATCAAAAACAAAACAAAAAACAGTTTAGGTGACACTCTTCCATTTTGATATGCCTTTGGCTATTTACGATAATGGAACCTCGTGGTTGAACAAGGAAAATTGTGACCATTTCGCTGATTTTGCGGATTTGTGCTTCCAAAAGTTTGGAGATTTGGTGAAGACTTGGATTACTTATAACGAGATCAACATGCAAGCTTGGTCCTCTGTTGTAAAGCTTCCAGGAGAGCAATGGTTGTGCCCAGATAGGCCAGATGTCGATAATCATCTTCATTCTCCATACATGTTAGTCTTTGAATTGGCAAGAAAGAAACACATATTTGGGTTCCAGCGCACTTCACAACATGCTTATGGCTCATGCCACCATCTATCGAAACTATGAGAAGAACTACAAAGAAACTCAGGGAGGAATTGTTGGAATAACCAATGGAGGTCACTTCTGTTTCCCTGCTTCTGATTCCGATGAAGATAAAGCGGTAATTTTTTGAGTTATTTTCCAGTCAGTCAACAACTTCCAGGCCTCCGATCGTGCACTCGACTGGTTCTTCAAGAGCACTATCGAACCGATTCTCTCGGAATCTGGAGATTTCCCAGCTTCGATGAGAGAGAAGCTTCCATACTTGCCAAAGTTCACCGACGAGGAGAAGAAAATGCTCAAAGGTTTCTCTGAAGGATATCTCTGAATCGAAAAATATATTTCCAGGCAGTACTGATTTCCTTGGTATCAATTACTACCTGAGTCACATGGTTCGTGCTGTGACCGATGACGAGACCCCACCGTCTCAATCCGAGAGAGATGGAGCCTATGCATTCGTCGAAGGGCCATGGGAAAAGTTTGTATTCCTCGAGAAAGCTATAAAAGAAAACAAAGAAATTTTGCAGAATCTGTGGCGAGACATGGATTCGTTATGCGCCCGACGGGCTGCTGGCTTTGCTGAAATACGTCAAAGAGAAATATAACAACATTCCGGTGTTTATCACCGAAAACGGATGTCCGGATTTGGTGGGAGAAGAGGCGGAGAAGAGGAAGGTTGAGGAGATTTTGAATGACACTCATAGAATCAAGTATATCACTGGACACTTGGAAGTTGTCTCGAAGGGTAATAAGAATTCACAGGGAGTTTATTTAGGAGAATGAGAGTGTTTCGTCTTATGACGGGATCGAAAAAAAAAACAAAAAAGTTTCTCCCCGGCCGGGAATTGAACCCGGGTCTCGCATGTGACAGACGCGGATACTCACCACTATACTACCGAGGACACATTGGAAAAGGAGACAAGAGGCAAACAGAAACCCAGTGATGATAAAGATGATATGGGTCAAAGGGTGTAAAAAGAAGAGCTGTCTATAGAAAAGAAAATCTAACGGACACTGATATTTCTTATTCCAGCCATCGAAGAAGGCTGCAACGTCATCGGGTATACCCTCTGGACCCTCATGGACAACTTCGAATGGGATGACGGATTCGAGTTGAGATTCGGAATGTGTCGTGTCGATTTCGACTGTCCGGAGAAGACCAGAACCATGAAACAATCGGCGAAATTCTATCAAACTTTTATTCGCGAATTCAAGAAGCATCATAACCTCTTGCAATGATTATTAGTTCAGATAATAAAAGAGATTGCTTTGTTTCATGTCATTAGAAGCGATAGGGCGGATGTGAGACAACACGTGGAAAGGGAAACCGTAAGGAATAGAATGTTTGAGGGTATCTAGTCGAAAATTCAAAAAATGGAGTTTAACAATCAGAAGTGGATCTTTCCACTTGTTTTCCATCTGGCTCAATGAGCAAACTTGCTGCTCCACCCAGATTTGTCGGTTCTGTTCCGAAATTCGACATGGAAATTGTTGCTGTGGACTTTCCGCCACGGGAGTGACGACGGAGGATTGTGCTTCGGACTCTCTCGTATCTAAAAATCAATCTGTTTGTCCGGATATCCATGAAAACTGAGATTTACCTTGTCTTACAGGGCATCAGAAGAATACTCTTGAAAGCTCTTCGGTATTTGTGGCTGTACGCGATATAGATTATTGGATTCAGTGAGCTGGATAATAGAGACATCCATTGAAATATTGGACGGACCATCTGAAATTTCAAAATGCATTTTAAGATATTTGGTGCTTTATTTACCATGGATGTGATTTGAAATAGGTCGGATCTCTGGTCGGCAAAGAAGAAAAAGTAGGTGAAAATGCAGTAGAGGGGGAGCCAACAACATGCGAAGACAATGATTACTGTGAGCATCATGGTGGCTACTCGAAGTTTCACTCGATCTTCTCGAGCCTGGAAATCGAAATTCATAAAGTCACGAATGGTTTTTAAAATCAACTAACCCTTGCATCTACTGCCAAACTTCTATGCGTGGATACAGTAATGAAGATTTTTGTGTAGAGACCCGATATCAATCCGAAGGGAACGATGAACGCTAGCAAGAGATTGACAAAAAGAAAATATAGTTTTTGGTCGGTTTGGGATGTGCATAATCGGTAGCCGTAGTTTCCCTCTTGCCAAACTATCTGTAACATTCATTTTTAACAAGTAGGTAATCAAAATAAGGATTACCAAATCATAGTTATACCAATTGGGGATACCGAATATTGCAGCCACGAACCACACTGTGAAGATGACATATTTCGTGTACTCTCGATCCCAACTCGTGTTGTATTTCAGAGTATGACAAATGGCTAGGTATCGATCAGCTGTGACTGCAACCAATGTGTAGACAGAAGCGAAGGATGTTGATGCATTTGCCCATGTGGATAGACGACAGAAGAATTGGCCCCAAAGCCATTCTGGAAATCAAAAAGATGACCGAAATTACAAAAGAATTATCATAGCGCAATGCTGAACTATGAGATTTCAATATTTTGATTAGAATAGGCGGAAAATCGCGAAGACTCAGAAATTTTAGATCAAGCTTCACGAAAGCGAAAACTGAAGAAAAAGGGGAATTTCGATCTACTCAAAAATGAATGAAGCGATTTTTCAGTTTCAGATTAATAAGTTAAGAACAAAATCGAGTAAGGGTTCGGGCACTTATTACAGAGTTCTAAACATTTTTTGAATGTTCTCAATTTTCTTCCACACTTTTCTATCTTGAAAATCAGAATTTTTCAAACAATTAAAATTAGCAGAATCTCCGAAAACTTTTCTGCCGATGGAAGGGAGTCAAGTTGGGCCAGGCCGCGCAACCGAAAATTCTGACTTTATCCTTGCCCGACTCGTAAAAGTAAGATGTCTGAGGATATCGAGTATTTTGAGAGGAATTCCAAGCTAACCTGTGAATATACTGTTGATGAGTGTTGTTGGAAGACAAATCCACAAAATGAACAAATCAGCCAACGCCAGAGAGAGGATCAAATAGTCCGTAGTGATGTTCAGATTCTTATGAGCCCACACCGCCAACACCACAAAAGTGTTCCCCAGAACTCCGGTGAAGAACACTGCTCCATAGGCTACAGTATACAAAACCGTAAGCTGATAAGAGTGCCTCAGCAGGGGAACCCCATCAAACGGCTCTTCGTCGAATACGGTAGAGTCTGTTGTGGTGAAAGAGGAAGAGTTCATAGTAGATAGAGAAGAGTCTTGTCGTCTTCAATTTGACATTGGTGGAAGTTTTTGTCTGGAAAAAAATGGATGGGGATGGTAGGGAGGGAGTTGATGAAGTTGAAGAAAAGGAGACAAAGAAGAAGAAGGATGAAGATAACCCAATGAAATGACGAAATGCATTAGTCGCCCCAGAGTCAGCCCCCAGAGGCATGTTTCCCAATGAATTAAGGACAATCGGAAGGAGATGAAGAAGGGGCGGTGAGCTCACAGAGCCCAGATCACTTCGAGAGCAGGAAAAAAAATGAAGTGAGAAGAAACCGCCTTTTTCTCCTGTCATCACTTGCCGCCGCCAGGAGAAGGACACAAAAAGAAATAGAAGAAAAAGAGGAATAGGGAAACTATATTGAGCCAATCAGAAGACAAAAACTGACTAATATTTGGGGAGAGAAACAGATTCAAACACTCATATTTTTTTCTTCATCATGTAAAAAGTTTGACCATGCGGTCATGATGGGATAAAAAGAGACACGACGCGTCATCCGGAAGAAGTCATGGGTAAATGGATTACTCTCGAACGGAAAAGAAGAAGATATCCTCTTCTCTCTTTTCAAGCGTTCGCTTTTTTTTTGGTTCTGGTTCTGGCAGAGCAGTTTTCGGAGAAAAGATGAGCATGTTTTCAAAATTGGTAAAAGTCTTTTTTTTCTCTTTCAAGAAAAAAGTCATATGGTTTAGAGAGGTCTCGAAAAAGAGTCATAGATATGTGTGGGATGGGTCGAAAAGGACTTAAATTGAATACGGAGGAACGGAAATTAACGTACTTTTTGGGGAACAAGGACAAGATACGATTGATTACGAGAATTTGACAAACTATAGTCTGTGATGGTAAACATTGTTACAGTGACGTAGGAAATCAGGAGATAGTATAGGCTGGAGTTGGGGGCAATATTGAAAAGTAGCAACTATTGGGACCTATGCAAATAAGAAGAAATGACAATGCAGGTTAAAGTAAATTGACATCGACGAGCTTAGAATAAAATTCATAGAACGAAAATTCATAAACTGCGACTTCTACAGATTGGAACCTCAATTAACCCTTTTGGCTGAACTTTGATTTTTCAAAATATCCGAAATGTGAAGATAGGTCCAATTCTTCAGCCAAAGAGCTGATTTTCCAGAAAAATTTCACGAAATGGAAAGTAGAGCGGTCGTTTCAATTAGCACATAAAATATTTTGATTTTCGAGCTCATGAATTTCACAAAAACGTAAACTTTAAAGCCAGATTTGCAGTCAAAATGCAGTCAATATCTCACAATCAAATTCTTCTAATTTCACTTTTTCTGTAACCTTACAAGGAAATGAGCTTGTTCTTTTTCTGAATCTGCCCTTCTCAGTCTCAAAAATAAAACTAGAGAAGAGCCATCCCGAAAATGAGTTTGAGATCCAAAAAAGAGTGCTCCTCAACAATCCATCTACGTCTTAGTCACCTCCCTTTTCTTCTGATTTCCATATGGACTCCCGAAGTTTCCCGAAATTCCCAGATTTGGGAAGGGCGAAAAAAGTGGAAAGCGGGTTAATGATGGGTGGGGATGAAAAAACGGGGAAAAGCACAAGGTGAGAAAGTCCAGAAGAGGAGGGAAGGAATTCCAGGAGAAACTCATTGTTTCTGTCTTGTCCTGACATTTGAAGGGGTCAAGTGGTCTGGAGTAGAAGAGAGAGGGAGAGTCCAAAAGTAGCCCCCAATGGGACACTCTTTGTGACATGTACACCTTTTGATGCATTGGTTGCTTCTTCTTCTTCGTTTGGAAATGTTCCAAATATAGAGGAGAAAAGAGGAGAAGTGGAGGAATTGTGGTCATATATGAAGGGACACAATAGAGAAGAGTGATGGAGGAAGAAACATTCTGACTCTTTTTGATGGAGAAAAGAGTATTCAAGACGGAGTAACCAAAAATCAAGGTGAATAGGAAAAATTTGAAGGATCAGAAAAAAAAATCAGAAAATGAAATGTTTGGCTACATTCGAGTTTCGATAGTTACCAGTTTCAAAGTCAAAGTAGTTGGACCGACTGTAACCTTAAAGTCTTAATGAAACAATTTTCCCATCGATTTGTGTATTTGGAGCAAAATCGGATCACTATCCTATTGGTAATCATACGTCTAGATATGGAGGGCAAAACTGTCATTAATTGAAAAAAAACTCAACATCAAGAATAAAGGATCCAATTTTCAACTTTCCTAGTTTTTTCCTACAATCGCTTGAGTTTTGACCCTTCAAATTCATATAAAACCGCGCACTTCCTGAAAAATTAGTTTCCGGAACTCTCTATTCACAAAAAACCGCTTGACATTCAATCAAGCGGAAAAGTGAAGTTCGACTTGCAAAAACGAAATGGGAAAGAGAGAACCTCGTGGTGCAAAGAAGAGGCTTAAGGAGGTATTCAAGAGGACAAGAAGACGTTCAGAGATTTTTTGTGCTTGAAAGAAGAGCTGATGTCAATTTGATGGACTTTTGGGGGACATGGGATTCTGCGGGGTAGGAAGGTAAGGGAAGTCTCAGCTGGGATTACCTTTTCAAACTGAATTTTTGAAAGTTCGGAAAATCTGGCAACTCGGCTCCATAAAGCGCTGAGCAAACTTATAAAGAATCATGAGAAGAATTTCTCAGAATCAAATGATAATTACGGGTAGGTTCAGATTTTTAATCGTTTTCATGAATCTAAATTTTGGTAGGCGAACGTTCCGATTAGCAGAACTCCACTACATTCATGTGTCTATTTGAACGTTTTGATTTTCTGGAATTCCAGTAATTTCGGTGTCATTTCCTCATCAATTAACACATCTTTCAAAAGCAAAAACCACCGGATGCAAACAATTTTCCAGATTTCATGGGGTTCTCTCTAGAAATTTCTTCCAAAACTTACGCGTTTCCGGATGGCATGAGTGACATTCAGGTTCAAAAACGTTCGAAGGACGGAAATGTTTTTGTAATCTCGAACTCTTGAGTCACAGTTGAAACTACCATCAGCAGTTTTTGGTCATTCCAAGCTTGGCAATTTTCGGCCCGGCCCAGTCTGCTTGCAAGCCTGGCCAGGCCAACAAAAACATATGACTGCCCGGTTGAGCAAATTCATCTCAATTATTACGATTTTCTCTAAAATTTCTGTTTTAAAATTTCTAAATTTCTAAATTTTTAATTTTAAAATTTCTGATTGAAACGGACTGAAAATCGCTTAATATCAATAAAGCAAGCCTTTCTAAAAAATACCAAATAATGGATTATAGCTTCAAAATTTGACTCTGAATCCTGAATCACCGAAACTTCTAATTTCCGCCCATCATGTTGTAGCACAACCGTCATAAGGTCATTTGAAATCATGTTGGTCCATCAGGACCCCTGATCCCACTTTCATCTAAATACCACTTCCTTCTCCTTCTGCGAATGACACTCCCTTCCGTAAAGGAATTCCCCATCTCCGTAAAACCGAAAAAGCGTCAAAACCGAAGGAAAAACGTGTATTTGAGAGTAGCTTCGACGAACTAAATTTCGGTGTCGGGAGCATTGGAATATAGCAACAACAAAATCTAGTTATCCGCCACATCCGTCACGACGAAGAAAAAAATATGCGAAGGAGGACCAAGAAGAAAAGTTGGGAGTATTCTACTCTTTTCGCAACAATAACCCAAAAGGAAGAAAAAGGATAGTAAAAGTTTCGAAAGTTATAGACAGAAAGGGGGAGAGGGGTAATCTGAAATATGAGGGATTCTAGGGATAGGGTGGGAGGAGGAGATGGAACAAGTAGCTTCGTTATGACGACATGATACAGATGAAGTAGATGGAGAAGAAGACGTCGGTTGAAAGTTTAATTAAGTTGGTCAGAAACATGAGGACAAGAAAGAGGAGAGGAGAAAAGTAATCTCGGTTCTCTGAATATTGTATAGTTTTCAGAATGTTTTCAAAAAAAACACGGAGGGAACGGGGTTTGAAGAAGAGGAAGAGGTATTAGAAAAGTTTATGAGCTCCGCCTACGGTTCTGAGCTAGAAGATGAAAAAAATAAGAAACCAGTGAGATACCAGTCTTTCATAAATCAGCACCTGATTATAAAATCTAGGCAAACATCCAGGAATCGAACTCAGAATCACATAAATGTCGCGAGCCGGACCAGGCTTTTTGGTCAATAATGCCGGCCTAGCCGGCGGAAAGCCCGGCCCGGTCCGTTAAAAATTCTTGAAGCAGGCTTTCAGACTGGCTCGGGCTCTACGAAAAACTAAGAAGCCCGGCCCGACCAGTCTCGTCCAGACTGAAATTTCACATGTCTGGGTCAGAGCGTAACCCTTTTTTCTATTGACCAAGCCCCGCCTCCTTTCAGATTTGAGCACTATTGAGCATTCAATCAAATCTAAACTACAACTTTGCAGAGTTTTCTCCAGGAAGTTTTCTAATAAAAGTATAAAGTTCACCATTCACCTACGTGCCAGCTTATTCTAACCAGCCTCACTTTTTCTTCTTGCTTTCCTGCTGCAACCTGAAGATGTAGGGGGTATAATGAGATACAAATTTAGAAGACGTGCAGATTCGAAAAGGAATTCAGGCACAAATCAAAATAGAATTAAGTTGGGGGGGGGGGGGGGGGATTGATCTTGAGAGATGTTACATTGGACATTGATTTATCTGGTAGTAGTAGAGTTGTTCGTTGATAGAAATGCATATGGATAATAAGTTTCCTTTTCGAGTCGTAGAAGTTTCGAGCTCAGATCGCTGCTCAACACAGAGAAAATTGAGAAGTTTGAAAAGATTAACTGAAGTGTTTGAGCTGAAAACGCACGCAAAACCTAAAAAATTTGAAAAGTACAGACCGAACACCTGAAAGAAAACTGAAACTATGGGGGAAACATGTTCAAGCTTATGATAAGTTCCCAGGAAAAGTGAATGTAACAAAAAAATTAGCATAAGTACTGAAAAAAACTGATTTTCGAACAGTGAGGACGGTCATGGGGCGAAAAAACGGCAAGAACGGCGGCAAAAATCGAATCGAAACCCAAGAATTGCAAATTTTCAAACTGGATTGTGTTTGATTTTTAAAGAAAACTGAGTTTCAGTACAAGAATTTTTGATTTCTGCTAGATAGTCGTGTTTCTTAGTTTTAGAATTACTGATGAAATAGTGTCTAGATTTCTCATTTTGTTCCTATAATTTATAACAATATTGCGATAAAGTAAGGGCTAGAACCAGAAATATATAACAGACTCTAGTCTTAGAATCTAGAACCCAATGAACCCAGGAACAAAAAGCAACATGTATATCTACCTAACACTTCATATATCTTCTCTTGATCATATCAAAACCTCGTTTTCTGTTTATCTCAAACTCCAAAAAATCAACCGATCAATCAATCAGATGACTCCAGGAAAACGGAAGGAAAAGAAGATATGATGGGAAGGGAATCTTTGTGGTTTCTCCTCAGATGAACATTGATCAGTTCGTTTTGTTTTCAGAAGACGTCGTCGTCGGGGTGGAGTAAACGAGGATTCACAAAGTGGGCGGAGCCTGAACGTGGCGGGAGACGATGATGAGCAAGAGGAAGAAGGGGAAAGTTTTGTTTCATTCTTCTCCTTCTTCGACAAAAATCTCCTAATGAATCGGGTAGGGGCCGAATTGTTTGTTGACGATTCCCGAGGGGATTTTCGAAGGAGGGACTCCCATTCTTCGAAAAGTTGAGGGGAAGAAGGAAAGTAGGTTTTGGTATTCGGTTTGATTCGATTAGAAAAGGAAAGGGAAGATGTGGAGGCAACTGGAGGATAAGCTCTTCGAGTGGAGGTGATTTGAAATTGAAACAAAAGAAAAAAGAAAGAAAAAGTAGAAGAAGTAGAAGAGGAAGATGCACCGGAAATTGTAAAAAGGAATTGGGTTCAGGTGTCAGTAGAAAAGAAAACTGGAGAATAGATAGAAATGTTGTTTGCTCACTGGAGGTCAGAGATTTTTGTGATTCCCAATATTCGGATTCTATGATACATGATGGAAGACTGATTCTGAAAGGGAAATTCTGGAGAAGTCAGGAAGGACCGGTTCTGAGACTTCTAATAGTGAGCCCTTTTTTCTTGAAAGTTTTCGGTTTTTAACAAGTTTTCCTAATTGTGACATTCGGCACGTTGCATTTCCAGGACCTGAAATCTGATTATTTGCTCCAGTTTTATACTAAAAAAACTAGATTATGGAATTCTAAGATCAAACAATTTTTCAGCTAAAACTTTTTTTGCAACTTTTTTTCATGACTAAAAATTCATAACTAAAAACTCTGGAACTCAAAAATCTAATTCTGGATAATCGAAAATCATCAAACTTCAACACAACATTTTCAAAACACAAACTAATTATGCTTATGTGTGTATGTGTTTGAACTGAAAGTTCCAGAAAACTTCAAATTATTTTTGGACTTCCTTCTTAACTCATCAAACTTCAACACCATCTTTCACTTCCTGTTGAATCGAAAACACAACAATGCTCAAAATAATTTATGTTTGCAAAATTAATCATACAGAATGTACAGAAAAACATATTACAGAAGAGAAGATGATTTAGAATGGTGGTGGAGTACCGGAACCTTCTGGAGCATCAGAAGGTGGTGGACCGGATGGACGTGGTGGTCCTCTCGATGGTCTTGGTGGTCTTGGTGGTGGTCCGGATGGTGGGGCTCCAGAAGGGTCGAATTGGCCTGGAGGCTCTCCACTTGGCGGTGGTCCGGAAGGTCCTGGGGGTCCAGGTGGAGCACCGGATGGTGGTGGTCCAGGTGGTCCTGATGGCTTTGGCTTTCCGAAGATCCATTGGAAGATTGAAGGAGCATCAGATGGAGCAGCATCGGATGGTGGTGGTCCTGGTGGCTCTCCAGATGGAGGTGGTCCCGATGGTCGTGGTGGTCTTGGGGGTGGTCCTGATGGAGGAGCGCCAGATGGATCAAATGGTGCTGGTGGCTCTCCGCTTGGTGGTGGGCCAGACGGTGGTGGTCTTGGTGGGCCGGATGACTTTGGATTCCCGAAGATGAAGCTGAAAACTGGCTCCTCAGATGGTGGTGGACGGGATGGACGTGGAAGTCTTGTTGGACGTGGTTGTCTAGAGAAATGTGGATGTGGTGGTGGTCCAGATGGTTTTGGAGGAGCTCCCGATGGGGGAGCACCGGATGGATCAAAAGGTCCTGGGGGTGGTCCGGATGGTGGCGCTCCAGAAGGATCAAATGGACCTGGGGGCTCTCCGGATGGTGGTGGTCCAGAAGGTGGTCCTGGAGGTGGTCCAGATGGATCAACCGCATAAGCAGCTAGCACCAAGATTAGCACACCGAGAGATTTTTGATACATTCTGAAAGTAGAGAAACTTAAAGTTAGTGAAGTTGCTCGATAAAAGGAAGAAGCTAACAAGTTGGAGAAACTGTATACCTTCTCCAACTTTCCAAAGGTCTTATATAGTGGAACAAGACGTCACAAAATCATCTGAACAAAAATTGAAACCCAGCCCCAGTGATTCATATTTTTCTGAAAATAGTCCTTTTGGCCATAAATATTTACAAAGCATGCACATCAGTGAGCACCATGTTATGATAATAACTTCCAAAAAAGGGCATGACGATAACCTGTTGTTGATCTTCTACCCACTTCTTTCCTCCCACTTACAAATTTGATGCAGATCACATGAAAAGCTGCATCTACAGTAAGATAATAAGCGTTAAGAGACTATGTTTGACATCAGCTCACTGTTGTTATCAGTTAAAAAACAGTCTGATTTGTCAATCACTGATAGTAAATGAAGAAATGTTGTAGAACTTTGAGTCGGAATTGGTGGGTGTATCCTTAAGAGATTGAACCCTCCATATTGTTGGTCAGATGATTTTGTGACGTCTGGATGGACTATAAAAGGTTTTTCGAAAGTTGGAGAAGAGCATCCAGTTTTCATTCATTCCTTTTATCGAGCAACTTCACTAACTTTAAGTTTCTCGACTTTCAGAATGTATCGAAAAGCTCTCGGTGTGCTAATCTTGGTGCTAGCTGCTTATGCGGTTGATCCATCAGGACCACCTCCAGGACCGCCTTCTGGACCACCACCATCCGGAGAGCCTCCAGGGCCACCACCTTCTGGAGAACCACCAGGTCCACCAGGCCCACCAGGACCATCAGGACCACCACCATCCGGAGAGCCCCCAGGTCCATTTGATCCTTCTGGAGCGCCACCATCCGGACCACCCCCAGGACCTTTTGACCCATCCGGTGCTCCCCCATCGGGAGCTCCTCCAAAACCATCTGGACCACCACCACATCCACACTTCTCTAGACAACCACGCCCAACAAGACTTCCACGTCCATCCCGACCACCACCATCCGAAGAGCCAGTTTTCAGTTTCATCTTCGGAAAGCCTAAGCCATCCGGACCACCAAGACCACCACCGTCTGGCCCACCACCAAGCGGAGAGCCACCAGCACCATTTGATCCATCTGGCGCACCTCCATCAGGACCACCACCAAGACCACCACGACCATCGGGACCACCACCATCTGGAGAGCCACCAGGACCACCACCATCCGATGCTGCTCCATCTGATGCTCCTTCAATCTTCCAATGGATCTTCGGAAAGCCAAAGCCATCAGGACCACCAGGACCACCACCATCCGGAGCTCCACCTGGACCACCACCAAGTGGAGAGCCACCAGCACCATTCGACCCATCAGGTGCTCCTCCATCCGGACCACCACCAAGACCACCAAGACCATCGAGAGGACCACCGCGACCATCCGGCCCACCACCTTCTGATGCTCCAGAAGGTTCTGGATCTCCTCCGCCATTCTAAGTCGGCTTAGATGGAAAATTTCTCTGTAATATGTGTGCACAGTATTATTGAATTGCAGCTTTTGTATTTTGTATATTTTTGAATTGTGAAATAAATCATTGCAAACATCGAATTGTAGGGATTTTGACTTACAAAAAACAAAACGAGTACATCGTTGCCTTGAATGTCAAAAAAAACTTGGCTGAAAATTTTACTGAAAATTGGGATCTGTTAACCATTTACAGGTTTTTGGCTTTTAGGTTATTCTACGATCTTGTAAAAAACATAATAACTTTTTTGTTCTCCATCTCTCCCATAGATAACACAAGAAACAAAAATGCCAAAAGAACAAAAACATGTTATCTCTATTGTCGTTTCGGTCATCTTGATAACATGTCGCTGGTTATTCGGCTGCCAAATCGCTCGTATTGATTTTCTTCTTGGCGTTTTTTCAAGTTCTACTAACTCAATTTGAAATTATGCGTTTTATTACAGATCAACTAAAAAATGGTGCAAAGAGTAGTGGTTTCAAAGTGTCTGAATTCCACGAGGCCACTTGTTTTTGGAATGATTCATGTTCCAGCACTTCCAGGGTAAGGTTTGTATTTTTATTGGGAAAATGAAAATCGAAATAAGACAAAGACAAAAAAAAAATGAAACAAAAGTTTTGTATACTAAGAATAGTTCGAAAAATATACAAATTATGGAATTCCTAGATTTCAGCACACCATCCAACACTCTTCCAATGACTGCAATTCTGAAGAAGGTTCGAAAAGAAGCTGATGTGTATTTCAAGAATGGAGTTGATGGAGTAATAGTGGAGAATATGCACGATGTTCCTTACGTGAAACCTCCGGCGAATCCAGAAATCGTCAGTGCAATGGCCCTTGCTTCTGATCAATTAGTCAAATCTAGAGATGCTCATCATCCAGGAGCACTCACTGGTATCCAAATTCTCGCTGCAGCCAATCGAGAAGCCATGGGAGTTGCCTATACAACTGGATTAGATTTCATTAGAGCCGAAGGATTCGTGTATTCTCATGTAGCTGACGAAGGATGGATTGATGGATGTGCTGGAGGTCTTCTGAGATATAGATCATCTTTGAAAGCAGACAACGTGGCAGTGTTCACGGATATCAAGAAGAAGCATAGTGCACATTCGGTAACTTCAGATGTAACAATTCAAGAAATGGCAAAAGACGCAAAATTCAATTGTGCTGATGGAGTGATTGTTACTGGAAGTGCCACTGGAAGCGCCGCGAGTACAGAAGAAATGAATCGAGTTCTGAAAGGTGTTCAAGAATTCCCAGTGTTGATCGGAAGCGGGATCACTACTAAAAACGCGAGAGATTTTGTGAATGCTCATGGATTCATTGTTGGATCGGACTTCAAGATTGGAGGAGACTGGAAGAACGACTTGGATTCGACGAAGATTTCTAAGTTTATGAGACATGTTAGTTCATTAAAGCGGTAGAGAATGAGAAAATAAAATAGTTCTATCCGTAGAAAGTTTGATGTTGAAAAAGAGTTCGAGAAGAAGGTTGAAAAAATCAAAAACATTTATACAGTAGTCACCGAGACAACTCCATGAATTCCATCGGGACGAGTTCGGCTGGAGAGCACTTCCCGGGTTGTGACGAATTCATCCATGACCATTGACTCTTTTTGGCGGGCGAGCTTTTGTTGTGACATTTGGTAGATTACCTGTAAAAGTAATAATTAAGAATAAGGCAGTTATTTTTCTTCACTACTTCACCCACAGTGGAGGCACCAATTTTGCTCTATTGACAACATTAACAAAAAAACTAAATGATATCTAACCTGCTCCGAAGGATGTGCTTTCTCCATCATTTTCTGTTGCAACTTCAGCAATTTCTTCGTTTTCTCCCTCTCCAATATCCGTTTTCGCTCCTCTTTGGTATGGAACCGCCCAAGCTGAAAATCATTAAATTATCACTGGAGCACTGTTGCAAAACGCCCACCTTTAACTCGCTCATCGCGTCATCATCCGTCGAAATTGGAGCTCTTTCCCTATAGACTTGAGCTTCTCTCTTTTTCAGAATCTGGCTCCTAATTGGTCGTTTCACAATATATCTTGATCCATCACATCTTCTTTTCACTTTCCATTTATAATGAACTGTCGTATCCCCTAAATCAGTCTTCGCTGCCATCCTCTCCTCATCCACCACTTCTTCTATTTCTTCTTCTGGAGCATCCACTTGATATACTTTCGTTTTTGTCTTTGATGATCGGAAGTACTGAGGAACTGGAATCCGGAATGAACTTCTCTTCTTCTCCTCCTTCAAAACTACAGAATAAGAAGGGATTCTGAACCTCTTCGCGTAGTCTTCCGCTTCTTTTTCCTTCCGTTCACTTTCATCTTTATTATTGCTTTTACTTGACATTTGTATGTTTCTGGAAATTGACAATTTCCTCAAACTGCTTCCCTTTAATGCTCCAAAAACTGCTGAAGGTGCTCGAATTATGGATCGTGGAGTTTTAGTAGAGGAGACCATGGAAGCAACGTCTTCAGGTATCGGAAGTTCTTGATGTGTTCGGTGGATCGGTCGATTGATATGTTCAGGACTATCATGAGGAAGGAGGACTACTGTAGGAGGACGGGAGATCGGCAGATTCTGGGGAGGAGGGACGGGACGGCGTTGAACAGCTGGACTCGCCATTTTCACAGTTCGACGGAGGACTCGAGGGGATTGTTGAGATTGGATCATTTGGGAGTTGCTGGAAAAACAGAATTAATGGAGTACGAGCCTAATCTTCCATGAAAATTTTACGCCAAGACACTTTCGGCTGGCTTTCTCCTAGTTTTGAAAAATTACAAACTTCTGTTCTGTCTTCTTTAAGCTAAACCTTGTGGCAGGCAAAACTAACCTTGTGGTCGGCATGAAGACACCGTCCGGAGTCACTGATACACTTCGACAGGATTCACCTCCTGTGTTATATGCAGATGAAGTATCGGCGGCTCCGTTTGGCCAACCAGAGCAACTCTGAAAATTGAAACGATTTTGAAAGAAAAATAAAGTCTTGCGTGCTCAAAAATGAACATTATTGCGAGAACTTAGATAATTCTGAACACTAATAACAAAAACTTTTTTCAAGAAACTCTTGACTGACTGTGTCCATAAATGTTGGAATTGGAGATACCTAGTTTATTACAATAAATAACGCATTCGTCTATTTTCAAATTTTCAAATATCTAGAGGGTCCCTAAATCTCCCAAACCCCTTCCACACAAATGTACTAGCCTGTCAAAAAACAATCAACAGAAGCTCATAAAACAACTAATTTAGTGTGGTTTTAACACTGAAAACTTCTCTCTGAAAGTAAACTGGGGCCAATAAATCCCATCCAACTCGTCTTTATCTTTCAGATAAACAAGTTGTTGACTCCTACCTGTGAAAGAGTGTGCTCGACGATAAGATGTTTATTGAGAAGGCGGTCACATTCGACTCGGAGTGAGGCCATTTCTCGATGGAGGAGGGCCAGCTTCTCGTCGATGTCTGGAGATGGATACGCCATTTCTGAAAAAAAAAAGAAATTTTGGGTTTTGGTTCAAGACATGAAGGGATCATAAAAATGAAAGGAAGAGAAGAGCACGACAAACGAGATCGTGAGAAGAAGATGAATGGATTGAGGGGCCACCTGCACTCTTGTCTTCTTTAGTCCTAAGAGCCCATAAATTAAAGAATAGGCTCATAAAACACTTGAAGAACAACACAAAAAACAGGCGACACGTTTTGACCGATATAAAATATGAGGAGAGAGACGGCAGGAGGGAGGAGCACGGGAGCCCTCGTCAAACTCTCTTCTCACGGTGACAAGGGAGAAAAGAAGAAATTGAAAGAGAGAAGAAGAATTGTTAAACCAAGAGAAATCTCCACTCGGCACGTCGTAAATCTCGAATTGCAACACTTGCGTCACTTCAATTCGCAATTAATTTTCATTCGGTTGGCATCTTCCGAACACTCATTGACACTTGGCTCTGTTCAGATATTCATAAGAACCAGGTTAATATCAAGGAGGAACAATCGGAGAATAGGGGGACCGATTGGGAAAAAAGTTGTAACTTTCCAGATTTATTTATGTGATATTTTTTGTTTTCACACCTTCACTCGACACCTGACGGCGAGAATGGGAGATGAAATGAAAACTTTGATGGAGGATATCAGATTTCGAAAAAATTGAGAAATTGAAAATTGAAACAAAACTAGAGAATTGAAACTAGATATTACAACTTCGAAGTAGAAAGACCGATCCACAAAAACTCAAATTTACAGAATGATGGATCTCCGGAATATTGAAACCTCAGGGCTTCAGAATATGACTTTTTTAAACAGTTCGTGATCAAGGAACTTGGATTCAGTTGTTCAGAGTATCAAATTCAAAAGAATTCAGAAGCTCAGAGCTTCACAGTCTAAATCTCAGATTTTAATATGAAAATTATAAGATTCAGAAAAATTAAGTTTCAGAATCCCAGACTAGAAGTAGTACTCCGTGATCTGAAGTTCGAAAACTCAATCGAAATCGAGAAAAACATGAGATCAAAGTTTGAAATTTTCAGAACTTCTAAAAAATCCAAACCCTGAATTTCAGGGAATATCAAGAAAATGTACTATTTCACAACAACGAGTATTACACATGGATGCATATCCACATCATCATCTGGTTTTGCAAAACTTCTCAAAATTCAGAATTCTTCTCTTCTCGAGAAGGGGATAATTGAATTGGTTTTCTGAGTCGTCGTCTCGAAGATTTGTTTGCCATTTTGACGTGGGGAGAAACGAAGAAGAATACGAAGGAAAGGGGAGGAGAAATGAAAAAACGTAGGAAAAACATGAAATGGGTATTACGAGAAGGAAGGAGGACTCTTCTTCTCCAGAAACACATGTGGACAACGACGACGACAACGATCAGGACGACGACGGGACGGCGCCAGAAGAAAAAGAAGAAAAATGGAGGACAAGTAGAGAAGAGGAGAAGGTCTTCAGGGAGCAAACGAATGCTCTCTAATGTGTCGATGATAGTGTTGCGGGAAGAAGGAAAATCATCAATCATTTGTTTGTTTCGAAAAGTTGACTCTTTTGTCGTGTATTAACACAAAGGAAGGAGAGCAAATCTGGACAAAAGAGGACATAAAGGAAGACTTGGATATATAGTTCTATGGAAGAGCACGAGAGAAAAATGGGAATATGGAATGGTGGGGGTAATGAAGTCAATAGGGCATGCCATATATCACTATGCTAATTGACTCAAGAGAAGAGAGGTGTAGACATTGGAAGCAAAGAGTAAGTGAGTTAAAGAGGGATGACGTTTTGATAGAGTAGAGAAAGTCAGAAATCTGGAATACTTACTCGTTTACATTGACAAAGACTGGAAGATCAGACCAATCTGAGTCTTTGCAATTTCAGCATTTATGACTAAATCCATGAAAATTTGAATGAAGTTTTTATTGTAGTTTTTTAAACCTATAGAGCTCATGGTGTCCCAGTTCCCTCTCCAGCATGTGACTTCTAGAGACATTATGAATATCCGATTTTGTAAATATTAGAATCAGATTCTCTCTAACCGCTAGTCAAGAAACAGTGATTCTTTTGGAGATCTTTCGAACAAAGTCCATGTATTTTCGCATAGCCGTGTCAGTACTTATTGGCTGCGGAACCGACATCCGATTGAACGCTGAGTGGTTCCGGAAAGGTCTTGCGATGGCAAAATGGCATCCAAATTTTCAACTATCACAGTTTATGAGTTTCCGATTCCGAAGCAGAACAGGCAAGTTCCGGTTTTCCTCCAAATAATATTTTCAGATTACTGTAACTTCCTATCTCCACCCCCATAACCTTCCGCACTTCTTCCCATTTCCGGTCACTATCTCCTTGCTTCCCGCCAATCCTTGAACCCAGCTACAAGCTGAAAATCACATGAGACCCGTACTCCTCCCAATCGAATCGGTTTACGAATCAAAAAAACTTATCAGAGACAGATTAATTTTTGCTTATCAGTTGCCGAATTAGTTAGCATCATTTCGGGGCGCAAATTGTGTGGGAGGACACAGAATAAAAAAACAAACAAAATAAGCTGAAACTTGTGTGTGGACGGAACAATAAAGGAAAATAAGCTGATCGGAAATCAGAAGGGATCAAGTATCAGATTAATTGAAAATTTCGGAAAATCATAAACTAATGATTTTCATAATGGGAGAACACAAACAATAAAAGATCTTCAGGAGAGTTCGAAAAAGTCTTGCTCAACAAAACTTCTCGAATTTAGCCACGGCCAAGGCTGTCAAAATCAGGGTCGCGGACCTGGCGTTGGGTAGGCCACCGTGGTCAAATCGAGCCGTCTCTTTGAAAAAAAGATTTTTGGACGAAAATAACCGAGGACTGTCCATCATGATTCTCCATAATTAGAAGTATTCTAACCTAAAATCCGCGGGGTCCGGTCGACAGCCTTGGTCAGGACTAAAGTTCTAGTTATGATTCAGAATCTCGCGGCTCAAAAGCTAGAGTCCAATAAAAATTGAACTGTTCAAAATCAGAAGACCAAAATTCTTTGACATCATCCTCCTACATCTTCCAAAATAACATTCACTGACATAATTGTCAAAATGTCACTAGTGACAATAACAATCACATAAACTTTTTTCTTCTTCTCTATGTGGGTGTTCTTCCGTCACTAAATTCCTCTAACCCACAGTCCTCGTCTTTTCCTTCTTATCACACATTCACACCCAAACTCTTTTCTGACCTATTATTCTATGATAAGATGAAACCAATAGAACAAGGCGGCGCTTGAAGAAATGACGGTGTCCGCCCATGAAGAGCCGGAAGATGGAATCATGTGAAATGGCAAAAGTGGGTAGTATATAAGGGAGAAGAGCTGGAAAAGCAAATCATCCAGCTTTTTCTTCTTCTTGTACTCATCTCTTCTAACATTTCAATTTTTCAGAATGAATCTGAAGCTAACTCTTCTTTTGGCACTCGTCGGTGCTGCATTTGCTGCTCCTGTCAACGACCTTCGCTGGCATCATCACCACCATCATCACAAGACAAAGGCTCCAAAGCCAACCAAAACCACTACTACTCTGGCACCAAAAATCACCACTGCAGCTCCAATCGTTGTTTCCTCGAATGCTCCAATCATTGTCACCGAGGCCCCATCCACTGCCGCTCCTCAGCCTTCTGATGAGCCAGTTTCTTCTGGAGCACCAAGCTCAGTGCCCCCAGAAGCTCCATCCGATGCACCATCCTCCCTCGCTCCTCAACCATCTGAGGAGCCAGAAGTGAGCACTTCTCTTCCAGTCAACCCATCCAAAGGACCACAACCACCAAATCCACCTGGACCATCTGACCAGCCAGGACCATCTGCACGGCCAGTCGTACCATCCGGTGCCCCTGTCGATCCATCAGTAGAGCCATCCGATGCCCCAGTTGAGCCATCAGCAGGACCTTCCGACACTCCGGTAGACCCATCCGTTGGACCTTCCGATGCTCCAGTCGAGCCATCCGCCGAACCATCTGATGCCCCAGTGGAACCATCCGTTGAACCATCTGCAGGACCATCCGATGCTCCAGTTGAACCTTCTGTTGAGCCATCCAATGCCCCAGTTGAGCCATCAGCAGGACCTTCCGACGCACCAGTAGAACCTTCAGCCGAGCCATCAGATGCCCCAGTTGAGCCATCTGCAGGACCCTCCGTCGCTCCGGTAGGCCCATCCGTTGGACCTTCCGATGCTCCAGTCGAGCCATCCGCCGAACCATCTGATGCCCCAGTGGAACCATCCGTTGAACCATCTGCAGGACCATCCGATGCTCCAGTTGAACCTTCTGTTGAGCCGTCCGATGCTCCAGTTGAGCCATCAGTAGAACCATCAGCAGGACCATCAGAGGGACCAGTCGATCCTTCTGTCGAGCCATCTGCAGGACCAATCGACCCATCTGAGCAACCAGAGCCATCCGACGCTCCAGTCGAACCTTCCGTGGAGCCATCAGCAGGACCTTCTGATGCACCAGTTGAGCCTTCAGTGGAACCATCTGACGCCCCTGTTGAACCATCCGTCGAGCCTTCCGATGCTCCAGTCGAGCCTTCAGCTGAACCTTCTGATGCCCCAGTAGAGCCATCCGTGGAACCTTCCGACCCGCCAGTGGCGCCATCAGTAGAGCCATCCGCCGAACCATCGGATGCTCCAGTTCAGCCATCCGAGCAACCACAACCATCAGATGAGCCAGAACCTTCTCCGGAACCAACTGAAGGACCAGTCGAGCCAACTGATGAGCCACACAATCATTCCCACGGACCCCATCCATCTCATGCCCCACCATCTCCACCACCAACCCGCCGCCCAGGACCCCCAGGACCACCAACCCGTCGTCCACCTCCACCACCACCAACTCGCCGCCCAGGGCCCCCAACCCGTGGACCACCAGGACCCCCAGGACCAACTCGTCGCCCACCAGGACCACCACATCATCACAAAGGAAAAGGAGTTTTCTATTTCGATATAATGGATAACTAATTGAAATTGCTGGTACTTTTCTTGTATAAACTTCAATTGATTGTAAATTGTGTAAACTTTGTACAGATAATAAAAGAGTGAAATAAAACCCTTGTTTTTGGTGTACCGCGGTCTTTCAGAAAGTGATTTCGATTGAAGCAAAGCAGGAAAGAACTGCAATAAAATAAGAGAAATGAGAAAGAAAAGAAAGAGAGGATCAATTGAAAACAGATTTCGGATTGGTTCTTGAACAATAAAGTTGTAGAGTTTCCGGGAGGAAAAGAACCAGTAAAAATCAGAAAATCGGAAAATGGAAGGAAATCGAGGAGTAAGAAAGTTTGAAAAAAATGGGGGAAAAACAATGGCTTCAAACCAAACAGAACGAGAAACCCTTGACAATTGGGAACTTTAAAACATGCTCAAATTTTAACCTCAACATTGTCTTGGAGTTTTTTCCGAAGCGAGGGTGTGTGTTTTTGCGTCATCGTGTTAGTCCTTCTTAGCAGCGGACCGGGCATAAGATTTGACGCCAAGCGAGCTTGACCTAGTTTTTCGACGGATGAAAACAAAATTGGAGTAATGTTTTTCAATAAATACAATCTTCTTCAATTTCCTAACTCATCAACAGAGATTTTTGCTGATATTATGGAACATGTGGGCTAAGATCTTCGAAAATCTCAAGGAACTTTCCGTGGATTCAAAGAAGATTCTGAAGTTAGGAAACTCAAACTTCCAGCTATTCCAATTTTCAAAGAAGACGTATTTCTTTAGAAAATACAACACAGAATACTATTGGAAACATGAATCATTGATATCTCCCGAGAAAAGAAAACTATGGATCGAACTAAAGAAAAACAGAGATAGTCTTCCGAATCTTTTTTCAATTGCCCTCCCTCCTGCTCTTCGATTTGAAATCAAACGAGGCATAAAAAAGACTTCCGAATGTCAAGTGTCGTAAAGTTTGGGGAGCACAAAATGAATGAGATTGTTCGTCTGAAGACTCTTCTTGTTCTCATTCTCTGCGTCTCTTCTTCTCACACACTCTCTCGCCTCGAAAAGACCAATTGTCACCACGTTCAGGAGGAAAAAGAAACATTCGTGAGAAAGACGTGTTGTCGGGTAAAAACGAAAGAAAATGTTGCAATTTTTTGAAAACAAGAAGGAAAACGTATCATTTCTTATCGGTGCTCCTCCTCCGAATTTCTTCACAAATGGATTCTGTGGTATTTCTTTTCTTTCTAGGATGAATGAAAGTTCTGGATCTCTAGGTTAAATCTCGTCTCGATACAGTTTTCGCTGGAAAAAAGGTGCCGCCCGCAGATTTCATCGAGTACTCCGAGTTCAGTGTGATAGTGAAAAAAGATGAAGGAGTAGGTGGAAAGATGAGGAATTTGAAAAAACAGGATAAATAATTTCAGTTGGGGTTGGAGTTGAAGAATCTGATGGTGGTATGCATAACTTACAATAGTCCGTGTCATGTGAGTTTTCAGCAAGGATTGGAACTTGACCGTACGGTTCCGCCTGTCACATCCCTGGTTTTCAGAAGAATAAATTTCAAGAGGCTTATATTCTGAGGATCGGTTTTCAGGGTCAAGTCAAAGTAGGCGACATTTTACTCTCGCTCAATGGAACAGATATACCTGGTCAGGATAAGATGGGAAAGTAAGCATTCCGAAGACTTTCTGCTCCCCAAGGACCCACATTTTCAGACTAATTCAAACAATATTTAATGGAAAACCAACGACAAAAATGACTGGAAAAGTGATGCGTTTGAAACGGCACATCCCTCGTCCGACGACGTTTCCTCCACTCTACAAACACGAAGGATTCACGAATGATACCCTGGTTTTGTACAATCTCAAATCATACTTTCATCTTGGATTGGATATTAAGGAACTTGATGGAAAGGTTTGAACTTAGCTGATGGCATGGAATATTTCTATTTGTTTTAGTTAATCGTCTGTGATTTCGTCGAAAACTCTCTGGCCGATATGACGTTCAGTTTGGGAGAAGCGATTCTGGATGTGGATGGAGAGAAGACTTCTACGTGTACATCTGTAAGGTTTCTGGGAGATTCTGAGGAATCTCATTAGAGCAAATTTGCATCCTTCCTCATTTCAGTTCAACGACCGAGTCCGAAAGTCTCTGGAAATCCGAAACTATTGCCTTGTGACTGTCGAGGTTCCATCAACGGATCCACTTAAAAATCTTTTGAGAAATCAAATTTCGAAGGCGGTGAAAGATGTGGGAAGACCGAACAAGATGCCGCCAGATGCAGCAGTTTATGCGGCAGAAGGTGTTGCAATATTCAAAAAGTGTTGTGATGGACCATTGAAATCGGCTTGGATTGGAGATAAGCATAAAGGAGGGACGAATGAGAGTGGATCACGGTTGAAAATGGAGGAGAAGGTTAAGGAGACTGATGTGCCGACGGGATGGAATTCGAGACTTTTTGTGAGACTCCCGCCGATGAAGACGTTGGAATCTGAGACTCTTCCGCAATAAATTATTTAGTTTTTTATAAAGAGGTTTTTTCTCTTTCTCTCTTTTTCTGCTTTTTTTAAATTCACATGAACATTATAAAATCAGATTTATTAAAGCAAAAAAAAAAACTCAGCAGGATAGTTATTCAAAAACTCCGATTTCTTCGTATTCATCCCCTAGAAATGGATAGTATTCCTCAAAACAGGTCGAGAGTACAAACATAGAACTATCCCAGCAAACCACTGCTTCCTGACCATTTTTATTCTTGATAACATAACCTTCTCCGAACAGTCTGATTCTGAAAAAAAAACCTGTTGCTCATCAGAAATTTCAAAATATTCTTACCTGTCTTTTCCTGGTACAACACTTTGAATTATGACGTATTCCAAGTCTCGCAAAATGAGTTCAACTGGTAAATCTTGGCAACACAAAGAAGTTTCGATCTTCAGATCTTTAACCTTTAAACGACCATTCAACCAATCTTTGATGAAAATGTAAAAATCGACGAAGGGAATGATGTTGTGAGAAAGTTCAATGGATTCACAGTTTTTGAAGCATCTGGTTAGAATGTCAGCAGTAACCCAAGCAGAATAACTGATTTTCACAGAAGACCAATTGAATTCTGGAGCATCCGGAAATTCGAAATTTCTTGGTGGCTCAATTAGCAAAGTAGTGTTAGATGCATTTTTGTATTCGGTCAATATCCATTTGAACAGATCAGCATCAAAGAAATAGGTGACTCCTTGGAAAAGGAAATCTTCTACTTTGATATTCAACTTTTTCACAAGATTAATGACCGGTAGAGCTTGAGAAGCTTCCAAAAAGTTCAACGATATTTTTGAACAATTGAAGATTTTGGCGATGTGATCAATGAGCTCAATGAGCTCTCGCGTGCAACATTTTTGATATGTCCACCCGTTTTCTTTCCACACAAAATTCACCATTTTTGAGGAATTATATATATCCAGAATTCTTTTAGTTTTGGGGTTTTCCAGATTGAAGTTGTAGCCGTGGTTGAAGAAGTCAAGCTGTAGTTGGTACTTTTGACTTTGAGAGAAGAATTTTAGCAGGTGTTTGGCGGCAGTAGAGGCTTTTGAGAGGTTGAATCTGGAAAATGGGGGTATTTGGAATTGGGGCATAGTGAGAAATGACTTACTGGTCTTCAACATACATCCATTTTAGGATGGATTCTTGTGCCAACCAAGGTAGACGGAGGAAAGGAAACGAATGATGGGAAGTGGTCATTCTGAAATTCTAAATGAGAAAAGTGGAGTGAGAGTGATTCAGCAAATATTAAAAATCCTAGCAAACTGAATAAAAATAGGACGTTTGGAGAAAATAGGAGACTATTAAGAGATAGGCAAAGTAAAAATTCTATACGGTAGAAAACTCAAAAATCCTTGATAAATTCTATTATTGAGGCCACATGGAACTTAGCGGGTCATGACTAAAACCGCTCAGGGAGGTGGATGTTGGCGGCCCGCCTGTATGGGTACAAAGGGATATGGCCCTAATTAGGCGGCCGACCTCAAAGAGTCGGTGAGTCAAAAAAGGGAACAGTGAGGAAGGCAGTTGAGCGGGGACCCTTTTATCTAATCCGCGCACTCTTTTTCACACATAGAGACCGTTGTCATGACTGTATCCGTTTTGCACAAAACCAGTGAATCAATAATGAATCTGACTAATCCAGCGGATAACCGGAAAGGCAATGACAGCTGACAAATTGTAATTTTGGGTCACCCAAATAAGGTGACCCAAAATCACAAAAATGTTAACAAATAGTTTTCTTTGATAATGTGTGAATCCACTAACTTTCAGACTACATAGCTTGAACCCCTTTCCTAGGGCCCCGAAGTGTAAATGTTACCTTCAGAAAATGTCAAAACGTCACAACCTTTCGAGCGGTACTGTATAATAACTAAATTCAGAATCTGTGAGAGCCAATTCCAAGACAAATAAAAAAAGAACATAAATTCAAGACCATTTATTCATCAGACAGAGAGCATTGAGCAAGTCTCACCAATCGCCGATTACATCGATTACTTCATCGTTGTCTTCATTTCCTTCTCCCTCTTCCTCATCGTTAGCAGCTTCTCATTGAATGGCAACCAAAATTGATAATTTAGAGACTGCTAGATTGGAGATATTGTTCAAAAACGATGAAAAACGGAAAAATGAGTTTTTTCGTTGAATTCTCGAAAGTTGACAGTCAAACTTAACTAATACAATTTTAGTATAATTTAAAACTTCTATGCAAAATTTCAGTCATATCGAAGCCGATTCATAGCTTTTACGTCAAAAAGTGTGTTTTTGCCTACATTTGAGAAATCCTGCTTTTGCGTTCGATTGTAGCTCTTACTGCTAAAACTGCACGCACTTGTCTGAATTTATCAGAAAAAAAAAATTATGATGTTCTTCTCTTTGCTTGTCAATTTGTGAGTGGTTACCTCAATTTATGACAAAACTCTAAGCCATCGAAGATTGTATGAGCCCAAAATGACGGTTCGACATCTTCCACTCATAACTTAATGCAAAAGTTAGGCACACTTATGAAAATATGGCGACGAGTAATTCTATTTTAGCCAATTGTATTGCACAAAAAATCAGGCTGGGTTTTCCTAACGGGGGCCGAAAAAATTATGACCGGCCGAAAATATCACCGGCCGAAATAACACCGGCCGAAACCGATTTTCACATCTCCCGAAAATTATGACCGGCCGAAAATATCACCGGCCGAAATAACACCGGCCGAAACCAGTTTTCACACCTCCCAAAAATTATCACCGGCCGAAATAACACCGGCCGAAATATCACCGGCCGAATCTTTCCCTTAGGCTTAGGCAAAGGCCTCAGAAACACTATAATTACGAAAAATGCATTTTAAGACGCCTTTTAGCTGTCAATTTATATCAAAAACTTCTGTGGCGTTTCCTAAGCCTGAAAATATAAGGGGAAGTATGAAGGCTTTGGTTTCGGCCGGTGATATTTCGGCCGGTGTTATTTCGGCCGGTGATAATTTTTAGGAGGTGTGAATATTGGTTTCGGCCGGTGATATTTCGGCCGGTTATATTTTCGGCCGGTGTTAATTTTCGGGAGGTGTGAAAATCGGTTTCGGCCGGTGTTGTTTCGGCCGGTGATATTTTCGGCCGGTGATAATTTTTTCGGCCCCTGTTAGGAAAACGCAGCCAAAAATCAATCTCAAACACTTACCCTTCTACCCGCGCGGGGTGATTGATTCATGGTCAAAAACTTTCGGGCCAACCTAATACTTGATACTTCAAATGCCATCACGAGAACTTTATATTTCTGTTAATTTTTGTTATGGCTGAACGCAAGTTGTAGTTGGTTCATCTTCAGTTTCTAGTTCCATTTCGAGATCACTCGGTTCAAGGCTATTACCATATTTGCAAGTTTTGCAAAACTCTCCAACTTGTTCACCAAAACACCCCCATAACCGTAAACATAAGATTCCGTTTCCTCTTTCCTCATAAAACCGTACGATGAAAAAGAGCCATTGAGAAATCGGAAACTCGGTATAAAAGAGACTCTGCTCTTCTCAGAACTTCACAAGACTCTGTCTTCTCTAAAAATGAACTTTTATTCTCTCTTTGTTCTCATCGCAATGGTCTTCTCTCTGACTGCTGCTCATCGATGCCGTGGAGGACGCGGAGGATACAGTGGAGGAGGAGGAGGTGGTGGAGGATACGGTGGTGGATCTGGAGAAGTTCTCGTCATTGGAGCATCGAAGCCGAAGAACTGAGATTGTGTGTCTTCTAATGTTGTATGTTGATGACATAATAAAGTGTTGAGCATTCTAAAACCTTCTGTAGAATACAGAGAGCAAAGATAATAAGCTGTAAAGGTAACTATTTGGATTTTCTGGATGTTAGTTTGCTATCTGTTTCTAGCATACCCATTCAGTACAAATTACTACACTCTAGATTTCCTTTTTTCTCCTATTTGCCCATCAAAATGAGGTTTCATCTGTTAGGCACATTTTAAGAATGTTTCGATAACTCTTAAAATGTTGTCTTCTTTCAAAGTTATCCTCAATAGAAGTTTCAGCCCATTTTCAGCCTTATCCATTTCTGGAGACTCAAATTATTATAATTCTGCTGGGAAGCTTCAGATGCGAAGCATATGACATTAATCCTCCCTAAACTTTTTCAAAGCAGCTCGCACCTGCCCTCCCTTTCTTATTTTACTTCTGGAGCTCTTGTGACGCTCCTAATTATGATATTTTCCCGGGAGACGCCGTCTCATATGACCGAGCTCGTATAGCTCGTTGCCTAGAAGAGAATGGCGCATTCTAGAAGAAGATAAAGCTGCCTCATTTCCTCCACTTCCGTTTCTTTCCTGCCAGATGACTAGTTACAACCAGGTAGAGATTGGAAATACCTCAACTATATTCCAGCTTCGCCGAAGATCTTGAATAAAATCAGCGAGGAACTTCAGATCGAAGTCAACGGACGAAAGTACCCAAATCGAAAGACGCTTTATCACTGGAAAGTGAAGTATTTGTGAGTTCGAAAATCATAAAATGCTGCTAGTGAGGAATTCGATAACAATTTCAGGGACAAAAAAAAACTCTTCAATGCGGGAATGGCCGTGGAAGAATGCAAAAAGGAGCGGGATGGACCAAGATCACAGCACAACGGTAACTTTCAACAAGAATTTTCACAAATATTTGAAACCTTTAGAGCCAGCGTTCATGAGTCAACTCAGTGCACAAATCTCAATGATCGAGGTCATTGGTAAGTAGCACAGGGAAATGAATATTTTAAATTGCACATCAAATGGAGTCTATCTAAAGGAAAAATCGAGAAATTGATATTTTTATTGTCTTCAAAGTCCATTGATTTAGTCCAAGAAATAGTCGCTTGCTTTTTTCAGTTCAAGTCAACCCAAATCTCTCACTGGAACAATTGTTGAAGTTCGACTCTTTGGAAGCTTCTGTGAAAATCAAATGGCTGAATGAATTAGTTCAGACTTCAGAGGAGGCTTCAAAGAAGGACCAACCGCCGGGAAACTGATATTAGGCATAGAGTACGATAATCTTCCGCTTTCCACTGATTTCAAATCACTGATTTCAAAAAACTATAGCATGGTGCTCATCATTAGATCATCTATTGTTTATTGACGCTCTAACTTATTAAATTCTCGTGATGACTTCCTTTTTTGTCAATAAATATATTTCTTGTCAAAGGTTTGTGAAGGATTTCTTTCATTGGAGATCAGATATTTGTGTCGTCTCCTTGGTGTACACATGTGTTCTTTCTCATAAGAAAACGTCCGCGAGAGAAAAAACACTAACTTAAAACAAAGATCAAATTTATTTATGCATCAGAAAATCTATGTATATCTTATCAATTGTGCACACTCAAAACATATCATCAGGTATGCCGGCAACTGTAAACATTATCATCCCAGCAATCTCATGACATCTTCCTTCATCTTCATCACTTTCCTCTCCTTGCTCCGATAGTTCTTCACAATTCCAATCAATCCAGACTTATTCAACTTCTCCTTGACGTTGCCATCCCTCTCCAACATAATCTTCATTGTCAGAAGCACCCACATTTTTCGTCCATCCAAATTAGAATTGAGAAATGTGTCTTTCAGAATCGAGCTAGTCAAAAAGATGTCGAGGTTGGTTGAAATTTGCTCGGGCTGCGCTTTGGAACAAAATGTCATCGCTCGGAGATTGAACTCGCTCCAGAAGTCGTAAAACCCTTTCTTTGGAAGTTTGTAGCAAATCAGGCTTGAGAGGATGGCAATGGAGCAAAAACAGTGTTGGCGTCCGCTTTGAGCATTCCCCTACAAAATGAAATGAGAATTGAACATCACAGCTATACTTACACCAAATCCGGAACATATTGCATCAAGTACTTTCCACAAATATCTTCGAAATTTTCTAATCGAGTGAAATTGATGATAATCTCTAGTGCTCTCACTTCCTCCGGTAATCCTTTCCATTGACTTTTGCATAATTGCATCAAGATTTGAAAAATACTCATCGTTTTCATCCCGAATGTAGTGAGGTTTTGAAATTCCTCACTGTTCCGTTTCGTATTTTCGTAAATAAAATCCAAAGCCATTTTGATTATCAAACGATGTTCTGTCATAAATGGCTTTGGTTGCATGTAGGCGAATCGAATCAAAGCAATCATATGGGCAATGAGGCTTTTTGCATTATACAACTTTTCCAAATCCTCCGGACACAATCTCCCCATCATTTTTTCCAATATATTATATTCAATTGCCTGAATTGCTATGTCCTTAACACTGGTGATGCATCGCAAAGCAAACGAGCAAACTTTTCTGACGGGAAGGCAGTTTAGATCAAGAATGTGTTTCTGATTCAGAATCTCCCAAACTTTTTTACTGTGTGATAAACCGTTAATTGTTCGGTGCTGTCCAATCTTCTCAATGAGAACCTTGAGATGATCGTCTATATCTTTAGCTGTAAGACGTTTTACCTGGTCCTTTCTGAAAAATATCATAATAGAAAAAATCAGTCGACAGGTCTAGCTCACCTCATGATCACTTTCGATAGAGCGATACATTCCTTAATTATTGTATCAACACTTAGAAACGTGTTTGTTGCTTGACAGAAAATGTCTGAAGCTCTACGTAAAATTCGTACCTTGAAAATCCCATCCGCAGCCCATTCATCGATAATCAAATGCAACACGCTAAGCATAAACTCCATTGCGGAGGGGTCTCTAATTGAGATATGATGTTGGATAATATTGAGAAACGAATCAAAATTAAGAGTATTAAGCAGCTCAATTCCCGGAACAGTGGTCTGATCCAACGCGGTTTCTGAAAAAAGAAAAAGGTGTATTTGATTTTGGTATTTATTAACACCAGATGGCCCCTGCTGCTCTGGGGTCCTTCGGGTTGAAGTCACATTTTTAAAAATCAGAAGTATTGCGATTCTGGAGAAGTGGAAATTTCGGTGACCTCTCTGTCTCTCTCTCTCTCCATGGATGCATTTCCGTTTGCCTGCATCAATCATGCCAAAATATACAGCAAAACAAAACTTTTTCAAGTGTTTACCTTGCCTTTAATAATTAAGATTATCAACTTACCGAATACCAAGACGCGCTTCAAATTTGGATGAGTCTTCATCAGCTTCTCCAACTTATTCGCATCGATATCCGTATATGAGCAATTCAAAAATGAAAGCTCTTCTATAACTTTCTCGCACTTCAAATACATATCCACTATATTCACTTCGGCTTTTTGTCTGGAAGATTAACTGTTTTCACAAAAAATGCCGGTTCGCCGCCGCTGAATAAGGGGAGTTCGTTTGAACACTTACGCAATTCTAGAGAAGTCCAACATTTTCAACTTCTTGCATTCGAACAACTCCATTATATTTTCTGGAGCGACCACTTTCAATCCCTTCACAATTAACACTTCCAGGTGTTTCAATTTCGAAATTCCGTTCAAACTTTGAAGCTTGGCAGGGTTCATCTTCAGTACCTTTAGCTTTCCGAAGCTTTGACATATGTTCAGGAAATCGTTCTGGTCTGGTTGGATACGGCCAAGATCCAGAATCTCGAGACTCGATAAAAGTTGTCCAATCTGGAATACAAGTACCTAATATATTTTGATAGCTAACCAAAACTTACAGAAATCGCCCAGTTGGGTTCGAAGGTTTCTACATAAAGAATTTCCAACTGTTTTAACAATGAAGTACTCTCTTCGTTCAGCATGTTTCTCAAAAAGCTTACTATTTTGAAGCACCCGTTTTCTAAAATTCGGAAGTCAATCATTCTCATTTCTTGGAAGCTTACCATCATCATACTCCTTTTTCCAATTTTTCAAGTTTCCAATATAAAGACGGTCCAGTTTTTGATGTTTGAGCATTTCAAAAGTAGATTTCGTCACTACGGTTGTTCGATAATCCCCTACCGTTATGTTTAGCTTGGCTTCGAATTGCTTGATAACATTCTCAGTCGGAAAGAGATCTTTAAAGTACTTATAAACAAGATTGCTGAGATCCGAATCAAACTCATAGTCGACTTCGTTGTATTTTTCTGAAATTTTTGTTATCAATCAGCGAGATACTTGAATTCCAATGTTAGACACCCGCAGAAACTCTATTCTCAAAGTCTAATCTGTGGGTAGTGGATGAACTCACCTTCAGCAATATTCCTGGCCACTACTTTTGCAGCGCGGCGCTGCAACGATGAAGGATCCATTGAACTTTTTTCCACCAAAAAGAAAAATCGAGTAGACCCAATAGGACGACGACGCAACGACGAGTAATAGGGGTCACGATCGATTTTGTCTTCTGGGAAAAAAGAAAAGGTTGCATAGCCTATGCATAGCGCAAATCAACAATGTTGAGAGTAGATTTGCAGATTTGTAGGCTCGCATGATCTAAAGGTTCTAGTTATTACTTTAAATCAGTCTCATGTTCCATCTTTTGAATATATTAGGTTGTCCCAAAAGTAATCCACTTTTTTGTTGACCCCGTATTTCAGTTATTTGAAGGCCGATTTCGATCATCTTTTTTTTGTTTTTCAACTGGAAAATCTTAAATTAACATATTTGCGTCTCTCGTTAATGGAAATACCATGCAGTTGGTCAAAAAATTGAGCAAAGTTCACCTTGTGTTTTTGGTGCATTTTACATAACGGGTCTCAAAAAAAATTCTGAAGAGGCTCTTGGCTCAACTAATTGGCATTTTGTTTGAGGTATTTTTGTACTAACAGTAAAATGCAAATCGATCGCTCAATAAGGTTTTTGCAGAAAATATTTCTCATCAAACACAACAAGCTTTGAGCACTGTTAGGCAAAGTTTGACGCATTCAATGGAAACACCTTCTACGAGGTCATGATATTGGCTGACTATTAATTATTTTGTGAATTCAGAAAATCAAATAACATAACTCAAATTTGTCCTGGACAGCGCTCAGTAAAGAAAAAAATCTATGAAAGTTTTTTGAAAACATTCACTTTTTTTCAAAAATGTAGTAAAGTGACCAAACTTGAATTAGCCCTTGCTCTAGTCTAACCTTTTATTCTGTTCTAAATTGCTTATCAAAAATCAAAAACGCATAGTTTTGTCCTTATTATGTCAGAAAGTCAGAGCGTTAGAAGCTTGGAGAGTTTCAAAATTTTGACACAAACCTGAAAAATTTGAAAAATATAGGTTACCTTGTGTTTGTGTCCACGATGATGTTCTAGTCCGAGCTCAATGTTAGTTATTTATTTGAAATTGATTGCATAGAGTTGTTTGATTTCTTAGTATAGTGTCAAGGCTCATCGCCATCTCTCCTGTCCTGGAGCCACACCGCAATATTCACTAGCTTACTGCTTTATGCTACCCATTTTTTCAAGTGATCAGAAAACTGGCGTGATCATGGTATGTCAGATTTTATTAGTTCTAGCAATTGTTAAATGTACACTCATCTTTTTAAAAAAAAGCCTTTACCGTTTCGACTTTCCTGTGAAATTCAGAGCTCAATTAAAATATGGTCTCAAAAAGATACCTTCAAGAATCTCAGAGTGTGTGCTCTTTTCTGCTAGTACACATTCAAATCATTCAACTATTTTGGAATAGTAGAGGTACCTATTAATGTTAAATGTAATACAGTTTAGCCTGGAAATGTGTTTGAACAAGGAAAAAATTTGTTGAAAAATTTCGGAAAAAAGTGGATTACTTTTGGGACAACCTAATAAGTTACTGTGGGTACCGAATTTAGTGAGAAAATTAAGATTACTTACAGTAATAACTACTACCTGCAGATCCAGCAGTTCTACAAATTTGCTAATCTACTTTGAGCATTGCAGATTCTCGCGATTTGTAGAATGCAGTTGTATTGAACGAATCATAACATTGGAATGACTAAATGACAAACGAGACGTTTTGAAAATACATACAAGTTGAGATAGGGAGCTCGCAAATTCAGAAAAGTTAGTATTGGATGGGGTTTTAGGCTAAATTTTATGGTGGATTTGATTTTCTATAATTAAATGTGTTCACAGTCAATATTTCAAAAGATCTCTAAGTTGAGTGCTCAAATACTTTCCTAGGGATTCATTAAATGTAGGACAACTTCAGACAATGATCATTATATTCTACTAGGATAGTGTGACCCTGGATGGGCTCTCTACCGTTTTCCTTTTGGAAAACGGTTTTCCGAAGAGAAAATGGTTTTCCCTAGAGAAAACGAAAAAAGGAAAATGACGAAATTCCCCGTTGATTTTTGTTTTCCCTAGGAAAATGATTTTCCACCGAAAACGATTTTGCACTGCATTTTCCAAAAAGAAAATGTTCATAAATACGGCCTCAGATGGTGATTTGAGTTGAACTCCAACTTCGGAACCCACCTTCAAGTTTCAAATTTTATGTATACAATTGAGATGAGCCTAGCTATCGCTAAGCACAACACCATATTGTTCAACTCAAAAGTGTTCAATTTTTTCATAATGAGGTCACACGAGCTGAAAATCTTTCCCAAGTAGTCCCCATTCCAATATATTTTAAAACCAAAGCAATTTCTCTCTCCGAACACATTACTTTTTCCCACAAGATATACTACTGTTCTCTTATTCTGTATTGGGAGAAGTAAACAACTCCACACTACTATTTTTCGAGAAAAATAGAGATTTGATAATATCGCAACATCGGTGAAACTTCACAGAAAGGTTGTAAAATCGTCGAAATCTTCAAATCGATTAAAAAGCTGGAGAAGACATTACTGGGAATGCCTTTTTTTCGGGATGACACCTGTAGTGATCAATACCGGCATTTGAAGGGGAATGGTTGTAAATATGCAGCTCCAGATACTGATGATATTGAAAATTGCTCATAAGGTACGTTCAGAGTTTCAACAAGACCCCATTTTCAATATCCACACTCCAATTCAAATTCCCATTATTCCAGTACTCCCGTCGCTCCCTGGAACTCCGTCGTCAATTCAGTGAATCTGGAAAACAAGAATGGTCTCTCGACGAAATAAAGTATGCAGATTACACTTCCTACGATTAGTTTCCCCTCTCTGACAGCTTCATCATTCAGTTGTTTGGTAAGGGAAAGAAGACATCATACTTCAGATTCTAGGTTCTCATGAAACTTGTGAATATTTCAGATGAAACAAGAGCGACGAAAAACTTAAAGTGCACTCTTGTACTTGTTGCGGATGTTCTTCGATTTAAAATGAGGAACTTGTCGGATAAGTGGTGATTAGAGGAGTTTACCAGGACGAATTCAAAATGTGAAGGTTCCAAAAAACTAGACGAATCCTGGTCCACAAATCCCTTTTCGATTTTGAAATTTTTATTTTCAAGTGTCAGACCCTCTCATTTGTTTCCGAATCTCCCTCTGAATTCTGGTCGATCCATGTGCAGTATATCGAGAAACTTTCGAGTCTTCTAAACGAGGCAATCGAGAATCGTGGACTTCCCATCGTCATGAATTCAGTGGAAATGAAAAAGAATAAATTAGAATACGTGCCAATGTCCCTTGCCTCGACATCATCTTCAGTTTACACGGACTTCTAATAATTAGCTCAATTTGTCTTTGAATATGTGCATTGTTGCCTTCTATATTCATCTTTTTGAATGTTTTGATGAGCTTTACACTCTACCCTACCCCAAATTAAATAAAATGTCAAAAGTCCAGAGAAGATGTTCAAAGGTTAAAGCTAGTGGTAATTCGATTAAAAGCAAAATAAGTCAGATTGGATTAAGAAGAAGAGAGATTTTTTATGATTAGTACGAATTTCGTGGGGGAGATGCTCTTTTTGATGGATGAATGTCAATCAAAGGAATTGAATTTTTCGAGTTTCTGACGAGTTTCTGTGGGTGTTTTCAGACTGTAGCGTAGAGCAACGGATCGCGTTTTCCATAACTTTATGTGCAGAAAACTGTGATAGCAGTATATTTAAAAAAGCTAAAGGAGTTCGAAGTCCTTCAAAAGGTTGAACGAGCTAACAATAGCGTTTTTGAATGCTCAATACTTCATTATCAAATCAAGTCAAATATCAAAATTACTTGTCTTGGGGCTTCTCCGCTCCAATGACGACGACTTCTCCGCTATCAGAATCCCCACCTCCTCCGTATCCTTGATGGCGATGACGGCATGGATTTCCGTGAGCAGAAGTCATGAATAAGATGCATGCGATGAGTAGGAAAAGCGAATAGAAGTTCATGGTGGAATGAGTAGAAGATAGGAAAGCTTCTGTGGTCTAGTTGAAAGTTAATCGGGTTATATAGAAAGGTCAACTGTGTTTCCATGAACTTTTTATGAACCTTTCCGCCGCCCATCAGGTTTAATTTTTGTCGTTTGTTTTCTTGATTGTTTCTTTGGTTCGATGGAATGTCTTTCAGGAATAGGGTCAAAAACTCTAAAAAACTACCACTTGAGTAGCTTAAAACTAGGAACAATGTTATCTTACATATATGTAAAATGCGATATACAAAGATTCTCGAATGCTGCGGTCAGCTTAGTCAGTTAATGTGACAATTATGAAATTGACTCCATTACATATGCACTTCTATTTATATGACAAAACTTTAATTGACAATTGAAAGGATGTGAAAGAGGAAATTATGGAAGATAATGTGCTCGAACTTTTGGTAAAGTCTAGTTCTGAAGTCTTTTACATTTTGTTGTGCGAGCGATTCTACTTTTATAAAGAAGTCAATAAAGCGAAATTTCAGTTTGTTGAAACTAGAGGTTTTGGAGCTTTTCAGTTGCTATATCTAGTTCTGGTGTGCTAGTTGCACCATTTCACATTTTTGGTGGAGAACAATCAGTCCAAAATCAGTTGCCGTGTCATCCGATGCCGGCTCCACAGGCAAAAGCGCATCACGCTGTCGCAAAAATGATTTTGGACTGATTATTACCAAAAATCTTGAAACAAGTCTCTGCTCTATCGCCTTTGATAAGTTGCAGATTGTGTTCTTCAGTTAGTTACCAAACCTATACCAAGCCTCCCAACTTCCTCATAACCCATTCTACCCATCTACTCCTCGGTCTCTAAAAGTCTAGACGTATCGTACCGGAAGTCTCCGTGTCCCTTGACATCATCTATTTCCAATTCATGGAACATCATGCCCTACACCAATGGACCCAAACGAGACATGTCTCTGTTGGGATGTTTTTCTAGAAACAGACATCTGTTTCCGGGAATTATGTTTAAGTTTAAGGAAAGTGTTTGGAGTTATTGAAATTAAAAATATTTAGTTCCTTGTTGGTGTCTCATAGAAGTTATTGTAACTTGAAAAATTTGATCCTGAATGCATCTCATCATTTCAAATTTTTCAGCGATTACTGAAATCGGTTTTATTGTCTTCGTTGATGATTCAAATTGTGTTTTTTTATATTCTATCAAAATTTCCAAAAATCTTCGCATGCTGCAAGAGTAGAAATGGGGAAAAGCTGATTACTGTATAAAAGATTATGACGAGGACTGACGAGATTTTTATCTGTTTTTTTTGTGCTGCTGAAATGGGATTTTGTTAAGATTTGTTGAAAAATATCAGCTACCAATATGAATATGGAAGTCTTAATGACGTGACCTACATAGAAGAAAGGGGTCCATTAGTGCACAAAGCAGAAAAAGTGCCACCTTGAGTTGTCATAATCCGTCTTTTATTTAAAGTGACTAAGGGCACTCAACCTGGCTTCTTTTGAATCGCTGAAATCCTAATCTTCCAAACCTTAATCCCATGAATTGTTCTTCCTTCCTAGAGTCTTCTTCGTCCTCGTGTACTCATTAATTCCACTTACCCAAAGAGTCCCAATGTGATGTCTGTTCGATTTCCTTCCCGGAACTATAACTCTGAATTCCGATCCTCCAAAACCAACAAATACAAACATGGTACTGGCTACTAGTCTCAAATTGTGTTTATAGGGGGAACAGACACTACAAAAAATGAACTCCAATTACAAATGCTTTGCTGAATTCACAGCAGGTGGCGCGGTGCTTTGAAAAAGGGTTTGTACCCGCAGAGAGATTTATGGGAACATTTTGGGGTGTTTGGAGGACTTGGGAGCAAAACAAAGGGATCTATTTTAGTTGCCAAAAGGCAATTTGATATTTCTTTGAGATACGGGAAATTTGAATTTTGACCAAAATGTTTGCAGGAAGACTTCCTATCGCTACGTAGTCTGATATTGAAAGATCAGAGGATTTTGAAAAGCCTGATCTTCCAAAAACTGCTCACCGACCCCGTAGGAATGTCTGAAAATATGGGGATAGATTCAGCATCTTATGACGATTTGTGGGATTCCGGTTAGGTTTTAAGATAAGTTGTCATCTGAGGTCATTTCAGATACTTCTAAAATTAACGATTTGTTGTTTCGGTAAGCAAGAAATGCTGATCCCTCATTTGGTTTCTTATGTGACATTCGATCCCTCGTCTAAAATCTATGAGTACGTAATAACTTCGCAATTGCCTCCTGAACTTTTATTGTAGGGGATTTCAGGAGTTTGAAATCTTCATCTTGAGCAGGTTGAGCAACCATAATTCGAAACATTCTTCTTTCATTTGGAGAGCCTGAAGCTAGCTCTAGTTGCGACACCTATGACACAAGAATTGCGAAAATGCGATTTTCAGAACCAAAAGTTGGGAAACTTCCCTTCCGTTCAGTTTCCAAATCTCTCCAACTCGTATCCCACATTTTCCAAGTTTACCCCATTCTTCCTAACTTTCAGCCATTCCAACAAACCAACAAAACACTAAAAAATGGACAACTATTGTCTTCTTTCCATTTTTCTCCCATCCTCTCTTTTTCTTCTTTTACCCAATGTACTCAGATCTTCGGATGAGAGCAGAGAGTTAGGCTCCGCCCCTTTTCTTCTCAGCCCTACATAAGGAGGTCGAATCTCCGCCCCTTTCTTTGGTTTTCTTGCTCTCTCCTCACCACACATTTAATATATTTTAATCCTTGGATTTTGGATGTTGTTCTAGATTCTTCTTTTTTTCGATCTGTTATCTTGTAGATCTTTTTAGAGGCAACAAAACGGGGAATAGGGAGAAGTGACGTCTTCTGGAGCTCTCTTCTCATTTCCTGTTTCTTCTAGATCTTGTTGCCAAAAAAGAGCACCAAACTAATGGTCCGGAGCGAAAAGAGCACTGGTATTCCATTCCTAATGGATTATCCTCGTTCTTCGTTTTGGCGTTTCCTTTGTCTTCTAATTTTCTCTTCGTTCCATTTACCAAACATCCCTAAAAATGTGGAAATTCAGGTATTCTATTCTTCGAGAATGTCCGTTTCCCACAAGACCCTTCTCTTCTTCTTCACCGTTCTTCTTCTCATCACCATCGTCGATGCTCAACGTTTCATTGTGAGTTTCCCTTCATTCTTATTAGTCTTGCGCTACCACTTAAAAGAAGTATTGTGTGGCACAGTAGTTCACCCTTTGCCTTTTGATGCGAAAGGTATTGGGATCAATTCTTTACCTCGTTATTTAACTTTTTTGTACTTTTTCATAATTCCAGGACGTGATGATGGCTCGTAACGAGGAGCTCAACGGTCTTCTGAGCAACAGCCGTCGCTACGCTGCAAACGGAAACTCTCCGATGCTCAAACGGAACTCATTGCTGGATAATCTCTACAATATCGGATATTTTCAGTATTGAGATTTTCTTGCCATCCATCATCTGTTGAATAAATCCGAGTAATTTGTTTTCAAGAGGGGGAGGATTTGCGTAAATTTCTATTCGATCAGAAGATTTCGTTTTTGTAAGTGACGAGGATCACTACACAAGACGACAGATTGTACACATAATCTCACACATTTATTATTCATCTCAGTTTCTATCACATACATACATTATGTTTTCAACAACCACCACAACCATCATCATCACAAAACCCTTATAAATAAAGAGAGAAGAGAGTATGCAATAGGAGCACCGATTGGAAGAAGTATATGCGGGGAAATAAGTACTTTTGGTATTTATGGATACGGATGCAGTAGAAACACTATTTTCTGGAAAATACGGGGTCGGGATAAGATTTGAAACGGGGAGAAAGACTAGATTATTTCACAATGGAGCGGTGGGACCAGATGGTTTAGAATTATGCGTAAAAGGAGAGAAAGTCTCAACTTGAGAGGGACTTATGGAACAAGTAAGGGAGGCTTCTTCTCTTGAGTAAGGGTTACATTCGGATCGGGATATCGGGGAAATCAGTTGTCCTCCGACCGACTGCAAATCAATGGCGGATCGTTGGCCAACCACCGAGGCCGATTGGGTGGCGCTCCGACGGTCATTTGGCGGTCGTTCGATTGGCTGAATCTCCCAAAACACCCTTAACAGGAATTCTTATCCTTCCCAGTCCCAAAACCCTTCTCAAACCAAGAAAAATTCAGCAATAATACAAAAATCACATTAAATACATATTGACGAGATAAAAATGCATAGAAGTTGGAAATAATTTGATTTAGAAGGATCCGGAAATGTTAGGACTGACATCTTCTCCGGATATGTATCTGATTCTCTCTTCGATTCTCTCCTTTCTTCGTCTCTCCCTCTCCTCTTTCTCCTCCTTCGCTTTTCGAAGAGCCATCCTCACTCGAACTGTATCCAGCTCACGGTGCTCCGGACGGCGTCCGTCTAGTTTCACCTGGAAAATAATATTTAGAATTCGGGAATCTCCTGAAGGAGTTGTTACCTCACTACTACGCTCCCCGAACAACTCCAAAACTTTCGTCCGGTATTCGACGAGTTTCCTAATCGGGTTATCACGGAGAAGAATGATTTCGAGGCAAGGCAGTTTTCCGATTCCTTGTACAGCTTCCAAAGTTTGAATATTGTTTCCCTTTACATCCAAATACTCCAACGAGTACAGTTTTCCAAGTCCAGATAGGTCCTCGATGGCGTTTTCGCTGAGAATCAGTTTTTTGACGTTTCCAAGTTTTTCGTTCCATCTGGAAAGTAAGATCTAGGATTTGAGATCAAATTGACATCTAAAAACTTACGATTCAATTCTAGTGATAGTGTTATTTGAGAGATCCAACTCTGTCAGCGAGGAAAGGAATGCAAGGTTGGATCCAATATCCGAGATGGAATTGTAGCTGACATTCAGAATACGAACTTCCGGTAGAAGTCTCATGCTCTCATCGAAGCATTTGATCTCATTAAACGACAGATCCACCTCTTCCAAACACTTCCATGTTCCCATCTCCTCAACCAACAATCCCGCTTCCAAATCCTCCTCGTCGAACAACAAATCCTTGATCTTCTTCATCGAATAATGAACAACCAGTCGACGGAGTGTCTCTCGGACACTCTTGATTCCATTGATACGACACACATCACTATCGGCGATCCAGAGAGCTTTCAGACTCTTACAAAAATAGAGACTCATATCTAAAGAATTCCAAACGATGTTCGATGTTCCCACATATCCCTTCTGGCCTCGAATTTTCAAAGCACGCACTCGATGAAGGAAGTCAATGGTGTTTCCGATGTCGGCGACCATGTTCACATCTGGAAATAGAGAGAAGGTTATGAAGAGGAAAAATACTATTTTTGATGGATGGGATGGTTAGAAGCTACTTTTATGGGTTATCTGAAGTTGTTTTTATTTGACGTCCTTCAAAACTAGAACACGTGTAACCATTAGGTTTCCATTGCTAGTTTCAAAACATCTGTGACTTTTCGAAAAATCAGATAGCAAAAAAGAGAAAAATACGTTTTCTTATGATTATTATCTATTATCGCGCCGCCGTCTGTTGGCAGTTGGATTTAAAGGCGCATTGAGTTATTTCAGACGATATCTCGTTAGGGCACGAAAAATGCGTCATGATATTACGATGGACTGATACACGCGAAGTGCGCCTTATCGGGCAGAGGCGCACTTTTCGTGCCCTAACGAGATATCGCTTCAAATAATTCCATGCGCCTTTAAACTCAACTGCCAACAGACGGCGGCGCGATAATATGTCAGATGGAACAAATAACAACACCTATCTCACCACGCAGGCGATTCTAGTTCTAGTGCGATTCAAGGTCTAGTTTTTTGCGTGGAGTTCATCTCGATGAAACTCCTAGTTAGAGCAAGTTATGACCTATGAGTAGTCTCCTACAATCTCCTACCTGGCGCCGTGGGTTCTGGAAGTCTCAGCCGTTCCGTAATCGCATGCAACTCAATCGGTGTGAACTCGAAATACTTTGGTGACGTCTGACTGCTCTCCAACCAGCCGTCTCCCAGATTTCCAAGTCTCAATGAGAGATCGTCGACGATTGAGTGGATCTCCTGCAATAAAGGTGATTGAGTCTCAATCATTGAGATGGCGGCCCTCCTCTGCCACTCCAGATTCCCTCCATTCATTATGAATCCACTTCTAATATTATGTGTGCAATATGCCCGAAGGACCATATGTGTCCTTTCCCTCATCCGAACACTTGTCTCATTTCTTCACGATTTGAGTCTTTCTTTTTACATTTTGTGGATTTTTTGTTTCAAGTGACCGCCTCTGTTTCTTTTTTGTTGCGTCTCCTTGGATCCCCTAGAGAGCAGCAACAAATGAGCATTTCTAGCTCGAGACATAAATACATCTTCAACTGGGAGAAAACGAGAAGGTTCGCCGCCGCTTCATCTTCTTGTTGTTGTCTCCTCGTTTTTGTTGTGTTTTTGTTTTCTTTCTGTCTCCTTTTTTGGAGCCAAATGCAAGACAGGAGAAAAATGAGCTCCTTCTAAACTGGCATGTCCAGGGAAAGAAGAAGTATTAGGTACGGGAGATGACATGGAAAAACGAGTTTTCTCGTTTTTTAGACGAGCTGCGAGCACACGAGAAGCCATGTGAGCCATGAAAAACGACGAAAAACATTGCAGATAAATTAGGTTCCCGTCGTTTTTTTCGCCGTCCTATCTTCTCGTTTTTTCTTCTGGAGCACACCGACACGGAGAGAGAGAGAAGACTCCTGAGAGGGAGAGCCTTTGTCCAATTCAACGAAGAAGAGTCTCCTCCGGATTACTTCTGCCGCTCCGCGCATTCACTTGACATGTCGTCGTTGAAGGCTCCAGAAGATTCCATTGTCCTTCTTCATTCCTTTTCAACGGTGAAGGCACGACGGCAATCGGACCCACCGGGGGAATGAATAAAACAAGAAGAATACGTTGGATGGTCCCTGGTTTTTGCTTTTAGAGGGGACCCTTCATTTCATTACCCTCATTCCCCTGGTGGTGGTCTTCTAATTAGACTTTTGCTCCCTTTTTGTTGCCTTTCCGTTTGCAAATTGAAATTTCTCTGGAGCTGGCTTTTTGTAATTTGACCATACACCAGCAGCAGCAGTCTTCAACTGTCGCACCTTCGACGCGTGTAATTCGACACCGCCCGTACAGTCCCTCCATCCGCACTGTTTGCTTCTTCCTCTTCCCCTCCCTCGTCATCACTTTTGTAACATGTATCCTCCAAAAGGTGAATAGAGACGGGAGAGGGCTCTATTCAATAGGGGAAGGATGAGGGCAAAGGGAGGGCAGATGCCATGGCCATCGTGGTCCTCCTTTTCCTTCGGTGGTCCGTATAATAGTCACGGGGTATCACGGAGAAGAGCATAATACGCGCGAATGCGACAAAACCGGTTCTTCCCTCTCTTTTCCTTTCCAACCGACGAGACCCCTCTCTCCGTTCCATAATTGTGAACGGGGGGACTCCCGAAGGAGGGGCTCAGAACGGATATAGGGAGTAGAGTAGACCTGCTGATTGTTTATGGAAAACGACAAGGCTCCGGGGGCTCTTTGCTCCGTTAGAGTCGTAAATACATAGAGACAGCTTCAACGTGGATTAACTCTTTCCCTCTTCCTCCATCCATCTATCTCCGATTTTTGATTGTTTTTCCTACTTCCATTTTTGTTTTTATGGAGCTCTGTGTGGTTGACTACAACTAGTAGCAAAACCAAACCTGGATATTAGTTTCGGCGGTTTCCATGAAAACATGATGAGAGGTTAGGAAGTGGAAGGTTTTGTTGGCAAGCACGTGCTGCTAAAACCAGTCCGTGTTATTGTTTTCTATGTGTATGTAGGTACCTGGCACTTTTCTCAGTGGCAATAAAACTTTTTGTGGAATTTCTCCAGAGAGGACTAGTTATTTGGGTAATGCTAGGTTGTGTTCCACTGTTTCTAGTCAGGTCGTTCAGTTCTCTTTCTGAAAGGAGACGGATTCTTTCAGAATCTTCCAGCAAACTTGAGAAGCCTTTAGAATTTTAAGAGCCTTCAGAAAACGATAGAATCTAACCGGCTTAGAATCTTCAGATCTCTTCGTTTTTCTTTGCTCATAGTCTCAATTTTTGAGCTTGCGAACCCTTCAGAGAACATCCCATAAATCAAAGCTCTCCTCCCTCTTTGGGTACTCTGACTTTTTGGTTTTCGCGCAACATTTCGTTTCATTATTCTTCCTCCTCCCCTCTTTCCTTTCTTCCATCAGAACATCGGCAGTCCCTTTCCTATTCTCCAAAATTGTGGGCGTGGCCACTGACCTCTCCGTGTCCGTCTGTCGCATCCATCCCTCCCTTCCCTACCAGCCAGCCGACTCCCACCCCTCTCCCTCTAACACTGCCTAATCTTGCTTCTTCTTCTTCTCTTCCACTACCATCGTCTTCTTCTTCTTCCCTTGTTGTTGTTGTATTGGGTTGGCAGTGTGCCAAATTAGGAAGAGACGACTTCCGGAGATCCCATCCTAGACCTATTCCCGCCGACTTCTTCTATGCACTGATTACCTCCGAATGGAGATTCCAGGTGAGCCAACTATTCTCTTCTTCCCTATTCTCATTTTCTCATGAAGCTTCTGTGTTTGTCATTTCGGAAGGGTGGGATGCATATAATCAGACGGCATCTGTGCGAAATCCGAAAAGTCAACACAGTAGTACTGAGTTACATGTTCCACCACCAATCGCCTTTTCACTATATTCTCTAATTACTTGGGTTTTCCAAATCTTTCATTCTTGTTGGGGCTTGCTTCCAAAAGAGCAATATTTCATCCTTCTTGGTTTTTTGAAGTGCTCCAAGCTCCATATTCTTCTACCAGATCTTCTTTTTTTGTTCTTCACATCTCTCAGCATCCGAATTCTGATGGCCATGTGTTTGAACAAACGTCATACACTCTTCCGGGAGGTCTCCTCTCATTCATGCTCATCATCAGAAACCAATTCAGTTGACAGTGTATAGTAATATAGTAATGCAAACACATACAAATATGTGGACAGACGGGAGAGAGAATGAGCACAAATGTGAATGCGAACGCATCAATTTCTGACCGCCGAACCCCTTCTTGCACACGGGTCATGAAATTTATGGCCGTGGGAATAGGAATAAGAACAACTGGCTCTCCCTGATTTTTATGATTTCTAAGTGCGCAGTTGTCCCAGCTCTAGAACTTGGCACGTTGCCAGGTACGGAGCTCAGAGCTCAATAGTGAAGGCAGCAATTATCGAGTCGCATTTCCATAATATTGTCCCTCTTCTTCTACTCTCTAAGAGTGTTTCCATTTCCATTCACAATAGCACATAATTAAGCAACTTATGCTCTCTCCTGCTCTGAGCTCCTGATCCCTGTGCCACCACAACAAGAGCTCTAGATCAGCTCCTACTCGTGAATTAGGCATAAGCCGTCCTGTGGACACCTGTCCATTACGGGGAAATGAGGTAGATGGGGTCCACCATCACATCATTTTCGCGCACCACACATTCGCCCCCATAACGCCATCTCGCCCAACACCACCACTGCTTCTGACATCAATTATGTCCAATTATTTGGCGGCATTCGTGTGTGTTGTTCAATACTCTGACTGTAAAAGACAGGAAGAGAGGAAGCGAAGGAGGAGGAGGAGGGCAAGTACGCCTCGACAGGCAATCATAATGAGAGAAAGAGACTGTATTGTGAATAGACTAGGGAAAGTAGCCAGTGTAGAAACATCTCTCCTTCTACCCTCGATATTCTCGTGTTCATGCACTTTGCACTTGTCGACAACAGTTGTTGCGCAGGGGGCTCTGGCCGGCCAGGTGCCTCCTGGAGCAAACAACAGTATCTTTTCTTTCAATATACAAAAGAAGTCGGGAGGAGCATCCTCAGCTCAGCTGACCCATTTTTTGTTGCTTCGTCGTTTTTTTCGAATTCTTCTCCTTTTGTTAGAGTAGGTTAAAGGTTTGCAAGGACGGCAAAAAACCACGTTGATGTTTTATGATGAAAAGAGCTTTTGACAAGTGGAACACCACCCACTCAAGCAGGGAAAGAGCCAACCGACCGCGTGTGCTCACCGATTAGTATTGAAGTTTATTCGTTTCGTCAGCTTTTTGAATTTTTGGATATATAGGATCTAGGTTCGGTTTTCTAGTTCATTAGTCTTATAGTGCATTAGGCCCTGACCCTCTAACTGACTAGCTTATAATAAAGAAATTTCGATCAACCAAGACCCCACCAATTTTGGGAAAGGGTTGTCTCCGAGGAACGGATTTCGAGTAAACAGGGGGCGGAGTTTCGGCTGTAAAAAAGTGCTGCGCATTGCAACTTCCAGAATCACAGCAATGCGAGTAACTATTCTCACCTGAAGCTCCGCCCTTTTTTCCGAATCAGTGGATCAACCTAGCCAGAATGTAAGCCATCGAAGCCTATCACCTAGCCAATCATTTTTGAGCGTTCAAAGAGTGAGAGCATAGGATCCTCACAGTTTTCTCGGCCAAAACTCCCCTTCAATCCAACCATTCTTCTTTCGTCTACTGTTCCTTCAAAAACTAGGTTTGCGATCCTCCGATCCTCCTGCTACGACCCCGATCTCCCTCTCCCCCGATTTTGATTCCTCCAATAATCCTCTTAGAAAAGACCTCTCAATTTCCCCATTCCCTATTTGGAAGTCGCATTCTTCTCCTCCTTTCTCATCCTCATTTTTTGTTTCCGTTCCGAAAAAACAGTTTTGTCTCAAAAATGCCCCATCTCTCTCTCGCTGCTATCCCCAACGGGCAAAACAAACACAGTACTACCCTTGGTGTGTAAAGGAGGGCGCCATTTTCAAAAACTTCTCTATCTTCTCCGTTTCTTCTTATTCTCATTCCTTCTACTTCCTCTCTCATAATGGCACACTTGCTCCTGTTTCCCGATTCCTCACCACAGGATTCGTCGATTCGCTATCATCACATTGAATCCCCAAAACCATCAGAAGATCCACTCCTGAATCCGTGGTTCTCACCATCAACATCATCCTATTTTCAATCTGTTACAGAGAACACCCGCGGAGTCGAATCTGGCAGAGATCCACGACACATAACCGAAGACTCGATCGAGGAGAACGGTGAAGAGAGGATAGCTCACTTTGAATACTACGAAGGAGCAGAAGAGTTCCCGATAAAAGTACCTCCAGAGCAGACCGCAGCACTAATATATCAGTCAACCACCACAAACCCCAATATGGCAGTTCTTCCGGGTCGCTGTGTGCGTGCCTTCCTCGATTCCTTCGCTCTGATTATCAGTCTAGCCCTCGTGGTCCTCCAATTCGGCCTGCTAGACTATTACTATTTGAATGTGACCGGAGAGAATGTGTGGGCAGCTTGGATCGGACCCGACTGCGTGGTAGTGTTGATAATCGGAGTGTTGGGATTCCTGGCTATCAAGTTCAATACAGAACAAATGGAAGAGTGCTGCTCAATTGGTAAGGTTGATTGTTTGAAAACATTCTTGTCAACTTCTTATTTTCAGATAGCCGAGTAAAATACGCCTGCTTCGCTTGGGGAATTTACGCTGTCATTCTCATAGCTAAAGTTGCCACATGCTTCCGCCTATTCTACGAAGACATCCCACCAACTCCTTTGGATAACAATGACAAACTTTTCGATGATTTCCTCTTCAAAGCTGGACTCTCTTTGTCCGTTTTGATCTTCTTGTTCATCTTCGAATCTCATCACTACACTCCATTGGTCTCAGTTCGTCAGGTGTACATTTCGTACTTGGTTGCCGCCATCTGCCTGGATCTCATTGACAACATCTATTTCTTGGACCTACTTTGGCAAGCATCGGTAAGCCTTCAGTATATTGAAAAATAAACTAATCTTTGTCTCTTACAGAAGGACAAATGGAATCTAGAACTCTGGCTAGAGCTAACCATCTTGGCTGTCGCCTGCTTCAATTTCTTCATGCCAACCTTCGCCCTCGCCAAACTCCGCTATTCCAAAGTCCCCCGTTTCCTTCTTGTCAGTGAGAAACTCTGGGCTTTCCTCTACGTTCTCCTCGTCAACGGTCCATTCCTGGGACTCCGTATCTACCTCTACATCGTTCTCGAAGTGCAACAACACGGAAAGAAATTCGACCCATCCCTTTTCGGAGTGAAGAACATCGCCATGATCTACATTGCTCTCCGAGAACTCTGGACACGTCTACAGTACTGGAGAATGAAGCGACGTGCCGCGTTGAGCCGTAACGAACTTGCCGCCGCTATCCATCATCAGGATGAGGAACAATAATTATTTGCATTCGATTAGTTTTGCTTGTTTCTGCTTATCTCTCACCCCACAATCAGTCAGTTAGATGTATATAAAGTTGCCGCCTCCCGCTATAATTTCCCCTCTTTTTTCCCCACTTCTCCCATCTTTCCCTCCCCGAATACTGCCAAAGAATATGATAATAATCTTGCATCATGGTCTCATCTCTTTTCTTCTTTTGAAATAAATTTGCAATCACAGCTTCAAACCTTATAACTTACATATTGATGAAAATCAAAGAACTTCGCCGAGATCAATGGCAACGAGTGAACATTCTTCTGCTTCTGATACCAAACTTCCAATTCCAAAAGTGCTCTCACATACTTTTCCAACTCGATTCGTCTCTCTTCGATAAATTCCAGATCTTTGTTTCCTAGCCTCTTTTTCGGGGGCAGAAAGGATTTCTTTCTATCAGTGAATCGTTGAACATCATACGCATCGAAGTCACTGTATCTTCGTTCGATAGTCCATGTGTAGGTGTCAACTGTTAGCTGGATACGGTAGACCTGGAAATGGAGAAGGCGTGAGATACGGTAGATTTCTATCTATTTTTATCTTTGTTAAGATCAGGAGCAGACATTTATCACAAATTTCATTTTTCGAGAGTGCTCTGATTTTTTGATAAGATCTGCAGGTGTTCAACAAGTTCAAACGATAGCGAAAGTTCGAAAAGCAGATCAAAAACCAAGATGTATCTATGGCTCAACAACTGAAAAACGGCGGAAAAAAAAGAAAAATTCAAATTTTAGCAACGTTAGCAATAGATGTAGAATTGAAAATATGAATGACAATTCAGAGATTTTTAAGCGGTTTTTTCAAGAATACTTTTCTCCAGAAGCTTCTTACCGTGTATTTTCCCTCTTCGACCATTCGAAAATTCAATATTTTCGCATTGAAATTCGCATCCATTTGCGCCGAGACGGCTTGTATATTTAGTAAGGCCATCTGAAATTGGTTGAAATTGACTGATCTTTCAAAAAGAGATTCCGAGGAAGTAGAATAGAAAACAGTTGGATGTGACCAGTTCAAGTGGTGAAGCAATAATCAAACATGAGATTTAAACGAAAAGAAAGTTTATTGTGTTGTGTAAATGAACAGAGTCGAAAAGAAGAGTAAAAAGAGAGGATTTGATGAGACCAAGAACAATATTTAGGGGTGTTTGGAAGGGGAAGGAATCTACGAGAATCCACAAAAATAAGAAAAAGAGACAGAAAAGGAAGAAAAGAAAAAATGAAACAAGATGGGGTTTCGAAACCCCAAAAATCAGAAGCCACGGCATCACTCGATGACGTCCCCTTTGGCTCCGAGACGAGTCGGATCTTGACTAGGATAGTAGATCGACGAGGATGACGCAGAGGAGCTGCTGGACTCTCCAGCCTTCACCGGACGAACATTTGGAACGAAAAGTGGACGAGACGGACCGGCACCCATCGTTGGTGGCATCGGTGGACGGGGCATGGACGATCCAGTGAATCTCTGTTGTGAAGATGTCGACGGGGCGAGTCCATCGGGAATCGGCACTGAAAATGGGAGGGTTAGAAGAAAAGAATGTGGAAAAGGAGGGATTTCTTAGGTTGGCGAGGCCAATCGGCTATTGAAACATGACACCTGCCATCTAACAATGGATGGAAACTAGAAACATTATTTTTTGATTCTTCTGATCTTGTAGAAAAAGATGAAAAATAATCTTTTGGAACTATTAATGTTAACCTTGAGAATCCTTGTGATCTTTTAAAAACTTTTAAAGTTTCACAGTTCTCTTCAAAATTCAAAAAATAAACTTACAAATAGGCACTGATGGCACTGGGGTGACAAAATTCGAGTTATCAGCAGCTCTCTTCGCCTGTGGTTCACCCCATCTGATTGTGAGCCGCCTTCCCTTGATGAATGTCTTGTTGAATGATCTCTCAGCGGCTCTCTCAGCCGCCTCCCGTGTCGTGAACTCAATGAACGCACATCCCTTTTCAGTAAGAACGCGAAGACAACGAATGTCTCCATACTGATAGAAGAAGTCGTTCAGATCCTTTTCAGTGACTTGTTGAGGTCCATTTGGTCCCAGATTTCCAATGTACAGAGTGGTGATCGTAGTGTCGGCCGGTGGCGAAAGAGTTGGTGCAGCGGCAGCTCGATTCAGAATCTTCTCAGCGACTGGATCGTTTGTTCCGTAGTAACGATCACGAATATTCTGACGAGACAGGGGATCATCTGGATCCGTTGGCTTCTCGTGACGATATGGGCACTCTTCTCCACGTTTGCACTCTCCTTTAACGAAAAATGAGCAAATGTGCGGAGCATTTCGTTTGTAGTACGGCTGAGAGCGAGCCATTCGACGAAGACGATCGTGGGCAGCCTGATCCATGTTGTCGGCGATTTGTGCAATTGGCTGAGTTCCGTCGCCTTGGCCAAGAGTTCTAAAATTGAGAGAATAATTAGTGCGTTGAAAAATATCGAAACAAACCTCTCAACATTCTGAAGGAAAAAATCGCGATTCGCTCCCTGCTTGGGTATATTGTCAGCGATTTGAAGTTCGTGATCACGAACTTGAACTGGCAATCCGTATTCCAAATCGAACATGCATGTCTGGCAGACGTTCTTTACCTTCGCACACGTCTGGCACAGCTCTGTGTTCTTGTATCTGGCTCCCTTTCCTGGTTGCCATCTGAATGTGGTGAACGGGCGCTCGCAGATTTTGCACTCTCTTCCGTGCTTGTCTTTCATCTGAAAATCCAATTATTTCTTTATTTGTCTGATACTGTAAATGTTTACCATTCGCATGTACGGATTGTTACCGAGACATGTCTCACAGAGGATTGGGAAATCCGAATCTTCCCAGTTTTTCCGGTTGTATTGCGAGTATGAAGATTTTGACATCGACATGATGACAAACTCTGAAACATCAGTGATGAATAAATTTTTCGAGATTTTTCAAAGATAACAAGAGGTGATTTCAGGGAAAATAACACCCTTTCGAAATAAATCAGATATTGAAATGGGAAAACAACGATGATTCATTAAAAAGGCAATAAATAAGAAACTGGGATAGATGAAAAATGAAAGCAAAGGGAGAAGAAAAAACAATATTTCACACACCGACTATGCAAAAATCATATGCTGACCTGAACTGGAGAAAAAAGCTGGATAGTGAGGTGAAAGAAACAAGGAAAATCAATTGGAAAAATAGAAAACAATAAAAAAGTTATTATTGATCGATCTCTAGAGAGCAGCGAGTGTGTCCCTAATAGTGGAAACCATCGAGTCGCGTGGGATTTCCTGAAAACAGACAATAGATTATCGATTGATGCGGAGAAAAAAGCTCGCCTTTTCTTCTCTGCTGACGACATTTCGCAATTTGACGACTCCCTTTTCGATTTCAGCATCTCCAATAATGACAGCCAATGGGATCCGTCTATCCTCGGCATACTGGAATTGTGTCAACAACTTTGGATTCGCCTTCAATGGCATTTCACTCTTGATGCCTGCGTCACGGAGAATTCTCAACAACTTCTTGCGCTCAATAAGCATATTCTTTTGACCGGAAACTACATAAACTTCGGTTTGGGTAGTTCGAACGGCAGACTTTTGTCGGGCTTCCATTATAGCGAACAGGCGTTCGATACCAAAAGAAACTCCGCAGCATGGAACTTTGAGCTTTGAGTCAAACATGTTGACAAGTCCATCGTATCGTCCTCCAGCTGCAACTGAACCAACTCCAACGGGCTGTCCAGCAGTATCCTCGGCATTTTCAGCAGCGGTTCCTTCCAGAGCTTCTGAATTCACAACCATAAAAAACTACACAGAAAGAATCCAACTCACTTGGCGCAACAGCTTCATAAATCGCTCCCGTGTAATAATCGAGTCCTCTAGCAAGAGATGGCTCATATCTTACCGTCGTCACTCCATCAACCTCGAGGTATCCGATAAGAACCTTTAACTCTTCGGCTCCCTTCTTGAACTTCTCGTTTTTTCCGAGTTCGGGAAGTTGTGACATCTTTTCGAGAAGCTCCAAATTACTCAGATTACCGTTGAGTTCTCTGAATCTAACCAACTCTCCGAGTTTCGAAGTTTGATCCTTTGTCAAGAATTTCTCCTTGATCATCTCTTCTTCAACCTCAGCCCATGGTGTTTTGTCGAGTTTGTCAACTGATGAGCAGATTGTCTTGAAATCCTTCGGGGAAATTCCGGATACAGCGAACATTCCTTCGAGAATCAATCGGTGGTTAAGGTTAATGAAGAACTCTCCGATTTCGAGTTTCGTGAGCAACTCGTTAACAATCCCAAGACATTCAGCTTCCGGAAGCATCAAGTCGTATTGTCCGGCAATATCGAAATCGCATTGATAGAACTCACGATACCGTCCACGAGACATCACAGGTTGATCTCTTCTGTAGACCTTGGCGATTTGGTACCTCGTAATATTGGTGATTTTGTTCATAGCCAGATAACGAGCAAATGGAACAGTGAGATCATAGCGAAGCGAGAGAAGCTCTCCTCCTTGGTCCTGAAGGTCGTAAACGAGTTTTCCTCCTTCTTCTCCATATTTTCCCATCAAAACATCACGAAGTTCAAATACTGGAGTATCGATAGTTTCAGCTCCATACTTGTTGAATGTTTCTACGACGTTTTGGAGGACAGAGTTACGTAGAGCAGATTGAGCCGGTCCGTAGTCACGAGTTCCTTTTCCGGTCTTCAGAACGAACTTTCCCGGCTTTTCTTCACCGCCACCAAGCTCCTTTTTCTTCTCGAGCATCTTGTTGACTCGCTCCTTGATCTGAAAAAAGAAAAATTGAATTTTGGAGGATGAGAAAATATACACACCCGTCTTCCACTTCTCTGTGCATAAGCAACTCGCGGTTTTGGCACCACTTCTTCCGATAATCGGAGCGAAAACGCCAGCCTCGCAGTTAATGTTCGAAACATTGCACTTAACGATCATTTTTTATTTAGGAAAAACGAAATCGGCTGATAAATAAGGACGCGATTTGCTGACGCTGAGAAGTGGAAGAACAAAAAAATTCTGGATTATCGATTATTCAGAATATTTATTATCCAGTCATCAAAATATTGAGAAAACTTACCACCGCTGGATCGGCTTTTTCGGTCTTCAACTTGCGAATCTCATCTCCCATCACTTTAATTTCTTCTTCAAGAGCTTTCCGCTGTTCGGCATTTAGTTCGGCGGGCATTTTTGAGTTTCCTGAACACCAATTTAGATTATTTTTCAAATTTCAAATTAGAAAAGAGCATAAATCAATGGGAAAAAGCAGTATTTCGAAAGATAGCAATCGCGAAAATTGAGAAAATTGAAGGCAAAAAAACGAATCGTGAGAGTGCGGTGGTCCACACTTGCATCGCTGTTCAAAACTCACGAGACCCCACCGATTCCGGCGAAAAAAAATTGCGGCGAACACAAACTGCGGCGAAAAAAGGGCGGAGCTTGCGCTGATTGGTTGTAAACAGGTAAACAACAAGTAAACAACAGGTAAACAACCAATCAGCGCAGGCTCCGCCCCTTTTTTCGCCGCAGTTTTTTTCGCCGCAATTTCTTTTCGCCGGAATCGGTGGGGTCTCAAACTCACGAGGTGGCCGGATGGGGGTTAATGAATAAGGAGAAAAGGATAGAGGACGTCTGGTAGAATGTTATCAACACGTGTTTCCATTTATCAGTTTGAAATTTGCTTCACTGATTCTTTATCAGACTTGCAAGTTTGATCTACAAGAGAAAATTCTCGGAGAAAGACTGATAAAAATTTCCCATTTTCTGGAAAGAAAAGTTGAAGATAGATGTTAGCAGTGTGTTTCTGGTAATTTCAAATTATTTAATAGAACAGTTATATGAAAAACTAGAAACTCATATTTTGAGGAATTTCGTAACCACATAACGAAAGAGAAGCTTCCCAGAATCAATAGGCAAATTAGAAGTAGTATTACATCAGGTTTCCTCAGATTATGCCAATCGTCAATAGAGCGACATTTCCCTCATGCCATTAGTCATATTGTGTTATGACTGCTTTTTGTTATTGTTTACATACATTATGAAGACCGGAGATCAGCTGGAAGAGGATGTATGCTTCTCTAGTTTCTCTATTATCTATCTAATAAACATATTCAATTTCTATTTCATATGGGATTTTTCTACTTTCAACACACTGTTAGTCTCTTGTTGTTGAGTCAGTCTCTCATCTGTATCGATACTTTCTCTTCCACTCACCCTAATCTGAAATCGTGGATTTTTGAATGCTCGGCTTCTAGGGCATTCAAAACATCTCAACAATTAACAGGGTGATCATATCTATGCCGAGAGGATCAGGATTCCGTAGCGATGTAGGACCGGACAGTTTTTGGACGAGAATAACCGGGCAGAGATGGAGCAAGCATCACTACTTTGTGTTCGTCCACACTTTTATGAGGTGGGTATTTTTCAATGGATCTCGAGATGTTCAGGGATTCATCGTGGGATTTGAACAAAGTAAAAATTGCAAAATATTCCAGCTATGCCATGCTTCATGCCACCCGGAAAACTTTATCCACTGTCAAACCATCTCTAATCCACACGTGGATCTCGAACACCTCCAGTCCTCATGGACCCATTTTTCCAACTCAACAAGCTGCTGCTGAGTTCTTGGGAGTCCTTGATACGGGGTTCCTGATTGCATATGCTATTGTGAGTTTATTCCTTTAAATTCTCATGCATTAGTTTCTTGGATTCTAGGGTCTATACATTTGCGGAATCCTTGGAGATAACTACAATCCAAGGAGGCTCCTTGCTTTTGGAATGATGTCCTCTTCGATTGTAGTTCTTTGTTTTGGATACCTGACTGAAACATTCCACGTTTATTCTCCACTGATCTACTCTTTCCTTTGGATTCTCAATGGGTTCATTCAATCCGTAGGATGGCCAGTCGAAGTGTCCATCATGGGAAATTGGTTTGGACACAATGCACGTGGAGCAGTCATGGGAGCATGGTCTTCTTGTGCCAGTGTTGGAAACATCATTGGGACACTGATAGCAAGCTACACCTTGTTCCTAGGATACCAATACTCATTCTTAATCGCATGTTCTCTTCTCTTCATCTACAGTTTTCTGGTGTTCTTCCAACTACCCTCTGCTCCTTGGGAAGTCAATAGTGAGATTGCGCCAGAGCGGATGGAAGAGGAAAACGATAGAGATGACGACGAACAAACAGAAAGACCTCCACCAATTGGGTTCTTGAAGGCTTGGTTGTTACCTGGAGTTATTGCTGTAAGTTGTCAGCTTCATAAGTTGTCACAATTCATTTCCTTCTTCTAGTACTCTTTGGCGTACGCATGCCTGAAACTGGTCAACTATGGATTCTTCTTCTGGCTTCCCTTCTATCTCCATGCCGGGCTCCATTGGCCTGAATCCTATGCAGATGCATTATCCACTTGGTATGATATTGGAGGAATCGTCGCTGCTGTGTTGGCTGGAGCCTTCTCGGATCATATGAGATCTCGAACCCCGGTTGTTTTCATCATGCTTCTAATGGCAACTGTTTCACTTTATGTCTATGCACGTGAGTTGGGATTCGGTTTTTAACATGGGCCTATGTACTAACTTGGGTCTTGGTTATGTTAGAATGTTAAGTTCAAGCTCTTTGGTTTCAGATTCCCCCGCATCCTACAATTGGAATGCGTTCCTACTCCTTGTCGCTGGTTTCTTCATAGGTGGTCCTGCTAATATGATCTCTAGTTCGATAACAGCTGACCTCGGAAAATGTGATCAGCTTCGTGGAAATGCCGAGGCGTTATCTACAGTAACCGGTATAATTGATGGAACTGGAAGTATTGGAGCTGCTCTTGGACAATGGTTTATTCCATCAGTGCAACATTGGTTTGGATGGGATGCAGTTTTCTATGGATTTATTGTTATGGTGAGAAACAAGTTTTTGGTTTTTTTTTAATTGTGACGTTTCTGAGATTCTGAAACTCTGATAATTCCAAAGACCTCGATATCTTCCACGTCATCCTATTCAATCTATTTCAGATTCTCTGCACCGCTCTCTGCCTTTGCCCAGTCCTTTACAAAGAGCACAAAGACCGTCGACAACATCGGACCGAAGAGGTAGACGCTCTTCTGGCGAGTGATTCCGATGAAAATGCATCAGATGATATTCAGGAAGTAAGACGAAGGCCAAATAATTCCGGTGTATAGTAAAGATTTTATTCGTTGAACGACCATCGAGGAAGTTATATTTTATTTGTGTTTTGAAGAAAAGAGGCGGAGTCTATTTGTATACAGTGTGTAATAAGGATGTACAGTTTTGTCTTCTCATTTTCTCATGTTTTTTTTCGAATCATTCCAGACATAATTTATTAAAATGATCACTTTGTGATAAAATAAACGTACTGAATCTGAACTTTATAATTTTGAATGCAGTGAGCGTGTGGGGTGAAGTGGACAATTAAAAAGTTATGGATGAGAGAACTTAAAAAATAACGTCAACTGGATTCTCCATCAGAACACAGGCGGATCGGACATTGTTTTTTGAGTTTTTATCTGTTCTGTAAACATTGTGATTCTTCTTTTGACACGACCATAACAAAGGATTGCTATTTTTGATCAGACAAAACTTTAAAGAAGATAATAGAAAACATATTTATCAGAAAAGAGTCACATTTTGTATTCGTCTAAAAGTTGGAAATAGAAGACGTCAAAGAGTACAAAAAGGTTACCGTCATTTTTTCGTTCAAAAGTTCTAAGATCTTTCCTCTTCTTTGAAAAATCGCCCCATATTATTTCCCACTCCTCCCCTTCGCCCTCCTCCTTTTCATCTTCATTTGTGATAACTAGACCGGTTCTTTTTCAATTCGAATTTCTCGATCACTTCCTCCTAAACTAATAAAAAATTCTTTGAAGTTGTAGTAATACATATGTGAAATGACTGATGTGATTCCGACGAGAAAGGAGAGTTTTGTGACACGGATTACTGGGCAAAAATGGACGAGAAACCATGTCCGGGTGTTTATCCATACATTCATCATGTGAGTTTTTCTATAATTGTGTTCTATTTTTCGATGATGTGTTGGGGATATCTATTGTTGGGGTGTTCTCTGTAGTAGTTGAATTAGGTGACACGACCTTGTCGAGGACAGAAAACGAAATTCTTTGTGATAGTTCAGAAATTGAACGATATCTAGGTTGAAGATAATCAGATGTTGAATTTGTCTAATTGTTCAACTTATCTATCCAATTTGATATCAAATTAAGAAAACGCCTTCTAGCTGGTTACGGTAGGTTCAATGAGTGCTTCTGCAGTACTCCATTTCATGATCTTTCGGTCCGTCTAGCTTTGAGAAAACTCACCTCTATAGACGAGGTTGCACCAAAAATTGTTATCCACAAAAATAGAGTTCTAATATTGATGTTCACACCCAGAAAGTTCCAGGCAAACGGACAAATTCAAACACATTTTCTAGACCTTCAAACTCTGAGTCTTTTTGACTATAATCGTTTAAATTTTACAAACTTTTGCGCGGTACTGCATAAAAAACAGACTGTGAACGGAGAAAATTGAAAAGTGGAAAATAGTATAGGTATTCGCGACTATTTCAAGATCAGGATCTTCAAACCTAGAATCTCTACTCTCAAAAACATCTTCTAACCTTCTATTTCCAGATATGTCCTATTCCATGCCACCCGTAAGACTCTCTCCACTGTCAAACCTTCACTGATCAATGTCTGGACTTCAAACACTTCCAGTCCAAACGGACCACTATTCGAATCCAAGCAGTCTGCTGCTGAATTTCTCGGAGCCCTGGACACCGGCTTCATGATCACCTATGCCATTGTAAGCCAAAGTTTCGAGTTCTCATTCTTAAACTTGGTTTTTAGGGTCTTTACATTTGTGGATACCTTGGAGATCATTACAATCCCAGAAGGATTCTAGCTCTTGGAATGGCTCTTTCGGCGATTTCTGTGTTTACATTTGGATTTGTCACAGAGACATTCCACATCTATGCTGCCCCTCTTTACGCGATTCTTTGGATTTCAAATGGATTCTTCCAGTCTGTAGGATGGCCCTTGGTGGTCTGTATTATGGGAAGTTGGTTTGGAAAGACAGCGAGAGGTACAGTAATTGGTGCATGGGCTACAAATGCGAGTGTTGGAAACATTCTGGCAACATTGATAGCCAGTTGCACAGTGAATATTGGATATCAGTGGCCATTCCTTATTATCCCTGCTGCTCTGTTCTTCTACAGTATACTTATCTTCTTCCACCTTCCATCGGCTCCATGGGAAGTTGAAAAAGAAATCAGAGATGATGATGGCAAAGATGAAAAAGAGCCAATGAAGAGAAACGAAAGTGAGAGACCTCCTCCATTGGGATTCTTCAGAGCATGGTTGCTCCCAGGAGTTATTGCGGTAGGCTTAATTACTTTCGAGATTGAAAAAATGTATTCTAAATTTCAGTTCGCCATTTCCTATCTCTGCCTGAAACTTGTCAACGACGGCTTCTTCTTCTGGCTTCCTTTCTATCTTCACAAGTAATTTAATATTGTAGTTTTTTTAATCATCTGAAAGTTTTCAGTGGTCTTCACTGGCCTGAATCCACAGCTGACGGATTGGCAGCGTGGTATGATGTCGGAGGAATTGTTTCTTCGATTATCGCTGGAGCACTTTCGGTAGGTTTCACACTCATTCATAATGCAAGGTCAAACGCTTTCTCAACCATTTCCTGGTTCTAATGTAGTGCATCTTTGAAGGTCAATGTCTCAGCTCGTAAATAATTGTAGACGGAAACTAGATCAAAAGATCGGAAGTACCTATGGTCAAAGTTTGAGAATAAGTTCAAGTTGAATAAGGAAGTGGACATGGATAGTCCCGTTGATCCTAACTTTGACGGTTGTGTTTTCAGGACAGGATGAAGTCTAGGACTGCTATTGTTTTTATTATGCTGTTGCTGTCTACAGGAACACTTTTGGCGTATGCACGTAAGTAAAAGACCTGTTTTCAAACTCTCAAATCACTGAAAAAGTTTCTAAGCTTCCCAAAGAGATGAGAACTCTGAAACGAGAAACTGAAGCGAGAACTCTTCCACCTTTCGAATCTTGGTTTATGTTTGAAAAACTGGAAGAAGAATCACAGAAACCTTGTTTTTAGATTCCCCAGAATCCTACTACTGGAATGCTTTCCTCCTCCTTATCGTTGGATTCTTCATTGGTGGTCCCCTGAATATGATTGCTGGATGCATCACTTCTGACCTTGGAAAATCTGAAGTCCTTCGCGGAAACGCGGAGGCTCTTGCGACAGTCACCGGTATAATTGATGGTACCGGAAGTGTTGGATCAGCAATTGGACAGTGGTTGATTCCTCTAGTCAGGAATTGGTTTGGATGGGATGCCATTTTCTACGGGTTTATGATTATGGTAAGGTGTTCCTCAATTTGTGAGAGATCCATGACGTTTTCAGGTTATATTATCTGCTTTATGCATTTCACCAGTTCTATGGAGAGAGCGAAAAGAAAACAAACATCAAAAGGTGAGATGCTCGCGGGTTGTATTGATTTTGAAACTCTGAACAAATAATAAAAATGTCATGTTATTTATTTATCGTCATTTTTCACTTTTCCCCATTTTCAGGTCTCTCAAAAAACCGATGAACAGCTGCACAAGATGGAAATGAACTAATTCCTATCTTTCCTTGTTTTGCTTGGTTGTGTTAGCTTACAAATGAAATAAAATAAAAGAAAAATAATGACTTGGCTTGTGAGAGTTCTTTCTTCCACTTCCTTCTTCTCTTTCTTCCAACATATATGACGACAATCCAGTTGTCTGCGTCTCTTTGAAATTCGAAAGCAGAAGATTTCCCTCTTCAGCTGGGGGAGAAGAGGATTGAAAATCCAATCCTTTCTCTTTTGTCTTCCCCCACTGACACACTTTTTCATTTTATATGCCCTTTTTATGGTATTGTATTATTGTGTTGGTTGACAGAATACAGGTTGAATTCAGGTGTATGCCTCCTCGATTACGACAACAACGTGGCATTGGAAATGAAGACTTCTTGACAAGATTGACCGGACAGAAATGGACCAGGAACCATTATTTCGTTTTTGTGCACACTTTCTTCAGGTGAACTTTAAGAATTTGAAGCAATAAAGAACATTACTAAATCGTTCAAGATCAAACTCATAGAATTTCCAAAGAATTAGGTCAGATTGAAAATAACAGAATGAACACAAAAAGAAGGATTGGGAAAAGTTAACAGCCCGTAATAGACTGTGCACAAGCTACCAAAAATCTCTCAAATTTTCCAGCTTCGCCATGATCCATGCCACCCGAAAAACCTTGGCCACAGTCAAACCTTCTATAATCCACACATGGACCTCCAACACCACCGGACCCCCTTTCATGGAATCTGAAGAACACGCTACGAGGTTTTTGGGACTTTTGGATACTAGTTTTATGATAACTTATGCAATGGTGGACCCTTTATTATTCTGAAATGTCCTTCCAATTTCGATATTTCAGGGTCTATTCGTGAGTGGAACACTGGGAGATCACTACAATCCCAGAAAGATGTTGAGTTTTGGAATGGCATCTTCAGCGCTTTCCGTGTTCTGCTTTGGATTTCTAACGGAGACTTATCAAGTCTACTCTGCTCCACTGTACGTGTTCCTTTGGATTCTTAATGGATTCTCTCAATCCGTTGGTTGGCCAATTGAAGTTGCGATAATGGGAAATTGGTTCGGAAAGAATGCAAGAGGAACAGTTATGGGAGTATGGTCAGCATGCGGAAGTGTTGGAAATATTATTGGGACACTCATAGCAAGTCATGTGTTAACCTTTGGATATCAGTACCCTTTCCTTATAATCTGTTCCCTTCTGTTCACATACAGTATCATTGTCTATTTCCAACTACCATCTGCTCCATGGGACTTGGATCCTGAATCCCATCATGAAATCGATGCCAAGGAAAAGTTAGAACTAAACCGACCCCCTCCACTAGGATTCTTCCGAACATGGCTTATCCCCGGAGTTATTTCGGTTTGTTGCTATTTTTGTTGGGCCATTTCTATTCTTATTTTCCAGTTCTCACTAGCCTTCGCCTGTTTGAAATTCGTCAACGATGGCTTCTTCTTTTGGCTTCCTTATTATTTACACGAGTGAGTGCTTGTAATTCCAACTATTCCTAGATTCCATCGATTTCAGCGGATTGAATTGGCCAGAAACCTTCGCAGATGCACTATCCACGTGGTATGATGTCGGTGGAATCATTGCGTCGATTGTCGCAGGAGCAGCTTCGGATCGGATGAAGTCGAGAACGTCTCTGATTTTCTACATGCTTCTAGCATCCTTCGTCTCGCTCTATGTCTATTCACGTTGGTTTTCTTGAGTTGCATGAAATACCCCCCGACAATTTTTTAGAATCACCTGCATCCTACAGTTGGAACGCATTTCTACTTCTCCTCGCTGGATTCTTCGTTGGAGGACCACTTAACATGATTTCCAGTTCTGTTGTGGCTGATTTAGGAAAGAGTGATAAGCTGAAAGGAAATGCAGAAGCACTGGCAACAGTGACGGGAATCATTGATGGAACTGGAAGTTGTGGGTCGGCTGTGGGGCAATTCATGATTCCGAACATTCAACATTGGTACGGATGGAATGCGGTTTTCTATGGATTCATGGCTATGGTGGGATATTTCGTGTCTAGTTCCAATTTGTATAATATTTTTCAGATGGCTTGCACTACCGTTTGCATTGCTCCAGTGATGATCAAGGAGCGGCGAAAACAGAAGAGAATAAAAGATCGAGAAGATAAAGCTTTTTTGAATTCAGACTCGGATAGCACGGATTCAGAAGAAAGTGACGTATTTTTGAGCGATAAAACAACGAGGAGGAAACATCACGGGACATCAGCTACAGCTACATTTATCTAGTTTTTTTCAACGGGTGCTTTTTCAAATCATATCTTTGTTCGAATTAAATTAACTTAATATTTTTCTTTAATAAAGAATTTTTATCCACGGTGATTTTTTTCCTACTTTTTTTTTGGTTTACACGGCCACGAAAATAGGAGAAAGCTAGGCCAGGAGAAGGCGGTTTTTGAATTCCCGCCGGCGGGAATTCAAAAACGTAGTGTTAATTTCTCTTCCATCACTGCTCAGAGAGCTTTGAGCCCGAATATCTCGAAAAAAGTTCCCAGTTTGTCCCAATCGGCTCGCAGTTTTTTCTTTGAAATTCAATTCTTTATCTATAGGTGAATTTTGGTGACGATCGTAGGTCATCTTCACTGTTAAAAATGGTTCTAACATGTGATAAAAATAAATGGAAGAAAATATCACATTTTGATGGTGGCGGCCGGGGGACTAAGAAGCAGCAGGGCCGTGACCTAACATCCCAAAAAGGGCGGAGCTAACCAATCAGCGAGCGATTTTTTCGCGCCTTTTTCCTTCCAAAACGTTCCACTAAAAGGTAGGAAAAAAATCACCGTGTTATCAGTAAACTACGGTGTGCAATCGTACGCAATTACACCCGACTCTACGCGACATTGCGGACAGTGGGCAATTGCCGTCTCGGCGCCAAAGCACGCGACGGCTGCCATCTGTAAAAAGACAAGCACTCGCTTGTGTCGGCGACTCCGGACTCTGCCGAGTTCTGCTGTTTTTTCGCAAATCAATAATCTGAATTCTTCTCGAAAAATGTGGACTTTTGTGAATGAAATAGCACTAATATGAAATGCGCGATAAGCGACGGATGAAACGCAGATTTTCCCGGACGTCGGCACTTGTACAAAAAAGAGAGAAACAGGAACGGCATGACAATTGGGAGATCGTTTGTTTCTTTTCACACTTCATCTTATTAATAATTTCTTTCTTCCAGAACTCGCGGTTTCCGAGCGATAAACGATTGTGCTTCATGATAATGTCTTTCTTTTGTTTTCTTGTATCAGCAGTTGTTTTTTCTTTCTTTCCATCCCAAGTTCTTGCAGAGAAACTCCGGGATGGATAAATTATCAAATTTCAAAATTCCGACGAAGCGGAGGATTGTTGAGGTGGAACCAGAGCCGGAGGATGATCACGAAAAACAATCATCCTCGGTTAGCGTTCCGGATTTGCCAGGTTTGTGACTGGCGATCGATAATTGATTGCATTTTCACCCCGGGTCCATCAAGCGCAATAGATCATTTATGAGGTTAAGGTCAAGTAGATTGCGATTAGGATTTTTTCTTGTTTGTTGTGACTTGAAGACTCAATTGCCACAAATAAATACGGCAACAGTCACATATAGATTTTGTTTTTGAATATCCGTGTCATTATGTTTTCTGTGCTCCTAGATTTTTTTTAAACTTTAAATAGTTTATCCATTATTCTCTGTGCTGGAACTGCAAACATCTAATTCAAAAATTGACACTTATTTCGCCTACTTTCATTTTCATTACTGATAACCTGCCTGCCGAAATATCATCTTTTAGAGGAAAAGCGAAAATGGTGATAGTTTTGTAAGTTGAAGTGAAAGTGACAAATAGGTCTCGGATATTATATTTTAGATGCTATAATGATATCAGTAATGTTTCTGATGTTGCTTCGAGCTCCGTTGCGAACATCGGTGGAATTTGAATTTTTTAGCTTTCCCGGAGTTTTTTTTTTCATATTTTGGAGCTGGGTTGAATCCTCGTGGACAATTCAACTGTTGTCCCAGTTGTCCACGAGGAGTCCACACCTCCACAAAAACTTTGAAATAAAAGGCGGAAAAACTGAAAAATTCAAATTTTTCAGCTACAGACAGGTAAAAAACTGTTTTGCCTAACGTTAGCCTATCCCTGAATAACACTTTAAGATAGTACTTCCTGTTTTTATAAGTATGTGGTTTGATTCGTGTTCCGAAAGGGAGAGTTCTGAAACTTTACATTTTACTGACCTATGAAAAAGTTATATAAGACTTTATTTACCAATATGTCAATATATCTCAAAATCATGTTTATCTTCATTTTGAGCACGACAACCTTAATGTTTATGAGAAAGCACTACCAATCTCAATATTGATGCGCAGGCGCTTTATGATACTGTAGTCGGCGTTTGCATCATCAATCCTAACTTCTAAAATCTCATCGTTTCCCAGCTTCAGAAGGATGGGACATTATCGATGCAACAGATGAAGAGAAACAGAACATTCAAGAGCTTCTCAAAGAGTCTACAAAAAAGAGCACAGGACACACCCCACGGGCCGAAGAATGTTGGAAACAGATGACTGTGCAGAAGATTCAAATGATCAGGAACAAGAGATTGAAACAGTCGGTTCGTAATTTCTACAGTTCCTCTTCCAGATTACAAGATTTTTTTCAGTATGACACCTACAAAAAGAAGCAGAAAATTCCGAATGATGTTATGGGCTTTCGAGTGGTTTATGATACGGAGGAAATCGAGCGTATTGCTGAGAATGGACTATGCGTGGATAACGATATTTTGATAGAAATAGGAGATCCGCTGCGAGGAGTTGTAGTCTTCAATTCTCCAGCGACAGCTTACGCAGGACGATACTTGTATGCAAACATTCCGATACAAGTAATGATGTTCCGAACGGCTGTATCTGGAAAAAAGAACGAAGTTACATGGGGAGGTTCATGGCTTCCATCGAAAAGTCACACATCTCATGTTCTTATGAAGATCGACGCGAATAAAAACAAATTCCATCGATACCTACTCGTAAATTCTCATTGTTTTGTTCAGTCTCTTCCAACCTTCTTTTCAGGAACACTATGAATCAGCTGTCTATCACTACGAGTATATGCCGAACAAGACTGACATTCGAAAATATCCTTCAATGATTCTACCATACGCTATCATCACCTACACGTTACCGGACACAGCGTTTCCAACACAGACTCCACCGAAGCTCAGTAAAATGTGATTATTTACTTGAATTTGATAACATGGCTTTACAACTTTCTTGGTTCCTATACAATCAGCTCATGTGGGAATTTGAATATCAACCAATCAATGATTTCAGCAACAAAGCCTTGATGTATTTTGGAGATGAAGAATTCTGCAAGCACACTCTCGTTTTCAACACGAACGAAATCCCAACCACCGTTTGCCTCCCTTCGTTTTTGAGAGATGTACCATACATTTTGTACGTTTTTTGGTATCTATTCGTTATTTTCACCAATTTATATAATTCTAGACACGAGTCTAGAGCAACTCCGGTGGCATGTTGCATGGATGATCTCAGTGCGTTCCCAGAGTTAAACATTCTTCGTGGTCCCGATTGTTTTGGAAAGATGCTATCCACGGATTCAGTAATATTGCCAGATCGTGCTCTTGCCACCTATTACATCCTTCGGTTTGGAACTGAACAACAAGATTTTGTTGACCTTTTCAGAAAGAACAAATATGTAAGTACTATCAAAGTTAGGTTAACTGGAAATTTACTTTTATGAAGATGATGGTGTGGACTCACTTTCCGTTTACCGTATTCTACATCCCTTCCGGAGACATTTCCGCAGAGTTCGGCTTCCCTCATAAGGGTAACAATTACATGCATTTGATTGTTCATCGAGCTGATCCGGGGGATTCGACAACCAGATCGTTAAGCATGTTTGCGTATTCTCCACACCCACTCGATTACGCATTGTATTGGAACAAACCATCGGAATATCGAACCGAGGCTTTGTAGGTTTCACTAATTGTTTTCGTCGGGATTTCCAAATCATTTACAGAGAAGAGGCCGACTTTGAAGATGCCGTTTTTGAGGATGATTACGGAGAGGAAGAAATGGAGCAGCGTGAGGCTGAAGAAGAAGAAAGAGAACGACAAGAGAGATTAGAGTTGAATGAAGAAGGCGCTAGGAACGATCCAAAAGTAGAATTCGCTCAAGCAGCAGCGCCTACTGGGTTGAAAGGAATCCTTTGCTTAGTGGGCTCGCGTTCCAGACGACTTCCACTGAGATGGAGGGATCAGGCATATCCAGAACATACCCCTGGTCTTCTCTCGGAAACAAGATATTTTGACAACGATGAAGCTTCTCCGCATCCTGCGGAGGACCACACTTTATCATTCAATGAAAAGCAAAAGAAAGAAAGAGTGGATGAAAGAGACAAACGCGATGATGACCTCTTCAAAAATGCGATGGCCGAAGGAACACGTAATTCCTTGTCGCCTCTTTATGATCCGGCTAGTGTTCCCTATTCTCCTGATAATCAAGCTCATGAGCAGGTGAGTTTTAGTTCAGACTTGGAGTTCAAAAATCATTATTTTTGTTTTCAGAGTCAATCTCCTTTTGCTTCTCCCAGTAACAATAATGTAAGTCAATTATGAATATGTCTAAAACCGACGAACGATTTTTCTTTTTCAGGTTTCCCCTTCAACTAGTGAATCACCTGGAAACACCTGCACTCCTGCATCCGTCTGTGCTCCATCTCCAGATCAGCCAGATTTCCGAAAGTGCATTCCACAGTCCTTCAATAGACCTCCGCCGCCGGTGCCACCAAATTTCGCACCGCCATTCATAGACGTTTCAGTCCCGCCACCACCACCTCCCGGACGGAGAATTGCTCCATCGAGAGTGGCACCACCGCCAGGAAAATTCTCCGTACCACCACCACCGATAAATTTCTCTGCCCCACCACCAGGAATTGCGCCTTTCCTGTCGTCCCCAATGCCAGTACCGCCACCAGTAACTGCACAACATCGGCTAACTCCACCACCACCAGGAACTAGTGGCGCACCTGTGACCCCTCTCCCAGCTCCAGGACTTTTCATTCCAGTGAAACTCAGTACTCCGAATTTTCGTCCAAGTTGTCTTGTTCCTGGCTCTGGCCCTCCGAGAGATCCGAGGATTGCTGCCACACCTTCGTCCAGTGCTTCTTCTGCCGCAGGCTCTGCTCCACCAACACCAGCTCCATTCGAAGAAGAAAAAGGAGAATCACCGATGGATGTGGATGAAGATGATTCTGTGATGGAAGTTGACAAACAAGAAGAAGATAATGATATCCTGAAACAGTGCTTCACGTCTGGAGTTTCTTTGGTTCCTTCTGTTTCACCAGAGGTTCCAGCATCGGTTCCTGCAGGAGTGTCTGTGTCTGCAGATCACGTTCTCTTACCCCACCCGGACATTCAGAAAACTTTGTATGTTCTTAAACTTTTAAATCGATCGATAAATAGCGAGTATCATATTTCAGAGACGCGATACGAGGAAACCACAAAATAATGGGAATGATTAAAAGAAAGAAGCTTGAAAGCGACTCAGCTTCGTCTTCATCTGAAACTGATTTGCTATCTCGAAACAGCATAAATGAGGGACCACCATCCGAGTCAACGTCACAGGATACGGATCTGCGGAAACATGTGAACTTCACCATCAATAAACCGAAGTCGACGTCTATAGCTAAATTGAAGAACGCTTTAGGGAATGACAGTGATGAAGAAGAGGATGACATTCCACTTCCTCCTGGAAAAGCACCAAGTAGCAGTGCTCAGGACACGGACTACAGGTGTCTCTAATAATTTGAATATGCATATTATCCAGTATTTTCAGGCAAACCCCACCCGTCACTTCACGTACGAACAGTTTCACACAGGATCGTGATGATCGTCCAAGAAATGTTGCTGCAAGAAGTCACAGCACTTCTGCCATTTCGGGAGGTTCAGGTCCTAAACTAGTTGATGTACAACAAAGGCTTCTCGCGTTGAACAGAACAATCGGAAATGGCGGTCATACAGTGAACGGTAACCAACCGGTAAGAAAATGTATGTTGTCAGTAATATCGAATGAATGGTTTTCAGGCCCACAATCTATTTGCCCACCTGCCACATCCTCGTGCTACTGAAGTTCCACCCATTCAATCGGGAAGTGTTGCAGCGTTCTTCCCCAATCTGTTGTCTGCTAGCAATTCGCTGCTGGGTTTGCGTGGAGTTTTATCCATGAGAACTGAATCTGATTCGGAAGTTTCTGGTCAGCCAGGTGTGGAACAGCCAATACGTCCAGTTAGTCAAATTCCTCGTCTTGTGTCAGCTGATGATCCTACATCATCCGCGAACAACGGACAGTCCTCCTCATCTAGTTACCCCGGCCATACTTCTACTGTCTCCTTGACCGAAAATCTCAAAGAAATGTCAATCCCAAGCCAAATGGTGGGACTGGATAATCAGCAATCCTGATCTGAACACTATAAGTTTTCAGAAAGACCCAAAAATTGAAAATAACTCGAATAATGTCGCTGTGAATGATGCCATCTCTCTGGATTCCGATGATGACATAATGATCATAGATCCCGATCCAAGCCAGCCAAGTTCGTCAAGGCCAAACAGAAACGTACTTCGACCAACAGATGGTCCACCCGGAATCACAAAGAATGCTGGAAACTTTATCGACGCTTGTAAGCTTACGAAATTCGCTCTTATGTCAAATTGATCATTTTTCAGTAACAAAGTTCCGCCGCATCGAGAATATCACTAATCTGTGCATTTTCGTGGATCCAACTTTAAACCCAGGTCGCTCGGATATTTCGAATTCTAATGAACTCCAGAGGCTCTTCACAAAGCTCTTCCAGCAAAATCAAATAGAACGCACAAAGATCGAATCGAAAGTGTTCGTTCACCACAGTGTGGAGTCGACACTTATACATCAAACGAGTCTGGTCGGTCACTATCACAGCATAAATAGTTTCAAAAAAGGCCAATCACCACTCATCAAGTCTCTACCGATGCATACTTGCGATACAAAAACATCTGTGGAAGCCACAAAGGTAAAGAAAAAGAAGATCTGGTATTTCTATTCTGTGACTTTTGTAGGAGCTCGCTAAATGCATGGTCGACATCAAGACAAAAACCGGAGGAACTCAAGTAATCTATCTGACATTTTGTAAGTTTAGGATTACTCAAAACGATTGAGTAAATATAAATATTTTCAGACAACACTTCGGGTTCATCAGGATATCGTCTATTCACGGAAAAGGATATCAAAGTCATGAACATGCGTGAATTGAGCCAATTCGTCGATGATATTCTTCGATCTTAAACTCTATTATCCTGTTTCTATTCTACAATTGTTATTCGCGTTTTTGTTACAACTTTTCTCAGTTCACCTTAGCTTCTTTCTTATTATAAGTACTATACCCTCATTATATGCACTACTATGCCGGTCATCTATCTTAAAAACCGCTAGTTCATACCCTTCAAGTCATAACTGAATATCCATATCATATCATAGAGATCCCCGTTGTTGTTCCATTCTTTCCCCACGACACACTGAACTTTTACCGTAGTTGAGTTATAGAAATCTGAAAGCCAGTGCACTGGTAAAATGAAAGAGAAAAGGAGTTTTCAGACTTTTCCATTGACCAAGTGCACCGGGCTCTCTAATTTTTATAGCCCTAATAGTACTGTCATCCATAATTTCTCTCTTGCAACTAAAGCCATCATTCCTTTCAACTCTCAAGACTCACCTGTGAACTTTATTCCTCGTGTTTTCTTCAAAAATTTTTGTGTTTTTCTGTCTCGCAAATAAATAAACAGTTCAGTTAAGGTAACATTGTCTGTGAGTACAAGAAATCTAGTGGGTAACTATTTCAGCGTTTGATCGATTCACGAGAAGGAAACACTTGGATCAAATGCTTCAAAAAGGATTGCCTGAACTCTGGAGTAGTTCTAAAACTGATCTTTCGGAAACCAAGAAAAGTAATAATTAAAGAGAGAAACGTCCGTTTTTGTTTGTTTCTCAATTTTCTCTCTTCGAAAAAGAAGCTATTTGCACTGCGAACTGTTGCTAATCTGTTGACGACGGCTCCTCAGAGGAACTGAGTCTACGGAGCATTACTCTTCTTCTTCTTCTCGCCTCTTCCTTTGTGATCTATGATTGTTTCTGATTGAGGTGGAAAAGAGAGTCTAAGTGAGAAGAAGAAGAAGCTTTTTAATACATTTGAAACTTCTTTCTATGATATGAGAGAGGAGCACATTGATCACTTTTCGCCTCATCGTCATTTTTGTTGATTTGAACTATTTTGAGGCGGTGGCTAAATGTACTGTAGTACCATTTGAGTTCGAGATGTTTCGATTTTCGAAATATTTTCAAGCTGTTTATGATTGAAGCTTAGAATCTTAAGGTTTTGGCTTCCAACATTCACTTATATAGTCTATATGGTATAGATGAAAGATATATAGGTTTCTAGTATTTATCCTTGGATTTCGAAATTTAGAGATTTAATAATCCGATTATTTTTAATGGTGAACTTTCTATTAGATACCGTATCCCGGACAACCTACTTGTCTCTGGTTATTGTCAACATCTACAACTGTTTTCTCTCATTTAACAATATACTGTCCCATATACCGTAATACCCCTCATTAACATTAGCATGTGAATCTAATTGCCATTGTCTCTTGCAAGTCGAAAATGACACATTTCAAAATTCAAATGGAGCTATTTCTGTAGAAAAGTGTTCAACGTAATCATTCTTATGATATTCCAGATAGGAAACTCTCTAACAGTTCACAAAAAAGTTGAGACTCCGGTACGTTCTATCTTTTGAAACTATAACATCGATATGTCTATGATCTGATTCTCAAAAAAGTGATCAAAGGGATGAGCCGAGGAATCCCATAAAGTTTAGAAATCCTGAATAAAGTTGAACAAAGCTACCGTCATTTTCATTTTCTATCGGTAACTTGTTATTGTCAACATCAGGTCCATTCTCGAACTTTTTTTCCGTTTTTGTTCGAGTTCGCACTTAATAGTAAACAGTCTCATATACCGTACTGCAGCACATCATCATTTCCTAATTGCCATTGTGATGCACATTAACACATTAGAAATGTCACATTTCAAAACTCAAATGGAGCTATTAATTAGAGGTTTCATCTTCTAGTGTCCATGTGAAACTCTATGGAAAGCCTACTGTAGTAAGAATATAGAAAAAGGATTTTATTGAACTACAAAACAAGATATTGTAAAGACGAAGGAATGGTACGGCACGGGTACCCTAGGCTTGGATCCGAACCCCTGCTTCAAGTACTGCAACTTATGTAGTTGATACTATGCTAGGAGAAGGTGTCAGTTTGAATACAAGTCGCATGTTACATGTTAGACAATCAAAACATGAGAAGCACCACTGACTTTTGATTAAAATTTTTCATCCAAGGTCACTCTCTACCAAGAACTAAGCTTTCCCTTTCGTCTAGCATCCAAAGGTCATATTCTGAAACCTAGATCACAAGATCAACGCTTATCTTTCCGGACATCTGATTTCTTTTGGAAGCTGTTCCTGGTCATATCTTTCCGCTGCCAGACGATTTTTCCAGACAAATTGTTAGTATTTATCTGTTTATTGTTGTTTTTTCCCTCTCTCCCTCCTTCCCATTCCAATCCCATTTGAACTCTTCCCCATCGGAATGCTCCATTTCAAAACGAGACGCAGAGGAGCCGATGTCCTCAACCTCCAACAGTCACTCCCTCCTTCTTCTTCTTCTTTCCTCCCTCTCTGTCTCCGATTTGTACAAAAAATAACATGCAAGCAGTGTCATTTCGTCCGACTTTTCTCACCTTTTCTCAACCATCAACAACAAAAATATCGCTTTTTGATGCTTGAGAATATTGCTAACAGTTCGAAAAACAGATGTCGATCGAGCCAAGCGATGACCGACTGGCCCGACCGACTGGTCGGAAGTCGGTCGATTGCTGGCCGGCCAGCAATCAGTCAGATGTTCTGCTGGAATCCCTTTATATGCAACTACAAATGTAGGACTAGTTGTGCAAAAACTGCCAAAGAACAAGGGTATCATTTCCTAAAGTAACCCATCTCAAGAAAAGTGGGCGGAGCCCAGAACCGTGTCGCACTATTGCTCCTATGAAATTCAAAACTGTACTGCGGCATGGTTCCCTCAAGCTCTACCCCGTTTCAAACTGTTTTCCTGTTTCTCTCACTTTGTCAAACTAAACGTTATTTTCTTTTTCTCTGTCATCATTCTCCTTGAAAACTATTTTATTTCTGTTTCCAGATCCATGACTGTATCTTATAACTTGGATGTGTCCTCCGCCTCGATATTCTCATTTCTGCGACTTCAGTTGAGATGGAAAGGGTCCATTTGGAAGTATCTTCTCAAGGTTGGTGATTCAGGAAAACTTATCAAATTGATGAGGAAAGAAAAATGACCAGTCATAACTATCTTAATAGGATTAGAAAAGTGGACACGAATACGTCATAATTTGTCTTACAGCACATGTATACAAAACTGATCACTAATTGTATAGTTGTTAAAGACGGTATTCTGGAACTTCTGTAGAGTACTAAGTCTGTGAAGCTGTACTCCAAATTCTGAATAGGGGGAATATCCTTCAATTTCCGTCGAGGTCAAAAAATAGTAGATGTTTGGTCTCTTAGATGTTGCAAAAAGGCTTGAAAGTACCCCGCAGTCAGGTCAAAACCATGCGGAACACGTGTGGAAAAACTCTTTGTCGGTCAGTCTCTGCACCCAGATGAGTCATAAGAGTCAAGGTGTACCGCGCAAGATGAAGAAAATAGTTTTGTAATACATGAATGGTTGAGTTTGAATTGAGCAGAATAGAAAATGGATGATTGAAAGTTCAATAGAGCGCAGTGATTGGGGAAGTTGAAAATCAGAATTTCTAGAAAATGGAGGAGGATTGAGTCCTTTATTTCAGGAACTATGCATGTTTGTCATTGCTTTCGGCGTCGTCTCAGGAATCTATCGTTCTAACCTGATAATTGGTGCAAAGACTAGGAAGTATGTTTTCCGCCAACTTCGAAAATGTTCCTAATTTGAATTTCAGAATCTGGGACAACTTCGCCGCGCTCTTCGATCAAACCATGGAATTCATCCCACTGACCTTCATGCTCGGTTTCTTTGTCACCATCATTGTCAGACGTTGGAATGATATCTTTGCAAATCTGGGTTGGGTTGATAACACCGCGATCACTATTGCCAACTACATCAGAGGAACTGATGATAGAACCAGAATGATTCGGCGTAACGTCATCCGGTATATGGTGCTGACTCAAGTTTTGGTGTTTCGAGATATCTCACTTCAAGTTCGTCGTCGTTTTCCAACTTTAGAGTCGATCGTTTCAGCGGGTAAGTACCTATCTGTTATAACATTCATATACCAGTTCTGTAATTACAGGATTCATGTTGGAGCACGAAAAAGAAGCCCTGTGCAACGTTGCTTGCAAATACTCCAAATACTTTGTCCCAATTCAATGGAGCACTGGACTTTTAGTCGATGCAAGAGCCGAAGGGAAAATTGCAGCAGACCTCCTAATGAATGAGATTGGAAAGAATATAATCGAGTTCAGAAAGGGATTGGCTTTGTTGAGCAACTACGATTGGGTTCCAATCCCGCTGGCTTATCCGCAGGTATTTTACATATTTAACCCATCGAACATCTAGATATATGATTCCAGGTCGTCTTCCTCGCAGTTCGCTCCTACTTCTTCATGGCTCTCATCGCACGCCAATCCGTGCTTCTCGATGGAAAGGAACCGGAACAACCGAGTATTGTTAGTGACATCAACGAGATATTTATGAAACAGATTTTTATTTTCCAGCTCTATCCAACAGTACCATTCGTCATGTCCGTTCTTCAGTTTATTTTTGTGGTGGGATGGATGAAAGTGGCTGAGAGTATGATCAATCCGTTGGGAGAGGATGATGATGATTTTGAGTGCAATTTTTTGTTGGATAGAAATCTGGCAGTGAGTTTTAGAAGGTGCAATAACGAATAGAAAACAGCATTTTAGATCGGACTCACTATCGTTGATGACTGCTACAATCAAATTCCATCAGTGGAGAAAGACGTGTTCTGGTGCTCTGACGTGGAGCCACTCTATTCAGTGGACACCGCGATGATTCCTAAGAATCCTCAGATAGGATCAGCAGCTAATTATGAGTTAGTTTAGATAATCTAGATTGAGAATCTGGCGGAATAGAACCCTTGATTTGGAGTTCAAGCTAAACATCTCGAAAATGTCTTTTCCAGAGTGAAAACCGACGAAGAAGAAGTGATGATGATGCCTCACATGGATGACGTTGACATGTTCGACTTCGAGTCCACCAACCATCTGATTCCCAGAAAAACCTTCTCTGTGATTTCAATCCAACGTCCATTCGGTAGCCGCGCCAGTTTGGCGTCCAGGAAGAGGAGCATGATGTTTGACCAAATAAGAGGACGGATGGCAAAGAAACAGTGAGCTTCGAGTTGGAAAAAATGATTCAAACATACTTTCAGAAATCGAAACAACATGTTCCAAAACTCGGCATCGCAAGCAACACTACACTACAATTTCGAGTCACAGGCACCGAGTGAGGTAAGGTTTTAAAGTATGTTCTGGAATTGTCATCGGCAGCTTGTGAACTATCAGATTTTGAATTAGAATTATTCAGACCCCAGTTTCCCTTCAACTAGTTTAATACCATATCCACTTTCATTAACTGCTTCTTTGAACCGTCGTAACTTTTCAAACTTCTCCTTATCTGATCTTTCTAAATGGATTACTGCCATTGACCAACACACAACTTTGAAATGGTCAGCTGAACATTAACTACTTGACTTTTCTCTTTTTCTGGTTTCTAGTATCTAGAAAGATTCTAAATTTCGATTTCAGATCAACCTGTCCACACTTGAAATGACGGCACCAAAACGGAAGACTTCTGTAGGAAAACTCGGATCCACTAGTGAGTCGAATCACTTTTTTCTCAGTATGTTAAGCCTAGAAAAATACTAACCTGTTTTTAGAGTAACTATTTAGCGATATCCCTGAAATACAAAAGTTCAAACATTCAAAAACTCATTTATAGACGTAGCCGAAGAGCAACACAAACTGTCAGCCGAAGTTCTCCCGATTGTTCTGGAAGAAGATGAAGAGAGATCAAAGATGTTGGAAAAGGACAAGTCCAAGTTTGGATAGACAGTTCAACCACTTCCATTGTAATTCGAATGTAATTCGTGTTTAGATCTTCAGTTATATTTATGACCGGTTTTAATTTTTCTTGTTTCCTGTTTGTAGTATTTTTTTTTTGGTTGGTTTCTCAAGTATCCTAAATTTTCTGTTTTTAAAGACATATTTTCTCTCAACTCAAAACTTGTATCGTAATACCGACGATTTCGCTTTTTTCTGGATTTGTGCAATAAAATGTTTCCTTCTCATATATTTTGAAAGTCAATCTGGTCGAATTTGAGAGAATCCCAATTTCAGAAATTTGGATTCATTCAGGATTTAAAAAATCCTAATAGCACTTCTCAAACCCAGCAAAACTTCCTGGGTCTAACTTCTGATATTTTGACTTTCTAGGCCATTTAGTTTGGCTTCCTTGTCCATCAAACGGTCAATTCAGAGAAACTATTCGTTTTCTGAAACTTTCCAGTTTTACAGTCTCTCCCGTAAAAACAGAAGAGTCTCTCCACAACCACCACGTGCAATAAAAAAAGTGTTCCCTCTCTCTACTTCTCCTTTTCTCAGCTATCAGCTATTCCGTTGCGCAATTCCAACCCCGTTCACTTTCTACGTCTTCTTTTCCCCTCTTCTTCTCCAATTATACCCTCTTTCGACCACTAAAAATGGAAAAAAAGAACTTTACAATTACTCTCAATTCTTATCGGTCCTCTTCTTCTACTTTTACCTCTCTCCATTCTTTTCAGAGAAAAGAAGAAGAAAAAGAAACAGTTGATTTTGGCCATTTTCCATTTTCAAAACAGTCTTGAACTTTTCTTCGTTTTTTCTTGAAAAAGGTCAGACCCAGTTTTCTTGATCTCTCGGTTTTTTGTTATTCTTATTTTCTGAATTTCCCTTTTTAACCATCCCACATCAGAATTCCAGTTACAGTCTCTTCGATCAGACTTTCCCTTTTTTATTCAGAAAAACGAAGGGATCTGAAAAACAAGAAGCAACATTTGGGAAGGAAAAAAGGGAATGGTGAAGGTGTACAAATACATCTAGAATATATCTACTAATACCTTCGCTTTCATCTTCTCTTTTCCCAAATCAAAACAACTTTCGATTTGTCGTGTTCAGAATACAGAACATCTCTCCCCTTTTACTTCTTCATCTCATTTGAACCCCCCACGATGTTTCATTCGAGAATTTTCCATCTCTGACAGTTCCACGTTTTCCATTTTCGGTTCCAGACATTCTGAGAGTGAGTTTCAGAATGTTAGATGTACACTGTTGTGACCATGAGCAATGTGGATCATCAGTGATCGATATATCCACTCCGCATACATTACAAAGGGATTTCAATAATTGGTTGAATGTGAGTTTTTGAGTTTCTTTTTGTAATTCTACAATTTTCTTTTTGCTAAATAGATCAACTAATAGATCAAAACATAAGCTGTTGTAGAATTTGAACTCATGTGACTGAAAGTTTTGGCAGCCTGGAGTTTCCAGAATCAGGTCTTCTGAAACTATTGCTTCAATACTTATTCAGGATTTTGAGAATCTCTTAACCTTTTTGAGATTCTAAGGTTTAAAAAATCTGAATTCTCCATGAACTCGTTGTATTTTGAGGCTTGCTCGGTTAGGTAATGAGATCTTGGTATCAAATGACTTCTCCGAAATCTGAATTCCCATTTATCTCCTCTCCTTCTACTTCCTCCTTGATATCTCAACTGATCAAAAAGCAGTGTTGATAGTAGTTCTAAAATCGTACTCCTCTCCATAATAAACCTCAAATTTTTTCGTCTACCCTCAATAGACAGTTATACGATCTCCGACCTCTGGTTTATTGAGTAGAATTCAGCTATTTACGATTCTGAATTCTCAGCTTCACACGTATACATAAAGAAGAATAAGATAACTGTTTGACCTCTGAATTTTGTGTTTTAGCTGAGAAGGTTACTGTATTGAAGGAAGTGATGTCATAAATGAGATGATGATTTCATAACTAAAAATGAGTCATGTTTTCAGCGAAATGATAGTCTCGATAGCTGGAAAATAGCTGGAACTGGTTCGAAGCATTGTACTTTAGTCATAAGTACTGTGAAGTGAGATTCTGAATAACTGTAATTTCCAGAATCTAGTGATATACTGAGCCCTCTCTAGGATTAGACTTGTTTGAGACCTGGAGATCTGTACAATTTGAGATGTCAATTCTAGAAGATTCTGAAAACCAAGATTCTAGGGAATCGATGTTCTAAGCTCCTACGAATCCCAACAAAGTGACTCCTCTTCATCTGCCGATGACTCCGGATCCAAGACCTCATCCCCTAATTCAATGCAACACAACTCTTCACAGGATGGAAGGAAGAACAGAAAAAAAGGTACCCCAGAACCCTAAAACTCCCTAACTTTTTATCTTTAGGCACAAATCTCTACGGTCGACCGTACTGTCCCGGTCGACCGTTATCCATGGAAGAGAGAACTCGAATAATTCAATTACATAATAATGGAATGAAAGTTAGTTGAGTTGCCACACGGACAGACTTGCCCAGTTTTTCTTCATTTCAGGTCAACGCAATCTCGAAATCCTTGTGTATCTCTCATGGGTGTGTGAGTAAGATTATCAGTCGGTGAGTCTATTCCCGAGGGTCTAGCTGAAAAAAAGAGTCTGCAAATGTTTCGTCATGCTAACTAGAATCTAGAATACAAAAAAGAATCTTCACAGGCCTTGTGATGTTCCGAAAGAAGAACACCAAATGAATTGAACTTGATTAGGTATTCAAGAAAAGAGAATGTCTGAACAATGTTCTTTGGAAAAAATGAATAATAGAACCTACAAGTTTTTCTAAGGTTGGAGGTTAGAAGGGAGAAGGGGAAACCTTTTTAGGGGTCTGAAAAAGGAGAAGATTGAACATGGAAAAGTGGAAAGGGGAACGGAAAACTTTTTTGGGAACTAGGAACGTTCTTATCAAATTAAAATGAAAACACTTGGAAAAGGAACTTCTCTGTTTCCAAAGACAAAGAACTTGAAGTTCAGAAGAACATGTTACCTAATCAACGTATAGAAACAGAAATACAAAATTTCAGATTTCGAGCAACAGGAGTTCTTCTACCAGCATGTTCTCCAGAGCAAAGGAAATCTAGAAAACGAAAATCATCAATGGAAGGATCATCGATGGAGCAGAGTTTTATTCCTGTATACGTATCGGTAGGTGGCGGAAGTGTTTGGAGGAATTATTTGTAAAAAAGAGTTCATTGCTGATATTATTGCCTAAGGTTGTAGTTTTAAGTTAAAACGGTTAACTACCGTAGCCGTCACAACGATATAATTGGGTGTTTTCAGTTGCCAAAAGGAAAATTTCGGGTGCTTGAGAAGTTAGTCTAGAATAGTTCGATAAGTCTGAAATTTTGAGAATGTATCGAGCAAAAATCAATCATCTTATTGGTAGTTGATAAATTTTTTTGTACTAACTTTCTTTGAAAAGTTAGGGAGACAAACGTTAAAACCTCAGGATTTTCCTGAAGTCAACACAGTAATCGGAGGTAGCGTCACTTTTCCCGTAGCTTTTTACGGAGTCCGTACAAAAAGACATACAAGAATGAACAACTGGATTTGATTGCTTTACTCAATTTATCGGCTACTCTAGGCCTTTCTGTGATACTTATAATTGTCCATTATTTTCTGAGAATACACAAATATGACATCTTTTCCCGGTACTGTATATAGCAAGTGCCAGTTCGCCGATTTCGATTAAAATTCTATTGATGGGCTGGAGTTTTGTATGAAGGTGATCACCGTCTTCAACTCAAGTATTCTGATGGCATGTCTCAAAACAATCTCGATTTTCAGAAAATTCATTGAAATTTTGAACATTTCGATATTCTGAAATATTGCGAAATAATGCAAAACTTTACTGAAACACTCGAACAGTACCATTGTTCCCCTATCTTCAAACAAGGTCTCTCTAGATCCCGTGTTTCCAAATAGAACTCGATTTCAGATATGAAGTGATAGTAGATAAACTCATAATTTTCCAAAACGCAGCCAGGAAACCAAAAAAATGAGGCACTTTCTGACATTTTGATGGTTGCCAAAAATCGTACTTCAAGAACTCTAGATCCAACCTACAGCATATTCTGTAAAAAAAGTAGTTCTAGACGAACCATTTTTCAAGTTCGACATAATTTACACCATTCTCATTGGAGCGCATTTGAAATATTCCTCCAACTTTTCGATTTTCAGATGCAAGATGCCAATGGAAACGAGTACCTAAACGAATACTACAGTCTTCCCGTCGTCGTCAAATCTGAACCTTCAAGTTACGAATATTCAGTTTCCATCTGATTCAAAATATCCTAATTTTTCTTTAGCTCTCTAGCTTTTTCTGTTCAAGATCTCCTCATTTACTTCATTTCTAGACAGGTGTACTCATCATTTGTCTGCTTGTATTAAGATTCAAATAGTTGAAATTTAACATTTTTATTGTATTTTTTCGACAGGAAATTTTGTATTTATGATGTTGTTGGTGTGTCTGTGGGGATAGGTGGACCAAGAAAAGATCAGTTGGAAATGGGAGTTTTGTGGGGTTTTTTTGAAAGTGAGAGAGAAAAGAGAATGAGAAAAAACATGGGGAGAAAAGATGAGAGAAGGAGATGCTCCATATATATACATATAGAGTCTGGCCCAGCCAGACATTTCAAATTTTCACAACTCATTCCAAACATGGCCCAGGATTCCAAAAGGAAACATTCGGCCATGTGTGGAATGAGGAAAAAGACACAGAAAAAGTTCAGGACGAGTTTTTGTATATCATTTAGTTTCAAAGAAATCTACCCTACGCGGAAACTGGGAACGACGACGTTTGTGAGATGATGGTTTTGGGGTTGGGATGGGGAAAGTGGGATACTGTAGTTTCTAGGGTACATAAATAAGGGGGGTCTCACTCGGGGTAAAAAATATGGAGAGGAGGAGGCCAGGGAAGAAAGGATCAACAAAACAAACGACAGGGGAAAAAGGCTCAGCCTTGATGATTTCAAATCTTGATTAATAAAAAACAGTAATTATTTTGTGTAGAGATAATAGAGTTCTATTGCATTTTCAGAGATGAGACGGGAGACGGTCTAAATCACAATTTAACGAGAAAAAAACAAGCATGAATGACTACTGTAGTTATAGGGAGACGTGGCAATGCAAAAAACGAACAAATGACTAGCGGTGGAGAGGGGATGGAAAAGGGAAGCGAAAGTAGATATGGGGCACAAAGAGAAAACGAGAACGAGATTAACAAAAAAAGAATGATGGAGACAAGAGAATGGAGAGTGAGGAAGGCCTGAATTTCATCCGGGATTTGGGGGGTTGTCAGAATAAGGAACGGTATTATTTAACAAAAGGCACACTAGGTGTTTGGGCGGGGAAATATTAAGAAAGCGAAGTGAAGATCTAGTGAGATGGTCGGTTTCCGAGATGAATATCATCAAATGGAGGTGTGAAGGTGGAGGCGTTCGATGAGGACGTGCTTCCTGGAGCCATCAGAGTTTGGGAAGCGTCTGGGGCTGATGGTTGAGCTTGCTTTGGGGAGGCAGCCTGGAAAAAAGGAGTTTGTAAACGTAGAGTTGATAAAAATGTTGGAAGTCGACCAAGCCTAAGCCTAAGGTGTCGACCAATCAAGCCAAATGTGCCGACCAAGCCTATGCCGACTGTGTTGTTCAAACTTACATAATCATAAATGAGTCCATCATCGAAAACGCAATCCTTCGTTCCATCCATATACTTCTGGATCAGATCCTGACTATTGAAAATGAACGGGGTGTTTGAAATAAACAATCCCTCGATGTTCATCAGCAACTCATCATTCTTGTCCATCTTCACCGACTCGGGAGTGTACGGTGCCGATCCGGATCGCATGTTCATCGATGGATCGTGTGGTGGCATCATCGGATGACTTGGCCCACCAGGCACTCCTGGCATCATCGATGGGCCCCGTGGAGACGACATGTTCAACATGGATCCAGCGGAAGCCGGATTCTGGAACACCATTCCTGGAGTGGCCGGGGTGGCGGGTCCAAGTTGAATCTTGTTGGGACTTTGCATGGAGAACGAGGGACTTTGAAGACGTGTCCAGTCTGGAGGCACACTTCCGGGCATTGTCATCGGACTGAACGGAACGTTTCGTCCGTGCATATCAGGGAACATTCCAGGCTCTTGTTTCACAAGAGTCTCCGACTTGATTCTCTTGATCGTGTGTGCTCCTCCGTCCATCGAAGCGGCAGCAGCAGCCGCAGCAGCATCATTCTTCTTCTTTCCACGCTTTGGTTTCGTTTCCTCGACATCTCCCATTCGGACATTGCCAATCTTGTCCAGAAGAATCTCATTGATTCCACCTCCAATCGAAGAAAGACATCCAGTCAAGAAGTAATCGATATTGATATCGTCGAATTTGAAGTGCTGCAGACATGATGGACACAAGTATCTCGTCTTGTCCTTGTTGGCATGGATCAACTGGGCGAAATCAAAAGTGAACTTCTTGCAATCGTGATGGCGAGCAGCCATGAACATTCTCTTCTTTGATAGGGCGCAGTTCAAGCTGAGAGGTACGACTCCGGCCTGTCGCTTGTTGGCCATTTGTGCATCTGAAACATAAACAGTTGGTTTTTTTCCAAAAAAACGTGCAATGGAGCGCACTTTCCAAGTGCTAGAGAATCGACTACTTACATGCTTGCCGTTGCTGATTTCCAATATTTCCACTTTCAGCTGCTCTCTTCTGAATAAGGGCTCCTCTCATCTGATGAATGCTCCTCTTTGACACAAATTCACAAGTGTAACTGTGCATTTGCTGCGGTCCAGAGTATCCGAATTGAACAAGATTGAGGCCAACCCTCAGATGATTCTTGATGGAGACCACTCTGGTGGGATGCTCGTTCGTGAGAATGAGCTGATGGTTGACGTAGACTTGGAATTGAACGCCAGTCTCCGCCCCTTTCGTTGATTGCCAGACGGAAATCAGGATGTCGGAGTGAGGATTTCTGTAAAGTTAAGGGGTGTTGAGTGAGAGCAATGTTGTCGGAATTATGGCTGCGGCCTAACCGAAATGCCGCGGACGACCGTTTGGTAGATTTGAATGAAAGTTCTAGCTTACTGGATAGGTATCTTTGTTAGTTATGTATCTAGTACCAAAAATAATAAAAAACTCACTCCAAGTAAGCGAAGGCTTCCGGATTGACGGGCGCCTCGACTCCAGTGGATCCGAATGGAATTAATCCTTCCGATAACAATTCCCTCTCGACATGCAATCCGACTCCAGCCTCGTACAATTGTCGAACTTCGGGTAGAATGAACGTCTGTTGAACTGGATTCGGATGAGCCGTCACAGCATACTGTTGGGCGTGCGTCATTTGACCGTATACCGACACGGGCGGCGCTCTCATCTAAAAACATTGGGTTATAAAGGTGCTCAATAATTTGGGATAGGGATTTACCATTTGTCCGTACTGCATCTGTGGATGTCCAGGCATTTGGGGTTGTCCTGGAGGGTATTGGACCGGCATTCTCATCATTGGATTGCCTCTGAAACTATGGACAGGGTTGGAAAGTTTAGTGAACTTTTATAGGATATCAAGTTTGAAATAGACCACATAAAGTAGAAACCTAGTGTTTCCTCAAGTCTTATGGAGCTCAAAATTTGTTTTAAAAACTAACGGATGCTGTCCCATTGGCATTTGCGTATAATCGGGCATCATGCCTGGAGGCCGTCCAGCGGCCGCAGCAGCAGCAGCAGCTCGATTCGCCATCATTCGATGATCGTACATGGCATGGTTGCCCTCCATCTGTCCGTATGGCAATTGCATCTGTCCAGCAGAATATGGACCGGCGGCGCCGGGATTCATTCCAGGGTGAGGTCCTCCAGCGGCAACGGCGGCGGCTTGTTGTCCAGGGTTCATTGGTCCAGGATAGGGAGCCGCAGCTCCAGGTCCACCCATGTGACCGGCTGAAGAGCCCGGTGTGCTCATCGGGACCCCGGATGGTGCCCACATTGATCTGAAAAAAATAAGATATTTAGAGAGAGATATCTTTAGGAAAAAAGTGGCGAAGGAAGGAAGGTTAGATAAAAACAAATAATAGTGAAACGGGAGTGAGTTAGCGTAGATAAAATTATTGACTTTTGGAAACAGGTGGTTAGGGTGACCTAGAAAAAGTGCTAGTTTCTAGGTCGTGGTGGATTTTGAAATGTTATGTTCTTCCCCATGAGTTTTCGCCTATAGGACCTAGAAAGTTTTGGACACATGTAGTCCATGTATGATTTGAAATATAGCAATTGCGCTCCAGTGAGAAGACAGTTTAGGCCCTACCAGAAAAATAGGTTTTGTGGTTCGTTTTAGGTGGTTTTTCCTGACGCTTCCAGATGGAATATCAACACATTTTTAGTAACTAGAAGAATTGAAAAATTCTATTAAAAATTAGGAGAGTTTTCAAATTCAACGGGTCGAAGTTTTTCTAAACCTAGTAAAAACAGTTGAGATGATTAGTTTTCTCAAAATTTGACACAAAAACTGGAAAAAATATAGAAAAAAGTAACCGAAAATAATTCGAAAACAAAACGTGGTTAATTTTTTTGCTACTGATGACGTTTTAGGCCCAAAGACCGCGTCTCTGCAATTACAGTACCCCTGGAATCCTAAAATCAAGAATTCCAGTGATTCTAAAAAACTGGAGCAGCAGATAGTTGAATCGAAACGAAGACACTGACTAACATACACTTTCTAGGTCAGTAGTGCATGAGGCGTTCGGGCTCCGCCCACCGGGTGCCCTTGAGACGCAGAGAAATCGAGACACAGAGCATGGAACAGAAAAAGAAGAAGGAAAAGGAGCAGATGAAAATGACTGAGGGCGCGGGAGGTGGTGGCGGGGAGCGCACAGGTGAGAATATATGTATCAGTGTGTTAGGCCTAGGATTTTATGTGATACGGAGGATAGTAAGGGCATATGTGGAAGAGTAGTGTAGAATAAGAAAGAAAAGAAGAGGAGGAGGAGGTGGTTGGCTGTTGGTGGGGCAGAAGACGATGATGATGACGATGAGAGAAGAGAGAGTACACAAAAGGAAGAGGACCTAGAGACCTTGGTGAGACAATGTTGACACGTGTTAGAGACGCAGAGACTCCTACAGATCCAATACAAGGAGAGGAGGAGGGTGGAGGTTGCCCGTCTCCGCGCGAGGAGCGCCTCTTTCTCTCTAACTCGTCGTCGGAGGGGCCCCCCTCATATACACAGACACAACACAGCAAAAAGGCTAGGAGTAGAAGAAGACATGTCTACTGTCTCTTTTCCCCTTTACCCTGACTAGGATGGAGGAGGAGGAGACCTCCCAACGATAGAGGAGGCATACGTGTGGACGACGAAGAGAATGGTGTGGTGTCTTCTGGAGGATTGTTGGGAGAAGGAGATGGAATAAGAGAGAGAGAAAGAAGAGTCACTCCTTCCCTATCTTGGAGCTCGCACGGAGCAAAGTGCAGCAGCATTGCATCTCGTCCGGGCATCTCGTGATACCGTTTCTATTCCTTTTTCAAGAAAAAAAGGCGAATGCTTGAGGAGACGAAAAAGAAGACGAATCCAGAAAAAACAGCAAGAGACTCTCTCTAATATGAGTTTGTCACATGGCTTTGGGTCAGTCGGTTAGTAGGGACAGAGAACAGGAAAAAGCGAATGGGGCAACAAGAAGGGTCACAAAAAATATTTGGGAGGAGGGAGGAGGAGAATGTTGTTCGTCAACACTATGTGTATGATGTTGATTTGAAAAGTTCTTTCTAGACAGTTCTAGAAATGGCATTGGGTTTGAAGTCCAATATACAATTTTTTGGCAAAATCCATTTAGAACTTCTAGCTATACATAGCACAAACCCTATGCTTCAATTCGGATGACCCAACCTGTGCCATTCTAGAGTGCATGGCCTAGAAACCCGAAAACTTCGGCCGCCTACAGGTGTCTTGTACCAGACTTGTACCAAAGAACCGACAACACTGACCTATCGAGAACAGACTATCTCGATCTAGATCTTCATGGGAAATCGAAGGGAAAGCAGAGCGTGACCTGGAATAGCTGCGGCCTAAAAATCCTTAACAATAGCGGATATTTTAGGCCTAAAACTGGAAAACGGGTCGATTGTCAGTGGCGTGAGAAAAGAAGGCGTACGTCTAATATGGTGGGAGAATCCGGAAAAACCACAAAGTTTCTGATTTGGGCTTGGGATTTTTCCCATGTTCACTACTATGTGTGGACAGAAAGGGAATACATGTGCCCCATGGCCTAGGATTTGCAAGATGGCGGAGAAGTGCAACGCACATAGAAATTTTCGCTCGAGAAGCTTCATTGCCTTTTTCTGAATTCTTAGCGGCCGAGGTTCGGTGGCCGAGAAAATGTATGGTTAAGTTTCTAGAGCATTCTTTTGTATGAGGAGTTCGAAGTTCCTACTATGACGATCTTAACACTATGGTTTAACAGAAAAACTAGAACTTAGCCTAAGAGGGTCTGAATTAGCAGAAACCTCCAAAAACCGAAAGTCTTGGACCACCTTATCCTGAAAGACCATCTAAAAGATCAAGACCGTATTCGAGAATATTTCAGGGAAAAGCGGAATCTTCATTTCTCCTGCAGTCTTCCTCTTCATCTCTTTCTTTTTTTGTTTTCGACCGGATAAATGTCATGTTCATTAGCGAAAGTCAGTCTCATCGACTGCTGGCTGCCGCTTCATCCCTCATCCAAATGTGTTCTTTTTTGTGGAATTCATTGAAGAAAGGAATTCACATTCTGTCCTTTCTCTCTATCTATCTAGTGCTATTGCACTATTGATTGGGAGAGAGGGCAGAAAAGAGAAGAGAGGAAGGGGAGAAGCTATAAAAGATAGTTTCAATATACATTTTGCGAGTCTACAAAAAATAGTGTCCATCATCTTTCTATTTTTTGAGGCAAGAGAGGGAAACACACACACAGAGACACTGTCCATGTGATAAGAAGAGTGAAAAAAAAAACAGAAGGGGGCGGAGGGAGACCGTTCGATTCGTGTAGACCGCAGACGACAGGGAATTGATTATTGGGATGAAAAAGTGAGGAGGTGAAGGAGGAAACGACGAACAACGAAACGAAAAAAAAGAGTTGTGGATTCTAATTCCAATATTTTGAGTGTCTTTCTGCCTTTTTTCTCGTTTTGCTTCGAGTCGTTTTCTTCTTTTCTCGGTGTGGTGCCCCATGCCTAAAGTGGGCGGAGTTTCGGAAATTCAGTCGGTCATATGTGTGTGGATGGAGGGAAGGAGAGAAGGAACTAATATAGTTTCAGAAGAAGAACGACCGTAGAGTTGGAAATTGTTGGGCAGAATTGGCAAGAAAAGGGAAAAAGGAACCAGTTTCTAGTGGGCAGCAGCAGTTTGACCTCTTCCTTTATGGTACAAAAAGTTAGACGGTATTTTTTTTGGGATACTTGGCTTAGCAAGAGGTGTTAAGGAAAAATAGAAGGTCAACCACTACTGGATTTTTGGAAAAAGTTAGATGTTTCCCGGATCTGGAAGTAAAAAGTCAATGAAAATCTCAAACTAATCTCAAAACGAAATGGAGAGACTATAAAAAAGTTGTCGTAAAACTTGACCAGATGAGGGAACTTCCCAGGAGAAGAATCCGCAACTGTGGTGTCCGAGAAAATCTTAGGTTATCGATTTTTTATAACTAGGGCCCACGATTCACTTCAAAAGAGCCGACCATCCGCTGACAGGGGTCCGGATATAGACAGTGTGCACGCGACGCGGTACGCAACGCGACCGGAGGAAATCATCTAGGAGGATTATGGGAGCTTACTCTGATCCGATAACTCAGGGGAACTGAAAATCCAGAAAAAGTTGGTGTTGAAAAGTTTATTGTATGGCAACCTTTTTCTGGCCCTGGTTCATAGACTCGAGATTTACATCAATTTCAGAATGAATCATCTTCATATTCTTTTCGACAAACAGACACACAGATAGTTGAAAAAGACAACAAAGAGAACTGGCTCCATTCTAGGAATGGCTTCACCCTTGACGCCTTCATTCTGCATGACGTGGATATCCAGACATTAAAGAAAACCAAGAACGAAATTGAAAAAAAGTGATTTGTCACATACACACAATGCGTGTTAAACATGAGTATTCGTTGTCGTTTGGAACCCCAACAGTCATGTGTCGTCCCAAAGTAGGCGCCGCCCACTTCTCCTCCTCTCAAATGACATCTACACATTTCGGGACGACGGCGGGATGGAGCCAGCACCAGAAGGCATTCCATTCCGAGAGTCCTCCTAAACGGCATGGAAGACGTGAAACAGATGACGTCACGTCATCTCCACCATCACCACGCCTTCTGACACAGACGCCCTCAACGTCTTCGGCTGCCGACGAAGAAGGCGAAGACGTGCGCGCGTTCTTCATTTTCAGCCCCAGTCATGGAATAGAAAAAGAAACGAAGAAGAAGAAGAAGGAGTAGGAGAACGCTTTGAAGGAAGAAAAAGAAGGAAGGCTTTTGCTTCTTCTTCAGCTTTTGGAGACAGCACCACCCAGAAAGAAAAAAAACAAGTAAACTGGGAGAAGAAGAAGCGGAAGATGATGACGGCGGCGAAGGAGGATGGGATGGATGGTGGTGAACAGAAAAAAACACACACAAACATTCGGAAAAAACTGGAGGAAAAGATAAAATTTATTGATTTTGTGTTTTGCACGAGACACAGCTGTAAAAAGGGTCTTTTGAGTTTTGGATTTCTGCAACTTCAGATTCTGACTTCCTCAGAATCCCAGGTATGACTCAGAGGGTTCAGAAGATTCTGAATACCTCAGAAATCTTCTGTGTCTATCAGTGAATCATATTCAGAATCAGAAAATCAGAAACAAAAGACCCAATTTTGGTTTTCAGTCTATACCCAGCCATGCTTCACCTTGACTCTCCTATTTTTTGTTCTTCTTCAAAGTGAGAACAATGAAGTTGAACCTTCAGATAGAGAAAGAGAGATTATATAAGACGAAGAGAGTTAGAGAAAGCGAAAAAAAGGAGAGAAAATGAAAACCGAAAAAGGACACAAAAAGGGGAAAAGTAGTAGAAGAAGGGAGGGGAGTAGGCACGGAGGCATCAGAGAAAGGACGATTCAAGTTCAGATGCTCTTTTTGTTTTCTACGAAGCATCGATGGAGAGAAGCTGGATACGGACTTCTGAAGGGAATACCAAGAAAATATTTTTGAAGAACGAAAAAAGGAGAATGTTCTAGAATAAGGGGTTCAAACAGTTATCAATCGAAAACTGTCAAGGTTGCGAACATTGTGGGCTCAATGGTCATCGAGCGGATGGAAATTTATAAAATGACCTAGTACTATAGGATTCCTGGAAATCGAGGCCATTTTTCTCCTAACTCTTACTCAAACCCCAACTTGGCCTAGATCCTGATGGTCTAGGTTTTGCAAAGCTAGAATCTTAGGTCGCCGAATTCTTGATAAGTTCTAGAGGGCATTCCAACTCCGAAATCGTATGCGGTCTCATCATCCTAGTCAAAAACTATATAGTGAACCTCCTGTTGTTGGTGGAGGGGGTCCCAACTACTAAAAAGTTAGAGATGCCAGAAAGCAAATGGACCCCAGGATAACAGCAGCTGGAGCTGGCTGAAAAGGGGGTCCTTTGTATATTCAAGGGGTCCCTCCTCTCCATCTTCTTCCCATTATTTACCGAATTCGGTTAGTGAGAAGACATTGACTTCTGGAGGGTAAAGCCTTCTGCTCTTACTTCTGCTTTTGCTTCCTCGTCGAGCTCTTCTTTTTCTTCCTGAACATAAACAAAAAAAGAAGAATGAGCAAACACAGATGATGAAGGCTGGAAGAGGACGGATGGATGGAGGATAGGAGGAAGAAAAAGAACACAAAATGAAAAAAAAAACAGATGGAAAAAAAGAGAGGCGCTCTGCTGAAAATGTTGGAACAACTATGAGAGGAAGGATTTTGGATGCATGTTATTCTGCTATACCAATTTGGGGGATTGTTTTTGACTACACGGAAAGGGTATGCCGAAGAATGAACAAAAAATGTAGAATTCTAGAAACAGCACTTGGCCTATTTTTAGGTATCTAAAGGTTGTGAGTTACAGTATCCCTCAGAACTTAATAGATAAAAAAGGGACCTAGACTCTCTTATAACATTATGTACAACAGCTTTTCGAAAATTTTTGGAAAGAAAAGAGAGAAATGGATGAGGAATGTTTAGGAGGGGAGGACAGGACACCGATGGACGAGAAGAAGGCGACCCACACACCAACCACCCCTACCCGAAAGCAATTCGGATGGAAACAGACACATCGTTTGAAATAGTATACTCCGGGAACGAGACGCAGACACTCTCTGGAGTCTCTCTTATGTTTCGCGCGACGATTGAGAAGAGAGGGAGAGTGTGAGCTTTGGGGGGCTATATGCAGTGTTGTGCCCTCCTTGGACTGCTGTTGCCCGTGCCCGCGCGGGCCGCGCGTTCAGACCCGATGGAGGGTTGACAGTACCGCCACCGCGTTCTGCGTCTCGCCCGATCTGTCTGTTATTGCGGGCTCTCTCTATGAGGCGAGAATGAAGAAGACGATTCCGTCGCAAAAGAGAGTTGGGTGAGAGACGGGGACAGGCACATAGACTCGCACATACACACCGGCTCATTCGAATCATGTTGATCGGGATGCCAATAGGGGGGAGAAAGGGAAAAGGAGGATTGATTCTTAAGGGGTTATGTATGGTTAATCCAGGGCGGCTGGCAGGAAACGAAAACATGTTGTTGGTGGGGTGAAGTGGTTTTATGGGTTTTAGTGCCGAGATATACAGTAATGGGATAGTAATGGAGCGTAGTAAAATTTCAGAGCAGCTAGACATTATTGGCAAAGATACGGATTTCGAAGTCTTCTCTGGAGGAACGGAAACACTGGTTGTGCTAAATGTTATTCATTTTGATTGGTTCACGATGAGTCACCCGGTTGAGATTGGCGCAAGGCTAAAAAGATTCTTGAACGAAATTCCAACATAAGAAGAAACTGAGAACAGTCAATTTTTGGTCCAAACTTGCTGATTATGGCAGGTCGGGAAGTTCTCGGCCAGCGTGATCTTGCCCATAACTTTCTAGCCAGAACTTTTGGGTTGACTCTCAGGATCCAGATTCTCCAGATTCAGAATCATTATGTCCGATTCAAACCGTGGTCCAAGTCAAATCTACGACTGTTACTACCCCCTACCGTCACCAAAAGCAACCAACACAATCTAGCTATCCAGCCAACACATATCCAACCAACTAGTCGTCACGTGTCGTTGAGGAAAGGAAGCAAGCCCAGAAGTACTAGAAGATGATCAACGGAAAATGCATAAACCAGATTCTCAGGTATCCACCTCCAACGATTCTCACCACCTACAAGCAACAGTAGCCAGATGACGACGACTGGTAGAATTATGTGTGTATCCAGAAGGTTCGGATCAAAAAGGGGGAGAAGGAGGAGAAGGTGTGGGGTGTGTGATCATTGATCAAGGTGAGTAGAGGGAGAGGAATCGACAAATTACTAGAAGGCCTAGGTGGTCTAGGAATAAAGGACTGCTTAGAACGTATGGATGAGCTCAAATAGCGGCTGGCTTGCAGGTCTTGAAAGTCCTAATAGGACATCTGACTGGAGTTTCTGGAAAAAGGGCAGGAAAGTCTTCCGTACTGTAACTCGAAAAGTCTATTTAGAACTTTCTCGCTCGATTCATCTTCTTGCCACCTACAGTTTCTTGGCTCCCAATCTTCTAAACTTGCACCTATCCGAACTACAAACTACACGCCCCAAAAAGTGAAAGTGGTGCCTTCTCTCTCGTACTCTGTGACTTAGTTACTTTTGTCAGTGACGACCTTGAACTGAACCCTTTTCTACAACACCGGGGCATCACCTTCACCACTACGTCTTCTTGCTGCACGGAACATTTTCGGGAAACCGAACTGTCTAATGGCTGTCAAGAAGAAGGTGAGGAGAAAGAAGACAACGATGCGGTTATAAAACCAATTGTGGCCCTCTCTCTCCGTATTCGGACGACACCTGGCTGTCTTTTTCCTCTTTCCGTTCAAATAGAAAAGAAAAAGGAAGCAACGGATTAGAATGACCTTACACGACAAGGTGTGGAGTGTTCTGTTGCCTCTTATTATCCTAAAAAGCTTCATATGAGAGCAGTTGCGGTCTGATGAGAGACTTTGTGAATAGAGCGCGTTTTTGTCCAATTATCCTTCTCTTCCGTTCGCAGAAAACGATAAATTGTGTGTACTCTGTTGCAGAGGATATCAGGAAATCGAGCCAGATACTTAACACTTTTCGTGTTTTACTGTTTGCTCATGATCTGAGCACTTATGTATCTATTTCTTCTTCTGATCTGTGCCGTTAGATTTGGAGGAATTGAGAGGACAATAGGGATTAGATCACGGGAGATTATGCTTTCTGCACATATGCTGGGTGCTGTGAGCTCACAGGAGCTGGAGAACCGACTTATAGAAATACAGATTTTCTACAGAATACAGCATTTTTACAGTCTCCATGAAAACCTTTATAGCGGTAAGTTTCGGAAGAAAAGAGAGCAATAAAAGTTTTTGGAGGAACAAAATATCAAACCATTGAAGCACTGACGTTGCAGGCATACAGTCTCTACCAGGAGAAGTGACAAGGGAACAAAATTTAGATTCTTCAGACTTGTGGGATATCCTCCTCAGGATCAGTATACTAATCTAGGATTGACACTGAAAATTCATATTCCTTTGCAGGAAAATCTTATAAAAAGCGACACATCGGCGCTCCCTAAATTTAGCAATATCCAGATTTTCAGAACCAGCTCTACTGCAGAAAACGATACAAGATATCACCTGTCTAAAGAGTTAAGGATCTTCCTGGTTCATGAATTCTAGACGTTAATCTTTTGGGGAGGAGACTTAACATTTGGCTATGCATACATGGATTATATGACGTTTCGTGGATTTGTCGGAGACATTTCTAGTGTTCTAATCTTTGATTTTTTGGTATCAAATCTGGAAAGAGAAGATTCAAAGTGGCGTGCTTCTAGGAGTCAGAGTTCAAATTAGGATTCTAGAATTTTTGTGCAAAAAATGACATTGACGCTCAGAAATTCAAGAGTCTTGCTCGGACTTCTGGCATTTGTTGGATTTGAAGCTAGAGGTCTCAGGGTGGTTTCAAGGCTAAGCATCGAATAGTTCAAGAGGGTTCCGTCTAACTCCACGTTCTGAAGTTCGACTCCAGACATGTATCTTCTGAATCTTCTTCAGATTCTAGAACCTTCCACTTCTCAACTTCCTGGTCCTTCTCACATCCATAAACCCACCGTACACCCTTCCTCCACTTCAAAAAAAGCGTCGAAAAAAATGAAGAATATCAGGTTGACGGATCACGTGTGTGCTCCAGCTCCAGCACTCGCCTCTCCTTCCTTTTTCAGGGACCAGCCTAAAAACCACACACACATCCAAAAATGTGAGTCTCTCCTCTTGCTCTTTCCTTCTGTTTCTTCGCTGTCTAATTGATGAAGCGGTGGTGGCTGTGGCGCCAAGCCAAATTTTTTTGCTTCTTTAGTGTGTCGCCTTCTTCTTCCTTTTTGGCGGCTCTCTTATTCCTTCTTCCTTCTCTATCTCAAGACTCACAAATGCACACGCATAGGAAGAAGAAGGCTGAAGAAGGAAGAAGTATGTGCTCTTTTGGCTCCACTAACACAAAACATCAGCCGCCGTGAGCCCTCTCTTCTTAAAGTGGGCGGAGCCTCTTGGAGCAAACGAACGACGAAGGAGGAAGAAGAATGAATCCAAGATGGAAGGGAAAACAAGAAGAAGGCTGGATGTCGAAGAATGAGTCAGAATTTGAGTGGAAGAAGGAAAATGAAAAAAGAAAAAAAGAGGGAGCATCGAGAATGAGAAAAAACTGACTACATTTTCTTATTTTCATGATCTTCAAGGGGGGAGGAATATGAAAATGATGTAGATAGAGTTGGGTTGGGTTAGGGATTAGCCAAAATGAAGGGCGGGGATTAAATAGGGTTATTGTAACTATGTACCTAGAGTAGCATAATTTGGAGAAATCGGAATTCTGAGCTTTGCTTTAGTTTATCACGATTCAAGAACTCGGCGGATTAAGGTGATTCTAGCAGGTCCAAACTCTAACTTTTTTCTTTATTATTCCTTTCCACTCCGATACGTTAATCTACAAGTCACAAGACACGGGCCTAGATTAGAAATATATCCATACCCCTAAAACACAAACATGTGCATAACTCATAGTCGACGGAAAATGAAAAAAAGACTGGTTAATCAAAAATCGCAAAGAGAAACTAACCCGTCAGAATCCGTCGGCGAGAACATGAAGTTGTTATTTTCAGTTGCCATTTGTTGTTGTCCTACGAGATTCTGTTGTTGTAGAGGAACGAGTGGAGGGACATTGGATTGAGGAGGACATGGTGACGTGAGTCCTGGAAGTGCTCCGCCAGTTGGGACGACTACAGGCTGTTCTTTAGGCTTCGGTGGAGCGCGTTTTCGTTTTCCACCGTTCTTCTTCAGCCGACGCATTTGTTCGTACCAGCGACCGATTCGGGCTGAAATTGGGGAGGCAGATTAGGGGAGAGTTGTAGGCTTCTGGTTTCGAAGTTTGGAACAGAAACTTTTAAAGACCGATTTTCATGAACATGTTTCTCACTAATACACATATACAGTATTGCCAAATATGAAATGGTTGGCAGGAATTGTTAATTAGCTATAATCAATGTGGTTCAGGAGTAAATTTGGGCTAATTTTTTTCCTGGATTTTGTCACAGTTAGATAAACAAATGTACAGTAGGAAACAATGAAAATAGAAGGATTTTGTGAACATTTCAGCAGAATGGTTGGTAATCCCTCGGAACTGATTATCGGAAATATGCTCGAATCCAGCAGTTTAAAATTAAATCTAAAAAGTTCAAATAATCATTGACAGTAGCTAAGAATGTTGTGATCTTTTTCTTGTATCGTCTTCATGCGAAGTCTATCACAATTCCAGTACAACCTTTTTGCAACATTCCTAAAAAACTGAACACTTTTCACTTGTACGACTTTCTTCCTTTGTCCTTTCTTATATTCCGGCAATATTTACTTTTCAGCAGAAAAAACTTTGAGGAAACTAGAATCTCTTTCTCTTCGATTCGACCGAAATTGGTTTGTGAACTCTCGCCGTCTCTCCCTCTAGAACGTTCAGGTGTACTATGTGTGCAGATGAAAAAAGGGAAAACTATGATGATGATTGATAAAGTCACAAAAAGGGAGAGTTGGGGGACTGATAATGGGCATAGAGGTATTGAAAATGGTCAAAGTTTCTCGGAAGAAAAGTTCTAATCAATATTTTGTATGGGAGGGAGTTCCGGTTTTAACGAGGAAGTCTAGGGGCAAGTATTTCTACAGTACTAATACACCTATCAAACTACTCAAATAAGATCTGTAGGCTCTAAAGTACAAAAAATGAATCAGCAGGATAACGGACTACGATGGAACTAGAACCATCTGAACTTTTGCTAGTGCTAGCCAAACTCATTTCCTCTCTACTTTCATGACTAAAAATTTAAAACTAAGCCAGCAGGTCTGGAAATTCCAGACAGATCACCCGTAAAGTTCACACCGGAAATTGACTCGTTGACTGAAACTAAAAACTAACTTGCTGAATTCTTCGACAAATGCTTCCGGTGCGTGAAACATGCGCCGACGAGTCCATGCGTCAGCATGTAGTCGTAGTTTTCCCGAGTTCCGTAGTCCATTGCGGTCTGGAATTGAAAGAAATGAGCTTTGAGGGTCAAAACTTGTAAACGCTCTCCGTCGAAATTGGTTTAGATGGAACGCATTTGCATAAAGTAAGGTTAGTACAAACCTCCAATGCCGCCATCAAGTTATCCTCGAAGTGAGCAGTGAAGGCACGTTGATCTTGACACCATTTCGTCAGTTCACTTGCAGCTTCAGGGAATGTCCCTGGATCCACTAGGTTCTGAAAATAAGAGGATGACGATGTCCTAAAAATCAAAAAATGGGGAAGCTAGTCCCTGAGATTGAGATTTCTGACTCCTGCGAAAACTGATAGCTAAAATACTAGTCCTAATCCTGGCTCAGAAATCCTGAACTCAATGGCCCGTTGGCCTGATGGCCTGTTGGTCAAATGTCCTATTTGCCTAATAACCTAATGACGGCCTAACGGCCTATTTTTCCAAAAACTCACAGCTCTAAGGGAAGCCAGTCGACTATTGGTGGTTGCCACGTGCTCCGCAAAAGTTGAATCAGACATTTCATCGGATGAGTTGTCAAGAAGGGACCTTGAAACTAAAACTTTGAGAATAAATTCAATGAACGAATCGAATAAAAAAGAAGAGTTTTGAGAAGAACAGAAATGCTTTTGAGACGAGAGTTAGATATAGATAGAGACGGAGGAGGAATGGTGATTTATTGACCGATAAAAAGTTTAGTGTGGACTTGAGGAAAAATGGGAAAAACGGAGAGAAACAAAGAAACGCTGGTAAGGCGGGAGGAGAAAAAGAGAAAGTGTGAAGATATGATAAGTGATGGTATGGATGACGTGGTAGTACATTTTTGCAGCATGTCTTGAAGCTGGAATGCCTTTGACTCTTAAAAATTTGATGGTTTGCTCGTGAAAAACTAGACGAGCTCCAGAAGACCAACTCATAGACATATAAGATAGGCTTGACTCAAAACCTGATTTCAAAAAGTGCTATGACAATGACAGCTGAAATTTTCGAAAACCAAAGAATCAGATTTCTTGAACAAGATATGAAGAACACTCAAAAGCAAAAAATAGGAGGCACAACTGACCTCGACCCCAAAAAATTGTGCAGATTGGTCAAAAAGAGAAAAAAGAAGCCGCGAATCTCTCGCAAAGCTGATTAAACATACATATGGCCAAGTTTGGTCATTTCGAATTCGATAGATATCTATAAATTCGATGGGATTTTGGATGAAAATGGGAGGAGGAGAAGGATCAGATAGAGATAGGATGGGACAAGAGACAGCTGTTAGGGGTGGACAGCGGAAAAGAGCTGGAGAAAGGAGGTAACTGGAAAAGTACAAGGTAGAAAGGGGGGGGTCAGTGCTGGGAGGTGGCTGGGGTAGGAGTATCGGACAAACTGACACACAGATAAACAGATGGAGTAAAGATGGTACCAACTCATTTTGAGAAATATACTGATGGACAAAAAGCAAGCCCGGATTGCTAAGATTGATGAAGTCAGATATAGGGAAATCGCAGTCAAACTTTGAAATATCAAAAATGAGAAGAGAAACCCCAAAATATTAACTTCGAGGTTCTATTTCTCTCTCCAAAAAAATTCCTGTGAGTGACGCATACTACGCAGGAACATGTGTGTCTGTAGTCTGCACTAGCAAACATATGTATGCCAAGGAGGTGGAACAAAGAGGGAAAAAAAATGAGAAGGAGTATTTCACACAGTTTACGTATCAGAGAACTGTAAGGGAAAAGGCAGGACCAAGAAGCTCCAGAAAAAGCAAAGATGGAATTGAAATTCGAAGTAGTATAGATGCATACAAAATGTGTCGGAATTTTTTCAAATTTTCAGGTGAGCAAGACAAGTCATCCAGGAAGAGAGAATTCCAAAAACAAACAACAGTGGAAAATAGATACATAGAGTCGATGTTGATAACATAAGGAACTTCAGAATAAAGTCAAGATCATGATGAAATATTTCACACAAAAGAATTTAAGAAAAAAAGCATGACTAACTGAACGAAGTTTGAAGAGTATTCAGGTTTAAATCAGAGGATGAGCTTTCACGATCAAAAAATTGAGCCAACATTGAAAATATCAGATTTTTGAAATATGAGAGATCCGGGAATGGAATACGAATAATGGCTTGCTACTGTCAATGCCCTACAATCTCGGGATTCGGGGGCAAACGGAATGTCCTAGACATTTCAAATTTATCAAAATAATTAGAGCATAATTTCAACATAATACAAATTCTAGAACATCCCAAGTTCCCAAGGAAAAACCGGTCTTGCTCCAGATGAACGGGCTCCTCCTGGAATACGATATTCTGAACAAAAATTCTACTTAGAATCCAATGAAGAATTGGGTTATTCAATAGGCATCAAAACGTGGCATTGCACAGGAAAACGGAGGCGCCCGTGGTCGAGTCCGGAAAACACGTGAGCCGTGCTCCGCGCGGCAATGACGCGGTGCGCGGAGCCAACAATCTCTACTCGCCCTTCTCTCTCCTTGCGGTCTCTCTCATTCCAACCGGAACACACGTAAAAATAAATACACATAAACAAGCGATCAATCGAGAGAGTGTTGAGATCGAGGAGGGTGGTGAGAGAACGGCGAGAAATGATTGCGACCAAATGTCTTCGGGTTTCTTAAAGTTATGAGCACATGGGATGGTTAGGGATGGAGAGACGGAAGAGAAAAGAAGGATCATTTACATATGGAACAAGTAGAAGAAATAGGAAAATGGGGGAGGAAAAGCGGGAAGAAGAAGAGGAACATCATTTGGAGCATAAATTGGACAAATTGCACTTTTGAAAGTCCCTAAGTCTCATCTCTCTCTCTCTCTAGCTTCTCTGGGTCTCCAAAACTCTTCAATAGTTAGAGAAAAAGTACAAATGACCTTCCTTGTTATCATGTTTGCTCTTTGAAGAGAGCTCAGGAAAAACTAACTATCCAAAAGTTCAGATTCTCGATTATTACCATGTGATAGAAATAGATACGATTTTTTGGTAAAAAAGAAGGAGGAGGAGGAGACCAACTTGAAAAAGAGACAACACAAACAATATGATGGATGGTGATAAGGGAAGAATCGGGGAGAAACATTGGGTGCGAAATTTTGAAAAATATGGATCAGAAGGACTCGAAATCAAGGATTCAAATGTCTAAGAAATTACACGTTCTCTCCAGTTTTGATTAACGGTGCCAGTCACATTCAAGAAATTCCCCTTATGGTCTGCTATGGGTCTCACGAGTCTTCAGTAAAGGTATGCTTTTTTCAAAGATGATCCGAGTTGATGTAACTCCAGTAAATAGAATCAATATTTTCTTTATATTTGTCTGAATCTGTCAACCCTAGGCCTTCATAGTTTTTCACTGAATCATGCAGCCTTCCACTTTTCGAAAATCGCGTGGGCGGAGTCACGATCTCCTTATTTGCGTTCAGTTTTTTTCTGGTGTGTTGCGATAGGTTTCGTAACAACAAGCTTCATGTTTCAGGATGGAATTCTGTGACGTAACAGGGCTTTTTAGGAATTTCCTTAGAATGATGCAAAAACTACAAATATATCGAAATTGGAAAAAAGCATCGAGATTAGCATACTTGATACAGACCGGGCCGATCTGACAGATAACAGACCGGGCCGATCTGACAGGATAATTTTCACCGGCCCGACTTGGCTCAGCCCAGAGAGCGGGCCAGACGGACCGACAAATCACAAACATGGAAATTCCAAAAATTTACCCTAAAACGCCATTAATCTCTTTTGACCCACATCATCTGAAATCGTGACCTCGAACTTCCGACACAAATCTAGACCATCTATTTTTAGTGTTCCTACAAAACAAAATGTGTCTCAATTTCAGCCGCATGACATTCTATTTGTTGTTTTTCAGTTTCTGCAAACAACTGTTTCGTTATGTTTTCGAAACTTCGCGACTCCGCCTCCCCCTCCCTCAAACTGCTTCCTTTCCCCTATCAATTGTTGATAAGAAAGATCAGGACTGTTCAAAAGTCAGGTAGAACTTACATAAACACATACGGAGAGGCTGAAAAACTAACAGATAACATTCGAAAAAAAGATAGTGCAAGTTTCATTTTTTATGGTGTTCGTGTCGTCTGGTTTGATAGTCTACGTGTAGTTTGAGAACGATTGGAATGTTCTAGACAACTAATAATCATGCTTTGGATTCCAATTTGAAAGCAAACGTTTCGCTATAAATGGCACCCCATATAATAAATGGTCCTAAATGGTGCTTTTCGGTGTGCACGGTGCTCTAGATATGCAATGATGCAAACGTGCTCAAATACTAAAAACTGTAAAGAACGACTATGGTCAAAAATGTCTGAACCTCGACATTAAAAAGGCCCAATTTGCTAAATTTCGTCCATGATGCAAATTCGCTCAAATTCTAACTAAGAGGGTGACTTCAGATGGCAATGCTCTTTGATTGAAATATCAAATTGCTAGCTACAAACTACAAAATTCAAGAGCAGCACACGCTTCAGGTTTCGGGGTTCATAGTCGCTCAACGACCCATATTTTCAGAATTTTCAAAAATTAATCCTAGTATCACGACAAACATTAGGTTTATTTCAGACCTCTCAGAAGCTTTGTAAATGTTTTCAATTCAGAATCTTTTGAATTTTGAAATTGCATAGCCCTACATCTGATCTTTTATCTCTTCTCCCCCTCTACAGTACAAAAAAGGCATTTTTCATATTTCGTATCTATGTTTACAAAAAAGAAAAGTGTGAATAAATATGATCCGTGGGTGCTGTATCCTTCCATCTTCTTCTTCCCAATAATAAAACAAAGATTCGGAAGAGAGAGGGATTTGTGATGGCAGACGATAATAGCCGATGGAAGGAAGACACCGGTGGAAAAAGGCGAAAAAGAAGTCGAAAAATATGAAGAAAAGCTAATAAATTGCTAGTGCGTCCCCCTCTTCGTCTGTCTCTTATCTTCAGAACGTATCTTTGGGAGAAAAGTGTTGACGAAGACGTCCGATTAGAATAAAGAGGAAAGAATAATACAGATCTCACTCCGGAGGAGAAAAACTGTATCATCTCAGTTTTTCGGGATAGCGAGGATGACTGAAAATGAGGGTGGTGAGAATAAGAAGAAGAAGAAGAAGAGGAGGGAAGAGAGGGGAAGGGACTGTAAAATCGATTCGTTTATTATTTGATCAAGAAATGACTCATTTTTATATAATGTATTGAGGAGGTAAGGAGTGAGAGGGAACAAGGAAAATGTGAGAAAGTTTAGGGGAGAAATCGAGAAGAGGTAAGAAAAAGTAGTTTAGGAATTAAAGAGTTAGCTCGAAAAAGCCAGGATGCAATTCTGAAAATTTCTGGGCTTGAAACGAGGCACGACAATTCTTGCTTATTTTTGTCAGAACACTGTCAAAGGAGTATCGTTGTGTAAGATCTGATGCCGGGTCCGCAAAAAAAGAAAACGCTGACTAGAATTGCAGAAAGATGCCTCAAAATGCTCTCCAAAAGGTGCTATCCCGCCAGCTATACGGAAGACAGGACAGCCAAGGTTCCGTATCAAAATTTACTGGCGTCAAATCTGATACGAGGTCCGCCGCCATAAAGTGCTCACACGCTGGCGTGAAAATGCATGCACTTCGAATAAGCTTCGAACAAGTGAATGCTAAATTGAATAAACAGTTGGGATACAGTTCATAGTGCTTTATAGCTTGAAGCCCAGAAAGCACAACTGAAAACTTTACAAAAGTCACTCCCATGAACATTTCTCAAATTCAGAATCCGTACTCCTAAACCCGATCACTAAACTCCAAATCTTCCCGAAACTTTCTCATAGCCCGAACACACATGAAAACGGCATGAGATAATAGCTATCAATTTAGATGAGAACTGCTAATGCTGCGTCGTTGGATATGCTTGTCAATCTCTTTCCCATTTCTCATTGATAGACATAGAAAAAGAAAATAAAGGACTTTGTACATTTGAACTGTGTGTCTACGTAACAACGGCCAACCTGATCGTTTTTTGGATGTGCGCAAAAAATGAGAGAGGAGAGACGGGGGAGGTATTCTAAGAAGGAGAAGCCGATGTTTGCAATAAATTTCGATGAAGTGTTGGCTTTTAAATCTAGATAATAAGTTCCTTGGGAACCTGGAATTCGAAAAAAGGACAAAATTCCATTCTGGAGCATTTTTGAAACACAAATCACTAGTTTTTGTGATCTGTGTTGATACATTTTTCCAAAACTGCTGTGTTTCAAAAACTTAAAGTTGTGCACATCTTACTTGAATTACGACTACAAATAGTGAGAATTTTGAAGAAAAAAGTGATAAAAGTCAATATGATGTAGGTATGCAAAAATTGATAAAGAATTGTTGCTTTTTTAAACTGTAAAACTGACGAACAGGTATTAGAAAATAGAGTATTTCATGACTAGAAACCTGAAAAATCGAATGTTTCGAAACCGGGATCGAACTTAACAAATATGAGCACAGCTAAATTGACTCGTAAACAGTAGACGGAATCAGAACAAAGACGGTATAAAAATTTGAAAATCGAAGTCGAGAATTCAGTGTAATTTAGGTCAAGAATTCTTCCTGGAACGAGCATTTTTGAAATTACGCATGATGAAATTTCAAGAAATTTCTTTTGTTTAAACAATGTCTTTGAAGATAAATTCGATATCATCACAATGCTCTATTTTGAAAATGACTCTTCGTCTAAAAACCTAAAATTTAAAAGTTAGGAGGTCTTCTGATAAGAAGAACTACATGCCTCAGAAGACCATTAACAGAAAGTTTCAAAAGAAACATAGACAGTGTTGTTATGTGCATTGAGCCTGTTGGCTCTCTTATCAGTTCGTCTCTTCCATCTGAAACTGTTATCAATCGGAAAAAGCAAGAGGGACAGAGAGTCAGCTGACTAGACTACAAGTACGATTCTGGATTATCATGGAACAAAGGAAGAAAAGAAAAAAGAAGAAGACAGAAGAAGGATAAAAAATTGATCGATCGATTTTCGACGAAAGTGGGCGGGTCTGGCGGGGGACTGTCCGTGAAAAAAGATGAAGCTTAAGCAAGGGAAAAAAGAGAAAAGGGGAGTGGAGGAGGAGGAGGAAGAGTGGCCGATGGCGATTCGAAAACCAAGCAAAAATGTTGAGGGTGGAAAAGTGCGCGAAGAATCGACGAAAAGCTTGCTTATTGCCTGTCTGCTGTCTCCACGGATCGTATGGATCTCTTCGGGGAAAGGAGAACGGGTTTACAGTTCTTCCCTCGACTGCGTCTTTCTCTTCTGGAGAAGACACTCGAGAGGAGAGGGCACCTCTTCTGATGCTTCTTATTCTTCTTCGCCATCTACTTCCCGACGAACCATTGTCCATTGGAGGAAGAAGAAACGAAGGCTTACCGATTTCGAACAATCAGAGACCACGAGAATGCAAAAAAAGAAGAGAGAAGGCGTTCGTTTTGGTAAAGAGGAGATGAAGCCGTCGGGAGAGAAAGACAGATAAAGGAATGAATGAAATCAAAAGCTTTTCGACCGAACAACGGAAGAAAAAGTGGAAAGAAACTAGACTTTGGTAGGCTTACAACGTTGGTTAGCAAGGTATTGGATTTTAGTGAAAAGTGGAATGGACAAGGAACTTTGGAATGGGGTCGGATTTTTGATAGAGAATAGCGGCCTAAAGATGATGGAACGGCCAATTTTTGAGTTTTTGATATGAGTTATGTAGTTTTGCGTCTGCAATCCATATTTCCAAATGCAATCCATATTTGAATCTGCTAGAATCATCAGGCGCAAACTCCATGCCCAACTTTGGAAGCTGGTATTCTAGAAGATTCTTTCAAATGTTGTGAGTCTGAAGATTCGAAGGTCCACATTATTTTCACTTTCTGGAACTTCAGCTTCAGAAAAAAGCTGGTAACCCGCAAAAAAACATTGGAAATGTTCCACCTGACTGAACTGCAGTTCTCTACACCTTTCTCTCCGATGTTTCTCCCGAAACATTCCAACTTTATATGCAAACAATTAAAAATATCGTCTCTCATGTTCAGCTTGATCCTCTCTCCGAAAAGTCACGTGCTTCCGAGGCCAAAGGTGTCTCTTGTAGCCTTTGATGATGTCATGAGTCTTTATTTATTTGAACAAGCACATACCGGTTTTTTTCATGGAATGTTTCTCAATTGTTTTTTGGAAGAAGAGGAGGTATTGTTTGGTGTACTAGAATATTAAAATGTGATCGGAGGAGGCTATTTTGAGATGGAATTGACGAACAGTGATTCATAACTTTTTTGATCTACTGATCAGTGATGAAGCTGGAACTGTCACGGGTTCTCAGTGTCGATAGGAGCGAATCAGAATCTTGACATATCAATGTCTTATGTTGGCTATGACCCAACAAGCTAATCCAAGAATGCTAACATTCCAAGTGATTTGTCAGCCAGACAGAGTGTATACGGTCCAATGACGTTGCGTGTATTTTCGTTGTTCAATTAGGGTCATCAGAAGCCAAAAAGAGAAAGGCAAGAACTCAATGACGAAATGAAGCAAAGAAACATTCAAGGGGAGTGTTTTTGTGTCGGAGAACCATTTTCAGACTAGTTAGAGGAAACCAGGAAGTAAGCATAAGTGATTGGTCAATTCGTAGTCAAATAAGAATATGACCTGAAAATGTAGGGTCAGAAAATTCTAGGCAAGTTAGTTACCGATGATAGTTAGGTATCTAGATGCCAGAACCTTTATCTCTGTGAGCTACCTAATTCCTTTTATCAAAACAATAAAATGTCGGATGTTTCAGATAAACTAAATGTTTTGTGTATTACAAAAAACCAAGGAAGTGTATTTCCCAGACTCATGAATCATGAACCTTTAGAAATTGAAACCAGCTCTAGTTAACCTGCTCAAACATCTCTCCCATTCTACGTGCTCTCATGGGTCTCCCTGGAACATCAAAAAACACATACAGTAGTCTCCAAGTGCTCAATGAGCACAGTTTACATTTGCCTAGAAACTGGGAGGAGACAAAAAGCTTTTCTGTTTCCGAGAGATTAGCGTTGAGGGAAGAGTGTGTGAGAAGCGATGGTATGCTCTCTCGGTCAAATGTACAAAGACACAAAAATCATGGAATGAAGGTGGTGAGGGGCCTGGACTGATCACCTAGGATTCACGGGAGGGGTTCCGGGCAGTCCAGGAAGCACTAGTGCGAATTTCGGTTGTTGAACACTTTCAATTATAGTCTAGACCGGTGGTTTTTTCAATTTCCGGATAGATGGCTCCACTTTTGTTCCTCCTGCAAAACGTTATTTTGCCGTTACTTCCAGATTTTTTTATAGATATTGGACCTTTTTCATACTAATAACAATCTCTACATCTTTGGCATTCAAACGCGAGTACTAGACAATCGAAACGAAAAAAAACAAACAAAAATGCAAGAGTTCCAGAAAAAAAAACAATAAGATTTTTGGCGAAGAGCTCTCTGATGATTTATGGGTAGTGCTCCATCTTGTTGCTCCTCCCCTTTCTTCTTCAGAACAAGAAGGGCATTCTCTTTTTTGGAAGAAGCATACAATGGGAGCAGAAAAAGAAGAAGAAGTGTTCAAATTACATATGGGTTAGCAGAAGAGGGAGGATAAAAGAAGAGGGAAATGAGATTGACACGCGATTTGATGAAATTATACACAGAATGGGACGGGAGGAGGAGCAAAAAGATGATGTTGAGTTGAGATGAACAATGGATTGATTGGAAAAAAGAGCAAAAGTTCTAAAGATACGGGGTTCCGAGAAAAGTACAGATATGGAAACAGAATGTAAGAATAGGTGGATGCTTTCATCCGTAAAATTTGATTATGTGTGGACTTTAATGCCAGGATTCGACTCTTACGTGTTTTGAACTTTGGTAGGTAAAGAATCAGGTTGGTGGCCTAGAAAAGGATTAGGAGAAGTTAGGTTGTCGGATAAAAATTGAACAGAATCGAAATTGCAGTTCAAGCTGATATTAAGAGTTCCAATTCTAACAACCGACCGTCGATCAAGCTGACCAGCAGACTGCCGATCAGTTTAGTTATTTTTTCAGCATTTCTAAGATTTCTTGCAACACTGTCGACATTTTCAAAGTTCTTGTTAGACAAAAGTAATCGCTCCTTTCTCTGTAAATTGCAATCTTTGAGCTGAAAGTCACCTCTAAAATTTCATCAATTTTGCAAACACTAATATTTTCCATCACTCTTTTTTCCAAGATTCCTAGAGTCTCAAAATCAGCACACATCTATAAACTAGATAAACACAGGAAAACGAATAAGAAGAAGAAAAGAGGAGAAACCAAAGTGCAGGGAGTTCAAAATCATATAACTGGATTATCCAGGAAGGGGGACGGCGATTTAATTTTGAAAGAGAGAGCGAAATTGAAAATGGGACGACGAGAGATCAGGAATTCAAGAGACACCAGATGGGAGAATGATTAGAAAATGTTTTGAGCTGAAAATGAAAGAAATTCGGTCTGAAAATAACTATCGTTTGTAACATTTTGTAGATGGTCTAAAATCACAAAAATTCCAATTCCATCGAAAACACAGAAATCAACTCGACCAAAGACAAGGAAACCAAGGAAACGAAATAGTCTGGTCACAAGATACAAGAGGGATTTTTGATTTTGTAAACATTCCATTTCGAAGAAGAAGAATAAGATGATGATAATGATAATAATGATAATGTGAAAACTAGACAATCTCATAAATCAATCAAATTTATTGGATTGATCTGATAAAACAAAAGAACAGCGAAACTGAATAGGAAATTTCAAATGATTTCGGCTAGAGAAAGTTGAATAAAATACACATGATACAATATTCTATACGAAACTCCGAACCCCTGTTGCACTCCTATATAGTTTTTGCCTCTTACTAAGGAACTTTCAGTTAGTGGCCTGAAACTTTTTGAAGTTCCATTGTTCATCGAAAAATTCTAGTACCCAATCCCATTTGCAAGCACCCCCTCTTCCCCTATACCTTCTCCAGAAACAAGCGTTCAAAATTGACCTAATAATACTTTAATGTCTACTCAATCTCCTTCATTCTCCTCCTTCTCCCTCAACAACAACATGCTAGTATCAAAAAAGAAAAGCCTTGGAAATTATTTATGACCCTCTCCAGGTTTCCTCCTTCTAGTTTCATCAAACGGTTTTCTCTTCCAACACAAATCAATACAAAAACATAAAACTCCGCTCAGAGCAATGAAAAATTTGGAAGATGCAAAAAGGATGGGGTTGTAAGGAGTAGACGGAGAAGGGGCGCGGTGCCGCCCATCGGCTTGAAACAGATGAAGAACATCTGGTGGAAGAGAAGGAAGACGTGGCGATGATGGACGGAGGAGGGGATATTACGAGAAATATAAGAGACAACAGATGGTAATTTGTCGAATTATCTCCTCGTCAGCAGGGGAGAGTTTTTTGAAGAGGGTCCTGGAAAATAGCCTAGGATTGATTTGTGGAACAAACAAGGCATGAAAGGTGAATTCGTTATTCTGGTGCTAATAGGAAGTCCAAAAGTTCAAAGTTAGGAATTCCACTAGTCTAACCCCTAGTCTCAATATAGTTTTTCGAATTCCACCCAGAGTTCAAATTTATAATAAAACTGTACTGAAACAGTAGTGACTCCTCGTCGGGGAGGCGGACTGAAACTAGACTTGAATCAGAATCAGGTTTGTCAAACAAAATAATAATGGTATCATTTGGTCGGGAACCGAACGAGCCGATCTATGGCTCAGCCAACCGATGGTGGATCGGCGCCACCTACGGCCGACCGACCAACGGCCGATGACCCTCTGATCCGACCAAGCCGGTCCCAACGATGACTAACCGCGGACCGATTCGGTCATCGCGCCAACCGATCGGCAGTCGGCGGTTTTAACTGATCGAAATGATTTCAGCTGATAGAAATTAAAAGTGCCGATGCTTCTCAAAAACTTCGAATAGTTTGTGAAAGGTGAGCGACAAAAATTTCAAGATTTCTCTTCCCAAAACCTTATATTTCAGCAAGAAGTGCTCCCAACAACTTTTGACAAGAGATTATAGAAAAGTAAAACAAAATGAGTGATGGTCATCCCAGTTAGTCCATCTCCCTCTTTCCCTCCCATGGAACGAAAAAGAGCGAAACACTTTGTTTGTTCGGGAAGGTGAGCCCCATCGAGTGTCGAAATTCTCAAAATAGACATTCCCTCTCTCTTTATCCTCTGAAAATGAATTCCATTAAAATTGATTAGGTAGTTTTCAGAAGACGTCAAATTTTTTGGAACTGATTATGATCTGATCAAGGTCAGAAATATGTTTCACCAGCACAAAAAATCTCTTACCCTCCCAAAAAATCGCTAGGAGCCGCCCGAATGGAACATCTCGAGCATTCTCTGACTTCTTTCCCAATACTCTCTATATTTTCGGATCGCACGCGCGGCCAATAAAACAGAGCAAATATATCGACAAGAAAAGTGCATCGGCGGCTGGACTCTCTTCTCGAGAACCTATTCTCTCGTCTAAACATGCACTGTCCACCACGATTTTTTGTGCACGCGCGAGAGGAGGGCGCCATTCAATGAATAGCAGGAGAAGGAGGAGAAGAAGCTGAGGAGAAAGGGAAGGAGCTATGAGGTAGGGAGCAACAGAATCACAGGAGGAACGAGGGATTAGATAAAGTTTTAGATGGTACTCTTTCAGATCGATTTAACAATAAAAAGATTGAGAACATTGGTTGTTCCGTCATCTCTATTTCAGTTACCAGTGGGAGAAATTTGGAAACGACCGTAAATGGAAAGAGTCACGAATTTAGTATCTTATGCAGCACACCCTTTCTGCGGAATTTCAATAAAAACACAGTGGAAAAGTGTAAATACGTTGACGGTGCTCCAGGACTTTTCGAAATTGACAAGTGGAAGAGAGTTTTCTAGGATACCTGATTATTGGCCCTGTCCATCTTGTTGACCTTTTCGAGTAATTCATGTGAGCCAGATTTTGGAAAATCAGAATAAAATGAAAATTCATTTCCAGAAGCTTTTAGTGCAGATGACAAGATAAGAGATTAGAGAGTAGTGATAAAGATTTAAGATATGAGAAACATAGATTCTTTAGATTTTATCTAGAGCATTTCTGATAGGAAAGTGAAAGTTTGGTCTTCACCGTATGGACAGATCGGATTTCCAAAGAGGGCAGGTGTCAGATGAGGGATCTTGTCTTCTTTGTGAAGATTCTAAAGAAATCAGCTGTGTACAATTTTTAAAAGAATCGGCTCACTTGAAACTAAAATAGAGATCGCTAAATATTCGAACTCTAAAAGAAAAAATGAACCTAAAATTTTGACAAAATCTGAAGAACTCAGCATTGGAAAACAGAAATGAAGTCTCAAAAGATCAGGCAGAAATTTGAAGCATTTTGAGCAATTTCGTTATAGATCTTGCTCAAAATTTCAAGTCAGAAGTGACATTCTCAATATGATCATCAATTTTAATTTCGAACAATTTGAACACTCTCTAAAAATGACCTCTCCAAAATGTCTCCAAAAATGTAAAAAAAAAATCTCCAAAATGGCAAGGTTACATTCTCCCTCGAAAGCTCCTTTTCTTTCAAGAATATATAATTAAATGCTGCAAAAAATGTATGTCATTCTCCTAATTATAGATGTGGAACACTCTGAACACTAACAATTTTCAAAGAAGGAGAAGGATACTAGATTGTGTTGAACATTATTTTATTTGGTTTTGAAGAAAAAATAGAGCGTATGAAATGGGTAGAAAGAAGGGAGATCACAAAATGATTCTCTCTATTTGATCTATTTTTCAGTTTCAGAATCAGAAGATAGATCTCAATGTGTTTAGAACCAACGACCAGGTGTCCAAATTTTGTTCCAGATTCACCAGAAACCAAAACACATTATGTTTTGATCTGGAACATTCTCTTATACACATAAATATAGACATAATCAAATCTTTCACATTACAGAACTAATTTTTGATGGCGCTTTCAGATGTTCCTTTTTAATGATATCCGATTGAGCTTCCAAATTTCGAATCAGGGGGAAGAATAAAAAACGGCGGAGAAAAGTAATAAAACTATTAATGAAATGCTCTCCCGAGATACGAATCAAAGAGATAGTTATAAAGAGGGAAAAGCGGAGAGATGATTTCTCTGTTCCATTTCTTTTTTGTGTAATATTCATTCATCTTTATTTCTCTTTTTCTCTTTTCTCATCAGATGATCAGCTGTCGATTGGAAGGGAGGGACCACACATAATATTCTCATTTCACACGTCTTCTGTTGAAAACTTCATTCTATGATGATGGGGGAATCAGAAGATGAAATTATTGAATTGGAAGAAGAGGAAAGATGGTTCTGAAACAAAAACGAACAATTATAAGTTCATCGAGGTCTTCTTACTGTAGCTATGAGGTAATCGGAAATCCAAAGCTCTGTCGAATTCAATCAGAAATAACCGTTCTGATTTGGAATTATGTGCCATGTGGTTCCGAAGAATAAAGCATTGGGGATTCGAAAACTCAAATTCCATTATTTTGTATGCACACATTTCCCGTGTATACCAAGCTATCTCCATACATATTCTTTCACATGTTTCGCCATAAAATCTATAAAACCTGGGAACTCTTCTCATCCTATACAACCCACCACAATCCATCTTCAATATAAAATTCCCATCTTCACCAAACCAAAACTTTCAGAATCTTTCATTTCTTCGGTTAAGTGAGTTTTAACTGATAATGAAAAAATCAAATTACCGTCATCATTTAACCGTCTTTAGTCTTAAACTGAATTAACCCGAAAACAATGATAGTGGGAAAGAGCAACGTGACGCTTCGTAGTTTGAGTAGTTATCGAATAATCTCGATGTCATCACTGTCTTTCTTTTTCAGAAGCCTAGGTGAAAAGTTAATGAAATTTTAGGCTGATAGAGCTTAGCAGATCAACGATGTTATTTCAATGGGGTCGCATAGCCTTGAAATAAGTTTGGGAACTGAATACAAGTTCGTTTAAAAAAAATTTTGATCCCTACGATCACAACACCTTCGAAGAGCAACCTTTGAACTTATAGGTAACTAGTTTTCTTGTTATCTAGGAACTACAGACTACAACTTGTCCTTCCTTGATAAGCCAAAGCAGAATCGACACTGATAAATGAATTCTGGACTCCAAACTAACAAAAGTTTTGTATCAGATTCTCTCCCCCAGATAGCCAAAGTATCAGAATATTCAAATTAGTACATTCTCATTTATACCAAAACGTGGTTATTTGGTATTGAGGGGAGGTCGTATGACTTGTACAACAGACACATATCAATTGACGGGGTAAACACTGAAACCCGCCTACATCTTCTCATTCTCTTGTTGCTCCTCTAAATATTATCATTTTATTAACTGATAAAGAGGAGGAAAAGAGAAAGGAAAACTTACTGACAGCCAGCCAATTTCGTGATTTTCAGTAACACCATGAAGAGGTTATTCTTGTATTTGGCGCTTCCTGTGTTAGTTCATTCTCTGAATATATTATTCTATGTTTCTGTCATTGCTCAATCTCATATTCCTTTTCATAATACTGCCATAAATGTGCTACTGGACCGTGGGCATACAGTGGTGAGCTTTCTGACAGGTATGCCCAAAACCACAGTTTAAGAATTTCAGGATCTCGTTGTTGCTCAACTTAATGAAGTGGTGAAAATCCATTTTCCACCAGGAGTCCGTCAAAACTACACATATGGATATGATGATCCTAAGTTTTGGAGTAAAAATGCAATTCACTTATTTGACATTTTCGAGAAGAAACCTGTTCCGATTGCTGAATTCTTGTCATTTGATGAGTTGACTTTCCAACTTTGTGAAAGTAAGTGTTGAGTTGTTTTGTGAGATTCAACATTTTGGTTTTCAGAAGTCGTGAAAGATCCGAATCTTTTGGAGTATATCAAGAAGGGAAAATATGATATCGGGATGAGTAGTGACTATGATCCATGCGCGAATATTATGATGAATGCTGGAGGGGTCCCAGTAATAGCTAGTGAGTTTTTTGTATTTGAAAGAATGGACTGAAAGTATTCAAAAACCGAGATGAATCTTCGAAGTATTCAGCTTCAATGTTTTTGAACAAAGTTTCAGATCAAGAATTCTCCATAGTATTTTTCAATTTCTATATCTTTTTTAGGCATGATTCCAACTCCAATGTTCCAACCACAAGTTTACAGTGCTGGTCTCCCAACCCCAGCTAGTCTTTATGGAAGTAAGCAAGCTCAAAAGTTTGGAAAAAGTACTGATGTCTCCTTTTTTCAGCCGTTCTCTACCCGAAATCCGTCGACACATTCTCCGATCGCCTATTCCAGCTCATCAGACACACTTATAATATCTATTTCGTTGCACCGAGACTTATGAAAAGATATGTAAGTTTTTCGGTTTGCAAGTCACCAAAAAGCCAGAAACTTCCAGAACAATCTGCTATCTAATACCTTCGGATCCTCATTTCCTAGTGTTCAAGAAATCGAGAGAAACTTAGACTTGATTCTTGTGAATAGCAATGAGATAATTGAAAAGCCAAGACCAGTTTCTCACAAAATCAAGTTTATCGGAGGTATGGGAAAGAAACAAGCAAAGCCGTTGAGCAAGGTGAGTCGTCTGAAGCAAGTGAGCTCGAATAACTGGAGATTTTCAGGAATTTGATGAAATCCTTGACTCTGCTCCAAAAGGAGTCGTTCTTTTCTCATTTGGAACTCAAGTTCCTACTAAGAAGGTTCCAATTGAGGTTCGTAGAAATTGTGTGACTGCCTTTAAGAAGTTTCCCGAGTTCCTGTTTCTCTGGAAATATGATAATCTAACGGATGACTCTGAAATGTTCGCAGATGTACCGAATATTCACAGAGTCGAGTGGCTGCCACAGACTGATTTGCTGGGTTAGTTTTTTCTTTGCTTCTCTAAACTCTCTCAACTTTCTATGCTCTCTATCTATAAAAATATTCCAGGAGACCACCGAGTAAAAGCCTTTATCAGCCATATGGGTCTCAACTCTTACCTTGAACTGGCCGCAGCTGGTGTTCCGGTTCTTTCCATTCCACTCTTTATTGATCAGCATCATAACGCTCTAAACGGTATTTCCTTCCGTAACAACATCCTGTTTTTATCATCGCCCTTGCTTTCAGCGGCCGCCCGTGAGATAGGAGTCACTGTGGAGAAGGATCAGGTCACTGTGGAAAATATGGTTAATGCGCTTCAAAAGTTATTATTTGATCCAAAGTATGAGAAGAATGCGAAAATGATATCGAAGATGATGCTGGAGAAGCCGGAGCAGTCGGAGAAGTTGTTCATAGATTGGGTGGAATATGCGGCGAGGAATCCGGGGTTACATAAGGTAAGATAGTTTGAAATCATTCTCGAATGGACTCTGATAAGTTTGAATTCTCATTAGAGCGCGCTTACATGTGAACCTTTATCTTTGTGGAAGAACGCAACCATTTACTGTACCATGAAAAATTAGCTATCCTTTGTGGCCCGTTCTCGAATATCATCTCTCTTCATTACTTGCTTTTTTATTCTTGCAGATCATCAACCTTCCTGGAGCAGAACTCACTCCATTCTGGTACTATTCCGGCGATGTGATACTTGTCATTGTCGCTTTTTCTATTTTCTCACTTTTCATTCTTTGGCGGTTTCTTGATTTCTTAAGATGTCGAATCTCGATTCAATCTACAACTAAATCCAAATCTGAATAATCTTTTTTGTTCAACTCACTCACTCTCACTAGTTTTTTGATCGGGTATTCTCTTGTTTCAACTTTTTGTTAAAACCTTTTTCCCAATAAATCGTCTCTCGATGCCAACTCATTAATCCCCTTTGAATTCTGAATAACACCTGTGTAACCACAAAGTGATTACTGTCAAATTAAAAGCAAAATGAAGAGAAACTTTTGTATTTTGATGCTATTATTCCTGATATCGAGCAATGAGACATTGGCACAAGATGAGCAGGTGACTATTTGAAGTTGAACTTTTCTTTTAAAAATGAAATTTTCAGAGTGGAATGACAGCTTTCGAATCGATCAAGAGGTTGAGGGAATGTATAGATTTAGTTGATGTGAGTTGATGGGAGTCTGGAAGTCGAGATCGGGTGAAAAGTTTCAGAAGCCAGAATTCAAGAAGACGTGCGAAGGTAAAATGGGGATCGAGAAAGATCAGTGCGTGGAGAAGTTCACAAGGGTAAGTGGAAAAAGTACGCTCTATTGAGAACCTCATATTTCTTTCTGTAAATGCTACAGTTGAGCGTAGTTGATCCAATATGAATATTTCGAATTCATCAATTTTAGCTCCAATAAAACCTTTTTCAGAAAATGATGCCTATTCTGAACGAATGCATCGAAAGATCTCGTCGTCCCCGTACCGTCCCTCTTCCCCATACTGCAGATGAATTATAAAACGGATTTCCATCAATCTCCCCCACACATTTTTTTCATGTTTCATCATCAATAACATTGTTCAATATAGTTTTATTATCTTCCGTTACTTTTTCCGTCCAATCTCTTTATGAAAACCAGTATATTTTCCATCATCTTCTTCGTCATTCTTTTGATTGAAAGTGTCTTCGGAGGATACGTGAGAGGGATTCTATCAATAAAGAAATATTTCTTTAATCTTTTTTGCAGCAAGAACCAAGCCTGCAGACAATTGAAAAGTGTCACAATCAAGTAAAAGTAGGGAAGAAGTGAACTTTGCTCTTTCAGATTCTTCAACTTTTTCAGGAGAAGGAAAAATGCACATGCCACAAGAAGGATCCATTCTGTAATAGGACGTTTGCAGTGGTAATCAACAAATTCTTGACATCTTATAATAAGACTTCTTCTTTTTTAGAATCACTGGAACTCAATCTTCAAGTGCATTTCGGCGGTTCAAAAAACGATGAAAAGTGTTGATGTTGCCGTGGAGAAGAAAAATGATGAGAAAGAAGAAAATGGAGAAGAAGAAGAGGAAGAATGAACGTTTCGTGGAGCGAAAGGGGGCCCGCCCAGTCTTTTTCAATTCTCACTCTCTGTTCACAAATGTGTTTTTCTTCTTTTTGCGATGTTTGCAACTTTGTCTCTTTTGATAAGAAAAGGTGGCACGATTCGGGTCGTCGTATCACTTTTTCATGGCATGTTCGGATCTGTGGCGTGAATTTCATGAATGAACTGTGTGCATTATCGAAGAGTTTTCCAGAATTTTCAATTCAATTCTTGCTGTATTCTGGTTTTTTTTCCAGCTGAAATTTATTACGATATTATCAATGATACAACGCGCTCTATTGCTAACATGACTGAAAATGGGATACACGGGGCCTCGAAACCTAGGAAAACCAAAACTATCAAACTTAGAAATTTTAGCAATAGAGCGCGGGGTAACATTGAAAATTTCGCTAATATTAGAGAGAATTCTTTTTTTTTTGACTACGGTCTTAAAGGCGCACACCACAAAACTTCTTTGAGTCCTGCGGCGACCGAGAAATCCGATGGCCGTTTCTCTGTGTACTCCTCGTGAATTTCTCCGTTTTTTCTACATTTTTTCACAAAAAATAAGCTTTTTTTTCAATAAATTTGCATATTTTCGACATTTAAAAAGTTGAAATTGGCTAGAAAATAATTTTCCGTCGCTCTTTTCCTCAAAAATCCTCCAGAAATTTCGAAATATATGTCAAAACTCTGCTAGCGATCAGTCTTGGGAATTTTTTCCTCTCTGGCCTTCTTCCATTAACATTTTTAACTGAAATGAGGATGTTAATTTTTAGTTTTCACACATGAATGAATAGATAATTCGATTTGAACACTTCCAACTGGTTCAATACTATTAAATCACTTTCCGAGATTGTTTTTTGAACCCTTCTCAAAAATTTAGAATGCACTCATTCCAATTTGTCATCGTTTTTCTTTTAAAAAAATTGCTGACAAAAGTAAAGTTCTCACCTTTTTTCCATTCTCCTCCTAAAACATGTTTGCGTCTCGGCCTAGAAGTAACAAGAGTATGGAAAAAGTAATTCAATGCCCGTAGTCTCCTGGCCCAAAGACCACATTTTCTTTTGTTTTTTCGTGTCTTTCGGGGGTAGAAAGGTACAATTTAGTTTCGATTTTTGATGTCAGTTCTGAGCCGAATTCTTGTAAATCGTTGTCTATTATGGCATCTTCTACGCCCCTCCTTAGTGGTCCATATCCTTTGGTTATTGATTCTTGTAGTGTTCTTTGTGGGTCACTGTAGATTCCATATCTATTGTGACCTGTAGACCCCCAGATAACATCGCCTGTACTTTGTCTCCTTTGCAAAAACCGATTTATATCTCCCCACTCTTTTTCTTTGCACTTTCTGTGATTTTTTCCTCCATTTTTTCCTCAATAAACCAGTCTATACACATTCAAACGGTACCTAATTATCCTAGCGAATGTGAATATAATACGACCTATAAACAAAACAAAACAGCGCTCCTCCAATATATAAATAAGTCTAGTCGCGACGACGGACAGAGAGTAGGCCACAAAATGAAAATGATGACATTGATTTGTTTGTCCAAAAAAGAAGAAGGAGGTCTTCGCTTTTTCTTGGGAAGAGCAGTGCTTTTCTCACCACTTTTCTCACCTTTTATTATCTGTCTGTGTAGCGAAATGTGTTGGCTGAGTGACGAGTTCAGAATGTTTCTGGAATTTTCTGGAGTGATGCAATTTTCACTTTTTTTTGTTGGAAAAATTGAAGGAAAAAAGCCCGAATAACGCCAAATGACTGCTGCAAACTTTTTTTTTTTAATTTGTCTTCTAATCTCGCTCTCAAACTCTCCCGTGCCCTCTCGTCTCATCTCAATTCTTTTTTTTCCAGCAAAATGGCCGAAGCTGATATCGCCGTCATCGGATTGGCCGTCATGGGTCAGAATCTGATTCTGAACATGAACGATCACGGATTCACCGTGTGTGCCTTCAACAGAACCACAAAACTCGTTGACGATTTCCTCGCCAACGAGGCCAAGGGCACCAAGATCATCGGAGCTCACTCGATCGAGGAAATGTGCAAGAAGTTGAAGCGACCACGTCGTGTCATGATGCTCATCAAAGCCGGTGATCCCGTCGACAAGATGATCGCCCAGATTGTGCCACACCTCGAGGAGGGAGACATAATCATCGACGGAGGAAATTCCGAGTATACCGATTCGAATGTGAGTGGGCAAACTTGTTTATTTGTGTTGACACTGTTGATTTTTCAATTTAAACTGCTGTTTTTTTCAGAGACGTCACGATGAGCTGGCCAAGAAAGGGATTCTTTTCGTTGGATGCGGAGTTTCCGGTGGAGAAGAAGGTTGGTTTTTCGAAAAATATTCATTGGGATCAAAACTTTTTAAAACTGGGCTTAATATTTAAAATCACACAGAAACAGGGTATTAGGTACTAGTGGGTGGGAGTTTCTTTCCCGTTTTCCAGAGACTTTTGTGAGCGATAGTGTTCTGGCACTGGTTTGTTGATTACTGTAAGCCAGAATGTGGCGAATACGGCTTTGTGATCGGATGGTGTTGCTCCACGCATGCAGTCGTATTTGATGGTTTCGAGCCATTCTGGATTGCGAACCCAGAATAGGACTCGATCCTGAAAAAGCGAACAATGTTTTATTGATCGCTTCGAAATCCTCAAGGATTCAATATCTTCTGAAGTACATATCCGGTGAAACAGATCGAAAATTGACTATAGTCTAAAGTAATCTCAAGTAAAGACTTACTGTGAAAGATGGGATTCTCTTTGGCACATAGATATCTGTATCTGGCTCATATTTGTGGGTGGGTGGGAATCTCAGTTTTGGCTCATTGAAATCCGCAAATGCCGCCTGCTTCATTCTATGAGTCGCCCATTCTTCACTCTCGAGCACTTCTTCGAAAACCGTATCCGTCAGTTTATCCGCGTTGCCCCAATTCACATTATTCTCCACTGTCACTCGGAAATTCAAGTCTCCAGTCCATATAACTACCTGAAAAAAACGATGAAATGCTTCATCGTTCAACTACCGGAAATGTGTGTTCCCCTACGTCAGAGGCGAAAATCTCGTCTTTCGCGTGTGCATGAAACTTGGCCAACTGAGGGAAACGGAGTGTGCGCACCACTTTCGCGTAGTCCTGGATACGAAGCTGTGGAGTGGCGTCTGGAATAGAGAAGAAGAATAGTGATGAATTTTCAAAGAAGACTTACGAGACAAATGACATCCAATGAGCACGATGAATCGCTGGTAGAGACGAAGGCAGACTGCAATTGCTCCTTTCGTTCTCACTGGTTTTGCCATAGCTCCAGATGTGATGAATGAGACTTGGGGCTCTGAAAAGATTCAGATTCTTGCATCTTGAATGGACCTTTCAAACTCACGAATTGCATAACGAAGATGTTTCGGTCGAATGAAGACAATGACCATCTGGCTCCATGCTCTATGAGAGAGGTACAAGCGATGCCCTTGAAAGCAAGGCTCCAGAATTCGACGAGTGTCTTCGTGGAATGTTCTGAAAATCAAGAAAATTGGAGCAAGGTTCTCTAAAAGCATAACTAACGGAGCTGCTGGTGGAATTTCTTGAAGTGAGATGAATATGATGTCGCTCTCCACTTCTTCCTTTCTCTCCGTGAGCTTCTGTGCAAGATGGTTTATTACTTTGACACCCTTCTCGTTGATATTCCACGTGACTGCACACACTTTCAGTTTACGATCTCCCATAGCTTCAATGACCTCGTAACTGACAATTGGGACATTTCCGAACCCTTTTACGGCTGGTCTTAAAAAAGAGATTGGGTAGGAAAATCCAATTCGAAAGAGGAAGTGGCACTTACGCAGGGCTCGGTGTGTCAATGCAGTATGTCCAATTGCCGTCGCTGATCTCGTTGACTGAAAAAAGGAGGCGAATGAATTTCCAATTGGGGGAAACGAGAGACAATAGGATTATATGGTGAGGGGGATTAGAGGCTTACATGCGCCATTTCGCAACGTGGCAGGTTGAGAAGACGAACGATGCCATGAAGGATGACGGCTAGAAGATGACGAAGAATCTTGGGCAGATTCTGTGGAGGCTTGGGATTGAACTGGAGTTGGAGTAGTTGCAGAAGATGCGGATGATGCTGATGAAGCAGAAGATGTAGAGGACACAGATGGAGTGTTGGCATCTGGAATTCAAAAGTTTCTAACTTTAATCCGTTCATAAGAATTTTCCCCAAAGCTGTCAGGCAGTCTGCCGCGGCATTTTGGTTAAGGTATTTCTAATTATGAAAAATCGGCTGCGCGTCCCAGAAAAGCTAATTTTCAGTGGGCGGTCCGATTTGACCACGGCGGCCTACACAAGACCTTGGCAGCGGCCCTATTTTTAACAGCCCTGGCCATTCCCAGTATTCTTACCCATCTTTTGTCACTTTGATGACGTTCAAAGAATGAAAAGGTTCAGAGATGTGTGTTGTGCAACCGAATAATGGAATGCCTTGTTTTTCTGGTTTCTCAAAATAAGAAGAAATTGAAGAGAAACAACGAATAGGAGGCTGTAGCGCCAAGTAGAAGGACAGGGCGGAGGCCGGGCGCTCGTTCCTTCGGTCACTGAGAGAGATGGAGAACTTTGAGAGAAAGAGTGGTGTATGAAAGAAGGAGACTTTTGTAGAATTTCTCTTCTCCAGGTCGCTCCGTTTCGTTTTGGGTGATAAAACCAGCGAACGCGCGGCACACCACCTAGTACTTGTTAGTCAGTGAAGTGTTATATAATGTGTATGCAGATATTTCAAATGTGCAAAGAGAGAAAGGGAGAAGTGCAATGCTATGAGAGAGAGCTGGGAGAGGGAGAGACGCAGAGTGGAAAACAAACTGGCGTTGGGAGGAGAAGAAGAAAAAGGTGAAAGGGCGTGTGTATTCTGAATTCTCATTCTGAAGTTTTCGTGTTCTCTCTGGCAGTCCCCAAGTTACACGATGTTTCTTGTTGCCTGTTGCTAAGGTGTCTCCGATTTCTTCTCAAGTGGACACGTTCTCTGGTGACACTGACCAAGACGTTTGTTCTTCAAGAGATTGCAACTCACCTAAACTAGAATATGTGGTAATCCAAGGAAATGACCGGAACATGTTCATCTGTCTGATTAGACTACAAATATGCTGACTGACGGCTCCAAAAACGAAAAGTCAGAAGACTCTGATGATGTTGTTCGTGGTTGTGGTGGCGACGTTTGGGTGGGAGAGGCCAGAATCAAATCAAAGTGGACGAATAGGAAAAAGTCATGGGATACCTATACATATGCATAAGCACACACATTCACACTAGCCTGCATGATTGAAAAGGAAAGGAGAAAATGGGGGAGAAGAAGAGCCAAGCTAATTGAAAAGAGCAACGACGAAAAAGTGAGACGAGCATTTTTGGGGGGAAGATTGGAAGAAGAAGACTTTATGGGTGGAGAAGATGGCGACGTTAATGGGAATTTTAGATGTGGAGTGAAGAGTTTTCTTGGAGTTCTGGTTCCTTCGACTTGAGAGAAATTGAATGTAATGGAATGAGTCAGACAACACTGTTTACAATGTGTAATGTTAAGTGTTTACGGAAATTTGTGCATGAATCAGGGAAATCTTGTAATACCAGGGTTTTCGGGAATTTCACTAGGACGTTCCTCGGGTTCAAAAATTGAATATTCTGTAAGTATCGCCTTATTCAAAATTGACCATAAAAATACCAAATCGACAATAAAAATTGACGGAATTTTTAAGTAACTCGAGTTATCAGTTATCGAAGTCCCATTTGGAGCATTTTATGGACTCATATCTCAGCTCACTTGAATAAGTTCAACTCAAGTTTCGAAAAAAAAACTTCTGCTTTCATTGTTATCCTTAATTCTCCAATCGACCTTTAGCATAACTTTTGCCATTCTGAATATTTCACCTGTCTCCTCAAATCTCACTCACCAAAAGTGTAGCTCCGAAGAAAGAGCCTCCGCATCATTGGGTTGTTCATTTTGCGGGCAACGAATGAGAATCCTTCGACTCTTCGCTTTTCGATGCGTTTTCCGAGCGTTTATCTACCAGGCAAGACGAAAAGCCACGACGAAACGTTTGAGGAAAGAGAGATGAGATGTTTTATCGTTTTGGCGGTGATGAATCCCGAGAGAAAGACATCTGGAGAAAATGTATGAAGAGGAGAAAATCAGAGGGTTGTCAAAATGAGAAAACGACGACAAAACCTTTTTGACAAAATCTGAAGGAGAGGAAGAAGACGGAAGGAATAGCAAAATGACGAGAAAAGAATGACAAGAGGAAGCACTTACCGGATTAGAATCGGAAGGCGGGAATTGTCATAGGAACAACGAGTTTTATGGTGGTTCTAATCTTTTTCATGGTGGTGACCAATGGCATCGGGTCAGGAGAAATTGTCATGTTTTGTCATGGAAATTGACGAAAGTTGAAACTTTGAAAAAAAGTGAGAACCACTGGAAAACCACTAGACTTGTCTACTTTGAGAGCTCTCTCGCGGCAGTTTTAGAAGACAGAGAGCCAATTCCTCATCCTCTCCTTTTTCTTATTTTCCTTTTTTCGTCTCTATCGCTGATACGTACGTTGATTAGAAAAAAAGAAGGCAACGACGGAAATTGGGGAGAAAGGAGGGAGGAAGACGTCTTTCTTGGCTCTTTGTAGACATCGTGTGTTTGCTTTTTGTGCATAATTAGAAATCTAAAAGAAATGGGGTCACAAAAACTATATAGCATGTCAAGGGGAGAATGGCAATTTCCGGGTTTCTTGGGGGTTAGACAGGCAATAAGGAAATGTCAGACAAAAAATTATAGCTTTCACCTAAAATTGTATAGTAGATGAGGAAATGGAAAGTTCTAGAAGAGAATAATGTCTTCTTGAAGTATAAGGTTTAGTAGAATGTGGGCGAGATAGAGTCATTATGTAGTCAGTTACATTCTGGACATGAGAATGTGTCTAAAAAAATAATTATATTAATGGAAAAGAGGTTCTTCGAACTGATCTAAAATTCTAATATCAAGCACCCACACTCAAACTAATATTTTCAGGAGCCCGCTATGGACCATCTCTGATGCCAGGAGGAAACCCCAAAGCCTGGCCACACCTCAAGGATATCTTCCAGAAGATCGCCGCCAAATCGAATGGAGAACCATGCTGCGATTGGGTCGGAAACGCTGGATCCGGACACTTTGTGAAGATGGTCCACAACGGAATCGAATACGGAGACATGCAACTCATCGCTGAGGCCTATCATTTGTTGAGCAAGGCCGTTGAGTTGAATCACGATCAGATGGCCGAGGTGTTGGATGATTGGAACAAGGGAGAACTCGAATCATTCCTTATCGAAATCACCGCCAACATTCTGAAGTATCGTGATGAGAGTGGGGAGCCGATTGTGCCGAAGATTCGTGATTCCGCTGGACAGAAGGGAACCGGAAAGTGGACATGTGTCGCGGCATTGGAGTTCGGACTTCCAGTCACTCTCATCGGTGAAGCCGTCTTTGCCAGATGCCTGTCTGCTCTCAAGGATGAGCGTGTTCGTGCCGCCAAGCAGCTTCCACGCCCAAAAGTTTCCGCTGAAACTGTCGTGCATGACAAGAGAGAATTCATAAAGCAGATTAGCAAGGCTCTTTATGCTTCCAAGATTGTCAGCTACGCGCAAGGATTCATGCTCCTCGCAGAGGCATCCAAACAATTCACCTGGGAATTGAACTTCGGAGCGATTGCTTTGATGTGGAGAGGAGGATGCATTATTCGCTCCAGGTGAGAGATAGTAAAAAATGGCTTTAGGACATTTTGCAATCAAAAATGCGCTAATTTTCACAGCAAAATGCCTATAAATGAATGGAAAATTAACATTTCTAACTGCGAAGCGTCCGGTTAAAAGTTTCCCAAAGCTTAAAAGATTGTGGAACGCAAAAAATGATGATGAACGATTCTCGTATAGTGAGCCCTAGTGTGAAGGCAATAGATAATAACAGGATATGATAACGATAATTGAAAAACAAAAAAACTACATCGACTTCATTCAAAACAATCTCATAATAAGTTCTCTCAACTCCGTCTAACAGGCGTTTTGCTTCTTCTGTCCTTCTCAAACTTCTTATCCCGGCTAGCTGGACGATACACGGTTATCGAGATCTTCAATTTTCGATCGATGCACAGAATCGCCGCTGAATTGTCATTCTGTCCACAGTAGTTAGGCGCTGAGAATATGGTGACTAGACGACGTCCATCGAAGAACTCGTATCCATCCTCGACAACCTGATGAGCACGAATCACCATTTGGAGATTGAGCTTCTTGAGGAAGGCACGAAGAGCCTGGGATCCGAAGACGAAAGATGCACCTCGGGATGATGGCTTGTAGAGTTGGACGGTCTGAAAAGAAATCTCCGGACTTCTGGAAACAGTAACAGAAAGCCCTACCGGATCCGGATCAGCCCATGTCAAATCAGCCAACACTCCCACATCGGGTATCTCTAGTGGTCTTTTGAAAACGGAGAATTGACTGAGACTTGTCAGATTCTCACTGATCCCTCCGTGCATACATATGATGGTATTCTCAATGACAGCACAGACTGGGAAGACGTTGAACATGTTTTGAAAGTATTCGTAAAGTTTCGCATCGTATCTTTGAGTGACCTCTCTATAGAATCCATAGTGACAATTGACGGAGCGAGACTCGTGATTTCCACGAAGCAGATAGATACGATCCGGATAAGCCAATTTGAGAGCAGTGAGAAGAATGACGACTTCCATGGAATAGGCTCCACGGTCCACGTAATCACCCAGGAAGAGGTATCTCTTGTATCCAAGATCATTGACATCATTCATCTCCGATCGAGTTTCGGCGCCTGCTCCAGATCTCGGCTGATTTGGAGTCGACTCGGGTTGAGATGATTTCTGCTCTCCGGTTCTCGGCATCCTTTTGGTCTTCAGTGTCCTTTCCTAGAAAAAAACCCACATAATCTTACTGTGCACATCTGTGCCTTCTCTGTTCCTCCTTCTCACCATAAACCACATTTTCTCGTTTTCCGTCAACGGCCATCCATTCACATCCAACATGCCCAACAAATCATCGAATTGCCCGTGCAAGTCTCCCATCACACAAATCGGTCCCTCTATCTTCAGACACACTGGCTCTGACCAAATGAGCTCACGGACTCTTAAACAGAGCTCGGCGAGTTCGGCGGCACAAAACAGGTCCATCGAGGTGTTGTGTTTCCATTTCAGCATTAGTTTTCCGATTATTTTATTTACAAATGATCGAGCCTTCCTTTGATCTTCTGGGCACGCTTTAGTCATAATTTTTTGCGATCGGTTAGCGCGAGGAGTATAGGAATAATTGGTTTTGTGGTGATTGAAAGCTTTTTTTTGCTAAATCTAATGTGGATAAAAGAGGAAAAAAGAAACTAAAACACGGGAGAAATTATCGAATTTTGACGTTCGGATTCCAGGTGATCGCCAGACTCTTCAAGTCTGGTCGTAACTAATAAAACAGTCAGAAATGTCAACGCTAATGACTCATGATTTCCAGATTCCTCGGAGACATCAAACAAGCATTTGACAACAACAAGAACCTATCCAACCTTCTTCTCGACGACTTCTTCACTAACGCCATCTCAGAGGCGCAAGTAAGTACAAAATATGATAACTAGGCGCAAGGTCAAAAGTTGATTTCTCTAGACATATTAATCAGAAAATAGTCAGAGACTAGAAGTCAGAATCCTCATAAATCATTTGAATTTCAGGACTCATGGCGTGTAGTCGTCGGCGCCGCCATCCGCCTCGGAATACCTGTTCCAGCCTTCTCGTCGGCTCTCTCCTTCTACGACGGATACACCAGTGAGGTAAGAGAATGATCTCCGCCGTAATTATCAGAGGCGTCATTTTTGCACTGAAACTTGTCTGCTGCTGTAATATTCCCCATGACTCTCCACGTGAATTTCACAAATCGACTCGTTCTGTGATCCACTTTGCCTCATGTTTTCCATCCCCTCACAGTTTGACGAATTTGACCGGCATTGGCAGGCAGCCAAGAGACTAATGAAACAATCCAATGTCTATTTTCAGGTCGTCCCAGCCAACTTGCTCCAAGCTCAAAGAGACTACTTCGGAGCCCACACTTACGAGTTGTTGGCCAAGCCAGGCACCTGGGTGCACACCAACTGGACTGGAAAGGGAGGACGCGTCACCTCGAACACCTACAATGCATAAGCTCCTCGATCAGTTTTACGTTATATTAACGTCCACTTTCTCTATTATTGCTTACATTTTCAACTCGATTTTATCTATTAATCCCCTTTTCATTCAGTACTTCTTATTCAGCTCGACTATTTAGTCGGTTTTTTTTTCAATTGCTGTGATCGATTAGTGTTTTCGTATTATAATTTACAATCACCCCCATTCGCACTTCCTCTTCTTTTCGTTTGCAGTATTCGTCTGTCAGTTCCCCGTTCATTCGTGTGAAATAATAAAGTGTTCTATGGTTTGTTTTGTGTTTCTCGTTCTCTTTGTTGGAGAAGGAAGAGGTTATCATAGACACACTGTTCTGATATGGTGACGATGGTGGTGATGAGCACACTCTTACGCAATCAAAAACACTTGGATTAGGAGGAGGAGGAGTAGACAATCATGGAGAGTCAGGAAATAAGAAAAGGACAGGTTTCAAAAATTAACTTACAAATAGGGCGATGGCTTAGGAAATCTTGAAGGGAAAGTTCGGCCGCATGGGGAAGTCTTGAATCGGAAGGCGTTCAATATTTCAAGTTGTCTCATAGTCTATACAACTAGACAACATAGTCTAGAATTCTTCCATTCTCGTCTTGGTGGCCTAGAAATATCAATGAGAGTGTTAGGTCATGTTGATAATTGATGAAGTTGTTTCTGGAATCATGTGTATAATTCTGTAACGTAGGAAACTCAAATTGCTCCAAAGTTCGTTGGTGAAGCCCTCAAATATTCAAAAAACTTCCATCAAGTAAACCTGGATTCTGAATATGTTTTATTTTGTGTTTTTTAATGGTCCCAGAAATCTTCCATTTTCATCAATCATTAGGCGATGGAAACCTGAAATATGTAGCACCCAATAGTCTTAACCTTTGCCTCGCTAAATCAGAATGCTCCAGATTTTTACATCTTATCATGAAAGCCTTGCTGACTTCAACATCTCAATCGGAAAGTTAGACCACTGAAAAATGTATGATGCTGAAGAAGATTCAGAATACTCCTGTCATATGGAAACCTGGAATATAAAAAAAGATGCTTTCGAAAACTCAGAATGTACCAGGGTTCTTCCCTTTCTGCCTTGATAACCAAGAAAACCCCAATTCCAATAACTAGTCTATCTAATTCATCTTGAACCTTAAACCTTGTAGACAACTTCAAGATCAGGTGTCGTCTTTTTGTTTTGTTTTGTTGTCCTCCCCTTCATAGAATTCTCGAAGATCCATCCGGCGATGAGTCAACTGTCATGTAAATAATCTGTCAGTGAAGAAGAAGGACCTCAAGAAAACAGACATCCCTGATAGTATGAAGTGACGAGATATTTGAGTGGTGGCTGATTAGACGAACTGAAGGAAGAAAAGAGAAGGGGTATCAAAAATATTTATTTACGATCCTTCTTTGATATTTCACTTTTTTAGGTTAGAAGAAAAAATCAAATCGAAAAAAAATCAAAATTTAAGACAGAAAACCGGTTGGATGTGGTTGAAAATTATGAACGGAAATGTTGTGGACAAAATTTTTTTTTAGGTTACTGGAAGACAGAAAAACTTTATCTCAGGTTGAAAATTATCGATGTTTCCTAGAAAGTGATCGGAGCCAATGCTGCTCAGGCTCAGCCCACAAATACACCTAACGTTCCTAAAAATGTTTTCAATTTTCGATTCAACTGTCCATTAACTTCCTCTGAAAATCTGAAAATCAACAGTCCACTTCATTTTAGTTTCAAGTTCACAAACAAAGTTTTTATCAATCATTGCACCACTAATTTGTGTATTTTGTTTTGTTTATTTTTCCATTTTTATCGGTGCTCTTTTTTTCTTTCGCCAACTTTCGTTTCAAGCGATTTTCGTATAGTTTTCCATTCTATTTCAGGCCACCATTTTCAGATTTAAAACTTTATCAAAGAGGACACACCCGTTTTTCCAAAAATTATGCCATTCAAAAAGTGAATGGGACAGTCATTGAGAGAAGTGAGAAATTGCACACAAAAAGAAGAAGAATCAGGGTCATTTCACCTCAAAAAGAGGCGGGGTCAGGGGGAAAAAGAACACATGAAATTGGCTAAATTCTGGAGGAAAGGAAAAGTTCAGAATTTGAACTGTCGGTGAGATTTCAGGGAGTAAAGCTGGGATGAGAGGGTTGGGAAGCAAAACGGAAAATGAGGCCCTAATCAGAGAGATCTGGAGAGCTGATGGTCCTTCGGAGAGCCGTTTCTCTGGCTTCTTGAGCTGCCCTCAATGAGTTTCTCATCTTCCTCTCCCAATCAGCGTCCTTGACGGCTTCGAGAACAGGGGATTTCATTGGAGCATCGATAACTGGAGTCTCGATAGTTGACGTCTTCTTAGAATCGTCGAGGGTCTCAACGGTCTTCTCACTGGATGAATCCTCGTCTCCGATCTTGTGAGTATAGGCGAATTGATCCTTGGTTGGAAGGTTGTAAATGACGTTCTCGAGTTCCTCGGCAACGGTGGACACGTTCATCTTGATCTTCTGAGACCATCTCTGGGCTCGGTTCATCTTCTTTTCATCACATTCTCCAAGCTCGGCAACGATTTCTGAAAAGAAAATAGGGTTGGGTGGGTCTACAAAGACTACGGGAAGGGCTAGCGAAAAGTTGTTTTTTGCAGTTGTTTTGATTTGTAGAACCTTATCAATTCTCAAGAAGATTATCATCTTAACAACTGCTTCCCTTCCGTGTTGCGGTCGACTGACCACAATAACACGGTCTCTGATTCCTTACCTTTGGTCTCCTCAACTTTGACTCCACGAATCCAAAGCCACAATCTGACCAATGGAGCACGTTGTCCTGGCTTTCTTGGAAGGACGACGAAGAGAAGAAGTTGAATGAAAGCGAGAAGAGATCCGACTCCATTTGGGAAGATCAGGTAGAAGTCGTTCTTGAGAAGTCCGTAGAGGAACCATTCGGAGGACACCAAGAAATTGGCGATGCACAATGGAAGTGGAAGGGTTGATGTGGCCCAACGACGGATTACCACTCGGATTCCTCCAAGGGGAGCTGCGAAGTCGGCGATGTTGAGAGTGAGACAGACGATTCCGAGGGGGTGGAAGATCTTCATTCCAAAGAAGTGAACTCCAAGAACCAACGAGGTGCAGATTCCAATGACTCCAAGAACCTTCAAGGAGATCCAAAGCTTCTTCTTGGTCATGCACCAGTAGAAGATGGTATAAGTGGTGTAGAGGATCACTTGGCATCCAGTAACCCATTTTACAGTTCCATCATTCTTCAACCATCCGTATGTCATCCAACAGCATCCTCCAACGACTCCCATCAAGAATGGGGCACCGGAGATTTCCTTGGTGTCTTTGCGTTTCCAGATTTGTCGGCATATTGGACTGAAAATCGGGGGATGAGAAAATGAAAGATGGAAGCAAGGTAAAACAACTATAGCAAAAAAAGAAAACTTACATTCCACAGAAGAAGAGTCCGACGGTGGTGAAGAAGGCAAGAATAGAAAGTAAGTTCAAGAAAGAGAATCCTTGAGTGAAAATCTCGAACATGATGTTCAGAGAGTCTTTTGTGCTAAGAAGGCACTTGTTAAGAAATGTGAAAGAAAGGCTGTAGACTGGCCCCTTTCGATCGACTCTCACTCACTTTTGTATCAATGTCTTCTCTGGCTCCGCCCACTTTTGGTGTGGGGAGAAGACCTTCGGCGGAGAAGAAGAAGGAGGGGCATCGTATTGTGTTCCGAGGGGTCTTTCTCTCTATCTAATTGATTCCAATTTTTGAGAAAGAGAGAAACAAAGTTTCATTGAGATCTATGAGCCTTTTCGTGAGCTCTTAGAGTTTGTGTGTGAGTCATTGAGAGCAATTATTCCAGAAATGACCAGTCAAACGGCGGCGGCTCAAATCGTAATAAGATCGTCATCGTTTTTGACTGTGCATATAATTAGGTGTGATGAGGAGTGGTGAATTCTGAGAAATCGTGAGGGTCACATCGAATCTAGAGAATACTATGAGTCATAAGTCAAGAATATAGATCTTTGAGTCCTGGAGGATACTGATATTCCAAAATATACAAAGGTCAAGATTTGAAAAACTCGAATGTTCAGAAACTGTAGTGCAAAGTCTAATAGGTTTTAAATATCCGAAGCTTGCCTGTTGTGATTGTTCTTGCAACAGATCTCCGGAGATTCTATGGAATGCGTCTTACGCTTCTGAAAAACCTCAGAAGCCATGAAGCTCTAAGTTTCTCAGCACCATCAGAATTTCAAATCTGGATTCAAAATCGTAGCCTTCTCTAAAATTACTCAAAACTACCGTACTACTAAATGGTCAATCGATTCATCATTCTCCCCTTTGATGTACCTTGCCTCCCACTTGATCATCTAACTATAACTATTTCTAGAATAGATGTCTATATATTCTAAAGACATGAACGTTCTCCTAGGAAGACATAAACTATATGTAAACAATGGAAAAGCATTTGCGATGAAATCATCGACAAGATCAGTCAAAGAATCGATGTCGTTTCGTATGTAAAGAATCCATCCGATTTTCCCCCAATGATTTATTATTTAACCACACCACCCATTCGAGAAGGGCCTAGGAAAAGTTATTTTATTATTACTTCAGATACTATCTTTTGAGTTCAAACACTCATGACCTAGCTTTCGAACATTAGGGGTTTTAGGCCAAGCTCACAGGGCTTAGGTCACCCGAGTGTTCCAAGACCATTCAGTACGTAATGAGAAGAAACAAGACAAAACTTGTTTGCCAATGCTCGTTGCTCCTTCTCCTCCCATAATCATTGATAAGCGTTACGTCAGAAGAACACTTGCCCTTAGGACGACTTCTTCTTGGTTTGGGAATACAAGACACATAGATACATACAAACACCCACGCAAATACAGGGAATGAAGGAGAAGTTTTGGACGAATCCCTGCGCAGTCAACGTCATCTAAAATATCTTCTGAAGACGAAAAGAGACTGCACGTGGAAGGGACATGTGAAGATGAAAGTACTTATCACATGTAATTGACTAGCGAAGCAATTTGAGATGGCTGAGAGACAGGTGGAAATCTGTAATTTATGACACCTTCTCATCTTCTTTCTCTCCTTCACATCCAATTTGAGTACGGTGTTGCTGATTCTGTCCAAGGTTCATTTGGGAAACAGAAAGAAAGACAGATCAAGGACTGGCCAGGGGTACATTGGGAACTTAACGAACTGTGGGTCGTATTTTGATTCGGAAAGTCAGATTTCTGACTGTCAGAATCGTCATTTCCTGATTATAAGAGGGGTTTCCTGATTTCCGGTGATGGCATGGTGTTACTAATAGTTTGGCAATATTATGAAAATGTAGAAAAAATAGATTTAGGATTTTAGTTCGAATATCTCGGAGAGTTGGGGTTTTATTCTAGTGTAACAGTTTGCACATATTTATGGATTCTGGAGCCAGAAATGCGCTTGTAGTTATAAATTTGCTAGGTATGAACTCAAAAAGAGTTACCGCCTTTCCATTTTTAACATATTGTGGTGGAATACCTTAGTTCAATATTCTTCCTCCGAAATAATTGAAGTTACAGAATCCAGTTGTTTGGACCCGATTCCTCCGCATTATCAATATGCGAAAATCCCGAAAAATTACGTCTTCTCATTTCCTGATAGATTCTAAATGTATCAGAATCCTTTGATACTCCAATCCTTCAAGAAATTCAGATCGCAAAGTCTTAACATTCAATCTCAATCTTATCCATCTTAGGTACATCAACTCCAGTGTAGTTCACTCTTTCTACCGGCAGTTTCGCTGTCGAGTGGAGATTCAGAAGACGTCACTTCTTCAGAATTCCATCTTCTCTTCAGAATACATAAATAAATCAAGACCCCAACCATATTTGTGTCTGTCTGTACGTGTGTGACCCTTTTTGGAAATTTATTGTTTTGTCTTATTTGACTGTTTTTCGGTGTTACCACTGATAGCCTGAAGTTCATCCGATGGTCGATGTAGTAGTTAAGGTTTTAAGTCACAAAGTCAAAAATGGTCTAAAAGGATTTCTAGGCCACGGTCTAGAAGTTTCCCTGACCATCAAAGCATCACTCTCCTTGTGACACATTGGCTTAGAAGACGTGAAGTTCCATGTTGATCATCGTTTTCTTTTCTGTTTTCTCTTTGTTGTCCATTCGGTTCAGGTGAAACCATCGGGTCCTCTCTCGTTTCTGAATCCGTCTTACCCTGGTGTCCGCTAAGAAAACGAAAACTGGAAATGAAATATGACCAGCATTCTATTTTCGATTTCGATCATGGCCGAAAATCTTTAACCGATTATGGAAGATGGAGCCGCGCCCAAAGAAGTCTTCAGAATTTAGACTTCGAAATTTCAGAAGACGTGCAAAAGGGTGGGTGAAGTTGGAGAAGAGGAATGATATCATATTTGAAGAAGTGAAGCTTTTACTTTCGTGAAAGTTTTTACACTTTGACTTCGAAATGTGTAATCCGAAACTGCCCTATGGTCTCCGGGAAGCTACTGTAGGTTCTCCAATTCTTGAGAGATTCACGTGAATCCGATGGTTTCTTTTGAATCTAGATGTATGAATATGATCTCTTAATTCTCTGATCTGTTTTTGTTTGTGTTGGCTCTTCATATTGCTCTATGATATTCAAGTCAACTGTCCACTTTTTTTCCGGAAAAGTGAGACTTTATTTTTGTCATTGGTATTTCAAATTAGGCAAATTTGATCTTCAGAAGTCACCAGTGTCTTTTGAGACACCAAGGAGTACTGTACTTCTGTTGGCACATGGACAGACAACTAACAAATAAGAAGATGGGAATAGAAGGAAAGATATGGGGGTCCAAAACTGGATCCTTCCACTCCTTCTTCTCTAGATGCACGTCTTCTTCTCCTTCATCACTTCTTTTTCTCTTCTTATCAGTTTTTACTTTTGGGTGCGCGACGTACCCCCGATGCATACATATAACTGTCTTCTACGCGTGGGGTCACATTGATAAGGGAGAAAGCAGAAATGCGGAAAAGAAGAAGACGGCGTGGATAGTAAAAATGATTAGGGGGCTATTATCAGTGACGACTTCAAGGTGAGATGACGTGGAAATTGAACCAAAGTTATCGAGAAAAAAGAGAAGAAAATGGGATTGGAACGAATCAGTAATCAAGCAGATCAAAAACACTTTTCTGCAGAAGATACGAAAATTGAGATGGGGAATGTTTTGTTGGAAGTTTCATGTTTGTGTGGTTGTTGTAACTTAAAGGAGAGAATGAAATAATATTTGAAAACAGTTATTTTTGGAATGAAAAAACTTTTGAGGAAAGAAGATTTTGTGTTGCATCAATCATCACCACTAATATCAGTATCAAGTTGAGGAATAAAGTGCGGAGAGTCTTGGGGAAGAGACAAGTAGTAATGAAGACGTAAAACAGAATGAGAAGGTCTTAAGATAAAAATATTTTAATTTGGTGGAATCTGGAATATTCTGGAACTGCAACTACTGCTTTTTGCAGGCCAATTGTTCTATTTTTGTGAGTAAGGTTAAAAAACCAATTTAAAACACATGGCGTCAAATCGAACGGACGAAACCAGAAATTACTGATACATGGATTCAAAATGCATACACCCGCTCCGAAAAACTCCAAACGAGATACTCCTAGTAACCTCGTTTTTCAAGATACCGTATATTCTATAATAGTAGGGCATGCCCTTCTATTCTTCAACCCCCGTCAAAATAAGATCACCAAATTTGGAAAAGTTGATGTAAATGAGCTTTTAGAAGCGATATGCGAGTAGGTTGTGAATTTCTGAAACGGTTTGGAATCTCGAACTTTTCTGAAATTCTGTGTTTCTGACGTTGAGATTTTGAGATTCCGAAATGGTCACATTTTTGCGAAATCTGGATCTTCACCTTTAGCAAGACCATTTCTGACTCTTGAACTTTTGATTCTCTACTTTTAATAATCGCATCCAATTTCCTATACACCCTCATTTTCCATCAATCGTGCAAAACCTTACCGTACTTTTTTATATTCTCGAATCGTCTATTCTTGGCATGCATGACTTTCGAAAATTGTGTACTTTTTTGATAGGAGCTAATAAGGAGAGCGACACTCGTTGAAAACAAAAATGGACAGTAAGAAAGTACAGTAAGAAAACAGCCATTGCGTAAAATAGGGGTTTCCCAACAAGAGAAACGAAAACGAAAAGAATTGAAAAACTTTATTTCCTACACCTATGCCTATTGTCTGGGGAATCTTGGCTGATTGGAATGAAGGGAAGGAATATATCAATTTCAAATATGTTAATTATTTAACAATTATCTAGTAAAAAGGTTAAATTTAAGGCCGGAAAGTTTGGGATTTTTCAAACCAACTGTGTTCCAATGCCAAAAAACAAAGCAGGCACCGAGTTCACAAAGATTTCGAAACATTTCATTGTAAACCGATATCTGGGAATCGTAATTACGAACGCGCGAGCTAATACTGGTTGCCCGTAAATCACAATTCAATTTTTTGAAGCTCGGTCACGGCCGCCGGAGACCATTCGTGTCACTTTTGCTCAAAATTTTTGACTTGGATCCTCCTTTAAAGGTCGAAAACTCAAAGACCCAAAAATTCGCTGGAAATTTCAAAACTCATGAGACACCGAGATTCTTGAGAAATTCATCAATTTATCGGAGATAGGAATGCAGAAACTGCGGGGACGATCCTCCCAAACGATCGAACGTCAACTTTGAGTCTGGAAACGTCTTCTGCGACTGCAGAAGAAAAGACGTATACAGTCGCTCCAAACGTTCAGACGTCAACTATTGCTCCAAAAGTCAAAACATTGTCAGCGGCTCCGGATGTCAAAACTTCAACCATGAGTCGAATGACGTCGTCAGCAACTCTGGATCAGACGACATTCCCAGAATCTACATCTTCAACGTCAGCACCGTTCAAGATGACGTCTACAATTTCTACGCTTCCGTACTGGGAGATTTCCTTTGATGTCCTTGATGTTCATTGTCATCTTCTTCTCTTTACTCTCTGTTGCCATCCTTGAAAATTACTATTACCGTATTCCTACCGAATTGTGAATGGAGACGAAAAGACACAGAAAGGGGAATAAACGGGTGCTCACTCATCGCCGAAGCGACTTCACCAAACCATCATTATGAGACTGATGGTCCAGGTTGCGTTGAATAATGTACACTGCGTAAAGAAACGGAAAAAGAGAGAACGGAAACGGAAAAGTACGGTAAGAGAGACAGAACGGAAACGAAACGGTACGGTAAGAGAGAGAACGGAAACGGAAAAGTACGGTAAGAGAGAGAACGGAAACGGAAAAGTACGGTAAGAGAGAGAACGGAAACGGAAAAGTACGGTAAGAGAGACAGAACGGAAACGGAAAAGTACGGTAAGAGAGAGAACGGAAACGGAAAAGTACGGTAAGAGAGAGAGAACGGAAACGGAAAAGTACGGTAAGAGAGAGAGAACGGAAACGGAAAAGTACGGTAAGAGAGAGAACGGAAACGGAAAAGTACGGTAAGAGAGACAGAACGGAAACGGAAAAGTACGGTAAGAGAGAGAACGGAAACGGAAAAGTACGGTAAGAGAGACAGAACGGAAACGGAAAAGTACGGTAAGAGAGACAGAACGGAAACGGAAAAGTACGGTAACAGAGACAGAACGGAAACGGAAAAGTACGGTAAGAGAGAGAACGGAAACGGAAAAGTACGGTAAGAGAGACAGAACGGAAACGGAAAAGTACGGTAAGAGAGAGAACGGAAACGGAAAAGTACGGTAAGAGAGACAGAACGGAAACGGAAAAGTACGGTAAGAGAGAGAACGGAAACGGAAAAGTACGGTAAGAGAGAGAACGGAAACGGAAAAGTACGGTAAGAGAGAGAACGGAAACGGAAAAGTACGGTAAGAGAGACAGAACGGAAACGGAAAAGTACGGTAAGAGAGAGAACGGAAACGGAAAAGTACGGTAAGAGAGAGAGAACGGAAACGGAAAAGTACGGTAAGAGAGAGAGAACGGAAACGGAAAAGTACGGTAAGAGAGAGAACGGAAACGGAAAAGTACGGTAAGAGAGACAGAACGGAAACGGAAAAGTACGGTAAGAGAGAGAACGGAAACGGAAAAGTACGGTAAGAGAGACAGAACGGAAACGGAAAAGTACGGTAAGAGAGACAGAACGGAAACGGAAAAGTACGGTAACAGAGACAGAACGGAAACGGAAAAGTACGGTAAGAGAGAGAACGGAAACGGAAAAGTACGGTAAGAGAGACAGAACGGAAACGGAAAAGTACGGTAAGAGAGAGAACGGAAACGGAAAAGTACGGTAAGAGAGACAGAACGGAAACGGAAAAGTACGGTAAGAGAGAGAACGGAAACGGAAAAGTACGGTAAGAGAGAGAACGGAAACGGAAAAGTACGGTAAGAGAGACAGAACGGAAACGGAAAAGTACGGTAAGAGAGAGAACGGAAACGGAAAAGTACGGTAAGAGAGAGAACGGAAACGGAAAAGTACGGTAAGAGAGAGAACGGAAACGGTAAAGTACGGTAAGAGAGAGAACGGAAACGGCAAAGTACGGTAAGAGAGACAGAACGGAAACGGAAAAATACGGTAAGAGAGAGAACGGAAACGGAAAAGTACGGTAAGAGAGAGAACGGAAACGGAAAAGTACGGTAAGAGAGACAGAACGGAAACGGAAAAGTACGGTAAGAGAGAGAACGGAAACGGAAAAGTACGGTAAGAGAGAGAACGGAAACGGAAAAGTACGGTAAGAGAGAGAACGGAAACGGAAAAGTACGGTAAGAGAGAGAACGGAAACGGAAAAGTACGGTAAGAGAGACAGAACGGAAACGGAAAAGTACGGTAAGAGAGACAGAACGGAAACGGAAAAGTACGGTAAGAGAGACAGAACGGAAACGGAAAAGTACGGTAAGAGAGAGAACGGAAACGGAAAAGTACGGTAAGAGAGAGAACGGAAACGGAAAAGTACGGTAAGAGAGAGAACGGAAACGGAAAAGTACGGTAAGAGAGAGAACGGAAACGGAAAAGTACGGTAAGAGAGACAGAACGGAAACGGAAAAGTACGGTAAGAGAGACAGAACGGAAACGGAAAAGTACGGTAAGAGAGAGAACGGAAACGGAAAAGTACGGTAAGAGAGACAGAACGGAAACGGAAAAGTACGGTAAGAGAGAGAACGGAAACGGAAAAGTACGGTAAGAGAGAGAACGGAAACGGAAAAGTACGGTAAGAGAGAGAACGGAAACGGTAAAGTACGGTAAGAGAGAGAACGGAAACGGAAAAGTACGGTAAGAGAGAGAACGGAAACGGTAAAGTACGGTAAGAGAGAGAGAACGGAAACGGCAAAGTACGGTAAGAGAGACAGAACGGAAACGGAAAAGTACGGTAAGAGAGAGAACGGAAACGGAAAAGTACGGTAAGAGAGAGAACGGAAACGGTAAAGTACGGTAAGAGAGACAGAACGGAAACGGAAAAGTACGGTAAGAGAGACAGAACGGAAACGGAAAAGTACGGTAAGAGAGAGAACGGAAACGGTAAAGTACGGTAAGAGAGACAGAACGGAAACGGAAAAGTACGGTAAGAGAGACAGAACGGAAACGGAAAAGTACGGTAAGAGAGAGAACGGAAACGGAAAAGTACGGTAAGAGAGAGAACGGAAACGGAAAAGTACGGTAAGAGAGAGAACGGAAACGGAAAAGTACGGTAAGAGAGACAGAACGGAAACGGAAAAGTACGGTAAGAGAGACAGAACGGAAACGGAAAAGTACGGTAAGAGAGACAGAACGGAAACGGAAAAGTACGGTAAGAGAGAGAACGGAAACGGAAAAGTACGGTAAGAGAGACAGAACGGAAACGGAAAAGTACGGTAAGAGAGACAGAACGGAAACGGAAAAGTACGGTAAGAGAGACAGAACGGAAACGGAAAAGTACGGTAAGAGAGAGAACGGAAACGGAAAAGTACGGTAAGAGAGAGAACGGAAACGGAAAAGTACGGTAAGAGAGACAGAACGGAAACGGAAAAGTACGGTAAGAGAGACAGAACGGAAACGGAAAAGTACGGTAAGAGAGACAGAACGGAAACGGAAAAGTACGGTAAGAGAGAGAACGGAAACGGAAAAGTACGGTAAGAGAGAGAACGGAAACGGAAAAGTACGGTAAGAGAGACAGAACGGAAACGGAAAAGTACGGTAAGAGAGACAGAACGGAAACGGAAAAGTACGGTAAGAGAGACAGAACGGAAACGGAAAAGTACGGTAAGAGAGACAGAACGGAAACGGAAAAGTACGGTAAGAGAGAGAACGGAAACGGAAAAGTACGGTAAGAGAGAGAACGGAAACGGAAAAGTACGGTAAGAGAGAGAACGGAAACGGAAAAGTACGGTAAGAGAGAGAACGGAAACGGTAAAGTACGGTAAGAGAGAGAACGGAAACGGAAAAGTACGGTAAGAGAGAGAACGGAAACGGAAAAGTACGGTAAGAGAGAGAACGGAAACGGAAAAGTACGGTAAGAGAGAGAACGGAAACGGAAAAGTACGGTAAGAGAGAGAACGGAAACGGAAAAGTACGGTAAGAGAGAGAACGGAAACGGTAAAGTACGGTAAGAGAGACAGAACGGAAACGGAAAAGTACGGTAAGAGAGACAGAACGGAAACGGAAAAGTACGGTAAGAGAGACAGAACGGAAACGGAAAAGTACGGTAAGAGAGAGAACGGAAACGGAAAAGTACGGTAAGAGAGAGAACGGAAACGGAAAAGTACGGTAAGAGAGAGAACGGAAACGGTAAAGTACGGTAAGAGAGACAGAACGGAAACGGAAAAGTACGGTAAGAGAGACAGAACGGAAACGGAAAAGTACGGTAAGAGAGAGAACGGAAACGGAAAAGTACGGTAAGAGAGAGAACGGAAACGGAAAAGTACGGTAAGAGAGAGAACGGAAACGGTAAAGTACGGTAAGAGAGACAGAACGGAAACGGAAAAGTACGGTAAGAGAGACAGAACGGAAACGGAAAAGTACGGTAAGAGAGAGAACGGAAACGGAAAAGTACGGTAAGAGAGACAGAACGGAAACGGAAAAGTACGGTAAGAGAGAGAACGGAAACGGTAAAGTACGGTAAGAGACAGAACGGAAACGGAAAAGTACGGTAAGAGAGACAGAACGGAAACGGAAAAGTACGGTAAGAGAGAGAACGGAAACGGTAAAGTACGGTAAGAGAGACAGAACGGAAACGGAAAAGTACGGTAAGAGAGAGAACGGAAACGGAAAAGTACGGTAAGAGAGACAGAACGGAAACGGAAAAGTACGGTAAGAGAGACAGAACGGAAACGGTAAAGTACGGTAAGAGAGACAGAACGGAAACGGAAAAGTACGGTAAGAGAGAGAACGGAAACGGAAAAGTACGGTAAGAGAGAGAACGGAAACGGTAAAGTACGGTAAGAGAGAGAACGGAAACGGCAAAGTACGGTAAGAGAGACAGAACGGAAACGGAAAAGTACGGTAAGAGAGACAGAACGGAAACGGAAAAGTACGGTAAGAGAGAGAACGGAAACGGAAAAGTACGGTAAGAGAGAGAACGGAAACGGTAAAGTACGGTAAGAGAGACAGAACGGAAACGGAAAAGTACGGTAAGAGAGAGAACGGAAACGGAAAAGTACGGTAAGAGAGACAGAACGGAAACGGAAAAGTACGGTAAGAGAGAGAACGGAAACGGAAAAGTACGGTAAGAGAGAAAACGGAAACGGAAAAGTACGGTAAGAGAGACAGAACGGAAACGGAAAAGTACGGTAAGAGAGAGAACGGAAACGGAAAAGTACGGTAAGAGAGAGAGAGAGAGAGCGGAAACGAAACGGTACGGACGGGGGAATAAACGGGTGCTATCTTGACCAAACCATCATTATGAGACTGATGGTCCAGGTTGCGTTGAATAATGTACACTGCGAAAAGAAACGGAAAAAGAGAGAACGGAAACGGAAAAGTACGGTAAGAGCGAGAGAACGGAAACGAAACGGTACGGACGGGGGAATAAACGAAATAAATATTTTTTTGTACTGATAACCAATACCACGAGATCTACTAACGCCTGCGATTGGGAATTTCGACAGCTTTTATGTGTCTTCCCATAGACTTGAATACGTGCCAATAATCCAGAAAGGTCGCCAACAGCCTTTTGCTACCACGAAACCTATGCGAGCCTTTGAGCTTCAAACTCAATCCAAAACAACTTAAACCCAACCCACCAACCTGACTAAATTGCTGGCTCTCACACTTCTCGGCCCTCATCTCACTCGTGTCGACTTTGGACTTCCATCATCGACACGTCCAGCTCCCCACACCTCTCCATCCCGCTAGCGACCTCGTCATCACCCGACCATCTCGATCGGTCATCTCGATCGGCCATCCCCATCGGCCATCCCGATCCTTTGTTTTCTGAAAATAAAAGTTTTTGAAATTGGTGTTCATCCATAGGAAAATAGAGCATTTTTAATGAATTTGAAGCACCGGAAACATGGAGATTTTTAAAGGATGACTACGGTCACAAATGTTGATTGCTCTAAAATGCGTAAAAATGGGTGCTTGTCCCATTTTTCATGATGAAAATGCTCGAAAATTGGTCTAAAACCTTGAAAATGAGCTCTGAAATGCTCCAAATGGGGACTGTGACCGAGTTTTCCAAAAAAGGGTTCGTGGAAAGGGGGTTCCTGGACCCAAAATACTCGAAAAACGTACCTAAACCTCATCCACTCCGTTTGTCTCCACGGGCCACTGGTGTAGACAGTCCTTGTGGCGTGGTCGATACCCTGGAAAACAAGTATCACAAAATTCTAACGCGAGAGAAATTCAAAGAAGGAAAAAAAGCCATAAAAATCGAACTAGAAACGGTTATGAGTTGAAAACGAACGATAAAATTGAAAAAAAAAATCAATAAAAATTGAGTCAGCAATTCAGTACCAAAACAATGAGAGTGACATAGAGGTCGAGGGGAGGGCCGATTGTCGCGCCAAAAATCTATAGGGGTAGATCAAAAATTGGAAGGATGAAAATAAATGAGATAGTAGGTCTACACAGAAAAGGAGTATGTGTTGGACTCAAAATTTGATCTACCTTTCAGCGAGGTAACTATTGCCCCCACTGACATCTGGCCATAGCGTCCCTGTCCATATGTAACTAAAATATTCTGGAAAAAATATTCTGTAACTGGAATATTCTGGAACTCTAACTACTGTTTTTTGCAGGTCAATTGGTCTATTTTTGTGAGTTAGGTCAAGAAGCCAATTTGAAAACACTTGACGTCAAATCGAATGTCCGAAACCAGAAATTAATGATACGCGAACGCAAAAATGCATACATCGGCTCCGAAAAGCTCCAAACAAGATGCTCCTAAGAAGACACCGTATTTTGCAAGACACCGTATTTTTTCTAATATGTAGTCGGGCATGTCCTTTGCAAAATCTAGAATCGTGTTTTTGCTGGATCTTCACCTTCAGCAAGACCATTTCCGACTCTTGAACTTTTGATTCTCTCCTTTTCATAATCGCATCCAATTTCCTATACACCTAATTTTCCATGAATCGTGCAAAACCTCACCGTACTTTTTTTATATTCTCGAATCGTCTATTCTTGGCATGCATGACTTTCGAAAATTGTGTACTTTTTTGATAGGAGCTAATAATGAGAGCGTCACTCGTTGAAAACAAAAATGGACAATACAGTATGAAAACAGCCCTTGCGTAAAATAGGAGTTTCCCGACAAGAAAAAAGTGAACAAAAAGAATTCAAAAACTTTATTTTCTACACCTATGCCTATTGGCTGGGGAATCTTGTTTGATTGGAATGAAGGGAAGGAACATATCTATTCCAGAGTTTGGAGTTAATTCATGAAGAGAAATATCCACATAATACACACATTGCATCTGCACTACGAACTTCTCCATATCCATCAACCCTTCACCAGATGAATCCACTTCTGCTATCCCCATGACATCAGCTAAACTTTTCAAAATGTATCCAGTTGGATGACGAAGTTGTACAAAATTACGAGATTCGGGAATTCCGACTGTCTCTTCTTCTCAACAACATCGACTATGACGAATCCACTCCCGTATTGTTGATTGTTCCCTTGAGGATCGTTCAGCTTACATATTATCAGACATTTCCTGTTGATAAGCTCCTTGACATTAGAGTTCATTCCATGCGCATTGAATGGGAGAGAAGTTCCGAATCCGTTGTCGAAGAATTCGGGTTTCCTTCTGGTGAGGTGGAAGAAAGATTCCATAGGTAGACCAAATTCTATTCTTTCGTAAGCTTGGCCCGGGTTTTTGGATTCACACTTGAATCTGAAAAATGGAAAATTCTAGAACTAGAGAATCAAAAATGTATTCATCCAAATAAACAAAACATGAAAAATGGTTTTTCCATGTCCGTTTTGACATGGAAAAAACTGGAATAATTTCAGTACAAACAGACAAGTTAAAAACCCTTTCCCACACCCGAATGTAGATAATCTTGAATGTAGATAATCCAATTATGAAACAACTTGGTTAGTTTTTCAAAGGTAGAAAAAACGACAATTCAAAAATTCACTAAAACTTTCAAAAAATAAGCTAAAAACCCACTTTGCATACGCCTTCTCCAAAAGTGGATACCAAAAAGCGCCTTCGACTTCTTGAGCATACTGTAGAAATCCATCAGAATCCACTGGAAGCCTATCATCAATCTCTATTCTTTTCAATGTGCCATCGTTTTGGTAGAAGTTGAAGTGGAACTTTCCTGAAATTTCAACTTTTATAAAACGGTTCACACGCTCCTGAAAGAATAATATTTGCACTTTTCATTGACCTTAATTAATACTTTGTGTCAACATGCTACGAATCGTGAGAAGTTTTCAAAAAATTCACTCACCAGTGTAATTCTCCTTGAAACTTTGTTCTGGAACAACTTTATGAAAATTGGTCAGATCTTTGGTCAAACTTGAAACGGCAACAAGAAAAAATCCAGCATGTTTGCTCATCAATTCCTTCCTTCTCTCAAAATGTTGCTTCCAATCCTGATGGTAAGGGGAACATGGGATACCAAAAAACTTAGGGAGTTTAACCAGTTCGTGGGGTCTCTTGGAATTTCCTGTCATGGGGAATTCATGGTCTACATATAGATTCATAGTGAATTGTGTGTCACGAATTGGAAACAAAAACTGATAAGAGCATTTATAGTGGTTTGGAGTACGGGGAGCTTATCAGAATGGCTCGGAGAGCATCAGCTTGGTCAATTCGTTGTGGTGGTTTCGGAGGTCTTGTGCAAAACTTTGATCCATGGAATGGAAAAAGTGTGAGTCACTGGTGAGACATGATGAATGGAGCCGGAAAACGAGACAATGTTTATAGCGTGGAGTAGAAGAAAGTGCTTGGAAGAGTGCTGGAAACAGGAAGAAATGTATTTTGGAATCAAGATGATTGACAGTGAGTCAGAGGAAACGATTCGTCGAAGGGGGATGGAGTTTTGCAAGAGCTGGTAACATTTGTATGGAAAAATCAAAGAATTCTAATTTTCAGAAATACCGATCTGCATGCCGGACTGCTTTCATACAGTCTTCAAATCACGATTCACATTCAAAAGGACGAAATATCATCAAGATTTTCACGACATGTTGCAGAAGTCCTAATAGAAATTTCGATTTAGGCAGCGGGCTCAAATTCTACTTTGCAGAACCTTGGAACATCATGCTAGAAGTCCAAGATGTTAAGCAATGCCAAACATTCTCGACAATGCTCAATGCTTCTAGAATCTTAAACTGGCGGATTACTGAAGTGATCTCAACACTTCAAAATTCTTGAGACACTTAATTTGATTTTGAGGTCTTGTGACTCTGGGTCCAAACTTGAGATCGCACTATTGGAATATCAGAATCTGTTGAAAAAGAAAGAACCAGAAATCCGGAAATGACATATGCTTCTGAACTCATCTCCCATACAAAACCATAATCTCAAGTTCAAACTTCCAGATCCCTCCTCTTCCACCAAACCACACGATCCAAAGTGCACCATCTGGACCACTCCCACTCCTACTATTATCTAAACATCCTCTCCCATTTTCAATAACTTCCCATCACCTCCTCCCTCATTCTTCTTTACATACTGAACCCTAACTTGTATGCTTGTTTTTTCAAAAGCCATGTTTTTTTTCAACAAAATATTTGCCTACATAATAGAACGAGTTGTTGGTCAGTGCAAAAGGATCCGCATCGTCATTCATTTTTTCTCACTGCTTCATGTTTGATTACTGTCCGTCCGCGGAGAGGGGTAGAAAAAGAAGCAAAAGAAGGTGGCTAAGGAACCCAAATCAAACAAACAAATCATTTCTCGGGTACGGAAAAAAGTGAAGAAGAAGCAGTTTTGACACATTCTCGCCATGATAACCACGTGGCGGAGCTTGATTTGTTTTCACTAATGTTTTCAGCGCTTGAAAGCTTGAATTGGTGATAACCTGATTCTACAGTGGTACAATTTTATAACATTATTTTTGTGGAAGGATTACTGTTGGTACCTATGCTGCTGTAGACTCATGTTTGTATTTCAGAATTTTCTTTTATTATATTGGTGAACAGAGCTAACTTTCGGAATTTGTGCAAACTTTTCCCGAAGTCTCGTTTGATAGTCTTGAGGTAGACTGCCCCAACCGTTATTTTCATTTTTTGGAACTTCAAAAAACCCACAACTTTCAAACCATCAATCGTTCTATGCCCACAGTAAATTCTTTGTAACTCTTCTTCAAAAACTTCCATTCACTTTTTATGGAAATCGAGACATGAAGTAATCGTTGCAGGTCAACAAGATTAGTCCACTGCAACCCGAAATATTTTCTCTTTCTGTTCGTTCATCACTTTCTACTACCTGTTAACTTTCACACTTCGTGACCGATTTTTTGTTCGTTTTGAAGATTACGTTCATCTATTTTCATCGTTATCAAATGAATGTTCATGAATCTAAACCACATGTTTTGAATTCCTATTTTTTAGTGATAAAGTTATCAGAACTTACCTTGAGGATTCCCCAAAAGTAAAAAAGTTCCTTGTTGATCTATTCGAAAATAAACAAAACTTTGGATCAGCTACTGACGCCGACCTGGTATTTTGTTCAAAAAGAGAAGAGGATTAGCGGCCTTGGGATATCTTGATAAGGAGGAGATATGGTATGATTGGCTAGTGTTGTCACTTGTTCCAAAAATATATGATTCTGCCATCGACAAACTGGCAGTATAGGTTCCATAGCATGGCGTAGTTACCATTTGCACTTGAAAATTCGCTGAATTTCTCCAGTATACTCCAGTAGGATTCGGAAAACGACCCTATCAGATTGTAAGCTTAATGACAAGTTCACAATCAGACGGTTCAATTTCTATCTTTTTCGTTTTGTACTTGTGAAAATGTCTGTTTTTGAAAACGAAGTTGTCAGAATAGGTTTTTTTAATAACCAGAGAATGGTTCCTCCAGATAATTTTCGCCACTTTTTTACTGAAAATTGAAACCTGTGTTTATCAATTTAGGATATTATTTTGCACAATTGTGCTAGATTTTTCAAATTTACATATCTTCGATTTTTTAAATTTATGATTGTTCAAGAATCGAGCTCGAAATTTCGAGAATAGAAGTTGTTTAAGATTTTCGAGAAGTGAAATCAATTTCCTGAGATTTAATGGAGGCCGAAAAAAATGAAAAACTGTTGACTTTTTCCGAATTCGTGAATTTCAAGACCGCATAAACGAGTGTCTAATTCTGGTGTGCTAGCTCCTCCATCTCTGCTTTGCGGTGTGCTCTTTTCCTTTCCTTAAAGCCGATTTTCAGATCTCTGGTTTTAATTTTTCAGTTTTCTGTGAAACTTTCACAGAATATACATACAATAAAAATGTATGTCATTCTTTCTGGGTTACACTAGAAATGATGATATTCCAAGTTCAAAAAATCCACCTTTCCTGCATACAATTTATTCAAATTGTCCATCTTCTTTTCCTCTTTTCTACCTGAAACCTTTTGTCATCCCTGAAACCTTTGACAACCATTTATTCTCTCTTTCCCAAGTATTCTGTTTCTTCACATTCCTACCTGACAATATATCGTTTATCGTCGAAGAAGAACACATTCACCCTATTGTAATTGCACAATTGGCAACAGAAAAAGTTTTACTTGTTTTCTTTTTCCTTCAAATTCTTCTTGGTATTCTCGAAAATGGGCGGTACAAACAGTTTCAAATGCCATCTCGTTCAAATTGGCCACAATTTTCGTTTTCCTTTTCTCAGAATCGTCTTCAACTATTCGACTTTTCAGTCAGTTTGTCCTTCTAAAGTTACTATATTTTCTTTTTTTAGTAGACCAAAAAGGTCTTTTTTAGAAAGACAGAGATAACAGAAATAGATACTACGGTCAAAAATACCCTTCCTGTTCCTTTCCATTTCATTGTTATTCATTTTTTTCCCCTTGTTTTTCAGTTCCCTTTTCCTCTCTACATGGTTGGTTTTATCTGATTGTTACCTGTACGTGTACTCTACCAAAATGAAATTTGACTCATTCCGAAAATGCCTCCCAAATTGGGAAAATTCTAATTAAATTTGGTTCTGGTTCCTCTTCTCCTCCTCTTATTATCGGTTCGTCAAGTTCGAGGTCTCCCCGGGCAAAAAGTGAAAAAAGAGATAGGAATTTCCCAGTAATATAAAATAGTTTCCCTGAATATTCATGAATTTCGCTTTTTCACAGTAAACTTTCTGACTTCATAGTACAGTTCAGTTTCAATTCCTCCCCGACTTTTTAAACTTTTTTTTGGTTTTTTGTACAAAGAATTCTAAAAAAAACGCGTTTTTGGTTGTAAACGTTGAGCTATTGACTGAGGGGGTTAAAATGAGACATTGATGGTGGTGGTTGGTTGTTGTGTTCTTTGACGAACAGTTTTCTAGGTCATTACAGAACAAATATAGAAGAGAAGTAGGGGAAAAACGTTCTGAAACAGGTTACTTTTACTAGAATTTATATGAATTGATGACCAGAGGAAAAACGGAATGAGTATATTTGGAGTTTCAGAGTCCCAAAGTCTCCGTAACTCTGAATATCAAAATTTCCTTTTGGAGACCTCGGGAACATTCTTGAACTATCTAACAGAGTATCGCAAAATCAGAATCTTTGAAAACCCCAAAATTTCAATGTTGCATTAGTAGGAGCATAGAATCCTTGAAAACATCAAAACCTAGCAAAATCGGAAAATCTGTGAATCTGAGACTTCGAATCTTGGATCATCGGAATCTCAACGACTCAGCACTCTCCCGATATTCCAAATTTAGAAACTCACAATACTAAACAAAGGTTCTGTTCTTTCTAGAAAAGAAAACTGCACCAAAAGCACGCCAGCTAACTTGTGACTCATAATTATTCAAAAAGATCAAATCATTGGAAAAGTTGCGTTTCTTGTTTTTCTCGGAACCTATAAACTTCCTCTTTTTCTCTCTTTCTCTCTCGTCATAATCACTACAACAGCTTCTCCCTCTGCTTCTCCTCTATTTTCAACATCATCACCACCACAATCATCATGTATTCCCTCCCCGTAAACACGGTTTCCCTCCTCTCTCCAACAAATTCTCGACCCTCAATCCTAAACCTGTTTCCCTCTCTCACGAGAGGAGAGAACCCTTCTAAAAACCATATGTACTACCATCACCACCTCCACTACTCCGTGTGTAACCAACCAACAAAAAATTCGTCGTCGTGGCCTCTTCTGAATCTTGTTAGCGTCTCCTCCTCGTCTTCTTAACTTCTTCTCGTGTTTCCACATGTCCACCTCATCTTCAGTAATTTGTTGTTTCCTCGTGTGAACGAAATACACCGTTTATGGGTGCCACTCACCTTCAAAATGACCCCCGACCCGGGTCGCCGCCAGTTGACCATCATCAGCCAACGGTAAGAATGTCTGAAATTGATAAGAAAAAACCGGTTCGTTTTGCTTTCAGACATGGGGAGAAATGCTCAAAAAGTGGCCAAAGCAGACGTTTCTAATTGTGGGGAATGAGTTGTGTGAAAGGTTCAGTTTTTATGGAATGCGAGGTTTGTGGATTTTCGGGCATAACTGATTCTGAAGCAGTCAGATTTATTATCGGTCTTAAACAAATTTGAGAGCTAGCCGTTCGGCGAGCCGATATACTCTCGGTTGAAATCTGAGCGAGAGCCAGAGACGCAGTCAACGAAAGCGTCTTGTTTTCTGAGTGTCACGTCTCTCGGCTTCAACATTTTTTAGGTGGCCTTGAAGGCTGATGTTGCTATAGAATAGTCGGCAATTTCAAATTCTTCCAGACTCCAATGTTGTCTAATTCAACTATTATAATATTTTTCTTATCTGTCCCTTTTCAGCGGTCCTCACTCTCTACTTCTTCAACATTCTCGGATTTACCCAATCCTTCAGTACAGTACTTTTCCATGCTTTCACTGTGATCTGCTACACATCTCCACTTTTGGGTTCCATTCTTGCCGATGGTTATATTGGCAAATTTTGGTAATTTTTCAATTTCAAGGTGATTCTTCTAAGGCTTCAATACTTTCAGGACTATCTTCTTTGTTTCAATTTTCTACTCTTGCGGACAAATCTTGCTTGCATTTTCCTCGATTGCTCCCAGTGAAAGTTCTCATCATCCGTTAGCTTATAAAGCCGTCTTCTACTTCTGAATCCAAAATTTCAGATTCCTCGACCTCCTTGGTCTCTTAATCGTCGGTCTCGGTACGGGAGGTATCAAACCATGTGTCTCCGCATTCGGTGGAGACCAATTCCCTGCTCACTACACCAGAATGATCTCAATATTCTTCTCGATGTTTTATTTCTCCATCAATGCTGGATCTCTCATCTCAATGGCGCTGACTCCCTATATGAGGGGTAAGTTTTATCAAAAATCAGAAAACGACGGACATGTTGAGATTTATAGCAATGTCATGCTTTGGACACGATTCTTGTTATCCACTGGCGTTTGGAATTCCAGCGTTTCTCATGATCGTCGCTACATGTGAGTTGGAATGTTTAAAGTGTGCTCTATTGATAAATGATCTTATGTTCAATAGAGCAAACATGTAATTTTTTTTAAGTACAAAAAACATATTTTTAGTGGTATTCATGTCCGGAAGCTACTGGTACAAGAAGGTACCGCCAAAGGAGAATATTATCTTCCGAGTTATTGGGACTATTGTGGTGAGTAAGCATGACATCCAGTGAACTATCAGCACAGGATATTCGGACAAACCGACACAGGAAGCTTCATTTTTGTAGACTGCTCTCCGAAATAAACTTTCCTCGTCTTCCTCCCATCACCGATCTCATTGGCTCGAATACTCTTTAGATGGACACGACTGTGCAATGTCTCCAGAATGCAAAGCTCTTCATGGAAATTGTGCTCAACGAAGATACATCGGAGACGTCAAACAACTATTCCGTGTCATTGTGATGATGATTCCTGTTCCAATGTTCTGGGCTCTTTATGATCAGCAAGGATCCACTTGGGTGCTTCAGGCAATTGGAATGGATGCGAATGTGTTTGGATGGGAGATTCTTCCGGATCAAATGGGAGTGCTTAATGCTTTCCTTATATTGTTCTTCATCCCAATTTTCCAATCCCTTGTGTATCCGACGATTGAAAGATGTGGATTCCAGTTGACGTAAGCACCCAGATTGGGAATCCATCCGAATTTTTGAAAAATTCAGAATGCTCCGAAAAATGGCTTGTGGTGGTGTGCTGACAGCGCTGGCATTTTTCGTTTGTGGAATCGTTCAACTTTTCGTTAATGTGAGAGTAAGAAAACGCACAGTGATCAAATTAAGGAAATTCAGGGATCTCTACCATACCTTCCAGCTGAGAACGAGGCGCATTTGACTATCATCAACACGTTGCCGACTTGTGACTTCAAAGTGCAGATTGATGCGAGAGAACAGTTTGATTTGTTGAGGAAGACCGTGAGTTTTAGAAGGTCTAAGGCCGCTAGGTTCAGATAGTTCATTGGATGACTGTGATGTTCCCAAATACCTATGATCTTTCAGGGATTTAACCCAGAAGACCTTGTCACCAAACCCATCAGCTTCACCGGAAACTCTCAGTTCCAGCCAAATATAACGTTCACAAAGTAAGTTTCTGCGAACAGGTACACAGGCAGGCCCTTAAATTTTTCAGTGACGCCCCTAACTGCCCCAAATTCACCGCCCATCCCACATTCGTCGCTGGAAACTCCTATGTTCTATCTCTCTCTCCAAATGGCTGGACATACAACTCGGTGAAGCCACAGAAACCGAAAAGTGGAAATGGAGAATTTGGAATTGGGTAGGTCTCTCTGGTTTCGAATTTCCAGTTTACTGTAAGTTTTAAGAATAAATCTGATCGTTCCATGCGACAAAATCCCGAGTGGTTTGGAATGGGAACAGTGTAATGGAATCGATGGGTATTCTGGAAATATCGCTTTGTGCAAAGTGAATACGGATGAGATTCAGAGCTCCGAAAATATTTGCAAACCTGGCGAGAAAGGGTAAATCACCTAGTTTCCACAAATTTTAAAAATATTTTTATCAGAAAGTACTACGCTCTCACCAAATCCAACCGTTTGGAAATCCATGATTACGTAAAAGGAGATTCGAGTAACTACGGAAAGAGTTATGACGCAGTTGATGTGAGGCCAGGAATGTATAAGCTTTTTTATGCTGATGAGACTCAAAAGGTGAAGCATTACTAAAAATTGGCAAGTTAAAATAATTGAGAAACCTCTAGAAGTTCTACCCAATGGCGATCGACCCCCTGGAGCAGTCACATATGGGTGGGGTGTACTTGATGACTGTGTCGACGAAGTCCAATGGGGATACTGTGAGTTTCTTTGAAATGAATGACTAATTGAAAATTTCTGGTGACGAAAGTCGAATTCAGACGACACAGCGAAACCTTCCACCACAAAAATTTCCTTTCAGAACATCCTGGCCACCACGGAATCTCTTGTTTGTCACAACCGTGTCAGTATCCTCTGGCAGATCCCTCAATACGTCATAATCACAGCCGGAGAAGTGATGTTCAGTATAACGGGACTGGAATTCGCGTATTCTGAAGCCTCACCTCAACTGAAATCAGTTGTACAAGCCCTTTGGTTGTTCACTACAGCCGTTGGAGATCTCATTGTTGTTATCATTTTTATGTTGAATATTTTCTCGGATGTGGTGAGTTGCAGGGGATTCTGAAGCTTCATAGGACTCAAAACGGATACAAGAATATATCTTAATGACCTAAAATGCGCTCTATTGGAACAACGGTTTGGTGTTCCAGTAGGGCGCATTGACCAAGCCATGCACTCGGACCTCATAAAATTTCAGGCCGTCCAAATGTTCGTCTTCGGTGGAATCATGCTTGTCGTCATTTTTGTCTTCATCCTTCTCGCAGTGTTCTATTATGAATATGCTGATTACTCGAATGAAGGAAATGATGTTCTGACCGAAAAGATGATGGTCGATGATGAGCATACTCGCATTTGATTAAGCTTTTCTTAAATGATGTGCCTTTAATATAATGTATGTAACTTATTAGTCCTGTGCTCATAAGAGGGTTCAGAGTCGAACTTTGATTCTGAAGCCTCACCTTGATTGCGTGTACATAAAAATCGGAATAAATTAAGAATTGAAAATTGGAGTTTTGATCTGAATTGTTTGCAACAAATGAACATTCCCAATGGGCGAAAAGAAACGAAGAGCTTCCTATGGAGTGTTCCTCTCAGGGATGATGTTTAACAGAAAGGGGAAAAACTCGATCAAGAAAAAAACAAACTCGTCCAAGTAATGAGAGCTGTAATCTTAAAAGTCGAGAGTAAAACTGAGAAAAGCACTTGAGCATTTGAAAGAAATGAAAGATTTTGTGAAAGGAAGGAAAGATTCAACGCGCGATCGTACCGGAGTGTTGTTCGAAAGGGGGGGGGGGGTGTCTCAAATTTATAAAGGAGGGGGGGGGGGGGGGGGGGGGAGGTCTAGAATTTTTTTCTGACCACGAGAGACTGTGAGGAGAATTGCCACACAAAACATAGTGGACAGCGGAACCCGGTAGATGTCGGGCGCATCGTGAGGGGTACCTATATAATTTGCCTCACTCCAGAAGGCCAGTGTGAACTCCCGGCGAACCACGTCGTACTATCACCATAATCGGTCCCCGTGACCGATTGTGGCGGTAGTACGGTGGCGGCCACCGGTGGCCGCCACTGGCAAGCGAAGCGTCATGGAAGGTTAGCAACCCGAAGTGACGTGGATGCAGGCGTGTGGAGGGAAGGAACACCCGGAAGCGCGCCGAATCCGGGGATTTTTCTGAATGTGGGGGGCGGGTTTTGCAAAAATTTTTGCGGGGGACCCGGGGGACCCGGGTTGCCCGGGTCGCCCGGATCGCCGGGTCCGTCCGAATCGCTCGGATACCCCGGATAGCGCGGAGCTCAACACATAACATACAAAAATTTTTCATTCTCAATCCAACCACCAGCAACAGGAAGTCTTTGAAAATCCAAGGAACAATGGGTTCAATTCTAGATGGTTCTTGCGTAGATGGTTCTTGCGACGAATTTGTGATTTCAATGAAATTGTGATAGGTTGTCTACAAAATTATATGCTTTTCGATCATTCAGATTCCCGTTAAGTTTCAGACAGCTGATTCAACTCCAAAAATACAAAAAGACAATCGGTTTCATGCTGGTCTCTTCTTCCTCTTCCCCCGTTTTTCCATGACTCACAACAGAAGTTTTCAGGTTTTCTTTTGTTCATGATCATTCTGTATTCTGGAAAATTGTTACATATAATGATCCGATTGACAAAACGGTTTCAGCAGATGATGTAATCGGCGCCCACCGCCGGAGCCACCTCTTTCTCTCTTTTCCCTCGAAAATTTCTCACTTTTCCGTTTGACGTTGAACTTTTTCCCCAATTTCTTCTCTCTTTTCTCGTTTTCTCAATCACAACCCCTCTCGAATGACCATTTGACCACCACTTACTACCAACTCTTCTCACCTCTCAAAAGAGTTTTTCAAGTGTCTCTTGACACTGTTGATAAGGAAATGGTGATGGAGAAAGAACAATCATCACCAAAACGTGAAAATTCCCATTTCCTTCGAGTTTTCTGATTGACATATTTCACTTTTTCCCACATTTTTCAACGACGAAACCGACTTTCACTGCGGTGGTATCATGTGCTCTAATCCGTGCTGATAATAGTGGAATTTTGACAGGTTGTGTCGATTTTAATGAGAGGCAAGAAGAAAATGAAAAATAGTGCAAGTGATGTTAGAGCTGTAGAAGAATAGTTTGTGATGATTGGAAGAACGGATTGAACTTGAAAGAGGTTTCTGAAGAAAACTTTGACCCCAAGGGGGACTTTGATCTGTATTTTGAGAGCTGAATGATTCTGAGCTTTCTTTTTTCTAGTAAAAGACTGAATTCGGGCACAGTACCATTTGAAATTGTCTCTTTTTGAAAAGTGTTTTATTTTTCCAGAAATAGCCACCGTTATCCATTTGACCCCTGAAGGTCCATAGACCTTTGAATTTCAAAAATTCAACTGTGACAACACTTCTAAATTTCTAGTTTGTGATTATTATTACCCAAAATTTGAACTTTGAAACAAACATGCTTTTGGCGGAGACCAATTGTACTATTTGCTTATTTGTCAAGGAGTCCACATTGAATCATTTCCTAGTTTGAAGAATAGAACAGAAACAGTTCAATGTTTTAGAGCAACAGCTGACACAAAAGTCATTTCCGGTTTTCCAAAACAATGGTAAAAGGAAAAGGCTCTGTTATTCAACCTAGAATTTCTGAGGAGTCTGAAAAAGTTAATCATTTCTGGGAAGATTTTCGAACAGAAACACCAAGAATACATGTAAAAAATGCAGAGGCCTAACCAAGTGAAAGCTTGTTCAGAAACTATCTATTTTTGTGCACTTTCTCGATCAGGAAGTGACACCCACGTGCCAATAAAATGAAAAAGAACAGGTTGCCTGAAAAGTGTCAACTACATGTATACAAATAATAATTTATCAACTTTTGAAACTAAAGTTACACTAGAAATTTTGGTTAGCTTCTGGTAGTAACTGGTTCAACTTTTCCTATTTTTGTTTCCTTGTTACTTTGCAACTGTACTTTTTTACCTGAAAATCGGAGAACTAGGTTAAAAGAAAGGAAGAAATAAGAAACTCAAAGTTTCTGATTTTTCGGATACTGGATCATATTGAAAACTGTAGTCAAGCCTCGCTATCTCTTCAGTGATCCTTGAAAATCATCAAAAAATCTCATTATAATCCTGATTTCCACATTAAAACGTAGTACACTTTACTTATTGACCTACCCGTTCTGCGCGAAGATTATGTAAAGATGAGCAAACATGAACTTTCCGTGCATGATCGAAATTGAAGAGAGAATTTTCCGACTTCCGAGTTTTGATACAAGATTCCTATTACAAGTGAAAGCGCAAACATAGTCTGTTATGATTCTGCTTACCTAAATGGTACGGTTTTTTGATTTTGCATAGTTACGATAACCAAATGAACTAGAAACTAGTTTTTCACTGGATGTTGTTGTTCGTGATATTTCGTTCCCGAAGGATTGTTCGGAAATTTACAATAACAGAACAGTGAACTCTAAAAATTTTTCTTATCAGAAAGTTTATAAGTCTGCTCTACTGATGAAAAAGAAGTAAACAAGTTTTGACTGTTTGAACAATTCTATTACGCTAGCTTTAAATTTTGGTAAGAAGATGAGTTTTTTGAAGCAAGAACATTTTCGATAAAATATTGAAGCTCTTTGTCTGGAGACCAAGATTAACGTTGAGAATCTATCATAAGAACTCCAATTATGTTTACCTGTTGCTTCTAGGATAAAGATACCATGAAGTTTGTTGTTTCTGCTGAAAATAGACTTTTCACGAAAACTATTATAGATCTCCCTCTCAAAAGCAGGTATAAAAATTTGAGTTGTTTATATTATTTACTTGTGGTTTTTTACATCAAAATCGTCATTTCCTGTAGAAAAAGCATCAGACCATACTTATAATTTTAAGTCAATACATAGCTCTTTTGATATCAAAATGTCACATCGTAAAGCATACATTGACTATCAATGACAATACTCATAAGTTTCTAATTCTGATGAAACTTTTTTTCGGCCAAATTTTATTTGTCTGGAGCCGAATATTCGGAAAAACTCCCACTCGATTAGTGTGATCTAGACGTCATAGTTTTTCTTTCAAAGCCCGTAAAGTTAAAAACTACTTATGCTCTCCCTGAAGATTCAGAATTCAAATAGACAATTCTTAATAATCAGGAGACCAGAACGTCTTTTATCCCCTGAAACTGTAACATTCAAACATGTTCCGGCCCGAAAAATCTCGTAAAAAATGTATTCCTTTTCCTCTTAATTTCATTCACTTTTTTGCAAAGGTGTCCAAATCTGAAACTGCTTCATTTCGTGTCGACAGGAATCTCTCTCTCCCCTTGTCCACCCTTCTTTTACCCTTATCTCTCAAAATCTCCAGATGCCAATCGTCTATTCAGAAGTGACGGGGGAGAAGCCTCTTCAGAATGTTCTCTCTGTCATTTTGCCCTCTTCGGATCGTAAACATAATGAAGGAAATCGATAAGAACACTGTCTTTTGTGCTCGTCTTGTCTCCCTGATAACCTTTTTCTGTTTTGGAGAGAGAAAAAGAGCCACGTCTTCTTATCTTTCTATCATCAGTGTCATAAGACAACATTCCATTTTTCGTGGCAAAACTTCTAGGGATTAAAAATAGGGACATAGAGCATAAAAAAGGGCTGCTCCTTGAAATCTCTATGACTAGACTGTTTACATCTAGTCATCTTAGCCTTCTTGATTTCACAGTGGATCAAAAAGGTGCGGTCATTTTTATGTTCATATTCCACCCGGGATTCCTTTATTGTCCATTTTCACTTCGAATTGTCACTTTCTCTCCTCTAACCGTAATAATTCAAAGATTTGTATACATACACTATATAATACTTTTTCTCCCTCTCCGTATCAATAATCGGTTCCAATAATATGCTCTCTTTTTTCTTTGCGTTTCTTCTCCCTCTCTCACTCTCTCTCTTATCATCAAAATCAGATCTTTTCGAATTTTAAGAAAGAGAGGGAAGATGGCTGATAATGATTGTGATTCCATTTTGAATCTTGTCCCTTCTTTTCTTGCTTTTGTTGGTTGAAAAAAAAACTTTGTTCCGGGAGAAAGAGAGAATGGAGCCAAAAACCAAAGAAAAAAATTATCAGTTGTAGAATTCCTTAAATAAGGAGCCAAAGAGTTCTGCTCTTTCAGTTTTATCATTAATTTGCGGTCTGAATTCATTCGGCATGAAAATTTTTGACATTTTTCATTCTTGACGAAAATTGGCCTGGCCATGAAATTTTAGACAAAGTTTTTCTAAAAACTGTTCCTCAAAACTCCACACTTTCCTTCCAAATTTTTTCTTCTTTTTCCTGAATGTTACCATCTGGAACAGTGACGAAAAACCAAACATTGTCTATGTGTCATATTATTTTTCCGTCTGTCAGATTTTCAAAATAAAGGTCAAAACTTTCCATGGCAAACCAGATTTTTCGGATTTCAATTGGTCTCTTTTTCTCTATTCAGGTGTCCGCTCGACTTCGATTATTTGGCGCGGATTTTTAGTTTTACTTCCATTTTACATGTGTCAATTTTTTATACGGTTCAATAATTCGGGAAAATTGGAAGAGAGTTCATTTTTCCTACACTGAAGGATTATCGTTTAGCATCAAAAATGATCTGAGTTCGACGAGGGGGGCCCTCGTCCTTTGCCAATCCGTTCGCAGCCCGGATTCGAACGGATTTATCAGACAAAAATTCCAATATTAAGACAACTCAGCGCCCGCCCTTCAACATTCTACTGAATATTAGCGATTTCATTCGAAATCATCTGCTTTTCTAACTATGACCTAGAAACCGCAGGTCTCTCATTCTAGTCCCCGAACTCTCGCTATACATATTCCAAATTTTACCCTCCGAATTTTTACTGATATGAATGTTTTACGACCTGACTATAAACTGCACTTTTATTCCCTCGTTCTTACCCGACTCTTCGAAATCGAAATTTGTTAGAGTTTGGAGTTTCTTGTCACACTTCATGACATTGAACCCTTTTCTCTGTTATTTTTATCAGTAGGGGTAATGATAAGGATACGATGAGATGACGTTTGGGATCATTGGTTCAATGATGCCTCCTTGATTTGCTTTGATTCTTTTCGTTAAATAGACCAACATCTGAGACAATATCTACAGTAATTTCAAGGAAGCTAGAGTGTATTTTGAGGTGGATAGAGGTATATAAGTGGGTTGGTGAGGGTTCAGTGGTCCAGAACTTGCTGCAGCATAATCCTAGGATTCAAGATTTTGTAACTGAAGTTGCTTTACTATTAGATTCTAATAGGGGGTGTGATATCGAGAGTGCGAAATTTATGATCGTCGATGCGAAAACTTTGTATTTCTTCAATGGCGTTTTCTGTGAAAAATACTACAGATTCTAGTTGTTTGAGCTCAATTTTTCGAAACCTCTAAATTTCCTCGAATTCGTCATTCAGCTGGTTCACACTTTCCATTCTCCTTTTTCCTGCAAAACCACCCATAACCTTCAAAATTACTCTTTAGTCTGGTTGGTTTCTCTCATCATTGTAATAAAAAATATCCGTACATCTTCATCAAGACCCCATCATATGAATACAAAGAACAGTTATTTTCTTCTTTGTTTTCACACCTTTCCCCCTCTTCATTCTTGTTTCCCTTCCTCCTCCTTTGAGAACTTCTCGCTTTTCCTTTCGGCATGACATCAGAATCAAGATTTCCCCCTCCAACCCTATCCATGATGCTCTCAGTGCACACATAGGCTCGGCCGGTTCTTTCGATATGATATAAAACCAAACAAAAAGTGATTTGTGTTGTAGTACTTCAAAGTCATTATATTGCAGAAGAAGGAATATGCTGCTGCTACAGGGTTTTCTGGCGTTGTGTCTGTTGGCAGTGACAGCGTTTTTCGGATGCCTTCCGATATATGTGAGTATTTTGAATAAAAATATAGAAAATTCCTAAAGATTGAAAAAAGGTTTGGAAGGTTTCGGATTCTTTTGAACGTCTATGTTCAGTCGCTCATATCTTAAGAACGGTCAGAACCTTAAAGTTCGATTATGGGGTTCACGGAAGTCGGAAAGTACCGTGGTACCGATTTCCAGCAATTTGCATTGAGATTTTCTTAAACGAACTATCCTGTAATTTTCCCTTTTCTCAATTTTTAAAAAATTTCAGTTCCTACGAAAGTTGCTCAAAAAAGGAAAAGACCAATCCGAGATCTCGTACCTATCATACATCTCCTGTTTTTCGGGAGGCGTGTTTATGGCAACATGCTTCTTGGATGTCCTACCTCATGTTATGTGAGTTTATATCTGAAAAACTTTCAAGAATCATAACAAATTTAAATTTTCAGCGAGAACTACAAGAAAATGTTGGAGGAGTTTGATTTGAGTTTCACCATTGAGCTCTGGGCTCTGTTCGTTTGCGCCGGCTTTTTCCTTGTTTACTTGATCGAAATTGGAACTGGAAAGGTGAGTTTTTGGGAATATGAGTTGACTATTTTATGTTTTTAACAGACATCTGAAAAAATCAGATAATACAAAGAATTAAGACTGAGCTAACCAAATTTAGGTCTTCGGTACCGATAAACACGAGGAGGGAGAGGAAGAACACGGACATGGTGGCCATGGACACTCCCACGGACTTCCAACAATGAAACCCAAAAAACAGAAAACGGAAAACGGAGTCAGGTACGTTTTTTTCAATCTTACCTAACGTGTGTGGTGTCCTCTTCCCTTCTATCTATCAATACTTTCCTCTTTCCCCTGAAACTTGTCCCATGTCCTTTTGCCCCTACTAATTCTTTCTGCACGCCTACTCTATTTCTTCGCATGGTGTGTGATTTTCTTCAGACTTCTGGAGGAGAATGCACCCTCTAACAGTTTGACTGTACCCAACGGATTGGAACGACATCACAGGTTTGTTTTCTTGTAACCTAACTTTTTTGGTTTTCTGAAGCATGAGTTTCTGATATGGCACTTTTCTTTATTTTGGTTCTTCTAACAGTGTTTTCTATTTTGGACTAACATACACGGACACTTCTTATCTTTATAGCGTGCATTCATCCAACAGTTCAATTTCCAGCCACGGCGTTGAAGAAGCCATCCCATGGGTTGTCTCGGATGAGAAAAGTAATTTGTTCAAGTCTCTCACATTTGCTGTCGCTATGTCCTTCCATTCACTTCTGGAAGGATTTGCGTTGGGAGTTCAGGATGACAGCACGGCGATTTGGACTCTCTTCGCGTCACTACTTCTTCATAAGTGTATTGAGAGTTTCTCTGTGGGACTCCAGATCTCCAAGACTAATAGTAATAAGGTGAGTCTCACACATGTCGAAAACCAAATTCACTTTGTTGGGAAGTTCAACCAACCGATCGACCGAGCCGACGGTTGTCCGAAGAGCAGGACCCACCGGTCGGCCACCGATCGGTCGGTTGGCACACAGATCGCGGTCGGTCAAATTTCCCACCCGAAGAATAGCTAGAAAAAAATCTAGCTAACTCCACCTTACCTCAACCTTACTTTATTTCAGCTGAAAATCGTCGTGGCCACGATCCTTGTCTACTCGATCATGACTCCCCTCGGTGCCGTTCTTGGAACTGTCCTCCAAAACTACGGAGGCGCCTCTCTCACCAAACAGATGGCAATTGTCATTCTCGAAGGAATGGCTGCTGGAACATTCATCTATGTCACCTTCCTCGAAATCCTCGCTCCAGAGAAATTCAACAAGTTCAGTAATTGGAGACAATTCTTCGCAATTGCTTTCGGATTCATCGTCATTACTTTGCTCCAACTTGCCTTCGGCCATGAATCTCATGGACATGCCCATGGATCTGTAGTAGTGCCATCTGACGTTGTTCCCTCAGCTAGTATCCCCTTCATCTACTCCTCTCCATCCGTGTAATCATATTGATCTAGACTTTTTTGAACTCAAAAAACCGGTGATTCATTCCTCACGAGTCTGAACTCCCCTTCCTTTCCCAATGACTTTCTCACCCGTCTCACTTCAACTGCTATGGCTTTACTCTTTTTCTAAAAGTTTTCAATTTTAGATATTCCCTTCTTTTTATAGAGGATTCCACTATTTTCTATGTACTCTATTCCGATTCCATGTCACAATTCTGTATGTATATTGAATGCTCACTTCTTTCTTTTTTTTAGTTTTTTCCAACGATGTTTCTCATTCTCTTGTGATTCAGACCCAGACCCCCATTCACTTTTCATATGTACTGATAGATGTTTCGATTGATTCGAGAATAATTATTGCAGGTATGTACCTTTATGTTATTTAATAAAGTATGTATAGTTTTTGTTGTACTACAGAAGAACTCGAACGGAAGGAGAGACAAATAAATAGATGAAGTAAAAGGGATCAATGTATTGTCTGATTGTTGTTGACCGAACGTCGTCGTCGTCCACATCCACCCGAGTATCCACCGTAACCGCCACTGTAGCCTCCGCCGTAACCTCCACCATATCCACTGCTACATCCACCGCATCGAGGCACGTACTGGGGTACCATGCAGGGCTGGAATAGAGAATCAGAGAATTAAGATTTTGTGTTGAACCTCAAAAGCTTACCTGATACATAGTCACTGGAGGAGGACAAGAGCATGGCGGTGGAGGTGGAGCACATATGACTGGTGGAGGACATGGTGGGGGTGGAGGAGGCATGCATACTGGAGGAGGAGGTGGAGGCATGCAGGAGCATCCCATGGAGCAACCACCACAGGAGCTACCGCCGCCGCCGCCACAACCACAACCGCCACCGCCGCCGCCTGTAATATTGAGTTCAAGTTGAGAAAGATACAGTACCCCTGGACCCAGTGTACAGTACTGCACTCGTACAGTATCAGTATCAGGATGCGAACTTCGGCTGAAAAACGCCAGCTTTGGGGGTGCTGACATATTTCTTCTAAGACGTCTTCTAGAGATTTTGAGTTTTGGAAAGCTAGAGAAGCCAAAAATATGAAAGTTTCACTGAAAACGAGAAATTTCAGCATTGTGCCAATTTACGTCACACGCCATCTTTAGAAGACGTCGGACAAAATAGTTGTCGATTACAAAAATGGAGTTCTAGAGTTGCTGTATACACCAGAGAAATTTCAGATCAAACAGACAAGCTTGAACCTTCTTCCCAGACAAAGTCAATGTTTTGTTTTCAAAAAATTTGGTCAATTTTTAGCCAGAACCGAAGTTATCAGATCTGAAGACGTCCGAAGGATCTCTGAAGGATTTTGACCTCCTCTATTTGAAAAAAACGGTCTGAAGACGTCAAAAGAATACGGAAGGCTCTTAAAGAAAATGAATCTTAAGTATGCTTTAGATAGCCTAGATTCCTATTCGTCCTTGCTTCAACTTACGTTTAGCATAATGAATTCGGTATCTTCTATCAGAAACTATACCTATTTGATCTCGTTGCTGACGGTGTACCAGCTGTCATAGAAAAGTTCTACATGTCAAAAAATTGATGTTTGAAACCCTGAACCTCAGTAACCCAAAACATGCGAATATTCATTATTATTAAACTTGATGAATTTAGAACTCACCAAAACCGAACAGGAAAGAATCGACAAGAAATGGAGATGAGAAGAACAGAATGAGAATCAGAAGCATATTTGTCTACAAAAATGGGGAATGGATGAAACTCAAGGAGGAAGGAAGAATAAGAAACAAAACGGTTTAAGTATGGAAAAGGAGGGAGGGAGAGGAAGGGGGATTAGTAGAACGTCTCGGATCCGGTGTAGTTTCGGTGTGACAATTGCTTCTTTCGGATAGTATTAGCACAGTAGTAGCAGTGGTAGTAGCCTTCCTCTTATTCCAATTTACTCCCCGTTTTCAACTATTTCTTTTCTTCGTTTCGGGATGATTTCTCCATTAATCGTTTCGGAAAAGAAAAACGGAGAGAGTTTCATCCTGCCTCCTTGTTTTTTATTCGAAAGCTGCTAACGAGGATTTAGTTGGGATGGAGATCGAAGATGAGATGATGGGAGGTAGTAGAATTCAAAAGTACAGTATTCAGATTCAGACTACACGGAGAACTCCTCATTCGCTTTCACTTCCGCTCGGATTATTTCATTTCTCACCAGATCGTACTCGATGTCGAACGATCTTTTGACCATGGATCTGCAAAAAGTGAGCGTTTGGGATTTGGAGAATTCGTCAACTGGGGGATTCAGAAGGCAGAATTCGTCCAACTTCAAAAGCGGATTCTTAGAAATTGCTGATTCAGAAGTTTAGGAGAATTCTTAAGTTGATAAGAGTTGGTGAACCAAATTCATTAGTTTTGAATTAGGAATTGAAAATGGTTCCAAATTGGAACTAGTTCTAGAAGTGAGGCTTTTGTACCGGAACATTCTGTTTGTATGTCGGTTTGTCCTGAAGATGTTCAAAATCACTAAAACACCTTCTCTCAAAACATAAGACGGTATAGCTCTTCTAAGAATTTCAGAATACCTTAAGAACTTGCTTTTGAGACCTCAACATTTTTCGAATCCATCAAAAACTCTCAAAACAAGTTTCCTATTCTACTATGGCGTAATATGATTGGATTACTCTTATAATCTCTTACTTCTTCTTCACAATTTTCTCAATTTGTCGTTGCATATTCGAATCGCAAATGTAGACGAAAGCTCGCCAGACGACTGACAGCATGTACACTTCGAAGCAGATCATGAATAACTGGAATAATTGGAAATAAACGAATAATAAGACCAAAAAACTTACCAGAACTGTATTATGAAGAATTGGTTGGATCTCAACTGTGTTTTTTGAGTTCGCAGTATCCAAAAAGTCGACGAACAGATGCAGGATTAAGACAAAGATGAACAAGACGCATACGGTGAAATAGGGGATCAGGAAGATGTATCTGGAAATGGGCTGGCCTAGAAAACTTCAAATCAGGAAAACAGTCCCTCACCTCTTCAGACGGACTCCCGCTACCAATAGGACGTTTGTGATACAAACTGTGAGGAACGCGAATGTTGCAGCTGAAAGTACAAAGTCATAGATCATTTTTGATATTTTCAATCGTCGCTCGTAGCACGGTAGCTAATAAGAGCGGTCAACCAGTTTTGTCGTCTATAAGACCAAACTAGCTACCGTAATCCTCTCCCCTCCCCTTTTTGTTATCAATTTCCAATAACGACGAAGTAGAAGTAATACTCACAAAACACTCCCAATGGCGATTCGGTGTCCATGACTTGGAGAAAAAGGAAAGAAAATACGAGGATTGTTTTGATTATGGTCAGTACTACAAGTACTTCACGAATGTGCATTGTGCCGAAGAAGGCTCGGTATCGGATGTTTTCTTCCTGGAAAATGGAATTTTTTGGTTTCAGGAGGTGTGGTCATTCTGATTTTGGTCTAACTCTTTGGGTGCTTCCGTCCGTTCAAAACCATCTTATGCTTGATTGACTCCGAAATACAGAATCTTACACTTCATAGTTTCCTTTTTAGAATACTAAATCTTAGTGGAAATAGGTTAGAAACTCGGGTTTCCTTCAAAGTCTGATTCGTACTTTCCGCTTAGAGCTTTTCCATAAATGTAGGAGACAACAATCATCTTCTTTTTTGAAAAATTGCTGTCAGTCTCTTCAAGATTTTCATGACCCATAACATCCTTGTTCAATAATTTTGTTTCAAAACTATTACAATATCCTTCTAGCTATGTACATGACAATCGTCATTATCACAATATGTACTACCACCATTCTAACAAGAAAGCAAGAAAACAAACATCGAATTCCGCCGGATTCTCTCTTCTCTGATCGAACATACAACAACAACAATACGATTTGACATATGCCCTTGGCGAGATAGAGTCCCTTCTTTGAAGTGGTTCACAATCCGATAATTTTGACATCTTCTGGAAAAATGAGAATACATTTGGAAGAGGGAAGAGGTCACAAGTTCTCAGCGAAAAAAAGTTTTTTGATGACCACAGGTGATTTGGACAGAAAAAAAGAAGAGAGAAAAGGAGGTAGAAATTTGGGAGGTGGTTTTGTGTTAATTTGATGTGATTTGATTACCAGAAAAGTTGAAGAATATAAGTTTAAACGAGAAAAAAACTTGGAAACTTTGAATGATTTTTTGAATTGTTGAGCTTTTTTTTATCAGCAGTATTTTGAGATAAAGAATAAACTGATTTTAAAAAGTCGTATAGGATTGTAATTTATAACACGAGTGACCTTGAAAGTCAGAGAGCATAAGATGAAGGTCGCTGAAGAAGGCCTAGGAAAAACTGAAACATTTGGCTACCATCTTTAAAGTTAAAATAATTGATTTTCCGGTCATGCACTCTTCAGACTGATGTTCTTGACCATGTGATTGTGACTACAAATTTCAGAATAACCTTGAGAAAAGACCTGAAAATTGGATTTTTGGACAGAGGAAGTTCTAGAATTTGGGGTCATTAGGAGTACGGGATGGTTCGTGGGTTGGCAATGGTCAAAATCTAAAAAACAAGATATCCAGAGCCTGAAGGTTAGGCCAAGGAACCAATAAGCTTGTGAGCTAACTCAAGTCAGCTTGAATATGCTTTGAGTTGCTTTCTGAGCTGATTCTGGTTCAAACATCGTAGGGTTTCAGCAAAGACTTCAAATCAGGAATTCGAGATTCTGTGTTATACTGCTCTGGTGGGAATGGAGACCCGAAGGTATGCGAAACTCAAATTTGAAATGAGAATCAAGGGCATCAAATTCAAGAAACAGAAAATGACATTGACTAGAAACCTAATATTATGAAAAACACTTCATATCACTTTCAAGATCAACAATTTCCCACCTACAGAATCTGAAGATCTCACATTTAACCGAATAACATGCGAAAAATTCCGCGCCCTCGCGCAAACAGACACATATCAATCTTCATTTGATAATGGTGATAATGATAATGAAGGGGATAAAATCATATAAGCGAACTTTGGCCGAAAATCGGTTAGGGGGAAAATTCGGGGGAAGGAGATCATCAGACAAGTTGGAAACAAGTGGGAGGGGGATCACTGTAAGGTGTCATATCATCGAGGGACGGAGGAGGGATTCAGAAGACATAATATAGACGAAAAAAGGGAAAAATGGTGGATGATCTCATGATGATAAGGAGGGACAGGGGACGGAGGGGGATACGAGAATCAAGAAGCAAGTGATCAGAAATCGAAAAAAAAAGAAAGGGAACGAATTGGATGATCATTGGGACAGAGAGCGGTTAGAATAAGGGGAAGAAAAAGGAAGAAGACGTGAAAATGGAGAAGAAGAAATTGAGAAGAGAACTGATTTTTGACTACATAGACCATGATGTTAACTATTAGAACCCTTTTTGGGCTATTGAGAGTTTTAATTTTCATAGTCTTGTTGTTCCGGAAAAAGTGCGATCGTATTAGAATTAGGGGATGGGGACAGGTTAATTTTAGTACTTTTTGATGAGGGAGGATCTTTGGTAAACAGGAAGAGATAGTTTTTGGTCTTAAAATATAACGAAAAATAGAAAATTTGGGGAAACTAGTGCTAGAATGAAACAAATGGGCTTGGAAGTTCTAGACAGAGAATGGTCTAGAAAAACATGAAAAAATGTAGTCCAAGAAGTTTGGGAAATTTCAGAATTAGTTCATGGTTCAGAGAGGCTTAAAGCCCCAAACTTCGAAATGCAACAGTTAGGGGATGGAAACCTTGAGTATGAAATCCTTTTCAATATGGAAACTGAACGTTAGCACAAAGTGATTGAAAACAGCCGCAGTAACTTTTTTTCAAAACGAAGACCTACTTTTCCTCATTGTTCTCCTAGGCCAGCAAGATTTTTTTCAGAAATCTCTGACCAGCTGATTTCTTCCAATTCTTCTACCTATTCAACCAAAAACCTACCAAGAAAATTAACGAATTCTCCCCTTCCTCCAAATGTCCAAAACCAAATGGAAAATCGGTCTTATTTCTGTCCAAAATGGAACAAAGAAAGACGCCCCCATGTGACTACTGACCAGTGCGACAAGCTAATCAGAGGAGTGGTTCAAAGTTCTTACAAATGCAATGAAAGTGAGTTTAAATAGGAAATACGGTAAATTATGACCTTTGCACCTGGAGATAAAGAGAGGCGGGGCTTAGATCGTGTTCTCCAAGAATCAGCAGTTGTTACAGTACCCTGTGGTGATTGACCTCTATCTCTTTTTTCGTCTTCTCCATTTTTCATTTTTGATTGCAAAATAAAAGTTATTGATAATAAAGTTATTCGTCGGAAACCACTGAAATTTGTTCTTTTTCTTTGTTGTCCTCCTCATCATCATCTGATTGTCAGAATCGAGTTTCCTCGTCGTGACAATTCCGACGAGCCTCATCCAGGAATCCTGAAAAAGAGATGTGTGTTTTTGGGTCCAGTTTGTTCAGGAAAATACACATTTTTGTTTTCAAATATCTAAGTGCGGACCTAGGGAAGTTTTGGCGCAGATCTTATGTCTATATCAGGTTCAACGTAGTTCGAAAAATGACCCTCGGAAGACATCAAACTCAGGATTTTTTTAAATTTCCAATTTGAGACTGATCTCCTAAAAACTGTCAATCTATCCGTTTGATTTCCATTACACTTGACCCACTAGTAGCTGAGCTGAAGCTCTTCCTAGAATGTTCCAGAACTTTCTTCTCCGATTCCAAAAACACAAACTACAGAGTATTCGAAATTCCGCTCATCTCCTCCCACCCAACTGCTCCATTGCATAATTTGATTAGGTGGATTTCGCATGAAATTTATAAATAAACTATACAAATTTGTTACGTATGAAGACATGGAGCATCCGTAAATAAATTTAAAAAAAAAAAAACAAACCTCGTTTCATCTCGCGAATTACCGAACTCATGAACTTCTCCCATCCGATTATGACGACTGTACTCGAATTGGATGGAAATAGAGATGGAATACTTTTCAGATCAATTACACTACTTTCTGAGCTTCCGCCGTCGTTTGTCACGATTTCCACCGTCACTTTTTTGAATGTTAGCCAATTGTCAGCGCCGAAGTTTACACCTCTGGAATGACAAAAGATCAGAGAATGATGAGAAATACGATGACGGTTAAAGTAATTTTGTGTGCGGGCGGCGGTCAGCCGTTTTCTGCCCACCCGAGATGGAAGTCCTAGTTCTCGGAACTTTGACAATGGATATTAGATTAGGATTTCCATAAATTACTTTCCAACTTACAACCGTACTCGTGATTTACCTAAAATTTGAAACCCCTATCCCCTTGCTCACCTATAAAAATGAATCTGCCCGATCCTGTACGCCATCTGATGAATATTCCCGATCGGACAAAACCCGAGTGATGAAACCGCTGTATCCAAGAAATTCTGAATGCGATGTGACTGTAACATGAATTCTCTACAACTAAAGACGTCATCCTTCTTCTCGTCAACATGTATCCCGAAGTAGTCTTTGAACTGTGGCTTCCTCTCAATGAGAGCCTGAAGGATGTGCTTTCCGATTTCTCGTTCTTTGGCTCTGAAAAAAATTGTTTCGTAATATCAGTTGGTTTGAATGATCTTGTGATGGGGAAATTCATAGACATGTACATATGATGACCCCGGATGTCCGTGTCATTAGGAAGATACTTTCAGACAGAAGGAAAGGGCACGAGATTGGATATGTGTGCAACTTTGATCTTCATACGTAGTATGTAGGGAGACTAGTGTATAGACAATACCCCGATATTTTAAGTGATATTTTTTAGACATCCAGTTTTTTTAGATATTGTATGGACCAAAATTTCCATTTTCCAAGTGATTAAGTCAAGTACGTGCCTAGTTACTCATATGACTCAATAGGAAACTCATTTAAGGCTATGCTGATGTAATAATGATTAATCGTGTTTCAGATTTTGAAGCCCCCTTTATTCAGGTCTTTATCTCAACTATGACAGACTGGTCAAAAACATGTGTTCACTAATTTTTAGTACAATATTGTCAAGTACTACCAGCACGAGACGACTCCCAGGAGTCTAGTACATCCGGATTTGGTTCTTCTAATTTTTCCCAGAAAATTTCGGTGTGTGGTCTATCGACTTTACGTCGTAAACAACCACGCGCTAATCTACTACAACTAGAGTAGATAATTTGGGAGCAAAATGATTCTGGAACAACAGTTTTTGTAAGTTTTTCATATAGGAATTTCAAGACTCTAAAAGAAGGGCACGGAATATCCTAGACGACTGTGTTATTTGAATTATTTTAGCGGTTATGAAAATCTCTATTTTGAACACTAACAGACCGAATTCAATACCATGCAGGCAATCAATCGATTTCAAGTTTCAGCATAGAGACTCCATCTAAAAAAGCGTCGTCTGCCGATAGACCGTCGACCGAGATAGATGAGCGACCGATCCGGCTGACCGGTCGGCGCTTTCAAATCCATACTAACTCACTCGCCTCAATATCAAAACTTCAGATGCTACAATAACGATTCTTCAAACGTTTTACCTACCTCTTCCATGAATCTCTGACTGCTTGCATCTCATCACTGGACAATTCCATAGTCCTCTCCGAATTTCTTCCGAAACAGTTGAGCTTCATCTGGAGCACCAAAAATTATTAGATGAAATTCTTCGTAAAGAAAATGAAAATGAGGAGGAGAACGGAAAAAAGAAGAAGTGCAAAAGAGGGCGGAGCCTAAGCAGTAGCAATCGGAGTATTGCACCAGACCTAATTCGATGAGAGTGATTGGAGGAAAAATGAGAAGGGATGGGAGATTAGGAGGGAAAAGATGTTCGCAACTCGGGATGAGGGAGACATTGCAGAATGAAATCATGAAGGGAGAAAAAAGAAGAGGTTTAGTAAAAAAGAGCAAAGTGGAGACTGGAATTAATTAGAAAAAAAAAGAGAACGAATGAGTGTATTCTGATGGTTCGATGGGTTCAAAGAAGCAGTGGAAGTGCACGTACCTTTGGAAATTGGAAATAAGATTAAGAAGGCGTTGATGGAAGAATAAGGCATCTGGAATCAGTGTGACGGTTAGATGAGGGTCTTAGACAATTTCGAAATCTGGAATATCTGACACTGACCAGAATTTGATTCTTTAAATATATTCTGGTCTGAAAAATAGAATCGAAGCAATAATGAGATTTGTTTTTGCGCATAGGGAGGCTTAGCATATTTTTATTTCTTGGTTCTTCTGTACGTCAGAGAATTTCTCCCACTCTTCAAAATGTAAAATTATCTGTAATATAATTATCATCAAAATTGTACCAGTATTTTTGGAGATGAAGCGATACCTAGGATTTCGGTTCTGGAGTTTTAAAACTGTCTGAGAGTCGGATCTGAGAGATTCTGAGGTTCTGAGAGATTTTAGGGTTTGAATGTGAGATTCTGCAATTCTGGGGAATTTCAATGATTTTTTTAACTAGAAAAAGAATAACTCTAGAAAAATTCAAGACGAAGATTAGGAAATTTGGCGATTACAACCATATTCCACCACCTTCTTCAAATCCAAACAACTTACTCTATGAACTTGCAGATTTTCAGCACCAAAAATATCTCCTCCTACTTCATTAACGTTTACTCTTTCTAATCCTATTATCTCCGATCCACATTTTCAGCTTATTTAGTGATAAACAGAAAGAAAGTGCTTCATCTCCTCCTCTACGATCACCTTATCACAAGGCTCGAATCCAAAAATAAAACAAAAAATGAAGCCATATTGAAACATCAGGAAGCAAAAAAGATGAGAAGAAAATGTTGTGATTATCACGATGTCACTTCTACTTCTGCCCTCTAATGCCATTTTTATATATTTTCAGAATAATTTCTCAGGAATTCCGCATTGAATTAATGTGAGAGAAAAATCGGCGAAGGACTGGAAACATTGAGAAATGTTGTAGATTTGCAGATGGATGAAATTTCTGGTGTAATCGCATTTGAATTCTGGAGAGTGCTCTTGGAGAAAAGAAGAAGAATTTTAGTGGAAGAGATAAATCAGGAATGAATGGGAGGAAAAGAAGACGATGACGATGGGGGAAGGGAAGAAGTTGTTCATCCGAGACATGTCGAAATTTCCGGAACTCTTTTTTTGGGGAAGACGAGACGAGGAGATGGGTACATTTATCACAAAACGATTACATCACATGGGGTCTTGGAAGATCAAAGAGAAACAAAAAAGTTTAGAAATATAAGGAACTTCCGGGAGCAAGTTTTGTCTAGGGAAGACGGGTTCGAAAAAAAGACAATGATCTTTGCAAAGTTGAACTGACAATACAAGTTTCTAGTTTCGGGTTCATGAAGTCGAGGGCTCCAAAACTCCAAAGAATGTGAGAATTGTCAGAGACATCTCGGAATCTAAGGATAAGTTAGAAATTCAAGATCAAACATTCTAGGGTTCTCAGAATTGTGAAATCACTCAACTACATCACATATACATTCAGAATATTAGAATCTTCAAGATACTGAACTACATTCCCTGTTAAAAACCTGGCTAGAGTAAGTAGTGGCTTCCTCATTCTGGTTATCATTGCCGTTCCGCCCCCGAACTCCGCTTATTCATAGTCCCTAAATCCCGAAACAGTATCCCAAATTAAAAAGTGTTTTCCCCCGTTCCAAATTGTTGTCCCCTCTTCCGTATGTCCCCGACTGTATACAAGTAGTCATCCTCTTTTCTCTGTCCACCACTCCCATTCTTTCATCTCCTTTTCCCACTTCTTCCTTCTTTTCATTTGGTATTCCGGAGGAAATAAACCTCTCCGGGGGGTGTGACAGTCTCCCTCTCTCTTTGCTTCTCTGCGTCTCTCTCCCTCTCATTTCGGAATCATTGTTATATTAGTATGTCTGCGTCTCTCCATCTCACATGCTCTCTCACCTCAACCCAATGTCATTTTCCCTTTTTGAGTCTCTCCCTCTCTGTCTCTTTTTCCACGGTTCACCTGTGTGCTTGGCCTCTTGCCAAATATAAATACACAAATTGTAGGTGGGTGGTCTCTCTTGTATTGAAAAAAGTATCATATATTTATTTTGAAAAAACAGCCAAGCCTATTTTTGACTTGTGAAGAAGCCCTTCTTCTTCGGCTCTCATCTGAGTTTCCATAGCAACCTCATATTTAATTCCATTCTTGGACAGATTTTCCGTTTTTTGTTTCGGTGATGTTCATTTTCGACTCGTTTATTGTGTTTGGGGAAAAACGAAAATAGTGTAGTCTTACTTTAGTGCACAATATTTCAAAGTCTACGGTAACTCTAGATGAAAAAGGTGTAGGAAACACAAAGGAGAATTGACTTGTAAACACTTGAAAAAATGGCTGACTTTTTCGTGATTGTTTTTGAGACTGAGATTTTGAGATTGTGCAGTTTTGAAAGTCTGAGATATCGAGATTTACAAATTTTCGGACCCTGAGATTCTCAGGTTCCAAGTTTCCTCTTTGAGTTTTTTTTTAATTTCAGAACTTTTCTGCGGCTTTGAAATTTTTCTACTGGTTTTGGTCATTAAGATTTAGAAAAACACTACAGCATCCTAAAATGCCTTAACTTCCAAATTATGAATTCAGAATTTTTATTAACACAAGTTCCTAACATTTCGAAATCCCTCCAAATCCAATATTTCACATTTCGAAACTCCACTCCTATCCCTCTTCTCCAAAAATCCATCCCTCCCGTATTCCATCCCTCAAAACCATGATTCATTGTCTTCCTGTTCTTTTCTCTTTTTTTCTAAAATTTAGTACATCAAAAGAACATACAACATTGAAAAAAACACAGTCTATCTCTCTATTTGTCTCATCTCTCTAAACTTTTTTTGTTTGTCTTTGGACTCTCTTCCTCCAATTTTTTCATTGAAAAAACGTTTGCCACCTACAATTTTTTCAAAAATAAATGTCAGTATTGCCACTGAAACAAGAGAAGAGGACACAAACTTCGATTGCTCTTTCTTTCATTTCCTAGTTTGTGCTCTGTGAGCCGGAGAGCAACATGTAACAAAAAATGAGAGAAAGAATGTTGGAATTAGAATGCTCCGGAATCCATTATTTTCTGTGTCTGCCTCCTTTTTCGTATCCATTTCTCCCAACTTTTTTCTACTATTTTCTATGAATATGTGTCATTTTTCATCCTCCTCCAACTTGCGTCATTGGAACAGTCCGGTCAATTGAATACGTAAAACAATCACAATTCAATACAGTGTTCAATTTGAAACCAAAAACACCGACAACAAATAAAAATAGAAGAAGACTCAAGTGTGATTTTTTTATTGGTGGTTAGTCGACCGTTGAGAGAGAAAAAACCACAAGTTTTTTTGGAATTCAATCTGTCTATCTATCTTTTTTTGGTTCTGTTATTTTTCCAATTAGTTCCATTTTCCCATTTCTTTTGGTTCAGATGAGTCAGAGAATTGGGAATTGAATTCAATTCAAGCGGAATTTCAGCTCAGAATTGGTTCATTTTTCGAACAAAAATGATTGGTTTCCAAAGTTTTGTAATTAAGATCGCTCTATATACTGAAGGGTTCTGAACTTTGGAGTTACTGTAATTGGATTCCAATTTTTCGGAACCTGAACTAATTTCTGTAATTGATTCGCTTTTAATCTTCTCTTATTTCGTTTGTTTTAGAATTTTCCCTTTTTTAAAGGTTTCAAATTTCCAGGTTCCCCCGACCTCAAACATGAGTTATGCGGCCAATTTGACATGTAAAAGTGGAATTTTGATACCGGCATTGGAGACAACACCCAGAAATGCATTACTGTATTTGGCTGGACTTTTTTATTGTTTTTTGGGTGAGTTTTTGGATTTGAAAATGTTTAGATTTGAAGGTGATGGGATTACCAAATTCAAAAACTGTGTTATGGTATTTTAAAAACCAGCGATTCTAAAATTATAAAATTCTGAGAGTCTGCGACTCTGATATTTCTAATTCTGCGTTCCTGACATTCAATTCTGGCGCTCCACCGCCATCAGTGCGCTAAAATTACTGGCCTCACTTTCCGTTGGGGATCCAAAATCTTGCTTTCATTTGAATTGGAAATTGCTTGAAACATTTAAAAAAATGTGCCCGATTGGATCCTCAATGTCTAGCCCGTGCAAAATTTTAGCCCACTGATTGCGGTGGAACGCTAGTAAGACTTTGAGGTTTTGACGTTTTCTAAGGTTTTTGAGCATCTATCAACTGCTCCCACTCACTTTTAAAAAGTTTATTATGATTCATGTCTAATGATAAGAGTCAAGAAACTTGACCTCTCAATTTGAACTTTCACATGACTTCTCCCTATTTTCAGGCATCGCAATCGCCGCTGACATTTTCATGTGCTCAATTGAGCAAATCACGAGTGCAACTAGAAAAGTAAAACGAACAAAGAAAACTGGAAGACTTGTCTCTAAAGAAGAGGAAGAAGGGGATGAAGAGCAATTCGAATATGTTCGGATATGGAATCCCACAGTTGCGAATCTAACCCTAATGGCTCTTGGATCTTCAGCGCCAGAAATCTTGCTTTCAATTATTGAAATAGTTGGAAACGGATTCAAAGCGGGAGATCTTGGACCGGGTACTATTGTTGGATCAGCCGCATTCAATTTGTTTTGCATTTCTGCAATTTGTGTATTTGCCGTTGGACAGACAACGAAAAGAATCGAGTTGTATCGGGTTTTTATGGTAACTGCATTCTTCGGGACTTTCGCTTACATTTGGGTGTTTTTGGTAGGTTGAAAAGAACAAGAGTGTGACAATATTTATTGGAAATTTAGGTGTTGATTGTGATCACTCCAAACGTTGTGGACATCTGGGAAGCTGTTTTGACCCTTGTGTTCTTTGTTATTTTAGTTGTTGTTTCCTATTCTGTTGATGCTGAAATTTGGAAGAAAAAGAGAGCAACAGACCTTCATGAAGAACTCGAGTTGGCCCAGAAGGAGGGTGGAAATGACGATGAAAAACCAGAAAAATTGAGTGATGAGATCAAAAAATGGGCTAGCACATTCAGTCTAACTCATGAGGACACAAATGCAGTCGTTGTGGATTCTACTCCATCAGTGGATACTGTGAGAAGATGGACTCGAACTATTTCACAGACTTATCCATCACTATCAGAAGAGGATCAGGCCAAGCTTTTGGCTTATCGGGTTTCAAGGACTATGGTGAGTTGTGGAAATTTCGCAGATTTGAATTTTCGGAACCTTCCAGAGCCATGATCGTTTGTACTACCGTATTCGTGCAATTCGTCAGTTATCGTCTTCGTGGAGGAAGAGTGAAGAAGAGGATGTTCAGAAGATTGAGAATCAGGATAGTACGGATTCGGGGAATAGAAGTGAGTCCGAACTTTTGATTCGAATATATGGAGCATCGAAGATTTCAATTTTCGGAGCTTCAAGGATTAGGAGTTGCGGAAAGTCATACTTCCAGCCCCTCTGATTTTGGAAAAATATATATTCAGAGTTCAGAAGGTTTGAGGCACTGAAAGCTTTCCCGATTCTGAACCTTCGAACAATTTCACATCGTGATTTCTGAATTTCCAATATGTCTCTTTCTGAACCATAACCATTAAAAATTTTCTCAATATTTTTGTTTTCGAAATACGGATTTTCAGAAAAGACATTCGTTGAATTCTCCGCCCGCGTCTACCGCGTCGACTCTACCGACGAAACAGTATCCCTAAAGGCAAGTCCCCTTTAATTTCTTGATCCCTAATTTCTAGACAATATCCTCATTCGTGTTCCTTCTGATTACATCACAAACAAAAGGAATGAGGAGACAGGATTTAATGAAATCATAATCTGTTTTTGAAGTACTAGGATTAGCTCTTTTCTCGTGTTTCACAGAATGAAGGCAACGTGGTTCTCACCTGGCAAACATGGTAAATTAACGGATTAATCGGATTAAAAAAACAGAGATAGGATTAGTCTTAGGAAGAAGTAGAAAGATGAATGATTGATCAAGAAGAATGTTCCCTTTTTGCAGATTGTTCGGAAAGGAAATATGGATACAAAGTTTACTGTAAGCTATGCGACGGTGAATGGTTTGGCGAAGAAGGATTTGAATTTCTTGAACAAATCGGAGACACTGCAGTTCAATCCAGGAGAGCTTCATAAAACGGTACATTTTGGGGATACGGGGGTCTTCTAAACTTTGAAAACATCTTTCGAGATTGAGAGTATCCAGAACAATTCACCAAACATTTTCTAACTTTTAACTTTCAGATCTCCATCCAACTGATCAACGCTTCCAATTGGAGACCCAACGACGTCTTCTATGTTCATCTGAAAATTCAAGATGAAGACGAAGATGCAAAAATCCGCCTGGGTTCATGCAACGTGGCTAGAGTCAAAATGCCCGATGAGTCGGGAATGGTGTTGGGAGGACCCATTGTGGAATTTGTGAAGCCTAATTATGTAAGTTAGACAAATTGAAAAACAAACACTTTTTTATTTTAAATTTCAGGTCGTCAAAGAGAACGCTGGATTTGCCAGATCCTTCGTCACCAGAAGAGGTGGAAAACTGAAGGAAACTCTTACCGTCTATTATGAAACTGAAGATGTCACTGCTAAACAAGGCGAAGACTATACTTCTGTGAAAGATGGAGTTGTGGTTTTCGAAGGACAAGAATATGAAAAATATATCGATATCGAAATCATTGATGACAAGATGGATGAGAAGGATGAAGCATTTATTGTCGAATTGTTGAAGATTGGAGAAGGAGAAGCAACGATAGGAACTAGAAGGAAGACTACGATCACTATTATTTCTGACGACAATGTGTTGAAGAACATCACAAATGTCCACAAGCTGATGGGACACTACATGAGACAACTGAGACCTGGAAAGGCCACGTGGAAAGAACAGATTCTGAATGCAGTCTCTGTGAATGCCGGAGATTTGGCGAATGCTACCGTATCTGATTGTATTCTGCACGCACTTGCATTCCCATGGAAATTTGCTTTTGCCTTCTTGCCTCCACCGACTATTTTCTATGGGTATCCATGTTTCGTGGTCGCTCTTGTGGCGATTGGATTGGTGACAGCTGTTGTTGGAGATGTTGCTTCGATCTTTGGATGTATGGTTGGACTGAAAGATGCGGTTACAGCGATTACATTGGTGGCACTTGGAACAAGTTTGCCAGATACGTTCGCGTCGAAAATCGCAGCTGAAAGTGTGAGTTTAAATACACATTTGTCCGGATGCCCGCTTTTGGGATTTTGTCGTTCCAAACGATTTTTAGATTTCATGATCATATTTTGATCTTCAGACGACTCTAATATTTTTCAGGACGACACCGCCGACAACGCCGTCGGAAACGTAACCGGATCCAACTCTGTCAACGTCTTCTTAGGTCTCGGTCTGCCATGGGTCATCGCATCCCTCTACTGGGCATCGAAAGGACAAGAATTCCGAGTGGACGCTGGTGATTTAGGTTTCAGGTGAGCAGCTAGCCAGCAACATTTTCTACGCCTACACCGGCATCATGTCAATTTCCTGCCAAAATAATATTAGTGACGTTGTTTCTCAAGCACGTGGCGACTAGTTGTTGCAGAACAAAAGAAGAAGATAGATTGTTTGATGATGTGTCATCATGTGATACAATATCCATATTTTTGCAGCGTCACCGTTTTCATGATCTGCTCCGTACTTTTCTTGGTTGTCTTGGTGCTTCGAAGGAAATTGGCTCTGTTCGGACAGGGAGAACTTGGAGGTCCCTTCGGTCCAAAGACACTGTCTACTCTGTTCTTCGTGGGACTCTGGATCGCATACGTTGCACTGTCAATTTGGAACATGTACAGAACTGATAACAAGTGATATCATAACTTTTTAGATTCCAAGAAAACAAACTTCCTCTATTTAAAACATTGAGATTGAGTTAGAGCGTGTTTGCACTCTTTTAAAAACACTACAACATGATCTATTTATATCTATCCAGTTTAACTCTTTCAAATGTTTTACTGATTCAATTCTGACCTCACTGTGATATTGCATACTGCATAATACCAAGTATTTTTGTTACAAATATATGTCTTGAAAAAGCACAAAATAAACAGATTTGCTAGAACAATCTTTTTATCTGAGAACAGACATTGTTAGTTTTTTTTTAGTTTGCAGAACAGATAACAAAAACCACGTGTTATCCGGAGTTCTCTGGATGCTCCGGATGTATACGTTTTCCGGAGAATGTGAAGTAATTTCCGGAAAATCAAACGATAACATGATCTGCATGTTCCGCTGTTTTTTGGCTTTTTATTGTTCGCCAGGTCGCATTAATTTTTCAAATCCTGTCTTTCTCGGGAAACCCCTAAGAATCTTAAATTCTGAAAACTTGACTTCCTGACGTCGCCTTAAATCATTCTAAACAAATCAGGTCAAAAGATTCGAAAACATTGCAAATTGTCTCAATTTATTCTGAGACCTGCGTCATTGTCGCCGGTTGTTTTTTGAGTGCATTCTTCGGGCTCATTTCCGAATTCTACTACGTCGTCTAGTAAATTCAGAAACAAGATCATTGTTATCTCAATGAGGTTTCACCTGTTCTGAGGTAATCTTTTTTGGCGGAAATGTTGCCGACAAATTACATCTGTTTCTTTTTTCTGTCGTCTCGTAAACATTTAGAGTGATTGAGCAGAAATAAGGAAATAGAATACACTCTATCCTATCCAGAAATGATTTTGTGATCATTCAAAATGATTTTGGGTGGCTCTGGAAGAAGATGAAAATCAAGGATCAGGAGTTGGATCTGATTGAATTAACATGGTCAGAACATGGGAGGAGAAAGGTGTCTGAGTTGAGAACTTTATCGGATTTTAGATTTGGTCTCTGATTGAGATAGAGAAAGTTTGCACTGTTTCCCAGTTTTCAGTTTCGTGTCCGTCTGTATATCCAGAAATCCAGATGTCCGGATGTCCACATCTGCCCTAACGCAGTCCCAAGTAGATCAATTTTCATGAATTCTATACAGATCTATCTGGAATTTTATTAATCATATTTTGAGCTCCTTTAGTTCAACTCCACCTTTAAAAACATGGCCTAGATTTGCCCCAGGTCAACTGATTACTCAAAGTTATTGGTCATATGGGATCAAGGATTAATCTTGGAAAAAATAAGAAAGTTGAAAAGTGATGATAATCTAGTGTGTATGATATACAGGTGTCTGTTTGTCCGGATGTTCGAAGATCGAGATGTCGAGTTTACAGTGTGTTTGGATGTCAAGCTATCCTGATTTTTGTTGACTGAAAACCCCACATATTCAGAGCCACACAGTCATTCAAAGATCAAATCTGATGGATTTCTAAATATTAGCGAAAAAAATCTGGTTCAGTCGGGAAGGCTGAAATTCAATAAAATACACTGCGTTTTTTGACTTTCAGCTTTCCCGCTTCTTCCAGTCGCCGGAGTGCCGTGGAGCGCACTGAACGAATCCTTTTTGCTTGTCTGTCTGTTTGTTTGTCCTGATGTTCACATTCCCTGATTTCATCTACTTTCCTCCCAGAATCAAATGGCTCCTTTGTACCAATAACCTTCCCTGTCTCAAGTTTCAAAACTTAAAACTATTACAAATGTCCCTGGACTCAAATTTCTCTGTCCAATACTTTTTTCCAGTTTCAGACCTAACCCTCCGCTTTCTCCTTCCCCTTCCCCTCTCCGGTCATAAGCCTAGACTATAAATTCTTCAAAACTTCATTTTTATAGTCCCTGTTGTTGTCACTTCGCCTTGTGATCCCTCAAGTCTCGGTACTAAAATTTGCGATTGGCATGGAAGAAATGTGTGGAATTTGAAACATTAATAATATCCCCCTCTGCGCAGGCTTAATCTTTTTCTCTTTTCCTTCAGCAGAGACAGTGAAGAGAGAAACAGAGAGTACTGTCTGTTTCGGAGAGAAGAAAGAGAAATTTGGACGGAAATGACGAGAAAGAAAGGTATGCAAATGAGTGAACAGCCAGCCAGCAGAAGGACAGAAAATGAAAAATACCGATGAGTGAGAAGAACGTTTCTCGGCGGAGCATGGTGGTCAGGAACTACCTACAATCACTATCATTTTTCGCGTTTTTCACATTTTTCAATTTGTGATCACAGAGCGCGGAGAGTTGCGGGAATGCCTTTAGGTCAAGAGGCTCTTTTGGAACAGGGGCAGGTGGAAATTTTGAATTCTGAAAGAATCTGGAAGATTCTGAATCCCTCACGACGTCATAAGTACACCGATGTTTGATTCAAAAATTTCTGGGGAGATCCCTTTTTTTCCCATTTCACCCACTCAAATGTTATCATTAATCCCCGAATATCTTATTAAACCGAAATGAGCACACACATGGATGTGCGAATTTCTGAAAATAGATGAATAGAAAAATGGGGAGGGAGGATTAAAAAAGGAGATAGTCATTGTTTAAAAAGTTTTCTTGGGATTTTGGCTGGTTGATGATGAGCGGGGGTGAGGTAAATGAGTGAATAGGTTGAGAGGGAGGGGTACTAGGAATTAGATCAGAAGCAGGTCAGATATTTACCTTCTTTGAGGTTCTTAGTGATCTTCAGGATTGGGTTTTGTAAGGCAACCATGATCTGGATAGCCTGAGGCCCTAACGATGGTACTATAGAGAAGTGAGACTCTTTTGAGAGCCTGGATTTCAGATGTTACAGTAATCTGGAAACTTTTGTAGTTCAATTCAAATATACTGAGGCTAGATATGGTATGTAGCTCTATTGCATAATGATTACACAATTCCGTATAAAAATCCTTTGGTAAACATAGACAATGAACAGCGCCAATGTATCGGAGAACAATTTCTAGTATTTGCATTTTTTGAGAATGCAAGTGTGCTTTACTGGACCCCAATACAACTGTAGTTGTGAACAGCTACATTATCTAAGTTGACTTTACCTTATCTCTATTTAGCTCTGGTAGGAAATTCGGTATTCATCAGCTCGTTTTTTCCAATAAAAAAACCCGTAAAGCGTCCCTTGTCGTCAAATGTAATACCAGGTCCACTGCCAAACAATAATGTATACTGAAGCTTCGAAATGAACTTGGCGCTAAACCGAATTCCGATTTCGGACCAAGCTCACCTTTTAGCTACAAATGTGCTCTAATGAACATGTCTGTAATTTTAAGACATTGACTAGGTTCTAGCTTCTTCGTACTTTTTTCTTATTTCCGATTATCTGTTTTTTATTGTTTTCATTATCTGGACTTCCTGTTGTCTTCTTTTCCGAAAATAGCTGCACCCAAATGTCTTCAAACAACCTTTAGCATCTCCTTTAAAGTCCATTACCAAAGAGAATCTTCCCGGTTCGGATGCACTTTGCACCTTCTCCCATTGTACAAAAGTCTTCTTGGTCATGAAAAATAATATGTTTTGCGAAAGAAGCCGTATAGTTTGGGCACACAAAGAACTGCACAAAAAACAAGTGACGAAATTTTCGAAAATTTTGGATAAAGAGATGGCCTGAACTTGGAAATCTCATACATCATTTTTGAAGAGTAGAGGAAGAACTTCAACACATTGTCCTACGTTCGGAAGTGATCCAAAATCGACGAGTCAGAATTGGAGAAAAAAGGCTTCTTTGGATCAAGCACACGTGGAACGGATTTAGATTTGGGCAGGTTTGGGCTGGGCCGGATTTGATCAAAATGGTCGGACTGAGGTCTAGAACCAGACTTTTAAAAATTTGGTACTCGGGCCAAGCGGGACCAGACGGACCAAGCCAGACCAAACCTAGAACATGAAATCCATGGTCACCCCAAAAACGAATCATGGGTGCTCCTTGATGTTTTCAAAGAGTACTGTAACTCTTGTGATCCTCTGTTCCAGTCCATTCAAAAACTCATTCCTCTGCCCGTTTTATGAGACTTCGTCAACTTCGCCCCTTTTCTGACTAAACCACATTCCCGGACCTGTCTTCTGACAGTCATTTTTTGACAGTGTATTGTTTTTTATGTTGTAACACACACCCATCATTTCCTCTTTCAGAGTCTCCTGTGGAGACCATGTGATTTTAGAGATGAAAAGGTTATCGTTATTATCTTTACCCCCCCCCCCCCTCTCACCAATTCATTCTAATTATTTCCTGTTTCAAACTACCTCCCGGGATTCCCCTCTCTTCGGGGGAGACGTGACTCATTCCGAGAATATGCAATATATCGGAATTTATGGGGCATTTTTGAAGATTCGAAGATCTTCGGAGAGACCGTGACGTCTTCATCATTTTCTTCTGAATGTTTGGAATTTCGAGGATGATGATGAACTCCGAGAATTGAAGTCTGTGCGAGTTTGTGTGTGTGCAGCAACAGGAAAAACAAAGGATTTGGTGTTCCAAGAAGATTTTCGTAGGTGTTCCAGAGTCAGAAGAATAGAGATGAGCAGGGTGCACGGAGCGCATGAACTAGAAAGTGATGAGAGAGGATTACGATATGGAGATTTCTGTGCCGAGAAAATTCTGTGGAAGGACTGCAGAGGTTGAAGATGTCAAGATTCGAAAAGCCTAAAATCACATGAAAGTTTAAAGGAGGTTGGAGAGTTCAGAGTTACTGTGAGTATTCTTTCGTCAGTATGTCTGTACTTCTCACCTTGCAGACTGGGCATCAGATTTGACGCCATTTGAACGATTTTAGGAGTCCAAGGACCAGTACCTGTTCACAATGTACCCACTTATCCTCAAAAAATCCTGGTTCAAACCTAGAGTGACAAGTAGAAGCTGAGAGTGGTTATCGCCTTGGAAGTCCGACATTAAAACTCAAAATCAAAGTTCTAGGGAACTCAGAATCCCTGATTTTGGTTTCCCCGTTCCTCTTGCTTATTCAACCATTTCAGATATCCTAGATCACTTTCATCTGACCTGAATAACCTTTGAACTCTCTTGACCAGTCAGTCGTCATCCCCCCCCCCCCCCACACCCTCCTACTTTTCTTTCACTTCATTTTTTAATAATTTCCATGAATTGTCCCAGAATAGTTAACTCCTCTTGTCTTCTTTTTCTTCCTTCTCCACATGTTGTTGTTTTGTATCAGAATACTAAATTAGGGTCCGCCGCGCGGACGAAGACTTCTGAAACTCAAATGGCGTGAACAAATCGAGCCGCCCTCGCAAAAAAGAGGACCCCTCTATTCTGGAACAGGAAGAGAAAATGACCGATTGGACGCAACAAGAAATGACCAAAGGGATACACCTCTTTTCGGGAAGTTCCGTGAGAAATTGCTCTTCAATTTAGAGGTCCCTCTCATTATTTCCTGGACTCGACGTCATTTGAGATCGAAACGGCAAAGAAGGAGTTGAGATGTCACCTGGAAAAAAACAGATGCAAAGGAAATAGAAGAAGAAGATTCTGAAGTTTAAATTGACATCTTCTGACTTTGGAAATTCCCCCTCTGGATCATCTGATCATCTGAAAGACATGGGCATCCCTAGTGATATCATCAAAGAGGAACAAAAGTTGCAAAAAATGTAGAAAATGACATCAAGCACATCTTATTGTTTTTTGCTTCTAATTAATTTGTATCTAAAATGGGTAAGATGGTGGGGTACAAAAATACACAGAGAGCACTCAAGAATCGGAAATCAGAGTTTGAAGTTTTGAGAAACGATAAACGGGCTTATGAATTTCAAATGTTTTGGAGGACGTGTGAAAGCTAGACCAGTGATGATTCTATGATGATTAAAACCATCATGACCTTGGATTTCAAGACTGGGAAAATCTAGACCATCAAATTTGATCTTTAAAGTTAACTGGCAGAAAGAATGCGCCCTTGGCACTTCTCTGGGTTCCTAATTCTTGTCACTTTTTGAACTGGGCCTATTATTGAAAACTTCTCTTGATTAAAAAGTTCGGAAGTTCAAGAAACTTCTCAATTGAAGAAGCCATATTCTTTTTCAATGCGAAAGATCCCTGTGCCATCAAAACGAGTCCACATGATCTGACCCATTTCAAATACTTTTCTGAAACTTTCAAAGATTCCAGACACATTAAAATCGACTTTTAATGGACCTATTAAAAATGCTATAATCAGTTTCCAGGAAGCAAACCACTTCCAAAAACTTTTATTCCTTTGAAATGTTGTAAATTTCTGAAAGTTCATACTCTTCTTGATGTTTGGGCGACACTTGAAACCTCCGAGAAATGTAGTTTACTCTTGTTTTTTTTTCGGCTGAAATCGAATCAGACTGATCAATTTCTTGCACAACTATTTCTCTTTCCTTCTTTATTTTCAGCTGTTTTAAATCAGATGATATTTTTCTATTTTCAGATCAGAACACTTTTAGAGGAGAGACGCAGTAGACCTCGTCGCATGATCTGGAGCATTTTTCCATCTGTCTTTCAAAGAAGTACTCTACAACTATTTGATCTACTTCCCAGTTCCTTGACCAACTATTGTTCTTGTTTATTGAAGATGACGTCGTCCGTCAACGTCTTCTGTATCGCGGGAAAATCAAATCACATTTCGGAACAATTATTCCGTCTTTGGAAGGAAAAAAGCGAAAGTAAAAATAACACCCAATGAAGGAAGGGGATTCTCTGAAAATCAAACCCTATCTTGTTCTATTTCTAGGAGAAAAGAAAATAAAAAGAAAAAAGGATTGTTGTTATTTGTAGAGATGAAAAAAAGCGAGAAAAGGACGATGGCTTACCTGAATAAGAGAATAAGAAAAGTGAGGTCTACCTTTAAGGAAATGACGTGGAGATGAATAAGGACATTGAGGACCGATGATGACTGGATTCTGGAATTCAGAAGTCTGGAAATCTTGAATTCGATATGACGTAAAAGTGGGAGAACAGGTGGAACCTTTTAGCAATTGCAGACCTGAACTCTGAGAGTACTGGTTTACGAGGAAGAAATCAGGCTTAGAGACCTAGGATCTTTCTTTGATCCAAGTGGTCTGGAAGCCAACACCATGGTTAAGGCCTAGGATCCGAGAAGGGAATCTTAGGCCAGAACGATCTTGGATCCTTGATTATCCTCCAGGTTTCAATGTCATCTGAAAACTTTGACCTCTTTGTTCTGTTTTCTGCCTGATCTTCAATTCTTCTGTTCACATTCCTGAATTCTTCAAAAACGCTTTGGTGGCACTACCGCGATGTTTTCAATCGTCGGTGAAGTGGTGTCCACGAGAGCGAAACACCATTAAAAACTGACGATAACCCATTCAAAGAGAGTAGGCGATTCGTGGTGGTTACGTCACTGCTGGAAGGAAGATGAGATGGAGACGAATGTCATGAAAAATCATCTGGAGAAGGTGAGAAGTTCTTCGATTGTTTTGACTAGACTGTTTGATGAACTCTGTGTTCTCTAGTGGTGGTTTCTTGAACCGGGAAGGTGGATCTTTGGAATTCAGGATGACTGTGATCTAGGTGACCGATTCCATGTAAGAATTCAAAACTTTTCCGAGTTCGCATTAAGCCATAGGAAGTTTCAAAACAATGAGCGTATCGAGGTCAACCTGTAACTAGGGCGCTTTTAAGGTCCTATTTCAGTCTCTAGTGGTAAAATTGTTATGAAAAAGAAGAGAACGACTGGAAGTTTTGAGGAGATCATTCTGACCATTTGAAAAAAGTAGATTTTCGAATGAATTCTAGATGGAAGATTCAGATTCTGGAGTCTGGGACTGTACTGTTACTCTCAAACACAAATCTAAACCTTGGTTACGGAGCAAGTCCAACCAAAAAAGAAAAAGTCTCACACTCGGATTTTTAGAAAACAATGCCTAAATTTGGAACCAGGAACGATTCTCTTCAGATTTTCCAAGGAACCTTTCTACCTCATACGTAAATATAGTTGCACTAACTATCTCCGAATTCCATTCCTATTTTTTCTGTATTATTGTGTCCTGACCAAACTTCGTTCACACATGTTCCATTTCCTGAACACAATCCTCCGTTCGTTTCGCTGCGCACGCACGCTCATTCTCATTCATATGTCCTAGGCTCCGCCCACATTTTTCCAGGGGTTAAGCCCGCGCGGATGCTTCGCCCCTTTGCCGCACGCAAAAAAAGAAGAAAAATCAGTCAGTCTGCGTCTCTTCAAACGCGCCGCTCGTCTCGTTTTCACTGAAATATCTGAAGTGGGCGGAGCTTGGATGGTGTGGGAGAGAGGGGCGAATATATATACATAAATACCGCCCCTGTTGTGCCCTTTCTCCTCATCATCACACCCAAAAACACTCAGCTTCATCTTGACCACGAAAGTGTCCTCACACCTTTAATTATGCTTGTTCCTCATCAAGTTTTTCTGATTTATATTTTTATTGTTACCGTATCCGAAGCGCGGTTAATATTGGAGGAAACGACGGAACGGATTCCTTCTTGTCCTGCGTTAGAAGATGAACCTGTTGGAGAAGTTATGGAAAGAATTTGCGATATGTGCCATGAATTAAGCTCTCATGAGAGGCCCAACATGAGGATCGAGTGCAGGTAAGATTGAAATTTTTTGGGTTTTCCTTTCTTTAGTCAGAATTTTGAATAACTTCTCGATTTCTGACTTCCTGACTTTGTCTGGAGCCTTTGGGTTTCTAGGCTCATCTAGACCTATCTTCCGTTCCCATATCCCAAGACCATCCATCTCAACGCCTTCTATTTCCAGAGCTGACTGCTTCACCACTGACGCCTTCCGGGAATGCCTGAAACTTTTCACCCCACGACGTCACACTCGACACCTTCGACAGAAGTACTAGCTCGTCTTCTGAATCCCTCTACCCTTCTTCTTCTTGTCCATACACCAAGTGCTCTTCCTCACGGCTTCATCTAGAATCTCTCTTCAAAAAGTGATATCCGGGTACTGTAACTACTGTATTTTCTGCTGCTTCTCATTTTGCTCAATACCTCTTCCATCATTTTTACTCTCGTTTGGTCGTCCCTTTTTCAAAAAGTACTTTTCATCGCTAGATTTTTAGAAATTAGAAACGCTTTTTTCTTTTGTTTTAAACTGCTACCGGTAGCCGCACTCGCCCTCTCTCAAATTGTGATACGAGATTTTGACACCCTTCAGCCAGTTTTTTAAATTTGATTTCGCCCTCTTGCAATTCGTTCATTGAAAATGATCTCTCACTCTTTTTTGTATGAATAAATTTTGCTAGACTTGATTTTGATTTCCTTGTTTTTTTTATTCGTTAGGAAAGGTACCGAACCGAAAACAAAACAAAACAAAATTTTTTGAATTTTTATTCGTTTTGAAGAACAGCGGAAGTCGTTTGCACATGAAAGAATCAAAGAAGAGTCTAGACGTCATTGTTTTATTGCTTAGTAGATATATCTCTATCGAATAAGAAAAATGGACGGACGGGCCGAAAAAATATTACGATGTGCTCCGCCTGGAATAAAGTGTTCAGAAATCAAGTGGTCCTTTTCTTCTTATTTCTCTTCTGTGATGGACTAAAAACTGGAACCAGTGAAGAGGAAGGAAGAAGTTTTTTAAGGGTAAATGGTCCACTTTAAGTGGTCCATTTCCAGATGATTTGAGAAGTGGATAGAGTCGTTTCGGAATCGTTTTTGAAAATCTTTTTGTGGAGGAAGTAAAACTTTTGAAAGGCGAATTTTTTTCAGAGAAAAAATAAAGAGTGAGTGGGCGCTGATGGGTAGATTTCGAAATTTTCAAAAAGCACGGAGCATTACTCATAACTTGAGCTGGGAGAAGAATTGGAAGACCATAAGGGAAGTTCGAATGGAATATGCGAGGTTTGAATGTCCGGAAACATTTCTCTAGATTCACTGGCTCAGAATCGAAAGGGATTCAGATGGCACAGAAATTTCAGATGGAGCAATTTTAGGATCCAGCTTCCAGAAGTTCTCAACTGCTACAGTAGGTTTTAGGAATTCCCATTTTTAGCCCTAACTCTCCTCAAAACCTATTTTTACTCCTGTTGGACATCCTCATCCTAACTTCTCCCTAATTGCTAAATTCAGTGTTTTTTTTTTCTAATTTCCTTTTCTTTTCGAGACCTGTCATTGCTCACCTACTACTACTGAGCACATAGACAAGCCACGTGAGCTCCAAAACAAAATACACAAAAAATGCATCGCTAATTTTTCTCACTAAATTTGAAATTCCCTCCATCTAGTATAGTCTAAAAATACTTTTCCTTTATGCTCCCCCGCTTTCTTTTGTGCCAGAGATGATGGTCCATATTTTTTTGGAATTATTTTGACTTTGCTGTTTTGTTGTGCTTTTCATGATCCCGATTCGTAGGTGCTAAAATTGCAATTATTCTCATGTGTAGTATTTTTCCACTCTCCACTACCACCTACTACTTCTACTCCAATTTCTGAATTTTGCGTGATGACGTTAATGTGGGTAATAAAAAATGAGTATCCTCATCTGCTCTCCCCCGCTTCTTCGTCTTGTTGTTTTTATTTTTGTATGCACTTCGGTCTGTTTATGTTCGAAATTTGAAATTTATTGACGAATGCAGACAGTCTAGAGTGAAAATTGTAGCATGGTTAGTTGACTAATTATTTAGGAAAAATGACAAATTTCTGGATGCAAATAGGAAGTGGTAGAGAAGCTCGTATTCCTGCAACAAAACCTTTCAAGTTGCTCTATACTGGTATTGATCTTTATTGAAAATGGAATTCTCATGGCATTCATATCTACAAGTTTTGCAATTCTGGAACTATTTTACAGCTGACCCTACGAGGAAAAAGAGTAATCGGTTCAGTGAAAGAATTCTTTATTACTTTTCAGCTAAAGCGTCTGTCTATCACAATGTAAAGAAAAGAACGAGAGAGAAGGTAATTTACGTACAGTACTTGGTTGGCAGTTTCCATCCAAGTTTGTTGAAATTTTGTGGGTATAGAGATCAACTCTAGAACTCCATATTCGTACTTGACAACTTTTAAAATAACTACATTTAACCAAGAAAAAATCAGTCTCCACGTTTTCAAAATTGACTCTGAACTCGGACGAAATCTTGGATTGCAAACTTGAGCGCTGTCTTATTATGAGAAAAATGTTCGACTACAAAAATGAAGTTCTAAAGTTGGACCAACAAATTTCCAAAAAAAAAATTGAATAGTGAGAAATAATTTTTTGACTCTGCTAATAAAACGAAAAGTAAGATTAACCTGATCAGAAACCACTACAGCAGTTCAAATGATGTTACTTTCTTTTCCAGACACTAGACTCTTCTATATTTTCTGATTTCTGAATTGAGAACATTCACACTAATTCTATTGTTAACATCTCTCCTATTTTCCTCTCATCTTCTCAACACAATAGTACCACCCGGATAAGGACAACGAATCGACTAAAGAATCAGTCATTATCCAGCATTAACAACCAAAACCCACAAAACAAAACACTGCTCTGATCTGTTCGTCTTCTTGATCTAATCTCCTCTTCGAGTCAGTGCAACTCATACTAAGCATAGAATAACAGCTTTGGATCGAGAGAAAGCCACGTGGGTACACCTCCTTTTTTGCGTGCAGAATGCACTGACATCATTAATTGGAAAAAAGTCGTCTGGAAGAATTCGAAAGAGCAGCTGAGCTCAGCTGGTGTTAATTGATTCTTGATGAACAACAGAAATAGATGAGTTATTTGAGAAATTATCCTTTTTTTAATATGATGGAACTTTTGAGTTCGTTGAATTATCAATAAAACAAGGTCGAAAGATCAAGTTTCAAACTCAAAAAAAAAGTCGCACTCAGAGGGGTCGAATCCACGATCACTCGAACTGTATGCGTAGACACAATTACTGTGCTTCGCGTGCCAAATCTTGAATTGCCGAGTGAGGACCATGTCGAAGGGATCCAGGTTATCAATGAAACAAGGACAAAAGATCATGTTTCAAACTTCAGCAGGTGAATTCGTTCTGCATACTAACAACGTCATCAGAAGGCACAAAATATGAACAGTTTCATTTCTGATATCCAAATTGCAAAATGTCGTTAGGGACAAGAGATCATTAATATTTCTTCATTTTCAGGTGGCGTACTCGAGGTAGTTGCGCAATTCCAGGTTGAGAGATCTGCAATAAAATCATTCGAGTAATGAGTAATATTAATGAGTAACAGGGCCCAGAGTGGTTTTTATGACGGAAAGCAGCGAAAATAGAAAAATAATTACTAATCATTTTACTATTTACTACAAGGTATCGTGAGAAGAATAAGAAGGTGTATGCAAGTAAGGAACAGGTGGAATAGGTTCCTTCAACACCTTCTTACTATTAAATACTACTACTTGCTCATTTTTCTTCTTTTTTCTAAACAGGTGGAACTAGCACGAAGAAGCTCATAGAACAAATGTGCGGCGAATCAAATGCCCTTTTTCTTCAAAATGTCGCAGAATCCTTATTGCAAGAATCGCTGTGAATTTCAGTTCCGTGCGGGTTTGCATAAGCCAACCCGCTTCTTCTAAAGTTTCCTAACAGAGCGCGGAACTGATAAACACCGTATGACGTAGACACACTTACCCGGATATTTTGTGAGCAGTTTCCAACGAAATGAGGCACTTGATTTTCGGAATATCCAAATTGTTTCGATTCGTCACAGAAACCAATCCCATCGAATCGAGTGAGGCGATCTAGGAAAACGAACAACGTGGGATTTTGTGTTTGAGAGATGATGATATTGTGCATATACACTATTTTGAGATTAATTTGTTTTGTTTTTCCCCTCACTTCTTCCTTTTTTCAGAACTAAAGCTCAATGACTTATTCTAAAAAAGGACGAACGTCTAAAAATGAGGAAAAAGGGAGAAGGAAAACAAAGTGGGGACAAAGAACACAAACTGCTTTTAGACATATTTACCACATTTTTCAGATCAAATCCACAACTTTTCGACTCGGTGATCTTGAGAAGTGTTTCATAAATACAGACGATACGTTGAAGCTCTGCTGCTTTCGGTCCGAGCTCCTTGGCCAGTCGGAGTTCTTCCGCTCGGAGCTCTTTCTTCTCCGATCGCTTGTCTTTTCCGTGATGCTAGAAATTGAACAAGATCGTTCTCCTAATAAGAAAAGATGCATACTTTGACGAAAAATCGACTATCCGAGGTTTGGGGATTGTTGCTGGCACAGTAGGAAGCTATCAGGAGATATCTGTGATATAGAGAGTGCAATTATGATAAATCAAGCTGAAGAACATACCTCATTGCCAAAGGCATCGCTTCGAAACTTGTCTCCTTCTCCTTCGAATCTCCAGGAGCACTATTTTCTCCACTAACGATTCCGAGTTTATCAGCCGACGCTCTTCCGATGCAATCTTTCGCCAGTGTCGTCTCGAACTTCTCACCGGAGCCTCGACCCTCTGTGTACATTCTCCATGCCTCGGAGATCTGAAAAATTAAATTTAGGTCAACTATCATTTAATAAAAACGTTACAATCGCGAGAAGCGTGTTGGGTGATTTGCAGTACATGAACAATGTTTGAAGGGCGAAGTTGAGAAATTGCGAATCGATGGATGGATTTACTCGGGAAATTAGGGTTTTTGTAGTCTCTGAAAGCATATAATTTTGAGATTTTCTGCTTTTTTGAAATTTAAATACCCAACGAAGGAGTGGCGATATGAAAATCAATGACCGAGAGATGTATCAAATTAATATGATATTGAGTGAAACAGGAAGGAGCACTTGTCACGAATCGAATTGTCATATCGTTGATCGCTTTGAATGATTCGAGAAAACATTGCAAGGGAGCTGGTGGATAGTCGACGATCGACTGAGCGTTGTCCAGGAAGATTATGAGTTTTTTCGACGATTCGTCTGGCCTGAAAGCAATTAATATGTACACAAAATCTTCTTTGAATCACAAACCATTGGACATGTGTGTAAACGTTGTTGAAAAAATTCTCAGCTCTATCTCCTCTTGTTTTGAATCCAAGACTGGTCGCCAGCGATTCGAGGAGCAACTTTAGAGAGCCATCGGCATATAGGAAGTCTCCGAATACACATATCTGCAAGACGAGTTATAAAATTTTTGCTCGAAATAATTTTCTAACCCAATCATTGTCCGGATGCTTCAGAAGTTGGTGAATTATTTCACTGCGACCACTCCCGTCTTCTCCGAAGATGTGAACATGCGAAATTGCTTTGGAGTTGTTGAATAGCAGCATTTTTAGCCGTCGCATGTCGCTGTCGTTCATTTTGCTGAAACTTTATAGTTGAGAAAAAGCGCTTCTTTCTTAAAACACCAGAAAATAACGAAAATTCTGGCAAAAAATCACTCAAAAAATATTAAATTTGAGTTCGCGGTCAAAATCGAGTTTGCTAAACAACGCGCGCTGCGGGATTCCGGAGTCTCGTTGCGACGCCGCCAGTTTCAAAAAATTCAAGAAAGCTTCTGAAATTTTTTCTGACCCATTTTTCTGGAATTTTCGGCGCCAAGTTTTGAGTTTTTCGAATCAAATCATTCAAACAACCCTTCGCAGATCGAATACTCACACCTTTTCTCATTTTTGCAAATTGCTGCTGCTGGTTCTTGCTTCAAGATTCCGTTATCTAGTTTTTCAGTTCGGCATCGTTTTTCGTTTGGCCTTCATCGAGGCCTAGTTCAGCCTACTCGGCCCGAGTTTTCGAAGCCAAGTTATCGGTAGCCTTCATTTTTTTCAGATGAAAACGATTTTTCCGGCATTTCGGTCGAAAATCACTATTGTGTTCTCAATTAAGATTTCTAGCTAATTATCGTTGGTTGCCGAAAAACTTCTCTGAATTTTCCCAAGTGTGCCCTTATCTCGTTTTTAATCGCTTGGCCTTCATTTATGCCTCATCACAACATTTAACTTGCGGCCCCATTACTGCTACCTCATAAGAAATACAGAAGAGAAGCACCCCCCCCCCCCCCCCTCCCTTTGGTGGCCGGTTTAATCGATATTCGCGCCGCTTGGCGAAGGGGAAACGTGCTCTAGTGTACGCTGTTTGCGAGCGGAACGTTCGAAAAGGTCACCCATTGCGCACCCAATACCATTAGTTGTCGTTTCATTTGCGTAGATATTTATTCGTGAACTTCCGAATTCTATCGTTATTTTCACTAGCTTTCTGCGTGCTCTAAAAAGATAAAATCTCCCTGATTTTCCTCATCAAAAGCCTCTCACAAGTCTCGATTATTTCGCTAACACATCATGCACCTTACTTACCAATCTACTAACCAAGGTATTTCTTCTTCATTTCTCGTTTATTTTTCGTGGTCATGCCATTCAATTTTGCAAACGAACTGAATCTTGCAGCTGAAGGACTCAATAAAATGTTGAGGGCCGGTAACAATGCTAGGAGGCCCTCGAACAATGTGGATAACTTGAAGGTAGTATAACAGTCGATATGATGTTCCAATACGAAAGTTTGTGTTTCAGATGGCTCAAAAACCAGGAAACGGACCACTCAAGCCGGTCAACGCTCAGGGCAACAAGCAGCAGCAACATCTCATCGCCAAGCCGACTGCCAACGTTCAGCTTGCGGCCGGTGAGCAGCAGTTGAAGACAAAACGTATCAACATCCAGGACAATGAGACGAAGTGCAACGAGTTGGCTCCGGATATATATAAGTACCTCGTGCACCACGAGAAGCAATTCGTTCTCGCTGAGGGATACATGGAGGGTGGCGAACCAACGAGCAAGATGCGTCGCATTCTCGTCGATTGGCTGGTTCAAGTCCACCTTCGTTTCCATCTTCTCCCCGAAACACTCCATCTCACCGTCTTCATTTTGGATCGTATTCTCGAGAAGAAGACCATCGCCAAGACGGATCTCCAACTGCTCGGAATCTCTGCTATGTTCGTCGCTTCGAAATTCGAGGAGGTCTATCTTCCGGACATCTACGACTACGAGTTCATCACTGAGAACACCTTCAACAAGAAGCAAATCTTGGCCATGGAGCAGACCATTCTCAATACTCTCCAATTCGATCTGTCTTGTCCATCGTCCCTGGTCTTCGCTCGTTGCCTGTCGAGAGTGCTCTCCGAGGATGAGTCCGTCACAATTGACCAGCAAGCCTTCTACTATGCTTACAACATCAGCAAGTTGCTCGGAGAGCTCGCCCTCCTCGACTCGGTCATGTCGTCGGTGCCAAAGTCGCACATTGCCATCGCCTCGATGATCATTGCTCTCAATGTTCACCCAGTCGCCGGAATCGATTCGAAGAAGGCCCAGCAAACCGTTATGTAAGTTTAACATGTTTAACTGGTCAGAGAATCATTCAATTTCTTTTTTCAGCAACCAGCTCGGAGCCAAGAAGGAGGAAGTCGACGAGGCGATCTCTCTACTCGCTCAGGTTGCGTACAAGAACTTCAAGCAGCCGAAGCTTGTCGCGATCAAGGTAATCAATTGAGTCATTCTAAAACATCTTCAATAGAGAAAATTCCAGAACAAGTACCAATCAACGAAGCTTGGAAGCGTTTCAACTCTGTTGACCGACGAACTCCTGGAGAAGATTGATGCAATGGGAAAGCAGATGGAATGAGAACTGTTCTTTATCCACAATAAACCCTTATGTCTTTCTCTCTTTGCTCATCACTACCCTCTCGATATGTTCCTTTTCCCAATTGCTCTCCCATCTCAAATCCCGCCGAAACCACCGTACCATACGTCGTCCTCGTCCCACTCCCCCTTATCCATGTTCTACATGTTTCCAGTCGCCTCAAGTTCTTCTGGTCACACCAAAAAAGTCCCGCACAAAGTTTGTACATTGGTGAATTACTCGTTGAGCGACTAAACCACCACCTCATCACCCACATACGCCTTTTATCCCCTCCATTTTCGTCCAAGAATCACCATTCTTACTGAAATTTCGGATTTCTCTAAAAATTTATAACACACATTTTCTTCGCGCCTTCTTTTTGTATCGATCTCATATTTAATTTTGCTCTCCTTCTCCAAAACACACGACACTTGTATTCTTTCAATTGTCTTTTCTATGTTGCGTAAAACTAGAAGGACCTTAAAAAGACTCCTCTGATGAAATCTGTGGCTTATATTAATTGTTAAATGGAAATCACATAAATTCTGTACCAAATATATATAAAATACTACTCGCGATGAATCTGCTCTTCTTCTCAAACAACGACTACTGCGTCTTCTTCTTCTCCGTCTGCTGTGACCTCTTCTGAATTAAGAATTTGTTCATGAAATTTCGGAATCAGCTCATTTCAAGGAAGCACTGGTGTGGAATGTTCCTTTCTCGACACTTCGATTCTGTCTATGATAGTAATTCTGCAGGATACATTATGAACTCTTAACAGTGAGGAACTCCGATAGTTCAAATTCAAACAAATATTGTATTTTGATAGAAGCTGTGACCTCATCTGAATTCCGAATGACTAACAGGTGCGCAGAGTGGAAAATAAGAAACCAGTCAACACAAAACACCTAGAAATATTCGAAAAATAACTCTGACCCGTTTAACCTTGAATTTCAGACGGGGTCAAGTGGCTTTTCGGCCAATTACTCATCATGCGTTTTTGCTGTTACAGCAAACACGGGCGGTCACTCTTCTCGGCAAATTTCAACGAAAAGTGTAATGATGAAGCTGTGACGGTGTCTGCGTCTCATCATGTCTAAATGACGTAGTGAATACTACAAAAGTGACCATTTGCAAACGGGAATCTTCACACTTCTCCCAATTTCAAACATGGTTCGTAATTCGGTTCTTCTGATTCTCTCCCTAACTGCCACGTCGTCTGCTTTCCTTCTCGAAGGTCTTGGATTGGGACTGGCTCCACAGAGACCACAACAATGCTGTTGTCAACCACCTCCACCACCACCACCATGTGGAGGATATGAAGCTCCACCACCACCACCACCAAGATATGAGCCACCACCACCACCACCATACTCTACTGGACCATCTTATGCTGGATCGTATGGAGCAGCTGGACCATATAAGGCACGATCAAAGAGATCTATGGAGTTGAAGGCGTCGAGTGGAGATGTCTTGTGCAACAGTGTTCAAGTCAGGGATATCATTAAGAAGGTGAGTGATAAGGATATCCATTATGGGCGGTGGAAAATCACCGATCGGCCTGACCGAATCCGGACATTTTTTCTTTAAATTGACGGACGGTTGATCGGCGGTCGGCTTGGTGGTCAAATGTTCAAAATCTAGTGCTTCTATTCAAATCTCAATTTTCAGGGTATGACCACTGACGAGAAGGAATCCCGCGAAACCGTCGTCGCTCTCCTGAAGGCCGAGATGGAGCGTGAATACGTCGTTATCTGCTCCAAACAACACTTCGACTACCTCGCCTCTTCTGATTCCGACTTCTGCTCCGTCACAAACGAGGAGTCCGGAATCACTTGCTCGTCCTTTGTCTTCTAATTTCTTCTTCGAACATAGAATCTCCAGTATGCCATAGATTCGCTATAAACCCTCATCCCCCCAAAACAGAGACTCTCAGGAATTAAATCTCGGCTTCTTTTTAGCAAGCATAAGTTTTTATATTGATGAAGTTGTATGTATGTGTAAACAATAAAATAAAGATGTTGATGAATTATATAATTCATGAAGAATGGGAGAAAAAGAACAATGGAATGGGGGCTCTTTGAAGTGGTAGGGGGTCCTGGAAAGAGAAAAAGGGACAGCAGTAGTTTTCGAGTGTGAAGAGGAAGAGGTTCTTGTTTGGAATTTGGAAAAATAAGAAGTTGTACTAGAGAGAGGACTAATTTTAACCAGAAATTTAGAGACGTTTCTAGAATCTATTTTCAGATAAGTTGAACTGGTTCTAAACTAAATTCGAAACCGTAGAAAATAGTGAAACTTTGTAAAAGTTCAAAACTGAAAGAGGAACTGATCATTGATAAGAGAGAGGGTTAGAGACTGCAGGAAATCAAGAGACGCAGTGAAACGGTCAATTTTATAGTTAGACGATCTCTCTTGTGTAATCTTCACTTTTTATTAGTAGAAGGAGAATTTTTGTTCTCGAAGTCGAGAAAAGGAAAAAAGTTTTGGGAGTACACAGAAAAAAGAAAATGATAATAAATTCTGTGTACTAAAGTAGGATTCCCACCTAGGGGTGATGCGAGACGGCGGAATTGAATGGGAGCTCTTCAGGACGATATTTCGAAGAATTTTGTGGCGACGTTATTGAAAAATCGGCAAAAATGAGAATTGTTGAAGGTCCATTTTACAAACACAAAAGTACGTACGGCAAAGGTGCAAGCAATAGACCGTCACGAACGTCGGCATGTCATGGTAACCGTATACTGAAGAATATAGAACATTTCGGAGCACATCTTTGAAAAAATTCAGAATCCCTAAATTTTTGTCCAGTTCGAAAGTTCGGCTAAATTCGTTTATCCTTTCTCTCTATCCTTCCCAAAAAACCTCAAAAATCCTCACTCATTTATCTTGTACTCGCCCTCTTCTACTGGTTTTTCGACATCACTCCTTTGCTAAATTTCTAATTTATTTTCTTCGTCCTCTGCTCCTGCTCCTCCTTCTTTTTTCCCACTTTTTCCAAATCTTCTGCAGGGAACACTAACTGACTCAAGTGCATTCTGTTCTCTCTTCTTTTGAACCATCTCAGATCTTCTTGTCTATATACAAAAAGAAGAGGAAATGTGCCACTCATCCCCATCTATATGCCCCTGTCATCTCATCAGAAACTATATTTGCTCAGTATCACACCTCTTCAGACTACCTTCTTTGTTCTCTTTCCGGGAGAAGACACCTCTCTTTGTTTTTCTTTGGTCCCCTTGTCATCAGAGTCATTACGACGAGAAAAGGTTCACTATTTTTTCTGTCCACATACAAACTTATTTTTTAGTCTTCTGTGAGAACGTCAAAAAGCATTGCTTTCTTCTCGGAGAGAGGAAGAAGTTTCCGGTGACTAGTCAATATTCATTCAGGTAGAGAGAATGCGATTCTCAGATTTTTGGTATAACTCTGTAGAGAGGAATTTTTTGACTTTCTGATTTTTCGGGAATTCTTCGGCTGGGGTTTGTTCAAAATTGAAGCTGTTTTTCTGAACTGCTTCACTTTCCATATTCAAAGAATTTTCTGAAATGCAGGATTTTCTCGTACCTGGAAATTTCCCACGAAAGCCTACTTCAGAAAACAAGAACTAACAGAACAAATAGATTTTGGATCTCAGAATTTATCAGGTTTTTAGATCTTGAACACTAGGATTTCTACTAGATTCCTTCTTTTTTTTTTGACTCTCAAGATTTTTCTTTTCTGATTTTCCAACATCCTTACCACAAATCCAAGACTCCCAGACATGTCTTATTGTTTCAAAACTTTTTCATATTTTCCCAAACAAAAAACTTTTCGAAACCAAACAAGTCCATGTCAAAAACACACAAACCCATACTTTGCACCCAAAAGGCCCCAAGAACTTTGAAACTTTCTTTGAAAAACTTTTTCAAATTCTTTGAAAAATGCTTTACTTTTTGAGTCCTCTCGAGCACATACTTCTATAGCAACACAAACCAATAAAAACTTCCTTGATGTGCTCTATTCATCCGCCTACTTAGAATTCCCATGTCTTCAGAATTCTTTACGTGTTGAGAGAGCTCCGCCCACTTTGTGTTTGGTCCAGCAATCTAGACGTCGTCAGGTCTTGATTCCAATCTACTACTAGTATTGCTCTCTGATTTTTCACATCATCGTCTTTTCCGTTTTTTTCTTTCTCTTTTGTTTTTGCTTATTCTTGTCATTTCCCTCATTTTTTCTTCCTCTTCTTCATTGTCTTCTCCTACGAACATCGAGGGAATTGGAGTCATGGGTCAACTGTCATTTTTTCTACTCTTTCTTCTAACCATATGATTCGTCGAGGGAATTCTGAATTCTTCTGGAGGATTCAGAAGACGTCCTCCTCCTCATTCCCACTTCATTTTTTCTGGTCAAGGCAGTAAAAAGTTTATGAATTCGGTTTTCTTTTGGACAGCTTCTTTTTAGTTTTGAGTCGAAGATTTTCTGGACTTTTTTGACGGAGTTGAGAAAGGAATAAAACTGCCTTTGTCTTGTCTTGTTGTACTCTGAGAAATCCAACTGATGGGAAAAAGGAAAAAAGAACAAGAAAATTGTTTCACACATTCTTCATTTTTAGCTTGCGGATAGAGACAGAAATAGAACATCGTCAGGAGATTTTTAGATTCTGGGGGAGCATGAGATTCAAGAATTCTGAATAATGAATTGAATTCCAGAATGTGGAATTTAAGATCTTACTATTAGAAACTTTGCAAAAACTCAAGAATTAGGATGGTAGTGGAATCTCTTTTATTTTCCATTATTCGGTTTTGAGTCTCTGAAGTTTCGAGGTTTTGAACATTTCAGTTTTCATCGTTTAGATGACGGTACTCCTTCCGGTTCTAGATTCAAAATTTGATCTTTCTACTTTTCATCGTTACCATCATAACCCTGTTATTTTCTGACTAAACTTTGAGAAATCAAAACTTGAACTTTTCCAAAAGTCAACCTTTCAAAACCAAAGGTTGCCGAAACCTTTTCTGAAACTTCTGAAAGTGCCTCCAACCCTCTGTTTATCTTAAAAAGGTAGCAATTACCTTCCCTCTCCACCTTCTCGATTTCTTCCAGTCCATTCAACTTCCTTTTTCTCTTATTTTGTTGCACCCAATTGTCCTTTTTCTTCTTGGACTCTAACTTTTTGCTTGCTCATTCTTCTTCTTCCTTTTTTTCCATTCAAGTGTGCATAAATCGAATAGCACTGGCTGGGGGAATGAGCACTAATATAACTAACTATGAGTCTATTCTACACACAAAAGCCACTCAAAACGACAAGGAGAATAAGGAGAAGTAGCACAAAAAAACGTAGAGAGAAGAAGGCGTTACGCTTCAGAAGATGGAAGAAAAAGAAGGAGAAGACGTTAGAATTTTATAATAACTTTTTGCTGCTTTCTTGAATATTCCGGACATTCGAACTATAGAAAAGTGGTTGTTCAAGACTGATCTTTATAGATGACTTGGTAATAACTCAAAGAGTCTCTCTTAGGCGCCTAAACTTTGAAACGTTGTATCTAAAGAACCGTAAAAGGTATCAAATTAAATAAAACTACAAAAATAGTTAAGATGTTATGGTTGACATTTTTGTAGTTGACAACTCATTGATAACTTCCCTAGTATACGAGATATCACCGTTTCAACAGACGGGTTTCCCAATTCCTGCCTCTGAAAAGAGAGTCTTATCTTTGAACGTTCATATTTTTTGAACCAGAATAATTATTAAAAAGTTGAAAACAAAAAATATGTGAAATCTTATGCTGATAATTTTCGTAATTTACCATTTCTTGATAACTTGTAGGATTCTCGAAGTATAGGCGGTTTTGAAGAAGACCTCGTTTTCCAAATTTCGAATATTTTCTACTAACTTCTCCGTTGATAATAACAGGTTGTACCCTGTAACTAACATCCTTTCATCTTTCCCATCAAAACCTCAAACCACGAAAACAACTTCTGTTTTCCGAAAACTCCGAAAATTTCTCAAATAGAAGTTTGATTACCATTTCAAAAGCTCCCTTTCTCCTATAATCCTTTCATTGACCAGTACACCTGATCATTCTTATATTTCCACTGCATTCCTCGCTTGTCCGAATTCTCTGTACGAATGCTTTCTGTCGATTCCAAAAACCTCAAAAAGCCATCAATCTCTTCGTCAAGAGATGTGGGGAACCCAGTTATTTTCTTGTGTGAGGGGCTCTTTTGGCCGACGAGCAGAGAGGAGAGGACTCCAATAAAACGGCCGGAGCTCATAATTCAAATCATCTTGAAAAGAAGCGAAATAGACCGCCCCTTTCGCCTTTTTTCGAATATTCAAAGACTTTTTTGTTTTGTGGAGTTTTGAATATGAGGAATAAATATAGATATAGTATAATCTAGTCTTGAGTTGAGTTTATACTTTTGAACTGTAAAATTCTGATAATAAGTTCTAGGAGAAAATGGGATTCTGAAGGTTACTGGATACATCGGAATTGGCTGTTTTAAAATTTTAAAGGCTGATGGGAATCTGAAACTTCAACGGAGTTTAAAACTCTCGACTAGTGAAGTTTCTAAGGGTCTGCTATTCTATTGAATTCTGAGTTTCAGAGCTCCGGGATTATAAGAAAATCCGAAGTTCTGAAGATTCTCAGAGTATCAAACCTTAGAATCTAATTTATTCAAGTTCACCTTCATTTTCTGATCTTTAGACTTCTACTGGTATCTGAAATTGTTTTCTAACAAAGTATAATATCTTCTAGAGTGGAAAATGTTGATTTTGCTCGAAAGTTCAAATTTTAGTCTGTTTTTCCGAAAATATCATTATTTGAACTTTCCGTTTCTCACTATTTTTTAGAAGTTCTTCAAAAAATTCTGGGTCAACATTTCCTTGTTTTTCAACATTTTTCATATTTCCACCCCCCAATAGTCTACTCCGAAGGGGCGGCGGCATCAGAATTCCTCTTCTTCCCCTAAGCCCGCCCCTTTTTTATTTGGAAGAAGAAGCGGGCAGAGTGGCACATAGTGTTCCTTCTCCCACCAACTCTTCTCCATATTTGGTATTTTCGAATGAAAAGAAAATGAGTGGGAATTATTGAAAAAGAATAGAATTCTTGAACCGTGAGAAGATGGAGAGCTAGTTTTTATTTTCTCCATCTTTTTCCATATTTTGTAATTCCATTATTTTGTGTTCTGGTTCAAGGGGGACTTGATAATCCTTCTCCAAAATTTTGGGATCCCACATTTTCATGTTATTCTCTCTTTTTTCCATCCGTCAAAAAGCTCCTCCAATTATATCCCCCTCACTCTCTCTCTCTCTCTTTACTTTTAGAAAACCAGAGAGTCAATTTGAAAAGAAGAAAACGTTTGGAATAGAAGGGGTCCGTTTCCGGTCTCCTCTCTCTTCTCTCTCCTAAATCACACCTTCATGTCATTTGCACACCCAAGTACAAATTTAGAAGAAGACGATTGACGACTACAACGTCTTCTTCTTCCCAAGAAGACGATGAAGCTTATTATTACTTTTTTCTCATCCCATCCACTCCACCCTCACCTCTATTATTTATTTTTTTCTTATTTACTTTTTTTTGAATTTCTTTCAATTCAGGATGTTTTTTCAGATGACGTTACTTCAACAGATTCTTCTCATTTTCCTTTCAATTGTCGGGGTTCGGGCAGTCGCAAAATTTGAAGTCACATCAGTTTCGGATAGCAGTTTGGTTATAAAAATGATCGAAGCGGCAAATGTGACAAATTTTGATATCACAGTGCAGATTTTCGATCTTTCCAAACAGAGATTGTTCAGGAGGACACAGTTGGATCATGTCAAGAATGATCAGGTTGGTTATTAATGGAGCAAGTTTGAATAATGGTTTCAATATGATACAGGATATAAAAGGGTCTAGGTAGAGCACACTTGACACACTGTAGCCTTCCAATGATCCTAGTATTCTAAAAATCTATCACATGAACTCCTAGGCCACACCAGGAGTACTTCCTAAATTTGCCCTCTCCTTACCTTTTGATCAGACAATTTCCCGCTCCAATTTTGAAATTCCTGTAGCGGTTTTTGTCCTTAATCGTACAATTCTATGTGTTCCTCGTACAATCAAAGCACAAGAGAATGTTGTTGGAATCTTATAGAATTGTGGATAGAATTTGCAATGAACTTTGGATTTAGAAAAATTTCGAATTTTCTGAACAAGATTTGACTGCTTCTAGACTAAAAAGGGTTTGAAAAATACAATGCTTCCAAAAGTGTCCTAGCTTTTCTTATGGTAGTCATCGGCTACCGGAATTTGAACTACAAAGAACGCTCATGAGCAACAATTTCAGGCTCATGACTTGAACCTTTCATCTACCTTTTCGCAATGACATAGCTTTCCCCATTGGCTTTTCTAGGCCACCAAATTCCAGTTATCCTATTTCAGTCGTATAGTTTTCCACTTGACGTAATCTTCGGAGGGCCAAATACAAAAATCATACATACTCCCACATTCTTCAGCCCTCTTCCTCTCTCCAAATTTCAGCACAATCTGACGTGATTCTGTATATATTTTGGGTTATTCTGAACCCGTCTCCGTGGGAACTCTTATTGTTTTGTATGTCTCCAACTGACGTTGTTTCTTCGGACACTAATCTGTGGTCCATTTACATCTATTTGTACGAATTGGTGTCACTGGATAGTACGTCCCTCACTTATCCTAATCCCTTCTAAAAACATATGTCTTTTTGGCAAAAAGGGGTCCCCTCTCCACTGTCATCTTGTCAAGTACCAATTGACACGTGTCATTTCTTTTGGAGATAGAGAAATGGGCGGTCTCTATTGTACTCTTTTCAAAAAGAGAGAAGGAATCCCATAAAAGAGAGTATCCTATCTCTTTTTTCGAATAAAAAAGTTGAGCTGTACTTGGAATAGGAGAAGCGCATAAAAAAGTCCCTTCCGCCGAAACTAGGTGGTCCCTCGACCAATGATGCCCATCATCATCATCTTCTTTGACAAGCAAATGTCTTTTTTATGATTCTTGATACTTCTTCTTTCCCTTTTTTTGACTTCTGGGGAAACCGAATGAATCCGAAAGGCAAGGGGGACCACAAGTAATGGGAGAAGATACACAATTAACGAAATGGGCAGAGCGGGGAAAATACAATCGAGTAAAACAAATATGTTGGTGGTCTGGGGTGGGAAAATGAACATTTGTCGCTTGTCGTTTGACATATTAGAACTAGACAATTTGTGACCGCGGGCAATCAAGACAAAGGGCACATTTGGGCATTTGGAGAGTTTTATTTGATTGAATAATCTGTTGTGGTGTTCATGAAAGAATGTGTTCGGGAGAAACTGGATACTGGCCAGTTCTGAGAGTTGGGATATCAAAAAGTGAATGATTGGAAAGTATGAAGCATATGAACTTCCTAGTTCCTTGCAAAAGGGAATTTCTCTAACACTACCAATAGTTTGGTTGTGACTAGTAGCGGGTCATTAGTTTCACTATCAAATTGCGGAGTTTACGTCAAGTGACTTTTGAAATTTTTCAGCTTCTCTCCTTCGATGGTCTAAAATCCGACACTTGGTTCGCAGTTCGGATCGAGTACCGTCTGAATTTCGCTGATGATATCACGGATAACGCTCTGAGAATGACTAAGCAGGTATGAATCTTTTGACATCTGACTTATATTTTACCGACCTGTTTCAGGAAATGGTGATAAAAACCAAGAAAACAAACCGAGACGATCCGAAGAAAATCGAGCAAATGGTAGCATACATCGATGATCTTTTTGTGACAAAGGATAATATTTATATTGGAGTTGGAACAGTTTTCAAGGAGATTAAGAAAGTGAGTGTGATTTTTTGAAAGATTATGGTCAGAAGTTCAATGATCAGATGTCTTTGATCATTCTAGTCGTTCCATCATCTAGGTGCTTTGTCTTTTCAAAGATCATCTGAATTTGGGTGTTCAGACTTCAAGGATTCATATTCATGATCCTTTTATACCACTTGTGGATTAGCATAAATGATGACCTCATCGAATTCCACATATTTATAATTAAACTTTCTCTTCTTCTGAATGAGTTCTTCCTTCTTCTTCCTGCTCCTTCTTCAGTTTCCTCTTATAATTTTCACACGTTATTACTCTCTTCATAATACCACCGAAAACTGAATAAGATTGCTCATTCGTCTCTACCCTTCCGCGTCTTCTTTTTATATCCAAACTTGGAAATTGGAGAAAAAGAAGAAGACCAAAAAGATATGAATGAAATGAATAGAATAGAATGAAGTCAGAAGTTAGAAGTCATGATGATGATGAAAAACAAGTAGATGAAAAGGGTGGAAATTTGGAAGTTGAGGAGGTTTTTTGAGGGAGAAGGGTTGCAGTAGAAATTTAAAAAACAAAATAGCTCAAATTTCAGATTCAAACGGTGATCGTTCCGGAGTTGAGATGCTCAAAAGGAATTTTGAGTCCAGTATCACAGCAAATTGTTCAACATGCTTCATTCCATTTTGACTTATCGAAACTGCCAAAAGAAGACAGGAAATGTAATACGGTCAGTTTTCAAAATTTTTGAATCGATTTTGAACCTCATATTTACTTTTCCAGATCTGCGTATTCCCTTATCTCCGATTAACAACGGAAAACTCTGTCAGCGAAACCTTCCGAGCGAAGGAATGGTGCGGAAGTGCCGATGAGGCTCGACATCTTCTAACCAACAAATCTTCAGTTACCAGATTAATACCAGCAATCCTAATACTATTATCCCTGGCTCTCTTAAATTAGCAAGTTTGCTCTATTGAAAATCTTCCATTTTTACATTCCACGTGTCTCTCCTTCCCTTCTCGACCACTTCCACTCTCATGTTTCATTCGAAAAACGGGTTATGTTTATTTACCTTTGAATAAAAAATTTGAACTTGAATCTAATGTTGAAAGTTTTATTCAATTTTTTAAATAGCATTCAGTTTCTTTCCAACTTTGGCAAATGCATCGATCAGCTGATCAATGTGTTCTTTCTTATGAGCAGCTGAGATTTGAACACGGATTCTGGCCTTTCCTTTTGGGACAACTGGGAATGAGAATCCGATGACATAGATTCCCAACTTTAGAAGTTCATCTGCCATCGTGGCAGCCAATTTGGCATCTCCAAGAAGAACTGGACAGATTGGATGAGTTGGATCATTTCCGGTAATGGTGAATCCATTGGCGGCCATACTTTTACGGAAGTGTGCAACATTTGTTTGCAGAGAGCCGATGAATGACGAATCGTTCATGAGCAGATCGAATACCTACGAGTAGTAGTTTTGTTGTTTTGTTTGTGGACACAGGAAATATGAGATGAACATACCTTAATGCTGCTTCCCACGATACTTGGAGCCAGAGAGTTCGAAAAAAGGTATGGACGGGATCGTTGTCTCAATAGATCAATTAGTGGTTTTGGGCCGGTTGTATATCCTCCCATGGATCCTCCGAGAGCCTTTCCAAGGGTTGAGTTGATGACGTGAGGGGTTCCACCGACGGCTTCAGCGGTTCCTCGGCCAGTTTTTCCAAAGAATCCGGTGGCATGGCATTCGTCGATGAAGAGGAAGGCATTGTATCTGGAAAGGTACTTTCATGAAAGATTTGAGTTATAATCTGAACAGCTTTCAAAACGCTTTTCACTGTGCATAATTCTCCTAGATCTTTCTTAATTATTCACAAACTTACTGCTCAGCTAAACGGGAGATGTCAGCCAGTGGTGCCACATCACCATCCATTGAGAAGACTCCATCAGTAACGATGAGACGGAAGCGGGATTCTGAAAAATTCTGAATAATAATAGTTAAAGAAAACTCGAATCTTGTTTTGTTAGGAAACTTTTAAAATACAATTTCCAAAAGGAGATTCATCCAAGCTATCCATACCTTTAGCTTCCTTAAGCTTTGCCTCCAAATCATCCAAATCCAAATGCTTATATCTCATTCTCTTCGCCTTGCTCAACCGGATTCCATCAATGATTGATGCATGATTCAACTCATCCGAAATAATCGTATCCTGCTCTCCAGTCATCACTTCGAAGATTCCTCCGTTTGCATCAAAGCAAGCAGCATACAGAATAGTGTCCTCTGTCCCGTGGAACTTTGCGATTTTCTGCTCTAATTCCTTATGAATATCTTGAGTTCCACAGATAAACCTGACAGATGATAGTCCAGCTCCATGAGTTTCCAAAGCCCTCTGTCCAGCAGCTATAACTTCTGGATGACTGCTAAGACCCAGGTAGTTGTTGGCGCAGAAGTTGATCACTGGTTTGTCGGAGCCGGTCACCTAATAAAATATCTTGCAAACGGGTCCCATAGTAAAGTACTAACCTTGACCAAAACACCTTGTTTTCCCTGAATGACTCGCTCGTTTTTGAACGTTCCAGCATTCTTAATACCAGCCAGTTCATTTTTTAAATGAATTTCAAAGTAATTAGCTGCTGTTGAGAAACAACGACGCATTTTCGTGGGGAAGGTTGAATGAAATGGAAGGAAAGGGGTTTGCAAGTGACGGAGAAGAAGATGTAGACGTTATCAAATCAATTGAGATCAAGACGAAGGAAGGAAAAGAGACAAATCACGTTGTCTAATTTTGAACGAAACATTATTTAACAGCGACCTTCGGAATTCAAAAGTAGATAATGGGAGAAGATGGTGTAGATGAAGATCGAATGTTCAAGGGGTTTGCAGATAGTGAAATAGATAGATATGATAAAAACTAGAAGATTCCAATGTTCATGAATTTCAGATGTCGTGGAAGATAGATGGTTAACATGATCCAAATTAATCGAAAACTCTAAAGTTGTTCCATAGTTCCGATTTTCGACAGAACTTCCTCAGCTTCTTCATATAATTTTTCTTATCTTTTTTGAGACGGAACTAGCATTTGCATAATTAGAGTGAGCAATTTTTCCTATGATTTGTCTTCATTGTTTTCAAATAAATAGGCAACGCTCCAGTTTGCGATACTTCCATATTTTGTCACTGCAGGTGTTTGCCATCTAATATAGTTTTGCTAATAATTCGCAGCATTTAAACTCCCTCCAAAAACCTTGTTATTCTGGAGCGACATTGCTCAATACACTCCTTTCTCTATGTCTCTTCAATTCAAATTCTCTCTCCCGTCTTCCCATTGTGCCATGTCGGTTGATTGGCGAGAGACTATAATTAAATGGATATCCTTAAAAATCAATGTTACCTCAAAAAGTTTAGCCTGTTCTTATTTTGCCATTGGTTTTTAAGAAAACTTCACATTTTCTTCTTCAAAGTTTTCGACATCTGACATGAAACATGAAAATCCAAAAGACCAAGGCCTTTCTAGTTCTGCTGGACTTTCACACACCTAGAAATGATATAATTTTGTATTCATTAAGATTTAAAAAATGCTCAATTTTCAAAATATAGACTTTTCGCAAAGGTTACCATTTGAAACTCAATGATGTCCCTATTGCAAATGAGAGTTTAAGATAGAGGGCAAGGTTTTCAAAATTAGATCCTAGAGACTCAAACTCCTTCATTCGTACCCAAAATCGATATAAATACAGGTCGGCTGAGAAAAAAAACAAAAATGTCGCATCCAGTTTTCCTCAAGTTGAGTGTTTTCAATCTTTCCCCTAACTCTCTTTTCTTATTTCCTGTTGTTATTTTCTTCATGTTCTGGTGGAGAATCAAATTCCTATTCTTTGGAATTCCCATAGTCTTCAATTTTTGTCTAATTAGTATAATGCTAATGTTGAAATCGACACCAATCTCAAATATTCTGAAAGTATAACCTCTTTCCAGTCTTTCACTACTCTCAAAATACTTTTCTATGTATCATCTTCAAAAAATGCTATCTCTCTGCCAATGTCCTTCACAATGGGTCAACGCTATAGCAGTCAACCCGAAAATCAGCTGTTTTTGACTCTTTCGATGTCTCTGCGTCTCTTGGGTGTATGCTGACTCACTGCCACACAAACACATGATTTTACTCTTTTACACTGAGACGTTGAAGACCGAGAATGTTTCGAAATCAGTCCCCTCTTTCTGTGTCTGACTCTCAATTTCTAATATATATTATTGCTAGCAGTTACCAGAGAGTGCTATAGTTATTTTGTGTGTTTGCATTTTTCCAAGGGTCACACGACTCGAATCTCCTATACACTCTTTTTCTCGAAAGATTTTTTGTTTTGATATAATTATTGGTCTGACCTGAATCTGTATCATTATTGTCTTTTCAGGTAAAATGAGTGGCAACGCATTGGATTCCCTTTCCAACGACGAGTTCGAGTTTATCGAATCTTTTGATGGTGAGTTTTTTTTTCCAAAATTTTTGAATATTGTACTTCAGGAGGAAGAACTCAGAAAGTTGACTTCCTATAATTATTTGAAAACCAGTCCCAGATGATGTTCTTGCATCACTATTTCGTAATCCACTAGGAAGAAAACTAATCGATATTTCTTAAAGAAGAAAATTTTCCAGAAGACACCGAAGACCGTGAAGAGAAAGACGACCAATGGAGCATCCAACAGAGTATCAAAATCGAGCCAATCTCTATTCAGATGCCAGAGTTTCTTCAATCAGAACGTGCTCCTTCTCCAGTCGGGTCTCAGGCTCCAGAATCTCTTGCCGATCCAGACCGTACTCCAGAAGCATCTCTTATCGAGACTCCACTTCTTACTGAGACATTGAAGGAAGAGACTCCAATGTCAACTCCTCTCGCTTCTCTCGTTAATCCAGTAACCACTGCTGAACCAACTCTCCAGAATATGTCACTGGTCTCGGAGTCGGAGTGTTCTAGTAATTGAATTCAAACTGGCATCCTTAAAATTATTAAAAATTTGCAGACAACTCTTCGCTTGTCAATGTTGCCGATGTCGAATCTACCGAAGTGGCTCTTCGTACCTCTCTTCTTCTCGTTGGTGAACTCAAGGCTCAATTGAGTGCTCAGGCATCGAAGATGGCTGAAATCGAGATGAGAACTTCTCAAACCCTCCAGAAGAACAGTTCTTTCTCGTCTGATACGCAAAGCCAGATGAAGAACGAGTTCCAATTGAAGATGCAAGAATCAGCTGCCAGTGTTGAAAAGGTGATCGCAGAGAAGGACTTGGCTATTGAGCAGCTCAAAGTGCAGTTGGCTCAAAGCCAGCAGGTGGCCGAGTTGTGGAAACAGGGAGCCGAAAAGAACAGCATCGCGTCATACAGCGATTCGAAGACAGCTGTGGATAGACTTCTTGAGGAGAACACGAGATTGAGAAATCAAGTCGATGAGGAAGTTGCTCGTCGTATCCAAGAGACTGAACACCGTAAGATGCTCGCAGAGATGTTGAAGGAAGCCAGAGGTGGAAGTTCATTCGATCCTCCAGCAAATATGGTGGCTCGTCAGTTGGCAGATAGAACCGAATATTCGTTGAGACTCGAACAAGAACTTATCACGGCAAGAAAGGAGTTGGAGGAAGTAAAGGAGGCGTTGAAGAAAGCCACTGATGAGTCGAGTAATAAGGATCAGATCGTTAGTGCTCTGCATGAGGTGCGGTTTATAACATTATTCAAAGATTTATTATAGTTAGTCTCTAATGAGTGATTTTTTCAACAATTGAATGCTTCGAAAAATTCATCTTCTATTTCAGGATCAAGTGGAAAGTACCAGAATGCTCGCGTCGAACGAGCAGGTCATCAACAGTCTCAAGCAGAAGTGCCGTCAACTTGGAGTTTTCGAAGATTTCTCTACTTGAGTCATTCATCCAAAAAATGTAATCAATTGTTACTAATCCCTGTGCGCTGTACATTCTGTGCTATTGTTCTTTTGCTTGATTTTTTCGTTTCCCTTTCTTTTCCAATCGATTTTGTTGTATCTTATCTTGTACAGTTTGAATAAAGAAAACGTCAATTAGACTCGAAAAATCGATTCATTTTCATCTTTTCTCTCTCGAATTTCTCGATCGTCCATTCTCTAACGGTTAATCTTTTCGAGGAATTTTGAATTTCCGACAAAGGATTTTTCAGATGTACTCACAAATCACTCGACGGGTTTTAGTTCTAGGAAGAAATGGTAAGAGACTCAAGGTCTAGTTCAAAACATAGGAAATGGGAGTAGCAAATGAAAAGAAGGCAATGTTTGATCTGCGTTATCATCTCCCTCCTCCATTTTTATCTAATAAAATTGGAAATACTTGCACCTCGATATTGTCATCATGACATCTACTTCACTGTATTCTTTTTTTCTTTTTGGCCAATTCGAATACGCAAAACTAAGATCAAAAGTTGTGTGGCGTTGATACCCATTTATCTTCTTACGCAATATCATCAAAACCCCTACTCATTTATATAAAAACCCTAGTTTTTTGTCATCCTCTTCCATTATTTTTCTTGAGTTTCAGCCACCAATTTTCGCAACTTCGCGACTGCCAGAATGACTCAAACAACGAACGGAATCACTGGTAATGGGCACTCGGCGTCCACGGATTTTTTGGATACGGTAGAGACTTTTAAATTCTAACAAGCAGAATGATGAGAAATTTCAGCCATCCGCTTACACTCAGAAATCGAACAAAACCCATACTAGTATCGACTTACGCTCTGACACCGTGACTGTTCCTTCTGTGGAAATGAGAAAAGCAATGGCTGAAGCTATTGTTGGTGACGATGTCTATGGAGAAGACACAACGACGGTTAGACTCGAGCAAAGATGTGCGGAGCTGTTCGGAAAGGAAGCTGGACTCTTTGTGGCTAGTGGAACCATGGGGAATCTTTTGGCGATTATGGCTCATTGCCAGCGGGGAGAGGAGATCATCGTCGGTCGTTACAATCATATTCATCGTTGGGAGCAGGGAAATTATGCACAGTTGGCTGGTATGTTCTTCTGGAATCTGTAGTTCAGAATATCAAGCTACCTGAATATGTGATTGAAACTTGGACTGTTGGCGAGTTGGCCATTCTGGATTCTAACGTTTTAGAATCACGGGTAAAGCCCTCTGTCTCTCCAGAAACCTAATCTGCCTATAATTTCAACAGAAACTGAAGTCATTTCCAGGAATCTCGGCCACGACTCTCGAAGTGAAACCGGACGGAACAATGGATCTGGACGATATCGAGCAGGCGATTCGTGTCAAGGGAGGTTATATTCAAATTTATGATGAGAGTTGTGATGTTGAAGTGACAAGTATACCCGTGAGATATTTTAGATTGTGTTGTGTTTTTGTGTTATGTGTTACTTTTGTTTGAGTGAGAGAGTACTGTAAGTAAGGAGAAAGCTAGTGAAGATGACTAGCTTTCTCCTTTTTCGAATCCTAAGAAAAAATCTTCGATTTCAGGACTGTCACATGCCGGCTTCCAAGCTGATTTGCATTGAGAATACGCACAATTACACTGGAGGAAAGGCACTTCCGATTGAGTGGATGAGGTAATTAGGAATCGAAATCCCCGCTAGAAATAAAGTTTTCAGATCCGTAAAAATGTTGGCTGAACGTCGTCAACTGAAAGTTCACATGGACGGAGCCAGAATCTACAACGCCGCCATCGCCTGCAACACCACTGTCAAACATATCGCATCGTTCGCCGACACCGTCCAAATGTGTTTCTCGAAAGGATTGGGTGCTCCAGTTGGATCCATTCTCGTCGGACCAAAAGTCTTCATTGATCGTGCCAGACACAGTAGGAAGGCGTTGGGAGGTGGATGGAGACAGAGTGGAGTATTGGCTGCAGCTGCTCATGTTGCACTTGATCATGCGGAAGCGACGATTCGGGCGGATCATGAGAGAGCCAAGAAGTTGTCGAAGATGATCAATGAGGCGACACCAGATGCATTGAGAACGGTAGGTTTCTTTTTGGGAATGTGCATCAGAGATATTTTCAAAGTTTTACCGCGATCTATTGCTAAAATGGCTAAAGTTTGGCATTTCTAGACATCAAAAAGAAGTAAAATTGTTTCCAGAAAGTCTACGCTAAGGAGAACGACATCACCAACATGGTTCTGATTCATTGCGAGAACGGAGTCTCTGTTCAACAGCTTACCGACTTCTTCCAAAAACACGACATCCTTGCGATGACGTTCGACGCCCGACGAATTCGAATGGTTCTCAATTGGAACGTCGACGACGAGAATCTGGACACGATTGTTGAAGTTTACAAGAAATTTCTGGCACAATTGTGATTCTGTCTCTACTCTGTACTCGTATAAGCTTCAGTCAAATCAAGATAAATGATAAATTTTTAGTGTTTGAAAATTTGAAACATGATAAAAGGACAATATAAATAAAATAAGGTTATTCACTCGTAGTCTTCTTCGTGCTGAACCTTCACCGCACAAACATCTTCGAAATACGCAGTCACCACGTCATTTGTTGCCAATAATCGTACTGTCACCTTCTCCTTCCGCTTGTCTTTATCCAACATCACCGCCAGTTTTCCGATTCGTTTTCCAGCCACTATCATCAATTTCTCACCGACGTCACGAGGAATCACCGTTTCCAGATAGGATTGTCGAACGTTGTAATGGGTTCTCCCCCGATCGTCTTCAATTGTGATATCATCTTTTCCAGCAACATCAACAATCCGAACTTTCTGTTTGAAGAGAGATCCTTTTTTGAAATCTTCATCGATAAATCGAACTAGAAGATCTGTTCGTGCCCACAGTTTGTCATTCCTTCGACTTTCTTCGTCGTCATATTTGGATTTTGAAGATGAAGAAGATTTTGAAGAGGACGATTTGTAGTTGTTCGATGAAGTGGAAGGTTCCTCATACTTTTTCCTTTCCTGCTCAATTCGATCCTTCTCCTTATCATATTCATTCTTATTCAAACACTTCGAATCTCGTTCATACTCCTTTGCACTAACAGCCACGGCTACAATCTGACTGACTTTGATCGACTTCGCACCGATTGCAGTTCGAATGAAGAACGAATTCGAATCGTCATCTCTTCCTTCCACTTTTCCATAGACTCCTTTGTTCCTTCCATCCACGATTTTTATAAAACTTCCCACCTTGATCTCTTCTATCTTCTCTTCCTTTGTATTGCTATCCGTTGCCTTCTTCTTATCACCAGTTGGATGTTTTGGTGTTGCTCCGAGACCAAGTCCAGGAGGTCGTCGATTTGGAAGTTTCAACGCGACCTTCTGTGGATTTTTTCCTATTCCATCACCGTCTTTCCAGTTACATCCTCTCAGAATTGCAAGTCCGAAGCTTTCAATAGAGATTGCTGAATAATCAGCGTCTTCGTTATCTTCTTGCCCTTCTTCAACTACAATCTTCTCTCCTGCATCATCTGCTCCGTTCTCAGCATTTCCTCCATTAGGTAAAACAAGTGCCAGCTTTGCACGCTCTTCTTCAGTCAAAGTTCCAGCTTTCTCCTTTTCGAGCAACTTCTGTGTCCGCCAATCATGTTCCACTACCATCGGAATTACTGCAGCTTCCTTGGAATGGTCTACATCTCCCCTGAAAATTGAATTATTGGAAAACTCGAATAATGGAAAATGGACTAACTGAATATCTCCATCTTCGAAATGAGTCATCTTTCTTCTCTTGACAGCTCTCTCCATTTCATCCTTCTCTCGTTCCTCATCACTGTCGACGTCGGCTGGAATTGATTTTAATAAGGATAAGGATAGCATTTTTGAGCGATTAGACCTACCATTAATAACTACAACTGGTGCTGGTGGCTGGAATTTGTTCTCTTCTCGTTTCTTCAAACCGAACGAGATTTTCGGCATTGATCCCGAGCTTGGAGCTGCTTGTTCTACCATTTTCTGAAAATAATTGACTTTTAGAGAATGAAGATTTTTAATAAGACGATTTAGAATGAAATAAGTTGAGAATTCAGTCAGGAGGAGAGAAAATAGAAGGTGAAACTAGGAGACGCAGCGCATTTCGAAAAGAAAAAATCGATAGGGCGTACTTGCTAAGTTGAAAAAGAGAGCGAAATTAGAAAAAGAAATGGTTGCAAATAAAGTTGAAATGGAAGAAGTCTGAAAAACAACTTCTTGAGGAGGGAATTTCTGAACAGATAGTATTTGAACCGAAGATCGCTGAGAAACACGCTTAGCTGTAAACTTTAAGCTTGTACATATAATAATTATATTTAAGTTTTAAAAGTATTATTTTAAAGGGTGTCTGCAAAAATTAAAAAAAAATGTTGCAGACAAAAACTAGAAAAAAAAACATGAAAAGAAAATCGAAAATAAACACCGAAATTCCACAAAAAATCGAGACCACAGTAATCTTTAAAGGAACATTGCAAAACGTCGGTGGGTCTCGTACCGATTTGCTTCTTCACCTCTGCGCCTTGAAATTTTTCGAAAAAATGTTCGGTTTTCGCAGCCCATTTCTGGCTGAGGATTTTCGCGATGGCTTCGAGTGCTGTCATGCCTGGCCAGGATTATTGTACCAGTTTTTTTGTTATTGCTGCTAACTGCTTCGTCGCCAAAACTATGCACTCATTCTGCCACATCGTTGGCATGACCCTTTGTGTTTATGCTTTGGACTTTTTGCTTTGGAATTCTTGACAGAATGAGGCGTTTTTTCCAGTTGCTTTTTTCAGGTAAAACCATGAGTAATCCGCGAACCAATCTTCTGACGGTTTTTCCGGGCCGCCCGAATTCGAAGATAGCTGATGCGACAGAAGTTTGCACTGCTCCGTAAGGCTGATGATTTCTCTCCCACTTATCTCGTGTAAATTACATTTTTCAGACGAGTCACTCGCCGATCTTCCAACGGACCACTCTACACCATCTGTGAATATACCGGTAAAAGAATCGCCTATAAAACCACAACTGATGCGCGCAAACGCATTACGGTTAGTGTTCTCGGCGTTTGATATTCTAAAGAAGAATGTATTTCAGTACTCACCAGAGCCAGGCCCGAAAGCGAAAATGGCAAAACAAGCAGGACCAATGACGCGGGCAAGCGCAGCAGCAAGATCACCGTCTGTGAGAGGAAGACATTTGAGATCGTCACCAATCCGGTCACCTGCTGCACCATTACCACCACCGAATACACCACCACCGGTACCACCGACCAGAGTATCGCCGCCGTCACCATCGGCTACAGTACAATTTGCAAGAGCAGTCACTCCGCCTGCATTCAAATCTCCAGCCATTGTAGGATTAAGACTTCAGCTTCGGGCGCTAGTAGCTGTTTTATTGTGGTTTTCACCATTTCCTAATCATTTCGAAGCACTTTCACAAAAAAATCGCTCCGAAACGTCCAGGAGCCGAGCCTTCTAGTAGTAGCGAAAGAAAATGTTATTTCAGACTCCAATAACTCCCGTGCGAAGTTATCCTCGGCCACCAACACCGGCTTCTTCTGGATCCGGACGCGACTCAGTTGGATTCCCCATCAATTTGTCTGGAGATGAAATATTAGATTTCGATGAGGCTATATTCGATCTCGAGAATCTGGATGTCGAGGATGAGTCTTTGGAAGGAAACGTAGAGGCGGAACAAAGAGAGAAGGAAGAGGCGACTCGTGGAATGTATTCGAAAGAAGATGCGATGCCCGTTACGCTCATGGGAAAACTTGCCGTTGTAAGAACTATAACGATTCCATTCTCTCCCCACTACTGCAAAAATTGTTAAAATTTGAATTTTCTCACTTTTGTATCGTTTTTTTTCCATGTTTTGAAACCTCGAAACCTGAAAAACGGCGGTCGTGTCGAAAAGTTCAGCATTTAGCCACATTAGCAGTAGAGCGCTATGTAACATTGAAAATACCGCTGATAAAGCGAATGCATTTGATTTCAGGAATACGACAACTTCGATTTCACTTCAGTGTGCGAGCAAATCACTAGTTTGACATGCTTCAACAAAAGCCATGAGGAATCGCTTCTTCCACTTCTGAAGCTTGTCGATCGTGATGTCACCAGCAAACTGAGCGCGGTCAACATCAAGAACTTCTACAAGCATGAACTCATTCCTGCCATGGAAAATCTGAAGGTGTTCAAAAAGAATCCGGAGATTTTCGAAGATAAAAACAAAGGACAGTTTGAGTGGTACAGAGAGGAGAACTACATAGTGGAAGTCCCATTGCCACCACGACCACAGATCTTCCCGCATCAGCAAAGAAAGATGTTGTTGGCGTAAGTTGAACGTTATGCTTACAGATTTCATTAATGGGTAATTTTCCAGTTCGATCGCAGAGAGACACAGCCAGGACATGGAGAAACGTCTCCAAGAAGAAGCGAAGCGTGCTAAAGAACAGGAGGCGCGTGAGGCCGAGGCAGCTGCTGCTCGCCGAGCTCACTACGAGCATCTGATTCAAGAGGCCGAAGAAATGCGAAGAGCAGGAATGATGGCACAACAAGCAGCAAACCTCCATCCACAACTTCCGCGTGATCAACCGCCAATCGCTGTGCCATTCGTCAATCCATTTGTGTATCATGATGTGAACAATAATACCAATTTCCAACACTTGCCTAACATTTGGTTCCCACAACACCCTCAAGCACCACCACCACAGTTTCCAAATTTCTTTGGAAACCCCTATAATCATCAAATGTAGAGCCCGTAGAACGATATGTGTTGTCTTTTCATCTCCACTCCCTACTAGTATACTATTAGTTCTTCACTTCCTAATAATTTTCACTGTCTCGTCCCCACCAAATTCTCGTGCTTCCCCCATACAGTTGTATTTCTTTTCATCACCGTCTTTGTCTCTCTGTCTGCACTTGTTTTGTAATAGGGCATATAGTAATGATATCAGATTCATTTTATCAGGTAATTGTGTTCATGAATTTACCACTTTATACGATGTTTGTACTCTTCTTTCGCACATAATCTCTTCACAATCTCATATCCGACAACCACCATTCCACCGTAGATCGAGTTGGCGATGATACGAGGCGTGAGTCCTTTCGTGAAGATAGCAGACTTCTCATCACGAAGCATCGTCTCCAACGTCTTTGCGTAGCTGCTACGATGCACCTGGAGTCGAACACGGAACAGTTCCATCGGATTCGTCGCAACAGTCGAGATGGATCCTCCGATGGTGGCTGCGATGGCCTGGTCGATGAGAAGGCTTCGATCGGTAGATGGGTTTAGTTTGCTGAAAAGACCCAACATCCAATAGTAGCTGGGCCAGAACGTGAGCATTTGTGGGATGTAGACAGCAGCCGATGCCCAGAATCCACGATAGAAACCGAGAGCTCCATCGGCCTGATAGATTGCCTTGATCACACTGGTCCCCAATCCATTTCCATTCTTTACATGAGTCGCGACTCTTTCGATAACAGCTTTATCGTGTCCTGCAGTCAATTTATCAGTATTCTTGTAGATCATCATGTACTGAGCAATGATATCAGTTGGAACGAAAATCGATTGAGTTGCGAAACTAGCCAGTCCACCGGCGACGGCTGCTGCTCCTCCGACAGACTTGACTCCGTTTTCGTGGAGGACCGAACGACACTTTTCGAAGATTGTGGAATAGATAAAGGAGCATCCAATTTGGGGGACCGTGATCCAGAAGCCCTGGAATCAGAAATTAAGATTCAGATGATATTCTATACCTACCCTGTACAATCCACGAAATCCCTCTCTTCTGGAGATGTCCGAATATGCATGCAGAGTACTTCTATAGACCGTATTCTGTTTCTGAAGTTGCAATTGACTGCGGAGCACGGCGAGTGGGTAGAGAGCAGTTCGGATGCTCCATGTACTAAAAACCGTGTGTGTCCAGATATCCGGATGTCCGAACTAACCTGAGAAGAGCCGATGGATAGAACAGTTTCAGATCCATGTGCTCCCATCCGACTACGGTAAGGGGCTCCGAATTGCCCGGTTTCCCGGGAACAGCGTAACAATCGCGTGGTGCCGGTGGCAGCATTTGAGCCATTTCGAGAGAGAACGACATTTCTTTTTTCAAGTAGTGCGGGGTTGATTGAGATTGCCCTTTTTGGAAATAATCGGAAATAAAGAGATTGGGGGAGAAGAGGAAGAAAATGTGGAAGGAAGGAAAAACTACGGGAAAAAATCAGTGGTGGAATTTGCATTCTACGTGGCAAAGACTCGTACTGGTTTTGGGTTATTGCACAGATGATTACAATCAGCAATAAGGGCGAAATTCCGAATTTGACAAAGTTTGGACATCAGGACACACAAAATGAAGAATCAGGAGATCAAAGTCTATCAAAATTTATTGAGCAAGTTCTTTGAGTTCAGTAGCCTCAATATTCTTGTACATATTTTCAATATCCGCCTTGAAGAACTGAGCCAATGCGTTTCGCTTATTCTTCAGTGTTGGTGTTGTCAATCCGTTTTGAGCGGTGAATGCAACTGGAGTTAGATGGACGGCGTAGACCTGAATTCAGGACAATTTTAGAGTTTCAGAAGACGTCAACATTACCCCTTCATATCTTGGTCTCTGATGTCCTTCGGTGAGTTGAACGAAATGACGGAGCACGTCTTCAGCGAGCACTGGAATCGAGCACAACTCCTCGTAGGTCTTCCCCTCAATACCGTGTTTTAACTTGGCGTAGCCAGCGAGATGCTAAAACCTGGATGACTGAGAATGAAACTACAATAAAACCTACATCTGGATCCGGAACGACGACGGCGACCATCCACGGTTTCTGAAGGTCTCCATGCACGTAGATCTGTTGCACAAATCTTGATGAGGTGTACAGAGTTTCCGTGAGATCTGGCGCCACGAATTTTCCTTGAGGAAGTTTGAAGACATTCTTCCGACGATCAATGATTTGGAGACTTCCCTCTGGAGTGAATCTTCCGATATCTCCAGTCTTCAGATATCCATCCTCGGTGAACGATGACTTCGTCGCATCCGGATTCTTGTAGTATCCCGAAGTGACGTTGTATCCCTTCACCAGAATCTCTCCTCCATTCTGATTCACAAAATATCCAAGATCCGGAACATCGACAAGTTTGATGAGACAACACGCCATCGGAGGACCCACACATCCGATACGAGTGTCTCCAACCAATTGGATTGTGGTTGGTCCTGAAGTTTCCGTCTGACCGTAACCTTCGAGAACCTCGATTCCGAATGCACCGCGCATGAATTCCAACGAAGAGTTGTCAGATTTGGCAGCGCCGATGATGATTTGACGAATGTTGGGGCCAAGGAGCATCTGAACTTTGTGAAGGAGATACTTGTCGACCCAAGTATCACGGGTGGCTTTTCCTCTGAAAATGGTAAGATGTGCAGGTTTCAAGGGTTACTTTCCTCACTTACGTCATCTTATAATGATACAATTTGTAAGCCAACGCCGCCTTCAGAATCATTCTCTTCAATGGCTTATCCACCACCTGCTTCATGACTCCCTTATGAATTTTGTCAATGACACGTGGCACAGTAGCAACTGAACGAGGAGCCAAGGCTTGGATGTCTTCAAGGAGAAGAGTTGGATCTCCACGGAAGAATCCGATTCTAGAGCCAATGGAGAAATTGGAGAGTGTACAAAGTCTTTCATAGATATGAGCCAATGGAAGATACGATAGATATCCATCTCCTCCTCCGGAACTCTGATCGAATTCATCACAGGACATCGTGGCGGAGCACAAATTTCCATGAGTCAGCATAACACCCTTGGGTCTTCCAGTTGTTCCAGAAGTAAATGAGATGGTTGCAAGAGTTTCAGGTGTTGGTGGCACATGTTGTCTCGGTTTCTCTCGTTTTCCCATCTCCATGAATTCCTCGAAACTCCAGAGTTGGAAGTCGTTCTCACGAGCCAATTCCTTGGTTTCCGCAGAAACCTTGTCAAATTGAACGATGTATTTTAGGGTTGGTAAGTAGGATTTGTCACGGATTAGTTCTGAAAACAAAGGTTCAAAAAAGTCTTGCTGGCCAAGATCTACGTTTTGTCTTTTCCTCCAAATCGACAAACATTATTTTGAGATCACAGAGATTAGTGATGTAGTGCATGTCATCGTTGGTGATGGTGTCGTAGAGAGGGACGGAGACGTTCGAGAAATTATGAACGGCCATGTCAGAGAGGACCCACTGAAAATTGAAAATAGAGCTCGTTTACTGGATCCCCCGTCCCCATACCTCCGATCGATTCTTCGAGTAGATTCCAATCTTCGACTCCTCTCCAGTCTCAATACCCAACTTCCGAATCGCCTGTGAAACATGATCAGACATCTCGATTCCCTGCTCATAAGTGATCCAATCCCACTCCCATTTCCCATCTCTCTTCACTCTCGTTCCCAACATTTCCTTTCCTCCAACCGTCGGACCCCTTCTAATCGCACTGTATGTCGTCAGTGCACCATCGAACCATCCGTGTTGAAGTGGTCCATCTCCCAACCATGCCGCCTTCCGACCACCGTCTTCCTGAGCAATCGACTGCTTCTTCAGATCGCACTTTGGCTCGCGACGCTTTCCGAAGAAGAAACCACGGTCTTGACTGGCGAGAGGAACCTAAGAAAAGAATCCTGGATGTCTGCACTTTCTGAAAATGAGCCTACAGTATTCCGAGTAAGAAGTTTCCCATGTCGAAAAGTCGAATGAAGAATCGCTTGTCGAGTAATCAAATTCAATCCGCGATAGGACATCGTAAGCGGTTTCCCGGACGGACGAGAAATAATTGTGATCACGGGGGATCAGGCCAAAAAATTTTTTGGTTGAGTTTTTCCGGGGAAACTGTTTTTCAGAATGTCACGTGTTTCAGAAGTTGTCTGCATCAGGATTTTAGAAACTATCAAGTTCTAAAGACGTGAATTCGAATGTGTGTTATGATAAATAGATTTTTTTGGATAAATGTTTATTCATTCAAAAATCAACAACTTGATAGTTACTTATTTTTATCAACTGGTCTAGAAACCAGAATAAGCTGCTACACATTCATTTTTTATTTTTTTCATTGCTTTTCTGGAAGTGACATCTTGATTCAGAACAACATAAATAATCACAATAAAAGAGACATTCATTTTCTCAACTATCCTCCACTGGCCTTGCTGCGATGATTAGTCGGTCCACATTTATTTTTGAGAATTTGATGATTGCTTCAAGCTTCTTGACTCGCATAGTAATGAGAACGAAGAAAATCAAGAATGTAAGTGCAGTGAGCATGTGAAAGACATGGTCTTTCCGAAGAGTTATTACACGCACGGTAAAGATGATGAGCAACGAGTAAAAAATAACAGAATAGCCAATAGTGTTCATTTTAATGTTTTCGCCCTGAAAACTCAATTGCTTGTTACGCCCGAATTTTTCAAACTTACCAAGAAATAATTCTGCTTACGGAGTGTTGTTCGAATTCTCAGAAATTCTCGTTTTCCCCAACTACGAGAATATTGTTTCTGGAGAAGGTCAGATAGGATCGATCTGAAAACTGGAGGTAATTTTCTGTAATTCATGGCAGTGACTTACTCAATGTTAATTAGTTGCATTTCGATTGTGTGCAAGATCTTATAGCAGTTATTGTAATGTCGAAACACAAAAACACTAAAGCATAGAATGAAAAAAGATGACGCTCCAAAAATGAATGCACTCCATTTAGACGGAAAGAAAAATACAAGTATAGACTGAGCCAGTATGTAGACAAATAGAGAACGAGGTACTAGGATCTCGTTTTCTCTCTGAAATTGATAAACTAAACACACATTTGAGGAAAAAAGGAATGAACTAACCAAATCGCACAGTTCTCGTTCGATTTTATTAAACCCTTCCATTATATTATCTGTTCCTGCTCGGACGGCATTTATAAAATTCTGCTCTCTTTCTTCTAATCGTCTCAATCTTACATCTGGTTCATTTACAGAAAATTGGTTCGATGATGAAGATGACATTCTGAATTTTCAAGAAAGAGAATGCAGCTGAATATTTGTGAAGAGAAAAAGGAGAGGCGAGGCGAGACGAAAATCGATAAACGTGCACCGTTCTCGAGGGTGGCAAGGCACCTCTCTTCTCCGGGTGAAAGAGGGTGCAATCGAGATTAGATGCGAGGCTGGCGGAAAAACTGTTGTGCCTAATTTCTGAAGTCGAAGTTATGAGTTCTCACATAAGTCAATAAACGATTGAAACAAATATAAATCTTTATTTGAAAAATTCGAAATCCTGACCCTAATAATGGAGCTAAATAAAAATCGAGATGACGCTTGTAAAAATCGGAACTGTCGGATATTGATCCTGGGAAGCATAATGTCCTTTCCCAGGAACCGTGTGTTGCTTGTGTCAAGTTGAAGCTTGGGATTTTCTTCGAATGTTGAGATCAGATAAAAACGTTCAACATCGAACAATTTATTTAAGAATCAACACAATATTATTTCCCATTTATCCATGTGGTTGGCAAATTCTCTGTTGTTACTTTTTGAATGGGATGTGCTGAAAAAATGTCGGGAGTTGTTTGTTCTTAGATTATCTAAAAACGTACTCCAATTCCAAGTTTCTCTGGCCTTGCTTTGCGAGAGCTACGGGCAGATCCGAGAATTAAAATCAAAGTGAGGATGAATAGGAAGAAGAAAAAACGATAGAAATTCATGATCGAGATTTGAACACTGAACGGTTTGCTGGTTGCTTATATGGAGCTAAGGATGATCACGAGAATAATGTGATCACGATCATGGTCGTTAGCATTTGCATATTTATGATTGATGATACATAGGGAAATGTGGATGTGTTTTGGAAAAGATTGAAAAGCAGAATGCTTATTTTGGGGATCAGAAAGCATGTAGCAGAGGGTACTGAATGTTAAATTTTGACTCTGCAGAGTCGAGTACTCTGTAAAATCAGAGGAGGCGATTCCAGAAGAAGTTAAAAAAGGTGATGTGGTTCGATATGAAAAAAAGCTATTGGATGGTGATTAAAGGCACACAAGGAGGCTAACTGAAAGTCTTGGCACATGAAATCAGTGGATAGCTTCAACTTCACACTTCTCTCTTGGAGCCATTTTTCCCTGGCATGTCACGTCTTTCTCTCAGTTTTTTGTGATGCAACCCAAACTTATCAAAAGGATTCACAAATAATACATTCATTGTCATCATCTTCATACATATATGAATCTGTATACACACACTGAAACACAGAAAGAAGGGGGGGGGGGGAAGAAAATGAAGTACTGTAACTTGTTTTGTTGAGTGGGAGGGAGAGTATGAAGACAACAACGAGAGAGAAACGGATGGTTTTGAAAGAAATTGTGAAGAGTTGATCATTTTTTTGTATTTTTTGGGATTCATGATTTTTTGGAAATACAACTTGCAAGTGTGTGTTGGATGGAGGGGAGTTTGTGGACCTTGATTGGGGGAAAACTATCAGAATTTTTACGACGGGAGGGGGGGGGGGGGGGAAGTGAATATACTAGTATGTTTGATGGGGAGAAATAATTTTCACAAATAAATTAGACAGAGTTTGGATTTTATATCAGATGAGAGACAGAGAGATAGGAGAGAAAAAGGAAAAATGCTAGTTCAGATTTGTTCGAGAGAAAAGAAAGAAAGAACAAGGAAAAACAGAAAAGAAGCAGAAGAGAGAGATTATAGAAAAATTGAGACAAATTTGTTGAGGAACACCCAAAAACGATATCTGAGAAAACGGAGAGAGAAACTGGGAGAGAGACGGGGGAAAGAAGAAGCATATATTTTTGATTCGGGAAAAAGAACAGAGATAATGCTAGGGAATTGTTTTTTGGTCATCAAAACTGAATTGAAATGGCTCAAGAAAATATTGCCTAGATGATGATGATTTCATTGGGAGGGAGACAGAAAAGATGGGAAGAAGAACACAGGAAACGAATCATTCAGAGAGTTTTGAAACGAAGAAATTTGAAGAATTGAGAGACGGGTCTAGAACTCGGAAACGGTCGTATTCGTTGATGGTTGTGTTGATCGATGGACATGAACACACACCCAACGGCCCTGTTTCTTCGACCAAACACGTGATTCTTGTGATTGACGAGTGTGAGCTTCTCCGTTTCTGAAATAAACAAAGATGAAATTGAGGAGAAGAAGAAGATATGGAAGAGTTGAGATTTTGATCAATCTCTTGTTTTCGTCTCTGGACGTTTGTTGTTTGGGGAGAGAGCAATTTTCTGTAAGAATGAGGGAAAGAACATGTGGCGAAAATGAGCTGTAATTTTGTTGATGGATGTGAGACTGGTGTGTCTAGGACGCATTTGGAAAAAGAGAAAATTCATGGTTCAAAGGATAAGCTAGAAAATTATCTGAGTCTCAAAACAAAACCGGAATTTTTTGGATAGTTGAGTTTGGAACAAAGTTATCTCAACTTCCTGTGGACCAATTTTGGTTAAAATTATGCAGATCGATAAGAAATTGAGAGCAGATTACGATCACATGTTGAACAGAGGGGATAGCACAAAAGAATTCATCATAATACTCGAGCTAACACAACTGTCATTTTTTGAGAAAGACATCGAGAAATTTGGTTTCTGTACTGAAAATTAATCTTGCGAAAGTTTTGCTCGCAAAAAAACGGACCCGGCTCGGTTTGAATCAATAATGCTCTTCCTTTTTTTTGAGTTTTGCTCGGCAACATTTGGTCCAAAAAGTTCAAGATCCCCATCACATTCATCTTATCATTCGTCACTCCAAAAGTGCAAAATGATCACCCTATCCAATCTCATTTTGTATTCTGGTAATCCTTCTTGATCTTCTGATATCCAGAAGTCATGTCAGAAGACGTCATTAGTAAACTTAACTTCTGAACCCCACTCAGGAATGTTTCAATGTTTCGAAAAATAGTATCATATTACAAATGAATGTTTGTTTGTTTTCCAACTCCTGACTTTTCTTCTTTCTAAGAATTTCTCTAACAAAAAAAACGAACCTATCCAAGAACTGCGTCAATTTCACATAGGCAACACAGGCGGCGTCTTCTCCGATGATGTGCACATTCGGATTGAGCATCGTCGTGTGCACTTGGTTCTTTCGGTTTCCTGGAAAAATTTGTTTGTTGATGATTTGTTGGTTGGCGTGCGGATGGAAATTTAACAAGGTTTCTGTTTTGAAAATCAAATTTGCAAGGATTTTTGGAGGAAGAAGACGCGAAAGTAAAAATGCTCACCATCAAAATAGAATCTGTGGAATTCGATGCCTTCGATAAGGTTGCCAAGTGCTTCCGGCTCGAAGCATGTCATCGAAGTGTCGCATAATCGTCTGAAAAGAGTTTCCGTTTATTCACTTCAAAAGAGGTGCTTTCAATCAGATACCCTATTCATAAATATAATCCTCTCTATATATTCAAAAACTAGAAAGAAGAATCAAAAACTAACGTGTATGTGTCGAAATCTTTGCACGAGATGGCATCCAGCAACGTTTGAGTCACCCGTACAATATCCTGTTTTTGAGCTGAAAATTTAAGGAAAGTTATGAAAAAGTTTTGCTTATTTTGTTTATTTTAATTTTTGTTTTTGTTTTGAGCTCATAAATTGAAACTTGGAGGTCTGGAAATGACATGGATACGAAACATTTAGACCTGGGAAGTTCTGAATGTTCGGAAATTACGGATTCCAAAATCATAGCATTCTTCAAAATCTTAAAATTTTTGAATTTACACAAATCAAGAAACCAGATTTGATATGACACTTTCCCGACCTCCAAGACTCGCTCTGTTACTTAATCTAATTTCAGCTGGTGGCCGAGGAAATCCTAGGCCACCAGCTAAGAAACTCCTAAACACATCACATCACAACATTCCAAAGAGATGATTGTCACAAAATCAAAGTGAGTGTGGATGTGTTGATAATGATTATATGAGATTACAATTATCCATGCCATTGGAAATAAAGACACACAAAAATAAAGAAGAATAAGAAGAGCTCTTACCATTCATAATAACGAAATAGGAGAGAAACAAAACTGATAATAGTTTTAACAGAAAAAGGAAGAGTTGAAGTAGTAGAAGAGGAGACTTTCAGTGAAGAAGATAGAAAGGAGAGAATGAGAAGAAGGGAATGAAGAAGAAGAAGAAATGGGGAGAAGAACGAGCTGCGTTTTTGGGGGGAGAGGAGCAGGAATTGAGCACGAGAGAAAAAGAAAAGTGTCTTCTTCTTCTTTTTCGTGAAAAATCTACCTCGAAAATATCATAAATTGACGAGAGTCGCAGAGAAATGTATGAGACAAAACAAGGGGAGATCCCCAAACCAGATAGCAACTAGTATTTCGTTGCTTTTTTGTTTTCTCTTTTTCTCTTTTTGTGCTCTTTTCCCGACCGATATGAAATCATAAATATAAAAATAATCATTCTGTGATCTATGCAAGCTAGAAATGGAAAAAAGAGAAAAAATAGGTCATGCTTGGATTGTGTGTGTGAGTGTTAGAGCCAAAGCACGAATAACTGGCACAACAGTTAAAATCAATGTTAATCAGGTTTGAGAGAGCAAGCCGGTTTTGTTATTACCTGATAGATTTGTCGATGATGACTTGCTGGCTGTTGATGAGTTCGATGATGAGACGACTGCTCCGTCGGCTCGGACAACCGTGTTCTCGTGTTTCAGCTGTCCACCACCTGAGCACCAGCAAAAAAGAGTCAGAATGATGATGGATTTTGTTTTGTTGTTTTGGAAACAGTATAGAGATAAGGAAAGAAAGAGGTAGAACCTCTTGGAATAGGGTGAGAGAGATTTCAGAAAGATGAATAAAGATTCTGAGTGTGAGTTGTCGATTGTGATTTTGATGGGATTTGGGTTGGATTATGGTAGCTTAACTGAATTTTTTCTTTCATTTTTTTCTTTTTTTTTTAGTTCGTAAAATGGTAGCTTCCTAGTTCGATCTGATTGATTCTATCAAAAGTGTCTAAAAACTCGCCCTTGGCGTCAAATCTGATGTCAGGTCTGAGGCCGAATACATAAATTGCTCCACATAACTTCAAGCGATATGATGTCTTTCCTAAGTCTCAATAAATCTGGATCTGAGCTATCGTTGTAACGTAAGTTGTATTAAGTTAAATTACACGAAGCTCTTCAAAATGTTCATGAGTTTTGAAATTGGAAAACCTTCAGATTTCAATTCTAAAAGTCAAAATGAAAATATAGAAGCTGGTTTTTCAGACATCTTCGTTGTGAAATATCTTAATTTAAAGCTACCTTTCCAAGTTTCAAATGCTTTTTTCGAATGCAACTTCGAATTTAAGGCGAAAAAATTGATAAAAGTTTCAACATTTCAAAATGACCCAACATAACCCAAACCCATCAAAATATCACAAAAACTCGACTAGACAGAGAAGCAGTGTGATTCTGAATCAGAAGAAGTTTTGTAGAAGTATAAGAAAAATAAGAAGATAAAGCCAAAAATAGAGAGAAATCAGCCTATTATCTGCCATGAGTATCCAAAAGATCGTGCTTCTTTTCGGAAGAATCGAAACAAAAGAAAACGGACAAAAACATGCAGTCCATGCCTGCAAAAAAGAGAGAGACAAATCATCGATACCACCGAAAAGCTTCACAATCAATTTGGTTTTACTCTCCAATTAAGCAGCCACAATAATAAGCTAATCCCTTCCCAGACTATGATCTTCTTAGTTTTTCTCCTTATTATCTGTTCATTAGATGACAACCACAAATTCCAGAATTATTGGCCGTCATTATCTGAACAGATAATAAGAAGTTTTAGTGTGCGAGGACTTTCACGATTCGAGGTATAGAAAAAACTGTGTGCATTTTGTTGCCAGAAAATAGAGTGGAAATAGTGCATCCGTGAATGGAGACAGATGAGAAGTAGAGATGGAAAAAATAGAAAGAAGAGAGGGTGAGAAATAGAAAGGAAGAGTGTTCCCTGGAAAGTAGAAGGAAAGTGTTTTAGATCTCATCTGACTCCATGATACTTGACTTTTTGACTTTTCAAAGATGCACTATTTGGGGAATTAAAATTTTTCAAGATTTTCAACTCTGGCAACATAATTACACAACTCTTTTTTCAAAAATTTCTCGAATAGAACGGTCGACGCACACGAAGAAACATTTATTAGGTGTATTAGGATACAAGAGTGAGAGATTTTTTGAATCGGGGATTTGGGGGCTTCTGGAGGAAACATTCAAAGCGGATAGATTACATGGACATCGGGATCGACAGACATGGACACAGAAAGGGGGCGGGGCTTTGGTTTCTGCGGTTTCGAAGCAGGTGGGTTGGGGGAAAGGACCAGGCATCCAGTGAAAGAGAGAGAAAGAGAAAAGGACCCCTTTTTTAGTCGAAAATTATTAAATTAATGGAATGTTTTCGTTGTATTTGTAAGAGAAAAGGAATGTTATGAGAAATGTCATTGAGAAAGGAAAATATTATAGATTTTGTAGTAGATTTAATTATCTTTTGAGAGAGAAGGAGACTAGTTAGATTAGATTTTCAAAATAATGTAGTTTTGGTAATCGAAAGAGAGAATGAATGACGAGAGAGAATAGAGAGAAAGAGATAACTGAATAAATAAACTGATATCACTCGTTACCTTTTTCCGAATCGTTGTCGTCGATGGTCTGCGAAGACTCGGACGACTCCTTGATCGTCGATGGTGGTCCCTGCTCCTTCTTGTTGAGCAGATTGCGGCCTAAATCTTTAATAATATCAATAGACAGCAACATCCAGAGTTACAACGCCGTCATCATCACTATCAGAAATTTTTGAATGCACACACTCACTCAGAAAATACAGATAGAACTTAGAAATGTTTCAAGACCAAGATCAGAACTTATTTTTTATTTTGATTTTGACTCAAAAAGAAAAATCCGGAAAATCTGGAATATCCAGAAACCGTACTGGTTCCAGACATGTGAGCAGCTTACCGAAACGGATTGGAAGTTCAAGGGTTCCATCAGGGATTATCCGATGACGACACAAAGTCTAGATAAGTTTTGATCTACCAAGAACTCAAAATGGAGCTCTTAAGTCTTTTGGAAGTTTTACAAGGATATATCAATCCGATTCCAGACATCTACATCCTTCCGACCGGATGAAACTGTTACCCCCCCCCCCCCCCCACACATGTTTCCCAAAGTCCAATACCGCGCATTTGCACTACTAATCCAATTACTTACACTTTCCACTAAACCGTAAGAAGTTCATTCATTGATCAGATTCTTCTCCTTCTTCTTCAGAATTGCAAAAGAGATAGATAGAAATACTTCTCTAGTTTCTGTTTTACACTTTTCCAAATATATATAATATCTGATTGAAAAAAGAGGAGATGATGACACGAATCGGATCGCTAATCGGCACGCTCAACGTGTTTTGGGTTCAACACCACCGAAAAGTTTTTTTTAAAGAAAAATAAATTTTTGTCTTCTCCCGAACCGGGAGACTAGTTTAAAGCCAAAACGAAGGACAAATGTAATCAGATACACACCAGAGTCGCCCTCCCCAAACTAATGTGTTATCCCTATGGGAGGGATTTTTTGGGGAAAAAGGGAGAGGAGAGACTAACCCGTTGTTTCTTTAACTGGAGAAGCTCGGGTTGAATGAGAAGCTGAGTTAGAGGAAGAAGAAGGAGTTCTCAGAAAGAATATACAGAATAGAATGGCAAGAACGAAGGCGACGACATTTGCAACATGTTCAATCAGTTCGATCATTGAATCAAGAGAGACACATTTTCTGCTTTTTGGCTCAGATTAAAACGTGTGTATATTTGTTTTCTATGGTGGAAAAGAGGTAGAAGAAATTGATGGAGAATGGAAAAATAGAGACACAGGAGCAGTGTAAGAAAGTGCCTCCCGACGGGAAGATCGGATAGAGATATTGCAAAAGAGACGAAGGATCAACTCATGGAAATTATTTGCTCTTAGTGCTGAGAGCAACGTCCCATTAGATTTACTTGCGACCCCTAAAAAACTGTGTTCCTCTTACTAACATACTTACCATCCTTCTCGGATTTCTTCTCCTCTGGTACTACAATTTTCTCCTCCGTTTCTTTTGGTTTGTTCTCTTTTTGTTGCTCAACCTGCTCCGTTTGATCTTTCTTCAGCACCACGACATCTGGAGCAGAGGCGGCGGATACGGTAGAAGAGGACGCCGTGAGATCAGAGTAGAGGGATCCGGTGGTATCCCGCGGTGCCTGACGGGCACTTTCAGGACGAGTCCTCTTCACCGAAGAAGCTATTTTCTTTTTCTTCTTACTTCCCAATTTCAGACGAGCCAGTAGACCGTCCATTCTTTGGGAGAGAGAAGAGGAGGAATGGGGGTACGGAAAGGTGTTCAGGCAAAAAACATTAGACAAAAATTTGGAAATCGCCACTCCCCCGTTCTCTATTTCTCTACTGTCACCCTCACACTCTCTCTATCCCCCTCAACTGATAAGATAAGGCAGTCCTCTCTCTCTCTCTCTCTCTCGGTTTCTCTGCGCGAATGGGTGACAATGCGTCGCGGCTAAGCGTCGCGGTTGCCGTGGTCGTTCATCGCCTTAACCGGGAGGGGCGGGAAAGAAGGCAAAGCCGTTTCTCTTTCTCTCTTTCTATGTCCCTTTTCTCTGAAGTATCATGTTAGACACTCCACTGTTTTGGAAGAAGAAGTGGAATGAAGAAGGTGTGGCAGAGAAAACACACACAGAGAAAGCTCTATTTGAGACATGTACACATAATAATGAGTTTGCATTCAAAGGTGGGCCCCCAAGTTTCTATCCCCATCTCCTTGACTACCATGTGTCGATTAGACGAGATATCCATTTCTTCTCTTTTTTTTTCTTCTACTCCCAAATGTCTTCTGATGCTTGAGAAGACTATGAATAGAGAAATGGGGGTCTGTCTCTTCCTATGCATTTCTAAACGTCTTTTCTTCTCAAAAAACTTCATCTGACCTTTCATCGTGAGGCATGACGAATCAGTCGTTTCCGCTGTCATGGTATATATGCTTACCCCAGCAAACAAAAAAGAGAAGAGCGGGAAGATAAGAAGAGAGAGAGAGGGCATGAGACCTACTTTGAAGAAATTTGATTATTATGACACATGTTGTGAAGAATTGATCAAATGTTTTAATGATCAAAGTTGCATTTTGAGTCACAGATGGAGTCATAGATTATAAATATAATAGAAAGTGAGGTTTGTGCAAGGAGAATAAAGTTCAGATGGGGGAAGAGATGGAAGTTGACCAGCAAACTGGCCTTCAGACCATTACTTCAAATTTAAGGCTTTCCAGGATCATAGAGATCGGACAGCGTGGGCCAGTCAGATCACCGCTTGTTTGGAAGGGGAATCCTACTCAAAAAAGTCTATCAAGAGTAGTGTGCAATTTTGTGCTAGGGTCTTCAATATTTGCACCGAATCTCCCTACAAAATCTCATTTCCTAACCAGAAAGGTTACACGACATTTCGATATTCATTCTCTAATCCGTCCCCATCTTAAATATTTAATCCATCTCGTTTTCTATCTCCTACCTGAATCTCTGCTCGACGACGCCGAGATATTTTCAACTGATGAGCTGGCAAGTGCTCCCGTCGCCACGACTACATCAATACATGGGACAAGAGCATGTTGCAGATTTCCAGGAGCAGAAACTTTTCTGCCCCGATGCGTGTTCAGTACATCTGCTTCTGTCTTTCGTCGAATCGACGGAGAGGATCGGCGACTGACCAGTTCGGCGATCGCGTTGGCAATCTTTTTTGTGGTACTCGACGCGTGAGCAGTTGTAGTTTCAAACGCATTGCTCATGATTCTGATTCTGATTGATGACGTAAAATCAGATGATGAAGAAGATGTGAGGAATCAGAAGGTTGAGAAAAATAAAAAGAAGAAAAAGAGAAAAAGAGAATGAAAAGGTGTGCAAATAGTTCGATCTTTTTGTGTCGTCCTCCATAAAATGGTAATAGGGAAAAGAGGAATAGAGATATCGACACTTTTGTGCTGCTGGCTTTCTGGAATATATCGAAAATGGTGGTCAATCAATCGATAATAATGTTGATTTGTCTCTATTTTTTTGTGTGTTTTGTTGCGACGATGGCCCGTGTCCAGGGTGGGATGGCTTGATGATAGAAACAAGAGGAGGAAATGATTTTTGTGTAAAGATTCACTCTATCTCTCTGGGATCTTGTTGAGAGGAGCCCCGGGAGAGAGTATTTGCTGGCTCTGCGAGAAAAAGAAAAATGATTGAAGAAGAGGATGAAGAAGGAAAAAGAAGCCAATTGGTTCGAAAGGATTAGAGCCAAGAGTCCATCATATAGATATACACTTTCTCCACTTTTTCTCTCTAATCTTGTTATGACTGATTGATTCTTCCAGGTGAGAAAGAGAATCAGAGAAAAACGAAGAAAAATGAGAATGAAGGAGAAGAAGAAGCACCACATTCAAGTGTTCAGACATTCTCTCATTGAGAAGATATCCCATATTAACCCCGATTACAAACTACAATCTGTTCGAGACTGAAGGAAGATGAAAAACTTGGAGCCCGCACAAGCACGTAAATAAAAGATGAGTTATTATCCAAGGCGTTTCTTCATCTTCTCTATTTACAACTTGAGATGTTCCTTTTTTCTTGAGAGAGTGGCGGACCCAATGATCGAAGATTTACGGTACTCCAAATATCAAAGAACTGTTTTCGCAAGAGTTCCGTAGAGCGCACTTGTTCTAACTGATCTTTAAAGGAGTAAAAACGTCATCAAGGTTCAAGAGAAAAAGGTTTGTACCATCAGCAGAGCTGAATTGGATGATAAAGTTTTGAGCAATCTGTCTGCGAGTCTTTGAATCGAGACTGAGCTATATGTGGAGAATTTCTGAGGGATTTCTGTGCATTTTTCAGAGCAACTAGTATACCAGAATCAGATTTTCCTATGTACTGTTCCAAAACACAAAAGTATCAGAAAAATTTTGTCCTGCCTCCTGTTATAACATCTTGCCCATTTTTTAGACTAACCTCTTCTTGAGGCATGGGGAAATTTTTGTTACTTTGAGAACTTTGTGCAGGATTACTGTACTTTTTCTCTGAACTCCCTTACTAGTCTTGGTCTTGAAACAAAGAAAACTCAACTTGACTACACGATAACCAAATGAAAAAAAGAATCACACTCTTCAAAATACCACCGAATCAAAACTCAAAAAACGAGGAAATCACTCGAATTTTCAGAAAACTTACTTGATAGGTTGCGCGTGGCGATCATCGTGGTGAGGATGGCTCCCTGAAATGATTAAAAATAGAATCAGGCTTATTTCAAATTTCAGTTAAGTTATCCCGTATTTAGGTTTGTGAGAGGTGCCTTCCCCGCAAAAAGGAAACTAAAAATGAATTGGTTGTTGGATGAAAATAAAATGGATAATGGAAAATTAAAAATTGGTATTGGAAAAAAGCGAAAAACCGAAAGTTTGAATTGCTTGGTTTTGGTTTTTTTGGATTTGATAGTGATATGTGTGGCGGTATTCAGCAGTGGTTATTAATTTGAGTACGTTATTTGAAGTGATTAAATTGAAATAAAAATAAGGAAGCGCGGTTAGATTAAATGAAAAAATAACACTTAAAGGAACACTGATGATATGATTTTTACCGAACTTTTCCCATTTTGAGATTTTAGAAGATTCGAGAATGTTGAATGCATAATAATGAGAAAATAAGAACTTAGGGATAGGTAAGATTTTGGAAAAGTGAAATAAATAAGGAAATCAAAGAAATATTTGGGAAAGAGTGTTTTGAACAAATTGATAGAGAGAAATATAGAAGAGGATGAGATATATGTATAGAGAGACGGCTAAAAAAAAATAATAGGGAAATTTTTTGATTTTCTGAAACTTAAGGATATATAAAATATATAAATATAACGACTAATATAAATGATACTTCCAATCGTTTCGTCGAAGTGAGGTGTGTATACATACACATGTATTCGCAAGCGCCACAGAAGAAATAGAGAAAATCACGGACATCGGGACACACAGCACACACGACAGAGACTTTTTTGAGTTGGGGTGTGTTCAAAGTGGGCGGGGTTTATTTTGAGACATGCAGAAGAATCAGAAAAAAGGACAAAAAAGGACAGGGTAAAATGATAGAGAACATGACCAAAATAAGAAGAAGAAGGGCTAGAAGAGGAGAAATAAATAAATAAAAAGAGGAAAAGATAAAATAAGAGAAATGGTCTCTTGGAAAGTTTTGGCTACATGCTTTATTTTTTGTTGAAAAGTGACAGTGAAGAACTGTAAAATTTGGAGTCTAGATTTTCTGCCAGCTTCTTTTTCTGCTATGTTTCTTTTGATCTTTTTTCAAGTCTAAATCTGTCTTCTGAACTTAAGAAAAACTAAACAAATGTTTCAAGCGAGGGATAAAAAAGGGGTTCAAAAAGACCATTCTCCAAATTAAAATCGAACAAATGAGAGGGGGGCAAATCGAAAAAAAAATGAAAAAAGATCGGTAAAATTCAAATAGATAGGTTTCCGTGGTGTCTTTTCATCTGATAATTTGACATCAGATTTGATTTTGGTTGGTCTAAAATGCCACATCAAAACAACACATACTATATGTAGATGTAGATGGAACCGCAAGAAAAACGAGGAGGATTTTTGTTTTTGTTGCTTTTTAGGAAAAAGGTTGGTTAGGGAGTTTGTGTTTTTGTGTGTGAGAGATGAGAAAAGAGGTGGTTAGGGATCAGGAAATGTTAGTTTTTAAGTTTTTGAGAGTGAGTTGATGGGTTAGGTGAGAAGATGGGAAAAGGGGACCCGAATAATGAAGGTGTGAGCTTGTCCGAGTGATTTATTATAATATTTTGGTTCGTAGGTTGAAAGTAGGGTTTCCCGTACCGGACGCCGTTCGAACGTCACCTTCTGCTCGCTCGTTCGTTGCAGGCCGTGGGCGGACGAGCAGCGGGCGGGTGACCGAAAACCAATTTGCACTCAAAAATCATCCGGAGTTCGATTTCAGAAAAATACAACCTTCATAAGTTCTTAAAACCTCTCTGACAAGCTCACACTCCATTCGAGTCTCCTTCCCCAAAAGAAGCTTCAACATCACTGTTATCCCGGACCAACACATTTCATTTGTGAGATAAGAAGGAAAAGGGGTTCAAAGTGTTTTCGGTGTGTTCGTGTATGTGGATTCTTTCTCATCATGTGTGTAGCACTTCAAAACAATAGGGTGATTGCTGGGGATTCAGGGGGATACTTAAGGATTTGAGGGGAACATTGGGTATACCTCAGCGGCGGGACTTGTTGGTTGCGAAGATGTTCCGGCGATTGCTGACGCATCATGCGTCGTCGATCCATTCGAGGCAACTGATCCTGTCGAGTCGGAGGTTCGCAACACCCCCGACATTCGAGTCACCATTTTCACTGCCGATATTGCCGCCTAATATGCAGAAAAAACGAGTAGAGAGAGAATAGAGAAGGAGAGAGAGATGGATTGGAAAATATGGATGACTGATTTTGGAATGGTTCAATTTTTTCTGTGATTGAGAAGATTGAAAAATTGACACGGATAAATGAGCAATAATGGAAAAAATCACAGAAATCAAATTGCATTCCTTTTAAAATCTGACTATTAGAATTTTCACTTCTCACTTCAGATGAGACTTTTTCGAAATTAACACTCAAAATAACAGGAGAAAGGACAGAGAAGAAGAGAGCACACGACACGTAGAAGTGCAAAAAGAGGTAAAGATGGAAAGAGAAAACTGTAGGAATGAAAAAAAAACAGGAGAAGTAGAAATTGGAAGAAGAATTGAAAAAGAGAGAGAGCACAAGACCAGAGACAAACGACACAGAAACAGGCATGCATGCGTTGCAGCGCTTTTCTCACACATGTATTATCAAATTATCAGTTTTTAGGTCTAGAGAGAAATTTGAAAATAGAATTCGAAATTCGGAAAGTATAAATAAATGAAAGAGAGAAATCGGAAGGAACAAGGAAAAACTGCTATTGTATACATATAGATTTATGCCTAACTATGAACAAGAAGCGCTGAATGGTTATGTTTTTTGTCGGCACGACACGTCATATTCAGAGTTTTAGTTGAAAAAAGGGAGAAGGAAATGTGATGCATATGATATGGACAAAGGAAAATTTCAGGATATGTTTTGGAAAGTGAATTATCTGGGAGACAAAATAGGTCCCAGCAGAGATTGTATCTCGAATTTCGTTAGTCAAAATTGATCTTCTTTCCGTTCCAACTCATGTAATCACAATTCCTTTGCCTTTTTTTCTGTTTAGTACCAACTAACTTTCTTTTGGATTATTCAACTACTTATCATTATCATCGCTGTCAGTAACATTAATTTCTCGTTCTCGCATGCAAAAAGTTTCCAAAATTATAAAAAAGTAAAATGAAAATATTATTGGAATGCCGAATATGTAAAAAAATGGGATTCCAAAACGCCAATTAGCAAAAAAATAATGAGAGCAACTCTACAGATATAAAGATACAGTTAGGAAGAACCAAATATGTTTTTTCTCGTTCGCGCACCTAGAGAAATGAGATTTTTTGAGATCAAGGAAGAGATTTTAGAATATGAGAATGAGAGGAAAGAATGAATCTGGATGAAATAAGCCGTGTCTGCAAAGCAAAACGTACCTTCAACTTCCGCCGAGCATTGAACTTCTTCAAGCAGTCCACAGTATCCTGTCTGTGAATAGCAGAGGCAACACGTTCGCGGTTCTGAAATTCATATAAATTTTGGAAAGAAATCTCAAATGAGTACATACGCAGATCCATGGGACCTTGAGAGCCTGATCAGCGGTGATACGCTTCTTTGGGTTCACCGTGAGCATGCTGTCGATGAGGCTCTTGGCCTCTGGAGTGACTGTGTCCCATTCTGGGCTTGGATACTGAAAAAAGTTGTTATAGCTTTGGAGATTTTTAAAATTTTGAAAAACGTGGGCCGTCGCAATTTCAGATTCCCAGCTTTTCAGATCCATGATTCCCCAAACTTACATCGTAGGCTCCAGCCTTGATTTGAGCGTACAAACGGTGCTGATCCTCATCCCAGAATGGTGGGTAACCGACGAGAAGAATGTACAAGATCACTCCTGAAATAGCCTCCTTAAGTTGGATTTTCTTATTATTGAACATACCACAAGCCCAGATATCCACTGGCTTTGAGTATGGGTCCTTCTTCAAGACTTCTGGAGACAAGTATCCTGGAGTTCCAGCAAATCCGTGCCATGCTTCACTGTCGTTCACCTCGATTGCCAACCCGAAATCTGCCAATTTTACTGCGGCTCCTTTGGCTTTGGAAGCGAGGAGTAAGTTCTCTGGCTGAAAAGTGAATAGTTAGAAAGTTGTGCATGAAGTCGAGGTCAGATGACATGAACTGCAAAACTGCACAAAAGTAAGTTCTTCAAGAATAACAAACCTTCAAATCTCTGTGAACAATACCGTTAGAGTGGCAGTAAGCAATCGATTCGAGAATTTGTTGAATGCAATGACTGAAAAAGAAAACAGCAATCAAAAGGACAATGGGTTAGTTGTTCAATAACACTATTAGGTTTTCATGATTCAGAATTCTACACTTCAGAATATTTCAGACCTTCATGTCTCTATGGACAATTCCGCGCTGATGGCAATAGTTTACACCGTCTAATATTTGCATTATACAGCAACTACAAATTTTGAATGGATTTTTTAAAGTTCCAAAAGGAGGATTGTTATGATTTGATCTACGCATACCTGGCATCTGCTTCTGAATAGAACTCGCGAGCGACAATGTCTTCGAACAACTCTCCTCCGGTGACACTGAAATATTGAACTATAATTTAAACTCCGAATAAGTAAGACTTACAGATCGAAGACCAGATAGTGGAAGGACTCCTCCTGAATACTGTCATGTAATCTGACGATGTTCGGATGCTGGAGTTTTCGACATATTCTGGCTTCTCTTTCGAGTTTCTGGAAATCACGGGCCGACAATTTCTTTGTGTTGATGATTTTTGCAGCGAATTCGAGTCCGGTTGTCTTGTGAACGCAGCGACGAACCACGGAGAAGGCGCCTCTGGAAATGGTAATGGTTTTTGGAATTCTGTTTTCAAAGATTTTCAGTTTCAAAACCTAAAATTTGTTTTTAGAAACTCAAGATATCCCATTCCATTAGTTCTTCAGAACTTAGATTAATTCAGAACTCAAAGACTCAGAAGAACCGTGAGATCTTCGAAGATTCCTTAGGAACTCTGAAGACCTTGGAGTTTCCGAATTTCAGAAACTAAAAACTTAGATTTTATGAATCTTCTGAAAAGCCTTTCCCCTAGAGTTTGTTATGATCTTTCTCCTTTTACTGCATAATTTCAATTTTGCCGTTTTCATTTTCTTCCCGATCTTTTGATATATTCTGATTTTTCCTTTCGCCCTCTCCCTCCAACGCCTACATAAACCCCCTCTCGACTTCTAATCCATGTTATACATATTTGTGCGAAAAAGGTGTAAATACTAGTTTGTACTAGTACTAGTTGTCTCCCTTGGATACCAGCTGCCTCCCTCTCTCTATTTGGGCTCTTTTCATTCGTCTCTCACTTGTCCAGCCACCGCTGCTTTTCTAATCACATATATAACGGAGTGAGAAGTGATAGAGAGTGTGGAGAATCGAGAGAGTTGTCTAGAGAAGAGAGATTAATTGGGAGATAAAGGAGTCAGGCCTCTTTGGCTCTCTTGAGAACGAGAGCTGAAAACGGCAAGAGCCAAAAACAAGACGGGAAAAAAGCGAAAACACAGATGGAATCGAAACGAATTGTGTTGGAGTATATTATTGACTACTATTTTTCAGTACTAGTATATAACTCACTTTCCAAGCTCCTCCTTCACATCGTAGTTGTCGCTGAATTTGGTGCACGCGTTCATCATGGCTAACTGCTGAAGATAGTGCTGATCCGGGACTCCCGCTGTTGGTGGTGGAAGTGGTGGAAGTGGAGGACGAAGGTGGTGATGATGCGGATGAGAAGGTCCTTCTTGTTGCAAGTGGGTGAGAAGGTTGATTTGGTTTGTTGCCCGTTGACGCTTCTCACCTGAAGACGAATACAGTAACAGCGTATAGTTGGGATGCATGTTTTGGAAGCAAAATGATGCCAATGGCATGGTTTTTTTTGTGTATGTATCTCTTTTTTGTATTGAAAGGGTGGGAAAATTGAAAACGATGACGACTTACCTATATAACATTCCTCGGATGCCCACTTGCGCTTCGAAATTTCTGAACGCGGTATGTGGTTTTTGGGGCCAACTGAAAAAAAGAATACTTGGATTATATCTGGAAAAGAGGATTCTGATGATTTCTGTCGAGAACAAAAAGACAAGTGTGTGTCGGTTTTTTCGGACTGAAGACGACGATGGGAAGGGGACGATGGTGATATCGTATGCATGAGTTCATTTACATGCGAAGGATGAGGGGAGAAGAAGAAGAAGACGTGGACGAAGATGTAGAAAAAGAAGAAGAGGAGGAGGAGGCAAAATCGAGAAAAAGGCGACAAAAAGGAGCGTGTGGAGCAGTAGCCGGGCGCCGTTGTCGCCACAGAAGACGAAGCAACGGAACAAAAAAAAGTGGGGTGGAGAGGAAGAGAATTGTTGCATTCTGAATTCTGATGAAGACGCACACATAGAAATTTTGAAGTATTTAGAATTCTAGCGGGTCAATAAATCAGCTAGGTCTAATTGCTCAGGGCTCAGGCACGCGTGGCGGCACGTGGAAAAGAACAAGGTAGTAAACAAGGGATGAGATGAAGAAAAGAAGAAAAAAAGAGTCAAAAGTCAAAATTTTCAAAAGTAGGAAAAAGAAAAAGAAGAAAGTGCTTTCGGTTTGGCGGCACGTTGATTGATTAGGTCTGTCCTTGACGTCTTCTAGAAAAGTCTTCCCCCGAAAAACGAAGAAAAAAAAGAAACAGAAGACGTCGGAGGAGGAGGACGATGAATTGTGTTGCGGCTCTTGGTGATGGTGTTGGTGGTGGTGGTGGAAGGCCTTCTTTCCTTTTTTGCTCATGGTGTGTGTATGGGCTCACACATACGCACGCCGTTGCGAGCATGTCTCTCTTCTACTGGAGAAAAGAAGAAGAAAAAGAAGAAGGAAGAAGAAGAAGAAGAAGGGGATAAAAATGCGATGAAAATAGCGGCGAGCTTCAGAGCAAAAGCTGGAGAGGCACAGGAGGCGTTGGGATGGAAATAGTGGGCGAGTTTGAGAGAGTTCCAGATGATTAGACGGAAGAGAGATAGAGGTGAAAGGGGAGAGTTGGAAGAGGGTGTCGAGAGTGATATTATAATATATGAATGAATCGAAATTTCGGAGCGAGTTGAGCACAGAAAGAGTAGAGGGGCAGAGAGAGTGTGGAGATAGAGGAGGGTGCGAGGGAATCAGAGATTGAAGGAGAAGTGATAAATGATGGAAAGGGGAAAGAAAAAGATGGAGAGAAGGGGTATTAGACTCAAATCTAATGATTGATAAGGAATGGGGAGGAGACGCAGAGAGAGTTTTCCTGAGTTCTTTCGATATGTCTCTGTCTCTTCTTCTTGTTGGCTCAACTTGTTCTTTTGGACCTTTTTAGTGTGTGTCCTTGAGACAAGTGGAAGGGGTTTTTCGACACAACAATAGATGAATAATGAAGTATGTGTTCAAGAAGGGAGGGGAATTGATAAAGAGAATTCGAATTCACCAAGGCTAAAAAAGAGAGAATTTTCAGGTTAACACAGCACTCAAGAATGGCGGGATTAGGATTATCTAGATTTTCTGATGCTTTCTCATTGTAGGTTCTAACCTCTCGGATTCCAGAAAAAAACTCACCGTTGACTTCTGGTGTTGTAATACTAGTAGTAGGGATCATGATGATTCTATATATGAGAATAGTGAATGAATGAGCCCCCACACACACATACACACATCTCATTCTTCCCCTTGCTCTCCCCTCTCCCCTTTTTTCCCTTCTTCGTCCCCTTTTCGTTTTTTTTTCATTTCCCGAATTTGATATTCACAAAGAATAGGTGATTCTGTCTCTCTCACTCTCTCTCTCTTTATGTCACACCACATCGTCATCATTTTACAAATTACTTCCACTACTACTACTACTACTTCGACTCTCTGTCATCAACAGAAAATTTCCAATCAATTACTTTTTTGCGGATGAGTCACAAGCTGAATATGGCATACGCAAATAGACATGGGGAGGATCAAGGAGGAATAATATGATTTCAGAGGGTGATAAAATAATCAAAAATTGAAGGGAGGAAGATCTGAAGGAAACGGATTAGAGAAACAAAGACGCACTTTGTAAGAAGGATTGAAAGCCGATCATGGAGACCGTCTTATCACACATTTTAGGCAAATTAGTAGTGATTGAATGTGGGATGTAAAAGGGTGGGGAGGAGAGGGACTAGAAAACACGATTCGCGAAGTTGGACCGATATATTCTCATGAATTGAAGGTGCATCAAAATTTTCGAGATTTGAAGGAGCCTTGGTTTTATGTATTTCGGATTGTGAGCTCTAGTAAGCAGATTACAGATTTCATAAGATTTCTATTATGACATTTGGGGAATTCTTGAAAAATGTTGGCTTTAAAAACTGGAAAGTTTTGAGATAAACTTTCAAGTTCTAGTTGATTGACCCTTGGGAGGGTTTTGAAAATGTATGATTGGTTTTTGCTGGCAATTTAAGAACTCTATTGATAAAGACAGAGTAGACTGAAAATCAATGTTCTAAAATGTAAATCTTCTTGAGATCTATGAATTGCATTCTTAGCGAAGTTGAAATTACGACGGCCTGGGTAATAGTATTCACACAACCAGATTCAGCCAAACTTCAGGAAAAATTTTGAGTAAAAAAAGTTGACACAGTAGACTGGATGGAAAGGAGTTTAAGAAGCTGTCATCCTTCTTCAAATTCAAGAAGAACCCATACAACTCGAGGACAAAGAAAAATTATGAATTCTGAAAACTTTTGGCCGAAATTCAAATTTCCCTTTGTTCTCGGTGCGAATTCTTCGCTTCTACAACATAAATTTTGAAGTATACGAAATTCAACTTATTTTCTAACCCTAATGTTCTGATAAAAACACAACGGAGCCATGTTCCACCTCCAGATAATAAATAGACTCGCTTTTCCCTATTCCCCGCCCACCACTCGAAAACGTCTCAAGACTCTATACACATTAATTCATCACGTCTTCTTCTTCTTCGTCCATTTTTCCATTCTCCATCTTCTTCTTCGTCCATCCTGTGTACGCCTTTTTCCAATCTCCGGTCAACGTCCGGTGCTTCATCAAGACTCCTTTGCATGCACCTTTCGAGAGAAGGTCCCTTCTCCCTCTACGATCATCAATCAGCCGTTCGTGTGGACGTCTTCAGAAGATGATGAGGTTCCAAAAAAGAAGAAGCCAAATCGATAAGGGGACCCTTTCCGACAAAGACGCTACTACCAGAAAAAGACGAGAAATGGAAAGAGGAAAAAGAGAGGAAAGGTCTTCAGAGTGAGTGCGCGATGGCTACTGGAGGCACCCACGGGGGGCCCAGAGGAGCACAGTGTTAATGAACGAATAGCCAGAGAAAAGGGGGGAAAACCGAAGAGATATGGGAGGAAAGTGGATGAGAGGAGGAGGAGAAAAACAAAACACGGGCGCGCGAGTTGGAGAGAGAGAGAAGAGCACATACGGGAGCAAGCGGATAAATAGCCGACAAAGAGGAAGGAGATCAGTATATGGAAAGGAAGAAGTAGAGAGAGTCAAACTGCTTCTTCAGCCTCTTCTACTCAACCAATTACCATTATTACGACTAAGAGAAAAGTGGGAAGAGAAAGAGAAAGATGTAATGAGACTCATGACTCTTCAGATATTACATAGAGAGTCCTCGCCGTTTGAGTTTACACCTGCTGATGAGAGTTAATCTCAATTCTCAAGAAGAAGATCGAAAGTGCGCGTTCGTTCGTTCGAAATGTCAAGGAAATTTGAAATGAGATTGGGAGAGAAGTGCTCAGGAGCGGGTTTACAAAAGGTCGAATCATCAAACACCGAACGATTGAGTGGGGGTGGAGAGAGAAGGCTTAAGGTAGACAGGAAGATGGAGAAAAACACTAATATTTGAGTTTTAGGGAGGGGGGGGGTGGACTAACTTTTGAAAGTCAATAAAAAGTTGGGAGTTGGTAATGGAAAGTATGTATGGGACACATTTGGCCCAAACAATCGAAATTTGGGTTTGGAAGTACAGACACATGATAAGAGTTCCAGATGAAGATTCAGGGGCAGGGAACATTGAAAAATCTCAAGTTTTCTCGTGAAATATTCCACAGCAATATGTCAAAACGAGATTATTGAAACTTCCACTGTACGGATTAGGGTGAAAATTATTACTCGTCACTAACTGAAATTTCTCAGATATCGTTCTCATTTTTTGAATTCTGAAGATCCTAATGGTAATGCTTTTAAGAACACACATACTTTGGAATCCTCTCGTGATAAATATTCCTAGAGGTGGCTGGATATCACTTTTTTTGGAGACATTCGGGAAATTTCCGTACATTTTTGCGTGGGCGTGCCAATAATTTTCGGCTGCGGATCTGGCATCAGATTTGACGCCAAGTGATTCTCGGCTGGTTTCTCGTGAGCAAAAAGAAACAAAAGAGCAACTAGCAGGCCAAAAGTGAGATGCCTTAAAGAATTCTTAAAAACACTCGAGTCTCGAAAATTAGTAACGTTTTGTCCTTATTTCCATAAGACTGTTGGGATAAGTGAATCAATTATAAAAGAAGAAAGTTCGAAAACTTCGAAGGTCTGGATACAAAAACTCTACACTCTTGTGAGCTTGTTTCCAATGGCTTTCTTTTTTATGACTGACATGACAAAACGCGCTCTATTGACGTCTATCAACATCCGGAAATCTTGAAAATTTGTCAGATTGAAGCCATTGATAAAACTATCTTCCCCACGCCTTGCCAGCGTATGATTCATTTCCAGAATATTCTCTTTTTTGTGTGTCAATAAACATAACTTGCCACGTCACCCCTGACAACATATGTTGACATACTCTTCTCTTTTTCGGCGTTTTTTCACTCTGATCATGATCACAACCTTTTTTTCCAACTTGAAATGAAGACGTGATAATCAGAAAAAAAACCATGAAGGCATGAAGATGAAGAAGATGAAGTGAGAGAAAAAAAAACAACATGCGGTGATATTAGCGGTGGCGACTGCTGTTGCCCTCTCAGAAGACACTTCGGAGCCATTGACGTCAATCGGAGGGTCTCCGAAGACGAAGGAAAGGAGAAGAAGAGCAGAAAAAAAAGAAAGGGAGGAGAAGAGGACTGAAAATGCGTTGAGAATGTGCTAATTATAACAACGAAAAACAGAGCGAGATGAAATCCTATCGGAATACGAATGGATAGGAGATAGGGGAAGGAATGGAAAAAACAGACACGGCTACGGGGACGGCAGCACAGAAAAATGTCACATGTTAACAATACATTCCGAAGGAGAAGAGAGAGTGCCTCTGCAAAAACGACAACGGAGGGGGCCCCCTGTGTTGTGTTGTATGTTGGAAAAAGATGGGAAGAAGAGAGAGAAAACGACGCTCTCTCTCTCTTTTTCTCGAATCACCAGCAAAAACAAACAGAGAGATACACTACGAAGAGTGTTGAGTGGAGGAGAGACGCAGGCGGAGAGACAGAATTCAATGAGAGAAAGTGATGGAATGGAGAGAAGCAGAGAAAGAGATGAAAAATGATTTGAGAATAGAGAAAGTTGGAAGTGTGAGGAAGAGGAAGGAACGGCTGAACGAATCAATAGGACTCGCTGAATCCAACGATGGCAGAAGTTTTGCACGTAGTTTGTCAAAAGGGGCGGAGTCTGATAAAAGAGAAGACGGATATCAAGATTAAGGGAGAGTAAACAGATTAGGAGAGAGAGGAATCTGCGAGGGAGGATTTTTAAACTTATAAAAAGCTTATCAAGAAGGTTTGATCTATATGTAACATTTAGTCTTGCAGAATGTCTGAGAAGGTTCAAAAGTTGAGCGATACTAGATCAAGAATTGTTGTCTGAATTGGTTTTTAAGGTTTCAGAAAACACCCACTTTCCTGTCTTAGCTTTCAGCAATGTGCATTTTTGAGTCTAAGTGTCAGTACTTTTGTGTTGCGGACCTGGCATCAGGACTGACGTCAACCAATCTTTTTCAGTTGGTTTTTACATGAAACACCAATAATTGATAAGCTAGAATGAATCGGCCAATCATGAGTAGTGTCAACATACTTGATTTCAGAAAAATCGAAAATTTTCTGTACTCCTTCTTTAAAGATCCGAGAAGTCATCTCACTATTTTAGGTTTTTTATATCAAGTCACCAGACTTCAAGCTAGTGTAAAATGATTGGAAGTCTAAGGAATCAGAATGATCTAACTTCCTAAGAGTGACCAGAAAATTCTCTACAAATTCAAAAATCATTCCGAAAAATTGTCGCATGTCTGGGATACGGTAGTCATGAGATTTCCAACTACATTTTAACCACATTTTTGAACCCTGCTAATCCCTTGATTCCTACGAAAAATCTCAGTCAGAAGTCTTGATCCAAAAAAATCAGAATACAAAAACCCCTCCTACTGTATTTACTAGTCAGAGTGAAAACGGACTTTGATATCAGATTTTTGCCTAGAATCTATTCTAAGCCAATTTGATATCATTTTCGGGAACCTTGCAAAATTCAGCTGCTTCTGAATTTCTGAGAAGCTTTCAACAAGTTTCAAAACATGACCAGAAAATGAAACATCGGAGACAAAACCAAAATTGCTACTAGGAAAAAAAAAACAATCCTGTTCTTTGCTATAAAATGGTATCGATCTTTGTTTGCACTTTTTTGCCCTCAATCCTCTTTGAAATCTGCGACAGACTTTTGTAGGAAAAACTGCAAGGGATTTTTACTTTTGATGAAAGATCCTTCCCTAACATTGTTATTGAATAAGAACGAGAATCGTAATGAATATAGGATATCGCTTGTTATTTCCTACTCAAATTCTGTTTTTCAGTTCTCCCTTCAAATGCCTCCTCTACCGTAATCTCCTCCTCACTAATTAGTGCTCTCTTCTCGAAGCCTTCCGCCTAATTTGGTTACTTATGCTCTTATAAGTGACTTCTCAAGTTTTAGTCATTCTTTACACATCTTCTCATGTGAGCAAAATGTTAATTAGAAGACGTCGAGTAGTAGTAGAAGTAGTAGTAGTCGTTGAGAAGACGTGAAGAGGTGGAGTCTTCTTTTTGAATATAACGAAGGCAGTTATGAAAAGAGGAAACGAGTCGAGAAGCGGGAGGAAAGGAAGCGGCTGGGCAAGATGAGAAGCTTCACGCCAAAACAAAACAGAGAAAAATGCAATATTCGAAAAAATATGAGATATGAAAATGCGAAGGAAAGAAGTGAGGAAAAAGGAAGAAGTCTCAAGAGGTGTAAAAACAGCGAAAAATGGAGGGAAGAGTGGTTATGCGAACACTGAAGATCTATATGGGAAAATAGAGAAAAATGAACATTTTGAGAATCGGAGAAGCTGGGGGCTGGGTTGTGGTTTTCCATAAAATCTTAACTTCAGAATCTTCAAGGACCTTGAACTCAAAGTTCGGAAAACTTAAGAGCTTGGTTGGAAAAGTTGAATTGAATTTTGCAGAACTTGAATCCTTTGAACTGATCAGACTAAGAACGGAATAAGTCAAAGCAAAGGTCCATTTTTTATTGGAGTACAGTACTTTTTTTGGAACTTGTTACGTTACGGTAGCTGCATCAGCTTTAGCGCCGATATTCAGAATTCGTCTTTTCGAGCTTCGTTTGATTTTTCAAGCTCAGAAATGGACTCCTCCTCCGATCATAAACACCTTCCATTTCGATTCCCATTCTCAAGATCTTCTCCATTTCCCGGTCTACCCACAAAAACACAAAGTTCACTACCAAGACAGAACACACGTAACACGGAAAACACAATCTAATGCGAATTATCAATGGAGCGAACTTCCTCCCAATCACTAACCTTTCGGTAGACTATTAGTCCCGGCAACCGGCTGATGTTGTTGGTGTCCGTTGGGGGCTGTGTCTAATTGACAGTTTTGCTGATCTATATTGATCTCTGAAAGAATTCATTCGGTTGTAAACTATATAGACAAAGAGGAAATTGTGAAAATGAAAGATTATAACATTCTAGTAACGCCCTGAAAAGTGAAAAAGGCGATGAGCTGTGAGGGGACGACGACATCGTCGGAGGAGGCTGGCGAAGAATTCTCAAATTTCAAAAACCCGACGAAGGAGGAGAAGGAGAGACTTGGCACACAATAACACGTCAACTCGAGTATTCTATGGACTTTCGTTAATGGGAGAGAAGAGTTTTGAAATTCAGAAAACTTGTCAGACTTTTGGGGGAGAGTTCTGAGAAACTCTGACATCGAAATTGGAAAAATTAGCATATTGCACCTGCCACTGGTCCGATTTGGATGAAAACCATACATATCGAAAGGAAACTTTTCAGAGCACTTTTTCATGTCCGAAAATTTAGAATGTTAGGAATACAAATATAAAATATTTATGTGTTTTCAGTTGTTATTGACCGAATGTGGATAATTTTTAAATATTTTAGAGAATCTCTTTGAGTCTGAAGTTTTGAGGGCGCATCTGTAGATATTCATACGCTGTTTCATCGATAAAATAACAAAATTATCCTTTCATAAAAAGCAATTAGTTGTGGATGAACTCACTCATGAGAAAAACACAATTTTTGTACCTACATTTTCTACAAAAAATTTGTTGCGAAAAATGTCTCAAGTGTACCCCCACGCACCGTTATCATTCTTCTTCTACTCGCTCAAAAAACTCCTGATAAGAAGAAGATTGCTAATCTGTTGGAAAATAGTGTTGAACGGGAAAGAGAACAAAGAATGGGAACACAAAACTATCTCTTCTCGACATCTTCTTATTTCCTCTTGAGACAAAAAAGTAATTAGAAAAATTTTGAAAATTGTTATTGAAAACAAACTAACCTGAATTCGAAGAAGAAGGAAAAGTGCTCATTCTAGAAACCTAGAGAGAAACACCTTCTAATAGTAACCAATCAGTCCCCGATTCAATTAATGACTTTCTTTTCTTTCCTTTTTCCCCGTTTCACCCATTAAATTTTCGAATTTTTCTCAACTTTTCCGACCGAGTAGGTCTTGTCTCTGTCCTATGTCTTTTGAGAAGACTGAGATAACTGATTTGAATGAAGAAAAAATAGCGAAAGCGAAAAGAGAAAAAGTCTCTTCTTGAAAAATGAAGGTAGTAGGGGGAAGGAGAAATGGAGGAAGGAGAATGAGAAAGAACTGGTTTCGATGGTATGATGACATTTTTGTTGTGGTTGAGAAGGCAAGAAAAGGTTCAATTATGGGATTTCTCGGAAGTTGGCTAGGCCTTTGGAATACTTTTAAATCTGTTTTCGAAACATGCGTAACTTTTATGTAGTGGAAAATTTCAAGTTATGGAATTCAACTTCAATCCATTATATGTAGATTACAGATTTTCTATAGTAGGTCTTACCTGGAATAACGAATAGGCCACTGTGAAATATAGCTGAAATTCGGGAACTCATTTGGCTGTATTGGAGGCGGAGCCTATCACCTTTTCAGCTACGCGGCTCGAAATCTAAACTAGGCTCCTCCCATCAACCATGAGCTCTCACATGACTACCGTATAGCTGGATTATACTAGAATCTAGGATTCAGGAATGTTGTCTGATATTTTTGAGAAAAATCAAAATTCAAATCGAATTCGCATGAATTTCGACTCCAAATTTTGTAGTTTTTCAAGGTCTTCTGACAAAGAGGGTACTGTGGTTTACGTAAGCAAGTACGGGCTGTATTTGAGCCAATATTTATTTCTAAAAGATGTCAATGATACCGTAAACCATGAAAATATTACCCAAAACTGGTTCCAGGAGCACTTTCTAGAAACATCAAATAAATTGAAAGCTCAAACTTCTGAGCATCTGGACAAACTCTCTCTTCATTCACATTTACACAAAAAAGGTGACTGCCGGCAATTTTGGTGTGACATTTAGCAAAAGAGAGAGAGAGAGAGATTGACGACACACACTCGACATAGTGCAAAAACGTTAACTCTTTTTGGCTAATCGTTCAAGAGAAAAAGAAAAAAAGGCAGAGAGGGAAACTCTTCTTTTTTTGGACTTGCGAAGGGGGATGGGGGGACATCCGACTTGACTAAAAGGTTGCAAAGTGACTTTTCGTTTGGATGAAAAAAAGGAAAAATGAATTGGAGATCAAATCGGAAGGAGGGGAGGTAGACAACAGTGTCGAACAGGTTGGATCATAAGTCGAAGTCGAATTTGGTGTAGAGAATTGAATAACAAAATGGGTTAAAGATGAACTAGAGATGATAGGAGGATGAGATGAAAAATCAGTAACATTTTATGAAGACCTGATTTCGTTACATTGAACACGATTTCACTGTAAAAGCAGACACACGGATAAAATATTTGGTGGTAATGTAAAAATATATGTAACTTTGTTCATACTGGACCAATTTTAATGAAAATAGACTTCTGGAGCACAATTATTCAGCAAAATCTGAGATTTCTGAAACTAGTAGCTCCACCGGCTCTTACAGACATGTAAAGATAAACATGTACAGAAAATTCGCTGAATTTTTAACAAGTGAAAAATGGAAATGTATATTTTCTAAGCTCCTTTTAAAAATGAGGTATTTGTGCTCCAACTTAAGAACACAGTGTCAAAAATGTGTCCACCTGTTGTCTGTGCTACTCGAAAATGGTAATGATATAAATTTTTCAAGAACAAGCACAAGAAATAAGCTTCCTGAAAGTTTTTTGAGTGCAATGTTTCAATTTTCAAAACTTCAGCTTCATATGTTAAAGCTGTACAAATAATTAGTTATTTCTGATGTGCTATCTGCACACATTTTTTCAGCTCAAAACCAATGAAACAGACATTTGGCGTAAACATTTCGGAATTCTAGAATCCGTTTGATCTCTATCAGAAATCACACTTCTTATCTCAAAAGTCTAGACGCCCTTTTCGAAAATCTACAAAATCCGCGCACGTACTCTGACTTTTTGTATCTATAATCTAGACGAAAAATAGAATTAAATACAAATCCATCGTTTAGAAAATTCAATTTTCGTTGATCAGCACTAATCAGAAGAGAGGGTGTCAAAACACATGGAGACGTGCAGAATTTAGAATTCATAAAACACAGATCTATCAGAGAGTCTCCAAAGTCTTATCGCACCTTCGTCTGACTATCATAACTGAATTATCTAAAGAGAGAATGCGAAAAGAAGGACTTAATCGGTTTTTAGTAGTCGAGACGGGAAAGATTATGTCTCTCTTTTTTTATTCAACACAAGTTCATAAGGAATTTTTTAGTAAAATTGAAAAAAAAATGAGAAGAAGATGGGGGAGAGACACAAACACATAATTGAAGAAAGTAACGAAGTTGATTTGGAAATAGAGTAGTAGTTCGGGTCGACCTTCAACTTTTGAGTTTTGATTGATGATAACACTAGTAGTTACGGGTTTCGGGGAAGGGAAACAAATTGATAAAAATGTGTTGGTGATGTCATTGGGGAGAAGGGTGACTTGGAGAGATGACCTGGGAGGATTCTGAAGAGGAAAGATGAAGCACTGAGCAGATTCTGAGTGTTGAAAACCGGAAAATCTAAGGATCGAGATGGTTTAGAGGCATCAAAAGTGATTACATTAGTATTAATTTATGAAGTTTGGATTTGGACAATATATATCCGTCGATCGATTGTTGCCGTCCGCCGATCGTCCGACCGACCACAAACGGAGCCGTCCAACCGCCATTTGAGCTGGCCGATAACCGACCGCTCTATCGTTCTTGTCGACCATCGGGTGGCTCGATTTGCTGTAGGAATATCCTGCTTAAGTGCTATTATTAGTGAAAAATGTACTTCTTAGAAAAATATCATCCCTTTCTTTCGTCCAATCCTCAAAAAGGCTGCAAGTATAAAGTATTCCGTCATGTTCCAAACCTAATCCTGGTTTTCTTGTTCTCACTCTCAGTCTCGTTCTTGATCAGTGTTCATTTTTGTAAGTGATGTTTCGTTGGCATTTGGCCAAGTTTCTCCCGGTCATCTTTCGTGTCGGTTCTTTCCCTCACAAACACTTTTTCTCTTCTGTAGGCCTTCCCCGAAGGAGCTCTCCTCCTTATTGTCGGTTCGACCCAAATTAGTTTCGGTTGGTCTCCTTTTGGCTTCTCTCGATCTCTCTCCGCGCGAGCGGAAGAAAACAAACACTGTACGTGCTCAAGGCTGCTGATAGGATAACGAGCAAAAGATGGAGAAACAGCACAAAAATGTGCTTATGGGAAGATTACACATACACGTGTAAACACAAAGGATAAAGAGGAAGAAGAAGATGACCAGCCGACAGACGGAAGAGGTCTCTGATGAGTGACCACAACAGTTCCCTTATCACTCAGGCGGTTAAAGTTTTAGTGGCCTGGTCTAGGAATATCCTTTTTGCCTTTCTAGTCCGTTCTTCTGATGTATCTATATGTCGATTGTTATTAGTAAAGCTCACCTATTCCACATGAGGGATGCCCTGAACTACGTATCTCACCTACTAAGACTTCTCTTTGTTCGGAAAATTCAACCAACCGTCCGACTGACCGCCGCTCGAAAACCTGTAATTGGACTTCCCACTTATATTTCTCATAATTTCATCAAAATCACATGGATTAGGCCGGGCGTCGTATGACGATATTTATCATATTGAAAATCTTCAGATTTCATCTACTTATTATCTGTAAAATTTTGAGACTCAGTCACTTTTGACGCGATCCAAGACTAAAGACCTTTTTCTTCCTATCTTTCTCGCGGACCACTTGACCTAAGTGTTATCGTTATCAGAACACATTTGATAATCTAAATGTCTCTTACCATTTTTTTTTGGTCCCCAAATTAGTTGGCCATCCTATTCCCGAGCAAAACCTTCCAATTTGTTTCATTGAAACTGTACAAAAGAGCATAACATAACAAGCGCCTCCTCCTCCTGCTACTTTCCAATACCATTCTTCTCATTCTTTCCCTCATCTTCTTCTTCTTCTTCCTTCCGCTTATGCATCTTCTTCCCAACTCCCTTAGAAGCTGGCTGCATCAGGTCAGTCAGCGGCAGTCTCAAGTGCAAATAAAGCCCGAGTCAGTTTGCCTACTACTACTACTGGAACACACGCTGTCCCCCCACCCGTACCTGAGCCATTCCATCCACCCATCTGACCACTGTTTGACCTGAGCACTCTGTCCTATCCTGCGTCTCTCTGATTTCATATAATATTTCAAGAACTTAAGAGAGTCTGCATAAAACGGACGACGTTCCCTTCTATGATGTTTGCTTGGTTTTCGGAGGAGGGCTCTCTCTTTCCCCGAAACACCCCATCGCCCTTTTGCTCCCTTCAAGTTGTTGGGGTTGTTGCACTGTCTATTACGATTTCATATTCCAACTCTTTTGTTTGTTTCTCATTTCTAGTGTACAGATGAATCTCGGAAACTTTGTCACTAAAGTTACCAGTTGGCCCAGAACCTTGAACTTCTGAAATTTTCATTTCTCTATGGCGAATCCAACTCGAGCCAGCTTCTTGAGCATCTCAGTTACCTCTAACGTTCATGAGTCTCAAATTTGACCAATTCCTGAGATACACATTCTGATAGTTTTAGACATGCTCCTCAAAGTTCTTGTCCTTATTGTTTTCCGCACTTACCAAGTCTCCTTGCATCCCTGAAATGACTCACAGTCACCAAACCGGGTTGATTTTTTCTGCTGAACCCTGTTCTTTGAGCACACACATAAATAGCAAACAGCACAATAACAACACCTCTCAGTCCTTTTGTATAGTGAAACATGCCTTTTGTAAGGAACTTTGAGATGCACATTTCTGGATGAAACTTTTTCTACAGTACCTCTCAAAAGGTTGACGCTTTGGGCGCTTTTAATTACAAATTGTCAATTTCAGGGTTCTTGGAGAGTGGTTCAAATTAGACTATTTATTCTGAAATATAGCAACTGTATCCTGAAACTGTGGTTGTAGATTTTTGTATTTTTGAACTTCTAGTTTCAGCTTTAACATGAAAGGGTGTGTCCCGTGAAAATTAAGTGAATCGAAAGTTCAAGACAATTATTTTTAAACGAAATACATTTGGTACCAAGCCATTTTCAAATGACATATCATCTTTAGGATAGGTTTTACAAAAATTGTGGAAGGTTCACAAAAAAGTTCGGAAGATTTTTTATACCCTCACAAAATTCTAGAACAAATGGATAAGTTTTAACACCTCTCACAAACCTCTAAACCTGAGAACTCTCAACTGAAGACACAATCGCAACACCTTTTGAGCTATGCTGTATTTGCATGTATCTTGCTTGAATATCGAAACTTTTCATTTCAGTGAAGGTTGTTGAATTTCTTCCTTTGAAAAACTGTTCTTATCTCAAATTGTTTTCAAGTACTCGATTCCTCGACTTCAAATAGACTCGACACTCAAGCTTTTCAATTTCCTTCTTTCTAGCACATTAAAACTTTATAACTTTCAAAATACCGCATACCTGTACCTTCCAAATACGTTTTTGTGAAAATTTCATTGAAATTCTCATCGTGTTTGTCTTGATTTTTCAAGCAACAACTCTCAATCAGTTCTTATTTTCTTGATCATTAAATTACACTATTCTCACGATCTTATCGCTCTCTTCTTCTTCATTATCCTTTTTCAATTTTCAGTGTAGATGCGACGGGGTTGTCGGCACCCGCTTCCAGCGGTGGTGCTGCTACTGCTCGCCACCTTTCCACCCCTAATTCATAATCAGAATATCGGACTCGGAGGAATTAATCAAAATATCGGTGGAACCGTTCAAAATCCCACAATTAATCAAGTGTCACCAGGTCAAGTATTCACAGGAACAGGAACCAATCCCTTTTATGGAGGTGAGAATTTGCTCATGTTCGATGTATATGAAACAGATGTCATATGAAATTTGACACTTTTGTTTATTGTGAAATTTTCAGTAAATTTGGTTCCATTCGGTCCGGAAGCCGGTGATTTAATGGTCAATCCGTCGATGTTAACTGCTGGTATGACTATTGATTTGTACATGTTCTTCCCTTATTATGGAGGACTTTACAATTACACAACGGTGAGTAAATATTGCATAATTTTTTGTTATGCAATAAGAAGATTTGTTGTTCTTATTTATTCTCCACTGTTACACATATAGCACCTCTCTATTCCATTACTTTCAGATTTCCGTCAACGGATACCTTGGTTTTGCCACCGTCCTTGACCAGGGACCAACCATCAACGTTGGCCCTGAAACGACGGACTGGCCACGTCAAGAAGATCCAGCTATGATTGCTCCATATCTCTGCAAACAGCAAGTGCCCCAACAAGGAAACCCAGCTCGTAGAGCAGGAGTTTACTATCGTCTTCTTCTTCGTCAGTCCCTCTTCGGAAGAGAATCCAACTCTAATCTGAACTTGGGAGGAACCCTTCAACAAAACGCATTCTTCGGTCAATCTGCCAGCCAAGCTTGCCCGGGAACTGCTGACAGTTACGTACGGTGTGACTCGAACAGTGACTATTTCCTCGATCAAATGATGATTTGGGTACAAGAAGGAGTTGCTGGAGGTGCCATGTTCCGTGCTGATGCTGCTGTCGTTGTCACGTGGTACAATACGGCTTCTGCTATCTCTGGAAGATCCGATATTGACGCTGGACAAACTGGAACTTATCAAGTTGTGTGGTTGACTGACTCTACTGCTCGTCTCTCGTATGTTATTATCAACTACGATCGTCTCGGATTCGATGCTCAGGACTTCCGTGGAAATTCAAGATCTGGAAGATGTCGTGCCGTGTTCAATGGAGGAAATCACACAGGAACTGTAGAAGTTGATCCAACTCAACCATACAAGAACACTCCAAAAGTTTTGGCTCAAAGATCCGGAGTCCCACATATGGTCAGAGGAAGATATATGTTCAGAGTGGACGATGTTGTCAGACCAGCTGGATGCTCCAACAAAACTGGAGGAACATGTAAGTTTGGAAATTTTTGTGAAAATATTTAATATGCGTTTGCTTCCAGACCCAATCATGATCTATCCAAACATCGTTAACATGTTGGGAGATATGACTGTTGATGTTAATGCTTGCTGCCTGGATCGTACCCAGACATACATTATGATGATTGAGGAAAGAGAAGTCGCCACGTGTCAAGTTATCAATCCAGCCATCGCCAGATGCAGTCTCCCAAGAATCTACGATTGGGGAACCAAGACCGTCTACTTCCAGCCAGAGTCTAGAGGAGCTAATGATGAGAAGGCATTCGTTGGTTATATTTATTTTGGTGAGTTTGGAGAAAAGAGTATTTCTAGAACGAGATTGTAAATTTTCAGTCCCACCCACACTGGATCCGATGAGATTGGATATTGGTAACATATACGAATGGTACAAGAATCCAATGACTAATTATGTGAGTTTCAAATTTTATCTAGAATCTTGAGAAACTTAGGAGCCCAAAACTTTAAGCACTGGAGTGTTCAGGACTTTATAATATCATAGATTTCTGATTTTCCCTTTTTCAGCTCATGCCTATTACCTGGTATCCTCGAAACTTCACCAATCCTGACATCTTAACCAACGGAAACAACATGGGAGTCCGAATCTCCGACGATTCCATGTACGGAGTGCAACTCGGTCTCTACATCGTCGGATACAGGGAGTTCAAGGATGATGAGATCAAGAAATTCCGCCCCGAATACCGTACCCTCGCTCGTATCACTACCTACAGTAATCAGAACAACGCTAACTATCGCTGGATGCCACAGGAAGAGGTCATCAACACGAATCAAGTTCAACAGTGGTATCTGACAGATTGGGAACGAATGCACACTTTGTACACTTACCGTGTTGGATTCTTCAAATTGGCTCCTATCAATCCAAACGACGCTAATGGAACTCAACTTTTGCCTGGATTGGTCTCTGCTCCGATTTCTTTGCATTGGTTGTGGACTCCAGAAAATCAACAGTTCGCTACGCTAACTCTCAATCAACAAGACAGAAATCAACGGATCGAGTTCGTCAAGGAGAAGTCTAGAGAAATGTGCCACGATTGGTACGATGAGGATGGTGCATTGTGGAACTTCATCAGAGATACCGAAACTAATACCTCTTGCCCATGTATCGAAACTCAAGCTCTTTTGGATTTGGGAAGATTCATGCCACATCCAAGATGTTCTCAAATGTTCCGTGATATCACTTGTACTACAGTTATCGGATCTAAGAATTGCTACATGTCTTCTTCGAACATTTACTCGAGTTATGCAGGTGGTGGTAACACGTTTAACAATATGGATACAAAGTGAGTTTGATTCTTAATTTTTAGATTTAGTGCCTTTTTAGTTCTGTGAACCCTCCCGTATTTCAAGTAAATTCAAACATTGTCAATTTTCTTATGAATTTGATAATCTTATCCTTTATTATAATTCCAATGAGTCATGTACCATTACTTAATCACCCCCTCATTTCCAGTCGCTTCATGACTCACTACGGTCAAGTGTGCTGCTACGACGAGACTGGATATTTGATGCAAACTCCATATCAGCCCGTTATCAAAACGCAGAGGGAATACTTCTACAATCCTGGTTATCCCTTACGAGCCTACGAATTTGGTACAGCACCGTATATGGGACAGTTTGAAGTAAGTTGAACTATATAGAAAGAGATTTTGATGTTGTTAACGACTACTTTTACAGTATGATGAGTTTAAGCATTATGCTCCAGTGAGTTAGGCACAACGCAAGGCAAAAACTGAAAATTCACTAAATATCAGTTGTTTCATTGTTTTTTACTATGATTCACTTTTCGAACTTTCACTAGCAACGATCAATAGGTTTTAGCATGGATTAGTAATATTCAACAACTTCAGAAGAATAGCTTTGTACCTCATTTATATCTTTCAGGTACCCGGCTTATCAGTGTTCCACAATGACTACATGCCCTACTTCCTTTGTTGTAAATTTGCGGACTTCCGATGTCAAATGTTCTACTGGAGGCGACCGTCTTCAGCATGTCAGCAGTATCAACCCCCGGCTATAGGTCATGCACAGGGAACGGGAGTATTCCAAACTATAGACAACGACAAGTTCATTTTCAATGAGCCTGGAGTCTTCAATTTCCTCTACATCCCTCAATCCGTCAGAACTCCAGAAGTCAGAATTCAAACTCGGCTTGAGAGATATCCAAACAGAAAGGTTGACTTTGGATTGTTGGGAAGATACATTTCTCAATATGAGCTGGTTCAACCCACCAACGCCACAGTTATCACGGGAATTGCTATGGAGGCAACTGGAACGGAAAGAGTTATTGTCATGACCAGAAAGGATACCCGCCGTTTCCGTTACCGTACCAATATCATCGTTGGTAATATTCTCCGCTACTTCGATACCATCCGTCTTCAACGTTTCCGTGGAGTCCTTATCTATGTGAACAATGTCGAAAGAGGTCAACCAGAAATCTACGTTGTTCTGGAGGAGGCTCAAATCGGAGTCAAGGTCACTGAAAGTTATGCTTTGGATATCGATCGTCTGCCTAACTATCAAGAGAGTATGGGAATTCTGGATATCCAGATCTCAGTCTCCCCTCAATACGGAGTACGTCCGGATGGAGATAAGACACAGGAAGCACAGTATAGACAGTTGTACAATTTGCCAAGAGTGAGTGGATTGATCCGCCCGTATCCAGATCAGACTAGTGGATCATTGAATGAGGGACTTACACTGAATGATGTGAACTCCGATGCCTACAGACAACAGATTATTAATAACTGTAAGTTTGAAAAAAGCTAGAGGATCATAAATGTTGATGTTTCAGACCTTGTCCTTGGAAGCGGACAGCCAGGAACCCAAACTAACCAAGCTGGAACTCTCAACCAAATGATGCCATCTGACAATATGTTCACTACATCGAAAGATGAAGATAAGCAATTCGATGTGTTCCCAGAAGCCAGTATGAGATCTGGACCAGTTTATAAGACTGCTCCAGTATTCGATACGTAAGTTAGAAGAGTTTTGGGACAAGCAAAAAACAAAGATTTCAGCGGATCCTACCGCTTTGTGCCACAAACCGGAGCCATGATTCTTCAGCTTCTCAACACTTGCAGAGATTTGCAAAACAACCCGAATAGTAAGAAACTTGACTCGAATATTCTAGATTTACCAATTACGTTTCAGCCGATCTTCAACCATACCAAAGCATTGCCACATTGAGTTATGGACTTCAATGTCCTGATAATCCAGGAGAGGTGCTCACGGAGTGCGGAGATTCTGTTGCCTGCCTGTATGATTATGCCTTGTTGAACTCGAAGACTTTGGGACAAGAGGAGCAGGATTCATGGAATATGTTCACCACCGACAGAGCTTTGGCTATTAGGCAATGTAAGCTTGGGAAAAGATAGTTAGCCATACATAACGAGTTGTGAATTTTAGACAACAGTTGCGGAGCCATCAACATTGAGTATCCCGAATACATGATGAAGACACCAGCTTTGTCGTCTGGATACTTGCAAGGAGATGTGGCCAGATTTGAGTGTTATCAGTCTCACTGGGTTAAGGGAGATCATGAGTATAAGTGTGAGTTTTTCGGTTTATTTTCGCTTGAACATTCGTAGTGAGAAGAGCTACAATGTTAGAATTTGAACATTCACAGTTTTATAAATTCAATTTTCAGGCGGAATCGTTGTCGACTACAACCGCCCTAACGAATACCGCTTTGAGTGGAACAAGGGAAATCAACCATGGTGCCGTTCGAGAATCAAGGAAAATTACTTCAAATGGTTGGCCGTCATCTTCGGAATCGTCGGAATCATCATCGTCATCCTTCTCATCTTCCTCGTCTTCTGGTGCATCAAACAAAAGAAGCGACAAGAAACGAGACAGTACTCCGGCACTGCCGCCTACAGTAACAACGCCTTCCAAAATCAGACATACGAGACGAAGCCACCAAGAACATTGTCTGTCGGAGATCTTTCCAATGCTCCACGGACTGTGACGATGCCTCCGCCACGGGGCACAACGGCTACACCGGCGACGATGGAACCACGTGGATTTTCTCCGGCGCCAACGGACATCCAGGGCTCACAAGGAGTGGGAGTGTTTGGATTGAATACCAGTGTTTAGATTTTTGTTTAGTTGTACTTTTATTTATTGTAAAATGTTGGCCTAGAAAACTGAAACTTGGAATTCTAGGCCATCCTTCCCGTCTGTCCCTCATCATCCCGTTTGCTCATTTCTCCATTTCTTTGTGTTCTCTTCTTCCCTTTCTATTCATCCTTCCAAATCCATTCGGCTAGTCCGTTGATTTTAGACTAGGGAATGTGCATGTATGTGATGAATCTATACAAAAAGAGAGAAACAATATCAGATGCATGCCCATTCCCAAAATGGTCCTACTTAATTTATTTTTGCTTTAAAACCCCATTTCAATTCCCTTCATTTTTGTCTTTCTCAGCAATTTCAGTAGGTGCTCTTTTAATTTAAAAAGTTCGAAGAAAGAAAATCTCTCTCTGTGAATAGTAAGTGTTATACACCAATCATTTTACTGGATACTCTACCTCAAATCTTCAATTGTGATATTTCTATTATATTTCTTGTCTAAAATTATGAAAAGTTTAAATACATTGATTTCTTAACCAAGCCAAAACTCAACGAATCACATCATCGAAATAGTTTTCCAGAAATAGAAATCGTAGTAAAACTGCCTGATTAGTTTATTTACTCTTATTTGCAACTCGTGTTCCCTTTTGCCCTCAAGTTTCAAAACAGAATAATAATAATACAACTTTCTTTTTCCCAATCTTCTGATCATTGTGTTCAGCGAAGAATCAACATACTCCACACGAAGATCTACGTCCCACGTGACGTCTTCGTGATTCTGATTCTGATTCCAGATTCCTTCAAAACCCAACCCAGAGTCTAGAATAATCTACTAGACAATTATCAAGTTTCTCATGACATTTTGTTTGTCTAGATGATGTCACTTTGAATGTCTGCGTCTCTACTTACGGACGTCTTCTCGAAAACAAGATCAATCTATAAAAATCAGAAGAGAATGGAAGAGAAGACAACAACAAATAGTACTTGTACTTTCTAAAAAATCAACTTGTATTCTAAAAAAATCTGAAAAAATGGCATCTCTGAAATTCACCATCGTCCTTCTTCTTGTCTTGCTTTGCGCCTTCCTTCAAACTTCCGATGCTCAATGTAAGTTTTTCAAGAAAAGTAGTTCATCTTGAAAATCAGATTTATTCCTAGCCTAGAAAATTCAAAATGAAAACTAGTCCATCTAATTAATGTTTTCAACTTTCAGTTTTCTCACCATGGGGTTACGGATACGGAGGATACTGTGGATTCCGCTGCCGTCGATTCCATCGTAGAATGTTCTGGAGAGGATTGCTCTGGGGATAGATGATCTCTTGAATATGTGCATAATTTATAGATTACCTTGTACATTTGTATATTCTGAAGATTGTATCAATCAAAACTAATAGCCTTGAATAAATTATGTATTTATGAGAAATTTGGTTTTTCGGACAGATGGATAGAAAGAAATACTGAAAGTGAGACTGAAAGTTTTCCCTCTCACTGAGAATCGAGGGACCTACTCTGCTTTCAATTTTTTTCGAACACTGAGCTTTGGTTTTGCTGAGCTGAAGATTTCTGTGAGTCGAGAAAGGAACCGGTTCTCATTCTTCGTGATTTTTCGTACAAGTATGTGCCCGACATAGAAGTTTCTATAAGGATTATTGATCAGTAATCGTGTCCTACTGCGAACTCTAGAAGAACATTCCCAGGAGGATACTGCAGTATTTTTGTCTTGACTCTTTTGCATTGATTTCTAATATCGAGTATCTCTACGAAAGACTCCCATAACATACATATTGCACATTTTTTCATTTGTCCTTTGCCTTGTTTACCGAACTGGAATTTTTCCCACTTTTTGAAAAATTGAGTATCCGGTAAGCATGAAACTTTTTTCTCTCCCCTTTCTCGTGTTTCGAGAGTTATTAAAACAACTTCATCTCCGCGATTTATTCTTTCTTTCTCTCACATCATCCAGGATGAAAAAATTCATAAGGTTTGCAAAAGTCCAAAAAATAGAGATTTGGTTGCAACTCAAACTCTCTTCTCACGTTTTTTTCTCTGTAAAATCTGGTGATTCTGAATTGGAACTCGAAGTTTTGGACTCAACGTCAGAAGAGAAATTTATCGACGTCTCCAAGTACCAAAAGTCGTCATATTTCTACGCAAACGAAATGCCCACCATATTACGAACAAAGTAAGGTGACTATTTTTTCAAAATGCCACACAATTACCTTGTTTTTCAGGGTAACAATCGCAGAAAGCAGGATATCATTCATTTCATCGCGCGGGCTCAATAATCACAAAGCTATGGAGCTGCATAAGTTTTTCTGCAATGTATTTTCTGCTCCTTCCCATCTTTTTTTGGAAGTTTATGATTACACTTCTAGCAATTCCGCTAATTTGGGAGAAATCACAAGAAGTAGTATAAAAAAAGGACCGGGTTCATGGAGTGACTTTTGCGAGCTTTACAATTGTAATTCGGATCAAGATTTTTCAAAGATCGATTTCGATTTTAATCTTTACCATGCACTACCCAAGGCAAATGGAGTCCATCAAACTAAAAATCTAATGATAAACAATGTGGGAAACACTGTTCCTGGTTTCCTACTTTCCTTTAGTGGAGAATACGCATTATTGCAAAACTCGGAGAGCGGAGCATTCTGGTTTCGAACGTTTTTGGGAAAATGGAAGCAGCAATCGAATGGTAGGATTAAATCTGTCATTGTGTATCAAAAACCCGAACATCCTATCGATGTCACATGTGTGATGAATGGTCTACTTACTGAAAAATGGAACTCATTGACAAGACCGAGGCATTTCCCATATGAATCCATGTAAGTCTAACGTTTTTCTTCAGAATTCAGATTTCTCATTTGACTTTTCCAGGATTCGAAAGTATCATAATTTTGCTCCTGATTTCTTCAATTGTGCCGATGGCTTAGACATAAGAAGGGAAACAGATGGGAAAAGAGCAACTGTGAAAATAACTTCAACATGTTTTTCCTTCTTTGTTTGGCAATGAAAGGGGTTTTTTGGCATATGTTTGACCATTCTAATTACATCTTGAATGAAGGAATAGTGTCAAATCAATATTTTTAGGTCACTGAAAAAATTTTCATCCAAGGCTCTTCACGCAATATCTAGAGAATGAACACTGTGATCAGCATTCGCGCCCTATTGTAAACTCTACAAGATTCCCCGAAGAGTGATGTGTCTGTAAACTTTCTAGAGAAGAGATTATTGATCAGCAATTGCGCTCTTTTGACACCCGCACTCAAAGACTCTCAGAAGAATACAGTGTCTTAATCCTTTAGAATTGATTTTTCGTTTTCTCCTCCGTTAGTTTGTTCTAAATACTCATTCCCCTTCTTATCTCGTCGCTCATTTTTAAGTTTACAATGAAAATGCTCAAGTTGCCGTATCTGGTTCACCGAGAAATTTTCAAATTCCTCTCTTTTGCTGATTTTTTCTTCCTATCTCTCACATCGCGTAAAATGAGAAATTCGATAAAATGTACGAAGCTTCAATCCAAATCGGAAATTTGGATTGACTGTAGCCCGTTTGTTATGGGAAATCAAAGAGGAAACCAGATTTGCTTTTTGATAAAGACTGATAACTTGACATACATCATCGAAGTTCTAAATCCTGAAGAGAAAGAGATCGATAATAATGTTGAGTGCATGCATTTTCGGAGCAACGAATTGCCTTCATTCATGGATACAAGGTGAGTTTTCTTTAATGTCTAACTAATCTGCGTATCTGAAAGTTTTCAGAGCAATTATCAAAGCAGATCACCACGTTCAGTTATTTTCTCTATTTTCGCTTGGAATGGATCAATTAATGGCACTCTATGAGCTGCTCTGCTATATCTGTTCTGCCCCAACCAACATTTCTGTAGAATTTTCTGACTACATCTCCAGTAATTTTGTGGATTTGAAAAATATCGAGAGTAGTATTATAAAGACTATTCCAACGTTCTGGGATCGACATTGCAAGTTTTATGATTCAAACCCGAAGCAGGAGTTCTCAATGATAATATTCGAAATATATAATTATCGAGAAGCACCGAAGGAAAATGCTATATATCAAGTGAACAATTTGATTGTGAAGAACAGCGGCAGTCCTGGATTCCTTCTATTGTTTCGAGGAAAGAATGCATTGATTCAAAACACAGTTTTTAAGAATGAGCAGTTTCTTAAGTTTTTGAAAGAATGGAAAAAGCTGAACGATGATAAGTTGGAATCCATGATAGTCTACCAGCATCATAGTTTTCCCATCGACGCAACGCAAGTTTTGAGAGGTACGAAAACAGCGAAGTGGGATCCATTGACAAGGCCAAGAAACTTCCAGTATGAATCCATGTGAGTCGTTAGTTGTTAGTGTTCAGATTCCAAAATGTTTGTTTCAGAATCCAAAAGCATCATACTTTTGCTTCTGGTTTCTTCGATTGCACCGAAGGATTGGACATAATAAGGAAGACGGATGGGAGAAGGGCTACTGTAAAGATAAATCAAGCATGTTTTTCGTTTTTTGTGTGGCATTGAGCCAAGGGTGGAAATCAATTTCAGTTTTCAAAAGTTGCAGTTTTGAATAAAATATATTCAAAAATTAGAGTAATTTTGAATATAATTATTGTATTTGAGATGTTTTTGGTGGAAATACAGCCAGCATTGGGTCTATGAAAAAGTAGTTTAGAGTAGTACAATTGGTCTGGAAACTCGCAAGTATATTGATAAAATCTAGATCTACATTTGTGTAGTTGAAGACTCCGGCACTCTATTTTGGAATCATATGTTAACAAACAGTTAACATCAAGCAAAAAAGGTTTATTGAACGTAGTTCTATTCAGGACACAAAATATTTGTCAATGGAGCGTAATTGTTCGTGAAAATTCAGCTCCCTTTTGTAAAATTCACGTGAAATTTTTCGTGTATTTTCAACCTCAAAATTTTCAATCGCCACTTGTACTTCCATTTTCTAAATCTCCCCGTTTTCTTATCTTTCATTTCAATCTCTTATCAATTTCCCAATCTCCCGTGACTTTCTCCCAATTCCCCACTTTCCGGGGTCAGAAAAAGGTCGATGTGGTCCGAAACAAAAGTGGAAAAATCAGTACCGAGAGTCCTCTCGACAACTTCTCAACTCTACTAACAACCTCTACTAACCCTCGCAAGCAACATGCTCATCCAAAAGAAGCCCATCAACCAGAAACTCAACAAGGTAAATGAGGATTCGCAAGTCTTCTGAATTCAGCGAATCTTTGGATTGACTTCTGAAGTCATTTGAAGTCATCTGAACACCTCTGAAATGTTCTGAAAACTTCAAAGACGTCACCAGAACCCTTTCGATTCTTCCAGATGATTCCTCTTCCGAACGTGATCGAATGGCGTGTGAACCCGGCGGACGTGCTGCATCGTGGACGTGTTCTGTGCATGTTCCGCACCAAACGATTCTTCCTCCCGGATGATATTTCGTCGTTGAAGATGCGCATGGCGACGGTGACAAGACACGGAGATTTGATTGTGTACGATTCCAAGGATCGTGGACTTATCCTCAACCTTCGTGATGCGTCGGATGTGCTGACGGAGTGTGACAAGTACAAGTCCAAGAAGATCAAATATGTAAGAAATATGACGTCTTTGCATCGTAACCCATATCTTTTTCAGTCTCGAAGCCACATCAAGATTCGCATGCCACGTGGAAACATCCATCTGTTTGTACGTGACGAGGCCATCTACCAATGGACTTCTGCCATCCTTGAATCACACGTCAACTGCCGTCCGAAACCCTTCGTCATCATCAAGAAGAAAGACCTCTCGATGCTCCAACAACCAAAACCCGAGCCAGTCACTGCCATTGAACCCTCTGACTTCCCGATGTCTCCATTGACGTCGACGAACAGTGGATTGATTACTGTCATTGAGAGACAGACATCTTCGGAGGACACTTTGATGTGAGCCATCAATTTGTCATCTGATTTCATTTTTCATTTGCAGCCCCTCGATCCGTCGTGGCGTCGTTCCGGTGAACACTCTTCGCTGTAAGATTGAAAAGGATCTCGAGTTGAGTCCAAAAGTGGAGAAGATTCCACAGCCATCGACGTCCAAGTGCATTCCACAGAAAGAGGACTCGGCGGAGAAAAGCTTCACTTCCTACTATGTGTTCCATGAAGGAGGAATTCGGACCCAAGGAGTCCCGGTTAAGATCAAGACGGAGCCATTGAATGAGGAGCAACAAGTGATTCTGAACGTCGAAAAGCCAGAGGAAGGATCATATGGACCAACGAAGAAGGACTGGTGGATGCGATCTTTGAAATGCTGATGATACTAATAAACTTACAAGGAATGTGTAACACCTCGTCACCTCAGATTTTGATGAAATTTCTTGGACATGATGAGAACGGTCTATCTAGACATCCCTGAAAATTTCAGAACACGCTCGCCACTCTCGACCGAGTTATTTTGATTTTGGTGCAAAAATTGACTGATTCAGTACTAATTATGAGGTTTTCTACAGCTATCATCTTGACTTCCAAGGAGTTTAGGAAGCTCAAACTTTTTGCGAAACATTGTAAAATTATCCAAATTTCATATTTTGATCATTTTGAGAAAAAATTCTGGTCACCGAAAAATCGAAATTCTAGCCATCACTTGTATCAGGATTTGTGGAACACCCAATTTCTGGCATTCAATAATGGCCAGTTTCAGGCTTGAATCTGTGTAAAAAGGCAATGAAAATCTCTCTGAGAACGATCTTTTGCATCTTGTCAATATTTTTCTCATAATTCTGCAATACTATGTAGTCAAAATCTAGGATACGCGACTTCGAACAATACAGTGACCTCGAAAATTGGCAAAATTTTCGAAAATTTTTTTTTTCAAAAATGTCCCGGCTGTTTTATAGGATGATAGAAAAGAGAAAAATCGTGTTCGAAATGCTCAAAAAGCACTGAAAACGTGTTCTAAGCGGATGCAAAAAAGAAAAAACGTGTAGTGGGATTGAACCCACACCCTCCTCTTTGCAGACATCGCTACAACCTTTGCGCCATCCAGCCGACATTACCAGCAGCTAAGGAGGGTGGTTAGGTGTTCGATGTGTCTCGGTGTTCTTGCCAGGGTGAAATTGTACTGCGCGACTGATGAAACCCAGAAAACCACATGCTCCAGTACTAAAACTTTGAACCAACATAACTCTGCTTGAATTGTCGAGCGTGTTCCAAAATTTCAAGAGGTGTTTTGTGGACCTTCCTTGAAGGTATACACAAAGTTTCATCGAAATCTGAGGTGACGAGGTGTCACACATTCCTTGTTATATATTTCACAGTGTCCGTGTTTTGTGGAGTGCAATTTTCAGAAGCCACAATTAACAGAATGATCTTGAGACTTTCAATGGTCGTCTAGCTCTATTCATGACAAGCAAAAACGCGTGTAAAAGAGAAGTAACGCTGGAAACTTTTGCTGAAGCTTTCGAAAATGACTTTCGAAAATTCTTTTCTTTGGTAAATGCACCAATTCGTTTTTTATTGATTATGGAGATTCATTCGGGTCATCCATCCAGTACAAAAGAAAACATTAAATCATCTTGTGAATCATCATGGATATCTGTTGGAGTTCCGCATGGCATCTGTTTTAGCTTTTGCGTAGAGTGCCCAAATGGCAACCGTTACTAAAGTGATGACAAACAGAAACAAGAATACTTGGAGAATTCCGTGAAGTATCGAATCCCCATTGATATCCACTATCAGGCATTCTTCGCAACACTCGGGACACTCGGAGCAGCACTGCTTCAAGTAAAGTGTTGTGCAGTTTTTGTGTCTCTCAAAATGATTTCATTATTATATGGAATGCTAACCTGGCTTACCAAATTGTAATACAGCTTGTTATTATGGAAATCTCTTGTTAAGGTTGCGCAAGTTTTTGCATCTTCTAGAGTCTTGGTTTCTGGTTTGAGGAGAATTTTAGATTCTTCATACACTCGGATCAGAGAGACACAAGATGGAGATTGAGCGTTGGAGTGGAAACGGAACTGGACTTTTCCGATGAATGGTAAGGAGTTTGGTGGTATGTGGCACATCTGCTCGAATTGAGATTCGTTTGAATAATTGCATTCACAATCGGTTACCAGGGTTGCAGTCTTGTTGCAGTAGTAGTCGAGGCAAGCCTGAAAAAGCGATCTTGTCGAACACTTTGAAAAATATGACTTCTCGGAAAAAGACTAACAGGGGAACCTTGAAATGTTTTGGGTGAAATGTGAGAAAAACCTACCGCCACATCAAACACTTTTGGGACTTCTTCTGGAATCCTGTCCTCACATTTGGAGCATTCCACAGAAACGGAGATCGGCTTGATATACTTGGCCAAGTTTACAGTCAATATTGGATTCTTCTCCTCTGAACACCAAGCCTTATCCGTTGGTGGATTTTCTCGATAAAGCAAAACCAGATTGCTTTGATCCCTTCCAAAATATGGAGACAAATTCGAACTTGACGATAGGCTTGAATCTACGGAGGCTCCGTTTAGGAAATTGGCAGCGTTAGATATATCAGAGTTTTTGAGTGGAGGATTCATAGGAACATCTTCGATTGATGTTATATTGACTTCGACATTGTTTTCTCGAAGCTCCAATTTTCTTTTCTCATATTCAAGCTTTTCTATTTGATTTTCCAGCTTCCAGATCTGAAAATTTTCACAATTCATTGAAAGATTTTATCTAAAGCAATCTCACCAAATCTTGCCCAGTTTCTATTTGTGTATGTTGCCAGTATAAAATCAATCCTACGAAAACTGCAAGTAATCCTAGAATTATGTACGGGCAAGTTTTACGGGCATATTCTCCAACTCCACATTTGAATCGGAAACTTCTGAAAACCCATAAATTTTCTTTCAAAGTTAAGCTAATGTTAAGCTCACCTTTTGGCAATACTGTCATCGGAACAATATGTTTTCGGAAAACGAAAATATTCATTATTCTCTCGAATCAAATCGCAATCATGTGGTCCAAGAGGAGGATTGGATTCTTGATTTCCCATTTACAAAAATTATAAAGAATAGAAACAAGAAAATAGCAACATAAAAGTGAGAATATCTTTCAGAGAATGTTGGTTGCCTCTTCTCTGCGTCTCGATTAACTTCCCTACAACTTTGCACATTTCCGAGCACGAGGGTCCCCTTCGAGAGGACATGAGACAAGATAAATAGAGCCCCAGAGAAAAATGCAAATTTTAGTTGAGTTGAGAGAACGCTTTGTTGAGTCTTCATACACTTTGAAATAGCCAAAAGTAATAGGAAACATTCGTACAACATATTTAGTTGTACAAAAGATAGCAGGTTTTCTTTAACTGAAAACCATATGACTATGGTAAATCTCATACCAAGACAAACCATGTGTTGGTAGATAAACGGTCAGTTTTCATGATGATACTTCAGACTAGGGTTCGGTTCCTTTACAAGCTCTGATTATGTGGAACCCACAAGTATTCTGAAATTTCTGAACTATGCATATTGTTCATGGATTTTCTTATTATGAACACAACCTAAAGAAGTTAGAATGAATGGGATCCATAGAGACGCAGGGACCACAGATGACCCGTCGATTAGAAGGTCACCGGAGAATAATAATGCGTACATATCCTATGTTTGCCTTATTCTCCCGGTATCCATCTTCTCTCTCCTCATTCTCACCAACACAACACCTTCTTTTTTCAGTTGGATTTGAATAGTTTAGAAAATTCAAGAGAGTATTCTGAATGCAGATCAAACCTGATTTAGAAACTATATCTGGGAGTTTCCAAGATGTGAAACTGGACAAAAACAATGCAGAAATAAAGGAAACGGAGAGGAAATCCAAGTTTGGTTTGTTGTGAGTTTCAGTTTTCATATTCCGAACAGTGACGTTTTTAGTGGTCTAGCATTTGTTGTATTCTGCATTGTCATGGCTGCTCTTCTGGAGTATAAAACTATCGCTACGGTAAATTGCCCGAGTCAGTGCTTGGTTTATCTTGTCTGTTTTCAGTTCATGGGTCTTCAAAGAGCACAGCATTTTGAAGAATCTACGAGAAACGATGAAATACAGTATAACGATCTCAGGATGCAAATGGTCTCGGGTAACAGCAAGATCGAGGAAGCGGTTGGTTGTGGATCTTCTATTCATAAAACATATAAAAATTCAGATTTCGAATCTGCAACTTCAAGTCAGTCAACTTTCCAAAGAAATCGAGGAGATGAAAGCGTCCAATTCAAATCAACGAATTGCTCCAGGAGATTCCAAGGAGAGTCAGAACTCGACTCTGATTTCTTTTGAAATCAACGTTGCCAATAAGCTCATTGGTGCTTCAGTTGACAGACAATTATCATCTTCTTCAAATTTGACTTCATTCTTTTTGGGAGACCAAACAGAATATGTAATTTTGGATAGACCATATCTTCCGATTGGTACTGCTTGGTGTTTTACGGATGAGCAGCCAGTATTGACAATAAATTTGGCAAAATATATTAAACCAGTTGCTCTTTCGTATCAGCATGCTGATTGGGATGGTTCAGTACCGGATGAGGTACCGAAGAAGTATGATGTATTGGTGAGTGAAGTAAGAACATTTTTTTAGAGCCTCGATATCATTTTTTAGGCATGCCTCGATTCGGATTGTAAATACAAAACTCTGATGGCCAACTGTGAATACCTCCCAAGCAAAGATCAACCTGCGACGGAACAGAAATGTGCAGTCAAAATCAACGAAGACATTCCTCTGGTGAACAAGGTCCAATTCATTTTCCGAAGCAACCATGGGAAGTCAAAACAAACTTGTGTTAATTTGGTTAGAGTCTATGCTGAAAAGCACCGCCCTGTTAAAAAGACCACCGAGAAACAACTAAAACACCTTCAACGAGTAGAACTCGAGAACGAAAGGACGTGTGCAAATCTGGCAAATCTGTACTACACGAAAAAACTGTCTTATTATCAGGTGAGTGTTGCCTGAAATGTGTTATGAAACCACAGATTTCCAGGGAACCAGAGACTGTGTAACTTTATATTCCAAGAATTGCTGCTCTGCTTGTCCGGAATGCTGTGAGGAATGCGTCATGGAGGTTACGCATTTCAATACGGATAGCGATACTTTTGCTCATAACATTTCCAAACTTTTGGCTCCAGCTGTGATGATCTTGTTTTGGGCTGCTGTCTTTTTGTTAGCTATTTTGATAAAGTTTTATTTTAAATGAATCGAATGAAGTTGAGGTTTAAACAATTTTTTTTCAAAATACAGTCAAATCACAGACAAATTTTGAGATCCAAACGATTAAGAGCATTATTTTCTCTATAAGGTGTAGGAGGACTCAAAAATAGATGACTATTATTAACTAATCCGTATAAATCGAACAAAGTTAGGTCGACAAATACTTTATTTTTTAGTTCAAGATACAAATATAATCACAGACAAATAATTGGATTCAAGTGCTGAGAGTCATCAATTCATTTACGTGTCATTTCTTGCGACTTTTGCTTCCATGCCATAAAAATCAAGAAACTGAAAATGATCAAGAAGAGAAGAAAAATTAATGTGAGCAACGCGTATAAGCCTGCTCTATTGGAATACTTCATTTCACACTCATCGCAACATTCTGGGCAGTCCACACAACAGTTCTTTCCGTACAGTATGGTGCAATTCTTGTCCATCTGAAAATACCTTGGATTTCGTGTCGAAACATAAATCGATCAACTCACAAAGCGGTCATAGATAAAATTCCAGTTATCGTGGTAATATTTCAAATTTTCACAGTCCTTCTTGTCCGTCTCCTGTTTTTCTTTTTGCTCTTCCATGATAACCTGACTTTCGTTGACTTGTCCAAAAACTCGAACCAAGTATACACAAGTAGTTGTCACATTTCCCTGATTTCCATGGAAGTGGAATTGTACTTTCTTCACAGGCAAACTGTTTGGATCGGAATAAACAGAGCAGTTTTGCTCGGAACGACTGGATGCAGTTGATAAATATCTGCAGTTGGAGGCTAGGCGAGTCAGATTCTGACAGTCTGTGTCAAGGCAACTCTGTAAAATGCAACTTCTCATACCGGTCAAATCACCTACCCACTAATGATTTACTCGGAACGGCACCCAAGGAAAAAAGGCCAGCTCTACTTAGCCGGCTCGAGCCGGTAGATTTTCTTTTATCTCTCCAGCTCTACTCTAGACAAGTAGCCAACTATTGGCGCTTCCAGTGATAATAAACTTACCAGGACATCATAAGTTTTCGGAGCATCTTCTGCTACCGTACCATTCCATTTGGTATGCTGATAAGACACGTGACTTGGGTTGATAGGCTTGGCAAGGTTAACAGTAAGAACGGGCTGCTCATCGCCGGAACACCATGCCTTTCCAACTGGGGGCTCTTTTCTGTCAAGTAAGGCATAATCACTCTGATCGATTGCAAAAAGTTCTGATCCTGCCGATTTAGAAGACAACTTCGTATCAACTTCAGCACCAAGGAGAACGTTGGCAGCGTTGAGGACAGGTGGGGAGGAGCAGTTTGATGGAATCGAATAAGTGGATGGGTTCGGGACATCAAGCGGTTGAGATACTGTACTAGTGATAAGATCCGGGCTATTGTTTTCGCTACCAAGGTTTTCATTCGTTTTGAAATCGACTAAAGTAGAATCCAGACGCTTCTCGAGCTTGGCAATCTGCGCTGACAAATTTGTTATCTGAAAAAATAGAAATTCCATAAATGGATCGTGCTTGAAACATACCAACTGATGAGTTCTCTCACCGCGAGCATTCGAGTCTCTTGATTCAAATGCCAGCCATACTAGGAGAACAAGCACAGCACAATTTATTCCGAAATTACAAAATCCATCGCTTCTGAAATCAGTGACTTCAAAAGGCTATCATTTACGGAGTCTTATTCTTACGCTTTCTGAGAATGGCTCACTCCAACACTGACGTTTGTCTTAATAGTTGTCTCTGGGATGCACAGTGGAGGCGAAGACTTTTGTGGTTCAATCGCGGTACATGAATAAGGCGGTGGATTGAAATCTGGTAGTTTGGGGGTTTCTGGCATGTCTTGTAACTGAATAGAGACAGGAGTCTCAGGAGATTTGGTTTTCTGCATGCTGGTCTGAAAAGTTAAGCGAGCTTGACAGTCAACAGTTATTCAAGATAAGTGAGAATTGTAAAAGGGTTCTGAAGGAAGAAAAAAACATATATGCTTATTGCTGGTCGAGGCGAGCCAGTTGGGGATTTTTTCCGGACCTTGTCTTCTTCATTTTAAGATTTTTTCTCTTTTCTTTAGACTAAAAGAAGAAAAAGTTTTCATTTCTTAGGCCAGTCGGACCTACCCGAGAGCCGATTGTCGTGAAGAATAGAAAAAAATGAGAAAAGAAAAATACCCTACAAAGAGCCCCGTGAGCAAGTCATGCTTCTGCCGAGCACGAGAGCTCTCTGCGTCTCTGTCACCTTGGTTACCACTTTTCGATATTACATATGTTTGGGAGTCAGGAAACTCTACATAGACGCCCCACGAGAACGGTGAAACTAGACTAAGAAAATTCAATCTTTATTAATTCAAAACACAGCTTCCATGGCATACAAAACGGTAGTAATAAAGATGCACATCACAAAACCACAAAGTCGGATTTTTTGGATAATCTGCCTTATTCAGATCAGTCATCTTCTTCGGATGAATTTTGTTTTTCATGCTATTGTGAAATGTTCCACAGACAAAAATAATGAGTCAGAGAACAAAAAAACTAGTCAAAATCGGAAAGAAGGCAATAAGTATCACTATGAAACCATCAACATCTCTGATACAGCAATTCTTGTTGTACAACAGGCCACAGTTTTTGCGAGTCTGAAAAGTTTAGTCTTAAAATTCCGAGGAACTCAAAAAATAGTTGTAGACGAAGGGTTGAATCATGAAGAGTCTACTTAAAGGCTTCACTTTCTTTCTTATCCTTCTCCTGCTTTTCTTTGATCTTTGCTGAAATTCACTGTCCCGTATGTAGTTTCCCGTAGGAAGGCATTATTAGGAAGATGAAAATATACTATTAGGAAGATGAAATATGCTTTAGAGACTCATATGGATTCTTTCATATGAAGTATAACTGGGACCAGTAAAATTTGTAAAACAATAAAACAAATCTTTAATAAAAATTTTATTTCGGAGAAGAAGAAACCATTAAATCCATTTGCTTCTTTTCACTTTCAAAAATTATTGAGCTTATTGTTGTGTCCACATCACGAAAAGCGGCGCAATAAGCAGTATGCAAGCGAAACCGACAATGAGAAGAGTTTGAAGGCAACGAACGATTATCTTGATCTTCATGTCCATCTCACATTTCGTGCAACACTCGGGACAAGCGGCACAACAGTTCTTCCTGTACATGTCTGCGCAGGTGAGAGCATACTGAAAATTTGTTGTTTTAATAGCGTACAATTCATTGAAGACTATTCTCACCGTTTCATAAAAGGAACTGTTCGAGTAGTAGTAACTTGCCAAACTATCGCACGTTGCCTTGTCTCTTTGTTCTTTCAGTTGAACGTGTTTCTCATTCACTGGTGGTCCACTCAGCTCTCCGTAGACTCGAATCAAGGAGACCGAGGTTTGATTAAACAAACCGTAGTTCTTCCGGAAAATGAATTGCACTTTGTTGATCGAGGACACACTCAGATTCGTAGAAACTGGACATTTTTGTTCGAGACCAGGTTCAGTCGGGTAGTACTCGCAGCTGAACGCGAGAGGTTCCCATTGCTGACAGGAGTAATCGAGGCATGCCTGAAAACATGAGGGTTTCAGTATTTTTTTCAAATGATTGTGCTCACTCACCAAAACATCATAAACCCTAGGTGTCCCTTTTGGAATCCGCCCATTCCATTCTGCGTGCTGATAGGAGACCGCTGTTGGCTTGATGTAGTTTGCCAAGTTTACTGTCAGAACCGGTTGCTCATCACGGGAGTACCATGAATTGATTGCAGATGGATTCAATCTATCTAACAGGACATACTCTGAATGCTTGATCCAAAAAGTTGAATTTCCAGTATCGTTATAAACTGAAGTAGAGGAAAGTTTAGCGTCTATGGAAGCACCAAGGATGTAGTCGGCGGCGTTGATTTGAGGGATGGTACATGGTGTTGAGAGATTATATGGGTCTTTTGGGTACAGAATATGAGAAATGTTTCTAGAAGAGTGCATAATCCCATTTCGTATTTCCATTCGGCACTCTTCACAACATTCCGGACACATTGAGCAACAGTTTTTGGAATGCATAGTTGTACAGTAGCGATCAAACTGAAAATGAGAGAACTGAAAATCATTTTTTCATATATTGCTTGTAAATTTAAAATTCCTCACTTTTTTATCGAACGTAGTTTTGTTGTCATAATAGTAGCGACGATACATGTTGCATGACACTCTGTCTCGTTCTTTCAGCTTTAATTCGTCAGCTTCTGTTAAAGGAAGTCCGCTGACTTCTCCATAGACTCGCACCAGATAGACACAAGTTGTTTCTTGGTTACCGTAATTTTGGCGGAATCAGAATTGAACTTTGTTGATGGATGAGACACTGAGAGCAGAGGTGACTGGGCACTTTTGCTCGGCTTGTTTTTCGAGAGGACGGTATTCACAGTTATACGCGAGAGGTTCCCATTTTTTGCAGGTCACGTCTAGGCAAGCCTGAAAAAATTCTTACAAGTTTTCGAAATAATACGATCAATGTATTTTTAGAATAACAGGTACGAGAGTTCTAAAAAAGTCCTTTTGGAACCAGCTAACTAATTCATATGTATACTTTCTTGCTACTCACCACTACATCATAAACCTTTGGCGCTCCATTCGGCATTGTCCCATTCCACTTTGCATGTTGATAAGATACCGCCGTTGGTTTTATGTACCCGCTAAGAATGACAGTTAGAATCGGCTGATTTTCAGTTGAGCACCAAGCCAAGCCTTGTGGAGGATCAGGTCTGTCCAATAACACATATCCGACTTGATTTCCTCTGAAGAATCCGTTGAGATTGGTTTGGGATGAAAGCTTCAAGTCAACAGAAGCGCCATTTAGAACGTTTGCTGCGTTGATTCGGTTTAAGGGGCAGATTGGAAGTGGTGGAGGGACGTCAGATTGGCTGAGATAGATGGACTGATTGCCTACTTCTCGGCTGACTGATATTGTCCCATTGATTGTAGAAGGTTCTTGATGATCGTTGAACGTAGGATGTTCAAGAGCTTGCAAGCGAGAGTTAAAATTGAACAGCTGAAACAATTGTAATGTCTTGGTCGATAATAATATGAATGAGATGTTACCATGACTTGAGTTTGGAAGAACATGGCCAGAAACAAGCTGAGAAGGAGAAGAATCATAGAGAATTGATAGTTTTGCTGAATCCACTCGCACCTGAAATCATTTGTGAGTTGACTTTTGCTCCTCTTGTATTCGACTGACCAGGTTTTCTTCTTTTTCTCCGTTTTTGGATCATCCGAGTTCCCAGTATTGGAGTCTGGTTGATTTTCTGCTATAGGCCCTAATAAAGGGATTCGGCCTTCACCGGTGTTCGTCATCTTCTAGATAACGCAGTTCCTAGAAAACAATTTGAGTATGCAGAGAAATGTGCTGAGAAAATTAGCTAGGTGAAAAAAAGAAGTTATATTGATCACGAATGACTGGAGACCATCACAATGGTTACAATGGTTCCCTTTTCAGTCTCCGGGAATATTCTGCGGAGCGCGTCAGCCCTACTCCTTTTATTCGTTCTTGGTACCTTATTCCCAGAAGGCCAGAATCGAACAAAAGATCATTGAAAATTTCCTTATGAGCGGACCTCGAATGTCAATGCTGTTTTTTGCCAAGCCCATCTCACAACCAAATAACCTAGTAAAAATTATCAAAATTACTTTTTTTTGTCAATTTCAGTACTGAAATCAGTACGGAAGTCAAGTTCAATTCTACTTTTTTCTGTTACAAAGACCGTTTGGCAAGACTTAAATTTAGATTTGTAGTTTGCTCAAAAATATCAGTGAAATGATATAGGTCACCTTTCAAATTTTCAGACTTTGGTATGATCGAGGCTGTCAGGATTCACGGTAGGGTGGTCACACATCCCTTCACGGCCGCGATAGTAATGCCGCTGCGGTCCTGGGACCGCGGTTTGAAAAAATATTCACCAACATGGCCGGCCGTGGGCCGCAGCTTTCTCGTGACTTCAGGGCCACCCGTCTGAGAGATTATGAAAGACCATTCCTTCGTAACCAGACAATAATGAGATGGAACACTAATGAACAACAAAGAATTAAACTTTATTAAAAATAGCATGTAGCACAAAAACTCGAAAAGCATGTCAGAATATCAATGTTATTGTTTTATCTCAGGTGAGAGCAAAATCATACAAATCAATGCAAAGACAATCAAGAGGACAAAGAACATCGCGATCACAAACACAGCCCAAAACAACGATCCAACCTTGACCCAGAAAGTTTCTCCAATCGTGCATTTTTCACAACATTCTGGACAAACCGAGCAGCAGTTCTTTGAGTACAGAGACACACACTCACTGTCTATCTGAAACGCTTTTTTGTCATTTTCACCTGAATGCAACTTACGAAAAACTTTTTCAATGAATCTCCATAATAAACTCCAGCCAACGCAGAGCACTCCTTCTCGTTTTCTCTTTTCAACTTTTCATTTTGTTTAATTTCTTTCCGTGTCAGGACACGATCTCTGTTTTCATCAGCATAGACTCGAACCAAGTGGACGCAGGTATGTTTGATCTTTCCATGGTTACTGCGGAAACGGAACTGGATCTTGTCAGTGATATAACCATTATTTTCGTTGATTGAACAGTTTTGTTCAGGGCCTGATTCGTCTTCTGATGGGAGGTACTGGCAGTTGGCAGCGATCAAAACAATGTCTTCGCATTCGGAATCAAGACAAGCCTGTAATTTGGTAAAAGTTCTTAATTCAAATAGTGACCATAATCCGAATATAAGTGGTTGAAAATGGCAACTAATATCGTAATGATGGCTCTTGTAATCACTCACATAAACATCGTACTCCTTTGGTGCATCTTCCGGAACCACCCCTTCCCAATCTGCATGTTGATACGACACAGCTGTAGGCTTACTGTAGTTAGCCAGATTGATAGTCAGAATTGGTTCTTTATCATAGGAACACCAGGCTCTAGACTCAGAAAGGTACGGTCTATCCAGAATCACATATCCGGCGCGGTTGATTCCAGCGAAAGGGGTCAAACTCGAAGAAGATGATAGTCGGGTATCCACAGAAGCACCGTTTACAAAGCTGGCCACGTTGACTTGAGGACGGATTGTTGTACTGTTTTCTTTGGTTGGAGTGATCTGAACTGAGTCATGGGTTTCAAGGATTTCTGGTTGTTCTTGCTGCTGGATGATTGCATTCTTTAGATCGATTGAATTTGATGTTCCTCCTTCAAAATCTTTCTCGTGTTTCTGAAACTTCCAAAATTAGTTTCGATTATTTTCTTTCTAGTTCATTTGCCTGCTTATCAATTTCCGGATCATCTGATGAATGCGATTCGGCCATATCGATATCCATTTTGTAAGCCTTGATTTCTTCTCTTTCAATGTTTCTCCTTTCAGCCTCCACCCCCAAAGCTCTATCGATGGAATTCAGCACTTTCATCGTTTCGCGCTCGAGATTCTCGATGTGGCTAACACGAGACTGGACATTGGAGATCTGAAATTTCAGTCTTGAGGAATAGAAAAGAAGAAATAGCTGATTACCATGACTTGGATTCGGTGGCCAGTGACCAAGCCCAGACCAAGAAGGATAAGGAGGGCACAGAATTGGAAATGGCTTTGGATGTATTCGAAGAAAGTTTCCCTCTTTTTCAATTTCTTCTTTCTTTTTCGATTCTCGGAACTTCCAGAGCTTGCATCGGACTTGACTTCAGGGAGCAGTCCCAATAGTGCTTCACGGTTGTCATTAGTGATCATTTTAAAGACGATAACTTCCTAAAAACGCGTTTTAAGTATGGAGAAAAGATGATGAATTAACGAAGAAACGAAGAGGGCAAAAACAGAATATTGATCATGAATGAATAGAGATCGTTCTACAATGGTTCCCTATTCAGTCTGTGGGAATCTTCGACAGAGCGCATTTGCCTTGTGTTCACCGTATTCCCAAGAGCCGAAATAGACCTGCATTGGTTTTTATTTGATACGAAAGATGTACCGTTCAAAAATTGACTACAAAAACCAACTGTGTGTGTTATTGAACTAAAATCATTCGTCGCAGCATACAGGACAGATAGAACAGCAATTTTTTGAGTATACAGTAACCCAGTCCTTACTTGCCTGAAATATAATGCACAGTAAATTTTGATTTTATCTTGGGACAGCAACATAATTTTTAAATTGACGTCTTTCAATGTTTTTGAATATGCCCCGTTAGCTCTGTTTGATAAAAGCACTTTCTCAAAATTTCGAGAGAAAATATTCAGTCGTTCTCAAGTTAATTTTATTATAAATTTGGTGTGTCCCACTCAATTTATTTTGAAAATTTTGCTAGGGCACGGTTTTAGAAGCGGGGTTAAAGCATGCAATTTTGCCGCTAGTGCTAGATTTTGCTTGGTAATTGTCTTTTCACGATCCGCTTTGTGTGGTACGTGAGGAGCCAAAAATTGAGATGCACGGAAAATAGTGACGATGAACGGCAATTTGAATGCTAGCAGGACTTCACAGAAGGCGATTCACATCAGTTCTGCTGGTGTTCATTAGTCGAAAAGTAAACAACAAAAAATGAACGGTTTATCAAACTTTATTTTATCATTCTCACATGGAACCATGAAAAAAACCGAAAATCATAAGTACATTGTACCCGTGGAATTATTTTTAAGAAAAAGTTATGCGATACAGTCCAGAAGTAGTTGGTAGACCTGGAAAACAATGCAGATCCCCGCCAAGAAAATCACTCCAATCACAGCGTATCTTGCAGCCGTGACCCAGTAGGTATCAACCATCCAACAATGCTCACAACACTCCGGGCACACCGAGCAACAGTTCTTCGAGTATACGGTCACACAGTCGTTTTTTGCCTGAAACGAAGCTTTTTGAATTATATCTAATTGTTATATTATTATAACTCACGAATAGGATGTTTCCCTTCTCACGAGCTCTTGCCAATCTCGCGCATGTCTTTTTGTTTTTCTTCTCAATATCAATTGATTGCATCATCTGTTTCTCCGTTTTCTCAAAAACGCTCTCGTCTTCTGCATAGACACGAACCACGGACACACAAGTCCTTATGATGCTTCCATGATTTTTTCGAAAATGAAATTGGACTTTATTGAAGAAAGGAACGTCAATATTTGGGTTGATGAGGCACTTTTGTTCCGGACGGGATTCGTGTTCTAATAGCTGGTACTTGCAGTTAATGGCAATCAAAACGGCCTCTTCACATTTGAAGTCCAGGCAAGCCTGAAAATCATTATGTTGTATGTAAATATATTATAGTACTTTTATTTGATTCACCGTTACATCATATTCCATCGGCGCATCATCTGGTACCGTACCCTCCCACCCTGCATGTTGATATGAAACCTCTGTTGGTTTACTGTACTTTGCCAAGTTTATTGTCAGAACTGGCTGCTCATCCGTAGAACACCAAGCTTTATCTTCTGGAGGATTCGGTCTATCCAGGATAACAAAATTAGCTTGGTTAGATCCGAAGGCGGGATTCAGATTTGATGAAGAGGACAGCTGATTATCTACGGAAGCGCCGATTAGGACATTGGCCAAGTTGACTTGACGAGGGGTTACTGTCTGGTTTCCTTTGATTAAAGTGGTCAGAACTGGATATTGGGTTTTATGAATTTCGGGTTTCTGTTGCTGGCTGGTTGTATTCTTCGAGACGGCTGGCTGAGATGGTTCTGACGTCTGTTCCTCAATTCCCTTTTCTTGATGATTCTGAAATATTGGAGAAAATTTTTATTTTCTTTTCTTCTTATTTTATTTACCTCCTCATAAGTTTCTTGTTTGTATGACGGATGCGATTTGGCCATTTCGACAGCAAATCCTCCGATTGTTTGAACTGCTTCTGTTATCTCCTGGAGTTTCTCGTAGAGATGATCCATACGATATTGGACATCAGACATCTGAAACTGCTTTCCATTTGAGTTTACACACAGGAAAGTTACCGATTCCGAGAGTCTAGTCGTGTGTAACATGTCCATTTCGAAATTCTTGACTTCTTCTTTTCCGAAAATTTTCGTTTGATACTCTGTTTCCGCAGTTCTATCAATCAAATTTAGAACTTTCAACATATCGTTCTCTAGCTTTTCAAGCTGGTTTACACGAGAATGCAAATTGGAGATCTGAAACGTTGAAGTTGGGGCTTAGAAAAATAGCAGACTGCTTACCATCACTTGATTTCGGTGGACAGTGACAAAAATCAAAAGAAGAAAGACAATGAGAACACAGAATTGGAAGTGACTTTGAATGTATTCAAACAAAGTTTCCCTCTTCTTTACTCTCTTTTTTCTTTTTCGATTCTTCAAGATTTCTATTTTCGCCTCAGATTTGGTTTCAGGAAGGGGTCCCAATAGAGCCTCCGGGCTCTCACTGGTACGGCTCATACTTAATAGAAGAATAATGTAGCTTTGAAAAAAACCTAAATATCGATGGGAAACGAAAAATGAACGACGATATCGTGCGGACAAAAAAATAGAATATTGATCAGGAACGACTAAACACAGTCCCGCTATAGTTCTAATTTCAGTCTCTGGGAAACTTCGATAGAGCGTAATTGATGTGTACCTCATCAAGTTTTTACCATATTCCCAGGAGGCAGAATTCCTTTGAAAGTGTGTGAACGGGTGCAACTGCAAACATGGGGGACAACTGTATGCATTGCACTTTAAAGAGGGCCCTTGATAAAAAAGTCAAGTCATATTTCTCCGCAACGTGCGGTTACTTCACTTCTTCTCCCTTCACTAGTAATATGCATTCCGATGAAGAAACGATCTTGCTGACAGTTTATTTCAGTGTTAGTTGACAAACTAGAAACATCTTAATGAAAATCTTTACTGAAAATGGAAGAATATGAAAGAGAGCATTAGAAACATCTGCAATAACATGGATGAGGTAGGTGAGATATCCACAAAATCAAATTAGTCAAACTTTTAAGTTGATATCAATGGCCAAATCATGAGAGTAAATCAGGCGTTAACTTTTACCAGTATCTATCCTTATATTCCTTATATTCGATATAACAAACGCAACTAAAAATAGAACCAAATCCCAAAATTACGAGGAACAGAATGAAAATATTAGTTACAGTTGGATATCTATCCGAAAACGTTCCTTCCATTACGCATTTCTCGCAACATTCTGGACAAACCGAGCAGCAGTTCTTTGAGTACAGGCTCAAACAATATTGACTCTGAAACATATGTACAATAAAATTCACATTATTCACTGGAACTCACGTCTCCGAACAATTTCTTGCTCTTGTAGTAAGAACTAGCCCAATCAGCACAAGTCCTCTCGTTTTCAAGCTCCACTCGTTCGATGTGTTTCAATTGTTTCTCCGTTTTGATTTCAGGAACACTGTTGTCTTCGGCATAGACTCGAACCAAATTGATACATGTTTCTTTCACGAGTCCATGATTTCTACGGAAGATGAATTGAACCTTGTTGATTAGAGGAATCTCTTCATTTGAATTGACGAGACATGTCTGTTCCGGTCCAGTTTGAGTTTCACTTGGAAGGTATTCACATCTAGAAACTATTAATCTTCTATGCTTGCATTCTGCGTCGAGACATGCCTGAAAATTGAACTACACGATCGTCAGATGCGTCTCAGTTACCACAACGTCATACTCCTTTGGTGTTTCATTGGGTATAGTCCCCTCCCATTCAGCATGTTGATACGATACAGATGTTGGTTTTGTGTAGTTAGCCAAATTGATGGTGAGAATTGGTTGCACATCCGAAGAACACCAAGCAGTTCTAACTGGTAGATATTCTCTGTCCAAAATAACGTATCCCTCCTGATTTCCATCAAAAAATGAAGTCAAGTTTGTGGAAGAGGATAGCTGACTGTCCACAGATGCACCGATGAGAACATTAGCCATGTTGATTAAATTTGCGGTGATTTTAGTAGCTTTTTTGATTGATTCTTGGGTTGCAAGCAGGTTTGGATTTGCTCTTGTAACGTTAGCTGCTTTTTTCTAAAACAAATTGATATACAGATGTAGCTGGTAATTTGTTCTGCTCATCTAACTAACAGAAATATCAGGATTGATTCCCTGTGTTTCCTGCAAACTTCCGCCGTTTTTCCCTGAGATTGCAACTTTTGATTCTCCCAATTTATCGAGAACATTGCTAATTTGAAGTTGAAGGGTCGACATCTGAAGTTATCGATTTTTAAGCCTTATATTATAAGTTATATACGGAAAGTTACCGAGTCTGTCAGTATGCCATTTTGCACAGAAAGCTGCATTTTGAGATCTTCCTTCAAGTTTTCCATTTCCGAGTTCAATTTCAAGGAGTGTGCCTCAAAACCCTTTTGTTCTTTATTCATCAAAGCAAACAATTCACCAAGTCTGTTTTCCAGAAGTTCCGTTCTCCTATGACTTTGCTGAATCTGAAAAAAACATACACTAGCTCATATATGGATTCAATTACCTCTAATAACATATTCTCATTAAGCACCAGTAGATCGCTATATTCCAAAAAGGTTGCAGGTTTAAGTGGAGAGGAGATCTAAAAATTAGGCGTTTCTCGAGGTAATTAACTTGAATTTACCGTTTGAGAGAACATCATTAAACCAGTGACTCCAAGAATGACGAGAATGACGAGTAGGCCGTGATATGCGATATTCTTGATCCATTGTGGCCTGAAGATTTATTTATTTATATTTTATTTAGTTTGAAATAGGATGAATCTTTGTGTAACAAACTCTAAAACACTAACTCACCAAGTTTCCTTCTTCCCTTCCATTTTTCCCTCTTCAATACTCTCCTTGACCATATTGAGTCTGACTTCTGGGAAAGTCCTCAGCAAGCCTCCCCCTGGTTTCATTTTCTCCTCACTAATCTTTGAGACCCGCTTTCCTCTGAAAACCTAAATTTCTGACAGAGGATACAATAAAGTGATTGAAGAAAAAGAAAAATTCTACAATGCCTTCCATTCGATATTATCGGTTGCCGCTGGTTTAGCGGGCCATTCTCCACAGAGCGCGATTTCATTGTGTCTCTGCACCTCTAAACACACGTATACTGTTTTTTTTTGTAGAGATTGGTTTGTTGGACAGTTGTCAACCATCACTATAAATCGTGTAACGAATAGTTGCATAAGATGGAACTGGGTTCTTTCGAAATATTTTATTTGAAAAGAACGGACCATGAAGCATCCTTATGTTAAGCAAAGTGAAAAATCGACAGAGTATGGAATGAAAGTAATGAGACAAGTATTAATACTACAATTATATAAATCACTGTGAACCTGAAAATGTTTTTGATTTTTTTTGAAAGGAAGTTTTAAGTGGCATTATTGGAAAAATGCAAATTTCGGCAAAATAATCACAGAAGAAGACTATTAAATTCATAATTAGGCATTGACTAAATGAACAATACGACACACTGTACACAAAATAAAAGTGAATTCCGTAACTTATTTTTTCCTGTTGGCATTCTACTTCACATTTGTAAAAGGCAACACATGCAAGTAGAAATAAACGAAATGACCAAAAAAAGTCCGCCCAAAATAACCCAGACAATATTTCTCATCAGTATATCCCCAAATGTGTCCTCCATCGTGCATTCCTCACAACATTCTGGACAAACCGTGCAGCAGTTCTTTGAGTACAAAGTAACACAGTGCTTATCATACTGAAACAAATGTTTATTTACATCTTTCTAGATCTTTTTTAGTTACTTACTGTTACATATAATTGGTTCTTATTGTAGTAAAGATTTGCCCAATCAGCACATGTCCTCTCGTTTTCATCATTTATTCGTTGAAGATGTTTTATTTGTTTCTCCGTTTTGACAACAGGATATTTATCTTCTGCAAATACTCTAACCAAATTGACACAGGTCTTCTCAGCGTTTCCATGGTTTCTTCGGAAAAGGAATTGAATCTTATTGATCAGTGGGGCCTCTTCATTGTAGTTGAAAACACATTTCTGCTCTGGTCCGGATTGGTCTTCGGTTGGAAGGTAATGGCAGTTGCAAGCAATTATCGTTTTGCGACTGCATCCAGAATCGAGACATGCCTGGAAACAAGGTTCCAATGATGAGATGTATTAGTTTTCTTATTTCGCATCACTCACCATAACAGCATACTCCTTGGGAGCCTCATCTGGTACTGCACCATTCCATTCTGCATGTTGGTACGATACGGCTATTGGTTTACTGTAGTTTGCCAAATTGATTGTCAAAACTGGTTCCTTATCATAAGAGCACCAAGCAGTGCCCTCCGGAAGATATGGTCTTTCCAAAATAACATATCCCTCTTGATACCCTCCAAAGAATGAGGTTAATCCTGTTGAAGAGGAAAGATCGTTGTCCACAGAAGCCCCGAGGAGAACACTGGCAACGTTGATTTGAGATGAAGCATTGGTATTGGATGGGATATTAAAAACTGGTTTTGTTTTATTTCCTTGGATATTTAGATTCCGATGCTGAAGATTTTCGTTGGCTTTAGTTCACTAGTTGATCTACTTACCACCCCACCAACCCTGCTTCGTAAGTTTTTCAGAGAATCAATTTTCTTTTCAGCGAGTCTTTCATTCATTGTATCTGTTTCTTTAGTCGTCTGACGATCGTGGGAAAGAATAGTAATTTGAGCTTGAAGATTTTCGATCTGATATTCAAAAAAATTTAAACTTTCAAACTCTGAAATTTTACCATTTCATGAGTTTTACTGGCATCTTCCTGGGTTCTAGCCATGAAATCCTGAAGTAGGTTTTCCAATGTTTCAGTTTTTTGATAGCTCCCTTGAATCTGAAGCGAGTTATTGGACTTCAAAAGCTTCGTATGTAAAAAATTACCTACAGCAAAATTTTCTCATTTTGGTCCATCAATTCATGATATTCCGATGGTTGTCCTGTTTTTCTATGAAATTGGCCCTTGAAGGTCTGAAAAATTACAGTTGAAACAAGCCGTGAATATGCGCAATTACAGCAGAAATAAGTCGATAGCAACCGAAGATACCCAGAACAAAAACGATAAGGAAGAGAGAATATAGAGCAACAATCTTGATCCGTTCAGGCCTGAAAAAAGTTAATAGATTTTGCTCATGGCTCGAAAACTGAAAAATGCTATTTTTTTAAGAAAGACGATTGTTTCCCAATTAAAACTCTCCAAGAAAGTGAATCCGTTTTTGCATTCTCATCTTCAACATTGTCCTTGTTAATATTAACTCTGACTTCCGAAAAAGTGCCCAGCGTTGGTCCAGCGCCAGGTTTCATTATTAGCTTCGCTATTCAGAAAATCTGTCTAATCCTGAAAATTCGATCGTTCCGCTAAGAAGCAATGAAAGAAAAAGATAAACAGGAATAAAAGGACGCACATGGAACATAGAATAAAGTCGATAGTCTTAGTGGCTGTTGGGTTACGGACCATCTGCCACATAGCGTACTCTCCGTCTCTACTTTCTCTATTCTCTTATGAGGCTTGACCTGTCAAGCAGTTGTTTGGTGTTCCTGTATTTAAGTGATGCACAATGATTCGAGGTAAAGTTTATATTTTGTACTCCTCACAACATTCTTGACAGGACGATCCGACGATTTGTGGTACTTGTATTTGTCTTTGGACAAATCAGATCATGCTTTTTAGTTTTTATCGCCGCGGCTGGCTGCCTTGCTTCTATTCATTGTAGGTGTTTCCATTGGTTCAGTTACCTCTCTTCCTGTCTTTAAATTCCAAGTTTCTGTACAGAATAGAACAAATTTCATTGAACTTCAAATTTAAAAAAAACAAGACGAATACATGGAGGCATTGGACTTTTAAGTTGACATTAACGAGAAACACAAACAGCAAGACATAGAGAATTGGTTTTTACCTTCTATATCCCCTTCTTTCAAAGTAAATGCAGCAGCCGAAGCAAGAAAGAAAAAATAGAACGATAAGAAACGCGACGACAATACCGAATACTGCTCTATGCCTATTAATTAAATCATTAAATGTGTCCTCCATTGTGCATTCCTCACAGCATTCCGGACATGTAGAGCAGCAATTCTTCGAGTACAGAGACACACAGTGCTTCTCATATGCACTGGGATTCAGCCACTTATTTTTGTAGTATGCTCTGGCAGAATCATCACATGTCCGCTTGTTCTCATCCTCTATCCGTTGAAGATGTTTCAATTGTTTCTCCGTCTTGATTTCAGGAACTCTTCTATCTTCAGCATAAACTCGAACCAAATTGACACAAGTTTCTCTTACGTTTCCGTGGTTGCTAAGGAAAACAAATTGAACTTTGTTCACGAGGGAATCAGTTTCATTGGAGGGGACATCACAACTTTTTTCCGGACCAGATTGAGTTTCACTTGGGAGATATTTACAGCTTCTGGCAAGGATCCGTTTCAGTTTGCAGCTGGAGTCAAGGCAAGCCTTAATAATTGTTCATACAAATGACTCTATAAACTTTCTCCACTCACCATAACATCATACTCTTTTGGCGTCTCGACCGGTATTTCACCATCCCATTCGGCATGCTGATACGATACCATTGATGGCCTACTGTAGTTAGCCAAATTGATGGTCAGAACTGGGTTCCTATCCGTAGAACACCAAGCAGTGCCATCCGGTAGATAACGTCTATCCAGAATAACATATTCTACTTGATTTCCTCCGAAAAAAGAGGTTAGATTTGTGGAAGAGGATAGATCATTGTCAACAGATGCACCGTTAAAAACACTAGCAACATTGATGAGAGGGATGACGGAACTGTTTGTATTCTTGAAAAGTGATGATGATGTTAGCTCGATTGGATTCGTTCTTGTTATGTTTTCGGCTTGTTTCTGAAAAGTGAAATATTGCTGAAAATTCTTTCAGCTCATCTATTTTAACTCACGGGAAGATCAGGATTGATTCTCGACATCTCTTGCAAATTTTCAGTACTCCTCCCAGAGGTCTTTACTGTCAAGTCTTTCATTTCCATCTTATCCAGCTTTTTCAAAAGAAGGCCAACTTTATTTTCGAGTTCAGCAATCTGAAATTCTCAGCGTATCGAAACCCGCTTATGGAAACTTACCGATGCATCCAGTTTATCGTTTTGAGTGAATAGCTTCATTTCGAGTTTCTCGATTGCTTCTTCTAAACGGTCAAATTTTGAGTTCAAACTTGGTATAGTTGTTGACTTTTTCGAATCGGTTAGTTCTGTTTTTATCAATTCTGGAATCTCTCTGATTTTGTTTTCCAGACTTTCCGTTTTTCTTTGGTTTTTCTGAATCTAAAATTTATATATATTAGCTGAACCTAACTATGTATATGCTAACTCCATTACCTCCAGTAGCAAATTCTCATTGAGCAGCAACATATCCCTATTTTCCAAAGAGCTTGCAGGTTTGAGTGGAGAGGAGATCTGAGAAATTATGTTTTTTAAGTTGATTATTTGTGCGCTTACCGTTTGAAATAGCAGCAATAAGCCAGTTACACCAAAAACGACGAGAATTACGAGTAGGCCATGATATGCGATATTCTTGATCCATTCCGGCCTGAAGTTTTTTTTTTTAATCGAATTTCTAAATGGCTCATCGACTATCTGTAACACACTGTGAAACTCGAGCTCACCATGTTTCCTTCTTCTCATCTATTTTTCTCTCTTCGAAATATTTGTTCATATTGAGCCTATCTTCTGCAATAGTCCCCAGCCATCCTCCTCCTGCTTTCCGTTTCTCTTCACTCATTTAGAAGACCCGTTTTGCTCTGAAAATTCAAATTTCTTGCAGAGAAGCCGATTAAACGATTAAAAATGAGAGAAAGGTTACACTGTCTTGTATTCGATATTTTCGCTTGCCGCTGGTTTGGGGACTGTTTTCCACAAAGCGCAAATGCATTGTGTGTCTGGGTCTCTACCCAGTCACACTCTATTTTCTAATTGCAATAGTCATATTTTGGCAAACGTAGCAATGTGAAGGTGAGGAATAAATCTTTATTGAATCCAGTTGGCAGTAGAAAAATACACTTAACAAATATTAATGCCCTCCCAACTACAGGATCTACTTATCACATAAACATATGAGAAAAACACAAGCTATTACAAGTAGTGTGATTGAACCGATAGAGCCGAAAACAACTTTGAAAGCATTCTTATCAAGCCAATCTCCAAATGTATCCTCCATTAAGCATTCCTCGCAACACTCCGGACACACCGAGCAGCAGTTCTTCGAGTATACTGTCACACAGTCTTTTATCATCTGAAATGAGAAAAAAACATATAGAAAACGCCGTAACAACTACTCACTGTCGGATATTGTTTTTTATGATCGTAGTACATCTTGGCCAGGTTGGCACACGTCATCTTATTTTCAAACTCTACTCGTTGGAGGTGTTTCATAAGCTTCTCTGTTTTCACAACAGGAGCACTCCTATCCTCAGCATAGACACGAACCAAATTTACACATGTTCGTTCTGTGTTTCCATGATTCTTGCGGAAAATGAATTGAATCTTGTCAATCGGAGAGACTTCTTTATTGGAGTTCAGTGGACATTTTTGTTCCGGTCCCGATTGGTCTTCGGTTGGAAGGTATTGACAGTTGCGAGCAATCATCTTTTTGTGACTGCATCCAGAATCGAGACATGCCTGGAAACAAGATAATAAGGATGAGAAGTGATTCTTTGTAATTTTTAGGGCTCACCATAACATCGTACTCCTTCGGTGCATCATCGGGTACTTCTCCATTCCATTCTGGTACGATACGGCTATTGGTTTACTGTAGTTTGCCAAATTGATGGTCAGAACTGGTTCCTTATCATAAGAGCACCAAGCAGTGCCCTCCGGAAGATATGGTCTTTCCAAAATGACATAGCCTTCTTGGTTTCCTCCAAAAAACGAGGATAAGTCTGTAGAAGAGGAGAGATCGTGATCTACGGAAGCACCGATGAGAATACTGGCTACGTTGATTTGAGATGTGGCGTTAGAATAGGTTGGATTATTCGAAGCTGCCAATGTATTGTTTCCTCGGCTATTTAGATTCTTATTCTGGAAAGCTCCTTTATCTTATCATCTTTTGATTCTACTTACCAGACCACTACCTCTGCCTCGTAAGTTTTCCAGAGAATTGGTCTCATTTTTTGTGAATTTTTGTGATTTTGCATCTGTACCTTTAGTCGTCTCTAGGTCTTTGGAAAGTAGATGAACTTGGGCTTGAAGATTTGCAATCTGAACGTTTTCAGATCAGGATTTTAAAATACGAGGTTCTTACCATTTCATGAGTTTTTCTAGTATCTTTCTCTGTTTGCGTCATGAAATCTTGAAGAAGCTTTTCCAATATTTCCGTTTTCTGATAGCTCCGTTGAATCTAAAACCGCGATAAACTAAATGTAAACACTACGTATAAAAAATACCTCCAGGAGTATCTTCTCATTCTGGTCCATCAATTCATGATACTCCGAAGGTTGACCTGTTTTTCTATAAAATTGGCTGTTGAAGGTCTGGAAAATTACAATTGAAACAAGCCGTGAATATGTGCAATTACAGGAGAAATTAGTCGATAGCAACCGACGATACCCAAAACAAAAACGATAAGGAAGAGAGAATATAGAGCAACAATCTCGATTCGTTCAGGCCTGAAAATAATTAATAGATTTTGCTCATGGCTCGAAAACTGAAAAATGCTCTTTTTTTAAGAAAGACGATAGTTTCCCAATTAAAACTCACCAAGAAAGTGAATCCGTTTTTGCATGTTCATTCTCAAAACTGCTTTTATTAATGTTCAGTCTGACTTCCGAAGAAGTGCTCAGCGTTGGTCCAACGTCAGGTTTCATTGCTTACTCTACTATTCAGAAGACTCGTTTAAACCTAAAAACTCAAATATTTAGAAACAGACTAGACGAAGAATACAAAAAACAGGAAAAACATAAAGCGAGCATGGGATAAATTCGATATTCTTGGTGGCTGCCGGGTTACGGACCATCTGTCACATAATGTGTGTCGTGTCTCTGCGTCTCTTCATTCTCTGTTTTTTTACAGGACAACTGACAGGCTCTGTCTTTGTCACATTTTGTTTTTTATATAATAGTACGGCATAAAAATATTTTTGGTAAAAAAACTTATCGATTAAGACTTAGGATAATTTATTTTCCCATAACGTTTTGGAAATACAATGCATGACTGAAAAAAAACACGGAGAGATCATTAAATGAATTCAGAAGCTGACATGAGCAGAAGGAAAGCATTAGAAATATATCATTTGCATATCCAATCGAGTAAATTACCAATGCCGACACAAATTCCAGCAATGCAAGTAAGAAAAGCAAAGAAGCATAAGAATATCAAGAGAACACCCACACCGAAATATGTTACTGGGTGCTTTTGACTGAAATCATCCTCCATTGTGCATTCCTCACAGCATTCTGGGCAGACCGAGCAGCAGTTCTTCGAGTAAATGATCGCACAATGGGTTTCATCCTAAAACGTTCAGTTTGAACCATGATTTTCACAACCTTCCACCGATAGTTACCTTTGGATAGTACACTTTCTTATCATAGTACCGAACAGCCCAGTCAGCACACGTCCTTTCGTTCTCGAGCTCTACTCGTTGGATGTGTTTCAATTGTTTCTCTGTTTTGATTTCAGGAGTTCTATGATCTTCAGCATAGACACGAACCAAATTGACACAAGTTTGTTTGGAATTTCCATGGTTGCTTCGAAAAACGAATTGAACTTTGTTGATTAGAGGGATGTCTTCATAAGAGTTGACTATACATTTCTGTTCCGGTCCAGTTTGGTTTTCACTTGGGAGGTATTTACAGTTAGAAGCAATCGTCATTTTATTTATGCATTCCGAGTCGAGGCATCCCTAAAAATCATTTAAGTCGATCGCCAACTTTCTTCTCGCTTACCCAAACATCATACTCCTTTGGTGTCTCATCCGGCACTGCACCCTCCCATTCAGCATGCTGATAAGAAACGGCGGTCGGCTTACTATAGTTAGCCAAATTGATTGTCAGAATTGGTTTCTCAGCTGTAGAACACCAAGCGGTGTATTCGCGAAGATATTGTCTGTCCAAAATGACATATCCCACTTGATTACCACCAAAGAATGAGGTCAAATTTGAGGAAGAGGAAAGTTCGTTGTCCACGGAAGCACCAATCAGAACATTGGCTACGTTGAATTCAGGTCGGATCAGAGTGTTATTATTCCTCGTGGAGGTGAGAGAAACTGATGCTGGTTGTTTGAAAGACTTGGATGGATTTTTAAGAATAATATTTCCTCTTGTCTTCACAAGCGGTTCCGCACCACTATCGTTTTGAATGTTCTTCTCTCGCAAATCGTCAATTTTCTTAGCCAATGTTCCAATTTCGCTTTTCATTTCTTTCACCTCTGAGAGTTCTTCAAGTAGAAGAACCATTTGTTGTTGAAGACTTGAGATCTGTAACTTTTAGAGTCTAACGAAGAAAAAACTTTGTAAATTTATGTACCATATCTTTCGTTTCAGCGACTTGATTCAGATGAACTTCCAGATTTCCGATTTTATCGTGATTTCGTTGTATCTGAAAGATATTGATATCATTATTTCAGTTTAGTGAAAACTGTTTTACCTCCATAAGTATTTTTTCGTTTTGATCCCACAAGTCATGGTACTCGAGGGACTGTCCTGGTTTTCTATACGATGGATAATTGAAAGTCTGGAAGATTTTAAAATGTAACTGAATGAGATGTAATCTTGTGCGCTTACCGCCAAAATGAGCTTATAGCAACCGAAGATTCCAAGAATGAAGACGACAAGAAATAGAGCATAGAGAGCAACTAGCTTAATCCGTTCACACCTATGAAAGAACTCCTTGTCATTGCTATTATATAATTCAAAATTGAAAGACATGTCAGTTTTCCTTCAATTAAACTAGTTTGCAAACTCAAACTCACCAAGTCAGGGAACCCGTCTTTGTATTATCATCTTCAATACTGTCCTTGTTGATATTTAGTCTGACTTCAGTAAGTGTACCCAGCGCTGGTCCTACGCCAGGTTTCATTTTTAATTTTGCTAATCAGAAGACCCGTTTGTTTCTGAAAAAACTCAAGCTTCTGGTGTAAGAATCAACCAAAGAAGGGAGCATAGGAAGATCTCTCTTATCCTAAAAAACTAAGTTTCTGGCAGAAAAAATCAATCGAACAGGACACTTAATGAGAAGAAAAGAATACAAGGAGACCGAAAGAAAAAGTCGATATTCTCCATGGCTGCTGAACACGGACCATCTGCCATATAGTGTATTGTCTCTCTGCGTCTCTGCGTAATATAGTATCTTATGATTATTGACCTGTCAAACATCTGTCTGGCCTTCCTATGTTTTACGTAATGCTCAATGGAGGGCGTATTAAAGTCTCGAAATTTTCGAACTGGCGGTAGACCAATTTCGTGCTGAGAAATCGTGAAAATAAGTCCATGCGCTTTTAAAGTGTGCCAACAGACTGCAAATTTATCATAAGATAATGTTGTTATCAAGAGCATTAAACAAATTTATATATAGAAGAGCATTCAATAACTTGCAATCCAAATAATTAGAAATAAACAGGAGGAAACCAGCAGCTCAGCAATACTTATGAACAATATAGTTGAAGCACAAAGCAATCAAGCACCAAGTAAGCAAGATCAGAAACGTAAAGCTCAGAAAACTCACTACCGGGTGTCTATTAACAGTATCCATAAATGTATCCTCCATTGTGCATTCTTCACAGCATTGTGGACAGACCAAACAGCAATTCTTCGAATAAATGGTCACACAATGGGCGTATTCCTAAAATACTCAGTTTGAACCATGGTTTTCACAACCTTCCACCAATCGTTACCTTTGGATAGTGTGCTTTCACATCATAGTACCAATTGGCCAAGTAAGCACACGTCCTTTCGTTTTCAAGTTCCACTCGTTGGATTTGTTTCAATTCCTTTTCGGTCTTAATTTCAGGAACTCTGTGATCTTCAGCATAGACACGGACCAAATTGACACAAGTTTGTTTTGCATTTCCATGGTTGCTTCGGAAAACGAATTGAACCTTGTTGATTAGAGGTGTTTCTTCCTCTGAGTCGGTTTGACATTTCTGTTCCGGGCCGGATTGAGTTTCATTTGGGAGGTATTTACAGTTAGAAGCAATTATCTTCTTAATCTTGCATTCAGGGTCCAGGCATCCCTAAAAACTATCTAAAAGCTGATCCCTGGCAATTTTTTAGCTCACCATCACTTCGTACTGTTTTGGTGTCTCGTCAGGTATAAAGCCATCCCATTCAGCATGTTGATATGATACGGCTACGGGTTTGCTGTAGTTAGCCAAATTGACTGTCAGAATGGGTGGCTCAGCTGTAGAACACCAAGCGGTGTGTTCGCGAAGATATTGTCTGTCCAAAATGACATATCCCACTTGATTGCCTCCGAAAAATGAGGTTAAACTTGAGGAGGATGAATGTTCATTGTCCACGGAAGCGCCGATCAAAACATTGGCCACATTGATTATAGTAGGATTATTGGTTACATTTTTCTCGGCCTGGTTGGTACGAGCCGATTTTGCTTCTAAGGCAGGCTTTGATTGATTTTTCTGGGTAATAGTTTCCTTTGTTTTCCAAGTCGGTTTTTCACCACTGTAAATTTTTTCCGCCATTGAATTTATCTTGGGATTTCCTCCTTTAATCGCTGTGACAAAAACAGGCTGATAACAATCGAAGACTCCCAGGAACAAAGCGAACAAAGCGATCGTTTTGATCCATTCAGAGCTGAAACAAACTCTATTGAAATGACATTATTGTTTACCTGATACCTACCAATTCACGGAGTTCCTTTTTGATTTCTCTTCTTCAAAACTATCCTGATCCATACTGCTTTCAATTTCTGAAAATATTCCGAGTGAAGGACCTTGGCTTTCGACGGTAATGTATCCCAAGTGATATTTCATTTTTAGGCTAACTAGGGAATGACCAGAAGTGACAGTGGACTTATGGCCAAAAAACCATTCGAAATCTGATAACAAAACATTTGTGAAAAACTGTCTATTTTTATCTGCGGAGTGGCTATGTGAGTTTAGTTATTCAGAAGAACTTCGACACTTGTTGCGCATTCGGCGCTTCAAGCAGGGACTGGTGAAAAATGAAAAATAAACATGATGACAAACCTCAATTCATGTATCTATATAAGAATGATGTTATTTCAAAAATTGTGTTTGATATTTTGGTTTTTGAAGAATGTTATTGTTCCTGTAGGGTTCCAAGTACCAAGACAAAAGTTTTCATAGGTGTGCACACGTGTGTCATGTGCCAAACTAAACATAAAATGACAATGCATGTTTTCTATGCTTGAAAGTCATTGTGACTCATAGGGGTAACCTGTCAAACATGAAAAATTAATTTGATCGAAAAAATGTTTAGTTTCGAAATCTTTTGAAAAAAGACCGTATTTTTCACCCTAGCAAAAAAAAACTTACTGAACTCAAAATTTCGACATTTTCAGCAATTCAATGAACTTTAGATCATAGGATTATCTTAACTTTGAAAATCATAATATTTTCTTAATATTACTTTTTAGTTTCTCATCCGTCAACCAGAAGTCCTTTTTTGTTCTGAAAAATGCAAGCCATCTGGGTCGCAATTATTTAAAAAAAATCATTCGGTTTGCTCTTTTCAGAGAAGAAGTCGGCGAGGAACGAGATTGATCGGCGAAATATCTCCAACAATCTTATTTATTAGATTAAGTTTTGAATAACGAGAACAGAAATGCAGTTACAAACGGGAAAAAGAACATTCCTTTAATCAATTGGATCCAAATCAATCAATTCCTCACTTGGACAATTTTGTCTTCGTGATTTACGACAATAAAAATACAAACAAAGAATAACAATAGATAACAATAACCCAGTAATAGACAGCCCAATAAAAATGTTATCATAAGAATATGGCTCCCCCAAAAGGCATTCATTGCAGCATTCAGGACAAACCGAGCAGCAATTCATTGAGTATAAAGTCACACAGTCTTTTTCTTCCTCGTAAGTTTGATTTTGGCGATGCTGAAACCGGTTGTTTACAGCTGAATCAAATGATAGCAACTCACGAATCCATAATCTTCGTTTCCATTGTAATGAGCTCTGGCTATTTCCATGCATGTCTTCTCGTTTTCTTTCGCCACTTTTTGCAGATCTTTTCGTTCCTTCTCGGTTATCACGTATGGTTTACTGCGATCTTCAGCATAGACACGAACCAATGAGACACAAGTCTTTTTACCGAATCCATGGTTACCACGGAAACGAAATTGAATCTTGTTGATTGGAGGAATTTTATCTACCTCTGTTGGACACTTCAGTTCGAGCCCAGGTTGATCTGGAGATGGAACGTATGGACAGTCTAAAGCGAGGGTTCTTCTTTGTTGGCAGTCCGGATCGTAGCAGGCCTAGAAATCATTTTAAAGGGCGACTAGATATTCTATGGATTCACCCAAATATCATACTCCATTGGTACTTCATCTGGTACGCCACCTTCCCAATCTGCATGTTGATATGAAACTTCTTTTACCTTACTGTAGGTTGGCAAATTGATAGTCAGTACCGCTGGAATATCAGTGGAACACCAAACCTTGTCTTTCGGAAGATGTGGTCTGTCAAGAATAACATATCCTGCTTGATTTCCTCCGAAGAGTGTATTCAAGATTGAAGAAGAGGTGCGATCATTGTCAATGGATGCACCGAGAAGCACATTGGCCACGTTGATCAGACTTTGATTATGAGTTTTTCCTGTTTCGGTGGACTTGTTTGCGATCTGGAATCTAACGCCTTCAGAATCGAAAAACACAAAGAATGGACTACCAGCTCCTGGCGTTTTTTCATCAAATCAAGAGCGTTATTGAACCGTTCATCCAAATCTTTCACTTTCTGTTGGTTATAATGATCCTGAAATGACAATTGGATGACAAGAATGACGACTAGCTAAGAAATTCACCACTATTTTCTCTTCCCCATTTTCAATCGTCAAATAATATTTAGGAGATAAGTCATCATCTGGATTTCTTGGGGATTCATAAGTCTGAAAAAAAATTAAGCATTGGAGTGTTTCCAAAAAATTACCTTTATTAATATCATGAGCAAACAAACAATAAGAAAAATCCCAAAAAGACAGGTGAGCACTTCACAGCGATGTTCTTTAATCCATTGAAACCTGAAACCAAAACTTGGTTTTAAGGAAACATTTTGCTGAAATAGGGCTCACCAAATATTCAACTTTCCCGACCGTAATTTTATATTTTCATCATGCTCTGGTTTCCTTAGATCAAGTGGAGATTCCAAAAGATCCTCTGATGAAGGCTCTTGCTCGTTCGAAACCATCACAACTGTCGTTCAGAAAATACTGAAACTATCGAAATTTTCAAATGACGAAATCCGTTTTAAAAACTTTTGCTTGGAAAAACCTTGGTCAGTTGACTGGGGGGTCTAGTTCTGAGAGAGGCTTCTTATTTTGATGCTCTTTCGCGAGGCAGTGTCGTAATTGTTTCTCTCCGTTTCTATAAATTTCACACTATTTTCTCCGTTTTTGCCAATATCGAAACCATCTGCTTCTTTGTTTGCACATTGAGTGAATAAGACACAAACAAAATGTTTTTATCGGACACAACTGTAAAATCAATGCAGAAAGCGTTATTGTCTAAAAGAATCTACACAACATTGGATTTGTATAAATGAGTATAAGGGTTCCATTCTGTCGGAAATTCAGAAAACCGCCTGATTGCCGACCGACAATTTTACGCGAAATTGCATGGGCGCGGTCGGTTGGCCTTTTTGATTTACGATTTTCGACCGACTGACATGGAACTCTCACATTAGGGGTTAGGAGAATACAATTTGAAATTTCTGAATTGGGCAAGCACTAAAGTCAGTTCTAGCGGGAACACTAACAATTCAAAAACAGTTTTTAGCTCAAATCTCCTCACACTGAATACTACTCAAATAGTCTGGATATACGCGATCTTGTCTCTCCTATAACATTTGTGCATCAAGACGACAGCTCCCAAAGCAATGACAAAGACCATCGAAATACTAACAAGAGTTGCAGATAAATTCACAATAAAATCGTTCAAATTATCCTCCATCTTGCACGCCAAACAGCAGTGTGGGCACGCCGAGCAGCAGTTGAATCTGTAGATGGATACGCAGTCTCTGTTGTACTGAAAGTAGATTGTTATAGGGGCTTCAATAGCTAAAGTACCTCAGGTATTCGTCTATTTCGAGTTCCAACATTGAACAAGGCAGCCATTACATCACAGTAGGTTTCATTTCTCACGATTCCACTTTTGTCATCAGCATAGACTCGGAGCACAGAGACGCAGGTCTTTGTGGAGTTGCCATGGTTGCTGCGGAAACGGAACTGGACTTTGTTGATTAGAGATATTTTGGAGAAGACCGGGCAGTGTTGTTCGGTTTCAGATTGATTGGATGAAGGAAGGTACTGACAGTTGCGAGCAAGGTACTGTTTATGTTGGCACTTGGAATCAAGGCAAGCCTGAAAGTTAATACGGTATCTAGACTCGAATCATTGGACCACTTCCCCTCACTTACCATAACATCATACTCTTTTGGAGCATCATCTGATACAATGCCTTCCCAGTTTCCATATTGACACGACACCGATGTTGGTTTGGTCCAGTTTGACAAGTTGATAGTTAAAACGGGTTCCTTCTCTTCTGAACACCACACAGCGGTTTTCGGTGGGTCAGGTCTATCCAGAATAACAAAGCCTGTCTGAACACCTCTCATCATAGAGTTCTGGTTATTCGAAGAAGTGAGCTCATTGTCCACGGAAGCACCTTTGAGAATACTGGCCATGTTGATTTGGGGCCAACCAGTCTCATTGTCAGTTTGTGTGCTTTCAGGTGGGTTTTCGGTAACCATCGGTTCCATCTCTAAGATATAAGCCATATCTTCAATTATTGGTCTGTAGGTGACAATTTCGATTTGAGTAGATTCTAGCTTCCGATGAACGCCTTCTCCAAAGGCACCTACTCCACGTGGACTATTCAAAATCTGAAAGTCATATATACCAAATGAGATTGAGCATAAAAAAGTTACCCAGTCCTTGAATCTATAATAGTTTTGAGCGGAGGCATGAATGTTGAGGGATCTCTTTTTTCTTCCAAAGTGCTTTTGTCTGACAGGTTGGTTGTGGAGCTGAATATTCAGAAGGATTTAATACACATATCATATGAAATGAAAATATGTTAAAAATAACTGTACCTCACTCAGCAGGGTATCATTTCCGCTCGAGCTGTTACTCGATTTGGAAGACTTGGTGGCCTAAATAATTAAAAGTAGATCAAAAACAGGAAATCATGTTATTACCAGAGCGCGAGTTTGATGAGTGTGAAGGAGGATAAACAGGAGAATAAGGAAGAGAAGTGTACCCAGGATGACGGATTTACATGAGCAAGGGTACCTGAAGATTCTACTGTAATGGTTTTCTGAGATCTGACACACTTCGCTAGATCTGTGTCGTCCTCGTTGTCCTCGTCCACAGAGTTTAGCCGAATAAGTTCCCGTAATGGGATCGCTTCATAGTCAGAATCCATGCCAAAGACGTGGCGGATTCTGAAGAACTTAATTCAGAAGACTGAGTATTCTAAGGCCGGTCGAAGAAGTGAGACCTCCAGTAGGCGTGTTTTACCGAAAAGTTGTAATCTGGAGCAATGGCGTGCTTGTGAAAAAAGTATGTGCATTAACCTTTATTGCTCTTTTCCTTTCCTTTAGAGGTACACCCAAAATCCAATCATTGCCTTCCTGTGTCGCCGCTGAAAGTCACACTACTTTGTCCGATTGGAAAATCAGAAAAAAGGAAAAAGTTTTATTTAACATGTAGTAATTTTGAAAATGGACCTCGAGGAGAAGAGAAGTACAAAGAAGAAAGTTATCTACCCTTACTGGCGCTCAGCTTTTGGTTGTCAGATATCCGTAGGAGTTTTTGATAAAGAGAAAGTGTACAGAAAAAAAGAATGGACGAGGAGCTGGAACCAGCCATGACTTCTCCGAGAATCAGAAAATCAAAGTTTATGATAAAGGGGTACATGGACAAAGAAGACTCGTATGAATTTGAAGAAGTAGGAAAACTAGTACTAGAAAATGATTAGTGATTTATGCACAATTGATGTAAGAGGGGTTGAATTGCCAGTTGGCATTCTTTTTTGTAAGATTTTTGACGTTTGAAGAGGCGGACGAATTCTTCGAATCCTTGACGTCCCATGTGAGGGATGTATTGGAAAGCGTCGTAGGCGCCACGGACGAAATCGCAGAGCTGGAATGAATAAGCATTAGTGTCAATCAAAAATACATAAATTTTTCTGACTAGGTTCCGCAGAAACGTCATGTAAAACCAGGAGAATAAAACATTGTGAGATTGACTTACATCATTATTAGTCGTTGGATGCGGAGAGTTCATCTTATTAATAAGTCCTTGAAGATATTGCTCGATACACCGTTCGAACAACTCCCCAGTGACTTCTTGGTATCCACATTGAATCATCTGATTCGCAATCTGCCCTTGATTACAGAAGCGAACATTGGAGTACCGAACGTTTCGTTGATTATTAAAGTGGTTTGGTGGGAAATGTTGATGAATCAATGGAACGGGACCGATTTGTCTCTGATGCTGCTGGGGGTACATTTGTGAGATGTGAGGGAAGTGACTGGAAATTGGAAACTTGATGCTTATGCGAGTGAGGACCACTTACTTAACACTTTCTTTTGCATAATTGTGAAGGACGTAAGGAGAGAGAATAGTTCGAGCAGCTTGTCTATAGAAGATTCGCAAATATTCTATTCCAAGTTGTTTTGAGAAATAATGTAGTGTTGAGACTTCTTCCCAGTATGGAGGTTCCTGGAAACAAATTTATAGGACTTCAGGTCTCATCATGAAGACTAACCCTTGTAAACTTCAAGTACAACTGACGATCCTCTCCAGGAGATGTTACCAAGCACTCCATCGCCCTCATTCCATAATGCCACGCATTCAGCAAAGCGTTCCCCTGTACTGGCGGTGGCACCATAAATTGAGGATTTTGAGGTTGAGCTTGTCCTTGTGTGTTATCATCATTGTTGGCAGCGAGCTGTGGGGCTGATCGACTCTGTGGGAACCTGTGGTTTCCTACTGCCATGTCATGACTGAAAAGCAGTATTTGATAGGGGAAAAGATTTTAGATTTTCCTACACTTGAGGATACAACCTGGCCACTTGTTGAATCGGCGGATTGTACGGGTTATGGAGTGGAGGACGATTCGGGACGTTTCGTGGTTGATGAAGTTGCTGAGCAGGGGCTGGATTCACATATGGATTTGGAACCATGCCAGCTGGGAGTTGTTGTTGTTGTTGTTGCATCTGCATTTGTTGTCTCTCCTCTGATCCTAACTCATACCACTGTAACATGGCTTCCCAGAGACAACGAGACCTTGCAATTTCTCGGAACTGAGGGGTGTCCATGGCCAAAAGAGCAGCAATTGACATGTCTCGACTATCAGATTGACACTTTCGGAGAGCACGAATCACTTCATCGTCAGTTAGAGCATGAGCAAATGGAAGAACTGATAGTGCGAGTCGAGCAGCTTCATGTCGCATAGAAGGATCGGATGCTGGAGCAATCTTATCAGAGCATTGACAGATCTCAGAAGGAGTGAAGTGGGCCATCCATATTTCTCGAATCATCTCCAAAACACTGGCACCAATATCCTCAATCTGTGTTGTAATCCAACTTGAAATGTTGCTGTAGGTTCTGGTATTCCAATGTGGAGATATCCGATTGCTCATTCCAAGGGCATAGATGGAAATAGCAATGGCACACAGATGAAGACGTCGATTCGTTCCTACCAGATTTTGTTGTCCCCATACAGCATTGTTTTGAGAGCCACCAGCCTCGATAAGGATCTTCTTGGAGAGTTCTTGCATATGGTAGACCGCAGCATCAGTGACAGTGTTCCCTGGATCAAAGGATAGAGATCGGCAGCTTCGTTTCTTTTGCCGACGAGATTGTGACTGGTTTTCATTCTTTTTAGGAGCTGCCGAACTTGTGCCAGGAACATTTGGATCCACCGAATCCATAGAATCTCCGGATTGGCTAGATGATTCTTTCGACATGGAGAACTCACTAGAGGTGGAACTTCTAGCACCATCATCTGATGATCGTTTTCGGTTTCTGAAAGTCAAAAAGGTTCGAAAACTAAAATTTATTAGAGAATGCTTACACTGGAGCTGGTCGCTGCATTCCGCCCGAAATCTGCAAACGGATCAATTCTGCTTCAATTTGAGCTTGGTAATCTGCCAAAGCATCTTCAGGATTCTCTGCTTCCGTTTCAGCTTGTTGCTCTTTGTATGGGAATACTGGTCGTTGTCCTCTCTTGAATCGTTTTGTGTACTCTGGACATCTTTCCAAGAAGTAGGCGGCATTGGAGTGATGGTGTCTGGAATAGGATTCAGGTTACAGATAATGAAGAGAGAAAATGAATAAACTCACTGATACATCCGATGGAGTTTTGGATCCAGAATCTGATCTAGAACCAGTGCACATTTCTCTTGCGAGTCCTTGTATCGTACCAAGAGCATTGAGGTCAGTTCACTCTTTTCTCTGCGGACGGTTTCCCAATGCAAATTGTATCTTTCAGAAAACACGGGCCGACATCCGATGACATGAAGTGAAACATGGAGAGCCAAGTCAGAATCTGTGGACTGGAGAAGTCTTCGATTTGCTTGAAGTGCTGGTGACGCTGTCACTGTGGTTTGAGGTGGTTGTGCACGAACTGCTCCGAGGGATTCAGTCCAGTAGAGAGCTAGGAATAGGAATTTGGTAAGAGCTATTGGAGGAAGCTCTCCATTATTTGCACATTCAGCCTCTACGATCTTCTCTGCTCGCTCACGAATCCTCTGAACAATTGAAGCTGTCATTTCCACAGATTGCCACAGCTGCTCCATGATTGCTACAAACTCATTCTCCAGGTAAGTAAACGACATCTGATGAGTTGATGTGTACAGAGGCCACTTTGTAATTTCCAAGGTTCGGAGGCAGATATCAAACACAGTATGTTGGAGATGAGGGCTATCCTTGAGAACTTTAGTGATGTACAGAATCTTCTCCATTGTTGAAAGAAACCTGGACCCTCTCGCGACTTCTTCATCCCTATCTGCTGGAGTAACCTCTTCTGAAGTTGTTGAAGATGACGAAGAAGAGGTGGATTGTTTAGATGTGCTTGGTCCTTCATCATCAAACCTTCGGAGCTCAACGGATTGCTCTGTGAAACTATCGATCAAATATTCAATAACTTTCAAAGAATGCTCCACCGCATCAGCTCGATATCCGTGTGTTCCATAAGATTCAACTCTCAAGAACTTGGCTTCGAGTGTGTCTAGAGGCTGGAAAGACGCGGCTAATACCTCATTGACTTCAATTTCGACATTATCCGGCTTCTTCTTTTTCGACACTTGTGTTCCTCCTCTCTGTACATCACTCTCCTGACCTGATTCCGTACTGTCATTCTGAGCGGCTTGCATATCGGGACTTTCCTCGACAACTCTCCATACTCCATCAACTCCTCTGATGTCTTCTGGTTTCCGTCCGTTGTCTTCCTCACTTTTTCGAGCTCTCTTCTTTCTCCTTTTCTTCTTCTGCTTCAATGATTTTTCTCGTAATACTGGTACCATTCTGTAGACCACACTCAAATTGGGATCAGAAATGCTGAAGATTGCATTCTGAGTCACTCCAAATCGAATGTCTTGCTCGTTCAAATAGTGACACATTTGAATGGCCGCGTAGAATCCGGGAAAGGAATTCAAGGTGAACTTCATGTTCATTGCAGATAATGGATATCTGATATCGGCATTCATAACTGTTTGGAGGATACTTGCAGTTTTGTGATTGCTCAGAACAGTAAGATCAGTGGTCGGGAGAATCTCATTCGTGATAGGAGGCGCTGAAGTTATTACGTTCTTCAGCCGAGTGACAGCGGTTTGGTGGTAGCTTTGAAGGTACTGAGCAAGTTGAGATCTATATCCTTTTCCAGCTCTTGGATTCATGGCAACGAGTCTCCATAGCAACACGATTTCATCACACAGTTGAGCACAATGAATTTGTGCAATGAACTTGGAATCAGGTGCTTTGAAGCAAACTGTTTGAGTCCAATTTGCAGAGTGAGTCAGCTTGGTAATGTACCACCATAACAGAACTTGACTGTTTGATAGACACTCATCAGTTACAGTTCTCAGAAGAGCAACTGCATTATCATCGTTTCTTGCGAACATCTCTCGAACCATTTGCAACAAGTTCCATAGACCTTCAGGCTCTCTGGACCTTAGAGGCTTGATCCTTGAAGTCCATTCAACATGAGTCGGATGTTGATTTGATGAAAGATACTGTACATCACAATGAACTGCAGGGGCGGGGACACAATATTTGATCAAGAGTCGTCGAATCTTGCTCTCAATCTCTGGAAAATCGTACCGAGACACTGGCTCATGACCTCCATCAGTGGGATCTGGAGCTCCAGGCAGCTGATTGATTTCGGAATTTTTGTCTTTGATTTGATCAATAAGTTTTTGGAATCCTGGAATGCATTTTCTGGGGATGTCGTTGATATGCCATTGGACCAGTTTTCGAAGATCTTTGTCACTCATTGAGTTGATAGCATCAGCTATTGTTTCCCTGAAAACAATTCGTGTGAAAGTTTGAGTAAGCAGTTTTTCTATTTGTTGAGGGACAGAAGGATTTTCTTTCGATTCTATTGATTTGAACAGCTTCCTATTTTTTCCTTGCCCCACAACATCATAGACATAGACGATTTTCAAAGATTGAAAAAACTCACTTGAACTTGATTTTGCTCCTCTCTGATATACGATAAATACAAAGTGCAACCACATGCTTACACCAACTGGATCGAATTGAGCACTCACAAGTAATCTCGACAATCCGACATCTGTCCACTTTGACTGTCACATGGTACACCTCCTTCTCTTTATCGTTGTATTGACATCCTGTATCCTGTGGAATGTGAACATCTCCACTGAGCAAGAATCCAGTTTGAGACACATCCCGGACACATCCCCATTGGTAGAGTGTTTTTCCTTGTTCATATTGGTCAGCTGATCCGTTTGCCAGACAACTGTACATTCGGATTTCATCGGTGGCTTGGGGGAAGCAATGAACAATAAAAGACACAAAGATCTTTTCAGGAATCGGACCAATCGGGGGAGGCGTTTCCATTTTCATAGCTCTCGTCACACAAATGTGTTGATACATATCCTCCAATTGTTGGAATGACCACTTCTCCGCACAGATTTTGGCGGCTATCTCAGAAAGTGTGAGTAGAATTCCAGTGGGATTGTCACCTCTCAACATCATTGGATGATGAGCCAGTGGATTATTAGGATCCCCAGCCACCACAGTTCTTGTAGAAGCAGATGAGAATCTTCCGGAAGCATTGTGATATTGATAGATGACACATGAGAGACCAGGTTGAATGGCTTCACCAACTGCATTACAGTCTGCCCATCCTCTCCAATTGTGTTGATTTTCATCGAGGGAATCGTCTAGGGACACTTGGGAGTCCTCTTCAAATCGTTCAGAATCCTGGAAACGTTCGAATTTGCTGAAGAAATGTACAAGTTTTCTAAAGGTCACAAACCTCAAACGAAACATCATCACGACCACCATCCCATCTCTGTATGCCAAACGGCTGCATCGGCTGCATGATGGCAGCGGGAAGCAGACGGCTGAGCTGATGGAAGAACTGTTGACTGGAAAGAAATCGGAGAATATATCAGCAGATAATGAGAAATGATAAAGGTGAGGATGAATGAATGAGAAGAAGCCGTAACGATATTATTTAGTTTTTCATTATAAAAGGGATAAATTAATACTGAAGGATTGACATAAGTCCAGATTTAAGCATTCGGAGAAAGTGCAAAATTATAAGGGAGGAGATCTGAAACATAGGAGGTGTCTGTTCTAACTTTGAAATTTTTTTGAAGAGTCAGAAAAACTCTTTTTTTTGAAAAGTCAGAAAAATTCTTATCCCTATTACTATTACTTTCCAGGTGTTGAGAATTCTTGAATCCATCGAAATTCCGTTGCTACGACATCCAGCCTCCTAGTTTTCAGAGGAATTCAGACGCATGATTTTTTTCCAAATTTCGTCCAAAGACTCGTTTTAATCATTCTAATCTATGTCTTCTGCTTTATTCCAGCTTTGCGCATGAGTTTTCATTGTAATCTTCACTAGTTCTAGTTTTGACAATAAAAGTTGAGAACTGTGTCAATGAAACATGCTTTGTCTCTAAGTGCACGAATTTTATGCATTTATGTGTGGTTATTCTATTCTTTCATTTTCTCTTTTTTCATCTAATTTTTGCACAAATTTTCAAGATTCCCATGAAAATTTATTCAAAAATTGACTGATAATTTTAACTTTTATTGTCCGAGAGGAGTACAAATTCGATTTCGTTGCGAGACCTTTGTAAAAATTACGGTATGTTTCGATTTACGGGCCGAAACAGATTTTCTTTGTTTTTGTGAATTTTTGCGAAATTTGGGTTTCCTTCGGTTTTCTATCGGTTTTCTCTAGGCTTTCACGGTTTTTTCTGTTTTTTTTTAATTTTTCATTGACAATCGGCTCAGCTTTTCGTCGAAAATAACGGTTTCTCTGTTCTTCAGCTCGGTTTTCTCTAAATTTACCGTTTCTCTCAGATGTACGAAATTTTTTGGAGTTTTTCGCCACTTTTTCGATTCAGAAAAATCGTCCGAAAGGATACTACACTAGCAAATTTTGTAAAAAATATATTTTTAATACAGTCGACTTACTTTTATCGTTCAATTTACCGGTCCGTTTTTATTCCGTTTTCTTGAGATAATCTAGTCAGAAAAGTACAAAATAGTTGTAGAACGATCAGACAGAATACACCTTTCGATAAAGAAACAATTCAGAATGAATGATTCTGGGACGTTGAAGAAACAGGACTGGGCAGATTCGTATGATTTATGTTCTTGTGGGGAAGTAGATCATGTTTTAATTGAAAAAATAGGAGATTGATGTACTATTGGAAGACTTATCAGAGAAATGAGTGGGTGAAATTAAACAAAAACATTTTTCTTCAGTTATTTATGAGCTAGAGTTAGTTAGAACAATCTTAGAAACTAGTTTTAAAAATGCAAAGTGAAGCTAATTTAATAAGCCAAAATCAGTAAGAATGATAAGTGATAGATGTCTGACCCTTTGGGAGCCTTATCGACATTTGACCAAATGTCAGTAGATGAAACAATTGTGCGGAATAGTCGACTCTCGGAGTGTCCTCTTCCTTCTCGTAGTGACGACAAACCCCTAGTGCTGAATGTCTGTGTCTCCTGCTTTTCCCCTTTATTTCTTCCTCTTTTCTCCACCACGGCCCGTTCCTATCGGTGCCTAGGGCGAGCGCGAGTGGCCGAGACAAGTACTGGTGCTGACCAGTCCTCGGTGGGCAAATGCGCTCTATTGGGAAGGCGAGATACGTCACTTTCGGCGCGACTTCAAATTTTGAAACTTAATGGCCAATATGATGGTGTTCGAGTTTTCATAATGCAAAGTTCTTATATTTGTTGTTTTTTTTTAAGGGTTAGAAGTTAACTAATCTATAGAATTAGGCTAGCTAAGAGCACAAGTCAGCTTCAGTCGAATTATATCGAAAATCTCTATTTCGAAACAGGCAAAGTTCAACGAAAAAGTAGTACAGAGACTCTTCGAGGGGAATCCGACGTCTTCTGTTGTTGTTGGCTAAACCAGCTTATAACAGATGAACACGGACGCGATACGAACGCGAAAACAACCACAAAGGTCTTGTTTTCGGCGTTGGCTGGAAAAAAATAGAACTAGGGGGTGAAAGGGGTCGTCCAGGCACGTGCCTCCGGCCGTTCCTAGCTCTGCCACTATTTTTCTACACTGGCTTGCTTAGCGGGTTATTATTGATCCAGAGAGTGTTGAGAGCAACAAGGGGAGAAATCTGTTAATCTTTGATGATAGGAACCAGCAGAAGAAAAATAATGATGGCATCCGAGGTAAACTTTTAGGGGAGCATGGGAAATAGGGAAGTTGCATATTGAAGTGGTTATTATGGAAGAATTATTAGGTGTAGATATCGCAGCGAAACTCCAATTTCTCCTTTTGAAATCGTTATTTTCCTCAAAATGCTCAATCCTCTAATTTTCAGCTGAACAAAAATCAAAATGTCGGCACAAGCAAGTCGTCAGAAGAAGTCAGACCAGGACCAACGTGCCGCCGATCAGGCACTTCTCAATGTAAAATCGTCAGTTTTCAAGCTTAAATATAAATTTTCTCATTTGCAGGCAGCCATCGCTGACAATGACATGGAGCAAGATGAGAACTTCACAGTAATCGACAAGCTCGAATCCACTGGAATCAGCTCTGGCGATATTTCAAAACTCAAAGAAGCCGGCTACTACACCTACGAATCGTTGGCGTTCACGACGCGTCGCGAACTTCGAAATGTGAAAGGAATTAGCGATCAGAAAGCCGAGAAGATTATGGTTAGTGTTCTGTAATGGTGGTGGTAGGAAAGGGTAGACAGCTGCAAGGTCAGATTGTCACATCGAACAGCTGCGAACATGTTGGATAATAAAATGAATCGAAGAATCGAAATCGAAAATTTTTACAGAAGGAGGCGATGAAATATGTGCAGATGGGCTTCACGACGGGAGCCGAAGTGCACGTAAAGCGTAGTCAGCTGGTACAGATCAGAACTGGATCTGCTGCCCTTGACAGACTTTTAGGAGGAGGCATCGAAACGGGAAGTATCACCGAGGTGAGTAGGTCAATGGAGTGAATGAAAAAAAGTGGAGAGATAGATGATAGGGATAAGAATGAAAAATGATTGGAGGAGGGGATTGATCTTCATTTCTTTCAGGTGTATGGAGAGTACAGAACTGGAAAGACGCAATTATGCCACAGCTTGGCGGTTTTGTGCCAATTGCCGATCGACATGGGTGGTGGTGAGGGAAAATGCATGTATATCGATACGAATGCCACGTTTCGACCGGAGAGAATCATCGCCATTGCTCAGAGGTTCGGATTAGAGAAACTGAGGGGTTTAAGTGGAAAATGAGCATCAGAAAACTGAAGAAGACTTAAAATGTGTGCATGTTACGAAAATAACTGAGGAAATCGCTTTGAAACCCTGAAAACTGGCTCCGAAAAGAGCAAAAGACTCGGACTTGTTCTTGGTGGCCGTAGCCGAAGACAACGGCTTTTTTCGAAGTTTCGGAGCTTATTTTCGGGTGTTTAGAGCGATTTTGAAGCATTTTCATTGCGATTTTCAGAATCTACACACATTTTTGCTTATTTTCGAATTCATCCTTTCAGAATCATTCATGCAAAACTCAATAGCACTCGAAGAATACATTTTCAGTCGTAATAAAGAGAAAAAGTGAAAAATGAAGGAGAAAATTGGCAGCAGCTGATAACAAAACGGAAAATAAACATCTTCTGAATGATCATGTTTTTCTTCATTGTTATCAGAGTGCTTGTGATGATAACTTAGCACAAAACTCCCAAGAATCTTCTCAAAACTCAAATAAAACATTTTTCCAGATACAACATGGACAGTGCCCACGTTCTCGAGAACATCGCCGTCGCTCGTGCCTACAACTCCGAACATCTGATGGCTCTGATCATCCGAGCCGGTGCGATGATGTCCGAAAGTCGTTACGCAGTCGTCATCGTCGACTGTGCCACTGCTCACTTCCGTAACGAGTACACTGGAAGAGGAGATCTCGCCGAACGACAGATGAAGCTTTCCGCGTTCCTCAAGTGTCTCGCCAAGTTGGCAGATGAGTACGGAGTCGCTGTGATCATTACGAATCAAGTGGTTGCTCAAGTCGACGGTGGTGCTTCGATGTTCCAGGCAGACGCGAAGAAACCGATCGGAGGACACATCATCGCCCACATGTCTACGACCAGGTGAGAAAGTGATGATAAGAGACACTTTCACTGTTCCTTTTCTTTGCAGACTGTATCTTCGAAAGGGCAAAGGAGAGAATCGAGTGGCCAAGATGGTGCAATCACCAAATCTTCCAGAAGCCGAAGCGACCTACTCGATCACCAATCATGGAATTGAGGACGCACGCGAGGACTAGATCTCTGTTTTGGTTGTTACTCCAGTTCTCCGCTTCATCTCCATCATCATATGATACTCTTGTTCCCGATAAATATGTCTTTATATCATTCCACTTCTCATCATCATCCCCCATCAAATCTTCACGGATTCATCACATCATCCTCAAAGTTTTTGTCATTTGGGTCGTGTCTGTTGTTTTCTCTTTCATTCCTTTTTTTTAGAATACATGTATTATATCTATAGTTTTGTGCATTCTCTTTGTTTTACCCCCAGTATGAAAATCGTATAGTTTTTACATTACTGATTAGAGTTATATTGATAAAAGGCACTTTTAAGCCTTTGATATGCCTCTCTTTGTTCATTGTTCGTTTTATTCATTTTCGTATTTTTCCAGAGCAGCAGCAAACAGCGTGACAATGGAGGTCGAGACGATGGTCAAGAATAGTGAGGTAATGCTACATATATTACGCATTGTATTCAAAAAGAAGGGGAAATACGTCATCGATGGACAACAGTAGCAGCTGCTCTCTGACCTCTGTTGCGCGGCGGTCCATTCGGTCATTTGTGTCTCACAAGGCATTCCTATACACTCCTTGCTCTTTAGGTTCAAAAATTTACGTGTGAGGAGCATCGATTTAGGTAAAATTCGGAAGTTTTGGTTCAGTTTTTCGATAACGAAGAATCAGGGAAATCCAACATTTGGAAATTGAATAAAAGTTCTGACCATTTTTGGCAAAGTTACAGAACATTGAAATTTCGGGTCGTTTTTTCAAAATTTTCGATTTTTCAAACTCCAAAAGTTGGATTTTTTGATTCTTATTAATATGATTTTTTCGCATATTGTTGTATGCTCCTCTCAAGCTTGTGTTCCAGAAAAATGACGCAATTTTCATGTAAACTTTTCGAACCTTTCAAACATCAAATAAGCTAAATGTTCCCTTCCTCTTCTCTTTCCATATTTTTTTTCATCCGCCTGACGAATAAAAAAGAACCAAAAACAGTTTCACTTTCCTTATCCTCCTCCCCTCGTTGTTCTTCGTCCGTTCGTCCGTCCGCCATCCGTCCGCCTTCTCCCACCCTCCTCCATCTTCTTCCTCCAAAATTCTCTACTATCCACAACATCTTCCAATGGCATCGGGGCGCCAATCTTGTATTCTTCTCTTAAACGGCAACACATACAAACGACCGGTTCCGCTAGTCAAGCTTCGAAGATGAAGAGAGAAAAAGAAAGAATCCCAATCTGTAGCAGACCACTGGTCACAAATTCTGCCCTCCTCCATTATTCTTCTCTCACACTTTTTTTCTCTTCTTTCTTCCTTGTAGAATAGTGGTAATTGATAACGCCTGCCATAAAGCTTGATTCCTCTAATCACAAAACGCGCGACCCCCTCCATCGGAACGACCACGATATCACTTTTTTCGATATCCGATCCTTTCTCTGGGTGGCATCTGATCTTTCACTTTGTTTCAGATGACGTGCTGCTCATCCAACTCATCGCTCTCCGACTTTGCCACTCTTCCGAGATGCCCGAATCGCGTCGGATCCATCACTGTCATTCTGGGACCCATGTTCAGCGGGAAGACGTAATGAATCGAAAGATCAAAGATTCGAATCACCGTCAAACTTTTTTCAGCACCGAACTTCTCCGCCTCCACGACCGTCAGATAATCGCCAAGCGGACGTGTGTTCTCGTCAAGTACGCTGGAGACACTCGCTACGATGCTGACTTGGTGGCCACTCATAGCAAGTATGTTGAAAGAGGATTCTGGAGGAATCTGGAAAATTCTAAAAGAGTCGGAATCCTTTTCCAAGTTTCAGAAGACGCATTTCTAATCTCGAATTTCAGAATGACTGGTCAAGGGAGAACAGTGAAGGCTCATCGTCTTGCCGAGGTCGCTTCGCACATTTTCAACGACGATGTGCAGGTTGTTTCGATTGATGAGGGGCAATTTGTAAGTCTATCTGAAGCAATGCACTATTTCAATTAGATTATCCAATTTGCTCAATTTTAGTTCGAAGATCTCGCGGAAACCTGTGAAGAGTTGGCTCAACGCGGGAAGGTTGTGTGTGTAGCCGCGTTGAATGGAACATTCGAACGAAAACCATTCCCACAAATCTCACTTCTTCTACCGTACGCCAACGAAATCAAGCAGGTGACTGCGGTATGCGTCGAGTGTGGAGCACAAGCCAACTTCTCGTTCCGAAGCACACTGGATAAGAAGGTCGAGGTTATCGGAGGATCCGAATCCTACACAGCTCTCTGTCGAGAGTGTTATGTGCAGAAGAGTGAGGAGAAGGACGCCGAGGAGCAGTTGAAGACGGGATGCGATAAGAACGAGAATGACATCACCGGAATCGTTTTGGCAAAGAAGGAGCAACAGAGAGGATCAGACTCTCCGCCACGCAAGAAAATCGGTCTCAGCAAATCGATGGCTCTCGACTCGTCCTCTGTTCGGATTTAATTCTATTTTTTAACATGTTTTTTTTTCTTTTATTCTCTTGTAACTCTTTTCTCTCACACCTGAACTAGTTGCTCAACTTGTTTCACTTTTTCTACACGGTACTCATTTTTCTCTCTTGTTTTCACTTTCACTTGTCTCTCATTCTCATCCCCCATTGCATTAAGTATACTGACTTCAAAAAAAGATTAAAAATTTATTTATTCGAAGAATGAAATAAATTAGAAATCCTGAGCATCTGCGAATTGCACCACTTGTTGAATCGTCTTGTTCTCCTCTCCTGGCTCCAGTTGCGCTTCGAATCCTGGATGTTTCGGACGTTCGTGCTCTGGAGGTGGTTTGTATTCTTGGGCCTCTGCTGGTGGAGTCGATGGGGCGGCTCCTCCTGGATTCTGAAGCGGTTGAGTTGGTGTCAAAGTGAGATTCTCTTCTTTCTTCGGAGTCATCGGTTTTTGGTCTTCCTCGGTTTTGGTTTTCTGGAAACAAATTGATAGAAAGAGAGGAATGCACCTTCTGCTTTTGCCGCAACAGCTATTTTCGGCGAAGTGACGCAGTCGAAAAAGCACAGTTTTGCAAAAAAGGGGTTGCGGGTTCGACTCCGACCTTCTTCATTTTTCATTTCATTTTTTTTATCAATTACCTTCTGACTAGCATCCAACGTCTTTGTCTTCTGCGACTTTCTCTTCGACTCATCACCCATTTTGGTATCCGTCTGCATCAAAGTGTCCACAGTTTTCTTTCCTTTCTTCGACTTCTTCGATTTTTTATCCTCATCGTTAACATTCGATCTCGATTCTTCCGTATCCTGAGTCTTCTCCTGAACCTTCGCACCGCCCTTCTTTCCCTTCTTTCCCTTTTCTTGCTTCGAAACCTTGCTCTTTGAACCCGATGAAGGTGTCAGCGTTTTCTTCTTTCCTACGAGAAAGATACTTATTTTGAAAACATGCTCCATTGATAAAATACCCTTTTTGCTTTTTCCACACTGAGCGACGAGAGGGGCCAGGAGAACGGTTAGAAACATGCCAAACACTGTGAAATTCACTGAAAAATTTGGCTTCGGATGAAGACATCTGGATATAGGAACACATAGACAGACTACAGATTTTGACTTTCGCTAAAGATCTTTATCTTTTCCTCCAAACAAAATGTTTCACATGCCTTTCAGCCCCGCCAAAAAGGAAAAACCAAAACGAGAAGATCAGATTCTAGAGTTTTTGCCATGAAAAAAGAGAAATTTCAAGTTTCTTCTTTTCTCAGAGATCGTCCAGAGAAACATTTTGATTCCGATTTTTGATAATTCGGAATGGAGGAAAATGACGAAACAGACTGGTTTTATGGTGTTTACGGTGGTCTAGGTTTTCGTTTTCGGGAACTACAGTACTCAACTAACTTTTGTGGACTACAGTACTACATTTTACCTTCGGATAACCACTCGCACATCCAAAAAGCCATTGATCTTGAAGAGTCCGCACGTTTTCGAGTGTGATAGAAAATTTTATGAAAATTGTAGATGGAGTTTTCAGGGGCAATGGGAGAATGCTAGGGGAGATAAGAGGGAGCACGTGAGAAATATTAGAAGAATTTTAAAATTTTCGAACACTCGGATGGTCTAGGTTATCATGTACCAGAAAATGATCCTTTTCAACATCATAGAAATCTTTATTCAAAATTCGGGGTCATTTTCAAAAAAAAATAAGAGATCACGATATTATCAACATTATTATCTTTATTCCGTCATCGTCTTCTTGGTTATCTTCCATACATCATTCCCATATACGGATTCATCATTCCTCCCATCATTCGTCGTCGTCCCCATCCGCCACCGCCACCCATACCTCCACCATATGGGCCACCCATGCCGCCACCATACGGACCACCCATCATGCCCATTCCACCGCCCATACCGCCCATGGGCATTCCACCGAATCCCCCTGAAAATTGGGAAAGTGTTGAGGTGAGAATGCAGTAGGGAAATCGGGTCCAATGTACAAAATGCTCCATACAGCAAGTATGGCTTTACAGACCAACGGAAATCTCAGAGAATCTCGATTTAAAAACTTCAGGTATTTCATAAATCTAGAACATTCGCTATCTGGATTTTTGGCCGCCTCATCCTCTCAAGTTCATAGTTTTAGTCTAGATACAAAAATGAAGGAGCTCGTCTGATTTCAAAATCCCAGTTGATGGCCTAGAAAAACCTAAGTCCCTTCAATTAACTTACATTGAGCATTCGCCACTTCAAATACAGCCAGAATAACAACAAGAACAGCAAGTAGACACTTCATAGTTGACTGTTTCTTCAGATTCCAAGTTGACTTTTATACCTTTCTATCAATCGAATGGCATCAAAGTGATAACCTGAAATATTAAAAGTATTGGTCATCGAACATCACGGTCATAACGAAAGAGTGTAGAAGAATGAGAGACGCAGAAAAAGGGTCAGGGGTCAAGACAGTTCCTTCGTCAAAGTGAGTGAGATTATATGGTGCTGATGTATAAGCGGCCATTAGAACAAGAAAAATTTGATCTACCGATGATTCAACGTCTTCCGTTTTTTGAATACACATGATATTCATCTGAAGGATTTTTGACGAGATCAATCTCAAAAAGTTTGGTCAACCTCTCTAACCAGTTGTTTATATCAGGACTGACTCCGATGTCTTCAAAATTTGAATATTTTTGGCAACGTCTTCTGAAACTAATCCAAGTGTTTCAAACATTTTCTGATGACGGAGCATCATCATCCTTCCATACCTGGATGGCCAAGCGTGACGACTGCTTATTCGGGTTTCAACGTCGTCTGCTTCGCTTTTTTCGAGAATTTTGAGAAATGTGAGTAATCGAATTAGAGCCTTATTTTTAGTAGAAGGAGGAGGAGAAGAGAGCAAAAATGAATTTGTGTTTTTTTTTGGAAAAGGGATTAAAAGAAGAAGTGGAGAAGCTAAAATTGAATATTTATGAAAATCGGAGATTTTTGAAGTGTTTTGTTTAGTTTTTGATATTTTCGAATTTCCGAATCTGGATAGAGATAGTGAGATCTGAAAAATATAGTTAGGAAATTTCAAATCTGGCCCCTTTTCACTATTAGTACTTGTTTTGGTTTATTTTCTTGAAAATTTTGTTTTCAAGACTCAATCATAGAATCTAGAACCTATTGAATAATTCAAAATGAGTCTGAAAATGATTCAAGTCTTGAAAATTGAAAATAAAAAAAAATATGGGCTCTATTTTTTGGGATTTTCTAGAATTATGGAGAGACAAAAATGGTCGTAGAGATCAAAACGAAGTCTTAGAATTTGGGCTATCACGATTTAGAGATTTTTATAAATCTGGAACATTCTAAATCTTGATTTCTGCCAGCTTTATCCTCTCAAGTTGTATAGTTTTAGTCTAGACCAGGAAATGACGGGAAATCGGATGAGCATGACCAAAACTGAAAGGAGAAAAGATGATTCAAGGACCATCAAAATAGAAAAAAACAATGACGAATTGAAGAAGAAAATGAAGAGCAGACAATGCCCACACATATGGTTTCTAAAGTTCATAGAGGAAGAATGGGGAGGGTGTCTTAAAGAAATAATAATGCATTAGAGGTCCATTTACTAATTGAAATCTTGAGGTTACATCATCAAGGAATAGATTCTAGGAACAGAAATCTTGCGAAGAATCTGGAGAAAGATGAGGAAAGAAAAGCTGAAAATTTTCAGAAATGGGAAATCTAGATTGGAGCGCGGTAGTCTAAATGTCAGCAGCGTTTTCAATGGAGCGCTGTGTTACATTAATAATGTCGTTAATATAATTATCTGGTTCTGTATGCTCGTTGCTCAGCTTTTGCTCACTCGGCGTCAAATTTTATGCCAGATCCGTAGCCAAAAAATACTGACACATTGCCGCCAAATTACATACATTCGCAATAGAAAAACTTGAAAAGTTTTAGTTTTACCTCCTTCGTGACCTTAAGACTGTCAATTTTTTTGTTGAGATTTTTCCAAATCCATGTCCTCCAGTTTATTCCCCAAAACTCAGATCCTTGATCATTTGACCAAATTTTTCAGCTCCTTCATTCCTTTTTTAAGCTTCCTTCCTATCCGAAATCCTTCTGATCTTTCATCTTCTTTCTTTCAAAAAACTAATGTTTCTTCTTCGCACGAATCCAACTTATCTAGTCTCTGGATCACATAGTCGATTTTGTTCCAATCATTAGCTTTATTTTCTATTTTCGTTTTCATTTTACAGCGGATTTTTAAAGTTTTAGCAAGTTTACAGATACCGTCCAGTTTTTAGGGAGATTCAGCATTACAAATTCTGAAGTTTACAACTTGATTTCGAATCTGAAAAAAGTTCCGTTCGAAATTTTCTCAACTGATCGATCATCCCATCTTTTCCAGGGTCTTCAGAATTCTTTTTCGGATTCATACGGAAAACATGCGAAATTTGAAAAAGAAATCCAGTTTCAAAAGGAAAGCTAGGAGAAGCTGAAGATAGAAATTCAAGATATGAATTTTCCCTCTGATCTTATAAAAATCTCTCGGAACAAAATTTACACCTTTTGGAAAAATGAAAAATGTATAGTAGAGAATAGAGCTTGAGATGGCTGTACAGAATAGCCTAAAATTGGAAAAACAAGATAAATTTTACGAATATAAAAATTTAAGTACGGCGGAAAAATAGGAGCATCTAAATTTGGAAGTGGAGCAAGAGAAGGACCGGAAGGCGTAGGAGAGGGGTAATGGGACTACTAGAATTTCGAAGTGGGCGTGGCTTAGCAGAATAGAATTAAGGGAGAAAGGGAACCAATTTGAACGGGGTGGTCCTTTTTCAGCTGCTCTTTTAGAGGAAGAGAGCTGAATACGTATTCCATTAATATTTGATTTGTATGGAAATTGAGTTTATTGAAGGAAAATTAGGTTGGATTTGATTGGGCTTCCGATTCAGATGAAGTTGAGGGATAACTAGAATTCAGTAGAGTTGCAACAGAGGGAACTCTGATAATTTGGGGCTCGGATATCCGGAAATTCTGAGATTGACTCTCAGGTTCTTGGTTCTCCGATTCTACAATTGTTTGATTTTCTGATTTTCAGATCCCAATTTTTTTGATGCAGTTTATGAAACATTCATTTGTCAATCACAATTATTACAGGTACACTCTGATAAAAAGGTTATTATTGAATTCCAAATCACTTCCTTCCATACATTCCGTATCCAGCCATCTGTGCCCACATCAAACGACGTTGGAATCGACGACATCTGATTCCACAGAATCCAAAATTGTTGTAGCCATAGTTGTTGTACCCATATCCACCATAGTTCCCATATCCTCCATAGTTTCCATAGTTTCCGTATCCATAACTTGGATAGTAGGAGTAGGAAGAGTACGATGGGTAATAGCTGTTTCCGTAGCCTCCATAGCCACCGTAGCCACCGTAGTTACCGTAGTACGGGCTGTAGTAGCCATCTGAAAAGAAACATGGAGTTGATTTGTTTCCAAACTTTCAAAGTTGGATAACTGTATTTCAGTTTTAAAAACTCAAAAGAAAATTTTATGTTAATTTTAGTCTGAACGGGCTATCTGAAGACTGATTTGGATGAAATTTTTACAGATCGAGAGCAAGAAGAAGATTAGTGGTCACCTGTTAAGAACCGAAGTTTGAATGCCATCTGGATTTAAAGCTCACAATCAGGACATACTCGCTGGTTTCAAATGTGCCATGCTTTGCGTTTGACTTTTCCAAATTGAAGCTTGAATTTTTTTTTGATGTGGGTTTTTAAAACTAGGCAATTTTTTCTTGATAATTATAAATTCATCAAAACCGGTCCATAATGTCTGTGAAGCTTGTTCAAGAAATATGCAGCTATCTCCAGAAAATTTCCTCCCAATCTGTATAATTACCACTCAAATCGGTCCAGTACAATCAACCCAAAATAGATCTTCTAGAAAAATCAAAAGTTTGATTGTCCTAAATTGAATGTATCACAAGATCATCTCATCTAATCAAAGTACCCCTACACTCTTTTCGATTTCTTGATCTACTTTTTTGAACCAAAAATTTTCAAAGAACACTATCCACATCTCATCCCACAATACACACCCATTCCCAAAAACACTCACATTGAGCATGTGCATCATGAATAAAAAGGGATGCAATTAGTAGGATAGTGGTCAAAATCACGCGCATGATGTATATGTTTCTTCTTCTCGAAAAACACTACTCTCCGTGGTCATCGTCCGTATCATCTTTTTCTCTTTTTAAATAGGCGCCAAGAGAACCTATCAGCAAAACCAGTCATCCCCTCCCTCCGTGTGTGTTTTCTTCGTCTTCTTCAGAATTTTCCCATTTCGAATTTTCTTCGCCCAAAAGACATTATGACATCAAGTTAACACAATTACCCATGATTCTTTGACCCTCTTTTTTTCGTTTGCATTTTGCTTTCTTCTTCTTAGAAGACTAGGTGACATTAGCATTTGAGGAGACCCCATAAATAGAAAATTTGACGGGTCCACACACTTCATTCACAGGATTTACGGGGAGGAGGAAGGAAAAGCAAATTGTTGGTTTTTGGAAGGAAATGACGTATTGGGATTTCGGGAGGGAAGAGGATAAAAATGATTCATGGGGTGTCTAGAGGAGTTGAGCAGAAAACAGATGAGTCCCGCGATGTCCGCTGAAAAGGGATGATGATTATAAAGACAATGATTGAGTTAGGGGTGGTCGATGAAGGTTCAATGGTCCTTAAAAAATGGGCGACTGGTCTCTTCTGAGAGATCCGGGATGATTTAGAGGTTTGAAAAAGTCAAGGGCAAGAATCAGAAGGTGTTTTGGAATAAACCCTTCGAATGAAAGGCAATGGACATCTGGATATTCGGAAGTCAAGAGATGCGATAATATTTTTCAGACTTGCAAGGATCCTAAGGTTCTGAAATGAGTTGCTACATCTTTGAACGTATCTTTATGTACATACACAGTCCCTGAATGAGTTTCCAACAAGTCTTCATTTCTGATCCTGAAGTCGATCAAAAAATAAAGTTCTGCAGAAATAATTTCATTCACACCTAACCTAAATTTCTCAGTTTCATGTTCGAAAATGGGACCTGCGGGTCCCATGGAACCTCAATCTTCCCACATTTCTCTCTACTTTGATCTCAATTTCTCATATTATACTTTCCTTCAACTGCTTTCTATTTCTGATTCTGACATGATTCCTTGGGTAGAGTCTACTACTACTCTTCGCTAAACACAAAACTACGGATCCTTCTGATTTCCTCTTTCTTCATCAAACAAAACATCCTTCATGTGATTGTTGCTGTGTCTCGAGAAGTTTCTAAATCTTGTTTTTTCTCATCTGCAAAAATGAGACTGGTGGAAAACATCCACTGTTTCTGACCAACGAGTCAGAAGATTACTTTGAAAACCAATCACATTTTTGAGATGGAATTGGTTTTTTCTTGGAAAAACAGAAACAGAATCGGAAACATGGACCGTTTGTAGTTTTTGTAGACGGCGAAAAACTGTGACCCATTAAAATGATGTTTCCTAAAGAATAAAACTGGGTAAGAAGACACCACAAACGATCCAAAATCTTCATTTGACGCCTAACTTTGCTTCGGGCGGTATTCAAAGATACAAAAAATCTTCAAGAGAATTACTGACAGAAAGAGTTGTCATTTCTGTCAATTGTGGCAGAATCGAAAGTGAACAGAGCCATTCGGACACGATCATAGGTTTGGAGGTCGACGTCGTATCCGTTGAATCCTTGGCCAGATGTTGTTCTCATATTTATACCCAGAAGTTTGTTTGCATCGAACTTTCTGGAAAAGTTATGTAAACCACTTGTAAATAATACCTATCTGTGGTCTTAGATGATCGTTAGAAGTTAGTTGACATGCCCATAAAACAGCTCAAAAAGAATCTAGGTCAAGGAACTCACGTAAGATCGAGTGTACAGTTTCCGTTATTATTGGGGTAGAGGTATCCGTTCAAGTTGTTTCCACAACTTCCGTACCACCATCCTCTAAAATATTCTTCAAAATGAGTTGTATTTTATAATGATTAAACTGACCCATAGGCTAATGATGGTCCCACATTGTTGTCATCATCATAAAACTCGAATTGGTCACATGAATCTCTGAAAAAGTTCAATAGTCGTTAATACAGTATTTTGATAACTTACTTTTTCTTGGATCCTTCATTCCATTCAGTGAATGTAGAGAAGGCAGCGGATAAATCCTTGTCTGAAAAATGAGCTGTGTTTATATTCAGAGATATGTAAGCAGAAATGCATAACAGCAAAGTATGGTCTAAATGAAGAAATAAATTGGAACTAACTAGTGGATGAATAGTCAAGTCCGATCCCGGCAATATCGGCAGTGGCGGTAAGTTTGTATTTCTTGGACGAAGTGTCAACCTGAAAACTTATAGCATAATCGAGACGTTCTTGTTTTGACAGCTTACCTTAAAACTATGATAAATCTGCTTGGCAACCAGTTTTGTTCCACAGCAGAGGTCGATTTGAAGGGCGTAATTTTTCGGACTGCTGCTGATTATGTTCATGTTATCTAATCCGAACCAATAGTTACTTCCCTTTCCAGGAGTTCCGAATGGAGCAGAATAGTTAGACACAGATGGGTAGTCAAAGGTGATATTTGTGCCGACTGTTCCACGACTGAAAAATTTCGTTGTTCAAAATGTAAATAAGACCTTGTCAGACCTCTGAATAACAGTGTATCCTCCATAAGACGTTTGGTCACAGTAAACTTGAACAGGTGTCACTCCGTCTGGATAGATGGTCTGCACTCCAGAAGTTTGGTCAGCAACTTCAGAGCAATCCACTGGTGGTCTTGGAGCTGAATTGAACCTTTTTGTTAAAATCTGGAATTGAATGTCAGTCTTACTTGTAGTTGGTGCGAGAGTGGATCCAGTGAATGGAACTCCAGTTGTAGTGGATGCTGGGGCGCTGGTGGTAGCTGGAGGAGCAATGTTGGTGGACCAGGCGATGGAGATTCTGGAAAAATCTTTTTAACTATCGACATACAGATTGTAAACTTACGTTGTGGAAAGTGTTCCTGGTCGGAGACTGGTGTAGCTGTAAACTCCTTGCTCTTGGTTTGTGGAGACATGGATCACGTAGTCATCGATAACATTGGCAAAGGCTGAGTCAGTGGCCATGGCAATGTGAAGATCGAAGCTCTAAAAGGTTATGGAAGTTAAAACGATGCTTGCTCTTTAACCACAACTCACACTGAACGAATCAACATTTCCAACTTGTCCATCAGAAACCACAAGATTCAAATTCGAAATCCTCGTCTCCATATGAGAATTGATTGGAGCCGATAACGACAAACTGTCTTGGTCCGACACATTCGCCCCAGTTCTAAAAATTTTTAATAGATTCCAGAATTTTATCTTGAAGAAGCCTCACGCGCTCACGGCTGCTTTCAAATAAATGTTACATCCGGTTCCCAAGAAACCGAATTCACTGCATGGAGTTCCATCCAAAAGTGTTCCAGCTGGATTGTCAATTTCTCTAATAAGCACTTTGAAGTAGTTATCGGCAGCGAGTGTCTGAAACGAGGAAAGTATGAGTTTTGATTAGCTTGCTCTTTTGAAAAGACCGTTAAAATGGCTATTAAAATTCCCAAATTGCCACTCCCGTGTGTGGAGTGCTTCTCATTCTGATGACGTCAGGAATAGGCGGAAAATGAAGAGTGAGCAAACTTTTGGAAATACGGAGATTTAGGGATTTGTATTTCGTGGAAGATATATGAGCAGAAAAAAGATCGAAAACGAAAAATTTCAGCTGAGTTCATGAAAACGATCTATTTCAAGTTTTGCTCAATAGAGCTTGGTAAAATGGTAACAAGGAGGAAACTTGGCATAGTTTCCCTATCATGTGCCATATCATCATAAAAAGACGCCGTACAAAAAAACTTTCAACTACAAAAATAATGTTCCAGAGTTGATGTATACACCCACAAAGTTTCTGAATAAACGGACAAAACTAAACTCCTCTCCCAGACTCCCAAAGTTGGTATTTTCACACTGAAAACGTAAAAAGTGGCCATTTCTTGGCAGGTACTGTAAAACTGAATGAGTAAAAAGTTCAGTAATCCATTTTTTGTATTTACCATCAATCGAAATTGAATCAAAATATATTCTTTGTCAAAATGACTTACCGATAGAGCCAGGCAGGCCAACAAAATGGATGTTCTCAACATCCTTTGAGACTCCCCCGGATCTGAAAGTTTTCAAAACTATTTTTCAAAAAAAATCTGAAACTTGTGACAACTCAAATTCCACAAAGATCATAAAAATGACTAACGATACAATAAAAGTATCAAAAATTGCTCCAAACAATTTGTGTTGGTTAATGAGTGGGAAATTGGCTGAAAGGGAGTTGCGTAATAAAAAGTTATGGGTGCCCGCCCATTTGATAACGCTTCTCTCTTTTTGCCCAAAATGGCTGTGATGGTGCTACAAAAACTAAATGAATGTTTATATTGTATTAGCACATTTTTAAGACCAGATTATTTTAATTCAATATTAAGCAGATGGGTGTGGATGGAGAGAGAATGAGATGGAAGAGTTCCGCGGCATCATAATCTTATTTAGACGGAAGAGAGAGAGAATTCCAAGAATGATGCGTTGTTGATTGTTCTGGAAAAGGTTAGGGAGCAAGTGGAAAAGTTGTGGTTTTGGGTTCAGAAAAGATGAGGACTTGTTCCAGGAGGGTTTTTGTAAATAAATATTGTACAAGCTGACAAATGAATACAAAACTGACGTTGATTTGAAAACAGCGCCAAATAGTAAAATAAAAAACTCAATAGTTGAAGAATCAATGTCAGATCTCGAAACATCAAAGCTTGAACGGAAAAAGCCATAGCAACACATTTTTGTTTTTTTGAAACTTACGTTTTTTCATATCAATCGGACAAGTTTGATGCCTATTCCGATACCTTCAAAAAAGCCCTTTTTTAACTAAAGTTCACAACCTTTCGAGCGGTACTGTATGGATACATAAACTTTCAGACAGTGGCTACCCTGCCTCCTTCAAGCATTAGAACTTAACGTTACATCTGAAAAGTCCATCTGATGTCTATCATCCTCAATTTTTCATTCTGAGACTGATTCCTCTGATCTCCCCTACAGTCTTCTCTCAATTAATCCTTTTGATCTTCTTCTCTCCCCGACTTCCGTCAAAAAAATTACTAGAAATCTGTCATTTGAATTCATAGATCCAACCACTTTTGCCCCCGTGAATCCATAACACTTCTCGACCTTTCGACGCTCTTCAAGATAGCTACTTGATCTAGATGTATTGGGCGATTTCGACGACATGTTGCATTTTTCAAACTTTTTCATAAGCGTCTTCTTCTTCCCAAAACTGTGAAACTTCTGAATACAAATCGGGAGTATTCTGAATTCTTCATCTTTTTTATTCTTTATTCTTTACTTTAGTTTTTTTTTTTCATTCTCACATCATCATCTCTTCTGAAGAAGTCCTCCTCGTGTTCCTAGTATGTTTGCGGAGGGGAGGACTGTAGAAGGACAGGTCGCGTACAAATCAAAGGATCACATTGGATGTAGTCCCTTCTCAAATGAGATGATGTTCGAGGGTAAATATGAGTGTTCGAACTTTTGTTCAAATATTGTGTTTTGCTGTAAGTTACTGTAACTAGAGTATACTTTTGATGTTTTTTACTTCATTGCAATTTGTTTCTAGTTGACTTTCCTTTCCCGATTTTCTTGTTTTCACCACTTTAGTATATTCCATCATCGCTCAATTAACTCCCGGAGAAGAGGGTATCTTCTGAAGATCTTTGGTCATTTTCCACGATTATCGACAGAAAATTGACGGATATTTGTGAGTGAAGAGACGGAATTTGAATTCGAGAAAAGTTATGTTTTGATTTGTGACTTTGAAATTTTCTTACTTATGGTAGTAGGTCGACATCAACTTTTGCAATTGTTTAGTTTAAAATTGGGTTTTCGTTTCTTATAGAACTCATCTTAAATTCCGGTGGACCAATATTTATGAAAATCATATGGATTAATAGGGTATTTTTCTGTTATTTTTTGACATGCTTATAACGCGTTATCCTAGAAACTTGGCTACTACGAGCATGGTAACAGTGCTCTATGTTCACGGCTTCTGACTGCAATAATAGGATTTCATAAACGTGCCAAGGTTGCTACAAACATAGTTTTCTCTTCAAAATTCTGAAATATTCTGGAGAATTCTAAAAGAATCTCGATGATGATTGATTCTGAAGCTTTTCGAAAAAAGTGAAGATAATTTTCACCGTTGTTGAGTTTTCCCCTCAAAGTAAGCCAATGAGCTCGGACTTCCAGAAATCTTGAAGTTTAACAAAGCGAATTGGACATTACTGAAAAAGAAACTTAACGAAAAACGGAATAGATTCAACTTTCTTTATATTTTACTAATTTTCACTTTTTAGCTTAGAATCACTTTGCTTTACTTGGAATTTTTAATTATTTTTTTTGATAAAAATGTTGACTTCCTAGAAATTTCCTTTTTTTCGTTTATTTTTCAAAAAGCTCGGTTAACTGAATTTTTCAATACACCCTTTCGAGTAGATTCCCCACGAATTTTACTAATTTTCTTTGTTTTCTAGCCATGGTATACTTCAATTATTGTTTAAATTCGAATAACTTTCTTGCATTCTCTCATCTTGATTTTACATCATAATTTCCCAAAATCTGACGTCATCATAATCCATTCTAGTCTCGTTCTTTGAACATATATTCCGTCGCGATAATGTTCCAACAAAAATCACCTTCATAAATCTTCCTCCCGAATCGATGCTGATAATGCGACCATTAGACCAATATCCGTTACAGGTGCTTGTCCACTTCACCGCATTTCTCATATTTTGATCTTGTTATCTAATCATGGTCCAACTACCGTATCCCGATCAGATCCCGATCTAATTTGATTCAGTGATCACCCTTCTCAATCATTTCCGTAACAAAAAGCTTCTTTTGTTTTGATTCGGATCACTCAATCAAAGCGAAAGTGTTCCCCCTCTCTTGTCTAGTACTTATGACTTTCCGTTTCCTGAATTCCAGAACATTCACTATTTTTCTTTTCATGGTCTTTTTCTCGTAAAAGTGAAACCGTGGGTGAAAACAGGCGAAAGAAGCATCGATGTTGGTGGTCAGTTAAGTAGCCCCGAAAGTCATTGACTTGGTTTCTCCGGAGAAACGAAAAGAAGAAGAAACCAAGGCGTTTATACACAAACAATATGTCCAATTTTCGCGCTCATCGTTTTCTATTCCGTGGTAGTCAATTGCAGGAAGAGAAGAGGAGAATCTGAGGATGAAGAAGTAGTAGAAGACACGGCTTTTCCTCTCCTGGAGACAACACTGTACAAGGACAGAGAGAAAAAGAGACATTTTAGTTACGTCTTCGCCATGGCCTCCAGAATTCGTCACCAGATTTTGTGTCTACAGAAGCCTTCAAAATCCCGAATGATTTCTGATTATGTGTGCTGTTTCTTTGCTTAATTCAATTGTGATTACAGTGTTCTCCGTGAGAATCCTTATCAAATCAGCGCCTCCAGAATCAACAGTTCATTAGTCGTCCTTTTCTCCGGGATTATTGTATCCTAAAGTGTATTTTGTCCCCCTCCTCTGATTAGGGTTATCCTCTTGTCTCCTTCCGCTTCAGGTGATGAAATGAGTGGATTTACTTTGTTCCGAGGATTGAGTTTAGAATTGATTGTGACGGGGACAAAATGAAACAACAAAAAATGGTCGAGAACTTTGGCTGACGAAAGTTTAAAAGAGGTCAAAATTTGACGAATTTTCTAGATTTGGGAATCCTGAGTTTTCTGATCAGTTTGTTTTTCAGGAGAACATGAAATACATGGCTAGAATGTGTTGAATGCATGTTTTTTCTTCCTGTGAGCACAAATAATCTTCAGCATGTTCTGATTTTATATCAACCAAATTAGTGGTTTCTACGTTTGAACAATTTGAATTTCTTGTAAGATCTTAACTAATTCTTTTGTTGAGATGAATGATCCTGTGTTTCACTATCCGAAAATATCACTGATCTAGAACTTATTGTAGTTTACAAAAATGAATCCATGCGTAGTTTGAATTCAAATTTCCCGGTTCCCATAATTGCAAGCCTGCTCGTGTTTTTTCTTGCTAAATTTGCTCCAACGGTCATTACCGATTTGCTTGAGCTATATATGAATAAATAGCTCTGGATATAACAGTTGCTCCGTTCTTGCTGTTCGCTTAGAAAAAATCAGCTCAAAATCACTTGGTGTCAAATTTTATGCCAGGTTCGCAGTCAAAAAGTACTAAAACGCTGACGCAAAAATGCAGACACTCACTTCATAAAAAATCTAACAAGTTGCTCCCTTACCCTTAAATATAGAAGATGAAGACAGAGGTGATCCTCAATATCAGTCTTACTTCCGTTTTTGGAGCAAGATTCTTAAAGCCTTCGAGATATTCTAAAATGCATATCTTCTTGATTAGAATCCGGAACTGCGAGATTTCGATTTCGAACTTTCCCATATTGGCAGCTTCCAAAACTACCAACTTTTTTCTTCTTTCCCAAGTTTGTTCCGTTTTCTCATATTTTGCCTGAATCTATCTCATTTCTTCCGGAACATTTCTCAAAAAGTGTGAGAAGTCTCATATCAATTCCCTCTCTCTTCGTCCACAATCAGTGTTCTTTCCTCACTCCGAAAGAGTGAAATTGAGAGATATGAGGCCAACCAATTAGCCTGAATCCTTTTCTCTTTTCAGAGGGAAAGACCCTCGGAACACAAACAATAAAACAGTAATTAGAAATTGAATCCAGGCAACCACCAAAAAAACCAACCACGAACGGAACACAATTCTAATTTCCCTCGTTTTCTCGCCCTCCGCCCTTTCTCCTCATTTCTCCTTTTGTCTTTGCATTCTTCTTCCGCACCGCCCCTTTTGAAGAATAAGAAGATTCCAGAATTCAGAAGACCTTATTCTTCCTATCCTTATTCTTGTAGCGGATCATCCAAACAAGGGGTTCAAAAACTTCTAGACATACACCACGACCTCCTCCCGATTTCTCTTTCTCAATTAAGATCAATTTCCCTCGCTGCTTCTCCAAACCAGTCCCGTTTCTCCAGAACGGTTTTTTTGCAACAACTTCTTTTTGCAGATGACCACCCGCCGTCTCATCCTCCTTCTGCTCATGGCCATTTTGGGGATTCGAACAGTCTACAGTAGCCCCCATTCGGTCTTGGAACGGTACGAGGAGAGACTCAATTCGGCGCTATCCAAACGGACAGGAGTTCCGAGGACTGTCAAAAGGTACTAATCCCTCGGAATGGAAGATTTTGACCCCTAGACTTGATCCTGCTGCTGTAGAAGGATAATCCATTTCTTATCCCTCCGGCTTTAAGCTTCTTTACAGTAGAGACTTAATTGCAGGTACAAGTGTGTCGAAGAATATGTGACTTATGATCAGCACGGACGGGCGGTTACTTCTTATCAAGGTTCCAGATTTACAACGACGATGGAGCCACCGGTAAGTTAAAGACAAGAGTCCACAAGTTCTTGCATTTTTCGTGAAATATTGGTATGCTGAAACTATAAAATACATAAACTTGCCCCTACAAAAACTCCGAACTGTCCCTTCTTTTCTACCATCTTTAGAAGTCACGAAATTGATAATTCCTCAATCAAACAATAAATGAACTCTTCAAAAAAATTTCCAACCAATCCGTATAATTTTTATAAAGATTGGACCACTAGCACTGGAGATATGGTCAGTCAAAGTTTGCCGACATTAAAAAAAAATTTTTTGCTAAAGAATTTTTTTGCAAAGCTTTTCAAAAATGATTTATGATCCGTTAAACCTCAAGAAACCAATCCTATTCTAGAGTTTTTCGCTATTTTACGATACTCATAACTCCATGGCGCAACAGATTTTATGATGACCAAATGACGCAGCCCGTTATGCCGATTCCCGAAATTATATGGCCAAAAACAAAGCCAACATTCTTTTCACAATCTATAAATCTCCCCTCCATATATTCCAGACATACCGAACATCGGGCGAGAAGGAGATTCGCCGAAAGCCCGCCAAAAAAGTGACCATCGCAATCAATCGGGATTCTGAACATCATCCATCGACGACTCCGATGCCTGTTACGTCATCGACAAAGATACCGACGACGACGTCATCTCTGAAGCCATTTGATGAAATGAATGATGAGGAGGCTGATAGAATCATTGAGGAGATGTATCTGAAAAAGAAGGTATGGATGGGAGGGTAATTAGGTTGAACGGGAGAAAGGGAAGATTCCGATCTTTGAGTTTCTATTTGTGTCTGGGTTTCAAGAAGAGAGTCTAGGATAGGATTTTGAAGAGCAGGGGTCTAAAATTCAACGTTTTATAATCTCATACGATCTACTTCTTCGGCCATTCTTGAACCTAACCCTACCAGGTATACTCTATTGGATTTTTTTGCAATCCAGTTTTCACGGATCAAGCTCAATTTTTGAATTTCCGAGAACCCAATTTTGACGTTTTCTTGACTCTAAAATTCGAAGGACTCTATTATCACAGGTATCTCGTTCATGTAACAAACAATATCTGTTCTGAAACAGAAATATGCCCTCTGTCAGCTCACCGAAATTATTACTTCTTTTCTCCCGAAAACAATTTATCATTCCTAGACTTCCGTTCGAATCCCAAATCTATTTACCTCATCTAGACGATCCAAAATCATACTGACCCCTGTCTACTTCATTAATAATCTTAATTTCTTCATTTCCTTTGAGATTTCCTTTCTCTACACAAGATTTCCTTTCCTCCATGAATCATTTTGGTTGCCCTCACTCTGACCTCCTATACTGTACTTCCCCTCATTCCCCCCTTCGGGATTCTAAATCGAATCCAAGTCATAAAAATAATCAAATGCTGTCTTCAGGAAAGCCACGCAACTGAATCACCGGAAGAAGTCACAGAAGTCGTCCAACCCGAATCACTTCGTCCTCCTCCACCTCCACCTCCATCACCTCCAAAGCAACCACACACCTACTCGACGTCATCTTCTTCTTCGTCGAACTCTGGAATGCCACCACCGTCGAGATATGGGCCAGTGAAGCAGAATAGAATGTGAGTGTCGATTTTGGGAAGAAATAAAAAAAGTTGTGTTTTAGAGAAAATGAAGATAGTGACGAGGACTATCCGAGCAGTGTGTATCATAGAGGCTCCCGGAAAAGGCCATATGATATGTCGACTTATGATGATTATGATGATATTCCATTGTACAGGCCTATGCGAAGAGGTTAGTAAGATGTTCAGAACATTTTCCAAGCATGTTTAGAATTTTGTTGGTCTTGAAGCCCGGCCCATTTTCAGCTCAAAAACAAGCTTTTCCATTTTCAAAGTTTTTCAGAAACAAGCTTTGCCATTTTCAGAATACCGTATGCGTCGTCGTCGTCCAATCCTCTTCTCCGACGATTTCTCCGATGACACCGATTTTGACCAAAGAGTCGAGAGAAACCCACGTCGTCAGACCACCAGAGACCTTTCCCCTCTCCGATCCATAAAATCTCTTCGACATATCTCCCCACAATACAGACCCTCAGGACCACCTCCTCCACCAATGTCTCTTCCAGTCTCTGCCAGTACTAACATGATCCATAGACCGATGCCACTTCCAATGGCTCCTCCCCATATGAGACCTCCTCCAGGACCCCATCAAATGATGCCGATGCCTCCAGGATTGGGAGTTCCAATGCCATTGGCTCCACCACCTCCACCACAACCTCTTCAGCCAATCCAACAACAACAAAGTAATCAACAGGGAGGAGAAAAAGTGTGGAAGATGCAGCCGATTCTGCAACCCAATCCACAAGAAATGCAAGAGGCCAATCCGGAGAGTTGTGCGAAAATAACATCAATAGCGAAGAATTTCGGTATCAAGGATGTTTCCAAGTGGGCCAGGAGTAATTGTGCATTCTTGCAGGTGAGGGTTGGGTGAATAAAGTTCCAGCTTTATTTAATCTCATAGAAAAAATTATTTTGTCTAACTATGATGGTCTCCTGAATGCCTTTTGAATTTCTAATATCACCTAGAGTCTTTTCAAATGGTAGTGCAGTTTTTGAACCTCCCCCAAGGAAATCTGAGCGACTACGGTGTTTTTAAGATTCTCAATGTCGTCTGAAACGGTTTTAAAAGGTTCAGGGATTCCGAGTCTTCTGCATACTGTCTCAGAATCCTTAGGAGCTCCTGGATGTACTCCAAAAGATAGAGTCCCACGAGTTCAATAATGACGTTCGAATCTCCTTCAAAAGGCGTTAGACTTTTGGAGCCCGTCTGAAGTTTGTTTGAAATTCTGAATAGCTTCAGAGTTTCACAAACTGCTTCTAAACTTATATCGACGGCTTCAGAATCCCTTGAAGCACCTGGAAGTGCTCCAGAAAGTCTTGCAGCCTTAAAAACCATTCCCAGATGACGTTACGTCTTGTAGGTGCCTTTACAATTCCTAACATCGTCTAAAACATCTTCAAAAAAATTTGAAGCTTCAGATTGACTCAAAGCTTCCGCTAATTTATTAAATTCTCTAATTTTCCAGATGCACGCGCCCACTGCTAGCTGTGAGCTCATCTACCATTTCATTGATTCTTGCAAAACCAAGAAGTTCTTCTAATCTCTTCTTCATTTTCCTCTCTCCCCATTCCTCTGGATTCCCCCAACCCAATGTTCTCTTATTTGCTCTTCTCCAAATGCTCATGATGCATCCATTTTCTCAAAAGCGACATTTCCAACCCATACGGGATTCAAAACGACTTTTTTCTCTCTGTTATACAGATTTTTATTCTAATAATTTTAATAATTTGTGTTGTCAGGTCTAATATCAATTCTTTAATTGAAAAACTAATTTATTATTGCTCTCAATGATACCAAAAAACATGTAAATGTGAATGATAAATGAAGATTTTTTGAAACCAAGAAAGCTGAAAAAAGGCAAATTTAAAGTCAAAATGATCGAAAAGCAAGCGAAAAAACCACATTTTTTGAAGAAAGCGGGATTTTAGAGAGACAAGAAAAAGAGATCCGTGTTGAATGAAAAGCTTCGGAATGATCGAAACATACTCAGTTTTTTATGGAGTGAATTATGAAAAGATATGAGGTGTGATTGGAATTGGAATAACTGAATTAAAGATCAGAGGACCTTGACAAGGGACTGACATTTGGTTCTTCTTCTTTTTCTTCATCTTCTTCATTGATCGAGGGTGGATGGTCCTCTGGCTCAGGTGTGCTAGGAGCGAGACGTGATTACTGGTTCGGTGTGCTGAGACCGGCACAGCTGAAAAAATATAATGATAATTTTTTATGGTCAGATTTTTGGACCCAAATTTGAAATTTGAATGCTTTCGAGACTCCAAAGTATTCACAAAAACCTCGAAATGTCAGAAGTTGAGGAAGTTCAAATCTACAGCTTTCAAGATTCTCGGGTTTTTGAAATTAGTGGATACTGATATTTCGGTATTTCATTGAATTTGAAACTTTTCATGAATACTAAATTTTTTGAATAGATTTTCAAGATTCTGATTTTTATTCTCAGAATCTGGTGCTGGGAACTTTCAATTTTCAGATAGGGAAATCTTCGGATAATCAAATCTTCATAACCTCAACTTTTCAAAATCTTTCTGAACCTCAAGACCTCAGAATTTGGAGATTTTGAAGTCTACTGCTGTTTAGTATATGTGATCCGAGATTTCATCAGATTCGGCAATAAGACGTTCGATTTTTCCAAAAAAAAACTCACTAAATCATAGGCGTTGCAGGCCTGGACGATGTGAAGCAGGAAGAAGCAACGAGTGTTGAACAGTTTCTTCTGATACTGATCTCCAAATCCTTTTCCAACAGAAACAGTAGTCGTGCACAATGATCGAACCAATTCAAGTCTGCGCGTGTCCTCCGGCTCTTGATACGCCTCGGAGAGGTGGAAGTTGAAGACCTCTTGGTCGAAAATCTTGATAACAATAGAGTCCTGTTCGTCTTGTCCTGGAGATGGCGGTGTCCATTTGTAGCGAACGATTTCTTCCAGTTTACGATTGTTGATGTGGTTATTGAAGGGCGATTGAACGAAGAGAGTGCAGGGGGTGAGTATTTTCATCCACGCAACTCCATGCTGGATTGCCAATTGCACTCCGTCTCCAAATTGAGATTTCAGAGCTTGTGTTCTTGGGTGAATTCCAAATTCCAACTTCATATTCGTGGGAGCTTCCACGCCTCTGTCGTAGATGCTGAACAGGGGGGTCGTAGCAGTAAATTCCTTAACCTGCTTACAGCTATCCGTATTCAGCTCCTTTGGATCCAGGGTGTAGTTCTGGACATAGCACCAGCTGGTCTCTGGCGTTATCTCCGGATCGTCTTTCTCGTCCCGAACGAGCCTCTCGCGAACCTCTCCGGGTTCTGGGCGATTGCATTGAATCACCCCAGGCTCCTCGTAATCTGGGGGTGTTGGGTTGAGATTGAGCCTCTCCAGGTTGGCAATGTCGGAGGGTCCCGGGGTCATCGGCTGCATTGACTCATGGGGAGCAGGCCTTAAATAAGAAACATTTAGATTATGAGAACTGTTTGAGAATGCCATCAGGAAACTATCCGGTTTTGAATATACAGTACCGACCAAAAAGTTGGCGACTTCGGACGTTTTCAGTAAAAAATGGCAACATTGAGGGTCTCGAGAAGAAGTTCAAAATTATCCGTTTACTCTTAAATTGTGTAAGTATTCACATCAACTCTAGAACTTCATTTTTCTATTTACAAGTTTTTTGTACGATCTTTTTTGAAGATAGTAAGTCCCAAAATTCATGCCATAGTGAGAGCCTATGTAGAGATTTTATGGAGTACACAAGGATCTATTATATTACAGACTTCACTTCAATAAAATGAAAATAAAAACTTACACGTAGTTGACAGTGACTTCGGTGAGAGGAGCATCCATACGGTTCTCATCATTCATCGGGGAGGGATTGACCGACGAATGATTGGAGGAATTCGCAGAAGAATCACTCGAAGATTCATCCCCCGGCATTGGAGCATCTGCCAACACTCTATCGACATCATACATCCGTTGACCAAAATTGACGGGTGTATGGTAGGTGGGGTCTGAAAAGATTGAACATTTGAATCAATAAATAGCCCTTGAGTTTTTTCACTTTTTTTGGGCTCATAGTCAGGTATAAAAGTTGCACTTTCCCAAGGCCACAATTCAAAAAAAACCTGACTCACCTGTTAGCATGGGATCCTCCGTGAGCGCCCAATCAGCTGATGGGCTGGACGAAGGATGTATATGAGAGGACGGAAGGGGGAGAGGATATCTGAAAATGAGTATGATTAGATTCTAGAAGGGGGTGGGGAGGCGGAGCCTATAAAGAAGTGACTGAAAAAAATGAAAGGCAGCGGCGAGCCCATGGGAGGATAATTATAAGCTTATGCGCGTGCTCACGCGGAGAAAAATGAAAAAGAGCCAAGTGGAGAGAGAAAAGGAAAGGATAGGAGGAAGGGGAAGAGATTATCGGATTACAGAAAAAAAGAAGATTGAAATGGGAGGCGGGAGCATCTGTTGAAGGGGATAAAAGGGTTAGCAGGGAGGTTTGAGGAAGTCGTGGAAGAGGAACTCGGAAATGGTGAAGTTAGGTCATGGGAATCTTGTCAAAGTTTTTTTGAAAATAAATAACGTTGTAAACTTCAAGGATTGTAAGGGCTAGTAAAACATTGACATCGAAATTTCAGAGTCAACTTTTGTTCTGGTGTTGCAGACAGTGAACTTATTCTGAAAACTAGGGAAAACTAGGCTACCATCAAAAACCCGAATTCAAAGAAAAATGTGTGCCAAACCCTCTTCCACCTTTTCCTTTTATACATGCTTGTTATTTTCAATCCCCGCAAAATTCTCAGAAAATCTCCAATTCTTCCGAAAACGGAGAAATAGAGAGAATGAGAAATACTGAGGACAGGTGACTTTTCAAAAACACCCTGAAGACGTTCATGACTTTTCTCTGAACACCTGCATTTCTCTTTTATCTCTTTCCGTAATGGGTGTTGGGTGTGTCATAATGAGGAAGAGGGGGATAGATTAGGAGGTGGATTACATAATGCCAACTTGTTGCGCAAGTGGGACAGATGTACTCAAAATGGGGGCGGAGCTTAGATAAAGAGGGGATGGGGGTAGGTCAAGAATCATAAAGAAATTGTTGGCTGAATAATACAATTTTCGATTGACGTCATCGTGTTTGGCAAAATTTTTAGCGATTTTTTTGTCAAGTTACATATAAATCGATGGTCGAAAGAGAAACTATTATGGTGGAAATATCATGGGAAAATCGAGAGTGGAAGAGAAAGTTTTCACTTTGTGATGTTGATGATGAACAACGAGAAGAGGATGGGAAATGGAAGAGAAAAGAGAAAAAGAAGAGAAGAGGAGGAGGCAGAAAAAAGAGAAGGGGAAATAGAGGCGAGAGTGAGGGGTTAGTGGAAGAGAAGATGGAATATATTTTCTCTCTCTCTTCTTTCATGTGTGTGTGTTTTCGGTCACAACAGAATGGAAAAGAGAGGAGGAAGGATGAGATAGAGAGGGAGAGAAGGAGCAACACGTGAGCATTCTGAGGAGGAAGGCAGGAGGACACAACAAGTTCCGAGTGAGATCCTAAAAGCACGTGCCGCATGCCACACAAGGTGAAAAAAGGAGGAAGTTTTCGGGGAATGACGAAGCAGAAGACGTGACGACGTCTTCTTCTCTTCTAGGAAGACTTCCACATTCACAATAACTACCATCCCCATCCCACAAACCACTAACAACTACCATGAATGCGAAATGAAATGAACGACAACAATTTGGATAGAAGAGAGAAAAGAATGAGAAAAAGAAGAAAGAAAAAGAAGATGACACTACAAAGATGACGAAGAGAAAGAAAGAGACATCGGGAAGAGAATAAAGGTTATGTGAAGAATGGAAACATTCTCTGGGGGTATACTGTTTCTTGTTGTAGACTATTATACGGGGGCGGAGCTTAGATGGTAATGGAAGATAGACTACGGCGGAGGACTAGGTGAACCTGGTTGAGTTGAGGCGGCGGTAGATTGGAAGTTAGATATCAAGAGGATTTTATGCGGGAGAAAATTTTAGATACTATCGTTATTGTAAGAAAATTCTGTCGGATTCGGAGATCCTGTTATTTTAAGATACTGAAATTTTGAGTTTGTAGGAACAAGCACAAGTTCTACAGAAAAACACTAAAACAGGACAGTTGGATCCAACGATTCTGATTTTCTTAAATTTTCAGATAAATCGGTTCTCTGATTTTTTGGGAAAAACAGATTCTCGGAAAACCTAACATTTTGGTTTTTGTTATTCAGCTGAAAACCAAAACTACCAATTTCTAGTATTTGTCTTTTTTGACTCACTGTGTTTTTTCAGAATTTGTTCTGAAAATTTGAAAGTGAATGAATCAGATCTAGAGAAAAAACATCGTGACTTTTTGTAGTTGGTCACTATTTTGTGCAGGAAGTCTGGAACGAAAAGCAAGAAAGGCATTTGCAGAAACTGGAAATCGGATTTGACTGAAATTGACTCACAATCAGAGATCATAGAGTCTGAAAATTTTTGGGAAGGGGTCTGACCGGAAATGAAAATAATTTCGAAACATCAAAGACAGTTCGCGGCTCCAAGACAAGATCATAGGGCCAAAAATGATTCAAAAAGTTCCGAAACTTTTCCCCAAAATTTTGTAAAACTTCAGGAAACTTTTTCCCAACCATACCAAAATGATTTGTTAGTTTCTCTTTTCTCCCCCCAAAACCAACTCCGATTTTCTCTCTCCGAGACCACCCCGAATACCTTTTTCTCTCTCTTCTTCTATTCCCGGCTGAACAAAGTTTCTCGGACTTGTCCAAATATTTGCGAATTTCGAAGAGAGAAATAGAATACAGAAGACTAGGGAGGTTGGTAGACGGGAAGGATGAGAATCGAAAAAGACTTTGAGGTCAACGAGACCAAGAAATAAGGGGTGGGGGACGAGGATTTTTGAAGAACGAAAAATAGCGGGAAAAGATTTGAAGGTCAGAAGATCGGAATATATTTATATTTTGATTATTTGCGAGAGGGGGGGGGGAGGTCGGATTGAGAAGACAGAACAGAAAATCAGAAGATATGGATATAACATGTGTCGAAGCAAACACCATGAACGGGAGAGGAAAGGTGAAAGTTTGTTTATCACTGGTGCCCTAGTGGTAATCAGAACAACAATATCAGAAAAACGGAGTGAGATTAATCGAGTTTGGTATTTTGAACTGAGAATTGGTTTTTTGGTTTCTGGAAGTGGAGAATAAGATCTAAATAAACCCTTGAGCTTTTTGAAGTTCGATTATAAGAATATTTTTTAAAATAAGAATATCTCCGGACCATTAGCAGACTCTAAGAGACCACAATCTTTTGAATCTATATCATAATCTAGTTTTTATCTTGATCTGAAAGAATACTCCGGGCTCAAAGAGCTCAACGTTTTTCGATCTTGTCTAGATTTTTCTTTCTTTTAGAATCGCCCGCTTTCCAACCAGCTCTCCTGGTACCAGTTCCACGACCATCTTCTCAAAAACTTCCAGATGTTTCATGTGATCATGATCAAACAACCAAAACTTTCCGAATGATTGCGCTTGCCCTCCTTTCAGCGGTCAGAGAACGAAAATGATTGTGAGTGACACTCACTTGGCCAAAAATGGATGTGAATTTACATATAGTTTTATCAGTAAGTAGCAAATGTGTGTGTGGAAAGAGAGTGAAAATGTGGTGTTGACAGTGTTAACTTTCTCTGTTAACAAGAGTACCAGGACGTACCGAAGAGAGGAAATAGTGACATTCTGTGTTTTGCTCATTGTCACCGGAGGGAGTCCTCAGGTTGCAAACGAAAGCGCACCCCAGCTGTTGTGTTTGTGTGATCTTCAAAGATGCATCTTCTTGTAGTAGATCAAAAGATCAAAAACGAGAGAGTGAAGAAGAAGAGAAGACGCAGAGAGAAATATAAGATAGATGATACATGTTCCGTCTTATAAAAGTTGTTGCGAAGAAGGGCAATGAGTGCGGGAGAAAACATCGGGAGAGGGGGACAAGTTGTGTCATGAAACTTGGAATATGATCGTGATGACAAATAGTACATGCAGTTCAAAAACTGATATGGGGAAATGGGTTTCAGTTATTACGGTCAGCTGACTTGCATAATAAGGAAGATAAGGATGGGGTGTGACTAATCTTTTTGGTTTCGAAATTTATCATAAGTTCCAGTTTGCCTAACTGAAACTAACCATGAGAAGGAGCAGCAAGAGAATGAGCAAATGCACTGACGTCAGAGAAGAAGCATTATGAAATATTAATGGAATTAGATTCCTTAGGATACAAGGGGTGTACTTGGTGAGAATTGGAATATTGTTGGGAATTGAGAAAAATGGGGAAAATAGAAATTCGGGATTCTAAATAAAGCTAAAATTGAGTCATAGTGTTTTTCCAGGTGCAAATTTTTCAGGGGATATATGTTGTTGTTGTTATTAGCCAAAAAGGTATGGAAAGTGGGCCTTGGGGGATTCTTTTAGTCAAAATATATATAGGAAAATTAGACCAAATTGGATTTAAAGTGATCTTTTGATTCACAGGATTTCAAGTTAGTCGACGTTTACAAAAAATGCAACATTCAATCAAACTCAAAAGAAAGCTGAATCAGAGATCATTTCCCCACATATTCAAACTAATATCTAGTCTCCACTCAAAAAATGATGTGAATCGGAAAAAAACTAAACTTTAGTTTCAATTGAATTACAAAGTATTATACTAAACTTCCGAATCACTCTTTAAGGGCGCCTATGAATAAGCTAAATGTGACGATGACTAACACATGCATGTAGGAAGTGAAGGAAGTCAGAAATGAAACTCACGGCAAGATGTTTCCAGCGGGGACTTGTTGATGTCCACTTCCTCCTACTTCTTGAGCCCCCACGTGGTCGCTGGTTCTGGCTTGTTGATAGCCAGTCGTGGCTCCTGGGGGACTTGGTCCTTGGTCTTGGTTGCCGGCTTGTGCTCCAACAGACGGTGCAGCTCTACCAGAAGGTCTTGCTCCAGATGATGATGGACCGTCTTCTTCTTCCATCAGAAGGGCAGCAAGGGGTCCAGTCATTCCTCCAAATTGTCCTGGACCACGTTGGGCACTTGTCCTATCAACAGCTCCTCCTGAAACTCAACATTCTGTCTGTGTCTTACTTAAAAGATCTGTGAACCGACCTCTTAAAAGCTGGTCAGTGATTTGCCCTTCAGGTCCATCAAGCACTATTGGCATCTCAGCACTTCCCAAAAGTCCCGGTTCAGGAAAAGCTCCCGCAAATCCAAATGGTCTGGCCCCTTCCGGTAATCCCGGTACTAGACTTCTAGCTTGAGACAAGAGTCCATCCGCCAGGAGTCCAGCTGCTGGTCCCCCTAGTACCCCAGGGAATCCTGGAACAATACCAAATCCGGAACCCACTCCAGTTAGAGATAGTGGTCCTCCTCCAACTCCTCCAATTGTACCAGGACCGCCGAAACCCACTTGTCCAGTTCCGGGAACACTTCCAACAAGTCCAGGGGCAAGTCCTCCGATTCCTCCGGATCCTCCACCTATTCCAGGTCCATAGTGGCCTCCAGCTCCTCCAGCTCCCACCGGATTCACTGATCCCATTGACATCGGACCATTGGCTATCGCTTCCATTAGTCCAGCAGCCCCCTGAACCTCAAGATCTCGGTATCCTTGTCCGGGGAATCCTTCAGGTCTTCCTTCCTCAGCCAATCGAGTCAGAGCAGCAAGATGTTGCTCATACCCTCTTGCTCCTGCTCCATCTCCTCCGTTTCTCTTTTTCGATTGAAAATTGTTGTTCGACATTCTTTGCTTGCAATGTACGAGTGTACTTGAAACACACACAGCTGCTGTTGCTGCTGCAAAGAACTTTTTTTTTGCAAAAAATGTGTTGTTGGTTGTTGTTGACTTGACGTGACCAGTAAACAGGAAATGGGAGGGCGAAACGGGAGAAAAAAGGGCAGAAAAAAGAGTTAATGAGCAATACAAAATAGATCAAACATCGAAACAAGCGTGCGCTTTCCAATTATGAAACTAGAAAAATGAAAAAGGGGTTTTCTGTGGGAACCTGAGGAATATCCCAGGAGTGATCGTGTACCTGATCATGTGAAAATCCAAAAAAAAGTTGGAGTAGAATCGGGGGAGATTATGAAGCTTTGAACTTTTAGGCGTACGAGAATTGCTGATTATTGAAAATCGGGGATCTCAGGAATGAAGCAAGACTCGAATAACAAAATACAAGACAATTAAGGGTACTTTAGAATCCTAATAATAAAGTTAGTGCAAGTTCAGGGAGGTTCTGGACCTGGCGATTTTGTGACCTTAGAAACCCGAAGGTTCGTGTGATCGTGGTAGTTTTAGAATTCTGCAGAACCACTGATCTTAATGGCTTATGATCATATGGATCCAGTGGTCCTAGATATGAACCGGTCACGAGAATCCTAAGATCCCAATACCTTTAAAAACGAGCGTATGTGCTTTTGCGTCAGTACGTTTTGGTTGCGGACCTAACATCAGATTTGACGCCAATCTGGTTTTTCGGTCACAAAAAGCAAAAATGGAGCAATTTCATCATTAGAATAAGATGGTAAGGTCTGATCCATAATAAATTCGAAGTTCGAAAATTCAGATGTTCGCTGTCTTTCAATCTTTAGAGAACTAATGTTTCTAAAGAATTTTGATTCTGACAATTATGGTATTTTAGGTATCCCCAGATTGATAGGATCTTAAGATACCACAAGTCCTAAGATAAAGGTGATCTTTCTGACAATAGAATGGGCTTCATGACACTCTTGAAGTAAAAGTGTTTATACAAAATTCTTGGGAAGCTAACGTGCTTCTATTTATCTCTTTGGCTTTCCGGAAGGTTCGAGATCTCCCTGGTTACCGTATTCCACGTGTCACTAACTTTTCCCCATGTGCGTCAATTCGTTAGATGCGCGAAAGACCTGAAGCTCATTAGCAATCGCAGGTCCCCCCTGATAGATAAAAGTGCAAAACAGAAATACGTCTAGACGAGATACATTTTGATTTTTTGAAATTTTCTCTAGTTGGTCAGGGAGGTTAAACTAACTCGCAGAGCAGAAAGTAATGGCTCACTGATTCGAAGAAGATGAATGAAAAAGGATTTGGTAGAAAAGCTTAGAGGTTCGGAGGCAGAACCAAGGGACATCTGTCAGAAAAATCAAGCTTCATTTTTTGAGCACAAGTCGAAGTGTATATATAGAAAAATGGCGAAAGAGGCCCGAAAAGGAAGGAAACAACTCATAACTCCATGGAGATGTTTTATTCGAAGTGGCAGTGGCCAAAAAAGGAAAGAAAAAAGTAGTCGAAAAGAGTTTGGGAAGTGAAAAAAACGGGCGTTGGGACCTAATTGGTGGGTTCAAGGGTTCTCTAGATCTTGATAACTTTTTTTCGAAAAAGAGCAAAAAAGTGCATGCAATCAAAAATGAAGGATATCTAAGGCAGGAAGTGGAGACATTTTTCTCTCTTATTTTTAGAGGGAAAAAGATTAAAAAGTTAAAAGGCGAAATGAAAAGATGACAAATCTCTATTATTGTTTTTTCATTATTTTGCACTCAGCGGATTTTTGATTTGGAGCAAAAACAGGAGGAAACAAAATCTTGCACTCGGCTTTTTTCTGGATTGCTTTGCTCATTTTTATGATTCGATTTGGATTATCAGATTTTGTTGGATTAGAGGTTAAACCACTTTTGGAAGTTGTGGGATATTTCTGATTATGTTACTCCGGGAAAGCCTTCTTTGCAGGTTTTGTGTATATCGTGAAGATTTTCTGACAAAAGGGTGACAAAAAATAAAGCAAACTTTGAAAGAATTTTGAAGATGGGAGGAATGTTTGTTTGGCGGTATGGTAAGATTTTGCAACGATCTGCAAAACTCGGAAAATTTTATGAATGAAGCAAGAGAAGCGAATGGAAAATGCTGAACTCAATTCTGGAAATATTCAGCTGAAATTCCCATGATTCAAGGTTAAGATTCAACAATCAAACCCAATCTTCAAAAAATCACACCACCATCTTCGGGATGCAATATGGTAACTGGAGAACTCTCACATCTTATGAGCCCTAGGTTTTCGAAATCCTATTAATTTCCAGCCCGGCCATGCTGGGACAGGTTAAGACAGGCTGGGCCCGGTTTGAGCCAAGCCGAGCGAGGCCGGATTAAGAGGGGCCAAGACGGGCCACCGAAAATTCTGATTTCAGCCCGGTGTCTACAATATCAAAATTAAAATCAGCAAAATTCCCATTCGAAGCCTTGGGAATCCTACGGCTAACAGATATCAATATCCAAAGTGAGAAAATGAAACATCTACCAATAAGGAATCCAGTCTTCATCTCCTCCCACCATGCCTTTCCTACTGTACCCTTCCGAATAGTTAACCTGATTAAATGCCAATCCCCAATCTAATTTACGATGCTCTAGGTTTCTCACTTTCCCGTTGTGATAAACTAGTCCCTCGTTTTAATTACCCATCCGATTCTATGCATTTCATGTTGTTTCACCGATTCGTCACGGTATCAGCCCATCACTGGTTTTCTGATCAGAATCCCAAATAAACCTTGAGAAATCTAGGGAGTTATTTTGAATTGAAAAAAGTGTAGAATTTCAACGAATTCGGAGAATTAAAAAATGCAATAAAAAAGTTGCGTAGGTGTGGTGGTATCATTGTGCGTATGTAATACGGTAATTGTGAGAAGAAGATTTATTGATCGAAATGGTGTGATGGTTATCGGGTTTTAGATTTCCATGGTTGTCTTCGGGAATAGATTTATTGCATTTTGAATCGCAACCGGAAATTGAATTTTCTCGAACTTTGATATTTGTTTTCTGAATTGAAGAATGTTGAGTCGGTGCTAGAAGAATCTGAAATAAGAGAAAGTTAACCTGAAAACAAATAATTTGAATGGAAACACCTTAAAAAAAGGATTTCGACCTGAAATTTGTATTGCTACACAAAAAAGTATATAGATTTTGACATTCCTAATGAAATGCTCGAGGATCGCTCCGAAGAGATCAGCTCCGAAACGGATAAAAACTCAAACGTTGCACTTTCGGTCCGAGACCGAACTTTTCAAAAAGTGGGCGGAGTCAGCCAATGAGCGCTCTTGTTATTTCCTGACAGACGATCATAGTATCAGGATCACATGTCTTGGCCACGATAAAAAAACGCATCTTCTGAGTTTTCGGATTTCGGAGCTCATTGTCGTGGATTTCAAAAAATTTCAGATCATATTTATTATGATTTTCGTAATCTACAGTACCGCTCAAAAGGTTGTAAACTTTTAGTTTTTCTTGCATATTTTTGTTTAAGAGTAATGGATCTGCATGAAATTTGGCATGGATTGTGAAAATATACAAATACACATTACTGCCAAGTTTCATTCAAAAGTTTCGAAAAATAAGCATTTTATGAAAAATTTTCAAAAATTTTGAATGGCAGATTTTGGGACAACATTTTTAAAACTTGTCAAACTCGCGATTGAGAAGGTTTGAAAGGGTAAATTGTTTTTATGTTGTTTATGGAGGGTGAAAAGATACAAAAACAATAATAAACTTGAAATCGGAGCGTTATCCAGGTAGCCTGAAAAGGCAAAAAAAGGTACCTGAATGAGATCGGTGCATCTGATGTTCGTACATCTCATACTATCAGTATTTCTGAGGTTTTCTGTCTGAAACTTACGTACACAGTTCTTCATATGTTTTTGCATTGAAACTAACACAAAAAACTGGATAGAATGGGCCACAACGATGGTTATAGGGATATGAAACCATTACTCGAAAAATCAGGGTTTTCATTTTTTCAATGGTTTGTCTCACTACTCAAATCTAAGGTGAATCTATCATGATATTACTGTTGATTTATGATTTTACATGGTAGAGGATCACATTACTCAAAAAAGAATCATTCTAGTACTTCCCGCGGGCCAGTGCGGTCCGTTGATATCATGTGACCAACGGAGTGGCTAGTGACAATTTTGAATCAACATCCTGGAGAGTACAGTTATGCGCACAAAAGAGAAAATATAGAACAACTATTTTGAAACTACGTCGAACACAACTAAAAACCCGATTTCCAGCTCTTAGAATGCAGGGAAGTTGCTGACAGAACTAGATTAGTTTTTGCGTTAATTGTTTATGAAGACGCGGCAAATTTAATGAGCTGCACTGACCCGCAGGAAGTACTAGAATGATTCTTTTTGGAGTAATGTGATCCTCTATCTTGTAAAATCATAAATCAACAGCGATATCATGATAGATTCACCTTGGATTTGCGTGGTGAGACAAACCATTGAAAAAATGAAAACCCTGATTTTTCGAGTAATAGTTCCAGACCACTATAATCATCGTTGTAAATCATTCCATCTTGTGTTTTGTGTATGGTTTGATGCAAAAACATATGAAAAACTGTGTACGTGAGTTTCAGACAGAAAACTTCAGAAATACTCGTAATATGAGAGGCATAGACATCATATGCACCGATCTCATTCAGGTACCTTTTTTGCCTTTTCACGCTACCGGGATAACGCTCCGATTCCAAGTTTATTATTGTTTTAGTATTACTTCGACCTCTATAAACAAATTAGAAAACAAATTACCTTTCCACACCTTCTCCATCTCGATATTGACAACTTTCAAAATTGTTGTCCCAAAATCTGCCCTTCGAAAATTTTGAAATTCTTTCATAAAATGATTATTTTTTAAAGTTCTTAAATGAAACTCGGCAATAATGTGTATTTGTATATTTTCACAATCTGTGCCAAGTTTCAAGCAGATCCCTCACTTTTGAACAAAAATATGCAAGAAAAACAAAAAGTTTACAACCTTTTGAGCGGTACTGTACATACATTTTTTCGTATTTTCAATGAAAATAAAATTTAGTGGAGTCCTCCTTTGGCTTTGTACTTTCCGAATCTCAATTTTCCAATTTCCAGATTCTTAGTGGAAATGTGAGCCTTATTGGTATTTTAACTCGAACCACACAACAAACCCAAACTCTCTTGGCGTCAAATCTGATACCAGGTCCAAATTGCTGCAGTCCTTTCTGCTACAGTTTTAAACATCATCTACTTAAATAAAACATTCCTTTTCTATCAATGAATCTATTTCTCAGATGTTCTCCCTCATTCCCTCTTATTCCCGCACTTTTACGACAACAAATTCGTCGCCTTTCGGCGATAAAGTTCCTCTTTTCTCTTGCCTCAGTTTCCCGGGGGCCATAAAAAGACACCCTTGGTCTCTTTTTCACTTTTTTCGATTGTCATAAAAAGTGGAAAATAGGAGGATATTCATCATCATGAGAAACGAAAATAGAGACACCAATTTTTCCTCAATTTTCTCAATTTACCGCCTTCATTTTTCACCGTAAAAGTTAATGGAAATGTTTCTCTTTTTGACCGCCGCTACTGAATGTGACTCTGTTTCCATAATAATCGCTTCATTTATTATAATTGGGGATGGCTGTTGCGGTTCAATTATTATGGAATAGCGGTGTGGAGTATTGGGAGAGGAGAAAGGAATTCTTGATGAGTTTTATATCGGAGGAGGAGGGGCTCCGTGAATTTTTAAATTGGCGGCGGTAATTGGAAGAAGACTCCGACTTTTGATGTTCGAAGGGTAGATCAAAAGGGCAAGACATTCCAACACTTCGCATCCCAAATTTCCCCCACTCTCCTCGGAACATTTTCATTTCCATCACACTTCAAGAAAAATCTTCACTTTCCGATAAGATTTTTGAAAAGAATCTTGATGAAGTAAGAAGGGAAACTCAATTTCTCCTTAGTGCAAAGAGAACATATGAGAAGTGCACATGATCCCTGAAAGTTTTTGCAGAAACTCTATAAAAATTTCATTGAATTTTGAAGTTGACTCGAGATTTTCAAATCATATCTACGCTACTTCTTGCGAGAACTTCCAAAGTCTGGAATTTTCTAAACTTTTGCACCTCTTTTCTTCTTTTTTTTTCGTTTTCTTCACTTTTTCATATCCGTTCTTCATCCACTTTTTGTTAATATCCACATCTTCTTCTCCATTTTTTAGTCACCATCTTATTCCTCTTCCACTTCTTCTTTATATTCCAAAAGTCACTAACACCACTTCCAGCTGGTTACTTCTTCCCCTCTTCCCCTTTCTTCCAGTTTTCTCCCTTATTTTATTTCTGCTTCAATCCACTTTCTTACTCAATTCCAAAAAAAAAAACGGGTCGACCTTACTAGTTTTTTCTCGTTCTTCTTCCTCTCAAAATTGGACGAAGGAAAATGGATAATAAACTTTGTCCGGGAAGCAGTGGTCGGTGAGTATAATTTGCAGAATAGAGATGATTGTTATAAGTATATACCATATATTTCACCTGCTGAAGAGAATGAAGAAGAAAACGGGACATTATATTCCCGTCCCACAAATAGCTTAGAAATGGGAACGAGGAAGGGGGACTACCTGTTGAATGGCGCCCATATGTCTCCTATAATAATAGATGAGGGAGTGTATAGGGATGAGAGAGTGTTAGAGATATCAAATTATAGGAGGAGAGGTGCTCCAGATGCCCTTGGAGAGGTGGAGGGAGAGGAGGATTCAAACAAGAATTTCGACGGTTTTAGGATGACGAGGATTAATGAGGTCACACTGGTTTTGGAATAGGTTTTTGTTACTTTTTGATATTTGTGTGGTTTTCAGGAGTCTAGGGTAGACACTGCTGATATTTTAGTAAATCTAGATTTAGTAGGAATTCAAGTTTTGGAAAACAGCTCTGAAATATTCGGGTGCTCGAGGCACTTTTTGCTCTAGAAGTTGTAGTGGTACTCATTTTTTGAACAATGGAGTTCCTATTTCAGAAGTTCTAACTCAATTCCTGATCTGTTCTCTATTTTTAGTGAATTTTTTCCCTAAACTTCCTCTGTCTCATGTCCATCGAACCCCAAGTCTAACCTGTTCTTTTTCCAAACATTGTCCTCCAATTAGCTCCAATTTTTGGTTGAGGTACAACACACCATACTTTCTTCCCTTACTACTCATTCTCTTTCTTTGCATCATTATTTTCCAGTTATTTTTAATTTTATCGTTTTCTTGTACCTTAATGCTTTTCAAAACTTGAGTAATTACTGTAACCTTCTATTGTTATTTATTGTTACCGTTGTTGTTAAAGAGAGGTTGAGTAAAGTTAACTGAGGTTGAGTGGTTTGGAATTAGTACTAATTCTAGGGGTAAGGACATTGTTAAAAAATAAGTGGTTAGAAAGAGGGGCACCCTACTCAAAAAAACTTTATTTTTATGATTGCGCATTCAGCATTTTTCGGAATACTCACCTTAGTTTCTTTTCTCGATTCTTTATTTTCGGACCACTAAAGTGCTTCATGAGCGATGATGTCCTAAATCGGGAAGACGTGAAAAAAGATGAACAAGGGGCCCCTTTTCTCAAATATAGCCCATTTGAGTCCATTTTTGTTTCCCCTGAATCATTTTGTGAAAACTGGCTCATTTTCTATGTTCTTCAGCACTTTTTCCCTATAAATTGACCTGCTTTTCCATGAATCTGAAGAAATGTACCTCCAAAGTCTTTAGCATTATCAAAATTCAGAAATAAATGTACTTATCTGATCATCTCTGCAATTAGTAACAAAAATATTCAACATCAATCAATTGAAAAATTAATTTTCATTTCAAGAGAATTCGCAGAATTTCCAATGTACATATCAAAGCGAACCAAGAAGACCAGTGAGATCTGGGTTACCGGGGTCTGAAAAAGTCTTGATTAGACGGATTTTTCTGTTTTTTTTAGTGGTTTTTTTGCATCAAAAACTGTTTGCTGGAAGAATCGGGATTCGGAATTTTACATCTTGAAAGAAGCTGCCATACTTCTGATTTCCTTAAGGAAAAAAAACCCCCTAGAAAGCTAAGAATACTGTCATCTACCTAGCTTCCTTCCTCCAGTTCCTTCTTCCCACTTATTTTTTCTCACTCATAAATAGCTTCTTCTTCAAAATCCCGTCTCTTGTTGCTTCTTCCCGCCGCTCCCTGATTGAGTACTGTGACCGGTCCTTCTTTCCTGGTGCCAATTACCGTTCGAAACCTCACAACTGAAGCTTGTACATCTCCTTTTTTTCCTTTTTTTCATTCCCTACCCATCAATCATAATTTGTTCTGCAGTGGTCAACAGCGTCGTCACTTTCTCTCACTAGTCGAAGAAGAAGTCATTTTCGAAGAATCCAGGATCTTCCTCCACTTCTTTACCATAATCGGATAAAAAGGTGTTCATCTCCTCACTTTTGACCTAGGTGCTAGTTATCCCTTTAGAGATCCTCTTTCTTTTTCGTTTTTCTTTATTGACTCATTCAATTTTTGACATTCTTCGCCCTCTCCAAATGTATCCCGCGGCGCCAGGTGTGACAGCTCAAAGGAATTGGGCAGATGTTGGGGGGAAAAGAAAAAATGTAGAGGCTGTGATAACAAATGGACTAGGAGGATTCAAGGACAAGAATTCCTTTTGAATTAACTTTTCCCTCTCAAGGAATCTGAGAATCTCTTGTTCTGATTCGCCTTGTTGTCTACATTACATAATGAAATTGAGAGGCACTCATGGAACGAATGTTGACATGCGAGTGTTACCGATTACACGCTTCAATCGGTCTCGATAACGAGATGATGAAGAATCCAGAAGACGTTAGAAGAAGAAGAAGAAACAAATTAGCCTATCGGTGTGCAATCAATCCGTCCCGCCCTGACCTCTCCTTATATGACAAATAGGAGAAAGGTAGATAAATGAGAGGAACGGGTAGTCCGTTTGCTTAAGATTGAGTGACTCTCGCTCTGTCTCTTAACGGAACACGACGACACGGTTATCAGATGAGTTTACATAGAGGTTACTGTTGCCACAACTAATACTTTTTGATGGGGATAGGAGTAATCTGATGAGACATAATCGGACAATGACATGAGTGTGTAGTGGTGGTGGTAACTTGAAGAAGAACTGATGCTTGGATCTGTTAGGACAAGGCCGTGACAGTTTGGGTATGACGGACGGGGTGCTTCAGATTCCGTAACTTGGAGGATTTCGAGTTTTGAGGCGAATCAGCTAAACTGTACCTTTGGTTCTAATGTTAGAGGATCTAAAGTTTTCAAAGTTGCTAACCCAACAAAGTAACCATCTGCACTTTTTAAATGTTTTCATTCGTCTACCCCCCAAGCAGGTGGTAGGCTTTACTCGGGGTTCTGACCTTGGTACTTGGTTCCTAGGGAGGTAAAAAACTTTGACTAGGGAAAACAAAGCAAAAAAGTTGGTTATTTTTTGTGACCGTTTTGAAAAAGTTTGAAGCTTGTTTATGACATGTATGAAGACTAATTGGATAATTGTTTCTAGTTGTAGCTGACTGTAGGTCACACTAAAGATTTCTTTCAATGTCAGAGACTCCGGACATGGATGTGAGCAAGATTCCAAGATTCTGACATTTTAAGTGACATACTTCAACCCCGTTTGGTATAATATCATTTCAGACTTGAAGTTTCCGAGCAATTTCAAACTCTGAGTTCCCTAGTCCCCCCCCCCCCCCTTCTAAAGTTTCGCCTTGCAGCTTCACATTCTTCTTGATCCTCGACGTTTCACTCATCTACCTAATTATTTCTCGAAACGCTGTCTCCACATTCATCCTTATTTTTCCTTCTACATACTTCTTCCCTCATTTCCTCAATACAATCTCCTCCACACCTTCTCCCCGTGTTCCGCCCCCTAGTCCGTTACCAACTCCTCCCGAAGAGAAGATCGCGCATTTCTCTCCTCCTCTCGAGATCTCGCGGGTTGTCTTATTGCGTAACCCGTACCCTATCATAACTCTTTCTTCTTCAGTCTTCCAAAAAAGTAAGAGAAGATAATCAAAGAGAGGGAACGGAACGGTCGCGAGGGACGAGAGGATATCATTAACTTCTCTCTTGGTCAGTTAACTGCAGTGTTATCACCTTCTTCTTATTCACGGACACATCCTATTCCTCGCTTTTATTTCCACAATGATCCATTTTTCTTTGTTTTTCTCTAGTGGAGTTAGTTTTGATATCCTGTATTGGTTTGGACTGATTAGAATAGATAGGAATGAATTTGATAGATCCGGAAGAAGAAGCTTAACAGGTTGTTAAAAGTAATTGAGATCAGAAATTGTTGTAAGGAGGTTGGAATCTGAATGCTCTCTGTGTTTGGATTTGTTTGGAAACAGTAAATTTTTGATCTTTTAAGATGGACCGTATCACTGAAATTCTTCAGATTTTCATGATTAAGTTTTGCTGTTGATATCTGAAATCTGATCTATTTGAACTCCTAATGGTCTGAATGCTGTGAATATAATACGGATCAAAAACAAATTATTTCTGAATTTGGATTTGTCTTCACTGCTAATTTTGGTCAAATTCTAACTACTGATGGTCTCTTTAAGGATTTTTTCCCTGTACTGGATCTAGCCTAACTTTCCCTTTGACTTTTTTCTAGACCTCCCTCTCCCTTAAACCCATTCCTCAAGTATTTTGCTTCTTCTCCCTCTCGATTCCACTATAAACTGACCTTCATTTCTCTCCCCATGCCACCTCCCGAGACTCCTTACTTTTGTATTACCACCAACAAACTTTCCGCACTTTTCCTCTATGGTGTTCCTCCTTATTCCAATCGTGTTCCTCTTCTTCAATACTTGACATGTTCGAGATCATTTTCTTTTTCCAAGCCAAACCAACAGCAGTCGTAGTGTGTACCAAATGCCATTTCTTCTTGAATTGATTGTTTTCTTGTCTCCCTAACCACCTCCCGTTTCGAGTGAGAGTTCATAGTGTCTCTGCTCCACCACTTCTTGGCCTAATTGATAATTAGGTGTTTGTGTGTTGTAAGGGACACACATCTGGCAGGAGTCCCTGGCTCATCTGGTGCTCCGAAGGAGGAGGACCCCATTCATTTTCATCTCATCTGTTTATGTATGTATACATACATACACATACAAGTTTTGTCTTTAGTAGGGGCAACTAGGCTAGAAAATAAGCGTTCATAGGTGTGAAAGACAATTAAACATGGACAAAAGCGAGTAGGGGGAGGACTAATTATAGTTATACATATAGAGACAGATTCCCGTAGTTCCCCCTTTATATAGATGGAGTAGTTTTGGTAGCTGTCTCTCTATTCTGTCTCTATAGCATCGTAATTATCACACCCCTCTATTCCTCTGTTTCTTCTACTAACGTCTTCTTCTTCTGGAATCTTCATGAGATTCGTACATCCTGTGGTCCCCCTCCCAGTCAGTTCTGGCTCATTAGTCGGACGTCCGAAAAAGGGACGTCGGAGGAGTAGGAGGGGGTCACGCAATCTCAGTCTATTCATCCCCGACACATCTTCTCTTTTCTTAACTCGGAAAGAAGCATTCCTTCTGAAGGAAACGACAACATAGATGTCGTCTCTTGTGTTGCTACTTCATTCTTCTGAATTATGTATACCAGTTTGTGTGTGGTGATCCACTTATAGAGAATCTTATGTAGTAGAAGGCACAACTCAGGCTACGACAAAAATTTGCAACTTTTTGAGATGAAGTTGAAAAATTATAGGAATCAAAACCTGAAGTATTCTAGTTTACACCCAAACTCCAAGATCGAAGTAGCAGGTTCTATGGAAGTTGATCCGAGCTGATCTAAGTGGATCTAGATATAGTTAAATAAGCTTAAAGCTGGTTGGGCCGAGTCTGAAAGATTTCTTGAAAGTCTGAAGATTTTCTTGAGGTCAAGGTTTTGAGATTCCGACGTTGAGTTTATGATTAGAATGTTCTCGACTTTTTTTTTATTTGCAAAATTTATCGGAACTTCGGACCCTTAGAACTTGATATCTCCTCTCTCAAACACATTTCATCATTTGTCAAACTACCCGCGTGTTTCTTTTTCTTGTCCTTCCGACATTTTTCTTGTGTTTCATCTTGGATTACATAGATTACATGCTGGGGACACTTACAACTTTTTCTTTCTCCTCCGGCTCTCTTCAGGAGATCTCCACACCACCCATCAATTTTCACGTCAATTCATTGTTCTTTGTGGCAAATTACATTGTTTTCTTTGAAGCTGAGACTCCGAAGAAGTTGAGCAGGATGTGGGAGTGGAGATAAAGAGCAGGTGCCTTTGGATTGATGGAAAAGTGACTGAAGTGAAATTTCAACTAGGTTTTTGGAGCAATTTTTGGTGTCATTATTATTCGAGTGTTCCAAAATCATTATAAGACGTCTCGGATGGCTTGAAATTTTTGACACTTTTCTGGGTCCCTCACCCTTTCTTTGCCTTCTAGGCTCCGCCCACTTTTTAAAACCTACCCTGGCGCCTGTGGTAACTGATCAGATCCCCTCTCCCTTACTTCAGTCCAAAATGATTTACGGTGGCACCTCATCAGACAGAAGAACACAAAGAGAACGTATTTATTTTCCTCAAAAACCAGAAGCTATATCTTCCTTCATTTCCTCCTCCTCTCTTCTCATCACCATCAATCTTTTCCTCACTTGGCGACGTCTTCTTTTTTCATCTTTAGCTTTAGATCTTGAGTAAAAAGGGCTTTATGAAATGCCATAGAGACAGTGAACGGTGGTTTTGATGATTCGATTACCGTAATCGGTTTGTTTGGAAATGATGAAAAAGAAGAAAAAGAAATAGGCTTAAGCCTCTATGAGAACCTATCTGCCTATATGTCACTGTTTGTAGTGGAAAACCGAATTGAATTCAAAGGGGACATTTAATTGGATACGGATTTCGAATTGACAGCTATCCTAGCCAAAAGCCAAAACCTCCCGTCATCATCCGGCTTTTTCGAAAATGCCATTGTTTGACGAACACCCGGATCGGGGCGATTCGGGAGCAGACTTAGGGTATCCATTCCTTGTTTCCCCCTGTATTTGTGCTTGCTTCGAGCAAGATGAATAGAAGGAAAGTTCCCATGGTGTCGGATTGAATTTCATTTTGAATTTGGTGGCCAACAGGGCACATCTAAGAGATCTCCAAATTTTCATGGATGTTGACTTTTGTCCTACTTTTGAACTAGCTTGGGATCTTAATTGGCGGTCCAGTTTTAGTTGGGACTACTTTTTCTAACTTTGACCTCATCAGATTAGAAATCGACAGTAAATTGCTTCAGTAAGACAGACTTGAATTCTGAAACTTGTAACAGAGAGTTTTCATTTGAATCTGTCTTATGGTGGTTTCTGAAATTTCAAAGTTTCGAGTCTTTGGAATTTTCCTAGGTACCTCAACTTTCTATGTGTCGTAAATTTTGTCATTATTCGTTTCTCAATCGTTCTTATTCTCACAAATTGTTCTCATTCTCATAAGCAGCAATGCCTTTTTTTCAGATTCGGGAAGTCTAGTTTTTATTGAACTCTTATTTCTACTCTCCATATTTTCGACTCTCTAAGCCATTCTTGAAGTATATAAATCCCTTTTGTGTCCATCCCTAAATCAAATTCAGTCCATTACAATCTCTTCCGCTCATCAAAAAAGCAAAAGAAAAAGAAGACTCATTGAAGTGTGTTACTCCTGAATACATATGTCTTTTCCCTCTTTTTTCACACTCTTTTCATTTCCGGACCTCCCGTTTCCTTCCCCTTTTTTGAGCTCTCACACATCTTCTCATAGTGGACACAGGATGGGCGGGACTCTTCTCGCCTCTTCGTTTTTCGATTAACCTTTTAGGCTTGAGCACGAAAAAGAAGAAAGCGAAGACTACTCCGGAAGGAGGGCTCGTAAAAATTTTCATTCCCGTTTTTGCTTCGGGTTTTTCTTCCCTCCTTGTGTGGTGTGAGCTGGAAAAGTGAAATTTGTAGTATTTCTGGGATTTTGGTTTTGATATAGGTTTTGTGACTCTGTAAGGATCTAGGGTGTCGGTTTTCCAATTTTTCGGATGTTCCGTTGTTCCGAGATTCTGAAGGGTTCTGAGATCAGATCATTCATTAGACCCTCAGAATCTTCAAATTTAGATTCAGCAGTATCTTAGAATCCTAGAGAATCCCCTAGTTCATCAGACTCTCAAAATCTGAAAACCTCGGTAGTTTAGAATTCGCTAAACTTACAGAATGTTAAACTTACGAAACAATATTTTTTCCAAAAATCACGAAATTCCTATTTTCTGAGATTTCAAAACCTTGACTTGTCGACACCCTTGTTCCCAATTTTCCCATCCTCTTGCTCCTCCCCCTAAAACAACAACTCGTACTGACACCCATACCCAAATACTCTTCCCTCGATAACCCAATTTGCATTCCACACGCAAAAAAGTTTGTCCCATTCCTGCTTTTTCTTGTCCACACATATTTTCTGTGCTCCGTATGTCCGGTGCTCTTTAGCTTGTTTAGCATGGACATGCGCATCATGATGGCCACAAACGATCATCCAATTTCATTTGACCACAGAAATTCCGAGAAGAGAGAGAGGCTCCATCCTTTTCTTTTTCTCCAAAAAGTTTCCATTACACATTTTTTATATACACACATACGCATATCCGTTATGTGCTCTTCCATGCTCTGCTTTGCAAAAAGGGTGCTCCTTGCTCATTTCTAATAATTTTGAAAACTCAGAAGCCTGAGGGGACTCAAGCAGGACCTTTGATCTTGGACCATGCCCAATTTTATGGTTCTGAAAATTCAAATTCTGCTAATTATATGGTCTTCTACCTGCTTCTCTACCTGCCCCTACTTGCATAAATTAATTATTATACAAGATACCTATCTTAAGGTCCTAATCCCACCACTGTCTTCATTAGTCTTCCCGATTTTCTGGACACAGAACCAATAACATACAAAAAATCCGTCCAATTATAAGGACAAGCATCTGCTCCATACCCATTGATTCCCATGCCAATTCTTCACTATTCTCAATATGGCGTAACTCGAAAAGAGAAAGAGAGCGGCATTCCCTTTTTGGATTTCTCATAACCCCTAGGAGACAGGTGCATCCGACACATTGACACACTTGAAATGAATCGAATAGCCATGAAGGAGAAGGCGGGAATGAAGAGGGGTGACTCTGTCTCTTTAAAAGCTAATTGGGGTGAACGAGAACCCCCTTTTACAGAGATTTCGCTTTTTCGCCGACAGCATTGGAGCCCTCTTTTGGAGCATAGAAATGTAGAGATAATAAATATTACATAAGAAGATATACATTTTTGTAGGGGTTCCATGCGGATAGCAGTTTGACCGCCTGTATCCGCCCGCCGCCAGCCGCCCGCAGCCTGTTCGTCGATCGGCGGGCGGTCGACGGGCGGTCGGCGTGTGCTGTCGGTGGGCGCCCGGCTGACGCCCGTTCACTACCCGCCCGTAATGGAAACAAAACATTTGAACACTGACGCAAAAATGCATACTCTAGCTTTGAAAAACCCAAACTGTTTACACCTTCTGGACCTTCCTCCCAGCATCTGTATCTAGTAACTACCTAATTGCCATAGTTTACACTACCAATTATAAACAATCAAACTATTCTCCCGCATTCTTGCTTGCCCCCTCCCTGCCTCATCAGATTTGTACCGTAAACACAGTATCCTCATTTCCTGTTCCTGCCACTGGTGCTCTTCCTTCCGTATACTTTATGCTCATCTCTAGCTGCCTATACAAAGACTCCCCGAGAAGACAGGTCAAGTACCATGGGGGAGGTATGCTCTTCTTCTTGTAATATGATGTCTCGGCAATTTCCTCTTTTTTGATCTATCTCCAACCTATAAAAAACAGAAAGCTTTCATTTCACAAACTTTCTCCAAGTGCACTTTCAATTTTTATAGCCAACCGGGTGGTCGTAACCCGTCTTTATAGTCCGAGTCTAAGTATCTTTTTTCCTCATGAAGTATTAGTAGTGGTAGTATTTTAAACAATCAAACCCTTTCTAAACCTAAACGACCTTCAGGTTTTTTTTTTGAATTTTTGTTCTGCCCCTACTTCTCTGTCTTTTTTAGTTTTTCGTCTTGATGATAAGCACGCCAATTAGGCCACGGTGACGGCACGGAAACAGTGGAAGAGAAGAGGAGGCATCACATACACCTCACACTTTTATGTGATTATTCACACCTTTTCTGTCAATCCGATTTTATTTATCCCCGTCTTTTTTTCTCGCTTTTTTCGGGTTGGATAGGTGACAATATTGTTGTGTTGGTTGATGTTTTATGTGGTTTTTGGTAGGTGTAATAGGATAGTTGGCAAGTTTATACGCAGGGCAGAACAGATTTTTATATGGTTTTTTTGATTGGCGCATGGTTAAGCAAGGCTATGAGGCCTAAAACTCCAAATTTTTTGAGTGGAGGCCATTAACGTTGGAACTGTAAAGAACATGTTCGTTTAGACACCATCCAGCTCTTATTTCCAGTGTGTTTGGTGGCCTAGGATTTCAAACTTTGGGTTTCTAGGCCTCCAATTTTTCAAAAAAACTCTAACTTGGCTCAAATCTCTCATTTCTGAGATCTGAAACCTCCTCTGCAACGCAACCATCCAGCCCCGTTTGTTGGGTATTCTGGTGGTCTAATATTTCAAGTTTTGGGTTTCTAAGCCACCAACTAAAAAATCTGCAATCCATTTTCTTACAGGTTAGACCACAAATTTGACCAGTTAGTTAAACTTGTTAGAGCACAGATTTCTGTTTTATGCTCGAAAAAACAGAAATTTCAAGAAGACCCTTGTATTCCACTTTTTTAGCATCCTGTTCCTTATCTTTTCCGGATATTTTTCTCAATTTTTTGTCTCAATTTCGTTTTCCAATTTTCCCATTTTCCTAATTTTCTCATTCTTGATTTCCAGAAATCTCCAACCTGAATCCTGATGGTGTGATGCGGTTATCCATCCTTCTCCTACTTTTTCCAATTCTTGGATCTTGTCGAAAAATTCCGGATATCAACTGGATATCATCCAATCCTATGTAAGTTTTTCTTTCCTTTCCCAACTGCGACCAACAAAAGGATATTATACTGTCTCAGTTACAACCCTTTGATCAGCTCGCCGCCCGCGTCTCTCTTTCTCTGCGTATCTTCATCTCACATACTCTTTCATCCAAGGTTATGATAAGGATCGGAAGGAGGGAACATGAGTATGTTTCATACTGTTTTGAGAAGAGGATAAATTGACTGTTCCCTTCTTCTTATAAGATAGATATACTCTTCTCGTTTCGTTCCGTCAAAGAAAACTTACGATAGAGTGAGGGATATGAAGAGACGCAGAGAAAAGGTAATTCATCATTACCGCAAAAGGAGAAGGACGGGAGTTGGTTTGGGCAGACAGGAAAAACAATATTGGGAAATTAATATTCTTGAAGAACACAGTGGAGAGGGATACTATAAATTTTGATTAGTGATTTGATGTTAACGAGATTTTTAGGATTACTGGAGTGTATTTCGAGATTGCCATTACATTTTTATTTCTGACTCTCACAATTTTCAGATTCGATGTGTCTAACACTGACCATGTGATATCAGTACATATCGGGGATCGTGTTTCTATAAAATGCCCCAAATCAGATCCAGCGACTGGAAAATATGAGTACTCATACATCTACATGGTCTCTGATGAGGAATATGATCACTGTTTTCTATCCAAGCCAAGGCTAGTGGGTGCTTGTGATAATCAGACTATTGATGTAAGTTTTCGAGAACTTTTGATAGTTTTTGAACTTCCATTATGCTATGTTTCAGGCCTCCATCAACATTGTCTTCCGATCATTTACACCTACGCCTGGAGGATTCGAGTTTCAACCGGGGAAGAATTATTTCTTGATCAGTACTTCTGATGGAACACAAGAAGGGATTGATAGGAAGAAAGATGGATTATGTACCACTAGGCAGATGAAAATCAAGTTCGAAGTGGAGCCGGATCGTCGGGGGATTGAAAATCCCAAATTCGCAGCGAGGACGTTGAAGAAGGATCGGGATGCAGAGCATTCGACTCCGGTTATGTATGTAGTACATGATGGAAGTGATATTGATGATGGTGAGTTGATTTCGTGAAGAGTTTTCGGGGGGGGGGGGGGGGGGGTGAAGTAAGAAATCAGAATAATGTAGATCTTCTAAATTTTAAGTAAATTCTAGGATTTTGAAATGTTTCAAACACTGAGTTCTAGGGGCTTTGCTTTCCAGAAGATTTGCCTAATATGTATTTCTAAATTTCTGAACTTTACAATCCAAGGGCTCTTTCATCATCCATATGATCTATCTGAAACATCTGAACATCTGCACGGTTTTCCAAATCGTGACATTTTGGAAGCTGATATTTTGATTCAGATGATTCTAGATTCCAAACCCAGACTGTAGAAAATTAGTTTTTAAAAAAATGCAGTATAAAGTCACTTGGTGTCCAATCGGATGCTTGATCCGCAGCCAAAGGTACTGAGACGCTGCCGCAAAAATGCCCACATTCACTTTGAGGAGTCCAAAAAAGTTCCTTTTCTCCTCCCCCTTTTGAAGTATGTAGAGGTACTATTCTAAAAATATAGACTCTGAGAATTCTATAACGACATGAATCATGAATCCTAGCTCCTGAATACAACAAATTCCATACAAAATTCCGCGTTTTTTCAGATGATGACGGCTCCAACGCTTGCTCTTACCTAGTCTCCATCGTCTTCCTCATTGCTTCCCGATACTTTTTGTAGTTCCTTTATTCTCCATGCTTTTTTTCTTTTTCCTCACCTCTTCCACCATTTCCCATCCCAATTCTTCTTTCCAAACCGCTCACATTGTCATTCAACGGGTTCAAAACAACAACGTCTTCTTTGTCAACACCTTCACCACAAAACCACCTCTCTTCTCTTAAATTGTATTCATAATTTCCCCTCGTTTTCCAAAACTGTCCAGTGATTTCTGATAGATTCTACAACAAACTTCTCGAAACTTTTTTGTTCTTATTCCTCTGATTGTCGTGCTTCTTCCTGTGATTACAAAAAGAGAATAAAGATTAAAAAGAAACGTATTTTGTCGAAAAGTACTTACAAGTTTTGAATTAGCAGAAAAAATCAATGATTGCGCAAGGGAATGGAACTAATTAGTGAGACTGGAGACATTTCCGAGAGGGTCCAAATTGGAAAAGAAAAAGGAAGACAGGTTTTATTTATCACTGTTGCGTCTCTTCTTCTCTTAATTCTCTTTTGGTCTCCAAGAATCTATCTTCTGAATTCTCTTTTTTCTCTCTTCTTGACGTCTTCTGACCCCAAAAATGTTGGAAGAGAGGAGATGACGGTCAGGTGTTTATTGTTTTCATGTGCTTTATTTATATTTTATACTAGTCAATTTTGGAAGGTAGAAGGAAAGGAGAATGGTAAGTTTTTAGTTGGATTTTGTGTGAAATAGCGCAAATGCGCTCTATTGATAATCAGTTGATTTTATTATTTCATTACCGAAATTTTCAATGTTACACCGCGCTCTATTGCTAACATGGCTCGCTTGAACTTGACATTTCTCACTTTTTTTTCCAGGTTACGATGACTCATGTGCCTTTTTTTTGGACAACTTACGAGAATTAAAAGAGCCCTCGGAACCTGAAATACTACGGCAAACATAAAAGTCTAAATTTTAGCCGTGTTACCAATAGAGCGCGATGTAACATTGAAAATATGGATGATAAACGTTTTTGGAATCTCAATTCTTCTTTTCAAGACAAGAAAAGTTGAAACTGTTTCGATTTTTCTTGGTCACTGTTTCACAGATAAGGTCCCGGATTTCAAGTCTCCAAATCATTAGAATTTCAAATGTTCAGTTTCTCCTCATCTTCCAAAACCTCATAACCTCAAATAATTCTAAATTTCAGGGAACTCCTTCAAAGCCAAGGCCTTCGTTGGTTTTCCCTCTCCTACTTCAAGCATCTTCGATTGGGTACCTTTCAAGCCATTCGGAACAAGAGAATCTGTAGGTGTCTTCCGTCACAGTTTCTCTTCGAAAATTCTACTTCCAGACCCCTCTAATCCGCCTGAAAGTCCGCGCAATCAACCGAGTAGTCTACACCAAAAAAGATTCACTCCTCCAAGAAGTTGAAAATGTCAGTGAGTACAAGAAGGAACAGGAAAAACTGTTTGAGAAGGGAAACAGTCCTACATCGATAGAAGTAAAGGATGTAACTGTGAATGAACCTGATAAAATGTACGAGAAGGGAGAGGAACCAAAGATTTTTCAAGTTCCAAAACAAGGGGATACACTATCAAAGATAGGAACAGGATACGGAGCTGAAGAAGTTATAGCGCAGGATAACGACGAAGTGCAAAAACCAAAGGATGATGATTTCCAGATAATGTACGATGAGGAATTGAAGGAATATGTACTGAAGAGGCCTCTGAAAATGGATAAGAATGGAGTGATTGATTCGTGGAATGGAGGAGATTCGAAGGAGAGAGGAGGAGGTGAGGAGAAGAAATTGAGAGGTGGAGAAGAAGGAAAAGAAGAGGAGGATGAAAATGATGATGAAGCTAGGAGGATTCTGGAGAGTGAGGAGGAGGGATTAGGAGTGAGAGGATTCGGGAATGGAACTGTGGAAAAAGGGAAGATGAAGAAGAAGAATTTAACAGAGGTGACGTTGGAAGAGGAGGAATTGAATTTGGAAGGTGAGATTTTTTTGAATTCAGAAAACATTTCGAATCTCTTTTTCTAAATTTGGTAGGAAATAAAATCGATATTTTTTCAGACCTCGAGCCGAAATTCCACAAATTCAAACCAGGAAAAAGCAAGATCCGAACTTACGATTTGGCTTGGATGGATCCGCGATTCCTCGAGAAAGAAGAGTTTTCCGTTCAGCTGACTCCTCAACAACGATCTGATTGGAGAGATAAGCTTATCAACTTGACCCTTTTGGAAGAGAGAAGAGCCGATGAGCATAGGGATTACGGTAGCAGTTATATCCTTCCAGTGCTAAAAAGTGTGGATTACGATAATACAAGTGTCCCCTTGGCATTTAATGATATCCCTGTGAATGTTGCGGTAGCGTTCAATTTTCTATACTTGGCAAACTTTGATAGTGAAATGATGGAGTTCTCGATGGACGTAGAGATGGAATTTTCTTGGATTGATATCAGGTGAGTCTGAATGTACCTCGTTTTGTCCAATGTCTCTGTTTCAGGCTAGTAAGCAACTACACCAAACCCATCCGAATCCGAGAGAAGGCTATCATCGAACAAATCTGGAGACCCGACCCTTACATCGTTAACTCAAAGCACTCTTATTTTCACTATGTCTCTTTTCCAAATATTCGAATGAGAATCACACCGGAAGGTCTGGTGACGTATACTGTCAGGTAAACAGTCTGTTTTAGAACCAGATTAAATCTAAACCCTCTTGCAGAGTATCATCTGTATGCTCTTGTTTTATGTCCTTCTGTCTCTACCCACATGATAGGCAGGAATGTGATTTGAGGATTGCTTCTAGTGAGTTTTCTTAACATCGTGATGAGAGCATGATTGTTGATTACAGTTGCCTACTCGAACCAATATGTAAAGTTTCACTGGCACTCAAATCCAATCAGATTCCAGTCCAAGATTACGTTACCAGAACTGCACATTACCAAGATCAAAACTGGAGAATGTTCCCTCAAGGGGAAGTTGGGTACGTTTTGAACATTTGAAAATGTGATCCAAATAACAGCTGTGTACATAGATGGAGTTTGAAATAGAGAGGCATACATCAAGTGAAACTTTTGGGACTCTGATCTATTTTTGGTTTTTTGACAAAAAAATGCTTCAATTTTTCAGTCGACGCCTCCTGTCTGAAAATCCTATTCTCTCTAGAGCGCGACAGTGCTCGATTTGTCATCGAAAAATATGTACCATCCACACTGGCCATGATGTTTGCCTGGGTTGCCCCGTATGTGCCATACAACTATGAAGATGTCAGAATTATCACTCCGATTACGGTAAGGACTCTTAGATAGCTCTTCATAAATTCTATCAAATCTTTATTATAGGTTCTCCTTACTCTCGTTCAAATGGAAAAAGGAGATAAAGAAATTCGTACATCCTACCTAACTTCCATCGATGTCTGGTTCGCTGCCATGAAATCCTTCACTGTACTTTCTCTTCTGGAATCTCTTGTAGTATTGGCACTTATAAAAAGAAGTCGAGCAATGACCAAAAACGCTGAAAGAGCAGCCAATGAATTCGAAAGATGCACATTTGAAGCAGAAGCGTACCGATTGAATCGACTTTATCATCGGGTTGACTCGATTTGTAGATTCTCATCGCCAGTGGTTTTTGTTGGATTTTTTGTTTATTATGTATTGTTTATTGCTCAAGGTAATGAGAATTGTTTGTAGATATGAAGTGATTTGAAATAAAGGAATTGAGAAATCTTAGCAATGAGAAAATGAAAGGAAATTTATAGCCCAAGCTAATTCAAGAAAACAGGAAGATTCTCATAAAAGATAAGCATATACGAATTTGACACAGAATTGCGTTAGAGAATTTGCTTGTGTTCTAGAAAAGTATAGTTTGTTGACCAGAGATTTATCGAAAATCGAAAAATCGAAAAACGGTTCGACATTTTTGAACCGCTGAAAAGTTCATTTGGAGACCTAAGTTTTGAAGATTGACGTCATTTTGAATATTGGTGTACTGAAAATGCATGTGTTTTGAAATTCGAAACTTTGGGTTCCTGTCCTAGAATAAGAACTAACAGCTGCAATACAGATTCTTTCATTTTTTTGAAAAGACGAAAGTATACGAGCAAAAGTGCAAAAGAACTCACACTCTCAAATTGCCTTCAATTTACAACTTTTTGTACTATCCTTTTCATTTTTCAATCCGTTTGTTTTTTTTTGTATTTCTCTGTTTTGTTACAGTTTTTTTCTGAACCAAACTTTTTTGTTATCTGGTATTGGAGTAGAGAACATTTCTGCAATTCTCCCCTTTTTATAGCCAAGATTTGCATATGAAGGAGATTTTGATTTTTCGTTGTTGAGCAGATAGAGTGTATTTTTGATTTTTTATTGTGATAAACGTTTTTTGTAAATCAGATAGCTAGAAATTCAAATTTGGCAGGAATTCAAAATTTCCGAAAAAGATGAAGGAAAAAAATAACGAAAATTCTAATAACTAAAACTTTTAAAATACGAAAAATCTATTATGCTCCATTATTCAATTCTCATCCAATTTTACAATTGCATTTCAAAAAAAGCTCTGAAAAATATATGTGACACCTGGCTTTTAACACAATGCTATTGTAACTTTTACAGATTTTCCAGCTCCACAAAAGCTCTTTTTTTAATATCAACATAGTGATGTGTAAACTGAAACAAAACTGAAAAAGAAAAACTTGATCGTTTCTATAATAGAATTTTGAACACTGGCCACTCTTTTTCTCCCCTTTCCTATTTTTCCTCTTCAAACAATCTCTACTTTCTGTTTTCATGATCTCCACATATCGCACTAAATTTACCATATTCGAGAGGGGGATGTGTTTTGAATGAATTAAACGGAAATAGAGAGAGAAAAAAACAAAGAACTTTGTGTGTTAACCTTGAGAATTAAAAATCCCTAATTTGGAAATATGTTTATGTCTAACTCTATGCAATTCTATCATGATACAGCTTTGATAGAGATTTTGTAAAGAATTTTTTGGTCTATTTTTCCAATTCTCTCCCATAATGACTATGTTAATTATATTCTATATTGAATGAATATAATAAAAAAGTATAGACTGTTTATTACTAACAATGGTCTTAGGATGACAACCAACTGTTAGGTGGTCTTAAAAATTTTATTTTCTGGAGCATTCTTCAAGTTAAATATGCTTAGAAATGTAAGTTAACTTTTTTATAAGTAAGGATGATCAGTGTCATTCTCAAACTTCCAAAAATAATAAAATCATTCATATTTTATCACTAGAACTATCACTAGGGTGTGTCTTCTCTTAAAATTTTACGTCTATTTGCCCGTTGTCTGTGTGCTCCACCTTAAAAACCACAACATGACAAGAAGGCTGACGGAAACGAGAAGATGGAGGAGGAAAATAGAGAAAAAGACGACAAAGAGAACTTCAAAATTCTTGAAAATTTTTGAATGGCATTTTCAGAAATGCGCTATGAATTATGAAGACCTACCTAGGATAACCATGACAACTTTGAGAATTCTAGGATTTCTTAGATATTGGCAATTCCCGAAGAGCTAATTTTAATGATTCCGCTTAAATTTTGAAATTTCTGGGTTTGAATCTTTTAGATTTGAGTTGTTTCCTCCATTTTTAGTCAATTAAGAAAATAACAGTTTGCCGTTTTCTCCTTTATTTTAAATCTACACAACTTCTTTTGTTCTGATAATAACTTTTATGTCACTTTACAACTCCTTCCGCTACTGAATTCCTCATTTTTCTTTCAGTTTACCATCAATAATTCAAATGAAACGGGATGACCTACAAGGTATTCGAGGACTTGCCATTGGTGCGGTTTTAGCTTTTCACTTTTTCCCGAGATGGTTTCCGAACGGGTATATCGGAGTGGACATGTGAGTTCCTTTCTTACTAGTCTCCCTAACTTTAAATTCGGGAATTTCAGGTTCTTTGTGTTATCTGGATTCTTAATGACAATGATTTTCGGATCGAAACCGATTACTACAGATTCAGTATACCTGTTTTATTTTCGAAGGGCTAAAAGGATATTGCCACTTTATTTGTTGATTATTTTAATTGGTAAGTTATTCAGGTAATGCGCTCTATTGTACATTCGTTAGAATGTACGATAGAGCGCAATTGCAGTTCTAACAAGTATCAATTTTTTCAATTTCAGGTACCCTTCTGGTATTCCTGGTATTCCCTAGCACTTTCATTCCAATGAATATGGATTCTGCATGGAATTCCATATTCCTTTATCATAACATGGCAGAGCATTCAGATAATAATATGTACTTCAAAATGGTAGACCACTTGAAAAAACAGAAAAACACCAGCAACTTTCAGCTCAACCAAGCAGAGGATATATTCACCCATACATGGTCGTTGTGTGTAGAAATGCAGTTTTATTTGCTGGCACCTTTCATATTTTTCTTATTGTCATTTTGTACTACTGGGCTGATGCTCACATTTTTCCACTTGGTCATTATTATCACTTCGCTAGGAAATCATTTGTTGTCAACGGAGCAGGTTGCGTTTAATAGGTGAGTCTGAAGAGCATTTTTGGTGGCTCGGAACAAAATTTTGGGTTGTAGAATTCCGTAGAAACCATGAAAGATGAAATTCTGAATTCTCTAACATTTCCAGCGTCTTCTGTCGCGTTTGGCAATTCCTTATCGGCTCAGCTGTTTTCTTCCTATCCGCTGAGCTTTTGGAACTTGACACGAGAGTCAACAATTACACAGAACTTCTTCTAGAAGAGCAACTGGAAGCCAATTCTGATGAAGAAGGAGAAGAAAAAGAAGAAGACGTCTACGATGGCGACGATGATGAAGTGATATTCTCAAAGCCTCGTCAAAATCTCAGCCGTCAACCATTTTATATTCTACTCTGGACATCACTATCATTCCTTGTTTTCCTCTCATTTGCCCCGTGGACAATACCAGCGTCGGCACTGAGAATTGTAAGTAACATTTCGGTTTCTGGTGCCCCTTATCAGTTAGTATACTTGCACTATTTTCAGACATGCACATTCCTATCGGCCGTGATTATTTTGACAGGAACACTATGCGATGTGAACCCAATGAAAAATCGGTAATTGAGAACAGGAAAACAGGGAGACGAAAAACAAAGAGATTTTCAGAGTTCTGGTTTATATCGGTGACATTTCGTATAGTCTCTATTTGGTTCACTGGCCGATTTATGTATATGTCAAACATTACTATGAGGGTATTTTCATTGGTGAGTGAAACCTGAACAATTAAAACTGGAATCTCACAATTTCAGCCTACATCCTTGGAATCTTCCTCTCCATAATCCTTGCTATCATAATATCAGAAACCTTTGAGAAATGGTACCTGAAACTTGGAAAACAAGAGACCCTTTTTATGATTCTCATTTTCTACATTTCCATTGTTTGGATCGTCTTGAAGAAAGATCAAATAGCCAGTGCGGTGGACGATTTCAAATATGGGCATGAAGAGAAAATGATGGGAAAAGTTCATAGTTCTTTTGAGAATATCACTCTTGGTAAGTTCAAGGAAAAAAAGAACCAACACCTAGACAGATAGATTTTCAGATCAAGCCATATTATTGAACAAGAAATGGGCTCGAGAAGAATACAAAAATCTGGTGATCCCTAACTGCTTCCCAAATAAGACTGAACATGGATTTTGTGAATTCGATAAAACAAATCTGACAGGAGATATGACGGTTTTCATGGTCGGGAATAGTTTGACACCAAATTTGGGGTCCCTGGTATATAAGACTTTCAAGAATCATGCCAAGGCTATGTACAAGTATAGTAATTCATGTGAGTATTTCTACCTAGAGAGTCACGATAATATTCCGGCTTCAGATTGTGAAATTCTGGCGGTCGCTGATAAGAAGAGATGTCAAAAGGCTCACGACACGTATGAAGAAGAAGTTTTCAAAAAGTTACCAGATGTTTTGTTCATGTTGGATCGGTAAGGATACCTGGATATCTGGAAACACATGACCTGATCGATTGCAGGCCTGACAAGCTTCGACGTCCTCTGAAGGGTCCAGTGGAAAATGATGAGGTTTTTAAGGAAGCTCTTACAACTTTGAGACAATATGAGAATAATGTCAAGAAGAAGATTTACGTTTTGGAGTCCTACACACCTCCCACAAATCTTCCACTGTCGAAATTTGCGAAAATGTTGGAGGAAGGGAAAGGCGTTTCGCAGAAGCTGTTCAAAGTGGATTATTCGTATCTGAATGGGATGAAGAGGCAAGAGGAGTTGGTTAAGAAGTAAGTTTTTATCCGAAAAACTTCAAAATTTCCCTTTTTTAAGATGCTCCAAATGTGAACTCATCAGAATCTCTGATATTCTATTCAATGGAAATCAGACAAAAAACTACGACGAGGAAACAAAACTCGGTTATTATTACGATGGTCTGCATATTACGCCGTTTGCTCAGAATTTGATTCTTCCTCTCTTTCAAAAGCTTTCAGATGATTTTCATTAGCTTTTTAGACATTCTAGGCTTTCATTTCTCCTCGGGTGATACTTTGCTGTGATTTTGCATTTTCTTGGTTCACAAAATTCTCGGGTTTTTAAATTATTCATTTAATGAAAATTGCTACGAATCAATCTAATGTTGCCTAAGTTCATGCCTACGAACACTCTTATCTCCTGGGACTACTCAAACTCTCATAGATTGCTGATTTCTCTTCTGGTTTCGGAGGCTTGTGACCAACTGGAGTGTAGACTTCAGGAGGATAAAATGACAGATTTCTGGCGTCTTCTGCTGTAGGCGTGATGTACATTTCTACACGTGTTTGGGCGTTGATGAAGTTGTAGGCGATGATGGAGGCAGCACATATGTACTCGAAGATACCATCCAGGAGGGGGACTGTAAAATTAACCTTTTCGGGATATTCAGATTCACTGGATTCTAAGAAATTTTGCATTTCGGAATGTGTTTCAAAAAAACTCATCTACCTAGATTCAGAGCGTTTTAGACTTCTTACCATAAGCATGACATCTCTTGACTTTGAAGAACTCCAACCAATGCAGCACTACATAGGGAAAACATGCAGAAAATGTAACGAAGAAGGCGGATTTAATGTAAAACCTGGGTCTTCGAATCTGAAATTACACGAGTTTTATCTTTGAATTCAACTTTCAACTTACAAACATATATCTTCCATCGTGAGCATCCTGAATCAGATCACACAACATCTCTAGAAATGTGAATACTCCCACCATCAGGTAAGCGTACGGCTGGAAAAATGCGACTGTAAATTGAAGGATTTCTGAAATACTGGGTTTGAAGAAAACTTACGATAATCAATGTCAAATTCTGAATGAAGAGCGGTCATCAGGAAAAGGGAGATGGATTGGAGGCAAGAAAACCAAGGGGCGAAGGAGAGAATGTATTGGATACAGATGGGGAATGGGGAACGGCGAGAGGTGAAGATGTCGGTGGAGCGGATTAGGGCCATGATCTGAAAATTGGAATACTTGGAATGAAATAGATATCTGTATGAGTCTTCAACGAGGACATCAAACTTTTGTATTAGCAAAACTTCGGTATACAGAAGATGAGGTTAAGTGACATGCTAGTTTTTTAATATTTGTTTATTACAGGAAAAAGGCAGCCGAAAAGTCATTTGGACAGCTCTCGCATGTTCCCTCAAAATGCGGTGCCCCCTTTAAAGAAAATAGACTCACCATTCTGAAACTCATGCACTCGAGGACCAGGAATCGAATACCAGAAGAGAAGTAGGGGTCCAGTTCGATAGTTCTAGTGATTGATTTGATCTGCAATTATTTCAAAGTTTGAAATTTGTCAAAAAACAGAGAAATCTTACAATCAATCCATCTGGAAGTGGAACTGAACCTTGTTTATTGTCCCAGTCGCAAATCATAGCACCGTCGGACTGAAAAGAGAGAAATTGGAAATGAGAAGTGCTGAGATACGACGATTTCAGAAACTTTGAGATCATGAAATTCCGATGACCTAGGGCTCTGAAACTCTGGTTATCGAAGCCCCTGAATGTTTTAAAGAACTCCAGCCAAGCTATTCTCACCTTGCAATAGGACAACAAAGTAGTCCCATATTCTATTCTTGAAAAGTTATTTGCCCGATACAGACTATTCTTCTCTCGAAACTTCGCTATTCTGAAATTCAAACTTTCCTGGTTCTACTAAAACTTCACTTACTTATAAAGTTCACTCTGCAGCTGCATATCATTAACAAATGATCTCATTTCAGGTTCCCAAGTTTTGTTCATGTCACAGTTGTCCTAAAATTGTATATAAAAATAACTCGCTATTTCAAGACTCACCCATGGAATAACTGGCTCTGAGTACTCATTAAAATGGGTCATCACTACTATTATGATAATAAAAATGCTCCAGAATCCATAGAAAATGTAGCTGTGTTTAGGCATTTCGAAGTGATAATGATTGAGTTCAATTTCCTCGTCCACAGTTAATCTTGTCATTTCTTGCACTGTAACCGAAAAAAAATCCAAAAGATCAAGAGCAAAAGCTTTAATTACAGTAGATGAACTAAGCGGAAATCTAATAAAGAAGATAACATAAGATCAGCATATCACAAAGAGAATGATGATGACATCGTCTTCCAATGCTAAGGGAAGAGAAAGACATAAAACTATTCAGAGAGGGGAAAAGGGGTTAAACCAGTTAGCCAGGAAGGGGATATCCTTATCTTCCAATTACAATCTTTTCTTCCCAGAGAGAAAAAAACGGAGGAAAAAGAAGGGAATAATATCTTTGGTGTTCATCGAGAGCGATTTGTATATGGTAGAGTGGATATTCATATGAATTAGCAACATATATTTCCTGCTTGACAAGTGTATCCAGATGCACAAAGTCCGTTGAAGCAGGAGCCGAATGGAGCACGACCGTTGGAGCAAGTGGCACAACAGTAGCCGTTGGAAGCACATGAGTACCCAGAGGGGCAGGTCTGGAAATTGAGATAAGAATTATAGAATCTTCCAATCTTAAAGAATCTGAAACTTTCTTAAAATGTCTAAAATCGTCCGGCACCTTTTCAATAAAACCTTTTCAATAAGATAACTTACAAGGATTCCGTTATTATTTGTACACAATCCAGCTGTCCGTCCAAACTGGCATTCACAACAATAATTTGATGTAGTGCATGCGAATTGCCCACAAGTTCGGCTCACTTGACAAGAAGAAATGGCTGAGAGTCCTGCGCAAGCTCCTGTGTATTCTTGTCCGGTAGTGGTACAGCAGACCCCATTGACACATGTTTGAAGGGCGGCACAGTCGACGGAAGTGGTGCATCGGACTTGAGTACGTTGACCGTTGTAGCAGTACGCTGAAAGAATTATGATAAAAAACCCTAAAATAATGACATCTGGATAACTGGAAACATAGAAATACTTACCCAAAGCAGCCACAGATCTCGTAGTGGTTGTTGGAATGATTGGGAGCCGGGTAGTCAGAATTGGATTTGTGCAGCAACAATTGTTGACGCAAACCGCATTGACTCCGTAGGGGGTGCACTAAAATTCGGATTAGTTATATTTTTATACAAATCTGTTGATCTTAAATACCTGATAGTTGTAATAGCACCCTACTCCAAGTTTCACACCCCCATTAAGGCAAGCGTTCGGGTTACGAGTGGTTTGAGACTGCCAATAGCTGCAGGCTGAAAAGTTGAAATACGAAGAGAGTACTTCAGAATATGTTCCAATCATTAGGTCTATTAGAGATGTCGCGATCAGCTTCTTATAATTCGAAGACTGAAAATCTTACGCATCATTGAGTAAAACTGATTTGGAGGTGTTCCGCAGACATAGACTTGACGCTTGTCTCGAACTGCTACTTCTGAGGAGGTGAATACTGTATGAAGAATAGAAAACAGGATAAGAAGGTTCATGGAATGTTGCATTTCAACAGTGTGCTAGTGAATCAAAGCCTTTCCTTTCTCGTCTAAAAAGTCGAAAACCAAAGTTATGAAAAAGGGGAAGGAATTCGAGCTGATTCTCTATTTGCGTAGCTGTTTGCAAAAAGCTTGAACACGTCGCCCTCTATTGTTGTGCGGAAAAAAATCTCACGCGCGGTTTTGGTGAAAAAGGATGATATCAGTTTTTTTGGGAAGGAAAGGGGAACGTGGATTCTTGAAACTTTATTTCGAAGAAAACGAAAAAGTTTCTCTTTTCGGGAAGATGATTGTGAGCGCCGCTTCCTCTCGTGATGATTCGCAGGAAAGAAAATCGTTTCTAGATAAGCCAAGTGAGTATTGGAACATAGTGACGAAAGATTATGTATTAGGGAGAGGGCGCAGAAACGAGAGCAGCTCGTTTTCTGTGTCTCTCATTTTCTAGACATTGACAATTTGTAGACTCTTCAAAAACCGCGAATAGTGCAGCAACGGAGAAGAGCCAAAAAACAGACAGAAGTTCAAAATCGGCGACAGCCATGACTGCGAAAACCGAGAAAACGGAAAAGGCGAATCAGTCGATGGTGAGTCAGAATTCGACGACTTCTGTGCAGAGGTGAGGACATCTGGAAATCTAGAAAAAAACTCAATTTTTCCATTACAGTATGGGTCGTCGAGGACCAAAGATGAGCGATGGCACGGAATTCGACACTGGTCCATATGGCTACATCTTCTCGTTCATCTACCTTTTTGTCCTTTGGGGTCTCGCCATAATCCTTGCCATCCTTCTCGTCTGGTTCAACTATTCCCGTCTGGACCCCCAGTATCCCACCTATTTTGGAGATGGATCTTTTCTTGGAGGTGTTCCGAGTGAGCAACTTTCGAAAATTTCTAGACACTTTCCGCATGACTTGATACATTTTAGAAGCCACATTCGACCCGAACCCACGCAGATTCTTGGAGGAGGGAAACATAAATGTGATGGAATGGAATATTTATGACTTCCAGTCGTATGTCAACTACTTGATTCGCTACAAACAATTGTTGAAAAGTTGGTGTTTGGAACTTTGCTCGGGAGCTTTTGAAATGTTCTTTTTTCGAAAGAAAATGACATTTTGCAGATTATTCGGGTGGAAATACCATCAAGACTCGTGTGGCTGGGAAGGATTTGTGCAGGAATCAAACATTGACAACAAGTGAGGCATGCCAGTTTGATAGATTTACTGGATTTGGGGAGTGTGTTTTTTCGCAGTGAGTTGGGGTCGGCTCCTTCTAGTGCCAAATCGTTATTTCTCTTTATTTTCTGGATAGAGTTGCCAAAATAATATTCCAGCGAAAACCTGGAACACGGCTTCGGATTCAGCAAAGGACAACCGTGCATCATGCTGAAACTCAACAAGATTGTCGGATGGGCTCCCAACTTTGAGAAGAACGAAACGGAACAATGCGATGATTTGTGTTGTGGACAGGGAATTCAGTTTGAGTGTAAATCTGATGTAAGATTTTTCAAGTTTCTGGGAAGAGATAAAATTGTAAATTTCAGGACGATGTGCAATTCGAGTTCTACCCGAAGACGGGAATCCCATCGTGCTACTTTCCGTACGCCAACCAGAAGGGCTATGAGCAACCGTACCAAATGGTCAAACTCGCCAATATCACTTTTAATAGAGATGTAAGTTTAAAAAGTCAATTCTAATTTTAAGTGCACACTTTTCAGACTAAAATCGAGTGCTACCCAAAGGATGCCAGTCTCCAAACACTGGCAAGTGGGAAGGAGAACGAGGCAAGATTCCATATCAAGATGACGAGTGATTCTGTGGATGAGGCGAAACAGAAAGATTGAGAAGAAGAGATTTTTTGACACACAAATAAATAGTTTTATTACATTTTTGTTTCTCATTTCATTCACAACTCAACCAGATTTTAATTAGACTTGGGATCGTAGATTTAGAGAAGATTGCGGCAGAGTTCGAAGCTTCGGAGGGCGAGCATACAGTCGATTCGGGAGGCACGGCTGTGGACGACTGGTGGTCTGAAATAAGGGGAGATTGGCGGTGGTAGATGATCAGGGAGATCAATTTGGTAGAACAAAGGGGATAAAATTTAGCTAGACCACTTCTGTCGTCTCAGAACTGACAAACAGTACCGCTCAAAATGTGGTGAGTTTTCGACTTTTTCAGTGGAAAAATTATCAACATTTGGGGTCTAGAAACATTTTCGGAAAACCTGACAAACTTGATAAGTATCATAAACCAAGAAACTTAGATCTGGTAGACCCAATTTCCCAAAAATCCCTTACCTCTTATCGAGGAGCTGGAACAAGCTCTTCTGGAACTCTGGCACCACCTCGTCGACTCGTTTGTCCACGGAATCTGAAACTTGTGTGACTCATGTTTTCATTTTCCTTATTTTCCTTCAAACTCACCATACGAGGATGCTTTTGAGACACAAACAAGTAGAACGAGAACCAGAAAAGAAGAGAGCATGACAAATGAAGAAGAAGCCATTGTATGATGAGCCACAACGGAATATGTGTTACCTGGAGTAAGAGAGGACTATAATTGTGTTGGTGTTGGTGAGAAGAAGAAGACAAAGAGAATGATGTCAAGAGAAGAGATCGAGAATAGAGGGAAAGGGGCGGAGCTTATGTATTCTGGAATAGGTGATGGCAGAAAAGGGGAGGGGGACAATAGGATAGATTGGAATACTGAAGGGGATTAGGTCGAGAATTGGAAGCACGTGGATGGGCCAGTTTTTAGAGAGTGCCAATCGGAAATAATAGTGGGTTTCATTTTTTGAAAAAAGAGGAAGGAAACGAACTTTTACGTATGGATGGATTAGAAGAGCAATGGGATGAACAAGAACGAATGTTCAATTCGTTTCGTGTTTTCTCGGAAGAACAAAGATATTAAAGAATGATGGGATAGGTGTCAGAAAACAAAAAAGCGAACAAGGAAGAAATTGAAGGTGGAATTAAATGAAAATGGAACTCCAAGCATCAAAAATGAGGATAAAGGTGGTTGGGTTCTTGGTTTAGGATCTTGAGAAGTGGAGGGATAGTAACTCGTTTGGAGTTTTCTCGGAGCAAGAGTGTGAATTTTTTTCGTCAGCGTGTCAGTATTTTTTGGTTGGGACCTGGCAGAAGATTTGGCGCCAAGTTATTTTTTTGACCAATTTCTAGGAGAAATAAAAAACAATGGAGCAAAATGTATCATAACGATTACACAACACATAACAGTACCTAATACTATAGTTTCGATAGGTGGTTGTGCTTGGTTGGGTTGGCTAGTTTTACTAGTGTCATAAAAGTATTAGAAGCTTTGAAAAATTTCATATTCAGACTACTAGGAATCCAAACTTGAATCCAAACTCATGTGATGTTGGGTGGTACGTGGGAAGAAAATGAAAAGGATGACGAGTTCCGTAATACTTTATTCACTTTTCTTTTCAAGTACCATGTTTTTCTGGCATAAATCGGAAGCGGGACGTTGAGATAATGAATAATCTTTTAGCTGGTTAGCGATTTCCAATCCAACTATGAACTGCTGGCTTGATTTGAGCAAAGTGAGCTCCAAGAACTCCCGAACAGTACAAATCCATAAGGTCAATGTTTTTCAGGTCGTGAGAATCTAGTGCAACTTTGCTAGACTTAGAACAGTGTGAAGAAAGGAAGTTCCCAAATCCTAGAGCCTAGACAAATAACCTAGACGGGAAGTGTCAACTGACTTCTGCTTTTGTTTTCTTTTTCATTTCAGACCTGAGAAAATTTTCAGATTCCCACACCTTAGCCCTCGAGGAGTGGCCCGACTGATATGATATCAGAATTTGTTTAGATCAAAGAAAATGCGATAAAAAACGAGAAAGAAGGATACGTGTCAATGAGTAAGCGGAATACGGAATGATGGTGTATGAAACAAGAATAGAAACAAAGATAAACAAAACGAAAGGAGATCCTATTTACTTGAACTTATCCCCAACACCACAAGACATAGTAAATGAGCTTTGAGGGGGTTGGAAAATAGGGTGGTGGTACCGGAAAAAGTGTGAAACAAGAGGATTTACATACATTTCAAAAATGGGATGGGTGTTTGAAAAATAAAAATAAAGGGAAATGGGTGGGGAAGGACGTCATTTAGAATGTACAAAGTGTAATAAAATGGAGTTGAGGAGGAGGAGAACATTTTATGATGATGTTCTTTTTTCAATTTGGATTGCAGGAGTTGAGATCTTTGGAAAGTGTGGAGAGGACTGGGTGTTCTCAGGTCTCAAGACTTTCGAAATCTCAAAATCTTTCAAAATGCCAGAATCTTAGAATTCTTCGAAATCTTAGGACCTCAAAATCATTCAGAATCTCATAATCCCTAAATATCTAAATATCTATCTGTTGGATACTCAAAAATCGCCAGAATCTCAAAACTTCAGAATACCTTTGGGCTTCATAGCTCAATTTCGGGTTTTCTAGATTTTCACTGTTCTTTCACAACGACAGCTAATTCAAATTAGATTAAATTATACAGAAAAATTGCAAACTTTCTGAAGATAAACCACACTTCTCGAGTTTTTTGAAAATTCAATTTCGCGAGTTATGAAAAACATAAAATACACAAACCACTGCAAAATCACCACCACAACCTTACAAACATCATCAAATTAACACAAGCTCAATTTCAAAAAACATAACAAAAAGCCGAATTACTCAAACACACTTTCCCATACACGTGCCATTAAACAAATGCAAAAAGAATATGCCAATTTCAGACTTTAATAGTGGTTGTAGTTCTGCTATTAGAATCTGCGTGGGTTTTCTATTTCACTGACCTCAAATCATCCTAGAATGACTATGAGCAACACCGGATAAAAAGTGATCCGAGAATGCGGAAATGATATTTATTCCTCTCTTATTTTTAGATGAAAGTGACACGTCTGGAGCAGTCTCTGAGAGCTAAAAGTGTGTGCAAATTAGTGGAACATAAACTAATATGAGTGAAAGAAATTATTGCAACAAACTCTATTTTGAAGGACTATTAGTGCTAGGGAGTAATGAAATCTTCGAATTGACGTCAGGAATAAGGAATCTAGAAGGAAAGGGTGCTGTTGGGTTTCTAGAACTTTCGAAATCAGGAAGTCTCTGAAAATAATGGGAAGCTGGAATGACGCAGAATTTGAGATCTAAAATTGGAAGGGGAATGATCAAAATTCATGGGTGTTTACCAACAAAAATCCATTTGAAAAGATGTCGATTTTTTAGAAAAAGCAGAGTATTCAATAAATTGAATAGGAGTCAAATTGATCCATTGAGATTTTGATGTAGTCAAAAAATATCTGGGTCTCCAAGTAAAAATCAAAATTCGTAAAGAAGCATGAGGACCAGGAAAACAATGGGCCACTATGTTTTGTTTTGGAGTCATTGTTTGGGTTTTGATGGTTTGGAAAAGGAAATTTTGTGCCCCTTGAGATTCCTTGGACCCCGTTCGAAACATTTGGAAGCTGTCTAGACCTCCTTGGACGCCCTCTCAAGAGCCGTTGGGACTGTTTGTGGCCTGTTGGGACCTTCTGCTGCTAATTCACAGACAACGGAGTCTCCTTGATCCTTTCAACAGTTTGATTTATCGAGATTCTGAATATCCAGAGCTGTGAGAATCCTGCATCTTTCAAATCCCTAATTTCCTAGATTCCCGAATCTGTGCTTCCATTCTTTCTTACGAGATCTCTTCCACATCTCCTTTATTCCCCAAATGATGCGTCATCGTGATCATCTAAATCGTCATCGAAAAAACTATTGTATACAGTAAGCACATAAGTGTGTGTACTTCAAGCTTATCCCTCCTACCTCTCTCGGTTTTCCGCGACGGAACCGGACAGACAGACGGTGTTCATCTTCATCATCTTCTTTTTTTTTCCTCTTCATTCAAAACCATTTCGCATTCGAAAAGTCATAATCTGACGTGTCGTAACTACTGGATCCCGATAATCCGCTGTCAAGAAAAAACGACAGTAGAACTATTGAAGAGAAGTAGAAGTTAAGTCTCATGAAGGTTCTAGAATTTCACTTCAAAATGGATCTGCGTATTTTGTTAGCGGTACTGGTGCAGTTCTCGATGGTAAGTGGCTCGGATTTTCAGATTTTTTGAAGTGCAGTTTTTCTCATTTCAGGTCAGTTGTGACTCCGAAAAAGCCACCGAAAAGGGGAAACCCGAAATTTCTGAACAAATCGACCCTTCCATTTATATTCGCCAGGGACTAATGAATGGTATGAATGGTATGGGGATGGGACAACAATTTGGAATGGGACAAAATGCTATGAATCAAGGTGAGAGAAATATTTTTGTTTCATTGAGCTCTCAGGATTACTGTAATGATGATAATCCTTAACATGAATTAGGCTCAAAACTTGGGCTCTAATCTCAAGTTTCTTAAAAGAGTTACATCATTTTGTGCTTTTCGTGAGAACATTCTTCTTTTTCCAAAAACAAGATCAAATCAGAAATCCCGAGAGATCAAACGCGTTTTCCTTTGTGCTCTTACATTTTTTGTTCTCTCATGACTGTGCTGCTCACTACAAATCACAATGAGGAACATTGAATGTTCTTGAAAGAACCAAGATCATGAAGAATAATAGGCGAGAATATGTGACGTTTCCAGATAATAGAGGGATAATGAATAGGTATTGTTAATTTGGAAAAATATATTTTCAGTAAACTTTGCCTTCAACTGCAAGTGTACATCAAAGAGCACAAATCCGTTGGTACCGGCTCCATTGGATGCTAATGCTCTGGCTCAGCAGCAGATTGTTCAGTTGCAGGTAAGGGGGTATGAATTTGAGAATAAAAAAGAACAGGGGACACACGAGATTCATGTCTTCGATGCGAAATAGTGAATTTATAGAACTTAAAATTGGGTCCTCAGGATCTTCGAGATCGAGAAAGTGTAGGCTCAAAAGATATCTGACAAATTAGAAAATTCTCATTTTCAAAAAAATTGTCATAATATCATTTCCAGATCTTTGGCCGAAGCGAAAATTCAAAAAAAGAAGAACACCTGTCACTTTCAATGATTCATCCATCTAGGGTTTCCCCACTATCCTAGATCATTTTTGAAGATTAGACCATTTCAAAAATAGCTTGACATCACCAAAAAAACTTCTCCTGGACAATAACGTAAAAAGGCTCCGAGAGTGAATAGTATAGTTCATTTCGCAAATGGAATTTTTAGTGCTTCTTCTCCTTCTTCTTCTCAACCTTTCATTCTCCGAGAATAGAATCAGGAAAGGGTGTCTACTATTCTATTCCTCGGGATCTCCCTTTTGGAAACTTTGAAAAAGAGGGAAAAATTGAATAAAAGATGAGATTCTAAATTCAGGAGCAAGTGCGAAGACAACAGGAGATCATCAACAGACAGTCGGCCACCAAGAATGGATTTGAGAATTTCAGTGAGTTGAAGACTACAAACTACAGACCACATATTCATACTATTCACAATTGAAGCATAAATCAGAGAGAAGATTCCAGATTTTAACAAAAACCTAGTGATCCGGAACGACTAGTCTAGACCAGAATTGACATTACATAGTCTTATTTTATTTTTGGAATCAAAATTTTCCCTTTCAACTAAACTAGAAAAAAACATTATAAAAACAATCCATGGAAAACAAAAACATGTCCTTCTTGAGAAAAAAGAGCATTTTCTTCGCTTTTTGAAAATTCGAACTATGTCAATCAAGTCAAATGTTCCGTGAAAAAATATAGATGAAAGACAATTTTCGTTTTTTAAGGAATTTAAAGCAGTCTGGGGGTCTTTGAAATGGTATCCATATATTATTCGTATGTAATAGACCATGAAACGCTCAAAAGACCAACTACTCCTTGTCTATCTGAAGTAAAAACTATTTTCCAACTGACCCATATTCAAAGTCAAGTATCATTTTTCCAGCTCAACTCATCGCTCTAGCCAACTCGATGGATTGCTCATGCTCCTCGGATAATTCTGGAATGGGAGGATCCGTTGGAATGGGCGGTATCTATGCGAGTCAAGGTGGGATGGGTGGCCCCGGAGGATATCCACCGATAACTCATGGATTTGGATTCCCGGCGCAGCGAGGAGTACCAATTACGAGCTTTGGAGGAACTCAACAGATGATTGAGGTTCCGTATGCGAGAAGTCGGTGAAAGGAAGAAATGAAACCGGCTTAAATTATCTGTTTGTATGTAATGAATGAACGAATTTTCGAGCTTGACATGGTTAATTATGGGATTTGGTAACTGAACAAAATACAAAACTTAATGACCTGGGTTTAAGATACTTGCGGACCTGGCATCGGATCTGACGCCAAACGAAAAAAGAACAGAACAGCTAGGCTATCATAGGCGACTATGAATGCAGCTTCATTTTGTTTGAACTTCATAAAAAAGAAGTTTGCTGTCCTGATTCCTCTTACCTTAAAAGTGGTCTATCTGGAACAAAGAATGTGCTTGATAGATCTATAATTGACATTCAAATTTCTCAAAGTTTGAACAGAAGCCAGAGCCAAATACACAGATATACAGATCAGGCCCAAAACCAAGACAAAAAATTCATGGTCCAGAAGTTGTTTTTCACCCCTCAATAGTTTTTGGTTTGTCGTCTTTTGTCTCCTCCAGTTATGATACATTTCTCATGAATACATTATGAATATATGTGACAGATTCTCTCGATTCATCTGAATAAACAATAGGGGAGATGAAGTTGTCGGGGATGAAGGTGACGTCATAAAGAATTTGAAATTTCGAGATCGACGATTTTCAGAAAGTTAGAATCTTTTGCTCTTACAAAGTATAGAAAACTGATTTTTCTGAATAACAAGGTTCACTCAAAACTGAAGATTTCAGGAAGTCCAGAGTCTTGAATTTTTCCAGTTTTCAAAATTCCAAGTTAATGAGAATCTCAATCCTTCATAATCCGAACCCTTCAGACTTTCTATCTACTCCCTGACCCAAGTTGTTTTCTAGTCTGTAGACACTGTTGCGTGTAAAATTCAAAAAATCATCCAAACCAAATCCTCTTGATCCCCTCCTAGTCGGTATCGTTCCATTTCACACCACTTTTTTTCGTCATTTTTTATCTGTTATTCTCACAATAATACTATGACCCGATCTTCAACCATACTCCTTCTTGCCGCGTTCACATCTGTTGTTTTGTATTTTTATCACAATCAGATTCCGATTTTGAGAAGTTTACCTGTAGGGATTTTCTAGATTCTGGAGACCTTGAAAGAAAAATTTCAGTTTATTAGCTCCAGCACCTCTGCCCAATTATACCAGAAATGGAGGGAATGTATGGATGAAGATATGGATTACTTGATGGCAGCAGATATTGACACATTTTGGAATCAATTGGAGAATCCGGTGCAAAAATGCGAGACTTTAAGGTCGTTGAGCCAGGTCAAAATGGAGCCATTTACGAATTTGGATGAAACAAAATATTCAATTTTGCCAATATGTGGGAATACTGTAATGAGTGTGGTTACACTGGGAGTTGGACAGGATGTGAATGCGGAGTTGGAGTTGCAGAAGGTAAAGTTAAACTTTCTCAACGATATTTCAACCTGAAATTTCACAAAATTTTCCGTATAATTCTGTTTTCAGCGCCTTGGCAACTACTCTGTCCAATTCTTCGGCGCCGACCCGATAGTAGAAGGGAATGATGAACTCTTTTCCCAAGTTGGTTCGTTTTTCCCATTTGCTGTTGGAAATTCCTCTCGGATGGGTACAGCGTCAGTACTATTGGATGGTTAGTACCTCAGCGCCCTTTGAATTATCAGATTTTCATTATTTCAGGAAACTATGTTGAAAAGCGAGTGATTCATGTGGAGTTCATTCAATTTCTGAAAGGAATCATTGGGAAGACTGTGAGTTTCTGTTCTTGGTGGTAATTCGCATCTGAAGGGAAATTTTCAGTTCTATGATAACATATGGATAGACGGGGAGTATGCAGAATACGAGTTGTTTGAGTACTTTTATAATGGAGGGCAATTGGATCAGGAGAGGATTACAGTATGTCAATTTAATATGGAGGTAAGCTTACATTCGAAGGAAGTAAAATTGCAAGCGCATGACTTTGCAAAAGTTAGTTCTGGAAACGTAATTATCTCCTTGGAATTCTAGTTGCTTCATTTTCACTCTTGAAAAACAGTTACGACACAGAAACACACACACTCTTTCGAGAAAAAACTCAACTTTTTTTCAGTTCCATCTCCCAAACGCCGCTCGAAAACAACAATTCAAAAACTTCATCGCCAGAATCTACAATGATCAGAGATATGCATTTTTCCGTCCGGTTCGAGGGAGCCATATTCGATTGTATTTTGTGAATTTTAAGAATCCAGAATGTGCAAAAAAGTTTATTAGCGAGTAGAAATTTGTTGAAAAACGAGTAGTAATAAAGTTATGGATAGATGATTCATTGAATGTGAACACAAAATATGAAATTCGGCGGACATTTCAATCCCAAAAAAGAGTCAAAGTCAGTTTTGTTTCATTAATGTTTATGTTGAGATGTACTACATAACCATTGAAACAAAACCATGTCATGCAGAGAGTAAAGATTGAAGTTGAGATATTTTGGATATTTGGAAAAACTGCATTAATGTTTTACAGAACATTTTAAAAAACCTTTGACCCAAGTTTAACAGTTCGTTTTGTGACCTTCCAGATGTCTTGAACTCGATTGATGCTCTACTACTCTACTGAATCATGTGGAAATACGCGAGATTTTTAGTCCAGTGATACTTTGCATAAAAACCTGACGGAACAGCACCTCTCCAGCAATGAAGCATGCTCTACCAAAGGTATTTTTCAGAGAAAATCCGGAATAAATTCTTGTTTCACATATAGGAAGTTAGTGGTTTCTGCTTTTGAGGGAATTCAAACAATTTGACACCACATAAAGGGCACTGATAGATCAATTCAAAAACTCTAGTCTTTTTCGTCCGGAAACCACAAAACCATACACACGGGCACAGAACATATCGAAAACTCAAAAGCTCGATTTCTACATAAACATGAATTTTTGCAAAGTGGAAGCTGACCAAACATAGACGGTATGTAAAACACGCCTCTTCCTAAACTCTTGCTGAAATCTTCTGTCTATTGCTACTCATTTTCGTAGTCTCCTGATTTTCCTCTTACAGCTTGAGTTTGAGTTTTCATCTTTGAGTTTTCCTCTGAATTCAGTGATTTTAGAAAATTGCATCAGACATCCTTATCACAGTGTTTTGTTCCTTTTGTTATGCAAATTGAAGGGATAAAAAGATCAAAACTATATAGAAGGAGAATTGAAGTATTTCTCAAGAGTCTAAACTTTTTTCGGGTATCCATGACAATTCTTGACTCTTTTTTTTTTTGAATTCAAATTTTTTCGGGAGACTGGTTTTCGCTATTTTCATCTTTTGTTTCGCTTTTTCTTCGAAAACTTTAGTTTAGTTTGCGAAATGAAGTTCTGACAAGTTACGATTGTCAAGAAGTTGGTCCAGTTAAAATGTTTGGCCCAATTTTTGTAGAAGTGTTCCATTGAGATCACCTTCACTCTCGTATGGAACAGAAAAACTGTTTTACAACAGGAAATGGAAGTGTGTCACCTCTCTTTCCTTGTTTCCGATATTTTATGCAGTTGTAAAAGTTCCAGAGTTGTAAAAGTTCTCCTCAGACAGTTCAGGTTTCAATTTCTTTAGTAATGCATTCACGAGAAAATCATGCCGATAGATATGATCCAAATCCGATTGGACTGAAAAATTGAAAAAATTTGACATTCCAGAAATTATTGCTCCACTAGAAATACTTCAAATTTGCCCCAAAACATTGCTCACACTTCGATTTCCTAACCACTTTTACAGCCCATTTTATTGCTTCCACACCCTTCGATACCACTTTCTTGTTGCTCTTTTTTTCGTTTTCTTATCAAAGGCTCTTAATTTGATTTAATAAGTGTTTCGCTGTCCTCGTTCTTCCGGTACGATTATCGCAAACTATACTTCTCTCTACCTATTTTTTTGGTTTTTCACTCTGTTATCTTGTTGCACTCATTTCCATAACCAACTGAACAAATTGTTGCTGTGGCGAAATTTCCATATTTTTTGTATGTTTGGTTTTGGTTTTTGGGCTGCGAACCAAATCTGTTCTTTTTGTTCAAATGGTCAAATTGGTGATGGCTTATCTAATTTTTACTTGTTGTCTCTCCGCAAAAAATGGAAAATTGTAGTTTCAAGAGTGTGACACTTCCCATTTAGCTTTCAATCTCAGAGCATTTCTTACTGTAATCCATTGTTTTTAGATTCAAAAAGCTCCAGGAATGATGCGTCGAAATGGAGCCACCACATTCTTTGCTGTCCTCTCTATCACTCTTCTTCTCTACATCAGTGTTCTGAATACTCCGACGCCGTCGTTCCGATTTAGGAATTCTGCGGTGGACAGAGTTTACGGGAACTATAGTGCTTGGCATGATTGCTTGAAAAAGAATATATCGAAATTGGAGGGTAAACCGGATGAGGTAGGAGAGCCGGTACAGGTCGCCCAGAATTTTGAACCTGGGCGTCTTGACTATCACGATTTTTGAAAGAAATCTGTAGAAGCTGTGTATACATGAGCATTTGATAACTTTTGAAAATCCATTGAGAATCGAGATGTTCCTTCAAAAGATGTGGTTTTCAGCTCTGGGGAAACCTCTGGCGTGGAATCAAGCTTTGTGAAGTTATTCCCGAAATGAAGGGATTGTTCATTGGAGACTATCCGAATTCAGACGAGACCAAGAGGCATATTGTACCGAAAATGGTGAGTAAAACTTCTACTTTCTGGAATTCCTTCATTTCTTCAGCAACTCCCGAGTGTTATTGTCACATTGGGAATCGGACACGATACTGGTGCCGAGGAAAAACTCAAGAAGGGTCTCACCCATGGAGCCGAGTTCTTTGGAGCTGATCCGATGCATGAGATCAATGAGGATCTCTACACGAAACTTCCAGGAAAGTATTTTCCATTCGCTGTTGGAGAATCAGCTGGACTCGCTGATGCCAGTGTACTTATCAATAGTAGGTTTTAGACCGGCAAATTTGATTAAAATCGGATTATGCTTTCAGCAACATACACCACTCGAACTGTTGTCAATGTCGATATCATTTACTTTTTGAAGAATTTGGTCAAGAGAACTGTGAGTTTATTTGACAGGATGGTGGCCTAGAACATCGTCTCGGTATCTTAAGTCATCTAACATTTTTCAGTTCATCGACGACATCTGGATTGACGGAGAGGGAGCCGAATATGGTCTATTTGATCACTTTTTCAATGGAGGAAAGTTTGACGAAAATGGAATCACCTTCTGTCAATTCAATATAGAGGTGAATTCAAAGCGGTGTGGTTTGCAAATAAAGCAAACAATTTTCAGATCCATGCACCAGATACGCTCCAAAAGAAACTCTTCCACGACTTTATTTTCAGGCTATTGAAGGATAAGAGATATGCAATTTATAGGTTAGTAAAGTCTATTTCTTAAACAAAGATTGCTCAGCCTACATTTTCAGACCAGTTCAAGGCCACCATATGCGTCTGTTCATGCTTAACTTTGCCAATGAAGAGTGTGTCTACAAGTATATTCTCTAGACACAATATTTGATTTTTCTTGGGTAACACGATCTCTTCGTGCATCATTTCGATTTTTCACTTGTAGTTTTTGAATTTTAACTTGGGCCTTTCTCCATTTTTATGTTATATTTATACGCATCATTAATAAATCTCTAATGATAATTATCTCACTTGTTGCCAAATTATTTCTGATAAGAAAAGTCTCACAGCTCAATTGGAAAAATAGATAAATGTAGAAACAAAGAAGCAAACAAGCATTGCTTCAGCTACTCCACATTTTTATTTTCTGAAAAAAAAAACAAAATGCAATGTTTTAATACGAAAGATAAAGATTTCCTCATCGTCCTGCTTTTTTGTTTGTCCTCGGTCTAGATTAAAATGTGTGTTCAGGATTCGAAAATTCCAGGGATCACTTTAGATTTTTTAGTGTCAGGCAGGGAGGCCAGAGAGACAGGACTTTGAAAAATGTTCTTCTTTCTGAAAAATTTCCTTCGAATCAAAGTAAGGAAATGAAGAGGGAATGAACGGGCGCTGCTCATCACCGAGGCGATTTTCCGAACCATCATTATGAGACTGATGGCCCGGTCAGCATAAAAGAAGAAATGGACGGACGCTGCTCATCACCGAGGCGACTTTCCGAACCATCATTATGAGACTGATGGCCCGGTCAGCTAACAATATTCGGATACAGTTAGGAAATGAAAAAGGAGTAAAGGAACGCGGAGAAGGACAATGAAAACGAGAGAAACGGGTGAGAAAGATGATAATAATGTTAAGTAACCTATTTTCAAATCAATACCCAGTCAGTTGAGGTTATCAGAGAGTTTGACAATGAAGCCATAACAAGTCGAGAGAATTCCGACAGCTTTTATGTGTTTTCCCGAAACTTGAATACACTCCCACAGAACCTACTTAAAGCCTAGCCCTACTAAAAAAACTCCCACCTTGATAAGATTGTTGGCTCTCACTTGACACCATCCGCTTCTTTCCCTCACGATCCCTGCAACTTCAGCTTGGCTCTTCCAAAAATCCTCGAAGCTCCGATCGCCACTGTCATCTCCTTTGTTACCGATGTCGAGTGAAAAAGAGGTCGACGCTGAAAATCGAATAATTACGATTGATCTTCATTGGTTCATCGCTACTAGCTATACAATCGCGCGCCATTGAACTATCACTCAAGGCTATGCAAATGCGCTCACAGTTTTGATCTCTTCAAGGCCATAATTTGCGCGCGAATTCGAAAAACGATGTTCGGAACGGAGCGCGTTTTAGTATAGAACATTCCTGTTCTGACGGCCTAGAAAACCAAAAATTCATTAAAAAACATACCTCTGTCGTATTCTCACATATCCACTGCCCGCCGGTCCAGAGTGTTCATGAAGCGTGGTCGATACCCTGGAAAAAAAGTATGATAAAATTGAGAATCGAGATAAATTAAAAAAAGGGGAAAGGCTATAACAAGGTAATTAAAAGCGGTTACAAGTTGAAAACGGACAAAGTTGAAAACGGACCAGCAATTCAGTACCAAAAAGGAAAAAAAAGAATGAGAGTGACAAGGAGGTCGAGGGGGACCGAGTTTCCCGCCGAAAATCGATAAGGGTAGAGCAATAACCGGAGGGATGAAAACAAATGAGAACGTAGGTCTACACAGAATAAAAGCATATTTTCGATCCGAAATTTGATCTACCTCTCACTTTTGATCTTTGATCTACCTCTCACAAAATATTAGTTTTCTTGAGTAGCGCTACTTTCATTATTTCAACTTTCCACTTGTTGCTGTAATTTCATGAAATCCTCCATCTAGAGGAGACTAGGTAGAACAAAAGGACCTGATCGTTTAGTTATGAGAAAAACAATTAGATAAAGAAGTTTCGATTCTAGAGGCTCCACATTTTCCACTCTCTTCAGGATTTGTTATCTTCCGAAAATCTACAAAACGAAAAGCAACGTTTGAACACGAAACATTCTCTTATCGTGCTGCTTCTTTGTTTGTCCTTGCTAAAACAAGGATGCGCTGTCTGTTAGATCGAAATCTGTGTTCAGGACCCGAAAATTCAAGGAATCACACCAAATTTCTCGATGTCAGAATGGAGTTCAGAAGCGGTTTTCCGAGTTTGAAGAGGGAATATGTAAATGGTCTCGAACTCCTTGAGTTGGAATAAAAACCGAAAACCAATGATAGGATATGAGGAAATGCAAAATTTGAAGAGACGGATTCCAAATTTCAAACTTCAGAATACGTTATGAGAATTTATATCTTATAAAAAAAGGAAAATTATTTTAAAAGTTAGAGATTCTGAAAAATAATCTGGACATTTACTTCTCAACAGATATCGAAGCAAGCTCATAGAGATGCATATACGAGATAATCGACGGTACCAGTGAAGGAGAGTCAAGTGGCCAAAAATTAGACAAATTGTTTTGAACCTCAAAATATTTGCAAAAAAGAATCAATTTCTTTAAGCGGAACGATTACATACAACTTGAAATCTAAAATCCTTTTGCAAATTAATCTTGTTAACTCAAATCACAGGCTTTTCAGCTCTACAAAAGGATGATTGAACATTCATAGACTCCACCACTCCCGATTCCCCATCCGAAGAATCCACCGTCAAAGAATCCTCATGATTTCATCTCCGTATTTTTTCGTTTTCTCTTCTTGCTATTGTCATCCACTGATCTTTCGATATATCTCGCTGCTATTCGCTAATTTCTCCATCTTGTTCCGCACTTTCTAAAATTTATCTGAATTGGAAATCTGAGTAGAGAATCTGGATCTGGATCTGGAACATCTATGAAACACGACAGGAACGAGCTCACCGGTTTTCGGTGGGCGGAGCTTACTCGATGGCGCCTTTGTTGAAATTTTTCGGCGATTCAGTCACAATTGTTTTTTGCGCTTTTTCAAAGTTGCGGTCATAGACGAGCCTCAATGATTTCTCTACTTTTGTTTACAATGACTTCGAACTTTTCGGTTGATATTCATCCGTTTCGAAATAGTGGCTGCTAAGGCAGTAGTGAATAGCCCGTTTAAGAATCTTTTGGAATGTTGGCTGCAAACTTATTCAAGCTTATATGCCCCGGTTTCTTCGTGAAGACCAACTATCATTTCCTGTGGGTAGAGTTATGATCCCTGAGGACGCTCTCGATCCATCAATATTTCGATATTTGAAAAAAATTGGGTTACTTCGTAAGCTGAAATGTTCTAATTTTGCTAGAACATTATCGTCCTCTCAACAGAGGGCTCATAATTTTTCTCAAACAAAAACAGATTTTGTCACTGATTTTGAGAATCTCTGAACTAGAAAATCTCACTGTCACAGTTTAGAGAAGAGTGATCATTTACATTTATGAATTTTTACCGTACCTTAGATTTCGATCTCCGCTTCTAGCCGATAGCGAGACAACAAGAAAATGACGTTTTTGTTTCCAAACGTTGCTTTTTGTTTCAAAAGAAAGAACATTTTTTAGGAAGATTAGGTTCGGAGATCCGAAAAATCTGAAAATGCAACAAGATATATCGAGAGATCTTAGAACGAAACGAGCCCCTTCTCTTTTATATTTTTAGATCAGCACAACTTTGACATGGTGCAATACCGTAAACTTTCCTTTCAGGACTCTCAGATCCTTCATGTCAACAATGCGTCAGAATGGAGCAGTTACTGTATTTTTCGCAGCGCTCACTGTAATCCTTCTTTTCTACATCAGCACTTCAAATTCAAAGAGAGGATTCGGAAGTTCAGCAGTTGACAAGGTTGCCAGAAATTTTAGTGCGTGGCATGATTGTTTGATGTCGAACATTTCGAGTTTGGAGGGGAATCCAGAAGATGTAAGAAAGGGGTGGTGGCTTAGGATTTCAAGATTAGTGGTTTCCAGGCTATGGAAAAAAATAGGTTATTGCAAAGTGTACTTTCAGCTCTGGTGGAACCTAAAACGAGGAATCAAGATGTGCGAAAGAATCCCAGAGATGGAGGGCATTATTATTGGAGATTATCCGAATTCTGATGAAATCAAGAGGCACATGGTACCAAAGACGGTGAGTATGATTAATGTGTACTCTGTTGAAGATGTCAATCATTTTCAGAACCAACCCAGTGTAATCGTCACTTTGGGAATTGGTCATGACACAATTGCCGAGACGAGGGTCGCCAGGGTAAGGAATTTTTGATCAAATATCTCCGAGTCACAGTTTTTCCAGGACCTCCCCCATGGCGTTGAGTATTTTGGAGCAGATCCGATGCATGAGATTAATGAGGATATCTACACAAAACTTCCAGGGAAATATTTCCCCTTTGCAGTAGGGGAGTCTTCTGGGCTCCAAGATGCTAGTGTACTCATTAATAGTACGTTTTGACTTCAACCCGTTTTGATTTTGAATCCATATTTTTCAGCCACATACGTCACTCGAACAGTTGTTAATGTTGATATTATCTACTTTTTGAAAAATTTGGTCCAGAGATCGGTGAGCAAGAAACTCAAGGACTTTCCTATTCTCAAAATTTTTCAGTTCATCGATGATATCTGGATTGATGGAGAGGGCGCTGAGTATGGACTATTCGATCACTTTTATAATGGAGGAAAGTTTGACGAAGCTGGAATCACTTTTTGTCAGTTCAATATTGAGGTATTTTCAAATCCGAGACTACGAAAACCAGAAATCAAATTTCAGATTCACTTGCCGGACAACTACCAAAAGAAACTCTTCCATGACTTCATTTTCAGGCTGATGAAGGATAAGAGATACGGAATTTATAGAGTGTTCCAACGTCGTCACATGCGCCTATTCATGCTTAATTTTGCAAATGAGGAGTGTGTTTACAAATATATTCTTTAAGAACAATATTCAGTCATTATATTTTGTTTTTAAGTATCACGATCTTTTCGTGCATCATTCCACTTTTGTTTAGATAAAACTCGAGTCATTTTTATTTCTCTGTATCATGTTTATGAAGAATTAATAAATCGATAGTGCTCATCTTCACACCATTACATTGACTGATAAGAGAAACGAGTGCGCATACAGAGCAGTCAACCCCTCTCGTCATGAACTCATCGGTCTTTTTGGTGCTCTTTGTTGGAGGTAAGGCGTTGAAATTTTAGAGAAATGTAACCAGAGTTTTGAAATATCAAGTTTATTGTTGGGCTAGGTACTTTTGTCACATGAGTTCTTGCGTCGCCGTGTTAGTTTTCTGATTGCGGACCTGGCATCAGATTTTACGCCAAGTGACTTTTTTGGTTTTTAGAACGAAGAAAAGAACAAATTGTAGCATGTAACATCCGAGAATGAAACAATTTTATACTAGCGGGGCAGTCATTTGGCCATCGCAATTCGCCAGACATTTATAAAAATATCACTGATGAAAACATATGTTCATTTCTCGGTTTGGAAAATCTATTTGACGCAAGCAAAACCTGATGCAGATAAATAGAAAACACCTTATGGAAAACCAATATTGAACATGTGTATCTTGAAAAAACTCCTTTCAGTTTGAAGATATCAAATTCAAATCTCGGACAGTTACACCAAAAGTGAACGTTTTCAGCCACTCTCCTACCAATTGTATCCTGTGCCGTACCAGTTGCTTCAATTTCCGCTCATGTCCTAGATATTTCTGGCGGATCTCCAGCGGCAGGAGTTCAGATTTTGGCATATATTCAACAAAATGATGCATGGACTAAGATTGGATCACAGTGAGTTTCTACTTGAAATTCGTTACTTTTCATTATTTTTATGATTCTTTCAAAATCTGAATTCTCGCCTCTTTCAGATTCACACAAGACAACGGACGTGTCGACTGGGTCTCTCCTGACTTCACTTTAATTGCTGGCACCTACCGTCTTAACTATGCCACCCAATCGTACTATAAAGCCAAAGGAATTGACAGTTTCTACCCCTACGTCGAAGTCGTCTTCGAGATTCGTGACCCCACTCAACACTATCATGTCCCACTGACTCTGAGTCCATGGGGATATTCCACGTATCGGGGATCCTAAGTCATTTTGATTCTTCTTTATCCAATAAAACCGATCACTATATACAAGTTATGCCACACAATTGTATTCGGAGAGAATAGAAGACGTCGTAACTTTTTATTTAGTTTTTGTACTTTTCGCCGTGTCTGAAGATGAAATCCGGAATCCGCGGAAAGGGGAGAGGAAGAAGAAAAGTATAAAAGAAGTGACACGGGTCCGCGTGTACTACAGTAAGCCATGCGTCTTCTGCTGCCCTTGTTGCTGCTTCCGTTGGCTTTATGTCAGATCACTCCGGTGCCAAAGATGGATATTACTCCGATTCCAATAGACAAGACGGATCCTAATGTTAAAGGTAGGGAGACTGCAAACACGCTCTATCAGACTAAAGCTAATTGTTCCATTAGAGCGCGTGCACAGACCTAAATTGAACACCTTATCTGATATCCTGAGTCTTTTCTGATCAAAGCCCAATCTGGACATCGGCCAAGATCTTCATTTTCTTCCAAAAAATACTCTAGCAAATCAACATTTGGCGAATTCTGGGTTTGGTTTTTCCTTTTTTCTTTCAAAGCCATAATTGAAGATAGTAGCTACTGTTGCTGCCAACCCATCAATCATCAAATGTAATGTGGTCAAGAATAGGGAACTTTAGGACATAGATCACAAAATATGAGAAAATGCTGCAATGATGTGATGTTGAACAGGTCACGTTTGATCTACTTGATCTATTGAACATTGGGTCATACGGCCAAGTTGGATTCAAGGGATTTTAATGATTACCATTTTTCAGAATTCCAACGCATCGACTCCAACAAGGATGGACATCTGACGTTCACTGAGTTTTTGCTCTCGGACCGCCCGTTTTTGGAGCATCAGTCTAGAAGGTTCCATGGATTCGATGCTAATGGTAGGCTGGAATTTTGGATTCTTAGAGTCAAATAATCTGATATTCCAGGTGATGGTGTGGTGACTAAGAAAGAGTTTGAGGACTACTTCAAGAAGCTCGAAAAGCACAAAAGACGGAGTGACATGTTTTTCAACAAGTTTGTGAGTTAGATTTAGTTTCAAGGGGATTGGAGCGCAGTTCGTTTAAGATTTTTGGGACGAGTGTATGCATTTTCGCGTCAGTACATTCTTATTGTGGGCTGCTTTTGCGCTACAGCTGAAGTTAAGCAACGAGAACACTAGAAGCTGATAATACGTGCAGACTCGAGCTCTTTTTTTTTCAAAACATTTCCACCTCTATAGTCCAATACTTCATGCTCCGGAAACGTCTCATTTTTCAGAACCGCGATCGCCGTGATCCCTTTCAAGCCTCATTCTTCGACTCGTTCCCGAAGAATCCGCAAGTGGAGGAGGGCTCTCGTGAGCTCTCCGGTGGTCCCCTCCACAATCCATCGATGGTACTTCTATGAGTTTTTCTTCTAATATACCTTATCCTTTCTGGAACATTCTATAAACACTCTACTTATTATCGATAAGATCTGTTTGTACATTTGGGAACCAAAAACGAATTCTACAAACTAATAAAGTTTTCTAATATTGTTTGGTTCTGGGTTTTTTCATTGGGTCTTGGAGAGTGATCGTAGATCAGATCATCAGAAAATTCAGCGAAAAACGAATCACAATTGTACTATTTGCAATTGAAATGATATTATTTCTTCTCTTTTTTCTTGCGGGTCGACCCGAATCGTCCATCTCATTGTCTTCTCCTTTTTCCCTACAATCTTTTCTTCTGATTTTGTTTTCATTTTTCTCGACTTCTTTGCAATCTATCCATTTTCTTATCACCCATTTTTGACGTCATCAATGAGAGAATCTTTGATTCCACACCAGTCAATCTTCCCCGAAAACGTTCTACGAAACAACCAAACAGTTTGAAGACGGGCGGAAATTACTGTAAATCATATGATCTCTTGTCTTTTGAATGAAATAAAAAAGATGAAGAAATAGAGAACTGATTCGATTATCCGAACCGAAAAGTTTATGACACCCGTTTTTGGAAAAAAGAAGGAGGAATTGGAGACAATTAGTTAGTTCACATGAGTGGATTTTATGAGAGGAAGGTTCTGGAATCATTTAGGAGTAATACTGTAATTCAGAGACAAGTGTGACTAGAGTACGGTATTTCCTTTAAAACTTTGAAGTAATGCTGTAGTTCTTTATCCAATTTTCAACTTTACGCTTTTGTTCAAATTCTGCTGTTAGAATTGGGGGTGAGAAACATAATTCTGTTTGTTCGTGTGGCCCCTTGACGAGCAAATTCTTGGGCTGTAAAAATATTTTCAGCTACCTTTGGCCTAATCCAAGTTTATAATTTCACAATTGAACCCATATGATTCTGTTGTAACGAGTCAGACCCTTCTAGTGTAATTTATACGTACACTGTTTACTTTTCTTTGATCTTCTGATACTTCCTTATAGTTTTTGAAGACCGCCTAGTGGTGGTAGGCAAAATTTTGTTTCCTCTAACGTGTCGTTCGGCGTTTTTTTTAGATATCGTGTCAGTTCAATTTATCAAAAATCTGTTGAATACTGTAGAGTTTGTTTACTTGATCACGACTTCGACCGTTTTCTATCTAGTCTTATTTTCTTAACGGACATTTTCTCGTCTGTTTGCCTGTTAATCCGGATGACTAGAATTCTTTCTTTGGCTATGAACTGGTAACATAATATTGGTTTCTTGTGTGCTATGGAATTTCGACAGCAACAAGTCAACTGGAGCAAAAAACAAAATCAGCCTAAATTCGGGATTCCCCCTGGATATCACCACCTAGGCAATCACTACCTAAAACACGGATTACTGTAGTTTGTGGTAGTTACTGTAAAAAGGATCGTCGTTACCAAAAATCAGCATTTTTAAGCGAAAAATAGTTTGAGCGTATTCTTCGAAGATTTACCAATCAGTTTTTACAATGTTTCATTTAAGTCGAGCCGCTAGAATCGGAGATCCGTCAAAAACCCGTTGTTCATCTTAGCTAAAATTTTCACGACCCGTTTTCCTGCCCGGCTGTAATCTGAACCCCCATTACCCCTCTAGATCTCCCTAATTACCTAACGACTTCCGGCGATCCATAAAAAAATCTTCTTCCTCCCTGCAGATGAATCTCCAAATGATTCCACTTTTCACCCAATTTACTTTTTGATCTTTCCTTTCCTTCTCATTTTCTATTTTCCTTTTCACATTTGCATTTTCCTCCTCCCACTTCTTCACATTTTCCGAACTGTTCAATACACAATTGCCACCCACCCACGCCATGAAAAAACTCTTGAAACTTTTTCTTGCCTCCGTTGGAGAATAAGTGAAACCGTATTGAATGAATTCATATGTATACAGGATTCAACGGTTTATTAGCGGAGTCAACAGAACTACAACTTCCTACAATATCTGGCTAACTGAGCTTACGTTAGCCAGTATCAGTATGGCCAAGGCTGTCCAAATCAGGAGGCCGGGGCCTGGGCCGTGGTCAAGCTGTCTATTAGAAAATAAGGCCTTGAGTATGGGTGACCATAGAAATAGGTAAAAATAAACTTAAATCATTCGGGAGGAATTCAGAAGAGAGGTGACCGAAAGAGAAAAAAAGGAAAATTCATAGACACCTGTCCTCTTCTGGACAGGTGGTGGCCATGAACAAAGACACTTTGCAGATATTATATGACCTGTCAGAAGTGGAGAAAAGGCTGCTTTTGCAAACGGAATGATGATGGTCTTCTGGAGGGTTTATTATGGATTGATGGGGAGGAGAGATTTCAAAAGAAAGTATTATAATGTGTGAAAGATTAATGTGATTTGGCAAAGAACAAGAGATGTGCGGATAGACATGGATGGGATAATAACGGCGGGACAAGGATCCTGAGGAGAACACAAAGGTTATTGTCCATTTTTAAGACCAAGGGGTGTCAGCGTATAAAAGAGTTTCGGAGTGAGAGAGAGTAAGAATGGATTCAGAGGAGTTTCTGTGCATTTTTGCGTCAGTTTTAGCTAGTTTTCATCAGCAAAATGCAAACATTAAGTTCGCTCATCAAAACCTTCTAATTAGGCCTACAGCTTCGAAATCGCTGAGTTTCTGAAAAATGAGCAATTTGCTGTCCTAAAACCGTAACTACATGCTATCCTGTCAAACCATACCCAACTCAACCACTTGACGTCAAATCTGATGCTAGATTTGCAGTCAAGAATTACTGAGAGGCACACGCAAAATTGCATAAAAATCCCCCAGAATTACCCCAAACAAATGATGTCCTGGCACCTTCAGAGTGAACGTTTCAGTGTGAAGGGATAGCGACTCTTTTGGACATTTTCCAACTAGAAACCCCCAGTATCAAATCTCCTAAAACCTTCCTTGCCCGTAAATCAATCCCACCCCAATTTCCGAAAGTCAAGTTTCAACTTCTCTCCGATTTCATTACCCTTCTACTCATCCCTATCCTCCTTCTTCGTTACTATCAATTATTTTTCGAAATCAACAGATCATGTCCATCCCTTTGCCCCTACCCACACACTTCTCACACATCTCATACTAAGTTTTTTCTCCCCACATATCCCTCATCGTCCGATCAACTTATTCCCCCTTCTTCTCCAAAATCTCACCATTTCCGACTAAAGAAGAAAAAGACTTTATATGACGACCTAAACACATACTCAAGGCTAATCATGATCTTCTTTCCCTCGGGCGTCCATAAAATGGCAAAAAGCTTCGACTGTCTAGAGTCTCAGAATGGACAAAGCTAGAATGTAGTAAATGATCATTACTCGTATGTAGCCAGTCCTCCATCTCTGTATCTTTGTTTAAATGACGTTCGTCTTCTGAATCACAACGGAAGACGATGGAAAAATGATGAGATAGGTCAGTCTGTCGTGCCTTATCAAAAACTTTTTTTAGTGGACGGAATTTGGATTTCAAGATACAGAGAGACGATGATTTTGTTGACTAGATTCTGAATTTCTCCGTGTTTTGTGTATATGTATTACGTAACAAGTCATCAAGAAACAAACATCCAGCGAGAAATCAAGAAAGTTCAACAACAAATTTCAGTAAATCTAAAGGAAAAGTTGCATTCTGGAAATCCAGAAAGAAACTTGACCTAATTTCATTGTTTTTCTAATGGTCTGCAAAGAATTTCAGTCTAGGTGAACAGTGTAAAGTTCAACTTGCTATCAGTGAAGAAGGGGGAATGACCTGGAATTGGGAAAAGTTTGTAGATTTCATGTTTTGCTGTAGAATGCGCTCCACCGCACAACTAGCTTCTTACATAACCTTATGAGCTGGGTCGATCAAAAATGAACGTTTCACCATGGAGCGCACTATCATTATCGTAGCCATATTCAGTTATGTAGCAAGTGAGAAACACAAAACACGGAGTCTGAATGATAAACAAGATGTACACAATCAAATCTAGATTTTTCGTAGATCAATTTGTTAATTTTGGGATTTCTTATCGGAGATCACATTCTCCAAAATTTAAGATGATTGATCCTATGCTATCAGGTTTCCAAATTTTTATTGTTTTCTTGTTTATCTAGAATCTACATAGAATCTAGGTTCATCCTTGAAAATCGCTCTTCTATTGTTTTTTTTCTGCATCAACACTTCTACGACACCAACTATTCGACAAAGTTGACTACAAATCACAGTTTTTCACACATTTATTGTTTTCATTTTTATGAAAGAATTTGGGATTCTGGAGATCTACAATCCCGAAGTTTTCAGTTCAATCCTAGTCTATAATCTTCTGTACTTCTGGTTTGAAGTTAGGTATAATCTTCCGATCTGAGAATTTCATAATGACCCGCTTAGCAAAGCCTCGTAGCTGACGTGATAGATCACGAACCAACGCGTATTGATAAAACTGATATGCATACGGTAGAGAAGATGGATAACGTGATGATTTCATTGTTACAGTCAAGATTCAAGTTAGATGGAGAAGTGATTATGACTAACAGGACGATAGGACCTACGTAACAAAGTTCAAAGCCTAACGACAGGGAGGAAAAGGAATCTGTCATAAGTCAGCTTACAGATGTCGGTAGGCAGCTTAGCAGTTGCCATTTCTAAATTTTTCATGGTTTCTGTGCATTTATGCGTCTGTGTGCCAAAACTTTTCATCTACGGACCTGACATCAGAACTGACGCCAAGCTACCTTTTATGGCGTCATCAGCTCCTGAACAAAAGAAAACCAAGCTGAGTTGATCCCAGACTAAAACGCGGAATCTAGCTCAATATTTCAGGTCTCTCTAGACAAATCTAATATGGTATTTAAGAACCCTAAACTTTAATCCCTGGGTACAATACCTCCGGACTCCTGACCAACCTAGACCCATTACTACAGATGGTCAAAAAGTGACTTCTCCAGCCGAATCCCCCACTAGCCCCCGTTTCCGGTTTCCCTCTCTCAATCAACATTCGAAACGAAACCCATTCGTGAACGTACACACACACACACCTCCAATCACGGTCCATATATATTCAAATACAGCCACTTCTAGCCTATATAGTCAGTCATCCTTCTCTGGTCAGTTTCTCTTCCTTTCCTAAACCAAAAAAGAAGACTATACGAGACCGTCAGTTACGTCACCCATCCGACCCACCCCTCCCCCAGAAGCCCCGCCCATTTTCTCTGTATTTTCCGTTTCGAATTCGTGTCCGATTTCTGTGTGTCTATTTCTTTTTCTCAGCATCTTTCTCTGCTGCAACACCAGCAACATTAGGCCGAGACTTTTCGTTGTTTCTCTTGTCTCCTCTTCCATCACTACCGTTCGCCGAATTATGGATTTTATCTCTTGAGGGGAACCCCCTTATATTTTCTGGGAGAGATGTTTCTTGATCTATGGTTATTCCTTTATTTGTTATTTTCCTGATGTTCCTTCCTCTGAGATTTTCTGCTAATAGTGCTTTTTGACGGTCAAGAGCGCATGGACTTTGAACGGTTAAGGAGGGGGTTTCGGGTCATCAGGTGACCCGAAACAAACCAAAATTTGACCACTTTTGATTTGAAAGAAAAAATGCTTGTAGACGTTAAGTGGTAGTAATAGGCATGTTGTCATAACAACAATCACGTCATTTTCATATTCTGAAGTGGTTCAGAAGCAGGATGGTTAATTCTGAAAAATTGATTCTAGCAGTAACGACATACTGAAAGTTCTAGGTTCTAATGATCCTAGGTTTCGATAAATCAAGATTTTTCGAATCCCAAGGAATATGGATAGAAGTCCAATTTGAATGAATTCTAGATTTTGGGAACAGACTCTGAATGGAAAAACTTCCCGAAATTTTTGACTTTTTGAGCCATGGCATTGGTCGGATCGGACAGACCGATCGGCGGTTGGTCCTGCGATAGGCCATTTTCGTGCGACCGAAATGAAACCTTTACCGTTTGGCGTCAAGTCTAATGTGAGGTCCGCAGCCAAAAAGTGCTGACACTACGCAAAAAAGCACAGAAAGTTTGTTCCTTCTATCACCTAAAGGAATATTGATATCTTTATTTCCGAAATTGACCTCCTTCAGTTTTTCGACGTCTTCAAGATTCTTTCTAGCTTCTTCTATTTCCCAATCTGACATCACTTGTCCTCCCTCTTTCTTATCAGACCAGATATCCCGTCAAGATTACCCAGACGACCTCCCGTTGCCACGTCATCACCCCTCTACATCTTCAGAATCTTCTACTAATGATTGCCCCCTCCTCATATTTTTCACATCATTACACAGATAAAACGAGCGGGGTGTTCTCTGGCCTTGGCGCGATACATGCTTATTGCGGTGAATGAGGAGAAGGAGAAAGAACACCCAGCAAACCTGTCCATCATTATTTCATTCACATCCAGAAGACACCTAATTTTGATTCCACACCCCTCTTTGGGTGATAAGGGTTTACTGACTGTGAGTTATTAACTTTAAACTTTCTGAAATTTGAATTGAAATCTTTGAAATATGGAGATCCGAAATTCGAGAATTCTAAGAATACCTAATTCCGAACTCTCTTGCAGCACCAAAAAGTTTTTAAAATTATCAGTTCTCTTATTCCTTGCGGTTCCTTGATTTTTTTCTAGAAATTAATCCATCTATTGTTTTTCTGTTCCATTGATCCCAACTTTTCCCTCTCAAATGTTCAACTTTCTCTCTCCTCACAACCAATTTATCCGTTCCTTCCTTGTTTCCGACTGGTTCCCTCCCGTTACTTCCCTCGGATACCCTAATTAATTAGAGAGATCTCTTCCAGAATCTCCTTCCTCATCCACAACGACGTCTTCTTCACTCAACTGACGCCTTCAGAATGACCGGTGCATCGGCTCTGGAACCACCGGCCTTCGTACGTCTTCTGAATCGCTTCTTCCGGCAATGCGGCCTCTTCGTGGCAGACAACGACAGGACTGTCCTCATTGTAAGTGTGAAGAGTTTCCGGATTTTTCTTATTTATTCATATAATAATTCCAAGGCCTTAGCATCATTCTCTCACTTTCGATTTGTTGGTTTTTTGAAGAAGAGGAGGGCAAACCCTTTTCATGTTTTTTCTCGGTCAAACCCTCTCTCTCCTTCCGCTGCTAACGATGACGATATGACAGCTTCTCCCTCCCTATCGTTTACCGCAAAAATGAGAAAAATGGAAGAGAAAAAAGAAGATTGAATAGTGGTGGAAGAGGAATATTTTATGAATAGATAATGGGTGGAATGAAATGGAGGTTACGGTTTGAATAAAGAAGAAGGAGCGAACTAGAAACATTTTTTATTGAGTTTTGGGGACTGGGGTATCTTAGAAGGGACTGGTGTATCTTAGGCAACCGACCGATATGTGGCCCTTTTAGTTACTTGGCGTCGATCTAGATTCCAGGTCCGCAGACAGAATGTGCTAACGCCCTAATTACTAAAACTAGTAAAAATCCAAATTATTGTACCGAAATTTCATATGTTCGAAAATTTCACATCTTTATAATTCTTGATCCATTAAGATAGCTTCAATCTCTACACTTTGGTCGAGGATTTCTATTCAGAATCCTTTCCCATTTCCCCCTCTAATTAAGTTTCTTCTGTTCCCCTATCCCCTGCTTTACAATCTGCAAATGACCATTGTAAGCGTCTTATTCTGCAAGCAAGAGACACGCTTAGAAACTCCTAAAAAACCATAAAATCCCTTTTCCTCTGTACGCCATCTGCATAGTGTCTACGTGTCTTCTTCATCTCTTTATCTCGACACTATCCGATATTCTCAGAGAGAAATGCAATTCTTTAGTCAAAAGTATCGTTTATCATTTTTTAGTGGCGCCCAATTGACTATATGTATGTGTCTATCCTTTGGGTGTACATTTTGAGATTTGTCACGAACGGGTTATTTTTCGAAAAATGCAAATAAATAAACACGGAAATTTGGGAGAGGGGAGGAGGAAACTAGAAGAGATTTCGTATGGAGATTGATGAGAAGAGATGGCCTAGGATGTCAGAAATGGGGAAGTTAGACCATCAAATAGATCATGAAATTTGAGAAGCTTGTTAGCCTTTCCAACGTCATTGTCTGCTGCTCAGTCTGCGGCCAGTCGGTCGGTGGTCGGTGGGTTATCGGACGACGATTGGCTACCGAAACTATGGATTATTAGGCTCAAGGTTTTGTATGACTCTTCAATTTTCTCGGGTTTTTACGTTGCGCAATTCGGACTACACCTCTAGTCACCAAACCATTTCAAACTGTAGTTTTATAGTGTCATCAATCTTTCAATCACTATCATTTTCTCATATTCTCAAGTTGACTTACTCGTATCATGACGACTTGATAGTATCGAAACAAGTCAATTCTCCCTTCCAATTATCTCTGACCAAAGTTTCGAAGATCATTTAATATATCACTTTCTCTTTTCTTTTCTCTGTTCTCCCCCAAACCATCTCAATTTAGTAATCATCATGATACTTCTCTGTTTGGTTGGTCGCTCTGCTTTCACCGGACACTACAACAAAATTCTTGAAAAGTCTGACAATAGGATAAAGACTCCTCTCTTTTCAGGTGACCTTACTTCTCACCGCATTCTGTTCATCAAAAATACTCTTCACGCCGCAGGAGGACGACATCAAGACAGGTATTGTACATGTTGCATTTTACTTGTCTTCTCTGGGTTTCTTGATTTATCACAGTCTATCCGGGCTAGAAGAACTGGAGGCTTGTATAAGGCTGTAGGTAATGACGGTTTAGTGATATGACGGCGCAGACGAATATAAGAAGAAATGTGACTGTAGGTCATAGGGTCAGGTTGTCTAGCTGATGACGTCAAAAGTTATGAGTCAGAAAAGAAGATAAACTGGAAAGATTTCTAAGATGATATAGGCGAAGCTAGATGACTGGGGGCATGAGCTTTCGAAAGTCAGGATAGAATCCGAAATCATTTCAGGTTACACCCCAAATGGAGCCCGATCTCTTGATGAAATCGAAGTCTTCTCCGACTTCTTCGCCTCCACCGGTGATCCAATCGCTGTTTTTCTCTTCGCCACAGCAAAGGATAACTCTTCAATGGCAGAATACAATGCAATGAAAGAAGTCGTTGATATTCTAGACTTTATTGGAGAAAACTTGACGCACAAGGGAGAGTCCTTCTATACAATGTGTACGGATTTCTGCCAGATCAATGAGCCAGTGAGGCAGTATTATGTGAGTTCATTCTTTGACAAACTTTCAGTCTAGTTTAGCGCTAGAAGCTCTCATGCTTACATACCTTCAATCAAAATGTTCAATTTTCAATGCTTTCAGAACGGTCTGGCCATGAAACAACAAAATTTGTCTGATGTTGGTTCTCGGTTCCAACTCACCTTCCCAATGATGCAAGTCCTTGGAAAAGAACTTGACTTGAGTCCAAACTTCTTTGGGGTACGAACAAATGAAGATGGGGAGGTCGAGTATGTCAAAATTATTATGCTTCAAATTAGAGCAAATATCCCAAAAAACTGGAAGAAAGAAGATGCCGCGCAATATGAAAGAATGATCTCGCAATATTTCCATTTGTAAGTTTCCCTCGACTCCAAACGTCCAAGTTTGTTTATTTCAGCAAATACAACTCGACTCATGTCACTCCTTTGGCCATGAGTTTGACCTATACTGGAGATGAAGTCGTCAGAACTGGTCTCACTATCTTCCCATTCATTGGAGTTGGATTCGCAATCATGACGACCTTCTCAGTCATCACCATCTATTACAGTAGTTCTCGTCTCGATCAGTGGACCATTCACAAAGTGTCAGAAGCTGTGCTGGGATGTGTATGCCCTCTGCTTGCGACGTCATCTGCTTTGGGAACGCTTTTCTGGTGTGGATTCAGATTCGGAACGATTCTGTGTGTCACTCCTTTCTTGATTTTGGCGATTGGTAAGTTGAAAGAAGAACTTTGAATAGCTGAAAGGAAGCTTACAGGTGTGGATGATGCTTATCTTCAAATTCATGCTTGTATGCGGTTGACAGCCGAGGACAGTTCAATGACGAAGAGAGAAAAGTGAGTGAAGAAGGTTAAGAATCATAGATCAGAAATTTCAAATATTTGGTACTAGGAGTTTTAGAGGAATTCCAAGATATCCAGTCGTTGTAAACCTAAAAACCAATATTTTCCAGAATCGCCCGCATGCTTGTCGAAGTTGGTCCATCTATCGCTATCACCTCGATGACAAATCTTCTAGCCTTCCTCGTCGGAATCTACACTCCAACCCCTGAAATCTCTCTTTTCTGTGCTGGAAACGCAGTTGCTATCCTCTTCGACTTCATTTACCAAATCACAATGTATACTGCAATTCTTTCAATTTGCGAAAATTTGGAGATGAGAAAGAATGCGACAAAACGAAAAGATTCCGACTTGAGCTTCAGAAATGAGCAATTCACAGTGATGTTGGATAGTTATTGTGACTGGGTGGCCAATGCTTACACCCATTTGTTGGTACTTTTCTGTTTCATCGTCTACATTTTTGTATCGGTTCGAGGAGCGCTGAATATCAATATTATTTTGTCCCCGGATAAGTTGGTCATCGGAGACTCGCCTCTTCTTCAAGTCAATTATTTGCGGGATACTTTTGTGTTGCCAAATTACACAACTGTCAATATTTTTGTGCAGAATGTAAGTTTTATTACAAACATGAAGTGAAAATTTTCTTGAAATCTGGTAGTTCTAAACCTACTTTGTTTGGTTTTCAGCCCGGAAATCTCACTATCGAATCCAACCTTGTCTACATGAACTCTCTCATGGAATCTTTCGAATCTTACCCTGAATGTCTCGGAAAGAAATTCAGTCACTACTTTGTTAGAGATTACGAATCGTTCCGGGAATCATCCCTTGAAGAAATGGAAATGTTAGAAGACGAAGATGGAGAATCTTTAAAAAATCGGACCGCTGTAGAACCATTCTCAAAAGAAGCCATGTCAGATTTCCTTGCCTGGCCAGAATTCCAACATTGGAATGGATTCGTTAAATTTGACAAGAATGGAATGCTCTCTAGATTCTGGGCTACTGTATCTTATCACGGAGAAGGTCTTGGAGATTTCCAAGTCAGAAGGAAGATGCTGAATAGATGGAGGGCGACAGCTGATCAATTCGCGCCACTCAACGTCTCCATTTTCGACGACTACGCTCCATTTGTGGATACACTGGAAACCATCCTTCCAGCAACAATTTCAACTTCTGTTTGCACTCTTCTGTGTATGATGGTCGTGTGTTTCTTGTTCATGTACAACGTTTTCACCGTTTTCGTCGCGACCTTGGCCATCACCTCTATTTGCATAGGTAAGTGAGAAATGGATTTTGATTGAAATTGTGTGAAAAAAGAGGGAAAACTGAAACTTACAGGTGTGTTCGGATTCTTGTCAATGTGGGGAATCGATTTGGACCCGATCTCGATGGCGTGTACGATTATGAGTATTGGATTTTCGGTGGACTTCCCGGCACATATCACATTCCATTACTTTAGAGAGGGACTTCATGATCCACAGTCGACGCCGGCGAAGAGAGTGGCAAGGTAGAATATAGAGGGATTTTGAAAACAGTTTGGGGAAAATGCTCGAAATTCAAAACTACATGGAAGACAATATTATAGGGTTACCGACGATGAGGAAAAGGAGTCCAAAAAAGAATGACCCAGGAATTCATGCTCTTGTCAATCATATTATTTCTTTCAGATCACTCGCCGCCATTGGATTCCCACTTCTTCAATGCGGAATTTCAACAATTCTCTTTGTCTTATGCCTACTCTTTGTGCCAACATACATGGGAGAAGTGTTCGTAAAAACTATGATTCTTGTGGTGACACTCGGTCTCATTCACGGACTCTTCATTGTTCCAGCATTCCTATGTGCATTCACAGCTATTCATGAGACGTGTTTTTCATCGACGAAGGTGAAAAATTCACAGGTAAGGATTTTTAAGGCTTCTGAAAATCAAAAATATTGGCTCAAGACCTCCGAAACAAAAACATTTTTTTCTGAATTTCAAAGTTTTCGATTTTTCAGTCTTTCTCCTCGCTGGCCAAACTGTTCTCATGGAGAATCTCTCCATCGACAAGTGACAACAAAATCTCAGCCTAAACAACAACAACAACTCCATCCCAAAAACACCTCCACCACCCTCATAACCGTTTTTCCTCTTCAACGGGTTTTCTATTTTGCTAATCCATTTGTTTTTCTGTTTTTCTGAAATTTCCGCCCAATTTCTCTCCCGATCTCTTTCTATTCTTTATTGATTTTCTGCCTGTTTTTTATTCAAAAACTTCCAGAATCTTCTTATGTTCTGTCACCAGTGTTTACTTTCACAAGTACGAGTCTCTAAAAATAAATAATAATGAACCAAAAGAAATCATGTGAATTACACGTATGCATGTATTCATAAACCAAACCTCGAATTATGATCTGTCGGAGAGAAGATGTGTCATCATCAGAAGTCTCATCGTCGTTGACAAAAAACTCGGCATATGGATTATGCAAATTAGGGTACACTGGGGAATGGACAACGTATATAAAGTGATAATCGGGTCAGAAGGGATGATACCCCCACAATCAACCATACTAGTTTGTGCTACCGAAAAATCGCCGCACTTTTCAACTTTTTCGGAATTCTGAATTCATCCATTTTTCTGAAATTCTATTGAAACTATGAAAGTCTCTGAATTCAATCATGGAACTTCCTACAATGGAATCCTGCCAACGAGGCCGGATATGAGTGAGGATAAAGTGCTGATTAGGTGAGTTTTGGTAAATATGGCTCTAATTGGTTTTGAAAAGAAATAGAAGAAGGATTAATCTATAGTGAATAATTTTAAGCATTTTTTAATTTTCAAGAGAGGTTCTCCAAATTTCATATGGACCCATGTCATTTTGTCTAAATTCGCACAGTACAAACATAGTTAGAGAGCTCAGCTTATGGGCCGCCTCGATTGCAGCTTATGGGCCGCCTCGATTGCTCATGATTACTCTCAGAGACTCAGAAGACATAAATTCGAAATTTCTAAAGCTTCAGAATGATAAAAACGATCTACATGAAATTCCCTATCAATCCATATAATTTTCATTCATTACAATTGGACAGCGAAACACAGATTTAAGACACTTTTCCAATTTTATAACCAAAGAATTTATCCTGATTTTTCAGAAAACTCAAAATGTACTCCATCCTGTTCTTCGTACTCTTCATTCTTTTCCTAATCACCACTATCATCGTCTCTGTCATTCTTGGAATCAATATTAAAAATGAGCAAGATCTTGAGGATCAACTGGAAACTTGTGTCAAAATGCGAGACTCGTTCTTCTTTAAATCCAATGATCCGCCTCCGGCTACATAATTATTTAATTCTATTGTTCCATTTTCGCTTGCTAGGTGACTATTTTTTACGGTTTATCGCATTTCGTTTCTTTTTTCAAAATTTTTATGTAATGTCTCATAACAAAGTATAAAATAAAGTTAGATAATGATTATACAGGAGTTGGTGTCATCTTTGGATCTCCGGAGCTCATGGAGTTTGAATGTCTGAAAAACCATGCGTTTAAGAACTAAGAAACCGATATGATGACCACTTACATTGATCACAGTAATCTCCATAATATCCATTAGGACAGTCACACAATCCATATGCAGATATTCCTCCATTCTTGCATCTTCTCATTTGGCAAAGATTTCCCCAGTGGTTGGCGTCACATGTACAGAATCCATAGGTGTCCACGGTGGCTCCGTTTTGGCAGTCTGGAAATTTTTGGGAAAATGTGATTTCTGAAATTCAGTACTTCAAAACTCACCACCCTTGGCTGCACTCTTATTAAAGAAGAACGTTCTCTGGAACTGATTTCCATTCGAGTCCAATCCACGAACAACGAATTTCATGAAAGTATTGGTCCACGTCATCAATGGAGTCACAAATTGACTTGCACATCCTACAGGATCTCTCATAAGTACAGTAGTATTTGCGAAGTGCCCAGTGAATCCCCATGGGGTTTCTGGGTCGGTGTCCGCGGATTCGATCGATGTAATTGTCGAGCCAAAGTTGTTGGAATCCGAGTTATAACTATCCATGATACGGAAAGTGATATATGAGGATGCTTGACTTCCAGCTCCAGCTCTTGGTGTTGGACTACCGTAGTCGTCTCCTTGGTCGTTGGTGAACTTGGGAATGACTTGAAGTGGAGAATTGACACGGACTTGGAGGAAGCAACTCTTGGGACTCTTGACGACAACATTCCAGGTTCCTCCGGTGTGACCAACGGCGTCTGAAATCGGAGCGTTGGGAAATTGGGACAATTCAATAAAGACTAACTAATAGTTCTGATCAGGGTATTGACATCGGTGAAGGTATTGGAGTTGGTCAAGTCGACGTTGTTGTCTGAAACACAGACAACTACTTTTGAAACAGTTTCTTCTGCTAGAACTCACTCTTCTCATCAGTAACAGTCATAGAAACAGAGACTCCAGTAGCGACAAGGGTCAGTCTAGTAGCCAAGTTTCCAACTGGGAATCTGAAAGTGACTCCGGCGGAACAGTCCTGGGCGGCGTCATCAAGAAGAAGCTGGTTCTCTTGGACAGTTGGGGTCATGGCGGCAAGGATCTGAATAGTTTTTAGTTTGACTTATCGGTTTTAAAAGTAGTTGTACCTGTGCGGTGTAGATTGGATTGGCTGGGAGATATCTTCCATTCGACTGTCTTGCGATAGCGACGTAGTAGAAGTTGTTGGTATTTGTTGGTGTCAAATCTGTGCCCATCCAGATGACATTGACTTGAACACCAAATCTTTGTTTTACAGCGGCCGTGTAGCTGGCTGAGTTAGTAGCCGTAAACACATAAACGATTCCAGGGAGATCAAGAAGTGTCGAATAGGCAGTGTTGATGGCTTCGTATCCCTTGACCGTAGCCGGAGTATTGATTCCAACGGTAACTCCCTTTTGGAAGGCTGCCAAGAAGACGTCCTTTTGAGTGGAAGAGGCGATCACGCGAATATTAGCATCGTCGAAAGTGATGAGGGTGTAAAGCTTTGGAAGGTTGACATCATCAGTCGTGTCCACGAAGGCTTGTATGTTTTTCAAGAGATAGGAGTTTGGAAGGACCATGTTCTTGGTGTTGACTTCAACGACGAACACTACTTGTTGGAAGTTGTACTCTCTTGGATCGTGGGTCTCCACGAAATTCCAATCGTTACACTTGGTATATTGGCAAGAGTCTCCGTCGTGTTTAGGGTCGCACTGGCACTTGAAATCAGAGACAACACCGCCGTTTTGACAAGTTGGAACTTCGCAGTGGAGACTGGTGTACCCGTTGATGCATTGACACTGTCCGGCTAGTTGAATTCCTCCGTTGATACATCCGACGAGGTCACTACAGAAAGCTCTCTGGGTTCTCATGATGGTAACTTCATTGGTTTCAATGAGAGTCTCCAATGTGAAAGTGTCTCCAGCGTTTTGGCATGTGAACTGCTCCCTCATAATGTACTCGTACTTACAACCAGAGGTTCTCTTGACCAATGAGTAATCGTAGAGGAAGTTGTTATTGATGTCGTAGCTGGTCAAGTGGATACTGGGTTCAGATTGAAGAGTTGAGGAGAGGTGCATTACTGGTTGTTGATGGGTGGCATAGGTGAGATCTTTGGAGAATCTATCGAAGGATGGGTCTGGAGAGAATCCGAGGTAGGTGGAGAATTGACTACGTTCGGTGATTCTGATGTAGCAAACATCCTTGGCAGATCCTGTGAGCATAAGGGAGTATTGAAGGGAGGATCCAGCGGCGACTTTGATTTGGAAGCTGGCAAAGAATGGGACAGAGTGGGAATCTGGAACGAGTGGTTGATACGCTCCGCCTGCCACGATATCGATGACGGAAGCAGAGAAGTTTTGGATGGTAGCTGAAAATTAGAGTTGTGAGAAGTTGGAAACGTGATATATCTTACGAGAATAGACAACAACATAGGCATCATTAGAGGCACTGGACAAATAGAAGTCACGAGACTGGAATAGAGAGCAATCAGTGGCGGTGTAATAGGAAACGACTTCGGTGTGATGGTGAGTGCTACCGTATGAAGCGATGAACTGAAATTTCCCACATATGATAGTTTCGTGAAAATGGAACTAACATTGAACACTGGATCTCCATTAGTAGTGTAGGGTTGACAGAAGTTAATGAAGTTTCCTCCGGTCATTCTCGCCAAGTCCTCATAGGTAAGGAAAAGGGTATCCTTGGGGCAGAGATCAACTGAACCGTATGGAGGGATGATAACAATCGAGATCTCGATTTGACGCTCGACGGCTTGTTGGCTAAAAAGTTTCACGATAACAATGAACGCTCCGATTTCAGTAGCAGTGTTGGTATACTCACACAATATCCGTGAAGTTCAGTGTTCCCTCAACCATCGAAGATTCGGAATCAGTGAAGAAGAAAATGGAAGACTTATCGTAGTCCATGGATCTCAAAGTAGTCTCAAGAGCGAAAAGTCCTGGTTGGCTACCAGATGGAGAATAAGACCACATGATTCCATCGTCAGTTGAGGCATTCAAGAAAGCGGATGCTGAGCTGAACTTGGTAGATGTGACATCTGGAACCGGGGCTCCATTGATCATTCTCGCCTTGTAAGTGGTGAGAACGAAGTCTTCAAAATCAGTAGACTGTCCTTGATTCAACATAGCCCTAAGACCATCATTGAGTCTGGTGAGAGCCTGGTTGGCGGAGAGTGAGTTTTGAACAACGAGAGCAAAGGAGCGGTTGTAGGATTGGAAAGTGTCTGGGGACATTGTTGGGCAGGTCACTGAAAATATACACAGTATAGGTGAGAGTCACACGGCAAAGAGTTTTTACTAATTTCACAAAAGCTTCCAGTGATTCCGAATGGACAGATGCAGTTTCCATGGCCTCCTCCGTTGGGAAACTTGTCTGGGTATCCTCCATTGACACATTTTGGAACTTCACAGTGGAGACCACCCCAGTTGGTGGCGCAGTTACAGCTGCTCACTCCGCTACGGGTTCCGTTGTTGATGCAAGACCAGAGTGGGGCAGAGTGGGTGTCTGGAAATAAGTTTCATGAGACGAGTTTTTCTAAAAAGAGCTACCTGGTGTGAAGCAGTATCCTGGGACAGCGCGGTACTTGTTCCCATCACTGGCTCCGATAACCACATTGTGCACGAACGGTCCTGGAATGCAGGATGAACCGGCAGTAAGTTGATAGTTGAAGACACAAGATGTTGATTTGGCTGCAAAGGCGACGGCTCCCAGGATGACGGATGAGTTGTAAGAGTTGAGTCTTGATACAGTAAGGCTGGTAGTGGTGGCGAAGGAGGAGTAGACAGCTGGACGTTGTCTGAATCCGTTGAAAGTGTGAGCGTAGTTGTTATCCACAGCATCGTCATCAGAATAAGAGATCAACACGTCATCCATGGAAGTGAACCAGACACGGGTACTGTGAACTGGGATAGTGTCTCCCGAGATGGATACAGAGTCAGTGACACTTTGGATGATGCGGTAAAGAGCGAATCTTTTTCCAGAAACGTCAGGAGTTAGCATTTTTCCGGATTTGTCTTGCACATTTGGGACGGAAACTCCATTTTCGACTGTGATGAGAAGATAGCTGTTTTGAGTTGAAGCATCGGAGAGGATTGGGATTGTTTTGCTGACACTGTTGTAGTACTGAACGAAAGTGTTCTGTCCACCAATGAAATAGTAGAGAAGATCTTTGACAACTCCAGCAACTTCTGTTTTGTCAACGATCATCAAGTCTCCGTGGACAGCGGTAATGACTCGACGGAGAACGTCAAAGTGGTTTCCAGTGGGTTCGATTGGTGTCTGGGGCCATTGGGAAAGGACAAGGACGACCTTGTTTCTCCAGGCAAGGGTTTGTTGGATAACGACGCTCTCGTTGGTGTTGCTGAGAAGGGTGGATGGAGTTGGGTCAATTGTGTTTTCAGAGTCGGCGAAAACTAAGACGATGGACTTGGCGCGCATGGCGACTTGGCTGAAAAGCTTTAATGTTAAAGAGAGCATATGAAGTTTGGTTTTACGTGGATTGAGCGCTGTTGATAGCATCCAAAGTTGGTTGATCCTCGTTGGATGGAGCGATGGTGACGGCATTGGAAAGGTAGTCAATCAACGCGTCGGATGTCATGAACGTCGTGGTCTCCATGAAGTAAACAGTTTCTAAAAGCATTCTCATTTTTAACAGATTTCTTTCCTGCTCTACATACTGGAATATCTGTACACTGTAAGAATGTAGCTGGCTACTGGGATGTTATGATTCTGATAATCCGTGATCAAAGTTGGGATGTTCTCAATGATAGTGCTTAAGTCTAGAGCCATTGAAGTTCTGGTGTTGATAACGAGGATCATGGATTGGGAGGAGAAATCGATGACAGAGTCGATTTTAGTGACACAAGTTCTGGCTTCGCAGTGAGCGGAGTAGAGACCGGGTGGGCAAGTGCATCTTCCGTTTTGACCGATTCCGTTGTTACGGCATCTGGGATTTGGGCATTCACATATGACTTAAAATTATTGAAACTTACGACACGACTTCACAATTGGCTCCAGAATAGTACGGCATGCAAGAACACGTAGCATTTGGCAAAAGAATTCCTCCGTGCAAGCAATGGTCGACATCGGCTCTTGTAACTCGGAATCTTGATCCAACACTTCCTTGCACTTCAATTTCTGAAAATTGATTTATGTTGCCATTTCGGTTTCTGACGCAATTTCAATTTCGTCTGAAAATTTACGACCTCAATAATGTGTCTTCAATAGTGAAATATTTCGTTTTGTTTTACAACTTTAGGAAGGGTATAGATAAGATTGGTTTGTGAAACGGGAGCAATTGAACGAGAAAAGAGAAAGACCACAAAGTTCAATTCCAATTCCGATACATACCATTCTTCTTGAGGAGATAAATCTGAACATCTTCAGTTTCTACAATTCGGTCGATGATGTCTTGGCGGGAAACGGAAGGATTTGAGACGAGAGTGAGACGGGCGTGGAAAACAGCAGTGTCCAGTCCGTGGATTCTGAAAGAGTAGAAGGCGTTGTGATCGAAAATGTTTGAAAATTATGAAATAATCGCTTTTCGCTTTTTTGGGTCGTTAACACCAAGTTTTTATACTGTTTCAAACAACGCGTACTCATTTACGCAGTAAGTACAGAGTCGGACAAAATATATGTATCATGTTTCGAAGTTTTCAATTCAAAAAGACAAACTTTGAATGTCTCAAAAAATAGTATATTCAGAGTAGTCCAATTATTTGGATACTTAGTTTGTAAATGAATCAATCCTAGTTCTAAAAACCAGGTTTTTACACATTTGTACACGTAACTTTTCAGGAAGAGGCCGAAAAGTTGTCAACTACAAAAATAAAGATCTAGGTATGTATGATTTATATATAGACACATTTTCTGAGCAATCGGACTACTTGAAACTACATTTTCAGACACCTAAAGATAGTCATTTTCCACTAGAAATCCCCCGAATATGATATTTTTTGCGGGTACTGTACATCTCACCAAACCCAAAAAATCATCTTCTATTTTGTAATTTTTATGATTTCATTATTTTCTTTCCTATGATAAGACAGACTTTTGATCTCCAACAAGGCGTTTTAGTGCTCTTGAAAACTCTTTTATGAGCCAATGATTTCATAAACTTTGTCATTTGAAAAGCAACTCACACATAATCGTGAACGAAGAAATCTTTGAAATCTGGACCCACAATCTCTGCTATCTGAATTCAAAATGTAGACACAGTTTTTTCGAATCAAACCTACCCTATCCGAAGCTTTGCTCAATTTTTCGGTAAACGAGTTCTCATCGTAAAACTCCGGAAGAATATCATAACTTCTGATGATATCAATGTTTCCGCGAATCTCATACTGCTCACCGGCGGCTAAAATTTTTCAACTAAAAATCAAAGACTCTCAGAATCCATTCCTACCCAAGCCAACCAGTAGCAATAAGAGGCCAACGGAGGCCTTTAGAGCAGGCGCCACCATTCGAAACCGAACTGAAGAGTCGAAATGGCAGCAGCACCGATTCTCCTTCTTATCGGAAACGAGCAGTTTTTATGAGCCTGCCTATGTACTCGCCCAATTATATTATCAACGGGGAAACATCAATGTTGAAATTTTTATTGGTTAATTGGGTCCAATTTTGGAAAGTACAAATAATAGAAAGGGGAGTGTAAGCCGAGTGAAATTGGATGCTTCTCAGAAAAATATACTGTATTTTTAAGAAAAGATTGACATTGAAACCTTTATTCATTTCATATACTTGAAGCACCACTTTTCTTGAAATCTTTTCATTTTCTACTCTTCAATCCTTTCTTCTTCTCGATCCCAAAGTTATTGCACAGGTCATTTGAGCAACATCTCGTAGTCAATCCATTGTTGCTCACTTCGGTCTTGCCACTCTGGAAAAACGTAAATATAGGTTCAAACATTGGTACATTTTTATTGCGTTACAAGCCGACAACTTCTATTATCGAAAAAATAAAACTGCGACCTCGTTTCGGCTCTGTGTCGATTTACGAGGCCCCGCCCACAAAACCGTATGCAATGGTGCGCCGCTCTTTGCGGAGGGATTTCGTTTTGTGGGCGGGGCCTCGTAAATCGACACAGAGCCGAAACGAGGTCGCAGTTTTATTTTTTCGATAATAGTTCATCCAGCAAGAAGCAAAATGGAGAACAAAAAGTCAAGCCACCTAGGGGACTCGAACCCCTGACCTTAAGATTAAAAGTCTCACGCTCTACCAACTGAGCTAAGGAGGCCTCTGAGTGTTGTTTGCCGATAGTCGCAGAAAAAGGGGAGAACTATGAGGAAAGGAGGAAAGGTGAGGAATAAAGTATTGAGGAAGAGTGTTTCGAAATAGGCTGGTATTTGAATAAACACTCTATCGACAGTTAAAAAAAAATTCATTGAGATGCTTGGTTTCTTATTAGAGCGTGACTACTGACCTGGATAAAGAGGCATAGTTTTTATCATTAGAGCGCGATTGCTAATCTCGGATTTTAATACTGGCTGAAATACGTAGAGCGCTCTATTGATAATTACTACAGGGATCGCAGCTAAACTGCTCGTTTCCCTCAATTGTAAAATATCTCACTTCAACCAGATATTGAATATTGAAGTCACAAATGTGCTCAAGTGAGAATCCGATCATTAAATTAATGCTCTCGCTGCAAAACTTCTCAGCTGAGCGCATTTGCAATCTCAACTGTTCCATCCCTGCATACCTCGCACAGATTGAGAATCCTCCTGCTGGTGCTCAATGTCTGGCAACTCGCCGTGACGGAATCGAAATTCTTTGAAAACGACTCAATACAGTATTCCATTCCGTCATCACAAGACTCATTCACAAAGTTCTGCTCCTGTTGTCCTTTGATGTATCCTCTGCTACCTGTACAAACATTTCCGTCTTATCACACACCAGAATATGCTTCTCTTTTTCGTGTCTCTCCCTACTTCTCTTATCGCAAAAAAGGAGGGAGAGACCCCGATAATTCATCTCGGACAACACGTGGCACTACTCCCACTTACCTGCATAGCATTTGATTGCCGAATTTGGGAATGGGAAGAAAAGGAGAAGGAGAAAAAGATTGAGATGAAGCATGTTTTGAATAGAAAGGGACAATATAGATGATGAAAAGGGGAGAAAGGGGAAAACGTTTATTGTTTATAGGAGACGCATCATCTCCTATCCACTTTCATTTCGGTTTTCCAGAAAAAAGAGAAACAAAAACAACAAAAGAGACGCAGAGAAAGGATGGAGAAGGAAGGGTGTGAAATTGAGTTATGGTTTTTGTTCTTCTAGTTCCGGTGGCAGAAGGCGAGCCGCGTTGAAAATCAAATGTAGTCTACTGTTTCAGCACAAAAACGTCACTGGATGTTTGAATGATTTCTTGAAAGAAGGGAAATTGAGTTAAGAAAGACATAAATCATCTATGGGTGCGGTTTTTATTTTCAAAACACGTGTCTGAAGAACAGTAGAGTGTACTGTGATGGTTTAGGGAACAAAGTAATGGGTTGTCAAACGAGTAGAGGGAGAGGAAGAGGCATGGATAGCTCAGGGAATCTCAAAAGATCAAATCTTGTATTCCGATTCTCAGAAAAAAGTTCCAAACCAGTGAACATCTCAAATGTCTATATTTCATATTCGTCCAGTTTGTTTTCTTGCAAATTCTAGTTGAGTTTTTGAATAATCCTAAAACGTAAAATTATGGAATCTTAGAAGATGTTTTTTTCTGGAAATTTGTCGATCCTTTAAAAAATAATCCTAAAAATTCAAATATTTTCCTCCTACTTCGTTGTTGAAATCTTCACACTTTCACCAGTCCAATCGTCAGCGTTCCATCGTCAGCAAAGAGTCAAACCGTCAGTGTTTGAAACATGATAAACGTCGATCCATCAGCTGGAAACTTCCTTGGCTCTGGAGGCAACTCGGTGCACAACTTCGTCTCCGTAATCTGATCATCATTCGCATCGCGACATTTTTTGTCAAAAAATATTTTAAGATTTTTCGAAAATTTTCTTTTTTTTTGTGTTTTTTGTTGTATACATAAGAAGGTCATGAAAATGACATTAAAATCGAATTCGTCGCAAAAAATTACACATACTGAATCTGCTTTTGACGAGAGCAATCGGGACCTCACGGGTCAAAATTGACCTTCAACCCCAAAAAGCATCGTATCCTATACATGGTCTGGCGGTGGTCACATGGGGCCAAATTGAGCGATCCCAACAATATTCTGGTGATCAGTTCTACTTATAAAAGTCCCAGCTTGCCGGTATGTCAGAGAAGAGACGATAAAATTGCGTAATAACGCAATAAAAGCTGCAACCGTCGAAGTTTTATCTTCGCCTTCTCTGGAAACGGTTTCGGCGTTGCAAACGTATTCGAACAAAGCCTTCCGAACAAAAAACCGTTGAATTCTATTAGCAAACTCTTACTCGCTCCTCTTTTTCAAATTCATTCAGTTTTTTTGCAATGTTCTTCATTATCCAGCGTCGCCTCAAACGATGATTCAACCACGAACTCCATCAAAACGACAAGATCTTCAAGGAATTCGTGGATTGGCCATTCTCTCTGTTTTGGGATTTCATTTCTTTCCAAAATACTTTCCCAATGGATACCTCGGTGTTGATCAGTTCGTTTTTTTTTTTTGAATTCGGACATCTTCAGTAGTCTATTCAATTTCAGATTCTTCGTTCTATCCGGATTCCTGATGTGCATGCTGCTCACCAAAACCGAAAACAAGCCGATGTCTTTCGTATTCGTAAACTTTTATTCTCGTCGATTCAAGCGAATACTTCCCCTATATTTTCTGATTGTTCTTTTATCTGTTATAGCACTTTATACCGTATTCATTGAAACTGCCATCCTTCAAAACCAATCGTCCGCAATTCGAGCTCTATTCTTTGTCTCGAATCGTCCGAAAACTGGAGAAGAAGACTACTTTGAGAAGCTATCACTGGCCATGGATATCTTCACTCATACCTGGTCACTCTCTGTAGAAATTCAATTCTATGTCATTGTCCCAATAATTTTTCTCGTTGGGAATTTCTTCTCTGGAAGCGTCAAATACTTGTACTACTTAATTATAGGTAAGCATAACTTTCCAGAAATGAACTGAAATCATTCAATAATTTTAGGAATTTCATCGTTCTCCCACTATCTAACTGCACCTCAAACCATTGCATTCAATAGCATGTTTGCCAGAATCTGGCAATTTCTGATTGGAATGATTGTATATTTGATCTATATCAAGAAGATTTCCAATTCAGTCTCTCTCCCATTTGAGGTGTCGAATTCTGAAAAAATGACTGATGGAAAATTGAAACTTTTGGAAGATGATGGACTCGACGAAAGTGGAAATGAAGAAGATGAGAAAACTACAAAAGTTATGCCTTCTAAAACAACAGCCGCATATCTGGGTCCATTTTCTAAATACTTTTTCCTATTTCCAATGGCTTACATTGTCACCTATCCGATCGCCCTCTACCCATTGCTTTTGAGGTGAGATTGAATCATTTTCAACCTGTGAGCAATATAAATAATCTATTTCCAGACCAATCTTCACAGTGTTCACTGGTGCTCTGATGCTTCTCTCGGTCGATGATTATTATCTGAGTAATAGAGTATTATGCTATATCGGGGACATTTCGTACTCACTGTATCTTATTCATTGGCCTATTTATTCTTACTGCAAACTAATGCATCCAGGAAATATTTATGGTGAGGTATCGGGGTCTTCGGAAGAAAATACGGTGTCATTCTAATTGGCGGGCAAAGTTCAATGGATAGGTCATGTCCTTTTGAGCAAAATATTTGGAATGAAAGTGAAAGTGAGAGTACATGCCATCATAATCTTTCAGTTCTGACCGCCGGGCTGGTTGTCTCCGTACTATTGGCAGTGGTGGTCTTTGAAAAATTCGAGAAGTAAGTATCAAATTTATTAATTTGAACTGGAATCTCATTTCATTCAGGTGGTATTTGAAGTTGTCCAACCTCTCAATCACCATTCTCATTCTTGTTTTGCTATCAGTAAACTTGGTTTTGATTCATAAAGATGTGATTCATGAGAATATGTACAAGTCAAACTCGAAGAACTTTACAAGACTGGATGGAGTTCTGCCAAATATGACTTATGGTGAATACAGGTTGATGAATAGTTTTGAATAATGTGAAACTTTCAGATGATGCTATCAGACTGAATGCTCACTGGCAGTACACAGATTTGGGCGGTTTAACAGAACCAGGATGTATCAAGAGAACACCAGTTAGGGATTGGTGTGATTTTGAGGTAAGAATATCTTTTATAGAAATGCATTTATAGTTTTCATTTTAGGAAAAAGGGAAGGATTTCAAATTTGCAATTTTCGGAAACAGTTTGACACTGAATCATCATAAAATGTTTCTACAGGAATGTAGACATCGTGCTTACAATGTTACGATGTATGCGCAAGTCGGTAGGTGATTTGAAGTTGGAACATTGAAACCGAATAGTTTTGAAAATCCTTCAATTATTCAGGATGTGAACCACTGGCATCACACTCAAATGACTGTAAACGGCATTTAGTGGATTTCATTGATTTTTTGAAAAGTGCCAAGCCTGACTACGCCTTCTTGTTCACAAGGTATTAAAGAGATTTTCAAGATTGTCGAAATATGAATATTTCAGATTTTTCGGGACTGGTGCACCTTTCGAGAAGAATAATACAAATCTTGAGACAGATCCCACTTACAAAGAAATGAGACATCAAATGGGAAACTTCATTCCACACATCAAGAAAAAGCTCTTTGTGTTGGACTCCTACCCCAGAACGAATTACTTTTATACTTCAAAAGTTGCCAAGGATTTGAAAAGAGGAAGGAAATTGGATGAGATTCATGTGGGTTTTTATTAACTGCTGAAACTTTTCCTGCATTTTCAGAAGGAGATCGTTGACCTGAGTACATATAAATTGGCTCGTCTCCGGACTGAATCAATTGTGAAAGAATGTGGATCCAAATGTGAAATAATTGATTACGAACCCCTTTTATTCAACAAGACCACAAACCGATTCGAGTTTTTCGACAGCAAAGGATTTCTTTATTTCACGGGAATCAACCATCTGTCAGCCCACGGAATAGAGTTAGTGAGACCCCTATATACTGATATCTGTAACAAACTGACATAGCTCATGTGTAGAGTGTTTTATTTCTGTGTATGCCCAAACCTTTAATTGTAATACTGGTAGGATTCCATGGGGAACCCGGTCATTTAATAGAAAACAATTGAGTTCGAAAATAAAAACATTTGATAACAAGTACCGGACAAGGTCGATATTACCTAGAGCCAAACTCTTGGCAAATTCCAAAGCTGCAGAACTCCCCTTGTAAGATAAAATCGGAAGTCAAGGATGCTATCACTCAAGTTGCTCTTCTTGAAATGGATGCCTATGAAAAGTTAGCTGTGGGGAAAATCGCAGGAGAATTGCACGTTCACCCAAAGGAGATCACATTGGTGCAGTTCGAAAAGATTCTGGATAAACATAAAAAGAGTACGTTGAGAAGAATCTATAGAAGGATTCAGAAACTGATAGTGGAGAGAAGGTCGCTTGTGAAGAGGAGGATGGCATCTGAAGGCTGGAGAGCAGGTCAAGGAGAGAAACAAGAGTACGATCTAGATATTATCGAATATGTGGTATTTCTGAATGTGAAGGAACACATTTGATTTCAACTGAGAAATCTCTCTATCATAAAGTCCCTTTCTCTTTTTTACCCCCATCCTGTTTAGTTGATCTCCTTCTCCCCCTTTCCTCGCCATGTTTCATTTCGTGATTTGTTCGTGCCAGACCCCTTCTCCGCTAACAACTTTAGTCTAGTCATCATCGCCTTTGCAAGGTGGCACCCTCTTCTGACCAGCATGACTAATCTCCTCTTCGGTCTCTTTCTCTTCTGTGCCCTACAAAGTTCGATATGTGTCCGAAATTCTTCTAATCCAATTCCACTTCCACCTTTTTGTTTTCTTTTTCAATCAAAACGTCAACCTTGAAAAAGTGCTCTCAGGCCTGGTGCCAAGTACTTGTTTGTACCTATAACCACTTAAACAACGGGGCGCTGCTGAAAATAGACACAAACATAAAGAGTTCGAATACGGGGTGCCAGGTTCTAGCAGACATCTTATTAATCATTATTTTTGCAACAGATGCATTAGTAAAAAGGTTGAACAGAGAGATAATTGCTTGGTGCCAGTCGGGTTGGGGATTCAGAAGGCCGAGTGATAAATAAAGCAATTATGTTGTCTTCTTGATGTTCAGTGGGCGCCCCAAGCATGTGGTTTCCACATGGAGAAGGCTAAAAAATTGTGAGTGTTGGATTTCAGGAAATGTTGGTAGTCTGAAGACAACACAAAATAAACAGCGCTGCGCGGTTGTATAACCAGAATTACTCTTATCAAAATGCCGTGGTCAGTCGTTCGACAACCTTGGTGGTCGCTCTGGGTTCAAAGTTCAAAATGTATCAGATTTTCTCAAAAACCTTTCGCAACGCGACAGACAAATTGATGAATTCCTGGAGCTGAAGCAACATTTTGCTCTTCAATTCTTCGTATCAACAAATAACCAATCTTGGACCCCCATGTGTCCAATTCCCAGAATCTGAAGAAAAACAATCTGCTCCTTGAAGAACATTCCCTTTGCAACACATGTCAACTCAAGCCTTCAATAATCAGAAACCATGAAAAATTATGAGAACTTTTTGACACCCACTACTTCCAGCTATTCGCCTGATTAATATCATTCCGCTTCATCAGATTTACACTCGAATAGAAAGAAAATTTCAGAGAAAACTACTACTTATAAATTATAGAATCTCAAAGTTCTTCTTTACAGAAAACCTGACTTTTTGGAAGAGTTGTGAGCAGAAAATTGAACCTTGATCTTCAAAATCTGGGGGTACGGGTGATGTGCTGGAATTGCATGTTTACTGGGGTTCTGATTGTTGACCCCATTTGGCCAATGGTCGGTTTCAGATTGGTTTCAGATGAGGAATTGGTTTTCAGATTTTTAGAAGACGACGGAAATTGAACACCTGAAAATAGATCGGACAAGGAGTTTGTGAGAGACAGATTACCCGCCGGCCGTCCGTTTACCAACAAAAAAGTTCCGGGCGGGTGGGCAGCTGGCGGCGGACTGGCGGTGGACCAGCGGAGGGCCCCGTTTCCCACCCGTCTGAGTTGTAAGCTTTATCCGTAGACTTTCAACTCGTAAGCATCCTATTCTTTTTTTTTCTTGAGAATACGGTAGTATTTCTGTTCCTCAACTCGACGAAAAATCTCTCCAAACAGGAAGCCACCTGTGTCAATGGCATGTTTAGCCCCGGTGAAGGCCATTCATAAGAACAACCCAACAAAAAATGGCCATGCCAATATTTAATGAATTTTTTTGCGCTTGCAAGATTTCCTATCCTTTTCTGTTGGTTTTTCTCTAGTCTTGTAGCATTTGTTTCCTTATTTTTCTGTTTCAAATCATCGAAGAAACCAAATCAGAATTGTAGATTCCTGTCTAGGTTTCCTCAAGTCAGAACTGATTCTGATTCTTTGTCACAAACCAAAAAAATTTTTGAAACAAACTGTCGTTTCTCTCTTTTCGACCTGACTACAAATAGTCATATAGTTCAGTTCCGAAATCTTAACTATGTGTAAGAAAAATGATTGTCACCTGGGGACAAATGACTAATGGCTAAAGATGAAACACAAATAGGAACGACCCCCGGCAAACCGATGGGAGATATTAAGGCGAAAAGAGAGACTCATTTTGTTCTTATTTTTGCGATTTTCGACAATCACCTTGAGAAATCTATATCTGTCGCGTGCCGTCGGGGCGACAAATTTTTCGCACTTTTTTGTACCTTTTCGGAACTTATTTCTTTCAGATCCAATCTGAAGAATAAACGGTAGGAGTACGGTATTAGTGAGAAAAGATTAGAGTTTTCATTGTACTTTATCTTACTGCTATAGAAGATGTTCTTCAATATTTCCTACTTCTACCGTTTCCTACTTCAACCGTAGTTTGGTTATTGCAAAATAGGGCTGGGTGAACTTTTCAGTATTTCGGACTACCGTACGTGTCCTATATTCCGTAGACCCCTATCACTGCTAGATTCAGTTTTCTGATCGGTCTAATGTTCAGTTTCAAAAAAGAAACGACGAATATAGGAAGTTATTACATAATGATAAACCCTTCATAGGTGTAGACGGAACTTGACGCGCGTCCGGTTTGCCATTGACGATAGCAATTGTTTTGCTTTTCTGAACTAAAAAGTCTGGTCCGGAGTTCCAAAAGTTCGAATTGAAGACGTAGAGTTCAAAAACGTTATTTTAAGTCCAAGTGACCTAGGATCCCAATATGTAACTTGATGGCCATGGACCATTCATTGCAAATTCTGGCTTGGAAATCCAAATTTCGATAGGACGTCCTAGAAATTCAAACTCCTATTGGATAGCCAAGATATCCGATATCCCATTGGATAAAAATCCGTTTCAAAGACCAAATGACTCGAGATTCAAGCCTAGTGGCCGAGAAATTTGTGAAAGTCTTTATATCAACCTTATGAATAAAGGCTGCATGGTTTGAGACTGCTTGAGCCACATGGCCCTTTTAATAGAACTATTCACATTGAGCATATCTTTCATCTCTTCAACTCAACTCTTTAACAGTGAAAAGTTTTCTGATCCCTTCAACTCTCCAGAATTTCTCTCCAATCAACCTTTGACGCAAGAACCTAAATTCAACAAAAATTCACGTTTTCTAACATCCCGAAACATGTAACATCAAAATCCCCTATGTCATTACCACTCGGTACCAGCCAAAAACTCTTTTCAGGAATTCCCGGAATTCGTGGAACCCCTCCAGTACAATTCCCGTACTTCCTTCCCTTTTTCCAGCTTCAACTTTTAGATTCCGATCTGTGATTTTCGTTACCTTGAAGACTGATTCATTAGTAGCAAAATTCTAGTGTTGAAAAACTACCAGACAGCCTTTCCATTCTCATTTTCTAGAGAATCAGAATCATTGAAGCCTATAATTTTGGAGAGGAAAGGTGCAAGAGTTATTTATCATTAGTAATGGAAACTGATAAGCGGAACAAAAATTTGAAAATGGCGAAAGAGAGAGGAGGACTCATTTATAGCTTGGTTATAGTTGGTGGGTGGAAGGAAGTGTTTTGTTGGATTGTCACGGTTCATGAGCATATTGTAAAAAGTAAAGAAAAAAAGTTGGATTCGTTGATTTTTTGAATTCGGGAAAGGTCTAGAGTTCAGTTTCAAGTCAATTGAACTGAAAGTAAATTCATGTTGATCTCTCAGGTTTGAGAAGAACATTAGTCAAAAACGCAGAAATTTGAAAGGAAACCGATTACAGACAAAACAGGAAATTCTTCGGAATTTCGATACGGTCTCTTTTGAACAAGAAATTGCAGACATTGAAAATTGGTGGCCTAGAAATCCAAAAGTGGAGTTCTCGGCCACCAATGATGAGACTGAGGGGCGCTTTCAAGACAACTTTTGCTCAAAATAATCAATTTGTATGCCGGAATTCTTCATTCTTCAACTTTAATTTTACTTAGGAACATTTTCTGTCTCCAAAAATATTAAAGAAAGTAACTTATAAAAGCAAGGACCCCTTCAACAAGAACTATCTCCCACTTTCTTCCACCCTCACAATTCCAATTTCCGTTCACTTTTTTAACCTTTCTTTCTGCAACAGATGATGTTTCCTATTCCATTTTGTGTAAACTCAGAGTCATTATTTTTGTTAGTATCAATTATGTTTCTTCACCCTTTCTCTCCGACTCCAGAATAATTGCCCTAGTGATATCATTGGACAATTAAGGAAAGGTGTCCCCCCTGTCCACCGGATGGTACTGGCGGGCTCCCCCAAATGATATCACCTCCATTCCAGAATCACATCATATCTCGAAAAATGATTGCGAGAGACAAGAATACCCTGCTCCCCCAAATTTTGAAATATCGTGCCAGGCTGGAGTATTTTTGGATATGTTCTTCTTGGGCTCGAGGTTACGTGATGTTTTCCAAACAATAATGATCACAAAAAGCCCTTTGTTTTCATTTTGGAACAGCACTAACTGGATTTCTGATCGGGAAAGGCAAAGATGAATATATCAGGTTCCAGATGATACATCTGGAAATTTGGAAAAACAGTTGAGGGTGAGGGTGGATAATGGGTGGTTGGTGTTGTTGTGGGTCTGAAGATTTTGATTAAATTATTATTTATCCCTAAAGGAAAGGCTAGCAAGGATAACTAACAATTAAGCTCAAGATTGGGCAAAGTTCGGTCAGAAACCAAAAAAACATTAGAACTTTCAGCACGAGATCTATGTTCGTCTTAGATGAACGGAATGGAACCTGAACCACACTATATTGAACAAACATTTGAGCATTTGGCACTCAGCCCGCTGGAACATAATCTTGTTTTTTATTGTTGGCGTAGCATGGCCCTGTCCAGAAAATATGTTTCATAACTTTCTGGAGGTTTTTGAGAAATAAAGCCGTGGGTCATTCCGGTCGTACCGGGACTAATTATTGGCAAAAAGCCTGTCCCGGCCCACAATATATCTGAAATTTGGTCCCAAATTTCGGAACATATCTTAATCAATAACTCTAAGGGCATGAACCTTAGAAATCCTCATATTTCAACCCCAGACTTTTTTGCATATATTGTTCTTGGGTCTACACTTTTTGGCTCATGACCCCAATCGTCATGTTTTTTCTCAAGTTTCATATGGATATGATCTTCAGTTTTCTCAAAAAGATCCGAAATAGAACGAAAGAAAAATTATTGTAATTGACAGCATAATTGGACAAACTTACGCACGAAGGATGTGTTGCAGAAATGGATAGAAACTCATTAAAAAGTTTAAATTTGAAATTTCAATTGTAAAAGTTCAAATACTGTGAAAGGTTAGGTGTAGGATCTATGAACTGAGTGGAGTATGGTGGGCAGTTTTTATTTTGATCCGAAATTGGCCTCACATACAAATTTCTCTAAATCTGGAGCCTCCTTGTGGATTCAAAATTGTAGAAATGCCTATTTTTCCCCCATATCCTCTCTCCTTACCTCCTCCCCAAAAAAGAGCCCTTCCGCTAATTTGCTCCGCTTCAAAAAAAAGCGAGTTCTCAGAACCCATACATGTATACATCCTTCCGTTTTTTTCCTGTCCTACTGTATATCAAAAAGCAAACATATTCTATCCGATTAGTCATTCTCCTCTCGGTCAAATGACCTTCCGGAGGGCTCACCGGAAATCCACTAAAAGTTCCTTATTCTTTCCTCTCTTTCTGTCACCCTCACCCCTTTGTTGTTGTTTTTTGTTAGTCTTGGCTCTTCTCCAAGTACTAACTTGGTTATTGGCCTCTCACTCATGCCCCGATGGAACTTCAAATGTCCCATTTCTTCATACCGGCGACCGTTGACCCGGTGTAGCTGGAGAGAATCAACTGGACCAGAAAATACTCTCGTTTTTTATATACATGTTTTATTTTTCTTTTCTTCTCCTGCTGGCTAGCTGCTGCTCCAAATCTCAAGATGTCGCCGTGGCGCCCTTTGCTTTCTGGCGTCTCATTTTACACAAAGGAGGGACTTCCTTTTGGGCGCCCCGCGTTGTTTTAGAGGCAGTGATTGTAATTGGAGACGTTTTTTGATGACACGTTTAATTGTAAAAAGGAAATGACCCAAGCGGAAATACAGATACGAAATGGTGAAATAGAAGCAAGAAAATGGAGAAAAGGGCATGGGTCCAAGGTTTCAGGATGTCATCGTGGAAGTCGAGAAAAGGGTGTTCTTTGTCTCAATTTGTAGTTCTCGTGGAGTCAAGAAATGTTCTGGATGTTGAGGAGGCTATGGACTCAGAAATAGAAGATACATATTCCAGGCAGTTCTGGTATTCAACCCCATAGAGCATGCAGTTTTTCAAGTCTCCATCTGGTGCCCTTCTGACGTCAAGCATACATTTTTGAGATTAATTAAATTAAAAATCACATGGGGCCGGCCTTTTTTATGGGACCAACCTTGCACTCTATTTTGGGACTAGTCTTTCTGGATATTCCCATTTTTAGAACCCCCGTCCCTAAAAAGGTCTAGGAAATCTGCAAAAGTTGTGGGACTTTTTGAGCAAATGCATTGCAGACTAGATGAGCATCGACCAGAAAAGTGTTCCAAATGAAAAACGCGGAAGAGAAAAAAATTGACTATTAGTCTGCAGCGCTTCCAGATTTTTTGCATTCCTCTTGAGACCCGAACCTGGGTGAGCAGGAACCAAAAAGTTTCTTCTTCTTCTGCAACTACACCTCCTGGGTAGTCGCCACCAATTTCGAATTGTCCCTCTACTTCGAGAGAAGGTCAGTAAAAAACTATACGAGTCAAGAAGAAACCCGGAAACACGAACTTCGGCTCTTTTTGACTTGCTTCGGCTCTTTTTTGACTTGCCAGCAGTTCATTTTTGATGCTGCTCTTTAAATTGTAGGCGACCTTTCGGAGAAGAGATACCACCTGCTGTGCTGCCCCAGCAAAATGTTTCCTTTTTTGAAACAATTCGAATTGGGGCGCCCGTTTGCCCACGCATTCCACCGCTGGAGGTCCCAATTGGGAATTCGGAGGCGGAAAAAAGAGGGGAGAATTGGAACTAATAGGGATAGGTTGAAAAAAGGTTGGCGGGATGAATCTCATTACACCTTTTTTGATAAGGTCTCTTCTTGTCTCTAGTTTAATGAAGATCTTGCTGATGGAAAAATAAAACGAACTGATATGCGCTCTACCAAATATGGTTTTGGTACAAAAACTATATTTTCAGAAGACAGTCCGATTTGACCACGGCGGGCTACCCACGGCCAAGGCCAGCCCTGATTTAGACAGCATTGGCTGATATACATCGAAGGTTCATAAGTCAAGCATCTAGCCCAACTTTACTTTTTTTCGTTGATGTTGTATTTTTTGTCAAGCAGGTGGTAATGAGAAAAAGTAACAGTGTTTTAGGTGGGTTGTAACCTGCAGAAATTTCGTGATTTGCGCACTTCTGAAAAGATCTCAGAAGATGTCGTTGACGCATTCGAACCGATCTTTGCAAGCGGCTGAAAGTTTCAGTCTAACTCAGATCTTCGTATATAAGTTTTTTTCGAATCCTCTGCAAAAAGACTCCCTCATCATTTTTCATCCTCCCAACCTTCTTACTGGACTCCTAACAAGTCAGAAGATGTCTGAACTTGTTGACACCTTCTGATCCGATTGATGACCTGGAAATTTTAAGAAGATGAGACGACCCAGATTAGGTGAAAAACAAAAAAAACTGAACATGATGCGTTATTTGTCTATGTCTTCACGGAAATGAGCTGGTTTCGAGTTGCGTTGGAAAGTCGTCAAAAAGTGAGATTAGATAATAGAAAAAAGCCACCCTCTTCGGAACAATAGGGATGATGTTAGATTTGACCTGAAAAGGCTTTTAAGCCTTTTTAGTCAGTTTTTGGAATGACTAAGGAAATTGAAAAGGACTATTTTCAGTTTACCCAAGTTCATTGGGTCTTCCTAAAAAGTCGGAGGCGGGAAACTCGAAAATCCGATTTTTATTTAGTGTCTCCCAATTTGAAAAAAAGTGGCACAGATTTTAGAGGATTGCGCCAGATTTATGGGTGATGGAATCACAATGGAAGTAAGGGGACTGGGGGAGGATTGGTAATGGGTCCAGAGGAAAAGGAAGTAAGTGATTCAAAACTTAAAAAATTCAATTTATGAATAGTGCGAAGACTCGAAGTTCGTCTAGAATCCGAAAATTGGAAAAAAAATCAAAGCTATCTCTAGAACTGACATCTTCAGAAGTCTAGCCTTGGTGTCTAACATTCCAGTATTCGTCATAAATATTATAAATTTGTTAAAGATTGTTCACCAATTCTCGTTTTCAATGAGAATCCCACATTCAACAATGCACTAAAATGTTTCCTCTTCCACCAGAGAGAAACAGTTATGATGATTTTTCCGCTAAACTCTTATCAAACCACAAATAACTCTATTACAGTTTCTACGGTATGTTTCTTCGAGTCGGGATTCTCTTGAGAATCTCTTGGGCTCACTCAAAAGTTTCAGACTTACTAAACTTCGGCCGGTCTGGTTTGACACGCTAAAAACCACAAAATGTTAATTTCTCAGTTCCCTACCCGGGCCGTGCCGTTCTGATTTTTGTCAAGCATGCTTCACTCTGTTCAAATCTTCTTCTTGAAAAACTCTCCTAGCCCATCCCTGTTCTCCAAAAACTCCTCGATCCCAAATCTTCACTTCGTTTTTCCCCCTCTGAAACCCGAAACCCATCCCTTCCGATCCACTTCAACCTCTCCTCAGACCCATAAAATGACGAATCCTTTTTTCCTTTTTAATCCATGTTCTTCTCTCCAAGAACATGAAAATCAAGAAAGAAAAGATACATAGTATCTATTTTAGAAACTCAAAAAAATGACAAGTCACATCAAAATCAAGGGGGTCCTCCACTTCTAAAAGAGCACGTCATGTGTTTCAAGAAGAAACTCTCTGAATTTCCATCGCCCACCCAACTGGTCTCTAGTTTTTTCGCCATTCTTCCATTGTTTCATTCAGGTCAAATTTCATTCAAAAATGAAAAATCCCCATCTGATAGCAACCTTTTCGAGTACTGCTTCTCACATTTCTTTTGAATGGCCTTTCAATGAACCCTCATTCCTATTCTCCATCTTTTATTTAATTCTGTTTTCACCTGCCCTTTTTTATAACATGGAATATACTTCTCCCTCTTCTTGTTCCTTATTCCTTTTTATCATCATCTTCTTCTTTCTTATCCGATCCTATTAATGAAATATTCTTTTCAGATTATCCCAGGTCCCACAAGCTTTCCTCTACCGTAAACTTCTCTCATTTCTTCATCTCCATCCTTCTTCTCTCAGTGTCACTCACATTCGTTCCTTCCCTTCAGCTCTTGGGTGCTCAGAGTAAAGACGGCTACTCCGAGACTCCGCCCACAAAAAATCGGGGCGGCTCCTCGAGAAGAAGAAGAAGAAGAAGCAGAAGAAGCAGAAGAAGACGTGAACTTTCGATTCTTGGCCAATACTCCTCTCTCCGAAGCTCCACCCCTTCTTATTCAAGGGCAACCCCTTTCGGTTATCTCCACTCCAGTCATTCGTGCTCCGAACCGTCCTATCGGAATGTTGTCTTCTTCGACTCTTGGATTCTTCTGCTGCCTTCTGGCTATTTCCAGTGCTACTCAGATTTTCTCTGAAGACGTGGGGAAGATCATCATCACTCAGAACTCGTGCTCCGTCGTGCCACATCGGGTGTGGAAGAGGTTAGTTGGGTTTGAACATAGGTGTCTTTCAGATTGAGCATAGGGGATTTTCTGGAACTTCCGAAAATCTCTGAATGTGCTTTTTTGGGGGTAATGCTAAGTCCACTTCAGGATCGGCGCCTAGGTCTCTCTCATATAAAAAATTTAACAAAGTCTAGCAAGGTCCCAAGGGTCCCCAGACCGTTCAAATTTAACCAATGAGGGACGTCTAGTAGCTTTAGATTATTATAAATGTTTGGCTCTTCTAGTTGTTTCTAGACCTTCTGAACATCCCAGGGTGCTCTCTATTAGGTTCAGAGTACGTCCACTTTAGGATAGAGGTCCCCTTCTCCCGCTTAACCAAATTTAGCATTGGTCTAGCATAGTCTCAGGGGTCCCATGGGTTTTCAGACTTGACCGAAGGAGGTTAGGGTGTTCAAAAAGTGTTCTAGATCTTTCAATTCTCCAAAAAGGTCTGGATCTATCAAGCCATTCCCAGCTAGACACAGGTGGGTCCTCCAAGCATAGCAAAAGCAGATTTCGTGCAGCTAAACAATACCGATCAGACGGTTTAAGGATCAGCTAAGATCCAGGACATCCTAGGAATACTGCAGGAATTCTGATGAGATAATCTGAAGATCCACGTGTAGCCGGTAGAATTCAGATCCCTGTCAAAACAATCTTAGTCATATCACTGACCAAGAACTTCTTTAAGACACATTTCGATCTTTAGTCCCTTTCCCATTAGTCTAATCGGTGACTTTATCCGATTCCGAACACCGATCCCTTGTTTTCCCTTGGGACCTTATCCGGAGTTCGTATCATTCCGTTCCTATTCGATACCAACAACCTCGAGTAGCACGAACATTACTATTCATCCGAACGTCTTCTAATTTCTAATCTCACTAGTCCATAAATCCTGGAAATTGAAGGAGAGGGAATGAAAACAATGAGCACGTCACTCTCTCCCTCTCCTTAGTTGATACTTGGTTTATTTTTTTCTCCCTCTTTCTTTTTTATTTCAACGCTCCCTTTTGTGGTCGTCTTGCCTCCTGAAAACTAAAAAAACTGCGTCTGATCTGTATGGTTAGGAACAAAAAAGAAACACGGCGGTGAAAGTGTCAAAATCAGCAATTCCGAGTGTGAATGGGGGACAAAAAGGTGGAATGACGTAAAAGAAGGGGACCATGAATCCCGGCGGCTACTTTTTGTTGTGTTTCTAAATGTTTTGTTCCCTTTTGAAAGTTGGCACCGGTTGGAGGTACAAATGTTCTAAGAAAGCACTTGGGACCGGCGAGAGATAGGGAGCAGCTGTCAAGGCTACCGTAGGATGGGAGCTGAGCCCAATCAGAGTCTATCATGATCTTCTTATTTTATGCATAATTTCAGATTCACCACCGACTCAGCCACACCAAAGCCACTCAACCAGTACTCTCCGGAAACAATCAAATTTCTCACCACTTGGATTCACACTGCCCATGGTGTCGAGAGCCGTCTCGAGAACATGCTTCTCAAGTGGGATGAGCAATCGGTAGGTCAACAAAACCAAACAAAAAAAACGAAATATTGAGAAGAAAAAGTGACGTCAATCTGTAACAATTTTCCTTTTATTTTTAGATCTGCTTCGACCGCCCGACCTCGATTCCACTGAAGAAGATCGCTCATGGCGGGGACTTCTCAAGTGACATGACAAAGTTCTCGTATCTCGAGGTTCCGGAGCACTGGGCTGCTCCAACTGAAGACGATTTGGAGACTTGGAAGGTGAGCATTGAAATTGGATACATCTTGCCCTCTTCTCCTGATAGGGGTACATAGTTTAGGGAGTCCTAAGTATACTGTAGTGACTCAACATGAAAACATTCCGTGCACCATGTATCAATCCGGGATTAAAGTCATAATGTCTTGTTTTCAGAACATCAAACTCGAGGAGTGCTCCACCACCGACGCCGTCACCTACCGCTGCCCAGAATCAGCTCTCAAGGATGCTGCCTGCTCACAGAAGGATCTTGAAAAGTGTTCAGAGCGCATTGAGATGGATAGCTCCGACGACTTTGTAAGTAGTTTCTTGTTTCTTACATCTAAATTAGAGATCATCATAACCATAGTCACCAAATCTTATTATCCTCTCAAGTCCAATCCTATATTTTTAAAGCAAAAGCAGTCTAACTAAATAACACGATTTTCAGTTTGCTTTCGTCCGCCGCCTTGGTCCAAGCCATCTCGTCGCCACTCGCGCCCGTCGGGGATCTATTATCCGTAACGGTAACATCTTCGACATTAAGCCAGTGGACCTCCCGGAAAGGATATTCAAGATCACTCTCGCCTCGACCGACATGATGTCAATCGGATCGGCTCTTGTCAAGAACTGAATATGACAATGATTGTTATGTCATCCCTTCTGTTATCTATCAATATGTTCCCTATTATCTATCCCCGAGTCGTTTATGTTCCCCCATTGCTTGTTCTGTTCTTCTAGATGCTATTATTGGCACCCAACCCCAGTTTACCCATTCTTTTACAAAAGATGATGGATTATGAGGTGTTTGTGAATGTGTCTAGGGCTCCATCCCCTCCAAAACAAGGAACTAATATCTAACTTTTCCCCCGTTAGTAGGTCAATTATTTTGTTGCCTAGCATCCATTTTTGTTCCTTTCTAATCACTCCACCCAACCATCCTTTTATCTCCTTCCGAATTAGCGTAGTCGTTTCCTCCCCCCTCTGCGGGTTTCCCAATTTCTAAACTGTGAGTTGTTTATTAAACCCCTTACTTATATATACAGTGTTACCTCAGCAGCCCGAGATCTTTTAGTTTTCCCCCATTCATCAGTCATCTAGTACCATGATACTCCAATTCTCCCCCCACAATGACATCATAACCCACTCTTTCCCATAACTATTCATTCCAAATACAGAACACACACTCCATCTATTTTTTTTGTTTCAGTTGTCAGTTTTCAGTTTTACCAAGTTTCAACCATCCAACGATGATTTCCTTTCCTTTTTTATGTTCTCCACCATTTTCTCTCTTTTCTTCGTAACTGACCATAAAACTGAATTTATGCAAGATTGTGTTTGTCGTCGTGCATATGATAATCATAAACACCTTAAGATGGGGGCATACCGAATGATTCATTCCTCCTGATTCCATTCCAAGAAATGTTGCTTCGAGCACTTTCTCTTTGCCTCCTGTTTGCTACTGGATCATTTCAACAACATAGTCCAAACCGAATTATCACTTGTGAAATTGACGTAAGTTTAGAAGAGTTATGATTTTAGCCAAAATCTTTGGGCATAACAAGAGGATCAGCTAGTTGACGTTGAAACTTTGGAGAGAAAACATGAAGATTTTAGGTAAGAATCGTCATAGAGGAAGAGCCGGATTACTGTGAGGAATCATGGCACCACCCGATGATAACTTTGATCTATTAAGACGAGACTGTTTGTCTAGAGGATTGTTGGGTAGTTTTCCTGGGTGATGTCAAAACTGGTCGCAGTGATCAGATAGATATACTGGGGGAATTTGAAATTTAAATTGCTAAATGTCAGTGTGCATTGTTTGCTGGCGTACTACCGGCGCAAACTGTTACCAAGAAAGTAGAAAAAAACATTAGGCTCACAACACTACTTTTTCGGACGAATTTGACTTTTTTGAGGCATGCATGTCGCCTAGCCAAGTCGGACTAGGGCCAGGCCGGATTCGAGCAAGTATGGCTTGAGAGACTTGGAATTTTCGAACCCAAGAAACCATTGAAGTTCGACTTTATGATTTTCTTGAGGCAAATTGCAGTGGGGAAGAACTTTGTGTGGACATAACTTAGTTTTAGTGAGCATTTCGTGAATCATTGCTGAAACGAAATCTCCAGAATTGAAATTGCCTATGTCCATGCTTGTTGCGAGCCAAGCAGGGCCGCAATGAGGATTCCTATCACCCCGGCCCGGCCGGCCAATGGTTTCAGACTCAAGTTTTTGGGAGGTGGTAATTTCCTACAAATCCCAAATATACATAAGCCCAAGTTTTCTATAAAAGTTGTCACATGCGCAGTCAAGAACTCTATTGCTTGGGTTGGTGGTACTGAAGACACCAAAAAATCTAAATATGCCCATTCTCAAAGTGGCAAAACCGAAATTTGGCGTTTCCTCCGTTCTTTCTATGGGTTACATAACAGATTACGTAATGTGCCGTCTTCTCCACTTTCCAACGATACCCTTTATGATATGCCAGTTCACACTTAATTCATCTTCATGCTTACTCATGAAGCAACATTATATAAAACACAGCAGTTGGCGCACCACCACCCCAATCCTCTTCTCCGTTCACAAAGCACAACCCACACTCCACTACGTAACCTGTGCTCACCCACCTCCCGGACCACCCTCCACCCGACGCAACACTGCTCGGAACGCTTCCCGAACCACAGCACAGAGCACATCGGGCCTCCGAGCACGTTACGTGAATTCCGTTTCGCGCAATCCGTCTACGCAAGTGCTCAGATTGCTCACCGGACCACTCGCCACAACGCTATTGGCCTCTACCGTAGTTCGTGCATTGATAGATCGTCGGGGGTCCCGTCACATCGCGACGGAATTGTTACACTTCGGAGGTGGGGAAGTTTGAAGCAAGCTGGTTGGTTGGTTAGTTGGGTGTTGTGCACTTCTTTTTGTTTTGAGTGAAACAAGACAACCTTTGATGAATTAGAACAAGAGTTGTCGGGTGTTGTGGGGCGATAGTTTAACAAACATGATGATGATCTGGAGACAAATTGTCGGTCGAGGTTCGGTACCCACTGAGCAATTAGAGAAATGAGATTTGGGAGATTAGGGTGGGAACACCAATTCGAACTAGAGTGGAGGTACAGTACCAGTTAGATGAGTTTGGGTAGAGTTGAGTTGAAGTATGGGAAGGACTGTCTTGCAGTGTCCAGTACCAGTACTCAGTCGGGAATAGGTTGGAAGCTTGGGGACAGCCTGGGGAAGAGTTGGAATCGCTATAGGGACCAGTAATGAGAATGTCTCAAAATTTAATAAAGGTTCAGAAAATATGAAGTGTAGGGTTTTTCTGTAAATTCAACAGTTTCCAGTAGTGTCTCAGAAATGTAGTGGGACTTCCTTCAAGATATTGGAAACAACTTAGCTAGTTGGTTCAACGCGGAAATCTGGTACTCTGACCCCAATCTAGTTTCTAGGACTAGTACGGTATCTTCTGGACAAATATATCAAACTGATCGGTCCGAGAACCATGAGAGGCCCCCGACCGGCCCTGGAGATGACCGTTTTCTGAAGTCGCGGCTCAAGGTCCTGTCTTGATCCGCAACCCAGGACCGAGACTGAAATATTTTCTCTTGACCGGTGGCTGGGCCGCGGCCCATGAGAGCTGTCGGGCCTGGACTACCGTCCACGAGGGAGGCCGACCCAAAGCTCATGATAACTGACGGCCCTAACCAAGACTGACTTCTCTATATATCAAAGTTCACATTCTGAATCCGTGATTTTCCACACTTCATATTTTGTACCTTTGTACCTATAGTCTCCAGTTCAATCAATTCTGACTCCATACTATAGTACAAATGCTATAACCCGACCTAAGAATATGACGCAGCGCCTGCCTGCTTGCAAAAAAAAACACCAAAAAACGAACTGCCCCTACAATCCAATTATTCCAGTTATTCTCTACAACCAAGATCACCTACGTAGACGAAAAAAGAACCGAAATGCAATCAATTTTTTGTTACTTTCTTTTTTTTTCATTTTTAGCCATGACATATTACCAAAAAATCAGCTGTCCTTGCGCGTTCTGGAATTCGTTTCTCTTGACTAATTGTTTATTATTCTAACCCCACCAGGGTAACCTTTAATGTAAGATCAGGCAAAATAGTAGGCGGAATGTGGGAGCAGGTGATAATAGAGAGATTTTGAAACTGAAGTTTCAGCAAGGGATTATGAAACACTGGAATAAACATTGGAACATATCCGAACAGCTTTAGGAACTACGAAACAATCTGGGAGGGGACGAACCAGCACGGAGGACATGATTAGGCGCTTAGGTCCTAGAAAAGTTTATTAGGATTTTCGATTTTAAAAGAAAATCTTCACGAATGATCCTTACAGCTTTAAGTATATGTACTAATGATACTGGTCAACACGATGATGACCAAGGGCCCAAAAATAGGGCAAAAGGAAAAGTGACCGGAACTGAAAAGTCCAGGGATGTAAGAAATCAGAAGTTCTGAAAAATTCATTCAAATTGGTCAATCGGAATATAGTGAAAAAGCGGCGGTTACGTTTCGGTCTGTAATTCAGAAAACCGAATGACCGGCAACCGACCGCTGACCGACCCGGGTGACGCTCCAACCTTTTAGTCGGGTCGGCCATCGGCAGTCGAATCGGCCTGCGGTCGGTCCGAAAGCTGAATCTTGAATCGAACGTAACGCTTATCTAGAAGAACATCCTACAGACAAACCGTGATTAGTGCAGATTTTCGTACGAAAATTCGGTAAAAAATCAAGTAACTTGACAGATCACTTTAAAAGAAATCCACCAACTTCCTTCTGAAACAAACTCCGCTTTCTCTCTTTTCCACCTCTTCCAGAATACGTACTTTACACCTGAAGTTGCTCCACAAGTCCTAATCTATTAGATTTTGATCTGAAAATGATGTGATAGGAGAGGAAATGATTCGATTAGTCCAATGGGGGTAACTTTATCAACTTGGTCAACTAATTTTCCCTCTTTTTTTCGTGGCTCAGTTTGTAGTCATAGCTTCTAATTCCAATTTGATACATGATCCATATTATGGAGCAAAAAATGATTCGAAATTGAGAAGGGATTGGTCAAGATCATGATCAGAAAAACATGTTGATGATTTGAAACTATGGGAGAAAATATGGAAAAAGTAAGGGCGGAAGGGATAAATGTACTGATGTATGGAATGTTAATAGTACTATAAGGAAGAGGGAACTGTTTTTGAACTTGGGATTTCCTGATTGAAGGGGATTACTGTAAAATTCAAAGTTCTAATACTTTATGGTTCCGTGCCAATAAGCATAAGCAATAACAAAATAAACTCAAGGTATCGACGAAACATTAGGTAGGGGCTCGAAGTCTTTGGCGTCAAATCTGATGCCTGGTCCGCAATCATAAAGTACTGATACGGTGACGCAAAAACTGATACATTTGCTTAAACTTAACAAAAATGTTTTTGTGTTGCAGGGAGTGATCGACAATGAAATTCACCAACTCCACGGAGCCCTCCAAAACTGCAAAAGTCCCGAAATGGAATGCTATATAGACGACCATGAATACCTTATCAAAGGCCGAACTAACATTCACTGTCGCGTTGAATCCGAAGACCTTTTCTTCAATGATGATGTGAGTTGTCTTTGTATCGACCCTCCCAAAGCTTGATTTTTAGAAATTGTGCTCATTCCGATTCTACTACCGTCGCAGTTTCTGTGATGACCAAGATCATTGTTACAGTATGACACTGACCTGTGAGGATGACAAGAACATGACTTGGATTTTGCAACTTTGTATTGCTGGAGTTACTGTTGTTGTATTGCTGTTCATTGGGGCTTGTATTCTCTGTGTTTGGTGCTTGTGTAAACGGTGCTGTGTGAAACAGAAAAAGTTGGAGATCAAGGATGAGTAAGTTGGAAAAACTTTGTTCTTGGTACTTATAAATCTTAGCCGAGCAGAAAATTCTCCTATTTTTTTCGAGGACCTGAACATCATCGTAGTAACAATGGAGCTTTTAAAGTTTTTTTTTGGCACCTTCAAGGCTTTTGCACATTCAATAGTGTCAAATTATCATCCACAGTATTGACTATATAATTTTTTTTTCAGAATCACAAAGTCCGAGCTGGAACTCCTCAAAAAGATCCGAGCAGAAAAGTCTCCAAATGATTACGAACTTCAGCGACTCCCAGAAATCACTCCGCCATCTCTTCCCAGACCCCGTGCTGTCCCAAATGAGTATATCCAAATGGAAACTCGCATTTGATGCATCATTGTTTTATTATCAATATTAGTAATCAAAATTTGCTCTAATGAGCCATGAGTGAGAAATTGAGAATTTTGGATTCAATAAATGTTAAATTAGCAATTGTGATGGGGAAGGGGTCAAAATCGGGTGGGAATGGGAGAACATGGAAAAAAGGAATAAAATCGGAGACGAAATGATGGATAATAAGGAACAATTGTTCAAAAATTGACAAAAATGTAAGGAAAATGTGAGATTTCAAAAAAGAAAGAAAAACCCCGGAATTCTCGGTAATAGAAAATGGCCAGATGAAGGAGAAGTAGGAGAGATGCGTTGAATTGGATTCAGATGATGATATTCCTGTCATTTTTCAGAGAATATCATCAAAGTCGGTCTGAAATAATATTTGTAGAATATTGAGTTTTGCGTTGTCGATTTTTAGAAGAGTTTGGATCCTGAAGAAATGGAAAAGATTAATGTGTTAGTGCAGTGCTCTGGAACCCCTTGGTTCAATTTTTTCAAATGTGCGTTAGTTTGTCCAGATGTCCCCTAAACTTACACCTGCCGAAGAAGCATTGGATTCCTTGTGTTGAATTGCTGGAAGTGAGTATTTTCTCGAGTCATCGATGCTCATTTGATGCATTCGGTGAGCAATGTCTGCTGTCGTACCGGCCTGAAAACGAAGAATAAGAAAAACATCATCAAAAATATTTTTGTTCTTGATGTGCTTGTTTGTGTTAGTCGATGACCTCAAAATTGTCTCCATTCTGATTTGTGTCTTTTAGAAAATAGATATGAATAGATTCGAAGGGATTACCTTAATTTTCTTCATGACATCACGGAGAAGGTATCGCCAGAGAATGATGACGTGGTCCACTTCTTTGTCGTTCATCCTTTTTGAAAATGCATGACGAAGGCAATAAATTGAGCATTCGAGGAATACCGACCAGTAGTAGGATCTGCAAAATTTAAGGGATGATGGGTTTGAGACGGATAGAATTGGAAATTTGTGTTTGCAACATTGATTCAGTGTGATATATTTTGACGACCAGTAGAAAAAATTATAGGAAATTATACCGATCGAAAGGGGTTTTTTAGAGACTAATAGTAAGTTGCTGGAAGTTGACAATTGTTCATTTTTGAAGCTTCCGTTATATTGAAGCTATATGTATTTTTATCTAATTCTGGGCTGCTAGTTGTTTTAATCTTTCTTTTTGAAATTGAAACCGAATCAAGTATTTCTGGCATCCAATCTGATGCCAGGTTTGCAGCCAAAGAATTCAGGCACGCTAACGCAAAAGTTCACCAAAATTCTCTGACAGTCCCAAAAAATGTATGGTTCGTTTGACCTTGATTTTTCCACACCAGAAACTAAAAATCTCACAATTTTACTAGTCCAAATGGTGCTGCTTTCTGTACATCTTTCCGTTCAAAGTACAGTAATCTATTCTAAGACCCTGTTTTCTTATGATAATCTACCCTAATCCTCACCTGAACTTGCCGTTGACCTCGAGTTTTCCGTGTCGTCTTCCCAAATTATCCAAAATCACATCGAGTGAGGTGAGGTGGTCAAGAGCCTTTACTGCTCCTTCGATAACCTGAAATTTCGGATTCTTCGGATTCAAATTTTTCCAATTCTCAAAAATTTCATAATTTCCTATACTATATATTTCCCCAGCTGTTAGGATTTTCAGATATTCCCTCAGCTTCCACATATTCAGATTCCCGTCCTACCTGCATGAATCGCATCGCTTGAAACGCAAACTCATTATTCTTCCGATCCGGTTTTGACCCGACGAATTTCAGCTTTGGAAATAGTCGCCGAGCTTCTGGACACTGAAACATTCAAGAGGTTAGAGACCAAGTTGCTCATTCTCTTGCAAAACTTTAGCAAAGGAAATTGGTGTCAGGAGGGTACTACAAAACTGGGGCATGGAAAGGAAATTGAAGAGGGCCTGGATCCATCTCATTCGCCTTCAGAGTAATCAAAAAGTAAAGTGTTGACACGGAAGACGTCACAAGATTCTCCTTGTGGTACTATGAAACGATGACGAACCTGATTGAAAATCATCTCGTAGATATCACAAGCGATATGGTTCTTCTTAGCCTCCACAAGACTCCACGAGTGTTCCAAATCATTCTTCTCTTCCTGTGTGAAGCAATACCAGGAGATTGCCGCCGGTGCCATGTCTTCGATCTCCTGTAATATGAAAACCTTGAATTTCTGTAGTGTTGAAAACTTGGGACATGTCAATGAGAAAAGAATAGATAGAGAGCTGAATTTTCAGGAGCTTATGAAGGAGAGGACATCGGTAATTTTCGTAATGAGTAGAGCTTTCTAGGCGGAGATGACTACAGTAATCCATCGTAAGTCCATTCAAAGTTCCATTTGTAGTGGTAACGTGCTTTTGGCGCGTTACCCAGTTTTCTCATTCACAGAGCTTCTGAAGTCGTCAAATTTTCATATTTCTTAGTAAAGTATTCATTGCTATCTGTAATCTTCGAATTCCACCATTGAACGAAATTGTACTCGAGTTCTCTGAACCCGTTACCCAAACTTTTTTCTATTTACAACCTCTCAGATCTTTGTCTTCTCCCCAAAAAAACACAATCTCAAGTATCCCAGTTCATTTTTCTCCCCAACTGCCTCCGTGACTCATGCAACATTTTTTCCACTTTTCTCTCCGTTTTCTGCTCCAAAAAGAAAACACTTGTTTCTTTTTTCGAGTTCACAAAGAGATTCAAAATCATGTCAAATTTTTCGACATGTTCCCACGTCTCTCCAGGATCTTCTTCTTCCGGTTTCCACGTGCTCATTCTTCTACCTTTGACTCTTTCTCGTTTTTTCAATTCAGTTGCCTCAGGGCATTTTGCAACAAAAATATGTCATGTTGATGATGTGAAAGAATTTTTCCAAAAAGGCAACATTGGAAAGTGGAAGTGGTGGAAAAATAGAAAAATAAGGAAGAGGAAGGGAAAAAGGAGATAATTGGAGAGGCATGTTATTTTGGTTTGAATTGGAGTCATCATCAGGAGAAGGAAAAGGAGGAATGAGATACGGAAGGAAACCTTAGAATGAACAATTGCCCTTATTTTGGGAAAGAGGAATTTTTAAGGGGAAGAAGAGGAGGAGGAGATCAAAATTCAAGACGAAATTCCTGATTTTGAGGTTTCAGATCAAGAACGAGTCTTGGAAAGTGGATAATGCTCATAAGTCATGTGAGGTCCAAAAAATCAAAAAAGCAACACTATTCCAAAATTTTCGAATTTCTTGAATACGAATACCGAAGATCAAAAAGCTCAGAATCTCAAAACTTCCATAATCTAAGAACCATTTTTAGAGATCCAAAGTCTCTTTTCCTCGGATTATATAACTCAATCGTTCTGATATTCACAACCCCTCTTAATTCTTCAAAACAATTTACATAATTTCTGAATATCATGGTGGCAGAATCACAAAATCACAAAACTAAATCTTTTTTTTTGCAACTCCGAATAAGTTCTCTTTGTCCTACCCGTATAGAGATTCCCTTTTTTTAATTCAGGACTCCCCGAATCTGACTACCTCAAATTCAACATTTCCCTTTCACCCAACATACCGTAATAACAAGCTTCACATCGTCACACATTTTGACACTCCCGAAACTGTCCGACTCAGAAGTTTCCGAATCCAGTTTGAAATACAAGTGAGTGGATTCAAAAGAATCAGAATCCAGAGTAATCAAGAATTCAGAATTCCAGAGAGTCAGTAGATACGTCGTTTCACACAAACACACAATAGTTTCTGATGTGAGTGTGCGTGCTCAAACACAAAAAAGTAGTCTCCAATGGGGCGGAGACTCCCCTTACTCTACCCTCTGTGCTCTTTCTCACGGATGGGCAAAAGGGAAAGGAGGTGGTCGTAAAATGAGACGTTTTCTCACCACTATGTCGTGGTTTAGAAGTCGAAAAGAAGCAAGATCTTCAATTTCAATTAGAGATACCATTCATCATTTCTTCAGCCTCTATTTGCCGGATTTTATTGTCAGAATTTGTCATAAAAATTCTCTTGGAGAGAGGTCAAGAGTTAAGGGCAGATGACTTTTCTATCCCTTCTTGATCGAATTTGCGGATGTTGCAAAATGAGATGAGAAGAAGAAGCTGTCAAAAAACGGATAAGAATAAGAAGAAGGGGTTCGAAAGAGAGTTGTTTGGAATTTTTAAGACTTTCGAGATTCTGATTCTGAAGAATGAAACCTCGAAAAAATCCAAACGCAAGTTCATCCCATGCAGAAAAGTTGGAACATGATTAAAAGGTCATCTTCTACGTCATTGAAAGTGGGCGGAGCCTAATAGTTCCAGAGGGTAAAAAGAGAGAAAAAACAAATGGTTTAGGAAAAGTAAGAAGATTTGAAGGGACAAGGTTTATGGGAAACCGGAACTGGGTTTAAAATTTAGAAGAATGTTTCGAGGTTGGTGGTGAGAAAGTTGAATTTTGCAGAGATTTTTATCTGTGTTTCCGGATGTCCAGCAAATCGGTCTCACTAAAAAAGCAGCCCGGAAAGTTTGTAGCATTAGAATCTTCAGAAAGATTTTGCCACTACGCTTCCTACTATCTATTATTAAAAGTTTAGGTTGGCGCGCCTCTGCCGCTGAAAAATTACAGATGTGTCAGAAAATATGCTTCAGAAAACATCAATAACAAAAGTTTTGAGGCCATGGACTTTGAAAAATCATATATTTTTCTGTATAATTTTATTTCAAATCATTGCACCATTCGTCGGTAAACAAGTCCTCCCGAACTAACATTGTAAGCGGAACTATTTTCTAAGATCTTTGAAAAGTAATTATCCATTTTCTATTCAAAACCTACTGCTGGATATATATCCAGAATGCAAATAAGGTCTGCCTCAGGGAATCCGAAAAATGTGAAAAAGAAGGAAAAGAGTTCGTCTTCTCCGGAAAAAATAGCTAAGCTCATCGTATAATTGAATGGAGTAGTAGCGGGGGAGAAGACAGAAGTGAATCCTCTTCTCTTTAGGACTACTCATCACAAATACACATCAAATTGTGGTAATCAGAATGGAAAAAAGGGAGACTCTTCTGGAGAGAAACATCAGATGAATCATCAAGGAAAAGGGCAGAATGGGAGGTTTTGATGAAGAATCGAAGACGATAGATCAATTGAAATCTTGAAAAACATGGTCAAGTTTTGTTCATGTTAAGTCAACGAGCCTAAATGAGGGGGTGATGTTTGGAATTTGAAATTGGAGCATCGGGATGAGAGAGGGGACCCATGTGAGTGAACAGGAGACCACACTTTTTCCTGTTTTTGTGTTAAAGTCAAATAGTTTTCAGAGGAGAAGTGAAATTGAAAGAGAAGGTTCTGGTTGTATTAGTGGAACATTGGTGATCTATGAATACTTTTTTGAGTTGAGGTTTGAAATTCAGTAATTGGCTCACATTCAGTAATCAATTTTCAAGTCCTGAAGTTTCAATGGTAGAGGTGATTGAAATCTGATGTGAACTCTGAAAACTGTAAATTTCCTATAAATCTTATTGTTGGAATCTATGAACTTCTGAGAGCACCTGTATTTCGAATACTCCAAATCACCGATGATCAGAAATTCAAATTTTTGCATTCTATAATTGATAGCTCAGAAACTATCTTCGCAGAGCCCAAAAGTCCACAAAGTCACAAAAACAACACCCTCGTGAAAGCCAAAAGCTCACATATTTCTATTCCTAGAATTCTATCCGGAACTATTCGATTTCAAAAACTTGAGCCCATCTATAAACATGTCTAGAATGTTATAAAACTCGGTTCCGACTCATCAATTTTCACCGAAACTCTTCCTTCTCTCCTCTTCACTTTTTCATTGCTCATTTATCAAACCAAAACACGGAAAAAGAGCCACTTTTCTGAAGATATCCCGGCAAAGAACGTCTGGATCGAAAAAAGAGAGAGTCCCATGGGAAAAATGGGACCACTTGTCAGCGAAAGAGACAAATTGTGATTAGGATAAGAGGGGGTATCCCTTGGAAAAGACTGGTTTGTTGAACTTTTGAAGTGTAACTATTCTCGAACTTTTTGGACTATTTTGAGAATTTGAAACGAGGAAATGAGGTTTCGATAGGAAAAATAAAAGTTTGGTCATTGAAACGTTTGCAATGCCTTGGCGAGCACAGTGAAGATCATCTGGGGTTTCTTGGTTGTTCTTTGCGTTTTTTGATTATTTGAACTTTTGTTTTGGCGGGGAAGACGATAGATTCCATGAGTTAAATTTCATAAGCTCAAAATCAGTGTCGGGTGTTTGGTAGTCTCACAATTTGGATTGAGCTCTGAATCTTCTTAAATGGAATCTCAAAATCTCAGGTGTCTTCGAAATCAGAATCTTGAATCAATGTCCTCGATAACCTCACTTTTATATTTTTTTGCTTTATTCTCATGCCTCAGACGTGTCACATCTCCAAATGTTTGAATCTTTTGATCTACCAAAATCGACGAAAAAACGAAATCGAACACTTTTATTTCCATCTCGTAAAGTTATTGCGTGGTACTCAAAAAGTTTCAAGTTTCTGCATCTGATCGTTGGTATTCAAATGCACTTTTCAACAATTTTGTGACCTACAGAAAGTCAAAAAATTTTTTCGATGAGCTTCTGACAGACCAGAATCATCTCTAGAAGCACATAAATGACCTCTCCATATCCAAAAATATCCCCATCCAAGTATGTGTTTCCGCAATTTCCGGTAGTGTGCACATTATGTTTTTGCTTTCCTCCACCAGGTCAAAAGTTTTTTGCAATGTCATTTTTTTCTCTGAAACTCTTTTCCTCTCCTTTTCCATATGAAGAAGAAGTCATGACATTCGAGATGTCCGAAAAGGAGAAAAATCGAAATCTGATACTTAACTAGTTGTGTACTTTTCAGGAGAATGTGCTTTGACGGCATATGGCAACATGTGAAAAACTTTCATTAGAAAAAGGGGTCCCCCTTTCTGAATATTCAAGAAGATGTTGCTGATTTTACAGAATTCTATATGAAGAAGGAATCTTTGAACATTGAAAAAACCAAAACCGAAAAAAAAGTCTTGAAAAACGAGCTGGCTCCAAAATGAGCCCATTGTTTCTTCTCGTTTTCTGTTCCTTGATGAAACTTTTGATCCTATTCATTCGTCTTATTTAATCCCTTCTCCTCCTCAAATTTTTGTCGCCTCTTTTTCTCTTTTCTGGTGTTTTTCCTCTAGAATTTCTTTAGAATTCCGAGAAACAATTTACAATTTAAAGTGGAAAAAATGGAGTAGAAGGAGAGAACAAAGGAAATGGAAATGACACTTTTGGACTAGAGTTCGCACAAAAATTAATTGCAAAATTGGAAATTTGAAAAGTTTTGAAAAATGGATGGGAAAATTATGGGAAAACGGAAATGGGGTGTGCAAAGTTTAGGAAGAATTCCATGGGTTTTTTTTGAAATTTGAATGTGGCATGGGAATCTATTCAATGAAAATTTGCACATGGTCATAAACTATACAGGAATTCAACAATTTTCGGTTTGACACTTCAGAACACTAGAGTTCTGTAACTTTATCCTAATACTATTAAACCATTTTTAAAAATTCAAAAACTTTGAAATTGTATCCCAGTCATCAAAACTCTCAATGATTAGCCACAACTTACTTCGGAAAGATGCTATCATGGAATTTCAAGAATCTTGAAAATATTGTGAAGTCATGCGAAAACTAAAAAAAAATGACCAAAAGTTTACCAATTTTCACCTAATTCCAGGTTTCCAAGAGTGTCGAAAATTATGATGTCGTGAGAGAATCTTATGATTTTTACCAGAATCACTCAACGTCATCTATTTTTCTGCAAAAGTTCACAACTTGGGCGAAAACGATAAAAACGTCTTAGGCTCCTTTTCCAGATGGATCTTCAGAAAACGAGAGGAATTCTCCAGAAGACGGGTTTTTACGGAAATTGAAAAATGGGGAAGACACAGATTAAAAGGAGACAAAGAAGGAGAAGGCGTCTCTTTTGTTTTCTTGGAAGAATGCGGGAGAAAAAAGTTCATCGGAAATGGAAAATGGAGGAGCTCTTTTTTGAACTTTTTGTCTTTTTTGGCGCGGATCCTTTGTTCTTGGATTTTTTGCAGAATGTGGTGTCTTCCGAATTCTAATATTCAGTATCTCAGAACCTGGGAAGCTCAGAACCATGAAAATCTGCAAGAAACCTAATTTTCAGAGTCTAATTTTTAAAAATTCCTCCGAAATCCATACCTCCCAGGTTGCACGGTATTTGCAGGATCGCACGATCTTTCAGTCGGCAAATAAATACAAAATATATCCCACCAACAAGTCAAAAGTGTCGTCAATTGACAAATATACTTAGAGAAGATCTCGGGAAAAGACGGAAATCTCAAAGATGAGTAAAACATGGCGCAGATTGGGTTCGGAAATCGAATTTGGAACGTGCAATGTTGCACATTTTGGGAGAAGAGAAGGGAGGATGAGTTCTTTCAGGATGGGGGTCAATGGACATTGCAAAAGGATTTTTTGGGAGAAATTCCATTGGAGAAAAAAGTTTGTTGGGAGGGGAAGAAGAGGGAGAGATTTAGAGTACAAGTTGGCACGTGTGGTTGGAGTTGAGATTTTTGGGTTTGGGGAGATGGGCAAAAATCTGGATGACGATGTTGGGTTATAGGGCCCAAAACCAAAAAAAATGGGGCCATCTAAAATTGATAATGGGTCTTTGAAATCTACAGTAACAACTCATATTTCCAGTAACGTTTCCATTCGGACGAATTGATACATTTTGGCAGTCTAACGTCCGTCCGCCGTCCATCCAAAATTTTTACGGCGGACGAAATTTGGACGGACAGATTTCATCCGAAATGGAAGTTTTAATATTCACATTTAGTTTGAGTGTCATGAGCAATTTCTTAGTAAGTTTATTCCCGCATCCCAAATCCACAAGCAGTGAAACCCTAAAAACTTTAGGATTCTGAATCTTCGTGCCCCTCCTCCCTCCTAACATCTCGAAAATCTCCACATCCCTTTATATCCGTAATCCTACGCTCCCCCCAAATGTAAATGAGACATGTTTGCCAAGTTCTCATTGCCAAAAATATCGCTATACCTTATTGTAACCAAAAAAGCACGTACCTTTCAATTAAATATTCCAGGACACAACACAAAACTGCAGAATGGAAGAAACTTTTAAAAGTTAGAAGACGTCCTGAAAAAGGCAGAAGTCAAGAATTTAGACTCCGCCCCCGGTAGACGACTACCGTAGAAAAGTCTTCCAAAGTTCGTTGATCACGCAGGAGAGGTGTCCAGAAGGAAAGGGGCGGGGTTTGACTTTTAGATGAGAAAAGAAGAGGAGGAAACAAGAATTGTTTTCTTAGAAAAAAGGAATTAATGAAAAAGTTGAAAATCATCGAACGGAGAATCCAGAAGAGAGACTGGGAGGTTGGAAGTGAAAATACACGGGGAGTCCCGGCAGGACGGGAAATGGCTGACCGACGTCTTCCTGTTTTCAATATATCACATGTGTTTGAGTGGTTTGCTCCTATGAGTATGTATGTAGATTTGTAATTACATCAAAACATATATTTATACTCAAACTCTAGAATGAGAGTAATGAAATTGTCAGGAAATGGGTACAAGAAGTTTTCGAAAATTGAGAATTCTGACGGTTCAAGTGGAAAAAGACAAGGAAGAAAATAGATCTCTGATGGCTCATTAGTGAATTTGGAGAAAGAATTTTTATGTGAAGCGGAAGTTTTTGTCTTCTTGATGTTGCCAAGACTACTATGTGTAAGAAGACAAAAATAGAATCAAACAATTTTTGAAAAAATTAGGGACCAGGATTTGAAACTTTACTTCCGAATAAAGGATTCAGGAGAATTCAAAAATCTCCAAATAGCAGACTCTTAGAATTCTAGTAAGAACTACTGTCCAGATTCAGAAGACCACCGCTACAAAAAACCTTCCAGATAGAGCAAAAGTCATTTGCCTAAGAAATCGAAAGCAGACGAATGTTTTCTCGATAATTAAATCTGGAGCGGGAAATGACGCTATTTTTCACAATTCTGTTAGGTTGTCCCCAAGTAGAATAACAAGGTGTCTTTGTGGGAAAAAATATAGAAAGTTCACAACTTTCTATTCCGTTTTTAGTTCGAATGATGTACTATTATTTGGTTTTAAGTGGATATAAACTACATATAGGGTGTTCAATACTAGAATTGCGAAACATTCTAACAATGTTTGGAGTTAAACATAGTGTAACTCCTTCTAAGGAGAGTGAATTTGGCTAAAACTCGATCCCAATCCTCTTATGACATCTCCTCATATCCTGCAAATTTTTCATATTTATGCTCTATCATATTGGAGTAGAAGAGGCATTTAATTTAACATGAAGAAGGAGAGAAGCATTTTCTGGTACGAATCTCTGACCTCATGATGGCAACATGACACATTCATATACTAAGATTGGTTCTATGACATGAGGTTTGTGTCATGGACAAAATGAGAGTATATGAGAAGGCACGTTATCAGTCAGAAGGAGTAGGATCAGAAGATGCGCACAAGGCACGTGGGAATAGGAGTGGGGAGACTTCCGGAATATTACGGAAAGTTCTAGATGGGAGGACTAATACTAATTTGAGTGGTCAGGTGAGGGTGGGTCTATTGGAGTAGAGATCAGATGGTGGCTCTTGAAAAAAGGGATTTCAAGAAGAAAAATCAGCCACGGTCATGATAGGCCGCTTTCCTAGAGTTTTTAAAAGCAGTACTAAATCCAATTTAACAAATACGATGTTCTCAAATGTCTCCTACTAACCTTGCTCGTCCCAGAATCCTTCCTCTGATTCCTGACTCCCACCGGAGCACTGTGCGAACGCTCGACGGCAACCCAGTGACGATACAGCTTGCCTTGCGTCTTAGTATAGTTTGACACAAAATGTGAAATTTCAAACCTCAAAGACTAGCTTCAACGTCGAAAATATAATATCTCTGTCCGCCTGACTGATTTTTTCTCATATCAGCAGGGAAGCATTTCGGCCCTAATGAGCACAGTGCTCACTTCTCTTCTAGGCATCGTGGGAAAGATCATTACTTTTATATTTTTCGGAGAATTCGGATTGGAGACCAAAAGGTAGGAGGATTGGATTTTTTGGTGGGAAATTTTGGATGGAGTGGATGTAGTTTAGGAGGGAAAAAAGTGATCGGATCAGTGATCTTGGTAATGGTGCAGAACTATATATATAGAATTTGAGCAAAAGTTCTTGGTAAGGAAATCACAGTATCTAACGTAGTGAATCCTAGTGAACTACTAGTGATTTCACGAAAGTGTTCAACAGAATTGAAGTTTTAAAGCGCTGTCAATCAGTGACCCGCACGGGAGGCTATGATTATTTTGCCGAGCTGTGTACTTCTCGTGGAGTTTATATTATATTTACAGTAGTCCCACAGCTTCTAGAACTCTAACCCATCATCTGTTCGATTCGCACAATCCAAGTTCTGGTAACTTTGCACTTTTTCTAGAATTCAATTATTTTGTCTTCTTTTTCTAGAATGATTGTTTGGTTTTCTTGTCTTCCCAAGATTGGATTGCATCTCCCCCATCCCTACCCATCAAAGATTTTATAACAACGTCGGAGCAAGACTTCGACGAAATTGAAATTGAAGTTTTGTGCAAAAGAAGACACAGGAAATTACGGGTGCAAACGGAGGAGAATCGCTTAGTGATGATTACAAAACGTCTGGAGAAAAAGTTGGAATGATAGGAAATTGAAAGTTTCGAGAAATGGGGGTCTGAACTTTTGTGGTTTGGTCTAGGTTCCTTTGGACCACTGTCGTCAAGTGTAGTGGTTCAGACCGATGGGAAGATAGGGGTCCCGAGGAGCCCTAGAATGAGTCGACTGAGTCAACATAGGAGAGAAGAGCTGGAAAACTGAAACATCAAACATCAGGTCTATACAGCTCATAGCATTGGCAAGTGTGCTCCAATGTGTACCATAAAGCGCAATCAAAAAATTTTTATGTGCCCTATTTTTTTAACAATCAAAGTTCCCTATTCTAACACGATGTCCTCAACAGACCCAACCGATCGTAAAACTATCAGAATGACAGCTGAAGCACAATGAACATAGCGCTCCAAGATGAAAAATAAAATACTGATAAGAATTGGGAAAAGTTGAGAGAAACTCTCTACTGCTACAGAAGTCAAAAAGTCAACTTCACTTCTCCTGAGTTATTCTTATTTCTGGTAAAGCACCGCCTACTCATTCGCGATCTTTCGCTAATCTAGATTTCTCACGGTCTGGGCTAATTGGAAACGATATGTCACACTTTCCCTGGAAATGTGAGTCAGTCTGGATCTGGATATGGAGTGTAGTTGGAGAGGATGTATGGATTTATCGGTGCGGAAGTATCATAAATGCATAATAGTGATAATTGTGACTTTGAATATTTTTCAGATTTGGGAACACGAATTTGAGGAAAAATCCAAATTCAAAAATTGCAGTTTTAATTAAGAAAAGTGCTGCATTTTTCAGTCGGAATCGGTCAATGCGAACCAATTTTCAGTTAAATAATGTTTGAATAATTTTTTCGAAATTGTCAAACCTCAGGAGGCTTTGAAAGGTTCTTTGAATGCGATATTTCAACAACCAGTTGATCTAATTTTGATGAGAATTATACAGAATTGAATCCAATTTTTCGGAAACTCAGAAACCATTGAAATCTTCTCTTTTTTCACTCTAGATTTTCAAAGCATTACAATTAGACTCTCCGAAAGTAGTCAGAAGATTAGAATAGCTGAAAACATCATAGTTGACAAGCTTGAATCTTTCGAAAGACTGAAAAATTCTGCCGTTCTCTACCTCCTTGGAACAACAGAATTTTAGATTCTCTGAATTTCTGTGTGTTTGAATCTTGAATTTCTGAACCTCTGAACTTCACATTACGATTCAAATTTCGTCTCTCCCTTTCCAATTTCTTCCATCATAAAAATGCTCCTGTGTTAACTCATCTGACCCCACTTTCCTTTTCATCTTCTCTCCCAACACTCTTTGAACATCTGTACAAAATCTGCACCTCCATCCAACCAACAAAACTCATATCCAATCTAATATCCAATCTTCAATCTCTCCTCCATAACACATATCCGTCTCTCTACTCCTTCATTCTCTTCTCTCCTCTCGTTTTCACTTATCTCCTCTCTGTCTCTCTATTTCTCTCCATCTCCCATTATCTCTCTTTCATTTCTTTTTTCACTTCAACACATTTTCAATTATATCAAATCTATGTTCCTCCCCTCCCCCTTCCACCAACCTAGTCGACACATATTTTTTTCAGTTTCTAGCCTTCTATTTCTTCAATAGACAATAGACCACATCCGTCACTGTTTGGCCAACATGCCGGTTCCCGTTAGGTATTTGGTTTATGGTAAGAATTCTGATTCCTCTTAGCTTCTTTTGAAATTCTGAAATTCTTATTCAGGCTTGAGCACGTCATGTATCACTTTGCTCTACGCTCTCCGTCTAGCCTTCCACTCAACAATAATATGTCAATTGGAGAATGCGACCGGTTAGTTTTGATGGAAGTTTTGTTTCGCCAGTATCAATTCAATCAAATTGACAGTTTCTCGCCAATTGATAAGATTGGTAAGAGGAGAGACTGGTCATTCTTCGGATTCTTGATTTACGATGAAAACGAGAAAACTTAAGATTCCTTCCTTCTGGATGAGGACCTCAAACAATACACATTCCAGTCTGTGGGCTTCGGGTTGGCCGTTGGATTGGTTCCACTTCATTTCTTAAACTTTTTGGGAACTAGGTATGTGTTATTTTTATCTCTCTAATAAGAAAAACCAAGGAATATTTCATCACTAGGTTTGTATCTTCTGATTCGAGAGATATGAAGACTGCTTCCGGTTGAGTTTTGTAGTTTGTGGGAAGTGTATTGGGAACTACAATCTTCACGAGCTGCTAGTTCGCTCCATTGCACATTTTTTTTAACCGAATTTTGTTGAGTGGGCAATACAGCGAATAGACTCAAACTCAGAATCCTGGAAATGATGTTTTGAGTTTTTTCTGAGTTCCTTCAGCAAATTTAAACTTTGTGTCAGCTTTTTTGTTGATTTGGCTCTTCAAATTATTCAAATTTTCAGAAATGTCACTCTCATCTACGGAATCATCGGAATCATCTCCGCTCTTTTCTACCCAACATCCTACCAACTTGGCTTTTACGCCTCCTTCATCACTCGTCTCTTTCAAGGAGCCCCTCTTGGAATCCTCCTTTGGCTCATCGCCAAAGTGGCCACAGATTGGACACCGAAATCTGAAACAGCCATCGCCATTGCAATACTGACATCTGTTTACCAACTGGCTCCGTTTGTTGCTCAAATAAGTGCAGCCGAGATGTGTCAGTATTTCGGATGGGAGTACACTTATTACTTTTTGGCCGTGTTGTGTGCAGTGTCACATATTGCTTTCTATTTCGTGTACACGGATAGAGTGGAGGATAATAAGTGAGAGACATTGGGTTCAAAAAAAAGAGTACTCATATTGGCTTCAGGCTAGCAACACAGGAAGAGAAGGATCTCATCACAGCGGGAAAAGGAAAATCTTCGTCTAGCCAACTATCCCAAGACGTCCCGTACTCCCAACTACTTCTGGATCCCACTGTCTGGGCTACATGGTTTGCCAACTTGGCATTCTTCTCATCTCTCCTAGTCTTCCTCCAATATGGACCACTTTATATGAATAAGGTGCTGGGATTTTCAGTGAGGATTACGGGATATTCAGGAGGATTGGCTCACGTCTTCTGCTTGCTCACGAAAATTGTATTTGGAAAAGTGATGGATAGAAGTAAGATGGATATGACGAAGAGGTTGAAGACAGCATGGACTGTGATTGAGATCCCTTCGTTGGCATTGCTTTTGGCTCTGATTGTGGTAGGTCAAATCAAGGCTCACTGCTAGCATCACTAATTGAAATTTCAGCTCCGCGATGTCTACATCCAAATGGCATGCATCGTTATCTTCATCACTATCCATGGAGTCGCCATTGTTATCATCGTCAAAACGCAGACCTATGTAACTCATTTTCCATTCTCCTTTTCTTGAACCCCTAATTTTCAGCGCTCTGCCGAACACAATCACGTCCTGGCTAACGGCAATACTCTCTGTGTGGTCCTCTGTTTGTTCCTTCAGCCTCTCATTGTCAAATTCTTGGTTAAATCAGACACTTTTGATGAGGTAAGTATAAATAATAATGAAAATCGTTGTTTGTTATCAGACTGAATTATGTGCTTTGTCATGGGACGAGAGGGGTTCTGGTCAAGGGGGTAAACAAGCATGAGGTAGAATCTAGCTAGGTGGTGAAATGACTAGAAGTGTAGTATTCTGTTAGTGGAAGTTCCTCAAGCGCGGTTGAAAGCACAGTTTAGAAATCAGAATCATTGACAAAATCTAGCACATTTGTTTGAAAGACATTGAAAATCTATTTCTCCGAATTTCCGGATTTCTACATGAATCTCCAGATGCTCGTGATCCAAGACCCTCCGCTCTCTAATTTTCTAATTTTCTTTATTCCAGTGGTCCCGAGTCTTCGGTCTCCAAGCCATCCTCATCCTCATCTCCGTCATTTTCTTCATTTGCAAAGTAGACGCCACCGCGGCCAAATGGACCGGAATCCAAAAAGTTCCCACTTCCAAACTCGAGGAACCCTAAGCTCTATTATCTGTACATTGATCAACTTGTCTCTTCTAATTAAACCTTGACACTTTTCTCACCGGGTTATCATATCAAGACATCGTGTTTCAAACACATACACCTGCCATTCTGAATTCATGTCACTTTTGTCTAAAATGTATGTTTAGACAGCCAAGGGCAAACTACAACTTTTTGTTCTGGTAACAATAATAATGAAACTTTTTATATTGAAATTTGAGAAATTGATAGCGGGAAAAAAATATGAAAATACACCGAAACAAAAGCGAGTCTAGCCTCGACACCAATTGTATACACATTTCTGATGTTTCATCGGTTTTGAAAAGAGAGCACGAGACTTTTGGTTCAGCTGGCTCCTAAGTTCTAAGAGGCTCTGTTTGATTTAAGTTAACGATGTGGGTGTTCTGTTATATTGACACGTGGAACTGTGAACAGTCGGCGAGAAAGAGAAAAGAAAAAATGGTTATATTTATTTGCGGTGTTCATTGTCTGGAGCACTGTGGGAGGCAAAAAGTACAAAAAAGTGAAAATGTTCAAGAGTTCACAAGTTAGAGGAAGATGGATGGACAAATAGAGACTCATGGGTGACTCGAAAGTTAAGTCATGGTGTAAAAATCACAGAAAAGTGAAATCTGGTGCGAAACTTTTCGGCTTCTCGTTTCTAAATCCCTGCTACTTGATGCTGAAGTTTTATGAATAATGACCCCAGGGCCGGTCGACGGGCTGAATTTCTCGACCATCTCTGCGACAATGTCAAAGGTAGTATGGAGAAAAAATTGTATCTTGAATTTTGAGTTCTGTTGACTAGACTTTCTTATCATTCAGTCTAGTATGCTACATTACATTTTCAGGAACTAAAGTTTTTCAAATACTAAAAAATAGGAAGCTCAGGAGTTTTTGAGAAACAATTTTGGATTTCTATCAACTGGAGCATCTTGGAGCTTTTGATGTGATAATCTGATTCAAGCTAGGTGCTCCATGTGATTTTTTGTGATAAAAATACTCACTTGGAGTCAAATCTGGTGTCAGGTCCACAGCCGGAAAATCCTAACATGCTGACGAAAGAATACATATACTAGAACCTAATGATTTTCAACTGCTGTAGAGCGTTCAGATTCCCATTTCAGAGTCTATCCTGGATCGCATTTCTAAGCCATCCGAAAATCTGATTTCTGAGCATCTCTTCAATTCTATTTCCCGGTTTCCATTATTCTATCAAACTTTGACTGCTCTTGATTTTTGAATTTCCAAAGCATTCACATGACTCCTCACTAAAACTCCAGACCAATAATTCTTTTTTCTCAAAAAACGATTATATTTTATGTCTTTATGCTCTCCTAGTGTCACCCTGTCACCATCTGTCGTCCGTCGTCCCAACTACAATGTGCCGTTCTTTTTTTCGTGAATTTTTTGTTCCAAAGACTCCGCCCCTTTCCCGCCTATGTGCTCTTTTTAAACATGCTTTTTTTGTGATTATTTGTACAACTTCTAGTCTGTTTGCGCTTATCAGCCAACTTCGGTTTATGATAAAAGAACGCAGTACCTCCGCCAGTCTCATTTCCATTTCACACCACTTTACTATTATTTTTATTTGTCTACATCATTTAACGGTCAGTTTTCAGAAGAAGAATGGCTCCGAAGAGCAATAAGCAGCTGTTGATTGTGGGCGCTGGAGCATCGGGACTACCTTCGTTGAGACATGCATTACTGTATGGAGTGGATGTTACTTGCTTCGAGTTGACGAATCAAGTTGGAGGATTGTGGAATTACAAGCCACAAGAGACTGATTGTGAGTTCGAAGGGTTCAACTTTTCCGAATTTTATCCTTGCTGACTCTACTGAGGACCAAGGCTGTTCAAATTAGGGCCGAGGCTTTGGTTGTGAGCAGGCCTCCGTTATCTGCCGTGGTCACTAACCCAAGTGTCGCAGCCGACCGCTTGACAGCCTTGCGAACCCTTAGAACCATCTTACAACCAAAACTTTAACTTCCAGTATCCTCTGTGATGAAAACCACTGTGATCAACACTTCCAAAGAAATGACAGCCTACTCTGATTTCCCTCCAGAGGGAAGAATGGCCAACTTCATGCATAACACGGAGATGTATCGATATCTTCACAACTATGCAAAGCATTATGATTTGGAGAAGCACATAAAATTTCATCACAAAGTGAACTCGATCAATAGAAACGAGGATTATGAGAAGACTGGAAAATGGAAGGTCAATTATACTGATGAGTAAGTTTGTGGAGAACAGGCTATCTAGATATATCTCGTGAATACTGTTTAGGAAATATACTTTTTAGCTATTTTTTTCTAATATTTTCCTTCCGCCAAGTCCGTAGATAAGAAGCACTAACACAGTGTCTACAATTGCTAGCTCCGAAAGTATCCGAAACAATATTAATTCATTAAAATGACTCCTCTAATCCTCATTTCCCTTATTTCCAGCCAAGGAGCCACCCACGACGCCGTTTTCGACGGAGTCCTTCTGTGCTCTGGTCACCACACTACACCCAACTGGCCAACCAAATTCCAGGGACAAGATGATTTCAAAGGACGGATTATTCACTCGCATAGTTATAAGGTATGTTATCATACAGTTTTTATCAGTACTCTGACAACATAGACAAGGGCGAAACATTCGAACATTTTTTATGTGATGAGGTTATTGAACAATTCATCATCTAAAATTTTTTATATAGGATCACCGCGGCTATGAAGACAAAATTGTCGTCGTGGTTGGAATTGGAAACTCTGGAGGTGACGTAGCAGTTGAGCTCTCCAGAATCGCCAAACAAGTCTATCTGGTGACTCGTCGTGGAACATGGGTCTTCAATCGAATCTTCGATTTTGGAAAACCAATCGACATGGTCATGAATAGGAAATTCCTCTCTGACTTACGAGCACATGTTCCTCAATGGATGTCTAATAGTGTAGTGGAGATGAAACTAAACATGCGATTCGATCATCAAGCCTACGGTTTGAAACCAGCTCACAGAGTGTTCGGAGCTCATCCAACAGTGAATGATGAGTTGCCGAATAGAATCGCATGTGGAACAGTCAGAATCAAGCCGAATATTTCCAAGTTTACGGAGAATGGAGTTGTGTTTGAAGATGGATCGAAGTTGGATCAGGTTGATGAGGTATGCATGCTTCCGGTATATCGTATCTACTTTTATTTTTACAGGTCGTGATGTCAACTGGATACTCCTTCGAGTTCAAAATGGTTGAGAAGGGAGAGCTCATTAAAGTCCAAAACAACCACGTCTCCCTCTATCAATACATGTTCCCAACAGATTTGGCGGATCATAACAGTCTTGCTGTCATCGGTCTCGTTCAGCCATTCGGGTCAATCATGCCACTTTCCGAGATGCAAGCGAGAGTCTATATGGAACAGTTTACTGGGAACAATGTGGTTCCAAGCAAGAGAGAAATGCTGGAAAATGTGCATGATAAGCAAACAAAGATGGCCAGTAGATATGTTACATCTAATCGACACACCATCCAAGTCGACTATGTGGATTATATTGAGGAGTTGGCCAAGATGATTGGAGCACAATTGGATATGAAGAAGTTGTGGAAGGAGGATCCATGGTTGGCTTATAAGGTTTGCAAAATTGGAGATTCAGAGCTCATTTTTACAATTTTCAGGTCTACTTCGGTCCACGTGTCCCATACATCTACCGTCTGAATGGACCACACAAGTGGAAAGAAGCAAGAGATGCTATTATGTCAGTGGATGAAAGAGTCCTTATGGCTACTAATGATCATGCTCAAGTTGCTCCAGACTATATTCTTTTGTACATTGCTGCTTTTCTTTTTGCGATTATTGCTTTCTTTTATGTATTGTTTTGATTTTTCCGCATCAAATGAAACTTTTCCCCAATTATCGTTTTTTATTTTCGCCGAACGCGCCAAAAGTGCGCCAGCCTGGCCACTTTTCAATCAATGCATCCTCAATCTTATTACACTTTCTTCTCCCGGTTTCCCCCCGCAAATAACACAACAAACAAAGAGACGCAGGTAGACAGAGAAATCGTCTTACCAAACGTTTTCGAATAACAAATGTTCACATCTTACCAATGGAAGGAGCCCAAGATGGTTTTGACTTCTTGCACCTCCCAGCTGAGCTGATCCTAACGGTTTTGAAGAATGTAAGTTTTAATAAATTGCAATATGAAATAAATTCAGAATGTAGCTTCGGCCACTTATTACCTTTTGTTCCGTAGATAATGTATAACATTTTCAGTGCGATTTTCAACAGTGCTACAAAGTTCGTCTCACTTGCAAATACTTGAACAGTTTGATTGAAGAGAACCAAAAGTTGTTGGCTCCCGCTGACGTCTATCATATAGATTTGGTAATCCGGAATTACAGACACACAGACGGAGTATTTTTGGGTTTTAGGAAAGAAGACGAGTTCGGGCATGGAGAGACTTTACCTGGTGTGATCGAATCCCGTTCCGATCCATTGAGTATATTTCAAAATTTTTCTGTTTTGTAAATGTCAAGGTTTTGACTGTGGTTAGTATTGTTAGGGATAACATCGACATTTCAAGTCGAAATTTTTAGAACACCCTGGACGATGAGTTGTGCGCTTTTCTCACAGAGAATGCCAAGAATAAAATGCTCAGATTTGACCAACTTCGCCTATTTCATTCGGTAAGTTTGGAATTTATCGATTTTTCAAGTTGTAATATAAGGGTTTTTAGTTCTCAGCATCCCATGAATCTATTAGCCAACTTCTCAAAGCCGCAAAATGCAAAGTTATCAATTTTGAAGCTGTGGAGAGCAAATTGACCACAGCTCATTTTGAGATGGAGCAGTTCAAGAATGTTGGTTTTTCAGGTTACCCTCAGTTCTAATGGTAATTTTTCAGCTGGAATCCCTCTGCTGCGAGATGGATGACAGTATTGGAGAGGAGTTTTTCGATTCCGTTTTGAGAACTTGCAACGCTAAGAAGTTCATTTTTCATGGTTGTGATAGACTTCCACAGAGATTTGTGAGGGATATGTTTGAGGTAGGGGAGAATTTCAGAGTCTTAGAATTTCAGTCAAAGAGATTTTTGAAGTTCTAATTATCTTCAGAAGTGGCTCAATGGTTCCCGCAAGTTGGAAGCAGTCCGAATCACAACGAATCAGAATTTTTCATTCGACTATATTATTTCCGGACTGAACATTAAAAATGTAGATAGATCCACATGGACTATGAAAAATGTCCACGGAGATACAGGTTGGTTATTTGGCTATCTCGATTTTTTGAATCCTGACATCTATCAAATTCCAGCAACCATCACAATGCGTCGGAACAACTTCCACTTCTTCGTTGCCTTTGAAGTCAACGACCATCATGTCGAAGATATTCTCTTCAAGATTCCTTATATTGAGTAGTACCCTTTCACATCCTTTTATTTCCCGCAATAAACCATTCCCAAACAAGAAAACCGATCCACAAAGACAAACGTCTGTTGCTCGATTACGTCTATAAATTGCACAATCGGCGAGCAGACACCCCGATTGCGTCGTTCCTTCTTCTGCATCAATGACCCTTTTCTCTAGACACTCTCTCGATTTCTCTTACTATTTTGTCTAGGGGGTTGGATCAACCATCTTGGTTGTAATGGTGACCCCTAACGAGAGGCCGGCGGAGATAGCAGGGCTCACTTTTTGAAGAGAAGAAAAAGAGATACTCTGTGTTGCACGATGAATCACCTCTGGATCGATCTCGTCTCTTTTTTTCGTTTGCAATTAATCAAGAAGGTTCTCCGAAAAGAAATTGGATGGAAAGACAGTTGGTGCAGTGAGCTCATAGATTGAGCTCATTGATGTCGACTTTTATAGTTCAAGAATAGGAGTATCAGATCCTAGAATGTTTTAGAATTCCCTGACAGAGACTACCTGGCTGCTGATACCAAACGTGATCCTTGACTTCTATTTGAGATAACTGCGAATGACCCTTTCAGTACTGTTAGTGCTTTATTTCTCAACTATGATTTTTTTCGAATTTTCACTTTAGTAGTATGAGGTTAGACACATAAACTGATACTTCCATTTCTCGGAATGTCTTTTCTGGACCTATTACTGCCTTATTTCCCGCTCTTAGTACCCGCTTTTATGGTGTCAAATAGTGCAATCTCCCTTATCAGATCACGTCATCTCCTAATCCATCATTGTAATTACTCTCATATTTGCTTAGGAGTGCCCATTCCCATAGACCAATCCAACACCTTTGAGATGTGTGTAGTCTGTCTGTGTGTGAGTGGTCCAGGACAACTGGTTGGGCAAGAAGTAACAACACAACTATCGGGGCAAATTGCCAGAGTGTGGTCGTTTGTAGGTCCGAGCATTGTAGGCTGTAAGTCCGTTTAGTTGTATAGAGACTTCCAGGAAGTTCCACGAGCTTCTGAGAAGCGTAGATGTTTCTGAAGGTACCAAAAGAATTCGGTTAAGACTTCTAGTATCTTTTGAAGGTTCCATAAAAGTCAGTTAGAACCTTCATTTCCATACTAGATAGTTCATTCTAGTCACCGATTGGGCCCAAGTAACTGAAATTTGGTATCAATCTTGTAAGCTCTGCTAGAGGTCGTGTTTGATTCTATAGAAGTACCTTGGTATTAACCAATTAGTTCAGTTATAACCTTTTCCACTTCGTACCCCGGTTCCCCTCCCAGCTGCCCTAGGCTCTTTGAGCATTCTTTATATTCAAAAAAAACTTCTATTCGTCTTCCTCGCCCGATTGCCCTTTTCTTCCATCCATCTACCCAACCCCACCTCTTTCCTACATCTGCACTCATTGATTCATTTCTCTTTCTTCTTCGCATCTGGCGATCCAAGACAGAGGAGACACCGGGGCAATGTGCAATGTGCTGTGTGCTGGGGCACAACTGTCCGGTCCCCCCAGATGCCCTCTCTTCGTTTTACCACTACCACCACACATTCCTTCGGTCTTTTCCTTCATCTTTCAACTTCTTCTCCCATCTTACCACGTTCTTTTCCTTAAAATTTTCCGAACTTTACCTTAACTTTAACGTCTCATTTCAGATGCGCCCCTACGATACGTCGCCTTGGGCGACGAGGGCATTATTTATAGTAGTATCCCTATTGGCACAATTCACTTATCCACAAGTTCTGACACCATCACAGATCACCATCTCCCACAGAAAACCAATTCATGCCACATCGACGTGTGGTGAGATCCAAGGACAACCGGTGACTGAAATCTATTGTTCGTTGACTGGTGAGTATGGGAAATTAGGGTTTCTAGGAAGATGAGTAGGAATTCTGTAAGAGATCAAAAGGAAAAATCGATGTTTGGCTTATATGATATCAGCATGGCATACCATCCTTTCATCTTTAGTTTTTTACCAAGATTTCAATCTGACAACCAAAAATGAACATTACATGTAAACAAAAGTAGAGATAAACCATATTTGTGACCCCAAACCATCTCCCATTTTTTCAGGATCATCCCAATACACCCCACTGAACTCCTACTCGTACCAAGAAGAAGACCAACAACGCTCCTGGGCCCACGATCCAATCGTCCGTGGTGGTCATGGATGTGGTTATTGTAATGCTGGAAATGAGAACTCCCATCCTGCATCAAACATGGTCGACGGAAACAACAGTTGGTGGATGTCTCCTCCACTCTCCCGCGGTCTTCAACACAACGAAATCAACATTACCATCGATTTGGAGCAAGAATTCCACGTCGCCTACGTTTGGATTCAGATGGCCAACAGTCCTCGTCCGGGAAGTTGGGTTCTTGAGAGATCCACGGATCACGGAAAAACCTACAAACCATGGTTCCATTTTGCTGAGAATGCCGCCGAGTGTATGAGAAGATTCGGAGTCGAGTCATTGTCTCCAATTTCTGAAGACGATTCTGTCACCTGTCGTACTGATCAAGCCCTTCTCCAACCATTGGAAAACGCTGAAATGGTTATCAAGATTCTGGAGAATCGTCCTGGTTCCTTGAGATTCGCCACGTCAGAGGTGCTTCAGAACTTCACAAGAGCCACCAATATCAGGCTGAGACTTTTGGGAACAAGAACTTTGCAAGGACACTTGATGGAGATGAATGAGTGGAGAGATCCAACTGTGACAAGAAGAGTAAGTTCATTCGGTTTGTATTATTATTTTCATTATAATTTTTTTAGTACTTCTACGCCATCAAGGAAATCATGATTGGAGGGCGTTGCGTTTGCAACGGTCATGCTGTCACTTGTGATATCCTCGACTCTCAGAGACCAAAATCTTTGCTCTGCCGTTGTGAGCACAACACCTGCGGAGACATGTGCGAGAGATGTTGTCCTGGGTACGTTCAGAAGAAGTGGGAACCTGCCACCGCCCATAAGAACTTCACATGCGAGGCTTGTAACTGCTTCGGAAGATCCAATGAATGTTACTATGACGAACAAGTGGACCTCGACAAACGATCTATCGATTCTCAAGGAAACTACGAAGGAGGAGGTGTCTGTGTTAACTGCAGAGACAACACCGAAGGAATCAACTGTAACAAGTGTTCCTACGGATACTTCAGACCAGAAGGCGTCACTTGGGATGAGCCACAACCTTGCAAAGCTTGTGATTGTGACCCAGACAAGCATACCGGATCGTGTGCAGAGGAAACTGGAAAGTGCGAGTGCCAGGCTAGATTCGTCGGAGAGAACTGTGACAAGTGTGCTCCTGGATACTACGATCCACCAATGTGCAAGCCATGCGAATGTTTCGTCAATGGAACAGTTGGAGATGTTTGTCTCCCGGAAGACGGACAGTGCCCATGTAAGCCAGGATTCGGAGGACAGTTCTGTGACACTTGTGCCGATGGATTCACAAATGTGACTGCTGGATGTGTAGAGTGTGTTTGTGATGCTACTGGATCGGAGCACTCGAATTGCTCGGCGGAAACTGGACAGTGCGAGTGTAAGCCAGCGTATGCTGGATTGAGCTGTGACAAGTGCCAAGTTGGATACTTCGGGGATGATTGTAAATGTAAGTTAATTCATTAGAAAAAGTATCAGGACATCGGGAACACATAGAAATTCATGAAAATTACAGTCTGCAACTGTGACCCAATGGGAACCGAAGGAGGTGTTTGCGATCAAACTACCGGACAATGTCTCTGCAAGGAAGGATTCGCCGGAGACAAATGTGACCGTTGTGACATCGCCTACTATGGATACCCCAACTGCAAAGCTTGTGCCTGTGACGGTGCCGGAATCACTTCTCCAGAATGTGACTCAACTTCTGGTCAATGTCCATGTAACGGAAACTTCACCGGAAAAACTTGCGACAAATGCGCCGCCGGATTCTACAACTACCCAGAATGCCGTGGATGCGAATGTCTTCTTTCTGGAGCAAAGGGACAAACTTGTGACAGCAATGGACAATGTTACTGTAAGGGAAATTTCGAGGGAGAGCGATGTGATAGATGCAAACCGAACTTCTACAACTTCCCTGTCTGCGAGGAATGTAATTGTAATCCATCTGGAGTTACTCGTGATTTCCAAGGATGCGATAAGGTGTCTCCAGGAGAACTTTGTTCCTGTAGAAAGCATGTGACTGGAAGAATCTGTGACCAGTGTAAGCCAACATTCTGGGATCTCCAATACCACCACGAGGATGGATGCAGAAGCTGCGAATGTAACACCAATGGAACCATCTCTGGTCTGAACACTTGTGATCTTAAGACCGGACAGTGCATGTGTAAGAAGAACGCTGCTGGAAGATCTTGCGACCAGTGTGCTGATGGATTCTACAGACTCAACAGTTTCAATCAACTCGGATGTGAATCCTGTCACTGTGACATTGGAGGAGCTCTTCGTGCTGAATGCGACATCAACTCTGGTCAGTGTAAGTGCCGTCCAAGAGTCACTGGACTCCGATGCGACAAACCAATTGAGAATCACTACTTCCCAACTCTCTGGCACAATCAATACGAGGCCGAGGATGCTCATACTGAGGATCAGAGACCAGTAAGATTCGCTGTTGACCCTGAGCAGTTCGCCAATTTCTCGTGGAGAGGATACGCAGTCTTCTCCCCAATTCAAGAGAAGATTCTGATTGATTTGGACATCACCAAGGCCAGTGTCTACCGTCTTCTTTTCCGTTATCGTAACCCGACACCAGTACCAATCACTGCTACAGTATCCATCGCCCCAAGGTTCACTCATACTCATGATGTCGAGCAGTCTGGAAAGGCAACCTTCGCTCCTGGAGATTTGCCAGCCATGAAGGAAATCACTGTTGATGGAAAGCCATTTGTCTTGAATCCAGGAAAATGGTCTCTGGCCATTTCCACCAAACAACGTCTTTTCTTGGATTACGTCGTCGTCCTTCCAGCCGAATACTACGAGGGATCCGCTCTCCGTCAACGTGCTCCACAGCCATGTCTTTCTCATTCCACCAAGAACACAACTTGCGTTGATTTGATCTACCCACCAATTCCAGCCAGTTCCCGTGTCTTCGTAGACATGGAGAAGGTTCCATTCAACTATGTCAACGAGGATGGATCTTTGACTCCATTGGAATTAGTGCCAGTTGAGATCCTTCCATCCGAGATCACTGGTCCAGCTGGATTCGTTCGCGCTGATGAGAATCCAAGAACCGTTGAAGCCAAGTTGGATGTTCCAGAGACTGGAGAATACGTCGTCGTAATTGAGTATCATAACAGAGAAGAGACTGATGGAAATGTTGGAGTTGGAGTTAGCCAAGGAGATAAGGATGTGATGTCTGGAAATGTGGTCATTCATCACTGCCCATACGCCACTTTCTGCCGTGAATTGGTCTCTTCTGGAGGTACTATTCCTTTCATTCCACTCGAGAAGGGAGAGGCTACTGTAAGACTCAATATCCAGCCAAATCATGAATTCGGATTGGCTGCTATTCACTTGATCAAGAAGGAAGATTTCAGTTCGGAGTACTTGCAACAAGTGAGTCTAGAAGTTTGAAGGTTCGGGTAGTAAAATTTGAAATTATAGGTTCCAGTCTGTATCCGTAAGGACGGAAGATGCGTGCCACAATCCTACCCACCAGCATCCGAGTCAGTGGTGACTGAAGCTGAGGCTGGACCGAATATGGAGAAGTCGATTTTGGGAGATAAACTTCCATTCCCAGTATCGAACTCAAAAGAAATGAGAGTGGTGCCATTGGATGAGTCTCAAGTAAGTTTTGAATAGTCCTTTTTTGGGTTCTCTGAGCATCACTGATGTTCATTATACAACTTTTTTAAAAGGATTTTTAAAGTTTTTCAAGCCCTGATTAGACTTCATTGCCATCCCAAAACATGCCATTTTCCAGGCCACCATCGAGATCTCCGGAGTTGTCCCAACCCGTGGACATTACATGTTCTTGGTCCATTACTTCAACCCAGATAACACTCCACTCGACATCGACGTTCTCCTCCAAAACGAACACTACTTCCAGGGTGACTCATGCAACTCCTTTTCATGTTGTTTGTTTTTCTTTCGCACTTTCTTCCCCCTTGTTTCAGGAATCCTAGCACTTTCCCTTCTTCAAAATATCACAAATTCTGCACTCTGCACTGTCAGAAATGTATCGGAATGCACGATCAGATTTTGAAACTCAAAATCTATTTTCGCACTACACCAGAAAAGTATCAAGGAGTTTTTTGCACCCCACTGAACTTTCCCCTCTCCGTGCATCCCGGTATTCCATGTATCCTTTTTCAGACAACAAGTACTCTTCGAGATTCCTTTTCAACGGTTTGTTCGATTTGTGCAGTTTTCCGTTTGTAGTGTGTAGTTTGTAGTCTTCAGTCAATTGTCTCTAGTTGTGTGTAAAATATTGTTAATGTGAATCTAACGGAAATTCGGCTGTTTCAACAAGTTTCTACATAACACAGCTTTAAGCTAACCGGCAAATCAAGTTCCTACAGTCTAGCCTCATCTACAATAGAGCAGTTCTTCAACCCACTCACTAGTCAAATATTATTTTTATCACTGACCTACCTTGTCTGCTCCTTGTCCATCACTTGCACTAACCCGATCCCCATTTTCCTCTCCGCAACTCTTCCATTTTCAGCCACCGTCCCACTTGCCTTCTGCCCATCAATTAGTGGATGCCGTGCCCTCATTCGCGACAAGGAACGTCCAGAAGTGATTCAATTCTTTATGGATGACAAATACACCGCCACATTCTACCATAACTCCTCTCAAAAGGGACCCATCTACATCGATTCCATCACCGCTGTTCCATACAACTCGTTCAAGGATAAGCTCATGGAGCCACTCGCATTGGATCTCTCCACCGAATTCTTGAAGGAATGCTCTGAGGAAAACATGAAGAATCATCCAGAAGCCGTTAGCGATTTCTGTAAAGAAAAGATCTTCTCATTGACCACCGACTTCAACTCGGCAGCCTTGTCTTGTGATTGTGTTGCTCAGGGATCGGAGTCCTTCCAGTGCGAAGAGTACGGAGGACAGTGCAAGTGTAAAGCTAATGTAATTGGAAGAAGATGTGAACGTTGTGCTCCAGGATACTACAACTTCCCAGAGTGTATCAGTAAGTGTCCGCTTCTAGAAGTTAAGTTTTAAAAATGACTTTTCAGAATGCTCTTGCAACGCTGGTCAGCAATGCGATGAACGCACCGGACAATGCTTCTGCCCACCGCACGTCGAGGGACAATCTTGTGATCGTTGCGTGTCCAACGCCTTCGGATACGATCCACTCATCGGATGTCAAAAGTGTGGATGCCACCCACAAGGATCCGAAGGAGGCAACCTCGTGTGTGACCCAGAATCTGGACAGTGTCTCTGTAGAGAATCTATGGGAGGACGTCAGTGTGATCGTTGCTTGGCTGGATTCTACGGATTCCCACATTGTTACGGATGCTCTTGTAACAGAGATGGAACTACTGAGGACATCTGCGATGCTACTAATGCCCAATGCAAATGTAAGGAGAATGTGTATGGAGCGAGATGTGAGGCTTGTAAAGCTGGAACTTTCGATCTTTCCGCTGAGAATCCACTTGGATGCGTCAACTGCTTCTGCTTTGGAGTCACCGATAGTTGCAGATCCAGCATGTACCCAGTTAATCATGTAAGATTTCTAAATCTTTTATATATTGTATCTCACTTCTCTATTTTTCAGATGTCCGTTGACATGTCATCTTTCCTTACCACCGATGACAGCGGAATGGTTGACAATAAGGATGACACCGTCCTCTACACTTCTGAAGAATTATCCCCGAACTCTGTCTACTTCGTCGTCCCAATCGTCACCAAGGACTACACCACTAGCTACGGACTCAAGCTCACTTTCAAGCTCTCCACTGTGCCACGTGTTGGAAAGAAGAAGATGAACAGTGATGCAGATATCCGACTCACCGGAGCCAACATGACTATTGAGCACTGGGCAAGCGAGCAACCAACCAATCCGGAAGAGCAGTTCACTGTCAGATGCAAACTTGTTCCAGAGAACTTCTTGACTACCGAAGGAAAGCCAGTGACCAGAGAAGAGCTCATGAAGGTGCTCCATTCTCTTCAGAATATCACCCTGAAGGCTTCTTACTTCGATCATCCAAAGACCTCCACCCTCTACGAATTCGGACTCGAAGTCTCTGAGCCAAACGGAGCAGATTCTGTCATCAAGGCATCATCAGTCGAGCAATGCCAATGTCCAGCTCCATACACCGGACCGTCTTGCCAACTCTGTGCCTCTGGATATTATCGTGTCTCTTCTGGAAGCTTCTTGGGAGCCTGTGTTCCATGTGAATGCAACGGACACTCTGCCACCTGTGACCCAGATACCGGAATCTGTACCGACTGTGAACACAATACTCATGGAGATCACTGTGAGTTCTGTGACGAGGGACATTACGGAAATGCTACCAATGGATCTCCGTATGACTGTATGGCTTGTGCCTGCCCATTTGCTCCATCGAATAACTTTGCCAAGTCTTGCGATGTCTCCGAGGAAGGACAACTTCTCCAATGTAACTGCAAACCAGGATACACTGGAGATAGATGTGATAGATGTGCTGCTGGATTCTTCGGACAACCCCAACAAGTCGGAGGATCTTGTGAACCATGTCAATGTAATGGAAACAATAACTTGACCGATTCCCGAGCTTGCCATCCAGTAAGTGGAGATTGCTACCTCTGCGAACAGAATACTGATGGAAGACACTGTGAGTGGTGTGCTCAATGGTTCTATGGAGACGCTGTGGCTGCGAAGAACTGCTCTTCCTGCGAGTGTGACCAGTGTGGATCCCAATACTGTGACAACAGAAGTGGAGGATGTGAATGCAAGACGAACGTCGAGGGAGACTCTTGTGACAGATGCAAACCAGATCATTGGGGATTCTCGAAATGCCAAGGATGCCAGGCTTGTCACTGTGGCACTGCTGCCTTCAATACCCAATGTAATGTGGAGAATGGACAATGTACTTGCCGTCCGGGAGCTTCTGGAATGAGATGCGAACAGTGTGAGCATGGATACTGGAACTATGGAGAGCACGGATGTGACAAGTGTGATTGCGAATCGGATCTCTCGATGGGAACAGTTTGTGATGTGAGAACTGGACAGTGTCATTGTCAAGAAGGAGCTACTGGATCCAGATGCGACCAATGCCTTCCATCGTACCTCAGAATCCCAGTTCACGGATGCAGAAGATGTGATGAATGTGTGCATCATTTGATTGGAGATGTGGATAACTTGGAGCTCGAAATCGATGTTCTTGGAACAGCCATTGCTAACATCTCATCTGCCACAATTGTTGGAGCACGTCTCGCCAGAAACAAGAAGGAATTCAACGACATCAGTGAGATTACTAAGATGCTCAATGACGAGGAGAACTCGTTCGGTAACGTATTTGGAGACGCTTCTGATATCCTCACCAATTCCACTCAAATCCTTCACAAGCTTGTGAGAACCAAGACCCTCTCCAACAACTCTGCCGTCTCATCTAAGAGCTTGACCGTCAATGGAACCGATTTCTTGAATGACGTCATGAAGAGAGCTCAAAGAGCCCGTGAAAGTGTTCGCAGTCTTGCTGAAATTGCTAACGCCATCGGATCCAATTCCAAGGCTGTCAATGTTGACCCAAGACTTCTGAGAGAAGCTGAAGAGACCTTGATGACTCTTGAAGCAACCTCAGCTGACCCATACCCAGAGAAGGCCAACACCGTTCCAGGAAAACTCAAGGAAATCCAGGATAAGATTCAAGAGGAGACTGAAAAGTTGGACAAACAGCAGAAGACTTTTGAGTCGCAAAAGAAGAAGGCTGAAGATTTGGCCGCCTATTTGAACAGTGCTCAGCAACTCCTCAAGGAATCCAAGTCGAAGAGTGATAAGGCTAACAATCTTGCCAAGATGCTCCAACTCGCCAAGGTTCAGAATCTTGTCGCTGCTATCACTGATGATCTGGAACGTGTGGAGAATGTTAAGGAAGAGTTCCAGAAGATCAATGTTGCCATCGGAAACATCACTGAAAGCATCAAGGACTCTCGTGAATCCACCATTCAAGCCATGAACAGTCTCAATGAGACTAGAAATGATGTTGCTGAAGCATTGGAAGCCGCCAAGAAGAGAGTTAGAAGAGACGAGAAGCCAGTCGATATGGAAGTGATCAATGCCAAGGCTCATGAGATGCATCTCCAATCATCTTCCCTCAGACAAGCCTTCGATGACAATAAGGCAAACTCTGATCGCGCTGTTGAGGCTGCTAACGCTTATTCCAATCTCACTGATACCATCAGAGATGCCAAGGAGAAGGTTGATAAGGCTTTCGAACTTCTTCAAGAAGAGAACAACTACGCTGAATCTCTTCAAGCTGCCAAGGAAAAGCCACTGTCCCAGGAAACCAAGGATAAGGTTGCTGAACTTTCGAAGAGTGTTGCTCATGATGTGAAGGAGGCTGCAAAGCTGAAGAAGCAATTGGAGCAGTTGACCGAGTTGGCGGAAAAGCTGAGAAAGAGAAAGGACGCTGTGAAGAATGGAATTCCAAAGTATAACAAGGAAGATTTGAATGTCATTGATGACAAGGTCAAGGAGATCGGAGAGTTGAAGGCTGAAGTTGACAATAATATCGAGGAGACTCGCGCCAAGATCAAGGATATCGCTGGAAAGGCTGAAGAGATTACCGATAAGGCTAATAGTGCAATGGAAGGAATTCGGTTGGCTAGAAGAAACGCTGCTCAACTTCAGAAGTTGGCTCCAGTTCTTGTTTCCAAATTTGAGGAACTCAAGAAGTTGTCTGCTGTCAGAAGTGGAAAGGTGGAATCGATCAGTGATAAGGTTGCACAAGTCAGGGAGATGATTGCTGTTGCTAGAAATGCTGCTAACAAGATCAAACTTGGAGCTCACTTCGAGAAGGGATCATCTTTGGATCTCAACATCCCACAAAAAGTTACCAGATCCGCCGCCCACGCCGACATCTCCTTCTACTTCAGAACTGAAGAGCAACACGGAATTCCATTGTTCTTCGGAAACGAGAAGACTGCTGTTGGAAGTCGTGCAGTGCCAACTGCTGACTATGTCGCTGCTGAAATCGAGTACGGTCGTCCAAAGATTACTGTGGATTTGGGAGATGCTCCGGCTGTTGTCAAGTTGGAGACCCCTGTTAACGATGGATTGTGGAGACGAATTCATATTGAGAGAATTGGAAAGACTGTCAATGTGACCATCTCCAAGCCGAATAGTCTGGAAACTGCCGAAACGAAGAGCGCAGTTGCCGGAGGAAACAAGAGTGTGTTCAACTTGAATCAACAGATTTCGAAGCTGTTTGTTGGAGGAATCCCACCAACTGCTAGAGTGAGTTTTATCAACTTTTTTGTGTCCGTGCATTTTCTCATAAATTGCTATTCAGATCTCCAAGGACTTGTACAACCGTGACTTCGTTGGAGACATCGAAGTACTGAAACTCCACGGAGAGACTGTGGGACTCTGGAACACTCGCGCGAAGGGTAACATCAACGTTACCGGTGCCCAGAAGAGGCCAAAGATCTCCGATAACACCGATGAACTTGTGATTTCTCTTGATGGAGAAGGATATACTTCCTACAAGCCAAGCCATTGGAATCCAAGAAAGGCCACCAAGATCTCGTTGTCATTCTTGACATTCTCTCCACAAGGATTGTTGTTCTTCGTCGGAAAGGATAGAGACTTCATGTCTTTGGAGTTGTCAGAAGGAAAGGTGAAACTGATGGTGGATTTGGGATCAGGGCCAGAGCAATGGATGACGGATTCTACTACCTACAACGATGGAAAGTGGCATACAGTTTCGATTGTTAGAGAGGAGGTAGGTTAAGTTTAAGAAATGCATTATCTTTTATCGATGATATAATTTCCCTAATAAGACTTCTAGTTCGGTCGCCGAGTTTTTTCCGAGCGAATAGAGCCAAATTCACCGAGCGAATAGAGCCCTTACTACTAGAACCACTTCCTATGTTATCAACAATTTTCGAAATAACGAGAGTATACTCTTTCCACCTGCTCGTATAGTCATATGAGCCTACTCCGTAAACAAAATTTCCGCATGATAATTGCCTAGGATTATCTCGCGCGCGGTGCACAAAATCGGTATCCTTTAATGAGGGCCCTCTGCCCACCTTTTCCCAATCATGTGGCACCCAAAAGCTCATACTAAAATCATTCAACACACTCAACCCTTGATTTCAGAAACACGTCAAAATCAATGTCGACGGAGAAACCGAGGTTCTCGAAGGAGATGTCCCTGGAAAGGATACCGAAATGTCTGTCACTGAATTCCTCTACATTGGAGGAACACCATCTGGACTCTCAGTCAGAACTTCAATGGTTCCACTCCGTGGATGCATCAAGCAAGTCAAACTTGGATCTGATGAAGTCGATTTGGAAGCATCCCACGCTTCGAAGGGAGTCAGAAGTGGATGCCCACTCCACACCGTCCGGACTGTATCATTCTTGTCCGATAGAACAACCGCTGAATTCAATAATGCCACCGAGTTCTCCGAGGATGTTTCAGTCACTTTCAAGTTTAAGACCAGATCCATCCGCCAGCCATCTTCAGTCTTCACTGTCAACGATGATGAGGATTCCGTCCTGAGCGTCACTATCAACGAAGATGGAATTCTGGAAGTTAAGAGTGGTCAGGACTCAGCTACCCTAGAACTGGCATCCTCTCCGGATGAGAGATGGCATTACGTATCCATCAGAAAAACCAAACACATCATCAGAATCGATGCTGACGACTCATTCTCCAATGAAGTCATCAGGAAGCATTCAGATGACTCCAATCCAGATGCCACCTTCTTGTCTGCCTTCTTCGGAAAGACTGGAAAGACTCCATCGTTCGTCGGATGCATCGGAGACGTTACTCTCAATGGCAAGCTTCTTGATTTCATCAAGGCTGATATCAAGGAAATCTCTTTGAATGGATGCTCATTGAGTGATGATGAGAATTTGGCTACTCAAACTACGACAACAACTACATCTGCTCCAACTGACTCGGATATTGCCGTTCTTCCAAATGACAACGAGGAAGAGGAAGACACCACCACAACAACCACGACTACAGAAGAGCCAGAGACTGAAGAGCCAGCTGAGGTAAGTGCCTTGATAGGATTGAATGAGTAGAGCAAGTCAAGAAAAAAAAAACTTAAAGATGAAAGACCAGCCGATTTACGTACCACCAAACTCCAAACGAGAATCGTCGTTCGATTTCCCAGATCATTTTGAATCTGTTGACCTGACAGTGAGACCCATGAAATTCTCAGTTCTTTCTAACGCTCTTTCAGTTCAACTATTTACCCCATGCCTCAGTTTCCTAACCCCAAGCCTTGCTATAATTTTCAGTTCCTATTATCTGATGTTCTAACCATACAAAACTTGAATTTTCCAGGTGAGACCAGATGGTCACTGCAGTCTCCCAGAAGACGCACTTGTGCAATTTGAGGATGCCGAAGGATTCAACTTCGGAACCCAACAGCACAGCAGAATCGAGTATGGATCGATGCCGGACGCAATTGACAAGAGGTAAGAAATCGTTCAAGTTTCAATTTTTATGAGTATTTCTGATTTTTCAGCGGAGAATTCACGTTCAAGATCCGGCCAACTTCTGATAATGGAATCGTCTTCATTGCCTCCAACAAACGTACCGATCATATCGCTGTATTCCTTGAGCATGGTCGTGTTGTCTTCACCTACGATACCGGATCAGGAAAGGTTGTTATCAAGTCTGACAAGTCCATCATCGATGGTCGCTGGCACTCCATCAAGGTCTCCAGACGCGGAAAGGATGCTCATCTCATCGTCGATGACAGCTCCTTCGAAGCCGACGCAAAGGCTAACACGAACGAAGATCTTATCGAAACCCTGCCACCATTCTACATCGGAGGAGTTCCATCCGACTCCGCCAGCTACGTCAGAGGCTTGCTTCCAGGGGTCCGAACTCAGTTGAGTGGATGTATCAAGGACTTCCGTGTGAATGGAAAGAGCCTGAATAACGGAAAAGAATTCGGAGTGGAGCAGTGCTCTCAGTTTAGTGAACCTGGAATGTACTTCGGAAAAGATGGAGGATACGCAATTGTGCAGAAGGATTACGAAGTTGGACAACTGTTCGGATTGGAGGTTGAGATTAGGCCAAGAATGAAGGACGGAGTCTTGTTCTCCGTGGGAGTTTTGGAGTATGTCACTGTTGAGTTCGTCAATGGATCCATCAAGACAACAGTCGGAAGTGCGGCTGGAAGTGAAGAGCTCTGGCATAATCCAACTCATACCAACGAGTATTGTGATGGACAATGGCAGTCTTTCAAGGTAACCCTTATTCAAAGCTGAGCAAATTTCAAAGTCAAACTTTCCAGATCTCCAAGAAGCGCCATCTGCTAACTGTCACTGTTAACGGAAAGGTGCAAATCAAGATGATGAAGAAGACCAAGGCCGAGATCTTGACCAAGGATCCACTCTACTTTGGAGGACTTCCAGATGGCGTTACGAATAAGGGAATCACGACTAATAAACCGTTCGTCGGATGCGTCAGATTCATCAGTTTCGGATTGAAGAAGGATCGTAAGATGATTCGTCGCAAGAAGGAAGTTGACACTGAGAAGTTTGATGTCTATGGAGATGTCCATCGTCATGCCTGTCCGGCTATCTAAATTTTTCCTTTTTTTAATTTTTTTTATTGTATCTTGCTTTAATTTCTCTGAATCGGTATTTTAAGTAAACACTTTTTCTGATTAACGGAACTTTATTGATAGAACATCCAAGATATATCATCGTTTTGAGAAAGAAAAGAGATAAAAGACATGACATCACAGAAGATCAGAAACTAAAAACATCACTAGCTCAGAAAGTAGTCAAAGTCAACAATTCCTAATCGGCAAGTCATGGGCCTTGGGCCAAGAAAATGAAAAAAGAAGGAAAGTGCGAATCATCAGGTTTGAAATTTATAGGGGACCAGCCAGGCTTGATACAGATGGGACATTCGAGAGCCTTGGTCTTGATATAAAATTTTGATAAAAAAGAGAATTCGGGATGTCTATTTTGGGGATAGATAGGAGAGATCTTGTAGCTGAAGGACCTAGTCCGAGTCGTCGTTCTTCTTCTTGCTGGCAGCAAGACGAGCCGATGGTGGAGCTCCGCTCATGCGAGAACGTCCGTTGGCTGGACGCTTTGAAAGACGCTCCTCCTCGCTGTCCGATGCGTCGCCGTCGCTGTCGTTGACTGCCTTCTGAAACTTAGAAAATTGAATTCTGATGTTTTCATGCTATCTAGATTTACCTTTCCTGCCTTTTTCTTCCCCTCCTCCTCATCTCCCGATTCATCATCATCGACTGGAGCTGGCTTGCGAGCCGAAGCTCTGGTTGGCTTCGAAGTCTTCTTGGCTGGAGCAGCCTTCTTGACGACTGTCTTCTTTCCGTAATCCTCGTCGTCGTCGTAGGAACGCTTGGTTCCGCGTCCCTTTCTTGTAGTAGGAGTAGCGGGTTTGTCGTCGTCTTCCTCGTCAGCCTCGTACTCCGGATCATCGTCCTTATCGTCTTCCGATTCGGCAGCCGGAGTCTCCATTGGCTTCTTAGCAGCGCGAACGGCGCGGCCGGACTTGGTGACGGCGATGACCTTCTTGTCGGAAGAAGAAGAAGAAGCAGATGGCTTCTCGGTCGGTGGAGATGGCTCCCTGAAAGATCGAGAAGTCTAGAAGCGATCGTAATGATTTGGAATGTTCTAAGAGACCCTAGAGATCTAGAAGATTCACTTGACTCTTGAACTCTAGACCCCCGTAAATCCGATTCGCACTCCCAACTTACTCGACTTTCTCCTCCTTTTTCGGCTCCTCGACCTTTGGCTCTTCAACCGAATCAGATGCGTCTGGCTCCATCGGGCCTGACTCCTCGGCCACGGTCGGCTCGGCAACAGCAGCAGCGACTGGGACTTTAGCGGCTCCCTTCTTCTTTGGCGGCATCTAAAGAATTTCTATTTGAATTTTGAATCACTAAAAAGTGGCAAGAATTGGAGACGCAAAAATTTGTAAGTAAAAATAAATCAGTTGGGCAGGCATCTTGGGCACTCACGCATACAAATGAGAAAACATAAGAAGAGGAGGAAGAGGACGGAATGAAGTCGAGAAGAAGTACGAAGTAAGGGGGAGAAGAAAAATAGGCGGAGCTTATATGTTGCCATGGCCACCTTGGCCACGCCCCCTTATCCTAACTTCATATGAGGCTTATTGAGTACGAATTTCAAGGAGGAAAGATATAAGTCAGAGGGGGAATAGGGACGAAATGTCAAAATGAGTCGAGAAATGGACGGAGAGAAAAGAAAAGGAATACGGACAAATGGCTCGAAAAAGGAGAGCTCGAGAGGAAAGAGAGATGAGTTTTGTGGCCACGAGCCACGAGCTCTTGTGGCGAGGGAGGAGGAGATTACGGACGGTAAGAGGAGGATTGAGAGAAAAAGAGGAGAACGAGCGAAAAAGAAAGACACATTCTAATTTGGTGTGGTGTGAATAAATGTGAATGTGTTGACGAGAATGAGTGTGAATGAGAGGGTGGATAGGAAAAGAGGGAGGGAGCAGAGATATGGGTGAAAAACGGAGGGAGTGGGTACAGGAGAGAGGAGATTGAAGAATCTAGAACGAATCAGATAAGAAAAACCTACGAAAATTGGAATCGTTAGAAAACTCGGGAAGCATAACTAGGACTACTACAGGAACGTTTGACAGACGAAGCGATTCAAAACTGCAGTGAGAGGAATTTTTTTTTAATCTGCAAATTTTTTTTAGATTTTTTGGAGATTTGAGAACTCTGCTTCTTAAAATAAGCTAATAAATGATGCTGTCTCTTCACCATAACAGTAACATTATTTTTGAAATGTAAGGTACTCTGAAAATTCGGCTATATTTTTAAGTTCTAATTGTACAGATTTAAAAATTAATAAAATCTGAAAACAGATAATGAAAATTCAGAAAGGGCATTCGGCGCTGAACAACTTTTACCAAGAATTCATGAAGGAACTGCCGATAACTCCTGTTTTTAGGACTCTTATGAAAAATTTTATGCATAACAAGACTCCGAAAAAAGTATGATAATTCATAATCAATTTACATGTGCGCTGCGTCTCAAGTACACACTCACTCATTCAAAGTCAGACGCAACAAAAAAGCTGACTGCGAACACATTCGAAACAATTTTTATCATCACGCGTTTGTTTGTGTTGCCCTCTACCCTCCAAAGCATCTTCTCCTTTCCCCGTATTCTTGCCTTCTTTCTTCTCCTCTTCTTCTACTTGTATCGGCTTGAACGTTGTATGTACTACTAACAGAAGAAGAGGAAAAAGAAAGAAAAATGACACATATCGAAGTAGAAGAGATGGAGAGATTCAGACGGTCAAAAAGTGTCGTTGCGGTGTGTTGGCACTGTGCCAGCGTGCAAGAAGTATAACTATCTTTTTGGCGTCGTGCCAAAGGACAGTCGGAGAAGAAGAAGCCGCGACGCGGCAGGCAACGCGTCGCTGGAATGAGATCAAAAAGAAAGATATCAATGTTTCGATGGGCATAAACTCCAATCGCAATAGAGCAGAAAGTAAAAGTTATATATTAATTAGAGAATTTTGAGGCCAACTGGAGCATGATGGATTTCTGGACATGTGATTTTGAAAAGTAATAAGAAAATTGCGTCATATGTGTATACGTTAACATAATAACAAGATAACAAAATATTCACGAGGCCTTCATTCAAAATAGGGGATATAAGCGCAGGGTCTTGAAAGTTGGAAAAACCGGAACCCTCGATAGCTTCAATATTAGGTTGAAAATAGAGACCTTAAAAGTGTAAACTTCTCATTAGCACTCTTCCTCGAATTTCTTCAAAAAAGTCAACTGACCTGTCTCATCAGTGTAATCCTAGATAGTATATGTTACACTATGTCTTTCTTTTACCATCCACAAGCAATTTAGTATATGAGGTTGAGCGCTAATTACCTGCTGTCATGATTCTGGGAAGGGAATAACTTTTACCTTTTGTGGATGGTCAAAATTTTCAAGAAATTTTCAAATGCAAAGTTTCACAGTATGACCAAATCATAGGAAGTTGCCCTCAACTCTTTTCGAGAATGCCTCTTAAAAAGCTTATTGGATAAAAATAACACAGGAATAATAATCAGAATTAGCCAAATCAAAAAACGGCGGCCAGCACCCCAGCTATTAGTATTAAACCTGGAAATAAAAACAACGTAACATATTGAATTCTTTATTATCATCCACCAATCACTTCAGTTAGTTACATCTTCCAGTATGATAACAAATCTGACTATGGTGTGTAATTGCAGATCCGATTCCTGCTGCTCCTTGCCATGTGGATACATCAACCACTCCAATCACATAGTACTGTCCATTGACATAGTGAAGCACAGTACCTCCACTGTCCCCCTGGAATAATGTCCGTTCGAAATTTGATATAAAAATAGTTAGAACTTACTCCTCGAATTTGAGTCGCCTTGTTATAAATCAAAAAACCGCGGTCGTCTCTCCAGCTTCCTTTGATCTGAACACATTTTCATTGAGTCGTATGAAAAATATTTATATTAGACCTGGAATGTTCCGGTTCTTAGCTTAAGCGTTCCTTGACCATTTTTGTTTTCATCGTCCCAATCTACATAGAATTAGAATCTTTCATACAAAAATGAAATTAACTCACTGTCATGTCCGAAGGCTGTCACTCGAATAGTCAAACCCGGTTGTTGAAAACTCATATTATTTGTGATGCAGGCTGGGTATACGTAGTCGTTAAGTGCGATATCCTCCTTCAACTCCATGATCATGAAGTCGTCGTAATCGACTACCGGCTGGTAACAGAAGTTAACAAGTACAATCTGAAGGTTATGAATATTAAAACTTTCTAATGAGATAAAAATGCGAACCTTCGACACCTTGTTTGAAAGAAGAGCACCATACGAATTGAAAACTGTGAACTCGTTATTGTCTTGAGTTAAGATCAAATCACTTCCGCTGAAAACTTCGAATAGATTAACCATTAAGAAATGCTTACATACTTGCATGCCTGATGTGAAAATTTAATTTGTGGTGGAGCAGTGTTCCTACTCATCATGACACAATGAGAAGCTGACAAGATATGTCGAGGAGATATCAATGTACCAGAACAACTTCCCCCATTAAAGGATATTCTAATGGCCCATGGAGCCAGATATCCAGGTTGTTCTTGTCCACCAGCAATGTGTCCTGAATGCCAAGAATCATTTTTATGTATTCCGAATTCCAACTAACGTTTGTTATCCACAAAATTATTTTGGTGATATGGTTTTCTTCCACAGTTGGCCTTCCAGTATTGGTTTTCTTGCCAACTCAGAGGACGATTGCATTCGATTGCTCCAAAGAGGAGCACGAGAAGAATAAAGAGACGATTCATAGGAAAATAAGAAACCAGCGGTTTTAGACGTTTTGGTTCTCCTTTTATGGGGTAGGAGGGGTATGGAAAAATCGAATTAAAACTCATGGGAACGGCAAGTTTATAGGAAAATGAAAAAACGGTTTGATTCGATTTGCATTTTTTTCCGAGCCAATAAAGTTATATTTTTTCAAACCATCCGTTCAATATTTTATGATCCACCACATCTTTCTCCACCTTTTCCTCTTCGGAGAAATCGGATGGTCGTCTCTGCTACTGAAAGAACCAATACTGGAACCAGACCGAAAAATCAAAGAAATGAAAAATATATTTAATGCAATTCTTTATTAAAAATCAAGCGATATTCAGTTACATCTTCCAGTGTGGTGACAAATTCGATCATAGTGAGTAGCCACCGATCCGATTCCTGTTGTGAATTGATTAAAGTAGAAGTAATCAACGACCCCGATAACATAATACCGTCCGTTGACATAATGAATTACACTACCTCCACTATCTCCCTGAAACGTTGAAAGTGGGACTTGCATGGCAATTCCGATATCTTACTGCACGAATTTCTGTTGTTTTCGCTTCATTAACAATCAGGAAGCCACGGTCATCTCGCCAAAGTCCTGCGATTTTGAACACTCCATTCCGCAAAACATATGTTCCTTGTCCGTTTGGATCCCAGTCTATGATTAAAATCATAAATTAAGAAAACAAAACTGAAAACTCACTATCATGCCCATATGCAGTGACTCGGATAATCAATCCCGGTTGTTGGAAACGCATATCGTTTGTAATGCAAGCTGGGAATGCAAAGTCATTAAGTGCGATATCCTCCTTTAACTCCATGATCATGAAATCATCGTAATCGACTACCGGCTGGTAACAGAAGTTGAATAGAACCATCTAAAGTCCTAAATGTTAGTTTATTAAACGGAGTTTTGAATTAACCTTAGAAACTTTGTTCGATAGAATTTGATCTCTTGAATCTCTAACTTCGTAGTAGTTATTATCTTGTCTCAAAACCAGATCATTCCCCCTGAAATGATCTTACGCATCTTTTTTGTAAGCGGGTCAAAACGTACTCGCAAACCCAACTCGACTGTCTGACAGTATCCGGTGCTGAATCTTTACTCATCATAATACAGTGAGAGGCTAGTAGAACATGTCTTTGTGAAATCAAGGTTCCGGAGCACAAGCGTCCAACTTGTCCGGCTCGCACCGCCCACGGCGCCAGATTTCCGGGTTGCAATTGTCCGCCAACAATGTGTCCTAAATACCAAACGTTATGTCGATGTATTCCGAATTCCAACTAACGTTTGTAATCCACAAAGCTCTTTTGGTGATATGGTTTTGTTCCACAATTTGCCTTCCAGTATTGGTTATCTTGCCAACTCAGAGGACGATCACATTTTATTCCTCCAAAGAGGAGCACGAGAAGAATAAAGAGACGATTCATAGGAAAATATGAAACTGATGGTTTTGGACGTCTCTGTTCGCATTTTATGGGGTCGGAAGGGTATGAAAAAATCGAATTAAAACTCATGGGAACGATAGCAAAAAAGTTTGATTCGATTTGCATTATTTTCTTCCGAGCCTGAAAATTCATGGGAACGGCGGGCGTATCGAAAAATGGAAAACTGTTTGATTCGATTTGTATTATTTTTTCAGAGTCAACAAAATCACGAGCTGAACTATCAGTTTCAGATTTTCTTATGAATTTCCTCCTAGTTCTTCTGCTTTTCTTCTTTGGAGACATCGGATGCAATCGTCGTATGAGCCACGAAGAAAACAAATACTGGAGCGCTAATTGTGGAACTAAACCGAGTCACTCGAAGCATTTTTCTCACGTTCAGTTCATCGCAGGTGGAGACGAGATTTCTGGTGTCTGGTGACCTCCATGGGCGGTCAAGGCCGGACTTGCTAGCAATTTGTGCTCAGGAACATTAATTTCCTCAAGACATGTTCTTTCCGCATCCCATTGTATCATGATGAATCTGGAGACCGCTCCAGAAGACCTGAAGTTTTCGAAGCAAACATGCAAGCACGTTTTCTATTTTTTAGAAGGTACACATGTCTAAATTTTTCAGCGGTAGTGATTTGATCTTAACACAAGATAATGACAAGTTTGCCGTCTACAATGCAAAAAACGAACTTCTCTCAAACAAGGTCTCCAAGGTTTGTATTGTTCTTTCCCGTTCAGAAATAACTTTGAACTTCAGATCATTCTTGTCAATTTCTGCATGCAGAAAGAACCTTATGAATATGATGATTTCATGATAATGGAGTTAAAGGAAGATATCGTTCTTAATGAATTTTCATATCCAGCTTGCATCACGAGTAGGTCCCTCACATTATACTTTTCACATATTTTTGTTCAGATAACACCAACTACCAAAAAGTGAACACAGTTATACGAGCCACTGCTTATGGTCACAATAGTGAGTTAACGGGATGTACGCTACATTCACAGTTCTAATGACAGGTTGGGAAATAACGAATAACAGTGACAATGGAACATATGCTTTGCGAAATGGAGTGTTCAAGGTGATCTCGCCTTTTTCAAGACATTTGATCAAATGTAATTTCAGATAACCGGAGATTTTAGAGATGGCCGAGGTTTTTTGATTGACAAATACGACAAGAATACTGCAATTCGTCCTGGAGACAGTGGCGGCAGTGTCATCCACTACGTCAACGGACAATACTATGTTATCGGTGTTCCCAGCGCCATATGGGATGATACACGAGCAGGAGTTATAGTAATTGCAGTATATTCAATCTTACACTGTTTTCTATTGTTAACATGGTTATACGTTAACTAAAACTAGATTTCTCAGATTCACTGTCATTTTCCTGGTTCCGATTTCGATTCAAGGATCTAGAAGTTTCAAACACTAACTTGAGAAGGTAATTATTCCGATCTCTGGTATGCTGTATCTTATCACTCACGACCAAAAAATCAAATGATGATATCTTATCGAAAAACTTAAAGGGACCGTCTTAGTGACGTTCTAGTGATACCCACTGTCAGGAAACATTGATACATTTAAACAGAGATCAATATGACTTTCAGTCTACTTAGGTTCGACAAGTTCCTCATAAATGTCGTTAACTTTACTTAGGAGTTCAAGATGATATATCTGACTTCAAAGCATATCCGCACCCACAAGGACATGTCTGGAACTTTCCAGACCTCTGTACCAGAATCTACCTAAATTGTCTCCCATTTTTCATTTCCCTGTTTTTCTATCACCTAGATCAGTTCCAAGAACCAAATACCAATAAGCATCATGACTCTCTCCTCCTCCTAAACCCGTATTTTCTGTTTTCCTTGTGTATTTTTTGTTTGCAACTCTTCTCTACCCCAAACTGTTCAATGATCGTACCCGATTGTACTCCAAAAACACTGAAGAAGTGATCAAAATCGTCTTCAACTACACGTGTTCCCCACTCACTTGATATTACGACCATTGAACAGTTTTTTTTCTCGGGCGGGTAGGTCTTTGTAGTTTCATACAGGTCAATTTCGACCACATGGCGAATTAGAAAATGAGCATTGAACAGTTTGGTGGTGAGTACAAAAGGTGAATCTTTAGGAAGATTATCATTTTACTTTTCGAGATGGGAACCAAACGAGTCGCTGTGATTGGAGCCGGAGCATCCGGATTGCCATCGATACGGTATGTGATCTTAAAGTGAAGCTAGTAAGAGGTACAGGTATTTTTAGACATGGACTATTGTATGGTGCGGATGTGACTTGCTTTGAGGCATCCGATGATGTTGGAGGGCTCTGGAGATACAAGTCTCAGGAGACTAAAGGTGAGAAATTCCTTGCCACGGCTACTTTACCTCTCGCCATTTTCAGAATCCTCTGTAATGAAGACCACCGTGATCAACACCTCCAAAGAAATGACCGCTTACTCTGATTTCCCTCCACAAGAGAATCTTGCCAACTTCATGCACAATAATGAAATGCTCAACTACCTCAAGGCTTATGCAGAGCACCATGGGCTCACGAAGCATATCAAACTTCGTCACAAGGTTCTGAACATCGAGAGATCCAAGAACTATGAGAATGATGGAACTTGGAAAGTTACTTATCAGAATCCGTGAGTTTGTTACATCAAGGACCGCTAATTTTAATAAGCCTATTTCCAGAGAAGGCCAAACCCTCGAAGACGTCTTCGATGGAGTCCTCGTTTGTTCTGGACATCATGCCATCCCTCACTGGCCTAAACCATTCCCAGGACAGTCAGAATTCAAGGGAAGAACTGTACACTCTCATAGCTACAAGGATCATAAGGGGTATGAGGACAAGGTGGTTGTGGTTGTGGGAATTGGAAATTCTGGAATCGATGTTGCCGTGGAGCAGTCGAGAATTGCGAAGCAAGTTTACCTGGTGACTAGGAGAGGGACTTGGTTGATTCCGAAGTTGGAGACCAGAGGATTGCCATTTGATGTTATTATGAATACGTAAGGAAATCTGGTCAGTCAAATGTATATTTAGAACTTTTTCAGACGCTTCTTCTCTCTCTACAAACTCTTCCCCCAGGCCATGCTCAACTCCCTCGTCGAGTACCGTATCAATCAACGCATCGACCACGACCTCTACGGCTTGAAACCATCCCATCGTGTCTTCTCGGCTCACCCCTCTCTCAACGATGAGCTCCCGAATAGAATTGCAAATGGCACCGTCCGAATCAAGCCAAACATCAAAAAATTCGACGGATACGCTGTCCATTTCGAGGATGGTACGGTAGTTCCACATGTTGATGAGGTCGTTATGTCTACTGGCTTCTCATTTGAATTCGATCTAATCGAGAAGGGAAAGCTGGTCCCGGTATCCGAAAACGAAGTGGATTTGTTCAAGTACATGTTCCCGGTGGCCACTTCGGATCACAACTCTCTCTGTATTATTGGTCTAATTCAACCATTCGGATCAATTATGCCAGTGTCTGAGCAACAAGCAAGAGTCTTCTTCGCCAACTTGTTTTCAGGCAACGCCATCATTCCGAAGAAGTCTCAAATGTCAGAAGACGTGGTGAACAAAAAGGAGGCAATGGCTCAGCAGTTCGTGAAGTCCAGAAGACACACTATCCAAGTGGACTATATCCCTTATATGGATGAACTCGCGGAGCTTATTGGATGCCAGGTTCCGATCATGAAAACTCTTCTGACTGATCCGATGCTTGGTCTTCGTTTGTTCTTTGGACCTAATGCGGGGTACTGTTATAGACTGGCTGGGCCACATACTTGGCAAGGTGCCAGGAATGCAATTTTGACGATTGATCAGAGAGTGAGAAAGGCGACAACTTCTAAACCAGAACCTACTAACTATACCATCCCGGTACTGATCTCTACTTTGATTTTGTTTGCTATTATTTATTTTGTCATGTGATTGGATTCATGTCAAATTGTAAATATCTTCATAGACCAAATAAAGTTTAAATCACAAAAATGAAGGAACTAGAGATTCGGAAAAAACTTGTGCTGATTCCCAGACTCAGGTGGTGGCAATGTGGAAAACTGATATTTTCGATCTTCTGGAGTTTTATATGTGACCATTTTGAATTTTTCTTCCTCCAGAGAGATATCCAAAGTAGTACCTTTTTTCTCGAAGTAAAACTGCTCCTTTTCTTTTTGTGGGGCCAAATGGACTTCCCATTTAGAGATTTGACGTTCTCCGATGAGCCACTCCTGCGAAAAATTTCCTTATTTTTGTACATGGAATCACAAGAAAAATTACCCTTGCAAACTGCTTCAAGTCATCTGAAGTCACTGCATTCCAGCCCTCGATGAGGACTTCTGGAGCCTTCACCTTCAGAAGTTTTTCTCCAGAAACCCCATTTTTCATCACTGATTCATTTTTGATAATGAGTTTTTGGGTCTGAAACTTCATTTCTAAAGGAGAACTTGAAAAATATCTTACCTTTTGCACAGCCTCGTAATCGAAATTGTCCTCATCCAGAGAAGCTCTTCCTTTGATTTCCAAAAGATATTGTTCTCTTCCGACATTTTTTGTGAATCCATATGGGATTAGGAAGAAAGCTGAGGGATGTTCAATGACCCATTTGATTCTTTGGGGTTGTTGAGACGGGATAGAGGCGAGGAGAGCGGAGAATTTTGGTTTCATTTGGCTGCAGAGGTTTTCCTGGAAGAGGAAACGTTAGGCCATGGACAACTCGGACTGGCTCAGATTCATCTAGGCTTATTTATAATTGTTCATGTATTTTCTAGATTTTGGGATATTGATGTCTGGCTTCTCCTGGACTAAATTTCTCAATAAGCTCGTTTTGGAACTTTCCTATTCGAAAAAACTCACAAAAACAATCTCATGAATTGGATGTCGATTCAACACATACTCAAATTGCTTTCCCAGATGCCTCGTGATCGACGATGACTCATACCGTCTGGTAGATGGTTCACCTGAAAATCTAAACTTTGAAATGTTTTGAAATTCTTTACTTACTTTCCAAAAATGGTTTGATCAACTTGTAGATATCTTCTTCTCGGATATTGGCAGACTTGTTCATATAAATATAGCTTTCCCATTTTTTCGCGCCATTGCTTAGGTTGAATTGAAATATTCCATATTCTTCGGGTCTCTGAAAACAAAGATTTCAAAGACCGAGAAAACAAAGATCGTTCGGGATATGGAAGAAAATCTGGGCTAGAAAACTATCCATGAAAGCTAGGCCACAAACTAGTTAATATTTCTAGGCCACTATTTTGTTTCCAATGATTTTGACCTACCCTAAAATACTGGATATGTATCGTATTATCTGCAATCACAGTAGTACTCAAAAAATTAAAAAGGAATGTGAGAACAATTTTCATTTCTCCTAGCGGAATTCAAAATTCAAATGATTCCTCCTCCGTCATCATGCTCCATCCCCCATCGTCCATCGGGATCCCCCCGACACCTGTCATCTCCAATTTTTTCATTATATCTTTCTCTCTTTTCCCCATCTCACTCATTTTCTTCATCACATCTTTTCTTTCCTTACATCATTTATTTCCGGAGAACAATTGGCGATGAGGATGAGGAGAGAAACTCGAATGATGAAAGCACATGTTCCAGAAATCTATACACATTTCATTGGGAATGGGATTGAGAGGAGGAGGTGATGATGGGAGAGACGAAAGATTGGTTTGGAGATGAAGATTCCATTACTTGCAAAAAATTTGAGGTGATAGGAGATGATGAAAGTGTGGACAGCAACATTAAAAATCCGCAAATCTGGAAGATTTGAAAACTGAGATGAACTCGAAAGCTCAAAATTTCGAAATCTCAAATTCTGTCAAACGATTTTTATCAATTTCCCTTAATTTGAACTATATTTCATTTATCTGTTTTCATCTGGCAACCGATTGAAAAATAAAAGGGAACCCCCCAAATAAACGGCACCTTGCGAAAACGGTTGAAAAATAGAAGGGCATGCCCATGTATTTGAGGTTTTACGGCATCTAATAATCAGGAAATCTGGAGATTGATTGTTAGCAGTAGAGATATGGGAATACTTCAGAAGATAAGCCAAACTTCTATTATCATAAATTCTGTCTACAAGCTTTTCACGTTAAAGTCCCTATCAAAACGATAAATCTAAAAACATACTTTCCTCGTGATGATCTCATTGAAACTGACCCACGTGGACTTTTTTCCTCCAATACCAGTCTACCCCTCGGATGAGAATTCAGTTCGAAAATTCAAAATCGAATCAGTCTCTTCTTCCGAAAGACACCGACAATGTTGTCGAAACTACTCATTATTTGGTCTTGCCTCTTCTGCTATGCCAACGGATCAGTTGGAAGGGATTCGAGTTTCCAAGAGATGTGTGAATTCTATGGTGCAACAAATGTTTACTATAGAACATCAGATGCGGTAAGTCTTCAAAAGAGGATTATGAGATTTTGTGAAATGGCTTTCATCAGCGTTGCATTATATTTAACATCACAATGAGAAAGCTCAAATAATTTTTTGAAAACCCTGTAAACCACGAATGGCCTAGCTTTTAACTACCCAGCTTTCCCACGCGGCCTTGTAAAAATGGAGTCGGCGAATCAATAAGCAGTAGGGGTGATATGAAACTACGCATTTTTAACACAGATTAAAGCAATTCCAACAATTCCCATACTCCGCGTTTGAAACCGGTCTTCTGAAGTTTATTTTTCAGGAAATGTTTGGAGATAAGTGCACTTTCCACATCCCTCACGCTACGGACACCGAGGTATCCGCCAGAAGATATTGTGAGGAAAACGTTCCGTTCCACATCAACAAAGCCATCCCTGGAGATATCACTCAGTGTATGGCAGAAGCCACTTTGATCTGTGACAGTGAATGGACTCAAATGTTCGGAAAATGTTACAAGATTGAGAAGAAAGTGATGACAAGAGACGCGGCTGTGAAGCACTGCGAGGCTGAAGGTGCTGGCATTAATGGCATTGATGCAAAGCCACAAATCGCATTCATGCACAGACACGCACTGCCCTTCAGAGTCTATGACTACTTCACTGGAATCACTCGCGTTTGGATGGATGCCAGTGAGACTATGACAACGGACTTGATTTATGACACTCCGGGTGGACACATTCTTTTGGCTCTGGAGGGATACAGATACCATCTTCCGAATATCGCCTTTGCAAGAGTTGCTACCACTGAAACCGCGTCGGCCCTTTGTGAATACACGCCTCCGATGAATCAAGCTGAAAGCAACTATTTACTGAGAAGATATGGAGAAATCTACTATCCGGCACTCTTCACGGAACACGCAGCATTCATCAGAACTGCAAGCAGTTTGAATAGAAATGAGGACAACAAACAATCCGATAACGAGTACTGTAACAAAGTTCTAAAACCATTCATTCCTGGTGGAAAGGCGAGATCTGCGATTCCGACGAGAGACTTTTTGAATGAGTTGGGAAAGATGAAAGTTGGAGGGATCGTACGAACTTCTGCAATCTCTTCAAATGCCAATAAGGATCATAGGAAGCAGAAATATTGCAAGACATACCCGAAATCAGTCTTCCAAACTTTCATCGATAAAGTGGACGGTCGTGACATCCCTCACGAAGTGGAAGACCCAGAATGGAGACCAAATCAACCGGATGAAACTTGTGATGCTGCCACATACAGTACTGGAATTGTGTTGAGGTGAGAACTCATTCATGATCTTGAGTACGGAACAAATCTCTATTTTCAGTCGTGATGGAGCCATGGGTCTCGAAACGATGTCTGATGCTCGATACGGTCCAATCTACTGTCAAAGTATTGTCGCCAGATTCAATTACACTGTTTGTCCGGTTGGATATCACATGTATGAAAGAAAGCATCTCGGTCAGAAATGGTGTCATAAGTACGTGGATGAACCGAAGTTGAATTATACGGAAGCACAAGCAAAGTGTGGTGAAGAGGGTGCCTATTTGTCCGGCTATGCGGATCAGCCTGAAGTGGCTTTCATGAACAGTAAGCATAAATTTAGTTTCTGTTACTTATATGGTCAATCATGTTTTCAGCTCTCTTCGAGGCGGGCAGTTCAGCCCTCAAGCAACGCAAATGGGATGAAGCTCTTATTGGAGCACATAGGAAAAGCACATGTGAAAGATTTGGTATTATAATTTTGGCGTCTGGGGTCACCTTTCTGAAGGGCGCATGCATTTATTTCGAGATGGTCCCGCGACGAAAAAAACCTGCTAAAACAGGAAACGCACAAACGAAAATTCGTAGGTGTTCAGATTTCCTATATTATCGCGATATGCGCCCCTGAATTGACTGTCGCGTTTCCTGTTCTTGTGGTGGGACCATCTCGAAGTGATTCAATGCGCCTTTAAACAAGGTGACACCTGACGCGATATTATAACTCTACCCTTCATCTACTTCAGGAAATACATCTACTCCAGGATACGTTGATAAGAAAGGCGATGATTGTTCTCGTGAACTCGTTTTCAAATGGGAAAACAAAGTTGCCCCAAATCCACCGGACTTTGCAACTAACTGGGCCACCTCCCGAGAGCCGAATCATGGTGAAAAAGAAGAGAAATGCTTGGTTTTGTTGACCGGAATCGATCCCAATTACGATGGCATCAAGAATCTCAATGTGACAACAAAACTCAACGATCATATTTGTCACTACAGCTTCAGCTATTTCTGCGGGAGAGAAGCACCGATTGTAGAGGTTTAGAAAACGAGTTGACATGTGAACTTGAACTGGTATTTGAGATCGTGAATAAAGTCCATATTAAAATACTTTCCTTAGTTTATCAAATTGAATTGGTAACCTAATTTTGTTACACTTATTTCTGAAAGCGAATGGGAAATAGAAATTGGATTGTATTAAAAAAACTATCCATTCTAGTTGGATTAAAGAGGCATGGAATCTCGAGTTTTCCCTGGATTTTGTGGCAAGATCTCAAAGGAGGGAAGGAGTTTATCCTGTTTTTCGCTCCACCTTTAACTCAAGAGCAGTGGAGCAAACTACGTCACCTTTCAAAGACTAATAGTGGAATTAAAGGCGCATGGGAACACGAAGTTAGATAGTGTGTCTTGCCACGAATCGTCATCGAAAATCATGGAGGACTTGGTTTCTTATTTCAGTCTAGAATCTTTTTCCATTCTTCTGTGAGGACTCGATTTGTGCTTCTGAATACATTGAATTTTCCGACAAATTGCAGATGACCACGCGAAAGACACGGAAACCTGCCTATAACTAAGCTCAAGTTCCAAACTAGAATATTCTTCTTCGTAAATTTCGACGCATCTTGCTTCTGAAATCCTGAAATTTCTGAAAGAGCCGAACAGAACACGAGCTTTCTTGTCAACAGGGCTTTATTTCACAACTGTAGAAATAAATGAAATCAATGCGAGATCGATTTATTGGGCTGGAGCCGGAGCCTTGAAGGTGGTGCACGAGTTGCGGATCTTCCACGATCCTCCCTCCTGAACCCAGACGGCCAACGACCATCCGGTCTTCTCGCCAGTTGGCAACTTGGCAGTGATGGTGCACCGCTCGATGACGACGTCTCCGACTTGAGCGACGTCGTCGATCTTGACGTCGATGTCGGTCTTGATGATGGCGGCCATCTTCTCCGATTGAGCGAGTTTGGCGAACTCGGCGGCGGTGCATGGCTCATGGAGTGGTCCCATGAAGATGGCGTCCTTGGCGACGAACTTCTTGGCAAACTCGTCGTGCTTGCCTGAGGTCTTCAGGGCGCGCATCTCATCGTGGAGTTTCTGGAATTCGGCTTTCGCTGAAAATGTTTAGTTTTCAAGAGGTATTGAGGATTTTCAGTTGAAACTTACACATGGTTGCAGAGAAACAGAAGGCAGCAGTAGAAGGGAAACGTCTACTGATGACTCCACCCCTCTTTGGCTCCGCTTTTATACATTTTGGTTGCTAAGGTGGACAAATTGAATCTAGGGGCGTGAGAGGCACAAACCACATAAGAGAAGCCCGATCATGTTTCATCGAAAAAGTGTGACTAGGAGAAAGCAAAAATAAAAAAGGAATAGAATATGAACTTTTCGCCACATTTTGCCATGGGAATATTGAAGCCTTGTAGCTTTCGTAGTGTGGATAGATTTGAGCTTTTCGACTGAAAATGGGGAGAATAAGCAGTTGGAGTGGAAATCGGAAGCAAATGGATCAGTTGATTGAATTTGGAGCGCTGAAGTGTGCAATGAAAAACGTTGGTCGGAACGTGCGCAGCTGAAAGGAACGAAAATCAGAAAATCTGGAAATCTGGAAATCTCCAACTTTGGAATCTGCAAATCTGCAAGTCTGCAAATCTGAAATGCAGAAAATCTGGATATCTGGAGATCCGGAAACCTGGATATCTGAAAAATCCAGAAATTCCCTGAGGCTTGTCCACTTGAAATTGAGATACATGATTTTCCAGATTCCAAACAATGTTTCATCATTATCATTTCAAAGTCTATTTTGGATTCATCAAAATTCAGATTTTCAAATCTGAGGTGTGAGCTGAAATCATAATTTCTCGATTCGAATCTCTCTTCAAATGCTTCTTCTTCGTGGACTCCAATGCTCCATATCTCAGAATCAACATTTTCTTTTTTCAGAATTTTCACATGATCAAGTTTTCGAATTCTTAGAATTCTTGGCATTCTCGAAATTCTGAAAACTTTTCGAATTCTAAGAATTTTCACATGACTTCTAATTACAGATTACTTCTTATTTCAATTTCAGTGAACTTTCCGAATGACAAATTCTAGGGGGAAATGGAGAACAAGATCTCGTGAGCTCTCCCAAAAGTTTCTATTTCTTCGAAAGTGTGATTTGTGCATATTCAATCTGTGTCAACGAGAGAAACGAGAAATAGAGAAAAAGAAAAAGGGAATAGGGCACAAAATGTATATACATCTCGCTCGTTTTTTGAGGGCTCACTAGAGGACATAAACCAAAAAAGGTGACTAACAAAATCAAGAAAGGGAAGAGAAAGGATTTATTATGCGAAATAGTTTATGGTCTTTTGGATTATTGAACAATTCAGAAGTAGATTCAGGAGCAGCAGGTGAAACACCCAAAAAATTCCAAAAAAAATTAGTGAAGATCCGGCTGAAAATCTGGGAACGGCATCCATTCTCCGATTCGAAGAGCATTGGCAGGGATTGTCTTGGATCCGCTTTGATTTGTGATGTCGTGGATAATACGGTACTGACAGAACTTTCTGGAAAAACCGGTGATTTCAAAATTTTCCAAGAAGTTTTATAGAAATCTCACTTTCCAATATCACAAAGAGTCTCGACTGTCAACTCGAGCTCCATCGTTTTGGCGTGTGATTCACAGTCATGAGTGATAACTGCGTATGGTTTGTATCCGGCTGAAAATTTCTCATCTCCATCCATGGCTCCGTTTATTGAGAAACTGAAGTTTCCTGTTTTGGGACGAAGGAAGACTCGATTCGTGATTTGCTCATCGGTGGGCCTAGAAATCAAAAACTTTAGAATTGTTCGGAATTCCTCAAGGTTCTTTTTAAAGGGGGTGTCAACTAATTTCTGAAAAGTTGAGATTTTTATATCAATCGACGTGAAATTACTGTGAGATCAACTAATTCTCTTGGCGGGTACCTTGAAAATGTCTGGTTTCCGAGTTATAAGCCAAAAACAGGCCAAAAATTAGTACTGAGCGAGTGCAAATCTTCAGGTGGGACTGCAACGTGAGAATCTGCACTCGCTCAGTACTAATTTTTGGCCTGTTTTTGGCTTATAACTCGGAAACCAGACATTTTCAAGGTACCCGCCAAGAGAATTAGTTGATCTCACAGTAATTTCACGTCGATTGATATAAAAATCTCAACTTTTCAGAAATTAGTTGACACCCCCTTTAATAGGGATTTTATTTGTTCGGTCAAATATCGCCAATTGCCGAACGCCGAACGCTGACCGACCGTCAACTGACCACCGACTGCGGACCGCCGATCATCCGATGGCCGGGCGCCGACCGACCGACCAGCCGCTGACTGGTCGGCGTTCGATCGGTAGTGTAAATTTCCCGTTCTAAAACTCACATAGTATCCGACTCCCACCACTCAATTGCCAAATTGTACTCATCTCGATCGGGAATTCTACATTCAAAGGTGATGTCGAATTCGAAGTGATCCCACCATGGTTGAGTGGCTTCTGGAATCTTGACTGGCTCAACTGGGGGTCTGGAGCCCAAGACGGAGCCAGAGACCAGGAGAGCACAAAGGATGATTCTGAAGAGCATCGCGCGAGAATGGGTAAATTTGACGACAAATTTGAACGTCTGGAAGTATTTTCCCGTGAAACACAAAAAAGTTTTTGCTAGGTGGAATTTTTTCAGAAATCCACGAAGCAATTTGCCTACTCGTCTTCCCTTCATATTCCTGCCCTGACTTTCAGTAGAATCTTCACCGTTTCCGAATAGCACTTCATCGATAATAACGAAAGAAGAGGAAACAATGAAGACGTCAGACGATGAAGAAGAAGAAGAATCTCATCCACTCTCAGAGCTGGAAATCGCGGAGCTCATCACCACCAAATTTGTCATCTCGTCTTCTTTTGGCCTCCCGAATGTTCCAAATGCCCCAGAAGAAGTCGACAAAATCGAGAAGGCCCGTGCCGTTGGATCTCCACTCCAAATGATAAGTCCCATCGAGTATTCAGGAGATGATGATGACTTCACTTTGGAAGAATACGAATGTCTTCACGGAATGAACAAGGAGAAGATGGAGGAAGATCATGCGATCATTCTTCTGAATCGTGTCATGCATTCATCGGAGGAGATTTTGAGAGATCCAGTGTACTGGGATACGTTTGAGAGATCGCAGAAATGGGCGAAGACTACTAGGAGTATGTTGAGAAATTATTAGGAATATAAAATTGTATAGTTTTTCAGTCTCCGAACTAGCTCTGATCGATTCTCTGATTCCACTGGTCGATGCACGCCCAACTCATCTTCACGTCTTCTGCCACCACCTCGCCAATGATGATGTCTTTGATATCATCGGAAAATCGATTTTTGATGTCAAAGAGGTTCCGAAAAAGTATCGATCTCTGTTCCGTATCACTCTGCCGACCATGATGAAGTTCAAAGATTTAATCGAGTGAGTGACAATAGAATTTGTTCCTTCATTATCTATAGATTTTTCAGAGGATTGGAGCGTCTTGTGGATTCAAAACGGACCTTCGAAATCTTTTACCCCGTCGTTGCATCGTCTCTCGAGCACATTAGTGACTTTCAAGTCAAAATGATGACTGACAACATTTTGGGTTTCGTTGAATCGGAGAACAAAACGATTGGAATGGACACTTTGGCTAGTTTTGAGATCTCTAGTGTCGAGAAACCTCATGTCAAGGTCAATGTGGAATACTGTAGCAAGTTGGGAGAGACTGGAAGTGTTGAGAGAGTGAATAACCTTTTTAGTCTATGTAGTCTCATTTTTATTCAGACCATCGTCATCGAGCAATGGTTGGATTCCAAGGCAGTGCCACCAACTCGACGTGCCACTTTTGGAGACCCGCTGGTTGAAAGAGTTGAGACGTATGAGATTGATCAGGTGAGATTTTAACAGGAATCACTGAACCCTTATCAACGTTTTTTTATTCAGGTTCCTATCCGTCTGCCACCTAGAGGATTCGACTTGATTGACTTCTTGGACAGAATCTGATTCTGAAGAAGGCTCCGTCTTCTTGATAAACTGTTCGTAAATTACTGATCCAATTTTTGTGTGAATGAATGAATTGTTTATTTGTATTGTTGTTTCTTTCAAGATTCTTGATATTCAGAAATTTGAAAACCTGATTTCAACTTAGCCACACCCCTTTTACAATTACAAAACTTTCCGTATTTAATAGAATAAGTAGACTAGCCTGGTCGCCCGCCTCGCTCCGCTCGTCTGGGCGACCAGGCTAGTCGCGGCTTCGCCGCGGTCAGTAAATTCAACAGAATGCCTAATTCATGCAAATTCACTTGGCAATTTTAATGAATTAGAAGAAAAAGAAAAGAAATAAAAATAACTGAAAATTACGTGAATTGAAAATTGTTGACATAAAATGTTTTGATGGCTGTAACTCTCCATTTTGGACGTGGGGATCTGATTTTTCATGAGCAGATAGTGCTCACAGAGATCTATCTAATTTGTAAATTTGAGACGAAAACCTCAAAAACTGACCGAGTTATGAATTAATTTCGATCGTTTTTTGGAAATTTTCAGTACTTCCAAATTGTTTACACTTTTTCACTTTCATTTGCCAAGCTATAACTCGGTCCATATTGCTCTGATTTTTTTGCTCTAAAGTGCTTCAGAAGCCCAGAGAGTTTCTCTATGCGTCCAAGAAAATTCAGTTCATTTGCTTCGATACCGGAGCAGCGACGTGACCTCAAAGTTCAGAAATGAAAAATTTGTCCAACAAATGAGAAAAGCCACGTGTTTGTTTTCCCCCATACTTTCCGAATTTAATAGAAAAGGTAGAAATTCTGATGGTTTTGAAATTCGGTTCTTCTCAAATTTTGATGTTTCAAGAATTTCTGACTCTGTGACTCAGATTATGAGATTTCGGTGTGCCGAAGTCCGGTGGTTTTGATGTTCTGATAGTGAGATTCAAAGGTTTTATCATTTCAAGATTTTCTATTTTTCCCATTTTTCCCATATTTTCCGTTTTTTATTTGCTATGATTCGATTAACACTCATCCATAAAAAACCCTCAAAGATCGTATTCTTTCTTCTTGCATATTTTCCTTTCGTCAATAGACTTTTCATAAGAAATGCGCCTTCTCCTTCTTCTATTCCTCACTCTCCCATCTTTTACCTTGGCATGGGACCACTTCCAATTCGACATTTCCTTCTTCTGTAATCTGGAAGATCGTACCAACTACAACCTGAAGATCGAGTGGTGGGAGGATGATACTGTGTACAGAAATTCTCCAGAATTCTGACGGTTTCTAATGTTATTTTTTAGAAGCAGCAGGGAACTCCTGGTCAGCCCAGCGGTTATTCGAGCCAACACCGGAAAGTACAGTTTCACTCAAGCGGGAGCCATGAATGGTGATGAGATATTTTCTGCTGGATATCGCTCGGTGGCACTTATCAGCCATGATTGTACCAATGATGAGAAGAGAGTCGATTTGGTGCTGACTGTGGATAGACTTTGTGAAATTGGACAGTGAGATTTGGAACTAGACAATAAACAGAAAATTGAATTTCCTATTTTAGTACATGTCACTATCGAATCATCAAGGACATCACTAATACCTGGGGAAAGGAAGACATTACTCCGGCAGGTTTCCATCACGACAACTTGGATAAATTTCCAGATTTTCCATAATTGACCAATAAATGTTGATTTCTGATATTTTTCGACGTGAATCCTTCACAAAAACTATGTGGATTCTCTATCAGCAAATCACTATTAGCTCTTCCATCTAGACTAAAAATGCGCGTCTGCTTCCTTCTCGTCCTTATGATTCTCTCCACCTCCGCGTGGGATCACTTCCAATTTGACATCACCCTCTTTTGCAATATCCACGAGCGCAGCAAGTACAATTTGAAAATTCAGTGGTGGGAGTATGACTCGATTTTGTGAGCAACTTTTAGATAGAAGAAAGTTTTGAATCCTCATTTTCAGCTCAGCCGAAGATGAGCTCACGCAGGCGAAAGTGCTCACACCGAGCACCGGACGGTACAGTTTCACGATGGAGGGAGCGATGAATGGAGATGAGACACTTTCGAAGGGATACAAACCGAGAGTCTACATGAGTCATGACTGCACTGATGATAAGAAAAATGTCAATCTAGATCTCACTGTCTTGAAATTGTGTAAACCGGAAAAGTAAGATTACTCGGTGTTGACTGAGCTAAAGAGAAGAATTTTTCAGAACTTGTCACTATAGAATCATCCAGGACATCACAAATCGTTCCGGAACGGAAGAAATCGAGCACAACGGATTTAAGGAAAATGACATGTCGCCATTTCCCGGATACCCATGAAATGTTCGCTTTTGATTGTATTTTCGTTTCTAATGGTTGACAGAATAAATTTGTTTTTTAATTTATCTTTTTTAAAACATTTTCTCTAAAAAATCAGCTGAAGCCCGCCTCAATATTGACAAAAAAACCTGAAATTTAAAGGAACATCACTCATTTCAACCGATGGGTCTCGAAGCGGCGCGCCGGCAAATTTGAAATTTTGCATTTTTATGTTGTTTTTCTGTTCGATTTTTCCGATTTTCAGCTGATTTTCGCCAATTTTTTCCACCCGTTTTTCCTTTTTTCTCTCTTAATGTTGCTCTCATGCAATTTTTTCTCTTTTCAGTCATTTTTACTGGCTTTTCCTCATCAAAATAACTATTTTTCCAGGCATCAAGATCATCCGATGTCAAAATGAGGTTTCTCTACCTACTCCTCGCCTTTCTCACCCTTCAACTGATACCAAATGATGCGCTCGCCAACCCTTCACCCTTCACAGTCTTCGGACCGTGTCAGCAGCGGTGTATCACCAAAGTGAGTTGATTTGCCCCCAAAAAACCGAAAACAACTCATTTTTACAGTACGGAGAAGTGAAAACTCGCCGCACAAACACAGACACCCTCTATCGCGAGATTGACATTTTCAACAACACCGACTACTCATTGTGCCGATTGGGATGTACTCATCCCGAGTTTTCGACACTGAACCTTCCCGAATTTCTCTACGGACAATCGGCGTATCAGGAGATATCGGAAAACACGAACTCAGAAAAACAGAAAAATCGAGAGCATGTTGTCAAGGAAGTGAAGTTGCTGTGTTTAGACCATCAAAATGACGATTTCGTAGGAAAAGTGACAATGGTGTTCGATGAAGACGTTGAGAAGGAATCGAGCTTCGTTCACTATGTCGAGCTCTTTTCTCACGATGAAAACGACGGTCAGGAGTCGATTGCTTATCAGAATTGGTGCTATAACCCTACCTGCAACATCAACTTCACTGAATCCTCTTCCTTCACCGATTTCCGTCTTCGAATCTCTTCGTTCAACCAAGATAAAACTGTTGGTCACCGATTGTCGAAATGGTACAGTACACAGAAGATGCGTTCCTCATCAAGAAAAATATCACTGGAAGGTGTGGAATGGAACAACGACAAAGCTGCAGCTCGATTCTCTTTTGATGCCGATTCTGATATGCCTGCGTGCTCATTCCAAGTCAATTATAAGAATTCGACAAGTTCCGAATACAAGACGGTGGATTACATATTGGATCACACCCAGGAGATTATTGTGAAAGAACTCGAATTCAATGAGAACTACACTATGAGCGTTATCAGTGAATCGAGCCAGGAATCAGATCCGATAGATGTCAGAGTGCCCGCTTGCAGTGATGTGGTTACAGATATAACGATGTGTGCGCCGCCACCGGTCTCGGGAATATGCGCCACGTGGAATACCTCTGCTTCAGATGAAAGTGCAATAATCATCGATTGGAATTACTTCTCAGGTATTCTAACATCCAAATGAATTACTTTTAAATATAGTTTTGTTTCAGTACTCGACGGAAACAATAACCGATTGGATCGTTCGCTTCGCACATCACACTTCCAGTTCTCAGTGAAATCAAAGGCCACTCCGAACAATCCGAAATGCGAAAAATACGAACCGATTCGTCGAGATGTCTACTATACGAATCGCCGTGCTGTCTTCGCCGTTCCCGATGCGAAATGCAACTACGAAGTTGAAGTTTCAGTTTTCGATACGAAGAAAAGGAAGAGCGAGACGAAGCGAATCAACGTCGTTCGAGCCAACGAGCCCTCTTTTATGGCACTACTTCCGTCATCGGAAATTCCAACGACCATCGGCCTCGTGATCCTTCTCACCTGCATCATGATAATTTTCACTTTAATCATTTTAATTGTCCTGTTGAAAAGAAGAAATAATTCGAGAAGAACAAGGGGAAAGGTGGAATTCGGTTGCTATGAGTCTGTCGAAGAGCCGATTGGTGGTAAAGGAAAACCGCACGGATTTCGATTCAAGTCTGTTGAAAATGTGAACAGAAATGTAGGAGCAGGAGTGAGTTTTTCTCGATATTTGCTAGTGTTCTCATTTGTATTTTTCCCAGCTAGAACAAGGAACCCTCGGATGCAATCTTCAAGACGGAACAGTCAAGGGAAACGTGCTAGTTCTTCCCCAAGCGCCATATGGAGACAATGCATCTGAGCATATGTACGACTACATTCTGGACAATCATGTTGAATCAGAGTTGAGTGACGAGGTTTTCGAAGAAGACATTTGCATCTCCACACCTGTCACTCCGTTCCGCCCAATGGACTCTCCTTCGTTCTGTCTAATGGCTCCGATTGCTCCGTTTGAAGAATTCGATGATTTGCCAGCGTACGCATTCCAGAATTTCCGATTCGGAAAACCGTACGAGCGAGCTGGAAATCCATATTGTTTGATGACCACTGCAATGGATGTTTCCAGGAAAAACTGTTATACGCTGAAGTATCCCCGAGATTATTGTAAGTTCAACATCAACCCCTATATTTCAACTTGCTTCATTTCCAGCGGAGCCAGTTCGAAGAGCACTGCGACGTGAGCTTGAGATTCTTCGCGTCCTTCCCATTCATCCGAATCTCGTTCAATTCGATGGAGTTGTGATCGGAAGATGGGAGAATATTCCGTACCAAATCACTGGAATTCTGATGGAAGAGTGTCAAGGAGGTACTCTCTACGACTACATCAACGCCGCTGGTTTCGTGCTTCGTCGTAGTGGAATGAGAACTCCTGATGAGCATGAGCCTGCTCCAACGACGGAAGTGTCTCCGAATCTTTCATCTGGTTATGATAGTTTCACAAGCAAAGGAAGGCATACACCGGAGCAAAAGGGGATCAGTCCCTGTCAACAAGTTTCTTCGACATTGATCACTTTCGCCCAGCAACTTTCCAGCGCCCTCGAACATCTCCATTTCGTCAGGATAGTTCATTCACGAGTGGCCTCAGTCAATATGTATCTCTCTTGTGACTACACCGATCCTCTGGAAATGCCTATCGAGCAAAAAGTAAAACTAGGCGATTTCTCGCACGCATTTCCGAACACCAACGATGCGTCAGCCTTGGATCCGATGCTCCAACCACCGGAGGTCATGTTAGGAAAGAAATTCGAATCGAAAGGCGACATTTGGCAGATGGGAATGTGTCTGGTGGAGATGTGCACGATAGGCGTTCCCTACAACATGCAGAAGCAAATCCCGGCATCTGGAGTTTCAGAATAGTGAGTTTGACGTCTTCTGAAAATTCTAAAGTGTGCCTATTTTCAGCGACAAACTCCCAACGACTCGAATGCTCCGTGACGCCGCCAAGAAGTGTCTAAAGACCCGAAATCGTCCGACAGCTCAGGATCTTCACGAGGAGTTTTACAACTTTATTGTCGGATAAACCTTTTCCTCCCGAACTTTTCCCTCATTCCTCTTCAGGTTTCCCCCTTTCCTCTCACCCAACTTACCCCCATTTCTGGATTCAGATTTTTTTTATAATAACCTGATATGATAAATAATCAGTTTCCCCTCTCTCCCTCCCTTCCCATTCTACTCTCTCCCCTCCCGTTGATGTCTTATAATAATCCCCCATTCGATCTCCCTTCCGTGTTAATGATGATCTCCCCTTTCGCCCCGTTTTGCCATAGAAGTCTCCCATTGTATATATAGATATATTTCGTTTGCTAGTGCCTTATCGTCTTCTCATTCCGTCGATTTTTTTCTTGCTCCATTTTTTGCACATTTTCTCGAATTATCCTGTAGGTAATATCTTTATGTTTTAAAAACATTTTGCTTCTTTCCCTTTCTAGTTTTAACCCATCCTCCTTTTTCTCCCACCATTCACTGCCCCTCCCCTACTGATTGTGTCATTGTTACCTTTCGAAAACTGTCATGTCAAATACACATCAAAGTGAAGCCCAAAGGGGAAAGAGCAAATTGTTTTATTCCTATCTAACAACAGTTTTAGCAAAATTTCAAACATTCTTCGCCACAAATGGCTGATTACTAATGTACTTTGCCCAACAATACGGCTCACTGATGTTAAGAAGAAGAATCGAAAGGGCTTCATCGGATCCACGAACTCTTCGAACTCCCGCTACCAAATAACGACGATCATAGAGAAGACGTTTCCAATTGTATCGGAAGTCGCGACGTGCCAATCTACCTTTCGGTCGATTATAGATGATGTTGAACTGAAAATATATGAATTCTAAATGATATTAGAAGCTGCTCTAACCTGGCATGAAGCCAAATTGGCATCATCGAATGGAGACTTTTTGAACAGAGATTTGATATGATTGCTCCCATCGTAAAAGATGTTGATAGAGTCGTAACGGAGTTTATGCACCTGGACTACTGTAAAGTAGGCCAAGTCTACAGAATCCGCGTCTCGGGCATCTGGAAATTTCCGAATTTTGGGAATCTGTGTGTCGGCAATAGGATGTCTTGAAACTTACAATGATCTACTCCCCATCCCAAATGTCTTGCCTTCGCACTGACGTTCTGTTTCAAAGTGAGCACACTGTATCGTGGATCTTGGTAGCGGGTGGTATCCTGCAAAGTTGAAGGTTGCAAATGCGCTCTATTGAGAAAATTCGAACCTGATGCTTATCACTCAACGAGTAGATCACACATTTCTTCGTGTACCGTTTAAACTCTCGCTCCATGGCGACACTTTTTGAGCTGTGGATGAAGATGGCGTTGCATTGGTGCTCATTTAGCTGTAATTTTTGAAATGGTAATTAGAAGCCGTAGTGAAAAATGGAAGAGGAAAAGCTCGGTCATCTGAAGAAATAGAAACCTACATCTAGAAGCCAGTTTAACCATAAAATGGATTGTTTTGAGGAGCCAATGACTTTGATTCTGTCTCGGAAATGACGATAGGAGCACTTGTCAACCACTTGGTGTAAGGAAGGCCACATCTGGAATAAAAGAAGATTTTGATGATGTTGGAAGTGTGCTCTATTGAGAACAAGCAAATACAAAGGATCCTGTTTGCCAGAGACAGACAAATCCAAAAACTAACCCTTTGAAAAAACTGATCATCACTTTCTCGAGTATTCGTCAGAAGATGTAAACATTCTCTTGCTTCGCGTACTGATGAAGGAGGCTGAAGAATTTTTTGAGATTTTGAAATTCTGTGATTAAAAAATATTAATATGTACATATAATAATATTTTTCAACCTACCTTCCCTACAAAAATCAATCGAAAAACGAATAAAGTTAGTTCAGCAGAGACTAATAACAAGAATAAAACATGTGGATTTGAAGCGAATCGAATGTATTTCATGATGGAATTTGAAAAAGAAACGGTGTTTCATAGTTCCACGATGCTTCCCCTCTCTCTTCGAAGATTCTAATCGTTCTCTTTTTGATCCATATCTTCATTTCTGCCAGAAACGATCTACAACGTTTTTGCTTGTTTTTGCCCTTTTTGCGGAACATTCTTCTTCAGAACATGGCAGAAAGGAAGAAAACTTTTTGTTCGTTTGATGGTGAAAATCAAATTTTGATTCAATTACAATCTCTTAAGATCTCAGAATCCCTCAGATTTTCAGAATTTCAGATATTCAGTATTTCAGGATTCCAATTATTCAGAATCTGATCAATATCCGATAATCCAAAAATTTCGGAACGTTGGACTATCAGAAGTTTCTACTGCAGCCTACTGAAATTGAAAATATTAACGTACCGAGCTACAGTTCGCGTCTGCCACTTTTCGAATTTGTCAGTTGCAAAATGTTCTGTGTGCAGCTTCTTCACAGTCCAAACAACCTATTGTTGTTATGTGTTTTTCCAAAAACATAGAGAAGAATCGAATGCGCTTTTCCAGTAGGCAACTTAAAAAAATATCTGATACTGAGCTTTTCTACCTAGTCAAAGGCCTCTCGTTGATTTTTGGAAGTTTGAGATGTAGGGGTGAAATGAAAAATGACAGATACCCTCGAATATCTCTCCATAGACAGATTCTAGATCATGTGAGATTGAGGAAAATCCAAAAATCAGCAATTCCTACTGTTGGGAAATTCTGAGAATTGACGTCAATTTTCCCGGTTTTCAGAGACTTCACCATGGATTCCGGTGAATTGGGTTCTCAGAAAAAAGGGAATATTGAAAACAGGTCTCTGAGTTTTCTTCATGAATAATCGTGCTTACATGTGAGAATGCCAATAATCGTGAATTAAGGAAATTCTCTCGCTGGGGAATCCTGGAATCGACGTCGGTTTTTCCCGATTTTCGAAGGCCTCCCGTTGAGTTTTGGGGTTTTGGGCATTGGGCCGAGAATGAAAAATGACAGACACCCTCGAATGTCTCTCCATAGACAGTTTTCACATCATCTGAGATTGACAATTATCCAAAAATCATGAATTCCTTCTGTTGCGGGATTCTGGTATCGACGTCGCTCATACCCGGTTTTGAGAGGCCTCACCATGGTATCCGGGAAAACGGGAGGTTGGATGATGGATGACCCTATTGCTGTATTATTCAGTTTTTCCTCCATGAAATCAAACAGTTTACTATCTAGATGTAGTTTTACCGATTAGAATCAGTTCAAACCTGCAGGAACCATCTAGAAATGAACTCACTTTTTTCGGTATATTCAAAGATGTCCCGTTGGTTTCGGGAGATTTGGGATCGGGTTGAGAATGATATTAAAATCCGAAAAAATGAGAATAAAGTGAATGTTGGATGATTTCATCGAAATTTGTTTTTCAATTATTCGAGAACTTTTTCATCAATTTCTAAAATTTCCTTTCGTAGTCCTTCTTTATTTGGTCCCTTTTTTGCTCAGAAAATTTTTTTGATCTCCCACACTCCTATTTGCCCTTTCCCCATTTTGATCTACCCAAAAAATTCTTGGGCGGGAAAATAGATCCTCCATCGACAGGTGGAATTCCGGGCCCTCATTCCTTTCGTTTTTCAAAGATTTTCTGGAACTTTTTAAAGGGAATTTCATCGATTTTTTGAGGATCTTGTTTTTAGGTTTTTCCTGGGAACTGTTATCAATTTTTGAATTTTCCTATCGTAGTCCTCATTATTAGGTCCCTCTTTTTGCCCAGACTTGTTTTTCTCCCACACTCCAATTTGCCCTTTCCCAATTTTGATCTACCCAAAATTGTTTGGCGGGAAAATGGATCCTCCATCGACAGGTGGGATGTCTCGGGCCCACATTCCTTTTGTTTTTCAAATATTTTCAGGAACTTTTTAAAGGAAATGTATCGATTTTTTCGCTTTTCGGGGGAAACTGTTATCGATTTTTGAATTTTCCTATCGTAATCCTCATTATTAGATCCCTCTTTTCGTCCAGAATTTTTTTGTTGATCTCCCACACTCCTATTTGCCATTGCCCCATTTTGATTTACCCAAAACTGTTTTGCCGGAAAATGAATCTTTCTTTGAATGGCGGGGTGCTGGCCCTCATTTCTTTCGTTTTTCAAAGATTTTCGGGAACTTTTTGAAGGAAATGTATCGATTTTTTGAGGATTTTGTTTTTCTGCTTTTCGGGGGAACTGTTATCGATTTTCGAATTCTCCTACCGTAGTCCTCATTATTAGGTCCATTTTTTGGCTCAGAAAACTTTTTTATCTCCCACACTCCTATTTTCCCGTTCCCCCATTTTGATCTACCCAAAATTGTTTGGCGGGAAAATCGATCCTCCAACGACAGGGATGCCGGGCCCTCATTTCTTTTTCTTTCAAAGATTTTTGGGAAATTTTTTCAAAGGACATTTATCGATTTTTGAGGATTTTGTTTTTCGGTGTTCGGGGGAACTGTTATCAACTTATGAATCTTTCTTGACTCTTCCCTTGTACCTTGGTAATCCCACTGTATTCCTGTTGTACTATTTTTATAAACTTCCTCTCCGGTTCCGCTTTGCAAGCATTCATTCCTTTTGATGTTCGTGATCCTCAAAATATGATTACATTTTCCAGGTTACAAACCACTCCAATCGGCCATCCGCACCACTGGAGCGTGGACCGGCAAGATGTGGAAAAGGAAAGGTGAGTTTTTGTTTGTTTTATGGCTAGTAGCATATCAGATAAGCCTAGCCACTCAAACGAAAGACCTGGTTTTTCAAAATAAGGAATTCTTGACCAAATATGCCTCAACTTCTTGATTTTCGATACTGTCCCAGACTATAACGATTTCGGATTTCAGGAACCGAAAAATCGAGGAGAGACGGTGTGGATCGAGATGGGATGGACGGATGGAGTCGGCGAGGGACGGATAGAGTCAATCGAGTGGATCGATCGAGGCGAGGATCGGTGGCGATGTTTCGAGCTGGTTCGAGATGGGGTGGGAGGAGCGAAGGATTTGGGGGTAACTGGTAACAGAGGTAGTGACAGTAGACAGTTAAAAAGAACACAAAGAGAATGTAGAAACAGAAGCAAAAAATGCAATGCAAGCACAGAAACATACAAATCTAAGGATTCACCCTGAATCATCTTCGGATTGCCTCGTCTACTAGAGACGATAGAGGTGTCTTAATCATGAATATCGAGAACAGACAATACAGACATACAACACATTGACAACATCAATTATACATACACTGTAGGGATTCACCCTGAATCATCCTTTCGGGGATTGCCTCGTCTACTAGAGACGATAGAGGTGTCTGAGACATGAGAGAAATCGAATCATTTGAATACAGACAATCACAAGCACAATTCCCTTTCTAGTAACTATTAATACTCTTTAATTTCCAGATCACTTTAGTCACTTCCAGCAAGCAGCGTCTTTTTGCATTTTTTTAAGGTTGGTTTTTTGGTTTTTTGGAATTGGGATGAGTCATCTTCAGGAGCCTAGAAGTTTCCAATTAGCCTAGAACAATTCTTATTTTCAGAACGATATGGATCGAGTCGAGATGGGATGGTATGATGGCGAGGGACAGTCAATCGATTCAATCGAGAGGACGGTTGGCAGTCAGCACTGGTGGCGAGGGATCGAGTTGATCGGAGTTCGAGTTGGAGGAACAGCGAAGGTGGAAATGGATCGCGTCTTCTTGCACCTTGTTAAGGTTGGTTTTTGAATTGTTTGGATTTGGGATAGGTCATCCTTAGTAGCCTAGAATTTTCCGGTTTGCCTAGAAATTTCAGAATAGCCTAGAGTCTTTATCATGGTCTCACTTTCCCAACAGTCACTGTTTCATCTCCTTATTAACTATAAAGGGTGTTGGTTTAAGACTCAGACCTCCAAACTAGAATATTAGTCTCCATGAGGCCGGCCCCAGGGGGGCACCCCCTTCACAGATGCGCTCCATTGTGAAGTTAGAGAAAACTCAACGTTCAAGAGAAGTTAGAGAAAACTCTTTTTCGAAACTTTGTGTTGCTTAGAATCTTTATCGTGGCCTAACTTCTATAGTATTTGGAATTCTAGGTCATCATAATCTTTGGGGAAGGCATAGAATTCACAAGAAGGCCTAGATCACCGAGGATACCAAACTTTCGAGTCCCTAAAACACCCCTGATAACCTTGGGACCCCAACCTAAAAATTATTTTTTTTTAAACTATTCTTATTTCCAGATCGATATGGATCGAGTCGATCGAGTCGAGATGTTTTGCGTAGAGGTTGGATCGACGATGGCGATGGACGAATGGGGTGGATCGAGTCGATCCGAGTTGGACTTCGAGGAAGAGCGAAGAATGCGATGGATCGCGTATTTTTGCACCTTCTTAAGGTTGGTTTTTGGATTGTTTGAATATGGGATAGGTCATCCTTAGTAGCCTAGAATTTTCCGGTTTGCCTAGATATTTCAGAATAGCCTACAATCTTTAGCAAGACCGCACTTTCCTAATAATCAAACGTTTAGCCTTTGATTTGCCATAAAGAAAGAGGATGTAGACCCCGTAATTAGAACAGATTCTTCTATGAGGTTAGGGTTTCCCATTGGGATACAAATAGGGCCTCCACAGATGCGCTCTATAGAATGTGGACTAGTCTTCTCAGTAGCCTAGAATACCAGGATGGCATAACTTTCCTATTTTTCCATTTGGCCTAGGATCGGCCTAGAATCTCCCAGAATGCTTAGATCATTAAGTACACCAAATTAGGAGCTTCTTTATTTAATATTAAGCACATTCAGTATCCTATAGGAAATCGAAATATCCCCCAATTTGCGAATCATCTTAGTTTAAACAATTCTTATTTCCAGACCACAATGGATCGAGTCGCGATGGAGTCGATCGAGAAGATGTCTGGTGGCGAGATTGGATGGACGGACGGAGTCGATCGGAGCGGTGGCGATGGATCGAGTCGATTCGAGTTGGAGGAAGGACAAAGGCTGCAATGGATGAAGGAGTTCTAGGAGCTAAGGAAGGGAGGGTAACTGGTAAAAGAGGTAGTGACAGTAGACAGTTAAAAAGAACACAAAGAGAATGTAGAAACAGAGGCAAAAAATGCAATGCAAGCACAGAAACATACAAATCTAAGGATTCACCCTGAATCATCTTCGGATTGCCTCGTCTACTAGAGACGATAGAGGTGTCTTAATCATGAATATCGAGAACAGACAATACAGACATTGACAACACATTGACAACATCAATTATACATACACTGTAGGGATTCACCCTGAATCATCCTTTCGGGGATTGCCTCGTCTACTAGAGACGATAGAGGTGTCTGAGACATGAGAGAAATCGAATCATTTGAATACAGACAATCCTGAGCACAATACCCTTTCTAGTAACTATTAATATTCTTTAATTTTCAGATCACTTTAGTCACTTCCAGCTCCAGCCATCCTCGTCGTCTTCTCTGGGTCTTCTGGTTTTCAGGGGGTGTTTAGGGTAAGTGTCTAAGGTTACTGTTTTGTCGAACATTGCCCGTCCTCTGTCCTCTGTCTTTTGTCTTTATTCTGTCATTCTACTCCGAATGGGACTTCAATAAAGAACAACACTCAAGAATCCTTCTATCTCTGGACTGTTTCTATCGTAAGACCCCTCCCCCTGCTTTCTCCTCTGGACTTGTGGACTCTCCCACCGTAAAGGACTTCTCCTCTTGTTTACTCTTCTGGACTTTTCCCAACCCTTCCAATACTGGACTTACTGATTCGAACTTCCACTAAGTTCTTATCAGATTTATAACTTTTTGGTATTCCGCATGCATCCATAAAACCCTCAGGGCTCCTGCCCTTCTCCCAACGTGAAACTACAGCAAAACTTTCCTTCTTCCCATCATCCTGGACTTTCTCTCCGACCGTAAAGGTATTTTCCTCCTGTTTGCTCTGCTGGACTATTCTCGTGTCATTTTGGATTCTCCCCCACTCTCCAACCGTACAACTATCTTCTTTCTCCTATTCTCAATACCTCTTCTTTCATATCAGATTCATGATCTATGTGATTGTAGAACGTCGGATCCTCGGAAGTCTCTGTGTTTCCTCTTAACGTGAAGACTAACATTTCCCCCATCACACTGGACTAATCTTATTCCTCTATTGTAAAGGACTCATTATGGTAGATTTGGACTCTGGACTCCTTCTAATACTGGACTTACTGCTTTGAACTTCCACTAAGTTCTTATCAGATTTATAACTTTTTGGTATTCCGTATGCATCCATCAAACCCTCAGGGCTCCTGCCCTACTCCTCCCAACGTGAAACTAAAGCAAAACTTTCCTTCTTTTCATAATCCTGGACTTTTTCTCCCACCGTAAAGGACTTTTCCTCCTTCTGGTCTATTCTCAGGTCATTTTGACCTCTCCCCGAATCTCCCACAGTAAAACTACCTTCATTCTCCTATCACCTTGCACTTATCCATCCACTACCTTACTTCTTAACAGACTCCTCAACCTTCCACTAAGTTCATACAGATTTGTGACTAATTGTACACCATATACCTTCATCAGACCCTCGGTAATCTCTGGTTTTCTTAAATATCTGCTCTTCTTTCTGATGTAAAACCAACCATTTCTCGTCACCATGGACATTTGTACGGCTTTTATGCAGCTGATTCCTCTATTGTAATGGACTCATATTGGTAGATTTGGACTCTGGACCTCTTCTAATACTGGACTTACTGCATCGAACTTCCACTAAGTTCTTCCATAAAGCCCCGGAATCCCTCTGTCAAGTATCAGGTCCTACATGGTTTTCCCTGACTCTCCCGGACTTCTACATACTTTCTGTCTCTCGAAATCCTGGTTTTTTCTGCTCTACCTTCTTATCAAGTGTAGTTATTCCTTGTTCCCTACTTCATTGAACTTCCGCTAAGTGCATATGGGAAATTTGTGATCTACAGTTTTTCTTATACCCCCGTTGGACGCTAAAGGCTTTCTGGCCCCCTAATATGCCTGCTCTCCTACCGTAGTACTATCTGAAAGCTTCTTCTTCTCATTATCTTGGACTTTCTTGAATCATTCATAACCCTGTTGGTCTCCGGAAACTCCCTCTGTAAATATTCCTCCGCCTCACCATTTTCGAATAAACTTTGACTTTTGTTTAAACTTTGACTTTTCTTTAATTCATAATTTTTTGACCATCGAGACTCTTTTATTCTTGATACCGGACACCTAATACATATTCCTTCTACTAGACTAATTCTTGCAAACGTCTTCTCTTATTGTACTTCATTAAACCAGACCAAAGCCTGGCTGCCTGGGGATCCTTCCTCAATCTGACTCATTTTGTCAATTCTGGGATTGTGCTAGTGAACTAATAATCCACATTCAATAAACTTCTTCGTCTGTTCCATCATACCGATCAAACCTTCTGACCTATGTTTTCTCATACTCTCCCCGAACTATTAGGGTGGGGAGAAAGTTTCTTTCTTTTTCGAAGGTGCAACTTTGAGCTTGTATATCTTGCTTGCTAAAAGTTGTATCAAAGCAGTTTTTTGTGCATTTGGTAGAGACACTCAATAACTCATTACAGTAATAAAGTATCATTGCTAGCTGTATCGGTTTGAAAGCAGCACACTTTTCCCTGGCATTGGTCATCTTTGATTTCAGCATATATTTTTGCGTCATAAGATTTCTCATCTTAGTTTGCTTAGAAACGACTGATTTATCATTGATATATTACCAACAGGAGTTTTTCTCAACCATGCAGAAAAAATTATCGCAAAAAACATTGACTACAAAAAGTTTGAAGCAGTTGTTTACGAGCTCTTTTTTTGACATACATGTCTCTCCGATGGAGCGGTGTGATTCAGTGGGTAAACCAATTATCATGGAACCACTCACAGTTTGTAAAGTAGAACAGTAGTTATCAATATAAAAGTTTTTAGAAACCTAATGACACCAACACAGTTAAAAAGCTGGGTCCAAAAGTTTATACCAGTTTCTGCATAAGTCGTAATAATTTCTGTTCTGACTTGGAACTCTTTTTCACATATTTTTCCCAAGATTTCTGCGGTTCACTATTTAATAATTGTTATCAACAAACACCTGAGACTATGCTTAATCATTGTGAAAAGGGATAATCAGCCAGTCCTATTTGAACGATTGGGAAATGCAAAAAGACAGCCATTTTTAATGAAAAATAGGTTGGTGGCGAGATTTCGCTTGTGTGGCGTGACACTATGAGCGAGTTTTCCCTTATTTTGCGTACAAAAAGTGTCACAGTATGCACTTATTTTCCAATAGAACTCATTCATTTGCCAGCTCATACTCGGGAGATAGGACCAATTGAAGTTGCAGGAGAGGTTGCGCTAGTGGAGAGTGAAATGATTGCTGAATGCTAAGCCCAATTTCAGAATTAGAGTAGTTTCTAAGTTTTTATTTAGTGAATTATACCTCGATCTTTCCAAAAATTGACATGAAAACTGTTTGCAATTACATCGATTACAAAAGTTTTGCGATCCAAAACAGGTCCGTAAAAAGACCATACTCAGTGTTTTGTTCCGCCGAATCACTAGCTTTTGAATGAATGACTGAGGAGATGTGCATTCCATGTCATGTCAATTTAGGTTTCTTGAATGAATTCTTCACAAAAAAAATTAAAAAGAAAAAACAGGCAAAAAAGAAAGAAACTTTCTCCCCAGCCTAATATCTATTCCCTTGGTTTGAGTTTCACAAAAGATTGGAACCGACTAACCTTCTCACTTTCCCTGTACTCAAAATCTGTACTCTCTTTGCAGCTCAAGAATCTCCAAATTTATCTCTAAATCTTCCACAAATGGAAGTATCTCCAGAATTCCTGGCCCTAAGAAATCGAAGAATCGAAGTGAGAAATTCTAACTCTAAAACCATCTACAGGGTGAGCGCTAATTATTGACACCACTTTGAGTTAATGTAAAACTGGCGGTGGTGAATCTTTTTTATTGAAACTTAGCAAGGTTAATTATCAAACGCGAAAATTTGTTGTGCTAAATTTTCAAAACATAGTTTTCTGTTTCAAGCTTATTATGGCGTGATATGTGCTAGCGGTTTTCAACAGCCAGGCACGCACCTAAATCCAGAGAAGTTGGTCAGTTTGGATGTGTTCCCATAGCTCAATCTTTCTAAAACTAATCAATTATATAGAAAAACATCTTGGCAATACTACACAAGTAATTTTTTAGTGGTATCTGTACCAGTTTTTTGTTTTTTTTTGCTTCAATCTTCAACAGACGACTCTCCAGAAATGAGTTTTGGGGTCTTCCAAGTTTGAAAAGTCATATTTTGGAGGGTTTTTGCGGAAATCGGGCAAACTCAGGAATTGTTCTGAAAATCTGAGCCTTTATTGATCCTATTGGATAGAAAAATAGAGCTCTAGAGTTAGGAATTCATATTATACCGACGAAAACGTGAGTTTGTCGTTTGAGAGGCTATCTTACTTTAGAAGGTTATGTAAGCTTGTAAATGGAAGTAATGTATACACTTTTTTGTTTCTGGATATTATGATCCTTGATCAATTTTAAAAATATATAGAAAGTCTTGCTCACATGTAAGAATGTCAAAAATTGCTAATTGAGAAAATTCTGTCGCCCCGGGGACTTCTGGAATCGACGTCGGCTTTTCCCGATTTTCAAAGGCCTCCCGTTGATTTTTGCAAGTTTGAGATGTAGGGGTGAAATGAAAAATGACAGATACCCTCAAATGTCTCTCCATAGAGAGGTTCTAGGTCATGTGAGATTGACAAAAATCCAAGAATTATGAATTCCTACTGTTGCGAGATTCTGAAATCGACGTCGCTCATTCCCGGTTTTTGAGAGGCCTCACCATGGATTCCGGGAAACGGGAGGTTAGGTGAGAAAAGACATATTTGAGTATATTGGGGTTTTTTCTCCATCAAGTCTAATATTTTCGAGTCTAGATGACGATTTACCGATTGGAATCAGTTCAAACCTGCAGGAACCATCTAGAAATGAACTCACTTTTTTCGGTATATTCAACGTCCTCCAGTTGATTTTCGGAATTTTGGACATCAATGAGGTATGACCCTATTGCTGTATGTTTTAGGTTTTATTCCACAAAGTTGTTCATTTCTATATCTAGATCACGAGTCAACAAGTGGAACACGTTCAAATGATCGAAAACCATCTGAAATATGTCATTTTCCCCTTCAAAAATGAGCTCTTTTTCGGCGCGTCTTCGGCCTTTTCTAAGAAACGTCAATGTTGTCCAAATACCATGATTTTAGGCTCAAAAGATGCGAAATTTCATGAGGATTCCGAATCTATGCTCAAATTCGCTGTATCTTGTCTGGGAGCAAAATTGCGGCGATTTTAGTGATTTTGGTGGATAATTTTTGAAAAATCGACTTTCTTCCGATGACCTGGGGGACCACTTTTGACACATGACATCAAGAACCACACATCATCCGTTGGAAACAATATTTGTACTGCTGTGATGAAGTTGTCATGGTTTGGAGCCAAAAATACACTTGCAATTTTTTGGAACTGAACTTAGTTTCTTCAAATTTTCAAAGGCCTCCCGTTACTAGTGAGAATTTCGAGGATTCGGGCGAGAGCAAAAATTGAAAATACCCCTCTGAGTTTTTTCCATGAATAGTCGTGCTCACATGTGAGAATGTTAAAAATCACAAATTGAGCAATTATTCCCGCCGCGGAATTCTGGAAGCGACGCCGATTTTACCGGCAATTTTCAAAGGCCTCCCGTTGATTTTTGGAAGTTTGAGATGTAGGGGTGAAATGAAAAATGACAGATACCCTCAAATGTCTCTCCATAGACAAGTTCTAGGTCATGTGAGATTGACAACTATCCAAGAATTATGAATTCCTACTGTTGCGGGATTCTGGAATCGACGTCGCTCATTCCCGGTTTTTCAAAGGCCTCACCGTGGATTCCGGGAAACGGGAGATTAGGTGAGAAGAGACATATTTGAGTATATTGGGGTTTTTCCTCCATGAAGTCTAATATTTTCATGCCTACACGACGATTCACCGATTGGAACTAGTTCAATGTTGCAGGAACCATCTAGAAATGAACCCACTTTTCCCGTTATATTCAACGTCCTCCAGTTGATTTTCGGAATTTTGGACATCAATGAGGTATGACCCTATTGCTGTATGTTTTAGGTTTTATTCCACAAAGTTGTTCATTTCTATATCTAGATCACGAGTCAACAAGTGGAACACGTTCAAATGATCGAAAACCATCTGAAATATGTCATTTTCCCCTTCAAAAATGAGCTCTTTTTCGGCGCGTCTTCGGCCTTTTCTAAGAAACGTCAATGTTGTCCAAATACCATGATTTTAGGCTCAAAAGATGCGAAATTTCATGAGGATTCCGAATCTATGCTCAATATCGCTGTATCTTGTCTGGGAGCAAAATTGCGGCGATTTTAGTGATTTTGGTGGATAATTTTTGAAAAATCGACTTTCTTCCGATGACCTGGGGGACCACTTTTGACACATGACATCAAGAACCACACATCATCCGTTGGAAACAATATTTGTACTGCTGTGATGAAGTTGTCATGGTTTGGAGCCAAAAATACACTTGCAATTTTTTGGAACTGAACTTAGTTTCTTCAAATTTTCAAAGGCCTCCCGTTACTAGTGAGAATTTCGAGGATTCGGGCGAGAGCAAAAATTGAAAATACCCCTCTGAGTTTTTTCCATGAATAGTCGTGCTCACATGTGAGAATGTTAAAAATCACAAATTGAGCAATTATTCCCGCCGCGGAATTCTGGAAGCGACGCCGATTTTACCGGCAATTTTCAAAGGCCTCCCGTTGATTTTTGGAAGTTTGAGATGTAGGGGTGAAATGAAAAATGACAGATACCCTCAAATGTCTCTCCATAGACAAGTTCTAGGTCATGTGAGATTGACAACTATCCAAGAATTATGAATTCCTACTGTTGCGGGATTCTGGAATCGACGTCGCTCATTCCCGGTTTTTCAAAGGCCTCACCGTGGATTCCGGGAAACGGGAGATTAGGTGAGAAGAGACATATTTGAGTATATTGGGGTTTTTCCTCCATGAAGTCTAATATTTTCATGCCTACACGACGATTCACCGATTGGAACTAGTTCAATGTTGCAGGAACCATCTAGAAATGAACCCACTTTTCCCGTTATATTCAACGTCCTCCAGTTGATTTTCGGAATTTTGGACATCAATGAGGTATGACCCTATTGCTGTATGTTTTAGGTTTTATTCCACAAAGTTGTTCATTTCTATATCTAGATCACGAGTCAACAAGTGGAACACGTTCAAATGATCGAAAACCATCTGAAATATGTCATTTTCCCCTTCAAAAATGAGCTCTTTTTCGGCGCGTCTTCGGCCTTTTCTAAGAAACGTCAATGTTGTCCAAATACCATGATTTTAGGCTCAAAAGATGCGAAATTTCATGAGGATTCCGAATCTATGCTCAATATCGCTGTATCTTGTCTGGGAGCAAAATTGCGGCGATTTTAGTGATTTTGGTGGATAATTTTTGAAAAATCGACTTTCTTCCGATGACCTGGGGGACCACTTTTGACACATGACATCAAGAACCACACATCATCCGTTGGAAACAATATTTGTACTGCTGTGATGAAGTTGTCATGGTTTGGAGCCAAAAATACACTTGCAATTTTTTGGAACTGAACTTAGTTTCTTCAAATTTTCAAAGGCCTCCCGTTACTAGTGAGAATTTCGAGGATTCGGGCGAGAGCAAAAATTGAAAATACCCCTCTGAGTTTTTTCCATGAATAGTCGTGCTCACATGTGAGAATGTTAAAAATCACAAATTGAGCAATTATTCCCGCCGCGGAATTCTGGAAGCGACGCCGATTTTACCGGCAATTTTCAAAGGCCTCCCGTTGATTTTTGGAAGTTTGAGATGTAGGGGTGAAATGAAAAATGACAGATACCCTCAAATGTCTCTCCATAGACAAGTTCTAGGTCATGTGAGATTGACAACTATCCAAGAATTATGAATTCCTACTGTTGCGGGATTCTGGAATCGACGTCGCTCATTCCCGGTTTTTCAAAGGCCTCACCGTGGATTCCGGGAAACGGGAGATTAGGTGAGAAGAGACATATTTGAGTATATTGGGGTTTTTCCTCCATGAAGTCTAATATTTTCATGCCTACACGACGATTCACCGATTGGAACTAGTTCAATGTTGCAGGAACCATCTAGAAATGAACCCACTTTTCCCGTTATATTCAACGTCCTCCAGTTGATTTTCGGAATTTTGGACATCAATGAGGTATGACCCTATTGCTGTATGTTTTAGGTTTTATTCCACAAAGTTGTTCATTTCTATATCTAGATCACGAGTCAACAAGTGGAACACGTTCAAATGATCGAAAACCATCTGAAATATGTCATTTTCCCCTTCAAAAATGAGCTCTTTTTCGGCGCGTCTTCGGCCTTTTCTAAGAAACGTCAATGTTGTCCAAATACCATGATTTTAGGCTCAAAAGATGCGAAATTTCATGAGGATTCCGAATCTATGCTCAATATCGCTGTATCTTGTCTGGGAGCAAAATTGCGGCGATTTTAGTGATTTTGGTGGATAATTTTTGAAAAATCGACTTTCTTCCGATGACCTGGGGGACCACTTTTGACACATGACATCAAGAACCACACATCATCCGTTGGAAACAATATTTGTACTGCTGTGATGAAGTTGTCATGGTTTGGAGCCAAAAATACACTTGCAATTTTTTGGAACTGAACTTAGTTTCTTCAAATTTTCAAAGGCCTCCCGTTACTAGTGAGAATTTCGAGGATTCGGGCGAGAGCAAAAATTGAAAATACCCCTCTGAGTTTTTTCCATGAATAGTCGTGCTCACATGTGAGAATGTTAAAAATCACAAATTGAGCAATTATTCCCGCCGCGGAATTCTGGAAGCGACGCCGATTTTACCGGCAATTTTCAAAGGCCTCCCGTTGATTTTTGGAAGTTTGAGATGTAGGGGTGAAATGAAAAATGACAGATACCCTCAAATGTCTCTCCATAGACAAATTCTAGGTCATGTGAGATTGACAACTATCCAAGAATTATGAATTCCTACTGTTGCGGGATTCTGGAATCGACGTCGCTCATTCCCGGTTTTTCAAAGGCCTCACCGTGGATTCCGGGAAACGGGAGATTAGGTGAGAAGAGACATATTTGAGTATATTGGGGTTTTTCCTCCATGAAGTCTAATATTTTCATGCCTACACGACGATTCACCGATTGGAACTAGTTCAATGTTGCAGGAACCATCTAGAAATGAACCCACTTTTCCCGTTATATTCAACGTCCTCCAGTTGATTTTCGGAATTTTGGACATCAATGAGGTATGACCCTATTGCTGTATGTTTTAGGTTTTATTCCACAAAGTTGTTCATTTCTATATCTAGATCACGAGTCAACAAGTGGAACACGTTCAAATGATCGAAAACCATCTGAAATATGTCATTTTCCCCTTCAAAAATGAGCTCTTTTTCGGCGCGTCTTCGGCCTTTTCTAAGAAACGTCAATGTTGTCCAAATACCATGATTTTAGGCTCAAAAGATGCGAAATTTCATGAGGATTCCGAATCTATGCTCAATATCGCTGTATCTTGTCTGGGAGCAAAATTGCGGCGATTTTAGTGATTTTGGTGGATAATTTTTGAAAAATCGACTTTCTTCCGATGACCTGGGGGACCACTTTTGACACATGACATCAAGAACCACACATCATCCGTTGGAAACAATATTTGTACTGCTGTGATGAAGTTGTCATGGTTTGGAGCCAAAAATACACTTGCAATTTTTTGGAACTGAACTTAGTTTCTTCAAATTTTCAAAGGCCTCCCGTTACTAGTGAGAATTTCGAGGATTCGGGCGAGAGCAAAAATTGAAAATACCCCTCTGAGTTTTTTCCATGAATAGTCGTGCTCACATGTGAGAATGTTAAAAATCACAAATTGAGCAATTATTCCCGCCGCGGAATTCTGGAAGCGACGCCGATTTTACCGGCAATTTTCAAAGGCCTCCCGTTGATTTTTGGAAGTTTGAGATGTAGGGGTGAAATGAAAAATGACAGATACCCTCAAATGTCTCTCCATAGACAAATTCTAGGTCATGTGAGATTGACAACTATCCAAGAATTATGAATTCCTACTGTTGCGGGATTCTGGAATCGACGTCGCTCATTCCCGGTTTTTCAAAGGCCTCACCGTGGATTCCGGGAAACGGGAGATTAGGTGAGAAGAGACATATTTGAGTATATTGGGGTTTTTCCTCCATGAAGTCTAATATTTTCATGCCTACACGACGATTCACCGATTGGAACTAGTTCAATGTTGCAGGAACCATCTAGAAATGAACCCACTTTTCCCGTTATATTCAACGTCCTCCAGTTGATTTTCGGAATTTTGGACATCAATGAGGTATGACCCTATTGCTGTATGTTTTAGGTTTTATTCCACAAAGTTGTTCATTTCTATATCTAGATCACGAGTCAACAAGTGGAACACGTTCAAATGATCGAAAACCATCTGAAATATGTCATTTTCCCCTTCAAAAATGAGCTCTTTTTCGGCGCGTCTTCGGCCTTTTCTAAGAAACGTCAATGTTGTCCAAATACCATGATTTTAGGCTCAAAAGATGCGAAATTTCATGAGGATTCCGAATCTATGCTCAATATCGCTGTATCTTGTCTGGGAGCAAAATTGCGGCAATTTTAGTGATTTTGGTGGATAATTTTTGAAAAATCGACTTTCTTCCGATGACCTGGGGGACCACTTTTGACACATGACATCAAGAACCACACATCATCCGTTGGAAACAATATTTGTACTGCTGTGATGAAGTTGTCATGGTTTGGAGCCAAAAATACACTTGCAATTTTTTGGAACTGAACTTAGTTTCTTCAAATTTTCAAAGGCCTCCCGTTACTAGTGAGAATTTCGAGGATTCGGGCGAGAGCAAAAATTGAAAATACCCCTCTGAGTTTTTTCCATGAATAGTCGTGCTCACATGTGAGAATGTTAAAAATCACAAATTGAGCAATTATTCCCGCCGCGGAATTCTGGAAGCGACGCCGATTTTACCGGCAATTTTCAAAGGCCTCCCGTTGATTTTTGGAAGTTTGAGATGTAGGGGTGAAATGAAAAATGAGAGATACCCTCAAATGTCTCTCCATAGACAAATTCTAGGTCATGTGAGATTGACAACTATCCAAGAATTATGAATTCCTACTGTTGCGGGATTCTGGAATCGACGTCGCTCATTCCCGGTTTTTCAAAGGCCTCACCGTGGATTCCGGGAAACGGGAGATTAGGTGAGAAGAGACATATTTGAGTATATTGGGGTTTTTCCTCCATGAAGTCTAATATTTTCATGCCTACACGACGATTCACCGATTGGAACTAGTTCAATGTTGCAGGAACCATCTAGAAATGAACCCACTTTTCCCGTTATATTCAACGTCCTCCAGTTGATTTTCGGAATTTTGGACATCAATGAGGTATGACCCTATTGCTGTATGTTTTAGGTTTTATTCCACAAAGTTGTTCATTTCTATATCTAGATCACGAGTCAACAAGTGGAACACGTTCAAATGATCGAAAACCATCTGAAATATGTCATTTTCCCCTTCAAAAATGAGCTCTTTTTCGGCGCGTCTTCGGCCTTTTCTAAGAAACGTCAATGTTGTCCAAATACCATGATTTTAGGCTCAAAAGATGCGAAATTTCATGAGGATTCCGAATCTATGCTCAATATCGCTGTATCTTGTCTGGGAGCAAAATTGCGGCAATTTTAGTGATTTTGGTGGATAATTTTTGAAAAATCGACTTTCTTCCGATGACCTGGGGGACCACTTTTGACACATGACATCAAGAACCACACATCATCCGTTGGAAACAATATTTGTACTGCTGTGATGAAGTTGTCATGGTTTGGAGCCAAAAATACACTTGCAATTTTTTGGAACTGAACTTAGTTTCTTCAAATTTTCAAAGGCCTCCCGTTACTAGTGAGAATTTCGAGGATTCGGGCGAGAGCAAAAATTGAAAATACCCCTCTGAGTTTTTTCCATGAATAGTCGTGCTCACATGTGAGAATGTTAAAAATCACAAATTGAGCAATTATTCCCGCCGCGGAATTCTGGAAGCGACGCCGATTTTACCGGCAATTTTCAAAGGCCTCCCGTTGATTTTTGGAAGTTTGAGATGTAGGGGTGAAATGAAAAATGACAGATACCCTCAAATGTCTCTCCATAGACAAATTCTAGGTCATGTGAGATTGACAACTATCCAAGAATTATGAATTCCTACTGTTGCGGGATTCTGGAATCGACGTCGCTCATTCCCGGTTTTTCAAAGGCCTCACCGTGGATTCCGGGAAACGGGAGATTAGGTGAGAAGAGACATATTTGAGTATATTGGGGTTTTTCCTCCATGAAGTCTAATATTTTCATGCCTACACGACGATTCACCGATTGGAACTAGTTCAATGTTGCAGGAACCATCTAGAAATGAACCCACTTTTCCCGTTATATTCAACGTCCTCCAGTTGATTTTCGGAATTTTGGACATCAATGAGGTATGACCCTATTGCTGTATGTTTTAGGTTTTATTCCACAAAGTTGTTCATTTCTATATCTAGATCACGAGTCAACAAGTGGAACACGTTCAAATGATCGAAAACCATCTGAAATATGTCATTTTCCCCTTCAAAAATGAGCTCTTTTTCGGCGCGTCTTCGGCCTTTTCTAAGAAACGTCAATGTTGTCCAAATACCATGATTTTAGGCTCAAAAGATGCGAAATTTCATGAGGATTCCGAATCTATGCTCAATATCGCTGTATCTTGTCTGGGAGCAAAATTGCGGCGATTTTAGTGATTTTGGTGGATAATTTTTGAAAAATCGACTTTCTTCCGATGACCTGGGGGACCACTTTTGACACATGACATCAAGAACCACACATCATCCGTTGGAAACAATATTTGTACTGCTGTGATGAAGTTGTCATGGTTTGGAGCCAAAAATACACTTGCAATTTTTTGGAACTGAACTTAGTTTCTTCAAATTTTCAAAGGCCTCCCGTTACTAGTGAGAATTTCGAGGATTCGGGCGAGAGCAAAAATTGAAAATACCCCTCTGAGTTTTTTCCATGAATAGTCGTGCTCACATGTGAGAATGTTAAAAATCACAAATTGAGCAATTATTCCCGCCGCGGAATTCTGGAAGCGACGCCGATTTTACCGGCAATTTTCAAAGGCCTCCCGTTGATTTTTGGAAGTTTGAGATGTAGGGGTGAAATGAAAAATGACAGATACCCTCAAATGTCTCTCCATAGACAAATTCTAGGTCATGTGAGATTGACAACTATCCAAGAATTATGAATTCCTACTGTTGCGGGATTCTGGAATCGACGTCGCTCATTCCCGGTTTTTCAAAGGCCTCACCGTGGATTCCGGGAAACGGGAGATTAGGTGAGAAGAGACATATTTGAGTATATTGGGGTTTTTCCTCCATGAAGTCTAATATTTTCATGCCTACACGACGATTCACCGATTGGAACTAGTTCAATGTTGCAGGAACCATCTAGAAATGAACCCACTTTTCCCGTTATATTCAACGTCCTCCAGTTGATTTTCGGAATTTTGGACATCAATGAGGTATGACCCTATTGCTGTATGTTTTAGGTTTTATTCCACAAAGTTGTTCATTTCTATATCTAGATCACGAGTCAACAAGTGGAACACGTTCAAATGATCGAAAACCATCTGAAATATGTCATTTTCCCCTTCAAAAATGAGCTCTTTTTCGGCGCGTCTTCGGCCTTTTCTAAGAAACGTCAATGTTGTCCAAATACCATGATTTTAGGCTCAAAAGATGCGAAATTTCATGAGGATTCCGAATCTATGCTCAATATCGCTGTATCTTGTCTGGGAGCAAAATTGCGGCGATTTTAGTGATTTTGGTGGATAATTTTTGAAAAATCGACTTTCTTCCGATGACCTGGGGGACCACTTTTGACACATGACATCAAGAACCACACATCATCCGTTGGAAACAATATTTGTACTGCTGTGATGAAGTTGTCATGGTTTGGAGCCAAAAATACACTTGCAATTTTTTGGAACTGAACTTAGTTTCTTCAAATTTTCAAAGGCCTCCCGTTACTAGTGAGAATTTCGAGGATTCGGGCGAGAGCAAAAATTGAAAATACCCCTCTGAGTTTTTTCCATGAATAGTCGTGCTCACATGTGAGAATGTTAAAAATCACAAATTGAGCAATTATTCCCGCCGCGGAATTCTGGAAGCGACGCCGATTTTACCGGCAATTTTCAAAGGCCTCCCGTTGATTTTTGGAAGTTTGAGATGTAGGGGTGAAATGAAAAATGACAGATACCCTCAAATGTCTCTCCATAGACAAATTCTAGGTCATGTGAGATTGACAACTATCCAAGAATTATGAATTCCTACTGTTGCGGGATTCTGGAATCGACGTCGCTCATTCCCGGTTTTTCAAAGGCCTCACCGTGGATTCCGGGAAACGGGAGATTAGGTGAGAAGAGACATATTTGAGTATATTGGGGTTTTTCCTCCATGAAGTCTAATATTTTCATGCCTACACGACGATTCACCGATTGGAACTAGTTCAATGTTGCAGGAACCATCTAGAAATGAACCCACTTTTCCCGTTATATTCAACGTCCTCCAGTTGATTTTCGGAATTTTGGACATCAATGAGGTATGACCCTATTGCTGTATGTTTTAGGTTTTATTCCACAAAGTTGTTCATTTCTATATCTAGATCACGAGTCAACAAGTGGAACACGTTCAAATGATCGAAAACCATCTGAAATATGTCATTTTCCCCTTCAAAAATGAGCTCTTTTTCGGCGCGTCTTCGGCCTTTTCTAAGAAACGTCAATGTTGTCCAAATACCATGATTTTAGGCTCAAAAGATGCGAAATTTCATGAGGATTCCGAATCTATGCTCAATATCGCTGTATCTTGTCTGGGAGCAAAATTGCGGCGATTTTAGTGATTTTGGTGGATAATTTTTGAAAAATCGACTTTCTTCCGATGACCTGGGGGACCACTTTTGACACATGACATCAAGAACCACACATCATCCGTTGGAAACAATATTTGTACTGCTGTGATGAAGTTGTCATGGTTTGGAGCCAAAAATACACTTGCAATTTTTTGGAACTGAACTTAGTTTCTTCAAATTTTCAAAGGCCTCCCGTTACTAGTGAGAATTTCGAGGATTCGGGCGAGAGCAAAAATTGAAAATACCCCTCTGAGTTTTTTCCATGAATAGTCGTGCTCACATGTGAGAATGTTAAAAATCACAAATTGAGCAATTATTCCCGCCGCGGAATTCTGGAAGCGACGCCGATTTTACCGGCAATTTTCAAAGGCCTCCCGTTGATTTTTGGAAGTTTGAGATGTAGGGGTGAAATGAAAAATGACAGATACCCTCAAATGTCTCTCCATAGACAAATTCTAGGTCATGTGAGATTGACAACTATCCAAGAATTATGAATTCCTACTGTTGCGGGATTCTGGAATCGACGTCGCTCATTCCCGGTTTTTCAAAGGCCTCACCGTGGATTCCGGGAAACGGGAGATTAGGTGAGAAGAGACATATTTGAGTATATTGGGGTTTTTCCTCCATGAAGTCTAATATTTTCATGCCTACACGACGATTCACCGATTGGAACTAGTTCAATGTTGCAGGAACCATCTAGAAATGAACCCACTTTTCCCGTTATATTCAACGTCCTCCAGTTGATTTTCGGAATTTTGGACATCAATGAGGTATGACCCTATTGCTGTATGTTTTAGGTTTTATTCCACAAAGTTGTTCATTTCTATATCTAGATCACGAGTCAACAAGTGGAACACGTTCAAATGATCGAAAACCATCTGAAATATGTCATTTTCCCCTTCAAAAATGAGCTCTTTTTCGGCGCGTCTTCGGCCTTTTCTAAGAAACGTCAATGTTGTCCAAATACCATGATTTTAGGCTCAAAAGATGCGAAATTTCATGAGGATTCCGAATCTATGCTCAATATCGCTGTATCTTGTCTGGGAGCAAAATTGCGGCGATTTTAGTGATTTTGGTGGATAATTTTTGAAAAATCGACTTTCTTCCGATGACCTGGGGGACCACTTTTGACACATGACATCAAGAACCACACATCATCCGTTGGAAACAATATTTGTACTGCTGTGATGAAGTTGTCATGGTTTGGAGCCAAAAATACACTTGCAATTTTTTGGAACTGAACTTAGTTTCTTCAAATTTTCAAAGGCCTCCCGTTACTAGTGAGAATTTCGAGGATTCGGGCGAGAGCAAAAATTGAAAATACCCCTCTGAGTTTTTTCCATGAATAGTCGTGCTCACATGTGAGAATGTTAAAAATCACAAATTGAGCAATTATTCCCGCCGCGGAATTCTGGAAGCGACGCCGATTTTACCGGCAATTTTCAAAGGCCTCCCGTTGATTTTTGGAAGTTTGAGATGTAGGGGTGAAATGAAAAATGAGAGATACCCTCAAATGTCTCTCCATAGACAAATTCTAGGTCATGTGAGATTGACAACTATCCAAGAATTATGAATTCCTACTGTTGCGGGATTCTGGAATCGACGTCGCTCATTCCCGGTTTTTCAAAGGCCTCACCGTGGATTCCGGGAAACGGGAGATTAGGTGAGAAGAGACATATTTGAGTATATTGGGGTTTTTCCTCCATGAAGTCTAATATTTTCATGCCTACACGACGATTCACCGATTGGAACTAGTTCAATGTTGCAGGAACCATCTAGAAATGAACCCACTTTTCCCGTTATATTCAACGTCCTCCAGTTGATTTTCGGAATTTTGGACATCAATGAGGTATGACCCTATTGCTGTATGTTTTAGGTTTTATTCCACAAAGTTGTTCATTTCTATATCTAGATCACGAGTCAACAAGTGGAACACGTTCAAATGATCGAAAACCATCTGAAATATGTCATTTTCCCCTTCAAAAATGAGCTCTTTTTCGGCGCGTCTTCGGCCTTTTCTAAGAAACGTCAATGTTGTCCAAATACCATGATTTTAGGCTCAAAAGATGCGAAATTTCATGAGGATTCCGAATCTATGCTCAATATCGCTGTATCTTGTCTGGGAGCAAAATTGCGGCAATTTTAGTGATTTTGGTGGATAATTTTTGAAAAATCGACTTTCTTCCGATGACCTGGGGGACCACTTTTGACACATGACATCAAGAACCACACATCATCCGTTGGAAACAATATTTGTACTGCTGTGATGAAGTTGTCATGGTTTGGAGCCAAAAATACACTTGCAATTTTTTGGAACTGAACTTAGTTTCTTCAAATTTTCAAAGGCCTCCCGTTACTAGTGAGAATTTCGAGGATTCGGGCGAGAGCAAAAATTGAAAATACCCCTCTGAGTTTTTTCCATGAATAGTCGTGCTCACATGTGAGAATGTTAAAAATCACAAATTGAGCAATTATTCCCGCCGCGGAATTCTGGAAGCGACGCCGATTTTACCGGCAATTTTCAAAGGCCTCCCGTTGATTTTTGGAAGTTTGAGATGTAGGGGTGAAATGAAAAATGACAGATACCCTCAAATGTCTCTCCATAGACAAATTCTAGGTCATGTGAGATTGACAACTATCCAAGAATTATGAATTCCTACTGTTGCGGGATTCTGGAATCGACGTCGCTCATTCCCGGTTTTTCAAAGGCCTCACCGTGGATTCCGGGAAACGGGAGATTAGGTGAGAAGAGACATATTTGAGTATATTGGGGTTTTTCCTCCATGAAGTCTAATATTTTCATGCCTACACGACGATTCACCGATTGGAACTAGTTCAATGTTGCAGGAACCATCTAGAAATGAACCCACTTTTCCCGTTATATTCAACGTCCTCCAGTTGATTTTCGGAATTTTGGACATCAATGAGGTATGACCCTATTGCTGTATGTTTTAGGTTTTATTCCACAAAGTTGTTCATTTCTATATCTAGATCACGAGTCAACAAGTGGAACACGTTCAAATGATCGAAAACCATCTGAAATATGTCATTTTCCCCTTCAAAAATGAGCTCTTTTTCGGCGCGTCTTCGGCCTTTTCTAAGAAACGTCAATGTTGTCCAAATACCATGATTTTAGGCTCAAAAGATGCGAAATTTCATGAGGATTCCGAATCTATGCTCAATATCGCTGTATCTTGTCTGGGAGCAAAATTGCGGCGATTTTAGTGATTTTGGTGGATAATTTTTGAAAAATCGACTTTCTTCCGATGACCTGGGGGACCACTTTTGACACATGACATCAAGAACCACACATCATCCGTTGGAAACAATATTTGTACTGCTGTGATGAAGTTGTCATGGTTTGGAGCCAAAAATACACTTGCAATTTTTTGGAACTGAACTTAGTTTCTTCAAATTTTCAAAGGCCTCCCGTTACTAGTGAGAATTTCGAGGATTCGGGCGAGAGCAAAAATTGAAAATACCCCTCTGAGTTTTTTCCATGAATAGTCGTGCTCACATGTGAGAATGTTAAAAATCACAAATTGAGCAATTATTCCCGCCGCGGAATTCTGGAAGCGACGCCGATTTTACCGGCAATTTTCAAAGGCCTCCCGTTGATTTTTGGAAGTTTGAGATGTAGGGGTGAAATGAAAAATGACAGATACCCTCAAATGTCTCTCCATAGACAAATTCTAGGTCATGTGAGATTGACAACTATCCAAGAATTATGAATTCCTACTGTTGCGGGATTCTGGAATCGACGTCGCTCATTCCCGGTTTTTCAAAGGCCTCACCGTGGATTCCGGGAAACGGGAGATTAGGTGAGAAGAGACATATTTGAGTATATTGGGGTTTTTCCTCCATGAAGTCTAATATTTTCATGCCTACACGACGATTCACCGATTGGAACTAGTTCAATGTTGCAGGAACCATCTAGAAATGAACCCACTTTCCCGTTATATTCAACGTCCTCCAGTTGATTTTCGGAATTTTGGACATCAATGAGGTATGACCCTATTGCTGTATGTTTTAGGTTTTATTCCACAAAGTTGTTCATTTCTATATCTAGATCACGAGTCAACAAGTGGAACACGTTCAAATGATCGAAAACCATCTGAAATATGTCATTTTCCCCTTCAAAAATGAGCTCTTTTTCGGCGCGTCTTCGGCCTTTTCTAAGAAACGTCAATGTTGTCCAAATACCATGATTTTAGGCTCAAAAGATGCGAAATTTCATGAGGATTCCGAATCTATGCTCAATATCGCTGTATCTTGTCTGGGAGCAAAATTGCGGCGATTTTAGTGATTTTGGTGGATAATTTTTGAAAAATCGACTTTCTTCCGATGACCTGGGGGACCACTTTTGACACATGACATCAAGAACCACACATCATCCGTTGGAAACAATATTTGTACTGCTGTGATGAAGTTGTCATGGTTTGGAGCCAAAAATACACTTGCAATTTTTTGGAACTGAACTTAGTTTCTTCAAATTTTCAAAGGCCTCCCGTTACTAGTGAGAATTTCGAGGATTCGGGCGAGAGCAAAAATTGAAAATACCCCTCTGAGTTTTTTCCATGAATAGTCGTGCTCACATGTGAGAATGTTAAAAATCACAAATTGAGCAATTATTCCCGCCGCGGAATTCTGGAAGCGACGCCGATTTTACCGGCAATTTTCAAAGGCCTCCCGTTGATTTTTGGAAGTTTGAGATGTAGGGGTGAAATGAAAAATGACAGATACCCTCAAATGTCTCTCCATAGACAAATTCTAGGTCATGTGAGATTGACAACTATCCAAGAATTATGAATTCCTACTGTTGCGGGATTCTGGAATCGACGTCGCTCATTCCCGGTTTTTCAAAGGCCTCACCGTGGATTCCGGGAAACGGGAGATTAGGTGAGAAGAGACATATTTGAGTATATTGGGGTTTTTCCTCCATGAAGTCTAATATTTTCATGCCTACACGACGATTCACCGATTGGAACTAGTTCAATGTTGCAGGAACCATCTAGAAATGAACCCACTTTTCCCGTTATATTCAACGTCCTCCAGTTGATTTTCGGAATTTTGGACATCAATGAGGTATGACCCTATTGCTGTATGTTTTAGGTTTTATTCCACAAAGTTGTTCATTTCTATATCTAGATCACGAGTCAACAAGTGGAACACGTTCAAATGATCGAAAACCATCTGAAATATGTCATTTTCCCCTTCAAAAATGAGCTCTTTTTCGGCGCGTCTTCGGCCTTTTCTAAGAAACGTCAATGTTGTCCAAATACCATGATTTTAGGCTCAAAAGATGCGAAATTTCATGAGGATTCCGAATCTATGCTCAATATCGCTGTATCTTGTCTGGGAGCAAAATTGCGGCGATTTTAGTGATTTTGGTGGATAATTTTTGAAAAATCGACTTTCTTCCGATGACCTGGGGGACCACTTTTGACACATGACATCAAGAACCACACATCATCCGTTGGAAACAATATTTGTACTGCTGTGATGAAGTTGTCATGGTTTGGAGCCAAAAATACACTTGCAATTTTTTGGAACTGAACTTAGTTTCTTCAAATTTTCAAAGGCCTCCCGTTACTAGTGAGAATTTCGAGGATTCGGGCGAGAGCAAAAATTGAAAATACCCCTCTGAGTTTTTTCCATGAATAGTCGTGCTCACATGTGAGAATGTTAAAAATCACAAATTGAGCAATTATTCCCGCCGCGGAATTCTGGAAGCGACGCCGATTTTACCGGCAATTTTCAAAGGCCTCCCGTTGATTTTTGGAAGTTTGAGATGTAGGGGTGAAATGAAAAATGACAGATACCCTCAAATGTCTCTCCATAGACAAATTCTAGGTCATGTGAGATTGACAACTATCCAAGAATTATGAATTCCTACTGTTGCGGGATTCTGGAATCGACGTCGCTCATTCCCGGTTTTTCAAAGGCCTCACCGTGGATTCCGGGAAACGGGAGATTAGGTGAGAAGAGACATATTTGAGTATATTGGGGTTTTTCCTCCATGAAGTCTAATATTTTCATGCCTACACGACGATTCACCGATTGGAACTAGTTCAATGTTGCAGGAACCATCTAGAAATGAACCCACTTTTCCCGTTATATTCAACGTCCTCCAGTTGATTTTCGGAATTTTGGACATCAATGAGGTATGACCCTATTGCTGTATGTTTTAGGTTTTATTCCACAAAGTTGTTCATTTCTATATCTAGATCACGAGTCAACAAGTGGAACACGTTCAAATGATCGAAAACCATCTGAAATATGTCATTTTCCCCTTCAAAAATGAGCTCTTTTTCGGCGCGTCTTCGGCCTTTTCTAAGAAACGTCAATGTTGTCCAAATACCATGATTTTAGGCTCAAAAGATGCGAAATTTCATGAGGATTCCGAATCTATGCTCAATATCGCTGTATCTTGTCTGGGAGCAAAATTGCGGCGATTTTAGTGATTTTGGTGGATAATTTTTGAAAAATCGACTTTCTTCCGATGACCTGGGGGACCACTTTTGACACATGACATCAAGAACCACACATCATCCGTTGGAAACAATATTTGTACTGCTGTGATGAAGTTGTCATGGTTTGGAGCCAAAAATACACTTGCAATTTTTTGGAACTGAACTTAGTTTCTTCAAATTTTCAAAGGCCTCCCGTTACTAGTGAGAATTTCGAGGATTCGGGCGAGAGCAAAAATTGAAAATACCCCTCTGAGTTTTTTCCATGAATAGTCGTGCTCACATGTGAGAATGTTAAAAATCACAAATTGAGCAATTATTCCCGCCGCGGAATTCTGGAAGCGACGCCGATTTTACCGGCAATTTTCAAAGGCCTCCCGTTGATTTTTGGAAGTTTGAGATGTAGGGGTGAAATGAAAAATGACAGATACCCTCAAATGTCTCTCCATAGACAAATTCTAGGTCATGTGAGATTGACAACTATCCAAGAATTATGAATTCCTACTGTTGCGGGATTCTGGAATCGACGTCGCTCATTCCCGGTTTTTCAAAGGCCTCACCGTGGATTCCGGGAAACGGGAGATTAGGTGAGAAGAGACATATTTGAGTATATTGGGGTTTTTCCTCCATGAAGTCTAATATTTTCATGCCTACACGACGATTCACCGATTGGAACTAGTTCAATGTTGCAGGAACCATCTAGAAATGAACCCACTTTTCCCGTTATATTCAACGTCCTCCAGTTGATTTTCGGAATTTTGGACATCAATGAGGTATGACCCTATTGCTGTATGTTTTAGGTTTTATTCCACAAAGTTGTTCATTTCTATATCTAGATCACGAGTCAACAAGTGGAACACGTTCAAATGATCGAAAACCATCTGAAATATGTCATTTTCCCCTTCAAAAATGAGCTCTTTTTCGGCGCGTCTTCGGCCTTTTCTAAGAAACGTCAATGTTGTCCAAATACCATGATTTTAGGCTCAAAAGATGCGAAATTTCATGAGGATTCCGAATCTATGCTCAATATCGCTGTATCTTGTCTGGGAGCAAAATTGCGGCGATTTTAGTGATTTTGGTGGATAATTTTTGAAAAATCGACTTTCTTCCGATGACCTGGGGGACCACTTTTGACACATGACATCAAGAACCACACATCATCCGTTGGAAACAATATTTGTACTGCTGTGATGAAGTTGTCATGGTTTGGAGCCAAAAATACACTTGCAATTTTTTGGAACTGAACTTAGTTTCTTCAAATTTTCAAAGGCCTCCCGTTACTAGTGAGAATTTCGAGGATTCGGGCGAGAGCAAAAATTGAAAATACCCCTCTGAGTTTTTTCCATGAATAGTCGTGCTCACATGTGAGAATGTTAAAAATCACAAATTGAGCAATTATTCCCGCCGCGGAATTCTGGAAGCGACGCCGATTTTACCGGCAATTTTCAAAGGCCTCCCGTTGATTTTTGGAAGTTTGAGATGTAGGGGTGAAATGAAAAATGACAGATACCCTCAAATGTCTCTCCATAGACAAATTCTAGGTCATGTGAGATTGACAACTATCCAAGAATTATGAATTCCTACTGTTGCGGGATTCTGGAATCGACGTCGCTCATTCCCGGTTTTTCAAAGGCCTCACCGTGGATTCCGGGAAACGGGAGATTAGGTGAGAAGAGACATATTTGAGTATATTGGGGTTTTTCCTCCATGAAGTCTAATATTTTCATGCCTACACGACGATTCACCGATTGGAACTAGTTCAATGTTGCAGGAACCATCTAGAAATGAACCCACTTTTCCCGTTATATTCAACGTCCTCCAGTTGATTTTCGGAATTTTGGACATCAATGAGGTATGACCCTATTGCTGTATGTTTTAGGTTTTATTCCACAAAGTTGTTCATTTCTATATCTAGATCACGAGTCAACAAGTGGAACACGTTCAAATGATCGAAAACCATCTGAAATATGTCATTTTCCCCTTCAAAAATGAGCTCTTTTTCGGCGCGTCTTCGGCCTTTTCTAAGAAACGTCAATGTTGTCCAAATACCATGATTTTAGGCTCAAAAGATGCGAAATTTCATGAGGATTCCGAATCTATGCTCAATATCGCTGTATCTTGTCTGGGAGCAAAATTGCGGCGATTTTAGTGATTTTGGTGGATAATTTTTGAAAAATCGACTTTCTTCCGATGACCTGGGGGACCACTTTTGACACATGACATCAAGAACCACACATCATCCGTTGGAAACAATATTTGTACTGCTGTGATGAAGTTGTCATGGTTTGGAGCCAAAAATACACTTGCAATTTTTTGGAACTGAACTTAGTTTCTTCAAATTTTCAAAGGCCTCCCGTTACTAGTGAGAATTTCGAGGATTCGGGCGAGAGCAAAAATTGAAAATACCCCTCTGAGTTTTTTCCATGAATAGTCGTGCTCACATGTGAGAATGTTAAAAATCACAAATTGAGCAATTATTCCCGCCGCGGAATTCTGGAAGCGACGCCGATTTTACCGGCAATTTTCAAAGGCCTCCCGTTGATTTTTGGAAGTTTGAGATGTAGGGGTGAAATGAAAAATGACAGATACCCTCAAATGTCTCTCCATAGACAAATTCTAGGTCATGTGAGATTGACAACTATCCAAGAATTATGAATTCCTACTGTTGCGGGATTCTGGAATCGACGTCGCTCATTCCCGGTTTTTCAAAGGCCTCACCGTGGATTCCGGGAAACGGGAGATTAGGTGAGAAGAGACATATTTGAGTATATTGGGGTTTTTCCTCCATGAAGTCTAATATTTTCATGCCTACACGACGATTCACCGATTGGAACTAGTTCAATGTTGCAGGAACCATCTAGAAATGAACCCACTTTTCCCGTTATATTCAACGTCCTCCAGTTGATTTTCGGAATTTTGGACATCAATGAGGTATGACCCTATTGCTGTATGTTTTAGGTTTTATTCCACAAAGTTGTTCATTTCTATATCTAGATCACGAGTCAACAAGTGGAACACGTTCAAATGATCGAAAACCATCTGAAATATGTCATTTTCCCCTTCAAAAATGAGCTCTTTTTCGGCGCGTCTTCGGCCTTTTCTAAGAAACGTCAATGTTGTCCAAATACCATGATTTTAGGCTCAAAAGATGCGAAATTTCATGAGGATTCCGAATCTATGCTCAATATCGCTGTATCTTGTCTGGGAGCAAAATTGCGGCGATTTTAGTGATTTTGGTGGATAATTTTTGAAAAATCGACTTTCTTCCGATGACCTGGGGGACCACTTTTGACACATGACATCAAGAACCACACATCATCCGTTGGAAACAATATTTGTACTGCTGTGATGAAGTTGTCATGGTTTGGAGCCAAAAATACACTTGCAATTTTTTGGAACTGAACTTAGTTTCTTCAAATTTTCAAAGGCCTCCCGTTACTAGTGAGAATTTCGAGGATTCGGGCGAGAGCAAAAATTGAAAATACCCCTCTGAGTTTTTTCCATGAATAGTCGTGCTCACATGTGAGAATGTTAAAAATCACAAATTGAGCAATTATTCCCGCCGCGGAATTCTGGAAGCGACGCCGATTTTACCGGCAATTTTCAAAGGCCTCCCGTTGATTTTTGGAAGTTTGAGATGTAGGGGTGAAATGAAAAATGACAGATACCCTCAAATGTCTCTCCATAGACAAATTCTAGGTCATGTGAGATTGACAACTATCCAAGAATTATGAATTCCTACTGTTGCGGGATTCTGGAATCGACGTCGCTCATTCCCGGTTTTTCAAAGGCCTCACCGTGGATTCCGGGAAACGGGAGATTAGGTGAGAAGAGACATATTTGAGTATATTGGGGTTTTTCCTCCATGAAGTCTAATATTTTCATGCCTACACGACGATTCACCGATTGGAACTAGTTCAATGTTGCAGGAACCATCTAGAAATGAACCCACTTTTCCCGTTATATTCAACGTCCTCCAGTTGATTTTCGGAATTTTGGACATCAATGAGGTATGACCCTATTGCTGTATGTTTTAGGTTTTATTCCACAAAGTTGTTCATTTCTATATCTAGATCACGAGTCAACAAGTGGAACACGTTCAAATGATCGAAAACCATCTGAAATATGTCATTTTCCCCTTCAAAAATGAGCTCTTTTTCGGCGCGTCTTCGGCCTTTTCTAAGAAACGTCAATGTTGTCCAAATACCATGATTTTAGGCTCAAAAGATGCGAAATTTCATGAGGATTCCGAATCTATGCTCAATATCGCTGTATCTTGTCTGGGAGCAAAATTGCGGCGATTTTAGTGATTTTGGTGGATAATTTTTGAAAAATCGACTTTCTTCCGATGACCTGGGGGACCACTTTTGACACATGACATCAAGAACCACACATCATCCGTTGGAAACAATATTTGTACTGCTGTGATGAAGTTGTCATGGTTTGGAGCCAAAAATACACTTGCAATTTTTTGGAACTGAACTTAGTTTCTTCAAATTTTCAAAGGCCTCCCGTTACTAGTGAGAATTTCGAGGATTCGGGCGAGAGCAAAAATTGAAAATACCCCTCTGAGTTTTTTCCATGAATAGTCGTGCTCACATGTGAGAATGTTAAAAATCACAAATTGAGCAATTATTCCCGCCGCGGAATTCTGGAAGCGACGCCGATTTTACCGGCAATTTTCAAAGGCCTCCCGTTGATTTTTGGAAGTTTGAGATGTAGGGGTGAAATGAAAAATGAGAGATACCCTCAAATGTCTCTCCATAGACAAATTCTAGGTCATGTGAGATTGACAACTATCCAAGAATTATGAATTCCTACTGTTGCGGGATTCTGGAATCGACGTCGCTCATTCCCGGTTTTTCAAAGGCCTCACCGTGGATTCCGGGAAACGGGAGATTAGGTGAGAAGAGACATATTTGAGTATATTGGGGTTTTTCCTCCATGAAGTCTAATATTTTCATGCCTACACGACGATTCACCGATTGGAACTAGTTCAATGTTGCAGGAACCATCTAGAAATGAACCCACTTTTCCCGTTATATTCAACGTCCTCCAGTTGATTTTCGGAATTTTGGACATCAATGAGGTATGACCCTATTGCTGTATGTTTTAGGTTTTATTCCACAAAGTTGTTCATTTCTATATCTAGATCACGAGTCAACAAGTGGAACACGTTCAAATGATCGAAAACCATCTGAAATATGTCATTTTCCCCTTCAAAAATGAGCTCTTTTTCGGCGCGTCTTCGGCCTTTTCTAAGAAACGTCAATGTTGTCCAAATACCATGATTTTAGGCTCAAAAGATGCGAAATTTCATGAGGATTCCGAATCTATGCTCAATATCGCTGTATCTTGTCTGGGAGCAAAATTGCGGCGATTTTAGTGATTTTGGTGGATAATTTTTGAAAAATCGACTTTCTTCCGATGACCTGGGTGACCACTTTTGACACATGACATCAAGAACCACACATCATCCGTTGGAAACAATATTTGTACTGCTGTGATGAAGTTGTCATGGTTTGGAGCCAAAAATACACTTGCAATTTTTTGGAACTGAACTTAGTTTCTTCAAATTTTCAAAGGCCTCCCGTTACTAGTGAGAATTTCGAGGATTCGGGCGAGAGCAAAAATTGAAAATACCCCTCTGAGTTTTTTCCATGAATAGTCGTGCTCACATGTGAGAATGTTAAAAATCACAAATTGAGCAATTATTCCCGCCGCGGAATTCTGGAAGCGACGCCGATTTTACCGGCAATTTTCAAAGGCCTCCCGTTGATTTTTGGAAGTTTGAGATGTAGGGGTGAAATGAAAAATGACAGATACCCTCAAATGTCTCTCCATAGACAAATTCTAGGTCATGTGAGATTGACAACTATCCAAGAATTATGAATTCCTACTGTTGCGGGATTCTGGAATCGACGTCGCTCATTCCCGGTTTTTCAAAGGCCTCACCGTGGATTCCGGGAAACGGGAGATTAGGTGAGAAGAGACATATTTGAGTATATTGGGGTTTTTCCTCCATGAAGTCTAATATTTTCATGCCTACACGACGATTCACCGATTGGAACTAGTTCAATGTTGCAGGAACCATCTAGAAATGAACCCACTTTTCCCGTTATATTCAACGTCCTCCAGTTGATTTTCGGAATTTTGGACATCAATGAGGTATGACCCTATTGCTGTATGTTTTAGGTTTTATTCCACAAAGTTGTTCATTTCTATATCTAGATCACGAGTCAACAAGTGGAACACGTTCAAATGATCGAAAACCATCTGAAATATGTCATTTTCCCCTTCAAAAATGAGCTCTTTTTCGGCGCGTCTTCGGCCTTTTCTAAGAAACGTCAATGTTGTCCAAATACCATGATTTTAGGCTCAAAAGATGCGAAATTTCATGAGGATTCCGAATCTATGCTCAATATCGCTGTATCTTGTCTGGGAGCAAAATTGCGGCGATTTTAGTGATTTTGGTGGATAATTTTTGAAAAATCGACTTTCTTCCGATGACCTGGGGGACCACTTTTGACACATGACATCAAGAACCACACATCATCCGTTGGAAACAATATTTGTACTGCTGTGATGAAGTTGTCATGGTTTGGAGCCAAAAATACACTTGCAATTTTTTGGAACTGAACTTAGTTTCTTCAAATTTTCAAAGGCCTCCCGTTACTAGTGAGAATTTCGAGGATTCGGGCGAGAGCAAAAATTGAAAATACCCCTCTGAGTTTTTTCCATGAATAGTCGTGCTCACATGTGAGAATGTTAAAAATCACAAATTGAGCAATTATTCCCGCCGCGGAATTCTGGAAGCGACGCCGATTTTACCGGCAATTTTCAAAGGCCTCCCGTTGATTTTTGGAAGTTTGAGATGTAGGGGTGAAATGAAAAATGAGAGATACCCTCAAATGTCTCTCCATAGACAAATTCTAGGTCATGTGAGATTGACAACTATCCAAGAATTATGAATTCCTACTGTTGCGGGATTCTGGAATCGACGTCGCTCATTCCCGGTTTTTCAAAGGCCTCACCGTGGATTCCGGGAAACGGGAGATTAGGTGAGAAGAGACATATTTGAGTATATTGGGGTTTTTCCTCCATGAAGTCTAATATTTTCATGCCTACACGACGATTCACCGATTGGAACTAGTTCAATGTTGCAGGAACCATCTAGAAATGAACCCACTTTTCCCGTTATATTCAACGTCCTCCAGTTGATTTTCGGAATTTTGGACATCAATGAGGTATGACCCTATTGCTGTATGTTTTAGGTTTTATTCCACAAAGTTGTTCATTTCTATATCTAGATCACGAGTCAACAAGTGGAACACGTTCAAATGATCGAAAACCATCTGAAATATGTCATTTTCCCCTTCAAAAATGAGCTCTTTTTCGGCGCGTCTTCGGCCTTTTCTAAGAAACGTCAATGTTGTCCAAATACCATGATTTTAGGCTCAAAAGATGCGAAATTTCATGAGGATTCCGAATCTATGCTCAATATCGCTGTATCTTGTCTGGGAGCAAAATTGCGGCGATTTTAGTGATTTTGGTGGATAATTTTTGAAAAATCGACTTTCTTCCGATGACCTGGGTGACCACTTTTGACACATGACATCAAGAACCACACATCATCCGTTGGAAACAATATTTGTACTGCTGTGATGAAGTTGTCATGGTTTGGAGCCAAAAATACACTTGCAATTTTTTGGAACTGAACTTAGTTTCTTCAAATTTTCAAAGGCCTCCCGTTACTAGTGAGAATTTCGAGGATTCGGGCGAGAGCAAAAATTGAAAATACCCCTCTGAGTTTTTTCCATGAATAGTCGTGCTCACATGTGAGAATGTTAAAAATCACAAATTGAGCAATTATTCCCGCCGCGGAATTCTGGAAGCGACGCCGATTTTACCGGCAATTTTCAAAGGCCTCCCGTTGATTTTTGGAAGTTTGAGATGTAGGGGTGAAATGAAAAATGACAGATACCCTCAAATGTCTCTCCATAGACAAATTCTAGGTCATGTGAGATTGACAACTATCCAAGAATTATGAATTCCTACTGTTGCGGGATTCTGGAATCGACGTCGCTCATTCCCGGTTTTTCAAAGGCCTCACCGTGGATTCCGGGAAACGGGAGATTAGGTGAGAAGAGACATATTTGAGTATATTGGGGTTTTTCCTCCATGAAGTCTAATATTTTCATGCCTACACGACGATTCACCGATTGGAACTAGTTCAATGTTGCAGGAACCATCTAGAAATGAACCCACTTTTCCCGTTATATTCAACGTCCTCCAGTTGATTTTCGGAATTTTGGACATCAATGAGGTATGACCCTATTGCTGTATGTTTTAGGTTTTATTCCACAAAGTTGTTCATTTCTATATCTAGATCACGAGTCAACAAGTGGAACACGTTCAAATGATCGAAAACCATCTGAAATATGTCATTTTCCCCTTCAAAAATGAGCTCTTTTTCGGCGCGTCTTCGGCCTTTTCTAAGAAACGTCAATGTTGTCCAAATACCATGATTTTAGGCTCAAAAGATGCGAAATTTCATGAGGATTCCGAATCTATGCTCAAATTCGCTGTATCTTGTCTGGGAGCAAAATTGCGGCGATTTTAGTGATTTTGGTGGATAATTTTTGAAAAATCGACTTTCTTCCGATGACCTGGGGGACCACTTTTGACACATGACATCAAGAACCACACATCATCCGTTGGAAACAATATTTGTACTGCTGTGATGAAGTTGTCATGGTTTGGAGCCAAAAATACACTTGCAATTTTTTGGAACTGAACTTAGTTTCTTCAAATTTTCAAAGGCCTCCCGTTACTAGTGAGAATTTCGAGGATTCGGGCGAGAGCAAAAATTGAAAATACCCCTCTGAGTTTTTTCCATGAATAGTCGTGCTCACATGTGAGAATGTTAAAAATCACAAATTGAGCAATTATTCCCGCCGCGGAATTCTGAATTCTATGTGTTATTTTGGTGAAGATTCAGAAGCGAATTCCACATCTTCTGAATGCGTTCCGCAAAAGCTGAACTGCTGTACCGTGGTTTCAAAACATGCTCTTTCTAATGGAACACATCCTTTTTATCGATCCCACGGTTTCTGTACATGGTTCCCTTGAGAGTTTTTTCCATAGAAAGTCTTGCTCACATTTAAGAATGTCAAAAATCGAAAATTAAGCGAATTCTATAACTACGGAATTCTACTGGATTCGACGTCGTTTTTTCCCGATTTTCAAAGGCCTCCCGTTGATTTCGTCAATTTTTGGCATTGAGGGGAGAATGACAAATTGCAACATGCATGGTTTCTTCTTCCACAAAGTTGTTCGATTTCATGTCTAGATCACAAGTCAACAAGTGGAACACGTTCAAATGATCAAAAACCATCTGAAAACTGTCATTTTCCTTTTCAGAAATGAGCTCTATTTCAGTGCGTTTTGGGATTTTGAGATATATCTCAAACTTCCACCTGCTCCCGCGCCCTCCCTCACAATCTTACAATCTAAACATTTTCGATTTTCGAGGGTTCGGCTAAGATCGAAAATTGAAATGACCATTCTGAGTTTTTTCCATAGAAATGATGTTGGAAACGGTGTAGTTCATCAGAAGACCAAGAAGTTCCTGGTTGGGAAGGGATCGTGGAGAATGTCAAAAAATGGACTTTTTTCAATGTAGAATGTTGAAGAGCTGTATTTGAAGTATTTGATGATCAGGAAAGTGTTTTTTTTTGCTTTCTTTATTTTTTATCTATGACTTTTTCAATCTCCCTTTTGCCGATTCTGAAGACCAGGTGGTGTTTTTTTTGTATTCTTTTGTTACAGTGAAAATAATCTTTCGAATCGTCGTCTTCGTCATCTTGTTCCGCAAAAAACTCATTTCAAATCTCCCGATTTCAGAAATTGTCATACTGTAGATAAGTTTTCGCGCGCGACTGGGTCTCGCAGCGAAAACAGTACTTCAGCTCCGCCCGTTGTGTTGGTTTCAATTTTTACGCGCATGCGCAGCTGGAATTTTTCGGTGTTTTCCGAAATATTTCGTTAGGATTCGTAGTTTTTTATCGCTCAGCTGAGCAAATAGACTAGTTCGCCGCCTTCTTTTTCGCTTTGAAAATTTTCTAACCTTTTAGAGCATACAAATTTACGTTACTTGCCATAGATTCTTTTTCTTGAGCTCTAGATTTGTATATTTGTCTGCGCTCGTCGTTTATCTGTTCCCAAGGTTATTCTTCTCCTTTTCTGCACTTCTTGATAAGTTATCACCATCACCGAAGCAAAAATTTGCAGAATAAAATGACGAGACGCGCCACGAGACGAAACAAAGGAAGAGCCGTTTCTAACTCGAATCTCAATTTCGTTGTAACTTCTTCTGTCGACAATGCATATCAACCTCAAGAGATACAGCGTAAGTCATGATAATGTTTGTCAAAGACTCAAATAAACTTTCTTCTTTTTTTCAGCATCGAAGGACCAAATAATGCGAGCTCACTTCGAGCGGCGCATGACCAGAAGAGACTTCATCGCCACACAAACATCGTTCGACTTGAAGTACGCAGTCCCAGCACAACCTTGTCTCAGAGATCCAAAATGGGAACCCTCGTTTGTGAGTCGATGAAAATCAATGATTTTTGCATCATTTTTAGCCGAACGTAGTTCATAATGAAAGTGGAAAATGAGAGTTTTTCCCGGTCATTTTGAACTACTTTTGGCGCAAAACGGTGCACAAATTTCGGTGAAATACGTTTCATAACACTGACTTTTCAGCCACGACATGATAGATTGCGACCACTTCGTGGCTATTGTCTCGACAATGTGACAATCCTTGATGAATCAGAGAAGGGTGCGAATCGCCCCAGAAGTAGCAGTGATCCAGTCAGATTTGAAGGACTCGTGTGCCTACTGAAGCGATATGCCAGCGAGTTGAAGACAGAATACTGGATGAAAACATCAGTCATGTATCCACTTGGACCAAAGATGATGGACAGAATTGCTAGAAGAGTTAGTGGAACTGGGAAAGAACAAATTAAATTTACTTTTTTTCAGAGATTGAACCTTGAAGGTCGCCGTTCGAAGCTTCTGGTTTACAATGACAACTCTAGCGCATTTCTTGTAGTTCAAAGTGAACCGGATCAGCAAGAACGAACGATTGCCGAAATCGAGCGAATTCTCGGTGTGCATCGCAAAAAAGCGGAAAATGAGTTAATATCGCCTCCGAATTGCAAATATGCTATGCTTTACAAGAATGGCGAGGAGCCTCGTCTTATTAATAACGCTAACGAGTCACCGATCGCAATAATTTCGGATGAACCATTTGTTCAATGCAGAAGTCGACCGGCGCCTGAGGCATTCTACACACATTTTCTGGCCACTCCTGTTCGTCTGACTCGTTCTATGGGTGATCCTGAGAAGAGATGGCTTCAGGAGCGTTTGGAGCGTTACGATTTGAGAAATAAAGCAATTAGAGTTCTCGAGTTTTATACTGTGGAAGATCGTAATGCGGCGATGGAGAAAGGAAAAGTGGAACATTTTGACACTTTGTTCTGTGATACTGCTTTTAATATGAAAGAGCCGTTCGAACAATTGAACATGTATGTGCAATACATGATGATCCCGAAGCATGTGGAATGCTTGGCTGTTACAATCGCGAACGAGAGTGACAAAGCGTTCGCCGAATCCGCATTCATTTCTCATCAGCTTACGATTAACTACTTCAAACCGGATGGTGCTGCAGACTGCGACTTGAGATATGATCCGAATAAGAAAACGGTAAGTCTATTTTCTGGAGAAACACTCAAATTGGCCCTTTTCAGATCGTCCTCCAACATTTCGCTCGCCACTTGGATTCGTTCGAGGCGCAAAATTGGTTCACCAGACGTATTGCCCAAGTGAACTTCATCCCAATTGAGAAAACGGAAAAGTACACGGAGCGTATACCTGGTGCACTCGCGGCGTTCAAAAGAGGGAGATCTAGAAATATCGCGGCACTGATCGAACAGGAGCTATACAAAATCGGACACCTCAGTAACATTTATCGACCGATTGCTGAACCGTGGACTGAGACGATGCAAGGTGCGATGGGCGCTCGTTTCTTCCTCCATCTCGTCAAGGAGCGACCGGATGTGCCATGGAAAGTGTCTCGCCACAATACGGGACCCTATCAGAGGGAGGAAACGTTCACTGTCCACTTCAGAACAGTGGATGTTGGATTGCGATTCATGGAGCACGTACTTGAGAAGTCGTACAAAGAGGCGATTTTCCGATGTGATCTCAACGACAGACAAGGGGTGAGTTTTACGATATTTTGAACTTCCCATTCTATGATTTCAAATTTTCAGCCAAAAATAATTCCAACCTACCGCCTATCAATTGCCATCAGTCGATCGGTTCGCTATGCTCTCAACGAAAAGATCAAAGAACTGGATACCAGAGTGCGACATACGTTCAGTAGCCTGTCTCAGAACGGAGACGTTATTATGGAATCCGAAGAGGCGTTGTATTACTTTGGGCGTCTTTTCGAGGAGTGGCAATTCGGAAGCGATGAAGGAATTATCGGAGTGATGGGCTGGAATCCAGCTCTTGTTCGTGTCTTCACTAATCGTCTTCGCAGACTTTTGGAACCCATTGAATTCACCTCTGAAACACAGTATGATCTCTTCTGCGGAGTTGGAGAGGTTTATGTGAAGAGTTTGCCGAAAAAATACGAATATCGTGTGGTGGTGGACGTTGACAAGTATTCTCGAAAGATCAGACTGCTTGGTGATTGTGCTGATGCCGCTCGCGAAGATCTGAAAAACTACTCGGAAAACAAAAAGTTCATTAGGATTAAAGTAGATATTCCTTTATGCTTCCCACACTACAACAATCGCTTGAGAGATCTGCTTACTCCACAGAAGATATCCGAACTGTCGAGAGCATTGGATGCAAGGCTGGAAGGAAATGAGGCAAAGCAAGCACTCAAGTTTACTGGATCCATTAGTCAATACGAGAAGTTGACGGTTGCTTTCGGAGAGATCAGTTCGGAAATCTTCATCCGCGAAACCAGAAATCGTGAAGCCGGAGGTATGTAATCTCAAAACTTGTTACTAGGGAAAAAGAAACTGATCGTTTTTGCAGAAATTCCCAACATAGATTGCTCAACATGCATGACTCCCATTGGAATTGGTGTTGACTACTACCGTTTCGATTGTGGCCATGTGTTGTGCAGAAGATGTACGAATTCGTTGATCAGAACGAAAGTGGACGATGGACAACTGGTCATTTCTTGCCTCGTGGAAACTTGTCAAAGAGTGATTTCGCCGAAGGAAATCATGGTTAGTGTAGATGAACTAAATATCAGAAAAATGCATTTCTTTGTTTTGCAGCATATCATATTCGGAGACTCGAATAAAGTTCGTGACTTTGACAACGACAAGCTTCAATTCCTGATCAACAAAACCAAGGATGTAATTGTCAATTCGAACCCCAACTTGAAACCATGTACCACTGCCGATTGTCTCGGTATTCTAGAAAAAGAGGAAGGAGAGGTCGAGCAACCAAAGGGGTGCAGTGCTTGCAAACGTCCCTACTGTCGTATTTGTCTCGGCGATATACACGAAGGACGCACATGCGAAGATCACGAGCGCCTTCTGATTCCTGACGAATCCATCAAGCAATGGGCTACCGAAGCTGGTAACAAAGTGAAGCAGTGTCCAAATTGCTCAATGCTTGTCGAGAAACGTGCTGGATGCAATCATATGGAATGCATTCAGTGTCATACTCATTTCTGTTGGGTGTGCCTATTCATTGCTCCAGAATCCGGTGCTATCTACGCTCACATGACAGCAGAGCATGGTGGACATGGTGGAGTGATTATTGTGAGTTGTATCGTCTAATGAACCCATGAATTCAATTGTTCTTCTTTTGCAGAATCCAGAAAACGAGGACAGAGAGATGCAAGAAATCCTTCATCAACAGCTCGCTATCGACCAGGCGGAGATTCAACGACAAGAACGACTCCTGGATGCTTTCTTCCGAGACGATGAGGATCTGGAAAATCGTGAATTCGATGATGATGCTCCAATTGAAAGAGGAGGAAGGGCTAGAGAGGCGGATCAGAGACAAACGCCAGATCTATTTATGCTGAACGAGGAAGTTGCAGGAGGACCACCACCTGGTCTTCGCCTACCGGAACAAGTACCACAAGATCCAGCATATATCGAGCCACCACCAGGACTCGAATTGCCACCGAACCTTCGGCGCCCCTCACCAGAACCACCAGTGAGACCACTCCCTGCTGCCCACCTCACACGTATTCCCGACATTCTTCCACAACTGGACCCAGAATACTACGCGGACTTGACTAGAAGCGAAGGTCTCTTGGAATGGATCAACAACTCGGAAACTCTGGAAGAGCAAGATGAAAAAATCGCCGAGTTGGTACAAAATGCACACGACAACAACAACAGGAACCAAGGAACTTCAATCTAAATTATGTTCTCTGTGCCTCACCATTATAACCAAGTTTTAATGCATTTCTTTTCCATTTTCCCATTATTTTTCTTGCCATTATCTGTCAAATTCAAACTCCTCCTTCAGCAGGGTTTTTGGTAATGCTGTGCTGTTTTAAAAGTGTCATTCTGTTTTTCTACCGGTGCCCATACGAATTTCACTGTCGCCTGTATAGTTTTTAATAAAGTCCCATCGTTTTCCTGCACCCTTTTTTTACAGAGGAGATTTCGAAATGTATGATCACATTTTCAAAAAGTGCAGTCGACCTCCGGAAGACAAGATTTTCTCAAAAACTTTATTGGAATCACAACGGGGAAAGTGAATCTATTTCTGACTTTTAGAATTTTCAACATCGAAAGAGCACAGTGCAAGAGGACTTTCAAGAAGAATGGCAAACGGATGGACGGAAGACCAAACTCGGTCTCTAAAAATTCTGGAGAAGCAAGCAAAAACAAAACAAAGAACCAAAAAACGACATGTTTTATTGCGACACAATACACTCTTTCAAGGGCACTTTCATTCGTTGTTCATCCTTTTTCTCTTTTGATTTCCCGAAAATCATCAGGCAGCAGTCAACTTGACGATAACTTCTCCCTGTTGAGCACCGGCTTTGAATGGAGCCATTGGATCCGTCTCGTCGGCAGGAACCTCCGCATACTGAATCACAATCTTGTCCTCCTTGGCCGGCCCAGCGAGACGGTTCACTTCCAACTTTGCCTTATCCTTGGCCTCCACAAATCCATAGACGGGACGAACGCGGTAGTGATCGTTGTTCGACGACTTCACCTTGAACGCAAGACGAGAATCCGATTCGGAGACGATGTTGTGCACCGAATTGCCTCCAGAGGCAGGGTAGTTTCCAGCTGGTGGATCGACGTTGATCATTTCTCAAACGGACGATTTGACTCTTCGAATCCTTGTTGGGAGAAGGTTATGATTGTTTAGGCGGGATTTCGATGGATCATCGACAATTTGATGACCTTTACTGATAAGGGAAATAGGGGATCACGGGGGAAATTCGAACGGAGAATGTGCTCTTCTTGAGCCTAAAATGTCACGTTGAAATTCTGAAGTTTTTGAAAAATTTCAACCTAATTTGATATGCAATTTATGTCTCTTTATTTTTCTAATTTAACAAATCTACAACGAGTTTTACTACTAGACGAATTATCATGAATTTATCATCACTCCTTGATTCCTCTCGACTGCTCGAACTTCTTCAATTCTCTCTCCACCAAATCATCCGATTCATCCTTCACTTCAATCACTTCTTTCACTTCTGGCACATAGAAAGTGAGCATATTCTCGATTCCATTCTTCAAAGTGACTCCAGATGACGGACATCCTGTACACGATCCTTGCATCTTCAACTTCACAACTCCATCATCGAATCCCACATAGGTGATGTCTCCTCCGTCCTCCTGAACCATCGGCCGAATTCGTGTCTCCAGAATCTCTTTGATCATCATCACCACCTCATTGTCGTCCTCTTCTGCTCCTGCTGCTCCAGCTGTTGATTCCTCGTTGATAACTGGTTTTCCCGTCTGAAGATGATCGGCGATTGTGGAGAAGATTTCCGGACGAAGGAGCGCCCAATCGACGTTCTCATCAGATTTGGTGACAGTGACAAAGTCTTCGCCGAAGAACACACGCTTCACACCTTCGACGCGGAGTAGTTTTCTGAAAAATTATTCAGTTAGAAGACGACATTAGAGGATTCTCGAGAATGAATATTAGCTATATTCTAAATTCTAATGTTAGCCGTTTTAGCAATAGAACGCGGTTGCGAATTGAAAATATGGTTAATAGACACAGAATTCATTTGTATCCTAATCCTTACATCGCCAACGGGCTCTGCTTTGCCGTGGCCGCTGAACTGAAGTCGTACGTCTTTGAGGCATCTGGTAGAAGTTGTTGGCCTGAAAATGCTTTTCTCGAAAGATGTCAAGAATTGTAATTGCTTCGAAATACAAAATTGGTCCAGATTCCGAAAATCACAGTGGAAAAATGCTCGGAATTCGCGAAATATTGCAAAAGCCATGGGAATGAGCTCAATGAGCTGAATTTCGATCCAAAAATTATGAAAATTGGTTCCCCTTTTTCGCTCTTTTGGAGTCAATTTTGTGGGTTTTCAGAGCAATTTCTACCATCTTTCATGATGATTTTGGGAATCTGTTAAATTTTTACGAACTTTAAGCAAATAAGATTACCTGGAAGGAATTTTAACGATAGCGGATTCGGCGTCTCTTGTACTTGAATGTACATTGATCTGGCTGGAATTTTTCAACTTTTACATCCCAATCTCATTTATTTGATTCTCACCTGCCTGAATAGCACTTCTGCTCAATCTTGATAGCATTTTTGCTGCGAGCATTCTGACTGTAATTCAGTTTTCTTCTATTCTAGTTTCTCATCGAATAAAGTCAAAGTATTGGAGACATGAACTTCGCATTTCCGCATAAAAAGAAGAAGACGTTCCAAATGAATTGCTATTTATGGATAATCAGCCAAATAGCAATAAATAGAATTAAGGCCCCGAGACATAAGAAAGAAAGAGAAAAACGGAGAGATAGGGAAAGAAGAATCAAATCTCAAATCAGTCCCATGTTTTCTTCTGGAAACGACGAGTAAAACATTGAAAGTGAAAAATCATCGAAACGGGGAAAGGGGGACACATTTTTTCACATGAATCATATCGGGGATCTTGAAGGGGAAGAGGTGTTTGTGGGGAGAGGAAAGGAGCATCTTAAAGGCGAGAGAGACAGAGAAACCATTGAGAAAGATCCGTTTCAGGTGTACAAATATGTGGATGATGTGGGGGCAGAGAAAGTCTTCAGGGGGGAGGATTCTAATTACTCCAACAATTGACAAAAACAAAGTGGGTAAATTGAACGGAGGCAAGTTCAAATATTCTCTCGTCGATAGAGAAAAGAAAAACGGGGATGAAACCATGGAGCATGCTGGCTGGCTGGGGTGAGGAATTGGTCAGATCGTACATATGAGAAAGGGTTTTTGAAAGGAAAAGATGGGGGACACATAGAATAGGGGCACATAGAAAAAGATGGGGATGAAAATAAAGAAAAAATATATAAAAAAGAATAAAAGAATAGACATCTGTGGAAAGAAGAAAACGAACCCGCATATGGAGAGAATGGACGGAAAAACAACGACGGAACCATAGAAAAAGAAGATCAACTAGATTGGTTTTGGGATGAAAGGGGTGATAAGCGGGACAGGGGGAAATGGAATCTACCGGGGGGAGGAAAGGGAAAAAGAAAGAGATTATAAAAATGATAGGGTGAAAAAAGCTATGGGTGGGGGTGGGGAGAGGAGGAACAAGGACGTCTTCACATCCGTTGATTCCAGGTGTTGCTCCACTTCTGCGGCGGCAACTGCTGGTTTTGCTGTTGTTGTTGGCCGGCTTGACGTTGTAGCAGCATACGTTGATCCCAGTCGGCTCTGAAAATACCATATGATAAAAACCCCGAAAATGAACATCGAAATGTGCGAAAAAGGGGCGAATTTAGCTAATTTTCAAGATTTTTGCTTGATTGTCATAATTTGCGGCTCAATTTTCATTATTTTTGAGAGCTTTTGAAAGCAGTCCTCAAAATTTCTTTTCAACAACTCACTGCGTCATCTGATTGAACGCTTGCGCCGGTTGCTGTCCATATTGCGGGTACATTTGTCGAGCTGCTCCAGGCGCCTGCGTTCTTCCAAGATCTCCAAACCCAGGTGGCGCTCCGGGTACTTGTTGGGCGACGAACGGCGGCGGTGCCGGCTGCATCATCGGCATCCGAGTGCCAGCTCCAAATGGCTGAGGTGTTTGCTGTTGCTGCATGTATCCGGCAGCTTGATTCTTCTTCTGTTGCTGTTGCTCGTTGAATAGATTAGCGATGACACTATCCGACGATGTTCCTTGATCGCTGTTGAATCCGTCAAACTGTTTTATTCCTCTCTGTGACAATGTTTGCATGTTCAACTGTCCCAGGACACTGGCATCCGTGTAGGATGGTGACGGATAGTAGGAGTTGCTCAGTTGATTTCCAGTCGGTTGAGATTGTCCAGGAACCGATGACGAGTGTTCCTGACGATGCATCGATAGTTGTTGGGCCAACTGAAACTATTATCTCTTGTGTAAAACATCTAGGCTTCTATTGAACTTACCATATCATACGGATTACTGCCCGCTTGTCCCAGATTCATCGCCTGCAACTGATTATACAATTGCTGATGTTGCTGCGTGTTTTGCATTGGTTGATGCTGTTGAGACGGGAATTGTTGTTGTTGGGAGTGATACTGCTGGAGACGTGCCTGCTGCTGCTGGTGTTGCAGAACTTGATGAGAGTGCTGATGCTCCTGGAGCATTCTCTGCTGTTGCTGCTGGATTTGCTGTTGTTGTTGGTGTTGCAGAGAGGGCGTGTTGTTCGACAAAGATGACGGCGACCTGGCGAATAGGGGGACTTGACGTTGTACTGGATCACGGGCAGATGGAGGAGTAGCTGCATTGTTAGCAGGCATCCATCCTTTCGTTTCCAATGCAGACAACTGTGAATTCACAGAAGAAACACTTGCAGGTTGTGTTGGAGCAGCGGACGGATGATTCGGAGTTCCTTTGTTGCTGCTGGGGCCAGTCAACAAGTGAGACATGAAATCGGCCGTTGTCCAATCACTCTGAAAACGAGGAATTTATTTGAATGAGTTCAAGATTTGGGAAAAAACAAACCGTCGCGTTAGATCTAGTTGCAGTACTGGTAACAGTGGTGTTCATCGGTGATGCGGTTGCAGTACTGTTCTGTGGCAGGAATTGGGTGAATAGTGAACCCCAAGTATCTCCTTCGTCTCCATTCGATTTACTCCATATGCTTTCAGTTCTCGAGTCTTCGAATATTCTAAGCTTTGAGATATCGAAGTCATCACTTGTTCCACCATTTGAAGCGATTGACGGAGCAGGTGCAGAAGAAGTGGATGGAGCGATTGATGGAGTAGAAGTTGTTGGCTTGAACTGAGAGAATTGAAGACGTTCTTCGAAGAGAGCTGCCGGTGGTGTTTGCTGTTGAGCTTGTGCCGGTGGTCCTGGAGCACGAGAGAAATCAGCTCCAATACGGGATCCTGGAGCTTTAGAGAACGACACAGGCTGTTGTTGAACTGGTTGCACCTGTTGCTGCTGCAAAGATTGTGTAGGGCGGGATATTGGCTCCGGGAATCTTGGTGGTTGCTGTCCAATTGGCTCCGGTACACGTGGCTGCTGAATCACTTCTGGTAGTCTTGGTTTTGGAGCAACTTGAGCGGATTGATGGTTTATTTGTTGCACTGGCTGAACGACCGCAGATGCAACTGGTTCACGTTTCACTGGTGGAGCAATGACACGATCTATCGACTGCTGAACTGGAGCTGGTACCGGTGTGGGAACTGGGGCTTCTGAAACTTCTAATCATGACGAGTGCAAGGTTAAACAAAAACTTACTAGTTGGCTTTGGAACAGCTGGGATAGGTGCAGCTACAGGGACAGGAGCAACCTTGGCTGAAACAGCTTGCTGACGGGGTGCTGGTGCTGGCTTAGACTGGGAAGCTTGTTTTGCAGTTGGTACTGGTTCTCCTCTTGCTGCCATTCTCTGTTGCCATACATTGGCACCTTCCTTCGTAGCTTGTTGACCATGAGCTTTCGAAGATCGGTGTTGTGGTTGTACTGGGATCGGCGCTGGAGAAGATGACTGACGAGCTATACTTGCAGATGACATCGAATGTGGAATAGATGGATTCGATTCAGCAACACTCTTCGATGTACCTTCCGAAGAAAGAGAAGAAGCTATCGACTCATTTCCACGTAAAACTGTTCGGATCGCGTCTTGAATCAGCACATCTTTGTCGTATATCAGGAAATGGATTATGTTCACTGCGTTGCTCACAACGTCTCCACTTCCTCGCACTGTAATGTGTCTGTCGTCCTCTTTCGACCCTCCCAGCTTATCGATCTCAATTTGAGCACCAGTAGCTTCTCGGACAGCGTTGATATTGGATCCCGATTTTCCGATGACACGAGAGACGATCTTGCCAAGAACAGTGAATTCATAGGCCTTCACTCCCTTCTGAAAATTAAAAAATGACAATAAAACTTCTTCAGTCAAAAACTTACCGTATCAACTTCCCAAGGATGCTGGCGGTCAGAAAAGCTGGACGTGGCGGATGGATGCTTCTGGTGGTTAGATCCAACACTGTTTGGCGCGGTTCCTCTTTCTCCTCTCTTCGGTCGCACCTTCTTTCCTTCTTTTCCAGCTTTCTGCCAGTCCTCCGATTCGGAATATGAACCCGGCGACACGGTTTGAGCAACAACTGGAGCAGGAGATGGAATGTTCACCTTGATGGGTTTGAGAACTTCAACTGGTTCTTCTTCTTCAACAACAGGCGGAGGGGGTGCTGGTTTCGGCTGATTCGCAGGGGCTTTTGGTCCTTTCGGAATACCATCTGGATTCGTCTTCCGACGATTTCTCCTCTTCGGTGGTTCTTCAACAACGGGGGGAACCGGCACAGGAACAGGTACTGGTTCAGGTTCGGGCTCCGGTTCGGGTTCCGGTTCAGGCTGGGGTTCCGGTTCCGGCTCTCGCACTGGTTCCGGCTCAACAGACGGCTCTGGCTCCGCTTGTTGCTCCTGGACCTTCTTCTTGTTTTCCTTCTTCTGCTTCCTCTTATCCTTCGCCTTCTGCTTCTTTTCCTCCTTTTTCTCCTTTTCGTCTTCTATGATTTGCAGCAACATGTTCGCCGATGCTTCTGCAGTTTGCGCTTGTGCTTTCTTCGCATTTCGAATGATAACGATGCATTCACCACATCGTGCAGCAATATCTGGACACTCAGAAGCTGCTTGTATGCGTAGGAGATCATTCTCGTTCGGGAACTGTTTGGCGTGTCCTACCAAGAATTTGATGATTTCGGTATGTCCTTTGCGGAATGCAGCAACCATCGGCGACATTTTTCGATTGTCGAATGTATCCGTATCGGCGCCTCTTGCGACAAGCGCTTGAGCAGTACTCAGATGACCTCCATTACAAGCAAGCCACAATGCAGAACATCCCTGAAATCAATCAAAAGTTTATTTAAAAGAAGCTCGAAAATTTGGTTACCTTTTTGTTCCTGACATCAACCGCTGCATCATTTTCCAGCAACATATCCACATACTTCTCGTGCCCTTTCTCAGCAGCTATCGTTAAAGCTGTATCCTTTGTCGACTGCACTGGAGATGCATTGGGATCGGCACCATTGTCTATTAGAAGATTTCCAACGTCCACATATCCACCACTGGCACACTCCATAAGCGGCGTGAGTCCAGTTTTTGCACGATGCTCGACGTTCGCATTGTATTCGAGAAGAAGTCTCACAACTTCAGTACGTCCTTGGAAACTGGCCAGTGTAAGAGCAGTGTTTCTGGAATCATTAGAATTATCGTAGGTTTCTTTTTATAATCTTACCTGTTGGTCTCAATTTGTGCATTGATATCGCTTCCCTTCTCCAGAAGAACCTTCGTCACTTCTTTGTGACCATTCATAGCTGCAAGCATCAATGGAGATATGCCCAGCTTGCTACCAGTTCTGGAATTTATTTCGGATCCTGCTTGAAGGAGCAAATTGACAATATCAATGTATCCACCAGATGAAGCTAGGGATAGTGGTGTGTAGTCGCTGACATTCCTGTGCTCTTTATTGGCTCCATGCGCAAGCAACAACTCAACTACGTCCTTTCTTCCTCCAGAACAAGCAAGGGACAAAGCTGTATCCTTCGTTCTGTCTGATTGTGCTTCGATGGCGGCGTGATTCTTGAGGAGCACCTCGACAACAGATGCATGTCCGGAAGTTGCCGCGATGATCAGTGGAGAGAAGCCTTTCTTGTCGCGATGTTCAATATTGGCACCTTCTTTGAGCAACAATTCCACGATCTCCTTATGTCCACTGAGACACGCCATCGTTAGTGGCGTTTCCAGCGTGCTCTCCGTCGCCTTGTCGATCGCATTCGATCTGGCTTTGGCTCGTTCGGCGCCATCGCCTTCCGAATGTGTTCGTCTGAGCTGTCCCTGTTGCTGCCCTTGCTGCACTTGTTGCTGCTGCTGTTGATTGTTGCCTGTCTTTCCCATCTGTACCTTACTGATCGCAGAGGAAATCTGGAAATTTTTATTATTATGACAGCTGGAACAGGAGGAAAAGCGCCAACCTGGGACCCCACGTTTGCCGCTTGTGATGTTTTTCCTTTCTTCAGCTCGGCACCCTTCACTTGCTGCTGACTACCACTATTCCGCTTGTCATAGAAAGCGGAATCGGCGGTTTCTCGAAAGAGTTTGATATATTCCTCTTTGAGACGCTTATCGGATACTGAAAACGGGAAAATTATTGAAGAAGGACAAATTTTAGATGAGAAGCTAACAAAGGAAGGTAAGGATAGATATTGACAACGGAACAAATAAGAGATAAAACCGTACAAGCATCAACACCACGAGCCAGAACTTCGGTGCCAGGTTCACTGCTGATTGTGCTTTTCGCTCGAATCAAAACAGCATTTCGCTGCTTGTCCGTCATATCCTGGAGCAAACGCTTGAGGATACGTTCGCCAGCTAAAAATATTATTAGGTTTTATACGAAAATGTTCAGGAAAATTTTTATTTTTAGTAACTTTTTTCTAAAAAAATAAGTTACTGAGAATTTTCCAGAGATTTCTTCAAAAATGATTTTCCCATCTTCATTCGCTGTTTTCTGGCCTAAACACGAGTATAACCGAACGAAAACTTGCTAAAATGCGCATATTAGGGCTCTCTATCAGCACAACATGCTAAAAAAGTGCGAAAATCGGAGAGAAACGCCGGAAATTAGGTAAAACAACTCGTCGTTTTGCGGCAAAATGACAAGAAGAATGCGAGGAGAAAAACAGTCAACGGTGGAGAAAACTCGGCCACGCGCCGCAAAAGTTAGTCCGCCTCGCGCGCTTTTCGGCGCCAATTTGAAACGAGTTTCTGTAAATCGAAAGGAAATTTGTCAATTTCCGGGTTTTTTTCCTGCGAAAGAGAACAATATTTGGAAAATCGTCTTCCAGTGTGAAAAAATTCTCTTGTAATGATAACTATTGACTTATATTGCCTGTTTGTGCCTTTTCCCTTTAAATTTCCGATATTTTTCCTCTTGCTTGCCGCGCGGAAGATAAAGAAAAGGATTTTCTAATAGACGCAGGCGACAAAAGTAAAAACATGTTGTTCCTAAAGGGGGCGCGGCACGTGATGGTTGTGGTCCCCTCCTTCACTCCATTTTCCGCGTTCCTCCTCGTGTGGTGCTGTTCGAGAAGAATCAATACACTACTGCCTAGATATATACTGCTTTTCGTTTCGGGTGCCCTCGCTCAATGCAGAATCGCGGAATGAAAATGGGATGGAAAAGCTTTTGCTCTTTTCTTTTCGGACATAAAATTGAGAGAGAGTGGGCGTACATTCAACGTTCAATCCTTCCACATATTGATCTGGTAGCGTGGATGCAATATATGCGGTTGTCACGGCGATGTCGCGAGACACCTCGTTCTTATTTTGATTATACAGACGCTCCATGTCGCGAGCAAGCTTCAGAATTCCCGGGTAGACTTTCGAAGGGTCCAGAGTCGCCTGAAAGCATGGGAATCAGAATATTATTTAGGAAGAGAATAGAAATTCGTCTCGGAATGCACTGAAAAGCTGAAACGTTAGTCTATATTCACCTTATCCCCAAACTTCATCGCCTTCTCCGCTTCTTCTGCAGCTTTCTTATTAATATCATCTGGTTTATTAGGAGCAGTCAAACTCGTCATATTAGGTCCAACTTGTTGCGCCTTCGCTGGTGGTCTCGTCATGTAACAATCAATTGGAAAATTGGACTCCATGTCTCGAACACTAACTGCAGCTCCTTTACGTTCTTCGTACATTGAGCTCAGTTTAAAGAGCGCTTGTCGGAAAACGCCTTCTTGGAGATGATAAACAGAAGCGAATTGTTGATGATTGCACACTTTCTTGTTGTCGGCGATCACTGAAACTTTTGAAATATGTTAAAGGAGATTTATTAATATGTAGCTGATTTCATACTTTTAGTTGCAAACGAAGCTCCACCAAACAGACGCATAGCATCATCGGAATGGAAACTGATCCCACTCATGGCAGCACTTGCAGCATTCAGCGATCCTACTGTAGCTGGTACCCTTGGCATCTCTTCTCCATTATTCATCCGATTGAAGACAGAAAGCAAGTAGGCGTTGCTATCAATCCCATTAGCCGCCGCAGCGGCCGCTGAAATCGCCGCGGCCGCATTCGAATCTCCATTGTTCGAAATTTGAAACGACGTCATTTCGATAGTCTTTCCAACTTTTCTCTCCATTTCTATCCATCCGTGAGCCACTTGCTCCGCCCACAATTTGATGTTCGGCACGAGTTCTCCGTTGTAAAGTTTCTCCCGATCCGATCGGTTCGGGTGTGGTGGGAAGTTGATTCTTCCATCTGGAGTGAATCCGTAGGCGGATTGAAGACCGTCCAGAGCTTGATGGATGAATATGATGTAGTCGGCCTTTTCTTTCTCTTTTGGATCTTCTTTCGAATCCTTATCACTTTCCATTTCAGCTACAGTAGCAGGAGTGAGGGGAGGAAGGCTTGCTTGTTCTTCTTCGTAAGCTGCCATTTGTCTGAAAAATGATCGGATTTTAATTTTCAGATCAAATCTTGAAAGATGACTCCAGTTGAAAAATGTTACTTCTTTAAGCCAGGCAAAACCTTGCAAATTCCAAAAATCATAATGAAAATGCTCAAAAATCACTCAAACACCCAAAAAAAAGGGGACATTCTTCAGACTTCTTCAGAACCTTTCAGAATTCTTTATAATCATACAGAATTCTTCAGATGTCCCAGAATATTCAGATTTTTACAGAATTTTCAAGAATTTGATTTTCAAAAACTCACTCTTGACACCTCAGCAAATGGGAGAACATGTCCACCTCATTTTTGGAATATGGGAAATCCGGCAACTTGCTGTTCTTCTTCCTCGGCATTATTCCATTCACCATCATCACCAAATCAGAATCCTGAAATCTCATCTGAATCTTATGAAGATCCTTCTTTTCCTTCTCGATTCTTACCATCATTCCCGTCGAATGCTTTCTCTTCTTCTTATTCGTCTTGCATCTGTTAATTCCCAATTTCGGCGGTTCCTTATCCAGTGCCATGTTCCCCTTGGTAAACTCCACCAACAAATTCATCAGTTCAAAACTTCCATGCTGAGCAGCCTTCATGAAACAGTTGTATCCATCATCCATTTTCAACATCGGATCCGCCCCATTCCTTATCAGAAACTGAGCAACATCCATATTCCCTTCAGTACAAGCCAGCGAAAGTGCAGTTGCATCGTTTTTAGAAGACTTGAAGTTAACAGATGCTCCCCTGACCACCAGATACTGTACAATTTCAAAATGATCATTCTCCGCCGCCTTCATCATCGCCGTTCGTTCGTCTTGCTCAAAATTCAAATCTGCTCCAGCACGAATCACTTCCTCCACGATCTTCAGAGATCCCGATTCGGCGGCAGCAATGAGAGCTCTGCTCAGTTGTTCTTGAGGGACGTGTTTGCAGTGGGCGAGAATGAATTGAACACATTCCGTTCGTTTCTCACGGGCGGCTTCAACGATTGGAGACGTTGTTCCGGCTATCAGACTGGCGCCACGGTCGACGAGAAGTTTCATGATTCCGCTGAAAATTTAGGGACGTAATGGAGATGTTTGAATAAGAATTCTTGTTGGCTTAAATAAATCAAAATTAGCGTAGATCCCGAAAATTGAGATGGAAATGCTTAAAAATCTCTCTGAAACCCATAAAATTGGCTCCGAAAAAGCAAAAAATGGGCGGAGGCGGCCATACTTAGTGCAATTTTCATGAGTTTTTTGCTGAATTTTCAACAAAAAAATTGAAAACGAGAATTTTTATTTAAAAAAAAGACTCAACATTATATTTCAAAGACATGACCTAGTTTTTCAGTGTTGCAGCTTCTAGTCCTTCTGCTTTTCTAGATTCAAAGAACTCACATGTATCCCCTTCTCGCGGCCAATGACAAAGCAGTATCTCCAGTCTTCGCATTGATCGCATTCACATCACAATTTCTCGTCAAAAGCTCTCTAACAACATCCGTCTGAGCATCAGAAATCCCATTACACGCCTCCATCAAACACGTATATCCCTTATCATTAATCTCATCCGTCAGTGCTCCAGACGCGACAAGAATATCGATAAGCTGTGGATATCCATTCATACACGCCAGCATCATAGGACTCTGGGTGTCGAACTTGATTCCATCGCCAATTTGAGTGAGAGCACCTCTGGAAAGCATCAGTTGACACACTTCCGTATTGCCCTCCATTGCTGCTTCGAGAAGGGCCGAATAGCGTTCGTAGACCATTTTTCTTCGATCTTCCTCGGTGGATCCTTGATGTTTGTCCTGGTAGTCGAGGATAGTGCTCACTACGCTGAGGTCTCCTCTCATAGCACCGAAGGTTAGAGCCGTTTCGATCTGAAAAAATGGGATATTGAAAACTGGAAAATTTAGAAGTCTGAATCTTTACTTCTAGAGTTACAGCCGGATAATTGTGGCCAAATGGTTCTAAAACATGTGAAATGTGTGTAGAATCAAAATATCAGAATTAATAACTTCGAAAATTGCTCTACGACTCCGTAAAAGAGCTCCGAAAGGAGCAAAAAAAGCGGAGTCAGTCAATTTTCATGAATTTTGGTTAAGTTTTCGTGAAGACATTTTCGATCTTTCGGATTACAAAATTTGCTACGCACATTTTTTTATATTCTAAGCTAGAGTGTCCATATTTACAGTTTCAGAGTATAAAATCCAGACTCACCCTCTTCCCCTCATCCTGCTCGGTCTCATCAAATCTCGGCCCAAATCCAGCATCCAAAATCTGTTTCAACGTCTCCACAGCACCACCAACCGCCGCTTCCGTGATCGCATCTCGATAGCAATTATTAATAGCGTAGACATCCAGTTCGTAGGGTCCTTTATACTCCAACAACACCTTGACCACATTTTCACAATTCTGCGAAGCAGCGTAGATCAATGCAGTATTGCAGTGAGGAATCGATTGGACATTCGGATCGGCTCCCCATTCCAGAAGACGTTCCGCAATCCAATCACAACCACCGGCGGCCGCTTCCATCAGAGGAGTGATCTTGGAGAGCGTGCTGCCTTGGAATTGCAGTTTTCCGCATTCCTTGGCGAATAGCAGGAATTGTTCGATCTGAAATTATAACTTTTTTTCTTGATTTCATTAGAGGGGTCTCGAGAATAGCAGAATTCTTCAGAATCCTCCAGTGTATTAAAAAAAATACTTACTCCAAGTCTCGTGGCAAGAAGAAGCATTGTATTCTGTTGAATTTCGAGGGATTCCGCTTTAGGCAGGAATCGGTAGTTGTAGATCACCGGCTCGCGTGGCATTTGGCGGATTTGGGTGGTTACTTGGACTGCAAAACTTTCGGTATTTTTAATTTCAAATTTTTTCAATATCTGCATCTCATTTTATTTTTTGGCTGATTTTTTTCTTTCCGTTTTTGAAATTTTGACTTTCGACCTAATATTTTCTCTCATTATTTTAAACTGTAGATCGTTATCCAATAACAGTAACCCATTACATCTTCTTCCCCCATTTCCAGTTTCTTCTCTCTATCCATCAACTGTCTTCTTCTTCTCCATTCCATTTCTCCTAATGGCTACTTTGAAACAGTCCACCCTTTGGAATGTTCTTTTTGTTTTTTCTTCGGAATAATCCTTACATTCTATATGCATTCCGGGCGTCTTCACCGTCCTCGTCTCTCCATCCACCAGCACTTCTTCATCCTCCGTTTCAGGGGCGGGTTCCGGAATCACCCCTTTCATGATATCTTCAGCGAACGTGGCGGCGAGGAAACTGCAATTTTTGCAAAGTTAGAATGTGTGAAACCTCGTCTATTACTCATGGAAAATTCACAAGAATTAGCCATGTTAAAAATTTAGCAATAGAGCGAACTTTGAAATTTGAATCCAAAAAAACTCACTGATAAGCCATATTACCGATACAGGTAACCGTCTCGGCGGCTAGATCCAACGAACATTCGTTGGGGTCTTCGGTATAGGGCATGAAATCTTCAGGTCTATCAGCCTTGTGGGCTTCTATGAAATCGGCGATCTTAAACAGGACCTGCGCATCGTCGAATTCTCGTCTCTCGATGACATCGAGGAGGGCGGAGATGGGAGGGAAGCGGACGGAAAGGTAGTGCTCATAATTGAGCAATTGGAGGACTTCAGGAATCGGGATTAGGTCTTTGTCTTCATATTCGAGGGCGACCTTGCGAAGACATTCGTGCAGCTGAAAATATTGGAGAAATTTAGATTTTCAACGATAACAGTGTCATAAAAAATCGCAAAATTGTGGATTTGGGTCTTTTGAAAATCGCGAAAAATCAACTAGGCTGGAGAACTTCAAATAGAGTTTCTATTTTCAGAATCATCTGAGTATTTTTTACAGTAATTTTCTAAATAAAAATGAATAATGTGAATAAAGTTGATAGCGATATTATAAATTTTCAACTGCGCTCTATTGCTAACACAACTGGATTCAGTTTTTCGACGTTCTCATTGTTGTTTTTTTTTCAGATTTTGAGACATCATGGATATTTCACGAGAATTTTACAAGACCTGAAATTTTGGAAAAGTCGAAAAATGGAATGTCAGCAAAAACGATTGAATGAAATTTCAGCCAATTTGGCAGTAGAGCGCGGTTGAAGATTGGAAACATCGTCAATATTTCGCAATTTTTTCAACTTTTGGGCGAAATTTCAATGATTTTCAGTTCAAAAATGAGTTTTTTCTGGGGTTATGTTTTATTTAAACTTACAGAAGCTTTTTTTCCAGGTCAATTTTTCTCAATTATAAAAAACACTCACCTTTGCGCCAAAATGATAAAACGTGGCAAAAATTCTGTGCCGTTTCTCGTTGTTCTCATCACTATTCAGGTCCATTTCGAACGGAACCAGATGATCGAATGCGATGAGGTGCGCCATTCCTCCTTTAGTTAGGTCCTCGCGGTGGCGTCTTCGCTTCTGAAAATGAATTTTCAAATTTCTGCAGCATTTGTGAAAATTGAAAATTGAAGAAGCTTTTTTGTATGTTTCGTGTCAGTGTCAGTGTGTGGTTTAGAGTAATGATGTGATGACCGACGGAGAGTGAGAAGCTTACAGTAGGAGGGGACCGAATTCGTCGCGAGCAACGACAATCGAGCGATGAGTGGCAAGACTCTTCTTCGTCACGAAGACAGGCGGCAAGCTGGAATCAGTGTTGTGCCGGGGGGCCCGTATTCTAATAACTAATTTTTGTTACCTCCGCGCTGTTATGGCTCGCATCACTCATTTTTGAAGACAGGATAGGAGTTAGAGACACACAGAAGGACGAGCTTTCGGTGCTTTTGATTGAAAATCCTGTAACCTATGATGTGGTGGAGAGAAGTGGGAGCTTAAACGAAGGATAGAACGACGAAGATCGATTCGAAAAGAAGTGGGATTGAACGAAAATTGCCCCGATTTATATTCTCGAGCCAATTTTCCCAAGCTTCCCACCCACTCATGCAGCACATGACACCACTATATTCCGGAAAAAACGTAAAAAGCTAAAGCGGGAGCGAGCGCTAGACGACAAAAATTCTATTTTTCAAAAATGTATGGTGACAGGTGACGTCTTCTCTGGGAGGCGACCTATAATTTCGCGTCGTAACCGAAAAGGAAACTAATTTGTAGGCGTCGTCGTCGTAGAAGACATCTGAAAGGGAGAAGGGAGTGGATGACGAAGAAGACGTTCTTTTTTTCGGACAGAGATGCGCGTGACTATCTATTTTTCTTCGCAGCAGTCAGCAGCATCATCCTTTCTCCTTCCTATTCTTCGTATCGGAACGAAACGGCATGGCAACTGTGCGGAAAGAGAAGAAAACGAGGACAACACGACGGCGACATGCGAAGAAGAGAGGAGGAAAAGGATCAATTTCAACTGATTTAATGAAGAAGAGAATATCGACTTCTCTTGAATGGAGATAAGGATGCCAGAAGCAGTAGAAGCAACAGCGTAGACAGATTAAAAGCTGCAAATTTCAATGATTCGAAGCACAGAAACAACTAAATGTCGACTCTAATCTCTCCATACAGACACGACACAGAACTGAATAATTATAATAATCAAATCTCAAGAAAAACTAAAAAATATATGCCAACTTCTAACCACTAGACTTCTCAACATCACCACATAAAAAAACTGAACACCACTGACATTCAATACACATTTCAAGGAAAAGTAATAAATCCAGCTATCTTTTTTGACCGAAAATTTATTCCGGCCAATTTCTATTCATCTCTTTTTTAGAATAATTCGTGGAAGTTGGCTGAAAGTTGATGAAAACGAAATAAAAACGAAAAGTGCGCTAAGTGAGCGGGTTGGCGCAGGAGGCGGAGAGCTTGCGCGTTTTGTGCGCATTGCTCACAAAACGAGCGAATTTTGAATTAAAGGCCAGTTTCAAGCAGGAAATGGTATGAAATTGCTGAAAAATATTGACTTAGAGACACATAGCAATAATTCCAATAAGAAAAACTAGGGGAAAGGCATCTGTAGATTTGCCGTTACTTCCTCTCTCCGACAAGAAAAAAGCATTTAATCAAAACCAAAACTGAAAGTGAGGTCGAAAAACAATTTCATTTCAGCAGAAACCACAAAGAGCACGTGATGCTGTCTATTTCAATTTTCTTTTCGTCGATTTACAGGAGAAAAAAGTTGTAAAAAAGTACTCTGAATCATTTCACATTTTACATTTTCCAAACCAATACAAATCGGGGAGAGTTCTTGCTAAAAAGAAAAGATGCAGAAGAAGAAGATTGAGAATTCGAATGTAAGCAAACAAAGAAGAGGGTCGCCTCTTCCAAAATCTTTTAAACAAGAGAGTTTCCAGCTGGCACTGGATAAAGATTTCAATATCGATCAGCTGTTGCCGAGGGAGTTGGTCGACCATTACATGATTCGGAAGCCAATTGGAGTTAGAGTTCACAAGCAAGATTGTCGGGTATTTAGGATATAAAAATATGGATACGCAGACACACAGAACTCCTTCTAGATCACTCACGTCCTTCCTGAATCCACTCTGATCGGAAAAGCGTTTCTCGGAGATTGTATTGTTGGAATCGACGAGAAAGTGATCAGCAATGGAGACGAGTTGCATGCCAAATTGAAGGAAAAAACTGAGGTTTCCTCTATCTGAGAATCTGGGAAAAATTCTCTATTCAGAACATCCATCTCCAACTGAAACGCAACATGTTCTCTTGGTGTTTTCATATTCGAACAACGGTGGAGAAGATTCAGATTGATCGAGATGTCGAGAGAATCACACCGAATCCAGTCAATCATTATTTTGTAAGACCTTAGGACACTTTGCTAGGACACCATAGCTTTATTGAGAACTCTTTTAGGTACTGGTAAAAGTCAAACCAACCCCTGAAATGCAGATTTTCGATTTGGGATTGTTTGTCAAGTACAATAATAGAGATCGTTTGGAGGTATCTGGAATGTTCTAGATTCCAAATGAAGTTTATTTTGTTCCAGGTCGACTATGTAACTCCCAACAGTCTTGCCTCAATCCATCTGAGAGTCGGTGACGTCATCCGCGAAGTCAACACCCAACAGATTTGCTCCAAAAGTATGCTCCGTTATCACATCGCCAGCAGCATCGCCGCTCTGGGTCTCTTCACTCTCCTCGTCGAATCTCCAATCCGTGACACCGTCCGAGACCATATCGATCTGGCAGACGACGTTGTGACGATTGCGGATAAAGCAGCCGAGGAATTTCGGAAGTTGGGAAAAGGATACGTACCACAGGCACCGAAGAATCCGAAAGACAAGAAAAAGAAGAAGATGATCAAGTTGAAGGAAGAGAGAACCGAACATCACATTGTCAGTGATATCGATCCCTCGAAGTTGAGACCCTGCAAAAATGCTAGTTGAAAGTGAATAAAGCTCTTTTTGAATATCTGTTTCATTTTTAATGTTAAACAAACCTGTGAATAAGAGTAGAGATGAATCCTGGTTCAAGTTTCTCAAACCGTTTTCATTCTAAACCATGTCCTTGATTCTATTGGGGCACCGACGTTGATGAAGTTTCTAGCCAGGAAATGAGATATATGAATTTTGAAGCCTCAATACAGCACATTCCACAGTAAGCACACAGAATTATTAATTCTTTCCGACTAGCGAAGACCTTAATGATAATCTTCAATAATTTTATCGTCTTGGCCAGTTGTAATCTTGAGAGTTCAAAGGATTTGGAAGACTCATTCCCTCCGATGTGGTTTATGAAAAATTCGAAATCTTGCATTGAAACAACTATTTGATAGTAGATCAGACTGTTTCTAAATCTTTCTAAAATACTCTTTTCACATCAACTGTCTGATACCAAAAGCCCAGGAGGGATACCAAAAGCCCAGGAACACTTGCGAAAAATATCAGATTTATTCAGGAAACAATAGTTTTGCTGATGGAATTTAGCAATCTCAAAAGTTGAAAGACATCTATTTAGAACCCTCTCTTTAATTTCTTCCTCTTCGTCTCTTCCAACCTTTCCATAAAATATTGCTGAGGAGATAACCCAGTTGTCCACATTAGATACAAGTCAAGCAGACTATGAATCATGAAAATGAACCATTGAGTATGAAGTCTACGAAGTTCCTGAAAACAAATCTTTAATTGATGATCACTCCAAGGCACCTTACCTTTGGACTAACGTAGCTCACAATAGTAGGAGCGCAGAAAAACAGAACTGGCCATAATAGGCACTTGAATCCATAACTAATAGAGAATGTCGCCCAGGTGTCCCCTCCGAAGAATGTCAAAAACGTCATAGCTGAGAGAAGATAGTTGAATTTCAGACTGGTAAAACTTTCCAAATCCAAAATGGAAGATGCATAGATACAGAAAATTCCGAAGAAAATCATTCCAACACTTGATATTGTTTGCATAATTCTGCACCATTTGGCTCTCTTTTGGTAATCCTCATCATCTATTACCTTGTCAATGAGAATACACCACATGACCTTTATAAATTCGAATACCGCAAAAAAGCACATGCTACAAAAAGCAAAGTACACCCATTTGTAGTCATTTTCGTCGATTCCAAAAACGTTTGTGTGAAATAGGGCCAGTTGAGCAAGAAAGTGGGAGAGGGGAGGAAGTTTGACGAAGACAGGAACAACTTGTCGAATTAATTGTATGGAGTTCAAAAAATCCTCGAAATGTTTCATGACGAAAATCGATGAAAAATATGGACGGTATGGGACAAGAAACGAATAAGATTAGTAGGATGACACTGCATTATGACGAAGAGGGCACAGAGAAGAATGATGTTCCCGGTCTGGGAAAAAAGAGAGCAGATGGTCAAAGAAAAACACGTGTACTTCTTGTATTCTTGGTTACTTACAAGGGGATTACCTGACGACTCCAGTTGAACTTTACTGAAATTTGGGTCGTAGGCTATATTGACCGTGAGACACTCTGCAATAAAATTCTTCAGAAAGTTTACGTAACTCGAGTTATATATCATCATAGTTGCAGCCAGTGCTTGTTGATCTTTGAAACCTTATATCTCAGCTCGTAGGCATTTTCAGAACGTCTAGTCTTTTGTATTTTACTCACTGAGTTTGGTACACTAGTATTATAAATTTCACGAATCTTTACTTGCTAGAACTATAAAGATTTTGGATCTTCTAGTTTCAGTTGGTGCTAATTTATGTAAAGTGCATAGGTTGATTGTGCACATTTTAGTGAGTAGAATACGAAAAACTAGACGTTCTGAAAATGCGTACGAGCTGAGATATGAGGTCTCAAAGATCAAAAAAATTAGTAATGGCTGCAACTTTGATGACCCATAACTCGAGTTACGTGAACCTTCTGAAGAATTTTATTGCAGATTTGAGTTTCTCACGGTCAATATAGCCTATGACCCAAATCTCAGAAAAAGTTCAACTGGAGTCGGCAGGTAATCCCCTTGTTAGACGCAGAGTTCCCAGATTGGAATCATCAGAACTGCAATCAAATGCAACAAAAATATGTACAAGTATTCAAAGAAACGATAAACAGATGGGGGAGGGGAGCCTTTGTTCTGCAGTCACAATTAGCTCAAGAAATCTCAATCATTTGCATACGCTGAATTCAGACGTACTTGTAATAGGGCATACCTTGACAGGTTTATGTAAACCTTTTCAGGCTATTGTCGGTCTTTTCTATTTCGTTTTCAAAAGCTTAACTTCAGTGTGAGCTTTCGACGCGGAGAATGAGCGATCAATTATTGTGAAAGTTTTCAGGTTATTCTGATGATTCTTGAAGAACGTCTTGGAAATAAGAGCCTACTCATAATGGAACATATTCCGAAGATCATGAAGATTTATTGGAACAAAGTACAGTAGAATGAATCGCCCCGGAAAGATATGATCAGAGCGAAAAATTAGAAAAAAGTGGATGTTGAATAATAAGTATATATCTCTCCATGACAGGATGATGGAAACGGCTTCAATGTATCATGAAAAACGCAATTGTCGAGTTCATTTTTTAGATAGAACAGTAGAAGTCTGCCACTGTTAATAGAGGAGCGCTGGTACAGTAACCGCTGTACGTGTACGGTAAGTATCCAGTAGTTCCCACCGATATCTCTGGAAATGCAAACCACGGGACCAGCTTTTCAACGAACATAAACAATCTGAAAGTTACAGTCTGCGCTCTAGCGAAGTCTTTCAAATGATCTCATTTTGGCCCAAAGTTTTCCAACCTTCCGTGATCATTTTCCATTTCTCTCTTACTTTTCTCTTCATTTTTTGGTGTTCTTGGCCAACCCAGTTTCCATTTTTCTTCTATTTCTCAACTTTCCTCCGTTTTGCATTAACAAGAGAAACAGAAAGAAATACTTTGTTCGTTGCAAAAACCGAACCAGAGTGGCTCCCTGGTTATACGTCGATTGAGAGTCATCCCCTCTACCGACTGCGCCACTCGGGCACCGAAAGTGGGGTTGGAAGATTGTAATGAAAAAGGGAAGGGAAAATGGGAAAGAAGAAATGATGAGAAACGCTAGATACATAGAGCACCGCTTCAGGAAACGACCATCGGAATGGATCAGTATCATCCCCAGTACCTGCCACCTCCGAACAAACAATCACCGTCTTGGTTCCGTGATGCAGGTCAATCCTTGGAAAATTGGGCTTCCAAAAAATTCTGGCAGTCAGTGAATAAGCCAAAAAGGTTTCATCGATCAAAACATTTTCAGAACCCCCACATTTATTCTACCACCAATGCTTGCAATTTTCACTCTTGCCATGAACCAGCTCCCATCCGATCCAAAAGACGTGCAATTCACCATTGAGTTTCTGGTCAAGTAAGACTTATCCAGAATGAAGATGACAAAAATGAGACACTATTTTCAGTTCACTCGGAAACCACACCGCCGTTCTTGTTGGTAGTCGCTGTCTTGCTCGTCTGGTCTACGTCGTCACTGCGATTCGGTTCCCCAATTCTGCTGAACCAATGCGAAAATTCATCCTCCTTGCATTTGCCTTTGTCGGAGCCTCTATTTTGCATGATGTCGAGCCAAAGGCCACTTCGCTCACTTTGATCCAAGTTATCGCTGTGAACTGGCTCTACTGTTAGTGATCATGAACACAAATCTAAAATCGAAAAAAATTGGGAAGTGTGAGCTACCACAAACCATCAAAAACCCCAAAAAGCAAATCAAATTTCTCCAGTTACAGTAATTTTCCAGGTCTGAGCAGTGACATCTCCGCCGAAGAGCTCCAAACGGATCGTGATGTATTCGACGCTTTGGATTTTGCAATCGGCTGTTCAGCAGCATATTTCCTCAAGACTCGGATTGGCGAAAAATTTCATTTATTAGTCTGTGTGACTGTCGTCTTCTCACTGTTCTCCTTTTTCCACTTTTTGTTTTTAACAATTGTGAGAAGCGCATCAATTTTCGGGACATGGCGGTTGAAGGATCGTTTCGACATGCACACCAAGGAATTCTATAGACGAAATGGAGGTGATCCAGAATCGGTGAATCTGAAAAAGTCCATCCTTCTCGTCGGCCTCGAAAGTCGCACATTTAGAGCCGCTTATACTGGATTTGCTTCTCAATGCACTCAGATTCTTGTTCGTGGATTCAATTTGCGAAAAAAGGACTCTATTGTAAAGGTAATCTTCTGTGGATCTGCAACTGGAATATTTGAATGTAATAAGTAATTGAATTACTGTAATAATTACAGAACGTCCCCGTTTTAAATCAATTCTTCAGATGATTGCATCTATGCCCACATTCCGTATGTTATATCCAATTAGTTCAGAATTCGCTCTCATAAGCATGGTTTTCCTCAGTCTTACTGTATTGGTCGATGTGTATGTGTTTTGTTGGATGTATGTCTGATTGTGTCTTTGTGTCTTCCATACTAGCCAGTGCTAATCTTGAATTTTCAGATAATCCGCATCCCAAATGCCAACCCCAAAGCTCTCAAGGTATTCTATTTTCATTCCTCGTATAACATAATAATTATAATCTTCAGGGACAGTCAGCAATGGCCATCGTTGAATTCAAACATGTCCACGACGCCTGCGCAGTCATGGCATTCAACAGAAGACCCGAAGAAGACGGACTCCGTGCACTCGAAATCAACGACCTCCCCCCATTCTTGGATTTTGATCCGGAATGTGGAATCCATACCGTCGTGACTGTCACCCCCACCATGATCAGGGCAGCCTACATCGTCTGGGCAGGAAAACATGTCTTCCTCCGAAAGCGTGCTCAATCGCTTGCATGATGCTCCTTTTTTCTTCAGTTTTTTCTCGCCCTATCAGCCGTTTTGGTCTTGCCATCGTCTTTTTTTCTCCTCTTTCCCACACCGTTTCACACATATCAAGTTTTTTCCTATTTTCAGATCATAAAAGTCTCGATCGAGCGGAATCTTCACGACATCAGGAACTGCACAGCAGCTATGAAATGATGTGAGTCACTCCATTGCATGCTTCCCCCGAATTATTCGATAGAGTTCTACAGAGTATATGCTCAACTAAACTCATTGATGTATTATTAATTATTTATCTCTGATCAAAGCCAAACAAAATATTTTAACAAAACAAACGAGAACTGGTTCGATACAAAACGAACCGGATATGGATAACTTAAAGACGACGGAAGCAAAAAGACGTTTATCGAGCGAGTGAAAGAGTCTGTCCAACGAGAGATTGCACATCGACAGTTGGGTGAACTCGTGAACCATCCGCGTTGTTCAGTGTAATTTTTCCATTCCAGAGATCGAGAGCCGATCGAACCTGAATAACGAATTGATATATACTGGGAGCTTTATCAGTAAACTTACATGATAGAGAAGATCAGCATATCCATGCAATTGTTCCTTCTCCGTTTTCAAATGAACACGAACTTTTTTCGAGCCATCGACAACTGTGATTCCTTCAAAGTTGTCTCCCTCAACGAACAACCACAACTAAAAAATTATTTGTTGAGAATATGAAAAAAAAGAATTACCCACCTCAACTTCACCAATCTTAGAATCCTTGTCAGTCTTCGTAGAATCCTTAACATCACTCTTACTAACAGCAGTTGCCGGTTTTGCATCAGCAGATGGCACTCCTAACTTGACCGGTGTTCCAGTGGCCAATTCAATGTCCTTCAGTTTAGCAGCAACAACTTGAGCCAATTGAGATTCAGCTGGACGAACAACGAGATGAACATGGGCGGTATCAGTGGAGACCAGTTTGGCTTGTTTACGAAGTCGTTGAATTCTGTTCGTCACTTCTCTGCACAGCCCTTCTTCAACCAGTGATTCATCTTTCGTTGTGTCAATCATCACAATGGTTTTAGCATCAGAGTTAGTCTTATAGCCATGGCCCTGATCGCTTCCAGCAGCATAACTGACAGCAACCTCTTCTGAAGTGATTTCGTGTCCGAGTACGGTAAGTTTTCCTTCCGAAAGGAACTGCTCCAACTCTGCTTCAGTGATCTTATTCTTCAAATAGTCAGCAACCTTCTTCTGCTCTCCCTTCAGCCGTGCTCCAAGGATCTTGAAGTTTGGCTCAGCCTTGAGAGTGATTCCGTACTTGTGTTTGTCTTGTGACACAGTCAGCTGTCTAACGTTCAACTCCAGAAGAACATAATGCTCGAGACTCTTGACATCTTCTAAGAATTGATTATCTCTGTTGATGACAATCAACTCCTTCAATGGATACTTCACAGCGATTCCTTCACGTTCTCTGACCAAACGAACGAGATCAATGACATTTCTCATGACTTCTACTCTCCTCTCAACAGATTCATCAATAAGACTCTCATCTGGCTTCGGGAGCATCAAGAAATGAACCGATTCTTCCTTCGCCCCAATGACCTTCTTCAGATTCTGCCAGATGTATTCGCAGAAAAATGGAGTGAATGGAGCCATCAACCGAACGATGAGGATAAGAACGCGTCCAAGAGCAGCCAAAGCGTGATGTTGCTCATGAAGTCCATTATCTCCCTTTACTCTCTTTCTGTTCAATCTGATGTAAACGTTGGTAAGAGTATCGAAGAATTTGGTGAGTGGTCCGACAACGGCGTACAGTCTGTAGGCATCCATTTCTTTGCGGACGAATCCAACCAGAGTGTTCGTGAATGATTCAATCCATCTATCCATAACGTTCTCGCTGGCGACATGTGCAGTCATGTCGAACACGTTTCCAGTCTCCTGAGATAAGAAATCGTTGTTTTCAAGTAATAACGAATACGGAGAGTACCGAACAAAGAATTAAAAAAAAACTCACATGTTCATAAGCTTGAACGTTTTGAACGAAGAATCTGTAGGCGTTAAACCATGGAAGGAACACATCCTTGAGAAGCTCCTTCACTCCCTCTTCTCTGAATCGCAAGTTCTCTCCTCTGACGACTGGCGAATTGATAAGGTAGAGACGGAGAGCATCCGCTCCGTACTTGTTCACAATCTCCATCGGATCTGGATAGTTCTTCTTTCTCTTCGACATTTTTGCTCCGTCCGATGCAAGAACGAGACCGTTGCAGATGAGATTCTTGAATGGTGGCTTATTGAAGAGAGCAGTAGAGAGAACGAGAAGAGTATAGAACCATCCACGCGTCTGATCGATTCCCTCGGCGATGAAGTCGGCTGGGAAGTTGTCTTCAAAGATCTTCCGATTCTCAAATGGGTAGTGATTCTGAGCATATGGCATGGATCCCGACTCGAACCAACAATCGAAAACTTCGGATACTCTCTTGAGAACTCCACGTCCGGAACGAGATGGGATAGTGATGTCATCGACACTTTCTCTGTGAAGATCAGTGATTTTCTGTCCGGAGAGCTCCTCCAATTCAGCAATGCTTCCAACACAAACAACCTCCTCTCCATCATCAGACACCCACAAATTGATTGGAGTTCCCCAGAAGCGGTTTCTCGAAACAGCCCAATCACGAGCATCTCTCAACCAGTTGGCGAATCTCTTGTCCTTGACGAACGATGGAACCCAGTATGTTTCATCATTGTTAGCGAGAAGTCGTGGGACAAGTGTCTCCACTCGGATGAACCATGAAGGAACAGCCTTGTAGAGAAGAGGAGTATCTGACCGCCAGCAGAATGGATAAGAGTGCTTGCATTCAGCTTGTCTCACGAGATTTCCCATTTCTTTGAGCTTCTTCATGATGAGTTTGTCAGCATCTTTCACATAGATTCCCTCGAAATCCTTGACTTCAGATGTGTACTTTCCGTTGGCATCAACTGGACAGATCATCTTTTGGTCCTTAGCAATGACTCCATTGTTAACGCAAACTTGGAAATCGATCTGGAAACCAATTTTTTAGTTAATTACATTTCAGCCGAAACAATTTACCTCTCCGAAATATGGAGCTTGATGAACGACTCCAGTACCAGAATCGGAAGTGACGAAGGTGTCATTCAACACTCTGAAGGCGTTTCTCTCCTCCCGCATATGAGCGAAATATGGGAACAATGGTTCATATTTGAGATCTTTGAGTTGTTTTCCTTGCATCTTCTCAATAACTTCCAAATTATCATTCTTGAGTTCTCCAAGACGTTCTTCGAGAACAACGTATTCGATTCCAGTTGTCTTATCCTTGGCAACAACGTATTGCATGTCTGGGTGAACAACGAGGGCCAAATTCGATGGAAGTGTCCATGGAGTGGTTGTCCATGCGACCAGTTGTCTATTTGGGTTGTCTAACAATTTGAAGCCAACGAATACAGCTGGATCAACGACATCTTTGTAGTTCTGTCCAGCCTCGAAGTTCGAAAGTGGAGTAGAGCAAGCAGTAGAGAATGGCATAACTTTGACTCCCTTGTAGACAAGTCCCTTCTTGTGCAATTCACTGAATGCCCACCAAACAGACTCCATGAACCATGGATAGAGGGTTTTGTAGTCGTGCTTGAAATCGACCCAACGTCCGAGACGTCCCATCGTTTTCTCCCATTCCTTAAATCAAAATAATATTGGATTGAATTTCCTCTATTTTATGACAAACCCCGGAATATCTCATCACAATCTTCCTGCATTCATTATTGTAATTGGCAATTCCAATCTTCATCACATCTTGTGGACCACTGATTCCGAGGGTTTTGTCGATTTCGTATTCGACTGGCAGACCGTGAGTATCCCATCCGAATCGTCTCTCAACGTAGTGCCCATTTTGATGAGCCCATCTACCTACAACATCTTTAATGGTACTCGTAAGCATATGTCCATAATGGGGAAGTCCAGTGGCGAATGGTGGGCCATCGTAGAAAGTGAAGTGTGGTCGGTCTTTGGAGAGTCTAAAGGAATATCAATGAAATGAGAAACAGTAAAACGCTTACTCGACAGATCTTTCGAAGGTGTTCTCATCCTTCCATTTTTGAGCGATTTTGTCCTCCTCTTTCGCGAAATTGATGTTATCCGGAACGGTTGAAAGGCCGCTCATGTTTTACCCTGCAAAGCGGGAGAATAGTAAACAGAAAATAGTTGAACAGCTGAGCGGGACACATTGGCTAATAAAGGATGGAACAAGATGAAATCTGATGCAATAGCACTAGACAGGGGGAGCATTGCGAAACTCGAGTTGTTTCTGTTTCGGAGGAAGAATACATAATATTTTGGAGCGAGTTTTGAAAAAGCAGTAAGTCGAGTCAACGGAAACCTTATCAAACGCAGATGATACAGAGAAGAGATAACAAGTATACGTTTTGATGAATGACTGTTGGAGAGGAAGTTGTCTAGATGGTGTCTTTCAGAGGAATTAAGGTTTTTTTTTAATTTCAAATTCTATATTTATCTAAATCCTAGATTCATGCTGAACAGAAAAAAAAATGGTGAGCGTTTTAAATCCTTAGTATTTCTTTTCGGGTCAGTATTAGTTCATTTTGCTTTGCAAGAGTCCTTAGTACGTTTCTGAACAGAACATTGAAGAAAATAAGCTTCAAACAGATTCCAAATCCAGACAGAACGAACTTTTAAAATTGGCAGACTAAAAAACCGAATTTCGCAGCGAAAAATGCTATTTGGACGCAAGATTTCGGTCAAATATGATTTCGAAATCTTATTTTTATCATTTTTCAACACGAATATCTCGAAAAAGCACTATTATTTTCCAGAATACGAACGAAAAACTTGCAAATAGGAACGGAAATAAATAAATGTTTTAAAGGCGCACACACTTTCGCGTTTGGGTCTCGCCACGAACTCCCGTCTTTTTAATTTCCCGGAAACTTTTTTATCACTTTTCAGACGGTTTCCAGCAAAAATAAGACATTTTCATCTGAAATTAATGCAATTCTGAGATTTTCTGTATTGGAGAACCTATTTCTCGCGAGATTGCTCATTTTCATCGACCTTATGCCCCTTTTTCGTCATCTCTTGTCTACGTGACTTCCGCCCGTTTTCAGTTTAACCTCATTTTTCAAGTTTGTCTTTTTCCAGATGCGTTTCCTTGGAGTCAGAACAATTCAGCTAGCTTCGTTAGCTGGTTTCTCATGGGGAGGCTCCAAACTTGACGAGGTTCAGACGACGAAATCACGAACATGTCCTATTCAAATCCAACGGCCAGAACAAGTGAAAGATGATGTTCTGTTGAGTCGAAAGGTTGTCAATCATTTGGATAGATCGAATCTAAAACTGAGATTATATCAATACGAAACATGCCCGTTTTGCTGCAAAGTTCGTGCCTTCCTCGACTACTACGGGTTCTCCTACGAACTCGTTGAAGTGAATCCAGTAACAAGATCTCAAATTAAATTCAGCACACAATACAAAAAAGTGAGTTGTTTCTGTTATAAAAACCAAATGTGAATAGATGGCATCGTCAGGTTCCAATCATCCGAAGTGGAGAGACTACACTTACTGAATCTTCGCTTATCATCTCCCAACTCGCCACTTTCCTCCAAAGACCCGATCAATCTCTGGATCAAGTCATTCAAATGTACCCAGGAGTTGATTCAACAAACGAAAAAGGAAAGCCAGTTGTCAACTACCCAAACAAATTCTTCATCATGAAGGGACAAATGGAACCAGAAGCCAATATGGCATCAGCAAGAGAAGAGCGAGAATGGAGAGAATGGGTGGACAATTGGTTCATCCATTTGATCTCTCCAAATGTGTATCGCAACTGGAACGAATCTCTTGAAACATTCCGCTGGTTCGAGCAAGTTGGAGATTGGCATCGTGCCTTCCCAGCATGGGAACGAGTGTTGGCAGTTTATGTTGGAGCAGCCGCCATGTTCCTTTTGTCGAAAACCTTGAAAAAGAAGTGAGTATTTCCTCAAATAAGTATAGAAATAAATAGAGAATTTGCAGACACAACATTGACGATGAACGAGAGGAATTGAGAAAAGCTTGTCGCGACTGGATGGCAGCGATCGGACCAAACAGAAAGTTCCTCGGAGGAGATAAACCAAATCTCGCAGATTTATCTCTCTACGGAGCAATGAACTCATTCTACGGCTGCTCGGCATTCAAGGAAGTCATTCTGGAGGAGAAGATCGTCGACTGGTGGCGACGAATGGATTCAGTTGTCAAGAATCATGAAGGAAGAAAAACTTTGGAGGCCAGGAATCCCATGAAGCAATAGTTCTGAATTTGTTAATATGATTGAATTTCCCATATTCTAAGTCCCCTAGATAGCAAGTGCCTTATTGTTTTTGTCTGTTTTCTTGTTATTTTTGCTGCTGCTTCCTCTTTTTATTCTTTTCATTAGCTCTACGCCCTTCTGAATCAATTCGCTGTTTTACCTGTTTAGGATCTCAATCTAGTGAAAAGTCAACTGTTTTCGTTTTTTTCTCCATAATAAACCCTTGAATTTTTGTGGCTCTTCTTGCAAGGAGAGGCTTTGTTCTTCTTCTTTTCATTCAATTCCGGCGCTTCTTTCTCTCGAAGAAGAAGCCATGCAGCGTGCACTGACGCAGTAGGTATCTGCAGCTGGCGCGTTTCGCGCTTTTTTCAATTGATTTTTTGTGGTATTCTTCTCAACTGATTCAACTGATTAAAAGATGTCACATGAATCACACCACACGCCGGGAATGGCAGCGGCGGTGAACGGAGAAGTGGTAAGTGGAAAATCGATTTTTGAAGGGGTTTCTTAATTATTGATTTTTTTTTTAATTTTTAAATTTAAGTAAATATATTTAGTTTTCAAATTTGAATTTAAGAATTTTTGTCGAATTTCAATATGAATTTAATATTTTTTTGAAAGTAAATACTTTTTTCCAGCAAGAAATTCAAGAAGAGAGCCCTGAGATCAGCTCAATGCATATTGAGAATGGAGACATAGAAGGGGCGGAGCCAAGTTCTGGAGAGCCGTCGGGAAGGCAGAGAACGGAGAGTGCGACAAGTGTTAGCTCGGAATCGTGGCAAAGCAATGTGAGCTACTTAAATATACCTTAGTTTCAAGAAAAGTCCATTATGATGAAAGCAAAAAGAATATTCTCAGTATCTTAAGCCAATATTCTGTATTAATTTTTCCAATTTTCAGGACGAAATGATGAAGAATATGCGACAAGCACAATCTCTACTTGACCGGGGAGCCAGTTGTCTACAAATCATCCATCAAGTCTTCCCCGACGTCGACACTTCTCGATTCTCGATGTTGTCGGAGAGAGCTGTAAGCATTTTCACCACCTTTTCATCTAATTTTTCCCTTAATATTTCCAGCACTTTGCCGTCCTCAGCGACCTTCTCGAACGAATGCCAATCCGTCAAAAGTTGTCCAACTTCAACTCTCTATCAGACGCCGTCGAGCTGTTCAAAACGAGAAAGAATATTCTAATTCTGACCGGTGCTGGTGTCTCGGTGTCGTGTGGAATTCCGGATTTCCGTAGTAAAGACGGAATCTATGCCAGGCTTCGCAGCGAGTTTCCGAATCTTCCGGATCCGACGGCGATGTTTGATATTCGCTATTTTAGGGATAATCCGGCGCCGTTTTATAATTTTGCGAGAGTGAGTTTTGATGTGAAATGTCTCAAATGACAAGATTTAAAATTTCAGGAAATCTTCCCTGGTCAATTCACACCATCCGTTTCCCATCGCTTCATCAAAGAACTCGAATCCACTGGACGTCTTCTTCGAAACTACACGCAAAACATCGATACCCTGGAGCATCAAACAGGCATCAAAAGAGTCGTCGAGTGCCACGGATCATTCTCGAAATGCACATGCACTCGGTGTGGAGATCAAACCGATGGAATGTCGATTCAAGAAGACGTGATGGCGATGAAAGTGGCTTATTGTAAACTATGCGATGGAGTGATCAAACCGAACATTGTCTTTTTCGGAGAAGACTTGGGAAGAGATTTTCATCGTTGTATGACTGAAGACAAGAACAAGGTGGATCTAGTTGTGGTGATCGGATCTTCCCTGAAAGTTCGCCCAGTTGCTATGATTCCCCATTGTGTCGATAAGAGTATCCCACAAATTCTAATCAATCGAGAGAGTCTTCCACATTATGATGCCGATATTGAACTTCTTGGAAATTGCGACGATATCATCAGGGACATCTGCTTCAGTCTAGGAGGATCGTTCGCTGAAATGATTGCTTCTTATGATGCCCTAATGGAACAGAAGACCAACACTCCATCCGTGTCTTCTCAATCAAAACGTCAACTGATCACTCAAGAAGAATTTATGAATAACTGTGCTCAGGAGAGAAGAGAGCAGACTCCAGTACCAGAAACAGAAGATGGAGAACCGAATACCAAAAGACCACGAATGTCCACTACAGATGATATGGAGATGGAGCACAACGCGTTTCAGCAGATTCAAAAGCACAAGGGATCAGAAGACGATGAGGATAACACAAGGAATTCTGATGATGTGTTAAAGACGATCAAGCATCCAAGGCTAGTGAATATCACTGATATGTTGAAGGATAACAAGTGTGTAGCGGTGAGTTCTTGATTCGAAAGATTTGTCGAATATTCATAATTCCAGATCTCGGCCTACCAAACCGTCTTTCCTGGTGCCGAGTGTTCCTTCGATTTGGAAACTCAAAAACTGGTCCGCGACGCTCCTCATCTCAACACTACGCGTTGTTCCAGTTCCTGTGGATCCTCCGCCTCTTCCCAAGCATCTGAATCTTCTGAAGCGAATCCTATATCGAGATCCGTATCAATGGATGATGTCATATTTCAAAGAGAGAAAGACATGCACATCGATTTTCCCCGTGCGGACTCTTGTGAAAACGACTTACAGTATGAACTCTCGGAGTTAATCGATCGGGAGACTTTCGTCAGTTTGTGCGAGGAAATGCGGATCCAATAAATTTAAGAATCTCATCGTTTTATCAGTTTCAGCCCCCTAACATCAACATCTTCGCCATTTTTTTCAGTTTTTTTCAAAATTTTCTTTCTCACACTTTCTCCCCCTGATCAAACCAAAAACGCGTCTTTTTAGGTCCCACTCCCGTTTATTACCTCCTTCTCCCTCCCATTGAGCTCACTCACAATTATTCATTGAGAATATATTCTGAAATTTTCCCCGTTGTTTTTCTCTTTCCATTGAATTTTATCCGTTGCTGATTTGAATATAATAATTCAAGAATATACTATGTGGAAATCAAAATAAACCCGTTTTGTAAAGAAGACCAACTAGGCAAGCTGGAAAAATTAACAAGCTAAATTTAACGAAATGAAAGTCGGGTTCTTTGGGACGAAGGTGTTTGGCGAAGGCTTTTCGAGATGGTTTCGCTGCTTGACGAATTCTCCATTCGATGAGGTCTTCGTGGGGAATTGGGGTGTCGGAGAACATTCGAGAGAACTTTTCGCAGTTTTGGGTGTATCTGGAAAAAACAGTATTCTTAGTTTTTAGAGTGGATGTTATTTTGGGTCTGCGTATTTTTTCATTAGACTTTTTCACGGACCAGACATCAGATTTATTTCGAAATTCAAAATTTCTAGATATGTATTCTATACTCACCTAGGATTCGTCAAAATGATATTAATCGCATGAACCACTCTCCGTTTACTCAGCCTCATTTTATCCAATAGCACAGCCACTCCCTTTGATTCCGCAACTTTCGAATTCTTCGCATGATCCGCGAACAATGGCATCAGAATCATTGGTTTCGAGAACATCGTTGTCTCCAGAATACTACTCCATCCTCCGTGAGTTATTATCGTTTTGTAATTCCTATGAGCCATCAGAGGTAGTTGAGGAATCCATGGAGTCAGAATAACATTATCCGGTACCGTAGTATTTGCCATGGATTCATATTTAACGATGAATGTGATATGAGGAAATTTCAAGAAGCTATCGAAGAAGATCTTCTGCATTGAGACCGTCATATCAATAGTCCTGGCGATTCCTCCGAAGCTAACCAAAACAAATCCATTTTCCGCGGAATCCGCGATAGACTGCCAGTAGGGATCCAACTTCTTAACACCCTTCTTATCTACAGTAATCCCTCCGATATTGGAAAACTGATGACTAGAAGGCATACTGTAGTCGAAAAATGGCACAGAGTTGATCATCACTGATGAAGCTTCCTTGGAGATTAAACCAAGGTCTTCATTGAATATTCTCGATTGAAATCCTTGAACGAAAACTTCGAGGACGAACGAGGTGGCTTGACCGATAAGGACATTGATCACTTTTTGAAGGAAACTCATTTTTTGGGAAAAGTGAGCGAAGAGTTCTGGAAATTTAAGAGTAGAGGGATCTAGAAAAAAAGAAAGGGTACCTGGAACATAGGAATATGGAAGATGCACTCCCATTGCCTCAGCTTGAGGTCTGTAGATTGCGGTGGCGGAGAGCCAGACAGTCGCCTCTATTCCAATAGATTTGAAGATTCCGAATCTGGAAAAAATAGGATGTTAGGAACTAAGGATATTATATTTTCAGGATCTAGAAAAATCTCTGAATCTTCAAAATCGACTTACCCACAAGTATCATACTGCTCCACCAATCCCACATCGAACTTCTGTTCTCTCAAACTTTCAAGGAATAATGAATCGAACGCAATATCTGAAATTAAATTTCATCTGTTTACCTAATTTTGTTGTGGATATTCTAATACTTCAAGCTCCAGATTTCAATTCCCTCAAATCCCAGAACTCACTTTCACAGGCGGTCACAAACGTTCTGGAAACCTTCAACAACTTGTAGAAAATATGGGGATTCAACGGTGAACTATCCTCATACGGCCCTGGATTACTCCATAGCACTTGTCTCAAACGCCCCCGAGGCACTCCGACCTTCTTTCGGAGTACTGTATAGTCGGTGACGTTATCAATGAGAAGAGTGTCATCAACTTGAGCCAAAAGCACAGTAACTCGATGACCATAGGAAGTCAGAACTTCAGCCAGTTTTGTGTTGAATGCAATGTGGCTGTGGGAGAGAGTAGGGACATAGAATAGGACGTTGAGGGATTCAGAAGTCGGAATAAAATATGGTACAAGAATAAAAAGAAGCTGAAACTTCATGGAATTCGTCGGAAGTGAAATGAAACCTCTATTCTTCGGAACAGTTGAGACCTTCTTGGCCAAGAAGAAGACTAATTACCCCAGGGGGGGGGGGGGGGATGACCGAGAATCCTTCGAAACGCAATTCAATAGAGATGGAGTAATAATTATAATTGAGTTTCCTCCCTTATTTGACCTGGGTTCCTCTTCCGGTCAAAAAGAGAAAAGTTTGAGGGAAAGTTTAAAATGTATACAAAAAAGGGGAAGAAAAAGTTGGTTTTGATTTCAGAAGCAGTAGTTGTTAAAGCATGAACTAGTTTTTTTATAGATAGAACATTTTTGCAAATGGGACAAAGAAGCAGAGAAACTAAATTTAATTGCAGACAAGTGTCAAATTGTCAAAACAACAAACCGGGAGACCTTGCCGCTCCAGGATACCTGATTCTGAAATGTTGCTGTTTTGAAATTTGGGAAGAAAAAATAAAACTCAAAATTTCATTTCAAAATCAATTTATTCATAACATATTATGTCAATTCTCACAGATACCCATACATTGAAATACAACGAAAACCAGGAGAAGATCTAAAACTAATAGGACAAACTGAAAAATAAGGCAGTTAATCAAACTTGAATTTGATTGAAATCAAGTTTGTGAAATTATGCGAAGCCTTCAGAATCCTTGACGTCGCCACGTACAACGCCACAGACATAACTGCCAGAATGAAGAAAAAGTCAATGTAGTAGAACTCGATAAAGCTCATCTCAGCGGCATATGAATCGAGACCATGTGGTTTTCCGAATCTGGCGACGAAGTTGAAGTACTTGATGAAAATCTCTTTTGGAGATTCCGGCTGATTTCTGAGCATCTGAGCTAACTTTTCAGCTTTCATGGAGTACGACTTGTCCTTCAACATCTTACGAATTGTTCCTCTGACTTTTTTGGTGTCCGTGAGCTCGTATTTAGTAAGAAGAAGAGCAACTCCATGTCTTTCCAACATACGAGCATTTCTAGTCTGATCTCCAAAAACTGGAACCATGACGGAAGGTTTTCCAGAGAAGGCAACTTCGTTGGTGGATCCTAATCCTCCATGAGTGACGAAAAGAGTGAGTCGAGGGTCTGCGAGAAGAGCAGTCTGAGGCATCCAATCAGTTAGCATAACATTGTTGATTCTCTTGTTGTACTTCTTGACAATGTCAACAGTGGTGTTTTCATATTTCCAGATGAAGGTGGTGTCAGGCATACTCTCGAAGGTTTTGATGAGGGAGAGTCTGGAAATGATGAAATTTAGAAAAAAGTCCTTTTCAATTGTCAGCCCATTCCTCTACCGGACCTAGTTTTCAGTTTTTGCATCACTCGATTTCAGAGTCATACGAGGAGTCATACGCTTTTTTTGCGCTGCTAATTTTACTCCTTCAACCTTATCACTAGTGAAAAAACGTGCGTCTTTAAAATATATGTTGAAAGACTGGGTGTCCAGGAAACACACAACTTGAAGTCAAAAGTCAGGCCGGAAACTTTAAAAAACTCACTTCATCTCATCCGACATGTACATCGACTTGGCATTTGTTCCGAATGAGATCAAAACATTGTTCTTTCTCAACGACAACATTCTATCGTACTCAGCTGGCAACTTCTCTTGCTTGAATGCTCCTGATGAAATTCCTCCGATGTCAACGAATTTCGAGGTGCGAGGACTTGGAATATCCATTTGTGGATTACTGTTCACAAACATGTACGCGTTCTTTCTCAACAACTCTCTCCATGTTTTTCCATTCTTGTAGATTCCTTCGATTCCATTCAATTCGTTTTCATAGATCTTCGAGTTGAAGTGATAGTTGAAGTAGGACTCGACGAAGTTCTTGACTCTTCCCAAAAGTCCCATTCTTTCAGATCCGGAGGAGAATACTGCTGGGAGGTAGCTAGTAGTGATAGATGCGCCGTGAGCGATTTTCGAAACTTCGAGGCCCAAGTGAGAGTCGGCGGAGATGGTTGTGTCAATTCCAAGATGGTCGAAGAGAGCGAATCCGCAAGAGTAGAGTGGTTCAGAGACGGCGACATCGAAGTGTTGGTCACGAAGGTAATTGATGAGCTCCTCGTTTTCGAAGACATCTAGAATAATTGGAACTTGGATGGATAGCTCAAGAAACTAGACTTACTTTTGCAGGAAGCCTTGCAAATATTGGCAACTTTGGTTCCGAGTTTTAAGAACCCAACGATTCCTGAGTTCATAACCCAAGTGTTTTCACGACCTCCTCCATTTCTAAACTGGACATTTGCCTCAATAAGCTCGTCGCTTTGTTCGACGAGAATACGATTTTTGATTTTTCGGACAAGGGGTGTGGTGTCCCGAAGGGCTTCGTCGAGGATTGGTAGGAGGAGGGTCTGGAAAACGGTTACAGTAAGAACGGGGAATGAAAACAGTTTAAGAAAATCTAGACAATCATCAAAGCAGAAAAAGTAGCTAAGTAGTGAATTCGATGAGGCAAGAATCAAGAAGAACCTAGACCCTCAAAACATGAAAGCTGAAGAAAACTCACCACATTATATCCCTCATCTTGCAAAATATTAGCAATAGTTCCCATGAACTTCAAATGTGAGTGTCCACTAATTGGAAGGAACACTAACACCTTCTTTGGGTTACTCGCTCCCCCATTAGCATCAACAAATGGAATGACGAAAAATAATAGGAGTAAATATAAATAAGTGCTCATTTTTTGATTGTTGCAAAAAGACAAAAACCGAGTTATCAGTTGTCTCTCGAGGTAAGGACACGGTGAATTTATAGGGGCGCCTCCTGAATTGACTCTTCGATGATTCAAGGGGGGGGGGGGACTCACTCACGTCACTTACTGATAAGAAGAAGCACAAAGGGATATCAGGAAAAGGAACGGAGAGGGGTATTCCGGTAGAGGCGGGGCTTGCGGAGGGTAGGTTTTGACCTGGTTGGAGTATTGGAGCATTTTCATGGAGCCTAGAGGGGAATCCGGATGGGGGTCTTCTGACCTCGAAGGGAAGGAGGTGATTACTGTTTATTATCAGTTGGAAAATAGCAGGAAGAGTACATTGTTTTCTTTTTCCGGTTCTGGTTTTTAGTGGGAGATAGGAAGTGCAGGGTCCTGAGTCAGTGAGTTTTGCAGATTGCAACGGAACGAATTAAAGTTTGTTTACAAGTTTTGTTTTGGTAGCATAACAACCTTTGAACAATAACTGACTCATTTTGAACATTCTGAACATCCGATGTGTTTTGAAAACTTCTCTGATGTGAATGCTCCAGAAGATCATGACTGTGAGCTTGCATCGTTTTGACATTTGTTCCGAACGAGATCAACAAATTAATTTTTTAAATTGAAACATTCTGTCGTGCCTCGCTGGCATCTTCTCTTGCTTGAATGCCCCCGATGAGATTCCTCCGATGTCAACGAATTTCGAGGTGCGCGGACTTGGATTATCCATTTGGGGATTACTATTTTTATTTATTTTATGAACGACGACTTTGAAGCACTCCAAAAGTTTCAGGATCCCCTCTTAGAAATAACGATGATGTCCAGATTTATGGTCAAAATCTTAAATACGTCGATTCACCTACACTCTTGCATTTTCCAGACTAGACCGTACCATGTCTTTTTCTCCAAAAACTTTTCCTTATTTGCACTTTCGCTTAACTCGATGTCATGTCACTATTCGTCATCTTTTGCTCTTACCTCAACGAATGTCCATTTTTCGTATTTTCGTTTCCGATGAGCACATACATACAGAAATTATGATAAAACTTACAGACAAGAAAAATGACGTGAGGTCAATTTATGTCTCACCCACCACTTTTCAATGATTTCATGCCTCCTCCCGAAATTTCATGTTCCGTGCTCTTCTTTATCTCTTTGTGTTTTGTTCTGAAAGTGGGGGCGAATTAAAGAATGTATCCGTTTTTGGAATGCTCGGCCTGTTTGTCTTCTTCATTATTGTTGACCATCATGAGTGAAGAATTGTTGTAAGATAATTTTAATTTTAAACAAAAGACCAACAATGACCAATCGAAAATACTTTTTATTATTATTTTATCAGTAGTGCTAAAAGTCAATTAATTTTCATCTTCTTCTCCAGCGGTCTTATGTAGAAAACATCATATATGGCGTAACTGGCGGATGCGATCAAGTAAAAAATGTAAATAGAAAAGGCAATAGCCAAAATTAGGTCAATGTAGTAGTACTCGTAGAAGTAGATGTTGGCTGCGTTGGAGTCGATTCCGTCGGGTTTCCCAAATCTGAAAATATAAAATTGTGAAATTATTGGATGACCACAATTTGCATAGAGTTTTCCCGGACACAGAAGGTTCGGATCCTTCAAAAAGTCTTCAAATTCTTAAACTCCAAGCGAAATATTAATGAGAAATCACAATTTCCAATGCTCCAGTGTCGGAATTTTGACAGCAATTACAGTACCCCTATAACTTTTCCGGCATTGGGTACACCTTACTCTTCTATAATACAACCTAGCGTCCCACCATATCATCATGACCTTCTTTTGAGTATTCAACACCTCCCGGAATTCCCAAGATTCACGTGAAGAAGTGCACCCCTTACTCACCTGGCTACAAAGTTAAAGTACTTCAAGAAAACGTCTCTCGGTGACTCGGGTTGATTGTTCAGCAGCTCTGCTAGATTACGTGCCCTCCGTGCAAAGTTCTTATCATTTAGCACTTTCATTATGGCATTCTTGATAGCACTCGGGTACTGTAGGAGCTCTTTTCGTAGGACGAGAACTCCTCCATGTCTTTCCAACATTCTAGAATTACGAGTTTGGTCCCCGAACACTGGAACCATAACAGCAGGTTTTCCAGAGAAGGCCACTTCATTTGTAGATGCTAAACCTCCATGAGTAACGAAAAGATCTAGCCTTGGATCTGCTAGAAGAGCCTGTTGAGGCATCCAATCCACCAAAAACACATTATTAATCGAGGAGTCCCATTGTTTTACAATATTGACAGAAGTATTCTCATATTTCCAGATGAATGTCACATCTGACATGGCGCCAAGTGCAGTGATAAGACCGTTTCTGGAAGAAGGGCAAATATTGAAAGGGTACTGTATGTACTAGTTATTTTGTGGTGTGTATCTGTGATGTGTACACCTAAAAGTGTGAATGGGGTACGAAAATTTTCTGATTCGTATTTGTGTTGTATGACAGAAAAACACGCACCTGTATTCGATCGGCATGAAAATTGATTTAGCGTTGGAGCCAAAGGAAATGAGGACTGTGTGCTTTCGGAGGTTCAGGATTTCATTGTAGAACTGAAATGAAATCGAGGAATAATGATCACAGGCATTTCTGAAGTGGGTCTCCATATCGAGCGGGCAGTAAGCGGACGGCAATCAGATATAAACTCTATTGAGGAAACATGGAGTTATCCTAGAATTTTGGAGCTCAAGTTTTAGCATTTCATAATCAGAAGATTCTCTTAATTTTTCAGGATAACATCAGAGCATTTTCAACAGATCTTCTGAAACCATCAATACTCCTGGGCACTCACTATGAGACAGATATACCCACCTGCGGCAAAACCTCATCTACCCTCTTCTCGTCTGCAGCAATTCCTCCCACTTCAATAAATTTCGCAGTCCTTGGATTCGGGAAATCCAAAAGTGGATTACTATTCGTGAACATGTATGCCGGCAATCTCATCAACTCTTCCCAAGTCTTCTTCCCCTTATACACATCTCTCATTCCCTCCATTTCCTTATCATGGATTAGCAGAGCAAATCTTCGATTCAAGTAAGTCTCGTAAAGACTAGTAGCTCTTTCAAAGAACGTCATTTGATCTGATCCTTCTGAAAACGCAGATGGCAAAAAACTTGAAGTGATTGCATGTCCATGTGCCATTTTTGGTCCTTCTAGTCCAATATGAGAATCGATTGACAGTATCTTTTTGATTCCGAGATGATCAAACAGGGCGAAACCGCAAACAAAAAACGGTTCGGAGAGACCAATTTCGTAGTTTTCGTTTTTCAATCGTTCAAGGAGTTCAGCGTTATGGAAGATGCCTGAAATTGAAAGTTTGATAAGAAATATGGTCGAATGGTTTCTGACCATCACAAGTACAGGAGTATAAGTCGGAGAGATGTTGACGGATTCCGTCGAATCCGTAGATACCGGATCCCATGGTCCACGTTTGTTGACGAGCCGCCTTACCGCCCATGTTGTTGATGGCTCGGAGGGTTCTGGAAAACTTCAGCTAGAATTTAACAACTTTGAAAAAGTTGTGCGAATGAAAGGCGAATAGAAGTGAATCTGGAAAGTGAAAATTCTCTGCTTCAAAAATTAATATAAAGCTTTATTTATTATGTATGACAACCAATCTTACCCTGGATGAACATCTAGTCTGATTTTGTGCTTGATTTTTTCAGTAATTGGAAGCCTCGTGTTGTTGAGATAAATGTCGATTAGTGGAAGAAGGAGAGTCTGAAGAAATATAGCATGATATTTTGATAGGAGATGTGCGTATGAAAATTCGATTTTTATTTCTCTCTCTAATTCTGGTGTAAGGTTTCCATTTGGCAGAGAAATCGAGCAAACTGACAGCCGACCGCTGACCGTTCGGTGCGACCAATCGGGCCGGTCGGTTACGGTCGTATAGGAGAAATACAGAGGACCGACACACCTCCGACCGCTAACCAGTTCCTAGTGAAATCTCGAAGACATCAGATATCATAATTCGAAACTTCCAAACTTAGAATTCAACAACCTCACTCACCACATTATACCCCTCCTCTTGCAGAATATGAGCTACAGTACTCATGAATTTCAGATGAGAATGCCCAGTCACCGGCAACCATACCAACACCTTCTTTCCTTCAATATCCGCATTTCTGGAGCACAAAACTGCTCCAAGGAGGAGGAATATAAGTGGGAAAATCATGAAGACGAAACTGGCAAAATTTCATTACCCCAGCTGCCATTTTATGCACCCAGGTCCGTATCATCATGGACTTTTTTTGTTGGTTTTTTTTCAATATTTTATTGGATTTTATGATGCCACTGATAAGCCCAACTGTCAGTGTCCCAAATTGTTCATTGTTCCATAATCAGAGAGACACAAAACTGAAATTTCTAGGTCCGATAGGAAACTCGAATTCTGGATGATTATGAATTCTAGATTCAGAATCCAAACTTATCCTCCACTTTTTCAAGATATCAGCTTTCATACCACAGGCTACAAAGGACACCTTGAACCAAAACTTTTTTACCCTAGTTTTTCCACTTGAAATTTCAGACTGTCTCCTGTTTTCTTATCAAATTCCTAGGGTACAACATTCTGGGACGACTTTCACAAGTGGCACAAAAAATCTCATAAAAATGTGTAAAGTCATCATTCAGGAGGAGAAACGACCCAATTTGTCTCTCCTTCTTCCCCATTCTCGACACACATCTTCATTTAGGATTCAGATTGACGACGTCTCCAGACAGTTTAGTAAGGAAAGGGGGGGGGGGTGACATATGTACGACAGGACACATTGGAATACATTATTTGAGAAGACGTCGTTGTCTCCAGAATCAACAGATGTTTCTCATGATTCTGAATTTTTCATTTTCCACAGTAATGGATTCGCTGTGAGCACAATAAAACAGAAGTGGGTCCTGTTTCAATATTAAATGTTTCTATTTATTTTTCTCATTTTTTGACATTTTTCATTCACGTGCACCGCCTCATAACCTGCTTATGCTCCAAACTCTGATTCGGTGATTCTCGAAACAAAAAAAGTGAGGTCATTTTTTGATTTATCACCTTGTCTTCCGTGCTCCAAACTGTATGTGTCACTTGCTTATAGCACGATTTTCGTTTTCAAGATAACAACGTGCAGATAATCGCAGTTTGTGTGAAATATTGGGAAACGGTGAGAATTTTTCTTTGTTTAGAGAGGGTTTTTGATTTCTGACTATTTGAGTAAACAATCGAAAAATTGAGAGGGAGGAGAAGCTTATCAATTTGTGATTAGTGGCGTTGCATAGTTAGATGCAAAAACTGAGAGTATTGATAGGGATGGGAAAGTAGAAATTGTGGAAAATACGAATTGATCGAAAGTCGAAGTTTTTCCGGGGAGATCTCGGAGACCTTTCTGAAAACTGGGAGAGGGACTATTAAAGCTGACGAGCATGTAACTTCCCAAGATAATGATGTGGCTTATTATCATCTGAATACTGAGAGGTACTGTAACCTGGGACCCGAAAGCCGGGACTCATAACGCTCACCTCATCTTCTGAGATTTGAATTACTGCAACTACTCACTTTCAAAGATCAATTAAGCTAACTTGAATGTGTAGAACTGACATCTGTCAATCAAAAAAAAGTAATCAGGTGACTATATGCTATACATCAGTAGTTAGGAAACATCAAAAGGTTACGAATATTGAACTTTGAAACATACGGCTTTGAGATGGTTACTGTAGAAAATTGGAAGCTTGAATCGGATGGATACAACTAAAATCTTCAAAAAACCAAAGCCCGGTTTGCTACAATTAATGACACGATCCAAGGAGTTGGTATTAGGTGTTTCGGCCAGTCGGCGAACAGCGATCCGTTGGCAAACGGCGTGTTGACTGACCGAAATAAAACATCTATCTGAATTTTCGGACCGCGGTTTCCTGATTCCCTCCAAGCTCTATGTGTAAAATCTTACCCCTTTTTCACTTTTGCAAAACCTTGATTTTTGATTTTTCACCATCTATATTTTTCGTTCTTTTCTCAAAAACTTTGAAACCACACGGACGTACCAAGCCATTTCCAAAAAAAAACATCCAATTCATTCGAAATGCATTGTCCATAATGGATCGACCGAAAAACACACACCACCAAGAAGTGACCAGTCAGGTGATCGATAGACGACAGAAGCTGTTCCTGTTAACTTCTCAGCTTCTTCCATTTTCTTTTCTTGGCCCAACTTCATCGGAAATGCATCTATTATCGTCACCCTTCCTTCGCCTCGACTCGATTCTTTTCTCGCCCCCAGTTTTCGCGCACATTAATAATCGATGGGGGTCTCGTCAAGACAGGATCGACACGCCCACTTTTTCATGACATCTGGGGAGTGAGAGGGGTGATTTGTTACGGTGTGTGAAGTGTAACACTTGTTGCTCCGTTGCTCTTGAATTCGCGCATTTCCTAAATCTGTTGTATTTCTCAAAATGGAGTTGTTGGAGTCAAAGCCTTTGAGTGCTATTAGCATGGTGATAGATTCAATTGGAGTTGATCATGATAGTCAGGTAGGTTATAAATGTGTGCTTTGTAGACAGGAACTGGTAACTTTAAAAGGTATGGGCTCATTAACGCCTCAATAGGCTAAATTTATTCTAGAGATCTAAATCGTTCCTAGATTTTTCAAGCGTTTGAATCTTTCTCTCATTTTGAGCATGAGCCAAATTAGAGATCTCATTTCCCCCAATTTCTAGAACAAATGTAACTGCTGCAATGAGCAAATTTACGATCGTTTCATTTATCGTGTAAGTTTCTGTATGAGTGTGGCCTTTCTCTCTATGCTTTTGTACTCACCATCCGCGTTTTTGAGGTCCTTTTCAACTTTCACACTTTCATTGTTATCGAAATTTTTCAGATGGACAACCGGTCCTACCACGAAAATTGTGTTAAATGTACCATTTGTGAGTCTCCGTTAGCCGAAAAGTGTTTCTGGAAGAATGGAAGAATCTATTGCAGTCAACATTATTATAAGTGAGTGCTGGCCCGGGGATGTTTGAATCATGACCTCTAGCCCATATTGAATGTTTTCAGGGACTACAGTGCACATAGATGTGCAGGTTGCAAAAAGGGAGTTTCACCGACCGATATGGTTTATAAGTTGAAGGTTAGTGATAGTTCTAGAATTCCCGCCGGGGGTTTTCATCTTGGACGGCGGGTGAATGGATGTCCTCCATCCGTCGGCAGTTCGCCGCCTTTCCGTCAAAAATTTTCTGATTGTCGTCAACTTAGGAAGCAAGGATAAAAAATATAATACAGATCCAATTCCCAAGATTTCCAGGCCGGCCTAGTATTCCACGTGGAATGTCACTGCTGCTCACTTTGCGGACGTCATCTCTCTCCAGGAGAGCAAATTTTGGTGGACGACTCCATGATGACAGTATCCTGTATGTCTCATTACCCACCCCCAATGGATGATCCTTGCCCTGGTCCCCCTACTGGCTCTTCTGAAATCCCCTCTTGCTCTTCTGATTCATCAGCGATTGCTCCATATCCCATGGACGAGAGTTTCCCGTTCCAAGTCAAAAAGGTTTCACATTACCAGTAGTAATTTTCGGAATATGATAATTTCAGGAAGTCGATGCTTATGGCTACAATTTCGAGCATTATTCCTTCTCCGACTTTTGCGATGACGATTCGCGGATGTTAAAGAGGAGGGGGCCGCGGACGACGATTAAGCAGAATCAGGTAATTTCGGAGTATAGAGCACAACACAAAGCAGAGAAGTTACCAAAGTTTTAATTTCAGCTCGACGTGCTCAATGAGATGTTCTCAAATACACCGAAGCCTTCAAAACATGCAAGGGCAAAGCTTGCGCTGGAGACTGGATTGAGTATGAGAGTGATTCAAGTATGGTTTCAGAATCGGAGAAGCAAGGAAAGGAGGCTGAAGCATTTGTGCAATTATTTGAGACATTATGAGCAGAGAGGATTGATTCCACCACCGATTCACTTTAGGAATGGTAAGCTGGGAATTGAAAAAATGAAAAAAAAAATCTTGAGAGTTTCTTGGGTTTTAGAATCCACAAACTATTTGAATTATTGCAATATTGACTCCCTGAAAGCTTATTCCTTCTGAGATCTTCAGATCATCAGAACCTTATAATTGAGGGTCAGCAATTGTTTTGGAGTTTATTTGAAAGGAATATTTGAATTTTATTAAGCTAGGGTTTTTTGTGATGCCATCTTAAAAATTCAGATATGATTTGCTGTCTTTTTAAAAGTGAGATCGGAGTTTCTGAATCTCTAAAATGTTCGAGCTTCAGTAAACTGAATATTCGCTGTCCTCTAGAATAACCTTCAACCTTCAAACCTTCAAAAACCAAGACTCCAAGATACATATTTTCCGTGACTCAACCATAGTTTTGCCCTTTTCCACCTACCCTATTATTAAATTACCACCCCTTGCAAAAACTTCCACTTTAGTTTCATAACATCACCGAAAGACCAGACCACCCCCTGAAGACTGAAGAACAGGAGCACCCGTTGGCTGGCTCCAAAAACGTACGTAGCAAAGAAGGAACCAAAAAGAAGTTTTGTCTTGCCACGTCATAAATCAGCCAAACCAAATGGCATTCGTCTCTTCTTCTTCTCGTTGTTCTTCTTTTTCCCTTCCTTTTTCTCTCTCCCCGAACCTCCCTTATTTTTTCAGAGGAAATCGACGCAACTGACTTCAACTCATTCTGCGGAAATTTCGAGGAGGAAGATGATGAAGATTGATTTATGGGCGGTTTCTGGTGGTGGACTTTTATCTTCTAATCTCAACTTTGATATATTATCCTTGATCTCTATGCTCTCACTCTGTTGGTATCATAAATAATTGGCCCATGGTTTTTTATTATTCCAGAACTTTCTCACAAGACCTTTTCCAGAACTTTTGTTTTACTGCTCGATCTTAGTCTCTTCTAGAAGTTTCTGTCTGTAAGGACGCAACTTTTTGAACTCAGTGAACTATGTACCGTAGGAGAGACCTGTTCTGTAGCTTCGGAAATTCTTTGTTGCGGGAGAAGGTCAGTTCCTTTGTAGTTTATTTTGCAGCAAGTGTATGCATTTTTGCGTAAACATGTCAGTTTGACTGCGGACCTAACTTCAAATCTGGCCCCAATTGACTTTGAGCTCATTTATTGACCGCAAAAGTCAAAATGGGGAATTAGATAGTCATATCTCACATACGCAAATTTCAAAAAGTTTAAAGTTTACTGTCCCGCCACCTTTAAGATTGCAACATTCTGAAAATAAGTAAATCGTTAAAAAAACTAGAATGATCTGAAAAATCTCATATAAGAAAAAAAATTGACGGCGTTCATTTTTCTTCGATGATTCGATTTTGCTCACTTTCTTGCTGTTATGTTGTTATGTGTTTCTCGTGGTTTCGATTCAAAATTTTTGCAAAAACTCGTATTCTTTGAGCTTCAGAGGTTCACTTCAATTGAGCTGAATTGTAAATTCTACCGTAATTACAGTAATCAGAGCTGCACTATAACCATCTTGAGCTACCAACTTCTGTCCATGTCACCATAGAATATTCTAAATTTAGACTCCTTCCGAAATCAAAACCCAACTTTCCAGACTCTCTTTTCCCAGAAATCACTGTCAACCATCCTCCATGACGCACGTAATCCATACCAGAAAAATCACAAATTTCCCAAGACATTTATTCTTTTCTTGAGTTTTCTTTGACTACTGAATATTCTCTTCCTGAAGTTTCCCAAAACTCTGAAAAATCAAAATCTAATCTTCACAAATCTCCGCTAAGTTTTGTAGTCTCCATACCAGGAAACTACAAATTATCATCTGATTCCTGAACTTTCTACCTTTTCCATCCCTAGAGGGTGTAATTAGAAGAAAGGAGTACAGCCAAAATAACTTGTAAGCATCACGTTTTTCTTTTTATTCTTTATCTGATTCATTCAACTTCACTCTTTTTGCTTTTTTGCTTTGGGGAGAGCATAGTTCTGAATCTGAAGACGGAAATTGTTGATTTCAGAATCTGCACTCTCTTGATCTCCTGATTGGATGATAAGTGCTCCGATGGTACGTGTACTTTCTAAACAGAAGTCATGTTATGACACTTATGGGTTTTTGGATTATAGTTCGTAGTGTTATTCTTTCAGAATCATGCATAACATGATTTTGGATTCCATTGTTGCAACTTCTGAGAATTATTTGCTCTAGTTTTTTGCATAGCATTTTTAAAGCTAGAGCAGTTAGAGTTTTTGATGTCACATCTCGTAACTAGAACCAAAAATCGCTTGAATACCAAAAGCAAACAATTATTTAGAAAATTAGTGATGTAAAAGCTTCCGCCTAGAATATAGTTCCTGTTTTTGTTATCATATTTTTTGGATTTTTTATTTTTTCATGTAGTGACAGTGGTGAATCCTTTCAGACAAAAGCACAGCGGGATACGGTAATTTTAGGTACAGTAACTCAGCCTACAGTAGATTTGGTAATAAAAATCGGTGAGTTGGGACAGTAATATTTTTTCTATCTGTCTGTGCATCTGTTTTTCCACGCACCTTGTTTCCGTCCTTCTAGATTTTCTCCACCGTTTGATCTATCTCCACTTGCTCCTTCTCACTCGCTTAAATGTCAACCTTGCTCCAAAAAAAGCTCTATCGCCCGCGAAAAGTGTAAACTAGCTTCGTCAGAAGACAAGATAAGAACAACTAAAAAACGAGCACTCGCTCTTCACCTCTCCTATCCCGATCGAGCTAATTTATGCATTCCTTTCCACATTTTTTTTCTGACCATACTGAGGCTAGCCAAACAGAAAACAGAGAAACATAATAAGATGTTAATTCTGACGACGGGCCAGCAGAGATTCTGATGGATGGATAATGATGAGAATGAGGCATGTTTGTTTGAGAGAAAAAATAGTTTCCGGACGCCACGGGCGGGGAAAAGTAGGCGGATAGAAAGTAGAAGACGTCTGTATTCTCACGACCTCCTAAAAAATATGGGAGTCTGAATTTGGAGGTAGACTGGAGTATGGAGCAGCAGGTGCACTTCAGTCTGAAATTATTATATGATGGTGGAATTTATATTGAGTCATGTTGCTTTGATCTTATTAGGTTATAGCCAACTTTTTTTTCGAGATTTTTTTTTTGGATTCTTGGACTCTTTTTTTCTCCAACCTCGGCCATGCACTGCCTGGTCCGATCTGGGGTGAAAAGGCCTGGTTATGTTCGACTTGATCCGGCCCAGTCTGGCCTAGTCCGGCCTGGCTTAGCATTTGTCTGTCAGTTTGTATATCTAGATGTCCGGATAGTCTAATAATTTGTTCTAAATTTCTGCATCTATCTATTAGTAGCTCTACCTTCAGATTCCAAGAAATCTTTAATAATCTTATTTTGATCTCAATAATCCCAACTCCGCCCAAATGTGTATAGTGTCTTATCCCCACTTCAAAAGTGTCCCAAGTCAATTAGAAATGTGTACTTTTTTATTTCATGTCATCTATCCTCCTCCTTCCCATTTTTACCACTTTCCAATTGCTCACGATACTCCACATTTTGCAAGGGACTAATTGAATTCCAAATTTTTACTCTTTAGAATTCACAAACAATTTGGTGGGTGTCCTGCGGAAAAATGTACAGCTATTCAGTGGAAATCAACGATGAGTTTTGTAATACGGTAAGCTTGGATTCAGAATTTTGAATCCTAATTTTCAAATTTTCCAGATGTTCTCCGGAGCATTCCATCCCGCATTCCAAATTGTCAAAGCCTACCACGTCTTGTTATCAATCGTCTCGATTTTCTCCATAACTTATTTCGTTGTCGCCTACAATAACCTGTTAGCATTTCATTTCAATATCAAGGTAGGTCAAGAATCCAGACTCGAGAGTGCAGAACCAAAAAACTTCAGATTCTGTTTTTCTTTCAATTCCTGGCATGTTTCCTGCAGTCTGCAGTGTTAGGGATATCACAGGTGAGCACTTCGATAGAATGGCAGGTGGTGTAAAAATAGAATTATTGAGGAAGGAAGTATTGGAGTAAATGTTTTTAGATGTCTATAGTTTAGGCTAAACATCTGGTTTGTGTGTTTTCGCGCTGGTCTTTGGAGTAGAACTTTTCGTTTTAGGTTTTGATCTGAAAGGCGAATGAGGGGGGACGAAGGGTAGGAAATAAACGAGAAGCTCCAATCGCGGAATTTAAGAAGGCTGATTGAAAGCCTAATTAATGATCGCATCGACTACCGTCTGCTACGGTGGTCGATCGGTCTCCTCGATGTCTGCTAGAATCTGAAGCCCCGCAAAATCTTCAGATTCTAAAATAACCGATTTGCTATAGGGTTCAGCAACCTAAAGCTTCTCAAACCCTACCGATTTGTTTTCCAGACCCACCACCTGGTTGTTTCCCTAATAGCCACCTCTCCCTGTGATGTGGTTCTTCCGCCACTCCTCTTCGCCTGTTTCAACCTTCCTCTAATCTTCTCAATGCTTTGTATGGAGTTTTCCCAAATCCTGATGGTCATTGAACGAACTCTAGCCAGTTGTCTTTTCTCGTGTTATGAGAAAACTACAAAAACTATCGGCATATTTCTCACGGCCGTCGCGGTAAGTTCATTTGTCTGGAGTTTTCTGAAACTGAAGCTAGAATATTTTAGGTCATTGTTCCGGGACTGACTTGTCTGTATATGTATTACGGTGATGAGTTTGACTATCCACAAATGAGTGCAATGGCAACATCACCATCAAGTAAACTGAAGATCAACTACATTTTCATAACAGTGAATGTCATGAATTTCTTGACCTTGATGCATTCTATAGGGCTATATCGGCATAATCAGAGGAAGATTTCAGCGTAAGTCTACATTCTGTTTGGACATAACTGCAAGCATTTCGTGTTTTCAGCATCAGAAACCGAGACCATTTCATACTATCATCTCGATTCCAAATGAATGAGAACATTGTCTCTTCTAAACTTTTGTGGTGGCTCTCCACAGCTCAACTCATCATTTTCCTTGCTTACGGATGTGCCATGTACAGTCTGCGGATCTTTCTGGAAAGCCCAAGGAGTGCAGTCTGGCAAGCGGTCACCGAGTTTTGTTATGTATGATTGGAGCAAGCGCGCCCTATTGATAACCTTAAAGATTTTTCAGACTCCTCCCCTATACTGTGCCATAATGCCAATCATTTGCATAGTCAGTGCTCAAAGTTCCATGAAGGATCGTAACTCGAAAATTCAGTCTTTGCTTACGGTAATTTCGAAAGTTTCAAGTTTGATTTTCAAAAATAATTTTCAGCTCCGATCGGTTGGGAAAGAAGGATGGGATAATTATCAGGAGATGCTTCAGAAGCAGTGGGCTTAAACTAGAAATGATTCAAAAACGATAATTTATTATCCTAATTAATATTGATTGTACCTGCAAAAAAATCGGAAATCACTTACAGTTTTTATATTAGTTATGGTTTATTTGAACATAATATCTTCCAATTCATAAAATAAAACAATTTTCTTGAATATTCGTACCCAAACTCACCGAACCAGCCTCATTCTCATCAAAGTCCATTAACCATGTTCAGAAATGTCTTGTTATCAGTGATATCAACCCTGTCTTTTTAATTGGTTCTTATTCTTATCACCCGGAAAAGAGAGACAAAAATGGTGAAAAATGAAGGCAAGGTGTGATAAGAAACGTGTCATTTTTGTGTGCTCCTAGGAAAGCAATGAAACTGATTCTCGCTTCGATTTTAATTGGAGCTTCCATTTTTGGTGCCGAGGCTCACAAGCTCAAGCAGTTGGTTCATGTAAGTGTTTTTTCTAAAACTAGAATTAATTTGAGCAATTAAGTCAAGCATCGTGCTCTATTGGACAAAGCCTCAAAAAATCTTTTTTTTATTCTGATTAGAGCGCAGCTGCTGACTTTGGTTACAAACATGCAGCACGACACAGCTGGTTTCGACTTTTTCAGTTGAGAAACGCCAATTTTGGGAGTCTGAAAAAGTTTGGATTTCTCAATTTGTTTTGAAATGTTGTGGGTGTATACATAGGTACCACCAGACACTTTACAAAAATTGTTTTTCCAAAAATTTTTTGACGTCAGTATGTTTACTAGGTCAATATAAGGATATTGCGAAATTTTCACGCAAAAATGTTGGCTCAGGGCTGAGATGTAGCTATAATAAGGTCGTTTAAAAGTCAACTGTTTTTCGTCCGGTATACATCATATCGAGAACACTATTTTTATAGTTGACAACTTTTTGGTACGACGTTTTCTAAAGATCTTGAGAAAGTGGAAAGATCCTAAATTTTCACAGTTCCAGTGCATCATTTTTGAAAGGGTCAAAAATTCACAACCATCTGAATGATTTTGTTAGCTTTTTATCAATAGAGAAAAAAATATCTTGTCTCTTGTTGCAAAAATATTCCCGATTCTAGAACCACGACCAAACTATAATCTCCAACGATGACTACATCGGCTGCCCGAGCAACAACGATTTCTACTACAATGGAACAATCAACTCCCCATTCTATCCATATAACTACCCTCCAAACGACAAGTGCTACTATTACATCTCAGCACTTCCAGGGAGTGTTCTGAAGTATGTTTCTTGAGCGGGAAACTCAATATCTTCAAAATTCAGAATCTCATTCTCCCACTTCGATTTGGAGTCTTGTTGTGACTTTGTAACAATTTATGATGGTCCAGCGTTGAATTCAAAGAAACTTGTTCAGTGAGTTTTGAGAAAATTTTTGTTCAAATCTAAAAGGATAAAGTTCAGAATCGGAGGACCTGGATCCACCGTGACCACTCCAGGAGTCTACTACTCTAGCACTAGAAACGCAGTTGTCACCTTCGAATCTAATCCAACTATTCAAAAGTCTGGATTCTCAATGCAATATGAATCCGTTAATAGTAAGAATTTTTGAGAATATCCCTTGAGAATTAAGCTTTTCCAGCCGCGTCCCCATGCAATCGTGACATATTCCTCATCGTGAACGGACTTGCTAACGTTGGAACCCAAGCCAACTTCCAAAAAGAGATTAACTTTATTGCTAACCAACTGACCCCAACTTGGAATGTCGGATTGGATAAAGTCAGAGTCATGTTGAATCTTCAGGTACCTTTATGAATATGTGAACGGCTTCCTGAATTTTTCAAATTCAGACTGACATTGACTACGCTATCATTTGGGGTGCCGAAGATGTTCCAACTAACGCCAACGTTACTCAAGAAGTTTTGACCATGTTGGAGTATATTCCAGATGTGACTGCTGATAATAACCAAGATTTGGAATGCTTGTTCCGTTATGCTTATGATGGATTGGATGACAGCAAGGAGTTTGAAGAGAGATATGGTATTGAGAAGGTTGTCATCGTGTTTGTGGCTGCCAATGCTAAGTGAGTTTATTTTTAAAATGTTCCGAGACAATACCAACGTTTTTAGTGACGACCAAGACTACAACGAATCCTTCGAATTCGCTCACAAAATCCGTACCGAGATGGACGCCAAGGTGATCCTCGTCGGAATGGGAACTGGTTTGGATCAAAGTCGCCTCTCAAAACTCGCTTACGCTTCTGGATACGCCTTTTTCACAACGAGCTATGATAATCTGTCTTCTCTAATCCCTCAAATCAACAATGCTATCTGCTCGGGTCTCAATTCTCAATGCGGTCCGTAGAGATTATAACATTGCTTTATTGTTTTGTCGAGAAAATTGGGGGAATGAAGGAATGAAGAGCTTTGAGATTTGGAAAGTTCTAATAAAACTTAGAGATTTGTTTTGGTGAAAGGGGTGAGATGAATTCAGGGAAACAATGAAATGAGGGGCATCGAAATCAGTTTTAGTACTCATGTCCATCCTCATCGACGTGCTTCTCCATAGCCGATTTGACGAGCGAGACGCGATGTGGTCCAACACGGAGGTTGTAACGAGCGCCGAGCTGGAAGAGTTGAAAATCGAATCAAGGTTTAGAAAAAAGTAGAGTGAAGATATTTTAGTAATTGTTCTTGGGACAGCATGACTGTCAGATTTCACATCCCATGAAGGCCGTGGCCAGCTTCATGGCCCTCGTGACCCACGACTCATCACGGCCGTGAGTGCAAGGCCCGCGGTGAGCCGGCTCTACAGGGCTTTGGGTAAATACTAAAAATTTGATATGAGAGCCCCTGATGGAGCATGCATTTGAGTCGTGGCCCTCCCGCGGCCTTCTCACGGTCCAATGGCTAGCTGTGGGCCGGCCTGACGACAATCTAATTTTTGCTGTTTCTTACAAAATCTGCTCAAACCCACTCAGCCAAAACTTATTACTTTTAGAACTCCCCCAGCGCTCTCTGATCTTCTGATCTTCTGATTTCTCTTATATATCTCCTTTCCCTAAGCTCACCTTCTCAAACGCAGTGACCTCATCGGTTCTGCCAATGAACGCAAAGTTGATGACGAATGTGAGCAAGAAGACGACCAATGCAAAAGCGGCTCCGACGAACAATGGAGCCGCGTAGTCGATGACTTCGAATTGTTGTTTCGGCATTCTGAAGTCAGTAGAGTAAAACAAAGGAAGTAGATCAAAAAATGGAGGAGAGATAAAGAATGCGAGGAATGTGCCAGACGAGGCGAGGAGAAGACGACAAATCAATGGTGCCAAAAATGAAATGTTACCATAGAGACCTGGGTGACAGCGAGACGCAGACGAACCGGATATCCGACTCGGATGAAAAAAAATTGTAGAGAAGACGAGATTTATAGAAAAGAAAAATATGGGAGAGGGAGAGTGATGTTATACTGGAATAGAAGCGGGAAAAGTTTGTTTTTCATAGGAAATGAATGAGGGTAAAGGAAAAGAAAGGGTCTGGATATACATACATAGAGGGAAAGGCGTCATAGATATAGGTTGTTATATGGTGCTCTTTAGATTTATTTTTATATTTAGCGGACTTGAAGTCTTTTAAAATCAGAGGATTCGGACTTAAGACAGGTTTCAAAAGTCTAGAACTTCAGAGTAGATCAAGACGTACTGCTCATTCAAAAAGAAGCAGCGGAGACAAGTTTTATCTAAATCTCGAGAACGAAGATTTGAACTTCGTCAAAATCGGTGGGACGGCTTGCTTCCTGCCCAGCCCGGCCTGACCGCCCGGTCCGTTCATCGGTTTCGATTTTTATATGTAGCTGAGATCTGAAACTCTAGACGAACTCGCCGCCTGTTTCCAAATTTTCAAAAAACCATACTTGTGATTTGCCTGCCCGGCCCGCAGATGCCCGGCCCTGCCCGGCCCGGCCCGGCCCGCGGGCCGGGCGGGCCGGGCCGGGCCGGGCAGGTAAATTAATTTGTCGGCCCGGCCCGGCCCGTCTGCCCGTCTTGGAAAATGTTTTCGAATTTTTGGAAATTTCGAGAATTTTTTTGAATTTTTTTTTGAAAAAACTAAAATATTTTTTTGTAATTTTGTCCTAAAAACATTAGAACAACATTCAAAATTAGGTAAAAAAATACACCTTCATTATCACTGCTAAAAACTGGCACTTCAAAATTTTGAACCACCATTGCGGGCAGACGGGCAGATGCGGGCCGGGCCGGGCGGGCCGGGCCGGGCAGGCAGCGGGCCGGGCCGGGCCGGGCAGGCAAAAATTCTTCCATCTGCCCGGCCCGGCCCGGCCCGGCCCGGCCCGTAACAAGTATGCAAAAAACGGAAAAATTGAAAATGTCAAAAACCTAAAACTCAAGTTTGTGAGCATAATTCTTCAACAGGAACCCCGTTATGCTCTTTTAAAACAAAAACCCAAAAATTTGAAACATTTTCTTTATGGCCGTAGAAGAGGTTGAAAACATGCAAAACTCTTCTCCAAAGGATTAGTACAAGAGGGGCTCGAGCCCAAAAAAGAAGCTCTCCAGGTTCTCATCTCTACTAATCCCATGAAGGAAGAAATATCCAGGATTTCCAGAAAATTCCCGGAAAAAAACCTCGAAAACAATAATAACAAATCTGCAAAAAGAAAAGTATGATGACGCCTTTTTTTCGTACTAGCCCGAAAAAGGTATTCTCCATTTTTGAAGGGTACTTTTTGTTTGAAACACTCTACTTGGTGCTTTCCGAAAAAAGGTATAGTGCAAGAGAGAATTTAGGGTTCGGTCGAGTAAACTCACGTTTTGTCACGAAAAGTGGGGAGTTGTCGGGACGAGAGCTCTCAGTTTACCTTTTGGTCTGAAAACGGATATGTCTTGTTTTACATTTGTTCCTTCGATTTCCATTCTGGTATTAGTGTTGATTGGTTATTAGGTGTACTTCGTAGTGGGAGGTGGAAAGGGCTGTTTAATGATATTGTCTGGATTCTGAGGAGCAGGTGAATGATGTAGACAGAGGCTGCAGGTGTTAATGGCTGATCAGGCTATTCCTGGCTTTGGAGATTTCTGATGTAGTCAAGCTAATGTTCTTGCTAGATCAAACATGGTTAGATTTTATACGCGATAGTACTAGAAACGGAATTTTCTTTAGAAGACTTTCAAGTTATTTCAGAACCGTAGTGTTTGTGATTTTGCAAAACTCCATTCTAGACTAAAATCTTTGACTCTCAGAATCTAACATCTGATTCTCCAATTCAATCCAATGATTCTGAGTCGACTTCCTCGTAATCGAAATAAAACACCATGTTAAAATTAGTATTTGAGTTAGCTGAAGGCGTTGAAGACGTCAATCGGGCTCCAGGCGACGTCATAGTCAAAGTTTCAGAAATTTCATAATGACCGGAATCTCCGAAAAATTAGCTTCTAGTCTCTATAATTTTGACTTGAAAAGAGCATGGAAATGGAGATGAAGCTGAAAACAACTTCTGAAACTGAAACATCTTTGTGGATATTCATTAGAGTCTCAAATGAAACAGCTCGGTATTATGAGAAAATGTTCGAAATCCCTTTCTTATTCTGATTCCTAACAACTCTTCTCCTCTTTATACGAAACCGTCCCCTGCCAATTCTCCCATTGAAATCTCAGAAAACGATCCACTTGACGAATCCCATTCATTCGATTTTCACCAAAGCGTTGTGTCTGCCTTCATGTCCAAAATCTTGTCAAATCTCATCCATGTCAAACTGCTCGTTTATCTGACATCCAATTAGTTCGCCACTCTTTGTATCTCTATTTTGAGCTGTCTAGACGTGAAGAAGACCACTTTTCTGGTACTATTTTGACAAAAGTTTCAAAAGTTCAAAGAAATTCTCTAAATTAGGTATAGACGTGCACAATCCAAAAGTCTTAAAGAAAAACCTCTCCTCCGTCCACTTCCTTTCCTTTTGATCAAGAAGACACCCGTAAATTGGAAGGGACAAGAGAGAAAAAGTAGCAGAAGACGTCTCTTTTTCCCAATTACTCGCGAAGGAGACTCCACCTTTTTGATCCGCTAGATCTGCTCATTCGATTTGCGGGGGTCCCGGATAGAGAGACCAAAAAAGGGAGAGAGAATCCAATCTTGACTTAGTTGTTTGGTCTTTGAAAGAGAGAGTAGATCACATTCAGTTCAAGCTTCGGTTGGTTTTACACTTTTTGGTTTTTGGGCTTGATGTTGGTAATGGGCGGCTTTTTCGGACTTTGCTAAACCATTTGATCTCTTTCTGAATTGCATTTGGAAGGTTGCTTGTTTACGTCTCCCAGCTTCTCAAATCTCTCTTGTTATTGATTCCTGGCGCGTACCAGAATCTTCTATTCAAACTGATTTCTAACAAAAAGAACAGAAATTTTCAAAAGTGTCTTGAACTTTCAAGTAGTCCTCCTCGTTTCCCTTTTTCTTGGTCTTCAAATCTTTCAAAGAATTGGGACAAAACGCCGAAAAACATTCCAGATAAGTGGAATCGCTAGTGAGAAGTGTTTCGATTCTTTGTTCCCTTCACCTGTTTGATATATTCATTTTTCTGTTTCAGAATAGAAGATGATTCAGAATGCGTGGGTTTGAGTTTCATAGAGTTGTAGTAGGCTAATGAGAAGAAGGGAAACTGAGCTGATTAGGTGAGAAGTATGCCAGGAGAAAGAGATTTGCATTCTTTGGGGAATTCCTTCTCGCCTGTCTGTGGGCTGGTTGATTATAACGTCTATGTACTCCTATGATATCACTCGAGGCTGTTTTTCAGACAGGAAGGATAATAGCCAAGTGGAACCGAAACGCTATCATAGTCTGGTTAGGGTAGCTTTCAAGCATGTCTGACTTTGGTAAGAACCACTGCGAATGATGAGCGAAAGAAACTTTTAAAGCATTTTTTTTTGAAGCGAGTATATGTATATTTGCGTCAGCTTCTTGGCTGCAAACCTGACAATAGATTCAACGCCAAGTGACTGTGGGTTGGTTTTCACCAAAAAACCTCTTAATGAACAGCACACCTCAACAACACCAATTTCTTTCGACTTTTTGAGTTCCCCGCCAAATTTAGTTATCTGGTTTACAAAAAAGCAAATAATTAGGTTAAGTGTTGGGCTTGAACTTTTTCTATCTAAATCGATCATGTTTCAATAAAAAGTGAATGTGATTCGGTACCCTGAAAGAGATGAATAACAGTTTCTTGAAACTCGAAGAGTGGCGGTAATTAAAAATCGAGATTGACCTGCCTTCTATATGACTATAGTCAAATGCTAGCAAAACGTTCAACAGTAATTTTAATAATCTCGATCTTCAAATTTTTCTACTTTAGTATAGCCCACTTTGCTGTGTCTACTTGCTCCATAAAACTTGGAATAGTCTATTAAAAATCTGAACATGTATAACATGTCTGAACATGTTTGACGTCTTTTAAAGTTTGATGCTATGTTTAGCCTTGGTATCAAATCAGCGTTACATCTAATGGATTTGAAACGCCATGGAGCTTCTTTCAGTGAACTGTGCATGTGTTGATTAAGGGCGGTCATTCGAATTCTGCTTAAAACCCACTACTTCGACAAAGGTGCCACCCATAGAATAGTAAAGAAATCTGGGCCGCTGATCTACATAATCTCACTCCCAATCCAATTCCCCCAGTACCATTCCAAATCGATACCTCTCTGTTTCCATTTTCACCAATTCTACCCTTCTTCCGCTCCACATCCTCTTCTCATCTCCATCTCCTCCTCTCCTCTCCCAAAGCCAATTAGCATTCCCTTCCTCTCCACCGGGTGCTCCACCACCAGAGCACACCCGCACTCCTCCTCAAATTGAGCCAATTTCAGTCCCCCCTGTCCGTCCGTGCCGGTTGTCTCCTATGTCCAGTCATTCTCTTTCTTACGCACTATCTGATGCATCACATTTTCATCAGCATCCTCATCAGAAGAAAATGATGATGATGATGATGTTGCTCCACCTCCTCCTACTTCTTTTTCTTCTTCTTCTTTCCATTTTAATAAGCGCATCAAACATTCCTACTTCTTCTCTCTTATATGACTCTTCTCCTCAATATTCTACCCCTAACCCTTATTTTCCCTCCTTCCTCAGATGCCTTTTCATCTCTTCGCTCCCCTATTATTTGTGTGTGTCCGATATATTCGTGCCTATATATTCCAGTGTGAGAAAGAAAAAAAGAGACTCCTCTCTCTTCCCTTCATTTTCCATCTCTCCCTATGGCTCACAGTGAAAAAAAACTTGCTTTTGGGTTGGTGACTTTATTTTGCCCCGAGTAACAGCAGCAGCGGCAAATTTTGTTTACGCTGCTTCCAATTTTTTCTGTCACACAACCATCGCTTCCCTTTTCCCTCGTATGGTCATGGTTCTCTATACCAGAAGAGAATGAATGAATGATGAAAGTTTTGTGTTCCGGAGCAAGAGGTGCAAATTGGACCGATCAACGTTTTGTTTTCTGGGCGTTTGGAAGGTTCCAGAAGTTCAGGAGAGATTTTGTTAGGCAGTTGGGGCAAGTTGGAGCAAAATTTAGAAAATTATGTTCGTAAGTTCCTATCTCAAGAACCAGTGCGCTGATAGCAATAAAAAGTATACAGATCGAAAGAAAATTCCTTCGAGAGTATGGTCTACATTTTTGAAACTTTGAAAATGATGCTTGTGATAAGATCGTTTGTTCATTATATACCAGCCATTTCATCCGATCTTAAGACCTTCACTCAGTTACAATTCATAGGTTGTCAAGTTCGGACGGTAGAAAATCGTTGTCCGTCCGTCTACCGGACGTCCTCCGATCGCCCGCCGACCGTCCGCTGTCGAAGCCAACAGAATCCGTACATTTCTGCATTAAAAAACTTTCCACACGTTTCCGCACATAATCAGATGATCGTTCGGGGGCCCGTTGGCGGCCGGTAGGGGGACAGCACAGCAACTTGTTAATTTTTTCAATTGTTTCAAATTTTGGAGATGTACACAGGATTATCTATAGTGTTAGGCTAGTTGCTCCATTTCTACTTACTACGTTCTGAAAACTATCCTAAAGTCACTTGCCGTCAAATCTGATGATAAGTCCGTATTCAAAAGATACTGACACGCGGACGCAAAAATACAATGCACTCTCTCAAAAAAGCTCAAAAAGAGTTGATGTTAACCCAGCACCTTCCAGAATCAAAACTCACTTTGATAATAATACTAAAATATAGGTAATCTCAACAAGGCTTTTGTCACCCTGCAGCTGTTTTTGACTTTTCGTTAATTCAGAAAACTTATTCATCTATAGACCCTAGTCCTTCCCGTACTGTCTTTTTTTTTAATCGGAGCTTCCCTGTATGCTCTGAATCCATTCGTTTCCAACATTTTGATCTACTCTCTCATCCTCTAATTTCTGTCTTTTTGAACTTCCACCCTCGCTTTGGTCCTATTTTTTGCAACCGCCCCAACCCGATTTGTCCCAACCAACTCACCAATTCTTCCCAATTTAGACTCCATTCAATTTTTGTCTCACTCTCAAAGATCCAAAATCTGCTCCTTCTATTCCTATTCTCCAAAACACACAACAACCCCGGTTCCACTAAAAAGTCCATCTTTTTTCAACTTTTTGCGATTCAATCCACAATCAAAAGATGAAAAGAAGCCGATGATCCGTGTGGCAGGTGTTCTTTTTGGAGGAAAAGACCCGGAACAAAGTGATTAGAAATTGAAATGAGTGATCCGAGGAGTGATCCACTAGCACGCCGACCCCTTTTTTATGTTTCATCAATTCGAAATTCATTGCGAAAACAAATGTCACTAGGGTTCTTGTGGAATTTGTGACCTCAACAAATCCTAGATCTTTTGAATATTTAGAGTTTGTTTCGGCTCTTCCATTCTGTCTAGAACTATTTAATTGGGAGTTTGGAGACTAGGGGAAGAGAAAAGTATACGTTTTGATAATTTAGCTCTTTGCAAAAATTTTACTTCCTCAGATTACTGATGCATATGGCAAAACAAGTTTCGTTGATGCCTAGGTGCTGCTTTGAATACTAAAGACCAGTATACCTGATGCTACAGTACTATTTGAGGATCTTGCCATCTAAAGTATCATACCAAGGATCCTAAGGGTAAGACCTTGAATTAGATTTGACGTCAGAAGATTTTGGGATAATTTTTCAACCGAAAATGTAAAAATAGAGCAACTAATATTCGTAAAACTTGAAAACACTCTATTCTCAAAACAACTTTTACGATTGCTGTCCTGTGTTTATTTTAATGTCCTGGACCAGTCCCAACCAAAGTTGAAAACGTGTTTTTTCCCGTAAATACTCTCCCTGAACTCTCCCCCTTTTGATCTTCCGGAAGTGACTCCAAACTCCAACCACCACATTTCCATGCCCTCCCTCTCCCCCTTCTCCAAGTTCCAAGAAGATCGACTTTCAGAATTTGTTTGATGTTTCATCGCATGCTTCATCATCATCATCCTCTTCTTCATTTCTCTTAAATTTCAACCCATTTCTTCTCATTCAAATTCATCTCATTGCCCTTTTCCTCTGCTATTGTTCACATCACTTCCTCTTTTTAATGGATCTTCTTTCCCCCTTTTCTTTCGATATCTTTGCTCATTTCTCTTTAATTTGTGTCCTCCGATACCCCCTCTTATTGGATAGCGATGAAACAGGGGAAGACTGGCGAAGAAAGGAGGTTGAAATTAAAAAGTTTTGGTTCGAAAGGGAGAAGCAGAGGAATGTGGGATTGGGAGACGGAAGAGGATGAGAAGGTCTGAAAAACAAATGAATGAAACTTCGCGAATGAAATTCATTGAAAAGGACTGTACAAGCCGAAAACCGCACCTGAATCTTGATAGCTACGATTATAGCCACTTCTTAGATAGTTCGGAGCAAGATGCAATTTGATATACATATGATTTTCAGAAGGGTTTTCAGATTGGATGTTTCTGTAATCAGAAAGTTTTGGAGAAGTTATCAACTCTTGAAAGTAGGGGGCGTTAACTCTTTTGGATGCGTCTGTTTTGCAGTACTGTTGACTGCGGACCTGACATCATTTCTTACGCCAAGAAATTTGCTGCTCAGGTTTTCGACCACAATCGGCAAAAATGAAAAATATATGGTTTCGAAACAGTTGTAGCATTACTGTCCTGTTCTCTTGGGCAGAAGTTGGATTACTGTAGCCCTATAATCCGAATTCCGTTCAAAACTGGAATTGAAATTTTGGTCAGTATCCGAATTTCTGAAAAAGAACAATTTCCCAAATACCCATACGTCGTCTGGATATGTTTCGAGCTAATTGTGATTCTCCATGGTTGTATATGAATTCGAGTCGGCCATATGTAGAAAACTTCAGAAATTTCTTCTAAAAATCTGATTCGGTATTTTCAGCGATTTTTCAGTTTTCCAATTCAAATTCTTGTGGATTCCTTAATTGCTTCTCTCACTATTTTTCTTTGTTTTATTGCTCTTATCTAGTTGTTCTTTCGGACTTTTCCCTATCCCTCCTTCAACTTTTTCAATTTCAAGATCTTCCTTCTCTTATCTCCTTTTTTCTTTCTAAACCCAATCTCGGAATTCCCCTCTTCTTCAATCAATGCCTTCTATTTTCCTTTTTCTGTTGTCTGGTGCAAAATCGAGAAAGATGTGTCTGATTAATCTCAAGGGACACACATTCCCGATGCCCCCACCCTCACTTTCATCTTGTTTTTGTTTTCTTCAAGATTCACGATTCCTTCTAAATTCAAAATTTTCTTCCCTGCTTATTCTTTTGAATCAAACGACGAGGAAGGAAGGAAGGCGTCAGGCGTCAAGAAGTTTCTTCTTGAAGAAGACTTTTTGCAGAGTAGGGTGGGGAGCATCCTATTGATTAGGAGACAAGAAGAAGAGTGGTCAAAATGAGCGAAGAGAGAAAGTTGAGAGCCATTTCTCTCATTCCTCATCTATCTCTCCCTCAACATGCCGCTCCTCTCTCTCTCTCTCCAATTCAGAAGAGGAGAGGACGACGATGAGCAGCATGTTGCATTCAAGAATATATTCTCGCTTCAGAAGACACCCAGACACGACGACTACATACAGAAGGAGAAGGCGCGTCCTAATCCGATGGGCTCTCTCTCGGAAAGGTGAGGGGGCGGATTGAGAGAAAGAGAGACCCAGAGAAGAAACATAGAGAGAGTGAAGGCATGAGCTGAGGAGCTGGGGGTGAGATATCCCCCTTCGTTTTGCTCTGGGGCTCTGTTTCTCTGCGTCTCTCGCCCTCTCATCCTATCTCTTTCTTCACTCAAACAGCACCCCCAGCTCCTCTCTTTCTCTCGATTTTCGCGCATTTTCAGAGCAGAGACTCGCGAAGCGGACGTCGGGGGTCATTTTGTATCCCTACTAAATGTGTTTTAGAATTAGGTCATGGATGGAGAAGAAGACTACAAAAAAAAACAGAAGGGTTTTTGATCATCCCGAGTCAGAGAGTCCCCCCCCCCCTTTCCTCCTTTCCGAGATTTGTTTTCTTTGTACTTTTGAGAATTGTATTGTAAATACAAAAAGCGAGACACATATTGTACTCTTCATGTGTGTATATGTATCCACTTGTATACTTTCGTCTCTTTTTCACTTTTGACTTGTGACACTTTGAACCTTTCTGATCTGTTACACCTTTTTGTTGGCTACAAACTTTTGGATGTTTCGGGTTGTAGTTTTGGGTGCTTCTGACTTTTGTAGTTTTTCTGACATATGATGGAAAAAGCTGAGTTTCCTGGTTCTTTAGATTTTCTTGTTGAATTAGGTACAGTATTCCTTTGAAAGCTTTAGATCATGTTGTGAGCTTTTCAAAGCATGTTTTAGCTCATGAGCTGTTTCAAAAGTTCGACTGCGAGAGCCCAGAGAAGCTCTCGTTTCTCTGAACACTCTGTTACGTTCACTCGAAGCCTAAAGGTTCTAAATTTCACCTGCTGACCACTAAGCCGCCTCCCCAATGTTTTGATAACTTCCATACTTTTCTATTTTCGTATAGAAATGTTCCTGATTTTTTAGAATTAGAAAGCTTTACAAGGAGAGTATTTGGCCATACCAGTCAAACTTTTTCTATAAAGGGTGTAGACAATATTGACCACGAGATTTCCATTTCTGAAGTCAATTCGACCAAAACGGTCACATGAACCGAGTTATGGGTCATCAGAGTTCCAGTTTTTGTAAATCGATCAAGAACACTTCAAAGGAATAGGACAGAATTTTGTCAATTATTTTGAAACGACAGATTTTCTAAGCTGTCTTCTAAGTTGCTTGTCCCGTTCTGGTATTTTTCCTTGTCTTCACAAAATAAGCACAAAATCACATGGGGTCAAATCTGATGTTAGGTTCGCAGCCAAAAAGTACTAACAAACCGATGCAAAAATGTATGCACTCGTTCCGAAGAAATCTGAAGAAATCATTTATTTGCAGAATTCAAATTTTGACTTTTAACGCAAGCTACTGTGACCATATTTCTCTTATTTATACTGCAATCTTTCCGAATTTCAGGACTTTGTTATCCTCTTTTTTTCAAAATTCCCTATTTGCATTTCTTCCTTTTTCCCACTTCTGAATCCGTCGAGTTACTCGATTTTTCTACCGTTTTCAATTTCGTTCTCGAATCTTCTCCTTTCCACCCTAATTCCCTCCAAATTTCAGCACAAAATGGGTCACTGCACGAGTAAAGATCAGAAGGAGGGGAAACGTCTGAATCGCCGGATTGATGAGCAAATTAAGAAGGATCAATCGATGAGTCTTCGGATCATCAAACTACTACTATTAGGTAAGTTAAGGGAAGAGAAGAAGACACATGCTCTCTCACGTCCTTTGTAATTTGATCCGCGTGGACACACTTTAGAATGATGCTAAGGAGAAACAGGAAAAAAATAAGGAAAGATCTGAAGCAGAATGTTTTTCAAAGGAATATGGAAAATGACTGGATCGTATAGATACTAAGCATGGCGGATCTGAATTAATTCGACGCCAAGGGCCTTTGTGGATGTAACATTCTCTAAAAATTCCAAAAACGTTGCCATTATAAAGATATCTCATTTTTGAAAACCGCCATTTCAGGAATCTCAAAATCCTTGAAACCTGAGATTCTAAAGAACCTCCGCCCTCGCTTAATGACCTCTTTCACCTAAAATAGTCTAGTCTGGATTGATGATCCTTCATTTCTCTAAAAATAGCCACTTCTTCTCCTATTTTCTTCTTCTCATCACGTAATTCATTCATTTTCCGAGTAATCCCTCTTTCTTCCTTTTCAAAGGGACATTCCATCTTTTATTTATCCTTGTGCAAGTGAAAATAAAACTTGGATTAGGATTCTAAGTTTTTGTTCCTTGATCCGCATAGATCAGACATCTAGAACGGCTCATGGATCTTGATTTCAACTTTTCCAAGACTGATAGTGAGGGGATCATAATCTTCAGAATTCCCATATTCTAGAGATCTCTAGTTTCAAAAGATCACCCACAAACTTCCTGTCATTATTTGAAAACACAAGCCCGTCCACTTCTCTCTTCCAGCCATATTCCCATGTTGCCGTATCCTCCAAAAACTCTCTCACCGACATGTATCATTTTACAAATTTGTGTCTCTCCTTGTTGCTCACATTCTTCTCCTCTCCCCGAAACTAACTAATTGGAAGGCGTGGTGTCGTTGAGGAGAGCTAATAAAATGGACATAGTTTTGGAGGAAGAAGAGAGGAGAGCAGGGGTGTGACGTCAAAAAGCGAAATGGAATAATCGGGTGAAAGAGGACATGTTGCAGTTTTTGCAAAAAAAATACGGCTGCAGAAGTTTATAGTGATGTTTTTTCTGAACCGATAAAATTGGGGATCAACGTGAGCAAAATCAGGGATCTTTGCTCGTTAAATGTGACTTTCTTGCCATCAAATTTAGATAATACAATGAAATCAGAGCATAAAGTATGAAAAATTTGTTTTCAAAGATCCCGAATTCTAGTCTGAAGAATTAAAACCATCCCGAATACCTGAAAACTCATGAAAACTTGTTTCAGGAGCCGGAGAAAGCGGGAAAAGTACAATTCTGAAACAGATGAGGATATTGCACAAAGATGGATTCTCACAACAAGATCTGGAAATGATTCGACCTGTGGTCTACTCGAATTGTATTCACAGTATGCTATCGATTCTCCGGGCGATGTTCCATCTGCAAATCGAGTACGGCGAAACGGATCGAGTGGTTAGTCATTTTGAAACGTTTAGAGAGGCGTTCATTTGGAAATTATTGACTTGTTAAACTGGGAATCCCATCATTTCCGAATTAAAATATTTGTGACAAATTACTTGAAGTGATCATTTGAGGACTTCTCAATATCATAGTTAAATGAAGTATAATTTCAGCGAGACTCCCAACTAGTATTCGCCACCGTTCATGCCAACAAAGAAGAGCTCACAGAGGAATTGGCGCTAGCAATGCAAAGGCTGTGGCATGATTCAGGTGTGCGAGAATGCTACAGGAGGAGTAACGAGTATCAGATTGATGATTCGGCGAAATAGTAAGTGTTTTTCAACTTTATGGGCTGAGGTAGATTTGATAAAATCCTCTGGAGGACTTGAATACAAAAAATTCTACTAAAACTTTTCAAGTATCTCTCAAAGGATAAAGAGCAAACTATTGTTGTACAATTTTGATCTTTTGATCATTGATTAGTTTAAATATCATACAGACATTCCGGCATCTGGATAGACAGAATTTTTGTAATTTCAACAAACAAACCTTCGGGAACTCCAGACGGGAGACATAAACAAAGACTGACGGATCTCGTTCCAACAAACTGATCTCATAAGCTCTATATGAGTGGTGTTTCCTACTATGAGCTGGGATGTTCAAACTAATTAATTTTGAAGAACAGCATGAAAACACAGAATTATCTTTACAAACGGGTGAACATTCGGACATCTAAACAAACCGACACACATCCATAAATACCCGTTTTCCAGTTTCCTCGACAACCTACCCCGTCTCTCCTCCCCTAACTACGTGCCGAGTGAACAAGACCTACTGCGGACGAGAATCAAAACAACGGGAATAACAGAAGTGTTGTTCGAACTCAAGGGGTTAACGTTCCGAGTAATTGATGTTGGAGGTCAACGATCTGAAAGGAAGAAGTGGATTCATTGCTTTGATAATGTCAATGCGATCATCTTCATTTCGTCGCTATCGGAATACGATCAGACATTGAGAGAGGATAATTGCACGGTATGTTCCTTGACATTTTGAAGTTAGATTCTAGGAAGCTTGCTGAGTTGAAGAACTAAAATAGTTTTGTGAATTTCAGAACCGAATGCAAGAATCGCTGAAACTGTTCGACTCCATCTGCAACAGTCCGTGGTTTGCTGACATCCACTTCATTCTGTTCCTGAACAAGAAGGTATCCATTTTCTAAAAATGAGCTTAAAATTATTTGAGAATTTTCAGGATCTATTCGCAGAGAAAATCGTGCGGTCTCCACTGACCGTATGCTTCCCAGAATACAAGGGTCAGCAGAATCAGACGGAGTGTATTAACTACATTCAGTGGAAGTTCGAGCAGTTGAATCGGTAAGTTTTTTAATGATGTTTAGACGTCTGGAAATTTTCTGGAGAACGCATGTGTTTCTGCATCAGCGTATCTGTACTTTTTGGCTCCGGACCTGACGTCAGATTAGAAGACAAGTGACAGACTACAGTTTGTTAGATCCATTAGGTCCCTTCAATCTAGAATCCTGACAAAAAAAGCAAAATCCATATTTTTGGAATCCTACATATTGGAAACCTTGAAACCTCAGAGAGTCCCCAAATCCTAGGAGCCGAATCACAAGTTTGAGCCAAATATTTTCCGAATTTCCAGCTCTTCCCAACGCGAAATCTACTGCCACCACACCTGCGCCACCGACACCAACAACGTCCAATTCGTTCTCGACGCTTGTCTAGACATGATCATTGCCAAAAATCTCAAATCCATGGGATTATGTTAAGTATTTATTTCTCTCTATTCCCCCTATCCCTTCCTAGTGCTCTAAAACTGTCCCCTGCCTAGATTTCTTACTTTCGGAATTCATTTTTATCATTATTTTTCTTTGTGTATCCGCAATCCATCTCTTCATCCGGGTAACTCATTCCAATTCTTTTCTCATGAGTAATTCTTGATTTTCCTTCCAAAAATGATTGATTTTCGCCACAACAACAATATCTTCGTTTCCAAATCCTCCGTCTTTCCTTTCCCTGTCTATCCTTTCTTTCCTATTCTCCAGTTTCCCCTATCAAAAAGTTGTCAAAACGATCTCTCAGTGTCATTTTTTAAATCCAACCAATAATTTTATTATGGAATGAAACACTTAGTTATTCACAAATTTGTTGGGAGAGGAAAAACGAATTGCACAACCTGATAAGTAGAGAAGAAAAAAATAAGTGAAAGATGAATGATATAATTATGCGTGCAAGATATAACTAGAAATGAGAAATGTAAGAATCACAGTTTTCCCTGATCGACGGTTCCACGACGTGCCACTTCGATGTCTTTGGCGATGGCGAGTTTCAGCTCATCTGGAAGAAATTTGAACTTTGAAAATCAGAGAGCAAAAAACATTTTTTTGTTGCAAGACTCATAACGCTTGGCTGAATGTACTAGATTAGTTATTCTAAAAATAGATCTATGAGGAAAATTTCGAGTTTAAAACACTAGCCATTTCAAGAATTCGCTTACCCAACGACGCGAAACTTTTCATCTCCCTAATGAATCCAATGATCACTGCACTCAGATGTTTCCCATAGAAATCACCACCAGCATAGTCAATCAAATGAACTTCGACGGTCTTCTTCTCATTATGATACTGTGGATTCCATCCGACACTCATCGCCATACTGTACTTCTTTCCTTCGAAAGTCGCCGTTCCATAATAGACACCGACTCTGAGCGACTCTGGAAGATTCTCAACGACGTTGTCGTCCATATTGGCAGTGGGGCATCCGAGCTCTTTGCCACCTCTTCCAAATCCACGGACCACTTCTCCTTCGAATCGATACGGTAGGATTTGCATTCTGAAACTAATCAATCAGCCATATTTTTAATGTTAATCTACGCTTTATTGCTAGCATGATTGAAAATTGAATTTTTCGGATTTTCCGTCTATTTCAGATTTCGAGGACTTGTGAAATTTTCGTATATAGGCCGCAAGGGCTTCACGAGGCCATAAACCCTGGAAAAACAGTGGGAAAACTGAAAAATTCAAATTTTTGCCATGTTAGCAATGGAGCGGGGTGATACATTGACAACTTCGTTAATAGTTAAAATTCTGAAAGTAGAAAAAACAAGAAAAAGCAATGGTCGAAATGCCACCAGAAACAAGAACAAAAAAGAAAATCCAGGTGAGTTTGTTAAAAAATTTATATGCATTATTAACAAAAAATGTATCACAAATCTACAGATCAAAAAAAGAGAAATCATAGAAAGTACGGCAAGATATAGCTACTATTGTCAATTCAAAAAATCGCACATAGAATTTGAGACATGGAATTTGAGATCTGAATTCTATGTGCGATTTTTTTGAATTGACAATACAATTATGATAAACCAATGCATCCAAGAATCGGGGTTCCATCTCTAAAATACTCTTCAAGCAAGTCCTTCTGTATCCGACACACTATATCCATCATATTCTTCGTTTCGATTCCTTGATCCAAAATTTTGATAAAGGTCTCATTATACTCTTCTTCAGTAAATTCAGAATTTTGAACGAGCTCCGGAATGGCATGCACCATCTTCAGCGCGGTATCGTACTCGGCGAGATGTTTGAAATTGTCACTTCTCTTCATCAACGGCATCATCCACGGCTCCATAATCGGCCAAAACTCCTTCAACACTTTGTTATGCACGAAACTTTTCGACAACTCTGCCATATCCAATATCTGATTGATGACCATTTTCGTCGCTAACGGATCTCTTCCCCGACAAATCACCATCATCGGATACCAATTCTGATGAATCATCGGAAGGAGCATGTCATCGTGGTTTCTCAAAAATCGGATTCCCTCGCGTAACAAGTCCAAAGCAGTGATTCGAACAGATTGGTGACCCGTCGTCAACATATGCTTCGTTCGGAGGAGAATCTTCTCGACGAGGATCATTTGTGGAGTGGGAAGATCCTTTTGGTCTTCTGAATCTTCTGCCGGTGGGAGGGGCTTGTGGTCCGGATAGTCCGCGTCGAGGCATTCCATGAAGTTCAGAAATGCTTTTAGGATAGCCCAAGTGAATGTCTGAAATCTTAAATCTCAATAGAGCGAACTTTCCAAACAACCCTACCTGTTGATTCCTATCCAACGCGTACAACATCTTCTCAACAATCACTCTATAAGCATCGAATTGTTCGGAAACGCGCGCTTTCTTCAAATACGCCTTCATGAGAAGCGGTGCCATATGATAGTTGTTCGTCGAGTTGCAAGCCACAGAGACTCGATTCAAAATGTGACTATTGTACATTTTGAGCATCTCTTTTACAGATTGATCTACTCGCTTGAATCGAGCATCTGAATCCTCTCCGGGTTGCCGCCGGATTCCCACTTGGCCAACTGCGATGATTTTCAGGGCAAATTCAGCGGCTTCCTTGATAATCCAGGATTCGGATATGGTTTGCATTAGGACTGTGCACAAGCATTGAGTGGAGATCTGTGAAACAAAATATTGTTTACTTTCTTAATCTCAAAAAACCTTACATGTGACCGATTGACAGTTTTCTCCAAAAACTTCATACACAACGCCAAATTGATCAAACTCAGCGTTTCGACTACAGTAGTCCACTCGGTATCATACAAAAACGATGGCAACGCCGCATCCCCCTTGACATGAATCACACACGATCGATTCGTTTCTTTAATCAAATACTCCGCCAGCATCAGAGCGATCGGATCATCCGAAGGCGTCGTTTTCTCATCAACTTCCGCCAAAAGATATCCCAGAATCAGAAAAAGAGATGCTCTTTTCTGACTCTTCTCTTGTCTAATCAGATTGTGTGCCATATCGATTATCTCGATTCCTCCCAACCTCGCCATAACTTTACAAAGATTCTGGCACTGCGCATCGGAAACTCCATAGATCAGTCTCATCTTTCTCAACGCCTGGGTCACAGATTTCAATGGATCACTGCTACTAATCATCAGTCTTTGTCTATTGATAATCATGCTATCCGAAAGACTTCGGAGCAGAAGTTCCATTGTTCGAGAGCCAGTGGTGCACATCAGTTTCACAGCAGGACCAAGACCTTCAAGGATGGCCGCGAGGTTTTTGAGAATTCGATTTCCATTCTCGCAACGGGTCTGTGTAGGGAGCCGTGCGATGTGATGTTCAAGTTGAAGATAGAAAAACTCTTCGGCGGATCGTTTATTTTTGACGAGAGCAAGACAGGTATCAGCAACCGTTCGGTATCTGAAAAATGAGGAAATTTAGGGGTTAATAGGCTTTAAAACAACTCACTTCTCAAAATCATCATACTTCAAGTGCAAGTACATTCCTAGAAAGCTTTCGTACAACTTCTCTCCAAAAAATTCCTGACATCGTTCCTGAATATTGATCATCAACGAAACCATTGCATTTCGAACAGTATCCACTCGATGAATCATATATAACGAGAGAAGACTATCCGTGTATTCCTTGATAAAATCCGCAGCTTTGTCTCTCCATCCTTCACGATTTTCGTAAAGAAACTGTCGCTCTTGGGGATAGTCATCTAGGTTGATTTTTGTAATATCGAATCGTTCAGCGCCATCCGAGAAGACGAGTACGGTGGCGAAGTTGAAGAGATTCAGCATCTTCTCCGTTAATATCGCATTATCGTTTGTGTTGTGATTCAGAATCTTGACCAGTCCTGATAGTAATCCTGATGCAAAAAGGGATACTGTAGGTACATGACTAGGCGGACACTGTAGGAATACTACATGTAGCAGGTCTAGGGTCAATTTCCGAAGTTCTAAATCTCCTTCTGGCTGTTTGATGATGTCGAGGCAGTTGATAATTGTGCGTCCCGTAGAGATGGATGAGTGAAGAGAGTAGAAGTCTGGAAATCTCCGAATTGGAACTCATAGAATTTTTTGATTTTGGAGCCAGAGTGGGCGATTTTACGTCAGAGTGAGAGTTATTTTTGGCTACGGATTTGGCATCAGATTTGACGTCAAGTTACTTTTTAGTTGGTAGTTTTCAGACGCTCCAACAGACATCGGAATCAAAATTTCTTAAAAGTTCAAAAGTGGGCAAAAGCCTCCAGAAAGTTTTCTTACGATCTGTATAACTTTAATCAAGATTGGTTAACTAGATTTCGAGTTAGAGTCCATTTTGAACAAGAAAAACCAACCATTCTGCATATTTGGCGATACCATCAGCATCTGCGTGATTTTCGCCAGGAACTTCACGAATTCCTTCGCGATGAATTCGTCACCATGATGAGGAATCGCTTCGAGATACATATGGAACAGGGGTTCGAGGTTGGCCCATTTGCAACCGGGGAGCTGGAAAATGAGGAATTGTCATGCACTTTTTCATCAAAATCTTATTATCTCTGGCTGCGGACTCGGCATCAGATCTGACGCCAAGACGCTTTTTTGGCTTTTTTTAACAGAATTGAGCTCAATATATGTATGGCTCAAGATTAGAAAACCCACTCACATTATCGAAATTACCAACCATATCCAGCGCCTGTTTATACCACGGCAATATCGCAATCTTCTCCAACGGCGTCGTTTTCGGTAAAATGAGTCGAGCCGAGACTAAAATCGCGGCTCCTGTCATCTGCCTCTGCTCTTGTGAGAATTTCTTATTCAACACTGAAAAATTTCAATCCTTTTTTGGAGTCCTTTGTCTAATCTAACTTTTTCTCAACGTCTCCATAAACCCGTTTATCACATCTTCTCTAATTCGAACTTTAGTTCTCTGGAATTCAACGATTTTCGAGACTTGACTGGTGGCCACGTTGAACAGAGCATCGTCCTCAGCGGAGCCTCCCATTATTCTGAATCGATTCATCATTGACGTCTTCCTGTCTTCTCCTCCAGAAGTAATGCTGGAAAATTGACCAAACTTCAAAAGATTTTTCTCTAAGAATGCATTATTCTTTATTAACGGATCCCTCCGCAGAGAGCATAGCAGAATTCAGAATTCTTTCAAATCAAAGTAAAACAAATTACAAATAAGGGGGGGGGGGGTGCAGGGAAAAGAAGAAGGAAAAGTAGATCAGATCAGCGACCCGTAGAAGAGTTTTGATAAATTTCTCGAAAAATCAATTTTTCTTTATCGATTGTTTTCTCAAAAAACCAGAAAAGAGCAGAAAATTCTCCACCTTTTCTTCCATTTTCTTTCTGTCTATAGACACTACGTTCTTCTGGAGCAGAGAGTGAGAGATCGTTGAATGGATGGTAGACGATGAGAGAGCACAGGGGGCGTCAGAGAAACAGACAAAAAACAAGTCAATGACGGGAAAAGAGGTGGAAGGAGCGAAATAGAAAATTTTGAGATAAATTATTCGGGTTATAAGACAAAAAAGTTACCTGAGGAAAAATAGGGAGGCGGGGTGAGGCTTAACATTTTGAGCACAATTTCGATACCAGTAACAACAAAAAATGACAAATTCGACAAAAACTACATAAGTTATTTTTTCACAAGTGAGCTCTATCGAACTAGACCATTTTATCAATAGAGCGCACATACGAAAAACAACTTTTGAATAGCAAAATAACCGTACAGAGGGAGTGAGAGGTGGTAATTAGTGGGCGTTAGAAAATACAAATAAATGCTTTTTTAAAAATGGAAAAATGTCAAAATCGTCCAACAGGTCCATTCAATATCGTCGTCGGGATGGTTCGAACGATTCCTCGATGAGATGATGAATATGGATTGTATGTGATTATGGGGTCCGGAATGAGATCAAAGTAGTCGGCGGGGCGAGTCGCTTGTCCGACCGCCCATTTCAGTATTTCTGCTCCTTTCGCTGTTATCGGTGCGGTCTGAAATTTGAATAGGTTTGGCCAGAATTCAAAATATGAATCAAAGTATTAGTCATAGGAAACCCCGCTCTATAGCATGTTAACAATAGAGCGCGGTATGACATTCAGAATATCACTATTACCTCATGATAGGCGATAAGATCGAAAAGCTCATCGTGTACCACCTGATTGGTTCCCAAGAATTGATATCCTTCCGGGATTTTCTCCACTAAAAAGTGCTTGAAAGTTCCGTCTCGTGCCGCGTATGATACAGTGTATCTGGAATTTTGCATCCTAAACATTTTCTGAGGAAAGTGTAGTAAGGATTTCACAGTAATAACAGTAAGTACAGTAAGCATTTTTCGTTAGAATTTCAGTGTCCTTACCCCCATATCCTCTCCGACACTCTAACCAAGAACGATCCAACTGGTTTGTTGGCCAAAAGAACTTCCGATTGATTACGAGAGATGACTCCATGGAACCAGGGAGCCGGTGCGCGGGTTTTCGGGTCCAAACCAGTGCCACGTGGCAACTCTTCTCGTTGAAACCATTCGATTATTGCATTTCGAGACTTTGGCTTCGGCGGTCGAGGCAGGTTTTTGCTGGAACAAAAAATCGGGTAGAAATGGGTTGACAAAGGTGACAATGGGGATAAGCATGAGTGTTTGGACTACATTTTAAAAAGTGCTTTGCTTCTTACAACTCTGTTCTCCGTGAACCGAAAATGACGAAAACTATACAGATCGTTGGGAACATTTTGATACCTCATCACACTACTTCTCAGCCTAACACCGCCGTAGACACGCACCTCGTCGGGAGCGGAATTTGAAATTTCGTCCAACTGTCTGAATTCGCCCATCTTTACTCTAGTCTTCACTACATCTTTACTCTAGTCTTCACTATAATTACTCTAGCCTTCACTACTAATTTTTTAGATTCAGAAATTTCCTCAGATGGAGGAGATTCTAGAACGCTCCAGAATCCTCCAAAATCTTCACAGTATTACGGAATTTTCAGAAACCTCCAGAGAAAATCAGAAGCGTTCAAAACTCTTCAGATTCTATCCATTGTATTTTTTTGAATTTACCCAAATTTTTCATTAACAAAATTTTCATTAAAAAACTCACATCGCCTCTCTCAAACTGCCCGCCTTGTGATCCTTCAACGCTGGCAGTATACTCGTACTCGTTCTTATCATCTGCTGATGTTTCTCTCGAGCCTTCTGAGCCAATTCTCTCTGCGCAATCTCCGCTTCCCGTGCTTTCCGTTCCCTCTCTTCCCAAAGAATCTTCTCTCGATCCTCCAATATTTCAGCTTCTCGTTGATCTCGTTCTCGTTTTTCTTGAAGAGACTGGAAGATCTCCGATTCTCTCTTCTGAACTTCTTCCTCTCGTCTCCCATTATCATCATTGTTCCGTGGAGCACGCATCCGGACCCCATTCGTATTGTTATTGGGAATGGGCTCCTGCCACGAATTGTTGTGTCCATTTGTGTATCCATTCGTAGTACTTGGAGGCATATGATTTGCAGAATCGTAGATTTTCGTGTTGGTCGACTGTGGATTCGATGAGAAAGTCGCGAAGTATCCAGTAGTTGGTTTCTGAGGCACCGGAGGCTTCTCCCCCCGTACCAGTTGTGCTTTCTGTGGTTGTGGAGTTGAATAACTGGATACTGTAGTGGTTGTGACGATTTGAGGAGGCTGCTGAAGTGGAAGTGTCGGCTGTTGCTGTGAATTATGCGTTGTCAAAATGGGTTTCGGAGGTTGGAAGAGCAGCAGCGGCGTGTCGTTACTGTACAAATTATCATAGTTTTCGTGAGACTGTGATCCGATCACATGCATTTGACCGAGCTGGGCAATCAGATCGTCTTCTCGTTCTGAATCCGACGTTCCGGCGGCACGGAGTTCTCGCATCGCCAAGGCGTGGGCTTTCTCGCGGCTCTCTTCTTCCAGGATTTCGTCGATTGTTTTGTCCTGGAATATATTCAGTGGAATTGATATATTGGGGAAGTCGTGGTTTTTCATAATTATACATTTTCCGAAGCTCAAAGCTTCAAAAGAAACGAATTTCCATTCTGTCCATGGTGTGAAACTATTCAAATCTGAACAAAATCATGTCTATGGAGACACTTTTTTGATTTTCAGAATATTGAAGAATTTAGTATTTTTCATGTCTCAGCAATTTTTCAACAAAAGTATTTAAGGGTATGAAAATTGAGATTTGAAAATCACCCCAAAAAGGATGCTGTTAAGCGTTTCGAGATTTATCAAAATCAGGTAGTTTTTGAAGATTTTTTTTTTCAAATAAGCTGAACTTTTTGGAATCCGAATTTACCAGTTTTTATTTTATTTTTCACAGTCAAATGAAACACTCACCTGCTCATGATCGCCCATCACCCACACCCAGACTTCTCCATCGACTCCCGTCAACCACCGTAACCCTTTCCTCTTCGGTTTCCGATTCAGATGCCCGTTCGTCCGTTCGAATTCCTCTTCTGCCTGTTCCCATTTTCGCACTTGTTCACTTCGCATCTGACAGAACAACAACTGTTTCTGATCATCGTCGAGTGCCTCCAGAAGTTCCACGTCGACGTGACCGGTGCTGAGAATCTCACTCAGAATGCTCATTCTTCTGTGTTTTCTTCGAAATTTTTTGGGTTTTTTCTTCTTATTATTTCCTTCTCTTGTAGAGATAATAGGGGTTTTTCACCTGAAAATTAGAGAAATTGAAATTGATAATGCGAAAACTGTCACTTCCAATAAAAATCATGAAATTGAAAAATCGAAAGTGTGACTATATGGGGTGATTCACGGGTAGCAAAAAATGATTTTTTCCTTTTTTTGCTTCGATTCACGGGGTAGCAAAAAAAGCAAAAAAAGGAAGAAAATTCCCCTTTTTTTCCTGCAAAAATTACAGTAATCACAATGATCGCTGTGAGACCTCTGTAGCTCAATGCATGTTCCTTTAAGTTTCTTAAAGGAACATATGCCGATGGGGCAAGGTCTCACAGCGATTGTAGTGATTACTGTCATTTTATGCAGGCAAAAAAAGGGGAATTTTCTTCCTTTTTTTGCTTTTTTTGCTACCCCGTGAATCGAAGCAAAAAAAGGAAAAAATCATTTTTTGCTACCCGTGAATCACCCCAATACAGAGAGATTGAGAGACGCAGACAGAGAGGAAGAAGGTGAAAACGAAACGAAAAAATCACAATGGCTGAATTCGTATTGCGCGAAAACGAGACGAAGAGGAGAGGGGAAAATGACTAAACATAGTGCACTCCCAGTGGGTTCTTAGTCATTTCCGCAAACAATCATGGACGAGAAAATGGAGAAAAAAATGGAAAAGAGAGTTTTTGACGAATTTACAGAGTAGAGTGGAGAAACAAATATGGCGTCTGGACGTGATTTTCCAAAGAGAAAAGTTTGCATTTTGAAGAAAAACGCAATAATTTGACGAAGATTTAAAGTTTTTTTTTTCAAATTAAACATGAGCAATACCGTACTTTCAAAGTGCGCAAAGATTTAGCGTCAAATAATTTTTATGCAACAACATTAAGAGCCTTAAAATAGTCGAATCTTAAAAAAATTCTCTCTAAAAAAGGAGAAAATTGAAAAATTCCCAGGTCAAAAGAGCTCGAATTTATAATTGAAGAATAATTCGAAATTTCAATAGCTGAAAATTAGCTCAAAATTTGAAGCCAAACCCCCAGTTGCTCAACGTCCAATTTCCATTCAAAATTGAAGAAAAACTGAGAAATTTTCGTTTCAAGACCGAAAACCAATTCCATTTTCCTTTTTTTTTGGTTCTTCGTCAAAAAAAGCGGCAAATAATCTGGAACCAACAAAAAAAAGAGAACGACTCCTCCAGAGAAACTTCCTTCTATTTCATGTTCTTCTCAAATTTTCTCGAGAAAAAAAAACCCGGAAACCCTTTCTTCCATGTCGACATTTGGAGAAAAAAAGGGGGAGAATGAACCTCTTTTCAAAGAAAATGGACGGAAAAACTTGCAAAAACGGAACTCTATTTGTAACTTTTTGGGAGCAGTTGTGAAGCCATCTAGGCGAAGAAAAAAAAAACGTTTTGTGTGGTGGTGGTTCCTACATGGTGCAACATACTCAGACAAAAAGAATGTCATTGGAATCGAAAAAAGAAGGAAAAAGGGACAGCAGATAGCCACCACCATTACCCCCTTCCACCACCACCAACAGCAACCATGCGGGAAAAAAGAGAGAAACAGAGAGAGGGAAATGGGATGGGATGGGAAGAGAGAGAGAAGGGTCGTTGATGGGGTCAGCTGTTGTTATTTAGGGAGGGAGGGGGAATACTGGGAAAGTCAGGAAGGAAAAGTATCTTCTGGAGAGAGACAGGAATGTTGCTGATGGTGCTGTTGGACAGAGAGGAAACTTTGAAACCTAGACAGCTCGAGATTGGTTTGCAAAATTTGATGATGGAGGAGATAGAGCTGGTCATCAAAAATCTGAAGGAGTTTTCTAAAGATCTTGAGGAGTCACTTGGCGTCAAATCGGATGCCAGATCCGCAGTCGGACACATTGACGCAAAAATGCATACACTGGCTTAGAAACGACTCCTAACGGGTTACTGTCTTCTATGGGAAATTTGGAAATTAGAAATCCGAATATTGTCCGTTTTCGAGGCTTATCTGAAGAACCAATGTACCAATTCTGCCGACGCCTAAATGCAGAAAAACTGTCCAAATAGAAAAAATAGACATATGGAAATCTTGAGAAGGACATGCCTAAAATCGGCTTATCAATGTCTTTCTGTGTGCTTCTAGAATTCTTCTAGAAAATCTTCCAGCATCCTCTAAATTTCTGGGATTAAAATTCCCAAGAAGAATAACAGAAGAGGCAAAGAATACAACAAGCATCCATCGTCCATAGGTCTCATGGCATACACACACACATACTAAAAAAAAAATAAGACGAAAACCTTGAAATTCGATACGTGGCGATATGGGCGAAAAGGACGTCTCAGGAGGGGAGGAGATGACGATTCGATTCGACGTAAGAATACGGATGAGAAGGAGGACGAAAGGGCCATGTACACTTTCGGAAATTCAGAAAAAAAGGCGGCAAAAACAGGAGAAGAACACCTGTGGGCATACTCTTTAATGGGGTCACTATTAATCGTGTTGTCTTGTTGAGGGACAGAGGAACGCCGACGACGCCATCGTCAAGAGGAGGCGCATACGATAAGATGTTTTTTTTTTGGAATCTAGATTCAAATTTCTGTGGGTACTTGACCTAAGGGGGCAAAATAGCATGTTGAAGGAAAACAAGAGGGGAAAGGTAAGGATTCTGAATACAATTAGATGCTATTCAAGCTTCAGGAGCACAATTCTGGCTCTAGGAGCCTTTAGAATTCCAACTATCCAGACTTCCAAGGTGAGAAAAATCAGGGTTTCTAGTTGTGACTATCCATCATCGCTCCTCCCATCATATGTATTACTTCTTCTCCCTCTCATTCCTCGTCAAAACTTTTTCGCGGGTCCATTCCATCGTCCCATCGTGTCCACGTGATGGGACGAGAGGAGCACCAAGAGTCTCGTTCGCGAATGATGCTGGGAAGCAAGAAGGGGGAGAAATTACACATATATACATCTATCAACTTATGTGTATGCGTGTGTGTCTTCTTCATCATTCCTCCTTATGCTTCTGGTCTTCAGAAGACGAAGAGGGTGATTATGGTGTATAACACATAATACGCAATTTCTCATATCGGAACTTCGATTCTGCGTCTCGTCAGCACATGAAGCATGGTAATGGGACTTGGAATCGAAAAGAATTTGAAGCCAACTGAGAAAAAGCAATGAAACATTTGAAATGTGCTCATTTTCGGAGGCCAAAGCCAGAAAAAGAGACAACGAGAAGAGCGGAATTGGATAATTTCAATTGGTTTTCTCGATGTGTCTTCCTCTTTTTAGGGGGTTGTCTCGTCTATTTCCTCTAAATCTGGTAGTAGACAAGAAGACCAAAAATTGGGTTTGGCTTCAAAGCACAAGGGTCTAGGAGGTCCCAGAGTTGGAAGTCGGTGGCTTAGGACCCTAGGAAAGGGCTAACAGGCTATTTCTGGTCTAGCTTCAAAAGAGCAAAATTCCTAATCAAAACCCTTATCACATGAGGGCCATGGCGGAAAAACTAAGCGAATGAAAATAAAAATTGGAAACATTGAAACCTCGTGAGCAACACCACAGTGTGTGTTAGATTGACGAATGAATGTGAAAGTTTGTGTCTGTGTGTTGCCATTTTATATACATACACTGACTGATAAATTCATATTCAAACCTCAAAAAATCATAGACACACAAAGAAAAAAGCGAAGTGGAGACCATTAAAATGGTGAAAACGATTCCGTGATTGACATATCGAAAACTATTTCAGACTGAGAAAAAGGGGTAGTTCAGTGGTTTTTCAGTTGAAAAAAACTGAAAAATAGAAAAAAAGAACCCGGACCTCATTATCAGTCAGAATGTCAAAAAACAGTCAAAAACTGTTTTGTCACTGTGATGTCTGAATTTTGCTATTTTGCTCTGCCTTTTCTCACTAGCCGTCAAATCTGATGCCAGGTCCGCAATCGAAAAACCACTGGCACACTGACACAAAAATGCAGAAGATGTTTCGTTTTAAACCAAAACACAGTAAAAAGTGCACTGTTGTTCTACTGTGCTCTAGTAAATGCTCAAGACGAATTCCTTTTTCGATTTGCAAAACGGATTATCATCAATTAGACAATTCGCAAACAAACTCTCTGACTGACTCTCTGTGTAGGTGGGAGGGAAGGGAGCGAAAGTGCATAAATATGCGTAAACGAATTGGAAAATTACGAAGTGCAATTCAAAAAGTGAAGGATAACTAGTTCTATAGTGGACTGGTATTCTAAATGAAGGTTAAATTTACCGCTAACTCGCAAATCGGATATTTTAAGCTCCACCCACTTTTCAATTTTTAGATATTCCGGGTAAAAAATGTCCTTTGGCGTCAGATTTGATGTCGCGCCCGTAATTGTCAACTACTGGCACGCTGACGCAAAAATGCATACATTAGCTTTAAAAATCTTTGAAAGAGGTACTGTATACAGAGTGCTTCCGAAGAACAAAAAGCTAACCAACGCCTTCTAAACAATGAAAGCATCGTTTATCAACGTAACGAATCTTTTTGAGACAATTAACGACTACTGAGGAAGACGATGGTTTGTAAACACACTGCCCAATATTAAACAGTTCTGGTTTACAACGTCCTCTGCGTCTTCTTCTACAAGAAATCATGTGAGAACCACGCCTTCTGAAGATTTCAAAAGCCTTCAGAATACAACAGCTTCATAGAGATGGAGCCAATGTTAAGCTTCAGGCTAGCTCAAGAAGTGAAAACTGAAACTGAAATGTACTCGTATTCAATTTTCACTATACACAGCCAATGTACAAAACCCGTGGAGGGGTGACAACACACAACACATCGAAAGGCATTGTACAGCAGTAGTCATGGGCAGCGAGAGAGTACACGAATCGAGGAGGGTCCAGACAAACAGGAAAGATACCTTGAGGAGGAAGGCGTCTTCCGTTGAAAGGAGAAGAGGACTGTTTGTGGCTTTATTCGAGGAAAGAAAGGGCAGAAAGACACCATTTGCGGGGGGGGGGGGGGGGGGTGATGCCACACCCCGAAAAGGTGGCGGGCGGAAGTACCTGAGATTTGGAGACTCAAGTGGACTTAGAGTTGGTTAGAGCTGTGAAGCTTCTTGGGTAGCGAGCGGGAAAGTCTTCCGACCGACCGCTGATGGTTCGCTGTCCGGCTTTCAATCGACTGTATTTCGACCGCCCGCCAACCGCGCCGCCTGACCTTGGACCATTCTCTGTCCGACCGCGGATTCTCATTGAAAATGCGGGAATTTTAAATATCTGCCTGGCGCTAGATTAGCATGGAATAGCTGCTAAAGCCATCTGTTCGTTTTGTGGCATCATGCCTTTCTGAGAGTGAGGGACGAACTAAAGTCGAATAAGACGAGAACTAGATTGATGCGTGGAGGAAATTTCGTATTTTCGAAAAAGCCACATATCGAGAGATGGTAAACCAAGGGAAAGTGTCTAGAAGATGGAGGAAGTGGGAGGCTTTTAGAGCGACGAGTCTCGTGGAAGAGAACTAAAAACTGTCACAAGATTGGGAATCAAAACATTTTTGAATTGAATTGAAAAAGCATATGAGGAATATGGGATTCTGGGAATATCGAAAGCGAAACTATTTTTTAGGATTTTTCAGATTTCGCAGTCAGATGCATCCAGGCCTACTTGCGCGTGAAGGTACCGTAACTCTTTCGGAGAATTTACGAAATTTCGAATCTTTCTTATTTCGTGAATTCGAAACTTATCCAAATATGTCACCATCCTTCGAAAAAGGAAACCCAATTTTCAACGAACTTCAGTTATCAGAGGCATTAAAATCGGAAAATTTCCATCAAAACTAACCTAAAACCTTAAGAGCCAGAACTTCAAAATTTTCCGAAAAATCGAGTACACTATTCTATTTCCGTACTATTCTCTCTCCCCCCTCGCCCCTATCCTAAAACCAGTCACCTCTAAAAATCAATGTAAAAATCGTCGAAAAAAAGAAATTGAAAAAAGGGGGAACACTTTCCGGGAATGTTTGCCTTTTTCTCTTTTTTCTGTGACTCTCCTCAAATCACATTTTCTCTGAGCCAGTTTCTTTCTCGAAAACCACTTTCTATTATGGTTTTGGCTCCAGGAACACCACCACCTGTTTGTGGGGGTAGGCTCTCTATGAATTAATAATAAACTGTGTCCACTAGGCTCTAAAGCGAAAACAACAAAGTATTCAAAGGTGAGTTGGCTGACTGGGCAGCAGCCAACAGGAGGCCGGCACCGGGTGGGAAGCGGAAAGAGTAGGGTTCTACGGAAGGGGCGCTTTGTGCTGTGAGGGGAGTGAATCTTCAGGAAGATGCTCCGAAGAGCAGCTGAAGATGAGAGATATAACTGAGCAGTGGAGAGACGGTTAGAGATACTGATAAGTGATTGGAGCAGCAGCAGGAGAAGGGGGAGGCAGAGCACTTGTCATGAAACACTTGTTCGGCCGTCCCCCATCGGAAAGAGGGCCAGTTTGACCAAGGAATAAGATAGAAGAAAGGAAAAAGAGAGATTCCGAGTGAGGAAAAACCAAAATTAAATACAAATAAAACCTTGATAAAATAGTGATGATCCGAGTGTGGGGCGAAAGAACACATTCGGAACACACATTTATTTTCGGGGGAAAGAGACAAATAGTTGAAAAAAATGGAATTACAAGGAGAAAAAAGTTTGCAGATGATGAGACAAATAATATAAAAAATTTTTCGAATGATTTAAATTCCCATGTTTCGGCCCTCGAGGGATACTTTGACGAGACGATTCGCTTTGGCCTTCTTGGTTCTCTCTTGGAAATCACGGAACGTTTGATCGTAGCGGTTACTTCCAGATGCCTTCTTTTCCTGGAAAAAAGAGAATAGTTAGTACAGAGGCAAGAAAAAGTAACTGCTTGAGAAAATTTTTTTAACGGAGCTTTTTGCAGGGGGTCCGCCGGTCAATCACAACTTTGACCCGCATCTTTTCTTAAGATCTCGAACAGGCAACTTTCTGAGGCAACTTTCTCACTTTTTGTAGGTTCGGAGCACATATTTCAAGGATTTGGGGCAATTTTTGAGTATCTACACATATTTTTACGTAGTTTGAAGCAATAAAAATGTATGTAGATCCTAAAATGCACTACGAAAAAGCTCAAAAATTGTATAAAAATCCATACTAACCCCTTTGAATTCTCCGGATACTCTCCATTCAGGACGAATAACGTAGTCCCTTGTGGATGGCTTTGGCACACGTGCTCGATTGATGTATCCCTTGTCTCCAGGCTTCAAATCCGCCGACGTCGTCGGTCCCAACCCTTCAGCGTCACGAATGCGTGGTCGCTTCGGAGCATCGTCCATCTCGTCCACCTCCTCCATATCGCGGCTGCTGGAAATGAAGAACTTTAGAAGTTTTAAGTAAAAATCTAATGACTCACTTCAACTTCTTCTTCCGCTTCTCGGGCATTCTCGTGTAATCGCGCTCCTCACGCTCTTGTCTCGACACTGTACTATAATCCGTGTCCAAATGATAGATTGGTCTCGCCCACTCTCCGATCAACTTGTTCGCGATTCCCTTATTCTCTTTCGTCTCATTCGGATGTTTGTACAGCATCATAACGGCTTTTCCGAGACCCGACTGCTTCAGAGTACTTCTATCCAACTTCCAGAATCGAGGATTGTGAAGAAGTTTGAGGACAGTTATACGAATATCAAGTGCTGGAAGACACTTGTCTGGAAGTGGTGCCAGCCATTCGGAGAGAGCACTCATGAATCCGTTCTCAATGAGCACTTCGACGATTCCAGCTCTCAACATGATAGCCTTGACTTCTGGAAGCATCTTAATCTTCTGGAACGCTGGCTTTCTTTCAACGTTGGCATTTCGATCAGCTTTCGCAGCATGTTTCATCCTCTCCACCAGTCTTGCGACCATTCCATCGTCATCATTGATAATATCAATACCTCCATCCTTTCCTCTCTTCGTCTTTCTCTTCCTTTCAGCCTTCTTCTCTGCCATCATCTTATCGAAATCCCACTCAAAGTTGCGTCCTCCACGTCTATCCAATGGTCCATCGCTGTCATCACTGTCATAAGCTGGCCGTGATTCCTGACGTTCTCCTTCTTCCTCCAAATCGTTATTCCCCTTTACCAGCTCATCCAAATCATCGTCTTGCTTCTTCTTGGCACTATCCTCATCATCAGAATCACTATCGTCTCCGAACAGATTCTTCCGATTCGCTGCTCTGTTATCTACTCCCTCTTGATCAGAGTCATCAGAATCCAGTGCTATTCTCGGCTTCTTCGTTGCCTCTGTATCGCTGGCATCTGAATCAAGAAGAGCTGGTCGTTTGACAGCCGACGTTCCTTCTCCATCAGAGTCATCGTCACTGTCTATGATAACTTTTGAAGTGGTTTTCACTGGAGATGATTCTGGAGAGCTTCCTGGAGATCCAACTGGCGAGCGAGCTGGAGAGTGAGCTGGAGAATGGGCCGGAGATCGAGTTGGTGATGATGGAACATCCTGAAACAGCAAAAAAAAGGATGAAAAATGAATAAAAACGAATAAGTTACATCATTTTTATAGATGTCCTCGGCGTCGCCGGATGGTGATTCTGGAGCGTTGTGATCCGACAGTGGAGATCGTGGAGCTAACGGTGAAGATGGTGCGGACGACACAGGAGACGTCGGAGATCTTGGAGACCCTTCATCTTCGTGGTCCGACATTACGCGAAGTTTTGGCTGGAAAATGGGATAAATATTGAATTAAAAAGGGTAACACCAAGAGAGAAGCAAAAGGAGAAAGCGACAAGCACAAAACAACTGAATTCACTAAAAAGTGCTGAATACGTTTTCAAATTTTGGAAAACTGTCAGAAAACACTAAAAATCAATAAATAAACTGGTTCCCAGTGACGTCAGAGGAGCTATTTTTTAGTTTGCTAATTTTGAAAAAACGATTTTGGCGATATTTGGACTTAAAAATCTATTTCTAAAGCTAATTATCGCGATTCCAAACTCGAAAACCATCGAAATTATATGGAAAAATATTCAGTAGAGAGGAACATCGCAATTCCTCCTCTTGCGAAGAAATGCACTTTTTCTGAGTCAAAATTGAAGAAATTTATGGTTTTTTGGGTGAAATCGGCATGCAGAGCACGATGGGACTGTCTAAAATTATTTGAAATTTGAAACAAGCGACAAAAATCAGTGAAAATTGACGAAAAACTGCTGAAAATCGGTTCCAAAACAATTTTTTTTCAAAAAAATTATTTCTCTAAACAGCGCGCACGCGGGATAGCGGAGCGTTGTTGTTGGCGGTTATTTGAATTTCATGGCGTCAGGTGACGAAAATGGGATTTTTCGTGATTTCTTCTTTTTTTTGAAGAGTTTATGCAATAAATCCCTACAAAAATAAAGCAAACACAACAAATTTATTATGAACAAAAGCATTAAGCTAGTTGCAATACAAATGTAACAAAAAACTAGAACAACGTGGGCTCATCCAAGTCCAGCGTTCCATAGTTTGGAGCAATGGATGGCCCTAAATCGGTAAGCAGTCGAATTTCGAGTGGATCGATCTGAAAAAAAACTAATTTAAATATGTATTATAGTGCAGGGCGAGTACCTTATAATGGAACTTGGTTTCGGGGAGTAACCTCCAGAGGATCATTGAGAATAAGGATCTGAAATTCAGAGATTACCAAGGAAAATGTTATGGAAACTTACGTAGGTATGATGAATATCAAATAGCTCCATCCACCAACAAGTTTGCTCAACGGGTAGTAGAACAAGGTAGTAGTAATGGTGCAAATCCAGTTGACAGCTACGGCGGCGCCTGAAATCCTAACAACATAATGAAGGTTGTGTGGAGAATTGAAATTACCCAAACTAGCACTAGCGGCTTCTGGAGGAACCAGTTCTGCTGGCAAAAAGTAAGCAACTGGCCCAACTCCCAAATTGTAACCAACTCCATACATGAAGAATGCAGCTGCGAATCCCCATGAAGCCCATCCACTTCTTTCCCCAGATAACAATGTGAAAATCAACAAGAACACATTTGCAGCTATGCAAAACATAAGTGTCTTTAGAAGAAGTGGACGTCTTCCTCGAGTTTCCACCCATCGGAGAGCAGGGATTGTGAGGAGGATCGAGATTATTGAGCCAAGAGCCGGGAGGAAGGGGACAAGGATATCGACGAAGGATACAGCGGAGAACATTCTGAAAGTTTACGAATTTGAAGAGTTCAAAATCTACCGTAACTCACTCTGTTGAATAAGAAATTGAAACCATACTACCCGAGAAGATTTGGGTTGCACTGACAACCATTCCAAGTAGAATACCCCTGCGAATTGAGGAATTCATGAAAGCAGAACACAGAGAAAGTTGCTCGGGCATCTGGAAGTCAAACTTGAAAGGAACGAGATTTTTGAAAAGTTACCTACCTCCGGCACCATATCCCAATACTCTTTTATGATCTCATCTTCATCGCTATCTTCAATATCGTAGTAGAACCTGAAAATGATTAATGCACCCAGACTTTCAAAGTTCTGCACAACCTACTTGATGCTCTCAATCGCTTCTGTGTACCGTCCCATTTGAAGAAGATTGTTGGGGGTGTCTGGGATAAAGTAGGAGGCAGCTAGCATGATGATTCCTAGAAAATTGGGTGGATGATAGATCAATGTTTTCCTCTGCGTCTTGCTATCTCTTACCTAAACCCGCTGGTAACACTACCAGAATCGGCCACGTTGTCTCTGATCCAAACATGAATGGAAGAGAGAAAATTGCTCCGATTGATGACCCAAAACAAACTGCGATGTGCAAGAAACAACTCATCGAACCCTTGATATTCTTCGGTATAATTTGTTGAAGGTAGAGTGGAGCGAATGCGCAAGCCAGCCCTGTGTAGACACCTAAAACATCTTTTAATTTGCTTGAGCTCTTTCTGGATGGCCTAGAATCTCCAATCTCGGAATTTGACCATTGGTGTTCGCCATGAAGGAAGTGAAAGCCGGAAAAATGAAAAACGTGGTACTTGAGTTTACTCGTTTAGTATGCTTGAGTTAACCAAGGAAGTTGGGAAATTTTTTTGCAATTCGAAAAGATCCTTGGTCTAGCTTTTCACATTTGTGATTTTTGAAAGTTCATATTTTTCTTCTTGTTTTGAATCGGGCCACCTAGTAGTATAGCGTGGGAAACTTCAGATGTATTATGTTTTGAGGGTTCACACATCTTTCAAAACTCCCAACTTTTAAAAGCTTGCTCCCAAATTTTGAACTTTTTCCATCCTTACCCGTGAGTATTCTGCCCGTAATAAACGCAAGTGGAAACGAGATCCAGTAGGATACAAACATGAGAAGACTGCCTACAAAAAGCCAAACATTTTCAAGAGTACATGACGTCTTCTAACTTACCAACAATCAGAATGACGTTATTATAACACATCAAAACGTGTTTGGCTCCGAATTTAGACATCGGGGCCACCAGAATACATCCGATGAGGGCCCCGACTCCTTGCGAGGATACTGTTAGAGCCCTAAAAGCATTTTTATAAGTCTCCTAAGTTTTTGACTTCTTGATTAAGCTTACCAAACCAAACTCTCCTCTGTTGGGCTCAATTTTAGCCCAAAGATATTCTCAAAATTGTCATAAATAAAAGTTTGTACAACTTTTTCTGGAACGTTCAGTAGAACTATGTTATATCCAACTGGAAGTATTGAGAAGAGCACTGTGATGAGACATATGAAAACCACTTTTCCCTGATCTTCGATCACATTTCGAATCATAAAACTGTTTTGTCCGAATATTGCATTTGGAACCGCGACTGATGTCTGCAAGATGAGGATTGTTTTGGTGATATTTGATAGGATTTTTTTCGGATTTCCGGGGGATTTGGAGATGTTACTGTTATTGTTTTGTTTTCATAGGCTATGTGTCAGGTGTTCCGGGTTACCATGTCATACTGGAGTTTGCTATCTAAAATTCGGTGGCCTAGGTTTTGTGTAGAATAAGTAATGTGAAAATTTTGGATATGTCTGCTATAGAGTGCGGTGTGGCATTGTGAGTTTGGCTAACACTCGACTTTAAAGATGGTGCACAGTAACTTTTTCGGGGAGCTAATGTATGCATGTTTGCGTCAGTGTGCCAGTTCTTTTTGGTTACGGACCTGGCACCAGATTTGATGCCAAAAATGACTTTTGGCTGGCTTTCGGACCGCAAAAAATGAAAATAGAGCAAATTAGCCTGTGATATTCTGCCTCCTTTACAGTAACGTTAGTAGCCTAACTTTCTTCTTTGGGTTAGAAGGTTTCTAGGCCACGTGTTCTGAACTTTTCGTATTATGCCACTCTAACAAACCGAACTTCCTCAAGTTACCAGAACTCTTCCAAAAGAGCACGAGGAGAACTGGGGTTCAAATTAACACTGTCTCTTTGAATATTCTAGAAAGTCACAAAGTCTTGTCCCAAAAAAGACTAGCTTTCTTTTTTGCAAGTCTTAAGCCTAGAAACTTCTCTAACCTTGAGAACATCTTTAATAAGATCCATTAGATAATACGATGATATTATAAATTAAAACACCAAACAATTATTTTTTGATTTTCGAAAAAAACACAAACCTTCATAATCAAAAGAAAATAACAGAAAGTTCAAAAACCTATAGAATGCGACAAAAACTCAAAAATAATCAATACATATTGTTTTTATCTTATCACTCCCCAAACTTTTTCATTTGCTCGCTTCTCCACTGTCTGACTTGTGACACATTATAGTTTAGAGTCTCCTCTTCCATCGGTGCTCACTGATCTTCCAGAGTGATGTGTGTGAATCATTTAGGAAATAAGGCAAAACAAAGAGACAAGTATATCTTAAGAAATGACAATACAAAGGGGGGGGGGTCTGAAAAGTGTATTCAATTAGTTCATTGAGTCAACTCATTAAGGTAGAGAAAAAAAGCGAAGGGTGAGAAGAAAGGATGAATAATCAGGGCCACTTGTTTTTTACTTTTTTCGTATAGTGTCTGGATCCGGAGATCCGGAATTAGTTCGCAAAGTGTACTGGTTTATAATTTTCGCGTTCGAAATTTGGATTTCTGTTGATAATTGGCCAGCCTTGAGTAAGCTTGAATTATGGAAGATGACAAGCACCAATTTGCGAAACTTCAAACATCTCCGAAGAAAACTTCTGACGACAGGTTTTGAGTTTTCTGTAAAGTTACTCCTCATCAAAATATTTTCCGCAACTGGCGTGGCTTTGATTAGGCTGAGTGTGGCTCTGAAACTGGCTCTGAAACTGTTGAAGCAACAGTTTTGTGTTTCAGCTTCTGGAGTGTTCTAGGGTATGATAGTTTTGCTTAAACTGGAACTCATGAAAAGTTCGAAAGTTATTCTATTGCTCTTAAAATTTCCTCTCGATTCAAGATAGTCATACGTACATATAGTTCCTCGATATTCGAGAAGAATCTGAAAAATTCCAGATTCCAACTCCATCCACTTTAACTTAATCCACCCACTCTAACAGACTACTACTACGTGCCGAATTCTATTGTATTCCAAGTTCTGAAAATGAACATGGAATACTAATTCCCCAAAGAGGAAGCCTTAGACATGCACCATTTTTTTCCATATCTCTGTCTGGAGTAGCTGTATTGAAAAAGGAACAGAAGAATACGTTTTCATCTTAAGAGAGCTGTGCTTCAATCTTCATAACTATACCCAACTTCCCAAAAACCTTTTCAAACATCACTATTTCTAAAGGTTGGTCTTCTATTAAGATGGCATATCCTTTTCAATATAATGACAAATTTTTTCCGGGCAACCCGATACTTCTAGGTTTCGAAATAAAATGCTTACTTGTATGTTTAAGCTTCTATTTATTCCCAGGTTTTCGGCAGAGTTCCAAGAACAAGCTTCTGTTCGAACTGACATTTTGCAGAAAGGTTTTTATGAGTGAATAGCCATCTTCTAGAGGGAAATGTCAGTTTATTGAGCAAGAAAAGAGCCCATTATTTTGAGCTTCTTTCCAAGAAATTTGGAGTTTGAAAGGAGAGAGTTCTCAGAAGTTTTTAGACTAGAGGGATTTGGAACATAGAAGTTTCTGGAATTTCTCTCGAGAACCTGCTGAAAAAGTCTAAAAAATCAGACGTCATCGCCTCAGATTCCTTAGATTTCCTCAAATTTCCAGCGCCCTCTTGACCTCATTTTTCCGTCTTCATAACCTAAATAAAATCTTCCTATCCAGTGGAAAAATGACGTATGTTCGATAGTTATTACGGACACTTTCCCTTTCATGTTTTAATACAAATTTCAATGTCAAATTAGTCTCATTTTTCAGTACGTAACTCATTTTTTTGTAATAAGATCTTCTTCTTTTTGTTTTTGATGACATTTGAAAAAATGAGTTGTTGTTTGTTTACTTTCTTCCCGGATAGAGTTCTTCAACTAGAGTTAGAAGCTTTGGAAAACTCCCTATAGGACCCTAGATGCTCCTGTCTAATTTTGGCCCTCAAGCTCAAATTTGATCTGTTTCCAAAACTAAAAATCTGATCTTCTTATCTCTCCTTATTTCCCAGAAATGCTTTCAACCTAAACACTAAACACAGATAAATGACGAATTTCTTTTTTTCAGCTCAAGTAAATAGGATCATGCAGATCATCAACACATTCCGACATTTCAGATTCAAAAAGTTATCTAATGATACCATTGTAATCCCATTTCCATTCCCTCTCCCTTTCTCATTTTACATTTCATCAATTATGCACTATTTGTCCCCTTCTCTCATTTTCTAGGTTGTTCTTTTTTTTCTTGCAGAAAAAAAATCAGAGGTTTCTTTTTGTTTCGCCATTTCCTTCCTGTTGAGATATTGAGAAATTAGGAGATGTTAGGTATGCAAATTAGGGTAGGGAGGGGGAGGAGTAGAAGGATTAAAGTTTAGAAAAGAAAAAAAGAAAGAGAAATTGTCAGAAATGTTTGGAGAGAAGGTCAAGGAGCTAGATCTGGAAACAATTTTTGCTCTCATTTGCTTTTGGCGGGCAAAGACAAACCAGCCGGAAGAGGCCTGGCGTCTAATCTGATGTCAGGTCCGCAGCCATAAAGTACTGATTTTGGAAATATCCTTTCCGTAGGTACAATTTTATGTTAATGAAAATTGGATCATTAAGACTCGAGTTTTAGCCTTTTATCTGTATGTCTGTTTATTCAGATGCCGATTTCTCACAAAACGTTTCAATGTTTCTTTTGGCCCAGATGTCAACGGTGTATACAGAATGCAAGAATCTCACTCGAACCTTTCTTCAAAATCTCAACTAAATCCTCGCATCTCAGTTTTTGTAATTACCCAATTCTTCTTCTGCAAATCCCCCATATTCATTTCCACCAAAAACGATTCTCTGTACTACGATAACAACCCAATTACAAACCACTCCCTTGCAGAGGGACCTTTTCTCTTAGCACGTTCGTTTCCCGCCTCTGAGCTCCACCCACTTTCCCTTTATCCCTTTTTTTTGGTGGGGCTAGAAAGTCACCACTAGTACACACGACCACAATTAGCCCTTTCTTGCTCTCCCGAAAAAGATTTTTGTCACTATCTCTCCCCGCCCCCTTTCCTCTTTTTATCCGACATAGTGCTCCATGTATGGAGCACATCCAATTAGCGCCTCTGCCCTAAAATATGATCCATGATTACTCGTTTTTCCTACGATTTCGTCAGAGTAGTTTTAGTATTTTTAGACACTGGCTTATGGAAATTAGAAATTAGCCCTCCTCGTCCCCTGTCATCTTCTCATTTTCAGTGACGCCATGTCCCTTTGTCTTGTTTTCAGTAGCTTTTGCTTTAGTACTGATGCTTTTCGGTTAGCAGTTTTTTGTATGGATAACTTTTCTGATCCTTGTGTTCCTCATAGGCAAAATACAATTTTCGTAGTGTGTGACTCCTTGTCTGGAAGAATGTGAGGGGGTTACGAGGGAGATTGTAGGGTTAAGAGGGGTGAGCAATAGGAACAAGAGGGAAAACAATAACAACAGCAACAAAAAGTGTCTGTCACCAAGTTGTCGGAACTTTTTTATAGGGTGAAGGGTTGATGGGTATAAAATATGAAAGATAGAAGAGAGGCCTGACTAGAAATCTCATGACATCAAACGCAGCAGTCCCAAATCAGCTTAAGTAGTCGGTTACTTGGATCTTGCTCCAAAGTCTGAAAATGTAGGGGTCCCCAATACCAACTTTCAGTTGCCTATCCTCGGCTTTTCATGGTATAATTCGGCTTTCTATAGAAATAGAATCCCCAAACAGGATAGGACGAAACTTTTTGAATATACATTTTTTTCAATTCGGGTATTTTGGATTTTGGATTTTCTAATTCCGGTCTACGGTCTTGTCATTTTTAGGTCTGTGTGGTCGACAAATGGCAAGTCCGAACCATAAAAGAACTGACTCGCTTCGAGAAAAACTCCAGAAACTAAAACTATAAATTACTTTAAATCACTTCCTCTTTTATTTTATTGACATGTACATTATTCTTATGACTAAACTCTCCCAATTTCAATTCAAAACCCAATAACTTCTTAAAAATTATACCCTACCTCTTGGCCAACACTCTATTTTGTTGTTCACTTTCTTACTTCCAAATATCACTTTCCTTCTGACGTGACGTCTTCTGAATCACCGCCCTCTCACTCTTCTGATATCTCCTCGGCTACGATTACCCGATCTCCGGAGACTTTCTGTCATGATACTACGAATTCTTCGAGTCTCCTGGTCTTCTGAGGCGTCTACCGACATTTAGTTTGTATGATTGTTATTCTCTTCGTGTCACTTTTTCCTCTGTCTTGTTTTCTCCTTTTCTGATGGACGCCGACGTCTTCTAACGTCTTCTAACGTTTTCTAGCGGATTTTTGACATCATCTGGAGCTGAAAAAACCTCTAGAAATACTTCAAGAAGACTTTTTATTTCCTCCATTTTTGACATTTCGCCCCTATCGTCATCGTCATCTTTTGAATTTTGAATTTCTGAAAATGTCTCGCCAGAATCTTTTTTTCGTCGTCGCCTTCTTCTGTTCTGCCATTCATTCAAATTGTCGCCTCTATTGTCTAGTTCCGTGTTTCATGGTTCACTGCACTAAATTTCGAAATTCCTGAAATTTTCTTCTGATTCTTGGGGAAGATGTGTGTCGGTCTCCTTGTTCCCAGAAGCAGATATCCTTTTTTGATCCGTACTCTAAATTTATTCTTCTAGTTTCTCAATTGTTTGCTCTGGTTAGAATGAGTAAGGGACCTGTGTCTTATGGTTGCTCACTTTCCACCCTCACCTTGTTCAAATTGTCATGTGTCCTTCTAAGAGACACGTGGAATTATTGGGGTTTCGGCTCTGCAGAATATGAGATGAGAGGGGTGTACTTTTGAAGATCTACCTGAATGTGGAAGGTGCAAGCTTTCAGTCTGTATCTCGGCATTCAGATAGGCTAGAACCCTCAAAATTGTATAATTGGAATCACTATTGTTCCTAGATTTCGATCAGCATTTATAGTCTGTGAGACTAGGAAAAGATACTCAGAAAGTCAGAGTGTCTTGTCGTCTGGACCCTGAAAGCCTGAACGCCTCTTCGATTGGAATCTTGCCCCATAGCACACTCCTCATGTTGGTATCGCGCTAGATGAGCTGGAAACTTTGAATTTTCTCACAACTTCTCGAATCATATTACCAACTCCTTGATTATTTCCGTATCCTCCTGAACCCTCTATTCTCATATTCTGCTCCCTTCTGATGACGTCGTCATCAACAACATCTTCTCCGTTTCCTTTCCAACCACTGCTCCACCGTTCTGTGCTCACAATAGAGCTACCCCTTCCAATCCCGGATGTTGCTCCCTATCCATCCCCTATTCATAAAATACACCCTTAGTTCTTTTCCGTGCCATTGCCCGAGTATGCATCTAATTCCACAAATTCACCACTCCAATCATAAACATTCCTTATTTCTCTTCACTTCTCTCACGTCTTCTACTTCTAGCCTTCTGCTCAACATCATGTGTCGCTAATTACCCGTATGCACCATTTTTTGTGCTTCTTCTCTTGAAGTTTTAATTTGAAATCCTGAGCCGTTTGATCAGAAAATTAGATATGAAAAGGTCATCAGTCGGAAAACACAAACTAGACGAAAAATGGGAAGAAGATCCAGGTCTCATTATTATTCAAAATATTCTGAGGTGCGGGTGGCCATCAAAAACAAAACTAGGTATTCAGGTAGGAGCATGAAAAATAACATCACTTTGTATTATTAGTAAATGGATTTTGTTAGAATGAGGCTGGTTATGAGTACTGATATTTAGCATGAACCTTTTTTACCTGTTTGGTCGTTTTTGTTGAAGTTAGGCTCCAAAACGTTTCGAAACGAGACATTCCAAAAATACGCCCTTTCGAAGTTAGAAATTTTGAAGCCAGGGGGTCCGAAACTGCTGCAACGCGGTGAAAAATTGATTGAACATTCGATACAACGGTTAGAAATGTCGCAGTTTCGAGGTGACGCAGTTTTGAAATAAGTGGTTTTGGAATGTCGCGGTTTCGAAATGTCTCGGTTTCGAAATGTCCCGGAGACTAAAGATTAGCATATATATCGACTTAAAATCCCAAAGCTCCTTAAAATTACTCTGATTTTTCATCACTTCCTTTCCTTTTCTGATCTCCTTAGCGCACACAGATCACTTTTTTAGTTAGCTGATCAGATTACTCAGAAATTTTGCAGAAACTTTCAAAACAAATTGTCCATTTGGTCGTTCAGTTTTTGACCTTTCCCAAGAACCCCCTTTTCCTTAAATGCGTCAAGGAGAATCTGAACACTTCTAGAAGTTTCTAGAATTTCAAAACTCAGACCCATATTATCCGAATAGACCATCTGACCAATGGACTCGTTTTAATCTCGTTAATCTTTTTCATTTGTTGATCTGATAATGCCATCAACATGACTTCTCAGAAGTCAGGGATACGTATAAACATCTCGAACTTTTGTTCTTTTCTTACTCATTTTCCTATGGTCATCTTGAAAGGGTCTGAGATCCTATCAGCTCATCCTGAGATATAAGGTCATCCAATTTTCAAATCCATGCCAAAAACATCCTGCTTATGTTTTTTTTCTATGCTCGATGTATACAACATTTCAAAGTTCAGATCCATATCATAAGAAATTCTACGCATTTTTTTGCTTCACATGCACCCACACCTGTTCATAATCGCATTTTCAGAAAAAAGATTATCAGATATGATGATGCACTTTTTCTCTCTTGAAGTGTCAAGAGAGGGTGATTTTTGAATAGATTAGATCAAAGAGTTATTCATTCCCTTTTTTGCTTCTGTTTTTTGTGGTATGTGCTTTTTTGTTAAAAAAAACATTTGGGTAGGTCCTTGAAATTTGGAGGAAGAGGAGGGAAGGCGTGAGAAGGAGGAGGAGAGAAGCCATTTTTGGATTTTGGTTTTTTTTTTGGAAATGTTATTTTTGTCATGGATGTTTGTGAATCCCAAATTGTGATGATGAGGTGTTTGAAAATGATTCAGAATGTTTTTGTGTTGATTTTTTGGATTTTGAAATTTGAATATTAGATAGGTGTGTATCTCGAAAACTAGTAGATCAAATTCGATGACAGTTATATAATTCGATAGAAAATTTTTTGGATATAAAGATTATTCTGAGATGTTCCGGAAATTTCTATTTTTATGACTCTTTCAGAGCCTATATCATAGATTACTATATCACTGTGGGGCCACATCTCGCGGACAAAAACCAGCGGTCGGTCAGCACTTGGCCGGCAATCATCCGAAACTGTCGCAGGAACTTCAGCTCTTTGAAGCTCGAGTTTTTTCTGAATCACTTGCCCTAGACCTTTGAAAGTCCAACTTTCCGGTCCAAGTTTCACTATCCTTCCAACTTCTAGACTCATGATATCTTCCCAATCCCAAGAACTACAACTCATGACAATTAGTTGGAATAATTGCATGGTTTCGGTCACACTTTTCCATTTGAAAAAGATCATATAGACGCCCACGTCATGACCACAAAAATTTTGGCTGAAAACCGAAAGGAGCACTTCTGAAGTTTCTCAAATTTCAGTATTCTAGAATTTACGTTGCCTTCTTCAAATTTTTTCGAGCAAAATAATTTTGAGTTATAGTAAGCTGAGCAATATGTGCTATCTAGTAGTACCTTCTGGTACCACCAACATCTGGTCTTGCTAAGCTATAAAAATTCCGAACTTCGAATTCAATTTTGCAGTTTAATAATACTCCCAATCTCTACACACATTCTACTACCATTAACATTTCTTCCGTTCCCAATTTATTCGAATCTCTGAATTCCGAATTCCAAAAGTCAATCAAATCCTCCCTCCTCATCTTCTTCTTCCCCTTCTCTCGAAGCCCCGCCCCTTTTCCATATGTTTCCCCATTGCTCTCACTCTCTTCTTGTGCTCTTTTCCTCTTATTTCTCCTTATTCCTCCTTATTAATGTCTAATTTTTGATTTTGTTTACCACAGAAGTGGGAGAGAGAGATGAAGGCATGTCTTCCTTTTTCGAAATAATTAACGAGATTTTGAGCAAAGTTTTAGTAGGAGAATTTGGAGTTTCTGGAATTCTTAAAGGTGTTTGTGTCGGGGGTGGCGGAGAAATCTTTGACTGACTAAGAATTCCTTGAGCTTTTAGAGATTTACAACGGAACATTGGAGCAACTTTTAAAGGGCGGAGCTTCTCGAAATCAGCAATTATGAGGTAACTCGAATACCATGGGCCTCCTTATTTCGGAATCGCCTCATTGTTTGAGCTTTTGACGTATACAGCTTTCTGAGCTCCGGTTTTTCTAAAGTGGGTCTCACCCGGAATCTTTGAAAACCAACTTTTTCAAAGTACAACTTTCCTCTTCCAGACGTCACAATTTCCTATATTTCAACCTTCTCCTCCAAAATCACCGTCTACCTTTAAAAACCAGACACCTCGTTCACAACACTTATCATTAGGCCTTGGCTCTCCTCTTCTTCAGAATCCTCCTCTCCTTCTCCCACAGGAGACGTTGCTGTTCTCAAATTTATCAACAACGTCATAAATATATGTATACATATAGAGAGAGGTGTCTGCTCCTCCCCACCCCCTCATCACCTAAACTCTTCCGCTTCTTCTTCGTCTTCTGGTGGATTCTAGAATCTTCTCATTGCCCTTCCTCTTCTTTATCTCCGACGAAGACATCGACATCGACGTCTTCTGAAATCGGAGAGCTAATTCTAATGAATCAGCGGCGCTTCTTGCCTCACACTGTAATCTGAAACCTTTCTCTTCACACGTCGTTGTCTTCTTGACATCTTCTGAGAATCTAAAGTTTTTATAACTTTACATTACTATTTTTTCATTTTCAGTTCTTCGACGCTCTCAACAACGGGCCACACGGTACACATTCAATGATGTACAGGTTTCGTCAGATTTCTAGGTGAGTATTTGAAATTGGGTTCCCCCTTTAACGATATCTTTTTTTTCAGTTCAAAGGTGCTCATCGCCTGTCTCACACTTCTGATTCTCACTGGTCCACCACCTGTAGAAGCATCGATTCGGCTGTGTGGAACACGTCTCACTACGACTCTTCTTGCCGTTTGCCGAAATCAACTTTGTGGTGGAATGAGCGCTTTCAAACGTTAGTTATTCGTTTATTATCTATTCGCAACACACACGGGGGTGTCCTCTTATGAAAAATTGATGAGAGTGGGAAAATTTCGAGTCTTATTTTGTTTATCCATTTTTCATTCTTACTAGGGAACCATGTACACAAAGTGTGGGATTCGTAAAAATGATTTGTGTCATAGGAAAGAGCATGTTTTGAAACCATGGTACGTCATGTCAGTTTTTGCGGAACGCCTTCAGAAGACGTGAAAATCGCTTCTGAAGATTCACCGATATAACACATAGAATTCACAGAAATTCCCTGAAATCTCGCTGCAAAAGCAGCGAAATCCACTCTTTCCTATACGCACTGCCGACTGCAGAAAAATGTGGCTTCGTAGCCGAGTGGCGCGCGCGTTTGACTTCACAGGTCCTGGGCGGTCATACGCATAATGGATCTCATCCATATCCGACGCATAATGGACCCATATGAGACACATCCGCCAACTATGGATGGCGATGGATGGCATATGGATGGGAGATGCGTGCGCATGAAAAACTGGCTGCGCTCGCGAACTGATCTCATATGTGTCCCAGATGCGTGGGCGATGGGTCTGATATGGGTCTTGGATGTGTGAGGAAGAAGGAAGAAAGAGAAAGAGTAAGGCTGGCACACGGATGGTATATGGGTCGCCGATGTGTGGGCGATGTGTGTGATATGCGTGCGATATGGGGGGACTAGTCTTTGACTGTCTGGAGGCTACCGATTTCTTATTCACTTATTCCTCTCGTTTATCCGTTTTAATTAATTTTGAAAAAATGGGACGATCAATCGTAAAAGATTTCTTTTCTTCTGTTCGTTCTCAGTTGAAGAAAATTATGGAATACTACATAGAAGACGTTATGGAGGTCAGGAAACAACAAAAAAGAGGAAGGGCTCAAAGTCACAATTTGAATGCACCATTCTTCAAGCCAGTTTGGCAACAGGAGAATCCAGATGCCAAACATCTTCATTTGTCCGGTGTATTGTCAGTGGATGGAGTGAGCGTTCCGGGCAACACTAAAAAGTTGTGGCCCATTTCTGGGATGCTTGTCGATTTGACCGACTTTTATTATGCTTTGGAAGTTATTCGGATGCTTAAAAGTTACGAACGCATCAACAGTTGCGTATTTTTGGGAGAAAGATGCTTCGTTCCACGTGCTTCCTTTTCTTCACTCGGATGTTATGTGCAAAACGACAACAAGATTATTGTCACCTCAATCAACGGAGCTGTCATTCACAATTAAAACTATATTAAATTATAAATTGTATCTTTTCCTTCATTATTGACCTTTATTTTCATCTCTCCATGGCTTAAAACAGCACAGAATATACCGAAAATAGAAATGGAAGAGAAAATTTTCGCGGAAGAACTTGCAAAAGTTAGTCCTTCCTCGCGTGCACTCCTCGTGGACAACTCTAATATTTACCCATTTCGGCGAAATATGAGACGTAAACCGAATAGAAGGACCAATAAAAATGCAACGTTTTTGCCAAATTCTTCACCTAAGCCTCTGGAACATGAAGAACAATTTTTGGACATGACGAATGAATTGCAAGATCAATTTAACAGTGAACATCTATCGCAATATGACGATGAAAATCAATTTGGAATTCACGACGTGTTTGGAAGTAAGGAGACAATTGAAAGTGAGTTTTTGTTTAGGCGACTTTTCATTTAAAATTCTTGCATCATCAGAGCCAACAACCAGAACCGTCGACTTCTTCGTACAAAACAAATGCAGAAGACTCAGAAGGCCCACAAGCTAAAAGAGTTTTTTTGGTTCCGTCGATCGAAAGAAAACCGGCGACAATTTCGAATACTCCGCGTCGAATTGTGAGACCGTTTGTGAACGATAGGAAGAATCACAGCTTTGGAAACGAAGATAGCGCCGCTTCTTTGGAACAAGAGAGCTATGGGAGACCTTTTAGAACACCGTTCTATCTGGAAAAACCGGATTACATGAATAAATCCGTTCAGTCGGTGAGATCGTTACATATATTCTCATCAATAACAACTGTGACAATTCAGAGTAGCAGCGCATCCTCTCAACAAGCACCATCGACATCAGTTTCATCGTCATCGAACGGATTGTGGGATGCGTTCACTTATCAGGTAAAAATTTGCGAGACCCCTCAAAACAAATAAAGCATTTGCAATGTCTTCAGAGTTCGTAATCGCTGCATTTGGTCAGAGCTACAGTCGAAAACTGGAGACCGATGTCACCGTTTTGGCACGTAATGCGCTCAGTCATCTTTTGTAAGTTGTCAGGCGCTTCTTACAACCACGTGATGAATTACGGTTCAGAGATCGACTTCGAAAGATGTTCAACGCTGTAACAACGACAACAACATCAGAATTGGCACATAATCTGAGATGGCAGCTGGACAGTTGGGGCGATGATGCGGAAGGGTACGAATATAAATGAATGAAGCACGTGTTCATATAATCTTTTTCCAGGCATCCGATTGATTTCACCGACGAACCCCCAAGTAACAACTAGAGGAATCTTCAAAAAATATCCATTTCTTCGTCATTTTCTTGTTACTGTCACATTCTTCTTGCCTTTCTCTTCTGTTCGTTCGAACATTTTCTGTTGTTATTTATCACTGTTTGTATCGTTTAGCGTTTCTCACTAGAAAATGCCCCCTCCTCCACTAGACTATTCAGTTGTATTGTTTCTGACATTCCTTTTTATTGTATTCAATGTTATTTGAGTAATAAATATGCACTAATGAATTTCCGTGTATTGCTAAACGATTAGTGGGTAGCGGGGGGAACGGGTTCCAGATGTGCGCGCTAGTGTGTCTGATATGCGTCGCATGTGGGTGGCCTGTGTGTCTCGTATGTGCGTGGGCGATGCGTCCCATATGGACCATATATGGGCCGCACGGGACGCATCGCCTGTACCGTTTTCATCTGTGGCGCCATCCATCTGAGACCCATTATGCGTATGATCGCCCAGGACCTGTGTTCGATTCACACTATGTTGGTTCGACCCCACGGCGGTGTTAATCTTTTTTGTTTTCTTTTTTGAAAGTCCCCAAAGCATTTCGAAGACTTTTCAATCAGTTTTTCAATTTTTTTCTTTTTTGATTTGCAGGAAGTGAAAGCTACCTCGAAAAATGGATTTGTACTGGAGGCCAGCGGGAAATATTTAGAGACTATAAAAAGGGAAGCTTCATTCACCATTCCCACCATTAAAAAAAAATATTCTTCTACAAATCCAATTTTCGAGAGAGCTTTCGATTTGGGGACTTTCAAAAAAGAAAACAAAAAAGATTTACACCGCCGTGGGGTCGAACCAACATAGTGTGAATCGAAGTCAAACGCGCGCGCCACTCGGCTACGAAGCCACATTTTTCTGCAGTCGGCAGTGCGTATAGGAAAGAGTGGATTTCGCTGCTTTTGCAGCGAGATTTCAGGGAATTTCTGTGAATTCTATGTGTTATATCGCTGAATCTTCAGAAGCGATTTTCACGTCTTCTGAAGGCGTTCCGCAAAAACTGACATGGCGTACCATGGTTTCAAAACATGCTCTTTCCTATGACACAAATCGTTTTTATGAATCCCACACTTTGTGTACATGGTTCCCTTGTTAGCAGTGGCTTGTTCTAACTCAAGATTTCATGACTATCACAATTCTTCTACGTCAACACTTTCAAATGTCTTCCAACCGCCAATTATCAATAATCATGAGCCCGCCATCTCATACTTAATGATAGTTTAGGGTTAGATTTGTCATAAGATTTTCAGCGAAAAGTGAAAATAGAGAAAAAGGACATGAATGCAAAAAATGACGTGATACAAGAGAAGACTAATTTGGAAATCTGATGATTGTCCAAAAATGGGTTATTTTAGGAGAAGGGTGTCTAGGGAGAGACTATGGTTAGCGGATACGATGACTGATCGGTTTCGGAAAAATTTTGTCATTCGGGGGTCTAGAAAAGTTATTTGGGAAAATTAGCAAATAGTATAACAAAAATAGAATTAGGCTTCTATTCTCGGTCAGCAAGCCTACCCTATCCTAACCATCTCCTTACTTTCAGGTTCCTCTCCAATGGAAAACGAGTCCTGGGCCCCCACAACACACGATCTCTTCCACATCCATCATCAACAGAAACGAGGCGGAATCGCGACAGAATGCTGTGAGAAGCGTTGCTCATTCGCGTATCTCAAAACTTTCTGCTGCAATCAGGACTGATAATTTCCCATCGGTTTTTGTCGCTTCTTCAAACTCCCATCGTCCCAGAGATTGCCGATTCCTCCACCCTGATATTCTGTCCCCGTCCCAAATCCCTTCTCTCCTTTACTTTTCGGGTCTCGTGCGCTGCATTCTTCTTCTATTCATTTTTAGACTGCGCAGAGACCTCTCTGATCAGGTCATCCTCACCCCATCTATTTATCTGTCTATCAATCGTTTTGGCAGCTCACAGGACCCCTTTCCTATCTTTCTTTTAAATCCATGTACTCTCTTTTTTGTGCTCCATCACCCTAAGATACAATCTAAACATTTTTGCTTTTTGTCCGTCTGAATGTAACAGCGCTCGCACCAATAAATCCGAACCACCCCTCCGAATCCTAATCTAAATAATTATAACAAAGTGATAAAATTGAAATTCGTATTTTCTTCCCTACCGTAATCAACTTCCGGTCTTTTCTTTTAGTTTTGCCACATACGATATCTTCTCCTCTCTCACACCCCATAGTTTAAATTTTGTGACCTGATCTCCAATATTTAAAGATGTCTCATTGCGCAAATGCGAACCAACATTTTTCTGTTTTCTGAAAAATAAAAACTGACTTTGTTTCAAATTTTAAACATGGGAAAATGCATGGGCAAGTTAGCGAAGCATTGATACTTGCAGGATAAATTATAGGAATTCCAAATTCCGAGAATAAGAGAATCTCCGAACATCAACATTTCAGAATCATCAGTCATCAGAATCTTCAAAATCTTTCAAACGGCTAGATTCCTCATAATTTTAAAATCACGAACATCTACAACCACAGAATTGTGAAATTCCGGAAACCGTCAAATTCTCGATCCGAAAGTTGACCAAAAAATCAAACTTTCCTTATCAATCTTGACTACACTCTTAGCCTAATTTTTCCTCTACTTATGATTTTTAATGATCACTCTTCCACTCCTCTTCCTTCTGCAAACAGAATACTTCCATTTTCGATTGATTCTTGAACTTTTCGACTCTTCGTCTTCCAAATTTCCGCCCCCGTTTCCGATTCTCCTACTATTTCAACAACTGTTTCTCTAATTTCCCCCCTTCCTCCCTAAACTCCTTATTGTCCACTCCCATAGACGTCTCCCGTATGGAATAATAATCGAGCAAACAAATACTGATATTGATAACAAACTCTTTTTGTCATTTTCCTTCTCTTTTCTGTCTCCTTCATATAATACACTCCAAAGAAGTGCGTCAGAAGTGAAAAAGAAGTAGCCAAATGAACCTTGACGTTCCATCCGGTCGCCGGAAGACCATCAAGTTCCGGACAAGGAACTTTTCAATTGAGGATGAAAGATATTGGGTAAGTTTTTATGTACAAACGGAATGGGAAGAGTTGAAAGAAAACGCGTAATTAGAACTTTTCATCACAGTCTTGGACTGCTAAATCTTCCTCTGTTTACTGTAGTTCCGGTAGTAGAAACTCCATATCTTTTTTCCAGATCCAGCCCTCCCGATGTACTTCCGTCGACATGTCATCACGAGAAATTATAAACAAACTAAACGAAATGGAACAGGAAGTGAACTTTCAAAGATTTGACTCCCCAACACTTCCAATTTTTCCAGGAGAAACTCTTCATAACATATGATGTCATTGAACGAAATCCAAAATTTGCCACTGTCGGCGGATCGATTTTCGAATTCATCAACAACTCGATGCGACCCGTTTTGAAATGTCATTTGAGTCAAATCAAGGACACAAACATGTTGCACTTAATCGCGTCTTCCTTCTTTAAAAGGTATCCGGACGAGGGGTTTTTTGTAGAGAAGACAACTAAAGTGTAGCTCAGGAGCGATCTTCACGAGATATGGGCCAAGTGCGAGTATCCGATTTTTGCTGGATTGTTGGTGGTGAGGTTTTGAAGTTTGGAAAATTGAGACATGTTGAAAACGAGGGATCAAAAGAAAATATAACCTTCGAGAAAGTGGGAGGATCGTAGTGCACATTTGACTGATCGGATGCTCGAAATATAAACACTGAACACCCAGAAATGTAAAACTTGTGAGAAGTTTTTGCGCTGAGCTTCTGAAAAAATTGCTTTGAATTCATACAAGTTTCATACATTTTTCTCCACTGGTTCCTGAGATTCAGTCGCTTAAAATTTGAGAGCATTAATTTTGCAGCCGCGATGTAATGATAATGACTGATGGAACATCAAATACAAAAAAAGATCATCCAAAACATTTATTTTCGTTCTGCAAAATTCCATCGGCATCGGTTTCCTGTCTGTTCCGATATAGTCTTTGCAAGACCCATGTTGCATCGATGTATCTGAAGATTTTCTTTTTATCGATAGAGCATTTTGCATGCTCTTCAATTATTAGAATCATCTATCAAGACACACCATTCAAAGATGAAAACCGAAAAATTTGGTTTCCTAAATGTCAAAATAAAAATAGAAGCCATTCCTGTAGGTATACGTCAGTAACAAGATGAGAAGGTTGTTTTTGGAGCAGCACGAACCGGTGATAGCTGAAGCATTCGAGAAAATTCAAAAGTGAGTCACGATGGTTTTCGGAAAATTTGATCTATTGTACCTGCAACTGAAAATCATTAAGTCTGGACGATATAGGGTTGATTTAGACAACATTTCCGAATGTCTGTCTGTTCGTCCAGATGTCCACTTATTCTTCCAGCCAATTCGACGACGAGTGCACTGCCCTTCTCGACCAATGCTTTCATAGCAGTGAACGTGACACCCGTGCCGTTCTGGACACAAACTATCATCTCTTCATCCATACCGAAGGATGTCCTTCCAGTGAAGAGGATATGGAGGTTATGGCATTGGCGGCTGCAGCCAAGGCTAAAGTTAGACTTATTTTCATGAAAATATGAAAAGGGCGAATTGCAGAACTTCCTGTCGCATCCTGCATGTCAACGAGAAATCGACTTCCGGTGGCAGCCGGGATTCAAATTAGGACAAGTGAGTGTTCAGGAATAAGAGGATGTTTGGATTAGTTGTAAATATTTGTGCTAGAAGTGTTGGAGGGTGAGAAAACGAAATTGAGAATTTAGGGGTTGAAAAAGGGATATTTTCTGAAGTTCCTCCAAAACGACAGTCTGCATTTCACATTGGATCTCTGTCCATGATCACTTGTCCTTCGAACACTGCTCACTTAGTTAGCCTATTCTCCTATAGTTGAAAAATGACTCTTCTCCTTCTAATTCCCAGAATACCGCACGATTTCAGATGGCTTTCTGTCTGTTTTTCTTCTTCCCTCCTCTATTTTTCCTCCGCGGACGACAACGAATCAAAAAACGAGAAATCAAGACAATGATGGTCAAGATGGACCATGACGGGCAGATGACTTCGATTACCTATAGGTAGGAGGTACCAGAAAATGTGACGAAAAATCAGAAGGTTTCAGTAACTTCATGATTCGAGTCTACAATTTCTATACATCTCCAAATGCAAAATATGTAATCCATACACTATTTCGATTGATTTATGTAATATTCTATGCGTATGTATTAATGACAATGACACGGAAGACAATGGTGATGAATGAGTTGGATGAGTTCTTGGATGAAATGGCGATTATTGTATGGCAGTGTGCATATCTCACGGAAATGGCTGTATTGGTTTATCAGAGGGTAATTACTAACTATGTGCTCTACTGCACACTTGAAGGCAACACGTTTTCATTTTTGCAATTTCTAGTCAAATCAAATGACACATCCGCAGCCAACATATGCTGACATGGTCAAGGTTTTCTTATTAGTAAAATAAGTTTTCAGGGATTCTACAATTGGGCCGAACGAAATACTGCGGATCTCTACCGTAACTACCTAGTCGCAATGACCATGATCGCGTGGTCTTTGGCTGTAATAGCTCCGCCAACTTGGCCGATACGAGCTTTTGCAATCATCGCCGCTGATCTTTTCTTTTATTTTTCATTCGTCTTCGCTACATTGAGACTGATGAAAATTGCAAATGTGGATGCATTTTTTGGGTCGATAGTACTTATGATCAAAAAGATGGTAACCTGGAACCCAAAATTTGTCGTATCAAGGAGTTTCAGATCCCGATAATGGTGAAATTTATGTTTGTGTTTATGGTATTCTGGTTTACTTATGCAGTATGTCATATTAGTCTGGCTGGGCACTTGAAGAGTACACCGAATATTACGGATGTCGTTTGGCCGTGGTTGCTTTTCAGTAGTGGAGCATTTGAGATTTTTGGAGAAGCCGATGAGGAAGATAAACTGGGTTAGTCTGTGTGTCTGTTTGTCCTGATTATTCTATCTCCGTCTTATTATTTCCCTTTATGGTTGTTCCAATGCACCGGAAATGCGTCAACAACTCTTCTAATTATAGACAAACTTCCACGACTAATTGATAAGTTTATTTATATTCCAGGCACTGTCTCTAAATGTTCGTCAGCACCCCTCAACTGGGACGTCATCACGGATTCATCTGTCCAATGTTGGTTCAAGGTACATCTTCAACTTTCTTATCACCTCTAATATCTCATTTTTCAATTCCAGACAAGCATGATTCCAGTGTTTTTGTTCTGCTACATGTTGGTCTCTAGTGTCCTTCTGGTCAACCTGGTCACCGCTCTCTTATCGTAAGTGGAAGGAGGGTTGTTGACGCCAGAAGTCGGGAGAAATTCCATGATAATGAGTGACATTTCCAGGAAGAAATACGAGGATATTGACAAAGTTTCACATATTTACTGGAAATACAAATTGTATAGTCGCTTGATTGAGTGAGTTCTTTGGATTTTCTTGGGGGACTTGAATAGAAATTGAGTATAAAGAAAAGGAGCAAAAAGTCAAGAAGTATGAATGGAAAGGTTATGGGAAATCAAGAATGATGTGTGCTAGAAATTCGAGGATTAAGGATTTGTGGAACTTGAAACAGCAGAACCTTCAATAAAATCAAAACCAGGGGTCTCAAAATCTTAAAATCATAACTTTCAGATATGAAGAAAAACTATGGATCCCGGCACCACTCTGTCTTGTCTTCTACATTTTCAAGACTATCTTCTTCTTTTTATCAAAAATCCCAATAATTGGGGCAATTCCCAATTACTTAATGAAAATTCTACACTGTTTTGAAGGCAAAAATTATGCGCAGGATAGGAGGAAAAATCGAAAATATGAAGCAGTGATGAATGGATTAATCACAAACGCGAATCGATGGACTGGTCCGACGGATGAGGAGAAAAATGCGGTGCAGTTGGTCAGGGATCAGATGAAAATTATGGTAAGGTACAAGGATATTTTGAATTAGAGGTTACACTCGCTGACCGCACGCTATCCGGTTGCTAGCCGTCCGATGGAAAGCCCAATCCATTCGAAAAATTGAAAGAAGTTTTCAGGAACAAGACCGAAAACGAAAGCGATACGAAACGGACTTGATTCGTCATCGATTCGAGGAGATAATGTCTGAAATTGAGCACACAAACCGGTTCAGGAGAATACGATCTCAAACTTTTAACGCGTGAAATTTTGAAAAAAAAAAACTTTGTTTTTCATCCTAAACGTGTCTAGTTGTTTATTTCCTAAAATGTTTCATAAATATGTATACATTCAGCTTCTTTTGGTTTTTAGTACTTTCCTGAGCACCCGGGCGAAGACTCAACGTCCAGCTACTACAAGTGTGAGCGTCTGAAAAACGGGCATACTCAAATCCCAATTATTTCCAGGTAGAAATCTCGACGTTCAGATATGACTATGACGATAAAATTCGATTTGCGTATCTCATGAGGACTGGATATCCACCGAAGGTCTATTCAGAACACATTGTAAATTATCATGTCGCTGTAAGTCTAGACTTTTATATTCAAAACTATAATTAACTTTTCAGAACATCGAGTGCAGCAGATCGGACAACACCTTCCGTTTCAGCATTTCTGACATGAAAGGTCACACTTTCTCCTGTCCGAAACACGATGGATTCGCAAACCCGCACATCAACGATACTCATGGATTGAGGTGTCCCACGTATTGTGAAGTGTGCAAAAAAGTGTACATTTGTTCCAAACAGACATCATTGGCTGGTATGCTAACTCGCTCTATTGCAATATCTGAGTTAATGGTTTCAGGAATAATGTACACGGTGGACGGCAGGAAGAAAGATCAACTCTCATTTCAATACGGTACCCTGGTTCGGCCTGCCAATCTGCAAATCAACTGGTTCATTGTGGCTTGTTATATTTTCCTGTTCACTCTTTTCACCAATATTCTTGCTTTTGTGTTTACGGATTAATAAAATTCATCTGTGTGTATATTTGTCCAAAATTGTATTTTCCCTGTTCTGAACTTTAGAGACTGATAAAACCCGGGGAATTAAAAAAGGTAAAAGATAATTTACAAATAATTTATTTTTAAAGAAAAGTCAGGGGAAAAGCGAGCACTAGAACTCAAACACGGGGATACTAAAAAGAATGAGAGTCACTGGAAGAGTCTGAGTTCTACTAATTGGTTACAGTCGACTGGTTACAGTTGACTGCAGTTATGAACTTAAAAAAAAAAAAAAATAAAAGTAGGGTAGTTCAGAAAAATTGAACCTGTGAAAGCCCGAGCAAACATTAAAATTAAAAAATAAGTTAAACAATTATTTAGCCTTATAGCTTCCTGGACACATGGAGAGTCCCTTGGACACAAAATCGGATCCAGTGTCGATGGATTCTTGAATTAGTTTCTTCCAACATTCCATTCCCTCGACACCTGCGAACTTTTTAAAACTCTTCTCCACCCATTCATTGTTCAAGTAAGTGCTACGGTAGAAGTCTCCAGGATCGCAAGCGAGGGTAACAATGGTCAGGCGGTGCTTGATGGCGGATTGTCTGGCTCTGGAAAAGGTCAAGATTAATCAATTAGACCAACTCTGTCAGTCTTGAAGAAAAAAGTGTAGGAAGGTCAAAGAAAAACATGACGGCATGCTAGACTTCTTTGCAGAACAAAAGTGTAGGCGAAAGAATTACTCACTTCTTCTGATAGGCTTTGTAGAGGGAAACCAGGAAGTTGAGTGATGTCGATGGTCCCACATTGTACCCCTTCTCGTCTAGGATTCTCATGGCAGCCACTGAAGCGATATCAGGCATTCTCATAGCCTCATGGATCACATTCCGTGTCAAACTTGTAGTCTGGCCATACAAAACTGGCTCAATATCATAACCATATCCAATTCCAGCGATTCCTGGTGGAGTCCAGATTCCTGCTCCAGATTGGTTGGTGAACTTGTGTCCAATTACATAATCATAAAACAGAGAGTACTGAGAGTCCGAAAGGATGACTTTTGTAGGGGCCCCATATCTCGCAATATATCTTCCAACACTGGAAATGGTACCACCAGTTCCTGCAGAATGAACAAAGTAGTCTGGAATTTTGACAGCTTGATCTTTGTCTTTCTTGAGTTGGACAATGATTTCATGATAGACATTTGTGGATTCGAAGTAGAAATCTCCACTCTCATGGAATTCCTCAGCCTTCTCGGCGTTACCAAATTGGTTCATGAAGAATCCGTTTTTCTCGGCGGCGTGTTTTTTGGCTTGAAGATTACGTTGTGAGACGGGAACCTGAAATTGAGTCATGAAATGAGATTTCGTAAGTTGTTGATAAGATTCTAGGTGGGGTGAATAAGTAAGTAATTTTGAAATCATTAACTGGAATCTTGACCAAGCGTTTTTGTGGCTCGATCTTATTTATATATTCGAAATAAGCTCTACCGTGTACTTGTATGGTCATAGCTACAGTTCCCCTACTAACCTTGATAATGTTTCCTCCGAAACTCTCAATCTGCTTGACCTTCTCCTCTTCCAAATTATCAGCCACAACTGCATAATATGGAACTCCAACCAAATTACACATGTAAGCCTCAGCGGATCCCGTGTTTCCAGATGTCGAGTCGTAGACTCCGGAAGTCTTTGATGTCACTTTTCCTAGAAAGATCAAGAATTAGCTGAGCTTCAAACTAGACTAGATATATCTGACATCAAACATGATAGGAAATCATGGATCCAAAATGTTCCTTAGACCTAACAATAAACTCCTACCTTCAGTAATTGCCCAGAGGAGCAGAGCCCAAGCGAATCGATGCTTCAGGGTCCTGGTGGCTGTAGCAGTTTCATTTTTGAAAAATATATCGGCGTTGGGGAAACCAGGAGGACTGAATTTAGTCATTGGGGTGTGTCCCATTTTGCGACGTTCGTCCCATAGCTTTTGAATGGCTTTCAATCGCCATTCGGTCTCATCTGAAAGGTTGAGGTTTTTAATGGACTAAAAGTTCAGAGCTATATCAAAGTTCGTTACAAAATTTTCAGAGTTCTATGAAATTCCATTACTCCTCTCCATAATGAATTTGAAGGCTTTACAGTTGTCCTAAAAACTCCTAAAACTATTTTGACTCACCTATCGGCGCAGTATCTTCGTTTGGAACTTTACTTTCGGATATCTTGGTGATATCCTCCGCTAGTAGACAGCTTAGTAGAGCAAGAGCCAGAAACAGCAATTTCATAGCTGAAAGTTTATCAAACTTCAGTTCTGATAATTTCTCTTCGAAACGGAGCCCCTTTTAAAAGCTCGGGCTCCGCCCACATTATACAGTAGGAATGGAGGTGTGATTTCTGGAGGTGTTGAAGAAGAGGGGTTAAACCACAAGCTCCGCCCCGTTTTCAAAATCAGCAAAGAGAGCACCACTTCCGGGATGATGTTGGATGGACGGGATGGTGTGGATTGGGGAGTCGATGAAAATGGCACATCATTAAATTAGGAAGTAGAAAAAACACTATATGGATACATTTATATGTAACCTTTAAGGTCGTAGTAAACAAGATTTTTTGAGATCTATGTGATAGGAGAAGTTGATTTCCGGATCAATCAGACATTTTTTCCTGTTTTGAGATTTTCTGCGATTTAAAAACAAACTTTTAAAATGTTAGTTGGTGGATAGTAAACAGGAAAAAATAGGATGTCACTTTTGTACTTTTTTGCTGCTAAGCTTGCTATTAATTTAAGTTTTGGAACTATAAAAATGTATGTCACTGAAACTGTACTAGAATGATGCGGGCGTACTTGTGACGTTGCTGTAAGGGTTTCACTGTTTTGTGAGGCTCATGGTTTCAGAAGGTTCTAAAAGACGACGAAACTGAATTTCTCGAAAAATCAAAAAATGAGAATGATCTTATAAATTAATTGCTTTCGATCTGTATAATTTTCATTGAAATTAGATTACTAGTTTTAGAAAAAGATTGAAGAAGTTGAGATTTAATAACCAAATAAATGATTTTCAGAAACTTCAAATGATGTCAAACTGTGAATTTTCCAGAGTTAACATATTGCACATGATCATATTCGAAATTTACTATTGTTTCGTAACACTATCAGAAAAATTGGAAAGAGAGAGTAAGATACAATCGAAAATTTGTTTGAAATATTTTTGGGTAACAAGGGAATGGTTTTGATCAAACACATCAATCCATACTTGTGATTTGCCTGCCCGGCCCGGGTCAGCCCGGGCCGGGCCGGGCAGGCAAAAATTTTCTCGGCCCGGCCCGGCCCGGTCGGCCCGATTTCAAAAATTCGAAAAAAATTTTTATTTATTTTTTTTTTGAAAATTTTGATTTTTTCGCTCAAAAATCAACGAAAATTAGTTCAAATCGTCAATGTACAACAACATATTAGTTTTTGATTAAAATACCTAAAAAATTCGACTCTAGCTCAAAAATCGATACTTCGAAAATTTGACCCCAAAAAACCGGGCCGACTCGGGCGGGCCGGGCCGGGCCGGGCCGGGCCGGGCCGGGCCGGGCCGGTAGAAATTCCTCCATCGGCCCGGCCCGGCCCGGCCCGGCCCGTAACAAGTATGCATCAATCTAATAGTCAAAATTGAGCCATGGATGATATTCATGAGTCCGAGAAACCAAAAATAAGTTCCCTATTTGATCTGATCCCTGGGTCCGATCTATCGACCAGAGATGAACTCATCATTCTGATCTTAAAGGGGGCGTCAACTAATTTCTGAAAAGTTGAGATTTTTATATCAATCGACGTGAAATTACTGTGAGAACAACTAATTCTCTTGGCGGATACCTCGAAAATGTCTGGTTTCAGAGTTATAAGCCAAAAACAGGCCAAAAATTAGTACTGAGCGAGTGCAGATTCTCACTTTGCACTCCCACGTGGAAATTTGCACTCGCTCAGTACTAATTTTTGGCCTGTTTTTGGCTTATAACTCGGAAACCAGACATTTTCAGGGTATCCGCCAAGAGAATTAGTTGTTCTCACAGTAATTTCACGTCGATTGATATAAAAATCTCAACTTTTCAGAAATTAGTTGACACCCCCTTTAATCCGAGAAACACTGATTTCAAATATCTAGAACTTCAAGTCAAGATTTGATGATCCCTGATGTGTCAGGATCACAAAATTTGATAGAGAAACTAAGAGATAAAGAGAAGGTAATCCGAACCATTTATTCGAAATCTGAACCTTTCTCCAGTTCGAACAGTATGTAGCTTATAAAAATGGCCCACCTCGCGAACAGGGCTAGGAAACAGTAAAACTTTTAAAATTGGACAAATGTCTTTTTGATCTAATACTACAGTGTTTGCTGTGAACTTATCACCTGTTTTTTTCCCATCAAAAACTTCAAAAATTGTCTGTAATTCGCCAAATCCGTTCCGTGTTCTCTTCCTCCTTTTAAGAGAACATGACCAATTCCTAATTAATGCCTCGTTCCCCCTACTCATTTTGCAACATTCCCTCTTGTCTTAACTGCGTCAGAGCAGTATCTACATGTTCACTTCTTCTTTTTGTTCCTTGTTTTCTTAAACCTTTCACTTAAATCCATCTCAACCTATTTGCTCACTGGTTTTTGATTTTTCTCTGACTCTCTCTCCCTCTCTCTCACGGCTTCAGAATCCATCTGTTACTGATGTAAATGTCAAACTCTTGAGAATCGGAAATTAGAAATTAGATCAATTTTTTGATCCACTCTTCTAGTTGCCCAAAATTTGCTCCACTACTTCTACTATAAGTTTCTCTCATTATCACATCATCGAATTATAGAGATGGGTGTGTGATATCATCCTTAGTCCGAAAAAACTAAGGATTACAAAATCTTAGAGAAAGAAGAAGTAGAGCTAATGAAATTCAATTTCGTCCAAACTCCATGTAGGTCAAATGATGTCACTCTCTTCTCATCCTGGTATACTTTTTGCACCTTTGCACCCTTGTTAGACTGGATTTTGGTCTTCTTCATATTCTGAGAGCAAGGCCGCAGAGCAACTATTGAAGCAGGTAAGGTGAAGTTTGGTGCATAAAGATTAAGTGAAGTGTCTGAGGATTGTTTTTTTGGTAGAACATATACAATAGGCTTCTGATAACAAAAAAAAAGAGAAATGAGGTTGAAAAATGATGCAATGAAGCTACAGACTGGGTCAGAATCTTAATTTGTAATTGATGTATTTTTTTACATGGAGCCTAACTAAGTCAAAGTAAAAATAAGGTTTTCAGATATGTGGCGAAAGCCTAGAGGATGGAGATCTTAGTATTTTGAGAAACTTCTGACATGGTGCACCAAAATTAGATCAGCATGTCCAGAAAAATATGATTCTAGACTACGGAAGACTCAACTTCGAACTTACAAGGTTTTGGATTGATTCGAAATAACTAAAACCAAAAAATCAGACATTTTCAAAAGGTTTAGTCGATCAAAACTCAACTGGGATTAAGCCAATTAGGACTGAATCTTTTAAAGATTTGAACTCATTTTGATTCATTCAAATTTGGTTTATCAAATATATAAACCGGCTGGGATAACAAGGATTACCGTAATGTATTCGAAATTTGATTTTTCTCTGGACATAGGTTATAGTCATCGAAAGGAAACTTCTGGAAAAACAAGGTCATGTTTTTAAAATTTCCCTATAAAAAGGTATCTGAAATTTCAAGTCATGACCTCTTCTATACTACACAATACATTGATTTATCAACTCCAGCCGATGCTAAAAGCTCCCACTTTTTTTCAGAATCCTCTCGCCTATTTCCAGATTATTCTGCTAGCAGTTGTAGTATGTGCTCGATTTCTGACCACATATGTACATACGCTCACTGTCTATTTTCCAAGAACACTCTCAAACTTCTGTATCTACATAAAAATATTTTGGCAACTAGCCAAATTTTTCTCGGAATCTGGCATCACATCATAAAGATTCTCAAAAATGTGACTTTGGAACGCCAGGTGAAAATAGGCCAATCAAGGAAATGGAGACATTATTATAGGGATTCATCTGTGTTGAGAAAGTGAAAGTAGTCAGAATCTGAATCAAAAGTCTCACGTCATCTGAGAACGATTGGGGATTTTTCCGAAGATGCGTGTATTACCATGTGCTCACAGAGAAGTTTAAAGTTAAACTATTATCTTAAGTTCAGACAAAAACGATAAAGTATTGGAGGTACTTAAACGTGGGAAGTGCATCAACGCTTCTGGAGTTTCCTTAGATTGAGTGTATGCATTTTTGAGTCAGTTTGCCAGTACTTTTTGGCTGCAGACCTGGCATCAGATTTGAGGTCAATTTTAGTTTTAGCTTTTCTATTTGACAAATGTATGCCTCCTACAGTATCCCAATCTCCTAGCTCGGGTCGATTTCCGGTCTCTCAAAAAAGAAATTATGCTAATTTTTGATCACCAAATCTTCTCTCATTTTTCTCCTGACCTTCTCATCAGTAACATCTCCCAAATTAACCCTGCACTCTACTACAAACCCACACACATCTCACACATCTCACAGATTTTTGCTTCTTCTTCTACACCACGAATCGGAAATTAAATCAAAATCGACGTCTTCTGAGCATCTGTGTTGCAGAAGCGTATCTGATTCCTATTACGGTAGATTAGAGCACTCTTGACATCACTTTGGACTCGAAATCCGAAAAAAGAAAAAAGCGAGGGAGCATTTTTAATCTCTTCTAATCCACAGAGGGATCTGTCAAATCAAATAAAATGATATCAGTGAGAGAGAAATTAGGAATAGAAGGGAGGATCAGGAAAAAAGAAACAATAGGAGATGGAACAATCAGACAGGAGAAGAAAAGATGGCAACCAATAATAAGTGTTTGAATAGAAAAGAGAGAAACGGGTTTAAGCCTACGCAGAAAACGGAGAAAAGATCAGAGAGATAGATATTGTTTAGACGGTGTTGGATGTATTCAATGTGTGATGATTCTTATCAGTTTTTCATTTGGAAATTTAGTTAATAGTATAGGTTTTTCGGGTAATACAGTGAATGGAACACAAGGATAGCCTTGAAAATAAAAGGGGAAAGTGAAGATAGGAATGCTTATTGAAGTTTAGAGGTATTGAAGGCAACCGAAATTCTGGAAATTCGCAGAGAATAGGTGGCGATTCAACACTGATGCAAAACAAATTTCGCGATGCCATTGCTAGATTTTTCGATTTTTACGACGAAGTTAAAAGGACATCAATAAATATAAAAATTTTAGAAACCTTCATAGGACACCCAAAAGATCCCAAAACCCAAAATCTCGTCTCCACCCACTCTGTCCCTTTAAATAGACCATCGCTTATCTCGTTGACCCGGCAACAGGATCGTGCCAATCGACACGTACATTTGCATATCTACCGTTTGCTTCTGGGAGACCCGTTCCAATAATTATTATTATTATGACGGTGATGTCATGTGAGAACAAGAAGTGTGGGTGGTGGAGAGGTCTTTGATGTATTCATAATTTTACGGTACAAGGAGTCCGTGATCGCACGTATTCTGACTGTAGGAGGATGAGTTCAATTTGGATACTCAAAGGTGAAGGGACTGCAATTTGCTTTGAGTCTTTCCGGGGTGAACATATGTGTTCTTCCGTCCGCGAGTTAGGGCATTTTTGGCTGCGAACTTGAACTTGACTTAAAACCCAGTCACTTTAGGGAGGTTTTTCTAGAAAGTGGAGCATCAGACGAGGAGTGCACAAAGGCCCAAAACCCGGAAAACGCAGGGAAACCGAAAAATTCGAATTTCAGTTTTTTCACGATGGAGCGCGGGATAATATTCAAAATATCTCCAATACGAAACCCGAGAAATCAGAAAAGTGAAAAAAATGTTCTCGGAAAACTGTACAAAAGTTATTCGAAAATACAAAAGTACAAACTGTCAAAAGATGAAAAAACACAGACAACAGTATTTATTCAAGTGATTAACAAATCGTTATATGCATTGCTTTGACCGCAAAATCGTTTTTCTATGTTCATGAAATCGCTCATGAAATCCATTCTGTGAAGTCATATCCATTATGATTGCAAGCGAACTTATACAAATTTATCACTCAGTAGCTAAACCAATTTCAAGTTAACAAGATCTTGGGATTTCTGAAAACCTGAAAATCCATTTCAAAAATCGACCGATTCCCGGGCGTTCCGTATGCATTGTTGCCTGGAAAACCCTCTTTGAACTTTCGATTCACTGTCCTCGGCGTGCTCTTCGTCATAATGACATACTATAAAAATCGAAGTGCTCTTTCAAAAGACACACACCGTCGGCAAACGCACCGAAATTTCAAAAGGCATAAGGAAGTGGGTAGAGAAGAAACTACGTAGATAGTGATGCTGACAGAGATCAGTCTCAGAATTTTTAAGAATTTCAATGTGAATACGAAGCACACAATTGCATGAATTAAGCATTTACAGCCTGAGAAAGTCTTCAAATTGTTGGATATTTTCAAAAAGACAGTTTAAAGCTGGTAAAAGAAACGTCTTAGATTTCCAATGATTCCGAAATGTTTTCAGTCCCATCCCCGTTTTAGGTGGTAGCATTTTTAATTCTTGACTTGTATCACAACAAATTTCCAAATAACCAACTTAACTTTGTTTCGATTCTTGATCATTGACAATTTCACCCCCCCCCCCCCAAAAAAAAGTGGGCGGTCCCTCACAAAATCGAGTAAAGTTTGACCAATTTGATTGTCTTGAAACATACCCTGAGACACAAATTCCTCTATGTATTTCTTATCTGAAAACAAAACACAGATTGTGAAAATCAAAGTTCCTTCATTTTCGTTATTTGAAAATGACCGGTCTCCATCTACATGTAAATGAGATCCCAAGGCCTCTTTCGATTTTATTATTCGGCTTACAACAAATGATGATTTGTTTATCTGCGTTGTTAGTGGTCCCCTATATAGTATCGGATATGCTGTGCGCTGGGGAAAAGGCAATGGAGATACGGTAGGTTGAAATTCGCAGGATTGGATTTCCGACAACAGCCAAGTTGTATTCTAGGGTACAACTGATCTCTGCCACTTTTGTTACTTCGGGTATTGCAACCATACTACAGACTACATTCGGGTTACGGTGAGAGGGATCTTCGGATATACGGACCCCCTAGGATTTTCAGTCTCTCAATTCTTCACGGCCCTTCATTTGCTTTCATTCCTGCCTTACACACCTTCCAGAATGCATTCCCTTGTGATGCAGATACTAGCACAAGTAATTGGGAGGAAAAAATGCAAATGGTATGAAAATAGGGGCTTCTGGAATCGCAGTTTTGAAAACTTTAGATCTTTTTAAAACCTATAGTAGCGGAAAGATTGAAAGTCCATGAAAACTTTCGAAATTTGCAGATCTCCGGAAGTTGTCTCATCGCTGTTCTGATCATGCCAATTTTGGGATTCACGGGCCTCATTGGGAAGATTTCAAAATATATCGGTCCAGTCACAATAGTCCCAATTATGAGTTTGCTAACAATTGGAACTGTGCCAGATATTGAAGAGAAAATGGGTCTTCACTGGATTTCGATAGTGTAAGTAGTGTTGGTGCTATGTGCGCTGTACTGCTTACTTGTATTTATTGAAATAAAACAATTCAACCGCGCTCCACTTCAATCTGGAATTCGAATTGATAAAAATCCTCTCTTTTTCAGCGAATTCCTAATTCTGGTGGTCTTCGTGGTCTTCCTTGGGCAAACTGAAGTTCCCATCCCGGCTTACTCATGGACCCAGAAAAAGTTTAAGTTTACTTATCAGAAAATCTTCGGACAGTTCCCAGTGCGACTTTGTCCTAACTTCAATCTTCACCTCTCATGTTTTCAGTACCTTCTTGGAATCATTATCGCCTGGATCATCTGTCTCATTCTTACTGTAACCAACGCCGAGCCTCCTGGTGGTCAAGCTAGAACTGATAACAATATCAGTTTAGCGGTTTTTCGGGAAACTCCATGGGTTCAAATTCCAAAACCTCTATTCTTCGGACCTCCAAAGTTCAATGCTGCGTTGATTTGTGGATTCATGGCTTCCTGCTTCGCCGCTATGATTGAGAGTATTGGAGATTACAGTAAGCCTTTTGGTTTGTTATGAGTTACAGTACTCCAACATTTTCCAGATCTCTGCGCCAAGATCTCCAAACAAACTCGTCCTCCACCCTCGAACACCAATCGTGCTTTCGTCGTTGAAGGTGTCGGATGTATTCTGGCAGCACTTTGGGGTGTTGGGACTGGAATAACTTGCTATGCTGAAAACATTGCTATCATGTCGGTTACCAAGGTATGTAGGTCAAAAGTGGAAATTGCGGTCTCACTTCCTTAGTGGCCGCAATTTTTTTCTTGGTTAAAGGCAAAAACGGATTTCAAACTTTGTTTGAAGGCGCATGCGGTTTTCGGGTCTTGACACAAAAACCGTATTTTATGAACCTGAAGTTTTCCTGAAACAGTACGAACTTTTGATATGTAGTGATTGTTGATCTATGAGAGAAAGGGAGAAAATTATGTATGCATTAAAACTGAAACACGCGGAAGTAGGAATTTGAATTTTTATGACTCTGAAATTACGTATTGTCGAGAGAGATAGAAGTTTGAAATGAAACAAAATCATCGTTTGAACTCGACTGGTTTTAAATCAAAGATCACAAAATGAAGAAAATGGCAGACGAAACTAAAAATTATTGTCCCATTTGTTATAGGGGGTCCCGTTCATTAACACTTCCAACTTTCTGATGCCCTAATCTTGCTCTTGGAGCACCCATAACAACCTTGAATGCCCTGCTAGTCTTCTAGGTGTCAATTAGAAAACATCATTACAAGTTCCCACGTGCTATGATTCTAAGTACATAATTGTTTTTATTATGTGTGCTTCAACACCCGTCAAATTGACAACAATAGGCTACACTTTAAAGATGCTGATAAGAGCACAACCAGCGAAGTAGGGAAGAGTTCAGTTGTTTGAATGCTCGGAGACAAAAGGAACCCTGGAAAAGACTCCAGGAACTCTTAAAAGTCTCTGTTTTTCAGGTCACAAGTCGAGTCACAATGCAAATGGCTGGGATCCTCCTTATTCTCGCGGGGGTCGTCTCGAAGTTCGCCGCATTTTTATCTATGATTCCTGAACCCATTATCGGAGGTTTACTGGCCATGGGAGTTTCTCTTATTAATGGAGTATCGCTAAGCAATTTGCAGGTATTTCTGACTTCCAGGAGCTACAAACGCGCTCTACTGCATTTTGTTTGTTTTTATGATTTCACGTAGCTCATTAGATCGCATTTTCGAGCCACCGAAAATCAGAGTTTTCAAATAAAGAGAGCAATTGCAGACAGTCGACATGAAGATATCAAGGAATTTGACGATTATTGGAATTGCTATTATTATGGCGATCACAACAGCAAGTCATTTCGAGAAGACTCCGTTGAATACAGGTAAGATCTTATGTATTCTAGAATTTCAGGTACTTGTAGGCTTTTGCCGCACCTAACCCGCCCGCTCTCAGTTCGCTGTCCGCTCGCCAGAAGTGGAGACCCTGAAATCAAAACTTCCTATGCCAATTTTTCAGGCAACAAAACTGTCGACGACGTTTTCGGAACCCTCCTAACCATCCGAATGCTAATTGGAGGTCTCATTGCATTCACTCTAGACAATATTGCTCCAGGAGCCACCAGAAAGCAACGTGGATTTGTAGATGAAAATGACGCAGATGAGAAAGAATACTTCCCTGATGTTGAGTACAATGGATATGCATTCCCTTCTATTGTGAATAGATTCTTCCTACGGTATTCATGGCTGACATATTTGCCAGTGATACCTTCAAGAAGGGTAGTTCAGGAGATTGAAGATGAACGGAGGGGAGTTTTGGTGAAAGAGAAAGTAAAATTATGATGATGATATTTGTAAATATAAATCTGTAAATTTGTTTTGTATTTGCTATCATGTTAAAGATACTCTAATTCGAAAGTCCACCAAATCTTGAGAATCATTGTACGATAGCAACAACTTTTCACTTTCCAACCAGATCCCCTTATCTGTTTCAGATCTGACAGCTTGATCTAAAACCTCGCAGCTTTTTGCTGATCATATCTGCTACCGTAATCCGGCTGATAACCATCACCATATGTTCGCGACAGCTTCTCGACAACAAAGGTATCAGGTTTCAAAAATAAGAATGTTATCTTATTATCTAAATCAATCTAAATAGTGCTTGCCGACAGGAGCCATAAAGTTTACAAGTGCGCGAACAGGCACCCTCTAATGTGTCGGTTTTTCAAAAAGAGTATCAGGTTACCATATAAAAGCTCCGCCCACCGAAATCTTGAGTCGTGGTACGGACCTGAGTAGTTATTCTTATAATTCTGCTGATCCTGATGGCCAACTCCCAGGATCTCGAATCTGAGCTGGAGCAAAATGATTCGAGTCTTCAAGATTCAATGGAAGCCAACCAGATTATAGAACTGCTCCCCGACTTTTTCGGTATTATAACTCTTCTGGAGAAGACGAAACCCGCTGACGTTTATGCTGAAGCCTTGAATTATCTTCAGAACTACGTGATCTTCTTAGAACTCGTTGATGGTGAGTCCCATATTTATGTTGCAAACCCGCGCTTTTTGAATTTTGGATCTAACAACTTTGAGAAATCCAATAGATCATATTTTACTTGCTCTCCCCCAATTTCAAAATTTTCAGGAACTTTTCACTACAAGCCTGTTGAAAATAACCGAGTTCTGAACGCAATTTTTGCTGGTACCCAGTTCTCGAACTCCAATTTCAAGCCAATCACTTCCAACTTTCCAATCAACTATGCATTGGACTTGGACGAAATCGAACTCATGGAGAAGAACATCACGAAGAAGATTCCAGAATTCTACGATTTTGACTTCTCCAAGCACTTCTCTCTTGGCAAGGATTTTGGAGCCAACGGTAGTATTGAGCCCAGTATCCCCAAAAAATGAAAAATTTTGAGGTTTGAATCTTGTGCCGAATAAGTCTTCTGAAACCTCTACGAGCTCAATCAGCCGCAGCACTCCAGTGAAACGTCCGCCGAATGCCTATCTCATTTTTAGCACTCAAGAGATGAACAAACTGAACGGTGATGAGAAGAGAATCAACTCTTCTGAGCTTGCGAAAGAATATGGTAGGTGGCATTTTATGTTATTAGATTTAATGTCCTATTTGGAAAAGAACCCATTTATGAACTTCTATAATAGCTTATGAATGTATTTTGAAATGCCACTTGAACATATCCCACATCTTGCAGGAGCCCGTTGGCGTGCGATGTCCTACTTGGAGAAGAAACCGTATTTTGAAGAGCAGCACAGACTTTATTTGGAGCACGAGAAGAAGTACCCGGGATACAAATTTCCGAAACGCTCGCCCCGTAGATATGTGATTGATAGGAAGAAGGTCGGGAAGAATAAGTACAACAAGTGGAGAAAGGAGATGAAGATGAAGTCGGCTCAAGGATCTGATTAGACAATTTATGAAATTTTCATCATCTGTGTACATTTTTGTAAACTTTTAACTCAATGTCTTAGAGCTTTACTCCGCTGCACACTTTACTTTATTTTCATATTTTTTCAAATGTACAGTAGAGCCAGTTGTAAGCCCCAGCTCTTGTCGATTAATCATTATCTCATTTTTGATTTTTGAATTTGTTCATTCTCATGTTCTTTTTCTGTAGCACACCCCAGCTCTTATCCTATTCCCATTTGTATTTCTCACATTTTGAACCTAAAAACTCTATTCACCGAAAAAATAAACGCACACAACTTTTTAACCCCACACGCGATATGTTTTGAATCGGACAGCTGTCCTTGAGGCGTGTTGATTGCTTGCGAAATAACCAGAAAAATAATATTTTCAAAAAAGTCTCTTGCGTAATGAGTGTATCGAAAATTACATATTTGAGAATTTCCAATTTTGAGATACATTGCTCTCAGTACTTTCATTATTATCACAGTACCGCTATCATTTGCTCTAATCTTATACAATCAACAAAAAGTTCCCGTTCTAATTATAAACAAGACATATCCAATTACCCATCGCTTATCTTATTAGCGGTCCCTTCTTATGAGCATCGTTTATTTCTTGTAGAAGCCGTCAGAAGAGGCGAAGGAGCAGATTGTTTATAATCGAAGCGACACAGTAGGAGAGAGCAGACGTGCACTGTATGCTCTACCAATCAAGACAGCAGGCTCCGCCCCTGTTCTAGGACCTTGTTAGAGCCATCATCAATTCATTCATTCCCATCGAGAGTTGTGCTCATGCTTGTTAGTATGTGGAAGCTCCGTGAGATGCTGGAAGCTTCTTCCAGTCGAGGAATTCCTACTGAGGATCAGTCAAAGAAGTTGGAACCGAAGTCACAAGCAAAAGTAATGCCAGACGTTCCAGGTGAGTAAACTGAACACAACATCCCGGTTTTGAAAATTGTTGAATTTTGAATTTCAGGGCACCTTAAGGCACAGGGAGCCCCTGCGACACCACCTACAACACGACCAGGTATAATCAAATCTGTAATAGTTTACAAAGTTTTTTAACTTTCAGTTCATCCTCCTGGGGGTCTACCGATTTTCCTCCGAGGTCTCTCAACTTTCCTTGGCCACACACCTCCTCCATACCTACTGAAGTCAGCCGACAACCATTATCCGCTAGAAGTATCCGAGAAGAAGATGACTCTCTTCTTGAAGGCTCTCGAGAAGAGTCGAGGAAAATTTCATTCGGAGGAACCGGGAGAAGATGGTGCGTTGACTTCAGAGTAGCCAGGTTTGATTTTTACCAAATTTCAGGCATACCCGGCTTTGCGAAAAACAAAATGCCTATGGAATCTTTTATGTTGTATGGTAAAGAAATGGGGCGACAATTAATGAATTCGAGTCAAGAAGCCACAGTAGAGGAAGTCGCTGATGAGCTTGGTAAATATCTCACACCTGAAACCTTGCTATGAAAATAGTCTCAAATTTTACAGTTACCCGTTGGAAGAACATGAGCAAATGGGAGCGAGATCCATGGGAGAAGCGGTTTATTCAGAAGGAAAATGGAGAATACAAGGGACACCGTATTCCACCACCCCCGGAGCCAGTCAATATCCCAACTCCACCCAGTGCATTCATGATTTTTGCCCGGGAGCATAGGCATCAGTATGAGGGATGTGGATTGCCTGATGTTCTAGTGAAGAGGGAGCTAGGTGAGGGATAAATGAATTTTCCATTGGCCCGCACTTTCATCGAAATTTGAACTCCCGGTAGATCAAAAACTATTCATTTTCCAGAAGAGCGTTTCGCCACCATGAGCATCGAACAGAAGATGCCATTCTACGAGGAGCAAGAGAGACAAGCCAAACTAAATCTCCATGGATACCCAGGATATCCGATAGAGGAAGTATATTGTATCGAGGAGGAGGAAGTTGAGGAGGCTGAGCATCTGATTCATCTGAAGGAGAGACAGCAACAAATCCTGAAAGATATACTAGAAATGAAGATTGGTACGGTCATAGAGAAGACTGTGAGTTTTTTAAACACAAGTTATTTTAGTTATATTAAACCTAGATATGTTTCTGTGAATAGAGACTATGGTTCTGATATTCTAGCCGCCCTATTTTTGCTTCTTGAGGTGGAAACATCGTGGGCCGTTCAAATGGCTTTGAAATCTGACAGCGCTGAATGTTTGCAAGCAACAACCCTACAAATCTCGCAATTTTTCAGGAAGCCGACGTAGAAGTTTCCGAATCGGAGGACGAATCAGAAGACGAATCGGATGAGGATTGTCCAAAACTCGTGGATTCGGATCTCTCTCACCACTCAGCCGAAGATCATTAAACTGTATGCTCCATATCATCTTTTGAGATGTCTTGACTTTGTACTCCTCTTGGACAAGCCACACTTTTTTGAAAACACCACACCCTATGTTCCTGTTCCTCTCCTCCCCATTCTCTGTTATGTTACTTTTTCTGTTAATCCCATTTTGATCCGGATCTGTTTAGAAATTTCACATTTTTATGTGTCTATTTTCAATTCAAAGTTCTAGTTCAAGCGGTATGATGTTCCTGTACTATTCCCATTTCAACTAAATAGACTTGTTTGTCAAAAATCAAAAATCTCTCTTTTCTCACTTTCCTTCGGAAATGATCAAAGTCAATACAAATCTTCTTCATTTTCCCCTTATCTTATCAATTCTCGTCTCTTCTATTTCAAGTAACTTTACAGGGTGACCCATAATTACGGAGAACACTTTCAGCAAGGGGTTCTTGGCCATTATCAGACCGATTGAGCTAAAAATTGGCATGTAGTTTTTGAACGTAAAATTTTACGTATGCGAAGTTCTAAGACTTCAAAACACTCTAAAGACAGATTAGTAGCTAAAAAGCAGAGCGGTGGCATCATCTGCCGGCACGCATGGTTCATGAGGGAAAGGAGGTCCACTGTACGATGCTCATGGACCCCACGTGTGCCAAAATTGGTACGACTGTTGCTAAGCTGTTCTTTCATATTTCTGTGAAAATTCAATCGCATCTAGCCTAGCTCTCAAAAGTTACGAGCAATTTTCTCCGCATGGTCTCAAACCAGAATTTGAAGCATTTTGCCTCAAAAATGATAAAGCTACATTTTAGCGATTTTGCCTAGCATTAAAGTAATGGAACAAAATTTTTCTGAAACAATGTTGGCAAAAAGATTGAATTGTGTCACAAATGACCAAATAAGTTGCCTATCGCAAGAGAACCAGAGCTCTTTCTTATAGGCAACCTAAATTGCGAGTAATCATGTTTGAGCACCAGTTACCAATTTTTCAATTTTCATGTTCAAGTGAATATGAGTGTAAATAATACCTCACAACCTTAGAAAAACTCATAATAAATTTCATTTGATAATTCCTACCATGCGAAGACAAATGGCTTTTTCTAAATGGTGACCCGACAAACCTTCGATACCGCGTGCCTGTGGAAAAATTGGGTTTTTCGAGAAACTTTATCTGGACTTGTTGGAGACTATATCCGCCAATCGTTTGCATTATGAATTGATTAAACCTAATAAGAAAATTCAAGACTGCGTACAATGACATCTGACATACATGGTTTCCGTGCCGACTTATTTTGTAATGTACTAAAAGTGGGTTTTCGTGTACCTGTGCAGGCAAGGACTGTTTGAGGAGCCATAACTTGGCCGAAACATTTTGAAATTTCCTCAAAAATTGCAGAGCTAATAAGCACAATGTCACAATCAGATACCCATAAAAACTTTTCAAAAAACAAAGTCTGCGCAATGCTGCACTCATTCAAAGAAAATTCTCCGTAATTATGGGTCACCCTGTATATACCCCAAGGGTCATAAAGTTAAATCTTCAATAAATTACAAATTCAAAGTGGCAACACACAAGATTCTTGTTCCTTGTTGTGTTTTGATACTGTCCCACACAACTGTAACCAGAAAAAAGTGGTGAAAATACAAACAAAAACAGGATAGTTTGGTGAATTTCCATTTTTGGGGGAGACCCACCTTGTCTCGTTATCGTATGTTTTTTGGTCGGTCATGGAACATTAAATTTGCAAAAAAAACGAAATTTAGGAAGATGATTGAGGTGTGAATAAGTGATCAGTCGGGGGTAAATAGATCTGGAATTGTGGGAAACAAGGTAGGTGGCCTAGGAAATGAACCTGGAGAAACCTAGGACACGTCAGGAATATGTAGGTCATGCTGTTGAAAATCTGGTCTCTTTGGTCATCGTTCTTAGGTAGCTAGGCCACGAGGTCTCTGACTTTTGAGGAACAATGCTATCATGAACAGTGTGGTATTGACAATTTTTTCCTAATAATCACTGATGGCCTAGCCCAAAAATAGCGGCCTAGAAAAAGGTAGAAGCCAACGGATCAGAGTTTGAAACTTTTCGATTTCAAGAGCATAAAAAGAGTAAGATCTGCATTTAGACCCGTGCTTATTTTTGTAGAATCCTGGCCTAATTTTCTCTAGGTCCTCTGTTTTTGTATTTCCACAAACCAAAGCGACTTAAAAAACTTAGGCCAGCTTTGAACGTCCTTTTTGACTCGCACCCTGTGAACAACAATCTTCAAAGTTCATAAAAATTTCAGCACTTTGACCCCAATCTTTAAAATTTTGGTGTCTCTGACATCACATGGCATCACAAAACTAGATCTGTAATTCTCTCCTAACAAATTCCTTCTCCGGTTTCTTTGCAAATCATGGATCAGTTTTTCTCCTCCTAACCCCTATATTTCTTATCACCTTCCTACCTCCACCTCCCTTTTCTCATAGTAAACAAAATATATAATGAAAAGTGGGCGGAGGCGAAAAAGTTGACACAAAGAACATGAGAATTATACACAGTTCCATACTCGGAAAAGTCACAAGTTTGATCTCTTTCTCTCCACGCTTGTTATCGCTAGAAAACAAATAACGATTTTAAAACTCCGCCTCCTTCTCTGCGTCTCTTAATCTCTCGAAAACTTTTGATTTTCAGTGAACGCTTTCATTATTCCAGTACCACACTTCACATTCAGCATGTCTTCTACTGGTCTGCATTTTCATGTCAACGAGATCCCAAGCCCTCCCTCCATTATGCTTTTTGGGCTACAACAAATGATGATTTGTCTTTCGAGTCTACTAGTGATACCTTACGTCGTATCAGATATGTTGTGTGCCGGGGACCAGGCTCTGCAGATACGGTAGGGTTACTGTAGATGGAGTTGAGATCAAGAGTGTGTTACAGTGTCCAATTGATCTCAGCAACCTTTGTCACTTCGGGTATTGCCACGATTTTGCAGACGACGTTTGGAATGCGGTAAGTTGAGAGGGGTGCTATCCGGATGCACAAACATACGAAGAAAAGTTTACGATGTCCGAATTTAGTGACGTTCAGATAGATACAGGTAACTTTCTTCTGATTACGAATTAGAGTTTTTCTCTTTTCATCACCCTGCATTAAAGTTCAAATATTTCTTCCTAATACCCCTCCTGACAATTCTAAAGATTACCCCCGACTTCCTTACCCATTTTATAAAGTTCCAAAAACCAAGATCATCAATATTTATATTTACTCTATTCATTTTTTCAGTCTCTCCATTCTACACGGTCCCTCTTTCGCCTTCCTTCCTGCCCTACACACGTTTCAGGCGACGTTCCCGTGTAATGCGGATACAAACACAAATAATTGGGAGGAGAAAATGCAAATGGTATGGTTTATGGGGGTCTGCGATTCGAAATTCTAACTTCTGAAGGATTCAGAATCGAGACGAGAAGATTCTGTAAAACCTCGACAAAATTTCAGATCTCCGGAAGCTGCCTTATCGCTGTTCTCATAATGCCAATTCTGGGATTCACTGGTCTTGTTGGGAAAATTTCAAAGTACATCGGACCAGTCACAATAGTCCCAATTATGAGTTTGCTGACAATTGGAACCGTGCCAGATATTGAGGAAAAGATGGCACTACATTGGATTTCTATTGTGTAAGTACTAGAATAGGAAGTCCTATACCAACGCGCTCTACTGCTAACATAAGCTTCATAGACTGAATGTTTGTCCTTTGAGCCAGGGTTCAGTTGAAGCTAAGAGGAATCTCAGATCGTCCTTCTAATCAGAACGGGTTTTAGCTTTAGAGTTTCAAGTGGCCAACCTTATCTGAAACTTTGCCCTATTCCTCCACTCCCCTATAATAATCTAAAAATACAAAATAGTACAAGAAAAAACGCCGATCACTGATCACATGGTCTTCTTGAAATGACGTAGATAAGATCATCAGCTGTGTCGAGGGACAACTTTTAAAAGTCACAGAATCGGTGATAAGAGGGGGTAAAGTGAGAGGTTATCAGAGGTTTCCCGCAACATTTTCGTTGCGAATTATATCGGAATTTTTGGTGTCAACACATTTCTGATTTTCAGCGATCAATTTTTGAAAGTGTTTTTCGTTTTTAGTGAGTTACAGTTCAACTGATAGGAAAAGAGAAGGGTAGGGGGAGCAACTTTTTTGTGGAAATTTTTTTTGGAAAATTTCTGGAATAGTTGAGTAAGATTAGAGATTGTAATAATACAATTTTCCGCGACACAGAGAAAAATTTTTAACTTGGTCGTTTTCAGAGAATTCCTAACGTTGATCCTGTTTGTCGTACTCCTCGAACGCTATGAAGTTCCACTTCCAGTCTTCTCTCTATCCGAAAAGAGGATCAAGTTCACTCGTCAGAAGATTTTCAGTCAGTTCCCGGTAAGTCTTCTGAATCTGAGTTGTTTGAATTTAAAGTTCTTGTTTCAGTATCTCCTCGGAATCTCCATCGTCTGGTTCATCTGCTTCATCATGACCGTAACCAATGCTGAGCCAAAGGGTGGGGAAGCCCGCACCGATCAAAACGCGTCGATTACTGTATTCGACCAGACCCCCTGGGTACAAATGCCAATGCCACTTTTCTTCGGACCTCCTAAATTCAACTTGGCTCTTGTCTGTGGATTCATGGCCTCCTGCTTCGCCGCGATGATCGAGAGTATTGGGGATTACAGTAAGATTTTTCAATTGTTGCGAGTTACAGAAATCCAAGTTTTTTCAGATCTCTGCGCCAAAATCTCTAAACAAACTCGTCCTCCACCATCGAACACCAATCGTGCTTTTGTTGTTGAAGGCGTCGGATGTATTCTGGCAGCCCTTTGGGGTGTTGGCACCGGTGTCACTACTTATGCGGAGAACATTGCTATCATGTCGGTGACGAAGGTAGGTCAAAAAGGAAATATGGAAATCGGGGTAAAAGATGGGTAGCACGTGTTGCGATCACAAATTTTCGGAGAGTGGAGTGAATAAATTTTGAACCGATCGGAAATCGACGAAGACCGACTGTAAGGACGCAATATCAAGGGTTCTAGAATGTCAGTAATTGCGCTCTAATGATATATTTCATAACTAGGCGTCCAGTCTGTTCAATAGAACGCGATTGCTGACCCTATCTCTATTCCACAGTTTTGATCAATTTTAAGAGTTCTCTATTGTATTTGTTCTCCTTTCCAACCAAAAAAACTATAATCCTTTTGACCATTGTTTCAATTCGAAACAACAAACCACTCCGTTTTTGATGGTTTGATTTTTCTCTCTTCCTAAAACCCCCACATGACTGCTTAAAACAAACATAATAGTATACAAAACCTGGAATTATTATCATCTTCCCTGAACCTGATAACTGGTAGAGAAAAAGAACAATAGAGGTGACCGGTGGGGAGATTATATTTATTACGTTTTTTTCAACTGATAACAAGAAAGAAGAAAGTGAAAATAAAAAACCTAGAGTGACCAGTGTGACAGAAAGTGATAAGAAGTCAATTGAGAGCGAAATTGAAACCAGGAAATTGAAAATGTTGAAAAATTAAGCTTATATTTTCAGGTCACCAGCCGAATCACAATGCAAATGGCAGGAGTTCTTCTCATCCTCGCAGGAGTCATTTCGAAATTCGCCGCATTTTTATCCATGATCCCTGAACCCATTATTGGTGGACTATTGGCAATGGGTGTCTGTCTTATTAATGGAGTCTCGCTGAGCAATTTACAAGTACGTTTTTATTCAGAAAAGGAGCATTCACGAACAGCGCAACAGGTTTTTACAGACCGTCGATATGAAAATATCCAGGAATTTGACAATCATCGGAATCGCGATTATTATGGGGTTGACAGTGGCCACGCATTTTGAGAAGACTCCGTTGAATACAGGTCAGCAATGTTGTAGAATTTCGGAATTTTTAATATTCATTGCAGGAGCATTATCATCTAGAACTCTTTAAAATACAAACTTTTATATTCCAGGAAACCAAATCGTTGATGATGTGTTCGGAACTCTCCTCACCATCCGAATGCTTATTGGAGGTGTCATAGCCTTTGTCCTAGACAACATCACGGGTGGAGCCACCCGCCGCCAGCGTGGATTTGTTTCTGAAATGGACGAAGAAGACTCATCTGACCTAGAGAAAGGACAATCTGATATCGAAACCAATGGCTACGTCCTTCCATCGAAACTCAACCAATTCTTCTTGAGACACTCTTGGTTGACATACCTTCCCGTGATACCATCAGAAAGAGAAATCAGAGAAATCGAGGAGAAGAGGAACAAGTTCAAGATTATTGAGGAGAAGTTGGAGAAAGCATAATTTATTGGGATCTGTTTGTACATATGGCTTTTGATGATTGTGAATAGATTGTACATTATTTCATTAGTTGGTCTTAAAACTGAAGCTTTAATTGAGCAAAAAAACAAGATTTTTTGAATAAAGGTTTTTAAAAAGGTATCACTTTTTGAAGATGCTTTCCGAAAGAAGAGCACTATTAGCGTTTCTGCGCTGGAAACGCTAATCTTTATGAAACTTTCCATAATTGCTGACTCCTTCCTAGAAGGGTACCTCTCTCTCCGCATTTTCTACTTTGGTCTCGATTCCGCTACGAGATGATCCATATTATCCTCCTGGGAAGGATTCACCAATTGTGGACCACTGCATTAAGATTAGAATCTCCCGCGCAGCGACGTAGCCACTCAGTCGGTGGTCCTGGTCGATCGTACGCACAGTCTCATAACTTTTTGCGTATTCGCAGAACTCTTCATTATCATGCAGCGAATATTTTCTGCCTGTGCTCGTCGGAGATTATATGGAGACCCTATAGCGTGGCTCCAAGCTAAAGCAATTTCTGATTCTAAAACAAAGCCGAGAGTTCCAATTCTTAAATTCCCTCATATTCCTCTGAAGCTGATTATGCAGCTGATGCATCCCAAAGAAATGTAAGTTTGGAAGATTTCGATTTACACATGTTTGAAAAAATTTGTAAATTCCAGATTTCGATTATCGATGTGCTCTCATCGAGTCAAATACTATCTTGAGAATATCAACAAGTTAGAAGTTGAAACATTACACTTTTCGTTGCGTCCTAATGAAGCAAACGTTATTGTAAATAAAGACAAGGAACGTATGCATGAGTTTGAACTTCGGGATAACGAGAATAGATGGTAAGTCCTCAATTTTGGATCACAGAGGTTTAGTGGTGCCCCTCTGATTGTGTTTCTTCAGGGATCGGCGAACTAATTGTGAAAAATGTAACATGTTTCAGGTACGAAGGCGAAGAAGTGGATATGATGTACTGCACATCAGAGGAGTTTCACGAATACTCTCTTGAATTCTTTAAACGACTCCTTCGTCTGTTCAAAACTTCGGAATACAATGTGAGATTGAAACTAGGCTGTTTGGGATTTATGAAGATATGTGATGACAACAAAAAAGAAGAATTGAAACCGGAAATGCTGGACTATGTATTCGACAACTTCAGTAAGACGAAGGATTTGAATATTGAAGCAAAGATTCCAACAACGTATAAACATGAAAATGTAAGTAATACAGCTCCTAACAGAAATGTGGTAATTGTGCTCTCCGACAATCATTTCTTTTTTCAGGCGTTCAAAATTCCAGAAATTTTCCTCTATGACGGCCGTTGGGTCAAAATCAACAATCTTTTATCTCTTCGTTCATCGAAAAGTTTCACGCTATGGGCAACTGAATTAGATTGCAAAGACGTCAATACCTTCCTCAAACATTGGATTCACTGTGATTATGATACCGTCAGGCACTTTCGATTGGGGCTGAAACGGGGTTGTGAACTCCGTCATAAAGAAATTCTTGATGGGATCGAGCATTTAGAAATGGGTCGTCCATCCGCATTCCCATTTGGAAAGTTCAGTTGCGCACTGTAAGTCCAGAACTTTTCAACTAATTTTCAAACAATCTGCTTCCAGAATCCCTGAAAATATTGGAAAAGTTATCAATTTACTTGGATATTTAATAGTAACAAATGAAGGTATCTGGTTCAATACCCATTCAGAAACTGACTATACTAGAAATATCATTGAGATAATGAAAATTAATCGTCAGAAAGTTAAGCTCACGGTTGAATTGGGAGAATATGGAATTCAAACGGAGGCTCTTCTACTGAGAAGAAATGAAGTTGATCAAGGGACGTTGAAATGGGAAGATTTGAATGATGAACTTCAAAAAGTGTTGAATCAAACGACAATAATCAACAAGCAAATACTTGAAATTACGAAAGAGATGAAAAAACTCGGATATGATGGCACGCTTTCAGAGCGGGAGCATCTTAGACTAGCCAGAATGGGATTATCAAAATATTGGTGATGAATATTTTCTCAATTTCTTGCTATTTTTGTTTTGTTTATAAGCGGTAAAGTGAGTCGATTTTCTTCATTTTTGATTATGTTACCACTTTAATTTGCAATAAAGATCAGTTTTGTATTGCTTTCTCGAAATCTAATTGTCTTTTTTTGAATTCATCTTCTCCTTACTAAGGGAATAGTTCTGTCAGTATGTGTATCAGTCCAAAATTGTTTCTTGCATAACTTTTCTTTTTGAACCAAATTTTTTATATTTGCGGAACAGCCATGAGTACTCCGGCGCTTTATGATCTGCAGGTAAAAACCAACAATTATTCTGGAATTACTGTAGATACAGTTAATCCAAAATTTTCAAAAGTACCTCAACGTCAGCCAAAATCTTTCAACGTTTGCAAATGTAATGCAAATACAATGAGTATGTATCACACCAAACTATAGCTTTTCAAAATCTCCCATCAAAAAAAGAACCGTAATCCAATTTTCCTCTTCTCACCCATAGAGATTTTTAACTCGACGAGAACATTGAACCCGCTGCCAACATCACTCTTTTTTCTCTCTTTATACGTAGGCAAGGATTATCTTTAGTCGAATGGAAATAGAGAGAAAGGATACCTGACGATTTTGAAAACTTGTCCATTTTTCACTATTTTCCCCCGACCGCGTACTGAAAATCGATCTCAACTGGAAAAAAGAGAGCGAAAATCGGATGAGGGGAATTTCGAGAGCTCTCGTCCATTTTATTGTTCTAGTTCAGATTATGTGCTGTGTCTATTATGCAACTAATATGGTAGGTCAATTTGATAGTTTTCAAGGTGGCCAAAAGAAGGGCCGCGGCCAGCCGTTTGACAACCTTGATGAATCTCTGAAATTTAATCAAATTTTAGTTCCAGATCCGCCGCCGCCAAAGTTTCTCTGTGCACAGCTCCAAACCAGCGGATGCTGAAAACTATCCGAATCGAAAATATGAAGGAGAGTATATAAAATACGATACCAAGAAATATGGACAAGATTTTTGTGTGGCATACAATGTGACAAGAGCTTCTGGGAACTTTCGAGAAGATGGATTGGAACCGATCTCACTTGTAATTCATGCCACGTCGCATTACATGAGGGAGATAGAAGGGCAGGTGAGTATGGTAGAGATGTGTACTTTTGAAAATTTGTGTCGAGAATTTTAAAAAGTGAAAAAGATTAAGACTAGGAATACTGTATGTCATTTTTCCCATTTATCCATTTCCAACTTACTGGCCCCTTTTACATTTTCCCATAAATTTCAATCTTTGAAATTTCCTCAAAATCCGTCATCCATGAACACAGCTATTTCCGATGTTTTCAAAAATCAGACAACACGCATTCAGGCTGATTTTCTCTACTGGAAATTCCAGTAGGCAGGTGCTTCAGACACTCTGTTTTAGTCTCTAGTTCCTGGTTTTTCGACTACGAAAATAGTTAAATGATGTCATTTTAGAATGACCGCTCAAACTCGATATACAGGGGGTAATCCCATAATATAAAAGAGCAAAGTTTGACCAATACACAAAGTTTTTTGAATGTGGGGAAAAAGTTCAAAAAGTTAATACAGGAGACTAACAAACTATGATTTCTAGTGTTCCTCTCGAAACTGGAATGGTCCAATATCCATATCCCTGTTTGTGGATCGAACATCTAATGAAGCTGTTGATTATCTCCATGAAGTTCACAGATGCTCTTCGAAGGTCAATGAAAAATTGAGCCTTCACGTTGTCTACCGTATGTCTCCATTTCAAAAGTATTGCGACCCCATTACAGTAAAACGATCGCTAAGGAAATGTAGCACATTCAATGCCACTATCAGTAAGTTCTCCATTCCCAGTTCAACGTCAATAATCGCATTTAGGATCTAGAGAACGTAGTCGAGTGATACCTCCATTCCAAATCTACCCGATCAATGTGATGAGAAATGTGGCCCGGAAAGGAGCCCCTTCTTATATCCATATGGCTGCAGATGTAGAAATGGTGTTCAGTGAGGGATTTGCGATAAAAATGAAGGCAGTGGCAAATCAGTATATCAATGGGAAAGATAAGAAGTTGTTGGTGATACGGTAAATCATGTTCAAGGTAGAAGATCCCTCAACTAGTTATTTCAGAAGATTTGAAGTGGACAACAAAGCCCATGTTCCGGTAGATCACAAGGAGTTATTTGTGATGATCAAAGCATTCAGAGCATTTGAATTCCATCACAAGTATTTCCCAGCAGGACACACAATTGAATCCCTATGGCAATGGTTTAGAAGTAGCAAGAATCAAACGGAAGCCTACGCATGGCAGATTGAGTACAAGTGAGCCCTTTACATTCTGAAAACCTCTAAAAATTTCTTCTCAATTTTCAGAAGCAGTTCCTGGGAAGCACAGTTGATAATGCATCGGAAAGACCCTTACAATCCTGAATACATCCCAACCAGAATTCGTGATCAACAGAGTTTGGTTTACGAGTTGTGTCGTGCCAACTACACATTTCACCTGGCATCACACGTATTCAATGTTCATCGAGGTGTCAAGACGCAGGAGACGAATTTGTCTTCAGCTGTGTTGACACATCAGAAGCGGTACAGAACTAGGTGAGGGATTGGGGTTAATGTGATGAGCTATACTATGGAATGGGGGAAAGCTGATATTTTTTGAATCAAATCCAGGGTCATCAGATCCTTAGAATCCACAGCTTCTTAGGATTCTCATAGCATTAGGACGTTCAGATCCACACGATTCTAAACATCTCACGGTTCTGAGAACTTTTGGATGTCCAAAGCCATTGGATCTTAAGATAATAGATCATTAGAACTCTCACAGTCAGATCTCAAGGATCCTTAGATTTGTAAGTTCGTCGGGTTCTTAAGATCAGCAGATCTCTTAGGATTGTCAGAACCGTAAGATCCTCCGATCTTCAAGATTTTCATATTCATAAGATCCTCAAATTCAATCTGAACGGTCCACAGACTCTTACGATTCATAGTATAGATCCTCAGAATTCTTGGGACCCTCGTAATCCTCTAATATTGCCTCTGAGTCTAGGATTCTACCTCTTCAAATTCCCACTTATTCAGATCCTACAAACGCTTCATGCACTATATCAACAGTACATATCCAGACACTTTCGATCAATGTGGAAAATTCGTCATGTGAAAGAAGAAAAATAGAAAGATCTCCCCTTTGTTTTTTCCTGTTATTCGGGTTCTAGTGCAAAAACATTATGAAGGCATTATCTAATAAATTTCAGTTATTTTTTCGATCTATAATCTGCACTCTTTCGAAATTAACATGGAAATTGATTTATTCAGGTGTATCAATCAATTACTCGGTGTGCCAAAATGCAATATAATACAATTGATGTTTCATTGGGTTCAGAGGGGGACGGAATTTTCTGGTAAACCGGGAATATTTTGTTAAGACGAGAATTTGTGTGTGTTGAATGTGTTAGACAGACAGAGAGGATAAGGAAAACTGTGAGATGCGATGAAATTTTAAAACTGGGGGGATGGTGTGTGGCGATGATGACTCGTGGTGGATCTTGTGTTGTTTGAGATGGTGTTTATTTGAAAAAAGAAGATGATTTGGAATTAACGACGACGGGCAATCTCGTTAACAAGCTCGGCGATCTGCTCCTGCTCATTCTCATTTGGCTCCTCCGCAGATGGGGTGAGAGCAAAGTTGACAACCATGGCACTGTCTCTGACCTTATTCTCAATGGTGACATTCTGAGCGGCGATATCGTATCCCTCGGCGGCAACAATGACTTCGTACTTTCCAGCTGGCAAGATACGGTAGTAGTCTCCCTCTGACCAGGTGGTCACTGGATGCTTGATTGGAGTGGACTCGGTTCCGTTGCGGATCCAGACAATGGCACGGTTGATTGGTTCTCCGGTGGTGGCATCGACAACCATTCCCTTGATTCCAGAGTGAGACTTCCAGACGTATTCGAAGATCGACTTCTGGTTGTCCTCCCAGAATTGTGGGAGTTGAGATCCAGCGGGCATCTGAAATACACAAGATAACTAACAGGTCAATTAGTAATAAAACGTTACCTTCTCACAGCTCAACTCCAAAGTGATCTCCATGGCGTTGGTGGCCAAGTAGTTGAAATCTTGCATTCCTCCGGCAACCGAATACCACTTGGCTCCGTTGGTGATTCCTCCTTGACGAGCAAAGGCATCCTGGCTGGATCCATCACATGGGGCATGATCGTTCTTCGACATGTGAGCGTGGTTATCAGCGTAAGCTTTGGCCAACCAACGGAAAGTTCCATCATCTGGAGATGCCGAGTAGGCGGTCTTTTGAGCGTTCTCATCAGTAGCAGCGTCGAATGGATAGTTGGCAACCAAGTCTCCCTCGTGGAAGTTGGCTGAGAGAACGAATGGAAGAGAAAGAGTCCATTGTCCGACTGCGATGGTTTCTGGTTGACGGTCGACGTTGTCTTCGAAGAGGGAGAGGAGGTGGTCGAACTTGGGGACCTTCATCTTTTCGAGTTCGTAGAAGATGCTGTCAAGGTCTGGGAAGTCGCGGTTAAGGTCGACTCCGTTGATGTTAGAACGTCCGGTGAGCCATTGGCGTTGAGCTGGTTCCGTGGTGAGAGCGAGCTCGAAACCGTCTGGGTTCATGGATGGAAGAATGTGGATGGAGGTGGAGTTGAGGAGTTGGATGATTTCCTGGAAAGAAAGAGGAAGTTAGGCAAGCGTTCGGTAAGTGGTCCGCGGTCAGCTGTCAGCGGCCGCCGGTGAAGAGCGAGCTTCCATTTTGGACCGGCCGAAATGACAGCATTACTGGCTAGTCTTTAGTTTTGATAACCTGAATTTTTCCGCAAAAGCTTGCCAGTTGCTCAAGTATGCTATATTGTTCAATAAAGAACATCTAATCCAATCACTATTCTTCTTTTCACTGGAGCGTACTTGTAACCGACACAATTGAATTATCAAATTTTCCTTTGCATGTTCTCTTGAAAATGCCACATGATCCTATTTGAATAGATCCTATTATAATCTCCTACTCTCTTTGAAAAGTGTTATGATTGACTTTCTAATCCGTTTCCCCCATATCACCCACATAATTTCCCATTCTCTTCACCAACCTTATTATTGTTGACCGCTCCATCGCAGAGAGTTTCCGCGAAACGGAGCAAGAGCTCGCGTCCGATTGGCTCGTTTCCATGCATGTTTCCGATCAGCTTGACTTCCGGTTTGGTTGGAATATGCTCTCCGGGGGTGGTCGAGAAGTGGATAACAACAAGAGAACGTCCTTCGACAGATTGTCCGATTTCATAGAGAGTGGTGATCTGAAAATAATAAAAGTTCATCTTAATTCATATGGATATCTGATTCTAAGGGGTCTTCTTCTTTTTCAGGATAGTTCCGCATGAGTGAGCAAGAAAAAAAAACAGAAAAGGAGGGGGAGGCTAATGAGCTCAAGCTCGGCTCTCGTCGGCTCAAGGGGGTCTTCATATTTCTAGAAATGACGAGTAGGCGGCAAAGAAAACAACACAATGACGAACAAGTTCTAATAACTAGTTTCAGACACCTGTCATTTGTGTTTTTATTCTGAGCACCTCTCAGTACATCTTAGGTTCGCAAAGAACTTAGGAATTCTGCTACTCAGAAGACGTCACTTTATGAAAAAAAGTTTTGAATGAGCAATAAGATCCTTGGTGGGCTCTAGAACTAAAAGATCAATTCCTGAAATCCGAACTTATTTACAATTTTGATTCTCGAAGAATTCTCACAGCCTTGACGTCAATCTTTAAGGAGAAGCTCTTCAAAGAAAAGTTCAATGTTTTCAATTTCCGAAATTAGTTTTCTGAGAAAGTGGAGTCTACTGTAATCCTAACTTTTTAACATTTCAGAATATCTTATGACTATGTGGGAGGAGGTGGAAAGGGCAAGAGTCTTTGGTGTCTGGAATGGAACGGATGAAATTCTAGAAGCTTCCTGGAAAATGGATATTCATTTCATTGATGGTCTAGAGGCTTGAAAATCTGGCTCTAAAGAAGGGTAATTTTGTGAGAAAAGAGAAGAATGACGTCATCATTTTCACAGCTTATGTAGGCGTTCAAGTCTAGAGATTTTGTTTTGAGAAGAAAAGAGGGTAAGTGTCAGAAGACGTCAAATATTGATGAGTCAGGAGATTTTTGTATTTATTCCGGGCAATGATAAATGAAAACTCGATATTTCAAAGTTCTCATTTCTGCATTCTTGACGTCTTCTGGATTCAGAATCTCCACATGACTCACTTTCAGATAATAACAACTGCTACCTGGGAATTACTCCTGAGAATTCCTGTCTAGCATCTAATTAGTAAATGGACCCCTTTTTTCTATGACTCATGAGAAGTTTTTCTTCCCCTTCTTCATCTGACTAAAAAATGAGATCATCCGGTTCGCGGAGTCAAACAAAAGAAAAACAGAGAAAAAATCGGAATGTTTTTGTTTCGCTGGTTTCTAGGAAACTCCGGGGGCTATGGTTACTGGGAACTCCACGTCATCTAGACCGAAAAGGATTCTCTGAATGTGTTCCAGAAGTCCTGAACCACAACTCACTAGACATTCATAAGGTTATGAGCGAAACCAGGAAGTCAAATATAACACGAAAACAAGGGGCTCCGAGCAACAAAACAAAAGAAGCAAGAATCCAAGACACGCAATTTCCCACTCACCTCCGGACACTTCTCATTGATCTCCTGCAGTTTAGTCTCCAATTGTTGCTGATTGTGATAATGTCCCCATTTGGTTTCCTCGGCCTTGCGTGCCGCACCATTTCCGAATCCCAAAAAGGCGTGGGCGGTGACGGCGAGTAGAGCCGTCGCCAGAAGCACCGGCCGCATCGCGTGCAGCATGTTAGAATGAAGAAAAGAAGGGAGGACTGGCGATGAGGAAGAAGCCGTGGGGGCAGAGAAAGAGACTCTGCGCGTCTGGGTTTCTGGAAAAGAGCACGCCTTCGTCTGTTTCAATCGATCAGAAGAGAGTAGAGCTATGAGGGCTGGTTGAGTCAGAAGAAGAAGAAAAAAGAAGAGAGAAAAAAGGAAAGAGCACGCGGGCTCGGAGCCCCTTCCCCTCACTTTTTCAGATGACGTCGCCCTATTCAAGGACTCAAACCCTCATTTCTCTAAGTCTCCGCTTTTTTCCTTTTTTCAGGAGAGAAAGTAAATGAAAGAAAAACTGAATGAGGGGGATATATTGGCTGTAAAGACACCACATTTATGTTAATTTCCTGTCCTCGCTCTATTCTCTTTTTTGTGTCGCTATTTTTTTTGGCAGAAGAAAAAATGATGACGTGGCATTAGAGGGATCTTTGAAGCATTTGTGTGAAAAGATTCTAATTTTTTCTTGTATTGGGGTCATGGATAGAGGACCAATGACCGTGGGGAACTGGCGAATTGGGAAATCGAGAGCAAGAATGGGAGTCGAATATTTGGAATTTAGTTTAAGTTGAGGAAAAGTAAAGAAGATTCTAGGGGATTTCGCCTCAGGATGTTTGTCTAGAAGAGCCAGGAAATGAAAGAGCCTAGATAAAAGTTTTCTGTGAAATTAATTTGATAAGTTTCAAATTGTGATTTTTGAATTCGTTTTCCGCTCATTTTTCCGAATCTCATTCGCTTCCGAGATTTCTTAATTTTATTACAATCTATTTTTAGAAACCTTGGCCGCCCTCACAAATCCCCTCAAAAACGGATTGTCAAGAGTTAGTTTATTATTCATATACAGAAAAGTTGACAGCATTGAAAACAGCGGGGCGAAAATGTGATGGGAAATAGTGCAATGAACTGGGGGGGACGAGAGATTAAAATGGAATGAAAAATAATTAAAGCAAAAAAAAAACACATGCATCACAGCTCCGATATCGATTTTTCAGGAATTGCAGACGAGAGAGTGCTCATCGAGTTTATAGCCTGAAAAAATGAACTGATAAGGAAAAAGAAACCCGATGCGGGAGGTCATTACCTTTACTTTTAGCACATGGATAGTGCACAAAAGTGTTTTTCTTGCTCTGCACACTGATCGCCGCTCCACTTTTTCGACAAATCGCACAGTGTTGAGACCAGAAGATATCCATTTGATGCTCCAAATTCGACAGTTGACTGCCGTGAAGTTGCACGTTTGGAGTCCAGAGAATACACGATCCGTGGAACCACAACTCGATTTTGACAACGGGTTTTTTGGCCTGAAGCTGGGGAAAAAATTAAAAAGAGAAAAGAAAATAATGACTGCTTACTGGTTTTTTAGCCAGGAAAGTGGGCCAATTTTTCGCTGTGTTGTGTGATATGTAGTAGGGTCCGAAGAGCTCTCGTTTCATTCCCGTCTCGTGGCAAAGAGCACAAATATAGGCGGACTCGACAGCGTCAGGTTCTTCTTCCCACTGAAAGAAATGAAACTTTAGAGAACTTTTTGTGAAAAATCGGGTTACAGGGGGCTCAAAACGACAGAGAAAACGTGGAAATGTGAGTACAATGCTATTAAACCATTAAAAATCGCAAAATAGAAGAAAAGGGACAATTTACCCCTCTTCGCATTCCAGGTGTTGATTTCGATTTATGTCATTTTTATTTGTCAAATCACCATTTAGTAGCATTTCACTCTGATTTTCCATATTTTTCCGATCATTTTGAGCTGTTTTTGACCCCGAACGGTGCGAAAATGGCATCCGAGGGCCAATAAATCGTCGATTTCTCACCTGAAACAACTTATTCATATGCGTATCCAACGTTCGGCTAACAGTCAACCGATGATTTCCCGAATTTTTGATAGTCGCTTTTCCGTTTTTCACCTCGAACATCGGTGTCTCGTCTTTTTGTTTCAGTCCTGTTCTGGCGAACTTCTGACTGATTTGATTGGCGACTGTTTTGTTCTCTTGGTCTGAAAATCGCAAAATGATCTCAATATTTAAACTTAAACAGAGCACATACACTCTTCTTCATCTTCATTCTTTCGCTTCCTTTGACGTCTTCTTCTCTTGATCGCAGGTTTTCCAGAAGCGGCAGCACTCGTCGTTGGCTCATCGTCACCGGTTTCCATTCTAAAATTGTTAATTTTAATAGATTTTATTGAAAAATGCGGTTTGAGAAATTGAGAGAAGTTCGGAACACAATGTTTCAAAGTTAGCAGGTTTCTTCTGCTTTTTAGGGGTTATTTGGATTGGTTTTTGTTAAATTGTATTATTTATTATTACTTCCTTAATTAAAAAAAAAATCGTCGCGAAATTTAAAGTAAAACTCAGTTCCAAGCTTGAAAACACTAATTTTTCGCTGAAAATTGTTCAAAAATATGAAATGGCCTAGCATTCTTCGCTGGCGAAACCTCGGCCGCCTGCTAGCTCAATTGGCGGGAGTTCAAAAATGAATTAACGAAACTCCAAATTTCAGGGTTTTTGCTGCCGTTTTGGATGAATAAGTATGTTTCTTCATAGAATCGATGTATAAATTGCAAGAAAAACGGTTGAATTCAATAAAATCCTAAAAAATTTCAAGACACTGGGACCTTCAAAAAAGAAATTGGCGAGATCCAAGTAGTTGAAGTCTCTCCATCTATTTTTGATCATGTTTTCATAAGAAGTTTTATCTGCACCCATCAGTGTCTCCCGCAAACCTTTTCAAAATACCCAAACTGTCCTCCAAACAATGCAATTGCGCTCCATATGCCAGCTGACTCATTTACACAGTGTGGCCGTCTCCTCCCCGGTGGCCGAATAGTCTCCCCAGCTGGCGGTCACGACAGAGAAACAGTTTTCCTCTCGGACAACACAACAATACCATTACTCACCAAGAATAAATACCACTCGTGATTCCTTTTCATGATTTTCTTGATTCATTTCTTCCCAGAATACTGACCAGTGTCTAACCATAAATTTATTCTATTAGTAGATACCGCAGTGACATGAGTACACATAGATTAGCACCATACACCCTTTGTTTGACTCCTTTTGAAAATCGATATTCTGCCGAAGAGTGGCACCAAGATTAAGACTGTAACTTGGATTAGTCTTTTCTTTTTGTAATACATTTTGGCATATGATGTATATCTTTTCTAACCTGTTCTTAAACTTTCTTATTTTCAGATTTATGCATTCATAATGTCAGAAACGGGTCTACGTTATGCTATTGGTGAGTCTTACATTGAAACCTTTTCCATTTAAAATCTGAATTCTTTCAGCACAATACACACTAGACAATCCCACCCCAGGAGGTCTAGAACTCCTGATTGGAGATCGAATATGTGTTACAAAAGACTTTGGAGAGTATGGATTTGGAAGGAAATTTGATGATAAAAATGGAAAACTTGGATTCTTCCCACTCAATCATGTACAATTCGTTCAAAAGTCGATGTTTGTATCCACGAGTGATGGATATCTGGTGGTCGATGAAATTTCAAGAGTCCTCAATGAGTGGTGGACCAAAATCAAAGAACTTATGATGGAGGGAACCAAGATTAGTGCATATGAAGATTTGATGACCTCCTTCAATGAGTTACTTACAATCAAAACGAAGATCGAGAGTGGAGGAATCCCGATTGAGGAACTGAGTAAACTGAGACTTGGAGTGTCAAAAATTGTGGATAAAGGAAATACACTTCTTCATTTGGATGTGGTGATCAGAGACAACGATGGTGTTCCATTGGACGTTGAGACACTTTCTCTTTTGAGAACTTTTGAAGAACATGTGTCATCACAAAAGCGAGTCGGATCTCTTTTGGTGAGTATTTTACATAAAATGAAATAATTGAAGTCAGGAAACACCAAGAAATCTTGAAAGAATTGAAACACTGGAGGAGAAGAAATTGAAGCTTGAACTTCCAGACACCAATAATTTGAAGACCTCCTTGTCAATCTAAGAATAGTTTCTTTTCTAGTTCTCAGTTGAATGAAACCAGGAAAAGCTAACGAAATTTTTCCAAAAACTTCTCCAGAAAAAGAGCAAGAAAAAGAGCTTTATCTCAATAGAAATCATAATCTTCGATTATGAAACAAAGTTTTCACTTTTGTTAAATTTGCGTAATGTTTCCTGCTCCAAATCGTTTTATTTTTCAGCGAGACAAACCGGAGAACGTCACCCTCAACGACAGCTTTTCCCTGCTTCTCACCATAAAATCCGTCGAACTCCATTGTAAATTTTCATGTGAGATCAGCATTGCTCTTTACGATTTGGAGAAGAAAATGTTCACAACGTAAGTTTTCCTTTTCTCTGTTCCCTCGAAATTTTAAAACTGTGTTTACTAAACCCCAAACTTTTTCAGAGACTGCTACACATTTCTCTGGAACGCTGGCACTGGCAAGAATACCGATTTGGGACTGAAAGCATTGTTCACAGATTTCGCCAAAGAAGATATCCGAAAAAAGTACCTAATGGTGACTCGAGTGGTCCACGTCTCTCCAATTGAAGCTTCAAGTGCCACCATGAAGAAACATGGTCATGAGACAGTAGTTCCAAAGAATTTCTATTGCAGGCAATGTAAGTTTTCAGCTTTTAACGGTCAAATCGATTTAAGATTTTCAGCATTTGCATCTGACATTATGGAGATGTCCAGTATCTTCCTCGCCGGATTCGTTCATGATGCAAAAGAGCGTGTGATATTTTTGAATCGAGAAACTGAACTTCCACTAGCCTTGAAGTCCTACCACGCTACGAATCGAATTCCTAAGAATCTCAGCAATGACATGGAGACGAAACTATTGATTAGTACCCAACTGGTACCAGGAAGTGTGGCACAGATCAAAGCAAGACATCCCCATCTGTTCAGTAGGAACCCTGCAGCCATTCTTCGTAGAGCCGATCGAACTGCAGTTTCTATAGAAGACACCCGGAATGAGATGTACATTACCTTGATGCAAGCTGAGCTCTCTGGAAAATCATCAGACCGAAACATTGAGGCACGTCTTCATGTCGTTGAATCCAATGGGAACGTCATGGATAACGTCTTTGAAACAATTTCAGTCACTGGATCCCAGTTGTCTACAGTCTACAAAAGTATCGTAGTCTACCACACGGATCGCCCAATGTGGTCTGAACCCATCAAGATTGTTCTCCCGGCCAGTGCTTCTCATGATGTCTACCTTCGGATTCTGTTTTATTCTAAGAAATCGTATGATAAGCCAAAGCCAGAAAAGGGGCCTTTCGCTATTGCACATCTTCAACTCATCAGATCTGCAGGATTGGTTTGTGATGGAGAACATGATCTCGCTGTGTACAAGATTGACAATCCTGGATCTCATTTCGACGACTCCAACATTTCCTATATGGGTCTTCCAGCCACACGAAGAACTGTCAAAGAGTCAATCGGAAACTCGAAGCCTCATGCTCATGGATACTCGCTGAGTGAAAAGAGCTATGCGTTGATCTCCACCCACTCTTGTTCTTCTATGCTCACCCAGAAGGAGCATCTTCTGAATGTGCTGAGATGGCGAATGAATTGTGTCAACTTGACGCCTTCTTTGGTTGCGTTGGCTCAGCCAATTGGTGATACTGAACACGAAATGATCCGGTTCCTTTCTCATTTATTGGATGCTCTTTTCGAGATCTGGCACGATAGGGAGCAGTTGGAAAGAATTGTATTCGATGTTATTGTTGCGGTAATGAAACTATGTGGTGAGTTGTTACAGTAATCTATGGACTTGAATATTCAAGTAGTGTTTTCAGAAGAGCCACGTCATCTACCACAAGCTGAGAACATCTTTGAAGGTTATTTGAAGCGATTCTCTTTTACCACTGCTGCACTGTAAGATAACCTTGGTAGAAAAATTCTTGAATTTCACATGTTCCAGAAAAATCATAACCTGCCTGAACCATTACGTCATTTCGGATTCCGCCGACTCCAATGAAAAAGCTCGTAATGCGTTTCAAGTGATGGGACCCCTCTTTAAGATTGTCGTCGTCTCCAAGAAATCTGGACAGCGTTACGAAAGGGATCATGAATTTGAAAAGATCTACAAGCAGTATCTCCATGAATTCATGAGATCTCTGGTCCAGATGATGTCGGAGAAGAAGTCGAAGATGACAGTTCAAAACACAGCACTGAAGAATATTCCAACAATCATTGATTTGTTGTTTGATAGTGACTCAGTCTCGGCGGAGCAACTTTGCGATTTCATTGTGGACTTGATGAACAATTTTGGAAGCAATATCGTCACTAGAGAGCGTCTCAACTTTATATACAAGATTGTGGAAACCAGATTTTTCTCCCTGCCAATTTGTCGCGAACAACTTTTGATTCCCTGCCTTCAGAATGCTCTTCATATCATTCAACTGGACAATATGGCAATCGAAAAAGGAGAATTTGCAGATCGCGCTGCTGAGTGTGCCGATATTATTGCATCAATTCTGGAGAAACTATTCGCTGACGCGGTGAGTATTTTGACTTTGCATAATCTTCTTTCACACCCACATGATTTTTAGAAACCTGGAGAGGGCGCTGACAGAGAACTGACGTCGTTCATTCTGATGGCGTATCGTCCATTGGTTCAAGCGATGATTCGAGTGATCCATGATGATAAACACACTGATGATGATGCAAGGGGTCACTTTTTCTCAGTGATTCTGGCACTGCTGGACAAAATGTCTGCTCAGATGTTCAGTGAATATGTGGAAGAAAGACCTTCGGATATTGATAAGAGGGATTTTCTGATGGAAATGGTGCAAATGATTAGGGATTTGTTAAATCGAAACGCGTTTCCGTCGACCTGGAAGGATATGGTCATGCTTCAGAATAAGTGAGTTCAGAGGGGAAAAACATTTGGGATGTTGGAGGAAAATAGTATTATGTAACCGGTTTTATTCGAGGTAGTGGTGTTTGGGTTATCTATAAGTGTGGCGATCGGTTTGTATTACTGAATGCCTAGATCAATCTGTGCAAAGGGAACCACTTTGGTCAGTGAAAAATCGCAGACCGCCGACCGATTGGTCGGCGGTCGGTCGGCCGTCCGACTGAAACCTTTAAGCTGTGCGCTTGATTATCCAGATGTCTACTTTGATGTCATTTTTTGGTAACAAATATTCAGCCAACTCCCCGTTTTCTGTTCACACCTCCCAAAAACATCCGCTTTTCTTTACTCTTATTATAAGAGTCAATACATACCATACACATTCCTCTATCCCTGTTCGCAGTGCAAACACTTTTGATTTTGGTTTCCCTTTCTCTCAAATACTTTTCCATCTTTTTTCATATAGTGTTCTTTTTTCTTTCCCGCCGCTTTGGTCTTGGCTTTATCCTCACAGTTTGATTTACGAAAGTTGAGAAGATGGGAGAATTAGAGATAGAAAGTCACTAAAAAGTAAACAATTTTCAGAGTGATCCACAAGTCTCTTCGATTCGTCATGTCAGCCGTGCAGACGTTCTTCTCAAATGACAAGTTTTGTGCGGAGGTAAGTCCTAAGATTGTAGAAAATATCATTACGATGGTTGGAGATTCTGAAACTCATTCTGAATTCTGACGACGTTTGTGAATAAATTGAAGACGTTTGAAAAAATCATAAGATATCTGATAGTGAGATTCAAAATACAAAAGTTTTCAGATGTGGCGAGAGTACATGGTCACGGTGGTTTCCTTCGTTACGCAAGAGGGTCTCAACTCGAAGCATGAATGGATGAAAAATCAAGATGAGGATATTCGGATTCAGCTAAGGAAAGCGGCAGCGAAGGACTTGAGATCCATGTGGTTTAGATTAAGTCGTAAGTTTTTATTTAGAAAAAAAATAGCGTTAAAGATGCACAACATGAACTATGAAGTGAATTGATATTGCTTGGATTTAGGTAATCTAATAGTCATTTTTGTTTTGAACTTCACATTTTGAATTTCAAATACAAATTCTACAACTCAAAATGTGATAATCTTCAAATGTGTTTCCTTTCAGCATCCCAAAAACTAAACTACATCCCCAGCATGGTCGGTTCCTTCCTCAAAGTTTCCCTAGTGGACGACGATGAAGCCCGAGAAGCCACGATCCCAATATTCTTCGACATGATGCAGACGGAGTATAACACCAGTGCGAGCCGATCATTCAAAGAATTCGCATCGGAACTGGTTTCCCAATTGGACACGAATGTAGATCAACATAGTGCCACAAAAGGATTCAAGGAGCATTTCCGTCAGTTATCCATTACGTTATGCCAATCGGATAAAGAGTTGATGGGAAATGGGGGAGAAGAGCTCATCGAAAGAATCGATCGCCTTCTAACTGCTCTAATTGAATACCATGAGGTAGCGTCGAAGAGTTTGGTGGAGTGTGCAGATAGTTTCATGAGTAGGACGGTGCAGTTGATGGTAAGAACTTTTTTCGGATTACAGTAACACAAAAAAACTCAATTCCAGCGCTACTACAACCAGTACAACCACGAGGAGTTGTATGTCAAATACATCTACAAGTTGTACGACTTGCATATTTCTTACGGTAACAAGATTGAGGCAGCCAAGACCTTGTTGCGGCATGCTAATATGCTCACCGTAAGTCAAAAGTCACAGTAATTTAAACTAACCCTGACCACATTTTAGTTCGAAGATGAACCTCTGCCTCTGTGGCTCATCGGTCGTTCTCTGAACAGACATTGTCAAACAAATCGTCAGCTGAAAGAAGACTTGCTACAGGAAGCAGGAGGATTATTTACAAGGGGAGAAGATTGGGAAGATGCTTTGATTGTCTATGATCAATTGGTCCCGGTATATCAAACTATTCTGATCGATTACCAAAAAATGTCAGAGCTATTGGTAAGTGGATTAGGATTCTCTGATTTTAATATCCTTCCTATTTCAGCGCAAAAACGCACAACTCTACACCCTGATCGAAAAAACCGAGCGTGCTTACTTCTACTATTATCTAGTCGCATTCTATGGACAAGGATTCCCCGCCTACCTCAACGGACACAAATTTGTGTTTAGAAGTGAGCAACTAGAGATGCACGGAGAGTTCATGCAGCGAATCATGAAGATGTACGACAATCCCGAGAAAATAATGAAAACTGATCCATGTCCACATCTTGTGGATTCTCCTGGAAGATGGATTCAAGTTTTTAATATTGACCCAATCGGAACCGGTCAACCGTTTGAAGATAATCCTGCTGTGAACCCATCAATTAAGAAGTACTACAGACATTATAATGTGAGTGATATTATCTTGACTTGATCGCCAATGCTATTTTTCAGATCCAAACGTTCGAATACTCCAAAGTTGAAGACCGTAAGGAAACAAAATGGACTTCAATCGACCCATCATCGGAATTCATGAGAAATTGGCTAGTCAGATGGAGGATCAAGACTGTTGATAGTCTCCCAACTGATCTTCGGTTCACTGAAGTTCTGGAGCTCTCCGAACCAATCTACGTGAGCCCTCTTCAGAATGCTGTTGAGCAGATGAGAAAGAAGAATAAGGAGTTGAATGAGACCGCCTTGAATGCTGTATCCAACCCCAATTTCGATCTGAAACTTCTCTCTCGTGACATTTTGGGAGTTGTCAGTGCTGCGGTGATGGGCGGAGTCAAGAACTACGAAGTGTTCTTCACAGAAGCATGCAGAAACATTTGCGAGTGTGGAGAACAATCAATCATCATGGAACTAAGTTCTCTTATCATTGAGCAAGTTGAGATTCTTGAGTACTGTTGCTATGTACATGCTAGTCGATGTGAAGGAGAGGCGAGAGCCATCAATGACACGTTGGCAGATGCATTCGAGAGTCATCGAAGATATGTTGAGGAGAACTTCGGAAAAACGAGGTCACGTCTTCCATCCAATGCTACTATCCGATTGTCGCACTATGATTCTGCGGATTCATCGTTTGCAGATATGAGTGGAATGACAACTCTGAAGTCAACGAAGGCTGCAGCACTGGGAAGTGCAGTTGCCAATTTGTTATCGTCAAATAAGAGGACCAGTGGAGCAAGTACTCCTGTTAGCTTGGCGTGAGTTGATATTTATTTTCTTTTGATAAACCTCTATCCTTGAATAAAGGAGCTTTGAACTCCGAATTTTCTATTTTCAGAAGTCGCTCCGCCCCCTCCTTCGACAATCTCTCCTCCAAACTCCGCTCCTCTCTGGCGATCACTAAACAGACTCCGCCCCCTCGCCCACCCAATCCGATCTCGACGATCCATCGTCCTCCTTCTCCATCCTATGAGGGAATCAGAATGCGTGCCCACTACCCTCATCAAGCGTCCACCATCTCCCTAAACCAGTCCTTCAACGCCCCGCCCCTCCCTCCAAGACCCGATGTTGACCCGAATAGAACGCTGAAACGTAAAACCTAATCTCCTTTTCTAAAAACTTATCAATATTCTTGAATACTGCCCTTTTTGTAGTACAGAAATGTCATAATTTATCTCGTCCTGCATTGTGTAATAAGTATTTTTCCCCCAATCATCTCCACCTCTCCCTTCTTCTGGTTTTAATTATGTGTGCTCTCACCTAGTCACTTATTGTTTTTTCATTGGCTTTGAGATTTTCCTAGTCCCAGTTTTCGAATCAGATTTAATTCGAACCTCTTTTTAATGATTCCTGTGAATAAAATGAAGCTGCTTTATTTTGGATAAAACTTCAGAAAAAATTGTGAATGAAAGAATGCAAAATATTTTTTCTATTCTTCCAAGCTGTCTGTATTTGCTTCACAATCGTTCAGAGTTTTTAATGAGAACAGAATCACGCTGAAGTAAAAATTGGAAGAGGAAAATTATTTTGAAATCTTCTAAAAGTTCAACTCGTTTTTGATAAAAATGGGGTCCTATAGGGAAGAAGAAACAGAGCGGCGATGAGAAAACAACTGCCTCATTTTGACCTACAAGGGAGGAAAAAACATTGATTATGGGTCTAGGAAATGAAGAAGAGCAAAGAGAGAGTAAATCAAAACAAGTTTTTGCATCCTATAATTTAGCCTTTTTGATCTACCCCTTGCGCGAATTATTCCAGGTGCTCTCCACCCATAAATCAATAGACTAACACCCTCTTTTCAGAAGGGTTCATTGTTTTTACTTTTTCATTTATATCTCAATCCCTCATTTTTTCGTGTTTAGCGGTTTTTAGGATTCCAATAATTATCGATCTGTTGTTTTGATGTCCCTAATCGATTTTCAGATCTCCATTTTCGAAGTCAAACTCTGATTTTTGGGACACAAAGGATGGGACGAACGGTAGTGTGTAATGTAGTGACAAATTGAGAGAGGGAGCCATTAGTGTTTTGATCTCTTTTGATATACCGCCGCGGTAACAGTCCAGGTGTCTTTTTATTGTTGAGAAGTCAATACACCCCCCCCCCCCCCCATTACATCCTCATTTCCTATCAGACTACTATATCTTCTTTTTTTTTCAATAATCTCTTCAATTGACTCAGCGAATTATTTATTTTCCCATTTTCACTGTTTCTGTGTGGCCTATCTTTTGTATTCTTGCTCCTTCTAGTTTTAAAATTTCGCAATTTTTGAAAAATTCCAATTTTGTCTTTTTTCAGATCCCCCGATCTCCGAACTTGCGGAACCAAATAGCTCAACCGTCCCCAAGAGGACCCCCGTTTTGGTGAGTTTCTCTTCTGTTCTTCAAAAAATTTTCGCATGTTTTTTCGATTTCAAATATCAAATTTCCAGGTAGAGGATCGATCGCGTACGATGACAAGTTGAGCCGCCTCGGGACTACAGGGATCGAGAAAGGTACGGTATTCAAAACTTTATGAGCCCTCAAAATTCAGAACCCCATGAACAAAATTAGGGGGTTTTCCGGATTCTAAAGATTTAAGGGATCGAAGAACTTCCTTATTTTATTCTAATCTTTTCAGGATCGTCGCGACATCGTCGATGGGGGATTCAAGCAAGACGGATCGATTTGGTTGGCTTGGAGCCAAAGGAACGGATCGGAGCTATCGACGAGAAGGTCTCCAGTTCAAACAAGGATGCGCAGGTGCCCAGCTCTAGTTTAGAGCGCACTTTATCAGGTATATTGCACTGTGTTAGAATGAACAATAAAGACAACAATAAAGACACAATATGACACATTTCGTAACCTACCTCACTGGACATTGTAGCGCTTCTCATTCTACCATTAGTAACGTCTGAACTCCAAAAACCTACAACTCTCTCCTCTTTCCTCCAACTCTCTCCTCAAACCTCCAACTCTCTCCTCTTTCCTCCCAACCCTATGAATAGCACACTCGGTAAACTGCCCTGGTTTTCCAGTGGACGAGTGTGTCCAGGTGATGTGTTCCCGCCTGTTTGGGTCTAGCTGTAACTTCCTAAAAACCGTAAAACCTCCAACTTTCTCCTCAAACCTCCAACTCTCTCCTCAAACCTCCAACTCTCTCCTCAAACCTCCAACTCTCTCCTCAAACCTCCAACTCTCTCCTCAAACCTCCAACTCTCTCCTCAAACCTCCCAACCCTATGAATAGCACACTCGGTAAACTGCCCTGGTTTTCCAGTGGACGAGTGTGTCCAGGTGATGTGTTCCCGCCTGTTTGGGTCTAGCTGTAACTTCCTAACACCCGTAAAACCTCCAACTTTCTCCTCAAACCTCCAACTCTCTCCTCAAACCTCCAACTCTCTTCTCAAACCTCCAACTCTCTCCACAAACCTCCAACTCTCTCCTCAAACCTCCCAACCCTATGAATAGCACACTCGGTAAACTGCCCTGGTTTTCCAGTGGACGAGTGTGTCCAGGTGATGTGTTCCCGCCTGTTTGGGTCTAGCTGTAACTTCCTAACACCCGTAAAACCTCCAACTTTCTCCTCAAACCTCCAACTCTCTCCTCAAACCTCCAACTCTCTCCTCAAACCTCCAACTTCCTCCAAAAACCTCCAACTCTCTCCTCAAACCTCCAACTCTCTCCTCAAACCTCCAACTCTCTCCTCAAACCTCCAACTCTCTCCTCAAGCCTCCAACTCTCTCCTCAAACCTCCAACTCTCTCCTCAAACCTCCAACTCTCTCCTCAAACCTCCAACTCTCTCCTCAAACCTCCAACTCTCTCCTCAAACCTCCAACTCTCTCCTCAAACCTCCAACTCTCTCCTCTTTCCTCCCAACCCTATGAATAGCACACTCGGTAAACTGCCCTGGTTTTCCAGTGGACGAGTGTGTCCAGGTGATGTGTTCCCGCCTGTTTGGGTCTAGCTGTAACTTCCTAACACCCGTAAAACCTCCAACTTTCTCCTCAAACCTCCAACTTTCTCCTCAAACCTCCAACTCTCTCCTCAAACCTCCAACTCTCTCCTCAAACCTCCAACTCTCTCCTCAAACCTCCAACTCTCTCCTCAAACCTCCAACTCTCTCCTCAAACCTCCAACTCTCTCCTCTTTCCTCCCAACCCTATGAATAGCACACTCGGTAAACTGCCCTGGTTTTCCAGTGGACGAGTGTGTCCAGGTGATGTGTTCCCGCCTGTTTGGGTCTAGCTGTAACTTCCTAACACCCGTAAAACCTCCAACTTTCTCCTCAAACCTCCAACTCTCTCCTCAAACCTCCAACTCTCTCCTCAAACCTCCAACTCTCTCCACAAACCTCCAACTCTCTCCTCAAGCCTCCAACTCTCTCCTCAAACCTCCAACTCTCTCCTCAAACCTCCAACTCTCTCCTCAAACCTCCCAACCCTATGAATAGCACACTCGGTAAACTGCCCTGGTTTTCCAGTGGACGAGTGTGTCCAGGTGATGTGTTCCCGCCTGTTTGGGTCTAGCTGTAACTTCCTAAAAACCGTAAAACCTCCAACTTTCTCCTCAAACCTCCAACTCTCTCCTCAAACCTCCAACTCTCTCCTCAAACCTCCAACTCTCTCCTCAAACCTCCAACTCTCTCCTCAAACCTCCAACTCTCTCCTCAAACCTCCCAACCCTATGAATAGCACACTCGGTAAATTGCCCTGGTTTTCCAGTGGACGAGTGTGTCCAGGTGATGTGTTCCCGCCTGTTTGGGTCTAGCTGTAACTTCCTAACACCCGTAAAACCTCCAACTTTCTCCTCAAACCTCCAACTCTCTCCTCAAACCTCCAACTCTCTCCTCAAACCTCCAACTCTCTCCACAAACCTCCAACTCTCTCCTCAAGCCTCCAACTCTCTCCTCAAACCTCCAACTCTCTCCTCAAACCTCCAACTCTCTCCTCAAACCTCCCAACCCTATGAATAGCACACTCGGTAAACTGCCCTGGTTTTCCGGTGGACGAGTGTGTCCAGGTGATGTGTTCCCGCCTCTTTGGGTCTAGCTGTAACTTCCTAACACCCGTAAAACCTCCAACTTCCTCCAAAAACCTCCAACTCTCTCCTCAAACCTCCAACTCTCTCCTCAAACCTCCAACTCTCTCCTCAAACCTCCAACTCTCTCCTCAAACCTCCAACTCTCTCCTCAAACCTCCAACTCTCTCCACAAACCTCCAACTCTCTCCTCAAACCTCCCAACCCTATGAATAGCACACTCGGTAAACTGCCCTGGTTTTCCAGTGGACGAGTGTGTCCAGGTGATGTGTTCCCGCCTGTTTGGGTCTAGCTGTAACTTCCTAACACCCGTAAAACCTCCAACTTCCTCCAAAAACCTCCAACTCTCTCCTCAAACCTCCAACTCTCTCCTCAAACCTCCAACTCTCTCCTCAAACCTCCAACTCTCTCCTCAAGCCTCCAACTCTCTCCTCAAACCTCCAACTCTCTCCTCAAACCTCCAACTCTCTCCTCTTTCCTCCCAACCCTATGAATAGCACACTCGGTAAACTGCCCTGGTTTTCCAGTGGACGAGTGTGTCCAGGTGATGTGTTCCCGCCTGTTTGGGTCTAGCTGTAACTTCCTAAAAACCGTAAAACCTCCAACTTTCTCCTCAAACCTCCAACTCTCTCCTCAAACCTCCAACTCTCTCCTCAAACCTCCAACTCTCTCCTCAAACCTCCAACTCTCTCCTCAAACCTCCCAACCCTATGAATAGCACACTCGGTAAACTGCCCTGGTTTTCCAGTGGACGAGTGTGTCCAGGTGATGTGTTCCCGCCTGTTTGGGTCTAGCTGTAACTTCCTAACACCCGTAAAACCTCCAACTTTCTCCTCAAACCTCCAACTCTCTCCTCAAACCTCCAACTCTCTCCTCAAACCTCCAACTCTCTCCACAAACCTCCAACTCTCTCCTCAAGCCTCCAACTCTCTCCTCAAACCTCCAACTCTCTCCTCAAACCTCCAACTCTCTCCTCAAACCTCCCAACCCTATGAATAGCACACTCGGTAAACTGCCCTGGTTTTCCGGTGGACGAGTGTGTCCAGGTGATGTGTTCCCGCCTGTTTGGGTCTAGCTGTAACTTCCTAACACCCGTAAAACCTCCAACTTTCTCCTCAAACCTCCAACTTTCTCCTCAAACCTCCAACTCTCTCCTCAAACCTCCAACTCTCTCCTCAAACCTCCAACTCTCTCCTCAAACCTCCAACTCTCTCCTCAAACCTCCAACTCTCTCCTCAAACCTCCAACTCTCTCCTCTTTCCTCCCAACCCTATGAATAGCACACTCGGTAAACTGCCCTGGTTTTCCAGTGGACGAGTGTGTCCAGGTGATGTGTTCCCGCCTGTTTGGGTCTAGCTGTAACTTCCTAACACCCGTAAAACCTCCAACTTCCTCCAAAAACCTCCAACTCTCTCCTCAAACCTCCAACTCTCTCCTCAAACCTCCAACTCTCTCCTCAAACCTCCCAACCCTATGAATAGCACACTCGGTAAACTGCCCTGGTTTTCCAGTGGACGAGTGTGTCCAGGTGATGTGTTCCCGCCTGTTTGGGTCTAGCTGTAACTTCCTAACACCCGTAAAACCTCCAACTTCCTCCAAAAACCTCCAACTTTCTCCTCAAACCTCCAACTCTCTCCTCAAACCTCCAACTCTCTCCTCAAACCCCCAACTCTCTCCACAAACCTCCAACTCTCTCCTCAAACCTCCCAACCCTATGAATAGCACACTCGGTAAACTGCCCTGGTTTTCCAGTGGACGAGTGTGTCCAGGTGATGTGTTCCCGCCTGTTTGGGTCTAGCTGTAACTTCCTAACACCCGTAAAACCTCCAACTTCCTCCAAAAACCTCCAACTCTCTCCTCAAACCTCCAACTCTCTCCTCAAACCTCCAACTCTCTCCTCAAACCTCCAACTCTCTCCTCAAACCTCCAACTCTCTCCTCAAACCTCCAACTCTCTCCACAAACCTCCAACTCTCTCCTCAAACCTCCCAACCCTATGAATAGCACACTCGGTAAACTGCCCTGGTTTTCCAGTGGACGAGTGTGTCCAGGTGATGTGTTCCCGCCTGTTTAGGTCTAGCTGTAACTTCCTAACACCCGTAAAACCTCCAACTTCCTCCAAAAACCTCCAACTCTCTCCTCAAACCTCCAACTCTCTCCTCAAACCTCCAACTCTCTCCTCAAACCTCCAACTCTCTCCTCAAGCCTCCAACTCTCTCCTCAAACCTCCAACTCTCTCCTCAAACCTCCAACTCTCTCCTCAAACCTCCCAACCCTATGAATAGCACACTCGGTAAACTGCCCTGGTTTTCCAGTGGACGAGTGTGTCCAGGTGATGTGTTCCCGCCTGTTTGGGTCTAGCTGTAACTTCCTAACACCCGTAAAACCTCCAACTTTCTCCTCAAACCTCCAACTTTCTCCTCAAACCTCCAACTCTCTCCTCAAACCTCCAACTCTCTCCTCAAACCTCCAACTCTCTCCTCAAACCTCCAACTCTCTCCTCAAACCTCCAACTCTCTCCTCAAACCTCCAACTCTCTCCTCTTTCCTCCCAACCCTATGAATAGCACACTCGGTAAACTGCCCTGGTTTTCCAGTGGACGAGTGTGTCCAGGTGATGTGTTCCCGCCTGTTTGGGTCTAGCTGTAACTTCCTAAAAACCGTAAAACCTCCAACTTTCTCCTCAAACCTCCAACTCTCTCCTCAAACCTCCAACTCTCTCCTCAAACCTCCAACTCTCTCCTCAAACCTCCAACTCTCTCCTCAAACCTCCCAACCCTATGAATAGCACACTCGGTAAACTGCCCTGGTTTTCCAGTGGACGAGTGTGTCCAGGTGATGTGTTCCCGCCTGTTTGGGTCTAGCTGTAACTTCCTAACACCCGTAAAACCTCCAACTTTCTCCTCAAACCTCCAACTCTCTCCTCAAACCTCCAACTCTCTCCTCAAACCTCCAACTCTCTCCACAAACCTCCAACTCTCTCCTCAAGCCTCCAACTCTCTCCTCAAACCTCCAACTCTCTCCTCAAACCTCCAACTCTCTCCTCAAACCTCCCAACCCTATGAATAGCACACTCGGTAAACTGCCCTGGTTTTCCGGTGGACGAGTGTGTCCAGGTGATGTGTTCCCGCCTGTTTGGGTCTAGCTGTAACTTCCTAACACCCGTAAAACCTCCAACTTTCTCCTCAAACCTCCAACTTTCTCCTCAAACCTCCAACTCTCTCCTCAAACCTCCAACTCTCTCCTCAAACCTCCAACTCTCTCCTCAAACCTCCAACTCTCTCCTCAAACCTCCAACTCTCTCCTCAAACCTCCAACTCTCTCCTCTTTCCTCCCAACCCTATGAATAGCACACTCGGTAAACTGCCCTGGTTTTCCAGTGGACGAGTGTGTCCAGGTGATGTGTTCCCGCCTGTTTGGGTCTAGCTGTAACTTCCTAACACCCGTAAAACCTCCAACTTCCTCCAAAAACCTCCAACTCTCTCCTCAAACCTCCAACTCTCTCCTCAAACCTCCAACTCTCTCCTCAAACCTCCCAACCCTATGAATAGCACACTCGGTAAACTGCCCTGGTTTTCCAGTGGACGAGTGTGTCCAGGTGATGTGTTCCCGCCTGTTTGGGTCTAGCTGTAACTTCCTAAAACCCGTAAAACCTCCAACTTTCTCCAAAAACCTCCAACTCTCTCCTCAAACCTCCAACTCTCTCCTCAAACCTCCAACTCTCTCCTCAAACCTCCAACTCTCTCCTCAAACCTCCAACTCTCTCCTCAAGCCTCCAACTCTCTCCTCAAACCTCCAACTCTCTCCTCAAACCTCCAACTCTCTCCTCAAACCTCCCAACCCTATGAATAGCACACTCGGTAAACTGCCCTGGTTTTCCAGTGGACGAGTGTGTCCAGGTGATGTGTTCCCGCCTGTTTGGGTCTAGCTGTAACTTCCTAACACCCGTAAAACCTCCAACTTCCTCCAAAAACGTCCAACTCTCTCCTCAAACCTCCAACTCTCTCCTCAAACCTCCAACTCTCTCCTCAAACCTCCAACTCTCTCCTCAAGCCTCCAACTCTCTCCTCAAACCTCCAACTCTCTCCTCAAACCTCCAACTCTCTCCTCAAACCTCCCAACCCTATGAATAGCACACTCGGTAAACTGCCCTGGTTTTCCAGTGGACGAGTGTGTCCAGGTGATGTGTTCCCGCCTGTTTGGGTCTAGCTGTAACTTCCTAACACCCGTAAAACCTCCAACTTTCTCCTCAAACCTCCAACTCTCTCCTCAAGCCTCCAACTCTCTCCTCAAACCTCCCAACCCTATGAATAGCACACTCGGTAAACTGCCCTGGTTTTCCAGTGGACGAGTGTGTCCAGGTGATGTGTTCCCGCCTGTTTGGGTCTAGCTGTAACTTCCTAACACCCGTAAAACCTCCAACTTTCTCCTCAAACCTCCAACTCTCTCCTCAAACCTCCAACTCTCTCCTCAAGCCTCCAACTCTCTCCTCAAACCTCCCAACCCTATGAATAGCACACTCGGTAAACTGCCCTGGTTTTCCAGTGGACGAGTGTGTCCAGGTGATGTGTTCCCGCCTGTTTGGGTCTAGCTGTAACTTCCTAAAACCCGTAAAACCTCCAACTTTCTCCAAAAACCTCCAACTCTCTCCTCAAACCTCCAACTCTCTCCTCAAACCTCCAACTCTCTCCTCAAACCTCCAACTCTCTCCTCAAACCTCCAACTCTCTCCTCAAACCTCCCAACCCTATGAATAGCACACTCGGTAAACTGCCCTGGTTTTCCAGTGGACGAGTGTGTCCAGGCGATGTGTTCCCGCCTGTTTGGGTCTAGCTGTAACTTCCTAAAACCCGTAAAACCTCCAACTTCCTCCAAAAACCTCCAACTCTCTCCTCAAACCTCCAACTTTCTCCTCAAACCTCCAACTCTCTCCTCTTTCCTCCCAACCCTCTGAATAGCACACTCGGTAAACTGCCCTGGTTCCCCAGTGGTCGAGTGTGTGCAGATGATGTGTACCTGTTTGGGTTCAACTGAAACTAACTAGAACTCGTAAAACCATGAACTTTTCTCGTCAAACCTCCAACTTTTTGTATTCCTTCCCAACCCTATGAGTAGCACCTCAATAAACTGCTCTATTTTTGTGGTTTTTTATTTCATTGGCTTTGAGATATTCCTCGTCCTCCCAGTGTTCAATTCAGATTTAATTCAAAACTCTTTTCTATGATTCCTTTGATTTAAATGAAGCTGCATCATTTCGTATAAAATCTTTTTTCTATAATTTTATAAATAAAATTTTTTCTATTCCTCCAAGCTGTCTGTGTTTGCATCACTATCGCTCAGAGTTTTCAATGACAACGGCATTATGCTGGAGTTAAAATTGGAATCGTTTTTTTTTCAAATATTTTTGCACTACATATTAAGAGCGAACAATTTAATTTTCCCATCAACAAGACTTGGTTATTTTTCAGAGCTTCATTCACCATATCACCTGGTCCATATGCAAATTTGTGATAAGAAATTTCAGTTATGAAAACGGAAGACCTCTGTTCTACAAAATTGCGTAGATTGCAACAGTTTATTCGACTCGCAATTGTTTTTGTAAACTCGTAAAAATCAAGATGCACATATTCTTTTCAAAATACGACATAAATTAACATCAGAATGTATTCTCTTGTAATTCAACTTTCCCTCCTTTGCTCCTCAATTCCTCTACCTGTCTGATCGACTTCTCCGAAGGCATTACTGGTAATTTTGTAATCGAAGGAATCTTCAGTATCGTCTGATTCACAAATCTCGAAAACGCAAATCCATCTCTTTCCACCGTCACATCTCTCCGCTCCATTGTTCTCTCCAATCCTCTCTGTTTTCTAGTTGCTCCACGAGCCATCATATCCAAGCAAAACGCTATCAATCCACCAACCAGCATTCTCATTTTCAATAGGGTATCCAGAACATCATCCATTGTTTTGTGACCAGTGTTGAGAGGATGTTTTTCAAAGTGGGCGGGGATAGTGCATCCAAGAATAATGGAAAGTCCGACTATAGTGAGATTCCGAGACAATCGAAGATCCACAGTTTGAAGATTGGCAAATGCAACTCCACATACCATACTCATTCCTGCGGCAAGAACGCCTCCGATGATAGCTTCAGGAATCATGGCAAGGAAGGCGGCCACTTTTGAAATGACACCCATCAGTATTAGAAATACACCAGCACATTGCATAGTGATACGGCTGGTCACCTAAGATTTCGTTATGTTATCTTCAAAAAAAAGTATTTGTTGACTTGCCTTGGTAACTTGCATAATAGCAATATTCTCCGAATAAGTAGTGACACCGGTTCCACATCCCATCAAAGCTGCCAACATACTTCCGACACCTTCCACCACAAATGCTCTATTGATACTTGACGATGGAGGACTTCCTTGTTGTGAAATTTGAGCGCAGATTCCTGAAATATTCTGCTTTTAATCTTCAATGAAAAAATACTATATTTTAGGTTTGATTAAAGTTCAGCTCAATTCTGAAGAAAAAACACTCACCATAATTCCCGACACTCTCTATCATCACCGCCACCGTTGAAGCCGTAAAAGCAATGATCAATGGGAAGCTGAATTTTGGAAGTCCGAATTGCAATGGATACTGTACTTGAATCCATGGGGTCTGATCGAATACAAAAGTGCTCTCGTTCAAATCAGTCCTTGCTGGGCTTCCAGGTGGTTCGAGATTTGTAATAGTCACAAGGAAACATAGGAACCAAGCGAGACAGATTCCGAGGAGGTACTAAAAATTTTTAAGCTGTGCTAGTATGATTTTGATCAAAAACCTTACCGGAAACTGGCTGAAAATCCTTAGTCTAGTATAGAAAACTTGTTTTTCCGAAAACGAGTATCCAGGGATCGGGACCTCTAGATCTTCGAGAAGCACCACAAACAATATTAGAAGTAAAATCTCCACTATCGAAATCCAATGCAAGGCAACTTTTTCTTCAATATCTGGAACTGTTCCAATGCACAGTAACACTAACATCGGGACGATTGTAATAGGGCCGATGTGTTCAGAAATCTTCCCAACGAGACCAGTAACACCCATTATTGGCATAATTAAAACTGCCAGGAATAATGATCCAGAGATCTGAAATCATTTAACAACATTAATAAAACTCTCCTAAATCTAACCAACTGCATTTTCTCCCTCCACAAGTTAGTGTCAGTCTCCGGAGTGCATGGATACATTTCTTCAAAGGTGTGTAGAGCAGGTAGAAATGCGAAAGAGGGTCCATGTAAGATTGCTAACCTGTTTGGTAAATTATAGGCATAATCACTAAGTAAAGTCAAGTCTTCCATTCGAACGAAATGTCTCTAACTTTTGTCCGAAAACCGTAACTGAATGATTTTCCGACAGACGGACAAATATTCGTTGGAATGGAAACCTAACACTCAGGTTGAAAAAAGTACCTGAGCCCAAATGTTGTCTGTAATATGGTGGCAATACCAGTGGTGACAAACGTTGCAGCTATCAGTTGAACTCTACAAGACACCTTGGTATATCCTCGGATTTTCTTTACGTTCTACCTGATAGCTATAGTCTCCGCCCCGGCACATAACATATTTGATAAGAGATAAGGAGTAACTAAAAGTGCAGAAATACAAACCAGCATTTGCTGTAAACCAAATAGTATAATTGCAGTGAAATGAGGTACATCATTGACATGAAAGTGTAGATCTCCGGCAGTCATGATTATGAAAAGAACAATTTTTGTCCTCGGGGAGAATAGTCCATGTTAGAGACGCAAAGAAGAAGAGATTATTTATGTTCCTCCTCCTCCAAACATGAGAGATATGAAAACCTGTACTCTGTTATGTTTTCATTTTTCGTCATTTTATATGTATGTATTTTTATTCGTTTTATATTATTATAGTAGGAGAGAAGACAAAATAAATATATCAGAGATCAAAACGGGGAAACATTATCAAGGAATGGGTGGTCCACGGGTTTTTGTATTGGAAACTGGGGAGTGGGGGCTCTACCGGAAAACCATCTAGCGATAAGGAATGTGTTTGGGAGAGGGACTGAAGAGGAGATAGTATTTACAGAAATATATATGGGCAGTTTTTAGAGGGATTTATTTGGTGGTTGGGTTGGCCGATGCAGCTGGTTCGGCGAATGGGTCCGTCTTGTTGGTCTCCGAGACGATCGGTGCGACCATGTTGACGAATTCGTCAAGATCGATCTGAAAATGATTTTGGTTGAAAAGAAAGATATAGTGTGTTAGAGAGCACTCTCACTCCCTCTCAACGAACACTCACCTGCTCATCTCCATCCTTATCAACTTCGCGAATGATCTCATCCACCTCCTCCTCGCTGAATCTCTCTCCCATGGTCGTCATGAAATGCTTGAACTCTTGTGCAGTAATGTACCCGTTGCCGTCTTTGTCAAACACTCTGAAAGTTTAATAATATAAAAGTGAAACACAGGTTTTAGATTTGCATAAACTCTCGGAGAGGGTTTATGACCTTTACTCGATCAAACTCACTTGAAAGCGAGACGAATGAGTTCCTGATCGGTCTCCTTGTTCATCTCCTTCATCATTTTACAAAACTCCCCGAAGTCTATTTTTCCGTTTCCATCCACATCGTACTCGTTGACCATGTTCAAAAGCTCCTCCTCGGTTGGGTTCAATCCCAGCATACGCATTGCCTCTCCCAACTCTTTGATATTCATCGTATTGTTTCCATCCTTATCAAACAGCTTGAATGCCTGAGCGAACTCTTGGAGCTCCTCCTGAGTGAACTCATCGGCATCGGAGCACACGGATTGGTTGGTTCCTTGACGGTACATGTCTCGTCGGGCAACTGAAAACAGGTAAAATATCAGAATGGGGATAACTGGATGGGAAAATTTATCAGAAAAATTGAAATCAGAACATTAGGAATTTCAACAAAAGGATTGTCTCCCCAGATAAATAGGGGACCCCGGAGAGCAGCACTACTCTACACTCTTGAGTTGTTTTTGTGGTGTCTGTTACAAAACCGAGAGATGTGCTGAAAGTGTTGAATTGGGGGAGAGACGCAGATAGGCAGAGATGGAAGAACAAAAAAGAAATGACATGCTCTCACTTCAGAGGTTTTGATGAAATGAAAAATTGTGTGTCGACGTCACAGAATAGACTCAAGGGGGGGGGGGCGACAGGGGAACATGAATTCGGGGGACAGAGGAAAAAAGTATTCGGATCGGAATTTCAAATGTTGAAGGTCTTGAAGTTTGGGAAGCGATTATACAGTAAGCTGAAAGATTTGAAACGTTTTTGGATCCTAGGTCTTTCTAGATAAGCCTTGCCTTTCTAGTTACTGACTAGATTTTTCGGAGTTTGAGGGGACGTGTGCATTTTTGCGTCAGCGTCCCAAAACTTAATGGCTCCTGGCATCAGATTAGACGCCATGGGACTTTAAACTGGTTTTGGCTGAACACAAAAGTGGGTCAACAGGTATAGTAGTTCATATAGTTCCAAAATCATCACATTTAGGTGACACAATTATGGTGTTCTTAAAACAAACCCCCCCCCCCCAAAGTTCAGGATAACAAAACAAACTGATGCTTCAAATCTCTCTCATCTCGATCTCTGAAGTTTTCTAATAACTCTAAAAGCCTCCATCCGGGAGCAAAAGGTATCTGTCACCCCAATAAACCTGGACGAAACACTGAAGAAGAATTGATGAGATATCTCACCCTCTGCGTCTCTCCCTCTTACACACTCTCTCGTTTCCTTTTCAATTCCATTAGTTCTTCCGGAGAGGACAATGAGAAAAGGTTTTCAATAGAAAAATGGGGGACATCTGGAAAATTGAACATGTGGCTTTTGGCACACTAGTTATATATTTTGTTTTAAGTTCCTCTCTCGTTCCATGGATTTCGGAGGTGGTGCCCTCGGGGCGGTGGATCATCTCAAAATAATTGTCCATCTATCTTCAAGTTTTATGTGTCAGGCGAAGAAAGAAGAAAGAAGAAAGTGGTTGATTCTTTTCTTCTGGAGCTGGTTCCTCCAGTTTTAGTGCTTTTCAAAGTTATAAAATCAAGGGTTAGAGTGCAGAGAAGCTAGAGAAGACGACTGTAGAATATGGTGAGTATGAAGGAAGTTAAAAAGCAGTGACAAGGTAAAGAAAGTTTGAGGCGAGCTTGTTGAAAAATCATGTAACACTAGTCCTGCTTTCGTAAACTGATACTGGCCAATGTTCTATGGAATTGGTTCAGAAAAAAAAACAGAACAGTGTAAATCCACAATACGAGTTACAAAGTCAAAACTTGTATAAACTAGTCTCCAAACTACTGTAGAAGATTCCTGGTCTAAACTAGAATCGGGTACCGTAGTGCATAGACATTGGAGCTTCTCGAACCTATAGCAGATATCCCTACAAAACTTCTAATACATTTAATCCCTCATAACCCCTAATAGTTTTAGACAAAACCGTTTGGCCGATTTCCTTCCAGATGCTCGTAAATTCCTCCTAACTCCTCCGTAAATCCACAACTACCGTACTCTAGACTAAACAAAAACAAGAGAATATATTCTGGAAGCACACCGGCGGACTTTTTCAAAAAATGAAGAATGGACCTTTTCTTTTTTCCTGCTCCAAAAGTTAATTCCATTCTTCTCTGGTTGATCAAGAATCACACAGAAAGCAAAGAAGAAAAGGAAAAGATAGAAGAAATGTGTGTGGGAAGGAGAGGGACCCTGTGGAGAATGAACACAAAAATCTCTCCACCGGTCTTTTGGAAAAAAAAGAAGAAAGAAGAGCACCTTCTCCAAATAACAAAAAGAGCCGAAGAAGTTTTATGGGCGTGGTTCCCCTTCTCCCATGGCGCCGTCAAAAAGATGAAGTAGCCGAGAGAGAGAGAGAGAGGGGGGGGGGGGGGGGGGAACGATTTGTGAGGTAGATAATGATGAGGTGGAGTGACAGATAGAACCAGATCGACTGGAAGAATCAGAAGAAGGAGAAAAATAGAAGACGTTGGAAGGTTTTTTTTCTCGTTTGACGGAATGATTGTGGGGAACTGGAGAGCTTTAAAGGGAGGGGATGATGGATGACGGAGGAAACATGGAGGAAAAGGAAAAGACAGAGAATAAGGAAGAAGAAAATATGGAAGGGGGTACTGTCGTGGCTTCTGGGAGGTGTCTGCAAGTTCATGTTTTGAAATTTTTCGGAAAATTTTTATCGTCTACAAGTATTGAAGTCTGAAGTTTATGAATCTACCAAGACTGTCGAATAGGCCAATGCAGCACGTTGGCTAGAGTATTTCTGATTATGGAAAACCACCCTGGGTAATTTTGCTTCTTACAACTTATTTTCAAGAAGATGATCCTAACTGATGAAGGCGGGGCTACCCACCCCTGACGCCGCAGTCCTGATTGTGACAGCCTTGGAACATGTCCATCAAAATGCAGGCCAAAAAGGACTAACTTCTCCCAGATCCTAGAATGTTGGAACTTCACAACTGATAATGGCAAAAGTTCATCTTATGCATTTTTAGCAGTACTGGCTACTTAAGATTACTGTAATTTCTTTCTGATATCGCTTCCTAGAACTTTTGAGCTTCATTGGCTGCCCTGAATTGTATTTTCAGGAACTGCTTTGTGTCTAGACAGAATCCTCTAAACTTTCAAATCCACCTGTTTATTCGCCCAATCACCCGAAAACGCCCGGCCGAATTTCAATCTTCCCATCAGAATGTCTAGACTTCCGAATCCCAGACTACAGTACCCCACCCCTCATTCAAACCTACATCATCCCGCTCTATAATGACTCCTCTCAAAACATGACAATGGATTACCGTATCCCATTGCGTGCCTCTAGATGCCTGTTTAAGAATTCAAAAAAGCAATATCTCAATGGCAAGAAAGTACCCATTTTCTCCACATCTTGACAGCTCGCTCTAATTGGTTTCTGAATTCCCGATGAGCTTTTTTCTCACTCGGTTTTCTCATTGCTCACTTGTTCTCGTTATATCCATTATTTTCAATGTTTTTTGTTGGTTCCGAGAAACACTTGACGCCTTCTAATACTTGAGAAACTGGTGGGAACCGGAAGTGAAATTTCAGAAAGAGTCAAAAGGATTGATGAATGGGGAAAGACTGGAAAAGAGATTGAAGAGATCGAAAAAGTGGTTAGAGGTACTCAATGAATGTGTGATGGGAAACAAAAACTGAAAATGGATTCTGAACTGAGATTCCGATTTTGTAATGAAGATCATTGGTTGCTTGAAGGGATGGGTACGTGAGTTTCATGATACTTCTCAAATGCTCAATTCTAAACATGACTACAGTAACTAGAAGTTCGAAATGTATTGTTTAGAACAGATTTCTTGCCTTTTTCACCACCCAGACATGAACCTAAGCCAAGCAAGACCACACAAAAGTGAATATATTGCTTTTGGTTTCCGTCTTTCCCCCCTTGACTCCGCCCACTTTTAACACTGGGAATAATAGAATACAGAAAACAAATCCAGGATGGGTAGGGGAAGGGCTCTTCTCATTTTTCAGAAGAACAAAGACACGCATCAATAACAAAAAAGAAGAAGAAGAAGAAGAGGATAAAGAAAAAACAAAGACACAAAAGACAGCAAAAAAACTTACGGCAGTCTGCCGCATTGGCGGATTTGAACGGAAGCACCGAGTGGACACAAACACCGCTCGCCATTACCGGTTCCACTATTTCCTTTTGCTGATTGTTGCCGTTCTGTCTGCAAAAAAACAAACCCATAAAAAGTCAAGAAAAAGAAGGCAAAAAGATTTGACCCAGGCAGGGCTCGAACCTGCAATCTTCTGATTAGAAGTCAGACGCCTTATCCATTAGGCCACAAGGCCACGAGTGTCAACTGCCCCCTTGGTCTATATGTGCCAGCGGGGGAGAGAGGCGGAGGGAGAGGCGAGGAGGAGGCAACACACGCACAGAGAGATAACTCACCTCGTTCGAAACCCCCGTCTTCGGGGTCCTATTCGATTCATGATTTTTCGTAGAAGTGAAATTTTGGGTTGTTTCGACGATTCTTTTTGGGGTGGAATTTTAAATTGTTTTCAAGTGAGTGATTGATATTCGAATAATAGAAGAAGGCCAGTCAGTAGACGTGCTTTCTAAAAAACCGTGAAGAATTCTCTTTCAATTTGCTTCAGAAGACGTTGTCGTCGTCGTCCAATTGTTGAAGGAAAATAATGAATAAATAAGAAGTTGAAGAATATGAAAAAGGGGCGAATAGTAGGAGGAGAGAAGATGTTGAAGCAGAATGAAGAAGATGAAGTTTTCCATATTCTCTCATCGAAATTAGCAAAATCTTCGCCGTAGGGGGGACCACCACCGGCACTATTTCTAGCCTTCTCCAGAAGACGACGTCTTCATGGTTGACGTCTTCTTCTTCTTCTTCTGGTATGGAATTCAGAGGAATATGTTTCTTCTGGAGAGAGTGCTTCTACTGCCCTGGGGACGACGAAGGACAGCACAGCCGTTTTCTATTCATACGAAACAAGTTTTTGGCTCGGGAAGGGGGGTCCGCCCGTATCGGATGAAATAGTACTGTAGATTGAGGATACGCAGGCAATCGGAATATGTTGTGACGCAGAAGATACTACTTACTTACTTACTAAAAGAGTAGAGGGCGGGAGGAGGAGATGCAAAAAAAAGCATGAACAAAATTTCGAGGACTCATAAGAAGAAAATAAAGAGAAGAAGAAGAAGAAGAGAAGATGTCTGGAGAAACGAAGAGTTGGTCAAAAAAGGACAAATTGGATACATAACTTTCTTTTTTATTTGAAAAAAAGTTAGTCGGATTCTTTGAACTATGAATTGAAAAGTTAGTAAAATCAGGCTGTCTAGTTGCCTGTGCAGATAGTATTACTGTATGAGAGATGCTGAGAAGCTAGACTGTCCAACTCTCTGCTGTCTCTTACAAACATATAATGTTTCTAACATACAGTCGAAACTCTCTGAGCTCACCAGTCCCAGAAAACTAGGAATTTGTACTAAAACGTTTATATCTGAAGATTCACTTTTAAATTCCAAAAACTAGAAAATGTTACAAAAATGGGACACAAACGTACTGACTCCAAAAATGAGGATAATCTGGAACAATTGGGAGAGATCCTTTGATCTCTTGGATTTCGAAAGATATGGAATATTTTAAAATTCACTTTACGGATTTGGTGAGGGTGGATGAAAAGGTAAGACTAGAAAAATCTGAAAAAAAATGTGATCGGGAATGTCGAGCTTGAGCAAAGTTCAGATTGCAGTATTGTACAGACCTCGATTCAGACTCATATATTGAATGGTGTCATCTTTTGAAAACCATTTGAAATGTCTTTGAAAATCTTCTAAATTTACGACCAACCTCTATTCCTAAGTGGCCCGTAAAGCTACCATAACCCTACATAAAAACTTCTCGAACCTTTTTCTCCTAAACCAGGAACCCTCCCAAAAACTGAAAACTGAGCATTTGTGTCCGTCTAGGAAAGTTGCCAAGGTGTCGTCCTTAGTAATTCCAAAAAAGCGAAACACCAGAACATAAAGTAAAGAAGAGCCCCCTCTTTTTTCGAAACGACAAAAAACTCCGAAAAACAACAGAAGAACAGAAACTGCCTCTCAAACACACAGAAACAGCCTTGAATACGACAACGACGACGGGAGCCGAAAAGTTTCAATTTCACCTGCCTCGTCTTCTCGTTTTTTCGAGCCTTCTCCTACTCCTCCCCTTTTTTCGACGTCTCCAAAATGCAATTAGTAATTGAGAAGAAGAAGAAGACACACATACAAGGGGCGAGTGAGTGACTAACTTCAGGCTGTTGAGGAGCAACGTGTCTCGTTTTTACCACAAACTACTCATTTTACAGAAATGAGAGTGGAAAAAACAACACTTTCAGCAGGCATAAGGACCCTTCGTTAGAAATCAAAGTGGGAATCCGGAATTTGTCTTCAGAAGAAGATGAAGATACCGTATCCCTACTTTGAGGCTATCAGCAGGTTATGGGGCCTTGTTGCTGGAGGCCGAAATCCATATGGGCCGGGATGGGCATATTAGAGAATTTTGGCCGGATGAATTTTCCAAAACTTTTTACCTGCCCGACCCGAGTCGAGCAAAGCTGAGCCGGGCCCGGCCGGGCCGGCAAAAAGCTTTTGGGACAAAGACTGAAAATAGGCCTCTGAAACCGAGGCGGAAAAGTAGGCTTTTGGTGCTCAGGCTGTATTGAAGACTAAATGCAGGTCAGAGACAGAAAATCAGATTCTTGCTAGAAAAAAAAAGAGACAAAATGGCCGAAGAGCGTCTAAACTTAAAAAAGAATCAAAAAAGTTTGAATACTGACGGAGATTCTTCAAACCTTTTATACCTCCTCTTCTACTCTTCAAAAATTCTGACGCCTTCTGGAACTCTCTATCCAAAATTAGAGTCGAAAATCTCAAAATAGAAGGGGTACTCCTGAACCTCCGTGCTCGCATTGCATTGTGATGCTCCCACGGAAGAGGAAGATTCCTTTCAAAAAAAATTCTACGTCACGACGACGACCTCTTCATTCACAAAGGTTACGGAGAGGGACCAGATTCAGAATCAAAGATTTCATAGAAAAAACTTTTACGGGAGCCCCAGAAAAAGTGAAGAAGATGCTCCTGATGATTTGCATTTCATTGTTGTAGTAGTTGTTGGAGGAGAAGAATAAGAAAAAGAGCGAAGAATCTGGAGGGAAAAGTCAGGAGATTCTCATCTGGAACCAGAAGGAGGGAGTCTTCTGGGCGGTATATAAACAGATGAAGCGTTGAGGCATGCATCCCGATGGACAAATTTATTTGGATTGGTTTCAGGGAACTTTCAAAGAAGAAGACCAAGGCTTCATTTTCATTATAAACTTTTATGTGTGATCTGTCATAAATTAATCGAAAAGGAAAATGTTTCTCGAAGATCACAATATTGGAAAATGTAGATTTAACAAGATTTACACTCTCAAGATCTCAAGCTGCAAAAAAACTCCAGTTGGATAGTCCTAACTAACAATCACTAACAAAACCCATGATCATAAGGATTTAGGGAATTATGAAATCAGAAAGAAATATGTGAAGAAAGAGGGGAAGACAAAAGGAAATATTTTTGGAGGGGTGGTAGAATAGAGACAAGATATAAATAATTGTTAGGAGTGAAGAGGAAATAATATAAACACAACAGTGACTAACCAGTAGTTTGGTTATGGGGATAGGGAGATCTAGAAGGTTCTAAAAGTGTAAGGTTAGGAAGATTGAGAATAAAGAAAATCTGCACAGAACGGTATATGGAATCGGCACAGTTTTGAATTCCACCATTCTAGGATTCTTGAGTTTTTGAGCTTCGGAATCCATGAACATGCTAAGATCGCTGTTTCTCGAAATTGGTGGTTCTAATTCAGGATCACGTTATATCACCTTATTGATCACCTTACACCAACCGACCGCCGTCTAATGGTCGACTCAATCCGTGCGCACACGTGTAAGATCGGAGGCTGGTCGGCTGCCGATCGGCTCACAGAATAAAAATCTCAATTGGTAATGTGCACTACAACGCTACCAATAGAGTTAAGGATCTGAGCTTTTAAATTAGACTGTATCCGTGAAGTCAGCATGTTTCTGATCCTGTCCGATCCTGGATTCTTACCATACATATAAGACGCTTTTATTATTTGTGACAGTACCATGCCTTCATCAGCATAACGTTTGTGTTGCCTCAACCTCTCCCAAATCAATTTTCCTCACTAAAACCCAAATCTCCTTCAATTCAACTCACGTGTTAAGATTCCGCCTAGCGAACACGTTGAAGCTCTCATCAATGCGTTTCTGTCGAGCCGCCTTTGAACGGCCGAACCGCAGTTTCTGAAAACTTTTGAAAGTTAGTCGAAAATTTTAACAAAAACTCTCACCTTGAAGAGGAAATCCAGTGTGTGCGACAAGTGGTTATCGCATGTCTAAAAAGTCCGTTAGTGTTGGTTGCTCTGGAAAAAATTAGACTTTGATTGGCAGTCGCAGAGATGAGCAAAAAACAGAAGTAAAAGTTTGGTAAGGAAGATTCCGAATGTGAGGTAAGTCAGGAAAAGAGAGAACTGTCAAAGGTTACGGTACCTTTGAAAGAGTATGTGGCCTCCTACAGTTGAAAAAAAGACATCCATAAACCGGAAAGAGCTCAAAACATGAACCAGGACCTTGAAAACATTTTAGACCTAAAATATTTTGGAAGTAAGAAAAGTTCGAAAAGAGAAAAGGGGGATAGAGAAAAGACTCTTCGAGCGTAGATTTGGTGGGGTGTGAAATACGAGGAAACTGGCACCAACTAACTCGTCTCCATCGTCGCCCAGCCCTTCTTTCCCTCCTTTTTTTCACCAGAAAACGGAAATCAGACAAAAGGGGAAGAAGAAGACGAAGGGAAGAAGTCAACGGACCCGCACAATAGAGAAGTAATAAAAAAGGAAAGAAAAGTAGTGAGTGAGGAAAAACGGAAAGAAAGGGGAAGCGAGATGGATAGAAGAATCGAAATCAGTGATCAGAGTTTTGGGAAGTTTTGTAGTGCTTTGGGTACGATGGGTACGAAAATTTGTGCCGTTTGGGAGAAAAGGCGGATCTTCAGCATTGATGAATCCCAAAAGTTTTGGAGAAATTCAAGATCTGTGGCAAAATGTGACTTCTAAGTTCCAATCCCACAAAATCTAATGACTTCGAATTCTATATAAAACCTTGGCATGGAGGTTAAAATTAGGAAGACGATCGACCTTGACCGTAACTAGCTCGACAAGGATCAAGCGGTCCGTTCTTCTAAAAACATCATTTTGTACAGCAAACCCGCGTCCGCCGTGGCTATCTCTCATCAAAATTAGCGTCAGAATTTCTTGCATGCGGACCTGACATCAGATTGGACGCTAACTGACCTTAACATGATTTATCGACCACGAAAAGCAAGATCGAAACAACTAGCCTAACCCAATCATTCTAATACTGAAAAGTTTAATTGAGGTCTTCCTCTTTCAAAGCCTCCAAGAGGGTCTCTGATGCCCGAAAAGGTTTGGAGGTTGAGAGAGTTTTAAAAAGGCCTCAAATTTCGCTTCAAAAAGACGACATAGTTTTTCGCTGAAAAGTGCATAACTACGTAGGCAAAAAGGGAGAAAAGTCATCGGCGTTGACGGAAGATTGATGAGCAAAAAACTTTGAAAGAGCAGGAAGAGCAAAAACATGGAAGTTTTTGAAGAATGAGAGTTTCGAAGTCTGGGTCATAGATCCTTTTAGGTTGCGTCAAGAACTCATTTTCGGTTTGGCATGAAATGAAATCTTGAAAGGGACAATACAGAAAATATCTCATGTTTTAGAGATTTTGAAAATTAAAAATACATTTAGGGCCAAAAGGAATAATAGGCTGATTTGAATCTTACTGAAAAATCTGAGATTGTTGGAAGCATTGAATGCTTCTAACCCAACAAAAAGACCATAGCAACCAAGACTATACAAAGTCTTCAAAACAAAAAATGCAAAACCAGCTGAAAGTAAATGGAGCCCCTCCTCCCTAGCAGCTCTTTTTTGTGATGCCAAACGAAGTCTTCCCCTCCTTTCTCTCTGAATATGCATACACATGTAAATACATGCGGTGTGTCTGGTAGTATGTATTTGGATGAGAGTGAAGCAATGGATGATGGGAATTGAAGAGTAGATGAAGGAAAGGAAAGGGTGAGAATTTTAGAGTGAAAAAAGAGAGAGGGAGGGAGGGGGGACAAAATGCCTCCATGCATACAAAATCTTCTATATTTAATTTAGTATCACTGCAGCAGCATGGACATACTCTGATTTTGTTATCTCTCCGTTTAACCCGCTTATCTCGTTTTGGTCAGAGAATTTTTGAAGGTATATTCTAGGCAGACCCATACTGCTTAGCAACCGGCTTATCATCAAAAAAATTTTGTTAACAGAACTTCAGAAACCTTCATATTGTTCAGAAGACCCCAATTGGAAACTACTCATTTCAAAAAGTGCTCCCCGTGAAGTTCAACAAAAGACGAACTCTCATCCATTTTCCTGCTGCCAAACTCGATTACCTTGGTTCCCTTCTGTGAAAAAAGTTCGAAATCAAATAAGGAAGTTGTATCCAAGGGACCGAAAATCGTCTTCAAAGTTTTTTATGGGGGCGTCGTTGGATGAAAATTTCACGAGTTTGTTCTTCTTCAAATCGTGTGAAAATTGGAAAAAAATGAGGGGAAATGATGAGTAATTTGATCCGGAAAAACGATGGGGGGGGGGGGGGTGTTGAAGATGTTCAGATGATGTAAGGATGGATCAAAGAATGATTGGGAGGGAAATGGGACTGGAACATTGGAGAACCTTAAGGAGGGATTCAGAAGTTAGAAAAAATGCTAGTCTATATTCGGATTCAGAGACCCATAGATTTTCCAAGTAAGTCTTTTCGGAGGTTTTGAGTTCCCAAAATCTGAATAAATTTGGAATTATAAAAAACTCTGAGAAGTTGTGAAAAATTGAGATTCGGAATTCAGAGAGAGGCTGATGTTCAAGACAATTCTGAGAATAGCAATCTATGATAGACCGATCCTACCAACCAAAACTCACCGACCGAAAAAGTCCCGTCTGGCCTGAAACCTCTTCAATTTCACCCTTCAAAAAGGCAACATAAATTGGAAAAAGGGGGCTCATGTCGACCCTTTAACAGGCCGTAAAACTGTTTTCTCTTCTCTTTTTTCTGCTCTCCGCCATCAATTGGATTACTTTTTGTCACTTGTTTTTCGCCGCCATCCTCTTTTTTTTCAGAATTTCTCTTTTTTCTCCCTTCTCAATGTTTTTGGTTCGCATCTTTCTCTCTTCAATTTCATTAATCTCCGTTTTCTCAATTTTCAGATGCTTTTCTCTTTCTTTTCTGGCTCATCGCTGAAAATGCGGTGCCAAAAACAGAGAAAATAAAGGGGAGAAGAGCCAAGAATGGATATAAAAAGTAAGCAATAAAAAGTTTAAAGGAAAACACAAACACATACAGACAAAAAAAGAAAAACGAGAAACCAAAAAAGAGGTGTGGGCACCAGAGAATTCCCAAAAGAATCCTTTTTTCGCTTTTTGCTCTTTTTCGAATTGCTCTTTTTGAGAAATTTTGAAAACTTTTCTATCTTTGAAATTTCAAATTCAAATGTTCCTTGAAGTTTTGAATTTTTAAAACTGCGACAAAAATGAATAATGAATCAGATGATGAGGAATGGGTGGTGTCTTGAATCCCTAAAAGGGGGCGGAGCTTGGAACATGGAAGATGGGCGGAGCCAAAAAGAAGAAGAAAACGTGCACTTGGTGACAAGAAAATTCTAGAGAAGAAGGAAAAACGTCAAGATGTAATAGATGGAAATTTGAAATCCGGAAATTCAAAGTGATGTTTCGAGATGATTTGGATATCTAGAAGTCTAGAAATTTCTGATCCGAAAATCCGGGAATCCTGGGCAGAAAAAGATGAGCTATGAGCTACCATGTTAAACTGAGCAATCGTAATTTTGAGATAAAGTCAAGCCAGAGTCTTTCGGAGTTGCTCAAGGTTTTCTTAAGATCTATGCGATTTCAGACAACGTGCCAAACCAAATCCATGCTTGTTTTCCGTTGGATTCTTTCATGTATAATTCTGGAGATGTTCTCAAGTTCAAAAGTTCTAGAAAATCTGAAAATAAAAACGTTGTCTATAAACATAAAGTGCCAAAACACAATAGAAAACATGTTGATGAAGCTCATTTTTCTAGAAAGATACGGTTAACTATTTTTGAAAACTAGGACATTTTATTGGCTTGGCCGAGCATTATTAATCTTGTTGGAGTTGCGAAGTTCACTTTTTACAAAATTATGAAAATAGGAGGAATACGGTAGATCTGAAATTTCAGGGTCTACGAAAACCATTAGAAATTCCTAGCAACCTCTGAAGCCAATCTGATGGCACTAATCCTTAATAGTATAACCCTATAGTACCCAAGCTTCCATAAAAATTCAGTTTTTGATCCTTATTCTCTTATTCTCCTGACTCAGCCAACACCTTTTTAATCTGTTTTTAGTACATTTTCCCTATTGTTTTATCGTCATTGACGCATTCACAGGTACAAAGAAAGATCGAGAAGAAAAATTGAATATTGTATTTTGGTGATCTTCAAGAAAATAGTGAGAGCAACACTATAAAATCTAGGGTTCAGTCTGTCAGATGACAGAAATCAGCATGTGTCTTCATAGGGTAAAGAATAATAGAGGGAAATAAGAATAAGAATTGTGCGCTGATTTACGTCAATAGACAAAGCCCCAGATGAATGGAAATGGAGGAGAAGATGGTGACGCACAGGAGGAGAAGAGTTATCAGATAATAAAGATAAGATAGTGGAAAGAGATTAGGGAGAAGCATGAACATATAAGCATGTAGGTCAAGTAAAGGGATCATGGGGGTCCGGGAGATCTCGATCCTCATGGAAAGATCTGGAAAGCTCTCAGAAATGATCGGGTCATTTCAGACGATACTTCTGTTTTTTGAAATGTGGGTAGTGACTGTCTAGAGCTTAAAATTTCAGGTTTGATGTGAATTAGCTGTGGCAGTTTTTTTCAGGAAACGAGTCTTTGAAAACCTGTCATGGGATTCGAATCGTACTGCTTTAGTTTTTAGAGAGCTCTAAGTGGGCGTGAAAAGATTCCTAGACATGGAGCAAGGAAGAGTTCTATGAATTCAGGTGGTCTTTTTTTCTGAAACCTTGTAATTGTTGCTTCAAAACTGTCACAAATCATCAGTGTAATTTTGAAAAGGACTTGTCTGGACTAAGGTTCATAGTTTTTCAAGGGACCGAGTACAAGATTTCGGAAATTCAAATTTCAGGTTAGGAAGCCGGATTCGATGTGATAGGTTTAGTGGGGGTTAGATTTTTTTGTGAAAAGTTTTTAAAGAGATTTTTTTGTGAAGAGCTTCAAGATTTTTAGATCTCCTACCTCAAAAAAAACCATCAAGGATTCCTAGTTTTCAAGCAATTCATATTCATTCACTAAAATTCACTAAAATTCATATTCATTCACTTCACCTATTCATTCACTAAAATGAGTCATTCTAGAGAATAACAAAGTAACGGAGCAAAAATAAAAATAAAAGAGAGCCAAAAAAATATTTCAGGAAAAATTGAAAAGAAAAAGAAAAATGGGGGCATGTTGGAGTAAGAAGGCATCTTGGCGCAGATTGTGGTGACACAAAAGACCTAGTAATTATGGAGAAGGAGGAAAATGCAGCTCTTTCTGCCTTTTTGCGGAATAAGTGAATCGAATAAAAAGTAAAATGGCAACTAGCAAAAAGAGACATGGGTCTCTGTGCTACTGCCTCCCAGAATTCAACACTGACTTCTCCCTTCCTCCCCTTTTTTTCACAACACTATTTTTAGAGTCATCTCTCTTCGAAAAAAGAAAAGAAAAATAGGGCGAAGAAGACAGAAGGCTCCAAACAATTTCTGATGACTCTGGACGACGAGAAGCACGTTTTTGAGCTTTTGTTGTAACTAACAACTAGAAATGGTTGAAAAAAAGAAACAAGAAATTAGTGGGTTATTGGGGGAAGAGAGGGGAGACGCAGAGTATGTATATAAGATGATGACTGGAAGAAGAAGAAAAAATGGGGAAAGAAGGGGGAGAAGAGATTCTGGAGGAGAGAGCAACACGGGATCGTGGGAATTAGGGCATGGCAGGGAGTTGGGTATCCATGACGGAGATTCATGGAGGATCAAGTTGGTCATTTTGAGTTCAAGCCCTTCAAATGGACCTTGGTTATTCTGATTCTATTTGACTCTGCTAGCTTATTGCTCCTTCATTTGGAGACATTTGGGTTTTAAAGGTGTGGTACGTTTTTCATGGTAATGCAAAACGTAGACATAGACTTTGGCAAATTTACAGTCCGCTAGTAGCACAAGGTCAACCGATACTTATATGTATTTTAACTCAATCAAGTCTAGGGAGTTCGGAGAAGGATGGAATAGTAGCATAGGCTTTTTGATCCCCACAAAAAAGGTATGGCTTAGTTACCAGATATGACCCCTTTTGAGTAATGAGAATTCTAGTCTCCTGAACATCCTAACCTTGTGATTTCCGATACGAAACTGTCTGAAATGATCTGTTTATTTCAGACGAGACTTTCGCTTTTTTGATGCCATGAGTGGATGTCTTGAGCCGTAGATTTCAGGTTTGAGTTGAGTTTACTGTGACAGTTTTTGAAGGACGATAGTATTCGAAAATCTGTCATGGGATTTCAATTTCAGTCTTGAATTTAGTAAATGTTTTAAAAAAATTGAATTTAGTAAAAAAATTCGACCTAGATGCAAGGTGACAGGTCAGTCTAGACTCTCTCTCTTTGAGAATCAAATATTTTAATGCCCGATTTATCGAAAGTTGGTCAGATTTTTTTACCCAAACGCCCCCCTTGGTCCAAAAATCAGTTTCCATCTCCAGACATTTCACTGGCTTCTGGAGGCAAACAGCAACATTATTCCATGTTTGCCACCTTCTTCTCCTTGTGTTTTTTTTCCTCCCTTCATTTGTCGCAACATGATATTTTTCCTGCTTCTCATTTTCTTTCTTGTCTTTTCCTTTTTTCTCAACAATAACACAAGTCTGGAGAAGACAAGTTTGAGGGTAGAAGAAAGCGTCGTTCGGGAATGGGTTCGGGAGGAAAAGAACAAGAAGATAAATGCTAATAAACATAAAGTGATTGTATAAGGGAAAGCTTAGGAAGACCAAGGGAATTCATGGAAGATGAGAGGTCAAATCCGGAGATAATCTGGAAAGTGGGATGAAAAAGGAAAGTTATTACAGATAAAGCATGGCATTAAAAGATATGAGACAAAAAATCGAGGCATGTGATCCTAGACCAGAAAGGTCAAGAATCCACGAGGTTGAGTTTCGCAAATTTTGTTTGAAGAGTCAGATTGCCAGAATCCTGAGAATTCCGGAATCCTGAGGTCACATATAACTTAGTATCAAATGCATTTTCTCGACCTTTTCATTAGAAAGCCGATAGAAAATCTCACATCAGTATCGTTTCCATTTAAATTACATTTGAAACCCTACAGGATTCTATATATATTGTACTCTAGCCTACTACATCATTTTCGGAAAAAAAGCTAATCTAATTTAGTCTCCAAATGTGAAGTTGGGCTGCATTCGGAAGCCCTAGTTCTGTAAATCTCCAAATTTTCAGGATGCAGGAAAGACATGAAATCATAGTTATCTACCTTGCACCTGGTACCACTAATAATTGTTTTGTGAAATAACTTCCTTTAATTTGCAAGAGCTTCCTGAGATCACCTATCTCATTCCGCTACTAACCGTTCCTCGCGGGGGGTTTATGACATAACGCACTATTATCTTTTTTTCCGAGACTCCCTCCTCTCTAATTTGTCATCGATATCCCCCAGTTTTTCTTGTTTTATTATCGTTTCTCTCTCTCCCGAGAAAGAACCATCTCGGACTGGTTCGTGTTAAACGACTTCTTTCCCTCCGCTATCTATCCTCGGACGGCGGCTTCTGCCAGGATCATATTCTTTCGCGATTGCGTTTTCTACTATGAAATCGTTTATCCTTTTACTAATTTCTCTAGTTTTCGTGACTGTACATGCTCTACCACCTCCAGAGGGTCTGAAAAGAGCAAAACAGGTGGGCAATGGTGAAAATGGAGATGTTGCGGGTGTGGAGCCGCCACCGAATCTTCAGTTGAGATCCAGGATGATGGCTGCGATGAATTCCCATCATGTAAGTTTCAAATTTGTTTTTTTTTCTGTCTGCCCGCATCCTGATTGTTTTTTTCGTCTGCTGCCCGACCACGTTATCTTCTGCTGCCCGGACGGCGGACGGGCGGTGGGCCTACTTTTACTGCCCGAGCGAGGTGGAGACCGTACAGTACACGCAGTTCTTTAAGCCTTCGCTAACCTATCATATGTTCAAGCTGAACTCCATTTAGACATTCAAACTTTTTTGAGCTTCAAGAAAGAACCTGAACTAGCAGTCTACAACTAAAGAACTCTCATAATTTTCTAGGCCCAACCAATCGCCGCCGAAAAAGCCAACATCTTCAATCAACCTCTGATTCTGACCAAAAACAAGAAAGTTGCCAAACCAGCAGCCAAAGCAATTATCACTCAATCAATCACTGCATCAACAGAAGATCCAGTCAAGAATGTAGGGGAAGTCACTCGTCCGCCAACAACTTCTCTTTCTCCCGAAGATATTCGGAAGGTATGATTTTCAAAATGTCTGCTTTTATGAAATTCAAAAGGTTTTAGAAGTTCTCCAGTGTGGGCGATGAGAAAGTGAATCTGAAAGTTCGTCCAGTTCTGACCACCAATTTTGTGGATGCCAACGGAAAGGTTGTCCGTGATGTGGTCTCTGTTCCAATCCGAGTTTCTGATGGACACATTAATTCTATCCCGTAAGCTTTTTTGTCTTCTGAATCCTCTAACTTCATCTAATTCCAGGAAGAACTCCAAAAATGCCACGTCAAGCTCTGCCGTGGTTGAAACTGAGAAGAATGTTAATGTCTCATTCCGTTCGTCCCTTCCACTCTGGCTCTTTTAATCTAATCCAATCCACCTTCTTCCCTCCGAAACCACACTCATTTTTCGCCAATGCATAATAATACGAATAAGTAATAAACAAGTTTATGGGTACTGAAAAATCCTGGTTGACAGATATGTATAGAAAAAAGAGAGTGTAAACGAGAGAAATCAGATTTTTATGAGTTTTTCTCGGAAATTATGTTTTACTTGCGTTACTCTCTTTCTATCTCTCTGGAGGTAGATTGGAAATTGGAGATTTGGGAAATTGTTTTTGGGGGGCGGAGTCAATATGGTGGTTCGATGGTGAATTGGTGAGCAACTAAAGGAATTGAGCTCAGAAGCGAAGAGTATTGGGTGATAGCCTGTCACTGATAGGGTTCCGAATTCTGCTCAAAAATGAGTTTAGGCTCGCATGAGACCGTGATGAGCCAGGCTTATTAGGCTCATGCTCAAAAAGGCTCATGGGATCTCATTTCAAAATCAAGATCAAGTTGAAAAGAAGCGGCTCAATAAGGCTCAGAACTCTGCAAGACGTTCATTTTGAAACAAGTAAGAAGTTCATCTAAAGGTAAAAGTTATCCTAATGAGCTCCTTCAAATTTCCTTTGCAATGGCATAATTTTCGACTCAGTGCGACTAAACTCGAGATGTTCGAGATTCTCCAAGATACCAGTTTTCAGGTTTCCATTTTCAAACCTAAATCGCAATATTCCCTAACCAATAGAATATTATCGATCAGATTAATAATGTCCTTCGATTCCAAAAATTTCCGAAAGACTCTAAAATCAACCATCTTCTGATTTACGTATTCTCTACCTCCAATTCCTACCGAATACCTGATAAGGAGTCTCCAAATTACGTCAATATTCGAACAACGTGCGTAGTTTCCGTCTGACCCCTGTTGTCTTCTTATCAGTTCCTCTCTTCCCTCACCTCCCTCCTTCAACTGACCTTTCCGTTTGCAACCTGATACTTTAGAGAGTCCCTCCATTCTTCCCTTCTGCTCTTCGACATACTATTCCCCCTATTTCCTCTGATTATTTTCTCTTCCTTTCATTTTCCCATGGCTCTTTTCTTCCGAATGTCCCTTTAAACATCTGGTATTCGTCTCGGAACACAACGAAATTTATCGTGATCCGATGATGAGCAGATGTGTGTTTTTGTTTCTTCTAGAAGAAAGAATACTGCCAATTTCCTCTTCATCTGAACCATGTGATTTTATTTTTGTTTGCGTGTCCCCCTCCCTCATCTTACGGTAGATATTCCGTGTACATCTGAATATCACGGAGCCATCAAAGAGTCAAGGAGTCAATGCTCTGCGTCTCCTACTCCCCATCCGGATTTCTTCTCATCAATGACTGCTGATCTCTCTCGGCAGGACGACAAAAAAAGAGGAAAAAGAGACACTCTACGGCACGGATAGAAGAAGAAGAAGAAGTAGAAGAAGACAAGATTTTCAATGGCAAAGCGATGGAGAGCAAGAAATACGGGAATGTATGTGTATGTGTGTAACATATATTGCACACTTTTCTTCCTGAGAAATGAGAGACACGGCTGATGATGATGAGAAGAAGAGGGAGGAGATAGGAAGTTGATGACGAGTTTTTGATTTTGTTCCGATGTTCTTGACTGGTGTATGGTTGACGGATGCTCTCGATTCTGTTCTTTTTTGAAATTTGCCCATGGCAGCTGAGGAATTTTGATAACCTCAAGTTTCTTATTGTACCTTGTCTGAAGCTCCTCCGTTAAATCTTAAAAGGCCCGACCCTGAGAAATATTCTGATATCTGAACCTCTTGTTTTTGGGTAGACTGTTACTTGTTATATAGACTCGTTCCGGGCCATATGCTGATTAGAATAAATAAACCGAGCATAGATTTTTTCGGCTCCGCGAGATTAGTTTACAATGAATACTAGCCTAAAGTCTCTTAGCGAGTCGCCCTAAAAAATTTAAAAACTTGATATTCCCTTTGAGATCAAGTTTACTCGAGTTTGAATGATTTGGAGATCACAATAAAACCTTCAATATTCAGAATTTCTGAGATTTGAAAATAGCACCTAACCTTAGCGTGAAATTCTGAAAATTTTCATCCCTTCAACCAAAATTCCACCTGACGTCTGACCGATTAGTATTTTTGCAGTAATGAAACTTCAAATCCACTATACAAGATGTCTATTTTGAAAATAGTACCATATAGATCTACGATGAATTGCTTTAAAATGGCATAATTTTAGTTTGGCTCGGTTTCAGTGCTCGGTGTACCACACCCTGAGTCCAAGAAACCTGTTTTCAGATTTTCATGATTAACTTTTAAAACCAAAATCTTAATATTTCCTGACCAATAGTATACCATCGATCAGTTTCGTTGTTCGATTCCAAAAGCCTCTACAGAGTTGAAGAACCTATTGAAATTTCAGGTAGTTTTGCATATAATTGTTGTCCCCAAAAAGTTTCCTTTCGATTCGTAACTTTGACTTGGTCACCTAAAAATTTATTAACCGGCAAAACTGTTTGGTCGATTTGCACAAATTCAAGATCTTCGTCTTTCAAATATCTTTTTCTAGTTCTTCGACTGACCTAGATCATCTGAGCACCATGTTTTGCATATCATGTTATAGAATTATTCTCAGTGAACTTGTGCCCTCTCTTTTCATGCACCTTCTTTTTTCCAGCCAACGGTCACATTCCAGTCTTTGACCCAATCTTCCCTTCCTAACTCCAGCTCATCAACTCTTTCTCTCTCCTTCCGACCCTTAACCGATACAACTCATCTTCTTTCAGCAACACACAACTATTTGTAACCCATCCTCTCCTTTTTTCTTCAACTCATTTATTCCCTCTCAACCCATCCGCGACCAAAAAGATCATTGTTATTTGTGTGTGAGTATCCCCTACCCGTGTGGCAACACTGGTCCAGTCTGTTTTCTCCTCCCCCAATTCCCATGGGCACCATTTTTGAGAAAGGGTCTCCACTTCTCGTTTCCAACTCTTTCCAACCCGTTTCCGTTTTTTTTTTGCTTCTTCCACCACCAACCTCAATTATAGACTTGTTGCGAAGAAGCCCCCGAGTTAGTCCCTATGAATTATGAGCTCTCTTGGATGTAGGGAGAGCTTCGTGCGAGCAAAACAAAAAGAGAAAATGTTCGGTGCTTGTAGGCTTGTAGTTGAGAAGCCTGTTTAAAATTCATGAACTGCTCTCGCTGCTGCTGCTCCGTCGCGGTGCTCTCCGCGCGTCGTCTCATTTTGTTTCCTGCCCAACCAAACACAACGTCTTCTACTTTTTTGTGTATGTATGTCCCCTTTTCTTCTATTTCCCCCCATCGTCTCAACAACTCCTTTTTTCGCCTTTTCCAATTTTCCTGGCTCTTGATTGCTCTTTTTTTCTCTTCAAAAACCCCTCTCATATATGATGACGTCACATCAATGAGCAGAGTTTTCACCTTTCTCTTTCGCTTTTTTGACCACTCCGTCACTAACCGGTTTATCTAGATTACTGCAATCGGTAACACCCTATTCCAGCTATTTCTGGAAAAGTTTTCAATCCTATGACCTGTAAAAATTTCGGGGGGAACCAAAAGTACAATATGTCACGTTTTTTCTTGTATATGTATGTATGTAGGAAGAAAATAATTCGAATCAAAATTTGGTAAATATTTATTCAGCTTCCACCTTCTTCGTTTTCCTGATAAGTGATGTATGTTGAAGGCAGAGAAATTTGTGGCATTTTTATCAGTTCTTCTCCTTCCTTTCAAGTGTTGACTAGAATCACGATTTTCTTGCACTGCACAAATTATTTGATTTGAAATTGAGTTGGTCGGTAGTTGGTAGATCAAATATGATGTGTTTCGAAACTCCTAATTTTCCGGTATTGATATGGGTTTTTGTGTTAAAAGTCATGTAAGACTTGAAGTTTCAAAACTTGTTGCTGGGTTCATGTTCAATATCATCATTTACTCAAACACAAAAAGTCATAACCTAGAGCATCCAAAGTCCTATTTTTCAACAAAAATATATTATTGTGCTATTTAAGCTGAATGTAAGGTACCCGAAAATAGTCGTGACAACCCTACTTTTTGCTCTCTCTGTTGCGCTATCTGACTTTAAACGCTTGTATCTCGAGAACCAAACTAGTTTCAATAAAGTGATTAACTAAAAAAAAATTACACAAAATTTCACACATTTTATTAGTTGAAAACTTTTTTTCTATCACTTGCTGTTCTCGAGATACATATCTGAGAAAATATACTCTCCGTCTTGTGCTCTATGGTTTTGAACGTCTGTATTTTAAAAGCCAGACTAAACCTGAAAAGATGATAAACTACAAATATTGTTTTCTTTAAGTTTTCTTTAAATTTTACACATTTCATTAGTTGAAATATCTTTTCTATCGCTCCCCGTTCTTTAGATTCACCTCTGTGAGTCGGAGACTTGAATGCAGAAGGCACAAAGAGACGAAGAGAAATCATACAGTCTCGTCGTCTACATTTTCTCCCCTCTCCTTACAATATATATTTTTTATTCTGCAAAGAGTAACATCTCTGTTTCCTGTTTCAGCAACCTCTTCTTTTTCTTTTGCTCCAGATATATTCTCCTTTCTTCGCTCGATTCTATAGAATTATAAATCTTGCGGGAAACCTTCCGTTTCATCTCATCTCCAAACATATATCCGAGAATGAATGTGTGCGTGTGAATAGAGTGAGACCCCTTTTTCTCTCAAAAGGCTTATCACCCGCGAAAACCCTTTCCGATAGCAATTCTTTCCTTTTTCTCACCTTTTGAGCTCCGGCGCATTTTTGGTGGCACGACTTCGGAAAAAGAAAATGAGATGGAAAAGGCAATCTAGGTATCGGAGAAAGCCAGATTAGGTTTCAGAGACTCTTTGCATTCTCAATAAGCTCGGAAACAGCTTTGAAGTCATATTCATTTGTCTTTTCGACCAGATTTTGATGAAGTGTCGTAGCGTTTGGCAAAATGATGTGGTTGTAAATCTCTTCTATCGTGGTATAGCCGACACAATTATTGTAGTCTAGGATGTTCGTTTCTCGATCGGTCGAAAAACAAATCCGCGCTCCAAACATCCTTGCTCATCCTCAAAACCTTCAAAACTTTTAGACGCTCCCTAAAAATATCCCACTGACATCATAAATGTTAACTGATCCCTTCATTTTCCCTGATCATCATTCTCTGATTAGCCGAAAATCCCTTCTCAATCCCTCCTGCTTCGTATAGTCGAATTGGTCAGAAGTACTACTCCATTTTGACGTCTTCTCAAATGGGGTGTGACCGCGAGATGTCACACACCGATCATAGACCTTTTCATGAAAATCTTGACGTCGTTTTGGGTAAAAAGTTTTGGTCAAAACATCCGGCGGCCCTACGTTTTGACGTCTTCTGGATTCTAGATTCTGGACTCAGGATTCAGGAACTTTCGAGAATCCCAGTTCTATCATAAATAGTAGTCTCGGTGCTTCCTTATCATCGTTTCCTTACCGGAAACATCCCAAATGTATACTAAAATATCTTCTAAATCCCCGTAAAATTCATTCGATTCACCTGCCAAATGCTTCATCATCTTCTTCTTCCATTTCATTCCATTCGTCTTCTCCTTCCTCCTAATCCGACGTTATTCCGTCCGTCTCTTTTTCTTATATTGCAACGTCACCAAATCCCCGCCTATTCCGTTTGTCTTCATCTCCTTCGTATTTTTCTACTGCCACATCTTCACCCACTCTCGTCGTTTTTCAAGTACAATCAATCCTGCCGTAATACATTTTTTTGTTGATTGAAATTTTGTTTACGTCGCCGTTTTCGGGAAATGAAACGTTGAACCATTGATCCCACACAACTTTAAAGAGGTCTGGTTGCTAAGCAGACTCAGAATATAGACAAGGGGTCCTAGACATGCTCATTAACTTGACAAGTGCTTCGGATTCATATCCATTTGTCATTTTACGGAGCAAGAGGAGGGGAGATTTTGATGGAGTGCGGTAGCATTGGAAAAGTCGAGGAGCATGACTTTGAAATATAGGGTTTGGAGGATGCAGGTGTTAGGAATTTGGATTATAAGGGATTCTGATTCAGCGCACTGATACATATATTCTGATATAGGAGTGTCAAGGATTCAGGATTAGATGTGAAAAATGCAGTGATCTTGCAAATCCATGAGTTTATATTTAGAAAACCGAGACCCTTACGGTTTTTTAGACCCTCACGGTTTCGAACAAAATCGTAAGACATGTTCAGCCTGCCGAGCTCCCATACTTATTTTTCTAGACTTTCCATTTCTGATGGCTTCTCGTCGCGCTGATTTTTCATTCCTTATTTGAAAATTCTCACAAATTTCATCTGATTTCTGACCACTCAAACGGTTATCCTGAACTTTAGATAATTTTTCTAACACCGATTTCCACAATATTTCATTTTTCCAGGTATCCAACGTCTTCTGAATCCCTTTCCAACAACTTCATCCTCATCATTTTTGTGAATTCTTCCGATGAAAGCACAATATTCTCCTCTTCCTCCTCCTCCTGCTCACTCCTCCTGTTGCTTCTTCTTCCTCTCCTCCTCCCTCTATTCCTCCTCCTTCTTCTTTCCATTTTTCTCCAATTTCGAAGAAGGAGCGCCCCTTCGAAGAGAAGGACTATGCGCATGATGTGAAGCAGCATGAGGTGTCCAAAGTTAATTTAGTATTCTCTCCCTCCTTTTTCTTCTTTTCGAGCTCCAAACGGGGCGCCGAGCACTCTCTCTTTAGGCTCCGTATTTTTTTGTTTCCTCCCTTCATATATTTCCGCCTTTTACCAATTTTTCTACCTCCTGCCAAAACGGAAATTCCATGTGCAGAGAGATGGAGAGAGGGAGAAAGAGCCCCACTTTTTCACACTCTCTTTTTCTCTATCTGACTTCAATTTTTTCAATGTGTGAATTATCCCAGTTTCCGTTTCCGATTGGTCAGGCACGACGGAGAGTTAGCGGAGATTTCGGGCGGGGAAGTTGGTTTTATGTGTGGAATTGGAAAGAAAAAGGAGATCCGAATTTTTTTAGTTTTTCTGCCCTGAAATTATAATTTTGCGTCTCAGCGTTGCAATTCTGAAATTCAAGTCATTAGACATGTTTCAAAGCCTAAAGACCTGAATATCCGTTTAGCTACTTTTTTATCGATAATACTTTTTGATGTTCATACTTTTTGGCTTTTGAGCGGGCATCAGATTTGACGCCAAGATCCTTTGTCTCGGTTTTCTGACCTTCAAACAACAATAAAGAAACTATGCCAGAATCAGAATAATTTAATCTGCTACGAACTTTTTCAAGTTTAGAAAATGAAAAACATGTTGTCCAGCGTCCTTTTAATGAAAAATATTAGCATAGAAAGTTCACAATAATGCTACTATTCTTATTTCCTCACTTTGTTTTTATATTATAAATGATCAAATGGTGAATAATCATGAATCATCATCATCATCATCGAAATTTTGGAGGTCTAGATTTTTCCTTTCCTTCTCTTTTTTCATAGCAAGACTTTCCTTTGTTTTGAAAATCAAGACCTTGTGGTATTTTCAAGGTTGGGATCTTCCAAACTTCACAGTACCAAAACTTTAGATCTTCTTATCTTAAACACCATCAGAATCGGGTATTTCTCTCGACCAGAAGTTTGCCAACACACACATACACACAGTCTCATTTGAATTTTCCCTCTCCGATGTTACTTTTTCTGTCTGTTTCTATTCAATTCTCGTAATGTTGGGAATCTTCTGAATTCCGTTTCCCCGTCTACGTCTCCTCATCTCTCTTCCAAATACTGTTTATCATACATACATATTTCTCTCACTTCCCCCCGTTTTTTCGTTCGTCTCAATTCTCCCTCGCCCCTCGTTTTTTCCTAAATACCAATGTCTTTTTGTCTGTCTCTTCTCGTTTTTCTCATCGTCTTCTATTTCTTTCGTTTTCTGAGAAGACGTTGTTGAAAATGTTGATTTGTGTGTCTGTCTCTATTCGTTTGAGAGAGAGAGAGAGAGAGTGTGTTCAATTTATTCTATTACAAAAAATATCGTTGATTCTGCTTCGAATCAGTTTTAGGTTATCAGTTTCGGGCAAACAAATTTACGAACTTTTAATGTCAAGACCTATAAAAATGGGTGTTTATGGAGCCGAGAAAAATCTATTGCTATTTTTAGTGAATGTCGAGGCGGTGTCGTTTCCGGTAAAGTTTGGGTCAGATTTTTGGATTATTAGAGAATGTGTATTTTGGAACCAGGAAAGAAATATATTTATATTTTAAAAATTTAGTTCTAGGGTAGTAAGTCTGAAATAGAAACTTACTATTAGAAAATTTGAAACTCAAGATAATCAGACTGTAACACGAGTCTTTGAAAGTATGGACTACAATATGTTCGGAGTTTTTTCGAAGCGGCTGTAAGTATTTTTGCATCAGTGTGTCATTACTTTTTGACTCTGAGCTCCGAAAATTGTGCTCTAATCTACTCAAATTTAAAACAATTCGAAATTTTTTGTCCATGCCTCTATGAATCGTTCAAAACCCTAAAAATGTAAGTTAGAAGACTCGAAATTTGAATTATTGAGGCCCCAATTTAAGATGAGGATGTCGAAAGTTTTTGTTTTGCAAACCCTCTTTTCAGAATATGTTAAAATTTTAAAATACGTTTTGATAGATGAGCTGCAATGGGCAAAGAATTTAGGCCATTTTTCTGAAAACCCCAGTTCAAGGATCCTCGAGCAATCCCATTCTAGCAACTCCTAGATTAGTAGTACTCCATGTTTTCTAAAAGTTGTTCCCCATACATAAAACATAGAACATGAGTTGCCCCATATATATATTCATAATAATAATAATAATAATAACTAATATTTTTGTTTTGATATCCTTTTGCCTGCCAACTATGTCTCCTCTCTATCTTTTTTCCCGAAGCATAATCGGATTAGTGTCTTCTCTCCATCTTCTTCTCCTTCTATTCCTTCTTCTTCTTCGTCAAAATGCCCCCAACCGCTTTGCTTTTATCACATTATCATCGGCGCTGCGTGCCAGCGTTGCGGTCGTCGTGGCTGTGGCCACCTGCAATCGACTTTCAATTCTATCCAGAGAGTGAGAGCCGGCTTCTTCTCCAAGAAATCCTTTTATATATGCATACACCTTTCCTCCTTCTTCTCTCTTATCACCCCCTTCTCTCCGAAGTCAGATCCGGAGAGAAGAGGACGACGACTGCTGGCTGGGGGCTCGCGGAGCAACACACACAAGCAAACGACTTTTTTGTTCGAGTCCCTCCCTTCTTGCTCCCACCCCTCTAGGTGTCTCCCTCTGACTCCTCCTGAAAGTCTCCTCGAAATCCATACTCTATCAGTCACACAGGGAGAGAGAGACCTCTTTTCACATTTAATTATTTTCTAAAGGGTATAGCCATCTATGGAGAGCAACGGACTGGAGAGATGAGTCTTCTGAATGGGGCACACACAGCTCAAAGCCTTCTTTTCTCTCTCTCTCGGGTTGAGTGACGACGAGGAGGACGACTTCTTCTTGCCTCCTTCCTTTCCCCCTTCTTTTTCTTCCCTTTTGATGATGATGCACTTTGTGATTTAGAATCACACACCGGTTTGACCTACATAGGCCTCAATTAGAAATGAGCCCTCGCGTGTGTGGCTCATTTCTAATGCGCACCTTCTAAGATGGCTTGTTTTGATGTGCTCGTTTCTGGAAAATGTGCTCTTTTCTGCAAGTGTGCTCTATCGGAGTTGTTTTGCAGATGCATATAGCAACCAATAATTATGTGCAACCTTTTCAATTTTCTTCTTTCTGCTGGTACCGAAAATAGATCACTCTGACGATCAAAAAAGTGTTAGCTTCCTAAAATTGAGGGACCTGAGGGAACCCGAACCAACCCGGTAGATTATTGCCTTGCTGAAAAATCCCAAAATTCTCCAGACTCACTAGACACCCAATTGAGCAAACATCGTCGCATCTTTTCGCGAAAGGGCTAATGGCTCTCTTTTTGAATTGGGTCATTCATTCACAAAACGTCTTCTGGGAATCATCGTCATCAGAGGGGAAAATGAAGCAGCAAATATGTATACATATAGAGCATAATATATATGAGAAGAGTCTAGAGGTCGATGAGGAGTCAGAATTTTGAAAAAGATGTTTCTAGTGATTCTTCCGATGAAGCATATTTTAGGAGTCTATGTCTTAATTTTAATGAAGAACTGTGCTTTAACTGCATTAGATGATTAGTGAGCTTTTAGAATTCCGATAGAGCGAACTTTCCGCAATGGCAACTTGACTTTGAAAGCTTTAGAACTCAGGTATCAGCCTCAACTTGAGTTATCAGCAGAGCGCGTTTCCTCCTATCTCCCAACAGCTCAAAGAACGATAGAGCGCACTTGCTCCTTCTCCATCATTCATCTATTTTTATCCCATTCTCTGATTTCTTTCATTTTCAAACCACCACGTGGCACCCCTCCCAGCCGACAACAATGAATGTTTTGTGACACTTTGTCTTGTCGCTACGTCATGTTTTCTTTTTCAGTCTGTGACCCTCTTAGCTTCTTCTTCCAATTTCTTCTTCTTCTCCTGGTGTGTTGCCTTCTTCTTCTTCTTCCTCCCCTTTTCGATCAAATCCTTGATATTTTTTATCAGCCCAAGCCTCAACACCGATCGAGGGAGAGACACTCACATACACACACCCTTTCTCTCTCGTATATATTCATTTGACTCTCGGTGTGTGTTGTCCTCGTGTATCACAGAGAGACAGAGAGACCCAGAGAGAAAGAGAGGTTTCTTCTTCTACTTTCCCTCAGTTTTTCCTCCCCTCGGCTCCGAATCGATTCAGAGCCCATGTCTGCGTCTCTTCATCTCGTCCAATCTCTAATGTCTTCTCTCTCCGACCTGCGTGTCTCTGCGGAGCACAATATATCCTCTCCCCACAACACAACAGCTCTCTTCTTCGTCGCAACAGACACCGATAGGAGTAGTAAGGGAGGGAGAGAGAGAGCGCGCGGAGCAACAAGAGCCAGTAGCCTTCAAGAAGAAGAAGAAGAAGCAGCTTCTTTTTGGTGTCGTCGATCGAGCAGAAAGAGAGAGCTCTCTTCTCTTTCTTCTTCTTCGGCTTCTCGTGGCCAGGCTAAGCTTCTCAGAGCGAGGCTGATCCCACCCACAACGTCCTCTCTCTTTCTCTTCTTCTTCTGCTTCTTGTTCAGCTACCCTCTTCTGCCTTCTGAATAAAATCCACGTCATCTTCTCCATTTTTCTTATGATTCTTATGGTGTCTTTTGGTAGTGTTGTTGTTAGGCAAATGTTTTTTTTTGGTTGGAAAACTTTCGAAAATTGTTTTGTTGATTTTCGTGCGTTCGGAATTCAGAATGGGAGGTTATGAAGCCTTTGAGGACAACTAGGAGTGTCTTTAAAGTTTGGTTTTCAAAATTCGATTATTCACTGTAACTTTTTGGGCAGCGATTAATGGCTCTTTTTTTAATTACTTGCCACTAAAGCACATTTTTGAAAACATCCTTTCTTTGGAAACCTATAGTTCAGGCTGAAAGGCTCAGTTTCGTTTTTTTCATATTTTTTGAAATTTTTGTGTTAGAATTGCTTTCAATTCAATAGTTAGAAATTAACTTAAAAATGAAGGCTTCTGGAAAAATTAAGCTTGAAAAAGTTAGCCGAAAAGTGAGCTCAAGCTCAAAACCAAGTTAGGTCCAATTTCGAATAGAAAATTACTGTTGACGAATTTCAAACGTTACATTTGAAGGATGGTCCAGAGGAAGTAGGAAAAAACGGTGTAAAAGCCGAAAAAGTTTATCTTTGCCATATTAGCAATAGAGCGCGATGTAACATGAGAAATATCTCAAATAAAAAGAAAAGTTGTTTTCGACAACTGAAGCTTAACTTTTGCGAAACTTCAAGGATTTCTTCTTATGCTTTCCTCTAGCCCAATTTGCAACAATAATGGATATTGCGCATATTTTTATCACATTTCCCTCCAAAAACACTCTTAGCACATTTTTCTTCAGACTTTCAAAAGACCCAACAGCAAACGTGCTCCAATGCCACCTTCCTAAAAACTTTCTCCGCTTTTTGATCTCTGTAACACCCCCTTCTTCTTGACCACTACTCCCCGACTACTCCTTCCCTCGAGAAAGAGCTCTTTCGGAATGAATTGCACTGATCTATAGGATACAACTTTTACAACTATCTACCATTTCATTTTTTCGCAACAATGCATGAGAAATGAAACGGTTTCTTGTCTATCTCTCTCAATATGTTTCCATTTTCACCCCCTCCCTCACCACCCCAATACATATGTTTACCCACAATTTCTTCTCTCTTTTCTTGCTCCATTTCTCTATCTATCTTTCTCTCTCTCACTCTCTCTTCTAAATGCACCAAACACTCTCTTTCTGTGACCAGACCCCGGGAGGGAAAAACTTTTTTATCGATAACACACACTACACCGCCCATCATTACTTTTGATCTTTTTCCTGTGCTGTCCGTCCCCGGTTTCGTTTCCTTCTTCCACTACATAACTACTGACTGTTTCTGTCCCTCTCTCTCTAAACTCTTTAGTCATGTGACAACATATTGAAATTGAGAGAGAGAAAGGGAGCATGGGGAGCACAAATTTAATCAATAATCATAATTGATGTTGAGCCAAAGAGCATGAGTAGGGGGGCCTGGCTCGCCTGGTCATGAGGTTTCCGATAATATGTTTTTTGACTTTTTACTAGTTTTTGTTGTGTCGCTCAAGGTTTGTGATTCTAGAAGTTTTGAAGATTTGGATGATAAAATTATTGGAGTTCTGAGCTGGAATTCATTTGGAGGAAAAACGAATTTGGCTAAATCTTAGATAGTAAAGAATCGAATTTGATAAAAATTACACCTTCAAATTTAGAAAGCCCAAGATGTCCAAAATTTCTCTTACAAGCTGGATCTCTCGTTTTGAGCTTTCAGGGTTTTTCCGAAAATTGAACTTGAATCCTACTTGTCTGGACGAACAGATGCACAGACATGCATCACTACTTTCGTATTTCCTTACCGGTGTTATAGCATCTTCGAAAATTCTAGGCTTCCCCTTTTATATTTTCCCACGAAACCCTCTTTTTCTACCTCCACCCTCTCTTCTCTTCCATCTCCAACTATAAAATATCTGAATTTGATTTTTGTCTCCTATTCTCTCACTCTCCCCCCGTCCATTTTTCTTCTCCCAAAAACGAAGGGACCCCGCCCATTGTTGTCGCCTTCTGCTGGCACCACAAACTGGTTCTCCTTCGCCTTTTTTTCTTCCGTTTTTTCCACAACTCCTTCATGATGTGTATGGATTCGTTTATTTTTTAAGATATCCTGAAATATCTTTCAATTAAGCTCTTCATTTTTCAGACCGCGAGAGAAGATCTTCGGTGTGAGTGTTGTGGAATAGAGTTGTGTGCTTGTGGAGAGGAGAGGGTTTCGTTATCGGTCCCCCTCTTTCCTCAAAATCAAGCCCCCCCTTCCCACCACACAAACCTCCCGGATTCATCTACGGGTTTTCTTCTCCAAACAAACCATCATCACCCTCGATTTCATCTTCTAAAACGGTATGTCTTTTTTCATTCAAATCGTGGACTCCATTCTGAAAAACGCCCTTAACAAGAAACAAGTCAGGTGTTTCTATTTCTTGGCTCCGCAGGCTCGAGTCCCTATTTCTTGCCCAATTTATCGTGCAGGTGTGTCAAATGCTCCGCAAATTGCAGGTGAAATCAATCAGAGTGCCGCCCGACAACGACTACGACTTCATCTAGTAGTTGTTGGTAGAAGAAGAAATAGCCAGCACCAACCAACCAAACGCCAGAAATTCGCACATTGAAGGAAAAAAGGAATAAACAGGAAACTCAGGCACACAAACAGACAGTGATGGCCTCGACATCGGCTGGAGCAAACTCAACGGCGAAACGTAAGAATTTCTATTGGGAACAAAAATTGATGCTAATTTGGAAAAATTTGATACCAAAAGGTGGTCGGCGAGCCTCACAGTATCTTGATTAGTGTTGCTTATCATGTTTAGACATGCATAAAACCTTCTAGATATATTTTGACAGTACTTTCACTATCAAAACTCACTTGAGTTCATAACATTGATGAGCGATTTCTGAATCTGTTGAAGGGATACTTTTGCTCGTCGCTTCCTATACAGTATCTTTCAAATACAACATAACTTACGACGAATTGCGTTTTTCTTCTAAATCCTAGCTACCATAAACCACTGATCATCTATCTTTAAACGCCTGAATATCCTTGTTTTTCCTCCTAGATGTTCATCATTTTCTTCTCCTCCATCTCCTTGAAAAAAACAACAAAAATGGTCCAAGCACATTCACAAAAAACGGGGGAATAGACAGAGACAAATCGAATTTGTTGTGTTTTTTGTTGTGTGCGTCAACATCTTTCTTCCTTTCCTTCCCCCTATTGAAGGTGTCTCTGTCGTCCCCCTTCAGAATCTGTCTCATCTGGAATGCATGAAAAGGGAGAATGAAAGAAAAAAGGATTTTCATCATCATCATCATCATCATCATCTTTTTTCTTTCAGCCGACACCACAGTCGCCTCGAACAACAATCGGGAACGCGAGCGTGACTTGAAGCAGTTCACCGAGAGATTTGTCAAGAGTGAGTTTTGGGTCAAGAACAAGAAGAATGAGAGATATGGGTCTGGTGGGATGCCAGTGGGCACTGGTACAGCTAATTAAAGGGACATGTTGCAATTTGAGAAGAGGGGTCGAGGGGCCCGTGGACGAGATCCGATGGATTTCAGGTGTACCAAAGTTTTCCGTGAGCCCAAATACACCATGATGTACTGGCCCGAAGAGAATCGAATAGGTTCTCAATGCCCAAAACAGCTTAGACAAGTCCTTGTTAGAAATTCCAAATTAGACATTCTAACGGTATTGTCCGGCAGTCACCGGTTTTCTCTATTTTTATTCTCTTTTCTCAACACAAATTCACTTTTTCATTGCATTTTTGCATGAAATTTGAGTGACCCGCGAAATACATCAAATACGCCGGTGGACGCACTTTTCTGTGCGCGCGGCGCCAAAATGGAAAATGGGCGCGAAAACAGTCAATCTCGGCTGCGACAGAGAATTTCTCTTCAGTCTTGGTCTCTGCAACGACACCGAATGGTGCGTTGTAAATCTTGCCTCATTTTTGTTGTGCCTTTTTGTTATTAGTAGGTTTTTGAGTTTTGCTAATAAATTGTTAGTAAATTCTAACTCAAAAGTCTTTTCGGTATTGCATTTTTCAGGTTTTATTAGTGTCGCGGTCTTGTAAGATTGTAGGCGCGTTTCTCTTTGGTTTCTAGATTTTCCTTGGTATTCTTGTCTCCGCTTTTTCATCTCTTTTTGTTTCCTTGTTACGTACAGTTAAAGGAGTCGTAGTTTTGAGTGCGGAACTGTGTTTTCTGACTTGAAACCACGATTTCTTTACTTGGGGGTCTCTCCTCCTCTTCTCTTTTCTTCGTTTCTTTACTTGGGGGCCGACGGTTTTGTTCCTTGTGAACCTCTCGTTTTCCTTTGCTTTTTCGCTTGAAATTTGGTTTCTGTCCGTTTTGACGGCAGATATTCTGAATTTCTTGTGAAATTTCTTCCACTTTTGACGTCTCTTTCGTCAATTTTCGTGTCCGTTTCGCTAAAAACTCTCTTCTGTTCGTTTGACGACAGATTTTCCGAGTTTTGAGTGAATTTTGCCTCTGAAAATTGAAATTTTCGATTTTTCACCGAATTTTTCGATTTTTCGCCTCTTCTCTGAATTTTCGTCTCGGTTTCACCGAATTTGCGAACTTTTAGAACAAAAATCTACTTTCTGTTCGATTTTTCGACAGAAATTTCTCAAATTTCGTTTCAAAAATCGCTGTTTTGTGTTGGAATTTTCCGGCGAAAATAGTGCAAATTCGAGTGCGAAATTGAGTCATTTTTGCTCGTCGCCGATAAGGAATAGCTCTAATTTGTGAATTTTGTATTTTTCCTCTGGAAAATCGTTGAATTCTTCGCATTTTAAGCTTCATTTTGTCTGGAAAATTGCATAGAATCCGTGAGAAATTCTTGTTTTTCAGCAAAAAACCCAGTCGCCGATCGTCAATTTTTGGTGTCGGAAAGTGAGAAAATCGTCGCCAAACCAATTTGACCGCAAGAAAATCGCTGATTTTGGTCTCAAAAGAAGCCGCTCGATTAGAAGAACCTCTCCAGAAGTTTTGGCTCTTCGCCGAAAAGTTTTGAAGAAATTGGGTGCTAAAAACTGCATTTTTCCCCCAAAAAGTGTCAAATTCGCGCCAAAGAAGTATCCAACGTCGTCAAAGGATTCTGATTGTTGTTGTAATCGAATTCACGTACTGAAAAACCAATATTCACAGCAAAAACATTCTGTTTTAGTGAATTTCGACTGGAAAAATTGGAGAAAATAGTGTAAATTCGCAGTTTTCTGAATTTTCGGATTTTGCAGATTTTCGACTCGGATTTTCAATTCAAACGTCTCCAATTCATCGATCGAAGTTGTCAACAAATCTTCTTTGTGTTTCTCGAGAGTTTCATTCGAAATTCATCGGAATTTGTCAAAAAAGTAGCGAATTTTGGTCGGAAAAATTTTTCGATTTCGCAGGGATTTTCGAGGAATTTTCGGTGATTTTCAAGTGATTTCTTCGTTGTTTCCGCGAGAAATTTGAATAATTAGCCAGTTTTTCGTGTCAAAATGTCAATTTCAAGCGGATTCGTTATGGATGATGATGGATGTTCGTCGCCGAGTGGTTCAGATGCGTCAAAATCGTGGCCAGGTTTCGTCGCTCAACGCACACATGTCACAAAAACCACAGATACACATGCAAACTCATCAACGTTTTTTAATGAAGAAGCCGAGAAAAACTGGCAACTGATTCGCTTTCTCAAAGACAAAGGAATAGACAGTGTTGAAGAACTCCACACACACTTCACAAACACCGAAAGGATTTCGCAAAATCTGGACCTACATCGGAAATTGATGCAGGAACTGAAAAAGGATATCAACAAGTTGAGAAAAATCAATATTGAGAGAGGTTCAAAAATTGTGTCGTCGCACAAGCACATCGACATGTTGGAGGAGAAGAATGAAAAGTTGGTGAAAATGCTCGCTAGTCACAGAAAAAAGGAAGCTGATGAAAAATATTCAATCAGTACGTCTTCACAAACAGATCCGTTGTGGTCTAGTGGTCAGGATTCATGGTCTTCAACTGGTACAATGTCAAATGTGGATTTATTGGGGTCTAGTGAGAAAGATTTCCAGGATTCAATTGATACAGTGTCACAAGTGGATTTGCTGTTTTCTAGTGATACGGATTCTCAGTATTCAAATGAAACAAAGTCACATGTAGATCTGTTGTGGTCTAGTGGTATAGTGTTTGATATGAATGATAAGGAACTGCATAGTCATGAAGTTGAATATGAGTTCTCTGAATATGGACAAAATAAAGCTGATAGTGTAATGCAAGAGGATACTACACCAAAACGGGTAGATCTTTCTGGTTACAATGGTTACAAGTGTTATAATGGTTATGATGACTACAGTATGCATCATGATTCTGGTATTGTATTGTATAGTGGAGAGCATACGACTGAGAAAGTTCAGCGATCTCAAAGTCCGCATACAAATGGTTTTGATTTTCAGCAAAATGTCCAAATTAAGGAGAAAAGTGTTCAAGGAGTGATAAAAGGTTTCGAAGTTCTAAACGAATACCGTGAAGAATCGCAAAAGAAGCTACGCGAAATGAGTAAAGCGCCTGTGGGAGTGAGTTGTCCCCAGAGTGGAAAACTCATGAATGAATCAAGTGAAGACCCAAAGGATTGTTCCGATGAGGAAAAAAGTTATCTCGAAGATCGTGCAAGTCTTACGAATTCTGATTGTCTCAGTTCCACACAAGAATCATTTTCAAATGATTTTAACTTCGATTATCAGAGTACTGTAGAAGATTTGGTTACAAGACATTCGACTTCAACGGAAGATGGCATCACATATGAGTCGGAGAAGTTCGGAAAAATGTGGGAAGATGCATGTGTCAGCACATCACCAGCCATCACACGACCGGGGCTTAAAAAAGAGGGAGATGTCACCTGTGGTGTGTTTTTCCAGATGAAAACCAAACGCCGTATGCAGGAGGAACATCGTCCAAGAACTGATCCACCAACTGCTATTGAGTCTCAAGGTTGTGTTCAGGTTTCATCTGCACAAATTCTTCAAGACAGTGATACTTCTTCATATGAGTCTAATGACTTCGAAGTGTTCCCCAAATACAGTCCAAGGAGTTCGAGAAGAGCTCGTGAGGAATGGCGTCCACGGAAAGATCCGCCAAAACACGGAAAGTCTCGAGACACCCAAAGCGCTCAACTTCACCAGGAGTTCCGACCAAGGAAGGACCCGCCGAGCCAATCGCAGTCACCTGATGGTCTACATGCATGGATGGGAAAGCAGCGCAACTTGCCAAGTACATCTACATGGAACACCTTTACCTTCGATGTTCATTAAGGATTTCGTTGATAATTATTGTTACTTTTTGTTAAAAATATCTCCTTTTGTAATTATTATATCTCTTTTTGTGTAATCATCATTGTGTTCTATTCTTGTGGTTATCCTTCTGATTTCCTTATCCTTTTCTATCCCCCATCTCTTAAGCTATTAGGTAATATCATTTTAAGTTTTCTAGGTCCCCGTAAATAACTTCTTTATCTTATCCTCCCCACCCAATCATTCTTATTATACCCATGTTTGATCATCTCTAAATCAGCATAGGGATTGTCTTCGCAACCTAGTCCTTGTTGGAGTTTAGCTATCCTAAGTACAGGTGCTCTCCTATATTCCATGATGTACGCGGACTTAAAAAAGAGGGAGATGTCCGGCAGTCACCGGTTTTCTCTATTTTTATTCTCTTTTCTCAACACAAATTCACTTTTTCATTGCATTTTTGCATGAAATTTGAGTGACCCGCGAAATACATCAAATACGCCGGTGGACGCACTTTTCTGTGCGCGCGGCGCCAAAATGGAAAATGGGCGCGAAAACAGTCAATCTCGGCTGCGACAGAGAATTTCTCTTCAGTCTTGGTCTCTGCAACGACACCGAATGGTGCGTTGTAAATCTTGCCTCATTTTTGTTGTGCCTTTTTGTTATTAGTAGGTTTTTGAGTTTTGCTAATAAATTGTTAGTAAATTCTAACTCAAAAGTCTTTTCGGTATTGCATTTTTCAGGTTTTATTAGTGTCGCGGTCTTGTAAGATTGTAGGCGCGTTTCTCTTTGGTTTCTAGATTTTCCTTGGTATTCTTGTCTCCGCTTTTTCATCTCTTTTTGTTTCCTTGTTACGTACAGTTAAAGGAGTCGTAGTTTTGAGTGCGGAACTGTGTTTTCTGACTTGAAACCACGATTTCTTTACTTGGGGGTCTCTCCTCCTCTTCTCTTTTCTTCGTTTCTTTACTGTATAAGTTCTGGAAAGTCTGTAGCTCTTGGTCTTCTTGAATCCTTTAGCATACATTTTCCGAGTTTCTGCCTTTGATCTGAAACAAGGTTTCATCCCGGGGCTTCTTTCAGATCTATGACCTAGTCATCCCCTCTCTTCACATCTCCACCATTTCCTCTCTCATTTTCCTCTGCTACACGTTGCTCTTTTTTGTCGTTTCACTGCTCCACACACACAGATCCGCCGGAGCCTCCCCCCTCCATTTTTCGATATCCACCCTCACATCCACCCTCACATCGTCGACAACACATTGAAAAAAAGAGAAGAAGAAGAAGAAGCCAGAAATTATACGAGCATTTTTTGTGCTCTTTCTCTGACGCCATCTCGATATCCTCTAGTCTTTTGCCGTCTTTGACACTGACTCAAAGCTCTTTGGAAAAGAGTGAGCTATGGAATAGAGGGATGCTTCTCTGGGTCTCTTCCCTTCGGATTCTGACGACGTCGTCGTCATTGGCGTCGACGTTGAGGAAAGAAAAGAAGAAGAAGAAGTGAGGGAGGAAGGCAAAAGAGAGCTGTGGAGCTCTTTTCATGTGTGTGTGCATGTGTGTGTGTAGCCTTGAAATCGAAAATTAATCCTTCTTCTTTTTCACTGCTGCCTGCCCCCGACGCGTCGAAACGCTTGAGAGGGTTCCCATAGTAATTTGGTGAAGGAGGGCGTCAATTGAAAAAAAAATACGGCGACGGGAAGCAAGGAAAAAAGAGATGGGAGGCTCTTTAGGAAAATAGGGAAAAACGGAAGATGGGTGGTAAAAAAATAAAACGGAAATATGGGGATGTGGGAAGGTTCAAAAGTTGATTTTTTTCAGCCGTCCAATTTCCGGTATCCGAGAGGCTCACCGTCGACCAGGTATACGATCGGCGGACTGGGAAACCGAGACATGAAGTGCTTCGTGATCACTTCATCAAGGTAAGAGATTTTGAGAGAACATTGAAAAATAACAGAAAAAAGATAAAAACAATTTGAAGCATTTATCTGAAACATATCATACCTGTGACAAAAATTTGCGATTAATTTTTGAATAGTGATTTTCGACCGAAACGCCTTTACAATCAGTTTGAGCTCAAAAATTAAGAATTCAAAAAATTTGCTCCAGAAACTCGTTCATTGTCTGCTCCTCAATTTCTAACAGATAATGAAAATTTGACTCATTAAACATGCACACAAAAGGCTTTTGCTTCTTCCTTCTTCCGCATTTTTGAATTCCAAATTCTCAAATTCTCACTTCTTAATCTACATATACACATTTTCCAATTCTTGCAGGAGGGACGGATAGAAGAGGAAGCCGCGATCCGCGTGATTCAAGAATGCACAAGTCTCTTCCGAAACGAGAAAACAATGTTGGAAATCGAGGCGCCCGTCACCGTATGCGGAGACATTCACGGTCAATTCTACGATCTCATGAAGCTGTTCGAAGTGGGCGGTTCACCGGCGACGACCAAGTATCTGTTCCTGGGAGACTACGTCGATCGAGGATACTTCTCGATCGAGTGCGTTCTCTACCTGTGGGCACTCAAAATCTGCTATCCGAGCACGTTGTTCTTGCTCCGAGGAAACCACGAGTGCCGTCACTTGACCGAGTATTTCACGTTCAAGCAAGAATGCAAAATCAAGTATTCCGAACGGGTCTACGATGTGTGCATGGAGTCGTTCGACGCCCTTCCGTTGGCCGCTCTTATGAACCAACAGTTCCTGTGTGTTCACGGTGGTCTCTCACCGGAAATTCACACTTTGGAGGATATCAGGAGGGTTCGAGGAGCTTAAAAAATCATCTAGACCTAAATTTTGGAAATTTCAGATAGACAGATTCAAGGAGCCACCAGCGTTCGGCCCAATGTGCGATCTTCTCTGGTCGGATCCACTCGAGGATTTTGGAAACGAGAGGAATTCCGAACAATTTAGTCATAATTCTGTTAGAGGGTGCTCCTACTTCTACAGCTACGCCGCTTGCTGTGACTTCCTTCAGCATAACAACCTGCTCTCGATCATTCGTGCTCACGAGGCTCAGGATGCTGGGTAAGACATTTAGAAAGAATATGAGAAGGTGCATCAAACATAATCTCCTTCCAGATACCGCATGTATCGCAAATCCCAAGCCACCGGCTTCCCATCGCTCATCACTATCTTCAGTGCGCCAAACTATTTGGATGTCTACAACAACAAAGGTATCAAGGGAATAGGAGCATTGAAACATAATAACAGAAATGTATATTTTCAGCTGCGATTCTGAAGTACGAGAACAATGTGATGAACATCCGTCAGTTCAACTGCAGTCCACATCCATACTGGCTGCCAAACTTCATGGATGTCTTCACGTGGTCGTTGCCATTTGTTGGAGAGAAGGGTGAGCATTTTGTATTTTTATACAGCCTGATCGTCCACTGACATATCGCCAAACGTCCGCGAACCGAGGCCAGCCCGAACAGTCATCGACAGAAAAGAGAAACAGCAGTCGTTTAACGGTCGACCAGTGGGCGGCAAGCAGTCGGCGAACAGTAATTTTCAATTGAGAGTACTGTATGCCTTAGTGAACATTTCCCTACAGTCCCAAGCATTTTATCTAACTTTATCAACATTTTCCAGTCACCGAAATGCTGGTCCACATCCTGAACATCTGCTCCGACGACGAGCTGATGGCTGAATGCGACGATACATTCGAAGGTACGTTCCTCTTTTTTCCAGGCACTGGCTCCCATCACTTGGGACCCCGTTGCTGCGAAATCGATTCACATTTAGATACCTTTAGCCGTATCCTAGACGTTCCCCTATGATAATTTACTTAACTTTACAAAAAAAATGAGTAGTAAACCCCTTATTTCTTTGTAATCATATTTGTAACTATATATGATACTTTCAATGATTTTTTGTCTTGTGCTCGGCTCCTAGGGTTACATATACAGTAAACCCCTATACTATCCCCCTGTCTATCTCTCAATTTAAGTGAGAATACATGTGTTTTTCTTCTTGCTCGAAACCAGCATTTTTAGTAAGTGTTTCTAGTGACCTCTCCGGTGTATTTTAGAAGAGTACAGTAGCATCAGGTGTCACATACGGAAGGAGAAGTCGAGAGAAGTACTAAATGATTTGAGGAAGAGGGTCCATCCGGCACCCCCTTCCAGAATCCGTACAGTATGCGAGTCTCGGTGTTGTGTGTCCATTACCGCTCTCTCTCTCTCCTTCTCTATTTCTCTTCTCTCTCTTCTTTCAATGTCTTCTATACTTTTTCCTCCTATTTTTTTTCTTCTTTTCCTCTTTCTCTCCCTATTTTTTGGTATTTTTTGATAATGATGATGGTCCATTGTTTTGAATGTTGTGTCTAATTATGATGGTCTTTCTGATTGAGCCCTGATATCCCGACATTTCCCCCTAAAGTATGAGAAAGAGAAAAGTTGAGAAAAAATTAGAATGAGGAAAAAGTGAAAAAATGAAGAAAAAGAGGAAGGTAGCATGGATATGTGTGTGTGCGAGTGTGTGTATTCTGATACTGATAAATGAGATGAAGTTTTGATTTTGAGGAATGGAAGAGCAACACTTTTTTTAAGTTTTCGGATGATTGAAGTTTGGTTTTTTCAATTTTTTTGAAGCAGTCATAACAAAATTAAACAGTCAGCTAATTGAAAAAGTTTCAGTGAACGCCCACTTTTCATTGAGCGATTAAAAGTCCATTTTAGCCAAGATACAAGATAAATGGTTCGTAGTATCCTAAGTAATCTCAAAACCTGAAATTTTAAAACTAAAAAAATAAAAAAGTTAAAGTTACCTCCAGAAAATTACCTTTCGAATGGTATATCTTTCGTTACAATTGGTCCTTTAGTTTTCGAGAAAAAGCCAGTTGAATCTAAAGAAGAAGTTTTTCATACCGAAGAATGAAGTGATGTTGGCTCATTTATTAAACAAAAATTAGTTTTTGTCAAGTTATTCAAAATTGTCAAAAGATCTCAATAAAAACACATTTTCAAAAACTCTTCCACCTCCAAAACCGTTTCCCACAAGATAGAAAAACGCATGTATTTGAACCCCCAAATTGAGTGTCAGAAGCGTCGAGCCTAGGGTCCCCCTGTCTCTCTTTTCTCATCTAAAATCATCCAAATGTCTTTGTAAATCCCCTGTCTGCAGGCCCCCCTATATGAAAAGCACGTTTTTTGCGAGAAAAGAATTCTAGTGCAAAACCGAAGAAAGTGTGTCCTAAACCAATGAGCCGTCCGTTTTCTTTCTCGATATGTACATTTAACAGCACGCGCCTTTAGAGTCTTTGAATTGAAACTGAAAGTTTTTGAATTCTTGAAACCTTAATACTCTCATTCATTCTTCAAAAAAAAACATTCTAATCCTATATAAAACCATTTTTAAGGAGCCGATGGTAAGTGTGGATTGATCCCAAAAGAGTTCTCTGGTGACGTATGTTTATGGCTAATAATCTTTCTTAGTTTCAACTTTTCAATTTCAACCAAATCAAAACATCCACCCTGTCCCTTTTTCGATTTGGGCGAACCCAGTGCGCTTTTTACACCCAATTACACCCAATTAGCACTTATTTACAAAACATTTTAGTTTCGCTTTTAAAAAACTTTTGAAAAAAGAAAGTTCTATGTGGCTGCTGTTCTCTTTTGAGTTTTTGGTTTGATGCTTTCATTACTATTAGATCCAAGTTTTCGTACATATTCTAACCTGCTTTCAATAATTTGTTCTTTTCTTATCATTTTTTGATTTGATTCTTTTTTGGCTGGAATTCTTTTAACGCTTTTTGTGTTGATGCATGCACCTTTATGTCCCCCTCTATTCTTTGAAAAGAGAGCTTTAAGTAATTAAAAAAAATTTAGGATAAGGGTAAGAATTAAGGAAATAGGTTAACCGGGAAAAAAGAGTGTGTAAAAATTTTGATAACCTAGAAATCCGGACTTCGGGTTTCTAGGTCATTCAATGTAGTGAATTTAACGAATATTCGAGTGTAGTTAACTATTAGTTTTTAAACGAAATTTCAGCTCATCTGTAACCTAAGAAAATCTTAGGCCATGAACCTTTTGGACAGTGTACATTTAGAATAGGGGTTTCATTTTGGGCGGTCGAAGAGTTTAGCCGACCTACCTTCGGTCAGTCGGCTAAACTTCCCGACCGAATAGAACCATAGATTTCGAACACCTAGAACCTGTTATTCAACAAATTTAAGAACGTTAGGAAGACCTTAGAAGCTCGGTAAGTAGAACAGAAATTTTAAACTCTAGATCGTGGCCAAGAAATGTCCAAAGCCACTAAGAAACTTTTCCACACTCTCTTCTCTCCACCCTAACTTCCCCCTTTATTTCCATTTCTATCTCTAATTTCGGTGACAGTTTTTCTTCTTAGAACCTCCCTCTCCCTATAAACTTTCCCCCATATTGACCACTAGCAAAAATCTCCCTGAATTCTCTCACAAATTCTAGAGTATCGCCTAAAACTATCTAGAACACTGGCTTTTCTCATTTTCCTTTTTAAACAAAGGCACTTTTCGTTTTATTCTTTCTATTCGGGCGGTACCTTCTTTATTTATTTTTTGATTGGTGATAATGTGGTTGCCAGTGAAACATTTTTCCCCATCCCTTTCATTACGGAGGATTCGAGAATTTTCTAAAATTGGCAATTTTTCAGGTGGTGTACCATCGGCCAGAAAGGAGGTCATTCGGCACAAGATTCGTGCGATCGGAAAGATGGCAAGAGCTTTCTCGGTTCTCAGGTAAGGATTCAGAAGACATCAGAATTCCGAAGCATGCTCTCTCCTTATGGTTTTTCGTTTTCTCTGAAACTAATAACCGGAGAATGCCCTCTCACTCTCTATGTCTCTCATCTCTCTATGTGTTCATTTTCGTTTTCAGAGAGGAATCCGAGAGTGTTCTCGCATTGAAGGGACTCACACCAACTGGAGCACTTCCAGCAGGAACACTTCAAGGTGGATCACGTGGAATCAGAGAAGGTTTGTTTTTCGGAAATCGATCAATAATACATTCGTCCGTCCTTCTTCCGTCCTTCTGCTCTCTCGTTATCATCTCTGAATATATCAAAGCGTGTGGATTTTCTCTAACTTACAACTACTTATACTTTTGAGACTTACGAATGGATAATTTTGGAGAAACCGTTGAAAGTCTGGAGTTAGAGAGAAAACACCCCACGTTTTGACAGGCATGACAGCGAGTCAGTGGTGCAGTTGAAGGGATTGATTCCCGGTGGAAAGCTTCCGCAAGGGGCATTGGCAGAAGGACGGTTGGATGCATACAGATTGGAACAGTCAGGTCTGAAATATGTTCACAAGGGCTGGAAAACGTGATTCATAGTACATTGTTAGGGTTTTTAAAACAAAATGGTACATTGTTTTGAACTGGCGCGGTGACTTCTAGTTTCACACTCGTTCGCTTATTTCACTGCGTAGCGACTCACAATACAGTTTTTCATTACTGACAACAGCTGGCCAAATCTAAAAGCTGCCAGGCCATGAATGCGGTAGAGCGCGATTACTCTGTGTACCACTCTAAAACACTGTGCCATGCTATCACTTCATGTCTCATGCGGCAGACCAGTTAAAATCTGACTTGGCGTCAAATCTAATGTCAGGACCGCAAAAATCCAAATGCTGGCTTCAAAAAACTTCCAGCGAGTTGCTTTTGTCCAATCTTCAAATAGCGTAAATGACACGAAATTGCAATAATTATATGGTCCATTTTAGCAGCTAGAAATACTGAAGCTGAATATGAGTAAAGGTTGTCTCGTGACAAGAGGAAGTAGATGATCGTCTGAACAAAATTAACTTTTGGATCTCAGAATCTCTCCTTATTACTTACTCTAACCCATCCCCTTATTTCAGTCGCCGCCGTGTCCGGAGTCGACCAAGGCCACACCATCCAAACATTCGAAGAAGCTCGCCGTCTCGATAAGATCAACGAGAGAATGCCACCAACGATGGCCACTCCACCAGCTCAATCTCCATCACAGTCGCCAATTCCATCTCGGCAGACCACACCACAACCACCTCAAAATGGACCATCGAATAGTAGTTCATGATAGATGACGTCTTCAGTCATATTTCGCAGCACATCCCCTCCATCCGAAGTCGCCGACATATCAAGAAGAGAGAAAACGACGGCACACACTTGCGAGATTCGACACCTTCGCCTTTTTGAACACAACTATTCCCCTCATCATGCTTTGCTATATGTATACATATAATTTTATATTACTACTCTCTTTTAGTTTTTCCCTGTGTGCAATTGTGCTCTATCGGACTCCGATCAGAGCACACTTGCACCATCACCATCTTCAGCTAGATGCAAATTTCCCTCCTCCCTGTTCTTTGTCCTTCTCTTCCCTCCCCAATCACATAGAATCCTAGTCCATACTCCCCCGGTCTTTATAACTTTTGCTCCAAGTCCAATGGAGCACACTTTCCTTTTTTCTTTTCACATAAAAGCACACCCCTCCTATAAATTATCGATTTGTGATTGGATCCGTTCTCAGTCTCGTTGCGTGTTTTTAGTCGCCCCCAACTCTCCCCTTCTTTCTTTCTCCCTCTAGTGTGCCCTATCCTTTTAAAACAAGAACACTTACAGTAACCAATTTTCAATTTTCCACTTGAGACCCACCATTCTCTTCTACAAAAACCCCTTCTTTCTCCCCCAACAAGTTTTGCCATTTTTTCTCTGATTACTTTTTTTTTCTTTTTCATTTTCCCTTCTTTTGTCAAAATATCCGTTTTCCTAAAAAAAATTTCCAGACTCATCATCTCGTTTTTTCTCATCCCCAAAAATTTATCCCGTTCCCTTTTGAGATTTCACAACTATAAATACGTTTTTTGTGTCTATAAGATTTAATTTAAGCTATATGTTTTTTTCCCACCCATTTCTCTCTCCCCCAAATTTACAGTGTTTTTGTTTCCCCACTCACAAATCCATGTTTTTGTCCGTCTTCCACATTTTTTCTCATTCTTTCTTTTGCTGAAAATTTTGATATACATACACACAATCTATTATTATTTTAAATATATATCCATACCCCCGTCTTCCTCCCTCCCTCTCTCCCCCATCTCTCTGTCTCTCTCTCTCTCTCTTTTTTCGTTCGGAAAATATTCTTTTTGGAGATTTATATGGAAAATGAAGCTCTAAAAAATAATCTTGGTCTTGTTAATGGGGAACTAAATGAGGCGGGAAGCGGACATCTGGACACATGGAGATATAGACAATGCACATTTATCATATAAAAAAATATTGGGACCGTGGTGACCTCACTTTAAGCGTTTTCTGACTATCATTTTTCTGACTATCTTCCACATTTTCCAGAAATGATCTACAAGTTTGAGAACTAGTCTGAAAGGGGAGGGAGGGTGGGAGCCCCAATAATGCAACAGTTACAACAATGTTAACTCATTTCGGTCTCCGATGGTGACCTAGATTTGGAATGAACATTTTCATAGACTTTCATAGTTTTCAGCTCAAAGATGCAAAACCCAATGTGTGCAGCATGCTTGCAGAAAACACGTGCACCCATTGCATCTTAAACTCCGCCCCTTCATTACTGAGCTAAACACGGCGCACCATCGGAGACCGGAGCGTCGTTTCTCTCGCACCTGCAACGCGTCTCGCGTCGCGGTTGCGAGCCTGTTTCAAATTTGCGGTACTCCTAAGGGGGTTCTCTTGCGTTTTTGGCCAGGATATATCGATTCCTGTTTTAGCTGCGGAGCTTTTCGTTTTTCTGCATCTGAATTTCTCACGTTGTTTCCAGATTTTTACCGATTAGTTTCAGGTAATAGTTAGTCATGGCTAAGAGAACTTCATCGGGAACTCCGTCTCGCACTTCTGAGAGAGCTGGGTGAGTTTCTAAAAGAAGCTTCTATCTGAACTTCCCGTTACTGAGTTTTTTTTTCTCAGAAAGCAAACCATGCACTTTCAAGTAGTGCATGAGGAGAAGAAAGCTCGCCGTGGTCGTAGAAGTGGTGGCGGCAGCAAGTCATCGAAAAAGAATGGCGGGGCATCCGGAGAGTCTGGGTTCAAGAAGATCGTTGATCATGCGATGTTCGAAACTCACTATGTTCGGTACAAGGTCCTTCTCCAAGACGGCAAGCATCTCCAAGCATTCGATTACGACTTCGAGGTAAATTTTGAACTAACCTCCGTTAGTTATAACTTGTTGTTTTCAGGGGGATAAGAACAAGAAGATGCTCAAAGACTATAAGTTCAAGATCACTCACCAAGAGGACAATGATGATGAAGGTAATCAACATTATCTTTGGGAAAAATTTAATTAAATTGCTTTTCAGAATACGATGTAGAGAAGATCATCACTCATCGATTCGCCAATAACGAGCCCATTTATCTGCTCAGATGGAAGGGTTTCCCAAACCCAGTGTCTCATACCGAGTCGTTTGAGAGTGAGATGGTGAGTTTTCAATAATCGAAAACGTATTCTAAACATCAATTTTACAGGACTGTGACGAGCTTCTTGCTGCCTACAAGGCAAGTCACGATATGACACCACCGACTTTGAAGAAGTCGACTACAAAGTCGACTAAGAAGTCGAAAAAATCAAAGGGAAAGAAGCAAGCCGCCGAGAGCGATGAGGATGACGATGAGGAGGAGGAGGAGTATGAGCCAAAGCCAAAGAAGACTAAGAAGGCCGAGAAGAAGAGGGGCCGCAAATCGAAGCAAGCCTTGGATTCTGATGACGACGATGCTTCCGATGATGAGGAGGAAACTTCAGCTTCATCAAATAAGAAGGAGAAGAAGAGAAGCTCCGCTCATTCGGACGACGAAGAGGTGGATGAGCCAAAGACAAAGAAGACTAAGAAAATCGAAAAGAAGAGGGGCCGCAAGTCCAAGCAAGCCTTGGATTCTGACGACGACGACGCTTCTGATGATGAGGAGGAAACATCAGCTTCGTCGAATAAGAAGAAGAGAAGCTCCGCCCCTTCGGACGACGAAGAGGAGCAAGATGAGGATGACGAGGAAGTTGTTCCAGTCAAGAAGGATCGTCGTGCTTCGTCGAAGAAGCAGAAGCGTTCAGCAGCTTCCGACGACGACGATGAGGATGAGGATGAGAAGCCAAAACCGTCCAAGAGAGGTCGTCCATCGAAGAAGCCAAAGTACGCCGAAAGCGCGTCAGACGATGATGATGAGGAGCCATCGAAGAAGTCGAAGTCTACACCAAAACGCTCGGGCAGAAAGTCGAAGGACGAAGACGAGGAATCTTCCCATGACTCTGACTCGGATGATAACGGACCATCGACTTCCAATGGAAAGAGAAAGAGCAGACACTAATTCTCCCGCCTCACTCTTATATGTATCCCCCATGATTCCTGTTCACTGTCCAACTGTATCCACATCCCCCAGCCAAATTTCCCCCAATGAATTTAAAATAGCAAGTCTGAAAATGGCTTCTGTTCGAGTTCATTCCCATCTCTTTCCCATTTTCTCATTTTACCTCCTTTCTTAAGTTATGAATCTCCCCGTCCCCCTTGACTTTTAAAAGCCCAATCGTAATTTATGTTCATCAACACCCATGAAAAATGTCAAATTGAGCCCCAGTTATCTTCTGCTTCCTGATTATCTTCCAAAGAATAATTTATGAGATAAAGTACATGCATTATCAATGCATCGGTTTTACAGGCGATTTTTGCAAAAGGTGACATATATTTCAAATCTTCATTGCGTTGTTTCTCAAGAATATACAATATCAAACAAGCATCATACTTGGGTAATTAAAGCTTCTCTACAAAAAAGAAGAAAAACAAAATCTATCATTTCCAGTTCCTGCTGCATATCTCCTGGATGAGGGTTTTCTGAAAATTGCATAGATATTTCAGGAAATTTACTATATTCAAACTCACCTTGACGAATATTTTTTGGTGTTAAGGGTTCATACAACCAAAATATGGATCCAGAACTTCCGATTCAAATGTTCTCCATTATTTCTGAAAAATCTTTTTGTGTTCTTTATGGAATTACCGAATCTGCAAGACAAGTGATATTTATTATCTCACCCTGTTCCTTGAGGTTCCCAGTCGATGCATCATAAAAAGTTGAATTCCTTGCAGTCATTGCACATATTCGCAGATGGGACAAAATATAGCATTTTCAATAATTAGAATAAACCAGTTTCAGAAAAATCAGTAGAGAATATAGTAGACACCGATCAGAGGGCGTCAAGAAAAAGAAGAAGAATGCAACTGTTGGAGGCCAAGGAAGAAGATTGAGCGAGAGCGAAAGAGGAACAGAGAACAATAAAAGTGTAATTTTTTGATGAATCATTGAAAAAAGATCGAGCAGAAGAATGTTATGTGTTTTGTCGTAAAAGTCTGGAATCCAGTATTCCAATTTTGGAGCTTTCCCAATTGATTAGCTCATTACAGTATCCTTGTCTAAAAATCAGTTCTAAGGTCATTTGGCGTCAAATATTACCAGGTCCGCAGCCTAAAAGTACTGGCGCGCTGTCGCAAAGAATGCACACATATTCAGCTTATGTGACCCGAATGAAGTACTGTACTTTGTGTCCAAAACCATCACCATCACCATCATAAGAACAAAGTTTGTCGTAATCCATGAAACCGGTTGGTCTGGCTAAGAGTCAGGGAGAAAACCTCATTTTATAAATAGTGGAGTCTCTAATGAGCAAATATTGAGAGATACGGAGGGAGGAGATTACTCACTAACTAATCAGAAAAAGTGAGAACTTCTGGGTGGGGTAGGACAACAAATAACAACAATAGGGTAGAGATTTGATGGATTTCAGATTGATCTCACCTCATTTTTTTCAGGTGAGCGTTTGGAAAATACAATTGAATTTCAGAAACTTTCCATAAGAACAAAAATATGATAGCTGTTTTCACAGAAGTCATTGAAAGTGTTTCAGATTTTTCAGACCTTCTTCAAATCCTGATTATCATATACTAACTTTCAAAAATGTTTCCAAAAATTGTGATCCATTTCATAACTTTTCCCTCTTTCCGAACTTCCGTCTTGATTGGCATTTTGTGTGCAAATACTGGGGTCAATATTGTTACTTATTATATATTGGCACTTTGATCGAAAAGAAGAAGAAGGAAAATAGAAAGAGAGATTCACTTTTTCTCATTCATTTCAATCTTTCCTTGCAGCGGTGTTCTTTTTTTGTGCTCACCGAAGTCAGAATTTTGATTCAAAAGTTTGAAATTTCAGTATAAAGAGAGGATGAAGCGACAGAGCACAATAGAGTTGGCCAGTATTCATGAGAGTGAAGAATCGATCGAAGGATTGAGAGTGAGTTTCCTTTGAAGATTTGTAAAATTGAATTCTTTAAAATAGCTCTTGGAGCTTGGAAACGTCTTTGGGTGCATCTAAAAGGAATTGAAGACTTCTGGAAGATGCTCGGTATTTCTGGAAGATGCAAGGTTACATTGGGAAACGCTCGCACCAAAACAAGATTTTTAATTTTCCGCCCAACTCAAACTCTGTAAAAAATACGGTACCTGTTTCCCTTCCGTTGAGTGCAAAATGTTCCTTTTTGTTTACCCATATCCTCGCCCAATGTTGCCATATTTTGCTCTTTTCATTTATGTTTACCCATTTTGCCAAGAAGAATAAAAAACAAATCAGAATTTCAGGAAATACTGGCACACACCGAGCCAACACCATTCCCAAGTCAAGCGTCTACGCCAACTCGTGGATTTCCACTTTTCCCGGCAAGATTCGAGAGGATGAATAGTCAGATGACGTGTCCGATCATAGCAGAAGAGTCTTCTGGAAATGGTTATGGTGAGTTTTCTAGGCAAAGAAATGATGGGTCAGAAAAAACTCAACCGAAAAACTAGGTCATGTGAACATAGGCTACTCAAAAGCATCGAAGTCCAGAAAAGAGGCAGACTCCAAATCCATGCCACCTTGTAGTTAGATATTACCAAGAAGTAGGAGGGACTAGTTTCCTTATGTGGTACTCTAGGCCACGAGGGGAACCAGTAAAAATTTGTAACAGTTCACCCACCATCATCGATACCGTCATAGCATCCGTGTTTCATGTCTCAATAGACCAAGAGGGAATAATTTCGTCTCTCTCTCTCTCTCTCATGAGCCTGAGCATCAATAAATGTTGTACATGATATTTGTTGTGTTGTTGACCGTGGAACAGGTTTTTGTGGTGCCACCTTTCTCTCCGTGCCATTGCCTGACAGACCGATCTTTCGGCTTTTCGCCCAAAAGATGGTTACAATACACGATATGCTCGTACGGTTACCTGTCTGATACGTCACTTTTTTGAAATAGGGGGGGGGGGGGTCTTGAACATTGGTTCATTAGTAGGGTCTAGGCTTACTGTAGTTTTGACTGTATGAAAAAAAAAAGAGAGAGAGAAGCACAGAGAAGTGAGATTGTCTTGTTTCTCTGTGTCTCTGATGCTAGCTTGAAATCTTCAGTGAACTCTAACTTGCTTCAAAATAGAGCTAGAGAGCTGGTGTTTGGCTAAAAATGTTCACAATAAAATCGAGATTCAAAATTTAAATACTATAAACAGTAAACATTTTTTGATCGTCTGAGTTGTCTTATATTTTGTTGCCTCTCATGACCACTTCTCTAATTTCAGAGCTCTAAGCTTTGATAGTATGCATCTCGGAAACAATGATAGCTAGGAAAACGTTTTGACTTTTATAATTTAGTGACAATTTTTCTTATTTCTTTTGCGATTCATAACTCTCCGGAGGCACAATTTGTTTTTAAGTTATGTCTATATCCAACGGTTCTGACATTTAAGATATCTACATTTCCATTTGTTCGGAATTCTGACCTGACTTATGAGAGCTTCATCATATTTTTGCCAATATTCTATCTGTATATCTGTTTGTCCCGCTATACCGTTCTCTCTGTTCAGCCACTAGTTGTTAGTTCGAACACTGCTCTGTCAAATGCTCTCAAGTTCAAACAAGCATATGAATTTCATTTCATTTTTCCTACTTCAGCTTCTATTATTTCTTCTCAATACATATTTGTCACCTTGTACTATCTTTTGTTTCTTATTATTCTCTGCTCTACCTATTCTTCTCAGCGTCCCTATTCTTGTATTAGTTAGTGTGTGAAAGCTGGATAGTCTCCTTTTCTCCCCAGACTGTCTGGGTTTTTGACCACAAACAAACTGACCCCCACTCCTTCCCAGCCACCCGTGGTAATTCTCATTTCACGGATTGTGTTTTCGCATTGCTCAAGACGAAATATGAACAATCGAAACGCAATGAGCTGCTGCTGCTCCCTTTTGGCGTCTTCTTCTCCTCGATTCTGCCGCGAATTTCGATTCGGAGAGAGCATGAGATCGTTTGAGCCACCCCACTGCGGGAGTTCAAACCGGAGGAGGGCGTGTTCCCGAAAAAAAAGAGAATCGAGACTGACTCCTGTCAAAAATTTTTTTCGAATACGGAGAGAGGACTTTTTTGTGGTTTTTGGAAGTTTTTGGGGTTAAACAAGGTTTACCGGTTATTCTACTGTTGATAAGGTAGCTCTTTATCAACTATTCATTTTTACTCTAGTACGGTTACTGTTTCTTCGTTAGTAGCCAAAATTATCTTTATTGGTCAGCGGACATAAAATCAAGATAAGATATCAAAGTGATCTACTGTAGTCTATATTGATAAAATCTGGACTGTCCATAGGAAGTATAAATGGCCAAAGAACCAAAACTGTGATTGTCAGGGGTCATCTTTGAAAGTCTGGCTGTAGTGTTCTATTGTAATTTTTCAGTTTTTCATCGCTTTTCTCTAAATTTGGCAGTATTTATTGATAAGTAGTAAGAGAGCTTTTGGCTCAATTTCTATTCTTGAAAATGATGGGACAGCTCTTTTGGAGTTTATAAGCGAGTATGTGTTTTTGCGTCAGCGTACCAGTATACAGATGAAAGTTACTATAGGACTTGAAGCTCTACGTTTTTCCACCTAACTTCACATTTCAAAATCTATTCGTAAAAATTTGATATTTTGCTTTTTTCGAGATCCATTACAATTAGAAGTTCTCTGTGTGCTCAGCGGTGTTCTGCACGTTGTTCACATCTGTTCAAACTTGTTAATGAATTTGTTTCCGTTCCCATTTTCGTGAGTGTAGACTCATAGATGTTAAAGCAGAATTGTATTCCTAATTTCTAAGCCTACCCCCTTTTCAATCTAACAGCTCTAGCTCGTCTGTATTATGAAGCTTCAAGAAATTCTCAAAATTTCTAGACTTTCAAGTAGTCATTTCTGATCCCTTCTCAGTATACCATATCATCTTTTCATCTTCCCCTAATTTTCAGGCACCGAACCCGATCGTCCCTTAAGTCGGTGTCTTTCGGAGATCCGTCCGACGGCTCCCGTGCCGTATCCTCATCACCATCCGCCCACTCGCCGGTTCTCGTCGATCTTCAGACGGCCTACACATCGGCATACTGTAGATAGATCAGCGTCGTGTGATTTCACGTCAGCTTGGTTGAAGACATCCAATTTCGAGTGGGTTGATATACGATTTCAAGGTTAAAACTTCGGAATTTCAGTTTACGAGACGTTGGAAGAGAGGGATCAGAAGAGCACCAGCAAGAACCAGATACAATGGGCATACCATCAGTGAGTAATTCTCGGTGGAATTACAGTAACGAATGCTTTTTAGCAAAATGAGGCATTAGAGCACGTACGCTTCTCGGATCATCATATCGAACGACCAGTGGCAGTGAGTTTTTTGAAGACAATGGCTCATTTTGTAGCTTTGTTTTAAAGCAAGTTCCAATTTGTTGAAGGAAGAGGAGAGAATGCAGAGAGTGCACAGAAACGAGAATGTCTGTTTCTCTCATTCTCCTACACTCCCTCCTTCTATAAATTCCGAAGCCATAACTTTACTCAACGTTGAGCTCGAAACTCTTTTGTTTTTTCACTAGTCGAATTAAGAAAAATTCCCTTCAATTTCAGCTAGCACGAATCGATTCGAACTATTCCATTAGCGAAAACGAGGACAGTGAGAACGGATCAACGACAGACGACATTGACAAGACGCCCGAATCGCCGGAGACCACCTGGATGAGGGACAAGAAAGCAAAGTGGGTTTTTGATTTTTAAGAGAAAGAGTTCAACGGAACAAATATGGACAGTAGGAGGAGGGTGTTCAAAGAAAGGTGCGAAGGTGTTTGTCCAAAAAATGAAATGAAAACATGTGTTCCGAAAAAGAAGAGAAGCTTGGGAGGACATTAGGTTTGGGAAATTGAACTGTCTGGACAAGTTGAGCATAAACTTCTGCCTTCATCTTGGGAGATCGGTGAACTGGGTACCCGATCGCCGACCGCCTGTTTTCCTCACGCTTTTTGGCCGCAGTACGGAAAATAGAACTATTGTAACCTCTGAAAGTTTCGGATCCAGATAAACAGGTTTATAAGTTGAACCTTGAAACACTCACTATCGCCAAGTTTAATTCTTGAACCTACCGTAACTTTTTCATGTACTTCCGGGTCCATACATCTTTGATCAGATTCCTTTTCTTGCCAAATTTCTTGATCGCAAAATGTGTGTCTTGCCCCTGTTCGTTTTCCATCTCCTCCAACACACTGATCCGCCTAATACTATAATTAGTCCTACAAGTAAGAGCGAAGAACATTCAAAATGTTTGTATGTATATGTTCCGCTGTCACTTTGATCAGTCTCTCTACTTCTTCTTCTGTATTCTTCTGAATAGTACAGCTTCTCCTCTGTTTGCCAGACCCCCCCCCCCCCTTCCCGCTCATCCAAAATGCCACACCTTTCAATAGTTGTGTTCGAAACTAGACGCAATCCAGTGAAAGCTTCTGGGAGGAATGGGAGGAGGAGTGGAAGGTGTTCACTTCTTCTCAGAATCATGATGAGGCTTTTATCGTTGGATGAAAACTCGCTGGGACCCAGTGCTAGGTAATGAAGAGTGAGATTTAGCGTTTCTGCGAGTGTGTGCCCTTTGTTCTTTATTGCGGACCCGACATCCGATCTGACGGCAAGGAACATTTTGGGATTTGTTGAGAACGAAATTCGCAGTTTTTCGGGGCTCTGAACTGAGTTACTGAGAAGAGTCAGAACCTTGAAGTTCAATTTTCCAACTTCTCAAGATTTTCAGAACCTCCCTACTCACAGCATGCACCGTATTCTATGCTCTCTTCCTCACCATATTCTCATTAGTACTGGAACTAGCACACCTTCTAAACGATGAGGAATCAAGGAAGCTAAACAAAAAAGACATTGTGAGTATTCATTTTGAAAGTACAGTAATCCGCATGGATCATTTTCAGATCTTTGGGCTGTACATGTACGGTGGATCTTTAGTGTTTTTCTTCTATATGTATATAGTGCTACTTTTGAATCCGAGATGGTACTCGACGATGGATTATTTGGGCGTGAGTCAGCTCGTATGCTTCTTCAAAACTGGATTACTGTATTTCAGAAAATGTTCGGAGTGTGCCTGACCAGCCCAAAAGTGAGTCCATCTTCCGACTCTTTGAGCTCCGCTGCAGCCACAGTAAGAAAAGTTACCCATAGTAGTCCATCAGCTGGGAGTCTCTTCTTGAGACTTGGATCTGTTGGTATGTTTTACCATCTAGATTACAGTGTCCAAAACGACATTACAGTATTCGGAGTGACTGGAGTTGTCTACTACGCCTTTTTGGTCTTCCTGTGCGAGTTGGACACTAATTGTTCAGCTCTTTCGACATCACTGGACATTTGCGCGATTTTCTTCATTTTTATACAAATGCATTTTATTTTTTGTAATTGGAAACTGTCGATTACTGGAAGTCATATGGTTGCGAGGATTGGAACGATGCATTTGGTAGCGGCGAACTTGTGGACATGGATTAGATATGTACTAATGGAAGAAGGTGTCATGGAGAAAGAGATTAGGTTGGTTTGGAGTTCTGAAAATTTTAATTATCGGAAGGTTTTAGAATCCCTCAGATTCTTAGACTCTCTAAAGTCTTTGAAGTCCAAACGATTCTGAACTGAAATCCTTTAGAATCCAGGTCCGAAAGATTCCAAAACATCCCATTGTTCCAGAGAAGTATTCAAACACCGCCCGATGGGAGGTCAAAGTTACATCCGAAACCAGTCCATGGACTCATCTGAATCCTCCCACGACGATTCTATGGAGCAGTTTTTTGGCTCTCATGAAGATGAACATGAGAAGAGGATCATGCCAGGAAGTTGTCAGGCGGTCGAGTGTTTTCTAGGTAACTTTTTAATTTGATACCATAATCTTGACAGTTCACTTTTCCAGGTAGTCTCTCCGAAATCATGTTCACCTCTATCGTTGAGTACTCCCTTATTGCTGCCGCTGTTATGTACATCGTTTGGAGAAACATTGGTAAGCCTAGAGTTATGTTCCTCCCTCTATATTCACGATTTTAGGACGCCAAGATCATGGATCTACATATGTCAAAAGAAAGCATCAAATCCGTGTGGACTGCTCTAAAACTACTACTGGATTGTTCTTGGGCTTGGCTTTCCTGGCAGTCACTTTCACTTCAATGGTGGTCTATTATGGGTTTACGATGATGAACAAGTCACAGAATGCAGCGTTTGTCTACGCGTTCACCGATATGTTTCAGGTTAGGATTACGGTAGTTTTGCTTAAAACTTCTTCGTTTTCAGTACGTCCTGTCTACAATTGGAGTGCTTACTGCGATCTATCAAATGCGTGCTTTGAAATATTTCAACAAGAAGACCCACATTCAGAATTCCGATCAAGAATTATTGGATCAAATTTTACTTTCTATTGGTCTCGTTGGAGAACTCATCTATTCAGTTGCTGGATTGGTTGGGCTAACTGGAGAGAAGCAATGGACTAATTTTTCCTTCATTTTGCTATTTGTTCATATTTTTAGACTGATTCAGGTAAGCATAATGTTTGTTTATTAAGGCTTGTTTGAATGCACAGACAATGAGATTATGGTAGTCGTGCTGAGACCTAACTTGGGTTTACTGTAGAAGTGATTCCAGGTCGGCACCCAAACCTTCTTGCTCCATGTCGCTCGAAGTGTCAGAATGGGATGTGAGGATCGAGAAGCTCAGCCTGGAAAACAAGCGATCACATTTTTACTCACTGCAAATCTCGCCATTTTCTTCATGAACCTATTTGAAAGTGAAAAGGCGGGAGTGTCAGAGATTATTATAGGTTACTACTCACCCAGGAACTTTTTTTCAAAAAAACCATCGAATTTCAGAATACTATGGAAAACGATCATGGGTGTTTCTGGTGCGAAGTTTCTCCCCGTTGACAATCTTCTATAGATTCCATAGTTCCGTGTGTTTTGCGGAGATTTGGAAGAATGTCTACGCAGCGAAAACTCATCCGATGCATAACTCGGCGACGTCAACAGCGACACCGATTAATATTTAGAAGGTCACTGAAAGATGTATTATATGTTTGTAGAACTCCTAATATTTGAAACTTGTTTGCACATATTTTTAATGTTGATTACGGGTGATAGACATTATGAACCAGTTTTTTGCTCTGTTGGTTGTTTATAGAGATGATATCAAAACGGAAAAATGCAATGACTGTATCATTAGTTAATCAAAAACAATAATCTCAAACTTGGGTAACAAACTATTGTCATTTTAGGATCCTCTCTGTTCAATTTGAATGTAGCAGTTCGTCCTCCTTGTTCTACAAATCGTGATCACTCAAATTGTCAATTATGAAAGGAACCTCGACGTCTCGATGACCGTATCATCCGGTCCACAATCGAATTTAGTTCAAAATCTGTAGAATTCCAGTGCTATTTTGCTATGCTAACAATCGAAATAAGTACTATCTGGACCAGAATCCAACGAGGATTCAGAATCAACCATAATCTGCGTGTATTTTATTCACTTCAGAAGAGATATTCTGGCCTTTACTCCAACGGATCGAGAAATCAGTTAATCCTCCAAATTTTCACCATGAAGGAGCAATGCTAACTTTTTGCACTCAACATCAAAAGTTGTCAAAATAGTGATAGACAGTCACTCGCGTTGAAATTTCATTGATATCTTATTCATGAACATTTTTCGAAAATCTCAGTTTTTGACTATATCTAATACAGTACTGGTCAATAATATATGAACTTTGGAGATTTTCAGTAAAAAAACGGAAATTTTAAGAGTCTGGGAAACGGGTTAAAACTTGACCGTTTGATTTGAAACTTTTTGAGTGTCTACATAAACTCTAGAACTCGATTTTTGTAGTTGAAAACTTTTTTACGGCCTCTTCTAAAGATGATATGGCTCGTGAAATCCAGTAGACCCCAAAATCTGTGAAAATTGCACTGAAAATGCGGAAATTCGGCATCGCGCCACTTTAAAGGAATACATCATCCTTAGAAGAGATCGTACCAAAAAGTTGTCAACTACAAAATAGAGATCTAGAGTTGATGTAGAAACCCAAAAAGTTTCAGATCAAACCATCAAGTTTGAACCTTTTTCTGAGATCTCCAAATGTGAAATTGCTCCACTGAAAACGTGCAAAATTCATATACTATTGAACGGTACTGTAGCTCAAAGGGGGCGTGGCCTAATGGAGGTATGTATGTGTCATATGTCTTAGAAGTTGATATGCAGCCAGCATTTACAATATCGAAAGATTCCATTAAGTGGGAAATTATTGTACACAGGGCAAGAGGCCAGTACTCGAGGATTTCAGAGAACGTGTTTTATACAGTTGCAAGTACTTTTTCACATTTTCAGATCTAACCTGGATTTTTCAAAACGTGAATATTCTGCGTTCATCTTTCCCTGCTCTCTTCAACATAATAATCCAGACTCTCCAAATACTGAAATCTATTTTTTCTTCAGAAAAAACAATTTTTCAGATAGTACTTGTTGAACATATGATTTATGTTTACTTTTTCTTTTTTTTCTTCACAACGAATAGCAACAGACAATTCCTGATGTTTCTCTAATTGCGTTACTTTAATAATTTCAAGCTTCGTCAGCCACAAAAAAGTAAACATCACGCACAACGACGCTCCGCTCGTCGGCCGTCGCGGCCGAGGAGCGGAGCATCGTTGTGACCGGCCGAGAAGCCAAAATTTTTTTCCTAGTTTTTTCTGGCCTATTTCATCGATTTTCTTGGTTTTTACGAAATTTTCACTGGAAAATCATGGATTCCAACAAACTTACGACCCCTGAATTACTATATTTTCACAAAAATCATTTAAAAATTCGCATAAAATTGAAAATTTTAGGATCTGCAATTTCCAAAATTTGAAAAATCCAGTTCTTCGGTTTTTCAGTTTTTTTCGACCTGCAATCGACCTTTTTAGGCTCTTGCAGAGCTGGTAGTGATTTTTCGAGGATTTTTCGAAGAAAAATCGAAAATTTCACCCCAGAATTCGAATTCGTCATATTGGCCAAAATTTGTATTCTTGCTTTCTCTTTCTTTGTTTATCCGTTCTTTTCCGATTTTCTTCGTCTTCTGAGTCTCTGATTCTTGAATTCTAGTCGTTATTCGATAGATCATCTGTAATTTTTGTGCAAAACTTAATTTTTTCGAAAATTAGATCCCTTATATCTTCTTCCCTCGTTTTTGATCCTCCAATCAATATTGAAACGTTCAGAAGCCAAATTGTTCATCTACAGTTTGAAATTCGATCAGAAAACGCCGTCAAAGTCGAGAGGAACAGTCAGAAGTGCTCTCTTTCGCCCGAAGTTTTCCAGGCCAGTTCCCATCCATTTTAGCCTCTACCGCTTATTTGACGTTGCACTTGATGACAGGCTATTCATAACAAGTCGTCGAATAAGCAGCAGGGACTATCATGATCGGGGCACTGGCCTAGAACATTTCAGAAAATAGAGATCACTTCTGGCTGCTCCCTTCGACTCTGACGACGTTTTCTGGCTCTAGGAAAATTTTTTGAGCTTGTTCATTGTAAATTGCCGAATACACGCAACATTTTGCATCATTCGAACCCCATAGTCAGTCAGATACCTGAAGAAGCGTTGAATCTGTAGGTTTTCGTTCTGAACCTTTTTTCTTCGCGACATCTGTTTCCTCTCTTCTTACCCGCTTCCTATCGTCTTTTTCGGGTTGGGTAGTCGTCTTTTTTTGGTTTTTTCGTTTGCTGAGTTTCTGGGGCTTCTCATCTTTTAAGCGGGATTTTTTCGGAGTTTTTCTTTGATTTTTCGGAGGTTCCTATCTTTTCTTCCTTTTCCATCCGTGACTAAGCTCCGCAATTTGCATTAACCCGCGCCTGTCTGTTCATATTGTAGACGTGGGATCTGCTTTACAGTAAAGTAGGCTTGAGGACAGTTGAGGTGTCCTGTTGAGAAAGCCACCGCTCATAACTGGAAGCCTATCTGGCTGCAATTTGCGCTGATTTTTTTTATGTTTTTTATTTTATTTTTTCAATCATTCTTCGGGGGTTTCTTTTCGAATCTGAATGAGATTTACAGATATGATAGCATGTGATGATTGATGACTAGATTCCATGGTCATTGCACATACGAGTTGAAAACTCAACTCGTAGAAACATGCCAACTTCTCATTTTCCGAAAAAAGAACTGTATGTTCTAAAGGAAAAACAAAGCAACAAGAGCTGTTTGAGAAGCATTGAGAACAGAAAATCAAGCGATATGCTTGTGAAAAGTCTCTGAAAATGTCTTCGATTGTTAACCACCTATATTTTTCGAAAATTTCAAAACAATGCAATGCAACTGATCCAGACGTTCTATAGTCAGTATTTTGAGTTGTAAAATGATAGAAGGACGTCAGAACGGGGACTAATCCTCACATCTTGTTTTAGGAATCGCTTCGACTTCCAGGAAGCTGGGACAACGACGGGACAATCGAGAATATCGGGAGAACAATGAGGTATAACTTTTTTCCCTTTTTCGGCTTCTTGGCCTTGTAACTTAGGAATGTCTCCACACTTCTATCGTTTGTTCATTGAGCAAATGATAGAACTTTGGGGACATTCCAAGTCCCAAAACTAAACGTCTTGTTTTACAGTCGGAAGGATGTCAGCTGCTCGATGGTTCGGGGTCGAAGGAGGATGCGAATGGCTCAGCTTCTGAGCTGTTTGAGGTAAGATACTGTTATACAAACTGAAATTAGTGCACTTAAAATATGACTATAGACGACTTGGATCAGTTGTATTGCAAATAAATGTTTTGAAAAATACAAAGGTGGTTACAATCAAGACATGATCAGAAAATATGAACAGTTTGAAACAGTCGTTAACATTGGCTTAGGTTCTTTGGGACATTCGAAATGAAAGTGGTGCGGCAACTGCAGTTGCAAAGCCGCACCAGTTTGGATATCATGATGGTATCCCATGTTGTTTGTTGCTGATTTCTCCTGGGAAGAAATCCAGATGGCTAATATTTTTGAGTTGATTTTGCTAGCAGTTGAACTAGAATGGTTCAATAAGTTTTAAGTTCAGGTGTGCTTCGTCTCTTGTCTTGTTCCTTATCAGTTTCCATTTAACTCGAATACTGGAAGCTTATCTTGAGAATTTCATATTTGCTAGCCTATCATTAACTAGTTTTGGTTTTGGTTATTCCTATTTATGGATTCCCTGAAAATGCTATTTCCTTCCCTTTTTCTTCTTCCTTCCCTTTTTGATCTCAAGCTATGTTTCAAAATAAATGCTCGAAGAAAGTAATGTATGGAGAACTCCCAAACACTTTCAAAGACTTCTTGATTCTCATGAGAGTTTTGTGGAGAATCTATGAAGAGTACTGTTCGTGTTAGCTGTTTCTTTTCTGGGGATGACTAATCGATGATTTCATATTGTATTCAGCTTATAGCTCCTCCTTCTTCTTTTCCTGATGTCACTCTTTCTTCAATTTTTCACTGTTCACACTAGGTTCCGTCATTTCTCAGGAAGCGTGAAAGCTCTGATTGGGTGTTGTCTCCAAACTCGCTTATCTAGGTAATGCACCACATAGGAATGCCAGTATTCCCCAATGCTCATTAATCATCTTCGTGGCTAAACTTCTCTGAATTTAAGGGAATTTGAAGAGGAAGCCTTCAATTTCTCCTTCCCGCTTGTTTCTCTGAAGTCGTCGTTTTCTCGTGGATTTCGAAAAATCTCGAAAAATATTAGAATTAAGAACTTGTCCGTTCTCATATGCTCTCTATTATTATCCGACCTTAAAAATCATTAGTTCCGATTCTCGTGTAGCTCATTTTCTTCATCAATATTCCCGTTTGTGTCACCATTGTTCCCCCTGTAATGCTCTATTTATTCTTATCATAGTTGCCATCATCTTTTCACCGTCTCCTTGAATTGAAGGAAAGGCCAAGTCAGTCTGCATATCTTTTCCTTAGCGTCTTCCTCTAATTGGTGGCACTTGAATCTCAGAATAGTTACCGATCGATTCGAATATAGTGAATCTCTTATGCTATTGTTATATCATCATCAGCTGACCCCACCCCTTTTCCCCACGTCTTCAATTCTTCTCGATTAGGTATACACTTCCAAGGCTTTTGCAGTCATCGGAATGCTTTGAAAAGTAAGATAAATCTTTTCTGCTTTCAGTTTTTTCTTTCGACTCCTATACATATTGGGTACAAGTTTTTTCCTTTTCTTCTAGGTACTAATTCAACTGGCTATTCTCATTTTTTGGATACTCGATATTTTTGCGAGCAGGTGAACTGGAATGGTTCAGTCAGTTTTGAGCTCTTGGCTTGTTCCTGATCTCCATTAGATGTGAACTTGGATATTGGAGTTTAGAGCTCGTTTTGAGAGTGTCATACTTGCTTCACGGTTTTCCTAGCATATCCTTAACCAAGTTTTGGTTATTCCTAGTTATTGATTTCCTGAAAATGCCATTTCCTTCCTCTTTTTTCTTCTTTATCTTCCCCTTCTTGGCATTTTCAAAAAGCCCATCTGGGTAGACTTGGTATGTTCCCTTCTGGCCGCGTAAGGAGATTTCTCTGATCTCAAGCTATGTCCCAAGAAAAATGCTCGAAGAAAGGAATACCTGAAGCACTTTCCAAGACTTCTTAATGCACATGAGAGTTTTTCGGAGAATCTATGAAGAGTACTGTTCGTGTTAGCTTTTTCTTTTTCTGGGGATGACTAATCGATGATTTCATATCGTATTCAGCTTATAGTTCCTCCTACTTGTTTTTCTGATCTCATTCTTTCTTCAAGCTTTTCACTGTTCACACTATGTTCCGCCGATTCTCAGGAAGCATGAAAGCCAAACAAGGGTTGAAGGGAGTGGTGTGTTCTATAGAAACATAAGAGTCGTTATAAAACGTATATTCGCTTATCTCGGTAATGCACCACATAGGAATGCCAGTATCCCCCAATGCTCAATAATCATCTTCGTGGCTAAACTTCTCTGAATTTAAGAGAACTTGAAGAGCAAGCCTTGAATTTCTCCTTCCCGCTTGTTTCTCTTTTCTCTGTTTTTTCGTGGATTTCAAAGGATCTTGAGAAAAATTCGAACTAAGAACTTGCCCATTCTCTATTATTATCAGACCCTTAAAGTCGTTAGTTCCAATTCTCAAATAGATAAGTTTTTTCATCACTCTTTTTTCTTTGAGTCACCATTGTTCCACCTGTAATGCTCTCTTCATTCTTATCGTATCTTCTCACCGTCTCCTCGAATGGAAGGAAAAGCCAAATCAGTCTGCATGTCTTTTCCTTATCGTCTGCTTCTAATTGATGGCACTCAAATCTCAGAGTAGTTACCGATTGGTTCGAATATAGTGAATGTCTTACACCATTGTTATATCATCATCGGCTAACCCCCACCCCTTTTTCCCACTTCTTCGATTCTTCCGGCTACATTTATACATTTCCAAGGCTTCTGCAATTACTGGAATGCTATGAAAAGTAAGAGAGATCTTCACTGCTTCCAGTTTTTCCTTCCTTCTTCCGAATCCTTTACATGTATTGGCTACAAGTTTTCACCTCTTCTTCTAGGTAAAAGTTCAATTTTCTACTCTCATTTTTGGGATACTCGATATTTTTGCTAGCAGGTGAACTGGAATGGTTCATTCATTTTTGAGCTCTTGGCTTGTTCCTGATCTCCATTGGATGTGAACTTGGTTACTGGAGTTTGGAGCTCATTTTGAGAGTATCATGGCTGCTTCAGAGCTGTTTTGTGATGTAGCAGGTCAATGGGCAAGTTTTGGTTATTCCTAGTTATGGGTTCCCTTAATAATGATATTCCCTACCTTTTCTTCTTCTTTATCTTCCCCTCCTTGACATTCTCAAAAACCTATCTGCGTTAACTTGACATGTGCCTTCGAAATACCGCTACTTTTGTTGGATTTTCTGATCTCAAGCTATTTCTCCAGAAAAATTCTTGAAGAAAGCAGCGCATGAAGTACTGCCATGCATCTTCGAAGACTTCTAATAATGCTAGATTTTGCGCAAACTCCGAATATCAGAATCAAAACTCAAAAATCTTCCATGAGCCTGGAAACGCCGTCCAATTTGAGGGGAGCAACAAGAAGTGATTTCTTTTGCCCGAACCCCCGTTCTGAAAATTCCAGGCAAAAGAGAGCATTTCTGACTGCTCCTTTTGATTTTGACTGCGTTTTCTAGCTCTAGAGAGGTTTTTTTGAGCGTGTTCATTGTGCTTTGCGGTATCTACGCAAAATCTAGTATAGTGCGAACCCCAAATGCATTAGGTGGGATACCTCCTAAAAGTGCCTTGAATTTGTAAATTTCCGTTCCGAAACTTTTTCTTCTTATCTCTCTTCTTCTAATTACCTCTCTTCTCACCCGTTTCCTACGTCACTTTTAATGCTAAATTTATCCATTTTTCAGGTACAACGCCGACGAAGTTCCCGGATGACAAATCCCCGGATGACCCCTCCAGCCCCCTACTCCTCTTCAGCTCTACAGTAGGCTTTGGTTGTGGGGTGGCCGCTTTTTTTGCACGCTTTTCCTTTTTTGGGGATTTTGGGGTTTTTTTGGGTTTTCTTCCTCTCCGACTTTTACCCCTTTCCTCGGATTTCCAGCGTTTGCTAGCGTTTAGCACCTTTTTTGCGAGCTTTTCAGCGTTCCAGTTTTCCCCCCTCCCTTCCCATCCGCGTTCTCAGTTGATTGGTCTGCCCCCGATTCTCTTTGCGATTTTCATATTGGATAGGCACGGCATTAACGGGTCGAGTTCTTAGAGCCCCCTTCCCCCTTTTGAGAGCCTCACAGGCTCACTCCAATGGCTGCAGCTAGCGCCGGAGATAAGATATTGACAATGTTACAATGTGCTCCATTGATAACATGGCTAAAAGTGAAACTTTTCGTTTTCCTACTGTTTTTTTTTTCACTTTTCGAAGAATTATGTAATTGTCGTGAGTAGAGCGCGAGGAGTACATGATTCTTCGAATCCTGAAAAAAAATGGTGGAAAACCGAAAATTTCACTTTTAGCCATATTCGCAATAGAGCGCATTGTGACATTGAAAGTATCGCTAACCTATTGGTTGTTATTTATTTCGTTTTTCAATTTTCCAAAAAAAAAAAGACACACTGCAACAAAGATTCACAAGAATATAATGCACAGCGTGGGAGATAAAATACCACCCACAGAGCAAGTCAAAGAAAATGTATTTAGTTCATTCTTCGGGGGATTTTTATCAAATCTACAGGGGCTTCATAGATTCGAATGATAGCACATGGTGACTAAACTTATAGTCAATGAGTTGAAAACTCGCAAAAATGTGCTCCCTTCTCTCATTTTCCGAATAAGAACTGTTTGTTCTAAAGGAATTTCACAGCAACAAGAGCTTTATGAGAAGTATTTTCACTAGAAAATCAAGCGATATGCTTGTTGAAAGTCTCAAAAAACTGGTCAAAAGCCTCTGAAAATGTCTTCGATTGATAATCACTTACATCTTTTCCGAAAATTTACAATACAATGCAACTGATCCATGCCGTTCTGTAGTTAGTATTTTGAGTCTTAAGATGATAGAAGGTTTTCGGAGCAGGGTGCTAATCCTCCAAATTTGTTTTAGGAATCGCTTCGACTGCAAGGGAGCTGGGACAACGACGAGGACAACAACGAGTATCAGGAGAGCAATGAGGTATAACTTTTGCTCCCTTTTTCGGCTTCTTTGCCTTGTAACCTTGGAATGTCTCCACACTTCTATCTTATGCTAATTGAGATTAGCAAGCGAACTGTGGGGACATTCCAAGTCCCAAAACTAAACTTCCTGATTTACAGTCCAAAGGAGGTCAGCTGCTCGATGGTTCGGGGTCGAGGGATAGTGCAAATAGCTCATTTTAGGAGCTGTTTGAGGTAAGATACTGTTATCCAAATTGCAATTAGGGAACTCAAAATATGACTATAGACGGTTTGGATCAGTTGCGTTGTAAATAAATAATTTGAAAAAACATGAAGGTGATTACAATCAAGACATGATCAGAACATATGAACAGTTTAAAGAGTGGTTTATCATGGGTTGACGATTTCTTGAAGCTTCACAGCTTCTGAAGGAATGACTACATTTGTAAGGAAAAGATTCAACTGTTTGGATATAATGATGATATCCCATGTTTTTTTCTGGTTTCTTCTAGGAAGAAATCCAAGTGGCTATTCTTCTCTGTGGGATACTTTCGCTAGCAGATGAACCAAATCTGTTCCGTCAGTTTTGAGTTCAGGTGTGATTAGTCTCCTGTCTTGTTCCTTATCTCTATTTCATAACTAACTCGAGGACTGGGAATTTGAGCTCATTTTGTGAGTTTCATACCTGCATCAGATCTATTTTTGTGATCTAGCAGATCAATAACCAAGTTTTGGTTATTCCTAGACTTGAAATGTGTCTTGGAAGTACCATATAATCGAATTTCCAGACTAGTGAGGGGATTGCCAGATCTCAAACTATGTCACAACGAAAGTGCTTGAAGAAAGGAGACCCATGAAACACTCCTTAGCATTTTTGAAGAAGCATCTAAAATGAGATACGGTGTCATAATTCTCTATTCGAATGAGAGTACTGCGGGATATCGATGAAGGTTCCTGTATGGGATATAGCTGTTTTTCCACTTGTCTTTCGCATTCCATATCTACTTCAAGCTTCTACATGCATTAAGGGGAATTCAAAATAAACCCCTTGTATTGTCTATTTCTACTTGTTTCTCTAAAAAGCACTTGCTTTTTTTCACATACTCTGTATCCTTATTTGGCACATTCTAACTCTTAAGGGAATTAATTCCAAATCTTTAATATCTCAATTTTTCCTTTCAAAGTTCTTCTTCGATTGAAGCTTTGCTCTCAATCGCAATCTTTTCATTTTAGATTCTACTTCTCTTATCGGGTTCCGTATGATTGCACCTTTTCTCCTGAAAGTTCCTTTCTATAAAATCATCAATAGTTCTGTTTCTTCTTATCAATGCCAACCTCAATCGCAGACAGGACCATTTCCAACTTGATGGAAAGTGGAATAGTCAGTCTTCATATTCCTCTTGTTTCTCACAAGTCACTTCTTCATGATGATGTTTTGTTGCGAAGTGCTTCAGAAATGATAGCTGGCTTTGCCGCTAATATGCTCTCAATGATTAAAACTTTTGATCTTTATGCTTATAGGCTCCGCCCATTCCTCTCATTATTTCTGCCCGCCCACGTTTCAAGCTCACATTCATCCTTCATCTCTCTCAATTTCTTCTCCTAATAAATCCAATTCACACCGGCTCTAACCTAGTGAGCACTACCTGCCTTTGCCTACCGTAATCTTCAAAAGGATTTTAACGAATTACATTGGCTTCATCAAGGAATAAAAAGCAACAGATCTATGTTAATGAAGACACTCTACAACTAAATTCAATCTCTTATTTATAAACTGTTTTTGGGTGTTTTGGGAAGAAATCACATTGAAATGTTTCAAAATTAAAACTGATCCATGTCACTCCCTAAGTCTATGAAATTGATAATGTATTCTAGTACACTTTGAACAAAAACTTATTCCAGGTTTTCGAGCGACTCCGATGAAATCAAAGGATCGACGGCTGAACGAAAAAACAAAAAAAAACAACAACAAAAAACAAACAAAGAAAAAACTGAGAACCAAAGTCAGAACAAGTCAAAGTCAACAACAATCGTGCCAGCAGAAACGTGTGTTTCTGACTGTAAAGTACGGTACTCTCAGCACTCATGAAAAAGTGGGCGTGGCCACCGATGAGTTCGATGAGGGGATTACATGAGATATCGAGTAGAACTTTTTCTAAGAATTGGATCATAGACTATAATGATCGTGAGAAATCCAAATCTGCAGTAAACAGTTGGAAATTTTCTCGAAACTCGAGTTATCAGTTATCATAGTTTCAGCAAATACTGATTCAGTGCATTTTAGAAAACCCATATTTCAGCTCGTAGTAACTTCTAGAGGTCCTAGTTTTCAGTGTTAAAATTTAAAAAATGCTTGCGACGCCATGGTAAAAGTTTTGAGAATGTACTCTGAGTGGAACATGTAGAATTCTCAATTCTCTTCTTTCCAGCCAGAGTAGATTTTTGAATCTTATATCATGCGATTGCAGGCATGTTTTTCAGCTTTAACACAAGAAACTAGATCTTCTGAAAGTTCCTAAAAGTTGTGATATGAGCTCTTGAAAATTCACTAATTAGTACTAGCTGAGACTTTGATGACTGATAACTCGAGTTATGTGAAAATCTTTCTACTTTTTATTGTAAATCTGGAATGCTCGTGGTCAATATAGTCTAGTGTTCACTTCTTCGAAAAAGCTCAATTCGACATCTCAAGCAATCTTCTTGTTAGGGATTTGAAGTTCAAATCTATAACTCGAAATATGTTCACGCTTATATTCTCATGAGAGCGGGATACTGTATTATACAGTTGATACACACATTACTGTTACTTGCTTCTCCTACTATCATTATTATCAATTACTTCGTTATTAATTACTTCTTTTTATGTCCATGTCTTGATTTCATGAATATAATATCGTTAATAAACAAATAAATCATCATTCTCCCCGGGGTGCTTACCTCCAGGCCGACTGGAACTCTCAATCGGGAGTTTTGGAAGGACTCGGCTGGTGCTGCTAGCTCGTTCCAAGAGCATGGTCCTATAGGTAAGTTCTTGCTCTCCTTGGTATCATCTTTTCCGAAAATTATAAGCCTTTAGATTAGACCTTGCCCACTGCATCCGATCGTCTGACGATCATCCCTCTCCTTCATCGCCTTGTTAACTTTTAGTTTGATTTAGGTGAATGACATGGATCAGTTTTCTCACACAATGAAAAACATTTCAAAGTGATTTTCATTCTCAGAGATACCCAATAAACAGTTTATTTATATGTTTTGAATTTTTGTTCGAAAGTGTTCGAATAGACATGATCTTTGTAGAATTTCCAGGTGTGACTCATTAGACTGCGTGCTCCATATCTCTGTCAGAAGGTCAAATCGAAATTTGTTTCGAAGGACTACTATGGAACCTAGAAAGTGAATAAACAGTGAAAATCATTAGAATTCCTCATTGACTCTTCTCTCTTCTTCTTCTTCGCCGCTTCTGTTTGCATCCGTCAGCTTTCGAATAATAAAATGGTGTTCGTGTTCATCTTCTGATTTCCCTGGACGAACACTGAAAAACCCAATTCTACCCAATTGTGACCGAAAATCTGAAAAAAGACTTCCTGAAACTCGCTTGTTTCATAGGTTTCTGAAAATCGTGGTGAAACCATCGCCAAATTGCGGGCATGCGCCTTTAAAAGTATCGTAGCCAATGGAATAATACGGCTAAGACTAAGCCAATTTATCAAGAAAACGCTGGAAATGGGGAAATTTATAATGTATTCGATGTATTGATACATATTCTTGAAGAAAGCACCTCGAAATTGCCATTTAATGTCAGGAATCGTCGAAGAAACTCACCAAGAGAGAAAATCGGCGTTTTAGAAATTTTCGATTTTCGTGGCGAGACCCGTTGGAAATTTTCGGGCATGCGCCTTTAAAAAAACCGTAATTTTCAGCCGAATTTCCTACCGAATGGAGCAGGAAATAGTTGAATTTGAGCTTTCTTCGCAGAAAGAAACCTTGAAAAAGTGTAAAGATAACAATTCTGACACACATGGCACACACTCACTCACAGTTATTAGCGATATTTGCGGTGTTACAAGATGCTCTAGTGATAACATAGCTATTACTTCCATTTTTCAGCCTTCTCACCGTTATTTTCAGGTATGGAGACCTCGTGTACTACTCGTGGCTCATTCACGAGCATTACACAAGGTCTGGAAATCTAAGAAAACGGTGGCAAAACCGAAATTTTCAAAATTTGGCTATGTTAGCAACAGAGCCTGTTGTAACACCGAAAACATCCCTAAAAGCTTTATGGATTGATAGATTTGTAGTCAATGTTCCGATTAAAATGAGACTGAAATATTTAGGCAATTTTGTTCAGATCTGTATTTTCCTCTGGTAACCAACTGATGCGATTCTCATATCTGTAGAGTCCCAAATCTGAGTAGATTTTCCGGATCCTAGAAATAACACTTTCATTATCTTCTACTTCTCCTCCTGTGCTCTCTTCACTGTTTTGATTTTCTACATTGGCTCCCGTTCACCTTCGACTTCGCCTACTTCTTCAATTCACATGTGGAAGTTGCTTCTAAAGAGAAATCTGAAATCCCATTCGAAATTATCCCGACTCCCGATTTATTTTTTCATTCCTGCAGCTAAAAAATCTGAAGAAAATCCCGTTTTCAATTCCAGTTTTTGGCATGTGCTTTCAAGGTACCGTAACCAATGGAATAAAACAGCTAAATCTGAGCTTATCTATCAAGAAACCCTGAAAAACGGGAGAATTTATGATGTATTCAATGCGCACATACATATTCCGGAAGAAATCGTCTCGAAATTGTCTTTTTTTGACAGAAATCGTCGATGAAAACACTCGCTGATCGAGAAAATCGGTTTTGAGAAATTTTTGTAATTTCGTGGCGAGACCCGTTTTGAAATTTCGTGCATGCGCCTTTAAGAAACCGTAGTTGTCAATCGAGTTTCCAGCTGAATGGAGCATGAAATTGTTGAATTTGAGCTTTTTTCGCGAAGAGAAAGCTTGAAAAGGAGGAAAGTGAATAATTCTGGTACCCTGACATATGAAGTTCGGATCCGAATAAGACAAAAATCTGTGGAAAGTCAATAAGGGTTTCTGTTCAGATTTGCATTTTCTTCTGATGCCCATAAAAGCAGATTCTCAAATCTTTCTAGTTCCTCTAGACCCTACAAAGACTAAAACGTCTTCTCTCCTTTGCCAATTCCTTCGTTTCCGGTGTTCTCAGGACTCTGACTATCTTCTCTGTGTAACCTTTCTCCTGCACACACTTGGCTCCGCCCACTTGTGACTGCCCAAGACTAGAAATGAACCTGCTGATAATGTTAATTCTGAAACTATCAGACTATCTCTTCGTCCTGATTATCGTTCTCCAGTTTGTGAAATTGAAATTGATAGAATCTGATAGATTTTCCGACAATTAGAGATGTGTGAATCAAACAGAATACAGTTCGGAATACAGCAACGATGTTGAAACAAAGAACATGACCGAAAATTATTGTTACACAGTGTCTGGTTGTAAAATTTGACTCGAATCTTAGCTCAAAAATCAAAAAAAAAATTCGAAAATGATTTTTTGAGCTCCCTGCTATTTTTGATCTCAGTAGACAGAGAATTTCATGCTGATCAACGTTTTCAACTGGCAGAACTCATGTAAATCGCTCTGAGAGAAGATATGGCTAAATTTGGCTTCCAGATAAAATTTCAGAATAATAACGTTTTTGGCAAAAAACTTTTTTATCGCTGACTTTCGTGACTTTCGGCAAGAGGAAAACATTAACAGCATGAAATTTGGCGTCGAATGAGCTAAAAATTAGCACAGTACTTGGAAATTAATTTTTCCGAAAAATCCGCTTTCGTTTTGAAGGGAAAGCTGTAAATTTGACACATTAGTTGAATTTTAGACAAGTTTAATACATGTTTTTCAATAAGATGCCACGAAATCATCATTATTCGATTGGAAATAGTGAAAAATGGAGAAATCGCCATAAAAATCGGTGCTGTTTGAAGTTTATGAAATTTCGTGGCGAGACCTTTTGAAAAAAATCCAGCTTGCGCCTTTGAGGTACAGTAGCCTAAAATTCTAGTTTTGAGCCTATGAAGTTAGGGAGCTCATTCCGAACGAAAAAGGAAGATTTTCAAACAAAAAAACTGAGAAAAGATGGAGAGACTGACATAGAACAGCAATAATAAAGCACAAGAAGTTTTGAGAACGAATAATGTCAAAAACACTGAAATTTTCTGCACACCTACAGTATCTTGAGCCAAACCTGACCAAAACTGTTTATGGAGCAATTTTTCGGAAATTTTCTTTATGATAAAATGATCAACATAAAATTTGAGATCGAGAGAAGGCAAAATCCATATTCTTGCATTATCTGGAGTAGAAGTTCTTAGTCAAAAACATGGTTATGAACCCACTTTTGAGCCAAATTCGGTTATAACTCGGCTGATAGTCATTTTTCAGAATTTTCGACTACACTGTCGTAATTAGCATAAAATTTTAGGTCGAATCAAATAAAATGTAACAATCTACTCAAAAAAAAAATTTTTCGAAAAAAAAATTTTTTGAGTAGATTTCTATATTTAAGCTCATTCGACGCAGAATTTTATGCTGATACTTTTTGTCTCTTGACAAAATGCTCCATAATCAATGACAAAAAAGTTAGGAGTCAAAAACTGACGATACCCAAATTTGAGCATGTGAGCCAAAATTGACCATATCTTCTTTCAGAGTGATGTTCAGAAGTTTTGTTAGTTGACAAAGTTGATCAGCATAACATTTTAGGTATACTCACATAAAAATTAACAAGGAGCCTAAAAAAAATTTTTTCCCCGAAATTTTTTTTTCGATTTTCGAGCTAGGATTCGAGTGAAATGTCACAAGCACATATATTATAACAATCGTGTACACACAAAGTCTTCATCACACGCACATTTTCTCAAATAAATGGTCTCAGAATCTGATCACTACAGTAATCCAATTTGTATTCTACGCAATGAAATCGCTTCAATCTACTTGATAAACCACACCTGAAATCCTGAATACATGTATTGTACGATTCAAGATAACACGGACCGGAATTTCAAAGAGGGAACATTTCTCCCATATTCTTCTGGATCTCATATTGAATTGTCTGGAATTTCAGAAATAGGGCTTCTAAGTCTTCAACATTTACCAAGTCTCCACCTGTCTAATAAGAGCTACAGTAAGACCGTCTCGTGCCATTCCTCGTGTTTTGAACCTATTTGGAATCATGGAACTTCTAGATTCTCGGCTCACTGCCTTGATTCTAGATCCTGAATTACTCTGAATCTCATTTTTGATTCCCCTAGTATTCTCGTTATTTTGGAAGGTACTCCAGATTTCTACATCATTTTCGATTTAGCGCTTCAGATACCAATAATTTTTAGGTTCTTCCATTCCGTCTAACCTTGGATTCTCGTTTCCTTGCGCCATCCATCAGAACCCTCCCCCCTCTTTGCCTTTTTCTGGAATTTTTTATATGTCTTCTCTTTGTTATATTTCGCTAGCTCCCTCTTGGATTCGCTCAACAAGAGTCTTTTCGTTGCAGCAACTAACCTTATCTTCCTTCACTATGGTCAACAATTCTGCTTCGACATCTACCGTACAAAGAGCAGAAGCGAAGAAGAACCGGAACTTCCAAAAACGAAGAGCACGAAAAGCAAAAAAGAATGGAGCAGATTCTGAACCAAGAAATAGTGGAACAACATCGCAAGCTGCGGCGATCAACTCGAATTCAACGCCTCCAAGACAGCAGAATAACGGAAACCAGTCCGTTGATGACAGCATTGTGAACAGAGCTGTTCTGGCTGCCCCAAAGAAAAGAATGAGAACACGAAACTCCCCACAGTCTCCTGCTCCAGCTAACACATCAACAGCTGTTTCATCAACCATTTTCTCGACGGGTTCTCTTATTCCAAGAGTTGATGCCCCCGCAAAGAAACGCATGTCAAGACTTCTTGGGTTTTACTACATGGCAAGAAATTCCGAAAGAAAGTCCGAAAGAGAAACAAGAATCGACATTTCGAAAGTGACAGGAGTCGATAGTGATAAGATTCGGGTTGAAGCGGATTTCAAAATTCCCATGAAAAATGAAGGATACAAAGTGACATTCAGAGTCCCGGTGGAGTACCTGAATGCAGTTGTCACTCGTATCGAAACAGAAGATTTCATCAAGAAGTTCTGTGATGTGAGTTTATGATGTCTGCAACTTATTGCGTAGTTGCCTAGAACCCAAAAATATCGTAATCCTAGCCTAACTTTGCTATGATTTTGGACCAAGATTTTCTAAATTAGGGCCCAGAATCCTTTCCAAAATCTGCCCATCAAGCCCACCATTTTCAATATCATCTTTCAGGTCCAGAGAAAATCCTTCGTGTTTCACTCCATGACGGGGCTCCAGTTCTCAAGAATGTACATTCTGTGCCAGTAGTGAGTTTTTTTCTATCATGATGACAATCATCAGAATGTAAGACAAACTCACCATTTTCAGTTCGAAGGCAAACAATGGTCTCATCGTCAGCAACAACTTCCGGGATACTGCAGCGCAAAATGTGTTGCTCAAGCAAGCGTTTGGAGATGTTCCATTCCGGAACAATATGGAGAAGGTATGCTCTAACTTCTATTAGTCTAGAAAACATCACACTCAAGTTTATATGACATATTGGGAGGTTTTTTTTTTCAGCTTGTTCATGTCGATTACTTGGAGAAATGGAAGAAAAGTGCCGAACCGACCCCGAGAATCATTTAACATCAATTATGATTCAACAGAAGTCCTAAAATCCATTGTGACACCTTCATGCGATTCCAAATATTCTGAAAAATGATGCTTCTTTTTGATTACTTTGACCCCTTTCGATTCCTTTCATTCTTTTTGATTCTTTTGTTTCGATTCCTTAACGCCTTTTGATTACCGATTCCTCTCACTCAGCTATTTTATGTCCAGTGTAAACATTCCTATTCGTCAAAACAATATTTGTAATATATCTTTATTAGCTTTCGTTCTCTGTAAAATGATGACTCCTTTGACGCCTTTCGATTTTTGATTGACGCCTTTCGATTTTTGATTGACGCCTTTCGATTTTTGATTGACGCCTTTCGATTTTTAAACATTCCCATCCCCAACAAAACGTTATTTATTTGTTTTGTCTTTATTAGGGTTCACTATCTTACCGGTCTCTGTATAAAATAAAGCTGATGAGGTAAACACTGAATCATTGTCTAAAAACGCCTTCGAATTTTGCTGTCAATACCTCTAGAATTTTCACCAATCAGAAAAATTCCTCACATTTCCCAGCATTTTTCTCGAAATGTTCGCAATTTCCGCTTCAAATTCACAGATTCTGTGCAGACACACACACGAAACATTGCGTACGGGCGACAACAATGTTTCCTTTTTTCTTTTTTTTTGTCGATTTTGCAACAAAAATTGGTATCATTTTTGCTGATAATTTCGTTTAAAAATGCCTTTTCTTTATTCATTTTCCCAATTTAGGAGCGATTTTTTATGCCAGTTGAGCCAGAAGCCTTTATTTCGCTGTCATCTCATCGGCGGTGGTCATTTGTTTTTGGAGTTATTTTCAGTGTTCCTTCTCTCTCTCTCTCTCTCTCTCTCTCTCTCTCTCTCTCTCTCTCTCTCACTGTTCTGTCAAAATGAAGATTTTTACGTCCAGATAAACTTCAAGTCGAGCACAAGTCAAGAAGCACAATGCGAAGTTTGTGGATAATTTTTGAAATCAGAAGAGCATTTGGAGAAGCACAAAAAGACGAACGATGAGACGGAGAGGTAAGATTTTGCTGAAGTTTTCTTGTGAACAACTGAATGTTCAGAAAATTCGTATCTAGAATTTTCATTGTAACGATCCAACTTCTACTGGCTATTTATGCAATTTTAGCTAGAAAATGTGAAAAAAATAGTTGCAAAACATCTTTGCTACAAAATTTCACCGTTACTAAACGTCCGAAATTGTTGTTCGCTTTCTAAAGCTAAAATTCTCTGTAGACCTTCCCATCTTTCGAAGGAAGATTCCGATCTAAGATTATCATTGCTTTGAAATGAACAAACTGAATGTAGATAAGTATCAAAAATTATAATAAAGAAGCTTTTGAATCTCAGAAATGTCTCCGATTTTCCAGAACTGAAAGAAGAAGAAGGATCGCAGACAGATGACATCTCAAAATCAAAACGAAAATGCGTCGAAAAAGTGCCACCAGCAAAAATCCCAGTCTCCGAACCCCACCCACAGCCTTGTATAGACGACGTCATCGTCTCTCTCAGCTCAAAGTCTCCAGAATTTGCGAATATCGGAACAATGGTGACACAAGAAGCAGCCAACGCCATCGGTGGATGCACTCGTATGGTTTTGAGAACAATTATCGAGAATGCGAAACGAACGGCGTTGAAGGAGAATCGGAAGAGAGTAGTGCCTTCTGATGTGGATTTGGCGATGTCGGCAGCAGAAATTGACTATAACATATCGTGCCCACTTCTGAAACCAACGCCTTCTTCGGATAGAATTTATTGGGGAAGGAATCGACGAAACCAAGGAAAACAATTGGTGAGTATCTCCATAAAGTAACTCCTGATTATCAATTTGATTCCAGACGCCGCCTCCTCTGAAATTGTATCCAACGAGAAATTCTGTGACTCAATCATGATCAAAGATCATTGGTTAGTAGTGGAAGGAGTTCAACCATGTGTTCCTGAAAACGCGATCCCCTCTGATGTCAAGAAGAAGTTCCAAGAGCAACAACAAGATACACAGAGAATGTATGGATACATTGTGCCCGGGATTAGGAGAGAACCGATGCCAGAGAAGAGAATGTCTACGCAGACGTTTTCTATGGTAAGATTTTGATTAAAAATCGACACATACATGTTTGAATTGAGTTTCAGGAACACCAAGTTCTCTACACAGAAGTCACAAAAATCCTGACAAATGGAAGTGCGTTGGAGAGGCAGAAGGTTCTGGAAACCATAGAAACCGACACAGGACTTCAGTTCCTAGCTGGTCGATTTGTGATTCTTATCGCCGAAGGAGTACGATTACATATCGGAACACGAAACGCCCGCGGACTTGCGAATCTGATGAAACTGACGTGGAGTCTGATGAAGAATCAGAATATCCGACTGGAGAAATATCTCTACGTCCTGGTGCCCTCTCTGATTTCCTGTGTTGTCAGCAAAAACATGGTTCCTCTAGTCGACGCCTCTCGTTCAGTTCCTCCTCCTCATACCAAATCAAAACTCCCCATAGCCCAAGGAACTCCAGAATTGAATTCAGAAGATCACGAGAAAATTATTCGAGATTTGGAATTCGAATTCAAGTTGAGAGAAGCGGCTGGAAAGTTGCTCGCAGAGCTGTCAACGCAGTATGCGAGTCAGAATTTGAGTGTGAGAATCATTCAAACTCTGAGAAAAGTGTTGACAGGACAGAAGGATCCAGTGTCGATTTACGGAGTCTTGTGCACGTTTTTCGCTTTTGGAAATTTGGTAAGGAAAAATAGTTTAACCCAAAAGCATAAAATTTCCTATTTTCAGACGATCAACAGTGTTGTCCTCCCCAGAATGCACGACATCTTCTGCGCTCTTCAAGCCGCCCGTTCCGATATTCCAACAGTGAAAACGAGATGACAAAGTTGAAAAAGTTGATAACTGAAACAGAAGCAAAGCGAGTTGAAGTGATTCTCAACCGGACGATCGAGTTGATCATGAAGATTATCTTTGAAAATGAGATTTTCAACGAGCGAAAGTTGGCGGATCGTGATGCGTATGTTGCATTGTATTCGGAGTTTGGAGCACTTTTTTATGAGTGAGTTTTTGACAAAATATGTAAAAAATGTGTGTATATTCCGGAAATCGCAAGAAAAATCTGAAAAAATGCTGTAACCCATTGAAAATGTGATTCGAAAAAAAGTCCGAGGAAATTTGGTAATTTCACCTGAGATAACTTATGAGTTGCTTGTCTTTTTCAAAGCCTATTTTCTGGGGTTTAGAACGATTTCATAGGTTTTTCATGGTGATATTCTGAATCTACATCCATTTTTACATATTCTAATGCAAGAATTTCTCCAACAAATCCTATTTTTCCAGCTACGCCCTCAACACAGAAATGGTCAACGAAAACACTGGTCATCTGAAAGTCAATCGCCCCTCTCTTCTCCTCAAACCAGAAGCCTTCAAAATTGAAATGGACAAGCTCAGGAAACAAAAACGTCCCTCTATCGCGGCCGGCTCCCATCATCACCATCTAAATCAAAATCAGATGCATATGAACGACGAGGCGATGTTGGATAATCTTCTTGATGATTCCCACAGACCATGGGTGAAAGCAGCGAATCAAGTCGACGAAATTGAACAGTCTCCATTGAGTGCTCAGGAGAAGGAAACGTTTTTCAGAAAACCAAAACTGTTTTTGGTTCGAAAAGAGAAATCATCAGAGAATGGAGCACTTGTTGCCTCTTTCATACGTCCTCTGGATTATGGATACATGCCAACTCTTCCCTCCTCGAGAGCTCATAGATCAGAAGGACCACCTCCACCTCCTACCAGAGATACTACTAATGCCACCCGTGAAAGTATCCTTGGCCAATCGATATATGCTTCGAGAGCATCTGAATGTTTGGTGAAGAACTCGAAGGAATCCGATGAGATTCTGAAGAGATTCGTCGCGAGAGATGATGAGAAGTCGGGTGCGATTATCTATGGAAGGAATATGTTAATGTCTGAAAAAGGAAGATCCACGATAGACGAGGAAATTGCGAAGGCGGCATCTCATTTGGCGGCGGTCCGGCTTCGGAATTCTGTTGCGACGAATATAATTCCAGACTGACGAAGAGAAAGAGGTCTGGAATGCAAACTCGGAAGAGAATGTCTGCACGAGGCCGCCCGTGCTTGAGAGCCAAGAATCACCACCGACGAACTGGATCGTGTTGTTCATGAGGCGACGATTGAGAGAGACTGTTATCCGAGTCCATTGGGATACTACAAGTTCCTGAAGAGTTGTTGTACTTCGGTGAATGAAGTCATCTGTCACGGAATTCCGGATTTGAGAAAGTTGGAGGATGGAGATTTGTGTAACGGTAAATAGAGTGACTGCTCGCTCTCAAACTCTTTATTTTCTATTTTCAGTGAACGTCACCGTCTACCACCGTGGATTCCATGGAGATCTCAATGAGACGTTCTTGGTTGGTGACAAAGTCGATGAGCAATCTCGGAAGCTTGTCCAAGTGACATGGGAGTGCCTTCAGCAGGCCATTGCCATCGGTAGGTCTATTCAATTCCTGTATTATCAAAATGAAAAACCCAAATTTCTAGTGAAACCGGGTGTAAAGTTCCGCGAAATCGGAAACGTCATTCAGAAGCACGCCAATGCCAATGGATTCTCCGTGGTCAAGGGATACTGTGGATTCATCACTTCTTCCACACCTAATGTTCCTCATTATGCTAGTGAGTCTTTTGGAGTTCGTGTATGCATTCTTGCGTAAGCGTGTCATTCCACTTTGGCTGCGGACTTGGCATCAGATTCGACGCTAACTAGTAAGTGACATTTCTCGACCGCGAATGGTAAATATGGAGCAGCTAGCGTCCTCAAATTAGATAATAGGAAATACATCTAAACATTTTTATAGCTTTGTATGATTATCTGATCCGAGTATGGTAGTTTCTCTATTTCTGCCTTTCGCGGTCGAAAAAGTCACTTGGCGTCAAATCTGATGAAAAAATCCAGGTCTGTAACCTAAAAGTACCGACTCACTGACGCAAAAATGCATAGCGCACTAATTTTCTGTGCATTCAAATGTTACCCATTTTCCAGAAAACAACGCCACTGGAGTCATGAAGGCTGGAAACGCGTTCACCATCGAACCAATGATCAACGCCGGAACGTTCCACGACGAGAAGTGGCCAGATGATTGGACCGCTGTCACGGTAGGTTTCGATTTTTCGAAAATTCAAATTTTCTTTCTTCTGTGACTCAATACAATATGCATATTCTTTAAGAGAGACGGAAAGCGATCTGCTCAATTCGAGCGAACCCTCTTGGTCACCCCATTCGGATGTGAGATTCTCACTCAACGTGACAACAACCGTGGTTCATGGACCAAATTGAGCAAAAGTATTGAGATAACTTCATAATTTCTAACTTGATCCTGTGTCTGAATTATATTTGATTTACTTTAAAGATTCCCAGTGACAAATGAATAAGAAACCGATTTTGTACTGCTGCTCTCTTTTGAATTTCACCTCTTACATAATTATGCACACACAAGTAGGTGCAAATGAGCCAACCTTTTCACGTAACCACCTCTTGTTCACCACCACTGATTTCTGATTCATGAACCTGTGTGCTTTCATAACGAGAAGAGAATGAGGAGCACGAGGAGAGTACGAGAGAAAAAAGAAAGTGACAAATGTGGTGGAGAAGTGAACAGATGCAAGGTGGAGGAAAGCGACGGCCGGTTTTCAGAAATTAACGAAATCGGAGAATTCAGATATTGGATTAAGTAATTTTTAGTGATTCGAAGGTCTTATTAGAACTCTCTAGGAAGCGAGAATTGGTTTCTATTGTCTCTGCAATAAAGCTTACTGAACTAGAGAACGCTGAAACGTCACTGAAAGCAATTCAATCGAAGAAGCATGAAGCTAAGCACAAGAAGAAGACGTCGAAAAAGGAAAGAAGAGAAGATTCTCGTGGAAATCAATGCTGGAATTGCGGAAAAGTGGTCATCGAAAACCACAATGTTTCAAACCAGTGCTTCAGTTGTCATGGAATGAGACACATGTCTAGATTCTGAAAGTCGCGATCCTGAGGATCAAGGAAAACTCGGAATGGGGTAGTAGTCGGAGGAACTGCTTTGGAAGATGTTCAAGTGTCCGTCAATAAGTGTCCGCAGAAGTCGATGGCAGTACAGTCACAGTTGGACACAGGATCGGATATCACACTCATCAGAAAGGAAGAGTGGTCATTCTGAAACGAACTCAATTCAAGAGGAATTGAAAAAGAAATTTCCTGAAGTGTTCAAAGAAGGATTGGACAGGTGCACCAAGGAGAAAGCAGTTTTGACGGTCAAGAAAGGAGCAACACCTGTATACAATCCAAAGCGTCAGTTACCGTACGGAGCATTGGATGTTGTTGAGAAAGAGCTAGAAAGACTGAAAAATCTGGGGGTTCTGAAGAAGGTGGGTCACAGTGCATGGGCAGCACTGTTGATGATTGTGAAGAAGGCCGGAGGAGACTTGAGAGTATGTGCCGATTTCAAGACTGGCTCGAACAATGCCTTGAAGGATGAGGACTATCTAACTCCTGCACCGAAGAATATTTTCGCATCATTGAATGGTGGAAAATATATCTCAACTGTGAATCTGAAGGATGCGTATCTTCAGATTGAGCTTAGTGACGAGTCTAAGTCACTGTCTACTGTGAATACACATTGTGGAATGTAGGAGTAATTCATTTGGAGTGATGGTGTTCCAAAGAATCATAGACAATTTGATTGCTGGATTGGAACGGCATATCTAGATGATATCATCGTTGTTGGAAGTAAATGGGAGGAACATACTGAGAACTTGTTCAATTTGTTTGAGAGAATTTCGGAGTACGGACTTCGTGTGAAAATGGAGAGATGCAAATTTCTGGAGAAGCAACGTCGTAGATGGAATGAAAGTCAAGGATGGATGAAGATGTTGAAAAAGTAGTTGCAGATATTGTGATCTCTTTCCTACTATACATACTCCTTAGAACTGTATATCTCATTCTTCTCTATTTTCTTTTCGATGCCTATGATTCAATAATCTTACCTTTATGTAGGCTTCTCTTCTCAACTTTTAAACTATACATTCTCATATACATATAACTTACAAAACTTTTGGCCCCAGTGGCCTTGAGACTCTAGCTAGAACGAGAGCACTCCAATCAGATACTACAGCGACCCTGGACAGGACGAGAGCACTCCTTTCGGATACTACAGCGACCCTGGAGAGGACGAGAGCACTCCTTTCGGATACTACAGCGACCCTGGACAGGACGAGAGCACTCCTTTCGGATACTACAGCGACCCTGGACAGGACGAGAGCACTCCTTTCGGATACTACAGCGACCCTGGACAGGACGAGAGCACTCCTTTCGGATACTACAGCGACCCTGGACAGGACGAGAGCACTCCTTTCGGATACTACAGCGACCCTGGACAGGACGAGAGCACTCCTTTCGGATACTACAGCGACCCTGGACAGGACGAGAGCACTCCTTTCGGATACTACAGCGACCCTGGACAGAACGAGAGCACTCCAATCAGATACTACAGCGACCCTGGACAGGACGAGAGCACTCCTTTCGGATACTACAGCGACCCTGGACAGGACGAGAGCACTCCAATCAGATACTACAACGTTGCTAACTACAGCTCGGAGTCCGAACCCGGGTCGAACCGGATAGTAGTTGGGCCCACTACCACCTGCTCTATCGGGCGGACGCGAGGACTCTCTCGGTTTACCTAATATAATATGATGGGATTTCGGGTGAGAACAAAGGAATTGTCCTCACATCCTCAACACACCACACGAGTTGTCACTCTTTTTGTCCGAGAGGACTACACGGAAGGGGTGTTCAACGGAGCGCGTTTGCACCACCTCCATTTTTTCACTTGCCCATGGACCAGTATGTTCTCCTTTTTTCGCAATTTCATATAATTTTGGACTGTAATTTGTCTCTCAGTAGTCTTGTTCCTCGGAATCTAAGCTTGACAAAGTCCAAAAATCAAAAATCTCTAGTATTGAACCGCTCCAAGACTTGACGTCGAATTTCAAATTTTTCGAAGACCTATTTCTGAATTTCGGTGAACTTTGGCATTAGTCAGAAATCAGAAGTGAAAATGCATTACTGAATTCGAATGAATTTTCAAAATGGCTTTGATCTAGAATTTAAATATTCATCTGCAATTTTCACATTTTCCATGATTACAGTTTTTGAATGAAACGTTAAACTTTGATTCTCTATCTCTTTCTTTGTCATTTTTTTCTCTGTCATTTTTTGTCTTATTCAATTCAAATTATTTAAGTTACCCGCGCAAACGACACAGGAGTTTTCTAGTCCCTCGTTCAATTTTCTCTTCCATCTCAAAAAATCGCATGAATTTCGATCCAAGCACAAGGGAAGAAGCACAATGCGAAGTTTATGGACGATTTTTGAAGTCAGAAGAACATTTGAAAAAGCACGAGAAGACGTACGATCGGGCGGAAAGGTTAGATTTCGTTGCATTTGTCTTGCAAAAATGTAATTTTCAGAGAATTCGAATGCTCTTCGTGCCAGCAGCGCTTTCACAGCTCCGAGCTGCGTAGGAAGCATCAAATTGTGCACAAAATTCCAAAGTAGGAGAGAAATATATTGTTTTGTTCAAAGATTACATTTTCAGGAAAACGATGGATTTGAAAGTATGCGGAAAAGCGTATAGTTCGAACGCTGTCTTGTCGAAGCATCGGAGGATTCACGAGACAGAGAAGAGGTAAAATTCAATTATCAAAAATGAATTCTCGAAACATTTCGCAGCGATCACTGTTTTTGGCCAAAAATATTTCAAAATGACCAGAAAACTGTGAATATTACTATTAAAATGTTACGAGGGAGTGTATTGGTTGTGAAAAATCAGAAAAAAAAACGACTCTAGAAACGAAAGTGGTCATTCAAGGCTCAATTTTCGACTTTTTCTTCGTTTTTTTTGCTGGTATTCACTTTTTTTCCTCTTTCCGTAACGTTTTTGTGATGATTTTCACATTTCTACAGTCGATTTGATGTGATTTCGGTCGAAAAAACAGCGAAACATCTGACTATAAAACGCTCCGAACGCGCTTGAAATCCAGTCGAAAATGTCTATTGCTTCGAAATACGTTCAAAAATATGTCTAGATTCCGAAAATATAATAAAAATTCTCATCAATCGCTCTAAACCCATGAAATATAGCAAAGAAAACACAAGTTTTCGGAGCCCATTTTCGAGCGTTTACAGCGATCTTCGCATCATGATTTTCGGAAATCTTTCCGTCACAATTTTTGCATGCACATAATGATTTTCGGAATCTTGACACATTTTTACGCATTTTTAAGCAATTCTATTTTTTGGCCTCTTTTGAAATCCACGCAATCATTCCCATTTCTTTTCCAGATTCACATGTCCCATCTGCTTCTCATCATTCGATTTGAGCGATCCATTCAAAATCTATAGTCGAGAGGACAGGTCCGATTGATGCATGAGAATTCGAAGAAAGGAGGAAAAGAAGGAGAGAAAGCGACGGAATGAGAGCCAGCTGATACGGAAGAAGACGATTGCTAGCTGCTCTCCACAACTTCCGAACATTCCAAAGACGTTGATCAATCAGCCGGCCCCTCGTCTCGTCCTTCACAACTTCCCGTATCGATCCGAGCACGAGTACCAGTTGAAGACCCGAGAATCGAGAGTCTGTGTGGCGGCTCTTCGTGCATCGGGAAGCAGGGTTCGTACATTCATTTTACCAGTTGTGAAGCGATTTTCGATGTCAGTTGAGCCAGAAGTCTTTATTTGGTTGTCTCATCTCATCGGATGTGGTCAATTGTTTTTGGAGTTATTATTAGTGGTCCTCCTCCTCCTCTCTCTCTCTCTCGCTTCCCTTTCTTTTTGTAAACAAGAAGATTTTCAGCGAACAGCCAAGAAGCACGATGCGAAGTTTGTGGACGATATTTGAAGTCAGAAGAACATTTAGAAAAGCACGAGAAGACGTACGATGAGGCGCGAAGGTTTGATTTTGAATGAACATGAATTTTCTCTTCTAAACATAAAATGAATCCGAACGAGAGCAAGAAGTTAGCCAAGAAACGTTAAACCGGTGATTTTAGTGGAAGCAGAGAAATTGTCTCTTTCATGCTGAAAATAAGAGATTTACAGTCGTTTTTGACGAAGAAGAATGGCAATTGAGTTGTGGGGTCATTCTCGTCTCTACAGCCTCTCTCGAAGTCGTTTTGTGCCATTTTTGTGACAGATTATTGAAGACTCCCATTCTAAAACCATTTGAATGTCAATCCTCACTTGTTTTGTCATTTTGAGGTGGTGAAAAACAGGACACCTATCACAGAAATATCCCCTAGATGTTTTGTTTTCCCGAGGAATCAGAGTCAGGGGGCTTGCCCCTGCGTTGAATTAGTTTTGAAATCAACAGGATACTCGTACTTTCTTTCATTTTTCCATTTTTCAGCACTCGCTCAAAGACACTGCCGTCTCGTTCTTCACAACTTCCCGTATCGATCCGAGCACGAGTACCAGTTGAAGACCCGAGAATCGAGAGTCTGTGTGGCGGCTCTTCGTGCATCGGGAAGCAGCATCGTCGGACAGGTGAACCCTTTGAATGTGGCATTCGATAAGGTTGTGGTGGTACGGTACACGACGAACGGATGGGCGACACAAGATCAGATTGTGGCCAATTACAGTCATCATCTGTTTGCCACCGACGACATTGACGCCTTCAATTTTACCATTGCGATTCCAGTCAAGCTTACGGTATGTGGGAGGGCATCGAATTCTAGTAAATCAGGGATCTTCTGAATCTTGAGATATCTAATGAATTTTAGGCTATCGGATTCTAAAAGATCGTTGATCTTTTTACTGATCCAGAACTCTAATTTTCCCATTTTTTGCAGGAAGGAAAGTGCGAGTTCTGCGTGCAATACCAAGTGGCTGGCGAAGAGTTCTGGAGCAACAACGACGGTCAGAACTACATTGTGAATGTGTCCCTCAAGTCCTCCCCAACATCTCCATTCTTCTCGCAACGATACGGTACAGTACCATTGGATCGTGCTCCACGTGGCTCCAGCACTCGTCGTCAACAACAAAGGGGACGTGGAGTCGTCGATGAGTTGGATGAGGAGAAGGAGACGGCGTATGTGCCATCTTCTGAATTTCCATTGTTTTTGACGCCCTCAATTGCGATTCCAGTCGGTAGGTATTTTCGGGGCGCTTCCGGAGTATTTCCAAGTGATTTTTGTAATGTTTGTTGCAAAAATACATAAAAATTATCACAAAAATGTAAAGACTAGCTTTGCGTTGATGTTAATAGTTAAATCAACAACTAGAAGTGGTTTTTAGGGAAAAGAGCGACAATTGTGCTTCCCTTGACGCCACTTTTTTTAATGTTGATATTCGTTTTGAAAACTGTTGAGAATCAATCTTCACAGTTTTTGGTCATGTTGTTATTTCTCTCTTTTTCAGCACTCGCTCAAGAACACTGCCATCAGCTCTCCGTCGCAGTCGATCGAAGCAATGTGTGAAGCGTGTCCGATTCGCCGACTCGTTGGGATTGGATTTGGAGAATCTACAGTACTTTGTGAAGGATTCCCCGATTATAGTCTGTACGTTTTTTTATTCTCCTGGACATTTCCCAACAATGTTCGACATGTTTTTGACTAAGCGTACTCCAAATGATCAGAAATATGTGGGCATTACGATGAAAATGCTGCCATGAGACAGAGTGGCGAAATGTTTCAGATGAAGGTCAGCAACTGCAGAGAACGAAGTGTATTGACGGAGTTTTCAATGTTATACCTTTTCATTTGCTAACCGCTCTCTTTTGTTAACATGACTGAAATTTGAACTTTTGGCTCTACAATTTCTCCAGGTTTTGAGGACTTGTGAAATTTTCTTGATTCAGCCATGAGGAATCCTTAATTAAAAAAGATCTCAATACCTGGAAACAAGGTGGGAGATACAAAAGAATCAAATGTCACCTTCTTTAGCAATAGAGCACGATGTCACATTTAAACCTCCGTCAATAGTCTCGCTTCCTTCCTTGCAGTTGCTGATCTTCTTTTGAAACGTCTCATCTCACACATTGTCTGGCCATTGGAAAAAATTTTTGCCAGAAACAGTTTAAAAATTATTGCAAAACGTCTTTTCTGAAAAGTGTCACCGTTATAAAAAGTCCCGGAATCATTCTTTGCTTTCAATAGTTGCCTTTTGTGACTGTTGTAAATACAAGATTCTCAAAAAAGGTGCGGAGTCAGCCAATAATTGATCTTTCGGAAGTCAATCACAGCTTCGACGCTCCTCTTTAGAATTATCGCGTACAGCCATTGAAGACGACATCTCTGCACCCTGTGTGACGTAGCAATAAAAAGTTGCTATTCAGAATCTGTAAATATACATAATTGCAGGAAAGGAAATGCGAGATCTTCGTGACTGGCGAAGAGTTCTGGGACAACAACGACGGTCAGAACTACATTGTGAATGTGTCCCTCAAGTCCTCTCCAACATCTCCATTCTTCTCGCAACGATACGGTACAGTACCATTGGATCGTGCTCCACGTGGCTCCAGCACTCGTCGTCAACAACAACGCCGTTGGGGATTTTTCTTCTCTTAAAACTTTCCCATGACTTGCCTATTGCTCTGATATGACTTCCCATCCCTCAATCAAATACTGGTTATCTCTCTTTCCCTTTTCCCCGAGTATAATTTCAAATCCATCCATACTAGGTCCATCAAATAATGTGACTTTTGCTGTTTAGTTCTCGAATAAAACAAAATCTTTATTGTATCTCTAGACCACATAGTTGAACTGAAAATTGGGTTCCAATCATTTCAGAGACGCTGTCATAATCAAAGAATCACTACGAGACGATGGTCCATCTTTGGAATTTTTCGACACCTGAATGTTTTTTCAAATTTTCAAAAATGGAATTTTTCCGATAGAGTACACCAAAATTTCAGCACTGATCTGCACATTTTCCATCGAAACAGGAGGCTTTGGATTATGTTCCTCACCTGGAATTTGTTTTGAACAAAAACATAAAAATATCCAAATGTCCACAATATGTATCAAATCTGCACTAATAGAATAAACCAAAATCTGATCACTAATCTGCCCTTTTTCGGTCGCTACGGGGGTTATTGCTTGTGATCCTCGAATATCTAAAAATTTGAAATTCCGTTTGGGCGCATTTTCTTGAGAACTTCGGAAGGAATAGCCATTCGAAGTTTATGGGGTACACTTGAATGCCGATATGGTTTCACTCTTCTTCTCGTCTTCTGGTATGTTTTTTCTGTTTTAATAATTTGTTGTACTCTAAAACAACTGAAAACATTCTCTCCGCTGATAAATATTTCATACTTTGCTCTCAAAAATGTCATACTCCTGCTGGGTTCCATGAGTTCAAACCTATTGTGTTTCCCCAGATCTGTACTTTCAGAATAAATTGTTCTCTTACTTCGATTCGGAGCAAGCGGTTAACCAAACTAGCAATTTACAAGCATAGTGTGAAATTGGAAGCGTGTTACGATCAGAAACTAACTATTCATTTAAAGTATCGAGGATTCATGCTAGATTTCCATTTTGATACCGTATTTGGTGATATTGGATCTAAAAATGGAAAGAACATGGTCGGTATTAAATATACCCAATTTTGCAGGCAGATATGGCATGTATGCCAAAATAGAGTCCTAGTTACAAAGATGGCATGTTAGAATTTGTAAATTCATTGAAGGAAAAAGCTAAAACCGCCATGTGAAAGTTCTAAAAAATGCCTTCTTAATCATGAATTAATTGTGGTGGTCATTGTTGCACAGGCGTGATAATCATGTCAAAGTGAAACACCGCAATCGCGTTTTGGTCCTGATGCTGCAGTCCTGATACTTTCACAATGAATCTCGGTGATCCATGAAAAGTACATGGCAGGATAACTCGTTTCCAGGTGTGAATCCTCCAGGAGCTCGATTGACGTAATTTTTAAGTTCTGTGTACTGCTCAGCTCGCATCTTGTCTTAGGTCGTCTGGGTCGTCGATGAAGAATAGTTCTGCTTGGTTTTCACTCATGAATCCACATATTATTGTTGGGTAAGAGCGGCTTCTTAGTGAATCGGCTTAAACTTGTTTATCCGAATCATTGAAAATAGCGAAGATAATGTTGCTGACCAATGAGAGTTCTCTTCCGGTCACTGCCAATTTTGGATAGCTCTGGATTCCACCCGAGTTCTCTATTTGGAAAGAACAGCTGGTACGTCATTGGATCCTCAACTGGATTCGTGTCCCGGATGGAAAACCAGTCGTCTCTTGATCCTGAGAATGCGTCGACACTTCTTCTGGGGATCATTTCGTCTTGCTGAACATTCACGATGGCTACTTCATTTGAAGGTGGATCATTATATCAACGCCGGTAAATATTTGGTTTAGCCACGTCAAACATCATTCGCACTGGGTTGATGGTTCTTCCTGATTCCTTGAATCTTGATGGTATACGGTCCATTTCCTCTGTTCACACTATGATCCAACTCGGCTCCAAAAGATGCAGTCGCCATGCTGTTACTGTATTGACGGATTTAAGCTCCGTAATTTTTGGCTTGATCATTCCGTGATTGATCTGTAGACCATTCAAAGAGCTCCTGGAGTTGTGTTTGGAAGTTTGGAAAAGCAATCGGTTCTGGAAATATATCGGCAACATTAAGACTGAAAAGTTTGAAAATCAAAATTTGGAAATGGATTCAAACAAATTTTCGAAATAATTCAGGTTTTTTGTATACCTTTCACCTATGAATTTTTGTTCGCCAGAAGCACAGCTCAACTGTGTCATGACTTGCGTATCTTTGATTCCGTCGATTCCTCCCACCCGATCCTCCATTTTCCCATCCACACTCATCAACTGAGTGTCCTCTATTCCATCGACACTTCCACCGATTCGATTTTCCCAATCATCCATCTCATCCATATCATCCGGTACTCCTGATTCATCAAAATCGGCTTGAACATTGTGCTTGTCCATTTGGTTGAAAATTAGTATTGTAAAGGGAAAGTCCAATCCAAAAGGAAGGTTCCTATAATTTTCAATCCCGACTCCCAGAAGTGTGCGGAACAGAATTCGGTTTTCCGAGAAATTCCGAAAACCGGATTCCGGAACGAAATTCCGATCGGAATATTCCAAGAAAAAAATATCGAGTGTGTCCTAGTTGAAAATTATTTAGAGAATCTACAGTTATTTCTATAAACCATCATCATATCGTCTGAACTTTTATTAAAAATCACGTATCATAATCTTATCTTTTCCCTCCTTGCCACCTTTATCATAATCATCACTTGACTATTGTAGTTCTGATCGTCGTTGTTGTCCCAGAACTTTTCGTCAGCCACTTGGCGTTGTCCAATAATAGCGGTACCATTTCATGACTGAAACGCTTTTTTTCAGTCGGTTGTCGAATTTCCTCGTTAGAATTTGAAAGATAAGTACATATTGGTCAAATATGTCATCTCATGAAAAGATAGATGAAATATCAGACAACATTTATGTCAAAAAAGAAATTCAAGGATGGATGAAGATGTTGAAAAAGTAGTTGCAGATGTGATCTCTTTCCTACTATATATACTCCTTAGAACTGTATATCTCATTCTTCTCTATCATTCCTTAGAACTATATATCTCATTCTCCTCTATTTTCTCTTCGATGCCTATGATTCAATAATCATTCAACTCTTCGCTTACCTTTTCGTAGGCTTCTCTTCTCAACTTTTAAACTATACATTCTCATATACATATAACTTACAAAACTTTTGGCCCCAGTGGCCTTGAGACTCTAGCTAGAACGAGAGCACTCCAATCAGATACTACAGCGACCCTGGACAGGACGAGAGCACTCCAATCAGATACTACAGCGACCCTGGACAGAACGAGAGCACTCCTTTCGGATACTACAGCGACCCTGGACAGAACGAGAGCACTCCAATCAGATACTACAGCGACCCTGGACAGGACGAGAGCACTCCAATCAGATACTACAGCGACCCTGGACAGGACGAGAGCACTCCTTTCGGATACTACAGCGACCCTGGACAGAACGAGAGCACTCCAATCAGATACTACAGCGACCCTGGACAGGACGAGAGCACTCCAATCAGATACTACAGCGACCCTGGACAGGACGAGAGCACTCCTTTCGGATACTACAGCGACCCTGGACAGAACGAGAGCACTCCAATCAGATACTACAGCGACCCTGGACAGGACGAGAGCACTCCAATCAGATACTACAGCGACCCTGGACAGGACGAGAGCACTCCTTTCGGATACTACAGCGACCCTGGACAGGACGAGAGCACTCCTTTCGGATACTACAGCGACCCTGGACAGGACGAGAGCACTCCAATCAGATACTACAGCGACCCTGGACAGGACGAGAGCACTCCAATCAGATACTACAACGTTGCTAACTACAGCTCGGAGTCCGAACCCGGGTCGAACCGGATAGTAGTTGGGCCCACTACCACCTGCTCTATCGGGCGGACGCGAGGACTCTCTCGGTTTACCTAATATAATATGATGGGATTTCGGGTGAGAACAAAGGAATTGTCCTCACATCCTCAACACACCACACGAGTTGTCACTCTTTTTGTCCGAGAGGACTACACGGAAGGGGTGTTCAACGGAGCGCGTTTGCACCACCTCCATTTTTTCACTTGCCCATGGACCAGTATGTTCTCCTTTTTTCGCAATTTCATATAATTTTGGACTGTAATTTGTCTCTCAGTAGTCTTGTTCCTCGGAATCTAAGCTTGACAAAGTCCAGAAATCAAAAATCTCTAGTATTGAACCGCTCCAAGACTTGACGTCGAATTTCAAATTTTTCGAAGACCTATTTCTGAATTTCGGTGAACTTTGGCATTAGTCAGAAATCAGAAGTGAAAATGCATTACTGAATTCGAATGAATTTTCAAAATGGCTTTGATCTAGAATTTAAATATTCATCTGCAATTTTCACATTTTCCATGATTACAGTTTTTGAATGAAACGTTAAACTTTGATTCTCTATCTCTTTCTTTGTCATTTTTTTCTCTGTCATTTTTTGTCTTATTCAATTCAAATTATTTAAGTTACCCGCGCAAACGACACAGGAGTTTTCTAGTCCCTCGTTCAATTTTCTCTTCCATCTCAAAAAATCGCATGAATTTCGATCCAAGCACAAGGGAAGAAGCACAATGCGAAGATTATGGACGATTTTTGAAGTCAGAAGAACATTTGAAAAAGCACGAGAAGACGTACGATCGGGCGGAAAGGTTAGATTTCGTTGCATTTGTCTTGCAAAAATGTAATTTTCAGAGAATTCGAATGCTCTTCGTGCCAGCAGCGCTTTCACAGCTCCGAGCTGCGTAGGAAGCATCAAATTGTGCACAAAATTCCAAAGTAGGAGAGAAATATATTGTTTTGTTCAAAGATTACATTTTCAGGAAAACGATGGATTTGAAAGTATGCGGAAAAGCGTATAGTTCGAACGCTGTCTTGTCGAAGCATCGGAGGATTCACGAGACAGAGAAGAGGTAAAATTCAATTATCAAAAATGAATTCTCGAAACATTTCGCAGCGATCACTGTTTTTGGCCAAAAATATTTCAAAATGACCAGAAAACTGTGAATATTACTATTAAAATGTTACGAGGGAGTGTATTGGTTGTGAAAAATCAGAAAAAAAAAACGACTCTAGAAACGAAAGTGGTCATTCAAGGCTCAATTTTCGACTTTTTCTTCGTTTTTTTTGCTGGTATTCACTTTTTTTCCTCTTTCCGTAACGTTTTTGTGATGATTTTCACATTTCTACAGTCGATTTGATGTGATTTCGGTCGAAAAAACAGCGAAACATCTGACTATAAAACGCTCCGAACGCGCTTGAAATCCAGTCGAAAATGTCTATTGCTTCGAAATACGTTCAAAAATATGTCTAGATTCCGAAAATATAATAAAAATTCTCATCAATCGCTCTAAACCCATGAAATATAGCAAAGAAAACACAAGTTTTCGGAGCCCATTTTCGAGCGTTTACAGCGATCTTCGCATCATGATTTTCGGAAATCTTTCCGTCACAATTTTTGCATGCACATAATGATTTTCGGAATCTTGACACATTTTTACGCATTTTTAAGCAATTCTATTTTTTGGCCTCTTTTGAAATCCACGCAATCATTCCCATTTCTTTTCCAGATTCACATGTCCCATCTGCTTCTCATCATTCGATTTGAGCGATCCATTCAAAATCTATAGTCGAGAGGACAGGTTCGATTGATGCATGAGAATTCGAAGAAAGGAGGAAAAGAAGGAGAGAAAGCGACGGAATGAGAGCCAGCTGATACGGAAGAAGACGATTGCTAGCTGCTCTCCACAACTTCCGAACATTCCAAAGACGTTGATCAATCAGCCGGCCCCTCGTCTCGTCCTTCACAACTTCCCGTATCGATCCGAGCACGAGTACCAGTTGAAGACCCGAGAATCGAGAGTCTGTGTGGCGGCTCTTCGTGCATCGGGAAGCAGGGTTCGTACATTCATTTTACCAGTTGTGAAGCGATTTTCGATGTCAGTTGAGCCAGAAGTCTTTATTTGGTTGTCTCATCTCATCGGATGTGGTCAATTGTTTTTGGAGTTATTATTAGTGGTCCTCCTCCTCCTCTCTCTCTCTCTCGCTTCCCTTTCTTTTTGTAAACAAGAAGATTTTCAGCGAAGAGCCAAGAAGCACGATGCGAAGTTTGTGGACGATATTTGAAGTCAGAAGAACATTTAGAAAAGCACGAGAAGACGTACGATGAGGCGCGAAGGTTTGATTTTGAATGAACATGAATTTTCTCTTCTAAACATAAAATGAATCCGAACGAGAGCAAGAAGTTAGCCAAGAAACGTTAAACCTGTGATTTTAGTGGAAGCAGAGAAATTGTCTCTTTCATGCTGAAAATAAGAGATTTACAGTCGTTTTTGACGAAGAAGAATGGCAATTGAGTTGTGGAGTCATTCTCGTCTCTACAGCCTCTCTCGAAGTCGTTTTGTGCCATTTTTGTGACAGATTATTGAAGACTCCCATTCTAAAACCATTTGAATGTCAATCCTCACTTGTTTTGTCATTTTGAGGTGGTGAAAAACAGGACACCTATCACAGAAATATCCCCTAGATGTTTTGTTTTCCCGAGGAATCAGAGTCAGGGGGCTTGCCCCTGCGTTGAATTAGTTTTGAAATCAACAGGATACTCGTACTTTCTTTCATTTTTCCATTTTTCAGCACTCGCTCAAAGACACTGCCGTCTCGTTCTTCACAACTTCCCGTATCGATCCGAGCACGAGTACCAGTTGAAGACCCGAGAATCGAGAGTCTGTGTGGCGGCTCTTCGTGCATCGGGAAGCAGCATCGTCGGACAGGTGAACCCTTTGAATGTGGCATTCGATAAGGTTGTGGTGGTACGGTACACGACGAACGGATGGGCGACACAAGATCAGATTGTGGCCAATTACAGTCATCGTCTGTTTGCCACCGACGACATTGACGCCTTCAATTTTACCATTGCGATTCCAGTCAAGCTTACGGTATGTGGGAGGGCATCGAATTCTAGTAAATCAGGAATCTTCTGAATCTTCGACGCTCCTCTTTAGAATTATCGCGTACAGCCATTGAAGACGACATCTCTGCACCCTGTGTGACGTAGCAATAAAAAGTTGCTATTCAGAATCTGTAAATATACATAATTGCAGGAAAGGAAATGCGAGATCTTCGTGACTGGCGAAGAGTTCTGGGACAACAACGACGGTCAGAACTACATTGTGAATGTGTCCCTCAAGTCCTCTTCAACATCTCCATTCTTCTCGCAACGATACGGTACAGTACCATTGGATCGTGCTCCACGTGGCTCCAGCACTCGTCGTCAACAACAACGCCGTTGGGGATTTTTCTTCTCTTAAAACTTTCCCATGACTTGCCTATTGCTCTGATATGACTTCCCATCCCTCAATCAAATACTGGTTATCTCTCTTTCCCTTTTCCCCGAGTATAATTTCAAATCCATCCATACTAGGTCCATCAAATAATGTGACTTTTGCTGTTTAGTTCTCGAATAAAACAAAATCTTTATTGTATCTCTAGACCACATAGTTGAACTGAAAATTGGGTTCCAATCATTTCAGAGACGCTGTCATAATCAAAGAATCACTACGAGACGATGGTCCATCTTTGGAATTTTTCGACACCTGAATGTTTTTTCAAATTTTCAAAAATGGAATTTTTCCGATAGAGTACACCAAAATTTCAGCACTAATCTGCACATTTTCCATCGAAACAGGAGGCTTTGGATTATGTTCCTCACCTGGAATTTGTTTTGAACAAAAACATAAAAATATCCAAATATCCACAATATGTATCAAATCTGCACCAATAGAATAAACCAAAATCTGATCACTAATCTGCCCTTTTTCGGTCGCTACGGGGGTTATTGCTTGTGATCCTCGAATATCTAAAAATTTGAAATTCCGTTTGGGCGCATTTTCTTGAGAACTTCGGAAGGAATAGCCATTCGAAGTTTATGGGGTACACTTGAATGCCGATATGGTTTCACTCTTTTTCTCGTCTTCTGGTATGTTTTTTCTGTTTTAATAATTTGTTGTACTCTAAAACAACTGAAAACATTCTCTCCGCTGATAAATATTTCATACTTTGCTCTCAAAAATGTCATACTCCTGCTGGGTTCCATGAGTTCAAACCTATTGTGTTTCCCCAGATCTGTACTTGCAGAATAAATTATTCTCTTACTTCGATTCGGAGCAAGCGGTTAACCAAACTAGCAATTTACAAGCATAGTGTGAAATTGGAAGCGTGTTACGATCAGAAACTAACTATTCATTTAAAGTATCGAGGATTCATGCTAGATTTCCATTTTGATACCGTATTTGGTGATATTGGATCTAAAAATGGAAAGAACATGGTCGGTATTAAATATACCCAATTTTGCAGGCAGATATGGCATGTATGCCAAAATAGAGTCCTAGTTACAAAGATGGCATGTTAGAATTTGTAAATTCATTGAAGGAAAAAGCTAAAACCGCCATGTGAAAGTTCTAAAAAATGCCTTCTTAATCATGAATTAATTGTGGTGGTCATTGTTGCACAGGCGTGATAATCATGTCAAAGTGAAACACCGCAATCGCGTTTTGGTCCTGATGCTGCAGTCCTGATACTTTCACAATGAATCTCGGTGATCCATGAAAAGTACATGGCAGGATAACTCGTTTCCAGGTGTGAATCCTCCAGGAGCTCGATTGACGTAATTTTTAAGTTCTGTGTACTGCTCAGCTCGCATCTTGTCTTAGGTCGTCTGGGTCGTCGATGAAGAATAGTTCTGCTTGGTTTTCACTCATGAATCCACATATTATTGTTGGGTAAGAGCGGCTTCTTAGTGAATCGGCTTGAACTTGTTTATCCGAATCATTGAAAATAGCGAAGATAATGTTGCTGACCAATGAGAGTTCTCTTCCGGTCACTGCCAATTTTGGATAGCTCTGGATTCCACCCGAGTTCTCTATTTGGAAAGAACAGCTGGTACGTCATTGGATCCTCAACTGGATTCGTGTCCCGGATGGAAAACCAGTCGTCTCTTGATCCTGAGAATGCGTCGACACTTCTTCTGGGGATCATTTCGTCTTGCTGAACATTCACGATGGCTACTTCATTTGAAGGTGGATCATTATATCAACGCCGGTAAATATTTGGTTTAGCCACGTCAAACATCATTCGCACTGGGTTGATGGTTCTTCCTGATTCCTTGAATCTTGATGGTATACGGTCCATTTCCTCTGTTCACACTATGATCCAACTCGGCTCCAAAAGATGCAGTCGCCATGCTGTTACTGTATTGACGGATTTAAGCTCCGTAATTTTTGGCTTGATCATTCCGTGATTGATCTGTAGACCATTCAAAGAGCTCCTGGAGTTGTGTTTGGAAGTTTGGAAAAGCAATCGGTTCTGGAAATATATCGGCAACATTAAGACTGAAAAGTTTGAAAATCAAAATTTGGAAATGGATTCATACAAATTTTCGAAATAATTCAGGTTTTTTCTATACCTTTCACCTATGAATTGTTGTTCGCCAGAAGCACAGCTCAACTGTGTCATGACTTGCGTATCTTTGATTCCGTCGATTCCTCCCACCCGATCCTCCATTTTCCCATCCACACTCATCAACTGAGTGTCCTCTATTCCATCGACACTTCCACCGATTCGATTTTCCCAATCATCCATCTCATCCATATCATCCGGTACTCCTGATTCATCAAAATCGGCTTGAACATTGTGCTTGTCCATTTGGTTGAAAATTAGTATTGTAAAGGGAAAGTCCAATCCAAAAGGAAGGTTCCTATAATTTTCAATCCCGACTCCCAGAAGTGTGCGGAACAGAATTCGGTTTTCCGAGAAATTCCGAAAACCGGATTCCGGAACGAAATTCCGATCGGAATATTCCAAGAAAAAAATATCGAGTGTGTCCTATTTGAAAATTATTTAGAGAATCTACAGTTATTTCTATAAACCATCATCATATCGTCTGAACTTTTATTAAAAATCACGTATCATAATCTTATCTTTTCCCTCCTTGCCACCTTTATCATAATCATCACTTGACTATTGTAGTTCTGATCGTCGTTGTTGTCCCAGAACTTTTCGTCAGCCACTTGGCGTTGTCCAATAATAGCGGTACCATTTCATGACTGAAACGCTTTTTTTCAGTCGGTTGTCGAATTTCCTCGTTAGAATTTGAAAGATAAGTACATATTGGTCAAATATGTCATCTCATGAAAAGATAGATGAAATATCAGACAACATTTATGTCAAAAAAGAAATTCAAGGATGGATGAAGATGTTGAAAAAGTAGTTGCAGATGTGATCTCTTTCCTACTATATATACTCCTTAGAACTGTATATCTCATTCTTCTCTATCATTCCTTAGAACTATATATCTCATTCTCCTCTATTTTCTCTTCGATGCCTATGATTCAATAATCATTCAACTCTTCGCTTACCTTTTCGTAGGCTTCTCTTCTCAACTTTTAAACTATACATTCTCATATACATATAACTTACAAAACTTTTGGCCCCAGTGGCCTTGAGACTCTAGCTAGAACGAGAGCACTCCAATCAGATACTACAGCGACCCTGGACAGGACGAGAGCACTCCTTTCGGATACTACAGCGACCCTGGACAGGACGAGAGCACTCCTTTCGGATACTACAGCGACCCTGGACAGGACGAGAGCACTCCAATCAGATACTACAGCGACCCTGGACAGGACGAGAGCACTCCAATCAGATACTACAGCGACCCTGGACAGAACGAGAGCACTCCTTTCGGATACTACAGCGACCCTGGACAGGACGAGAGCACTCCAATCAGATACTACAGCGACCCTGGACAGGACGAGAGCACTCCAATCAGATACTACAGCGACCCTGGACAGGACGAGAGCACTCCTTTCGGATACTACAGCGACCCTGGACAGGACGAGAGCACTCCTTTCGGATACTACAGCGACCCTGGACAGGACGAGAGCACTCCAATCAGATACTACAGCGACCCTGGACAGGACGAGAGCACTCCTTTCGGATACTACAGCGACCCTGGACAGGACGAGAGCACTCCAATCAGATACTACAGCGACCCTGGACAGGACGAGAGCACTCCAATCAGATACTACAGCGACCCTGGACAGAACGAGAGCACTCCTTTCGGATACTACAGCGACCCTGGACAGGACGAGAGCACTCCAATCAGATACTACAGCGACCCTGGACAGGACGAGAGCACTCCAATCAGATACTACAGCGACCCTGGACAGGACGAGAGCACTCCTTTCGGATACTACAGCGACCCTGGACAGGACGAGAGCACTCCTTTCGGATACTACAGCGACCCTGGACAGGACGAGAGCACTCCAATCAGATACTACAGCGACCCTGGACAGGACGAGAGCACTCCTTTCGGATACTACAGCGACCCTGGACAGGACGAGAGCACTCCAATCAGATACTACAGCGACCCTGGACAGGACGAGAGCACTCCAATCAGATACTACAACGTTGCTAACTACAGCTCGGAGTCCGAACCCGGGTCGAACCGGATAGTAGTTGGGCCCACTACCACCTGCTCTATCGGGCGGACGCGAGGACTCTCTCGGTTTACCTAATATAATATGATGGGATTTCGGGTGAGAACAAAGGAATTGTCCTCACATCCTCAACACACCACACGAGTTGTCACTCTTTTTGTCCGAGAGGACTACACGGAAGGGGTGTTCAGCGGAGCGCGTTTGCACCACCTCCATTTTTTCACTTGCCCATGGACCAGTATGTTCTCCTTTTTTCGCAATTTCATATAATTTTGGACTGTAATTTGTCTCTCAGTAGTCTTGTTCCTCGGAATCTAAGCTTGACAAAGTCCAGAAATCAAAAATCTCTAGTATTGAACCGCTCCAAGACTTGACGTCGAATTTCAAATTTTTCGAAGACCTATTTCTGAATTTCGGTGAACTTTGGCATTAGTCAGAAATCAGAAGTGAAAATGCATTACTGAATTCGAATGAATTTTCAAAATGGCTTTGATCTAGAATTGAAATATTCATCTGCAATTTTCACATTTTCCATGATTCCAGTTTTTGAATGAAACGTTAAACTTTGATTCTCTATCCCTTTCTTTGTCATTTTCTTCTCTGTCATTTTTTGTCTTATTCAATTCAAATTATTTAAGTTACCCGCGCAAACGACACAGAAGTTTTCTAGTCCCTCGTTCAATTTTCTCTTCCATCTCAAAAAATCGCATGAATTTCGAGCCAAGCACAAGGGAAGAAGCACAATGCGAAGTTTATGGACGATTTTTGAAGTCAGAAGAACATTTGAAAAAGCACGAGAAAACGTACTATCGGGCGGAAAGGTTAGATTTCGTTGCATTTGTCTTGCAAAAATGTAATTTTCAGAGAATTCGAATACTCTTCGTGCCAGCAGCGCTTTCACAGCTCCGAGCTGCGTAGGAAGCATCAAATTGTGCACAAAATTCCAAAGTAGGAGAGAAATATATTGTTTTGTTCAAAGATTACATTTTCAGGAAAACGATGGATTTGAAAGTATGCGGAAAAGCGTATAGTTCGAACGCTGTCTTGTCGAAGCATCGGAGGATTCACGAGACAGAGAAGAGGTAAAATTCAATTATCAAAAATGAATTCTCGAAACATTTCGCAGCGATCACTGTTTTTGGCCAAAAATATTTCAAAATGACCAGAAAACTGTGAATATTACTATTAAAATGTTACGAGGGAGTGTATTGGTTGTGAAAAATCAGAAAAAAACGACTCTAGAAAAGAAAGTGGTCATTCAAGGCTCAATTTTCGACTTTTTCTTCGTTTTTTTTGCTGGTATTCACTTTTTTCCTCTTTCCGTAACGTTTTTGTGATGATTTTCACATTTCTACAGTCGATTTGATGTGATTTTGGTCGTAAAAACAACGAAACATCTGACTATAAAACGCTCCGAACGCGCTTGAAATCCAGTCGAAAATGTCTATTGCTTCGAAATACGTTCAAAAATATGTCTAGATTCCGAAAATATAATAAAAATTCTCATCAATCGCTCTAAAACCATGAAATATAGCAAAGAAAACACAAGTTTTCGGAGCCCATTTTCGAGCGTTTACAGCGATCTTCGCATCATGATTTTCGGAAATCTTTCCGTCACAATTTTTGCATGCACATAATGATTTTCGGAATCTTGACACATTTTTACGCATTTTTAAGCAATTCTATTTTTTGGCCTCTTTTGAAATCCACGCAATCATTCCCATTTCTTTTCCAGATTCACATGTCCCATCTGCTTCTCATCATTCGATTTGAGCGATCCATTCAAAATCTATAGTCGAGAGGACAGGTCCGATTGATGCATGAGAATTCGAAGAAAGGAGGAAAAGAAGGAGAGAAAGCGACGGAATGAGAGCCAGCTGATACGGAAGAAGACGATTGCTAGCTGCTCTCCACAACTTCCGAACATTCCAAAGACGTTGATCAATCAGCCGGCCCCTCGTCTCGTCCTTCACAACTTCCCGTATCGATCCGAGCACGAGTACCAGTTGAAGACCCGAGAATCGAGAGTCTGTGTGGCGGCTCTTCGTGCATCGGGAAGCAGGGTTCGTACATTCATTTTACCAGTTGTGAAGCGATTTTCGATGTCAGTTGAGCCAGAAGTCTTTATTTGGTTGTCTCATCTCATCGGATGTGGTCAATTGTTTTTGGAGTTATTATTAGTGGTCCTCCTCCTCCTCTCTCTCTCTCTCGCTTCCCTTTCTTTTTGTAAACAAGAAGATTTTCAGCGAAGAGCCAAGAAGCACGATGCGAAGTTTGTGGACGATATTTGAAGTCAGAAGAACATTTAGAAAAGCACGAGAAGACGTACGATGAGGCGCGAAGGTTTGATTTTGAATGAACATGAATTTTCTCTTCTAAACATAAAATGAATCCGAACGAGAGCAAGAAGTTAGCCAAGAAACGTTAAACCTGTGATTTTAGTGAAAATAGAGAAATTGTCTTTTTTTCTGCTGAAAATTGGAGATTTACAGTCGTTTTTGACGAAGAAGAATGGCAATTGAGTTGTGGAGTCATTCTCGTCTCTACAGCCTCTCTCGAAGTCGTTTTGTGCCATTTTTGTGACAGATTATTGAAGACTCCCATTCTAAAATCATTTGAATGCCAATCCTCACTTGTTTTGTCATTTTGAGGTGGTGAAAAACAGGACACCTATCACAGAAATATCCCCTAGATGTTTTGTTTTCCCGAGGAATCAGAGTCAGGGAGCTTGCCCCTGCGTTGAATTAGTTTTGAAATCAACAGGATACTCGTACTATATTTTTCCATTTTTCAGCACTCGCTCAAAGACACTGCCGTCTCGTTCTTCACAACTTCCCGTATCGATCCGAGCACGAGTACCAGTTGAAGACCCGAGAATCGAGAGTCTGTGTGGCGGCTCTTCGTGCATCGGGAAGCAGCATCGTCGGACAGGTGAACCTTTTGAATGTGGCATTCGATAAGGTTGTGGTGGTACGGTACACGACGAACGGATGGGCGACACAGGATCAGATTGTGGCCAATTACAGTCATCGTCTGTTTGCCACTGACGACATTGACGCCTTCAATTTTACCATTGCGATTCCAGTCAAGCTTACGGTAAGTGGGAGGGCATTGGATTCTAGTAAATCTGGAATCTTCTAAGTCTTGAGATGTCTGAGGAATTCTAAGCTATCAAATTCTCTTTGATCCTTCTCACTGAACCAGAACCCTAATTTTCCCTGTTTTTGCAGGAAGGAAAGTGCGAGTTCTGCGTGCAATACCAAGTGGCTGGCGAAGAGTTCTGGGACAACAACGACGGTCAGAACTACATTGTGAATGTGTCCCTCAAGTCCTCCTCAACATCTCCATTCTTCTCGCAACGATACGGTACAGTACCATTGGATCGTGCTCCACGTGGCTCCAGCACTCGTCGTCAACAACAAAGGAGACGTGGAACCGTCGATGAGTCGGATGAGGAGAAGGAGACGGCGTATGTGCCATCGTCACGTCATCTGAATATCCATTGAATCCACAAACTTCTCTTATTCTATTTTGTTTCTTTTCTTCATCTTTTCCTTTCTTTCCATCACTTGTCATTATCATAACCTAATTTTGACTTCTTGTAACACATTTCTTATTTTTTCCTCTTCTCTTAAAACTTCCCATGACTTGCCTATTGCTCTGATATGACTTCCCATCCCTCAATCAAATACTGGTTATCTCTCCTTCCCTTTTCCCCGATTATAATTTCAAATCCATCCATACTAGGTCCATCAAATAATGTGACTTTTACTGTTTAGTTCTCGAATAAAACAACCTTTATTGTATCTCTAGACCAAAAAATCGAACTGAAAATTGGGTTTCAATCTTTTCAGAGCAGCATCATTGAAAAATTACTACGAGACGGGGATCCGTCTTTTGAACTTTTCGACACCTGAATGTGTTTTTTTCAAATTTCCGGATAATTGTAACTCCGGTCTGTTCGAAACAGGAGGCTTTGGCTTATGTTGTTGGAATATCTGAAAATCGGAAATGAAGTTATAGTAAGACCGTCTCCAGACATTCCTCCTGTTTTGGACCCATTTGGAATCATTAAACTTCTTGCTTCGGGGCTCACTGCTTTGATTCTAGATCATGACGTTGAATTTCTCTCAATTTATTTTTAATTCCCCTGGCATTCTCTCCATTCACACAACAAGAATTTTTTCATTGCAGTAAACTAATCCATCCAACAAACCTACAATCACGGTCAGCAACCAAAACGCTGTTGGATCATAGTCTTCGAACAACGATGATCAAAAGAAAACGAGAAACTACAAAAAGAACCTGCTGAGGAAAGTCAGGAAAACGGCAAAGAACACTCAAAATCCAACAAACTCAAATGGGATTAAAAGTCGACCAACAAACGCAACATTCATGGTTCGAAATTCAAATCTTCAAACGCCAGCGGGGAGATCTCTGCGGAATACGAGCGGAAGACCAACGAACAATCAGCAGGGTAGAAGACATCTGATTGATTCGAGTGACTCGGAAGACGACAACGCCCAAAGAGATCAGGCTTCTTCCGGCTCAAATGGTACCGGCACCATTACTGCGATTGGAGTTCCCTCCAAGCCAAGAGACTCAAGATTATTCAATTTCTACAGTACTCACGCCGGAGCTAGTACCAAATCTGAATCTCTTCTAAAACTAGAAATCTCAAGATCTGTCGGTGTAGAGACTGATTCGATTCGATACATCAATACCTTCGATCTGCAGTTGAAAAGTGGAGGAATTCGCGTTTCGTTTCGAGTGCCATCAGATAAGGAAGATCTGGTGATTCGGAAAATCGAGGGTAGTCCCTTCCTGACCAAATTCGCAAAGGTGAGTTTTTACTGTCCGCAACTTAGTGCTTATTTACCAAGAACCCCAACATTTATAAATCCTAGCCTAATATTCCAAAGCTTCTGGGCTGGATCTTCAAAACTTGGAAATCTTAGCCTAGAACGTTCAAATTTTCTAATTGCGTTTTTTACTCAATTTTCTCAGAACCATTATTTCAGATCCAAAATCAGTCGTTCGTCTTCTACCCATTGACTCCATGGCAATGCTTCCGACTCTCTGCAATGGCTCTGTTGTCAGTTTATCCTCGTCAGAATTCGAGACAAATTGATGAAATATCAGCAGGACTTCCAATCCGAACCTGATCCCAGCCAACACTCCATGCACGACGTTGCTCAAAGAATTCGGGGTCATCAGACAATCCTATCATCATGTGGCCACAAATGATAAGCTAGACGAGGTATGTTGTAACTTTCGGTGGCCTAGAATACATGAAATCCAAGTTTAAAAGCCATCCTGAGAGAGTGACAACAAAGGTCTTACTTTCAGATGTGCACTCAGGAAATCAATTCCAAGTATTCGGAATTGGCAAATGGACGATAACTCCTGCCTTCTTCTCATCCCATCACCTCGTCACACTTCCATCATTTCACCTCCACCATTCATCGCCTTCCAATAATATCTCCCCCGAAATTCCACTTCTTACCTTCATTTGTCAGTAATTCATTTCATTCTTTGCTGTTTTACACTCTTTATTTGTCCTTCTTCCAAAGTGATTTGTTGGCCCCCATCTCTTCCCTTCAAATCAGGTATTAGGTATTTGACTCGCCAATCCCCCTTATGCTAAATTCCATTTGTTGATTCTTCCCATCCACTATTCAAATTTTCTCGAGTTGTTTCTTATTCCTGTGATATACATTTATTGACTCTCGATTATTTGAGATACTCGAAAAATGCCCTTTTACTGATTTCCCGCTTTTGATTTCCCCCTTCCCAAAATTCCCTTCAATGAAATTATTGTTTTTATGTAAATGGGTTGATTTTGTACCTAAACTAGAAAGAATGCAGCCAAATAATATGTATAGCAGCTTGACATGAAGATTCTCGTCTCTAACTATTTTATAATTTACTGATATTCAATTGCGATGTCATCAGCATATCCAATTTTGAAAGACGTTGCACAGCTCCTGACATTAACCGGTTTTTATGAGGATAGATTAGAGGGGGATGTTCCGAAATTAGGAGTTTTCTGGGTTTTCTGACGAAGAATCGATGCTGGAAGAGATTGAAGCTGTCTGGAGTGATCAATGCGCTTTGACGAATTACGGGTGAACCAACTTTTTCAAAATTGTTATCGTGCTTTTTTATAGACTTCAGATATAAAAACTTTCCGAATCATATAGTCAGAGGCGTGATGGGAATTCGTGACAACAATGCGATTGCAACTATTTTTGTACTCCTGGAAATTTCAGCATGATTGTTACACCAATGAATAATAGAAATAGGAAACAATATTGCCCGAATTTTTTACCAATTCTACAAAGGAATATACTAAAACTTGGGTTCCAATTTCTTCAGAGATGCCGTCATAATCGAAGAACCACCATGAGACGAGGATCCATCTTTTGAACTTTTGGTCACCTGAATATTTTCTTTAAATTTACACAAAAATCGGAACAATTCGCAGACCTCCACATCTTCAGCACCAATAGAATAAACCAAAATCTCATCACTAAACTGCACTTTTTCGATCGCTACCGGAGGCTCTGGCTTGTGATCTTGGAAAATCTGAAAATAAAAAAATATTTTCAATGGAGCGCACTTATTAGAAAACATACATCCTTATCAGCTACAGTATGCGTTTTGATAGTGATTGGTCCCATTTCTCTTTCTCTGCTGTTCACTTCCATTTTGAAGTCCTCGGGGACGGGAGTCCATTCTTCTTCGGAGCGATTCTGAAAATATGAAATTGGGGGTGAGGTGTATTTTTGCGTCAGAATGTCAGAATCTCATTCTTTCGCGCCAGCGTGCCTGTACTTTTCGGCTGCACTACCAGAATTACCTCTCTGATTTCCACTTTCTTCTCCAACTTCTCATCTTTCCTCTTATCCATTCCTTCATTCATTTCTTGTTGCATTCTCCATTCCTTTCCACTTTCAATTGCTGCTTGACTATTTTTATTTAACACTTCTAGCGGAGGGTTCCAATCGGGGACCTCTGGAACATTTTTCATAGCGATCTTCTTTTTCCGTCTCTCCTCTTTTAATATCGCCAAAGTCTCCAGAATCCGCATTATTACGACACCAATGGATACAGCTAACACTGTGTTTGCAACCATCAACATCCAAAACATCGCGAGGAAATTTCTAGTGAAGATTTGTTATCAACGGAGCACATTTTCCAAACTCACTCTTCTTTTGTCTGACTATACTTTACAAATTCAGGAACGACATTGTCATCTTCTTCAACCGGAGTAGAAGTTGTAAGTAATATAGAGTAGTACGAATAATCCGATCTCGTTGTTGACTCTTCACTCTTCCCCCATCCGATTCGAATCACGATAAACAACAAATAGAGAATATTTTTCACTGGAAAAATGCAAATTTTTAGAGCTCAGGAGTCTGGAAGAATCTAAAGAGACTCACTTTTTAATAGCAAAAACTTGGCGAGGCGGATGGAGGGAAAACTGAAAGTTTTTATCAGCTCAGGAGATCTGTAGAAAACGTGGGCTCTAGAGAGATCACGTTGAAATTTGCAGCTTTCGGGTTAGGAGATGAAAACTAACAGCTGCATACGATTTGGTGATCCCAAATCTTGAGAATTCAAATTCTTTGGATTTCGATTTTAAGGTGACTAAGATTCTATGGATTTGACCTTCAAAAGTATTTTGAAGGTTATTTCAGTTATGTAGAAAAGCTGGATATTTTAGAATTCTGATTTCTGAGAGCCCAAATTTTTCCTTCAAGGAATTTTCCGAAAGTCTCCTTTTTTGGGTCAATCTTTGAACAACTCAATACCAAATCAAGTTTATCTAATCTGAATGCTCCTTCTATTTTTCTTCTCTGCTAACATGAAAGAAACACATTTTTATAGCGTGCCGTAACAAATTTTATTCTCAACGTTTAAAAAATCGCAAAAAAATTAATCAAAAAGTCGAGAGTAACAAAACTAGACGAGATTCCTCCTTCTTTCTCCTTCTACACTTACAGTTGAAACAACTAGTCATCATCAAATAGTCATCAGAATATGAGAAAAATACACATATTTGACAGAATTACTACATGATAATAGAAGAGAGAAGAGGGAAAATAATAATAGAGGACAAAATAGAGAGAAGTTTTTTGGAGAGGGGAACCCGCTTTTTTCAGGACTCCAACAGGTTTTTGTTTTTCGTGATTTTTGGAAATAGGGGACCCGGAATGGAAATATGGAATTGTGGGAAGTTGGGGACAGGGTTTAGTTAATCTCATCGGGATGGATTTGAAATTATAATCGGGGAAAAGGGAAGGAGAGATAACCAGTATTTGATTGAGGGATGGGAAGTCATATCAGAGAAATAGGCAAGTCATGGGAAAGTTTTAAGAGAAGAAAAATAAGAAATGTGTTACAAGAAGTCAAAATTAGATTATGATAATGACAAGTGAGGGAAAGAAAGGAAAAGATTATAAATATGAAGAAAAGAAACAAAATAGAATAAGAGAAGTTTGTGGATTCAATGGAAATTCAGACGACGTGACGATGGCACGTACGCCGTCTCCTTCTCCTCATCCGACTCATCGACGGTTCCACGTCCCCAACGGCGTTGTTGTTGACGACGAGTGCTGGAGCCACGTGGAGCACGATCCAATGGTACTGTACCGTATCGTTGCGAGAAGAATGGAGATGTTGAGGAGGACTTGAGGGACACATTCACAATGTAGTTCTGACCGTCGTTGTTGTCCCAGAACTCTTCGCCAGCCACTTGGTATTGCACGCAGAACTCGCACTTTCCTTCCTGCAAAAATTGGAAAATTAGGGTTCTGGATTAGTGAGTAGCATCAAAGAGAATCCGATAGTCTAGAGTTCCTCAGACATCTCAAGATTTAGGAGATTCCAGATTTACTAGAATCCAATGACCCTCCCACTTACCGTAAGCTTGACTGGAATCGCAATAGTAAAATTGAAGGCGTCAATGTCGTCAGTGGCAAACAGACGATGACTGTAATTGGCCACAATCTGATCTTGTGTCGCCCATCCGTTCGTCGTGTACCGTACCACCACAACCTTATCGAATGCCACATTCAAAAGGTTCACCTGTCCGACGATGCTGCTTCCCGATGCACGAAGAGCCGCCACACAGACTCTCGATTCTCGGGTCTTCAACTGGTACTCGTGCTCGGATCGATACGGGAAGTTGTGAAGGACGAGACGTGGTGCCGGTTGATTGATCAACGTCTTTGGAATGTTCGGAAGTTGTGGACACGGTGTGTAGGAGGAGGATGGAATCGACGAGAAGTGAATGGAGAACTGCTGCTGTTGCTCGGCGGCCTCCTTCACAAAGTACTGTAGATTCTCCAAATCCAATCCCAATGAATCGGCGAATCGGACACGCTTCACACATTGCTTCGATCGACTGCGACGGAGAGCGGATGGCAGTGTCTTTGAGCGAGTGCTGAAAAATGAACAAATTTAGTACAGGAGTGATGGTGAGTCTAAGACCATCTCAATCCAGGGACATGCTCCCTGAGCTCTTCAGGATCTTCTTCAGAATCAGAGGGAATCCAGATAGGCTCATTACTAGTAGGACGATAGAATTGGACTAGAGTCTTATCAATACAAGGTTTCGACTTCATTAGCCTCCATGACCCGGAGCCATGGGTGGGCCGGGTTTAAATAAATGTTTCGGGGGGACCCAGAGGGGGTTCACCGGGAGACACCACGTGTCCTTAGAGAAGATTCGCGAAAAGGTGAATGTACTATGATAAGGAGACGAAGAAGAAGGAAGATAGGGGTGAAATACACACTAGCTGTCTCTTCACTTCAGAATGAGACAATTCGAGTTGTTGCATGTCTCACGTATCACCGCCTTTTGCTACTTCTTCCAAGCTCGTGGAGCAAGAACCACCAACAACCAACTGACGTCAGTTTTCTCGTCGTCCCAACAGGTTGTTTATCTTTAAAAGTGGTGAACGAATGGGGGAGAAAACAACACAATTTTTCCCAGAGGTAGAGACCAAAGGGGACTTTTTCGTTATCAAAAATGAGACGGAACAAAAGACTATAGGCGAAAATAAATCATATGGTTTCCGATTCTTTTCTTCTTTTTTGGGTACTGTCGGAGAGAAAAGAGTGTAAACAAGTGATAACCCGTAGTTTCTAGGTGATTCGGGAAGCAAGGGAGTGTGATTTAAAAAAAAATTGTCAAAGGGGACCCCTGGGGAAATCGAACCCGCCGCCGAAAATCAAGATTTGATTTCCAAAACTTACAGTCTTTCAGTGAAGGAGACATCCGATGCGATGCTATCGTCTGATGAGAATCCGGAATCTGGCGAGTTGGGTTCGGAGCAGCACGAGTCGTCGAAATATGAAGATTTGCCATTATTGTTGTTGGTGGCCGAAGAAGAAGAAGAGCACAGAGGCTCGAGGAGCAACTTCATGTTGCTACGGGCGTTGTTCGCGCCGGTTACGGTAGCGAGGAGCATTTCCAGACGGAGAGGGGGGTGCTGGAAGAAAGTGCATTTGTAAACAAGCAGGTGGTGGTGGTTTTTGAAGAAAAGTCACGTAGAAGTCACAAAGCGGAGATAGATGAAGAATTAGATGAACAGAAGAAAAGTTTGTGATGAAGAAAGAAAAATGAAGATGAGAAAGAGAGGGGTTTGTCTTTGAAAGACATACTTTTCTTCTAGAAGAGAAGAACGAATACAGTATCCCGATCACCAAAAGAAGATCATTAAAGAGAGGAGAGCGACTGCGCCGCGCTCCTGATAAAAGAGACACTGTTTATAGTAGTAGGGGGCACCGGCGGCAGAAGGAGGAGGGGCATTTGCACCCAAAAAATTTTTGGATTCGAAAATAAAAAGTGTTTTTGATGATTGCTGCAAACCCTCCTCCCCCTTCCTCTCCACGTTTTCCCCCCTTTCTCGCGCCAACGATTAAAGGTTGTTTTCAAAAATTGGAAGGAGAGAAGGGGAGGAGCCTCGCCGGTAGATCACAAACTAAAATGGGGAAGGTGGGTCTAGGTGGAAAAGATGAAAAGCGAGAAGGAGGCGGAGCTTGTTGCACCCCAAAGACCGCTCTTTGAAGTTTTTAATGGGATCGGAGAGGGGATCAAGGGATTGGGTGGATGGTCAAAATAGTGATAGCAACGAATCTTTTTTAATGGGATTGAATGGCATTGAGAATGAGATCTGGAAGATGGGAAAAACAAATAGAAGAGGAATTTTTGCATAGAAGATAAAATTTATGGGAATGGCGAGTTCAAGGCCGGAAATTCGATTTCCAAGACACGAGGTATTAGATAAGGAAGGATATTAATAGTGATGGACTGGGATTTTATTAGGCCAGAGAAATTTGCGCTAGCTTGATCAAAACACGAGTTCCCTAATTTTCAAGATTAGAGAGAAAAAGCCCAGACTTTATGATAGTTAGGCCAGTCATATCTGAACTCCACAAGCTGCAAACTCATTATTCTCTTTCTAATACCAAATAATGACACTATTTACCCTATATGGAGTTCCAAAAACCTATCAAATTTTAGTACCATTTTTGAAACTTCAGCAAAAAATTGTGTGTCTTCTTCATATTTTCTACCATCTACGTAACTTGTTATTACAAGATCTTCCTATTCCGGAGGCGTCGGAACACGTGATGATAAGGAGGTCTGGTCTCTTGGAGAAAAAGAAAAAACTCGCTGAATGAACAAGAAAAATCTGGGTATTGGTAAGGTAAACATATCAAATGAGATAGATATGTACATTCACGTTGCACCGGAGAAGAATACGTAATACAGGTAAAAAGAGGAGAGCAGTCCGGGAGGGCGAATGGTGGACCACGTCACCATCACAGTGGTCCCTCTCTTATTGTAAACTGTCTAGGTCAATACAGAGAGAGAGAGACTAGAGGAATATGTTATGTAAAGAGAGATGGGGGAGACTTATTTATGGATGGGATATAGATAATGAAATGGAGGAAAAGAGATAGATTAGAATCGTAAAAGGTGGATGGAAGACGGTCTCCGGGAATCGACTAGAGACAAATGAATTATCTTTTATTATTATTGGTGAATGAACATATTCTTTTCGGAAAAGGGTTCAGATGTACTCATAGGAATAGAGATCTGGGAAACTAGAACGATTGCTAAGGAGCTCTAGATTTTTAAAACTAAGTTCAGAAAGTTTAAGAACTTGCTAGGTATACTGTACAGACACTTACAGTATACAGTAGTTACAGTATAACTTTTTAGAGCTGCTCAGAGGCGACCATAAAAACATTTTTGGTCTGAAATGTGGTCTAGGTGTTTCAATGTAGGTTGTAGGTTTTCTATAGGCTTGTATTTTCTAGTGCCTTCACAAATTTGCCTATTGTTTCATTATCAAGGGACACAATGAAACAAGGTGGGAATTCATAATATGATAATTTCGCCTCCGCTGCCTAATTTTCAAAGATCGTAATACTTTGTGACAGGTGTTACGTGAGGGAAGCTGAATACGGCGGAGGTCTCTCCAGAGGGAGTATGTTTGATTTTTGGATTTAGGATTTTGACATTGCTTATTAGCGACAAAGGGGTCCTGGCTGGTCAGGAGTGACGATATCATCGCTCTAGTCACTGATCCAGCTCAACACTGCCTCAAACTGTCTACAATCTGCTCAGGAGCCCTAAACTTTTTATTCGCTCCGAGCCACTACTACTACACATATCTGGCCTCTTACTAGTATCTCTTCTACTTATATACCCTACCATCCAGACCCCCTACTCTTTAAAAACTCACGTCTCTTTGTGAAAATCAGCTGAAAAAGTGCAGAGTCAATCAGAATCAAAGTCAACTGCAAGAGTGACTTTTGAAAGTGTCTATCTCTTCTTTTTTCAATTTGATAAGTGGCAGAAAAGTACCCAAAAAACCCGAAGCCACGCCCCCCTTAACAGCTGATGATACGAATGCCCCTGTCAGAGAAGGAGCACGGGAAGAAAAACGAGGAAAAGAGACAAGAAAGAGAGGAAAATATTGCATCAGATACAGTAGGTTCACGTGTCAAGCATGAGGGTTGGAAGCATTGACATCATGTGAAATATGAAACACTTTGCGAGTGTGTCAATGTTTTTTCTGTGGTTAAGATTCGCGGGGAAACCCCCTTCTTCGATTAATTTGTTGTGACGGCACTGTAAAGGGATGAAAAAAGTGAGCGGAGGGGTAATTTGATTTGCAATGAATCCACCAGTGGTGATTAGATAGATATAGATAGATGGAAGAATCAACAAAGAATTGGAAGAAAATCGGAGGAAGATTAGACAAACATGGTGTGATTTGGAAGCGAAAGGATGGAAGGATTCCTCGGCTGGAGGATCAACGCCGTCGTTGATCGGAAAGGAAGAGATTGATGACGGAAGATGATGATGTTGGGTGGATGGTCAGAATATAGGGAGAGGAAGAAGTGGAAAAGTGATAAGGGTTGAGATGCGGAAAAAATACTATGAAATCATTACAGTAACCCCGAAAGAGTAATGAGTCACAAAAATTTGGTGGAGCTATTGAATATAATAGTTACAGTAAGCTTGCAGGTCGCTATGACATAAGATTTTGCATAAAACAGAAAACTTCAAGCATGATGAAGCCTAGAGTAATTTCTAAAAGTACTGTAGAAGACTGTAATGAGCCCAAAGCTTCAAAAGTTGGGATTACTGTAAGACAGCTTATAGTGGTCGGATGAGAGTAGTCCTTAAACCTAATAAGGTCATAAATAAACTTTTAGAAAAATAGAGATTTCTGGGCCATGATCCTAGGACAAAAACATTACAGGAATATTGGGCTAGTATTTAAGGCTTACAGTAGTTTGTTTGACATTTTCTTGAAATTAAAAATTTGAATTTTAAGTGACTCTTAAAAGGATTTACCAATACTTGAAAAAGATGAAGTTGATAGGCGCCCGAATTTCAAATATTTGCTAATTTAGGCTTGTCAAAATCGGCAGTCAGTGTCAAACAGAGAACCAGGAAACCCTGTTTTTAGGAACACATGCATACTCTAATATCTGCCGGCTTCGCTTTTCCTCGGCCATCCTAACCTAGGCCACTACTTTATAAAAGTAACACATGTGCACCCGCTACTCCCGGAAGCTCTGGGGCACCCCCGGTTTTCTCCATTTTTCAAAAGCTCTTCACGTGAAATCCAGGGATCTCAATTTCTGTTAAATCTCAACTTTGATCCGAAAATATTTTGATCCAACAAAGACAGGAGAGAAAGAGCGGGAAAGACAAATGGATGTCGCAAAATCCGTCGGGGTGCACCCATGGACAACTGTCCAGGGAACACCTGACCCCTCTGGGGGTAATTCTGGAAAAAAGTCAGGCCACCAAAATGTGGGCGGAGTTTGTTGTTCCTCGAAAAAAGTGGGGAGAGATAGGAAAAGTTTGGGAGCAGGAACACGGGCGGCTCATTTGAGGGTTCTTTGGGTAAGCAGAGGTTGTGAAAAGTTCTGTGAGGGACTGCCTAAATTGGTCATTTACTGAATAATTGGAATACTGTTTGAATCACCATGGCTGCTTTTGATCTACCAAAGGGCAGGGCGAATCAGCTTAAAAATGTTTAGGTGCTCCTTTTTTATTAGCACCTGACATTGCTATCAGTAGCCCCTAGAAGTTTACGAAGAGTACTGTATGCTCTAATTCCGTTGTTATCCTTCTATGATATCACCCTTCCTCCTAAACCCGTTCCACTTTATTTCTAATGACCAAAACGGTCTGATGTTGAAAAGTGACAAAGAAGAGAAGAAGAGAAGAAGTTCAGAAAATGATCCGATCATCTCACCTCCTAATCTCATTTTCGAAAACCGCAGAAGAGATACGGTAGACGTCAGAAAACTATCACGTTTCACGTGAAAACCCAACATAAAATCAAGGCCTACACGCAGGAGATACGGTACTCGAGGTGATGGTGTTGGAGGCAATAAAAAAGAAGGGTCATTGAGAGAGAGAAGGAGGGAGAGAGGCTGGTAGCAATCACTATCAAAACATTGTCCGAACTGTTTGCAGAGATAATAGGAGAGATAGTGTTGAGGCGTGAGAGACGCAGACATTCTCTTTTTTCTCTCCTAATTCAATATATATTTTCTTCCACCGTATCACTATCAATTTGTCGCGCCCGACCGACGACAACGTGTTGTTCATTCACACCACCCGAAGATGATGGCGTTGACACTTTTCAACACTATAGATGATGGAGTAGGTGGCGGTGGAGACGTGTTCCTTATCAATAAGGAGGTTCTTGTGTACCAAAAATTAATAATGATAATAATAATAAGATGAAGAACGGGAGAAGAGAGACGCAGAGAAACGAGAATGTCTCGCTTCTCTGCGTCTCTCGTCCTTGCAGAGATTTAACTTATTGGCGAAAGGATATCTCAAAAACGAGGAGAGCTAGAGAAAAATGTCCAACTGCAAAAATGTTCAGCGTAAGATTATACGTTTAGTGCTGCTTTGAAACTAACAAAAACCAAAGAATACGTGGTGAGAAGGCAGTTCGATAGCTGGGACTTTCAGTAGGTTTTTACTGGTAACTGGTAGTTCCGGCGAGGTTATCTTGATAACGAGAAAAGATAGTCACAAACTATTAATTGCAAAAATGTTTGACTTATATTTTCATATGTCACTGTGTAACTTAATTTCTGAAAAGATATGAGCTTCCCAAGGAAAATGATGCTCAAACTACCTTGCAACATGCTAGTATCGATATCCAGAACCTCAAAGAACATCCAGATTATTCTGCACATAAACTTACAGAATCTGATGCAAGCTTCAAGTCCACCATCATCAGAATCTATATACACTCCGAAAGTCCCAGCTGTTGACCCACACAGCTGAGGGCAAGGCTGGGGGAACAGGCGCAGAATTTTCTAGAACCACTTTTTTTTCGTAAACATATTTGAGTCACCGATACGAGAGTATGAACTGCTGAATTTGAGTTTTTAATTGAGTGACGTTCAGAACTGATAGTGGTCAGTAGAGAATCTACTTGGGTAATCAGCGTTCCGGAGGTGCTGGGAGCACATGTGTTACTGCTGGCCGAGTTTTGGTGGACTAGGAAGGTTGGGAAATCCTAGGCCAGCAGATATTAGTGACGCCAAGACCGTAGCTCATATCAAGGGTGAGATGCACTGGACATAAAGCAATTTCAAAGCATCCTCCCAAAACCACCTTCCTCACCTGTTTGTCAAACTGAACTGTTTTATCAACTTCTAATCTTCGAACCTTTTTCTTCTTCATCTAATTTTGTATCAAAAAACCACAAAAAGTCAAACAAAGAAAGCCCCCGAAAAAGATCAGCTGTGGCGCCAGTGGTAAGTGTGTGTTTGGGTAGGTTCATCAGCTAGAGATACTATCAACAATCGGAGAAAAAAAGTTGGTGAACAAAGAGAAGTGACAAACAAGAAAAAGGCCCCCTGGTTGTAGATTCCTCAGCAGCGAAATTTTGAAAAAGAGACAAGGCAAGGGTGAGAAGAAGCCTTGTGAAACATGGCGGGAAATCTGCCTATATTCACGTGAATCGCGCGATCAAGTGCACCGGAGAGAAAAAGAAACATATAATAGAGGACAAGAGAAAAAGAGAGGGGGAATTTCCCAGTTGGTGTAAAAGCGGAGGAGGAGGTGAGAGGACACTGGTCAGGGAGGAATTGAGTGGGGTGAGAGGGTTATCAGTGTTAATAAAGATTATGGTTACATATACATTAACCTTTATCACCGGAGCAGAGTACTCTAGTAAAATTTGAATGTCTTCGTGTTGCAAAATTGACATGACGGTGTCTTACAGAACATTTGATAGGTGCTTGGTTTTCGAAATTTTCGAGGATGATCGGAGGGTTTGTTGTCTTGTTTTAGGAAGGAAACGGAGAATGGTTATTGGTCAATAATGTCGGTGTTTAGCAGGTCACTAGTGTTTGGAAAAATGATTGACTAGTGAGCAGTTAACACTGGTCTAGGAACAAATTAAGGGTAAGCTCTGGAACGAAAAGTTCAAAATACATAAGTTTGATCTACCGACGACAGTTTAGCACTGACTACTGGGAAATTCAAGTTCAATGGAGACAAGATGGATAATGTCAAACTTTCCTGTACATATTGAAGATGTTTGCCTGATTCTGGAATACGTTGTTCCATTGTCTTCGTCGGAAAACAGGTAGGAAGTCACTTGGCGTCAGATATGATACCTGGTCCGCAGCCAATAAACACTCGCACGCTGACGTAAAATGCAGAAATAATCTCTCATACAAACCCAAAATTCAAACGCGATTTTTTCAGCTCTCCGCTGTCCTTGGTGGCTCAAACTTGTACTGTGGAAATCAAAACTTTCTCAGCTTTCAAATGGTGTAAGTTTCACATTAGTACTCCCCCATTTACTTCAACTCCATTCCAACAAAACGAACTATGTTATAGCACACCTATTACACATTCATCCCCTCCTCTCCTCCTTGGCCTCCCAAAGATTATTGCGTAAAAATCTTCGTTAGAACACACAACCATACATAAAAGCTGTATAAAACGATACCTCTTTTTATATAGCTTTCTCTTGTCCCTATAAATATCTCTTGTATACATATAAGGATGATGTAAGGGAACACAAAAGGGCGCGTGACCATTTCTTTTTTTGCATGGGTCCCAAAGAAGGGTCCAGAAGAAAAGAAGGGGTAATCCAATCAGGGGGGTGAAACATGTTTTTTGAGATATATTTTTGGAGCAAGTTGACAAAAAGAGACGAGATAAGAAGAAATAGTAGGGAAAGTTCAAAAATCACTGAAAACCATTTAGCGTCAAATCTGATACCAGGTCTGCAGCCAACAGTTACTGACACGGAAAAAGCGGAAAAAAAGAAGATCTGAAATTTGTATTCTCAAGTAAGAGACGACCACTGATTTTTCAAATGTGTGAAAAGTTGGCAGACATAGAGAAGAAAAGTTGAGGTAGGCTCAGATCTATGTGGACAAACGATTCGGATGGCGTGATAGATGTGGACCCCCAAAACGCCAACTGTTTCAAAACGGCACCGGACACCGGAGGACACTCACAACTGGACATACTCCGCAGCCGAAGGAAAAGAGCATTGAGCACTCACTCAGAATGTGCAATATCTCTGCAGAGAATTGAGTGGAGATGGGAAGAAAAAAAACACGTTCTGTTTGTCTTGAGGGATGAGAAGTTTGTGTAGTTTTGTGGAGAGGAAGAAGGCACAAGTTTTGGAAAGAGAGATGATTTTTTGAAACTTTTTGAAGTATGAAGTGTGATGGATTTTTGTGTGCTGCAGGTTTTCGATTTCAGGGGAACGCAGGAAAAAAGAGCAAAGTATAGAGGAAGGAGGAACGGATACTGGAATTTTGAAAAAGTGAAAAGTTTGAGAGAAAAGTCGAAAGGATTTGGCAGGCCATCGCCAAGGGTTCGCAAGTTAAGAAGTTGATTGAGTAGGTAAAAAACAACGAATTCGGGATTGAAAACCAAAAATAAGTCGGACTTAAAGAAGTGAGTGCATGCATTCTTGCGTCAGCTTGTCAGTATTTTTTGATTGCGGACCTTGCATCAGATTTGACGCCAAATGACAAATAGACAAGGGACTAGTGTGATGAGATCTATATAATTTAAAAACTGGAAAGTCGATGATTCAGAATATACAAGTTTTAACTAGCTAGGACTGCAGAGAGCTAAGAAAATTGTTTTTAAAAGGATTTTCTGCATCCTTGTGTCTTTGTATATTTGGCAGCAGACTTGGCATCTGATTTAACGCCAGGAAAACAAAAATGGGAGAATTGCCATACCATAACCAGATAGCACATCTTCGATTCAAATGTGTTGATTATTCAAATTTTTCAAAAATGGTTGGGAATCTGTTGGCATGGGGATCGACTCTACAAACTCTCAAAATCCCAAAAATAAAGCAAAGTAAAATCTCCAACTCAAAAAACTGCAACCATTTTCAGTCAGTCTATTCTCCAAAATAGACTAACTCAACTCAACCTCCCTATACATGATGTCACATGAAACCACCTCCTGCAGAGACCTCTCTCCTCTGATCCTCCAGATGTTCAAAGTCAAATGTTTTGTGTTTTTTAATGAACATTGAGACATGAATATGTTGAAATCACGGGAACATCTTGTGTACATAAACAGTACATCCACTGTAAATACTCCATAAAAGTGGAATCGAGAGAGGAGAAATAGGTGATTTAATTTAGGTTTTGGCTCTCCTAAAGTCGTGTTGTTTTTCGATGGGTTGTAGTGTTTCTTATTGAGTTTTCCGTAGATGTTGACCTTCCAGAAGTTTTTATACTGAGTTGTACTTTATTCATAGATATGGTTTAAATGGCATATTTGGTTTTCGCTGTCGAAAACCCAGATCAAAATCACTTGGTGTCACATCTGACGCCAGGTCCGCAGTCAAGTAAAATACTGACACGCTGACTTTCCAGCTTTTCAGTTCATTCAAAACATGTTCATTCAACCAGCCAATCATTAAACCCAAGAAGAAAATCCTGACGTCTTCTTTCTGAATTCAAAAAATTAGTCCCAGAATTCATGGTAGTCCTGTTCATAATACAATTAATGGTACTCCTACTCACGGTTTCATTGTGTCCCTGTGTATGGTGCAATTTATGGCACTCATTAGTTCCACCCAAATTCTCGTAAACTTTCAATAGAGCGCATTTTTGTCAGTATCACCTCCATCAGTATCTCTATCTTCTTCCTCATTTCTCAGTCTCCATAGACTCTGCTCTTCAAAGGTGCCCCCGCTCAAAAATCGTGCACTTTTGATCCTCTTCTTCTTCTTCTTTTCCGAGACCTTCTCAATTTTTCAAAAAGTCTCAAATCCTCCTGCCAGTTGTCACCACCTTTCACTCCAAGAGGGACAACTGTCAAATTCTCATTAGTTTTTTGTTATTTTTAGTTTCCTCAAGCCTTCTCAATTTCATCGACTCTAGTATGAGGTCGTATTGCACCGAGAAAATTTCCAAAAACAACACAAAATGTCTTCTCCTTATCATCGTCATCTGCATTCACCGATCACCATGTTTTCCTCACTTTTCCCCTGTTCTTCTCCTTTTTCTTCGTTTTCTTCGTTTTTGCCGATCACTGATCATTGGTGCACTGATAATGGCGGTAGTACTGTATGATCTTCAAATAGAAAAAGAGAAGGAGAAGTGTTGATCAAATCAATCAAAACAACTAAAAGAAGCAGTGGAGGGGGACCAAGGCGCAAAAACAAACAGAGAATCATCGCCAACTGACTACTACTTGTTTGTACGAAAAATGAGAAGAAAAATTTAGGAGAAAAAAGAAAATGGAAAAGCTCAGAGATTATTTGGAAACAGCTGAACTGATCGGTTGGCTGGGGGAATTGGGATAGGAGAAGATCAGGATGAAACATCAAATTGAAGGTATTTGTGTTGGGTGCAAGTTGCAAAACAAGGCAAATCTTAGGTGCAGTATGAGTGGTTTTTGATGGTTCCTGGGGGAAGGTGTAATACATATGTACATGTGAGGGGTCTAGTCTAACATGGTACAGATGTCTGAAAGTGTGAAACTAGAACATTGAAGCAGTGGTGTTGGTTTATGACAATAAACTTACGACACGGTAACCAATAAGTCTTCTAGTTTCACATTTGCAGACAGTTTAGTACTTTGAAATTGATGGATAACGGGAACCATGTGGTAAGTTGTTGGTACAAAAAGTGGGGATGATTGATGCCTGTGAATGTAGTTTACAGTAACCAATAGAAACAGGTAAGTGCAAGTATTGGTTGATCGAAAAATATGAGGTTTGAAGGCCTAGAGATGTGCTTGACATATCGATATATAAACTTTTCAGACCATCAAGTCGACAGTGAACATCATAACTTGATTGCGATCAGTGAAAGCCTTAAAGATCTCTTCATGATCTAACTCTGTCTTTGTACTACATCATGATGATCCGGAACTGGAGACTTCAGCTATGTATGCTTGTATCTAAAACCAAGAAGCTCAAATGTTGAATTAGGTACCGAACAAGAAGCAGGGTATTCTTGAAGCCTCGTGTAAAGTTTGCCAGTCCAGTGGATAAAAATTTTTCTACTTACTACTAGTTACTAGTTAGAGCATTTTTGTTTACCTGCTAAGTATAACGCTTTTCACAGCCGAATTCCTGGAAACGCGGGCTTTATAGTTCCTGAAGACTTTTGAACTTTTGAGGTATTTGAAAAAGTTTTGGATCTCTGGTTCAGAACTAAATTGGACTAAAGATTGTACCGTTTCAACCTAACAGTAGCGGAATGTACGATTCCAGCGAACTACAAATTTTCTGCAAACCTCAATGATCTCTGACTTAGAAATACAGTATCCCCTATCTTCAATACTAGATACACAAATCAGTATCACAATAACATTTCCGATTTGTGACACTTTCCATAGTTTCTGCTGGCAACGCATCCAACGGTTTCTTTGATTAATGGAGAGATAGTTTCATTGATAGTGGGGATACTGTAGGTGAATTCATTTCTGGTCAACATGTTTGTTGGAAGCAGGAGAGATGAGACTAGAGTATAGGAAGTGTACTCCAGGAAGAAATTAGGTTTGGCATTGGCTAATGAGGTGCAATATATTTTTTTGAAATTTATGCTTCCCTTGACACTGATACTGTTTCGAGACCAACTTGATTTTTTTGGCTTCCAGATGTTTACAATTTCCTTCATCACTGTGTCCAAAATGTCTTCTCCAATTCCAACGAACTACAAAAGCATACTGTACCTTTGAGCGCCTCCTATTGGTCCATTCTTTATCATTTTCAGTGAACGTTGGCCTTCGAAAAACTGAAAATTTTTCAGTCAACACCGTTAAAGTTTGTAGAACCGAACCATATCAGCAAAACGTGGTAAACTTCAAATACCGATCCTTAAGTTACCGTATTCTAGAATTTGAAGAGCCCAAATCATCGCAGTCAGCAACCGAAGAACACATTTCGTGATTTTTGGTCTAGTCTGTAAAAAATCTATTTTCAGACTTTCAGATGCTACTGCAATCTGCAAATGTTCAAAATTTGACACTGAAAACATAACAAAAACAAGAAAATATCAAAATCAAACAATCATCCTTACAGTATCAGCAAACACATGTGGACGGATTCCTGCAAGATTACACACTTCTTATATATTTTTCTCCATTTTTGCAAAGAATCGTAACTTTTAGTACTAGTATTTAGGACATAACCATAATCAATCATTCACAGTTTTTTGGAGGAATTTACAAAATTTTCTCTTGGTGGTATTTTGATTTAGGATAGAAAAATAAGGGGTCTGAATCGGCACTCGTGGGACCGTGAAGCCGACCGGCCACGGCTTAACAGGACCAAAATCTGACAACCCTGTCGAACTATTGATATTTGATTCAGCTGCTCATTGACCATTGACCCTTTTTGCTTTTTATGATCCAAGAACCGGATGAAAAACCATTTGGCGTCAAGTCTCATGGTCCACAGTCAAAAAATATTTATTCGCCAACGCAAAAATGCATGCATTAGCTCTCATTTTCCAGGTTTCAGTTGAATCTAAATCGAGATTCAAAAAATTTCAAGTCAAATCAAAACATCACCTTATCCATCATCTCTTATCGATAATTATCACTTTTCCTACTATTAACACTTCCTTCATAAAAACACATTTTTCATCAGAAAGATTCCAGCCTGTTTTCATAAACTTAACACTCTCCCATCTACCGTATTCCCCATATTACTTAACACATTTTCTTCACGTGTCATTCATCATTATTAAAGGTGGAAAATGTGTCCGGGGCACACACTAATACAGGGCAAACAATACCATCAGCAGCATCAGTAATCAAGAAGAATAAGAACAAAAAGAGAGGATGATGGAAGCAAAAGTTCACCAAAATCACACAGTGCGATTTCTTATCAGACTGATTGTTGATGATCATAGTTGACACTGATGCAAATAGAAACGTGTGTGTAGATAGATATATGTACATGTTGTTTGTACGTTTTTGTACACAATTGGGTTTGCAGATTGTTTGGAAGAAAATGTCCGGAATAGAGTGTAGGGGACTGAAATTGCTAACAACACTCAGGAGCCGAGTAAGGCATCAAGGTTTTGCTAATTGAAAACTTGTTTGCTGTTTGATTTAACACATTCTGTGGGTTTATAGCTTTTTGTTAAATCCTTTCGTTCCTGAGATAATCGCTTTCAAGGTTGGATTATATATGACAACAAGAGAGGACGCGCAGCACAGGCATTGGTCAGACGTTTTTGCTCCCAAGTCAGAATAGTTAGCAAAAAGTTGTTGGCTGCCGATATATTTTTCGTGGAAATTTACACATTTCTTTAGTTAGAAACCTTTTTCTAGTTTTCTTGTTTCTTAAGATAATTGTTTTCTTACAAATCTCCAGTTTATAGTAAAGCTACTAAACCTTTATTAGGGTCTCTCCTTGAGATTACCGAGACAATACACACACTGAAAAATAAAGTTATACCGGTACAATTGAGGGGAAATGAGGTGGGGGACATGATGAGACAATGGAGTGAAAGAACTTGAGAATTGAGATTTTTGGAACCTTGAAACTTCACAAAGTACAGCTAACTTTAAACAATGCTAACCATCGGAGCACGTTCAAAAATATTCTGATGCAGTGCCAAATATCGGTTATTATTATCAATATGAGTCATTGAGCCAGGCGGGATGTATTCTGAAGTCGAGTATTGGTAATGGGGAGTTGGAGTGAACCCAGCATCTGCGAATCCTCCATCTATGACAACCCTATCCGAGGCAATGTCACTTTTGGTGTCGACATGCTCCAGAAGAGCACGGGAGATGTCTCGTTTTCGTTCCAGGGAGTCAGTGGAGTCGTTGCCATCGAATCCTTGTTGGAGTAGGAATCGAAGTCTGAAAAAATGACTTGAAAAGAGGTTTAAAGTTTTAAAGGGGGCGTCCGCTAATTCCAAAATGTATGATTTTTTATATGAATCGACGCAGAATTTTGTCTCGGCAAAGAAATCCTCTTGGACCCTAGTCCAAAAATGTCACCTTTTCGAAATATAGGTCAAAAACAGGTCAAAAAAATCAACTGTGAGGGTGCAAAATTTTTCTTCACGTGGAAATTTGCACCCTCAAGAAATATTCGCACCCTCAAAACGTGAGTTTTGCACCCTCACAGTTGATTTTTTTGACCTGTTTTTGACCTATATTTTGAAAAGGAGACATTTTTGGACTAGGGTCCAAGAGGATTTCTTTGCCGAGACAAAATTCTGCGTCGATTCATATAAAAAAACCAAAAATTTTGGAATTAGCGGACGCCCCCTTTAAGATGCATCCAGCTAGTGTACTACTTTCTCAAAAAAGAAAACAAAAAAGTCAAGCCACCTAGGGGACTCGAACCCCTGACCTTAAGATTAAAAGTCTCACGCTCTACCAACTGAGCTAAGGAGGCTCCGTTAGTGTGAGGCCGACGGGGTGTACACATTTGTTTTGCTCTTTTGTTCTCTGGTGCGAGTAAACATAAGGAGAAAACAAAATAAGGCGTGAAGTTTCGAAATCACGTGAAGGGTAGTAGGTTGAAAGTTCGACTAGTGGATAGACTGGAATGTAAGAAAAACAAACCAATTAAAAAATTAAGATCATTATCAATCTGATAACATATAACTGTGACAAAAAAAAACGAACTTTAGTTCCAACTTGTTATTGTTAACTTGGGTTACTGTAATGTTGACCCCAAATTACCTGAATAAGTAAGAAGCAAAGAAAAACGCAGTGACCACATGGAAGAATTGAAATAGGCAGAAGAAGAATATGGCCATTGGGGAGTGCTCACGGAAGAAGAAGAGGAGAAGAGCGGAGCAGAAGAAGAATACCTGAAACATTTCTATACATTAGGATAAGTGGACATACAGATAGACTAACCATAAAGAGACTTGTTACAGAAGCGTTGATAGCAGGGCCAAGAGCCAATAGGCGGTCCGAAGAGCAGCGACGGTTGTTTCTGGAAACACCTGTTTGTCGGGAAAAATAAACCATTTTCCCACCTAGTTCCACTTGCAATATATACATTCCAAACTGCATAAACTATTGAAATTGAGAATAGTACTGCAGTAGGGAGCAAATAATTAGAGATAAAGAGCCAATCAGTTCTCTCGAAAAGTCTTGCAATATCCAAGTCTCGCCCTTCCAGGAAGTAGTACGTCGTGAAGGTGAAGATCGAGGGGACCACTGGAAATTGGAAAATTTGGAAGGATCTGTTGAATTAAAACCTACAAATAGCCATGCCAAATACATGGAATGGTTTTGAAAAGCACCCTTGGGGCTCTTCCTCCTTAATATCGTAGCTGATAATGGTGGTGTGGATTGAGTAGAGCACTGGAATTTCAAAAATTAGAAAAGTTAGACTCTGAAAATGCGCTCTATTGAGAGCTCTAACTTACCCAAACACAATAATCCGGAAGAAGCTATCACACAAAATTGGAGTACAAAATGAAGTAACGTAGAAAATGTGAAGGGCTCTCCGACTTGGGGAGCCAAAAACAGTAGAAGATGAGCCAAATGGATCATGAAGACGAAGAAGAGGTAGAACAAGAAAGCACAGTCAATGGGTTGGTTTCTGAAAAGATTAAAAATATTTTGTGAATCTACAATAAGCAGAAAACTCACTTCTGCACAGCAGCCATAAACAGCAGGAGTACTGTACATATCAATGTGACGAAGGAGGTTACTGTAGGCATGTGGGATGCGAGATCTTTCCAGAATGACTCGGAGTTGTAGAAGAGACGATCCTGAGAATGAATTGATAGTTAATTTGATTTCTACTACAGTAAAATTCAGTTTTCTAACAGGTTTTATTCTCTAAATTTGGTTTTTTTGTTGATAGTGTTCCTTGGAGAACATGCATTATTGACACTGGTATAACTCGAAAGCTATGAAAAGTAGCTAGCAAACAGTCGATAACTAAAGTTGCCGCCGATCAAAAACACAGTATGAACAACCTGCACTTTGGAAACACCAATTGGAGTTATTGTGACACCGCAAAAGTTACCACAAAATAATTTGAACAAAAAAACTCACAGGCAACAGTGCAAAAACTCCAAAATGGTTCGTCTCGCACTTCACATATCCATGATAATTGTGCTCAATCCTTCTGATTCCCTTTGTCGACCATGCCTTCTCCTCTTCATCATAGTAGACACAAGTGTAGTTATGATGAGTGTCTGGATATCTCATGTAGATTGCCATTCTTGTGGATCCAAACGGATCCTGTCCATCCGGTTTTATGGACATAACTGGACTCTTGGGTTCTAGCAACTCGAATAAAGTTGCATTGGAAGCACAGACAACTCGAATCACATTACTTTCATCGGTCGACGGTAGTTGAAGTCTACACTTCTTGCCAATCAAATTATCATTTGGCTCATCATGTTTCACCCATTCTATCGACTTCATATGGATTCCGTTATCCGGGGAGGATAGAGAATATGGAGTTGGGAGACTCAATGCGAAAGATTCGATGATCCTCCAGGTATCTGCTCGAAGCAATGTTGTATTTCCAGGGATCCGATCTAAGTCAGCCTGCACCACAGCGTCTAAGATAAGAGCTGTCATTTCCGCAATCTTCTGGTCGAAATGTGCATGTTTGGAGAGTTCTCGAGAGAATGATGGATAGGAGAGAAGATCCCGCACAAATCTGAAATTCAAAACTACTTTCTATATCTCACTTCAAGATCCCCATACCTTGTCACAGTGTTAATCGCGGAGATAGACGCCGCTTTGGCCGAGTAGGTGCCAATCAGGCCCAGATGTGCTAGAACAGATGTCTGTGATTGACACGAATTCCGATCCTGCGGTCGTTCCCACACCGCTCGTCCCGCTTCCGAGTCCCATGAGCAGCGTCGTTCGAGGAATTTGTTTTCGGTCACTGGGTTGTAGGGGCCTAGAAAAATAAAGGTTTCATTTTTTAGCTGTTTATCACACCGACCGCTGACATCTCTACCCCCTTATCAATTTTGTAAAAAAACTCACATGGAACCAACAACGAGATATTCGTATTAACCTCCGTCCAATCGACCCCTCCCCAAGTGTCCACAGTTCTCTCCGGTGCACAGCTATCTATAAATTTGGAAATATGTATATATCTTCATCTCTCTATGTGTGTAAGATATAAATAATAATTAAGTATTTAATCGCGGAAGTGTGCGGGAACGACCTTCTTCTTCATCTTAGCCAAAGGGGAGAACGCGATTTCCTGTCGGTGACGAAGCTAAGAGGAGAAGGAATTATGATTGGCTAAATCAAGCGAGAATATAGCGAGAGGGCGGCATCTGTTTGACACTCCCCGGGTTTAGAGCCGGATGAACAGATGTACACCTTTTTAGGACTGGACCCCTTTCTAGATGGAGGAGGAAACGTATGCATGAAATGTTGCGCAATTCATCATTTGGCGGGAAATGACATAAATGAGGGCAATGTATGGGAGGGAAGGAGGGAGAAGGTGGAGAAAAGTCATTAGGATTATGGCAGGAATGGATGGAGCAAGGTCTAGAAGATATATGAGCCATAGTATTCGTTATTGTGAAAAATTAGAGTGGTTTGAAGAGTTGGACTAGAACTTGAAAATGGTGAATTGAGAGAATAAGTGGTCCAAGGACCACATCCAAGACTGTCACCGACCGTTCCACTTTTTTCTTCCTCAATAAAACAAAACTCACCAATAGTCTCACAGGAAACTCCCATGAATCCCGGATAACATAGACAGTGTGCTCCACGAGCATCCACAAATTGCTCAACGCGATTAAAGGCCCCAACATAGCAAAGCGGAGTCCCACCACGACTACATTCTCCTTTGCAGATTACATCTGAAAAACACGAATTTCAGATGTTTCATTCAGCAGGTGATATATGGGACTAACCTCTATCAATTGGTCCAATTTGTGTCCAATCACTTGAAGTCTCTCCATTTTCATCAATTGCAGTCACTTGGAAACTCACATTCATAGTATTTGATAAAGTGATTTTAGTCAATGCAAGAGTCTTCGCTGCTTCTAACTCCTCTTCATAGACTACTTGATCATCTCTCCTTATACTCAACCTATACTTGTCGACTGTTCCATACTGTGGATGTTCCCATTCGAAAATCTGATATTCCTCGGTTGCCACATTCACATGCAACTCTCTGACCATGGATACCGTAACTGGGATCAGCGTGATATTTGCGATGGTGAAGAGTTGAGGGCTTCCATAGTCAATCGCCAAGATTTGCATTCTTTGTGGGGTATATGGAGTGATAACACTCAAATCAGACTTGAGTTTGAATGTTCCATCCTGAAGAATTTCCACGAGAGGTTCGTCTTTTGTGAAAGCCAATTTCCGTTCAGAGTTGTAGATCACGGGGTCTTGATCTTTGACTTCAAGGGTGCCAATGACAGATCCGATAGGGAGAGTAGTGGGGACATGGAATTTGTAAGAGTTTCGAGAGAACGTTGGAGGATGATGGTTACGGTGGGTGATGTGGACACGGAAGGGGAATGTGTGCATTTGGTTGCCGGCGCAGAGTCTGGAAGATTCAGATGAGAAAGAGGGTACGTTTTTTTTTGCTTGCGGACCTGGCATCATATTCGACGCCAAGTAACCTTTGGTCTACTCTTCTGATCTCAAAACCAAAAAACTCACAAATGCAGTGTTCCCACTAGATTATTCGAGTTCTTCGTGGCCGACAATGGCATCTGAGTAGTCGTATAAAAAGCACTCCGACTCGATTTCCACTCAATCCAATCCACATCAGTCTCCAATTGCCCAAAACAGTGTCCAAGTGGCTCCGTGGACTTTTGGAGCTCTTGGCTCATTGTCAGCCTGCTTCCCTTATCAGCTCCTTCGTGTATCCTGACATCGAAGACATCTGAAGTTTTCTATTTTTTATGAAGACACTCAAATTCTAGGATAGCGTGCAAAATACTGACAAAAATCAGTTCACTTTTGATGGCCTCGAAATCTCTAAATCGGATTTTCTAGGCCACCAGTGTCTAAAGGGAAGGAAGTGGAGATATTGAGAGGGTAGGAGAAATTGAAAAGAAAACAGCTAGTGATTTTGAAAAAAATCGTGTTTCTGGAAACCAAACCTTCAAACATTGGCGCATGAATCGTTTCAATTGGCACCCCATCTGTAACAGTTTCAATCCTATTTTTTGCTATTTTTCACACCCTTCTTCATTTTTTCTTTTCGTTTTTTTTACCCGGCCCCCTTCTCAACAAGAAGTCCCATTTCAACAATAGAATAATGTTTGGGGTCCCAAAAAAGCACACAAGACAGAGAGATGGAGAGACAACAAATCGGGTTTGCTCTGTCTCCTGAAACTTGTGTGAAGTGAAGTGACCCCTCTTCTTTTTGTCTTCTGAATTTTTACTCAACGTCAGATAAAGAATCTATATAGCTTCTGAAGAATCTGGAGATTCTAGATTCAAGAAAAACACACAGATGCTCCGGAACGAATCAACAAACTATTAGGAGTCGTAGTTGGCTCATTTCGCCTTCTTGTTCCTCATGAATTATTCTGAGAGGCATCTGATGAGAAGGAGCCTTCTTTTACTTGAGCTCAAGATTTTTTATACACTTACATATTTTGTGTGCTCACTACAGAAAGATATAAAAAAGTCTCTCTTGGGACTGACACCTGGCTCTAAAAAATGAGGGAAACATCGAGAGAGGGTAATTCAATTTTGGCGGGTCCCCCTTTCTAGGAATAAAAAACAAAAGATTTGATTTATTTTTGTGTGGCTTACCTTCTGATGACCGGATTGAGTGGATTAGGTTGAGAATGAGGAATAGAAGAAGATTTAGGGAAAAGGAAGGACGAATTTGGAGCATTTTCTGTTGAGCATTGAGCAATTGAGAGGGAGAGGTCTGAAAATAGGGGAAATTGGAAAAGGATCTGATAATAGAAGATCGGATAATAAGATTGCGGAGGAACGGAGAAAAATTCAAGATTATTTCAACAAAAGATTCAGGAAAAGTTCGGGGTTGGAGCTAATCATAGAGAAGTAGGTTAATTTATTGGTTTCGAACACTTGACTCGATTTCCAAAAACCTTTAATCCGTCCAAAATTCCAGTCAAGATCTTGTTTTTCCAATAAAAAACTCCATATAAATTGAATTGCAGATCAAATGGAAGTTTTTGGGGGTCTCCGAGAACAACAAAAACATCATGATGAAGAAGACTTTTTTCCAGATTTCGAACATAGAAAAGGGATAGACAGAGATTTATGGATATTGAAGAGAAAGAGATTTCGGGAGAAAAAGGGAAAATGTAGTTTTTTGTGGACATGCATGTCCTCCTGAGTCTAAGCTCCGCAGAGCAGGTGAGAAGAATGTCAGACGGGGATAGCATGGAAGAAAAAAAGATGAAGAAGAAGAAAAGTTAGATATGAGTAAGAGGCTCTATTCCTATTCCTGCGCCCGTGTACTCACACTAAATATGCATATAAAAAATAGAAAGAAGAAGGGACACTCTCATATTGGATACTTATAGGGCGGTGAGGGAGGTCCTTCCTAATGTGAGCATGTTATGTGAAGTAGGGGGCGAAGGAGCAAGAGCAAGAAGAGGAAGAAGCTGAGGTTGTTCCAGGCCACGCCCACTTTGACCTTGTTTTGAGAGGGAAAGGCGTGATGTAAGAAGAGAGGGGAACAGCTAGTTTAGGCCTCTGGAGCCTTGCTAGAATCCCTAGAAGTCTAAAAAGAAAAAGTCAAGCCACCGAGGGGACTCGAACCCCTGATTAAACCAACTGAGCCACTATAAGGAGGCCAACAGAAAATAGGTATGACCGTATTCGAGACATAAGGAATACTTCTCGACTACTGTTGACAAACAAGCACGACTCTTTCAGAAGGTGTTTATATACTGAAATCCATGCTTCTCAATTTAGAATAGAAGTGAACACAGCACACACCTCCTTTTTTATTTTCCTTGTTTACGACAGGAGAGGATCAGTAATGATCCCGACGTCTTCTTCGTTCGTCACTCTTTCTCATCAGAAAACGACTACATTTCTTTCTTTTTTCTTTTCTCCTTCTGGCTTTTTGTTGTCCAAAAATTGAGAGAAAAATGGCAAAACCAATCAAAATCGGAAACAAACAATTCTGTGTGGCGCGCGCGCCCCGGAGAACAACAAGGCTCCTCTCTTCTTATAAGGCGTCCAGCCTCCACTTCTTCCTGTACGCCCTGCCGACCACTGGCCACCGGAAGCCTCCTTAGCTCAGTTGGTAGAGCGTGAGACTTTTAATCTTAAGGTCAGGGGTTCGAGTCCCCTAGGTGGCTTGACTTTTTTGCTTTCTTTTTGCAATATTATGAGGGCGCCTAGACCTCGATCGGTGCCGCAAAGTCTTACATCTGGGCGTTCGTTTTGACGAATTCTCATTATTATGAGAAAACGAAATTCGATCGGAAATGGGAACAGCCGGGAAGAGAAAAGATTAGTGTGTTTTTTCTTCCTTCTCCCCAGATGCTCGAGCACTTAAGTGAGGTGATAGAGAGGGGAGACCCCCTAAGCCGACTAAAGAGAACATATGCACTAGTCATTAGGGAGAAGGGAGAGGCTTAAAGACGTAACATTTGGCAACATTAGAAGGAATACGAAAACAAGGAGACGATTGCGTGGGCTATCTTTTCAGAACCAAAATTCATCTTGAAATAGGAGAAGTTCTACATATTTACAAACCCTTCTTGCTTTCATCTCCTACTTCAAATCCCAAACCAGTTACAGTAATCCTAGCAGATTAGGAAAAAGAAGAAGATTTAAAGATGATGAGACGACGGGAGATTGGAATAGAGACAAAAAGGGAAGGAAGGGTATTCATCTAAAAGAGTATAATGGAATGAGTGTCTGTGTGGTTAGCAGACATTCAAAGGATATGGATACGGGGGGACGGCATCGGGAAAAATGTTGAAAGAACACTGTCACTTTGAATTAGGCGAGACAAGGGGGAGGGCGAAGAGCAGTCAGGTATAACAAAAACATACATAAATAGAAACGTATGGGAAGATCGAGCGCTAGACTAGCTCAATTGGAGGTTTTCCGGCCGGCCCAACTTTTCAAGCCCGTGATATTGACAAGCACAGCTAATCACGGCCGTGGCAAAGAAGCCGCGGTCGCCCGACCGGATAAACGGCTCTTCAAGACCGAGACCGGCCATCCACATGGGCTCACGGCCGCTGTTTTAAAAAATTATCCTTAGCCCTATGCCCGGCCGGGGTCCCTGGCATCTTACAACAATATGGCCTGCTGAGGGCCGTGGCCCTTTCCCTATGGATGGTCGGGGGCCGACCGTTTGACAGCCCTGCTAATACCTATACAAAATGTTGGCTAACTTTACTCTCTTGGCATCCTAAAAGCCATAGCCGCCTTCCTCTTTGCTTCCCGTCATTCAACCTGTAATTAAAACCGCTACTTCCCTTTCCTCATATATCCATATTATACATTAACGGATCTCCCTTTCATCTCTCTCTCTCTCTCTTTATTAGATGTAATGGAATCAGGATGGCTAGTCCGGTAAAGTGACCACAGTCTCTTCCTATAAATTTCTTCCTGTATCAAATCGGGCAGCATATTTCGGAAAAGAGAAGGAAGAGGAGGGCAGATGATGCCCCCGAAATTTGTCACGGTCAATTAGGGAAGACGGTATGGAAAAGGAAAGGATAGGGAGAGGGAGAATGATGATTTGAATTATTATATGGAGGAAGAGATGAAAAAATGATGGAAGAAGGAGAAGAAGGGCGGTTTGGAAGAATGGAAGGACGAAAAAGTGAACGTGTGCAAACATCAGAAGGAACTGATCGCTTTGAAAGGTGCCGACAGGAAAAGGAGGAAAAAAGTTAGAGGTGAGAAGAAAAGGGAAATTGAGATACGGAACCGAAAAGTGGATACAGATAGAAAGAGCACAGACGGTAGTTGGAAATGATAAAAGAAACCAAAACAGCGAAATTTCCACTATTCTGAAAATCGAGGATATTTTGGAGCGAAATCTGAGTTTTAAGATTCTGAATTCGTGCTCCAAGTCTAAAATTCAGCATATTTAGAAATTCAAATTTTCCAGTTTTTGAAACTCGTGTTCTTTTTAGCAGTCTATAATAACATCCAACTCTGGTATTTGGTCATCTTAACTTTTCCCTTTTTTGCCATTTGGGGTCTAGAAACCAGTACACACCGATCCAAGATCGATCCCGATTTCAGAATATTATATGGTGACAGTACACCAAAAAACTCATCACCTTAGTTCATTATCTCCATTATCTCTCCAGTTAATTTCCCCCATTAGACTGTCCGAAGTACCCCTCGGGGTACCTGGTACAAGTTTTAATGAGCTCTCTATCTGTCAATAACACATTTAACACATTTGAAAATAGAAAAGTTCAACTCTATGTACTTGATTGTCAACATGCTCATGGAAAGTTCTAGAGCCAGTCTTCTTTAGACATGTGTACAGGTTTCTGAGACACATGGATCTGAAAGGCCCTACAACTGATAGCAAGTATGAAACAAGAAGAATAATTTTTCTGATCTTTTTGGGACTTGAGTATAAAAAGAATTATGACAAATAAATGTCCACTGATTCAAAAAAAAGGGGACAAAGTTCGGAAGATGTCAGTTCCAGAAATTGGAAAAAAAGAAAAATGAATAGAGCCGTTCACTAAAATAGAGCAAACTAGCACATTAGTAGAAAAATCAGCAAAAATACTCATTGTTAGCAAGCCCCAAACTTTCAATTTGGGATAGTGTTGCTCAAAGTCAACTCACAAAATTCTACTTAGACTTCCAAACTTTCTTCAATGCCCTTCTCCAACATTTTTCCACGTCATAAATTTATGACCCAGAAACATTGTTCCTATCCTAAAAAACGGGGAACCAAAGAAGGCGTTAAAACTTCTTTGTCTTCTTCTTCCTCCCCTTCCATTTTTTTCCATGTCCATCTTCATCTCCATCCAAATCCCTTCTTCGTCCTCTCTATTTCCATCTAACCGATTTGTCAGAAAATGGCCGGTGGAGTAGCAGGACGAAGGAGGTCCCATTGGTTCCCCGGGGGATCCTGGGACCACTGAAAAAAAAGGAAGAAGGGAATTCTTAGCTTAAGACAAAAAATGTGGACCCCCAATAGGATGAGCGAGAAAACTTTCAAGACAATGAAATATGTGTTAGGGGCAAGAGCAAGAAGAAAAAGGGGCGAGATGAATTTTAAAGTGCTCAAAACCAAAAGGAGAAGAAGATGCTCTTATGTGTGTGTATCCTTTTGAATGAATGGATAGAGGGGGAAGAAACTTTTTGAAGATTTTGCATGTACTAATATCAGTTGTTGGGATCAGAAAGAAAGGGAAAACTTGAACTTTCAAGAGAGGTAGTAGATCAAAAAGGGTGAGGACTAGAAATGATGTCATGAAAAGTGGGCGGAGCTGAAAGGGGCTGAAATGATGATCCGAAAATATACTGATCCTGAGATCCTGTGGTTCTGGGGAATTCCAGACATGCCGAGTTTCTCCAGATTCAGATGACATCAATGTCTCTCTTGACACAAACATCTAGGTCATGATCTGAAAATAGAAAAAAAATCGGTCCGAAATAAACAGACCGTGACCCATAAGGTCTCACTGCGCCTATGTTTCTTTGAAAAAATAAAGAATGACATATTTGTACATAAATACTAAATCACAATTTGTCCCCCTTTCTCCTGGACACCAAAAAATGAGAAATAGAAAAGCGGAGAAAGATCAGAAATGCATGAAGCTCACGGAGGGACGGACCAGATGTTTCCTAGATGCGGTGTGACTGTTTTTGGGAGAAGAAAAAGAGGAAGAGAGGATAATTATTGGTTCAAATTTAGAAGAGGAGCATACGATAGAAAACATGGGCGGTCTTTAATTAGGTCTTCAATAGAGGTGTCAAATGGAGAGGAAGAAGATTTTTGGGAGAGAAAAAACTGGCGGTAAAATGAAAATGGAGAGTCAAAAGGGCTCTTTCCAAAATCTTTAGTACCTATCGAGTCTCCAAAAACTTTGAATAGGGCAGAGCCTCGAAACAAGAAGCAACAGATTCTCCTAATCTCAGAGTTCTCGTTCTGAACAGAAAAGCTAATGATCTCAAGAATTCGAAATCAGCAAAACGGCAATATCAGTAGACGGGGCATAGGAAACAAAAAAGATGCTTGATTATTCAAAAACTAAACAAAATGAAGATTAGGAGGTACTTGTAGAAAGTGACAGACTACTACAAAATGTGAGAAAAGCATGAATAAGCAGCAAAAGAGAGAAATCATTGAAATCCGAGACTGTTCTTCTTCCTCTCCTTCATCCCTTTAACGGAAAGGCGAGAAAGAGGAGGAGGAGGTCTTCACCTCCTCTATGTTTTTGTCGCTTCTTCTTATTCAATTAACACTCACTCCTCCAATTTCAATTCCGACGTATCCCCTCCCTCCCTAAAAAGGCTAATAGTAATACAAAACAAATCGAAAATGACACTGTTTATTTTAGACCATGTTCCCCTTGTTCGATGACATATTTGCCTTTCTTTTTCCATGTCACCCCACAACGAAAATTAGGCTCCGCCTCCACGATTAATTGTGATTTCGAACCCCCTTAAAGGACATCCCATACACTTTCCGATTGCTTCAAATTTCTCTACTCTAGAAGGGGGTGCTCGGGGAAGAAAAGAGCAAAGACAAGATGAGGATGAGAAAATTGGGTAGGAAGATTAATGAAGATGAAAAGAGGGGGTTCGAAATTGAAGAGCAGATTCTTGAAGTAGATTGAACCTATGATTCTGGAATGGTGGTAGGGTTGGGAAGGGAAATCCCGCATTTTCAAGAAAATGGGCGGTGCCAAAGGAGGCAGTGGATGAAAAAAACGAAAGGAAAAATTAAGGTGGTAAGAGGAGCACTTTTGTTCAAATAGAGGATTATCAGGAATAAACATTTTGTAATCAGAGTCGATTTTGGAAGTACAATATGGGAAATGGATCTACTGATCTTTCAAAATGTTCTTTAAATTCCTGATGCCTATTTTCCCATTTTTCGTCTTGTTGAGCACATGGAAACCTGAAAACTAGAGAGTCATCAGCAAAAAACGATCCTCGAAGTACTGTCAATTTTAGGGAAATTCTCAGGGTGCAATTTTCGCAATAAAAAAAAGTTGCGCAAGAACACCTGCGCAATGAAAAAAGGATACGCATGTCGAGAATGAAGGGAATGGCAGTCTGGGAATGCCGTTGTTAGTTCAAAAAAGGTGGCTATGAGAATCTGATTCAATGTAGTACTGTAGTGAGAACTTAAGTTAGAAGAGTCAGAACAACAAAAAACAGGTTTATTTGTAGTTCGAATATTCTGGAGCTACATATAATTAACTTTTCTGATAAGGTAGTTGCACTATTTCGGGATATTGCTGTCAAATAACCAGCAATAAGTCATTTGGCGTCAAATCTGATGTCAGGTCCGCAGCGAAAAAATACAGACACACTGTTGCAAAACACACACAGCGGCGATAAATTGTGAGGTCTCAGAGTTTTAAACTTGGTAATTTCCCACTGAGACAAACAAAAATTGGTTCGACGGCTCTGACACAGGAAAGGAGCCTTAAAGCCAAAAATAGATAACCTAAATCCCTCAAATCTAGTAGCCGGATGGCCGTCATCACAATGCTATCACATATCCCCTCTGTGGATTAACAAATCCCTGCCCTAACTCTAAACAAACCTTCCGTATAAGGAGACAATATTAGGAGAGCACATGGTCGTTTTCCTTTCTATCTGCTTGCATGAAGAAAAACAATACAGTAATTATAAGGCGATTAGTCTCACCTGCTGCCTCCTCCCCATTTCTTGGCTCTCTTCTATCCAAATGTTTTCTTTTGATTACTGTTACTAAATGGAGAAAAACGGGGGCTCCTTAGACTACTAGTAATCCCCCATCTACCTCTATTATCCTTCTTCAGATTCTTGCCATTTACGAATTAAAAGAGTCGAGAGCCGAGCAAAAAATAAATAAATCTCCTTCCCCGGAAGAAGAATGGAGGGTGTCCATGGAAGTGAGAGTCAGGAGTCGAAACATGACGGATTTATGGGTTTTGAAAAAAAGGAAAGGGGGTCTTCAGTTTTCAATCCAACCCGATTAGTGGAGATGAGCTTATAGAGATGAAAATGAAGGAGGTGTTAGTATGATTTTTTGGATAAGTAGATCATGATTAAGACAGGGATTCCTAGATTCGTCGTATTGCAAGTATTGTAGAAGCTCACAATATGAGAATTTCAAATTTTGAAAACTTCACAGAGTTTCATGAAACTAAAATAAAATAAGTACCTAAGAAACTAAAATAAAATAAGTATCCTTTCTTTTTTGAAATTGAAAATTCGTCATTTCCATCATCTTCTTCCTCGTCACTACCTATTTATCTAGCAAGGACATAAGTTCTCCTAAAAAACGCGCGAAACTTTTCAATCCGAGATTCCCTCCAAAAAAAGGGAAAACAAAAGAAAAAGGAAGTGGAAAATGTTGCATACTTGTGTCCCCAAAACTCGAAAAAAAGAGATGAAAACAAGCGATAAAAAAACTCTTGAGTTGAATTTCCGAGTTTTTGATGGTGGATAATGATAGTTCAAAAGAGAGGGGACTCCCCAGAAAATCCCAAAACTAGTACTTCAAAAATCTCACTCACAAAACTTCAAACATACGCTAAATTTTTCTCAAAACTGCCGGAAACCATGAATTGAGAAAAGGGAACAAGTGTTGCACAACAAGAGACTCCCATTCATCTAGTCTATTATGTCGAGCCCCTCTTGGAAGAAAATGTGGGCGGAGCCTAGTGGGGCCCCCTCTCAACAATGCGGTTCAAAAAGGGCAAGTGACCCATTAAAATGGACTCTCTATAAGAGACCCCTTGGAGAAGAGTACACAATACCATTCCTATGGGTGGGAACTTCTTTCTTTGCACATTACTCTTTTCAAAACAAACTTGGAAAAGTTTGAGGGACTGACCTGGTTATGAAGGTGAAATGAGAGGGTGTCAAGGGAGTGGAGAAGAATAGGAAGAGGAAGAAAAAGTTAGGAAGGAAGACAATAGAATCTGGGACTAGGTGGTTCATGAACTAGGACTAGGACTAAGAATAGAGTTAGAAATGGAAGTGTATTCTTGAAGGTGTCACAGATCGGGGAAGAGAAAAGTAACGTATTTTGAAGTACCGTAGTCTAGATGATAGATGAATCCAGTTAATCAAACATCTTCTCAAATAATTGCTTATTTGGGTCAAATAATACAAAAAACTATACATATAATAACATTTTTGGAAATAACTTCTTCTAGGATACACGGATTGACTTGAAAAAACTACACAACATGCATGATAGTAATCCAAACAACTTTGACGGATAATATCTAGAAAAAGTGTCTTCCGGAACGAGAAAATAATAGTTAACCTCATTTTCAGTTCAAAATGCACTGCACGCGGAAATTTTGAATTTTTCTTTGAACTTCCACGATTTATGATGTATGTAATCTGTCCCTAAAAGCAGCCAAGAAGGCCGTGTGCCAAAAAAAATGAAGGGACTTGTCTGTTTCCCGAAACCCACGTCTATTCCTTCCAACAGTTTCGTCGAGAGACAATACGCGTTTCCGAAAAGTGATTCATTATTACCACAAAATGGTGAAAATAAAAGTGAGTTGGATATTTTCTGAATCATCATAGAGTTCGGTTTTCAGTCTAGTACTTCTAACACTCGTCCCAAGAAAACCTCAAGTTCTAGTGGAAAAGTATCGAACGGGAGACGACATGCTAGTGATATTTCGAAGTGAATTCTATTCATTAAAACTATGATGATAAAATGTTTTTGTTTCAGATGGCTCTCTTCAGCAACACCAACTCAATTCCTCATCTTCTTCGCCTTCCTTTCCATGTTTCTCACTGTTTCTCTTCTCGAAATCTTCCCAGTTATCCGATTCTCTGACTGAAATAAATTGCACAGTTTTATATTATTCACAAAAAGATTCAAATAACGAAGCCGAAAAATCTGAAAATCAGAAAATTGAAACTATGTGGACTTTGAAGCTCTCCAGATCTCAAATGTATGAACCTCGGAGTCTGAATTTTCAACATATCCACAGTTTCGAGTTAACCACGAACACATGGTCTCCAAATAGCCCCAAAGATTCTAAAATTCAACGAAATCCATTCCCAGCCTTATTCTAAACTTCGAAACCCCTCAAACAGTTCTAAAAAATTGCACAAAACATTTGACCACTGAGCGGATCGAACGCCCAACCTTTCGATCTGGAGTCGAACGCGCTACCATTGCGCCAAGCAGTCATGCTTTCCTATCGCTCCACATTGCAGTCATAAAACCGTTATTTTCTGAAAACCGGCCGTCGCTTTTCCTCCACCTTGCATCTGTTCACTTCTCCACCACATTTGTCACTTTCTTTTTTCTCTCGTACTCTCCTCGTGCTCCTCATTCTCTTCTCATTATGAAAGCACACAGGTTCATGAATTAGAAATCAGTCGTGGTGAACAAGAGGTGGTTACGTGAAAAGGTTGGCTCATTTGCACCTACTTGTGTGTGCAAAATTATGTAAGAGGTGAAATTCAAAAGAGAGCAGCAGTACAAAATCGTATTCTTATTCATTTGACACTGGGAATCTTTAAAATAAATCAAATATAATTCAGACACAGGATCCAATTAGAAATTATGAAGTTCTCTCAATACTTTTGCTCAATTTGGTCCATGAACCACGGGCGGTTGTTGTCACGTTGAGTGAGAATCTCGCATCCGAATGGGGTGACCAAGAGAGTTTGCTCGAATTGAGCAGATCGCTTTCCGTCTCTCTGAAAGAATATGCATATCGAATGGGCATCAGAAGGAGGTGGTATTTGAATTTTCGAACTATCAAAACCTACCGTGACAGCGGTCCAATCATCTGGCCACTTCTCGTCGTGGAAGGTTCCGGCGTTGATCATTGGTTCGATGGTGAATGCGTTTCCAGCCTTCATGACTCCAGTGGCGTTGTTTTCTGAGAAAAAAGAGGTCATTTTGATACGCAGGGTTTCATGAAAGTTAAGCAAGCGTCACTCGGCTTCGAACCTGATACCAAGTCCGCAACCAAAAGGGGTTGACGCGCTTACGCAAAAATTCATACACTAACTCCAAAAGACTCACTAGCATAATGCGGAACATTAGGTGCGGTGTGGAAGAGGCGATGAATTCCGTGTCCACAGTATCCCTTGACCACCGAGAATCCATTGGCATTGGCGTGCTTCTGAATGACGTTTCCAATCTCGCGGAACTTTACACCCGGTTTCACTGGAAATTTGCAATTGGGCATTTGATGGTAATGGATAGCCTTACCAATAGCAATAGCCTGTTGAAGGCACTCCCATGTCACTTGGACGAGCTTCCGAGATTGCTCATCGACTTTGTCACCAACCAAGAACGTCTCATTGAGATCTCCATGGAATCCACGGTGGTAGACGGTGACGTCCACTGGAACAAGAAAAATTAGCACTTAAGGATCAATCAGTCAATCTATTTACCATTACATAAATCTCCATCCTCCAACTTTCTCAAATCCGGAATTCCGTGACAAATGACTTCATTCACCGAAGTACAACAACTCTTCGGGAACTTATAGTATCCCAATGGACTCGGATAACAGTCTCTCTCAATCGCCGCCTCATGAACAACACGATCCAATTCGTCAGTGGTGATTCCTGGCTCACAGGCACGGGCGGCCTCGTTCAAACACTCTCTTCCGAGTTTGCATGCCAGACGAAGACCCTCTTTCTCCTCGTCAGTCAGGATTTTGATGATTCGTTCGCTTTTCGATTGACGTTCTTCAAGAGAGACACCTTGTGGATGAAGAGCGTAGTCGGGACGAGGAATGTGGTCGGGAACTGGACGACGATCGGAGACACGGGCTGGACGGAGAGGACCGGTGAACTGAAAAATATGGCATTCGTATGCATTTTATCTTCAGTGTGCCGGCATTTGCGGGCCTGGCATCAGATTTAACGCCAGATTGGTTTTTGTCTACTCGGAAAAATCGAAACTATTTCCGCGATTTATTGTTTAATTTCTCAAAAAGCTAACCGAAAAGCACGGCCACGGGTTGTACGGTCCACTGTCGTCAGTGTGCAGAGTCTTGTGAATTGGCCAGAACGATTTGAAGCAAGTCTGAAAAAATGGGTAGAATTGGACGGCTTATGTTTAGGGGTATTGCTCAGCTGGAGCTCAGAAAGAGCACTCGTTTAACGTAAAATGAGCAAAAAAGGTTTAAAAATTATGGTAGCCTACAAAACCGGATTCTTGGGTTTACCACTAATTCTAGACCAGCAAGCTTTCTCGTCTTTTTTGCTCATTTTAAGCCTATTTTCTCCTTTTTTTTCCAAATTTTTTACTAACCTGATCACAAAAATAGGCATCCGGAAGCGACATTTTGATGCATGTCGGACACCGAAGCTTGGCGGGCTTTTGACACCCGATGCATTTCTTACCCTCCAAGCTTTCCATCTGTAATTGATTTATGAACATGTTGAAATTTCATAAAAATTTTCAAAGCTTCAGGAACCAATAAGATAAGACCCTTTCGGTGTCCTGGTTTGAAAACAAAAGCACAAAAATCACTTGGATTCTCGTAAGTTTCAAAAAAATATGATTTAAAAACTAGATAAAAAATGCCCATAAAATTTTATCACATTTTCTTTTTGCTACTCATATGGCTGTAGTTGTAATATCCGGTGTTAATTGCGGGGAAAAGAGGTAATATCAAATATAAGAAAAGAGATGCGAGGAGGAAGAGGATAAGTTGAATGATCATAATAATAGTAATAATAACAATGAATGGCTAAAATGGCTAAAATGGCAGTAAAAACAAAGGCTTCCATTCGAACGAATTTCATTTGAATGAAGGCCTCAAAAAGAAGAGATCAGTGAGAAAAAGACTTTTGGGAAGGTGAAGATCATAAGGAAAAGCAGAAAAATATGTAAATTGGTACCTAGAAAACAAAAAAAAGAGACATTTTGGGGTGCACAAAAAAAAAGAAAATCAAAGGAGGAAGATAATTTTTGAAAAAGCTGTATCTTCTGTTACAAAATGCGTATTTTCTGAATATCACGATGAGAAAGGTCGAAAAAAACTCTGAAATCCATAAATTGAGCTTCAAAAAATCGAGAAATTTGAGCAATTTCGAGTCGGAACTGAACAAAATGAGTCGAAATTTGAGCGATTTCAACTCAAAACTACTGTTAATTTTTGGTCAGTTTTGACTCAAAATTCCTCAATTTTTTGAGAATTAGATATTCAGAAAGTACGCTTTTTTTTTAAACAAACTGAAGCTATCTCAAAGGAAAATTCAAGAATTAATCAACGTCGGTGGTCTTGTCAAAAATCTTCCTCGACTCATTTCCTCCTTTTTCCCAGTGATTCTATTCGTCGCAACAGAATTCCGAAGTCGAACCGCTGCCAAATGAGATGCCGCCTTCGCAATCTCCTCGTCTATCGTGGATCTTCCTTTTTCAGACATCAACATATTCCTTCCGTAGATAATCGCACCCGACTTCTCATCATCTCTCGCGACGAATCTCTTCAGAATCTCATCGGATTCCTTCGAGTTCTTCACCAAACATTCAGATGCTCTTGAAGCATATATCGATTGGCCAAGGATACTTTCACGGGTGGCATTAGTGGTATCTCTGGTTGGAGGTGGAGGTGGTCCTTCTGATCTGTGAGCTCTCGAGGAGGGAAGAGTTGGCATGTATCCATACTCCAGAGGACGTATGAACGATGCAACAAGTGCTCCATTCTCTGACGATTTCTCTTTTCGAACCAAAAACAGTTTCGGTTTTCTGAAAAACGTTTCCTTCTCCTGGACACTCAACGGAGACTGTTCAATTTCGTCGACTTGATTCGCTGCTTTCACCCATGGTCTGTGGGAGTCATCAAGAAGATTATCCAGCATCGCCTCATCGTTCATATGCATCTGATTCTGATTTAGATGGTGATGATGGGAGCCGGCCGCGATAGAAGGACGTTTTTGCTTCCTCAGCTTGTCCATTTCAATTTTGAAGGCGTCGGGTTTGAGAAGAAGAGAGGGGCGATTGACTTTCAGATGACCAGTGTTCTCGTTGACCATTTCTGTGTTGAGGGCGTAGCTGGAAAAATAGGTTGTTGGAGAAACTCTTGAATTCAAATATGTAAAAATAGATGTAGATTCAGAATATCACGATAAAAAATCTAGAAACTTGTTCTAAAACTAAGAAAATAGGTTTTGAAAAAGACAAGAAACCAAAGAGTTGTCTAAGGTGAAATTACAAAATTTCCTCTGACTTTTTTCGAATCACATTTTCAATAGGGTTCAGCATTTTTTCAGATTTTTCTCTGCGATGTCCGGAATATACACACATTTTTATTCATTTTGTCAAAAACTCACTCATAAAAAAGTGCTCCAAACTCCGAATACAATGCTACATAAGCATCACGATCCGCCAACTTTCGCTCGTTGAAAATCTCATTTTCGAAGATAATCTTCATAATCAACTCGATCGTCCGATTGAGAATCACTTCAACTCGCTTTGCTTCTGTTTCAGTGATCAACTTTTTCAACTTTGTCATCGTTGTTTTCACTGTTGGAATATCGGAACGGGCGGCTTGAAGAGCGCAAAAGATGTCGTGCATTCTGGGGAGCACAACACTGTTTATCGTCTGAAAATAGGGAATTCAATGATTACGGCATTCCTCTCAAACTACTCACCAAATTTCCAAAAGCGAAAAACGTGCACAAGACTCCGTAAATCGACACTGGATCCTTCTGTCCTGTCAACACTTTTCTCAGAGTTTGAATGATTCTCACACTCAAATTTTGACTCGCATACTGCGTTGACAGCTCTGCAAGCAACTTTCCAGCCGCTTCTCTCAACTTGAATTCGAATTCCAAATCTCGAATAATTCTCTCGTGATCTTCTGAATTCAATTCTGGAGTTCCTTGGGCTATGGGGAGTTTTGATTTGGTAGGAGGAGGAGGAGCTGAACGAGAGGCGTCGACTAGAGGAACCATGTTTTTGCTGACAACACAGGAAATCAGAGAGGGCACCAGGACGTAGAGATATTTCTCCAGTCGGATATTCTGATTCTTCATCAGACTCCACGTTAGTTTCATCAGATTCGCAAGTCCGCGGGCATTTCGTGTTCCGATATGTAGTCGTACTCCTTCGGCGATGAGAATCACAAATCGACCAGCTAGAAACTGAAGTCCTGTGTCGGTTTCTATGGTTTCCAGAACCTTCTGCCTCTCCAACGCACTCCCATTTGTCAGGATTTTCGTGACTTCTGTGTAGAGAACTTGGTGTTCCTGAAACTCAATTCAAACATGTATGCGTTTATTTTTTAATCAAAATCTTACCATAGAAAACGTCTGCGTAGACATTCTCTTCTCTGGCATCGGTTCTCGTCTAATCCCCGGCACGCTGTATCCATACATTCTCTGTGTTTCTTGTTGTTGCTCTTGGAACTTCTTTTTGACATCAGAGGGGATTACGTTTTCAGGAACACATGGTTGAACTCCTTCCACTACTAACCAATGATCTTTAATCATGATTGAGTCACAAAATTTCTCGTTGGATACAATTTCAGAGGAGGCGGCGTCTGGAGTCGAAATGATAATAAGGAGCTAATTTATGGAGATACTCACCAATAGTCTTCCTAGGCTTTGTCGATTTCCTTCCCCAATACATTCGATCTGAAGAAGGTGTTGGTTTCAGAAGTGGACACGATATGTTATAGTCAATCTCCGCTGCCGACATCGCCAAATCCACATCAGAAGGCACTACTCTCTTCCGATTCTCCTTCAACGCCGTTCGTTTCGCATTCTCGATAATTGTTCTCAAAACCATTCGAGTGCATCCACCGATAGCGTTGGCTGCTTCTTGTGTCACCATTGTTCCGATATTCGCAAATTCTGGAGACTTTGAGCTGAGAGAGACGATGACGTCGTCTATACAAGGCTGTGGGTGGGGTTCGGAGACTGGGATTTTTGCGGGTGGCACTTTTTCGACGCATTTTCGTTTTGATTTTGAAATGTCTTCTGTCTGAGATCCTTCTTCTTTTAGTTCTGAAAACAAATTTTGGTTTTCTGCAGATTCTCATTCGGAAAATGTTCGGATTTTTTCTCAGTTTTCTGCTTTTCATTTATAAAATTTACCGACAAAAACACTCACCTCGTTTCAGCACCGTTACAAACTGCTTCGGCACACATTTTTCTCCGATTTGCTTTATTAACACATTCTTATTCTCTTCGCTTTTCGACTGTGTCTCTTTGATTTTTACGAGCCTGTAAGGACTTTTCAAACGTTTAGTATTTCAATAGTTCTTTAATAAAATTACCTGGCATTTGTGACCATATAATTACCAATATGATCTTTGTCCAGCTTCATCTCCATTTCTTCTTCTGAGGAATTACCCCTGAGAACATTTAAAATTGAATTTTTCCATATTTCAATTGTTTGAGTCAAACGATGAGCAAGAGGAGTTATTCAATTAAAGACAACATTTTCTTTAGCTTTTATCAAACAATACATTTTTTGTGAAGTTTATTTTTGTCCAAAACTTAGCTTCTCAATTCAAATTTGAGAGCGGAAAACTCAAAATGTTCGAAAAAATTCAAGTTTTCCGGGTGTCAGCAAGTGCGCGCTAGCGAACCGCGAAAAGAGTGTGTGAAACGAGGAGACGCAGACAGTAAAAGATGCAAAATGCGACGGCGGTTGTCTCAATTTTACGAGATTTTCCCTTAGTTTTCAACCAGATTTCCCATTGAAAAATGGGAAGAAACAAAAAAATAGACAAAAAAGATAATAAAGGAAAGAAAAATGTGAAGAATAAGTTGGGATACGCCCGGGCAGAGCACCTACATCGATGTGCATTATTTCTTTCAAATCTTGGTAAGTTTAAGGTGCTTTTAATTGATTTTCGATAAAAACGGAAAGAATTTCAGGCTCAAAAAACAACGATGGCTTCTCAAAGACGAGCAGACACATTTCAAAGCTTTGTCGACAAGTAATGGATACAGAAATGGTTCATTTAGATCGCGAACAAAAGCAACAGTTTTGTAAAAACTGCCGAGAAGTGCTGGTCGGAAAAGTAAATTTTTAGTTGAAAAATCAAAACAAAAATCTGTTTTTTTTTGCAGTACGAAAAAAGCGAGATCTCCGTAAAACAAAGAGGATCGATCACCGAAAAGTGCGGGAATTGTCATAAGGAACGGAATTATATGACAAAGGACGGGTACGGAAAGAAGCTCAAAGAGAAGAAGGAACAAATCGCTTCTGAATGTTAATAGATTTTAATAAAGCACTTTACTAAATAATTACCGTGTTTTATCTCTTATTTGGCTAGTTGAAAGTTGGTTTGAAGCCAATTTTTATATTCTGTTGCTCAGTGTAAGATGCAGAAAATTTTGAAATATTAGGGTGAAAGATGACCGAAACTGTCGAAGAAATCATTCCGGAGCTCGACTCTCGCGATGTGAATGTGGCTCCGATTAAAGAGGAATTCATTCTTCCAGTGAGTTTTTAATAGAAAAAATTCTGAAAAAATGGAAACATTTTTCAGAAAGAAGACTATGAGCTGCCACCGGAGATTCAGGCGCTGCCAAAGAGAGAAAAACGCGGAATGAATAAGACTCGAAGGTTAGAGAATCTGGATTATAACAAAAATTCAAAAAATGAAAAATGTTTAGAAAGGACATGAAGCATGTGGAGACGAAGATCAGAGCAGCTGCAGTGAGATTGTGCCCGTCGGTGATTCAGCCGGTGGCTTGCAAGTGAGTTTTTCTATATTTTAAAAAAAGTTTTGAGAGTTCTGGATTTCTGTATTCTGAAAGATTTAGAATCCGAGGACTCCGATCAAAAACTGATGTTATACATTCCACTTTTCCAGATTTGGCGAGAGATGCAACTGCGAACACGACATCAACGCCTTCCTCGAGAAGAAACCAGCTGATATCTCATCTGAATGTCCACTCTACGAGGCACGTGGCACATGTCCATTCAGCTACGCTTGTCGTTTTGGCTCCGCCCACTTGGATGAAAATGGGAAACAGGCTGAGAAGACTCCTGAGAAACCATATGAAGCAACCACCAATTGTCATTCTATGAAGATTCAAGTGGCACTGAGAAAGCACGATTATCCGTTTGAAAAGTCTCAGGAAGCTTTGGATGCAATCAAGAATGAAACTATTGGCGCAATGTGGCAAGAGAAACCGAGAAAGTTGGATATGAAAAAGTTGGATAGACTCAAGTATCTGGCTCCGTTGACCACTGTTGGAAATCTTCCATTCCGAAGAATCTGTGTCGATTATGGAGCTGATATTACTTGTGGTGAGATGGCACTGGCTACTAGTATTCTATCAGGAGCCGCTTCTGAGTATTCTCTTCTCAAACGTCATCCATCGGAGAAAATCTTTGGAGTTCAGTTGGCCGGAGGATTCGCAGATACGATGGCTAAAGCAGCGCAGATTGTGGTGGGTAATTTCGATGTGGATTTTGTGGATATCAATATGGGATGTCCAATCGACGTGGTGAATCAGAAGGGTGGAGGATGTGCACTGCCGAGTAGACCTAACAAGCTCTACGAAGTTATGGCAGCAACGAAGGCTGTGTTGGGAGACTGTCCGATGACTGTTAAGATCCGTACTGGTCAGAAGGAAGGAATTCTGAAGGCTCCAGAAACCGTGGAATTCATGAAGAAGAACCCATGGCACTGCCCGGATCTTATCACTTTCCATCCACGGAGCAAAGAGCAACGATACACGAAACTGGCCAATTGGGATTACACGATTCCAGTTTCCGAGGCAGCTGGCTCAGTTCCACTTTGGGTTTGTGGAGATGTGTTGAGTTGGGAGGATTATTACGAGAGACTCGAGAAGTATCCGAATGTCAATGGAATCATGATCGGAAGAGGAGCACTCATTAAACCATGGATTTTCACGGAAATCGATGAGCGGAGGACTTGGGATATTTCGGCGACAGAGAGATTTGATTTGTTGAAGAAGTGAGTGGTTTTTGTTGTTCGAAAATTCGTAGAGAATGCTGAAAAAACACAAAAAAAATATTTTTCGAGTCAATTGGTATGATTTTTAGCTTAATTTTCATAATATTTGGCTAGATTTTCGAGTTTTTTGCTTGTTTTTCGACATTTTTATGCCGAATTTAATGATTTTTGAGTCAATTTTCATAATTTCTCTCTACACCCATTGACACTACTCTTTTTTCCAGATTCACCTCGTACGGACTCGATCACTGGGGATCTGACGACGCTGGTGTGGAGAGAACTCGCCGTTTCTTGTTGGAATTCCTCTCGTTCCAATGCAGATACATCCCTGTCGGAATCCTGGAACGTCTTCCTCAAAGAATGAACGATCGTCCGCCTCGATATCAGGGACGAAACGAATTGGAGACTCTTCTCTCCTCTCAGAAGGCTGATGACTGGATTGAGATTTCGAAGAGATTGCTCGGATCAACACCGGAAGGATTCCAGTTCATTCCGAAACACAAGGCTAGCTCATACTGATTTTTTCAATGTTTTTTCTTTCTTTTTTGGTAGTTTTTGTTCTTGTTTCTCTTGTTTCTAATAGCTTTATAAACTTGTTTCTGTTGATTTTTCTCACTTTTTGAATCCAGTTTCGGCTTCAATGGTCCCCTCAACCTTCACTACTTTTTTCCCAAATCTCTTATTGTTATAACAGTGTCTAACCCCCTAAGCCATGATTCCAGAAAAGATGGACGATGCGGGCCGAAACAACAATGGCTTCGCGAAACCGTTTCCTCCACGGCCACGCTTCGAGCCCTCGACGTCTTCAGCTGCTTCATTTCAACAGCAACAAGCACCAGTAGTAGTGGAGTCGGCCAGCAAGTACTATGTGCCGGGAATACGAGAGAAATCCAAGTTTCGCATGATTTCTAGTCAGGTTTGTAGTGTCTTGACGAGAAAGCAATTACCTGCAACAACCGCAAACTGGTGGTTTTTTTGAAATAAAGATATAGTTATTCTGGAATTTCAACAATCCTCAGAAGATTCTGAGCTATTGTTACTGATCTAAAAAAGAGCAAGAGAGCTTTAAAATGTATATCACATTTTGAAAATTCGAATCCCCTCCATTTTTATTTTTCCAGGTGCACATCTCCAACATCTGTTTCAAAACACGAACCTTCAACGTCCACACAGAACTTGTCCTTCTTCTATGCGAAAAATCGAATCATCACCTCGACCTGCATCTCGGAAAGTGCTCACTTCTCCCCAATGAAATTCCCGGATCCACTGGAAGAGTGACACTGAATGGTCTGGATTGCGACTATTCCAGGCGACGTGTGCTAGAAGATATATCCAATGTGGCCAACGGATTCAAGAATATTCCGAGTTTGGAACCAGCGTACTACGATAAACTTGCACACAACGACTATGAACTGCGTATAAACGTGCCGAAGGATAAGCCATTGAAGAAGAAGATGAAGCATTCGAGAGTAGTGAGATTGTGTGTGGATACAGTAGTTCAAGAGCCCACCCGTGGTATTCAATTTGTGAATTTCACCGGCGATCGAGAAGAGGATTTCCACGTCTTCACATATCACACTCCCTATATGTCGGGTGCTCGGGAATGGACTGTTTGCCTGGATGATCCGGATCAGTTGGCGATGTGGGAGCTCACTTTCGACGTGGAACCAGAATTCGTTCCTGTGTGTTCTGGAGAATTGAATATGAAAATGATGTTGATGGATGGAAAGATACGGTATCGATTCAAGCAGATTGTGCCGACGAACGCGTGTAATATGGGATGGGCAGTGGGAAGATTTCATTTGGAGCCACACCCGGAGCAGCAGACGGTAAGAGTTTTTGAAGATTCTAAAAGATTCGGTAGGATTCCGGGAGTTCTGGGACCCTTCCATGAATCTAGAAGTTCTACAAGAACTTTACTAATCGAAATATTTCCAGATCTACACGTTCGCTCTCCCTGACCTCGAACCCTTCGTCAATCACACTACAATGTATCTCGACAAAATGGTTGAATTCCTCGAGGAGAAACTCTCCTGTCGCTTCCCATTTCCCACTCTAAAAGTCGTTTTTGTGGATCAAGGACCCGAAGAAATCGAAGTCTACTCATCGCTTCTAATCATCCCGACATCTCTTCTATACCATAAGAAAATCATCGATGTCGTCCAGGAGACTCGACAGAAACTGATCCATGCCATAGCTCAGCAATTCTTCGGATGCCTGATCTCACCGGGATCCTGGTGGCACTGGTGGATAGTCAATTCGATTGCGAGATTTCTAACAAGTCTTTATGTGGAAACGAAATTGGGAACAGCTGAGGGGAGGTGGCAGTTGAAGAGAGCAATGGACGATGTGTGTGACTATGAGCATCAGTGGGGAAAGATTGTTTTGTCGCCGGAGAAAACGATTGGGAAGAAGTTATCACTTCATGTGGATCCAAGGCATGAATACACTGCGAGTCCTCTATATGTGGATGCAATGCTCAAGAAAGGATTTCTGACGATTCGGATGATTCAGAAGAGAATTGGACTGGAGCCCTTTATGAGAGTTCTTCATAGATTACTGACTGTTGCACTGGATATGAGTGAGAAGGATAAGAATGTGCCGGCATGGAAGCATCTTCTGATTACCACGGATTCATTGTTTCGAAGTATTCATTCGGTGACTGGAAAGGAGATTCCGACGTTCTTGGATCAATGGGTACGGGTTGGAGGACATGCGTCGTTCGCTGTGAAATTTGATTTCAATCGAAAACGAAATTTGGTGGAAGTGGAGATTCGGCAGGAGGAGGGACAGAGTAATGGAAGAATGCAATACACGGGACCGTTGAATGTGGTCGTTCAGGAGGTTGATGGAGCATTCAGTCATCAGATTCAGATTGATGGTGCTATTTCTCATGCGGAAATCTCGTGCCATTCGAAGGGAAGGAAACAGAAGAAAAAGAAAGTTCCGATTCTGACAGGAGAGGAAATCGAGATCGATTTGACGAATATGGACGCGGAGTCGCCGATTCTTTGGTTGAGAATTGATCATGATTATTTGTTGATAAGAGAGATTACGATAAGTCAACCAATGTTTCATTGGGAGTATATGTTGAAGTACGAGAGAGATGTGATTGCACAGATGGAGGCGTTGGAGAGGATTCAGTTGTTGCCGTCGGCGCATAGTCGGAGTGTTATTGTTGATGCGGTGTCCAATGAAAAGTTCTTTTATAGGTAAGAGTTCAGGGGATTGTAGAGGGTTCTCGAAGATTCTAGAGAGTGTTAGTGATTCTAGAGGATCACATTCTTCTGAAGATTCACTAAGATAAAAAACAGGTTCCCTATCATCTCTAACTATTTCCAGAATCCGCTCCCGTGCCGCCTTCGTTCTCACTTCCGTTCAAAATCGAAAATCCGAAGCGATAGCTCAAGGAACTCCAGTGCTTATTAACATGTTTCGGTAAGACTTTCTGTCTTCGAAATGTCCTAAAATGGCTCGATTTCCAGCGAAAACTTTGGCTCAAAAGCCGTCACCAACATTCCCCGATCCAACAATTTCGTGGTGACAGCCGAAAAACTTCAACAATATTTCGTAATGCAATCCATCCCCCAAGCCATCGCTCGTCTTCGAAAACCATCTGGAGAGTGTCACGAAGACGTTCAATCGTTCATTTTGGATCTTATCAAATTCAATGATAACTCTACGAACCGATATTCTGACGACTTCTATCGAGCATCTCTCTTCAATTCCCTCTCTTCTAGCATCTCCCCTGCGGAGTGTCTTCCATTGAGAGTTGAGCTCCCCGAGAATCTCAGCAACGAAATCCGAATTCTCATCAAAGAATTCACGTATGCACTCAACATGGATACAGTAAACCCATCATGGGGACGTGTCGTCGGAATCGCCGCGTTGAGTGGTCTGTATCAACTCCAAAAGTGTGGATATCTTCCGTTGGATTCTGAATTGATGTGGACGTTTGCCCAGAGAAATTCGTGTATTCAGATGAGACGGTGTGCGGTGACGCTAATCATCGATAGAATTGTGAATGATGCAAATGCAATGGAGGCGAGGATAGATGATTTGATGAGGATTCTGGAGATGGTTACGGAGGAGACAGATCCATCGATTCGGATGATGATTCCGAAGTTGTTGGCGATGACGCCGCCTTTTGGGACTTATAATAAGTAAGCCTAGAACTTGAAATACTTTTAAAAAATGTAAAAATTTGGCGAAAAATCTCAAGAAATCCCCGAGAAAGGCTCGGAAATGCTCTAAAAGCCGATCATAAGTAGATTTCCAAAAAATAAAATGAAAAAGCTCGTTTTTCTGGTTTCGAATGATTCTTGAGTATCTGATAAACGACTTGGAGTCAAATTTGATGCAAAAGTGTGAATCAAAAAGTGCTGACACATTGACGCAATAGTACATGCACTAAACTAAACTTTCCCCTCATTTCCAGCACTCTCTTCTCCATCGAAAACCCATGCAACACGACGGAAATCGCTGAGAAACTCTGGTCCCTGTGCACCAACCCCAAATTGGACGCCCCCGTCCGAAGTGGATTCCTCGACGTCTTCTATTCTCTCTACGCTTTGGGAACCCCTCCAGCTGTCGGTGGTCCAGATGAAGCCGCTGGAATTCATCGATCCTTCGTTACGGTTCCCAACGCCGCCGCTGTTCTTTCGACTTCTCAATGGCATAATAGTGGATACGAAATGGCAAGACGATCACCTCCAAGGAGAGATTTCGGCGATGAGATGATGAATTTGATGCATTAAATTTTCTTTTTTTGGATTTCTAGGCCATATTTGTGCGGGTCTTTTTTCTTTTTTCTTTCTACTGCTCCCTCTCTTCATAGCTCACGAAACACCATTCTAAATATACGGTTTCTCTTCTTCTTCTCCTTCCTTTTGACTCGTTTTCTTTTGATCTTTTTCTTGTGTTTCTGTATAAATTATTCATTTATTTATGAAAATTAATTAAGATTTGATGGTTGGAAGTTTGGATTTTCTTGATTTTAAACCGTTTGAATCGGTTTTATTACTTTTGAAACATGTAAAAATTTGTGTAGATTTCGGATATCAGAAGGAGATAACTCAAAAATTTCGAAATTATTTTTCGGGGTCTTAAAGCGCTTGTCAAGTTTTTTCATTAAGATTTTCGGAATCTATACGCATTTTCACAGATTCGCAATCATAGCAAAACTGAAAATCTCTAGAAAGGAACATTGGAATCTTTCAGAATGTCATCCACACCTTCTACCGAAAGCCCGGACACCCCGACCACTTCCCAACCTCTTCTCCCGCGCAAACAGACATCATTCGTCGTCGAAGATCTCGAAGAACGAATCCGCGAGAGTGCACGAATATCGAGTCCAAAACGATCGACTCCTGGCCTCCCCGATCCAAAAATCCTCGCGGACCTCGAAATTCACACAAAGGAAATCGTTGGAAACATGGACACGATGCTTCGGGATATGCGTGGATCTCTACATGGAATGTCGGATCTCACTTTGGAATCTCTTCAATGCTACAATTCTGGAGTGGAGAAGGCGTGCGATGCGGCGGATGCGAATGTCAAATCGACGTATGCGATGTTGGCGAAAGTGGAGGAAGTCAATCAGTCGATGGGGAATGTGCAGAAGTTGGCCGGGCAGATGTAGGGAGATTTCGAAGAATTGAGATTTAAGAATAATTTGAAATTTTTCAGAAAGGAGATGCGACGACTTGTGGAGCTGTTTGAGACTCTGTTCCATGGAAGTCTCAAGTGAGCTGGAGAATAACAACGATCATAATTATTTATTAATTTTGCTTGGACCCTGTATTAAATTGCATAAAAAGTGTAAATAAATATGTTTCTCAAATCAGACGATTTGTTCCTTCTGTGTTGAAATGGAAAGAGAGATTTATGATTATAGAATTGAACTAAAACCTTGGGGATTCAAATTCGTAGTGAAGCTTATATCAAGAATAATCGTTCGTGCCTGACCGTACCACGCCTCCAGGTTTGCAGTGTATTTAGGTATAGCGAATTTGATGAGTCGCTTGATCTGAAACGAAGATAGAGAGTAGAGTATTCTGAAAAACCAAGCATGTAGGGAATGCAATGCTTACGAGCTTACATCTCCATCATAGGAGGTGTGACATTTTTGAGAGCTAGGTATAGAAGCCTAAGAAGCTTCGGGAATGTTATAGGGTGCACCATTTTCAAAATAATGCCCGCTATGCAAGGGTAAAAATGGACCAGAGAACACCGTTTCAATAAGATCAATACGGCCTCATCAGTTGAGTTTGTTCTCTGGAAATGACTACCGGGATTCAGACGAGGAAGAGAAGAATGAAAGCAAGAAGAGAAATGAAATCCACATTTATTTTGACTGACTGACGGATAATAAACTGAGTGATAAAGAATACATCCTAATTGTAAGCTACAACAATTCTTCCATCGGTGTTACTAGCATCTCAAAAAAGCCATTTCCGCACTCGAAAGTTGCAATAGCGTTGTCTCCCCGAATTTCCAACCCACCTTGGATTGTGTACTGCTTTTAGTACTTGCATCTGAAAGTTTTGTATACATTTTATGAAAACAGTTTGGACGGACATGACGCACCGTTTATCCGGCACAACCATTCGGACACTCCTAAAAGCTTCGATCCCATCAAGTATTGAGTTTTCCTCAGAAAAATCTGTGCAAACATTGAACAGTTTTAGATTTGGTGTATCTCCTCTTAACCATCCTTTCAAAAACCGGTAATGTCCATTGCTGTGAAGCGATTATGAGGGCTCCAATTACTGATAATATCGCATTTAGATTTGAGTATATTATCAACAGTGAGGGCGGGAAAGAAACCATCTCCATGGAGTATTTCCATATCCAATTGGTATTCTATCGGACGCATGTTATCCAGTTCCATAGGTAACTCGAAATAGAATTCTCCCTTAATTCTTGTAAGTTTGTTCAAAACTGTTAAAAGCTCTTCCTCATTGAATCCCCTTCCACATAATGAAAGGTGTTCAATCGATTGTTGTCGTTCGTTGAGCCAATCCATTGCCGCATTTGCCTGATTTTTACTGTATTCGTCAACAAATACCATTTTATGAATGTCACATTTGAATATCTCACGAAGAAAGTCGAGACATTGATTGGTGTCCGATACATTATCAAATTCGAAGAAAAGTTTATATCCTGGATAATTCAAATGGATAGTTCGTGCCTGACCGTACCATGCTTCCAATTTGGCCGTCTGTTTTGGTGCAACTAACTTGATGAACCTTTTGCTTCGAATCGAAATTGGAGAGTAGTTTATTCTGAAAATATGGTGTCATTCTTAATATAACGAACTTTGTAATAGTATAAAAATGGCCCGAAGACGTGGTCAAAGACAAATCGATTGCCACTTTGTCTGCTGCACTACAGTCAAGTTGTTTCCTTGTTCTGTTTCTTGAAAACTGTACAGGATTCTGCGGGGGGGGGGGGGGGGGCACTCACTCGATGTCACATTGTATCTGAAGACCTTATTTGTCTCTCTTCGACCATTTGTTTACCTATTCCCGACTTATTCTGAATCGATACTGCCTACAACACACGTCAGATCTTGCATACAACGACTCCTTGTGCAGCTAATTCAAATATATAATACTTTTTTTTTGTATTTCTTCCAACTACCAAGCTCCAACTATGACAACATCATTCCCGATTTTGAAACTTCCGTTCCCTGCATTGAAAACTGCTTTCAGTTGTCTCAACATCTTCCAACTGTGAGTTTTTACTGCCCGACAACTGTGATTTTCCCCTTTATTTAGGCTTGAACTGTCGTTTGTGTCTTCAAAAACCCGTTATGCGATCAGATTGACAACACCTAGAAATATGATGAATTTCCAAGCTGCTTTCTTGGAATCGGAGAGACAGGAAATATGCATTTATCCAACCACGGATAAGTTTTTTATATACCACGAATGCGATTGTAAACTGAATTGGGACTATATGAGATCCAAAAGTGGTTACTTAGGAAAATGGAAAGAATTTGAAGAAATGTCAAGCCAGAACGAGCGAGGTAGAATTCCTGGAGTTCAAATGTGGGCAGATTATTTGTGTAAAGTGTTCAATTGTGAACTGTCTTCTATTATAATTGAGTTGGAAAGCCATAAAGGAAGTATAATTTTTGTTCTAAACTGGGTGAACTCGCGACAATCATCGCTGAAAAATGCACATTTATCCGGATATAACATCTCTGACGACGAGCTTTTCTTCATTTACGAAAACTTGAAAATAACTGACTGGTTGCTTTTGATGGCCACTGCATCGGCGACTGTAGAGGGTCCTATAAAGCCAAAAATTCGACCAAGTCAGTTTAAATTGGGATCGTGCCCTGATATAACCTATCTGCATATAGATGATGTCATCGCCCTCAATTCGGTTCATTTCGATTTATTACGTGTCTCATTGACCGAGAATGATATGAACAAATATCTGAAGCTATGGATTGCTGGTGGAAATCCCCGACTAAAGTACTTTAAAGTCTACGCAAAGCTTTTCAATATCGACTTGCTACTAGAAGGCATCCAAACAGAAACTAGAAATGCGTCATTGGATCACACCTATGATCAGTGAGTTCACAATTATAATACAAATACCATAAAACATTCAATGAGTTCCTGCTCATCTAACCAATAACAATTTTCTTCTTTCAGTCCCAGTTTTTATTTCCCAACCAGCGTAGCAGGAGGGATAACAATTCGAGGAAAAGATGGAAAAACTGCCACATTCACTTTGGAACGAGAAGATCCTTATGGGCTCAACGACAACAGATGGTGGCCAAAGTTTGAGATGATCGTTTGGGATTAAATCCTTATATGATTTACCGGATAATTATTATATTTAACTATTGAATTTGTTTGATTTATTCAACTGCATGAAAAAGTGTAAATAAATATGTTTCTCAAAGCAAACGATTTGTTCCTTTTAGCTTGTAATGGGAAGAGAGATTTTTTGAGTAGCAGACGGTGAGGAGAAAAAATTGAAAACGTATTTAATCTTTTAATTTTGAACACTGTATTCAGAATTCTTCTGAAATCCCTTGAAGACTGCTGAATTGGTGTAAGATTCTCGTCAAAAGAACCGTGGGCCATCTGAAGTGGGTCATTTTTGAGAATAAGGTACTTGAGTTTCAGCAGCTTTGGGAATATTTTGGTATGTTTCATTGTCAATAGAGAGCCGATGATAAGAATATAGAAAACAGACCAGAGAGCGTTTTTAACAAGATCATTAAAACATGATGAGTGGAGTTTACGAACGCTTCGCGTTCAGATTCATGCCTTTGGGAATGATTACCGTAGTTGAGGTTGAGGACGGCAAGAAGGAAAACTACAAGTGTAGGAAAATTCCAATTCAATTTACAGAAATGAAGGTGAATAATTGTAGTGATAATAATAACTTCAATAAGCTCAGCGAAAAGTAATGTAAATCCAAAGCTAAAACAACTCTCCATTTGAAGTAACTAGCATTTTAAAACAATCAGAACTATATTCAAATGTTGCAATCGCGTTGTCTCCACGAATTTCCATGCCGTCATTGATTCTATAATTTTTATAGTCTTTGTGTCTGAAATTTGTAAATAAATTGTACAAAAGAAACACAAATCTCACTGGCAATCAGCCATAACCGTTCCAACACTCCGGGTTGCCTTGATCCCTTCAAGCATCGATTCTTCGTCCAACAAATCTGTGCAAACATCGAAAAGTTTCAGATTTGGTATATCTCCTCTAATCCATCCTCTCAGAAACTTGTTCATGTCCATAGCTGTGAAGGGATAGTGATGGTTGGAAATACTGATGACTTCGCAATTTGATTTCAAAATATTATCAATAGTGAAGGAAGGAAAGAGATCACCTCCACGGAGTATTTTCATTCCGAGTGGCAATTCTATCGGCTGCATATTGTGAATCTTAGTACACTCGTAGAAAAATTCCTGTTTGATATGCAAGAGATTATGCAATGCTTTGCGTAGTTCTTCCTTTTTCATTCCAAAAGCGTCTATCGAGGAATATTCAATCGATTTCTGCCGAGAGTTCAGCCAATCAACTACCATATTTACATGTCCTGGACAGTATTGCTCAGAAAAATGGGTAGAGTGAATGATGCAATTAAAGATATAACAAAGGAAATCAAGGCACTGGTTGGTATCCGGAACTGATTTGTACTCAAAACACAGTTTGAGCCCATTATAACTTAATTCGATAGTTCCTTTCTGACCGTACCATACTTTCAGCTTAGCTGTCTGTTTTGGTATAACTAACTTGATGAACCGCTTGCTCCGAATCGAGGTAAGAGATAAGTTTATTCTGAAAAACCAAGCATGCAGGGAATTCAATGCTTTCAAACTTACATCTCCATGGGGCCCATATGAAGTATGACATTTTTGAGAGCTAGGTATGGAAGTCTAAGAAGCTTCGGGAATTTTTTAAGTCCCGCCATTTACAAAATACTATAAGAGGAGAAGAATCTAAAAAGAGTACGTCTTCAGCAACATCAATACAACCACGGGGTGGTATTTGCGGACTCGTCACTCCTAAAAGTTGCCTGTGGGAAGGAATACCGTAGTTGAGATTAGATAGGTCTCCAGCTAAAAAACGAAAATTTGTTGTTGGCTGTTGAACGGCCGACCGCGGCATTTCGTCTAGGTACTTCTGATTATGGAAAGTCATGGCTGCCGCGGGTCTTGGATTTTCCGTCCAAAAATTCTATTCTATTAGGTTGGCCCATAAGTTTCCGAACATAAATCGTTAAGCTCTCATCAGTTGGCAAAGTACTGTATGGAAACGGTATAATGCTTGTTGTATGTGGCATTCAGTTATCTAGTTACATGCAAAATTCTGGGTTTATCTCTGTTCATACACAAGAGTTCTGTGTTCTAAAAGCTATGTGGCTAATTTTGGGGGACCAAGCAAGTTTTGGTCTGTAACTTTTGTTGCAAATGAGCTCCATGTTTGTAATTTTCTGGAAAGAAACGTGAATAGCTTAACAATTTTTCCTCAAAAATGTTTCTAAATCGGGAGCATTTTAGGTTCAAGGGCTACAGTTTAGCAAAAAACACGCTTTTCCCGAAAACCATCAAAAATTGAATTTTTTGTCTAAAACCGGTAATTGAGATGCAATAACGGCTAATTTTGGAGCAAAGTTATAACACACAAATATAAATTTGTGTACAAAATTTGGCGCTGTTTGGATTCGATATAGTTGAAAAATTACAAATTTTTGATTTTTTCATATATTCAACAAAAAACCTATGATCTAGAAGAGATGAGGAGTAGATGTTGCTGCACTAAGTAAATGAATAACTTGTTATAACTATACTTCAAGCACATCTAATTGGGATGTCGGAGAACTTAGATAAATGCTCTCAAAATCATGACTTCGAAACTCCGTTTTCGTACCTTCTCGTATCTCATCTCATTACTCCCAAGCAGGGCGGGTGGGACAACTGGTTTTATAACAAAATACAATTATGAACCCTTATGCATTAAACACCCAAAGGGTTTATCTCGGGAATTATTCTTCACAGAATAGGGAGAAGACGAAATTATGTTCGAAAACTTTTGGGCCAACCTAATATGAAGAACGGCCTGATTTGAGGACGGCGGCCCGCCTACTACCGAGGGCGCAGACATGATTTTGACAACATTGGCCGGGACCATTAGACCAAAAGACATTCATCATTTGTCTCCTCCTAGTTCCCCTTTTCCGTAACACGAGAGCCCTGTCCATGGAAATGGTTGCCTAGGAACATCTCCCCGCGAGCTTTCCGGGGCTTCTTTTTCAACTAGTCGTTTTTTCCTTCTATTCTATTTTTCTATTTCCCTTGACCCATCTTTGTACTATGTCGTATCCAGTACATCCATCGTATGGTCCTAATGGAGGGCAAGTGTTCACGCAGCAACCGTACCCAAATCAGCAACCGATTATTATGTGAGTTTTCCATTTCATGTCGGCTGGTCAAAAACCAAAAACTGCCGACCGCTCACAGCACCATGTACTTAGGCCGGGCTGTTCATAGAAAATTTTGAGTTTCCTGCTGTAATTTCGTGCTAGAGTCTTCCATTTCGTTCGGTCGAAAATCAGCTGGTGCCAACCGCTCATCATCGATAGGTGGTCGACCGCTCACCGACCACCCATCGACCGCGCTCTTGTTCCGATATCTTTTATATTCCAGCTACCAACAACACCCCCAACAACAACAACGTGATAACTCTTGCTGCTGCGAGTGTTGTGCTTGCTGTCAATGTTGCCTAATGTGCTGTGCCTGTAGCTACTTGCTCACCTGCTGGGCGGAGCTTTGCTGCTCGATTCTTGACTGATTTATTGATTGTTCGGGGGTGGGACTTAGTTGTTTGCTTTTTGTGGGCGGGGCTGATCTGATTACTAGATATTATTCCTCAAAAGTGCATTTATGTATTGTGGGCGTGACTTAAAAAAACCTTGATAAAATTGTTTATATAGCTTGCTTATTTTTTGTATATGTATATATCACGGAGAATCTATCTTGAATATTCACAACAAGGTAGTACAGTAAAAAAACGAAACGAAGAACAGTGAACATTTGCAAAGAAAAAGTGCACGGGGAGAGAGTGGTGAGGGGGCGTGGCTAAACGAGGAATGTCTAAACGCGGGAGAAAGGGAAACAATATACACTTTGGGTGACCTAGAATTCCAAAAATAAAGGTTTCTAGGCCACACAGGGACACAGGACGAACAAAAATCACTACATCGGATTATCAAAGGATCACTAGCACTCGGGAATAGGAACAAAAATGAAATCATCATAAAAACGGAGACAGGTATAAAATAGCGATACATAAAAACTGGGATGAGAGGAAAAAAGTGAACTTTTGTAGGAGAAAAGAGATGGATTATGAGAGAACATCAGACACGGTTATCAGAAAACACGGGGATTTGGGTGGGACTTTTAAAAAGTGGGCGGAGCCTGCTCAAGTTGTGGGAGGAGTTGTGAACTGGGCATCAAAAATGGCTTTCAGAACTTGGAGCTTGGCAATTTCTTTGGTTCGGGCGTCCAATTTGGACAATTTGATTGAAATCATTCTAGCGAAGATTTCATCTTCCTCTTCTTCTCGGGTGGTTCCCCATTGGCCAAGACCGGGAAGAAAGGAGAGTCCGAGGGAGGTGGCAGCGGCAACAGCGGCGTTTCTGGTTGATCTGGAATAATTGGAAGGTTACAATATGTATTCAAGTTATATTGGCTAGAATCTATGCGATGAAGTTCAGATTTGTTGAAGATTTCTGTGATAATAGGAGCCCTTGGGCCACAAGATCTGGAATCCTAGAATCCAAAAGCTCGGCGAATTTCAGAATTTCCAAACTCCAGATGTTCCCTAACCAGTAAAAACACAGTTCTATTTGCAGAACATCTTTTTTCAAAAAGCCCTAGAAATTCGAGACGCAGACGCTTCGCTATTTTGCTTCTCCTTCCCTTTCCCGAACGATCGTATTTGTTTACTTTTTGTCACTCTCTTTTTGCTTTTTTTCATTCTCTCTCGTTTCTTCCTGTCAAAGTTTAGAACGTTTCTATTGACTCTTCAACTCATTCCAAATCGGGAGAAAGCCGAAAACAGAGAGCTCGAAAACCAAGAGCGTTTTATGGTCATATGCTAAGAACGCCGATAATAAAGATCTTCCCGAAAAAACAAATTACTGTAGAGAAACAACTTACAAAGGAGTCAACCCTTCTGTCAACGACACTCGATTCCGTTTTGGTGGTGGTCCAGCGATCCCATTATTTGACGTTGATGACGTGGCAGATGGTGAAGGCGTCACAGCCATAGGGATCGGCAAAGGGGGCGGAGTCATGACAATTCCATCAGATCTTTCTTGAGTGGCGGCACCTTTTGAGGAGGTACTTGAAGTGGAGGCGGAGCTTGAATCCACATCTGTTGAAGACTTGGAAGAGTTGTTTTCTTGTGTTCGGATGAGTTCGTTTTCAATGAATGACATTGCCGCTTCCATTGGGGAGACATGACCAGGACCGCTGCCCGGTTCGGTTTTTATGGAGTGGTCCGATGAGGGATTGGAGTCCGTCTCATCGGTACTGAAAGACAAGAAATGGTAGATCCAGCTTGATGTGTACATAAAATTAGGAACGATCATTTTACATAGAGTTGAATTAGCTGTAGCCTAAATTGGTCGACCCCTATCGCTTACGATGTCCAATTATGAAAAATATAGCATTAGAAGGCTGAGATCCTAGAAATTTCAAAAACTGGGATGAACTTCTTCGAATCAGAAATTTGAGACAACTGTACAAAGGATCGCTACACTTAATTTCAGAAGTGATCTTTCTTTTTATATCCCCTAAAACTCACTGTCGATCCTTCAAATGTGCCTGAATGAATTTCAGCGGCCTCTGAAAGACCCAACTCGATTGTTTTTTGCTGGTTCGCTCCTTCTTTTCCTCTTTTTTGTATCGGTCCCGGAGGGTTTTCCATCGTGTTTTCACGTGTTCAGCTGAAAACGAAAAGTATGATCGATGTGGATTCTTGAGGATGGCTGTGGGTGTGAACAGCTATTGAGAGTTTGAGACCCTCACTTTTGGGCAAAAACTGTACAAGATTAAGCACCGCCCCTTGAATCTAAAAAACCCCTTACAAGTTGTTTCCAACGTCTCTGCAATCTCATTCCACGCCGAATTCCTCCACGACAACAGATTGTATCCCTCATCTGCCTGATCGTATAAAAAAGGTCTCGACTTGACTTCGGCAATTAGTCGGATGTTGAACACGGGCGTCTCCTCGATTTTCATGTTTTTACTGTTGGCCAGAAGGAAGTTGTTAATCTGAAGAGAGATAGAGCTCATGTTTTATGTTTTTTTTTTGAGTGTTGATTTTTATATTTTTTGCTTTTGGTGCTGATGACTCGGGTGAGAATAAAACACACGTGTGCTAGGATCACTAAAAAGATCCATCAGTAGTAATTGGCAAGATGAAGGGAAACAAAAAAGATACAAAAACTTTTGGCTGTTTGTCCAAAAGTCCAGATGTCTGCTCTATCAAAATTAGGGAAGGAGCACTTTCATCAAGCATGTCAACTTTGAAAGTGGCTTAAGAAAAAAGTTGTCAACTGCAAAAACATAGCTCTAATTTCGACAAAATAACACAAAAAGTTTTTAAAAAATTGAGCCAAAAACCACGAATTATTGGACCCTCAAACTAGACATGGTATTCCAAAAATGGTTATTTGTTCTATTCGGATTTCTGTATTTCCAGATGTCCAAAACTCCATTAATTTGCTGTCTAGACTGCTTTACGCTTACAAGGAGCTCAGTCTTTCGGTTCGAGAAATTCCCTTTGTCTATCTGTGCATCTGTATTTCCAGATGTCCTCCGTTTACTCACATCCTTCATGGGATCCGACTCCATACAATCGTCGGGTGGTACTGTGGAAATATTGGGTTTAATATCCTCGGCATCTTCTGACTGTTCTGACATTCTGCAAAAGAATTCGAACTTATTTTTAGGTGGAAGATTAAAATTTGAAGGCTCGGAAGGGATAAGAATCATAACAAAAAAACAAAATTCAAAGTAACAAGTAATGTGGAAGAAGTAAAAAGAAACATTCAAAAAAGAAAAAAGAAGTTTGTTTCTGTTATCAATTTCGAAATTTTGAAGCAAAAAAAAATGGAGAGAGGAGAAAGATCGGAGACGCAGGTGGTGTGAGAGATAACAACAGATGGTTGCGAACCGAACAGGTGTCCTTCGGAAAAATGAAGAAGCTTCAAGGTTTAGAAGGATTTGATCTACGGCGCCCAGTAGGCCCCTAGCCTAGGAGTCTGGCGCCAAGGCATCAAGAGCTCAGGATTTGACGAGGGCGCCTCACAGGAACAGTTCCAAATACAGTAGCAGCTGTCTTCTATCTATGCAAATAACTATGAAACATGGGACCCCCGCGCGGAGGCCGCATTGAGTGTGGGAAAAAATAGAAAAAAATTTTGGCAGCAAACCAGGGGAGGAGGAAAAAAGGAGGGGTATATGGGGGTAGCGGGCGAGTAGGGGCGAGGAGGAGGTTGTGTTGGTAGTATGTGTGTGCGGTTGGGAGGCGGCAAGTAACAAAATATACACACAGCAAGCACACAGAAAGAAGAAGGGGCCCCGGGAGAGGGGGGCACAGTAGAAGAGTGTGCGGAGGAGGGCGACGCGACGGGAGCGACGCGCGCACGCCGCGAAATAGTGGGCGCCGTATGGGAGACGGTAGATGATGAGAAAGCATGAGAGAGTATCAGAGAAGCAGAGAGTGGAGAGAGAAGCGTCCGTGTGCATACGCGAGGAGCGGGCGGCCGCGCGTCTTTTTCTCTCATCTGGCTCCCTCCGCCCTTTAACCTTTGCCATTTTCCTCTCTCCAAGGGGGCCCTGCGCGCATCTCCTCGCACCGCGCGGTCTCTAGTATTTAGAGAGAGAATGTCTCTTTCTTCGTACTGTTGGAACGAAACTCTCTCTCGCTTTTTTTTGGTTGAAGCAAACTAAACAAGTAATAAGATGGGACTCTCTTTCTGCGCCACCCGAAGAATTGCGCCGCCGTCGACGCGAACTAATCCGCGGAGACGGCGCCGCGCAGAGGGAGGTCGGAGGTTGTTGGGTTTCGAGGTATGAGGAGGGTTTTTTGGGAGAAAAGGAGGAGGGAAATGTCAAAAACCAGGGGAAAGGAGAGATGTTTGGGTTTCAAAGTTTTGGTTTGCAAGGGGGTCTTAGGAGGTCTTGAACGTTTGGGGTGGAATTGAGGAATCTGGGATTCTGAATTCTGTAGATCTTGAGAAACAAAGAAGTTCACAGATATGTACAGATGTCTTGCATCTTGAGAACATAGAAATAGCTTTCCAAACAGATTTTGAGGACATCCGGACAAACATCGTTGTAGAAGAAGAACTCTCAGAATCTTATCATCCTAGGATTTAGAATCCCAAAACCCTAGAAATCTATCCTAGAATCCTAGAATCAGGAAGGGAGTTTGGAAACTCGGAGCCGGAGAAGCGGAAAATATTGAAATCTCGCAATTTCTGATCAAGAGCTCTTGCAAATGTGGACATTCGGACATACAGAAACATAGATGGTGTTTGATTTCTCGAAAAATAAATCCAACCCTTACTATGTTGAATTACTACTACTACATTTTTTGCTTTCCGCAGCACACACAAACCAACATATAATAATCATAAAATAGACTCTCGTGCGTCGTTGTCCTTTCCTCTCTTCCTCTCCATTGCCCGTTTCTCTCCTCCTTTTTTTCAATTTTTCGTCGTTTTTTCTGTCTCCGCGTGACAGCAGTCGGCACCCTTCCGCATGCAATCGCATGCTGTCCTCTTCTTCTTTTTTTTCTGTTTTTCTTCGTCTTCTTCGTCATCTTCTTCTCGTTGTCCGCCCCGTCGTCCGGCCATCCGACGACCGACGACGACGCAACCTTTTCTCAAGTACTGCTGTTTTCTTGTTACTCTTTTTCTTTTTCATTTTACTTCTAATGCATTGACAGTGGACGAAACGATGGACGGTCTTTGTTCGGGAAGGAAGACACTTCTACTGAAAAGAAGCGAAAATTGAAAATTGGGGGACAAGAATAAGGGGGGGGGGCACTGTTTTCTTTTTCAGATTCAGAAAATGGGGGAAATCATGAAAGACCTTAGTTGGAAAATAGGGGCAAGGGGAACGAGAAGAATGTTTTTTCAAAGGTGGTCCAGATTTTGGGAATTCGGTCAGTATTATGGAAAACCAATATATAGAGCTGTGATATAACGGAGATAAACTCGGAGATTTGGAAATTTAGAACAAGTTATAGGTTCTCAAGTTGAGAAGTTTAGATGAGGGAAATCTCGGAGCCTTTGACAAGTCTCAGAAAATGGATAGACATCGAAATTTAGGGATTCAAAGCATCTGAGATTTTGAAACTCTGCAGAATACTGTAGGTTTTGACACTTCAGGTTACAAGATTTAGAGATTATTGAGGTTTTAGAATCCTGAAATCAGATTCAAAATTGTAGGATTCAGAATAGACTATCAATGAATAAACTCTCAAAAAATCCAAAGCCTCGTGATTCAGCTGAATTCTCAAATTTTTATTTTTTCATGAGTTCAGTCGAATATGAGAGTGAAATTTTGGGTACTCGACAATCAATTTTTTGTCTTAGAATTAGATTTCAAATCCAGTGTATCAGATTATCAAACAAGATGACCTAGAAAACTCTAAAATTTTCCAAATAAACAACATCATCGGCCTCTGACTTTTTCAAAATAGCAAAACTTTCTCCTTCACCAATTCTCCAACCATCACAAAATTGTCTGTCTCCTTGCGCAACCGCCCATTTTGATTCCCGCGAGCGGCAGTTAAAATTGTCTACCTACCTTTCGTCGTCGGCGACCCCGCGGAACAAGTTTTTTTTCTCATGCGCATCAATGGCACTGTGCCGTGCGGTTGGTGTCATATACACAGAGTAACTAGCAGACAGACAGCAGATTTTTTTGTTGAAAAAGTTTATTGGGAGGGGACAAAAGTTTCAAAAGATCATACATGGATACAGACTTGAAACGGACAATTATGCAATTACATATTATGCAGTTTGGCTGGCTGGACTTGACAACCATGGATAGGGGGACCCGTACATTTTGGGACTTTAGATTTTCAGAAGGATCATCTGAATCTTGGAAGACGAATTGGGCAAGGAATGACACAACAAAGCATCGGACTGTCACAGCATACTTCTCCAATCAGGCATCCACAGCAGAGGGCCAGAATAGATGTTAGCCAACAATTGTCATCGGATTGACGTTGTTGTTGAGGAGCTGGTTGTTGGACGTATCTGGAAATATTGATATTGGGAATAAGAAAGTTCGGAAAGATTTTGATATACTGAAGAATACTGAAAATTTCAGGCAGAATCTAAAACCCAGAAATCATAATAATTTTAATTTTAAAAGGGTTGATAGAGTTTTTTGAGACGCCGAGATTATGAGACCCTGTTAGATTTGTTATTTTTTTTAAGGCGGTATAGTTAGCCAAATTTTGAAAATTGTTAAGAAGCTGAGAAGGTGAAGGGACCGTAAGGTTTCCGGAAGAGCGAGTGAGTGCATTTTTGCGTCATGGAGTAAGTAGTTTTTGATTGCGGACCTGGCATCAAATTTGACGCTGACACGCTGTTCAACCAAGAGAACTATCAGAATTTCCAAACCAAAATCTTCAGATCTCATAAGTAAAACATTTTCTATCGATCCGTATAACTTTCATAAAATTCGGACTATTGGGAGCCAAATTATGATTACGATTACATAATGTTTCTATGCCCTGATGCCACTCCGTTCTTTATCTGTCTGTCTGTCCGACAATCTGTGCATCCAGATGTCCTTCTCCATTTCCAAAAATTCCTCCTACTTCTCCCATTTCTTCTCCATGTGGCGCCGCGACCTCACTTTTCCCATAACTCGCAAATAGAAGTGCCTCCTCCTCCAATACTGCCGCCCCGGAAAATGAACACTGTGCAAACAAAGAAAAAATAGAAGAGGGGGGCAAACGAGGTAAATGTGGTTTGTAGGCTCCTCTCTGCGGAAAACTTTTTCAATGTGGGAAAAATGAGTTCAAGGAGAGAGGATGGAGGCTCAGAAAGGTAGACGGATTGTGATTTTTGAAGATGAGTAAGTGGAGGAATACTGTAGTCTGAGGAGTGTAGTCTACAGTAGCAGGAACCTTGTTAGATTTTTAATTTCCTGAAATGGCGGCGTAGTTAGCCAATATTTGAAAATTGTGGAGATCCTGAGATTCAGAGGCTTTTAGATCCTGAAGTTCTCGAGTTTTAGATTCCGCCTATTGTTGAGATTTAGGACTTTCAGAATACCAATTTAATAAAAACTTACATGACTTGTGGCTGATTCGGATTGTAATATCCTTGTGGGTACGGTCCTTGAGGTGGGTACGGATTTTGTCCTTGTGGAACATAACCGGCCTGAAAAATGAGATAATGAATTTGAAGATTCGTAGACTTCCGATGAATACTTTAAAACATAAGGTTAGATTATTCCTTAAACATTTTTTGTTTCCAGCGATTCTTTCAAGCAGTCTTGGTTTTCATTAAATCTTCAAAAAACTAACATTTCCATATGGCTGTGGTTGAGATGTGTACGGTGGTGGTGCTCCTGACATTTTGGTTTTTTTGTTGAGCTCTGCAGAAAGTTCAGTTCTAAAAATGATGACACAAAATAAAGGTAAAAATATGTCTGGATGTAACGAAAAACCTATGGGTAGAAAAATGACACAGAAGACAGGTTAAAGAAGAATAAACAATGGGTACAAAAAACTGAGAAGAGAGAGAGATTGAGTTGAGGGAGAGACGCAGAGATGGAGAGTGACAGGGAGGGTGCGCAGAAAGTCTATTTTGACATTGACTTGACTGTAAAACTAGGTTGAAATGGGGAAAATAGAACGCATTATAGTGGTGGGAAACTGAAAAACGAAAATGAAAGGGAATACGTTCAAAAGTGGACAATTAGTCAGAAAACTACAGGAAAGGACGAGAAAAATGGAAAAAGTGTCATTTCAAAATTTTGGTCTCGAAGTGGTCTATGTAAGTCGAAAGTTAACAATGAGAATGGCCTAGAAAAAAGGAGCAAAATTGAGACATTGTAGACAAAAAACACAAAAAAGGCAGTGAAATCGTCCGGAATAGCCCACATTCAGAGGTCCATCCTCTGATGGTGAATTATCATAAACTTTCTTTTCATAAACCTTATTTTATAACAAAAAGGTAGGGGAAAAAATAGGTTGGGAGGTAAAAAAGTTATTGCGAAATCTACTAGAAATCCGAGACAAGAAAAAAACGAAGAAAAGAGTAAGACAGCTGGGAAGGTCCGAATGGGTAACATTTCAAACGATTTTTAGAAATTAGAAAAAATCAAATCGAGATTTTGAAAATCAGACATGAACAGCAAATTGAGTATAAATAGTACGAGTAAATCAAAAGTCACCTGGAAAAAAATGACTTGGTTTTGAAATAGTTAACTCAAAAAAAAGGATGGGAATAGAGGAGAAATTGAGAAACAGATGTCAAAGAGAAGGAGATGAGTCATGTTATTGTGATGATGAGAGAAGATTCGAGGAGAGAGAAGAAGATTGAGAAAACGGAGACGAAGAAAAAGAGAACTTTGGGAGAGGGTTACGCCCTAATAGTCTCAAATAGAAGTTGGTCAGGTGAATGAATTGGATTTGAAATTTCGATTTTTTAGGGAAAATGGATAGTGGTTTTGAACCCGAGATCACCAAGATCCAAGATCGAAGATGAGAAGGTCTAAAGAATCGGGGGTTCGAGAAATCTGAATATGAAAAAAAAAACAAAAAAAAAACAGAAAAAAACTAAACGGAAATAGGACTAGCTGAAAAGGTACCAATATTGAGTGAATATTGTGAAGTTGCCTAATGACTCCAGAAGTAGAAGAACATAGTTTTTGTGAGTGAACTTTTCTTCCTATTCTTTGAATCTGGCTGAATAAATGTAAAATAGAAATAGAAATGATGAAGTTCTGAGATACTGTTGTTTGAAATTTCCAAAATTGAACGATTCAGAACTCCAGAAGGTCAAATATTCTAGCGGATTCTCAAACTCTTCAATAACACGAAAACCAGACCCCAAGAATCCCAACTTCACGAAGTTGGAAAATCCAATTTTCAGTTTTTACATGTCTTCTAAATTATCATTTTTGTACCCTTCTGTACATCCTAATCCCTCGACTCCAGATTATTTTCCTTTTTTTGTTCTTCTTGTACGATTTCTCTTCTCTGAATCCTTGAACGACTACATTTTCAGTCTTCACTATATTCCATTTCTTTTCCTTTTCCCTTTTAATAAAACATTGAATTTATACAAAGTCCCGGATCCTACCAATGTACATGCACAAAAAAAAATGCACACAACTAATAAAATCGGAGCACTCACTTCTGACACGACATCTTCTAAACTCTCCTAGTCAACACATAGTATCGCAATAGAAAAACAGAAAAAATAATGGGATGACATAAAAAATATGGGACAATGGGGAATAAAACAGATTGAGTTTTGTCATGGAAACGAAACGGAATCGGGAAAAAAGAGGGGAAAATGGAATAGAAGACGTTCACGTCTCCTCATCTGAAGTCGGCAGTTAGAAAACTGAATAAGAAATTTAGAATTGAGAAATCAATCTAGATGGGATAATCCAGATTTTGGTCGCTTTTCGTCTTCGTTCTCTCTTTTTGTGTAGAGTTCTCTGGAGAAAGAGTTTTTGGAAATTTTCAAGTTTTGAAGATTTGCTAAGCAAAGTTTTTAGGGCTCTAGGGGTTGAAAGGGGTTGATTTATGTTGCAAAAATTCAAAAATCTGTAGTTTTCTCATGCTACGTTTAACTATTACTGCTTCAGCGTTTGTTCCGCGAAACATAGATTATTTTTGCACTGAGTCTCAATCATTAAATTCAAGTTTTGTCACTACTTTGCCATACCAAACCCTGTATTTCTTCTATTTTTCCTATTTCCAGCCCTATATCCCATCCTCGTCCATAGTATAACCCCAAATAGAAGAAATCCGAAACCAGAGCTTTTCCTTTTTTCTCCCAAATTCAAATTCAAATTCACTTAACGTTTTTCTTTTTCCTATTCTCACTCCGCTTCAAAAAAGAGAAACGCATCATTTTTCAATCCGAGACACTCCCTGTCAGCATACGTAGTAGCAAAGCTCCGATGGTTTCGGTTTATTTGGTTTTGGTTTTTGGATGCAAAAAACAACAGTGAAATTTTTCGGGATTTTATGCTCTATATGATATCATTGTGCTCTTTTTTTAGGATCAAGGTGTGTTTATTTTTGTGTTGGTATTTGAAAAAAATTTAGCATATTTTGGCACGTAGACATGAGTTTTTTCTCACCGGGGAAATTAATTAGTTAGGTGGATTTTCGGATTTTTTTGCTGGTTTGCAACCCATGGGAGTTTTTCTCGTAAGCTGATTTCGTTTTTCCGCGTTCCGAAGCATTGACGAATAAGAGTTGTATCTCGATCGGTCGGAATGCATCGACCGCCGACCGACCGCCGAAATGGTCTGCTGTCGTTTGAGTCGGTCAGCGATAAGTCGGTCGGTCAGCGGTCGGTCGGCTGAATTTACCGACTGAATGAAATCTTTAGTCACTAGTGAGCAATCCGAATATCTTCATCCTTGCTCCTCCAGACTTTCTGACTCCACTTTTTGATCTCTTCTCCCAAACGACCAGAGAATATGTGTCATTGCAAAATTTGTACTCCTAATCTGTCGATCCCCCAAGGCTAGACCCCCAAAATAGCATTGTAGTCCTATTACTGATTCCGTGACATCCATTCCAAAAGTTTGTATTCGACTGTTGAATGACGCAAAACGTAATATTTGACATCTCTGAAAATGTAGTGAGACTTGTAATTATGAATCCAAAGTGATTATAATGATAGGGTTACGCCCCATTTAGGAATATGGAATGTTAGAAATAACATCATCCTGTTTTGCTGAGATTCTGAACTTTTTTGGGTATATTTTTCTCGAAAGTTAACAAAATGGAGCCTAAAAATCTTGGTATTCTTGGCAACTTTCCTGAATTCTGAACCCTTTGCACATTCTCTGAATTTCCGAACCTCGAAAATTCTTTTTGGTTCTTCTCTTTATCCTCAATTTCAAAATGCTCAATTGCTCCAATCCTCCATTCCCTCTATTCGTACTTCATCCTTCCTCCAAATATATCCATTCTTTTTTCTTCCTCTTCTCCGTTTTCAATCCCTCTATAATTTCTCGAAATTCCATGGTTCGTTTTTCTTCTATTTCTTTTGGAGTCGACTCCAATTTAGTCGTCAATCTTCTGAGGATTGAGCAGTGAGTCAAACGACACGATTGACTACGGTGAGAAGATTGAGATGGGACGAAGTGAGTCGTCCTTTTTTTGGAAGGGAAAGGATGAGATGGATGGAAATTGGAAATTGGGTGTGAAAATTCTGAATAAGAGGATTTGGAAAAATTGGAATTGAGCATTCTCACGATCTTGAAGGTGGGGCGACAGCAACTCTTTTGATGATTTTTCGGAGCCAGTATGCATTATTGCTTCAGTGTCTCAGTAGTTTTGTGGATGCGAACTTGACGTCAGATTGGACGCCTTTTCTGACCGAACGTAATGGAACCGTGATAGAATAATTCAGAAATAAAGCAACAGAATGCGAATTTCGGAATTTGGGTACCCCATATCAAGTCTCTTAACTTCAAGGAATAAAGTTCAATTCCTAGATTTCGGTATGCATTTTGTCTGAATCCCAAATTTCTGCAATCTCACGCTGAAATCCAGAATTTATCTCAAGAGAGAGACGATCTGTAGTTTTTCAATGTTTGAAATTCGAATTTTTTTTGGAGCTGTCTATCTAGGATCCGGTTATGGTATGCTAGTTGCTTCATTTCAGCCATTTGTGGCCAAGAGCTTGCTCAAAAGTCCCTTGGCGTGAAATTCGATGCCAAGTCCGCATCCAAAAATTGCTAACACACTGACGCAAAGATACATACCCTCGCATCAAACAAAACTCCAAAATAAGTGACCGTACCATCTAGTTTTCTGAAACCGTTTAGATCTGATCCCAGAATACAAATTTCTAAATTTATCGATTCACACCTCTCCATTTTCCTTTCCCACCATTCAACAAATTTTCAAGTTGTCTTCTGGCTTCGCTTCGTTTCGATTTTCGCTACTCCTCAATTTCCAACTCTAACCAAAAACACACCCTGCCATTTGATTTCTTCCCCTCCTCCGCTTCTTCTCCACAATATTTTTCACTTTGAAAATATCGAATTCGAGCTCTCCTCCTACACATCTTCTAGAACTCCTAATTACAGGCCTTCGAGCTCTCGGCTCCGTTGAGCCAACGGGGCCTTCTCCTTCTAACCAATTATTAAGAAGCATGCACGAATCTCCTCGTCTTGCCTCAATTTTTCGTCTTCAGCTCCTTCTTCTTCTTTTTAGATTTCCTTCCATATCATCGTCGAAAAAATAAGGAAAAGAAGGAGTGTGTGAAAAAATCACGCCTGGTTCTCATGATTTATTCCAACCCAACTCCAGTCTCCCCATTTCATATCACTTATTTTTCAAGATGCCGACTTCCAAAAAAAGTTACGTACTATATAGGAATTCCGAATCAGCTATACTTTTATGTTTAGAGGTAATGTACTTCTTGTTCTAAAGAAGATTCATTATTCCAGAAGTATTCTGTGGTTTGGTTATGAATGTGTGAGTAAGTATGCGGGGTAAGAAGGCTCCCACGAACTATTGTCCACTTGGGTGCAAGTTATAGGGAGAGCCGAAGAGACTGGTTCTTTGACCATGGGAAGTGGTTAGGCATTGCTAACTTGATGTCTCAAGCCTCTTACTGTAAAACGTTTTGTAGAAAGTGAATTCATTTTTGTGTTAGCATTTCAGTAATTTTCAACTGCGGATCAGTCATCAGATTTGACGCCAAGTGGCTTTTCGACAGTAAAAAACTAAAAATGAATAATCTAGAATACTAGAACCAAATAATAATGAAGGCAGCCTCGATGGTTATACAGTAGCCGTAGCTTAGCTGATGCCAGGTCCGCAACCAACAAGTACTGACACCCTAACGCAAAAATACATACCCTCGAACTTCTGAAAGAGTTACTGTACCCGCATATTAGAGTTAGCAGTGTTCATGTATTCCCATCCCAAATCCCTACCCCTGTCTATATGCATATTGAGCTCCGTACCCCGACTTCAAAATCCGTTTTCTTCGTTCTTCCCATTGTCTCCTCGGCTCCAAAAAGAGCTCCAAAAATTTGACGAGGCGAGGAGAAACGAAGACAAAACGCGAAACCAAAAAAAGAGAACACAAAATCGTTTTGATTCATAACGGGGGGACGTCGTCGGAAGACAAACCAATCCTCCTTCTCATTTTTTCCGTATATTTCGAATAAAAACCGACGAATCTCCATCCGCTCCGAAGGCGAAGCATATGTAGTCGTCATGACAAATGCTCGATTTTCACTTTTTTTGCGTTTTTTTTTGTGGTGTACGGTGTAGGGAGCTCCGTGAGCACAAAAAGGGGGCGACCACGCCTTCAGAGGGGCTCTTTCTTTTTCCTCTTTTTTCACAAGTTTTGGGATTCCGTAGGATGAAAAAGTTGGTAGAAAAGGAGAGAGGGGATCGAAACGGTCCCCGGGGAGTATTACATTTATACAAAGAAGAAGGAGAAGACTCATCCTCGGCACTATCACTTTCTTCTTCTCTCCTTTTTTCTCCTCCGAGCCTACCAACATTTCTCCAAATTTCGATATACGTCGTCTTCTTGTTCTGAAGCTAGGCGCAAGAAGGTCACGTCATTTTTAGGAAGATCTGATTTCTGGTCAGGTCGATTTGGAAGGAAGTGTTAGGATTTGTCATGGTTTTGAAAATTGAGTTTGTAGTGACGTTCGAATTCGGAATCAGTGGGAATCTCGACTTTTGAATATTTGGTTTTCTGCTTTTCAATTTGAGAGATTCTGAGTGAGAAAAGTTATTGACTTTGAACTACTGAACTTCCGATTTCTCAATTTTAGAGTTCCAAATTGGAGATTAGGTGTTGTAGTTTGTTTTGATTCTAGATAGTCAGGCTACAGAAACTAGACGCAATTAAGACCAAAACCATCTTAATTTGATTTTAACCTAGGATGTAAGCGATCCATTTCACGAGATTCATCTAGAAGACGTCAGAAGTCTTTCCAGAAGTTTCCGATAAGGTGAATACATTTGGATCGAACTAGAACACCTGTAACTCTTCTGACCTAAATCTGATATTCCAGAATTCCACAGACCATGACTATCAAGGATTCTAGATTCCACCAATACAAAAAATCTACCTGCTTTCTCTTACTTTTTTCAACTCCCATTCCATTTTCTGCACTCTTACTTAAAAATTCGTCCTTTCCTCGCCTCCTCCCATCCTTCCTTTTTTTTTCACAACTTGAAAATTCCGAAAAGGAGAAGATATAGTGAGAAAGAGGTGGTGGTGGGAAGACGTCGTCGCCGTCGAAAACTGACGACATCCTCGAAAATCTGAGCAACAGCCCAGAGACAAGGAGAGAGTACACAAATCGAGGAGGCGCAGACGCTAACTAGGTTTCCGCGAACAATCCCAATCAGTGCGTGCCTGACGTCTTCTGGAGGGATGGGAGGGGACGTCTTCTTCGAAAACTTCGCAACAGAAGAATTCAACTTTTTCCTTTCCTATTCTATCTTTTTTCTTCATCCTCCACGTCTTGTGAATATTCTGATGACGTGGAAGACGTTGGGTGGGGATACCGTGGGAATCCTGGATCTCATATTTCTTTTCGCTCGAATTTATATTGAATTCCTTTCCGCCGACGATGTGAAGAGGGATTCTAGTGATGAAGCTCTCTTCTTGAAAATTTTTTCGCGTTATCCTGAAATCCTTTTTGCAATTGAGGCAATCCGAATCTTGAGAAAAGCTATGAATAGGATCCTAATTGGTTTCATTTTTAAAGGGGAGGGATGGGGAGAAGAAGTAGGAGGTGTATGCTTTTATTATGAGGATGTTTTATTTTTCAGAACTTTGGACTACAATAAGGTAGGTAGAAAGCTTTGAGTTGCTGTACTAAGCAACGGTCAAAATCGAATTTTGAATGTTTCGCACTATGGTCTCAAGTTGACTTGGTAACCCCGTCAGTCTTGAAGAGAAGTCACATCAGGACATCCATTTTTAACATTTTAAAGTTTGAGTTTTTGAGAGGATTATCTGATCGGCATGTTCTAGCTGCTCTTTTTTGTGCTCTGCGGACGGAAAACCAGCTCAAAATCACTTAAATCAGATGACAGGTCCGCAACGAGAAAGTATTGATACGTTGACGAAAAAGTGCATATACCAGTTTCCAAAAACTTCAGGTTAGTAACTATCCCGCATCTTTCCTCTCTAGAAAACTTGGGTTTTAGGATTTTGGGCTCTCGATATGCCAAGATCAAAACAGTGCAGATGTAAACAGTTTCCCAACTGTCTTGGTCAATGAGATTCTGATATCTAACACAATAACGTTATCAGCAAGAGATACCCAATTAATCCATAAAGTACCCATTACAACTGATCCTCAATTAGTCAAGTTATAGCCCACATTGTGAAAGAATCCCAATTGTTCACTATCTCAAAAACTTCACATTTTGAACTCCGATTCGAAATCCATCATATTAATACTACTTCATTCTATCTCCAACTCATCCATGATGTTCCATGTTACATTATTTTTATTTCCAAAATCTCTTTTTTGCATCTTTCTCATTTTCTCTCAATCCGAGTCCTCCCACTTCTCTACCACCAATCAATCATGCGCATTTCCAATTGGCGCCAAGGCGATCCTCCATCCCCGTTTCCAAAATAACAATAGAGAGAGGGGTCCCTATCTCTCTCTGAATACGAAACCCGCCGAGGTCCTTCTCAAATACACATGTCATCCCTCTGTCTCTGTCTTGTCTTTTTTTTGCTTTTTTGTCTCAGATTTATTTTTTGTGTGTCGTCGACTTGACTTTTCGGCGACTTCTTGTTCTTTGGATATACTAATTTTCAAAAGTTTTCAGGGGTAATTCAGGAAATGTTCTGATCTCCTAAAGGTGAGAAGATCGGATATCAGAACTAGAAGTTATCTGCGTCTGCGAGAAGAACCTACACCGTTGTCAAGGTGAGTCTGAATACATGATTTTGAAAGATTGCTGTTTTTTGAGAGGTTTGGTTAGGTTGAGGGTGGAAGTGGTGGTTTTGAAGATAAGAAAAATTGAAAGGGATCAAACATAGAAAACGGGGGAAAATTTTGCACCTCGGAATTCATTCGAATTTGATTATTAGAGGCGACCACTCAAAAGTCACATCTCAAGAAATTTCGAAATCCGCCTTCAATCCAAAAACTTCAAAAACTAATCACCCAATCATCCTAGTCTTCAAAATTTCCATCTTCTCCAATCTAAACGAAACCTCCAGAATACAAAAATAAAACCACTAACAACCTGTTCCATACAATTTTCAATCGATTCATATTTTCCTTATCCCTCCTTTTTCCCATATTTGTATCTTTCTCATTTCTATACCATCCAGTTTACCCATATTCCATTCTCTTTTATCTTCTTGTGCTTCTTTAAAAAACCGAAAAAGGGGCGTGGCTTCCGGTCGTGAGGAGGGGTGCTCCTCCCCCCTCAACGCTGTTCCCCCAGACACTTCTTCTCTGCGTCTCTCTCCCGAGCTGTCTCTAGCATCTAACAGTGGGGCCACGTCACTCCTGATTTTTTAGCTTCTGAATCCTAGGTGCTTCTAGTCTACTGAAAGTTTAGCTAGAATTCTTCTAGACTCCTAATAACCACTCCTAAATTGCAGGGTAGAGGGAGAGAGACGCAGTCCACACCAAGATGGGTTTCAACGTTCCCGTCATCAATCGAGACTCGGAAATTTTGAAACAAGACGCAAAGAAATGGCTCGAACAACCGGACAATCAGAAGAAATGTGTCCTAGTGATAGTCTCAATAGCCCTACTCCTGGATAACATGCTCTATATGGTCATCGTACCGATCATTCCCAAGTACCTACGAGACATTCACAACTACGAAGTCACTTTCGAAGGATATCATAATGAAACTCATCGGCTGGAAAATGGAACTTATTTAGTGAGAGAAGTCGGTGGACGAATTGAGTATTTGGATGAGGAACTCGAGTTGGGATGGCTTTTCGCATCGAAGGCACTTCTTCAAATCTTCGTCAATCCATTCTCCGGATACATCATCGATCGAGTCGGATATGAGATTCCGATGATTTTGGGATTGTGCACCATGTTCTTCTCAACGGCTATTTTTGCATTGGGAAAGAGTTATGGAGTGTTGCTGTTCGCTAGATCTCTACAGGTTGGTTTTTTCAAATGTTAAAAAGAGTAGGGGGTGATAAATAGTATGATCTTAAAAAATTTGAAAATTAAAAAACTCAAACTGTACCAAAAATCTCGGTTTATCAATTCCTTCTAGGAAAGTGGCAAAACTGAGGTCATACAGAAGACTATTTGTGGATTTAGGGCTCAATTTTCAAATTCTTCAAACCTAATCATGAGTATACCTATTTTGAACGTCTAGAAGTAATAAGTGTAGAAATTTCGTACACATTTTTTGGAGGCAGTTTTTTAGGAGTGATTGATCCTCAAAGTTTAATGGAGTGAAAAGAAATCTCAATTATAAGGCCCAAATATTGAGAACTTATGAACAATTTTTTTGTATCGTGACAGTTTTTGAGGCTTATTTCGGTCGGCCAGAAATCCAACCACCGCCCACCGCCCACCGGTGGGCGCCCAACCTGACGAGAAGTGCTAAAATCTTACATAATAAATGTTTCGCTGAAATTTCGAAAATTCGTGATGCGAGTCCTAGGGCTGTCAAAAAGCACCAAAAATAAGTGAGTGCCATTTCGCGTCGAGACCCAGAATGCTTATCAAGCATATGTACGATATTCTCAATATTGTAAATCAGACTTGGGTCTGACAAATATGACCTAGTTTTCGTTTTTGACTTTTCTAGACCACCTATCTAAACTTTCTGTCATCAGATCTACTGTTGTTCGATGCTCTCTTTCCTTATTTTTTCCTCCCTCCCATGGAGAAAACCTCCCAGACCAGAAAATAGAAGTTTTCCTCATCAATTTTCTCCTCCTCCCTCAATTCCAAACACCTCCCAGCCTGTTGGCTATCTTTCGAAAATCTTCCTCTTCTTCTTTTTTGTTCCTTCTTCTGGGTCCACGTCTTCTTAAACTTCAGAAGACGTCTGAAGAAGAAAAAGAACAATTCGATTTAGAAGAGTCTCTCTCTCCTTTTCAATTTCACCAAATTGAGAGGACACCGGTGTGCGAGTCCAGATGGGTGCATTTTTTGCGCTCTCTATACAACACATCAAATTTTTCGATTCCGAATCGCGGCGCAAAAAATGAAGGAAACAGGAGCAAAAGAGGAAGGAAGGATTTCTGAAATGTCTCTGCGTCTCTCACTCTTTCTATACTATTTCATCGTTCAGTACATCTCTCCTAGCTAGTCGTGCTAATTAACGAAGAAATAGATGCTGCTCCGGGAGCAAGAGAGGAAGAAACAAGAAAGGAGTAGTCGTTGAGAATGGGAAACACGGGCAGAAAAATAGGCCATGATGATGATGGTTCGGGGTGATAAGTGTTGAGAAGATGTCCCATGGGAGATTGGGGAAAACTAAGACAAATTGAGACGGAGAGAGGTTAGGAGGAAAAGAGCAGGAGAGCAAAAGTTTTTGGAAATTTTGGTCTTGAAGCAAGAAATGAGTGCAAAAGTGAAAAATGACGTTCTTCACTAGAAAATTGGGCCAGAAGTTCACCTAGAGCAAACAAGGAAAGAAATTTCGGGGAGAAAAATAATTCAAAGATTTCGAACAGTTGTCGAACACTATAAAAAACTTTTCTGGTTCTGGGATTCAATGAGTCTCATAAGTTTGGAAACTGTGATCGATCCTAAAATTTCGAGGCTTCGATAATCTAAATTTTTCGGAAAACTGGACTCCGATATGTTCAGCCCTACTCTGCGATTTCGATAGATTGTCAAGTTTCGTAATCCTAATTTATCTCTATTCCAGGGCTTCGGCTCGGCCTTTGCCGACACTTCTGGTCTTGCCATGATCGCCGATCGATTCACGGAAGAAAACGAAAGATCTGCTGCTCTCGGAATCGCCCTCGCCTTCATTTCCTTTGGATGTCTTGTTGCTCCACCATTCGGATCCGTTCTATATTCGTTGGCTGGAAAACCCGTTCCATTCCTGATCCTTTCGTTTGTCTGCTTGGCAGATGCTATCGCTGTATTCATGGTCATCAATCCGCATAGACGAGGAACCGATTCTCATGGAGAGAAAGTTCAAGGTTCGTGAGAGTTTTGAAAGTTACAAAGTTTTACTAGCTAACCGTAATCCCTTATTTTTCATAAGCTTTAGATGTTGTTACAAATTTAATTACTTATGAAAGTTGAGTATTTTGTAGCTATAATCATGATTACTTTAACTTGTCATGCCATTTGCTTCATTTTAGCTTTTTGAGTCCAAAGAACCAGGTCAAAGCCACTTAGAAAGTTTCAAGTTTAACGTCTTCTGGAACCTCTACTTCAAACTCTAGGTAGCTATAAATTTGACCAAAATCAGCTGATATGTGACAATATCAAGCAGTAAATAAGTAACTGTATCGAGAGAAAAAAAACATAAGTATCCAGAACTGAATTTTTAAAAAACAACCGCCCTTTTTAATTCTCCACGATCAACTATCCTAATATCTCCTATTTTCCAGGAACCCCAATGTGGCGTCTCTTCATGGACCCATTCATCGCCTGCTGCTCCGGTGCTCTCATCATGGCCAACGTTTCTCTGGCCTTCCTCGAACCTACCATCACCACGTGGATGTCCGAAGTCATGCCAGACACCCCCGGATGGCTCGTTGGTGTCATCTGGCTACCACCCTTCTTCCCTCACGTTCTCGGAGTGTATGTGACCGTCAAACTCCTGAAGTCGTTCCCCGGATACACCTGGGCTATCGCTATGATTGGTCTAGCTATGGAAGGAATCGCGTGCTTCGCTATTCCATACACTGGATCTGTCATGCAGCTGGTTATTCCTCTTTCCTTTGTTTGTTTCGGAATTGCTCTCATCGATACTTCTCTACTTCCCATGCTGGGACACCTCGTGGATACTCGTCACGTCTCTGTTTATGGATCTGTCTACGCCATCGCTGACATCTCATACTCTCTGGCCTACGCCTTCGGACCAATCATCGCCGGATGGATTGTCACTAACTGGGGATTCAAAGCCCTCAACATCATCATCTTCATCACCAACGTCGGATATGCCCCAGTTCTGTTCCTTCTACGAAAAGTGCACTCATATGATACCCTTGGTGGAAATGGAGCTCCAGCTACTCAAAACGGAGAGATGACCCAACTGAATAATGCTCCAGGATACAGTCAAGTTGGAGGAAAGACCGAAACTACAGTATTCAATGATTCGTATCAAGGATGGGATGACCAACAGTCCTACCAGAATCAAGCAACTATTCCAAACCACGCCGTCTCATTCCAAGACTCGAGACCTCAAGCTGAATATCCTGCTGGATTCGATCCATTGAATCCTCAGTGGTAGAAGACTCCTGAATCTCAAGATTCTGGATTTCCTCATTTCCGAAGTCCCTGGATTTCGAATCCCCAATCTCCATCTCTATTTATTATGCCGCCAAAAAATGCTAACCAAGATTAAGAATACATGGCCAAAAGCAAAAATGACTAGATTGCTTCTCTTCTCCTTCTCTAGTTTTTATTTCCCATTTTTATTCCAGTAATATTCCTCTTCTTCATTTTTCCCGGATCTCCACTTCTCACTTTCTTCTCAAAACCCAAAAAATCTCTTCTACATAGTATTTATATATGGATCTCTAATTTATTTTCAACTATATCTATATTTTCTGACTTTTTTTGATAAGGATAAAAATAAGCGATTGAATTGAGGTTGTGGACAGGTTGTTGATGGTATTACAAAAAAAAAGAGTGTTATAAAAACGGATAAAATGTTTCAGATGGAAGAGAAAATTGAATCGCTGAAAGTGAGCGACGATTGGTATGAGGTAAGTCAAAGCTGGAGTGACTTTGAGGTGTCTGGAGAGTAAGAAAATTCAAAATGGACAACAGAAGATACAATTTCTGATATTTGAAAGATTCAAAAGTGAAAAGGATTTACAAAAAGTTTGATTTTGATTCATTGAACTTTCAGTGAAATTGGATCCCTACTTACTAGAGAGTCTTGGGAGAGAAAGAGGAAGCAGAAAAGTTGAATTTTCTGTTTATCAAAATTTCAGAACATATCGCTAGAATTTCCTGTAAAGCAATTTCCAGTGTCACATGGCGCTCTATTGCTAATATGGCTCAAATTTGAATTTTTCGGCGCCTCAAAAAAACCTAAAAAACGGTGACGGTAACAAAACCGAAAAATTCGAATTCGACCAATTTTAGCAATAGAGCGCAGTGTAAGATTGAAAATATTGCTGATGAAGTTTCATTTTGAAGCAGTGAAACTTGGCCCATTTTATGTTTCCGAAAAAACTCACAGACTTGGACAGGTCGGAGTTCAGGAAATTTGTTAATGATACAAACTTTCCAAAGATTATCATCTTGCTTCGATTTTTGATCTCTACATAGTACAATATTATCAATCTTATCTCAAGATGTGATAAGAATTGATGATAAAATTTCAAACTCGTTTTTACTTATCTCTGAAACCAAGGTATTTCGGTTAGAATGCAATGTGATCTGTTGAACCAATCATAATTAATGAGGTCAGTTTTCACAGAAAAATGATATAAGTCCATTTTGTTAAAAATGATCAGTTTTCTCAAAAGTCGTAAATTGATAATTGAGAAAAAACAGCTGTGAAAATTATTCAGAATCTAAAAAATCTAACGCACCTTTGCCGTCAAAAAGTGTCACTCGTAGATCAAATCTAGTCTGGTTCCCCGAAGCATCTATTATTTAGAATTTCGATTCGTACAGGAGTCTAACTTTTTAAAAAGCGATTCAGACTTTTCCAAGATCTCCAGAAAATTTATTTTCGACCCATATAACTTTCATAGAAATCAAGCTACAAAACTTGAAAACTTTGAACGAATTTTCAGTCCCTGATGCTCAAACGAGCCTAATCTTTTGGTCCAAACGCTCTGTGTTACCCACTTTAACAAAATTAAACCTGCAAACTTTTGCACTTTTCCCCCTAAAACCATTTCCATCAAAAACTACTCTTCTACTTTGCTCTCGTCTCCATCTTGATTTCCTGCTCTCTTCCGCAGTTCCATCACTTTTTGTCTTCCTCTTTCTCCCAGGAGACCATCCGAAGCGACAACCTTTCCAATTTAATTAGATTCTGAATTCACACTGATTCTTTTTCTTGAAGAAAAAAAGAAGAGACCACAAAAAATATAGTATCTAGTGAGTGCATCTTCCCTAGAAGACGTCCCCTTTCTCCATTAACGTCTTCTGTTTCGAAAGAACTCATCGGAAAGAAGAAGAAGACTGGAAGAGAGAAATAGAAGAAGAACTAATTAGTTTGAAACACTTTTTTGTTCTCTTTCTGTGTGCCTCCATATACATTCCATATCTATTCTTCTGTTCTGGTGGTCCTTCTTTTTTATTTTGGGATGAGAGTTTTGTCATTATTCCTGAAGAGACAGTTTTTGGCAAGTCAGACTGCGTATCGTAGTTTGAAGACTGTAAAGGTAAAAGTTTAAAGGAATCGGAGGAGTTTTTAGTATTAGTGTCTGATTCTTGGAAATCAATTTTTTTCAGAGCGCTCTCCCAAAACCACCAGTACCAACCTTGGAGGCCACTCTAGACAGGTATGTTCAAACATTTGTCGGTATTCAGACTACATATGCCCTGAAGTGCGGAGCGCATTGAATTTGAAACTCGGAAATTAGCTTAGACTTCAAAAATTGTTTTATTCAAGATACCTCGAGTACGCCGCAGTCGTTGCTGTTGGCCAAAGAGCCTCACTTGCAACCACTCATGATGCTGCTCAGAAGTTTGTCCGTCAGGCAACTCCACTTCAGGAACAGCTCATGGAGATTGCTGAGAAGTCACCGAATTGGGTAAGATTTTATGTTACTTTTTGGGGAACGCGAGCTGAAACTGTAAATCTTAGAGACGGTGTGACCGAAAATCTACAAAACCAACATGAAAAATAAGAATCCCCGTTTTCAGGCCACTAAATTCTGGCTCCCCGAGATGTACATGCGAGTTCGAATGCCCACTCCAGTCAACTCAAATCCTGGATACATATTCCCAAAAGCCAAGTTTGAATCCAAGGAGGATCACCTCAAGTACACTGCCTTGCTGACCAGAGGACTTTTGGAGTACAAGAATTTGATTGACACGTGAGTAGGGGGTTCCGTAACCGGTCCTTAAACCGTTAAGAAAAAAGCAGAAAAAACAGGACATAAAGCAACATGTTTTATTCAAACAACCAAAAAAGTAAACATTAGAAAAGTGTATCAGTTCCCTGTACCGTCGTCTACACGGAGCCTGAAATTCATCCAGTCCCATTTTTGAATCGTCACAATTTTTCCATCGGAACGTTCAAAACGGAACCCGTATAACGAGCTCCCAGTTTTCGGTCTATCAATTTTTTGGGCTATGAAATGAAGTTCAAAACCGTCTTCAGTTTCGACTTCAAATCGAGTCAGTCTGGGATATTCCATATCCAAGCATTTTGTGACAAAATCAACAATGTCTTTGAGTGTGAAGGAAAAAACAAAGTCAAGTGTCTTACAATTGAATGAAATCATTCTCTCCAATTCACGTAGTGACGGATTTTTCTTACTATAGGAAAGTATTTTCAAAGACTCTAAATCTTCCGGAATATTCAGTATGGCGTTTCGGCTCGCTTTTGTGATATCGATTAATAATTCGGTGCTGATTTGGATGTTCGCAAGAATATAATTGATTGCATTGTCGTTGGAAGATTCCTCGAAGTGAATTCCACAAGAGTTTACTAAAATTACGGATATTTTATCAGTATGTGAGCAGTTATAATATAATAGTTCAACTCACCAGTAGACAATCCCTTTGATTTCATCCACTCCACAGCTCTGACTCTCTCTTCGTGCGATTCGTTAGAGAAAAGAATATGATCAATAGTCACAATGTTGAATGCATCCGTGATCAATCTACCCATTTTGAAAAACCCCTCCTGTGGATCCTCCCAAAACGTCACCATTTTGTTAGTCTTTGCAGAATCCAACCAGTTTCTCTGCCTAGAACTTTCTACGATTGGTATAGTCTGACCGTAGATGCAAGAATACACTGGAAAAGTTCATTATGTGTATTCGTTCAACTCTCAATCACTCACTCGCACGATCGTTTCGCCAATATTTGTCTCTGTGAGATATGATTATGAAATCTTCATCTTGATTTTCTTCGGTGCGCAATTCGAACGTTACTGAGGGATTATTTCTCAGTTTTACATTTAGCTCCACCGGAGTTCGGTAGTAGATGCTCTTCACATTGTCCAGGCAATTCTCCGAGCAGGTCGCATACTTCATTCTGAAAAAATAGATAGGTTTGTGAGCATATGACACATCGACTTACACATCCAGTGGTTTCAGTTTCTTGAGTGTGCTCTGTATCATGAGTATTGGTAGCTCATTAATCGGGAATCCGGGATTGGGTTCGTCTGATTCTTGAATATCCATTTTGTTTTGCAATGGTGTGGAAGGACAGGTCTGAAACGAGATTTATGTTTGTTTAGATCATAGCAGAGAAACAGGGATCATACAGTAGTAAGTATCCGGTCTATGAACCGTTGAAAGAATGCGAAAAAAGTCCGACATATAGTAACATGCTTTATTCAAACAAACTAATCATACGATTGGAATTCAGTTACGCTTTAGTTATCGTGGGTGTCATGCACTCGGAGTTTGAATATTTTTGACCCATGCAGATTGTCTTCTCGAATCGTGACCGATTTCCCATCGGAACGTTCGAAACGAAACCCGAGTATCTTATTGCCAGTTTTTGGTCTTTCAATTTGTTTGGCTATAGTATTCAAACTGAAATCTCTCTTGCCGTAGACTTCGAATTTGGCAAGTTTGGGATATTCCAAATCCAAACATTTTTTAACAAATTGAACAATGTCATCTCGCGATAAGGAAAACGCAAACTCAAGCTTTTCATAGTTGAAGGAGGTCATTTTCTCCAACTCGTGTAGTGACGGATATTTCGTATTGTTAGCGAATATTCTCAAGGACTTTAAATGGTCCGGAATATTCAGATTGGCGTTTCTGCTGGCTTTTGTGACATCGATAAACAGGTCGTTGTTGATTTGAATATTCTCAAAGATATATTTGATTACATTGTCACTGGGAGACATTTTGAATTGAATTGCGCACGAGATAACTGAAATTTGAAATTATGTTATTGGTCTAATCTAAATAGTAAAACGAACCAGTAGTCAATTTCTTAGATTTTAGCCACTCAACAACTCTGACTAGCTCTTTGTGCCATTTGTCACAGAAACTGATGTGACCGATAGTAAGATTGTTGAATGCATCCGTGATCAAGTTTCCCATTGTGAAAAAACCCTCTCGTGGATCCTTCCAAAACGTCACCATTTTGCTTGTATGTCGCAAAGACACCGGCCATTCTCTCCGTTTAGATTCTTCTTCAACTGCTATAATCTGACCACAGATGTTGGAATAAGCTGAAAATGTTTGTTATGGGAGTTCATCCTTCTTTCCGAGCACTCACTCGCATTATCACTTTGCCAATCTTTGTCTCTGTGTGATATTTTTATCTTTTCTTCGTCTTCATTTCCTCCCGTACACCATTCGAATGTTACTGACGGATATTTTTCGAGTTTTATGTCAAGCTCCACAGGAGTTCTGTAGAAGATCTTTTTCACATTGTCCTGGCACTTTTCTGAGCATGTTGTGTACTTGATTCTGAAAAGATGTATGTTTCCTGGGTATAGGAAACATTAACATACATATCTAGTGGCGTCAGCTTGTTGAGTGTGTCCTGTATCATGAGAATCGGTAGATCATAAATCGGAAATCCGGGATCGGGTTCTTCGGCTTTTGGAGTTTGCTTTGTGGGTGGCATCACTTTTTTATCTGGAAAAAGTACGCTATATCTAGAATAAATGTCGTTAGTATTAAAGTCGTAAAGTATTAGAAAGAATAAATGCCGTAAAGTATTAAAACCAGCTACAGTTCGCTAAATGATGCGAGAAGAGGGAACACTGGAGGTGCCGTTGAATCGATAGCTATAGTGCAAGATTTGAACGCGGCGCGCGGGAATTCAAACTAGCACGTTGTCCGTCTGGCGTATACACATACGCACTATTCAATGACGTAGTGGTTAGCCAAGGGTGGGATCAATACACTCACGTGCACTTGTTCAGCTTCAAAAAGGAATAATTAACATAGGCCCAAGTCGTAGACTAAAATAAGAAGCACAAACATAGGTAATACTAATAAGTATGGACCAAGCCACCAAATGAATCACGATGATAGGATAAATCAATGTGCAACGATTCATTCAAAGGAAACAAGAGGGTTCGCTATCAAGGAGAGTCTAGCGAGGGTGGTGAAAAGGTGACAAGAAATTATCGAAATTACATATCGCAGAGCTACAGTAACCTGATTATTTTGAGATCAAGTATTACGTATAATTCAATTGTGAATAACTTCTAGAATTTATATTTCCCGGTATCATACTTGGTTCCAATGAACATTTGGAACGAGGGCTCGGCGTATCCTCCATAGCGATGGCCGATTGTGGCAACCATTCCATCAGAACGCTTGAAATCGTAGTGGCCAGTGATAATGATGTTCTGATCGGTGAATCTGGAAGATGAAGGAGTTTAGGGAAATATCAATTGACCTCAACTAATAGTAGATGGGGCAGTGGGCAGACAGCGGGCTGGCAGTGGACGAGCAAATTTCCTGGGCAAGTCGTAGACCGTGCCTAAACTTACTGCTTACACTGCACCAGACGGTCGACCTTCGAAATCGTCTTCTGCGCTCCAACTCTATACGCAATCTTCTTCAAATCTATGTCATTCACTTTCACCTCGAAATAGACCAACCCCGGCAATTCTCCATCCAACCACAGCTTCACATAACATGCCATTTGCTCATTGGTGAAAATCGTTCGATTAAGATGAATGAACTCGAAATACGGAGTCACCAACTGCTTCAACAAAATCCACTTCGAGTTGTAGCATGTCAAATGTTTCAAGTACGGTGGGAGACTGTGACGGAATGAATCGGAAATGTTCGGGAGAGGGTTGTTGATGCCAAGGGTGGTAGTGACTTTGATATTGTTGAGAATGTAGGCAAGGTCATTGGAATTGAGATCGGCGTTGTAGAGGATTTCCAGGAACGAAACTAAAACTAGTTGGACTGATTTTAGAAAATCTTTGATCAACTAAGTTACCAGAAAACCCATAGACCTTGAGCCAATCGATGATTGCCTGGCTATACTGGCTAGATTCCTTTCCAATTTGCATTACAGAAATCGGAGGGTTATGGAAGAGGGTGGAGAGGTAGTTGGCGATTAGGTGAAATTCCTTAGCAACGTTTTCCAAATAGAGAATCATCTCATAGTTGTCATAGCCACCGTAGACCCATTGACCATCAAACTTAATTTGCTCTGAAAACCGAAACTGTGTCAGTCAAAAGACAACAGTTGAAACTTACGGAGCACCTTATTCTTTGGCATAGCGGACAATGGGAGGATCGAAACATCGTAGACGTCATGCGTGTTCAAATTCTGAACGATTCCGATTCCAAGACATCCGTCGGCAAAGACCTTGAAGCTGACATTTGGTTTCATATTTCTGACTTCCTTCATGGCGTGCTCCGATTCGTTAGAGTATTGGATTCTGACAATATGGAGACTTGAAATTTTAGGATTGTGAAGAAAACTTACAGCTCAGAAATTGACATAGCTGAAAGAGCAGTACCAGAAGAGTTCATCTCTGGAAAATCTGAATGTAAATTGTGATTAGAAAATCCAAACTTGTCGTAATAAGATAGAGTTGGGATCCAAGAGGAACCAATTAAAAAAGGTAGAGATTTGACATGCAAAAATCATAGGAAGATTTTATCTGCGAGAACAACGGATAATAACAGAAACAAGATTTTTTGAAAGTAGTTACATGAGAGGAGATCTAAGGAGCTCTATTTTCATCATTGTTTTCCCAGACTAGCATCTGGAACATTGGATGGCCGTCAACTCCATAACGGTATCCTATGGTGACAGTCTTTCCATCAGATATCTCAAAGCCATAATTTCCGGAGACTTGGATATGCTGATAGTTGTATCTGGAAAAGTGAAAGTCAAGTCGATGACACAAAAAACCGCGACGCATACGCACCGCGTTTCAAAAATTTCTAAATCTAGATAATAGAATTCAATGAGTCATAATCAGTTATTGCGAAACTCAGACATCCCGTGTGTCTCCATACAGCGAAAGTTAGAGTAATGACATATGACTCATATATAAAGTAGCTCTAAGGAAGTCTGGCATGTCTATGTTTTTCTTTTTCAAGATTACTTACTGAGTGTAGTTTGTCGGGATTCGGAAGATTAATGGCATGGATATCAATACTTCCATCCGCAATAATTTTGAGTTGAACATCGGGTTTTGGGGATATGGTTTCGACTCTGGTCAAGTTTTCTTTGGACTCATTGGCATACTTGATTCTGAAAAATGTGAACTTTTGATCTCGATCTGACAGTTTGAGAACCTCTTTTGAAACATTCTATTAAAGATAACATTGCGACATTTTACGGGATCTTGTATAACATAAACTTACAAGTCCACAATCGAAATACATATCCTCTAACTTTTGAGCACGCATATCCTTTTTATAATTCCAAGAATCCATAACAACCAAAAAGTTAGCAAAAAACACGACAAAAAACGGAAGTGATAGTCAGTAATTAGGTGTGAATAGCTCATAAACAAATCTGCGGCGGGGTGTCATATGACAAGTGGGCGTTACCTTCTAACATCTCCGGAAGGAGAAGGAGGCACGCTTATCCTTGGAGCGCGCTTATACAAAGCCATACGATGTCCTTGAAAGTGTCTATGTCTGTTTGTTTGTTTATAAGCAAGTTGTTGCTAACAAGATTTATGATACAGATTGACATCTGACACCCCTCCCCTTCTCCCCTTCTACCATCGAGTGTCAGGCCAGAGGGGACATATGTTTTGCGGAAGGCAGCATGATGATGTCTGGTGGTACAGTACTCGTAGGTGTCAACTTCACTAATCCGAGATTTCACAACACTAAAGGGAAAAAGGATAAAGACCACTCTAATGGAACAGAGTTACAGTACCGGCCAAAAAGTAGTGGACTTTTGACATTTCAGGGGAAAAATGCTAACTTTGTTGGTCTGGGGAAGGGGTTTGAACGAATGAAACTAAAAAAACACATAGACGTCAAAGCCTTAGGTTCTTCATAAGCTATGAATTTCCATCTCTTCTTCTACCTCCACCTCTCCCTTATTCCAGAAAACAAGTCTGCCGCGAGAAGTCCACTGGTGCCCAAAAGCTGCAAATGTGCATGGAACAGTACGACCGTGTGCTTAGCTGCTATCGTGAACCCGGAGTTGGAGAGGATACTCAGATCCGAAAACCAAAGACTCACAATGGAAACGAGCATGTCCTTGTTATGTGTCGTAACCAGACTTTCATCCTTCACACCCGAATCAATGGAGCTTTAGTCTCATATGCAGATGTTGAGCATCAATTGGCGAAAATCGAGGAGATCTCGAAAATCAATCAGAATGTAAGTAAATTGATAAATATCAAAACCTCAGTGGAAGGTTCAGAATACCACAAAGATCGGCGCATCTGGAGTCGGGCCACGTGATGATGCGGCGTTGTTCTGGCAGGATATGCTGACGGTCGAGCAGAATTGCAAATCATATGAATGGATCAAGTCGGCACTATTTGTGGTGTGTCTCGATATGGAGGATAGTGTGAATTATGGGAAAAATGGTAAGAGAAACAATGGTACCTCCAAAATGAGGGTCGGGTTCTCGAGGATTCCAACCAGTTCGTGAAACTTTCATGAACTCGGGGCTTGATGATCTCAACATTTCTGAATCATTTTCTAATCCGAAGGGTTTCCAGATGCCCTCGACATCACCACCAAGGAAAAGGAATTCATTGCTCGTGGATACTCCACCCTAACTGGTCACGGATCCAACCTGTTCGGCCTTAATCGCTGGTATGATGCCACAATCCAACTCGTTGTCTCCTCTAGCGGAGTCAATGGACTTTGCATTGAACACTCTACAGCGGAAGGTATAGTGATCATCAACATGGCTGAAAGTGCTATCAGATATGCACAGAAGTATTTCAAGAGCAAGATGGTGAGAGTTACGATCAGCTCACTGTAACTCATCGCAATATTTCAGATCTGGGACGACAAGCGCAATGTGCATCCAAAGTCTCTGACTTGGCATTTCAGTGAAAACTCGAGGCAGATATTGAAGAAACAAGCTGAGGTGTTTGATGAGTTGGCCAAGGAGTTGGAGCTGGAAGTGTTGATATTCGATGAATTCGGGAAGGATTCGATCAAGAAGTGGGGTGTCAGTCCGGATGGGTTTATTCAGTTGATCATGCAGTTGGCTCATTATAAGTGAGTTTTGGGAAAGAGTAAAATACGTCTGCGGTCGACCGGTGGCCTTCTGTGGTCGACATTATTCGATCCAAAAAGATCTAGTTATAATTTTATATTCCAGAACGCACGCTCATTTGGTCTCAACCTACGAGTCTGCCTCTGTCCGTCGTTTTGGTGCCGGTAGAGTCGATAATATCCGTGCCAACACCCAAGAAGCTCTCGAGTGGGTCACTGCTATGGAGAGCAAAAAAGAAACCAAAGAGAGAAAGTTAGAGCTTTTCAAGAAGGCGGTGCTCAAGCAGGTCAAGGTTACATTGGAGGTAAGACTGGCATAGGACTCTCATTCTAAACATGTTCGGTATTTCAGAACATCAGCGGTTACGGTATCGACAACCATCTATGTGCTCTTTTCTGCTTGGCTCGTGAGCGAGAAGAAGTCACCGGGGAAGAGATTCCATCCCTTTTCATGGATCCATTGTGGGCGGAAGTCATGAGATTCCCACTATCCACAAGTCAAGTGACTACTTCTACGGATATCCCAGATTGTTATCTTACCTATGGAGCAGTGGTTCGGGATGGATACGGTTGTCCGTATAATATTCAACCGGATCGTGTTATCTTTGCACCAACTGCGTTCCGAAGTGATAGACGGACTGATTTGGAATACTTCAAGAAGAGTTTGGCTAATGCGATGAGAGACGTCAAGATTCTATTGAGCAATTAGTGAGTCAATATGAACTGTAGCATATGCTTGTTTGGGATTCTCTCGCTTTTATTTATTTTTCGTTTTTCAACACTACTGAAATTTTTGCATTCTTTTGCTCCTTGCCTTGAACTTCGTGCTTTTTTGTTGTATAACTTATTTGGCAATAACGAACCATAGGACATGTAGATGACTTTTTGATCTCTATTTTAAAATGTAAATTTGATATTTATTGAAATATTTATTTTGGGATTAGATGTGTAGATTATTTTCTATTTATTTTTATTTGGAATAAAATGTATATTTTGGCAGGAAGAGAGTCTCTGTATTCTAGGGTTACGGCTTCATACGAGCACTGAAAAACTTGATACATACGTCGAGCACAATCGTATAATCATAGTGCAAATGGATACCAACAGTTATAATGATGATTTTTTTTTGATATTCAATAAAACGACGATGGGCTAGAGATCGATCTAGTGTAGACTACAGCAACAAACAGAGAATGACTGGGCAAAATCGCGCCTTCCCAGAAGCAAATTTCGGTATATCTGCAGTTGCGTGTCCCTCCTTCTACTGTTATTCTTATTAGTCAATTTTTCCAATACGATTTCTTGATCAACAAACAATAAAATGGTGAAACTTCTCCGACTACCTTACGTAGTTTTAAACACAGTTTTCTCGTTAATGGATCCTCCCGAGTTGTGAGTTTTTAGTTTTCTAACATATGACACTTTTGAAAAACTCTTATTTTCAGTATCGCTTTATCGCTGAGCAGCAAGCGTGCCAACAATCTATGCAGTTTCTATAGAAACTGCGCAAAGTTGAAAAACGAATTGACCGAATTTAAGGTTTCACTGAGCTCAGAAAGCGCTGTATTTTTAACGTTCGGCAAATCACAGGTTATATTCAACATTTGTGTTATGTCCAAGGAGCAAATCTCAACTGATAAAATTCTACTCAATGAGCTTGTAGTTCCATCCTGGAGTCCCGATGCAAGCTATATACCTTTTGATAAATGGCATCAACAGTGAGTTTCCTTTTGGTTTTATGTATCTTCAAAACATAGGCTTTTCAGTACTTATCCTTACATTCCCAAAAACACTATCAAACTATTTCATGTAAAAGGTCTCTTGTCTGCAATGGAAAAATGGATAACCTACTTGGAAGGATTGTTTCATATCCCATTGTCAACTTTACGCCTTTGTTTTGATAACTTTAATAACGAAGAAATCGATCGAATAATGGATTATTATTGCTCGGGGAGGTTGGAAAGGACATTGGATGAGTTCTGTTTGGATAGTTTTTGGGAAACCGAGAATAATGCATTATATAATACAGTACCAGTTTCGATTTTGAGACATCAAATTGCATCCAAAAAGTTGATTATAGCATTCGAGCCATCTCAATCTTTCAACTTTTATTTCGATCTTCTCAAAAGCTCTGCGAAATTTTTCAAAGTAGAATTCTCTCACTGGATCAGATGGGAACAACTTTTGGACATGAAATTTTCCACCGTCCATCTCTGCAGATCCAAATTTTCAAGCTCTCAATTCGAAAGATTAGTGCGAAGATGGCAAGAAGGTTGGACACCCGGATGGAAAACTTTAATGGTTGAACTTTGTGATACTTTTGACATCCTGAGATGTATTCCAGAGCAATGCATTGACATTAGCATTTACGATTATCCGAACGTGGCTTCGGTATTAAGGTAAGAAATGTTTCCTTGCAAATAAAATGGTTTATTCTTTACAGACATGAATTGATTGAAGCATTCAAATTCCGACTTTCTGTGAAAACATCGTTGGGAAAAATAGTGAAAGATGGTTTTCATTTGGTCCGTTCCGACAAAATGGTTGCAACTATTACGAGGGAAAATGAGAGAATTTGCTGGTTTTCTGTTCATCCCGCTGATCCAGAAGCTCGTTTCAAGTTTGAAGTACAGGAAAGAACATATTAAATGTCGAAATGTTTTTTAAAAGTTTTTCGAAGAGCTTGTTTTTTTTGGCTATTCAATAAATTGTGTAAAATTGAAAATTTATCAATATAAGAAGTCAGACCAACATAATTAAGAAATTTGAGTTGAAAGAAGACGTCTTGTCAATGAAATGCAAAAAACTGCAAAACTGAACTTTTCACTTTGAGCACTCCAGTGGCACCATTTGCTGATTCGATCTCCACTCCTTCTTTGATCAGGATGATTGAGTTGTAGATTCTAAAATACTAAGGATTCAAGAGTACTCGCAAAAAAAAACTTACTTTTTAGAAACTTCCACTGTGTTGTTCTCATCTTTTATCGGCGGAATCAGATCGAAAATCGGATAGTCATTCCTGATTTTTTTGCTTTTAACTTCCAAATATTCCAGATTTGGATACTCCCCTGCTTTCCATCTTTTTAGGAACTTATCTAGATCTTGATTGGTTAGTATTGAGTCCGAAAGACAAATTTTTACACTTGTTGTAGCCAAGAGGGTAGTCAAATCGAACCAAGAAGATTCATAGATGTCGAGAATTTGTGGCCAGTGTTCGAATGTGAATTTCAATTTTCGTGAAATTTTTTGAGAATAAATCAGCTCGTCTGTAATGTTAAGGCTGTCCAAAACTTTCAGCATTTTAGTACCATTTGAACCGTTTGATTTTTCATCTATCAAAAATACTTCCTTGACTTTTGCCTTGAGATTGTTGATTACGTTTGCACACAACTGGAATTTCTTGATATCTCCGTTCATACATTTTACTAGACTAATAGTCTTGCACTCGAAAATTTCCAATAATTGACCCAATAAATTTGAAAGCGAGTTTTCTAAAAATCCGAACTCCATTTGCTCCTCAAGTTTCTCGATGTTATCATAGTTTAGTGTGATCATGGAATACTCGAACGACGAACGAACAGCACGGAAAGTGTATCTTTCGTTGCCCTTAATTACAAATATTTCATTATCACAGAAATATATTTCTAGGGTATAGTTTCGAGTCCCACCAAACCGGGCTAGTTGCGCGGTCTTATTAGAGCACTTGGAGAATTTCAACCTGAAATAATAACTTTTCCACAATTAATGAACCAGCGACAAACTCACAGTTCAAATGGACTCATCTGCTTCAACACTTTCTCCAGAGCCAATATCGGTAATTTAAGAAGTGCGAACGCTGGTGTATCGAGAACCGACTTGTAACGAGAAACTCTCTCCAATAGTAAAAAACTCAAACAATTCTCATACGCTTTCATTACGTCTCCGTTGGTTTCGAGAAGCTGGTGAGCGATGTATTCTAGATCATTCAAGCCGGTCATTCTCTGGAAATTGGATATGCTAAGTTCTCTATAGATTTTCCTAGCGCTTACCATGAATTTAATGATTCTTTTCTTTACTTCAGCTAGGGAGAAGATAGTAGTCATCGTTGTATAATCCTAATCGTGTGAAGAATGTGATTTACTACAAATATCAATAGAGTATTTGCAACAAAAACATCAAGGAGGGCTAGACAATACCGAGTTTGGCGGTGTTCACCGATCGATAATTCCTGAGGAGGCATTTTCTTAATACAGTCTATCTCTGTCCCTGCTCTGTTTATTGGAAAATCGATCAGCACAGACTAAATAGTCCAAATCCAATGTTCAACGAATCTGCCCTTCCACTTCTTCGTTTCCCTTATGTTGCTTCAAACGAAATTTTATCACACCTGGATATTCCAGAATTGTAAGTTTTCGTAAAATCTCACTCACATCAAGTAGTCCATATTCAGAATCTCCCTGTCCTTGTGCAGCAAGGAAACGAAAAATCTGTGTTCAGACTTTCGCCGCAAGGAAAAACTGAAAAAAGATGTGCTTGAGTTAAAAATCACATTATCTAAAAGAGCTGAACTTCAAATAAGGTTCTTAAAATCTATAATGACATTTGAAATCGGGAGCTCTCAAGGATATCCACTACTTGATGACAAACCATTATTGGGTGATTTGTTCTTCCCATTCTGGAAGCCAATTCAGAAGAGTAAATCCGTAACAGAGTGAGTTTTTCTAACTTTAAAACTTCAAATCCTCCATTACTTTTCAGGATTCAGTCGATTGAAAGGAGTCTGGAAATTCTCTACTCGAAAGATCTCATTTCTGCCTGCCAAGTCTGGACCACCCACCTATACCACCTTTTTCATGTTTCCCCGAAATCTGTGATTCTTGATTATGGCGAATTCCGGAAAAAAGACATCGACCGAATTATGGATTTCTACTTTTCCGGAAGGTTCAAAGATTCTGTGCAAAAGTTTGAAGTTAAACATGAGACGATAGAAAAAGTGATGATCTACTAGCGATATTTTCAACTCGAGTCTCTGTGTTCATTTTTTCGTAGTTTTCTCTCCATAAAATAAAAACATTTTCATTCATATCTGTATAGCAATAACCGGAATGGCTAGTGATGAAAATGACCAAAACATCATGAGATCAAAAAGAAGAGAAAAGCAAAGTGAAAGTGAAAATGATTACAAAATATGAAGTCCACCACCTCTACCCAAAACTCTGGAAATCAGAGGACGCTGGCGGAGAGGGACACCTTCGACGTCGAGAATCTCACGACGGAGGGGCTCGTTTTCTTTCCAGCGGCGGGCGACGAGCTGAAAAAATGAGTCATAGTTTTAAAAATTGAGAATTCGATTGTGTGTACAAATATAGAAACTGGGGTGCAGCAGTAGTGAGTGGCCTTGAAAGTTTGAAGATTGATAATGATTGATATGTGGTGGAAATAGGTAGTGAAAGTTTAGTAGATTTTTGATTGTAAGAATGCTATAGTTTTTAGAATTATGAGTGTAGATATTCCAATAAAGTTGGTACACTGAATGTAGAAAACTGAATATAGAATCAGTTTTCCTTACGCTTACTATCTGACAGGCCGGTGCCTGGTCCTCAAAAAAGTTTCAAAGGTTCAAAGTTTTCAATATGAAGAATCAATGAACATGACCTTCAATCAATCATGCAGTGAAGTAGTTTTGAAAACCTGCCTGACATAGGCTAAAAATGCTCCAACTTTCTTAAATATACTAAGACCTGCATCTTAAAAATAGATGAGCCATTGCACCTCTCATTTTTACGTTTTGTTTCAAAAATCAGAAAAAAACTGCTTATAATTACTTGTGCTGGTGGACCCCTAATCAAATAGCACGATGTAGTTTGTTGCTCAAAAAATACAGTAATACAAAATTCCCCAAAACTCACATCTCTCCCCGCAACCTTTCCGATAGCTCTAGCATATGTTGGTGCTACATTTGGATCCCTGGCCGGTGGTAGATCATCTTCTTCCGGAAAATAAGGTGGCTCCATGTTCTCTCCCACTCTGGAGCCCCTTTCCAGACCTAACATGGTCAAGGATATCGTTTCTATAAAATCCAAAAGTTAGCAAAAGTTACATTCAGTGAACACTCACCTCCTATCAGAATAGCCAACAATAGTACTAGTATTAATGCCTTCATGGTCTTCAAAAATAGAAAAAGAAATTGTTGATTCCTCTTGGGAAACCTCCAGTTTATATATGTCTGTCACACGCTGACTAGTGACGTGATTTTGATGAAAAGAAGCAAAAGACGGAGAGATGATGACGATGGAAAAGTAAGAATCTCTTTTTTTGAAGGGGACGACGTGGGTACAGTAAACAAAGACCAATCAGAAAGGGCTTCGAGAGGGGGGAACGCCTTTTTGTCTAGATCTCGAGACTTCTGAAGGACACTTCTTCAAAGAACAGGCGGAATTTCTGAGTTTTGTAGTAGGGGAAGGGTCTAAAAACAGTATGACGAGGGAATAATATTTTTAGGTTTTGCATGAGGTTTTGATTACAGAGGGAATCAAAACAAACAAAAATGCAGGATATTTTCACTGAAAAAGGTTTCAAACTCCTTGAAATCGCAACCGGTTTGGAGCTAGAAAACTTGTAATCAAAGTGGAAAAATCGGTTGTTTTACCACGTGCCATTCCAACTCCTAATCTACCAAAAAAGCAAAAAAAAAGAGGGAAAATCTTGATAAGCCACCAGTTTTAAATTTGTATATCCTGAAAGTTGGTAATCGAAGATTAGAGTTCTTCGTGATTCTCAGCAAAAATGAGTGAGTTTTCCCAAGACTTTGATGGTTCCTGATCATCATTTTTCAGTAGTTTCGATATGTCTGAAAGTTGGATTTCACATGATTGTTTTGATGGCGATTCTCGTTGGTGAGTTTGGAAAGTTGAGCTAATATGGTTCTCGAAACATTCCGAATCTCGTTTTCAGTAGCCCTACCCTTCTGCAAAGGCAAGCAGAAGAAGAAGACTAGTCACAAATCCGCGTCTGCCTCGTCCAGATCCGGCTCAGCAGAGAAGGGATCCACTCCAAAAGCTGCAATATCTCCTGCAACAGCTCGTGCTCCAACAACAACTCCATTGGCCCAAGTGACTCCGAAGGTGATGGAGAAGGATTCAGATGAAAAAAAGGAGGAAGTGAAAAAGAAGGATGATGAGAAGAGTAAGGGTCTGAAGCCGAGAATCATGGAATACGATGCGAAGCAAAAGTTGATTGCCGCCGGACAGATGCGGAAGAAGACGGACTATCCGACGTTGGATGATGTGCCGAGTGATTGGGAGGATGAGCTGGAGGAGGATAAGAAGAAGAAGGAGAAGGAGTTGGAGGAAAAGAAGGTAGAGCAAAAGAAACAGGAGGAGGAAAAGAAAAATCCTGAAGAGAAGAAGGAGGAGAAAAAGGAAGAGGAGAAGAAGGAGGAATGATGAACTATTGGAAGCAATGAATGTTTTACTTTTTGAACTTGTTTTTCAACTATTTGATTCTCTGAATTTTGAAATCCATCATATTGTATTGATCATCTTTCTTTGGAGAATGATTCCAACCAAATATTTTTTTCCATTTTGCGAAGATATATGTACATATGTTTCGTTGGAATCCACTTTGATTATTTTTTTAACGGATGAGAAACCAGCTCAAAGTCTCATTGCGTCAAGTCGAATTCCATGTCCGCAGCCAAAAAGTATTGACACTCTAACGCTCCTAACTTAAAAACATAGCCAAATTGGGTTCTTCAGATAATATTGGATTTTCTAAATCGGAACCATTTCTGCTGTTTGTTCCTTGAAATCTACCGTACCCCTATTTATGTTTTCTAGAATGATCTTGTGATCCATTACACTCTAAAATCACGATTTCCCCATTTTTCGTATTCTCGATGTCCGCCCTCATCTATTTCTGATCGAATCAAAAAAGGCAATAGAAAGAAGGAAGAAAATGGAGAAGAAGAGATAAAGTTCAGAGAAGAATGAGAAGAGATGACAGTTCAGAAGTAGTCGACCGTCGTCATCAAACATGTTGGTCTTTGAAAGATAACAGAGTGTACCGGGGAGAAAGAATTCTGATGCAAATTGAGGAGATGTCGGAAATGGAGATGATAGAGAAGAAATTTCGCTTTCTCTTGGTTCGATTGATCTGTACCGAGAAGAGGCCATCCTATACAGAAAAGGGTACTGAAATCGCGTCCAGGGGTTATCTATTTATTTTGAAGTTACTGTGAAATTGGTACATAGAAAACGGAATAGTAGACTGATAAAAAACAACGAAAGACCTACAAAAGCAAAAATTAAGAAGCATAATCCGAAACAGGGAACATTTGAAGCAGTGAGGTATTCAAAACATCAAGAAAAATGTACAGAACGGGGGGAACATACAGTAGGACCAAGTGGGGACCTCAGAAGCAGAAGCAGAAGATTTAGAAGCAAACGGTATGGGTGGAGTGTCTGATGTGAAGGTCCTTGGCGATCATCTCGGCAGTGATCGGATGCATTTGACCACGTCCCTTGAGGTAGACGTCACGAGCCTTCTTGTTGGCAACTGGCCATTGGGCGAGGTCTCTGAAAAAGGATATGGTTTAGAACAGAACTTCAAATTTGGGAGTTTGCGCTGGAGCAAGATTAGTTTGTTAAACCTACTCACCTGTAAATTGGTCTACAGAACTTGAGACGTCCTTGAGAGTTGACAAAGTCCAACGCCTTTGGAATGCACTCTTCCCACTTGGCCTTGATGCACAAACGGAGCCAGCTAAAACAGTTACTTTAAAATTGAACTCTCTCAAAAAATACTCACTTCAACAAGAGCTCGGAGTTCTGCGAATCGTTCAACTTGTACAACTTATTCAACGCATCCAACTTGTAATGCTCGATTGGTGGATTATGTTGCCAGAGTTGAGACAACAACTCGATTTGTTGCAATGGCTGCATGGCGAAGTACTCATCTCCGGTGATATTTCCCACAGTATTCTCATCAGCATCCAACCATTTCTTCAGAAGAACTTCACAAGCCTCAACCATCGATTGTCCATAGTTTGGCTTCTCTGGTGGCATGCCGACTCCGTTGAACCAGACATCGAAGTTGATTGAGTCCAAGACTTCCTTCTGATCTGCGAAGTATTTGTACAAGTGGTCCTTCCATTGCCAACTGTCGATTGCTTGATGAGCGAATGTCTTGAGGTAGTCCTTGAGGTATGCCTCGAAGACTTCACTTCCTCCGAGTTTCTGTTCCAAAAAGAAGAGAAGAGCAGATCCCTTCTCATATGGGACACACGAGAATGCGACATCTGGGTCGACGTTGGTGTGGTCTTGAATCAACTTTGTGAATTGATGAGTGGGGGTGAATTGTTCGTAGACCTGCAAGAAATGAACTTTGAAATTTTTTCCAAGTTTTTCGGAGAATGTATGTGTGATAAGCTGCTTATCAGGTGTCATCATAATCACACCTTTGAGTCCCCGGGTTCAAAATGCACAATTTATGATTATGATGATATGAATGGGGTGATTGGAATTGCAAAAGTTTCGGAGAAAGAATACAAAAAACACAAATAGTGATTGTGAAATTATGATTGGCATTCTGGAAAAGTCTAGACTACAACATAGAGGGTTCGGAAGTTCAGAGGAAGAAGATTCTAAAGTGCACTTGGTGCATCAGAAATTATGACAAGTGAATTTCCAACTATACTCAATGTTAACATTTTCGGCACTTTCTTCTGCTTCTCACTTTTACACCACTGTTCCACCCTACACCACTGTTCCACAGAACTGAATAAACTTACAGCTGGAATCAGTGAGTTGGTCCACCCATTGAAAGCCATGAATTGTCTGTAATCCTCCGACACCAATCTTCCACAAATCTTTCTCTCAATGAACATTGTGAATCCCTCGTTCAACCAAAAGTGCTCCCAACTTGAATTCGTCACCAAATTACCCGACCAACTGTGTGCGATCTCATGAGCAATCACGCTCACCAATGAACGATCCCCAGCAATCAGTGTGGGTGTCAAGAAGGTCAAGCACGGATTCTCCATTCCTCCGAATGGGAATGATGGTGGAAGACAAACCATATCGTATCTTCCCCAGATGTATTTCCCGGCGATCTCTTCAGCGGAAACAAGGATGTCTTCAGTCTCAGCAAACTCCCAGTGAGCCTTATCAACCACGGATGGCTCAGCCCAAACTGCACATCTATCACTGATATCTCTCTTTTCGAGGCATCCAACAACGATAGCGATGAGATAACTTGGAATGGCAACTGGTTGTTTGTAGAAGAAGGTGGTAGTCTCGTCGTCTCCTTTGGATCCAGATCCGATGGCAGACATCAAGCAGGTCATTCCGGTTGGGACAGTGACTTCAGCTTCGTAGGTACTTTTGACGGATGGGGTGTCCATGCATGGGACGATGGAACGGGCATGGATGGCTTGGCATTGGGAGAAGAGATATGGCATCTGAAATGTAGATTTTGAGCTTGCGCTCTTTGTAAGCTTTCCTCTTACCCTCTTGTCAGCAGTCTGCTCCTTCTTCATCCATTGCAAAGCGGTAGCATCTGGAGATGTTCCGTAGGCCACCGTGACTTGTCTAAAATGTTTAACTTCGACCTTCTCTATATTCAGAATCTCTCTTACAGAATAGTACCAGCCTTCTGGAACTGGGGTGGCAGGTAGATGCTCATCTTGGAACCGAAGAAGGTGTACACATTTGGAGCGATTCTGAAGTCACAGTCGACGCCATTGATCGAAACCGAGCGGATTGAAAGATCACGAACGTCGAGGACCTGAAATTAATTATCTCTTTTTAGTGTTATCATTTTTGTGTCTTATCTAGTACAAAGATTCTAGAGGTCTTATCGAGATGGTCTGCACTTCATACTTCATACTTCTATAGAACCGAAATGTTATCGGTATAATACTGTGCGCCAAAAAGCTATGTCAGCACCGTGCCATGGTACTAATCTAGCTTTTTTCCAGAAGACTCCTAATGATTTTGAACCCCTCAGCTTGAGAAACCACTCGTGATCGAGAACGATTGAGGAAAAAAATTAATAAATCAAAAATTTCTTTGGTCTCTTCTTACAACTCTACTTATCAGCCGCTTATGACTGAAAAAGCAAAGTGTAGTATTTAGTGACACACACGAGAAAGGGGAGAACAAAGAAAACTAAACATAGAGATGATAAGAGAACATTTTGAGACACCACACGTGACACCGATAAATTACAGATTTTTCTCGTTTCTTACCAGCTTTGTGGCGTCGGTGAGGCATCTGCAACGGAGTGTCGCCTGACCGATTATCATTTTGAGCTGGAACGAGACGGTCCATTTGATGGCTGTGTGCTCGACAGTAATCTGAAAGAAGAATTGGAATTGGAATATAGTATTTTGGAGTGGTAGTGGAGATAAGGAATAGGGCATGTGACATTTGTTAAGATTCTAGACGAGGGAGAAAAAGTTCATAAGAATTGGAACAAAATGCACGTTCTAACATTGATGTGTCTAGCAGCACAAATAAAGAATAGTCTAGATTCCACAATAGTGATACAAATTCAAAATCTGTTCTACAGTTGAAAATCAGCAACGTTACGTTCAAACAGTGCTGATAGATGCTATTCAACTTGAGCTGGTAATGTCACTTTTTTGCAACTAGACGACGTCAAAGCTAACAATTTTGCATGAAAAGATATATGTATGATCTAGAAAAAAATTTCCTATCGGTGTGTACAGTTTTCATTATACTTGATCCAGTGAATGTCATGTTGCAGTAAGTAAATGTACACAGATTAGAGAAATTTCAAAAATGGTTCTGAAATTCTGACACTAAATATCAGTGCACAAAATCCGTTTTTGCACTAGAAACCCAATGTCATAGTCCATTCCAGACATTGGGAACTCGAGTGCAAAAACTGAATAATTTCACACTGAACACGTACCTCATTATTGTTGGCAGCAGAGCATGGATCTCTCTTTGGACGGTTATGATGATGTTGGCACATTTTTGAATACGGTTCTGAAATTCTTAGGAATTAGAGAGCTCTGTCTCGAAGCAAGAAGAAAGAGTCAAAGTGATTCAAGAATTGACGGAAAAAGAGAGGGCGGAGAGGGGAGAATGGTCACACTGATAACGACCGTTTGGTGGGAGGAGGTGTCCGCATATGGTCACTTTTTGCTGAGTTCAGCACATTTTAATACTCCTTTCCTTATCATAGAGAACAAGTTCTTGAAAAAAGTGGGAGCGGTGTCGAATAAATCAAAGTTAAACGAGCCGAGAGGCGCCAAGTGCCTCAACATTTTTGTGGGGAATGATTGAGTAGAGACACTTTTTTATTTTATCTCTTTTTTCTTTCTTCACCTGAAACACTCGCAAACTCACGATAAGCTGATTGAAGGGGCTGAAAAAGACGTTTCAGGGCTGACGTAACGTGTCGAAAAAAGCATCACGCAGCACATTTTTCTTCTGGAGGAGACAAGAAAGTGGGCGGAGCTACAACATATGTGTGCAAAAAAGGGTTTGGAGACAATGGAGGGATGACGTAGTAGAGACCAATAAATCATGACGGTAAGGCGGAACTGAATGACTTTGATTTTTTGGGTCTTGAATATTCTGGATTGCTGAATGATTTAATATTTCGAAATGAGGTAGGCAAAGTATCAGAACTGTCTGCAAAGCTGGAACTAAATTTTTGTAGCCTACTTCATTTCAGAATGACCAAGGTACTCCAGTAAAGTTATCCTTCGTACCATTTTCTAAAGGTAGAATGTTATCAAACAATTTCTCTTTGAAATAGTCCTACTCTTAACAAAACCATGAAAAATTGCAAAACTCTTAACAATGTGGAAATCGGTCTTGTGTAGATTGAATTCATAGAAATGTTATGGTATTATTCAGTTTGGATAGAAAATGTGTTAACAATGCTTTCAGAAACTTTATGCAATACAAAATCACTAAACTATACATCAATTTCCTTTTTTGCGATGACCCAGATTACAGCTTATTTTCAGTATTAAATGAATATTCATACTTCTCAAACAAACGAAAATTTGGTTTTTTTTTTTTCATTTTTTTATGGTTTGTTCAATAATTCAGTTAAGTATAATTTTTCGATTATTACCGAAGTCTTTTCTGTACTCATTTTTCAACAGATTGAACACGGATCTTCCAATTCCGATGCCCCTGAAACTCGACGTCTTTAGAATCTCATGAATTTATTTTTCACTTCTTGCATATTTCCTGAGTTGTGCAACAAAAACGAATTTTCAGAAAGAATCACTTTTTATTTTTTTACAGATTTTAAGACGCGTTACCCGAGAAACTCGACTACCGCACTACTGCCCATGTTCACATTTAAAAAAGTGACCATCTTCAAAATGGTTCATATTGAGCATGGTGATAGTGCTCTATGTCCAAAACACAGCAATCTAGTTTTGAGCTCAATCGGACCCCGGGGTACAAAAATATGTACAAAAAACTGAAAAATCGAAAAATTTTTCCTGATTGAGATATCAATGAGATCTTTTTTGCAACTGGTTTCTGGCATTTTTTCAAGCATTTTTTGTGTTGAAACTTAGTTTCTAACTTTCCTCTGTTCAATAGAAAAATTTCAAAAAAAGTAAAAATTTTGGACTTTTTTCAAGAAATCAATTTTTGCGGCTCGGGGACCTTATTGGACAATGAATTTTATTCCAGATTCGGAATCTACGCAAAATTTACTACTAGGCACATATAGTCCCGTTTGCTATCTCTTTCTCCGAATGGGGGTTTCTGGCCGAAATATGTGTTCAACTTGAGAAATATGGACACGCCTTTTTTTTACTTTCAACTTATTTTTGTTTTTTTTTCAAATTTCTGTGCTAATTTTCTTTGAGTATTATGTATTTTGGCTACTGTTCATGGCACTGAGTTGTACAATCAACGCAGAATTTGTAAAAACTGTACGAAAATGCGGTTCTAAAACTCAATGCCAATTTTGGAGTACCGAATTTGTGTCTATGATTTCACGATCTCCTCCGTGTCTGAAACAAATTCAAAAGTTCTAATTTTTTGAGTGGTTAGTACCAAAGGTTGGCTTGTTTAGTTTCAATTTCCAATTCTGAGCTACACCCCTTTTTACAGACTATAAATACCACCCCAAATTGAAAAATAGTGGAAAAGTCCAGTTTTTTTATTTTTGATCATAGACCAAAAATCTTTTTTGAAATAAGTTTTTCACTTTATTCAGAGCATTTTATCAGTTGACACCTAACTTCTATCTGCGTTGGATACAGTTCAAAATATTGATTTGTTAGAAACTTCGACGACATATTTTTTCAATAGTCGTTCTCAATTCTCAGCTTGATCCAGATAAGATAGAAGTTAGGTGTCAACTGATAAAATGCTCTGAATAAAGTGAAAAACTTATTTCAAAAAAGATTTTTGGTCTATGATCAAAAATAAAAAAACTGGACTTTTCCACTATTTTTCAAATTGGGGTGGTATTTATAGTCTGTAAAAAGGGGTGTAGCTCAGAATTGGAAATTGAAACTAAACAAGCCAACCTTTGGTACTAACCACTCAAAAAATTAGAACTTTTGAATTTGTTTCGGACACGGAGGAGATCGTGAAATCATAGACACAAATTCGGTACTCCAAAATTGGCATTGAGTTTTAGAACCGCATTTTCGTACAGTTTTTACAAATTCTGCGTTGATTGTACAACTCAGTGCCATTAACAGTAGCCAAAATACATAATACTCAAAGAAAATTAGCACAGAAATTAAAAAAAAAAAACAAAAATAAGTTGAAAGTAAAAAAAAGGCGTGTCCATATTTCTCAAGTTGAACACATATTTCGGCCAGAAACCCCCATTCGGAGAAAGAGATAACAAACGGGACTATATGTGCCTAGTAGTAAATTTTGCGTAGATTCCGAATCTGGAATAAAATTCATTGTCCAATAAGGTCCCCGAGCCGCAAAAATTGATTTCTTGAAAAAAGTCCAAAATTTTTACTTTTTTTGAAATTTTTCTATTGAACAGAGGAAAGTTAGAAACTAAGTTTCAACACAAAAAATGCTTGAAAAAATGCCAGAAACCAGTTGCAAAAAAGGTCTCATTGATATCTCAATCAGGAAAAATTTTTCGATTTTTCAGTTTTTTGTACATATTTTTGTACCCCGGGGTCCGATTGAGCTCAAAACTAGATTGCTGTGTTTTGGACATAGAGCACTATCACCATGCTCAATATGAACCATTTTGAAGATGGTCACTTTTTTAAATGTGAACACTGTTGATCGAAGGAGTCGGGCATCACGTCTTAAACATTTTTTGAAACTCGAACATGGCTAAAGTTGAAGATTAAGAAAGAACAGTAAAATCTACATCGCAAAAAATCAAGAAAAGCAAAAAACAACACTGAAAAGCTCGTATTAAGGGTTGTTGTTTCTACACACAAAAAAAAAACATGAGAAAAAATACAGGGCTGAAAAGATGGAGAAAAGAAGGGAAAACTGTAGTTGAAGAAAGCCGTAGTGTCATCAATTTTGTTTGAATCCATTATCCACGAAGATGAGGGTGGTCATGGACATGGGATATGCTATACAGACATTTGGTTTTTTTTGGGAGCGAGAGGAATTTTTCGAGAAAAAGTATGACACGTTTCTCAGAAAAATATTGTTAAAGTAGATGCGGTGGTTGGAGTAGTCATCGAGAGAAAGAGATGTCTGGGACACGATGCTCCGATAGTCGGAGCATCATTATAGAAAGTTGGAAGTTTTCAAAAGAAAGAAGAGAAAAAGCTGCACAAAAAGACCTAGAAATCTGAGAGAGTGCGTGGGCAGGAAAACTGAATAAAACAATGATTACATGCAAGTGTGCTCCATTGCAAAGATTAATGTGCACTGGAGCGCGTTTGCAAATTTAGGGGACATCGGGATACACAGGTTGACAGGGAGTGAGTGGACTAGTCGTATTCGACTTCAGCAGCGTCGATTTCATTTGGATGACGTCTGAAATTTAGATAGGTTTGATTTGATTTTTTTTGAAAATTGAGGGACTACCTTTGCTGTTGATCTAACCGGCTGATGGTGACGTTGATTCCGAGATTTCCGTTTTCTGAAAATAAGAAAAATGTAGAAAAGGGATTTTCCCGACATTCATTCATCAGAGGGCTACGGGGAAGTTATAATAGGTTATAAGAGGGAAGACCAAAAATCTGCATTTGAAAAAAAGTTTATGAAAATGGTTTCGTTTCTCGTCTGATTTTTGACAATTTTACGCAGAAATGCACTGTTTCGGTCGGGTGAATAGGATAGGGCGGCGGTCGGCCAGTCGGCGGACCGAAGTGGAACCACTAGTGTATTCAGAATACTTTAGCATTTCTAGACCCTCAAAATTCTAAAATTTCATAAGCTTACCCGCAAAAAGTTGTGCCGCACTTGTATCAAACGCCAAACAATCAGACTGTTGAATTGCAAATGCAACTCCCTCGTGAATAGATCTTGGTGTGGCCTCCCATGACATTCGTCTTCTATTAGCACTCAATTCCAATCGATACACAAAATTATCCGCTTCTTTCTTCGATCCAATCAACTGAACAACTGCGTAGAACATCTGTGTCGACTGTGCTGGATCGTACTTCTCCTGTTTCTCCAGCACCAACATAAAATTATACTCAAAACAACTCTGCATCATAACCCAATCCACTGCTCCAGGTAAATTAATGTCAGTGGCCAGGAATACGATATCTTCTCCTTGTAACGTTGTGATACTCTTGTGAACCTTCTTCAAATGATCCATCACATCAGCCAAGGCTCCTTGCCATTTACAGCTTGCTCCGGGACATGGGCAAGAGTATGGACGGTACTCACACAACTCTTCATGGTCCATTTTATCAATGTGATGGAAGTTCAATGGACATCCGGAGTTGGAAAACTTGCATGGGAAGCGAACAGTGTTGGCGATCTTCTCGAGACCCAAGTTGCGGACGGATGCTGAAATTTTGAAATGAGTTGCTATTGGTAACAAACTTGGAGTTTTAGTTTCGAACCTTCCTTCTTTTGTCTACAGTTACACGATCTCTGGTAGGTGGGCTTAGGTTGGTTTTTGCTACCATTTTTAGTAAGAACCATTTTTGTGAAAAAATGCTACAATACTAGAATCGATAAACGAAAAGACTCGTGACTCAGTGGGGCATATCTGCATGGCATTCTAGATAATTGGGCACTATTAGAACTGTCTTTTTTCATGTCTTTGTCATGCTTTTTAGACTAGATTTTTAGAAAAACAACTTACGAGTAGGTCCCCGGCAAGTCGGACAGCAATTCAACTTTGGCCGACAATTTGAGCACACCAAATGACCAGATGGGCATTGCATATATGGTGGCAACATGTATTCCAAACAAACTGGGCACTCGAATACGGACAGAATCTCTGCACTATTATCCTCTGCTCCGGATCCCACGATTGGAATATGTGGAGCAACACTTTGCATGGCTTGTGCAACGGCGGTTGGTGTTGAGTGAGTTACTGAAACTTGCTTAGTTAGTAATTTTGTTTCAATTTCAAAACTCACTACTATTCGGAGCTGTTCCCGATACTCTTCCCAAAGTCTTTCCTTGTTGCACTGTTCCAGAGGTTACTGTAACAGACGGGCTCATCACGGATGACGGGGATGATATCCGGGGTGTCATTGTTTGACACTGACTGTGAATTGTGGTCACCGATGGGGTGCTTCCTGGAAATCACAATTTGAAGAGTGATCGCCATAAAATAAAATCACGGCTCATCCATTTCCTTCCCAACTCAATTAGCGATTCTATCAGAGAAATACAATAGGCCGGTAGGCAGCATTCGGATCTCATTCGGAGGTGGGGGTGGAAAAACGGGAAAGAAGTAAAAGAAGAACAAGAAGAAGAAAATGTTTTATAATCATGAGCAGCGGAGAAGAGAAGAAGAAAAAGAAAGCTCATGATGAAAAAACATGCGTGTTCCTTTGGAAAGGTGGTGGTGGCTTGCGATGAGTGAGTCGGAGGAAACGGAGAGAAGCAGTCATAAACTTTACGATACATATGTCGATTATGAGTCAAATCTTTCTAGACGGCTAAACTATTTAGGCGCTATCTGGCGAAGAGAGACACAGGGAAGCTAGAGTGGCTTGTTGTCTCCTCTCTCGTGAAATAGATAGTGTTAAGTTCACAGGATTGTATCTCGAAAGTGGCTTGAGATGTCAGAAAGCTCTCTACTAATGAAGTGTGGAAAATTTGCATCTAAATATTTTTTGTAAAGCATTTTTACTAGCTTTGATAGATCTTGAGATATGACGTTTTCGTGTTTTGATGTTCGTAGAAATTCCTCGACAAAAAAACCTAAACCTTTGAGCCATCAATCTCAAAACTTAGGTGAGCTGAAAAATTACTTTCAGCTAGCAAAATATATAAAACTTTATGCAAAATATTTTGCATTTGAGCACTATATGCTAGTTCTCATGATTCGTGAAAAATCATAATTTAAAGTAATGAGTGTATCGGAATCTGAACAACACTGCTTTTTTTATTTCATCTCCGTTTGTTTGTTTTTTCTATGCCAGCACTTCCAGAACTTAACCAAACATGCTTTGCTAACCCTCGAAATCTCCGACCAGTAATAGCGCAAGTCAAAATAAGGAAACATAGTGCACGCAGCCGGTGCTGGTTGCTGCAGCTCCGTCCCCCCTTTTCTTGCTCTAATTGGTGTCGTTTAGTCAGTCAGTCAATGTATATATGCATGTGGGACAGAGAATAGAAAAGGATGTATTCCGGATGAAAGAAGACAGAGAAGTGGGAGATGCTTAATGACAGGAGAGCACGTAGGATTATGCGTATACCTTACGAAAGGGGTCTTGGCAACCAGCTGCCCTTTAGGGTCTGAGCAGTTGTCCCATATCCAGCGAAAATTATTTCAAATGAAAAAAAACTCACCAGCACCGGTATGGTTATGATTATTGTTAGACATCTCCTCTCTTTCCGCTCCGCTAACCGAGTTATTCTGATTTAGACGATATTGTTGATGTTGCGATTGACTCCGTTGTGACTGCTGCTGCGATGCGGGTGCGGAAGTGGAAGACGTGACGACGGTGGGAATGTCGGGTGCCGCGTTCTCGTCGTCCTCGAATATCAGTTGGGATCTTCGAAGAACGTCGATCACCTCCTGATAATCGCCTCCACCGCCTCCTCCTGGCCGATTACTCATCAGCGACGAAGGCGACGCTCCTGGTGTTGAGGACGACGACGACGACCTCGGATGATGGTTTGTTGATTGGTGCCGCCGTCTTCCCGTCGTCTCTGGAAACAGGAGTGGATTGAATTTTGTGGTCGAGTAGTGGTCGAACGGAGGTTGAGAAGGAAACAGAGGGAAAAGAATAGAAGGACCATTGGGAGACAATAGGGGAAGAGAGACATTTTCAATTTTCGTACCCGTTAGGTATCAGTTTTATGAATTGGCATGGCGCTAAGAAAATTGAGAATCAGCAATTCTTTATCTTGACACTGTACGAGCAAATGTTCTGTGGCTGTTCCATGATCAAACCATGATCAAAAACAAGTAATAAACATGGCCTGGGTTGCTCTATAAGATAGCGGAGGTTCACATAACACAATTAAAGTTGAGGGACAGAAACTAGTTTGGAGTTTCTCGGAGCAAGAGTATGCATTTTACACCAGAATGAGATAATCAGCTCAAAAAAATTGGAGGTTTGAACGAATTCATCATAAGGACAAAAACAGAGTAAAACTAGAGCTTCAATTCCAGCCGTGATTATGATTCCCCAGACCAAATAAATAATATGATTATCACATGATGTTCTGGGACAGTATCGTTCGAAATTTCCTACTTTTTATGAGCGAAAAATGTAACAATAGAGGAGAAAAGGAAACGCAATCAATGGAATTGTAGCTATTTTCGGTTTTCACATGACACGAAACTATGATCAGTGTTGTTGAACAAATCGTTCTGGGGGCCAACATTTTCCAAATTTTAAAACTAGGCCACCAATAGCCATTGAAATAACGGTGAGCAAAACTAAAAGTGAGAACAGTGACTGCCGTCTTATCAAAAGAAAGTATAGGTTGCTGGTCACGTACTGTTACTAGATAAGTGAATGATTTTACGAGCCTGCTATTGGAGAGAGTTTTGGTCTTTTGAAGTCATCAACATTTAGAGATTCAGGTATAAATAACTGAGTAGATTGATTATACAAAAAAATGAAACCATTCATAGAAAATGAGCCTCAATGGAACACATATCCGGAAATGAAAAACGACTTTTTGAAAATATCACGGAAGATGTCAACGAAAATCAATGAATCAGGTGGGTACCCAGTAAAACGGCATGTTACATTACACTTCTCTCTTCTATCTTCTTCTTCTTTTTACGTTTTTTGTCGGAATCCTCGCTTCCGCAAAAACAAAAAACAAGTGTGTCAAACAAAAAATGGAAACAAAACTTTGACAGAACAAGTTCGAAAGAAATATCTCGAGTATTATAATTTGCATAAAGTTTGTGGTGAAAACGAAGAAAGAGGAGGAATAAAAGAGAGCGAAAATATGAAATAAAACGCGTTTAGGTGTCCTCAGAGAGCATAGAAATTGAATAGATTTAGAGAAAAGTCCTGAGAGACGAGCGTCTTCTTCGCCTTCTTTTAACAACGAATGACTGGGTTTGTATTGGAAGTGAGAAATAGTATGGGATGAGTGAGAGAGGTTAGAGAGAGAAAAGGAATGAGAGATTGGGGTAGGAGAAGAGATGGAGAGAAATGGAGTGAATAGTGTCTCCCAGCTGACATGGCGACCAGAGGGAATGAGAACGAAAAGAGAAAAAGAAGAATCAAATCGATTGGAATCGGGCGGAAGGATAGTGAGAAAAAGAGAGAGAGAGATGAAATGACTTGATGACATAAGATGAACGGATACGCTTGTGGAAGAGAAGTTGGGGGTGAATATACTGTAGTTATTCTATTCAAAGTTAGTCTTGGTAGGTTGATATTAGCTAGTTCCAAATTTGTATAAGACATTCAAAAAATAGAAGGCTGTCTAGAAAACCAATAATGGGAAACTAGACCATGGGATATTGAATTTGGGAACATAACAAAGGGACACAGTCAATGGGATAAAAACAGATAAAAAGGGTAAAAAAGGGAAAACGAGCATTGGGAAGAATATTTGCAATATCTCGGACGAAAGTTCTGGGATTCTTCAACCAGAAACTTCGAATTCTGAGGCCTATATTCTGGAGGGCGTTGCTCTCAGAAACTGAGAATCTCTGAATTGCCAGGTTCTTCAAAATCGAACTTCAGAAGTACAGAATCCAGAATCTCTAATCTTTCATAACTGAAAACCTACCTGTCTCCCTCCTTTTGACTTCCGTATTCGCACGTCTCCGTCCGATTTGATCCATGAATGGTACCCTAGAGTGACTCAATAAAAACTGTGATGTAGACGTCATTATTTCCAGACCGGGTAGAAAAATGAACATTTCAACATTTCCCGACCCGAACCGGTTTATTTATATACTAAAAAATAGATTGAAAGGGGGTTAGTATTTTTGTTGTCTCATGATCACAGAAAAGTCTCCCAATTTTCACTTTTTGAGACAAGATGGGTGAAAATGTGATGATCATGCACTTCAAAGATCATGTGAACATTGGGAGAAAAAGGGTAAAGGAAGTGGTAGTGCTGGTGGTATCAGCTGTTTGAGGTGTCAGGTGCTGGGTGCTCTCATCTGGTCAATTATCAGGGAATGATAATATAAATGACGTTTTAAGAGAAAACTAGGGGTTCATGGAAGGGAGCATCAATATTTTCGGTTTAACACTACATAGAGCACATTTTCGGTATTCGGAAACCATACTGTTCGACTCAAAAAATGAGGGGTCGATCCCTTTTTGTCGCTGAAGTTCTATATTCTAAGACACCCCAATCCAGAAAACTTCACACTTTCAAAACTTTTCAAATCAAAACTAATAGGCATGGTTAAGAACCGGTTCTTTTTTCTGTTGGGATGGTATATAGATTGTAGAAAAAAGTGTCGAGAAGAAGAGAACACAAAGTGTTGTATACACACATGTTTTATACAATTGTGTGTTAAAACAATCGGGAACACATTGGAAAAAAGAGACAAAACGTGTGAAGAACAAGAAGAAGAAGATGGAAGAAAAGAGCAACGAGTGGGAGAGAAATGAGTCAGAAAGGGATGGATTGATTTTTTTTTAATTAGGAAAAATATTGAATGGGTTGTAGACATGGTCCGGAGTCATGACAATTATGAGAACTTTCTTGAAAAGTTGGATTTGGAAAAATAGCGCTTTTCCCTTTTTTCGTCATGGAATTTCGGGTTTGAGTTTGAAAACTGGGACAATGTGAGGAAAATTAGAAATCAGAATCGAATAGCAAATTTCCAGAATCTCCATCTTGAAATCACAGTGTCTACAAATCTCGTCCTTCGGACCCATGAAGACCTTTCGTAATTCAAAATCTCTGGAAGCTGCTGGCCTGTTAAAGTTCTACAATGTTCCCAAACATTATCATTCTTTTGGGAATTGAATCAGAATGTAAGAATCAGAATTTCCGAAAATCCAAAAGGATTTGAGAATCTCAATTATTTAACCTAGAAGTTTTAATTAGTCCCTCATTTCGAACCCAATTCCAGCGTTCTACCCCACTCCTATCTATTTCACAACATCTTCTATTCTATTCTATCTTCTTCTCCAAAAAAACTAAAAACTGAGTCACATTTTGTGGCTGCGGGCACAATTTTCTGTGCTTATTTGTGTCCGTTGCCGGACTGCAAATACTAGTCCACGAATCCAAGGAAACACATCATATAAATAGAGGCATCATGAAGTTGGGAAACCCCTCCGCACGTGTATTTACACGTGGCTATTCAGCTCTAAAAAGGCAGAAAACCGATACGTGTGGTCTCTCTCTCGTTTGGAGCAGAATACACGCGTGCACATTCGCATCGAGAGGTTTGCACAGCAGATTGTCTACGTTCTGTCTCGGTCTCTCTGATTTGTATTCTCATTTCTCTTGTCTCGTTTGATTCGGAGGATCCCCCCACCCGAAAGAAAGATTGTTGCCGGTGAGTTTTGAGACCAAGAAGTGGAGGAACTGAGCGAGAGTGCAAAAAAAAGAGAGTCGGTTTTTAAACAATGAAGAAGACAAGTTTCTTCCGGATAGGGCGATTAATTTCATGCGGATTAGGAGGTGTTGGGGTGAGTAATTGATTATTATAGGTTATTGATTTTTGATAAGGAATGAGTTTGGTCAAATTTTTAGGCTTGAAAGATTCCAGAATCCTTAATCTGTTTTCAGTCTGACTCTCAAAAAATTAGACCCCGCCTCTTCCTAGACTTGCTGCTCCGCGAGCTCTGAAAATCACACGGCGCAAATAAAAAGGGCAACAGAAAATATGCTCCACCGCGAGTGATCATGCCCTATATGTTTGTGCTCGGTTTCTGAAGGGCAATGTAGTAATTTTTCGTGTTAGAGGGTCTAGAATTAAAACTAGGAATGTCAAAAATCAAAAGAGAAAGGTTAGGGCTAGGAATTTTAGAAAACTTCCAACAATAGACTTCCTCATAAGATGAGAAATAACGCCTAGCAAGGTTAGGAATAGGCAATAGACAACAGTCAAAATTGTCAGTATGCCTTCGAAAAATTCCTAAATTTATACAATTTTCCACTTGTCCTTGAAACTTTGATTCTTTGAAACGTTTCTCATCCGCTAAACCAAAACAGAGATCAACAGCTGTTTCTGTCTCTTGATGATGACTTTTCACCTCTCTTCCCATGTCTTTTAACCCAGAAAAACGGATAGCACCTAGTCATTCTACCCGAGAAAAATGCGTCAAAAACTAGTCATCCTACTGGGAGTACTTCTAATTCTAAATGTATGTAGGTTTGAAAAAGATCTACGAATGATCTTCTGACACCATCAAATTAATAATAGTTCGATGTCGTGCTCCCGTCATTAAATTTCGCTCTAATTACAACAAGTCGAAATTCAATGGAAATCGAAAGCATATTGGTTATAGGTGGTTATGAGTGTTCCGACGACCTCCTCCGCTTCCTCATCAAACAGAGAAGAACAACAGGAAACAGACGAGGAGGCAGGATCATCATTTGCGAAGCCGGTGAAGAACGGAAAAACGTAGGTTATTATTATTAAAAAGGGGGAGAGTGTAGAAAAGGAAACGGAAATTAGAATAAGGGGGATACCAGGTGGCACAAAAGGGATTGGAGCTTGTGTCCAAATTATACAGGAGGGGTTTCATTGGAAGGTGAAGTAGTAAACAAATGAATGAGGTTTTTGAATGAAGAGGAAGAGAGCTTGGATTGAAAATGGACCGAATTAGATTTATATAATGTATTCAAAAATAGCTCAACCATTTTTCTATTCCAGATTCGCCAATCCACCATCGTTCAAAAACTGGGGAGGCATTCCTGGCTTCTCCCAAATTCCAAAACTCCTCTTCAAAGAGACCAACTTGGAAAATGTGCCTACTGACAAACGTCTTCTCGACGTCGAAATTCCAGTCCACAACATCAATGCGTCTGATTTCAAAAGTGACAGTGATCTCTTCGCTACATGGCTTGGACACGCTACCGTATTGGTCAGTCTAGAAGGTGTCAAATTCGTGACGGATCCCGTCTGGGCTGCCCGTGCATCATTCTCGAGTTTTGTGGGCCCGAAGCGTTATCGACCACCTCCGATGAAGTTGGAGGATCTGCCAGATTTGGATTTCGCAGTTGTCTCGCATGATCATTACGACCATTTGGATGCTGAAGCGGTCAAGGAGATTACAGAGTTAGTCTAGTTTCAAGGGGAAAGACTTGAATTCTTATTTTCAGACAAAACCCGGGAATCAAATGGTTTGTGCCAATGGGAATGAAGAGTTGGATGGAAGGACAGGGAATCGGAATTGATGGAGCCACGACGGTCACTGAGCTAAATTGGGGAGAGCATGAGACATTCGAGAAGGACGGAAAGCGATTCCAGGTGTGGTGCCTGCCAGCACAACACTGGGGACAACGTGGACCATTCGATCGTAACCGGAGACTCTGGTCAGGATGGGCGGTCATCGGTGAGAATCGTCGATTCTACTATTCTGGAGACACCGGAAACTGTGATTCTGAATTCAAAAAGTTTGGTGAAAAGTTGGGTCCGTTCGATTTGGCGGCGATTCCGATTGGGGCGTACGAGCCGAGATGGTTCATGAAATCGCAACATATCAATCCGGAAGAGGCGATTGGAGTTCATGAGTTGATCAAGTCGAAGAATAGTATTGGAATTCATTGGGGGACTTATCATATGGGTTCTTATGAGGTAATTTTCAAATTAATTCTTTCAAGCACTTATTTTCTCGTTTTCAGTACTATTTGGAGCCACGTGACAAGTTGAAAGAGCTAATGGATGCTCGCGAGGATCTCAAGGATACTAGTTTTGTGACAATTGAAATGGGTCGTATTTGGGAGGCGCCTGATAAGAAGTGATCTTTTATTCGAATTTTTATTAGTATTCAACAAACGAAAATAAAGCTTATTTATTCAAAATCTTCTTTTACATCCAATGGCTCCAATTTTGGCATTTTCGTCTTTTCATCCTTGTCGTCTTCCTTGGCTTTCTGTCGTTTCAGCAACTTTTCATAGTACGATTCCTTGGGCACTTCCTTCTTCTTTTTCTCCATTCTCTCCGATTCCTCTACCATATCCCTTGTCGGAGGACACATCACATCTGCTCTCAGTTCATCCCTCACTTTTTGATCTTCTTCATCTTCCTCCTCTCCATCATCTCTTACACCTTCACTCTTCTCGAATCTCTGCACTAAATCATCGACATCTTCTTCTTTATCAATTCCACCATCTGGAGAATGAATTCCGATTCCCGTCAGAACTTTTGGTGGATGCACATTCCGTTTCACTGACAACTCGATGCCCTTCTCCACAACTGACTGATTCAGAAGATCGATGTACTTGGTTAGTCTTCTACTACTGAATCCTTCCTCTCCAACTAATTTCGATGCGAGACCCTTCGTCAACTCGTATCGAATCTCTTTCGCATCCAATAAAACACTTCTGCAATCCTCGCTTTTCCTAAATTTCAGATCCAGGAAATCATCGACAATCAGGAGGGTCCAGTCTTCTTCGATGACTATTTTCTGAGCAACTAGCAAAGTGTAGACTGCAGGGACAGGCATCACATTACAGATATAAGGCTTGGTGGTTTCTAGAAGTAATCCATAGAACGGGATTTGATGAAGTTGCGAGAATCCTTCAGAAGACTGGCGAGGGTCGATGGATTCTGGATGATATTGAGCGATGGAGGAGTTGGGGTGGATTTGGGCGAAGGGTTTGAGGCGGGTGTGGGAGTACATCTCTTGACCGTACTGAAAAATAACTATGTTTTTGAGATTTCGAAAACTGAGAACCTACCCCATATTTATTAACCGGATCCAGAATCGAAAAATTCGGATATAACCCAGCGGCGATGATGACTCTCACAACCTCCGCTGTTCTCCTAGAAATCTTATGCGACTTCCGAATCGTCTCCACGTCTCTCTGCTTGTGACTCAACAGAAATTCCACTGTTTTCACATCTGCCTTCAATGGATCTTTCTCCGCTTCCAAGTCTTCTTCTTCTTTATCTTCCAGAATCTTATCGAAATGTTTGTTAGCATTGAGCACCTTCTGCCGTCGATCATTATTTCTTGCAGATCTCTTCAAATCGTACAACTTCCTTTTTTCTCCCTGATCAATCCTTCTCTGCCTTGAATCATCTTCTCCTGTCTCCGCAGCAGATGCCTTCTCTACTAGACCAGCGTCTTCTAGAATCTGTCGATATTGGGATCTTAGTTTACTAATTTCGTATAGTCTATGCTCATCGATTCCGTTTTCCATAGTCCATCTTCTAGCAGTTCCTTCGTATGCTTTCTGGAGTACCCATTCTCGAAACACTGCGATTAGAGTGAAAGGATCGCCCATTGGACTTGTTAGTTGCGCTCTTCTCTCGACGATTTCCAACTCTCGATAGGATCGATTCGTGAATGGAGATTGCACGGAGAGCCCTGCAGCTACAGTAAGCATCACTTCAATCTCATCAACCACACATCCATAGACAAGCATTTTAGCAATTGGAACATCTACTGGAAGCTTCGAAACCATATTTCCAAGGGCAGTAAGTGTTAGAAGATCTCTATCGTTTCTCAGGACACGTTGGAACTTCAGAATCTCCAATCCCTCATTGAGAACGTCTTCAGAAGGTTTCTCGATAAATGGGAATGTTCTGGGATCCACTGAAAATGCTCTATTATTAGTGATATTCTTTTCATATACCCAAATAACTTACATCCTAAATTCAAACTAATCATCTTCAGTGACATCTCTTGTAGTGAGACCCTGTTGATTTCGGACTGCGTAAAGTCTTCCATCTTTTCGAACTGCTCCTGTGAATATAGTCGATAACAGATTCCAGGTCCAGTTCTTCCAGCTCTTCCCTTCCGTTGATTCGCCGACGCTTTACTGACCCAGAACTCTGTCAGTTTTTGAGTTCCTGTACCCGGCTCGTGCTTGATCAAATTCACTTTTCCAGAGTCTATTACAAATCGAATTCCATCAATTGTCACAGAGGTCTCCGCGACGTTAGTTGAGAGAATACACTTTCGAACTCCTTGCGGTGCTTGGTCGAATACTTTGTCTTGTTCTTCAACGGATAGTGTGCTGTGAAGCATTAAAATGATCCATCCATTCGTTAGCTCGGCGTAGTTCTGAATACAATCTTTTTATTAAAAGCCATTGCTTATATTTTTGTTTTGACTCACCTTCAAATGCTCCGCTACCATTGAGATCTCCGCAACTCCATTGAGAAAAATCAAGGCATCACCTCTTTGTGTACTCGGAAACTGCTTATCGATCAACTCCAGAATCCGAAGATATGGTTCCGGATCAATTTTATGCGTTTTCTTCTCCGATTGCTCCACAAATTGCTTAATTGGATGCCATCGAACATCAATCGGAAACAACCTTCCTGGCACTTGAACTACAGGAGCGCCCTCGAAATATCCTTTGAAAAGGTCTAAATTGATTGTGGCAGACATAAGAATGAGCTTGAGATCTTCTCGTTTTGCACAAAGATCTCGAAGGAGACCAATCAGAAGATCAGATGTCAGATGACGTTCGTGCACTTCGTCGAGGATGATGACGTTGTATTTTTCAAGTAAAGAATCTTTTTCCATCTGACGGAGTAGGAGACCTTCAGTTAGGAAGAGGAGCTTCGTTCGTTGAGATTTTGTCGTCTCGAATCTAAACATTCAACAACGTCGTTATTCTGGAGCTTCCCAGATAACCTACCTAATCTGAAACGCCACTTCACTTCCATACTGATTCAATGTTTCGAAAGCAACACGCCGAGCCAATGCAGTGCACGCTATTCTTCTAGGTTGCGTGCATGCTACACCGGTGTAACCAGCTTTTAGAAGATATTGAGGCACTTGAGTTGATTTTCCGCATCCTGTATCTCCGGCGACAATTAGCACTTGGTTCTGAAATAAAATAATATTTTATAATGCAGTTCTCAAATAAGAAGTGCTCACTGTCTTCAGCAATTCTACTATTTCTGTGGCTCTCTCTGCGATGGGCAGCTCCTTTTGAAGTTTCCGAAGCTTCTGAAGCTTTTGAAACTTTTGATGTTGATTGAATTGAAGCGCCACATAATGAGCATATTCGAAATGTCGATAGAGCCATGGATTTATGTGATTCAGCGGCGTCGGCAAAATTCCAAGATTCTCCCCCTTGAATCGTAGTCTGTTTAATCCGCCGGTGTCTTGTGGGATTCCGAAATCATCAAATTTCACTCGCTTCAAGTCGAAATGATCGTTCGTTTCACCTTTTCGCTCTCTTAATATTTACAGACATTCATCTTTGGATGGACTTTTCGAAATACTAACCGGAAAAATCGATTGAAATAGCTTTGTATAGACTTCCTTTTTGTTTCAATCAGTTCTTGTGCAGCTGATTTCTCCCCTCGTCGATTTCCTGAATTTCAAAACTAGATTTTGCTTCATCCCTTTTTTAATGGGCGAACCATCTCTACTCGTTCCTGGCTCATCGGGCAAGAAATGTCTGAAGAGAGCACCCTTGTGTTTTTCGTATTCCTCTTGCGTCAATTTGTACATCTTTCAACCTAGAAATCATAACTTTTTGTTAAGCTTTTATGATTGAAAATTGTCGAAATTGAAAAAATAAAAAAATTCATTGGGTCTGCAAACACAATCACGTCAGAATGCAGAAACTGTGCGTAATGTCGTCACCGTGTTTGCGGATGTAATTTTTGCAACAAATTTTCACATGTTTTTCAAGAAGCTTTTCATAATTTTCAAACTGTTTTCCGGTTGTTTTTGAACATCGAGCGCCGGAAATATGAATTAAAATGTTCGGGGAAAACCAAGGAATTATCGAATTTTCTCCTAATGTGCATAACTCAGTTTTTAAGCTTCTTGGCTCATACAATCGTTTTGAGACGATTTCGATCGGAAACGCATATGATTCTCCTAAATATGTCAAAAAAAGAAGTAGAGTCTCTCGTGTACATAATTTCTCATTTGATATCCGTACAGTTCTTTCGCATTCAATCGAATCCAAATTCTCTTTCCTGGTTAGTTTACTTCTCTCGTTTACATGTTTTCAACAAAGCGGATTTCAATATTTCGCACTTTTTTATCCGCTTTTCACACAAACTTCATCGATCTAGTTGTCATTTTTCAACTTGTCACATTTTAGTTCAACAACAAAAAACGCATCAACAAAACGTTTTCTCTTTTCTGTTATGTATTATTCTGATACATGCCTTTTCACTTGTTTCGTTATTGTTTCTTTTCTTCCCTCTCTCTTTCCTTCTCCCTGGCGGCCACCCAGCGCCGACGGAACGGAACGCGTCTCGTGGTTTCCCCGCCGCTTCTCTCTCAGCGCCCATCAAAACAAGCGGCAATCTATTGATTTTAAGTGTCGTTGCGTGTTTTGTTAGCTTCTCCCCGTCTCCTTCTTCTCTCTTTCGTCCAAGACGAACACTTTTTTCAAATAACAAACATTCCGTTTTGCAATTCGTTTCCCCCCTGAAAATCTAGAAAATTCATTCTCTTTTCAGATGGATCTCAGCGAACGCGAAGACCAAACCAGCGATCCCGATGAGGAGGACATTGACTGTCGCGTTAGTATTGAGCATCTTTAGCGTTTCTCGCTAATGTTATTTTTTTCAGAAAGTTTCGAAAAAGATTGCAAGTGTTACTCTCGAATCGGATTCTCTTCCGGAGTCACCACAAACCGCCGAAGACCGAGCGGTTCGACGGAAGAAGCGAACGAAGAGAAAGGGACAACAAATGGATGTCGATCCAACGCCAAGAGCGAAAGCTGAGAGTAAGACAACTTACAACAGATGTTATTCAACTAATTAGGTAAACATTCAGACAAATACATGGACTGCGACGGTTTCGAGTCACACATTTCCTCCAGCGACGAGTCGGCTTCAGAAGACAACAAAGGGCAGGATGGAGATGATGAGCAAAGTGATTGGGTTGGAGACACCACACCAACGCATAGTCCAACATTCACACAACCACTCGATCGACGTGTGCACGCCAGAAAATCACAACCGAATGTTCATCAATCTTCCAGTATGCAGAGGAAAATTGAAAAGTAAGGAAATATCAGCAGAATATTCTAACTTCAATCCCACACTCGTTAGCATTCAGATTCGCAAGAGAAGGAGGTCGCGGCGAGCTGGTTCTCGAGACTCGTGTTCGTGATCGTGCATCGAATTCGCTGCTCCAACGATACTTGTACAAATATCATCTGGAAATCGTTCGCCGTCATCGTGGATCCATCACTCTCCGCAAGAAGTTCGAAGGTCTCGGCACATCGAGTGCTCGCTAATTTCACATAAAATTACCCTTATCTATCTGTGTCTCTGTACATTTGCTTCTTCACCTTCCCGCTGTAAATTCTCCAATGTATTATTCTGTATATGTTCACAAACTCTCATGATCTGGAACACTAGCATTAAAACGAAAACTTTTGAAAAAGAGCTCGTCGATTGAGATAAATTATTTATTTTTGGCAGCCCTTCTCTCTTATTCATTTTCGTTTGTTGTCTTCTAGCGCTTCTCTATCTTTTTAGCACTTTCAGGTATTTCAATTTCAACAAAAATCGAGTTTTCAGAACTGAGATTTTTATGGGCAACAGTAACAAAGAGGGAAACCAAGTGGAGGCCGATTTCGCTCGTCTAGGAGTCAGAATGTAAGTAAAGAGAGGGCTCTCTATTTGCATAGGCAGCAATCCACAACATACAATTTGCAGCGAGTTACCTGATAAGAGAACATTCTCGATCGATCAATTCGAACTGTTCGTTAACGAAGCGATTCGCGAGATTTTCGGTAGTTGTGGACCGGTTGTGAAGGTAAGGATGCTTCCGAAAGCCATGTACTTCAATTAATAAATCTTTTGTTGTTTGTTCTCTTGCTTATTCGTGCTTTTTACGGCAAGAAGATCGCCGACTTTCACAACATCTGTTGTATGTGCTTTTTAGAAATACCTGCTTGCTTGAGCTGTTTCTTGGTCAATCAAAAAGCGGAATTATGTCAATATTGTTCATTGTAGTGTTCTTTGTATTTAACATTGTAGTGTGTAACCGAAAAATGAATTTAGCTTTTTCTCCATTTCTATTCTTGAATTTTAACCTCGAAACTCAAAAAAGTCACCCAATTTAAACGTGAAAATGTTGCAGATCTCCGAATACGACGCTGACTTCCGTCGTGGCTCAGTCGTCGCTCCAGGCAACGAAATTCAACAAGTGTGGGCTGCGCTCTCGGCGAAAGGCTCCTTCCAAGGACAACGAATTGCTGCACATCTTCATACTGTTAGTTGTTTGTTCCGGGACATGTCGTAGTCAAAAAGGAGCCATTTTTCGCGAAAAAAAAGCATTTAAATGCATGCAATTGTCATTGCAATGATTTTATCTCAATTTTGCGGTGTTTCTGTCGTGAAAATTAGTTCATTTTTAGCTACGAAACTTCCCAGAGTCCGTCGTTTTTCCGAGTTGAAAATTTCAAATTTCCCTATTTTCAGCTGACTGAAACCCCGGCCGCCTCAATCTTCTAATCATGTCTCTGATCTGGCTCGTCCTCATTCCTGTCATCGCTTTCATTCTCTTCCTCGTCGCCACTCTATTCATTTTCTTCTCGATGCCATCTCGTCGTGATTTCCACTTCTTCCGACGCCATGCTATTGTTACTGGTGGATCCAAGGGAATCGGATATCAATTGGCTCTCGGGTTAGTCGAGAGAGGATGCAATGTGACGATTGTGGCGAGGAATGTGAACGATTTGAAGGTAAACTTCTAGTTGTCAGTGTTACCAAACTGAATTATGTTTTTCAGAAATCCTGTGAAGAGCTGCAAACTCTCGCCGATCAACGCGGACAACGTCAAAAAGTGCAATGGAAATCTATCGATATGACAGCAGAATACGAAGTTATCAAGGCGGCATTCGACGAGTGTGCCAAAGAACTCGGTCCAATTGATATCCTCATCAACAACGCTGGTCACAGTGTTCAAGCTCCATTCTGTGAACTTCCAGTCACCGATTTCGAGAAACAAATGAAAGTGAACTATTTGAGTGCAGTCTACGCAACTCGCGCCGTCGTTGATGATATGAAGGCACGGAAGACTGGACACATCTCGTTCGTCTCGTCGGCTGCTGGACAATTCGCCATCTTCGGATATTCTGCTTACTCGCCAACGAAGTTCGCTCTTCGTGGATTCGCCGACACACTTCATATGGAGTTGTTGCCGTATAAAGTGAATGTAGGAGTGTTGTATCCACCGAATACTGATACTGAGGGATTCAAGGTAAGTGTAGCCTGTATTCTATTTAATTAATCTATTTGGTTTCTAGCTCGAACTCGAAACGATGCCAGAAGAAACCAAGTTGATGAGTGACGCCGCCGGTCTGTTCACTCCGCAATTCGTCGCCGAAGCGCATTTGAAAGACATTGCCGACGGAAACTACACCACGACCATCGGGTTGGACGGATGGATGCTTGGAGTGCTCACTGCCGGAGCATCGCCTGAAAAATCATTGTTCCGTGCGTTGACTCAAGGAGCTTTGGCTGGAATCTTCCGTGCTGTCACCCTCGTTTACCTCGGATATTTCAACGGAATCACCAAAAAATGTTATAGAAGACGATTGGCGGAAAAGGAGGAGCAGAGGGAAAATGAGAGGAATGAGCGGAAGGCCGAGTAGAGAACTGTTAACTTTTGTTTTTATCATCATGTTTATGTCATTTTTTTGTCTCTCTTCACTTATTTTTTCTAGATTTTAGAATCAAAATGAATTCATTATGGCTTTATGACTTGAAACATAACTCGTTAATCAAAACACCCGGGAAAATATGAGAACAACTGACTAATAAGATACAAAAATGAACTATACAATCGCGATGGCAGAGTGTCGTTTCATGAATGCTCGTGGCATGAAAGCTGCTCGATCGTCATCGGAAGACTGATTATTTGCTGACACCCACATCAGTGTCATCCATGGATTATCAAGCTTCTCTTGTGTTCTACGACGATCGGTTAGTCGTTTGACGTCCTGAAATTATTCTGAAGTGAGCAGAAAGCGTCGAGGAAAAAGACAAACCTTCTTCTCTTGATCTCCACACAGCATTATCCGAAATTGAGTTCGAATTTCTGAATTGCTGAAGAGATGGGCGGGACATCGGATGGCATTTCCTACTACTGTTAGAAGAGCTGCGGAATCCGTAGCGAGTCGGTTAAGGTCAGGGTGGTGAACATGGAGATAATCTGGAAAATATGCATTATTTGAAGGCCATGAGCTTATTGAAATTCACCTGGATTGAAATACTCGGTGATAATCAAAATCAAACTCAACAAGTTTGAAATCAAATACGCCGAAATGATCACAATCAACGTTCTCGTCGCACTTCTCAAATTCTTCCTTCGAATTTTCGATAAATCGTGTCCTAGTGTCAACTCGGCAATCAGAGATCTCAACTGCTGCACATTCTGCTTTCTCAACATCCGAACGATTCCTCCGTTCAGAAAAATTAACGTGAAAAATGGAAGGAATATTGCGAGAGAGTGCAACCATCCCATATGTCCTAACTCTCCTCGCTTGATTTTCACCGCCCATCTTCTGAATCCGAAACAGTTCTCACGGTTGATAACGACGGCTTCTTCAGACATGTATTTGATGAAGACAGCTGCACAGACAAGGAAGAAGAGGACGAGCCATCGGGTTCGCATTTCGAATCCGACGAATGTCCAGTGTTTTGTCATGCAGTACCTAGAAATATTGACTTTTCTGACGGATCATCGTCATTATGGCAGATTAGTTTTTAAAGTTAGTCAACAGATGACAAGGAACTTTCAAAATACCAATTTTTTTCAAAATCTTACCTTTCAATACTAGCCATAATCAGAGAAAACACTGATGAGATCTTGACAATCTGAGCAAACAAATACACATGCTTCACATATCTCAGCCATATCTGATAGGCAACACTCTCCTCGTAGTAAACGGAACTCACTTCCAGGGGCTGAAAATATTTGAACAATATTGAATCTGATAGTGAGGATGAATATTTTGGAAGTTTCTAGTTTGAAATTTCAGAATCTCTTTGTAAATACTACTGTTGCCAATGTCGTGACTCCGTTTTATAGTTCAATAAGCCCAGAACCCTCTATGCTCCAGAACTTTCCAGTCCTTCCTTGCTTACGTCAGCTTCATATTACCCCACGTGTCCCATTAGTCTACTAGCTCATGGTTTTTGTCGGTATTTCTTGTGGTGCACCACCAGTACTACTCCTGGATTAGAGCAAAAGGAAAGGGGTCCGAAAATGATGGCCGCCGCTACTTGACACGCCACCATCCCTTTTACTAACCCGACATACCGACGGAGCAACAACCAAAAAAACCAAATATAGCATGAAAAAAAACAGGAAAGATGCTGAGGAATGTTCTAGAAGTAGAAGGACCGAAGATCCTGTGGAATGAATGAAGCTTCACTAACCCGTCTACAAGTTGGGAAAACTAAAGAATATGTGTCATCCTAGGCCTCTAGAGCATCAGTCTAGGCCCAATCAAAAAGTTCAAGATATCCTAATTTCTAGTATGCCAAGAGGCCGGATCTTATGATGCTAAGACTCCTCACATCATCTTCTTTTCCTATAAGTAGCCTTTCCTGTGTCCAACCGGTCTCCCATTTCCTTCCGGATCGAAGATTCTTCCCAGACAGTCTCCCCATTTTTTCTCCGGAAGGGTCTCCTTCTTTTTGCAAATTTTTTCGTGTCCGGAAACCGACGATTTCGTGACCACTTCTTCCAAGACGACCCCAAATTTTATGCGTTTTAAATCCAACCCCTCAAGACATTTTCTTCTCCTTTTGATCATTTTCTCACCCCCTCAACACGGGTTAAGACTAGAGAAAAATGAGGACAAGACGAAGAAGACAATGAGCAAAAAACGGAAATTGGGGTGTGGAATCAAAAGAAAAGAGTCAAACATCTTCTTGAAACATCTTTCATCGGAATCTGGGAAAGTCTAAATGAGCGAGAAAAAACTTACGAGTAAAAGGAGAAAAGTTGCATCGACTAGTGTATCGAATAGGGCGACGAAACCGAGGAAGAAGAACGGAGAATTCCTGGAAAATATACGTATAGAGGGATAAGAATAACTGAGTACCGTGGGAATTTTAGAGGCGGAAGAGCTATTTTTGAGAAAACGTGTTTTGTAGAATGGTGGGAGATTAGGTTATACGTGAGCATAGATGTGAGGGAGGATTCTCGAAGATCAGACTAGAAATAAGAAGGATTCGGTGAGCCTGAATCTCTGATTTTCAGATTCTGGAATTTTTATGGTTTCAGGATTGAGATGGATTCTGATTGAAATCTTGTTAGATTATGGTATTCTGAATTTTAAAAGTTTCTCTGTTTCTCCAGAAGTCCACCCCTATCCTAAACTTCTGATCCCTTCTTCCTTCAGATTCTCGATGTTCCACCTGGCCAACCATAAAACTACGTCACGACGAAGTATGCAACTATCACCACTTGGTGCATGTGTAACACACCTTCCTTATGATGTTCACATTATTTTGATCTTCAAAAATCCTCTCTCTGCGTCTCTTATCCACCCCTTATCTCTCGCGTTTTCAGTAGTGTTCGTCTTGCAAAAAGACATTCTTTGACCCACTTCTTCCCTCCCGTCACTGATAGTATCCCTACGATTTGTCACTCAGACTAGCACCCACAAACTCTTCTTCTTTATGTTTTTGCACAATTTTCTATCTTTCTCTGAGTCTCTCATCTCTAACGCTGGACTTCCAATCAGCGAAATTGAGAGAAAAATGACCTAGGTGTGGTGTCATGGGGTTGACCCTGCTATACGGATATAAAAATTGCAACAGAAAGAAATACTTACCTATAAATAGAGCGGGTCAGGAATAAAGTGGCCAAGAATCCATTGGCTATTACACCGAATATGGCGATTACTGTACCGAAGACACCATTTATGTAGAATCTGAAAGATGGGATTGAAAGAAGGGCGATCACAAGGAGCAGAGCTCTTTGAGTGCTCTTTACTTTAAAATACTATATCTCAAGAACAGAAAGAGTTATCAAAAATTGGTCAACTATAAAAACATTGAAAATTTAACTTCACACAATTTCACAATTGACACGTTTTTGTAAACTACAACGGTTCTTGAGATATGACTTTTTAAACCTACCTCTCTTCCAGTAGCCGTTGCTCTGGAGACGTTAGACAACTTATCGGTTCCTCCATTTCCATAGTATTCTGAAATGGAACCATTTCCAATAATACAGACCCAGGAGTAAAAAGGTAGAACACAAATCGAAGGAATGCAACAGAGCATGAACTCGCGGAGCACTTTTAGGCTCCGCCCACTTTCTTGTGTTAGGAGAAGATGGAGAAGGAATGGAAGAATGATGGATGATGAAAACAACTCGAAAGGAAAGGAAAGGAGGGAAAACATGAAAGAAAGTTATAGAAAAAATGAGAAATGGATTACTGTAAAATCATTAATCAGTAGCAGAGGGAGGAAAGGGAAGAAGAGGATCAGGAAGAGGTCAAAAAAGATGAAGAGGAAGAAGAAAAAGAGGAATCTGTAAAAATTTTGATGGAGAGTTTTGAAGTGATGGATTCTTGAGTGACTAATGTTTTGAGATTCAGAATATTTCATAATATTATATTGATTCTAGAGTTATGAAGGTTTTGAGATTGGGAAAACTTCTGAAGATTTTGAGACTTGCCACGGCGAATAATTCTCAAAATTTATAAAAAATACTTTTTTTCTGGATTTGTTGACGCGTTTCTCGATACATCGTTTTTTAGGTTTTCTAGCTACGCGTCGTTTTTTTCCATTCCAAATTAAGTAACTTTTGTTAGGATTTAAAAAACACACCTTTTGACCTAAAAAACATCGAATTTGACCCAGAAATAAAAGCTCTGAAAGATTTTCTAGAAAATCAACTGAAATTTGCGAGTTTTTGCGGTTTTTGGAAACTCCTGAGAAGCAGAACAAGACATGTCATTTCTAGTTAAGTAACTTTTGTAGAGAATTTTCTGGTGAACATTTTGATTATAAATTCGATAGGTCAAAATCAAAAATAAAGTCTCTGAAAGATTTTTAAGCTCTTTTTTAGGGCCTAGGAAATTTCAAATTAGGATTTCTCTAATGTGGATAGAGTTTATGAGCTGAAACTTGGCAGTAATGTTGTTCATAGTCTATATTTGAAGTTGCCGAAAGTTCAACTTTTGAAACCTACAAGGAACAAGTATTCAGGCCAGTTATGTTGGCTGGCAAAAGTTCGTCCTATTTTGAAACTAAGTCAACCTTTCTTATGAATTTGATAGGAAATGTTTTCATATTGGTTGGCATGCTTGCTTGATTCCATGATTACTCAATTTTAACCTAGTTTGTAACGTTTCAGCAACCATAACACGGGGAAGAATCTATTATGTGGGCTTTTCCGGCTCATTCATGTCCAAAATGGATTCTGGTAGATCCTTGGCTCAAATACAATCTTTTGTGTACTCGGTGCTCATGAATCTTGCTTTTATCAACAGTCGCATCTCAACTACGACCTATTTTTGAAAACTCTCTCATCTGCTTTGTTACAGTAGAAAATGAACAGAGTCTGGCATGCTAAGTCATGCTTTACCTTCCTCCATGAATTTAGGCCATTTTTGGCCATTGTCTCGCAAAACTAGTCACAATTCGTCTGAGAATCATCTCCCTCTTCTCTCAACAGTTCTCTTCAGTAGTTTTTTCCTTACAAAATTTTCATTTCTACTTTTTAAAATCTCATTTTTGTTTCTTTCATGAGAAAAGCGCCAACAATCTCTTTTTTTATAAATTTCAAGGATTATTCGCCGTGACTTGGTCAAAATCGAAAACTAAACCAGAAAACTAGAAACCCGAATATAATACATATTAGATTTTCTTGATGCATCAATGGTCAAAATGTGGCCAACCAAGAAAAAGGAAAATTGAGAATAATTAGGTTTTTCTTCTTCCCCTTTTCATTTTTTTCCACCTGTTTTCTTCCTTCTAGTATCCATATTCATATCCACCCTCACTTGGAAGAGACTAATGATCAGAATTGTTAGACTTCAGGATCTCTGAATCTTAAAACTTCCAGAATTCTAGAATCACGCTGAACTCCCAAACCCCCAGCTCCGGAATTCAAAGTCACATCTGGGTGCTAAATTTAACCAGGTCACAATTTCTATAAGTCCCTAGAATCCTTCTAGACTACTACACATAACAATCAAGCCATGACATCTCAATCGGTCCAAAAAAAGTAGATCTAAAAAGGAAAGTTCTAGCTAGGTCCAGACATCTCAAGAAAATAAGAAAACAAAACATTATAAATATACGAAAAATGGAAACAAAAAAGAAAAAGAAAAAGAAATGGAGATGATCATTAAAGACATGGAGCAGACTAAGGGAAGTGTGGGTGGAATAGAGGGTGTCAAGGAAACTAATGGACATGGAAAAACGAAAAGAAGGAGGAGGGGACCTCTGGAGCTATTAAGAACATGATATATTTGGAGGTTTGGGAAGGAAGAAAAGTGATGTTTTAGAAAGAAAATAGTGACGTTTTGAGGGGAATGATGTTCCTGGAGTTCCCATTTCTTGAATGATTGAGGGGACGGAGTCGGGGAAGAGAAGGAGGAAGTGGAGATGTAAGCAATATGAATTCTGGATTCAGAAATTTCAAAAACTTGAAAATTCCGAAATTGAATTTTGGAATTCTGAACATCTAGGATTTCAAACCTCGAGGTGTCGGATTCCTGAAGTTAGAGAGACTAACTTATCTAGACTCCCAATTTTGTACTAAAGTTATATATGTCGATTTCTGAGCTTAAAAAGCCAAATGCTATACCTCAAACTATCATAGTCTGAAGTTTTCGCTATTCAAGATGTTCGACGATTTCAACCCGAGATCTTTAGAAACTCAAGATTTTATAAAATCAGTTCCATTTGTTTTGTAAACAAAAGCAGATCACAAGACAATGGAATTTACAAAACTCGGAGTCACAGAAAATGGAAGATTCAAATTCAAAGTTAGTTCCAAAAACCCAAGAAAAAGACAGCTGTAAAATGCGAAAACCCGAAAAATTTCAGCACCCCATTTACTACACTTTCATTGTCCTGGAAAGTGCAAAACAACACAATATTTTCAGAATGAATCATGATGTTCCTCCACAAAGGACCTCCCGAATGAACCAAATAACAAAGCGATTTTCGAGGTCCTCGGAGATTTTCAAAAGAGACCCCATTCTTCCAGAAAACATGATCATAAATAATACGATTGGTGATCAAGAAATAGAGCAAAGGAAAAAAGAGCAAATCGAATGGAGATATATCTATCAAAAAGAGTGTCCCCACTCTTGAATGATGATGATGAAGGTTAAAAAGCAATTGCTCTTTACACTTTTGGGGACGGACTCGGGACGGACGAATCTTTTTTTTCTAAAGAAAAGTGGAAGAAATTGGTAGAATTCCCCGGGATAAATGGGTGGGAATTGGCGCCAAAAACTATTGAAAACGGAAGCTGAATAGGGTGTCAATGGGATGGGGAAGTGGAGGGTAATGATGGATTGTGGAAGCACGGAAAATGAGGGAAAGGGAAGGAAAAAGTGTTCGTTTTTGAAAAGAAGGGTGGACAGGAAGAAGAAGGAAGCTCAAAGAATCAAGAAGCAAAAAGTAGAGGAACTTGTTTTTTGTTGGGTTTTTCTTGACTATGAGACTTTTTTCTCATATGTTACTATTTTGGGAGAGGCAAGGAGATTCTGAAGAAATTAGAATTTTGGTGATTCTGATTTTGAAACTGGAACTGAGGGGATTCTGAAAATAGACCCAGGCTGTAGAGCATGGAAACGGAAAGGTTGGATTACTTTTTGAAAACTTGTCTCTAGCGGGAAATAGGAACGGATCTAGGCTGATGGACACAATTTTCGTCACGTCATGTCATTCCGTTTTTTCCGTAATAGGAAAGGTGATAGCTGTAAATATCGCGATCCTAGGGGAGCTTTTCCAACTTAGAGAGCTCTTTTTCTGTTTGAAAAAAGTTATCATCATTTTCATTTTTTTAGGAGTTTGAGGGGGTTGGATACCCGGATATTGAAAAGATTGAAGCAGGTCAATGTTGCCAAAAATAGTAAAAAACGGAAGATGGATCGGAAATTGGGGGAGATGGTGGGAGATCGACTCTGGTCACAAACCATGAAAAGTTACAATTGGAAAATGACATGTTTGAAATAGAGATGATTTTGAAGTCCCGGGAGTTAACAACATCCTACCGTAAAGTTAGGAGAACCCTAACGTTTAGAGCTCCAAAGCTTCTTAGATTCTTATGATCCTAAGTTTTTTAGAATGCTGTACCATAGGATCATCCTGGAACTTTTTTAATTACTCCAAGACTTATCCCACTTGTTATAAATATTTCTAGTTCCGTCTCGCAGCCTAATCACCAATTGACATGCAAAATTTGTCAATATACTAATGCTTTGGCTCAATACACTTGATAAAATTGATTAGCTCTCCTAATGCCCCAAATCTCCAAATAGGTCAAAGAGCAGGTGAAATTTGAACTCAAGAAGAATAAGGGTTCTTGGAATCTCTATATTGAAGGTGGAGAAGAAAAAAGTCAGTGAAGCGTAGCTGGATTTTTCAGGGTTTTGAACTTTTAACTTTTAGTAAAAAAAGAAGAAAAGGTGTTTGGTCATGTACACATTTAAGAACAGGACTAAACTAGAAAAAAATTGGGAAAATTCGGGGTCAGGAATCAAAATCTCAAGAATCCTAAATCCGAAAGAACTTCAAAATCTAGGGTGTTAAAAATTCGAGATTCTATAGCCCACTTGGCAAAAAATTTGCAGACCCAACCCTGAACGAACCATTTAGCTCTCAAACTCCAACCAGACATCACAATTTCATCCATTTTCCGCGTAATAACTCGGAAAAATCAAGCAAAACAAAACCACTACCCCTCACCTAAAACCCACCTAAAAACAGGTGAAATATTCATGCATTTTTCTGCTGTTAGACTCTCATTTTACCTTTATTCTAACCAAATAAATTTCCATGAATTCGCACTCTTTCGAAAATTGGGGAAAGCTACATAGATTCGATAAAACCACTAGATGGATCCTGGGGGCTCAGGGACCAAGACGCACATTTTCCAGAGTTCTAGTGGATTTCCAGCTGGAAAAAATATAGAAGGATGGAGCAGCTGACTGACAATAGAAGCAGTTTATAATACACTTCTCTGTTCCAATACATGTTTATTGTGGATGAAATGGGGGTGGAGGAGAGAATTGGAGGGATATCATCAAGTAAGAAGGGGACGGGATGAAAAATTGAGGAACTGGAGATCTAGGAGATTCTAGAATTGAACTGTTGGAAATATGAAGTTTTCGGAAATTTAGAGAAACATGGTTCAGAAATGAAAAGGACAGGTGATGCTGAGTCTGTGAAATCTTAACGGATTCTGACAAGCTTGAAGGTATTGATAGTGTGGAGGATTGTGACTGAGGCTTATATATTTTAGGACACCAGATGATCCCAAAGTTCTGCGATTCTGGAGCTCTGAAGATTTCAGATTCCTCAACATCAAAACTCTGCATTTCCAGCCTACCTCCCATAACCATTTCCTCCGAAGCCACTTTTCCCAGAACCCACCAAAAACCTTCCTCAATTTTTGTTCCTCTTCCCCTACTCCATCCGACAATAATCACCGTCAGATTTACATAAAAATGAGCATCGAGGTGCGAACGGAGCAGCAAAAAATTTGTTGCGAAAATGGTGACTGCCGGAAAAAGAAAGAGAAGAAAAATGGGAACGGGGCTGGAGAAAACAGAATAACAAAGGCTTTGAATCATTGGAAAAAACTGGAAAACGAAATGGAATGGGGTCAAGGAAAGAGGGAAGAGAAGGCAGGAAGATTTAAAGATTCCCTCGAGCAATCAAACTTTTTTATGATTTCCCTAGATATCAGAAATCAGAAAGAATATAAAAATGTGAGGAAGTTAAAGGAGAAAAACGGTCAGAGATCAGAAAAATGAGATGGTCTGGGGAACACAATACTGGAATTCTAGGTCTTGAAAGCTTAGATTCTGAACCCGAGAGGTTAGAAACTCTAGAACTACTTGAATTCCAATGTTTGTATTTCAAAGCTTCAGAATCTCGGAATATTCCAAATTCCAGAATCCCAACTGACAAACCAACTAGAATTCTGTGACTCATGGTGATTCTGACTCTTCCCCTCCTTCTCATCACCCTCATCATCATCATCGTCGCGTGTGAGTTCATTCTCATTTAAACCAGAAAAAGACACATAGAGGGGGAGAGAGTGGGAGTAGAAATGAGAAGACAAAAAGTTACCAACGACAAACTGATGTTCAAGGATTCTGAAGTTGAGAAAGAGGAAACTGAAGTGAGGAATAATAGATGATGAATGGTGGATTGTTGAACTTGTTGAGATTTTAAAATTTAAGGATTTCGGGTTTTAGTTTTCAGTCTTTCTAGTGGACCTTTGAGAGTACGAACATGAAGAACATTTTTTGTGAATCTATGAAAAAGACAGGAATTTCTGTAGATTTACAACAAAGACTGGGGAATAACCCAACCCTACACCACCTGTGGGGTTTGTGTGGGTATCACCAATTTTGAGTAATATAAAAGAGTCTAATTAAATGGGACCATAATATCAAAAGTCCATCCCGACCCATGTTCTCCTTGCTCAAAAAAGTGTCAAAAGCAAAAAAGAAGACCTGGTGCTGCTGCCCGGAGAGAGTTCAAGTAATCCGCCCCGTATCCTAATCCCCTCCCTTTGGTCTTTTACTTTTGCTCTTTTTCGGTGTCGCTACTCTTTTTTGTTTCGTTTTGGTGTTTTTTCTCGCCTATCAGGACGAGTAATCTTGACTCGTGATGAAAGAATGTGTGCTCTAGTGATAACTTTTTGATGGGTGGACAAACAGACACACAGAATACTAGACGTCTTCGGAGGGTTAAGATTTCAGACCAAATTTGAGTGAACAAACACATTCAAAATACAATTTCAGGTCAAAGTCAGAATGCAATGTATCCATATGATCTATATCAATTTCTACTGAAATGAATAAGTTTCGAGCCAATCCACTAGATCACTTTTGAGCCTAAACCCTTTTGAAGGAATCCATCGAAAACCCACACCAAGAAAAATGAAACCTCCGATGTCAGAAAGAAAACAAGAAGAAGCGAATTGTTTCAAAAACAAGCACGAATGGAGGAATGAAACGCTAAACGAATTCAACTCCAGACTTCTCCCTCTTCCTTCGTTTTCTAACCACCCCCGGAGGCACGATAACACAATTATTATGAAGGAAAAAAGGGATTGTAGTCGTCGAAAACGAAAAAGGAAAGGAAAGAGTCAATGTGTGAAAAACGAAGTAGAGTGCTTAGACAGGAGGCTCCGCCCACTGGTTGCTCCATTTGCGTTCGAGCAGTTATCAGAATGCTGCTGAAAAAGGGCTGAAAAGGCAAAGTGGAACGAATAGAAAAATAGTGAGGGAGGTTCTTGAATAGGTGAAAAGGTGCCTGGGGAATAACTAGCTGTAGGAGTAGTAGTAGGTCAATTTTTCGTAGCATTACTTTTTTCTTTTTCATAAAAAACAACACAAAAAAGTCAGTTGGGACAGAGAGTTCTGACTGTGTTCTGGAATTGTACCTTGCAATGTTTTTTGCTCATTTGAAATTTGTCTGAAAGGAGAGAAAAAATCAGAAAATCTTACAGGTCAGAAGGAAGGGATATGATTCATAATGACTTGGAACAAATGGGTGTGGGACTCAAACTACCGTAAAAACTGTAATAGAGCGACACTCAACCAGCTGTTTTCTAAGCTCAATTTTGAGAAAACCTTTGAACCTCCAGTTGAGAAACATTGTGTTTCTTGTAGCTGAAGAGTTTTTTGTAGTATGCTGACAATTTGAAGGCAAATTTGACAAAACTGTTTCCATACGAACTTCTCAAAGTTGAAGTTCTGGGTGTCGCTCTATTACAGTATTTACGGTATTAGGGAATATAAAACTAAGAGCACTTCAAAATCTTCAAATTCATCCGGGAACATTGATTTCAGAGTAATTGAAGAACTAGAAATGTGTATTATCTGATCCTTCTATACAGTATGCCACCATCAAAGGTTAATACAGTATCTTGTGTATAGTTAAAATATAGAAGGATCTGAACTCTGGTAGTATTCATAAGGTCAAGCTTCTTAATATTAGGTTTCGTCTGCTTAGAGGCGCATACCATTTCATGAGATTGGTCTAACCTGAAAAGAATTCGATGATACATCAGGCTTCAGTCATGTTGAGCTCTAACACCCGCCCCTCTAAATAGACCTGTCAGTAACCAACATTTCTGCGTGCTCCTAAACTTCTAGTGCACGACATGACCTTGATAACTCCCTAGTAGCATAATCTGAACATGTGGTCCAACAGCCAAACGTATTTTAAGTTTTCCACAGAAAACTTGTTTTCCTCCAGCTTGCACGGATACCATACTCCACCACTACCCCATTCAATCTCTCTGCAAAAGATTTCAAGCTGTCGCTTCCTAGTCCAAACATCATCGTTCCTGTCAAAAAACCAGCCTAGACATGCTGAAAAGACATCATCAAAGCAAACGCAAAAAAAAACTTAAAGAAGATGTTTGCCGCCGCCCGCCCAGCGAGAACAAAACAAAACGAATTTTCTCAGAGAGATAGAAGATTCTCTCTCTTGCCTTAAACTGACCCGGAAACTGGGTTTCTCTCTTAAGAAAACGAAGAGCTTGAAATTCAAATTGAACTCGAAAACAAGAGAGAAGACGTCGTTTCTTGTGTTGAGCACTACTCACCCTGCTGGGGTCATAAAGTTAACGAGCCAGTTTTCTGGAGAAAAGAGAAATCCTGACGTCTTCTGGAGAACGCTTTCGAAATTCCTCATGTAAACAGGTTGCTTTCTAGAAGAACCGGAAAGGGATAGAAATAAAGTTTCACAGAAAAAATGTGTTTTGAAACACATGAGAAGTTTCTGAAAGTCATTAGGGCATGATAATGTTTTCATTAGAGTTGTAGTATTCTTCTGCTTCATCAGTTAGGTGGCTGGCGTGTCTTAGACGTTTTCCTGAAGCCGAAAAATGATTTGAAGCAAAAAAACTGAAAAAGTGACGGTGAGTTCTCCTCCGGAAACAGCGAACATATGTAGAGCCATGAGCAATAGTTGGGCGGCAAAATAAAGAAAACATGAAATTCAATCAGGCATGAAAAGTTCAGAGCACAAGAATCTTCTTCTTCTATTCAGGGAGAGGTGTGAAAGAAGAGTGTTTTCAGGTTTCTTCCGTGTTTATTTCGGAATATTATTCCTCTTGCTGAACTTCTTTCTCTATTCAAGTGGGTGTCATTTTGTGTGGGTGGTTGCAATTTTCGCTTCAAGCTGGGCAAGGGTGTGGGTGGCAATTTCAAATAACTGTTCTGAGGATGCTCATTGTGCAATGAGGTGCTTGGAACTCTTGAAAGCTAGTTTGAGAATAGACTGATTGCTCTGAACCGTCTGATTTTGTTTAAATGTTCCATGCACCTCAAATAATTGAACAGTACTCCAATGAGTTTTCGAGCACTCATTTTTCAGCGAATTTTTTTAGATCTTTCAACAATTTTTCAGACAACGAATTTTATTACAAGAATAGATCATTAATTCAGATCAACAGCTAAACGGCTTCGCCATATCCTCATCGTACTTCTTCTTGGCTTGTTTCGCTTTCTCCTCACTATCCTTCTTGTCCTGCTCCGGATCCGCCGGCTTCAACTCGACGTTTTGCGACGCGTCGAGCATCGGACTTGCCGCGATATTATGCATTTGATCCATCTCTTTGCCCATCTGCATCGCCTTTTGGTACATGTTCTCGTAGTGCTGGAAATTAGACAATTTCAACGGAAATCGGGATGCAAGTCTTAATACCGAATCGCGAGCATTCGCAAACGCATTCTTCTCCTTCGGCATATCGTGTTGATTTCCATCCTCAGAAATCTTGACACACGGCGTCGGCGGATCGGGCACGAAGAGATGTCCGTGGGTTCGAGCACGCGGTTGATACGTCTCCAGAACGTTGGCGACGTCGAAGCAAGCGCGACGACTTCGGGTCATCGACGGGAAGTGAAGACTTTGCCACTGGAAATATTAGATATTACAATAGTCAAGCCCGCAAGCCGAAAAATCGAAATTTTATCTATTTCAGCAATAGAGCGCGGTTGGACTTTGGAATCATGGCTAGTAGAGCTTACCTCATAAGTGAAAAGCGAGATGAAGAAGGAGAGAAATGAGCCAAGGGCAGGCGACAGAGCCGAGATTTGAAGGGTACCGATGATGGTGAGCATGGTGAAAAATGACGCATTGAAAGGAACTCTGAAGAGAAAAATCTAGTGTTTTCTTTTTTACAGTAGAAAATTTATCGAAATACAGTAGGTACAGTAGGCGAGAAATCGCTGGCCGACTACCGACCGATGTCCAACTGCCACGAGCCGTCTATCGTCGGACGATCGACCACTCTTACTTCAAAACTGCTCATTCCACTCACATATTGTTGAGAGACGTCGTCGCCGTCTTCCGAGCACATTTCGTCATTCCCGACGGAACAACAGCGGTTCGAGTCGACGAAGGAGCAAATGGTGCTTCTGGCTCGGACATCTTCTCACGATTTCTTTTGGAACTTTCTGATTTTTAAACTAAATCCTTTGAGCTTTGTGCTCCTTGCATGTGGAAACTTTCCACGTCATCCTGATGACAACAGTTCAGAACCGTCACATCCTTACAGACAATTTATTCAAAATAATTTGTACGTGATAATAAGTGTAATACTTATGGGTGGGGAGAGGTAATATGTATATTTATGTTCGCACTACGAAGATGGGGGAGGGGGTAACCCGAGTAAAATATTCTAAAGTGGTGATACCGGAATGGGTCGAGAGAGTTGAGAGGGAGGGAGAGAAAATGAGACTATCTAGCGGGGGAATGACAAATACAAAACGGTGAAGGGGATAAAAACATGGCGAGGGCTCCTAACTATAGACAATGTGATGATGATGAGAGGGAATCTATTCTTCATCGGAATCCGACTCGTCGTCGAGAATGTTGATGTTGTATGGAATCGGGGCGATGGAACGGGAGATGCATGGGCGGTGGGTACGCACTTCGGAGGCCACTTCCAGTTGATAATTCTCGATGATCTGGAAGAAGAAAATACATATTTTGATTAGCAACTTCTAAAGTACTAGATAGTACTAGCCGAAGATTCAACAACTCGTTTTATTTGAGTGATTTCTCTCCAGACAAAACATGACTTTTAAGCAAATTCTGAAGAAAAATCGCTCAAAAACAGAGAAAAATTGAAAAATCTGATTGAAAGTCGGTTACGTCCTATTAAATTGCGGTTACAATTAGTGGTGTGACATCGCGGTCACCGAGATGTCGGATATTTGGCCAGAACTGGCATTCCTTCATATAAGCCTAGCAGCTACAGTACTACTTTAACCACTCACTCTTCTCTCATCCAACGCGTTGAACTCCACCTTCTTCTGAGGCGTTTGGAATGGATCATTCGGATCGTTGTTTCTCTTTCTCGCATGCGCCTTCTTCTTCGCCTGCTCCAACTCCTTCTGTTTCTGTTTCATCTCCTCTCTCGCCTTATCCTGTCCACCACGTGTTCGTACATTCGGACCGTCCGACATTGGATACGTCTTGCCGAGAGGGTTCGCTTTCGCCTTCACCTGATCCATTATTCCCATTTTCCATTGCATCTGCTTCTGGAAGTCGACGCATGACTCGATGATCGACGCTTGGCGGGAACTGGAAGGTGTGATGATTATACCATTGGCTATTATTGATTTAGAATCGCCTTGTAAGCGATATACTCTATTCCGAAAATGACTGAATTTGAATTTTTCGACGGTCCTGCCGTTGTGACATGTTCTGAGGCTTTGTGTTCTATTTTTTACATTGATTCTGTGGCCCGAGAGGAGTACACGAAAAATGGAAATTTCAGCCGTGTTTGTAATGGAGCGCATGAAAATATCGCCAATCGCTACATTACTATACAGGGCAAAGATGCACCGATTTTAACAGAAAAATACTATCTGAAAAACAAATATCTGCCACAACTTCTTCACTCACTCTCTGAGCTCCTTGGTAACTTTCGATTCGGCTCCATTATAATCCAATCCCTTGTACAACATGTCCTTCTCGTTGATTCCGCACTCATCTTGCAACTTGCGACTCATTCTTCTCGTCGTGATACGCTTATCCACTTCCAGTTGACAACCGGCGAGGGAGGCCTGGAAAAAACTCAAATTTTATTGGACACCCGCGCTCTATGGCTAACATGGCTAAAGTTTGAAACTTTTGAAGTTCCCGATTTGAGGTCTCGTGTACTCCTCGTGGACAATCGCCGAAGAGTACACGAAGAACCCAAAACTTGTAAAAACGACGGGAAAATCGGAAAATTCAAATTTTAATCAGAAATATAACTGTTTGTAATATTTTCACTAACAATTCCTAGATTCAGTTCGGTTTTGCGGTCGAAAAACTCCGAGTCGCCGACCATTCGGCGAATCTCCTCTCGCTTCTGCATGTACTCTTCCATTGTGGTCGCCGACGCGTCGAATCCCTTCAATTCTATAATCGCCGCCTCGGGAAGTCCCTCGTCTTCTAGTACTTGATTGACGATGTGATGGAGCTGAAAAATCTTTTTTACAGTGAAAATCGGAGTAAAAGTTGTTTGCTTTAAAATAGGTGAAAATGAGTGTAGATTTTGAGAAGAATGATGAAAATGCTCAACAATCGCTCCAAAACTCGAAAATTAGATCCGAAATGAACAAAATATTCAAAAATTGAGTGTCTCCGCTTTTTTTGGGAAACTTGACCAAGAGCAATTTCTGAGTTTTTAGCAATTCCTTGCTCATTTTTAAGATTTTAAAGCAATTTCCGTGCATGTTCATTATGATTTTCGGTATCCGCACAGATTTTTACCTATTCTACACAATACAATCTTTTTATGAAATTTGGCTGAAAAATCGATAAATCTATTAGAAAAATCGTTTGAAAATCCGCTTACATTGCTTATCATCACGTCTGAAGTCAAGTTTTCCTCTCTCATCGGCGTCGTTTCCTTCGACATTGACTTTTGTCTCTGAAAACGGGGAAAATACAGATTTGAGTTATTTTTCACAGATTTTCGATAAATTTTCTTCACAAAAATTACTCACTTTATAGTTTTCTTCTTCTTTGAGCACTGCATTGCTTTTACGCTTCATTGGTTCACGAGTACAACGCATTTTTAAAGATAAAAATTGGTTCGAAATGAGTGTGATAATTCAAAATCCGTCGGTTTGGCGGTGTGTTTATGGCTTGCGGTGGGGCGCGCTTGCATATTCGCGATGACGTCACTTTTTATTTGAACGTCTTCTGAATCGTTAGAGAAGATTAGAAACGAAGGAAATCAATGAAAATAGATCGGAAAAATAAGAACATTAAAATTGAACAAAAACACGTAAAAATTTTTTTAGAAACATCATTCCCAAATTTTCTCGTCTTCAATTTTCTTCTGAAATTTCTCTCTCCCTCGGCCAAAAAGTATGCAAGAGGTAAAAATGAAGCGCGCAGATTAAGAAGACGTGCCATTTCAGGGACAACTGAATTCTCGAGACCTAGTGAAAGCATTGAATGAAGTGAAAATGAATGGAAATCAGAAGGAGAGCAGTTTTCGATTCTACGTCTTCATCGCGTTCGTCTTGGCCATTGCTGCCTACTTGATGGCACTTTTCAATCGGGAATCCGTGTGCAATTTGTTGAGAACTGATCATAACGAGTATTTTGTCAGTAAATAAATTCCCTGATTTTTTTACTTTTTTGTTTGCATGATGCGGTTAAACAAAATTAGGGCAGCAGCCCGCAGTGGGTAGGCCGCTGTGGTCCGATCGGCCCGTTCTTCATAAAATAAGCTTTTTAGGACAAAGAAGCCCGTCAATATGTTTCTTTCGAAAAACTAGAAACCGAAAAATTATTGGAAATCGTATTTTAGTGGTGCAACATTAGAGAGACGGTCCCCGCGCTATTCGGCACTAACCAAATAAAATCATAACGGGACCTTTCTTTTCGGGATACACTCGAGGTGAATGCAGATGGCGTGGTCTCTAGGTGTCAAAAAATATAAAAATCGCGCGAAACAACAAGATAAAAGTCGGTTTGTAACTTTGCAGTTTCGCAAGATCAGCAGGTTATCGTAACTACTGTAAACCGGTTATTTATTTGACTGAATTCAAATCCACAGAAACTCAAATTAAAGGCGCATTCTATTTATGAAATTAACATTTCTGATTAGAATGCTTTACAAAAGAGAAGATTAACTGCAGATCTTTCAAAGCTAGAAGACTGCAAGTCAACTTTGGTGGTTGTTGATTTGCGCGATTTGCAGAACATAGGCACTTTCGCTTCACCAGGCTATGGTAAAAGCCTAAAATCAGTGGGATTGATGTGTCATTGCTCTTCGAGTGTATGACGCACATTGTGGTCAGAGAAAAATCAGGGGATCGCTGTATTTATCGAATTCAATATAAGGATACGAAGAATGGAGTTACTGAAGAGACTTGGAGGTTGAATCGGAAAACGATACTAGTTTTATCTAAAAACTCAGCCATGAAATTTCAATGAAATAAGGCATCTTTCATGCCTCCGCATTTGTCCCTCTCCCCGCAAAACCTATTAAAACAGGCGTTCTGCGACCGCAAGGAGGAGTAAACAGAACAGTTCTCTTCTTCGCAACTTTACTCTTTTGTACGATTCCTTTTCGGTATTCTTCATCAAGACAGTCCGTTCAAGACCCTATTCTCTGAGTCAAAAATGGACGACATGGAAAAAATACTCGAGTCGAGTTCATTCAAAAGTCTTCTACAGTCAATTGTGAGCGAACCTTTAGCTAGGATGGAAGCAAGAATTGATGAACGATTCGAAAGATTAGAAAGATTAATTGAGAAAGGAACTAGTTCAAAACAAAAGAATAAAGAGCCAGAGGATGAAGGTGAGTTTACCAACAGTACCATTAAAGGTTGTTAATTTTTTACATTTTGAAAAATGGAAACTTCGGAGGTCTAGGAAAGGGTTTCAGATTTTATCGCTTGATCTAAAGTTTTGTGGGTGTGTACATAAATTTTGGACCTTACTTTTTCTGGTGGACAACTTTTTTAGTCTTCTAAAGATCTTGTTCCCCGTGAAAGCCAGAAGACTCCTAAGACTATGAAAATTGCACTAAAGAGGAGGAAAATTTACAGTGCCAGTTTTACGGGGCTCCCCATCTTCAGAAGAGATGCTACAAAAAAGTTGCCAATTACAAAAAAATAATCGAGAGTTGATGTATGCACTAACAAAATTTCAGACTAAACGTATTAAATTGAACCCCTCTCTCAGACCCTCAAAGTGAGATCTAATCAATTGAAAATGTCAAACCTAGTGAGTGGTATTTTTGAAAATTTCAAACCTAGTGAGTGGTATTTTATGATTTAACGCTAGCTTTTTTTTCAGAAGACGAAGGCACCAGATTTTTGAAGGAAATTGAGTTTACCTTGAAGCTAATAAAAAATCAAGACACTTCGAAAAGTTTTGTTATATCTCCAGTTACCATTGCTATCTGTATGTATTCAGTTTATAAGGAAATTGATGTAGAGACTAGAAACAAGATAAAGGAGTTTCTGTTTGGGGATGCTACTGATGAATCTGCCCAAACGCACTTTGATTGCTTTCTAAAATCTGCCGTTTCTCAGTTCGAGAAGGAAGCCAAATGGGAGAGATACAGGTAACTTTCTTAGAAGATCAGTGTTTCATAATTGAACTTTTGTAGATCAGGGAACTACAATGAGGAACTCGAAGGAGAAGATGAGAGTGTTGCATTGCATAAAACTGTTCAAGGCAGGCCACCACATTCTATGTATATCAATTCCATGTATTGCCTTTTCCAGGCTGCTTGAATTCCAGTCAATTTCGTTTCTTCTGGAGCTTCCCGTTCATGGATGACTTCTCATTCACAGGAACATTCCATGGCTCTACTACCTGTCGCCAAGAAGAATTTATGAAGTATCCTGGAAGTCAACATAGTTTTGCGGAAAATGACAACTTCTCAATGGTCAGAATGAAATTGAGTGAATTCGATGAGTCTTTGTGTCTTCATTTCAAAATCCAGACAATTGTCTTGGGAAAGTGTGAAGGCTCAAGAGTTATATGACTTGACATTGGGGTGCCCGAATACTTCTGTTGATGTAAGGAAGCTTTATTGAGAATGGTTTGAAATAGAAACTAATTGTAGATTTCGATTCCTAAACTTTTCATTGATACAAACTTCTATCTGGGCAAAGTATTGGACATCGAAATCTTACATCGAGCTCAATTTGAGGTTAGCGCTACAGAACTTCGTAAACAGCAACAAATGATTTCTTTTAGTCTAAAGTCCAAGTAAAAGTTTTAGATCAATGAAACTGGAATCAATGTTCCCGATAAAAACCGTTCATGTTACACAGGCTATGGTGGTAGCTGCGATAAGCAGTTCATAGCAGATCAACCCTTTTTCTTCATGCTTCTTAAAGAATTTCACATTGTGTATTTTGGTTTTTATCAATAAAGATTGGTGCTAAATTGTCGAGAATGCTATGTATGAAGTGAAAATTTGAAGATGTTTTTTTCGATTTTAAGCCACTGAAAGTACTGTTACCCAAGCAAAACCTACTGAAGGTTTTCTACCAAGGAGAAGGATATATAGGTTCCGAAAGCATTACTGTACAAGCTCTGATTAAATTTTTGCACTGTTTATCATATGAAACATATTTTCTATTTTTAATGACTTCGCATTCTGAAAGTTAAAAATCACTTTTAATAAATATTTTGTACATCTGATATATTGAGATTTTTCATGTTCAGATTAGGATAAATCAGCCCCGAAACCCCTCACTTCTAACTCTCGGTATAGAAAATCAATTTCGCAATCAAAAGTGCATAACTTCATTCATCTTCCTCATACTTTTCTTACTTTAAATGGAGCAAAGATGGATCTCACAGTACTCTAAGTACCCCCTTTTCCATAACAATTGTCCTCATACCCTACAGTAATCCCCCTTTTCCCAACCCCAGCTGCTGTCATTCTTCTTCTTCCCCTTTCCCCATACCCCCCCCCCCCCCCTTTTCCTTCACACACACACAGCCCTCCTCGCTCAATTCTTCTTCTTCTCCCCAACATCGCCCGTCGCAGCAGCAGTCACCCACAGCCCCTCTTCTCATATCGAGGCCTCGTCCTTGCCTCCCCAACTCACAAAAAGAGACAACAGACGGTCAGAGTGTACTCTTTGTCTCGCTCCGCACCACACTATCTCTGTCTGCCTCCCCTTTTCGATTACGGGGTCTTTTCTCTTCTTCTTCTACTGGCTGGCTGTGTGTATCTGTGAGTGAGCGCGCCCGTTCTATGCAGGCCATTCAAACACACACAGACGGCCTTCTTCCCTTCTTCTTCCCCTCATACACATTTTCCCTGCTGCGGGCCAAATGTTCTGAGTCTATCCCTAATTTCGGCCTATTTCCTTGGTTCCGCGGCCTTCCGCGGCCTGAATCCATAGGCCCATAGGTTTTCGGACCTGAAAAATTCAACTATCCCTCTTCCAAGCTACAAAAACCGGTCTAAAAGCGGGTAAGCCCCAGGGTGATGACGTAGATCAATATCGATTTTCGATGAAATTCAAAATTTTCGGTTTTGGACCCAAAAATTGGGTGGAACGGTGGTCCCCAGAGGTAGGCCGGGGTGTTCTAGGGCACATTTTTGAAATACGCGCCGAAAAGTTTCCGTTCTTTCAGTTCGGGCGTCTCCTCTCTTCTCCCACTATCTCGTCTTGTTTCTCTCTTTTCCTTGTCTCCCCGCTTTTCTCCTTTTCTCCTAGTTTAATTTTTTATGCTGAACCATCGTTCTTTAGGATTCTGAACCCTTTATGAAATTTCCTGAATCAGATTTTGAACAATTTTAAAAATCGATATTTTTTGAATTCCATCTGAAACTTTTGAAAGCTTTCCGGACTCTTGATTTCCGTTGGATCTCTCGTCATTTCTGTTGGGTTTCCTGAATTCTGTCGGCTCCAATTTTTATAATTTCGTTCATCCCAGGAGCATACTATCAATTTTGGACAAACAAAGTACGCTCTATTGAACCTCCATATACAGTACTAAATGGCACGGTCCCTGGCAAACCTCGATTGAGTTTTTATAGTTTTTTTCAGCCCCACATCGTTTGAACCAGTGACGGTACTGCAAAACGGTTCACTATAAACATTTAGAAAATTGTATCCCAAGAAACCGTTTGCCACCAAAATTTTGTCAACTAGTAAAATATTTTTCTTAAGATTTGTTACACTTTATCAGTTGACAACTTTTTAATAGCTCGTTTGAATCAGAAGTTATACCTTTTCAAAATTTAAATGAATCCTCACCCCCTCCCCCTTTCTTCCTTCTTTTTGTTTGTTGCATTCGTTTCTGTATTACCTCCTTTTGCTTATCAAATTTTCCAATTTCTAACCTTCTTATCTTCCAGATCACTCTAAAAAACTGAAACCAAACCTGATCTCGTATCCCAACCTACAATGAGCGCCCGCCCGGCATTCGAGCAATTCACTGCTCAACCACCGCAGCCGGCTGGCGAAGTCGTCGCCCAGCAGGCCGCGGATGGAGCACACGGTCAAGAGTTGACCATTTCAAAACTTGAGAATGCGATCACCTCGATGGAAGAGCAAGGTCTTCAAGGAGATCATCGTCACGCGAAGGCATTGCTTTTGAAGCAGAAGCTTCAGGCAGGAGGCATGGAAGGTCCGCCACAGGAGAATGGAGGAGGACACCAACAGATGAATGGAGGAGGAAATCAACAGATTACTCCTGCCCAGTTGAGCCAGTTGAAAGCCCAAGTCTCCGCCTACAGACTCTTGGCACGTAATGAAGTGGTCCCAGAGGCCCTAATTTCCGAGGCTGTGATGTTGCGTCCGAAGGTTACCACTTTGTTGCCTGATCCATATGAGTATCCAGGAGAGTCTGAGAATGGAGAAAAACTGCCGTATGACTTGATGAAGATATTCAATCTCCACCAAATTCGTTGCAACCGCCCATCTACCATCGCTCCACCAGCCGGAATCGACCCAACTGGAATGTTGAAGCAACGAGAGAATTCTATCCAGAATCGTATTGGTCTTCGCATGAAACTTCTTACCAATCTTCCCGCCGATATTCCAGATCACATTAAACTCAAGGCGGAGATTGAATTGAGAGCTTTGAGAGTCGTCAATTTGCAGACTCAGGTAAGAGCTTAGGATACAGTACTTTAGTTACAGTAATACAACTACAGTACCTCATTGCATATCTAACTTTTCCAGGTCCGCAGCGAAGTGATGTCTTGCCTTCGCCGAGACACCACTCTGGAGACTGCCCTGAATCCGTATGCCTACCGTCGTGTGAAGCGTCAGTCTTTGAGAGAGGCTAGAGTTACTGAGACTCTCGAAAAGCAACAGAAGATGGAGCAAGAGAGAAAGAGACGTCAGAAGCATACCGATTTGATGCAGGCAATTATTCAGCACGGAAAGGACTTCAAGGAATATCATAGGTTAGTGGGGGACATCTGGATAAACAGAGGGGTGCGAGTGAGGGAGAGACGCAGATAGAGAGAAACGTTCCCTGTTGTTTGCAATGCGGCGGTCTGGCCTAGACAGACTATAATAAACTGGGTGGTCGCACGGACAAACATCAATTAATAACTTTTTCAGAAACAATCTCATCAAGACCCACAAAGCCAAGAAGGCCGTCTGGACGTACCATCAAAACAATGAGCGCGAGCGTAAGAAGGATGAGATCCGTAACGAGAAGCTTCGTATGCAGAGACTTATGCAAGAAGACGAAGAAGGTTACCGTGCACTTCTTGATGAGAAGAAGGATCAACGTCTTGTCTATCTCCTCCAACAAACTGATGAATACGTCGACTCCCTCTGCTCTCTTCTCAGGCAACATCAAACAACCGAGAAGAAAAAGAAGAAAGAGGATAAGAGAATTGAGAAGGGCAACCAGATGGACGATGAGGCTCGTGTTCATGTTCGTGAGATTAGTACTGGAAAGATTCTGACTGGCGATGAAGCTCCAAGTCCGGAAGAGATTGATATCTGGCTTGAGACCCATCCAGGATACCAACTGGTTCCACGTGATCAACTCTCCGATGATGAGGATGATGAGGAGGAAGTTGTGGAGGCCCCACAAGAGGAGAAGGAGGATGAGTATGCTGGAATGGATGAAGAAATGAAGGCCAAGATGATTATTGAGAAGGCTAGAAATGAGGAGGATGAGTATGATCAAAAGTCAAAGAAGCAAGAAGCTGACTACTATGCAACGGCTCACAAGATCAAGGAGAGAGTTGTGAAGCAGCATGAGACGATGGGAGGAGGTGATGCCACTCTCCAGTTGAAGCCATATCAGTTGAAGGGTCTTGAGTGGATGGTGTCGTTGTACAATAACAATTTGAACGGTATTCTGGCCGATGAGATGGGTCTTGGAAAAACTATTCAGACCATTTCCCTACTCACCTATCTCATGGAGGTCAAGCAGAACAACGGACCATACCTTGTTATCGTTCCCCTCTCTACCCTCTCCAACTGGCAGTCTGAGTTTGCCAAATGGGCTCCTAACGTCAAGTCTGTCACCTACAAGGGAACCAAAGATGCTCGTCGTCGTGTTGAGGGACAGATTCGTAAAGTTGACTTCAACGTCCTGATGACTACTTACGAATACGTCATCAAGGAGAAGTCTCTTCTTGGAAAGATCCGCTGGAAGTACATGATTATCGACGAGGGACATCGATTGAAGAATCACAACAGTAAGCTGACCAACATGCTTAACGGATTCTTCCATGCTCAACATCGTCTTCTCTTGACCGGAACTCCACTCCAAAACAAGCTTCCTGAGCTCTGGGCTCTTCTCAATTTCTTGCTCCCATCCATCTTCTCCTCCTGTGACACTTTTGAGCAATGGTTCAATGCCCCATTCGCCACTACCGGAGAGAAAGTCGAGTTGAATCAGGAAGAGACCATGCTGATCATCAGAAGATTGCACAAAGTCCTTCGTCCATTCTTGCTCCGTCGTCTGAAGAAGGAAGTCGAATCTGAGCTTCCTGACAAGACCGAGTATGTCATCAAGTGTGACATGTCTGCTCTTCAAAAGGTCATCTACCGTCACATGAAGAAGGGATTGTTGTTGGATGCCAAGGCGTCATCTGGTGCCCGCTCCCTCTCCAACACCATTGTTCACCTTCGCAAACTTTGTAACCATCCATTCCTCTTCCAAACCATTGAGGACTCCTGCCGTGCTCACTGGAAGGTCAACGAGGTCAATGGAAAGGAGTTGATGCGTGTGGCTGGAAAGCTGGAGCTTCTCGACAGAATCCTTCCAAAACTGAAGGCAACTGGACATCGTGTGCTGATGTTCTTCCAGATGACAAAGATGATGGATATCTTCGAAGACTTCCTCCACTATCGTCAGTACACCTACCTTCGTTTGGATGGTTCCACGAAGCCAGATGAGCGTGGAGACCTCCTTTCCCTCTACAATGCTCCAGACTCCGAGTACTTCCTCTTCATGCTCTCCACCAGAGCTGGAGGTCTTGGTTTGAACTTGCAAACTGCTGACACTGTCATCATTTTCGATTCTGATTGGAATCCTCATCAGGATATGCAGGCTCAAGATCGTGCCCATCGTATCGGACAGAAGAAGGAAGTCCGTGTACTCCGTTTGATCACTGCAAACTCTGTGGAAGAGAAGATGTTGGCTGTGGCTCGTTACAAGTTGAACGTCGACGAGAAGGTTATCCAAGCCGGAAAGTTCGATCAGAGATCCACAGGAGCCGAGCGTAAACTCATGTTGGAAAGAATCATCCAGGCCGATGAGGAGGAAGACGAGGAGGAAGTGGTTCCAGATGATGAGACTGTCAATCAGATGGTTGCTCGTTCTGAGGATGAGTTCAATCAATTCCAGTCAATGGATATTGATCGTCGTCGTGAGGAGGCTAATCAACTTCACCGTAAGCCACGTCTTGTGGAGGAACAGGAGATCCCAGAGGATATTGTAAAGTTGTCAGAGGACTTCGAAGAAATCGAGAAGGCCCGGGAAGAGGGAAGAGAGATCGTGAGCGAGACGCCAAACCAGAGAAGACGTAGAAAGGAAGTGAGTACTGTAATAGTTTGAGGGAGAGGGTGACTTTGGTCTCACATAACTAGAGTGCTAGTCGAATTATAAATTTATCTTTTTGATTTCCAGGTCGACTACTCTTCTGATCTTCTGTCCGATGAGCAATTCATGAAGCAAGTCGAGGAAGTTGAAGATGAGAATGAGAGATGTGTGGCTGAGAGAAAGAAGCAACGTAAGAGGAAGCTTGCCGGTCTTGATGAGAACGATGACACTATGGATGATGTCGTTTTGGCTCATAAGAAGAAGAAGACCGATCCAGAGCTAGCTGAGAAGATCAACGAGATGTTGAATGTGATTATGGAGTACACCGATGAAGAAGGAGACTTGATTGCCATTCCATTCCAAACCCTCCCAACTAAGAAGGAACTTCCAGAGTATTATCAAGTTGTCTCAAAGCCAATGGACTTTGACAGAATCAATAAGAAGATCGAGACTGGAAGATATACTGCTATGACTGAGGTCAATGACGATATGGTGCTGTTGGTTAACAATGCGCAATTGTTCAATGAGGAGGACAGTGTCATTGTGGAGCACTCGAAGATTATTGAGAAGTTGTGGAAGGAGCAGTATGATAAGTTCATGGCACCACCAAAGTCGGAGGAGCCACCAGCCGCAGCCACTCCAATCAAGAAGGAGAAGGATGCCCCAGCTGCTTCAACCCCGTCCACCTCGGGATCCTCTTCGAAGCCATCGACCAGCGGAACCCCATCCGCCAAACCATCCACTAGTGGAACGTCAGCCGTCACAGATCGTCAACGTCAAGCTCTTCTCGCTCAACAACAGCAAGCTCAATTCATGGCCAGTCTCGCCAAGATGACACCAGCTCAGCAAGCTCAAGCTCAACAGATGCTCGCCATGCAAATGATTGCCCAACAAGCGGGACCAGGTGGTGCTCAAGCACAAGCTCTGTTGCTCCAGATGCAAGCTGCTGGAGGTGCTCAGGCTCAGCAATTGATGGTGCAGATGATGATGGCTCAGGCAGCTCAGGCTCAGGCAGCTCAGGTCGCACAGGCACAGGCGTTGGCTGCTGCTGCTAAGAAGGATGCGTCTGGTTCGAAAGACGTAAAGAAGGAGAAGGAGTCAACTTCGGAAGTGAAAAAGGAGAGTGAACCATCGACGTCTTCTGAGCCTTCCACTTCTGCTGCTTCTGGATCCAAGAAGAAGTCGGTGAAAGAGGAGCCAGAGCCAGAGCCAATGGAGGAGGACGAGGAGGAGGAAGAGGTTATTGGAAAGAAGAAGGTGAGGAGATTAAATGTTTTATCAGGAGATTGATAGGGTGTAGGACCTCAATAATTTTACATTAGAATTGGACATACAGACATTTCCCAAACCTTTTCCAGGAATCCACCTCCGGCCGCCGTAAGTCCCGCCCAACCCGTCGCTACTCCAACGAGGATTATGATGACGAGGATGATGATGAGTAATAAATAAACTCGATATCTTCTAAATCTTCTGAATCCCAATAATGTCTTCATCTCATTTACCAAACCCCCTATTTTTGATATCCATTATCCAATACCCTCCCTCAAAACTTGAAACACGCCCTACTGATCTTGATTTGTCCCTAATTTCATTTATAATCTCACAAACTTTTTTGTACCCTTGAGTACTCTTATTCTCATGGTCGACCAACTCCTATGTACTCCCCACATGATTGCTAAGTCTTGGAAGTTTCCATTTTCGGAAAGTGAATAAATTTGTGAATCAAAAAAGTGTTGTGTTTTGTTTTTGGTTAAGATCTCAGATGGCATTCAAAATAATCAAAGGTAAGGGGATGACCGACCGTCTACTCTTCATTGATTCAATCTAAAATTCACTTCGTTCGTGCCGGTCAGCGACCTACTGACTGGTTGTTATCAGTGAAATGAATTTAATTTTTGTTATACCTATCTCATTCCGAGGTTTACATGCGGGCGGCAGTTCACGAATTCGACGGGAGGGCACCGAGGGGTTAGCGGGTCATTAGCTAGAGATTGAGCAGCGCAGGCAGTGAGCAGGCAGTGGGCAGTAGGAGAGCCGCGGGCGGGCAGAGGACGGCAGGCGGGCGCCCGTTCCCGCCCGCCCGAGATGGATAATCTAATGCTCCATTTTCTTTATCTCAACAAAATGAGTCATCTACCATCCCAGATAGACAACAATAAACTTCAGCATCATCCCCATAACCACTAGCATTTTTTTCTCGGCAGTAGCTACTATTACCATTACTACCTGCATAAGTGCATTTCGTTTGTAACCGGACAGATTAGTTGAGCGAGAGGGTGGAGGAATGACATGTCGATCGGTTACAACGGATTAAAAAACAAAACTGAATCGAAAAAAAAACGAGTTTACATATTGTAGGGAGGTATAAAAGGCAGAGAGCGACCGGATATTTGGTTTGAACTTATTTACTAAAATGGTTATTTGGTTGTTTTCAGGTGAGTGGCCTAGAAAACAAAGTTGACAGATATTCGGCCATGACCTCTTCTAAGACATATAGAGGGATTTCAGCTTCTATTCTCCTTCCATTCTGTCTTGCTCAATATGGTATGTACGGTGGTTATGGTGGCGGATATGGTGGATATGGTGGCTATGGGGGCTATGGAGGATACGGTATGCCATACGGAGGTGGACCATTTATGGGGTCTGGAATGTATGGGTGAGTTTAGGAACGTTCTATTTTCTTAGAATTTCGTGTTTTTACTCTGTCTTTCTTTTCTCTACCCCTCTGTATTTATGTTATACTAACAGACTCCTCCCTCCCGACGCACTACCTGATTTTCCAATTCCACCAAACTCAAATCTTCCTGAAAATCCTTCACTTCCTCCCACTCCGGCTCCTGAAAACCAACGGGACTGTCGTGGACTGACTTCAATGAGAGCGCGAAGTCTTTGCAGATACGGTAATCCGATGATGATGGGCAACGGGATGGGCGGTGGGATGTATGGAGCTGGAGCATGTATGGATACGAATCCACAATGTTCTGTGTGGGCCAGTACTGGTGAGATTAATGGCTTCTGGAAGGTTCTACATATTTTAAGTTTCAGGGCAATGTTCCACAAATCCGCTGATGATGAGGCAAACGTGTGCACTTTCTTGTGGAACTTGTGAGTTTTTTAATGAAAAATCTTCTATATTCCTAGTTGACAATTTTCTTAGTTAACAATTTTTCTCAATCTCTTTTTGTTTTCGAGTTACATTCTTTTTTCTCCAGGTGCCTCAGGTCTCGGGGGTCTCGGGGGTCTCGGCGGATTGGGCGGTCTTGGAACGTCTTCCATCTACTCCCCGTATGGCGGTCTCGGCGGATTAGACCAATATCCTCTTTCACAGTTCATTGGGAGATCTATCTATGAAACTGGTAGGCTTTTTGAAATCAAGCGAACTTTTCATATTACTCAATCCTGTTAAGTCAAACTTACAGGCTTACTCAATCGGCAACCAGTCCCAAACTCGTCGAAAAATATTGGAATTATTACGAAAGCCAGAAGTGAGCAATTGCCTACAAGGAGATGAGAAAGTGGAAGTGGAGTGGACTTTGTAATAATATTTAAAACATTTTGTTATTCAAATTTTCGATCTCTTTTGGTTCCGTAAGATAAAAGTTGTTATCCCTTGAAGACTTAACACAAAGTATGTCGACATCCGGACGCACAGAGATCTGTACAAACATAATAACTGTAATCTTCTTATGTGTATAGTTTTGCATTTACGGAAGGTCGAATGCCCTGCGCATACATTACTGTTCCGTTCCGTAAACTTTACTTTCTCTGCTTCTCTAATCCTCTCCTCCCTTTCACTCTTTTCCCTTTTCTCTCTTCAAATCTTACATTACTGTTCCTCATGAAAACGATCAAAGGACCCCAAATTCTGAAAGAATGCTTCGATTTTCCTGGACTCCAACTGATTCTGAATTCTTTGTCTACGATTAACAAGTCGTTATGCTCCATTGAAAAACGATTAGAGAAGATTGAATCCAGTTTGGAGTTGTTGAAAAAACACAAGAAGATTGATGAAATCGAAAAATTGGAAGTAGAAGTGGAAGAAGTTGAAAGTGAGTTTTATCACAGGGTTTGCATACGTGCTCTCTCTCTACCTAAACTCATCTAAAAGCAAATATGTTGCAATAGATAGCGTTTTCATCACTATCTAGTTTGATCATAGGACTAGCACTTAGTCTGTAAAACTCGAAATGAATCCATTTCTTTCGTGGTATCTCCAGTATCTATCATCCTTGGAATCTATCCATTTTTCAAATTCAATTTTCGAAAAATGAATAAGGACATCAAGCGCAAAAAACATTTTTTAAACCTTTGACCCACTACTCACTCCTTTGACTCAGATTTAAAACTAACAATAAGAGACAAACAGACAGACAACAACAGCGCAACCCGCCGAGAGGTTATCCATCGACTGTACACCCTCAATCTTCACGCTTTCTTTTAGAATTGAGAAGCCGACACAGCGTACAAACAGCCAGAATTCGAATTGTACTACTGTATATAAAAAAGACCACCGAAGCTCGAGCGCCCGCGGCGAAAGCGGAGTGTTTGAAACTGACATTTGTTGTCGTCGGCTTCACTTCCTCCCCTTTTGAAAAAGTCCATGACTTTTCTGTAAATTTCTCTATGAACAACGGACATTACGGACATCCCGGACAAACGAGCATGAATGGGATTTAATTTTATTAGACACCAGCCTGCTTGTCACGCCTCCGGCACTTCAATCAGCGCTGGTTCGTGGCTTTGCCACTCACTAATCTTATCTTCGCCGCTCTTCATTTGAATAAAATTACTATTACATCTCAACAAAATAACCAAAAGTTTCCGAAGCTCCTGGTTTCTTCATGATGTACGGATCTTTCGTTTTTGTGTGCCATACGAGGATTTCGCGGTCTTTCTGAAAAAAAGTTGCTGAAAATGTATTCCCTAGTTCAAACACCCCTTACCTCTCCCTCCCATCCGAACGGCTCGATATCTCCCTTCTCCAATCCCATATCCTCCAGGAGACAAGTCTCTGGGGCGCCCGTCCCTCGTTTACACGACGTTCCAAATACTGCATCCGTCTTGAGAATGACTTTCAGATTGACTGCAAATCCAGCCATATCCACTGCGAATTTCCGTTTGGGACTCCATTTCACGTTGAATGATGTGACGGCTCCGTTGACCACTTTCGGCGCCTCAACTGGACTACCGCCTACATATCCTGAAAATTGAAAGATTCTGGATCCCCTGTTTTTGAGCTAGGTCTCGCCCACCATCCCCGAAATACTCACCAACCGCCCACATGCCCAACTTTTTCACATTCCTGATGTACTCCGTAAACAGTCGAATATCATACGAATTATCGTCGTCACCGAAATACAGTACTCCCTTCTTATAATCCGTTCCCAGAATCTGTGAAGTATTGGATCTGATAAATCTCAGAGCCGTCGTCCGTTGAAACCATCCCTTCTTTGGGTATCCTGGAGCAGTTTGGACAGCCATATAAGTATACGGTAGTCCTGTCCGTTTCAGAATATCCTCGACAGCGGGTACGGTCTTGTTGGAGTCTTCTATCACTATCCAGTGGAGGTCTTCGATATGGGAAAGGGTGTTGGCCATTCTGACGAGAAACGTTTTGGATTCTCAGAAGCACTGGGAGTCCTTACCGTATCATATCTGGAATTCTTGTCAATCTTTTGTAGGTCGGAGTCACCACGACAATTATTGGTTGATTTGGATTTTTTGAAATTCCAGCGATTTTCCTGAACTCTCTTCTTTCAGGCAGAGCGTGCGCTTCTGCTACTGCTGATAATGATGAGTCATTTCTTCTATAAATACGATAGATATACAGTAATCTGGGAACACCGTAAGACTTACACATAAGAAGAATACTGAACACCGGCAATGATTAGGAACATGAAGATACCAATGTAGATGGGAATGTAGCGGAAGTTTCCCAGTTTTCGCATTGTAGATGTGTCTGGGAAAGTGCGCATTGTTGGAAAAAGAGTTCTAGGCAACTAGAAAACTCACTTGAAAAGATTGGTGACAAAAATAATCAGAACTTTTTGGGTTTTGTCATTTTTATTCTAGCCACGTGGCATGTGAAATAATGTGGAAAATTTTCAGGCAGATTTTATCTTCACGTCTCTAAATGGGAATTTAGCAGTGGATTTTAGAGAAAATTAGGTGAAAAAGGTTTATTAGACTTCCAGGAAATAACCAAAAGTATCCTGAGCTGGTCCACTTGCCACATTTGGACTTTTTGTTTGTGTGTGCCATGCCAGAATCTCCTTTTCTTTCTGAAACAATTACTTATTTATCATAACCTCTAATCCAAACTTCCATCACCTCTCCCTCCCATCCGAACGGTTCAATATCCTCCCTTTCCAGTCCCAAATCATCCAGAAAACACGTCTCCGGGGACCCTCTTCCTCGTTTACAGGAAGTTCCAAAAACTGCAGAAGAGTTGAGAATAACTTTAAGGTCAACGGCAAATCCAGCCATATCCACTGCGAATTTCCTAGTGGGATGCCATTTTACGTCGTATCCGGTTACTGTACCATTGACTACTCGGGGTGCTTCCACGAGGACTTCATACATGAGACCTGGAAAATTGGGTTCCTTAGTTTGTGAAGGTACTGGAACAAAGTGACACTAAGAATGGAGATGCATGGAAAATTTTAGAATCGTCTAGAAACACTTTTGGTGCTCTCACTAGACTAACACCCATATATCCTAAAAACTGAATCCTGTACAACTCACCAACCGCCCACATGCCCAACTTTTTCACATTCCTAATATACTCGGTAAACAGTCGAATATCATACGAGTTATCGTCGTCACCAAAATAAAGTACTCCCTCCTGGTAATCCTCTCCCAAAATTTGTGAAATATTGAATCTGATGAATCTCAGAGCCATTGTTCGTTGGTACCATCCTTTTTTTGGGTACCCCACTGCTGTTTTGTGAGCCATATAGGTATACGGTAGTCCTGTTCTTTTGAGGATTCTGTTGATAGCAGGTACTGTAGTTGGACCGTCTTCTATCACTATCCAGTGGAGATCTTTGACATGGGATAGTGTGTTGGCCATTCTGAAGATATATGGTACATGATTCTAAATTCAAGAGGACCCCTTACCGTAACATATCAGGTATTCTGGTCAATCTTTTGTAGGTCGGAGTCACCACGATGATCAAAGGTTGATTTTCAGATGGAGTTCTGAATCCTTCTGTTTTTGAAATCAGGCATTTTCGAAACTTACAATAGCAAAATACAGAACACAAGGAAGAAGGAGACGCCGAGAAAAAACCAACCATATTTTCGAAAATTGCTCAGTTTTGATTTTGAAGGTTTTTCTGAAACTGATGGCCAAAGTTTCTGAATTTCTAGGTCATCAACTCACCATCCAAAATCATTTTTGAGTTTTGAAGTACTGATTTTTCATGTAATTTCCACATTTCGAAATCTCAAAATTCCACGGATAATCGTGGAAAGATTTTTGAAGATTTTTGTCTGCATGGGTTTTGGTTGTTTGAGTATGCAGGATTTCTATGATTAGGACAAAAAATAACAAAAATGGTTACATCAAAATCTTTATTCAATCTGTGCAGAAGAATGTAAAAGCTTCACAGAAACTGGACAGGACGTAGTCCAACTCGTCTCTTCACAAATTGTATTTCCGAACAGATCCTTTACGAACTCCACACAATCCATTATTCACGAATGGTCTGCTCTCCGGACATCTGGATCCCGCTTCTCCGTTCAACATCAACACGTCACTGCAAAACTTGGGAGTACGCTGAAAGTACGCTAAATAAAACTCACTTGGTATCCCAGACGATTGCCATCTCACTTTCTCTCGGATCATCTGGCTTACAAGGACTCTTGACTAATGCCACTCTGGTGCGTCCAGGATCCGAAAGGTGCTCTCTGTAAAGCTCGAAATCGCCGGGTGGTAAAATCTCAATGTTTCCGACAGTGATGACTTTCGGCAGTGGACAACTGGTGTACTTCGCCAGCTCTAATTCCGCGAACTTTTCGAGGGTTCTGTCGTAGGCCTAAAATTTAGTGATGAGTCAGATACTCGGCTCATTTCAAATTACCAATTCATTCATGTTGGCAATCTTTTCGCGTTTGGCAAAATCGGCTCTTCTGTAGTTGAATCCATCCAGTGCTTGCGCTCTGGGAATACGCTGTTCTTGGTCATGAGCCACTGGAAAGGGTTAGTGATTGAAGTTGGAGTTGATGGATTTCACTAACTAGCGTAGACGATGGCCAATCCAATCAGAAGAACTCTCATCTTGGTGGTTGGGAAGATCAGAGGGTTGAATACTGGCTTTGTGAGGGTAACGCCAGGTTTATATAGACACCAAGATCTGATAAGATTCTTATCTTTCTGATATGCAAAAAGGTGAAAGGCCATGGAGCACGTTCAATGGCAAAGAGAAACCGTGATTGAAAATATGTTCGGTCGGCTGAGTTTCCCGACCGAATAGAATCCTTATTATTCTGAAAGACCATAGAGTTTTGCAACTCGAACTCATTAGATTTGTTCAGGTTTATGAATTTTCATCAAAATTCAGCACCCGATTCTAAAACAGAACCAATCATTTTTATGCCTGTCTCTTTGCTTGCAACACTTTCAAATTTTCAGCAAATACCAGTTTATGAAACTGAATTTTCCAACAAAAAGCGACAAAAAATAAATCACTTGAAGAATTATTAAAACCGAAAATACACAGGCGAAAAAGCAAGAAGATACAAAAAACGAAGAACAATGAAAACCCGGAGAGAAGAAGATTTTGGAAGCGTCTAGGAAATGGAGAGAATTACACGAGGACACCCGTTTTGGAAACGATGGATGGATTTGGAATTGTGAAATGGGCGGGAAATCAAAAAGAGATAATAAGAACAAAAAATTAGAAAGAAAATTGATACTAATAATCTTTCTTATATAATACGATTCTAATTCTGTCCGTTTGTCCGCGATATCCGCGTCCGTTTTTCATTTCTAGAGGAAAGCGTGAAGATTGAAGTGAACTTTCTCGAACAGGAAGAAGAAAAAAATCCGATGAAAACAAAATGACATTTCTAAATTCTCAATCGCGCCGCAGGCGCCCAGCTTTGCTGGTAGTGTATTACACTTCAACAAAATAGCCAAAAGTCTCAGGCGGCGGAACTGGTTTCGTCTGGTTTTTCTTGGTCTGCACAATGTTTGGAGTACTGGTTTTGGTGTGCCACACGAAGATTTCGCGGTCTTTCTGAAAATTGAATTTTAAGTTTTTCGTATTTCCCCTTTCAATTACAGTACCTCTTTCTCATAGCCAAACGGCTCAATGTCTTCTCGTTCCAGTCCCATATCCTCTAGAAGACAGGTTTCTGGAGCACCACCTCCGCGTTTACATGAAGTTCCAAAGACTGCATCAGAGTTGATAACGACTTTCAGGTTGACTGCAAATCCAGCCATGTCCACTGCGAATCGACGTTTAGGATTCCATTTTACATTGAATGCTGTCACTTTTCCGTTGACCACTTTTGGGGCTTCTACCACAGTACCACCGACGAGGCCTGGAATAGAAAATAGTGTAACTTTTGTCTAGAATGATTGATTTTCCCGATAGGCTAAGCCCCGCCCACTTTAGATGAGGATACACCCATCGACCCCATTTCAATGCTCCAATTACTCACCAACAGCCCAAATTCCCAGCGTCCTCACATTCCTGATATACTCCGTAAACAGTCGAATATCATACGAATTATCGTCGTCGCCAAAATACAGTACTCCCTCCTGATGATCCTTTCCCAGAATTTGTGAAGTGTTGGATCTGATGAATTTCAGAGCCTGCGTCCGTTGATACCATCCTCTTCGGGGGTACCCTACTGCTGTCTTGTGAGCCATGTAGGTATACGGTAGACCGGTGCGGTCGAGAATGTCTTGGACAGCGGGGATGGTTTTGTTACCGTCTTCTACTACTATCCAGTGGAGATCTTTGACGTGGGATAGAGTGTTGGCCATTCTGAAGTTTTTAGTATAGAACTTGAAGATGAAAATTATTCTGGAAGCCTCGTCAAACCCTTACCGTAGCATATCCGCAATCCTTGTCATCCTCTTATACGTTGGCGTCACCACCACAATCATTCGATTCGTCACATTTTGCTCTGTCATTTTGAAAACTGGATACGTGGGCTGCCGTCTGGAAAATCTTCAATTCCAAAACATGACATTTGGTTAAGACAAAAATACTTACAAATCGGCGGAAAACTGAAACACCATGGCGAAGAGGAGCATGAAGAAGAGCACATAGATTCCGTACTTCCTCAGCTTGTTCATCGTTCGCATTGTAGGGTATCCTGGAAAAAGTTTTGATTCTTGGTCATCTTGGGGGGTCCGTTTGGAATATGGAAGGGAAATTTGAGGAAGTTTTGAATTTCAGAAAAGGAGCTGTCTAGTTACATATTTTTGGATGGGTGTAGTTTGAATGCTAATAAAGATTTTAGGATTCTAGGCCTAGATGGTTTTCTGGGCCACCAAAAAAGATTCCTAGGCCGTCATGGAGACTCCAGAAAGTTAATGAAATCGTAGATCACTCTGGTGATTTTTAAGAGACACTCGATTTTTCTAAGCCACCAAAAAGGTTTATTCCAAAGAAAATCCTAGTCCACCTTTTTTGGATTCCTAGGCCACTTTTGCGTTTTCCTAGGCCACCATATCTTCAAATTTAAAAACTCACCAATACACCGTCTACAATGCTTTTCGATATCCTCCTCACAGCCCTTCTGCAGTGCTTGCGACTCCAGCTTGTCACCGAACACTGAAATTTTCAATTTTTAAAGAAAGTCATAAAAATTATGAGCAAGGACACACTTTTTCTGGTCCCGATCTTTTTTCCGGTTTCTATTCTTTTAACGTCATACACCAATGCACGAGAGAGAAAATAACGGAGTAAAGAAAACTCCTTTCCGGAGAAGATGCATAATTCAAGACCGCCCGAGTTGCTAAGGAATTCCGAATGGGGAGAAAAGGGGAAAAAATGGGAAACAATGGGGAGAGGAAGAAAAGTTATGGGGGAGGGGGGGGGGAACATGTGAGCTTTAAAAATTGACACGGATCTTTGGAAGAGAGCGAATTCTGGAACAGATGATCAAAAAAGTTTAGAATCTGGGAGCTTCAGGCTATCAGAAACTAAAAGAATTTCATTGAAAGTTTAAATTTGAGAGTCCGAACTTCAGAAACATATTGAACCTTGGAACTTCAAAATCCCAAGTACTATCAATTGTGACCATTTTTTAGCATACTAACAGCCGAAATATTGTCGAAAAATCAAACTTGAAACTAGGTCTATTTTCAAACTTTGGTGATAAAAAGGTTACAAAAAGAACAAAAAAGTGATACTGGAATTTTAAAGTATTACGTATTTTATAACACCTGCTGAGTAGATTATCGAAAGAAAGTGTTGTTTGATTTAGAGATTTTTTTTTGGAACAGAACTTTTGATAATGAATAATTAAGTTTTTCTTGACTGATTGAATTTTTCAGTTTCCGATTTGTCGGAATTAGAAATTTTCTAGGCTTTCAGATGTTAGACAACAGACAAACTAAAAAGCAAAGGAAAATTTGAAGAACACTATGGTGAAACTAACGACCAGTAGGGGCTCAAACTCCATTTATCACTATAACTCCACCCAAAAAATAGTCATTGAAAACTCAAAAAGCACATCAGATTTCGCTACTTTTCTAAAAATTCCAAATTTAACTGAAATGCGTCAGACATGGTTTGCCGTTATCAACAGTTGCGCCTCTCCCCCTTTTCTTCCTTTCCCTTCTAAAACTGGAAGAGGAATAAGAAGAATTTTTCGATTTCTGAATACTTCTTCCTCTTATCAGTTGTGAGTACACTTTGACGATTCTTAAACTTTCAAGCGTGTGTGTATTTGTGCATGTGCGTAGGGTGTTTGTGCCTTGAACTGTCTACGGGCAGTTGTAAAACTGAAAATTACGACTATTTTCGGGCAAAATGTTGCAGAATTTTTTTGGAGATTAGGAATATGGTAAGTTCCATGAGGCAAGAAAAAGTGAGAAGTGTGGAAAAAAAACGTTCGAAATTCTGAGAGAACGGAAAAAATTTGAATATGTTTTGACACAGATTCTAGCAAGGGGTTGACCCAGAAAACAGTAGACAACTAAAGTGGGAGAGAGCGAAAAACATAATCCCAAAACATTTCGAACTCTCACCGCCTTTGTATATGACCTTGTACAAAAAAGAAGAGGATTTCGGTATTTTTTGAAAAGGGAAGACCGAAGGTACTTTTTGAGTGTGAAAGGTTTAGTTTGTGGGACATCAAAGGGTTCAAAATGTTTGATTTGATGAACATCTACATAAGTTTCACCTTCTTTAGGCACCAACTAACCAGACACCAGCTTTTGTTACGGGCTCTTTGAGCTCTCTTCAGTCAAACTTTTTATTGTTTCTCAGAAACAAAACAGTTCCAATTCCCTCAAAAATTGGGATATCAGCCTCCAAGATAAACACAATAAACGAACAAAGAACACTACTAGGAACACTAGAAAAAACGGGGAAAAGGTGGAGGTATAATTGAATTGGGAGATGAAAAACGAGAAGGGTAAAGTGGGGGAAAAGTACTCGTTCAAACATGATGAAACGGGAGAATGGAAAAACAAAGTGAAAAGTAGAAAGGAAGTATGAATGGATAGGAGAAAGGTAAACAGATTTAGATGGATAGTTACAGATGAATCCAGAATCTGGAAGTTTAGAAAAATTGAGTTTCAGGGTCTCAGAATCCTTCAGTATCCCAAAATTTCATGTTCTCAAAATTGTAAAAACTGGAATTTTTGAATTTCGGAAACCTCAGTAGACTAAAAATCAAAAGTTCACAAACTCGGCTATTCAAAAATGTGAGAATCGTTCTTATTATTTTGCCTCGCTAATCTTATTCCCCTAGGACAATAAGCTACATAAATATGTGAAAAAAACAGAAATAGGATCTTCTAAAGTATTAGGAGTGAAGCGAGAATCAAGATTATATGGAGAAAAGGAACATAAAGAATAATATGGAAAAATGTAGGTGCCCCTTTACCCTCTCTAATCCCTTGGCACCTAGACGTTTCCCGCTGTGAGATGAGATTTTCTGGATTTTTCGTATTTTGAAAACAATGAAAAATGTACCTTTAATCGTATCTTCGGATGACATAGTTGGACTCTGGGAATGATCAAGAAGACTTTAGGAAATTTTCAGTAAAAGTCGAATAAGACCATCATAACCTATTCCACTTTTTAAGGTAACCGCCCACTGTTCAGCAACAAGTGATGCGGTTAGAGATAAGAGAGAGTAAAGAAAAATAGATGAATTATAGAAAAATCAAAAACGGATGAGCACACTTCTCGATCAGTTATGGGTTAGGGAAGTCAGGTGAATATTGATTTTGACAACTTTTTTGAATAAATAGATGATGTTTTTGAGGGGGAGCGATTGATAAAATATGGTATTTTTGTGGTAGGAAAATATGGGAAGTTACGGGTGAAAATGTTGATTTTGGAGGTGGTATACTGAGTCAAGGACGTTAGAATTAAACAGTTTCTGGTATTTCCGGGTTTTTATATTCTGAGAAACTGACATTTCGAGACTATCCTAGATTACAAACTTTGACTTTCAACTTACATCTCCGAATTCCACAAATAACACAACTAGAATTCCGATCCTTCTTTGATTTCATAATTTTCAGATTTTTGTTGAAATTCGTAATACATACGATGTTTATATACCCTAAGGAACCGGGAAGGAAGCATTCTTGTTTCCAAAATATACGCAAAAAATATATGACGAATTGAGGAACAAGGAAGAACTTTGGAAGGTACCAAAGTCTTACAAAACTGGGAGAGATAAACAAAAACAAAGATGAGGAAGCATCAAGAATCAAGGAAAAAAAGTTTAGAAATTTGGAGCACCGGAATTCAAGAATTCATCAAAACCGGGGAATCAGAGTGTTCCATTCATTCAGCATTTCAGAATCCAACGGTCAATATTACTAGAATTTTTACCTTTTTCACTGCTCCACGGCATCTTTAGATGAAAACTCTTATAGATAATCGAAGCTTCAGAATCTACAGAATATCTTTTGAAACTTACTGACTCTTTTTTTGATGATTCAAGTCAAAAATAGACGTAATCGAAGGAGGAGGGAAAAAACTGATAAGATTTTCAGTTTTACCACCACCACCACCACTCTCCTAACCACACCCCATAAAGCATACTTAAAGTTCGTTTGCTTTTTCGTCAAAGTTTTCAGTCATCATTCTTTATAATTTTCGTTTTTCAAAAACCCTCGTAGACTTTATGAAGAACACACCCAAATTTCTTCTAGGATGACAAAAATTAGATGAAAACTCTGGAAAATTTAGCGAGAATGGACTGGAATACTTATGATGCACTAATTAGAAGATGATTCAAAAAGTTGAAAAAATTCAAAAATGTCATACTTCGCAGTTAAAAAAAAATCAGAAAACCACAACTCTAAAAACTGAGAAATTCGAAAGTTCAAGAATTCATTAAATCCAAAAAAATGAATGGTTTAAAAAAGTAGATTCTATTCCGAACCTATTCGAGTTTTTTTCTCGAATCGATTCAAACCCTAAAAAAATCTGTCTCTCATTTTTTCATGTAGTGTCCAACCTGTATATACTCGGTAGTACCTATATTGAATTGTCAATTTTGCCTCGATAATCTTTTTTCTATTGCCCCCTCTCTCGTTTTCACATTTTCAACAACGATCACTAGAGTTTGATGGGGTTGAGGGTAAAGGAAGTGGAATAGTGAAGAATATTGAGAGGTGCAGAGAAAAATGGAACTCTGAAACTCCAGGAACTCTGATGATGGACAATAACAAACTTCGATTGGAAATGTGCATATTCATAATGATTACGGTAAAAGTGATGTTTGAGAGGTTAGCGTATCTCTGACACAGAACTTCATTTTTTTAGGTTTCTAATGGGACAAACAGACACAAAGACGGAAAAAAGTTTCCGAGCTTTTAGCTTTTCTAGCTGGAGTACCTTTGACTCGTTTTCTCAAAAACTTGGATAATTTGAATTGTACGGACAAACGGAAACACAGATATACTTCTTTTCCCAAAACTCACTGATTTCTGATCCGTCGGATCCTGTAGAATATGACTTCAATAACGATGCGTGCTCCTTTTGCTCCTCCTTCGACTCCACTAATTTGTCATCCGCCTTTGAGAAATGCAACGACGGCGGCAGTGATTTCTGAAAGAAAGAGAAAGTTTTGGGATGGTTTTGGAGTTTCGATAAGTACTGGAAATAAAAAAAGGGTGGGACGGAAGGAATGATAAAGAGACCTGGAAGGAAGTTAGGGGAAATTCGTGTTGGTGCTCTCGAAGGGGGTGTAATTGGAAGGATTCTAGATGCTATAATGAAAACTTCAGATTTCAGACATTCTTAAAGTGAAACAGATAAAAATGGCAAAACTCCAGAATTTCGAAACCTCGAACAGTCTCAAAATCTAAAATTAAATCTAGAAATACGGTTCCAAGATCTAGAATTCAGAACTTCAAGGTTCTACTTTTCAAGACCTTCAAGTTTCCAAACATGTCGAAGAAGAATAACAGTAACATCAAGAATCAAGAGAGGGTATACAATACTTCAAGACTTTTCAAGTGTCCCCTATTCTAATGTTCCCCCACCTTTTTGCCTAACATCAAAATGAAATCAAAGAAAAAAGAGAATAGAAAAGAACATAATAATCATATTCAACTACTAGTTCTCCCCTTCTTCTGACCACTCGCTCACCTCCTCCTCCTTCTTCTTTTTCTTCTTCTTTTCGTCACTTTTCATTTTTAAAAATCAAACATTATCAGGTGTGTAGTCGAAAAGAAAGCAAAAGCAGAATATGTATGGAAGAAGGAGATAATGAGAATATGAATATGAGCGGGTTTTTAGTGATCCCAGAGATTCTGGGTGAGGAGAGACGCAGAGAAGCTAGAGAGGAAGAGAAGAGAGAACTTGTTCCTCCTCTAGGCGGGATTACTCGTATTATATAACTGTTTCACTTCTGATGGCGGGGAGAAGACAACAATGGAAACAGTTTATTGTTATGGATGTGTGGAATGGAGTAGGATAGGAGGATTTTTGGGTTAGAGAGTGAGATACGCAGAGGTGGAGAGGAATCGGATCAGAATTTTGAGAGAAAATCTTTGAATCCACAAAAACTTCAGAGTCTAAGAAACGGAAACTTTAAAAATTCTTCTGAATTTCGAAATCTGGTAACCTCTGAATTCATAGAATGCAAAGATATCAAAATCGCGGAATCTAGAAATTTCGGACTGTCAGGATCCACTGAACCTCTGTTGCATCTCAAAGTTCTCATATTCTGTAAACATTCAAAATCTCTGACTTTCAGAATTTTTCTGAACCCCAGTTCCCTGAGTATCAGACCCTTAGAATTTCAGAAACTAAGAAATTCAGTTCCAGGATCTCAGCTACCCAATCTCTAGATATTCCGCTTTTCCAAAAAGTTGATCCAAATTCACACATCTCACAGATCTCCAACCTTTCAAATTTCAATCTCAAAAATTTCATTGTCATAATCGCCTCAAATTCCACCATTTTTGATCATGAACTTCAATAACTAACTACCATTTTCCAACACCTAACACTACTATTTTTCCTCTCTGATTTTCAGAATTTTCTAGTTCAATCAAAAACCAAAAACCTCCTCCACTCATTCCGATCAAAATGTTTCCTTTCCCCTCTGCACACACAAATTTTCCATTCCTAATTTTATCTATGATTCAATGTACACATATTGACGTAGAAACTCGCCAAATTTGGAAGAGAAGAGGGAATTCCAAAGGTTGTATGTATACAAAAATAGATGCAAGTAGAAACTGAAAACTCATAACTCACCAATGACCAAACAAGAAGTGCTGATGCTGACTGATAACAATTAAAAAGGAGATGGTAGATATTGGGGTACTTGATTTTGATGTGCATTTTTAGAGAGGGAGTGAAACAATAAAAGGGAAGAATTAGTTGGAAAATATTGAACATTTTGAATTTGGAGCAAGCAAGTTGGAACGGTGCCCACCCAGGGGTCAGTGAGCCTTTCTCGTACCGTTGAAGGCGAGTGCAGAGGTCACAGAATCTCTATTTCGTTGGAAGAGATCGGACAAGGTTTGAAGAAACCACAGAGAAGCTAGAGAGCCTGGCTTCTCTGCGTCTCTTTAAGGTTTGATGTGACTTTAAAGGAGCATATCTCGAGAAAGATAGAGCTATCAAAAAATTGTGTCTGATCATCTATCGAGTGAAACTCCAAACAATCAAATTATTCTAAAAATAGTATTCTCCATTTCCTCCTCGTTCAAAAACCAATACACACCCAAATGTCATAAACACAGGTACTACAAGTTCGCCTAAATCTCCGGTAGTACACAGAAAAACCAAAATAAAGTTTTTGGAGTTTGAAGTTTCGAATAGGTAATCTGAATATTAGTGATTTTTGATTATTCAGAAAAAGAACAAGGGAACATTTTGAAATGGAGAATTTGTGAAAAATGAAGTTCGCTCATTCGGAAAGGGAAATGAGCAAAGAGCAAGTGGGAGTTGATATCACCTGCTCAGAATGGAGAACTTTTGAAAATCAGAGTGGGAAAAATGACGATGATGATGTGGGAGAAAAACTGGAAGAGATCTTTCAGAATAACTGGAACTCCAAATAGACAGAAAAATTTCAGATAGCTAACGTAGCCTTGGCGCTTTTCTATAGCGATATGAGTTCTTTGTTTGGTAGAGAATAGAGATTTTGGGCATTCTGGAAGGTTTCAGAAAATACAAAATTTCAGTTTGAAAATGTATCCATACAGTAGTCAGAGAAAGATCGTAAAATTTTATGTGATTTCTTTTGTTGCATAAATTTTCTTATTTCAGCCACTTTTTCTACTGATGTCCTCAGTTTTTTTATGGACAAATTTCGAACGAAATTCAATAGAGAGTTTGTGAAAAAAAATCCACTTTAAATACGAAAATCTGCACACAGTTTGGCTTCGATATCTCTTCTCTCAATATTCATAAAAAATTCCAAAAATTGTGCTTCCGATCATTGTATAAATTATCGAGAAATCATCTATCGTTTTGTTTGAACAGAGAGATCATCCTATGAAATATAGCATTAAAAATTCCTTTTTTTTTGTTTCATGATGTGTGGAGGTGGAGGATAATTGAAAAAAGGGAAAATGGGAAAACGGAAGTGATGGGGACTGTCCCAAACAATGCTGAAAATGTCCATGTTTTTCTATGATGTGTATGTGTTGAAAACATTTTTCAGAGCTAGGTGACTTTGATAGACGTAACATAAGATTGGAATATGATGCTGGATTCCAAATTTTGAAATCTTGACTTCCACTCTCGAAAAATCATTTACGGTCCCAAACCCGAAACCTAGGTTATATATCTGAAAAGTAAAAAGTCTTGATTTTCTTCAGGACCCCCCCCCCTGAGTGATCGCTAAAAAACCGATTAATCAAAAAAAGTTGCAAAGTTGAAAAGTTGTCGTACAACAAAATCTCACTATTTTCCGTGCTCTTCCTCCTACTCTCTTTTTCATCTCTTTTTCGAAATTCGAAGGAAATGTGTGAGATCTGTCATTCAGGAATTCACTCTTCGTGTTGCTCAACTTGATTAGCAAAAGACAGACAGAGACATGTCTCTTGTCAAGGTGATGGAAGAGGAAAATGAGAAAAAGATAATAAGAAGGATAGGAAAATGAGGAAAGAGAAAGAATAAAAATTCAGAATCTCAAAAAACTAGAAACCTTCAAAACTTTCAAAAAAAAACTTCAAGCAAAATTAGATTCTCATTGTCAAATTCTTACAAGCAATCCTCAGAATCTCATGCTCTCAAAATTCTAAGCTTTTGATACGCAAGAAGAGAATCCAAATTCACTAGAAGATTTTAGAATCTCGAATCCCTTCAAAATCTTCTCAATTCTCTGAGCTAGAACGAAAGAAATGAATGAGAAAAAAGTCTCAAAGAGCCTCGGAATCTGTGGCTCCTTCCTTCTTACCCCCTGGTCAAAACCAGTCGACTCATCAAAAATCGAGTCATTAGGAGTCCAGGAACACCTCAAGGAACTTTCATCATGAAAAAAAGTGTGAAACTTGAGAAGAAACCAATCTCGACTTTTCTTTCCACGGAGCAACACCACAAATTGGAACGTGTGTGCTCTTTTCTCAGAGAGAAAGAGCCCTCCGAAAATGAATGGAGCAAATAAAAGTGAGGTGTGGACTCTTCTTCGTCCTTTCTCTTTCGTTTCATCGAAAGAATTGAAACTGGATAAAAACAGGCAAAAGATGGATATGATGACCGTTGTTGGAGAAGGAGATGACATGTGTGTCTGGGGAGAAAGCGGTGAACTATTTGCACTTTGACAGGGTGCGAAATGCCAAAAAAGTTATATGGGTTATTGTGGGTCAGTGGATAGGGGTCAGGGATGGGTTTATGAGGCTTGGACAAGGAGGGTTTTAGGTTCGAAATGAAGGGAACAAGAATGGAAGATTGAGAAGATGAGCATGATTGAAAAAATTCGAGGGTATGAAAACTTGAGATTCTGAAGAAGTGCAAAACTTGGATTGAGACGTTTCTCAAAATATGGAGATCCAGGACATAAAAAATCTTCCAGATGCTGCAAATTTTGGAATGATCGAAAAGTGTTAGAAGACTTCAGTAGGATTCCGAAGACTCCAGAATAGTTCCGAAGGATTCAGAAGACTTCAGAAGGATTCAGTATACTTTAGAAGTTTATTGAGTTCTAGAAGTCAAAGGAACATGCCACCTCAAACTCAAAAATCAGTTCCACTGAACTCTTCCCTTCTGCCCTCTACCCTATCCCCTGGAACACAGTTCACAGTTTCCTCCCCTCCCCAATCATTTACAACAAGCATACAAACTACAAATGAACTTCAAAGATCGGTTCGAAAAATGCTGCTCCACCAGAAAGAGCATGTGCAAAGTGCCCTGAACCGATCTCACTTTCTTCATTTCTTTTCTTTCCTGCTGATCCAATGTTTATTCAAAAAGTCACTTCCTCTCCCCCACTACCATCACTTCTTTTCTTGAAGATGGTGTTTGATCAAAGTTTTTAGTTTTTAGTATTAGTCCAAACTGCCCCCTGGATCAGAGCAAAAAAACTAGGAAGCTTGGGAAATGAGTGAGTCATGGAGGTTTGGAATTGAACTAGACGGAAGGGGGAGGCACAGATGGCCTAGTTCCGGAGAATATCGGATACTAGGCCACCCTGGAAACAAGCTTACCGCTCTCACCTAATCTAGTATAGCTTGGAAGACTAAAGTCAATACCACAACTTCAAAAAACCAAAGGTAAAGGCGAAAAGTAGAAACGGAAAGGCTCTCTAAAAACGGAAAGCCAAATAGCCCCTTACCAAAAAGTGAGGGGTCCAGACTCTTCAGCTTCCAAAGCATGAAACCGAATACCTACTTTTCTTCCAAAAAAGAGAAGAAGGGCAATCAGAAGTGGAAGTGGGCACCCTTCAGCTTATTCGTCACTTCGGAAGAACAACGAGAATAATAAGTTCTTGTTTTTTTTAGAGAGACGTTACAGTAGGAAGGAACTAGTTCAATGGGATTTCTCGTGAAACTGAAATAAAGATGGAATGAACAAATGTTTTGGTGTATGGGGGTCATGATACCATCTATTGTTCAGAATGAGAACGATGGTCGAGAAAGGTGAAATTGGAAATTCTGTTCCACGAAACTTCAGCTTCCAGCGAACTGATAGTAATGAAAACTATACAAATCGAAAGATAATTTTCTGGAGGTCATGAAAGCTAAAAAAAAAGAATTTTCGATCATTTTCAAAGTGCAATTTTTAGGACCGCGTAACGTCAGATCTCTACCTTTAACCATGTCCAGAATTTACCTGGCGTCAAACAGAAGCCTTAGACCGCAATCAAAAATACATAAACTTGCTCCAAATAACGTCAAAAGTTTTGATACCAATTCTGGGGCAGTAAATACGTTCCATTGATAACCCAGTCTATTTTTTTTATCTACAATCATCATCAGAACACATTTACCGTATTCTACCGCAAAACAGTCTTACCTCTATACCTTTCGCTTTCTTCAAAGGTAACAAAGCTCTCTTCTATATCCATCCCACAAAATACACAAACACCCCAAAAAATTGACACATTTTTGTGTTTGTTTGCACTTGATCTTGGCTATGCCTAAAGGATATATCCATTTCTTTTCGGGCTCAACAAAACACCCAAAAAACTGGGGTCAGAGTGGAAAGGGATTCTGATTTTTAATGATTTACACATCATCAACAAATCAGATCATTTGGAGAAAAATTTGAAGCAAAAATATTTGTCACCGATCTTTAAAAGTTAAATATGGGCTTCCCTTTTCTGGTTTTTTTGGTTTGGGGGAGACTAAAAAATGAATTGGAGCCGAAATTTAATCCATGTGAACTTTTAGGGATGATGAGCAGAAAGAAGAAGGAACCAAAAAGAATGACGAACTAACAGAGCAATTTTTGAAAGTGTAGCTCAAAGGAAAAATGTACTTCGAAATAGAAAATCGTTGATATAAATATGTCATATTGAAAATTATCATAAATAGAGAGATCAATAGAGTTCAGTGGGTGGTGTCAAAAAATCATTATGATAATTTGATTTTTTGGTTTTGCAAAAAGCAAAAGAGGAGAATTTTTGATACTGATCTTTTACTAGGAAACATCAGTGATTTTTTTTTTGGGAATACTTCTCCCGATTTGAATGGAAATTATACAGATCGATGGTAAAATTCTTGGAGATTTCGTTAAAATTTGAAATTTCTAGGAATTTTTGATTTTGACGTCTTCAAATAAAGAGAAGCCTGAAGTTCAAAAAGCTCACAAACCAGCATGAATCTCGTAAGAAGCATGTTGCGTTTTTATATTTGGCGCACCTGCTGCGCACTCGGTTTGGAGTAGGGCTTACCAATTTGATAAGCATAAAAACCTTTACGTTCTCAGAAGGCGTCCAAAACTTAAACATTATTCAAAGTTATGAACTTGGAACTTCCATCCCCTGAGAGTCACGTTTTGATCTCCACTGTCTCGATTTTTCAACACAACTATTTCTAAAACTTCCCAAAACCCGCTAAAATCCACTCCAGATCACAAACCATGTTTCTCCATTCACCGTTTAAGTCCATTCAGCTATGGTTGGCTCTAGGATTTTGCTGAAATAATAAACACTTTAAGCATAACGACCTCCAACATTTTCCAAATAATGACAACTCTTCTTATTTGAACAAAAGAGCCTGGACATCCATACGGAAGAGTCGCAAGACGAATCCCCAAATCTACAGTAGCGCTCTAAACTTCTACTCGCTCCCTAATACCGTATCTCTAGGTGATCGCTTTAACAGTCTCCAAAGAGACTGGACATCCAGATAGGAAGAGTCGCAAGACGAATCCCCAAATCTACAGTAGCGCTCTAAACTTCTACTCGCCTCTAACACCGTATCTTCAAGTCATCGCCTTAACAGTCTCCGAAGAGACTGGACATCCAGATAGGAAGAGTCACAAGACGAATCCCCAAATCTACAGTAGCGCTCTAAACGTCTACTCGCTCCCTAATACCGTATCTCTAGGTCATCGCCTTATCTCAATATCTACGATAGCATCTCCGATGCTGCTCCTGAAACTCCAACACGATTCGACTCCAGCTCCATCAGCTACGATCCATCGCAGGCCTCGACCCATCCCTCTGGCCACCATCCCAATTCGTCGACCCCGTCTCGTCTCGATGCTTCGTGTTCTGAAATGTGATGTCGTTAATGTTGGAACGTGCTAAGAACAGCTAAGAATTGCGACATTCGAAAATCTTCTCTAGTTTTAGAGTGCCCAGGCTCGTTTACTCCAAAAAAGTGGGCGATCTCATTCTCAGTGAGCGCGCGAATCTAGCGCTGGTAGATCGAAATTTCCAAAAAAAAAAACATGTTTGAAGTTTTGATTTTCCAGTACTAGAAAAGGCGAAATTGAGATGAACCGCGTCGCCCACATTGTTGGAATTTTAGTAGTTGTCGCTGACCATAAAACTGTGAAAAACGTACCTTTCCTTATCCACATCTTGCTATTCCACGGTCCACTGGTGTAGACGGCCGAGTGGTGTGTGTTACCTGAAAAAATTATCATAATTTGAGGATTGATACTACTAACAATGAGCGAAGAGTAACAGAGAGAGATAATAATAATGAATAATGAGATAATAATAATGAATAATGAAAAAATTGTCTCGCGGAGAGGGAACTCTTAAGGGATTTCGAAAGAAGACTCGAGAAAAATTCAAAAGTCGATAATAGTTTGCCCAAAAACGAATTCCTCGAAAAAACTGAAAACCCGATAGAAATTAGGGTCCTCCATCCAATCAGCCGATGTGAAATACATTTTCGCGCCAAAAGTTTTGGGTAGATCAATAAGCGAAATGAAAAAAAGGACGGAAGATCAAAACAAATTATGTGGTTATAAGGACTGCAAAGAAGGACAATCCAAAAGGTGAGAATTCGTAAAAGATTCAAAAATCAATTAAAAAAATGTCCTTGAAAAACTGAAAAACCAAAATAAATGAAGGTCCCCAATCCAACCAATCAATAGAGGGCCGATTTTCGCGCCAAAAAACTTACCCGTAGATCAAAAAATCAATAGACACACTTTCGCGCCAAAAAACTTGTCAGTAGATCAAAAAAGAACAAAGCGGGTCTATCATGTATTTACACACAAGACACTGTCCCTCAAAAAGGCTTTTCGCTCAACCAACTTTTGACCTACCCTGTGACATTTCGCAACCACACCATTTCGAAACCACGAAATCTAGATTTTCTGTAAAACATTCACGTAAAGATCAAAATGTTTGAAATGTAGCTGATAACCTGAAATGGTAATAGTCTCAATCACACACACACACAACCTTTAAATGAACGTCAAGTTGCGAAATGTCCAGTTTCGAAATGTCTCGGTTGCGAATTTTCGTGGTTGCAGGACGTCCAGTTTCGAATTGTCGTGGTTGACGTCAGTTGCGGAATGTCTTGGTTGTCAAAATGAGCAAGGATCATGCAGGTCAGAGTTTATTTATAGAGATATAAACACACGAACGATTCGTTATACTTTTTCTTCTTCAAAAGCTTTACGTTCTCAGAAGGCGTCCAAAACTCAAAAATTATTCAATGTTATGAACTTGGAAACTCCGTGGCGTAGGAGTCACATTTTGATCTCCACTGTCTCGATTTTTTGAATACTACTACTTCTAGACTTTTCTCAATCCACTCGAGATCACAATATACAAACCATGTTTCTCCATTCACCGTTTAAGTCCATTCAGCTATGGTTGGCTCTAGGGTTTCGCTGAAATAATAAACACAGTAAGCATAACGACCTCCAGCATTTTCCAATCAATGACAACTCTTCTTATTTGAACAAGCATCTTCCAACAATTTCTATCGATCTGTAAAATGTTTATTACAATCCGTTCAGTATGAGTTGCGTTATGAGCTTGAAACTTTCGTGGTCTGGAATTCCCATATTTGATTTTCTAGTTCATCACCGTCAACTAAAAGCCCGGATGCAACGTCACAATACTGTCTGAACTGCTATCAAATATTGCTATCCTTTTCTTCCAGTTGGTCCCTCACCTTCCGAAATTTTCATATTTACTCCCCATTGTTCTACTGATCTTCTCTTCTTCGTCATATGCTTTCCTTGTTTTCAACTCTGCCTGTTGCTATACGAATTTTGACTCACCTTTTCCTTTCCCTCATAAAGATAATCCCTTCCGGGAATTGTCAATTACCGCATTAGTCGGGCGGAGCACGGGATAGATATGAGCGACGGCAGGTATGGAGGATGAAGATAATTATGATTTATTAGAGTCGTATAGTAAGGTTGAAAGTTTGGGAAATGTGAAAGAGATCATAAGTTTAGGAATCTAAACGAGATAATAAGTACATGAAAATGAGAGCGTGAAGGGGATCAGGGATAGGAGCTTGATACAAATGAAACAATGAAATGAAAGAAAAAAACAGATTCACAAAGAAGACATTGATGAAGGAAATTGATGTAGGCAATCAGTAAGTAGTTGCTTAAGAGTGAAACTTGTTGTGGAAGGAGTAGAACGTACGAGATGTAGAGGATCAGAAATAGGATCTCTTCTGAGGCAAGCGAGTAGTTTGGAAGGATAGGGGTATTGTCAGCCATGGTTCTAAAGATGAGAACTATCAAGCATGAAGTTCTTGGAAAGATCTCACATTTCGGATTGAATACATTGAAAATCACAGATATCAGTAAGTGAAAAAATCAAAAAAAGGCGAAATCTATAGGATATCTGGTACATAAAATACTCCAGTCAATGGTTCTAGTCTGCCCGATGCTCAGCCTGCTCCTCTTGCTCGACCAGCTCCATCATTGTACGGAACGTCAGGTAGAAGATTCCTGAAAACACTTCGATTTCCATATATCCATACTCTATCTAACTCACTTCCATTGTAGATGATGTAAGTGAAGATGACCATCACCCCACAGAGATGCAACTCCGGGTGGTTTTTCGCCAGTTTGAAGTTCCACAACAGATCATAGACAATCGATACCATTCTGACCTTGGAAATGAGCAGGACGCCGAAGACTGCAGTGCTCAGCATTTCGTAGGATTCTTGAATGATGTGCTCGATGACGATCGATTGGGAGATCCAGAGAAAGATCTTCCAGAGAGTGAGGTAGAAGTACCAGTTTTCGGCAAAGTGAGTAGAGCAGTGGTACATGTAGATGGAGTAGGTGATGAGGATGGGGACTTCAGCGAGGGTGATCAAGCGATTGGGATTGGCAAAACGGTTTTGGAGAACTGGGCGTGGGTGCCGAACCGGGACTCGGTATCGGGGCATGGGGGGGGGAAGCTGGAATAGAGATAGTTGGAAAATCGGAACGGGTGAAAATGGCAAATTCAGTCGCTCGCTATAGGTTAAGTGCGATCCGAAACAGCTTTCAGATACTGTATTTACCTCGATGCTATCCTACTGCTGCAATATGAAAACTCCTAATACGCACTCCTCGCCAAATAACACACTATCGCTTCACCTGATTAGCCGAGGAGCAATAGCACAAATGAGGGAGAGCTGCAAGTATTGAGAGGAGTTAGAGATTTGAGTTCAGAAGGCTAATCAACGGCATATGATCAAAATTGGCCTTTGCTCATCTGAAGTCGGGATTGACCCACGATGTCGAAAAATATACGGTAATTGACGTCAAGAAAAGTTGATGTTATGAATTCAGAATCTCCCCTGGGAATAGAGATGTGATGTTGAATCACTGTTGAAATGTGATCACTTGAGAAAACAGAGTGATGTCATTAGGAAAGGAATACCGTACTCCAAGACAAGAGATAAGCGCTAGCAGACAGGTTTTCAAAAGGAAGAGAGACTAGATGCTTTGGGACGTGTGGATTCTAGCTGCTGGCCTTGGGCGACGGAATATAGTAAAAGACGTGGTGGCTTAAAGTTTTCACACTCTTTTTGCATTACCAAATTTATCAGGACGCTTTAGATTTTTCATATATGTGTTCAGCAAATATATCAAATCCACCGTTCTCCATCCATCCCCCAGTGCATTGCCGTTTCCCAAAACAACTCCTACGGTTTCCATGACACCCCTATATCGATAAACGTCTCCTGCTTTCTTTCATAGCATCATTTCACTCCAGCTCACCACTATACAACACGAAAAATGGCTGCTGCTGTACAGGCACCACCGCACTGTCCTCGCCACAATATCCCTATTCGCACTGTATCGAAAGATCAACGCAAACGAGCCAAGACTGTAACCATCATCCCCTTAGCCTTGGATCTCGTTTTCGTTATCACGACTATGGCTCTTTTCGCAATCTACCTCAACGAACCACGTCACTCTCCTATCCAAATCCATGCTCTTCACGGAACATCAGCAACACTCAAGACAGGAGCTGCCATCGGACAGTCTTTTGCCCTCGACGTTATCTACAAGGCAACCTACTTATCCTACAATCAGGGATATAGAACCGCCATAAAGGTTTCGGTATTCCGCATGTTCATTGTGGCCCACGACTTCGTTCTGTACAGTTTGAGGAATTCGGAAGGGTTGGAGATGGAGCACGTTTACGATTGGGTTGGAATCTGCGCCGCTGGGGCGTACATGTTGTTCAGTATTAGTGAGTTGGCTTAGAGTTTTTTTTAAACCAGGGAATGTTAGAATCGTTGTAAAACTGTGCGCCTTGTCTGCAAACCCAAAAAGTTCCGAGTAGCAACCGGGCGGTCGGCGGTCGGCAGTCTACGGCCGGCAGACGGGTTGGGCAGGTAAACTGTCACCCATCGAAAGATTCTACTGTGCACCAAACCTTTAAAAAATTGAATAATTTCTTGTTTCAGTGGTGCCAATCCTGACCTGGGCTTACTACTACAAAGCTGAAGAGGAGGTTGAAATGCAGGCAATTTCAACTGGTGGGGGTGTGAACCGATATGCGTCGATGGAGCTGGACGAGGACGACAGATATATTTTGACTTGATTTTGAAACTATTCGTTGTTTTCAGTGTCCATTTTCTTTCCTGATATCAAGGCAACATTGTCCACATTTTCTACAATTTTTCAAATCACTTTCTTTTTTAGTTTCTATCCCCCTTTCTAGAGCTTCAATTTCCTTCGACAATCCCAAATCTATTCAAGCAACGTAAATCATCATCTGTAAAACGTTGCTTTTTGAATGAATGTGTTAACAAAAATAATTTTTATTACGGTTGTTTTCATTACGGCAGAGCTCTGATCTCTACTGACAAGTACTCAAAACGAATCTCTGCGAGGGTATTTTTGGGCTCTCCTCTTCTCCCTTTTTTAGACAACTCCGCGTGCTCTTCGCTTATTGTGGTCTTGCGCTTCTCCGCCGCGCTAGGACCACCCATGACACCCGGAGTATATAACACTTTCCCGATTTTCTATTATGCTACCCTCACTACTTACCTCTCGGATGAGCATTCCGGCAATAAGAGTCGAACCACCTACCAGGCCGTCATCTCCTACTCCTTCCACACCTCCACCGAATGAAAGATCCTTAGCATCTCAAATCCAGTCGTCCAGAATGAACCGATACCAAAGAAATCGACTCAGAAACATCACCAAAGTCTGTCTCCATCTTGACTCTCTATTCTTCCTTGCCGCCTGTATTTTTCTTTGCTTCTATGTCTGTCGATCTAATCCTATTCCGATGATGGTCAAGGTGACTCGTGGAGCGAACGTGCTTCTGAAGTATGGAATGTTGCAAGCTGACCTATATTTCTTGATCATCATCGAAACCCCTGTATCCTACAATGACGCTCTGGCAAATTTGGCTATTGTATCAGTGATCCGATTTATGATAATGCTTCTGGAGTTGTTCATACTAAACAATGTCAATGTGAGGACATATGCGAATATGGATCATGGACAGTTTGCGTTGAGTTTGGTGTATGGAGCATTTTCAATTAGTGAGTTTCGTTTGAAGGGATGAAGTTAAAACTGGAACCATGTCTTCAATTAACTCTGATGATATAATTTGTTTCAGCGGCATTGTGCATTGCGGCAAAACTCACTGTGAGCACAAACAACGGGACTGCGTTGGATCTTGGTCCTAGAAGTGAACAGCAGCAGGAGTCGAACATCGACGAGAGTTCACCTTCAACAATGTTTTTGTCAGTTTAAGCTATTATTCACCTTTTGCATTGTTTTATGTTAGCTTAGGAACATCGGAGGTTTTGATGCCATACGCCTTCTATCTTTCTTTTATTGATGTTGAAATTACACTATTTTTGATCGAATGAATATTCTATTGTTTACAATAGCTCGAAAACATCTCACATCTTCTCTTTATTTTCTTCATAATGACTTGTCAGTATAACGTCGGAAAACTCATGTGAATACATTGCTATTACACTACTTCCTCGCTTCTGGCCAATCCCCGCTTTCGAAATGCTCGGGAAATCCCCACCTACTCGTTTTTCTAGCACCAAAGTTTCCGTATCGTTAACCACCTAGCATATTTGCCCTTTGCTCGTCGGGTTCAATTCTCAACAATGTCCGAGTCCGCTGAGCCTTCAGCCCCTCCCGGACCTCCTGCGCCTATCCCACAACTGACTAATTCTTCTCCACCACTCACTCCAGACGAGATGAAAAAATTGATTAAAGTCACATTGATTGAATTTTTCCTGGATTTCGTATTCCTCATGGCTTCCTCTGACATTATTTCATATTTCTTAACCGTCACGCCAAAGACGATTACAGTCAACCTGGTCCACATTGCATTGTTCCTCTTGAAAATATGCGTTTTCGTCATGGACATTATCACCTTGATGAAATCTATTGCAGAACATCCCAAGATAAAACGTAATACGTATACCCGGGATTCGTATCTACGACTATTAGCAGCTTTCCTGGATTTCATTGTTCTCTGTATCAATGACAATGAGTTCCTCTCCAAAAGGGATTTCTTCTCTATTCGGATGATTGTGTCGAGCTTGACTTATATCATATACACGTTGGGTAAGGAATAGTGACGGGGTTTTATTGGAAAGTTGATTTTTTCAGTGTTATGCTCTTTGGTGCCGTATTTCATTTTGATTGAAAACGAGGGGCATGCATTGGTAATCATCGAGATGACCAACATCAATCGAGTTTATCCTTCGTAAAAATAATAGGGTTAACGAGGACTTCATCCTCCTTATCTTCTTCGTGTTTCATTATTTGTTCCTCATCCCTCTTGTGATTATTATGGAAGTGATCCTCACCACATCAATTACATCTCTAATCCCGAACTTTGTCTCACTGTGTTTAATTTGCAACTCGTCGATTGATTTCTTCATTTCAATAAAGCAAATGTTAATACAGTTTTGAATAACACTCTATGAAGGAAGACCCAAATGATGAAAAATAGAAATGATGATACCCAGATGACGAAATACGAAATCAGGATCCGGAAATCGAACTTTAACAGATTTGTCCACCGGTTGTTACATATTGGCATACTCATCGCAGTACGCTAACCAGATTCCGAAATGATGTATTAGGTGTCAAAATTATGGAAGTAATAGAATGTGCTAGAATCTTGCTCATCTTTTCATCAGGCGTTGGTCGGTTTCAGGGCCCGACTATTTCAGATTGGCTCGAAAGTTTGTTTTTTCGATCGTATTCGGAAGTTATCGAAGGTGTTTCTGACGTTCCTGACTGTCAAAATCAGGGTCACGGCCGGCCGCCGATCGTCGTAGTCGAATTGGTTCGTTTATTTGAGAAGAAGCTTTTCGGACCAAAATAACTCAAAGCCGCGCGGCTGTCGTGATATTCCATAATGAGAAATGCCATAACCAAAATTCGGTGGCCGGCTGGTTGACAGTTTTGCTAACTGGTAAACCGACCGAATTCCGATTGAAAATGATCCGCGAGATTCGAGAAAACGGAGATTTCTCTGATCATCATTATTGAGAACCAAGCTTCCCGTCATCCGTCGTTGTCAATGAATCGTCACCCGACGATTTCAGTCTATCAATGCTGTACTGACTGTGTTTGATACCGCTACCATCTGCTGATAAGCGTCGACTACGAAGCGCCCACTGCAATCCTGCTCTATTGATCTTACATCACATAAAGTTGGTCATGCTCGCAGAAGCAGTCAACACATCCAACACGCTTCATGTCTTCCCGTTTCATATCAATACTCCTGTCTAGTTCCTTCGCACCACGCCTCGATTCATTAGTCTAGTACCTCTCAATTCTCTTCACTATTTTTTAGCAGGTTCCAGCCCTATATAAGCGACCTTCACTGCCACTTTAACTCATTTCGAGATGGACAATCGAAATTTTTCGACCATCCCGGACAACCTCCCTAAGCCAACGCGACGGTTGACCAAGGAGCAGCTCAAGATTGCCAAGAAGGTAACCAATAGACTTCTCAACGTGGATACTGTATTCTTTATGACCTTTGTCATGGTATTTCTTTTCACTGGCGCGGACCCATATCCGGTGCCGATTGGGATTGAACTGTGTCACGGGATCTCTTTCCTTGCAAAGTTGCACTTCATGATTGTGGGTATTAAGATCCTCTCGTGGGTTGAGGACGACTCTGAAAAGTCCCACAAGAACATCCTTCGATGGTCGAGATGGGTCGTCAATGTGCGTGGAGCTCTTCTACTTCTGGATGCAGTCATCATCATGGATGGTGTTGCCAGAGTTGTAGCAAGAGATACGATGGGGCCCTATCTAGTCTCTGTTCACACCTTCTACGTTGTGTTTGCCATTGGTTCGTTCGTCGAATGACGGAAATTTCTAATCATTAATTTTGATTTTCAGTGGCTCTTCGTATTGAGTACTACACGATTGGGATGATGGAGCTCCAGGAGGTGATAATAGTGGTTCCAAAGGCACCAGAGGAAAGAGTCGGTGTAATGGAGTTGGCAGTCATCAAAGTTTACGATTAGGATCGTTGGGGAGATTACTCATTTTCACATGTTTCATAATCATTGGCATTCATTGTGTTGTTTGATAAGCATTGTGTTCATTTGCGATAAATATTGGGGATAAAAGGGGATCTCTAATATGTTATGATTCAGAGCTCTTATCTTCGAAGTTTCCACGAAACGACTAAATAGAACCACTTAAGGGCGCAAGTACATAGTCTTTATCGATAGAACTTGTTTTTCATTTGGTCGGTAAGAGATCGATCGGCTATCGAGCCCAAAACTGGCCCCGACCGACCGCCGGCCGACTGCCAACCCAGCTGGCAGATGGTCGACCGACCCGACAGATCGTATGGGGCGCCCATTTCGAGATATTGCAGAAGAAACTGAAGATGTTTGTACACGTTCACATACCAATGAAGGATTTCGGTCGGCGAGCGGTCAAGGGTCTGAATGACCTTATGGAACCGTTTATGCTCCTATGTTGTTCTCCGCGACGTGACCGCTCTGCTTTGGAGTCAGCTTCATGATCGGCATTCGGTGAGTCTGTCGGTTGAACTTCCGACCCCAGTGGAACCTTGATGGCCTTTCGCCTCCACCGCGACGCGACCGCCCCGCCCCTGAGTCAACTTCATGATCTCCTAGAACCTATCAATTCCCACGAGTCCAGATCTTTACTGATCTTTCTCGATAACATCCTGCTTTTAGTGCACAACAGTGCACTTTCCAGCTTTTTCATTGTCATCTCTTCCTGACACTAACTTGAAAACAACACGCGGTTTTAGCTTCTAATTTTTTGAAGCAGTGAGCAGCGTGAGCCACTTCTCTCCGCCCTTCTCTACCAGCATCACTCGATATTCTCTCTAGCTTCTCTACCGGCTCCAACAACTCACTAATAAGTATAAAGGAAGACTACCTTTCCCATTCTCTCACTATTTTTTCGACTTCTTCCTCCGCTCGCTAATTGCCTGTCTACTACCGGCAATGCGCGAGACGGATCCTCTTCTCCGTCCCAATCATCACCCCACTCCGGATATCTCAACTGAACGTGACTTCCAAAGAAAGCTTCGCATCAGAGCCAGCAATGCAAACCTTTGTCAATTGTGCATGGATTTGGCATTCCTCGTAATCGCCGTGGGCTATTACCTCGCGATTATTGCCTCTTTATCGTGCGAAAAGTATTCCGAAGTGTGCATGAGAGTTGAGGGAGATAGCATTTTGGATTCTGGAATGCTCAACATGATGCTTGAAGACTCATGGATCATGGATCTCAACATCACCACTCAGATTCCGAGCCCTACTCCTGCCCATCGAAATGTAACTCATCTCTACATGGCTTCCGGACTCTCCATGTTGTACAAATCGTTCTTTTGTCTCGTCAACGTTTTCGTCACAATTTTCATCGCCGAGGAGTCCAATAAATCTTCCCAGCGAGCACGGTTTCTGACGAAGTTTTTGACCATCGGGCGTGTAGCAACTGCATTCGTCGATACATTGGCGCTGATTTGTGGATATTTGCTTTTCGAAGCTCACGACTCGGTTGCTGTTGGGATCTTTGGCATTATGATCTACCCAATGGTTCAGCTGTTCTACGTCCTTGGTGAGTTTGAAGAGGGGGATTCGGGGACACAGAAAACGACAAGTGGGCGGCGAGCGGGCGGCAAGCGGGTGACTACGGTAGTTTGGCGCGAGTTTTACCACAATCGAGAATCATTTGTCCTGCTATGCTTACAGTACTACTGTTTTTCAGGCACCCTGTATGCCCACATCGAGATCACTATTTGCCTGAAGGAAGCCGAGGAAGTTCAAGAGTTGTTGAACGATGCTCGGGAGGTCGAGGAGTTCGAAATGTCCGACTTCGAGACGGAAGTCGCCGATACGGAGGAGGTGGTGATGGTGGCCTCGGTGGTTTAGGACGATGAGATTTCGGAAATATCGCTCCATTTTCAAATATCGATTGTTCCTTTAGTCCCTTTTCTCAGTCAATGTCAAGTTTATTGTGTCACCCAACCCCCTATCGTTGTCACCATCTTCCCTGTGTTCAGTTTCAATCTGTTTCTTCGTACTGTCATTTTCTTTTATCTCTATTTTCATTCCTTAATGATTTCAGATTACTGTATTTTCCATCCAGAAAGTGATAATAAACCCTTGTTGATCAAATCTGTTCCAAGTTAAACTTTCCGTATTAAACTTACCAGTAGGGCGGTAGATTTGACGTTTAGTTTTAAGCTCCTGGTCCCCGTCGAAACATTCAGAATCTAGGACCCCAAGGTGTCACGTCATCCAGAGCATTACCTCGAGGATTTTCGGGACCATTACCAGCTTATGAAGCTCCGCACGTATTCCCTGCGCCAGACTTCCGCTCCTGTCATTGACAGACAATGATTTACTAATGCTTCACTCTCTTCGGAATCATTATCCCACACCGACCGGTCTAGCCCAAACATTTTTCAAAACGATTACGAGATCCGATAAACCACGCCCATTTCGCACGAGCCAGACAGAGCATCCGGATTTCTAGACAAACAAGAGAGTCTTCTCTATTCTTTATTTTACCTCAAATTTTGAGTGAAGTCTTTTGAAAATGGCCGACGTCGAGATGCTTCTACCCCCAGACCCTTCACCACCTGTATCGGTCTTTGACCAATTCTTCCTTCGCCAGAAGGCCAAACGAGGAGCCATCGTTCAATTCTGCACCGATTTCTTCTTCGTCATTTTTGTTATTCACTATTACATCCGTTTTGTGATTCCATATTCGTGCCCGCCAAATGCGGAGAACTGCACGCATTACGATCTTGACTTCAAAGGGATCTGGAATAACACGAACCTGTATGGCACTGCCAAAAATAGTCTCTCTGGCCGAGACAAGGCTCTATTGATCGCAGCGATCACAATTTTGATTAAGTTCGCCGTGATCATCGAGAGCTTTTCTACTCTCTCAATTTTTGATAAACAGTCTCTGGAATCTGATCTGAAAGCGGCCAAGTTGACTCGAAACTACTACGTTCTCCGTGTATCCACGTCAATGGTCGAGGTTATCATGCACTTCATTGGTGGGATTTCACTAATGGCAACAACACCAATTGCAGTTGTTCGACTAGTATTCTTCGTGTACCCATTGGCTCAATTGGTTTATGTTCTTGGTGAGTTTGAACAGACAGGAGGGATATTTTGAAAATGGTAATTGGTTTCAGATGCTCTCTGGTGCTACTTCATCATGATGGTTGCGATGGCGGAGTGTATGCAAGGTAGCTACTCGGAGCAGCTGCAGATCATCGAAGTTGTCGACGTCGAACAGTTGGAGATCATTGTCTGATTATGCTTATAAGTTTTGCTTACTAAACTTTAGAGAATGTAGATAGTTAAATGGAACCTATTTGTATCAACATGTTTGCAACTGTACTAGATCCTTCAAGGTTTGCCCTCATTCTAGATAGCCTAGTTACCTGTTTCGATGTTTCATAGATTGTATTTCTTTTTATAGAAAAAATAAGAGATTGATAGGAAAAATGTGTTAACTATTTTGTCACATGCACTATTAATCAAAAGGGCGGCCCACAGCTGAAAAGGAGTCGCGGCCGACCGCGATAGATATCGGCCGCCGCCCACAAGGACTGGCCGCGGTTTTGAAGGCCCGTGAAGTCTAACAGCTCTCCATGCCATGACGTCTCTGAAGAATCTCATAGTCTAAGTGCATCGTTTCGAGATCGTTGACCAAGTGTGTGAATGGAAGATACATATTTGAATGATATGGAGACGGGAGCAATTCGGATGTCAAAGATCGACAATGATTCAGAGGTCTAGAGTTCACATCTGAATAACTTTAATCATTGGTATTTTTCTTATCATCAATAATATGGTGTCAAATGACTATGAATAAAAGTATGTTTACTCATCAGTCAAAAGTCTAGCCTGATATATACATTTCGAGTCACAAAAGCACCGAGAGCTCCAAAACCCCGCCCACTGTCGGTGGTTTCCTACTTTCTGCGCGACTCTTCTTCGTCTCCTTCTGCCGAATCCTCCGAAAAAATGAGCGGCTACGAACCGCTTCTCCCTCCCAACCCGTCTCCTCGTATATCTGCTGAAACCCAATTCTACCTCCGAGAAAAGGCCAAGAAATCAGAAAAGTTTCAATTTTTCACTGACTTCGTATTCTTGGCCATTTTCACATGTTACTATATATTCTTTGTCTCCAATAACTCCTGCCTGAAGAACTCCACACATTGCATTCGGTTTGGTGATGACTTCAATGGTACTGTGGAGAACTACAGCAACCAGAGCGCGTTTTTCAACCCTCACTTTTCTTCCGAGGAGATCTATGTCTATGAATTCACAACACTAACGAAATTCGTCATGATTCCCTTGAGCTGGTTACTGAGGAGTTATTTGAAGATGCAAACTAGAAAATCTGACACTGAAGCGATGGGTTACACCAGTTTCCTGCTTTTCCTCCGAATCGGCCCTGCAATCACGGATATCGCAATTCATCTATTTGGTGGGATAAATTTGCAAGCAAATACATCGATAGCTGTTCTTCGACTCGTTTTCTATTGGTGGCCTCTGATGCAACTTGTGTATATCGTTGGTGAGTTTGTGAAACAACTTGGCATAGAACTTGTGGAACTGTTCTAGAATTTCGGAACTAGAATTCTAAAGCAATGCCAAGTTTCAGGGGTAAAAGACAAAGTCGAATTCTTTCAGAAGCAATTTGTTGCTATGTTGTCGTGTCATGGTCGTTGTCAAAGTGTTTGGAAGGCAGATATTTGGAAGACGCAGAGACGGGATTGAGTCAAATGGGAGAGGTTGAGGAGGAATCTGCGGTGTGATTGGTGAATCGATGGCGGTTGAAGACCTGTTTCCGGCATTATCTGATTCTTTCTGATTCGGCTTAAATTTATTTCGTCCGTGTTTTTGAATAAAAGTGTATGTTTGAATCGATTTCTAAAGTGATTTGACTCCAGGTTACAGTTACAACTCAAACCTTGTTTCCCGTAAATGGCACAATGCCACGGTACAGTTTACGTACGCCGACCGTGGTAGAATTTCTCGAGTGGATGAAATCCTCACTCTACCATCCTGCAAACTCTGTTCAGAGACTATTGAAACTATTGGGAAAACTTGAAACTAATTCGATTCTCCCGGAGAGGTTTTCGATGATCCAGCGTCTGCGATTAAATGTGTCTTCAGTAGGGGACGTTCATGTATATTAACATTGCTCTCTTCTCAATCATTGTACCAGGTTCTAAAAAGGGATCTAAAATCAATTCTCTGAAAATTTTCCAATGTCGAAAAGTTCAAGAATGCAACACCAAGATTACTCATTTTGTAGTCAAAGTAGCCAACTTTGGCTTTTTTTCCTCCAAAAAGCGATCTTTCATAACTTCTTACTCACCGAAATCTCCTTAGGGTATTCCTGAATTGAAAAACACTCCTCGCACTTTTACCTTCTCATCATGCACTATGCCTTTTTAGTCAAACTAGATCCAACACTTCATTAGTGAAATCTATATCGCTCACTGCTTTTTCACAATCAGAGAGGAGGAGTCTTTTCCCTTCATTGTTCCACTCTCACCTCTCTCGCCCCTTTCTTGTTCTCTTCTTGTAGCTTTCAGCTGTCAATCGCAAGAAACCGAGCCATTCGTTCGTAATGGCCTCCACGGCGGATGGCAAGCCGGATGCCAAGCCTCCTCGGGTCTCCAAAAAAGACACCGAGGCTCGGGCATCCATGATGGACCAGTATCACTGCGACCTGTTCCTTGTCATGTTCACCATTGTCTATTACACTGTCCTGTCAAGCACCTACTCTTCTAAGTTGGACAGTAACCCGATTACGAACCATACTGAAACCAACTTGACTATTGCTCTCAACAAAACTCATATCCAACTCTCCGAGTTCAACTCGTCTTTTATCGTCGCTGGGACCTCTGTTACCATCAAAGGTCTCGTCTGGTATCAATACGGCAAAGTGGTCAGCGACTTCTTGGATGGCGATGTAGAGACTTATAAGCAGATTCAACGGAAAAATAAAATGTTCTCCTTCATCAAGTTCTTTGTTGCCTGGTTCGACATTCTCATGTTCTTCCTAATCTCCAATCTCATAATCTACAAACATCTGACCTTCTTGGCACAATTGATGGTTTTCTACATGGTAGTGTTTCATCTCGGCTACATCACCCGTAAGTTGAACAGAGTCAATTCGGGCTTTGACAGCCTTGACAGAAATCAATGATTATGAAAATCATGATATCGTTTGAGAATGGTATTATCATGCAACGGATATGGCTATCTACCTTAACAAGCGTATCGATGGGCAGGATGATGATCCGGATGACTATATCGTGCTATCTCGGGAGGAGCTGATCATCCGAAATCTTCAGGCAGTCGGAATGATTTGATCTCATTTTTATTCTCCTTCTGTCTAATATCTGAGCCATCAGCCTATTATTTATCCTCTTCTTTTGGAAACACGCAAAGCAAGTTTTTCTTCTCACCTTTCAAAATCTCAATTCCAATCCCCATGCGGCGCATCTAACTCTTGATTCGAATTCTGTTAAAGTCTCAAAAGTTAATACACTTCTCTACTGATATAAACCCCTCTTTAAATTGGTTTGTCTTGAATAAACTGATTGTGTTAATCGTGCAGACGTTGGATAATGAGAGATCTGAAAATGGAGATATTTATTATATTTGGGAAGGAGAAGCATTGCCGTTGTTCTAGAATCAGAAAGATGATGATGAATAAGACGGTACAGTAAGAAAACCTTTTCACACTGAACACAGAAAGTTTTGGACGACAGACCGGCGGGCAGAGGGCGGGAGGTCGAGCGGATATGACCGGTGCTGCGGTCGAGTATGGGCGGACGGTGGGCGAGTATGGTCAAGGTTGACTTTATTGGTATCTTGAGTAAGTAAAAAAATAAATGCAATGAATTTTGTGCAAAAACGAAACAGATTCATAAAATTAAGAAGGTACAGCGTCTCAAGCTTCCGATTCCGATGTATCCTCACAACGCTTTCTATCGCCGTCGGTCTTAAACTCCCTCAGAATCTCCTCCAACAACATGAAGAAGTAGATCGATGCTGAAAATTGATCAATATGGATGGTCTACTGACTTTGATTATGGGCGTAGAGAACATATTGACAGTTGCTAAGCCCACTTTGCAGAACTCACCAAAACCATACAGCTGCTGAAACCCGATCACCAGTATTCCATACTTGATATTGAACTCGCACTCCGTCTTATGATATGGAAACGATATCCATGTCAACAAATAGTAGTCCATCAGTCCGAAAAATAGACGAACTGGGAGATTCGCAATGGAAATCGTATACGCTCGCGCTACAGTGTCCCTGGTTCCAAGTTTCACCAATTGTCTGATACGGTACACAGACCATAGTGCCAGAATTCTGGCTCCAATCGATATTCCAAGTACAAGATGAAACTTCCAGATAGGGTTCTCTGCCGTGATACCATCTTTAGTTGGCATGAAGGAAGAATAGAAAGAAAAGAAGGCGGCAATGAAGAAGACGTCCGCAACCATTGGGAATATTGTAGCTTTCAGAGCTTCGTGTCGCTGCTCACGACATATTTTGGGTGATGGGAAGTAGTAGACGTTATGGCGAGACATTGATCAGGGGAAGTTGGGTTTTGTGCAGTTTGGGGAGCAGGTGAGATTGGATGGGATTAAAGAGTAAACTCGGTTAATCAGCGAAATTCGAAGAGCCTTTGGGGAATGAAAAAGGAAAGATAATGACGATGGGCGGAGTCTGGGCGAGGTGGGAAAAGCAAAAGCTTTCAAAAGTAATAAAACTTCCAGTATTCACTTTTCCATATCATTTGAAATTTGTGAAGATTTGTGGTTGTGATATAAACTTCAGGATTTTCAGAGGCTCAAACTTTTCAGCTTGATTTCCTGATCTTACGTTCAGCTACTAGGAAGTTCAAAACTCTAACTTTTGTTTTCCATCTAAATTCCTAGAAATTGTTGTGATGATTTCCATCTCTACTTCTGATTAGTTAATCACTAGATTCTCTTTTAAAATCTTTTTTTGTGTTGTTTTTCAGTTTCCACTTGGTACCTGGTACCAAAAGCCTGACTCTGTTCTCTCTAGAGACCCGATAGGAAAGTAGTGATTACAAAGCCGAGCTCCGTCTATTCACAACTTCTAGATTTGGGTTTGAGTTTGTAAGATATGATATCACTTTTGAGATGAACTCCGTTTTTTCTCATCCCAAAGCTGTCTAACAAATCACGAATACATGGTTTCCAGAAAAATGCCGAGAATCTACAACAGCGGTACACACCCCAGGATCCCTCTCCACCTCTGCCATAAAATGACAAAAGTCTCCATCGTCTCCGTGATTCGAGATGTCGTCCTTTTTATCCTCTGCACCTACACCTTCATACTTTTCCTAAAAGCACACAAGGAAGGATCCTACATCCACCACATCCCTCAAGCAGTTTGCCTAGTAGGAAGAGCAGGCATGATTTATGAAGATCTCATCCTCAGTAGAGCTTTCCTCCGTGGGGACCTCCTCTCAATCGGTCCTGTCTTGAAAAGCGGCTGAAAATGCAACCGGTGATGTGTCTGGTGGATATCGCTGAGTTTGCTGTCATCTTGGTTCTGTCACTGTTAGATGTCAACGTGGACGATGGTGTATTCCTGGTATTTGTAGGATTGGCGATAGATGGGTCCTTGGCGTACAACACTTGTGAGTTTTTGCTACGGCTCACCGTACTTTAAGTTATCATCCCCAAGTTATTAGTCCTCTAAAGTGCCACCGACTTCATATTTTCAGACTTGCTCATGAAACTGGTGAGCTTCGAGAACATGCTTCAAGATATTGTTGCTGTTGAAGCAATGGCAAGAAGGGAACAACCGATGGCATGGAGAATGCAACGTTGATTGTTCAAGAATCCTATTTCTAACGTATTTACCAATGTACTCTTCTTTTCTCGGACTTCAAGTTTAGCTCATTCTAGCCTACAATTGCTCACATTATCTCGAACCTCGCCCTTTTTTCAAAGGTGTCTCCATTCCTTCTCTTATTGTCTCTTGCAGAGCTTACCTGCTCAGAAAGCGCATTTTTTAGTTATCAGCACAAATTGTGTTACTCAATAAATCAGTCAATGTGATAGAAATGTACAAATGCTTCTGTCCTCAAAGTTTGGGCATCAATCATCTGACAACGCATTTGCCGACCGAGCTGAAAAGAAAGCAACCTGAACAAAAGGAGACTGAGAAAGTTTTGTTTATAATTCAGCGTGACTTCATACTTTTTTTCGAAGAAAAAAATGTCATTAAAATCAACGAAAGTTGATTAGAGAGTCTCGAGAGTCTTAGAATCAGTTCAACTTGCGTTAACATAATGCGAATGAAGCGTGCATCCAAAACTGGACTTGGTGAGTTGCATTTTTGATTAGATCGTGCAACATCAGCAAAATGAATTTCAGATCCAACAATCAAAAAGATAATTGAGGATATTGCCCTCTATGGAGAAGTGGTTAATGCTGCGGTTCTTCATCAAGAGTTGTTGGACGGAAAAGTTAATACGAACGCTCTTGCTGCCGAACTGATAAACAAAGACTTCAAGGTTAGTCCAGGCTGGATGAAGAAGGAGGATATCCAGTCTCTTCCAACCAAAGTAACTGCTATACGTGCTGCAATTACGGAGGGATGTAATGCTGCTGGTAAACCATGCGAGGGATCCGATGCTGTTGCTCAAGAAGTTGAGGAGCTCAGAAAGCTTGGGGAGAAATTGGTTACAGAACCGGAAGAGTTTTTCAAAGATGGTAGTCCTTTGCACTCTGTACAAATGACATACGACATTCATGAACTTATTGAGAATGCCAAAGCTCATGTAGGCGTTCTACGCTCTTATTTACAAGACGGTAGAAAACCTGACGCTAAAATAAAGATTTTGCAATCCCAGCTCTACAATGCTAACGAAAGATTATTAGAATATAGGGCGAAACTTTCGGATAAAATCGGTGTTGTAAAAATCCAAAAGATGAAAACGGACACGCTCAACGCAATTTTCAATCAAATGATTCAATTTGAGTTGCTTCCTGACTTGATTAAGAAACTCCAATTAAACCTTCTGATTGCAAAGATCGAAAATATTGGAGACGTTATTGACAAACTCAAGCCACATTTCACACCTGAAACTTTGAAACAAGTGGAAGAGTCGTTCAATGCCTTGTCTGATGTGACTAGTGCTCACAAATTCCCAACAAACAAGAAGGTTTACACTCCTGGACTGTACAATGGAGTTAGGAATTCGGATCAACGTATCAAAGACGTTGAGAATAAACTGAACAAAATGTTCCGAGGTGGAATAACCAAGAAACAACTCAAGCCTTTTTACTCTTATCTTAAAATCTTGTACAATGAGATTCAACCAGCATACAAAAATGCCCAAGAACTCAAAAGCGCATCTGAACTTCAACAAAAAATCAATCAAGAATTGACTGATGTTGAAACAGAGATCAAGAGCTTGGAAAAGCTTCTCGGTTACAATGAGTGTCTACCGAAGATTGCTGCGCTTGAGAAGAAACGAATTGTTGAGGACTGGCAGAAAAATGTGGCTGATCTCCAGAATCTTTCAGAGAAAATCGGACCATTCATCGAAAAGTGTAAAGCTAACAAGGTTGATCTGGTACTGTTAAAGGAGTTTTATGACGATGTTGCCCACAACAATTATTTGATTTTTTTGGATAATATCGATAAATATGACGGCAAGAAAAAATCTGATTTAATTAAAATGCTAGAAAACTTTGGAAAAGACCTTGACACACTGATCGAAGACGAGGTTTCGAAACCCATCCAGACAGCTCACAGGCTTATAATTCAGGCGAAAAAGTCTTTCGCGAATCCTGAAATCAGTTCCGCTTTGACTTGTCTCACTCAAAAAGAACCACACGAGACAGCAAGAACTTTGATGTCATCCGAAACTTTTGGATTTGCATTGGAGAAGTTCAAGTCCGATATTAAAGCTGATGAAGAGCTAATAAAGGCAACAGATACTGTCATAGCGCTGATAAAAGATTTTGAGACATTTGAGTATTGGAGCAAGATTAAAGGGTTTCCGAGCGGAGAAGAATTTGAAAAATTGGATAACGGGCTTGAAATCAACCAAGTCTTGAGTTTGGCCATCAATCAAATGTACCACGTATACAAGGCAGATGGCGCTCAAAAATATCTGTCAGCTCTATTGGATGCCAAAGATTTGATTGATCATGATATTAAAAAGATGAAGAATTCAGAGCTGAAAACAACACTTTTGGGACTGTGGAGTGATGACACTAAGAAGACATTGGAGAGACTTCCGGCACTGATAAATGAGATGAATCAAAAAATTCAATTCAGTCCGAAGCGACTTGAAGATTATGCTCAGTTATTCAACAACACTGTCAGCTATGAAAAGATGACGACAGTCGATTTGAGTTCTCTAATGGAAGGTTTCCGAACTGCTGGTATCAATCGGTTGGGTCCAAAAACAATGGAAGTTTTGGAGAGTCTTGATTTGGAGTTCACAACTTCGAGAACTACTATGGTGAAGGGATTGGAAGCTTTCATGTTGTCACTTTCCCTGTTTGCTCCCACAACGGACTCTGATCAAAATAAATCGATAAACACGACACCAGTGAGTTTTGGTTTATCTTATTTCAACATAGTTAGCTTCTCATGACTTTTGAAAAATCAGTTAGCTTGGATGAGAAATAAATAGTGCTGTATTGCAAAAAGGACTTTTGAAACAAAAACTATTTTAAATTCCAGGTCATGGATGAATCATTGGACAGTTCTTTGTAAGTCGCCTACTTCCATTCCTAAATTCACAAATAACTCAGGTAAGTTTGAGAAAATTTCCAGAATCATTGCTGTGATCTTCGTTTGCGTCATTGCTGTATTTTGTATTTTATGGGTGAGGAACATGCATCGAGGTAAAATACGTTCTTAAAAAACTTAATCATGACTTTATATATTTCCAGAGCTCGTCAAGGAACAGGCTAATCCCAACAAGAAAAAAGGTTCGAAGAAGAAACCAGATGATTCAGTTTACATCTGTTCACACCAAATGGAGTGTTGTATCAAGGCGAGGGAGGAAGAGGGAAATAGAAGGATTCAGCGAGGAAAACATTGAAAGGCAACGAGGTCGGATGAAAATAACGCATTCTAAATTATAACTGTGGTTAATTAAAACTATTTTTCTACATGAATAACAGATAAAGATTCTTTTTTTTCAACTTATCGATAAACGGTGTTGATTTTTTGAAGCGAATATCAAAAAACTCTTTTGTTCCGATCTAGACTTTTTCCCACATCGAAATCGAGAAATTCTCCGACATTCAAATCGAGAATATTAAACATCTTTTCAAAAGAAGACCTCACCGATTGACTTTGGCGTGTTTTCCAATTCCACTGAACGACCGTTTTTTAATCTCACATTTAAATTTATAAGCACTTTTCATTTTACAAAAAGAACCAAGTAAGAATCCAAAAAAGGCAGAAAATATTAGTATCACTTCTTTTTCTTTGCAGTCGTCCGCATAGAGCCATCAGGAACTGCGGATGGTTTCTTGAGATTGCGTTTCTGTTGACTTGATCTGCTCTTAGCTGTAGAAGCCGACGTTTTACTCGCACTGGATGCAGTTGAGGATTTTCGAGTTTTCGAAGCGGATGGCTTGGCAGCTTTCGGCTTGGTTGAAGACTGTGCTGCATCGCTGTCAATGCTGATGCTTGGGGCCTGCGTTTTGCAATCGTCATCATCTTTCTGCTTTTCTGCATTTTTGAACAACACGATGTCAACTTTCAAATCGGCATAGACAATCAACTGACTGGCCCAGTTCTGTAAATATTGTGTCAATTCAAACAAAAAAACATTAATAACTGACACTATCCGTGTTGTTCGTTGATCCAAAAGTTGTAAAGCACTTTTCATCACAACACGGCGCTACTCCGTGAGGCGCCACCTGAATTTTTATTTCCACGAAATATTCCGAAAATTGCAATGATTCTACCTGATGTCCTCTGATAATGCACAACAAGTCACATTTTTTTAGTATGCGTTCCAGTCCCTTCGGAGTGAAGTCGTTTGCATCTTGTGTGCGAGTAGACAGTGGGAATAATAATTCTCTGAGATGAAGTACTTATTATTCAACTGCACTTCTCATATTTTTGTACTTACCCATCATCCGAAATACAAAATGCTTCGTCTGGATCACTCCACAAAATGTCTATCACCAGCTGCCATTCCTCTTCTGTGGTTGGTTGTTTTTTGAGCTGTAATTTGTGTTTATTATCTCAATTGCTCAAATATTCAACTACATTATCTTCAAGCCATTTACGACCCTTCACCATGTACGGCGAAACACCTCCATGCGAAACGAACACCTTATCTTGAAGAATAGCAGCGATGGGAAGTTCGGTGAACATATCGTTTGCAGCTAGCCAAACCTTCTCACCGGCGTCCTTTCCGTATAGTTGAATACACTCATCCTGTAAAAATATTATATACAAGTGACTGGGATTACTGTAAAGTTTTTACGTAGAAGCCGTAAATACAGTTGATCGGAGCCAATTCATGGTTGCCACGCATGAAGTAGAATCGCTTCGGATAGATGATCTGGAAAAGTGAGGAATCATTGTTGGTAGTCAGGTAGTAGTAAAATGCACCTTGACAAGACACATGTAGATGAGAACATCAATTCCTCGCCGCCCGCGGTCAACATAGTCTCCGGTAAACAAATAAGTTCTGAAAATTTCAAATATATAATGAGAGAAATTGAAAGTAATCAAAAATGGAAGAAAACGTACGATTCGACATCATCGAATCCGATCTCGGTTTGCCGTAACATATCATCGTACTTTCCGTGGATGTCTCCAACAACTCTTACTTTTCTGCGTAGCAACTTCAGCAAAGCCGGATCACTTTTGAGTACTTTCTTCATATCACCGAAAAGCTCAATCAACATCTTATATGGAAGCATTGGCTGAAATAGCAATATTTTCTCTGTATATTTGCCGATAATTCAGTACTTTGAAATCATCGATTTCTTTTTGATCTTTTGTTGGACATGCGAGATGTTCTATAACTTTTTTCGTGTTCATTTCAGCAAGCATCTCGAAGTAGGGCAGCTGGAAAACCGTTTAACTCACAATTTCTTTAAATAAATCAATTGCTCACCCTCCCACGCTTCTTTTTCTTCTTCTTCTTCTCAAAGTAATCGTCGCTGTAGTTACCATCAGGATCACGATCTTTCAGAGTAGGTAGAACAACTTTTAACCATCGTTGGTAATAGTTTTTTACTCCTACAGGATGCGGCCACTTTCTTCGGTGCTGAGAAGGTTTGTCTGGCCACTCACGGTCACGGTCGGCGCCAGCTCGAGCCCGATCATTTTCCTCCGGGGGGACAGCTTCATTTGACGGCTCTTCTTCAGAAACATCAACCGGTAATCCTTCACTCAAATCAGATGGCACGGTATCTTCCTCTTTATCATCACTGTTTTCCGGCTGTTCCTCATTCACGACTGTTTCAGCACGAGAAAGCAGTGCTTCCGCAGTTTTAAGCGCGTAAATGTCGGAATCAGACTCGTAAGAGTTGGACTCGTATGAGCCGGAGCCAGACGCGTAAGAGTCGGTGTCTTCAGAACCTTCCACACCAGCATGAGTACGGTTAGCTAATCCACCAGTATAATACAGTGATTTGAAAAGCTTCGGGCCACGGAGACGGTTCAATTGGAAGGTGCGCATGATTTTATCATATACTCGTTTGAGCAAACCACGATTATCCTCCTGTTCGCCAGCTGCTGCTTGTCGATCGTCCTGAGTCTTTTCGAGCGACTGAGAAGAACGTGATTTGTTTCGTTAATTAGCGAAGGAAATAGTTACCGGATATGTTTTAAGACCTTTTTCGGAGCACACTGATCCCTCGATGGTGTCCGTTTTTGTAGCACTGGCTGTTTTATCAAGCGTTACTGTTTCCTCCTGTACATCAACGTTTTGCTCCGGAGTCTAAAAACAAAATAATTAACTATCACGGTATTTTGTGACCTCAACAGACAGAATTTTTTGAACAGAAACATTCTCTATCAGGAATACCTTCTATCTTCAAATAATGTTCTTTCGGAAAAATATAATCTTTGAAACTTTTCGAGTATAATCGCTCTGAAATCTCAAAAAGTATATTTTTCTGAAAAATACTTCGAGAAACGTTTTGGATTCAATAGATTTAAGTATTTCCACAGTATTTGTTTTTTTAAAGCTCATTAAAACAATTTTTTACTATGGCTCGGTGCATTTTCATTAAATTACCAATTGCAAGCTGAATATCACGATTCCCAAAAATCCGCAGCAGAAACGAAAATTTGCGTTGAAATCAGCATAATTTTCTTTCGAATGATATATCATTCATCTTTCTACTCTGACCCCCAGTGAGAGAGAATACAAATTAAAAGATTTCTGTTCCAAGCAATTATCCTCGATTTGAAAGTTTGTTTTCGTCAATTTTGAAAAAACCATACTAACGTCGTATTGGTCTTTCCCTGTTCCAACAAGGTACAGTGTTTGGGCAGGATGGAAGGTCATTGTAGTTTCAGTACTCTTCACTGTGTCATCGATCACATTACTTTCCAGATTTTTCAGCTGAAATAAAATTGTGGGACTCAAATGAGCATCAAGTTCGAGAATATAGGATTTACCGTCTCTATACTTCTGCGCTTGAACGTGATAAATGACTCGATTTCAGTTGTTCCATATCGGAATCTTTCTTTACTTGCCTGAAAAGGATACAATGTTGAACTGGATGTTTATCTCATTCTCACTTTCTGACGTGCAGCGTATTCTTCAGCTTTAGTAAGCTCCTTAGCCTGTGCAGTTGTCAAGTTTTCCTTGAGCACCTCTTCTGTAACATCCTCCTGGGTTCTCTCTAGAGCAGTGTGTCCATAATCCAGTGTAGCACACTCCTTCTTTGGTCTTACAATGATCTTTCCTAAAACATTCGATATTGTTAGATATGTAGATAACCATACCTTTAGTCCGAACAATTTTTGTCTCCTTCAACGTATTTGCTCCTGCAGGAATCGCTTTGGCTTTCACAGCAAGCTCTTCAGCGAGCACTTCTTCTACTTTCTCCTTCTCTTTTTTCTTAGCGTCTGGCTCATTTGGCTGATCGGATGTTTTCGGCTTGTTCGGATCGTCTGTGCTTTGTGTCGTTGAGCCTGATGATCCTTTAGACGTTGACTTCTTCTTCTTTTTTCTCTCAAGGCAAAGTGCCTTCTTGAGAGCTCGTTTCGTACGTCCCTCTCCCGGCTCTGTCTTTTTCCAGCTACAGATCATCCACGCACAACAACCGGCCGCGGCAAATACTATCGCAAATCTGAAAAAAATTGATTTTTATATTGAAAAGAATAAGGTTGCTCACTCACCCTAGGCCCAACCAGAACAAGCTTTGGTCCTGTAAAATAAAAGTTATTCCGAAAATTCGTAATAAACAGGTAGTGGCCGATTTGTCAAGATCCTAATATACAATTTCTATCTCGCATTATCCAAAAGGAAAAATGCTTGTTGTAACCTTAGAGTGGATAATACTGTAGTAAAATTTGTGTCTACGAGAAAGATTAGTTTCTGAAATTCTCTACTATTGGTGTAAAAAGTGATGTCTTTTTTTTTCTACGGACCTAAAGAACTTCCGAAAATCTCACCTCTGATTTCGCAATTGTGGTATTCTCCGTCATGAATGGTGCAGCCAAAGTGGTTTTTTGCAGTTTTCCAATTCCAGCAAAGAAGGGCATTGTGAGCAAAAACGATTTCAATCCATTCTTCATCTTCACCTCAGCTTTTGAGAACTCCAACTCCAAACCTTCCAAACGATTCATCTCATTGTCATCCAGAATGTTCAAATTCAAAGCACGGAAATCTCCCATCAAGCTCTGCATATCCACGTCATTCAAACCATTGAAGTCAGTGAAGTTGAATAATTGCCCGAACTCTTCCAGTTTCTTTGGGTTGAAGTTGATCTTATGATTCATCTTGTCAATAACAACTGGAAGATTTTTGAACGTCTTCTTTGTCTGATCATTCCACAACTTCCTGATATTGGTTTGCGCTTTTTGGTTTTTCATTGCACTAATAGCCTTATCAATAACCTGCTCAGCGGCAATCAACTTTTGAAGATCACTTTGGGTGACTTGAGAAGCGGCGATGTCGCGATAAACCTTGATAGCCATATTGAGATCTTTGCTAACCTTGATACCATCTTCAAATGTCTCGATCTTCTTGTCTTTGGTGTCTCTGGTGAACTTGGTCTTATTGATGTAGTCAATTAGTTTTGCCCACTTTCTGGCATGATCTTTGACAGTGTCAGCAGCTTTGGTGATGTCATCATGGTACTTCTGCTCAGAGTTGAGTTTTTGAATTGCGTTGAGTACAACTTGCTTCCCGAATGCATTTTTGGCTGCCTCTATCATTTCTTTGTCTTGGATACATGCCAATGCTGCGCTGACTTTGGGGTTCTCCAGAAATTGTTTGGTTTTTTTCACAAGATTTACAATACCAGAGTTCTCGGCCCACCCGGAAATGAAACTTTCCTCCAAGTTTTTCAGGCTGTTTTCCACTGCTTCCAGTTCTGGAATGACATCATTCTTTAAGAGATAAGCCTTAACAGATTCCACTTTTTTTACATCTGCTTCTGTTGCAATGGAAACTATTTCCTTTATTTTCGTTAACTTTGCCAAAGTCATTGTATTGCCAATGCACGCATTTATGAATTCTGACCCTTTGTCCAGACTCTGAGCATCGACACTTTCAGAAGACCACCCGTTCAAAGGAACAGTCGTCATTTCTTGAAGAGGCTGAATGCACTTGGCGAATGGTTGAAGCTTCTCAAGTTGTTCGTATTCCTCACTTGCCTTTTTCAAATCCCCCTCAAAGCTGCCGTCAATGACAATTTTTTCAGTTTGCTCCTGGCTGACATAGACTTCCTTGACCTCACGATTGAACACGGTAAGAGACGACATTAGCTTCTTGAATTGTCTATTACTCGGTCCTTTAGGTTGCAGGCTTTTGTGCAAGTCATTCTTCACATTTTCAATGGTCTTCTCCAAGTCAATTACCCCATTGTAAAATCCAGTAGTGTACTCTTTTTGGTCGATGGACAATTTTTGACCTTTCCTGATGGATTTCAACAACTTCCCCTTGTTTTCTACCTTTTTCAACTGATCTTTTGACAAAAAAGGTTTGAGTTTGTTCAGGAGTTCCTCGATGCTTGCTAGTTTTTCCTTCAACAAAGAGAGACTCATGTCTTTGATCGACTTTGACATACCTTCCATTTTCGATACTTCGTTAATGGAGGTTTGGATATTCACCAGTGTCATCAACTTTGCTTCTTGAGATGTGAACACATTTTGTAGATCATTCTGCAGTTTTTTCAAAGATGCAATTTCCACGGTAATGATACTCAAAACTGTATTCGGTTCTTCGCCTTGTGGAACAAGTTGATCAGGTGTTTTGAATTTTTCGATCAGCTGCTTTACAGTTTTGCGACCATCAACAATACGATCGTAAAGCGTCTTCATTTTTTCCAAGGTACGCAATACGCCTTTCTCTTGAAGAATTTCTTTATATTTCATTGTCAACGTTTTATAAAGCTTTTCGAGAGCAGCAGCTTTCAATGAAATATTCCCCAATTCCTCACATGGCTTTCCAGGAGCAGCACACCCATTCTTGACAGCGGCCCGCATGTTAGCATAGAATTCCGCTAATTCGGGAATCTCCTTCGCCAACACCTCCAAGTCAAGTGCTTCCCTTCTATTCAGCAACTCACGAGCGACAGCAAGAGGTTTGGCTTTACCTTCCAACAGATCCTCAGCCAGATTGATACCATTCACAAATCTTCCATATGTGACCAGTTGATCAATTGTTTGCACGATGAGCTGGTCTGCAAAATTTCATAGTTCATAAGTTATACATTTCAGATTTATTGATTTCTATTCTGCAGATCCATCTGAATCACTCACTTAGATCTCGTTTTTTCCGTTGTCGATATCGACGACTTGTCATGGCGAAAACGTTGGTTCGTTCAGATTAGATTTGATAATCCGCAATAACGGTATTTCCGATTCAATAGCCTCAGAGACCTTTTCCGGGCACCCTGATTTAGTTTTTTTTGTGATTTGGCGGCACTTGAGAGGCGGACACGTGAAAAAGGGTTTTATGGTGGGATGTTTTCGGCTTCGGCACATTTTGAACCAAGACATTTAAAAACTGAACATTTAGCCAACCAGTTGTTTCGCAACTTTATGAACTTGCCTACGTTACGGTCGTTGTGTGTATTATTGAGGGTATTCATCTAAATTTGAAAATCTTTGATTTCTACGAGAACTTTTCACGAAAATATGTGGGTTTCGTGGTTTCGAAATGACGGGGTTGCAAACTGGCAAAGCGACCGATGGCAAAATGTAATAGTGTCTAAAGTGAAGTGAGTTGCCAAATGTCCCCGTGTCCCGAGGAAAAAATTCTTATAAAAAACGAATTTTAAACACAACAATTCAAAAACGAAAACTTCATTGAAACGTTCGTAGCCATCAATACAATAACACAATCATAATCTTTTCAATAGTAGTTTCACAAGTATTCAGCTTCATGGATCACTCGACAATCGTACACACCTCCTCAATGTCCACGGTCTCCTTATCAAAACACCACCACCGAACAAAATCGACGGCTTTAGGAGTCACAGTCACGTGGGCAGCCGCATTCTGAAAAGAAGCAACTTCAAGATTCTGAATTTTACCTTTTTGCTACAAACCCCTTTGTGATTGTTAGTAGTTCCGTAGATAGTGAAACCTCTTCTCAAGAAAAACGGGCGAATTCCGGCGTGCTGAATCTGAAGAAAATAGGCTTGTTTTGAAAGTGAGACTCTCACAACAAACCTGATGTCCTCTGAATGATCCTTGCAGTTTCCAAGCCGCCAAAAATCGGGTGAATCCTGTGGCTGTGTAGTCGGAAATGTTGTAGTTAGTTTTTCTAGCCGACTTCGGAAAATCACACCTAAAAAATTTTTTTCAGAATTGAGAGAACCTAAAATTCAGAATTGAGAGAACCAGAAAGTCGCGAAAAATTTGTTCACCTTTTCCCGTCCAAACTATACTTTTCTATCGGATCGCTCCACAATATATCTAGGAATATCTTTATCTCTTCTCCCGTCACTGGAATCTTTTTGATCTGTAAGTATTTTGATTTTTGGATTATCCGTTATAGATTATAACAAAACCTTAGAAATACAGTGCGACGCAAAAAGATAAGACACCCCCCTCCAAAAGAAGTTCCGGGAAACTGACAGGTTTTGAACAAAATCGGCTAGCACCATATTGTTCCTCTTCCCCAAAAACCTATAGTGCCAAACTTTCAATAATATTGGGCCAAAGATACAAAAAAGGTACCAAAAATTCGAATAAATTACCGACGCAAAAAGATAAGACACCCCATCAAATTATTTTCTCCGATTGATATTGGCGGTTTTTTGTATGTAGAATGCGTAACCTAGTTGTTTTAAAACATTTCACCATACCGCCAAAGTTTTCGAAGTCTTGTGAAAAATTTCAAAATTTCGATTTTCCACTGAAAATCCGACTTGGTAATTTTGGACTGGTGTCATCCGGCCTGAAGTGGTTTTTGCTCAGGGAAACGGATATGGACATATAATTCAGACCTTGTTGATCATATATAGAAGTTTGAATCAGTGCAAAAGAGTACCCTCGCAGAAGGGAAAACGAAATTTCAAGGTTTAGTGTTGTATCCTGAGATTTTCATCAATATAGAGGAGCATTTTTGACCTGGTTATTATTTTGCTAACCGTTTAGAGATTATTTGACTTCTTTCGATTGTTTTACGTGTGTTGAAAACATTTTAAGACTGTTTCCTCCGTTTTGGATTGAGCAGGTAACTGAACAGATGAACCAATCTGAACTGATGAATTTGCTTATTCAATGCAACCTAAAAATATTCTCCTCTGTGGTCCTGGGCTTTGATTCAAACTTCTATATATGATCAACAAGGTCTGAATTATATGTCCATATCCGTTTCCCTGAGCAAAAACCACTTCAGGCCGGATGACACCAGTCCAAAATTACCATGTCGGATTTTCAGTGGAAAACCGAAATTTTGAAAATTTTTCACGAGACTTCAAAAACTTTGGCGGTATGGTGAAATGTCTTAAAACCACTAGATTACACATTCTAAATACAAAAAACCGCCAATATCAATCGAAGAAAAAAATTCGGTGGGGTGTCTTATTTTTTTGCGTCGGTAATTTATTCGAATTTTTGGTACCTTTTTTGTATCTTTGGCCCAATATTATTGAAAGTTTGGCACTATAGGTTTTTGGGGAAGAGGAACAATATGGTGCTAGCCGATTTTGTTCAAAACCTGTCAGTTTCCCGGAACTTCTTTTGGAGGGGGGTGTCTTATCTTTTTGCGTCGCACTGTAGAATCCCTTCCTTTTGTCAGTTCCTTCGAAATTCCACCATGAGAACACCAGAATTTCTCATTCAGAACACAACAAATTGGCAAAGTGCGGAACATGTTATTCGCCGCTGTGAAGACATTCGCACCTTCTTCTTTTCCAAAAACCGTCCTACATTCTGTCTAAACACATTCCGAAATTTTCGCCAGCACTTTGGAAACGCTTCTTACCCAGAAATCATATCTAACATTGACGATGTATGTCTCATGATTACCACGTAAGAGATCGTACTTTCGCGGATTGAGAATCTTCAGAACAGCAAGTACTACTATCACATCAATGCTTCTGAATCCACGATCCATGTAGTCACCCAAGAATAGAAGACTTCTGAAATGTTTGCTAGTTGAAATTGATTGGAAAATATGGGAAAACGGAAAACTTACGAGTCTTTGTCTTCAAGAGCCAAACATAGATGTCGATATAAGTCTTGCAAGTTTCCATGGATATTTCCAACCAACCTTGTTTTTTCACGATTCAGGGTCAGCATTGCGCTTTGCTGGCCAAAAAGAACCCCAGCTTTCTCAAATATTGCTACACACTCATCGTCGGTTAATGGAAACTGAAAAAATCGAATCTTGCCTGTAGTCTTGAGTTGAACGCAGAATGGTACCTCTCCACACTTTAGCTTGCCTCTGAACACAAAATCAGGGCTCAAAAGATTCGCGGCGATATTGGCAAAGTTGAGCTGTAATAAAAATCTTTTTAATAATTGAAACCTTCTACAACACTTACCTCGTCTTTTCCGTTTTTACCGAGGCTAGTTTTACTGTATGGCATCAAGCCGGGAACTTCACATTCTTTTCCGGATCCCAGTCGGTGTTCGTTTCCAAGTTCCCCATTCTGAAAAAGTAATTTTTTTCATTTGGTTCAAAAGATTAATAACAGCTACCATTCTCAGAATTGATCCAGCCAACCACGTTTTCGGCTTTGCATCTTCGTCCTCATCAACTTTCTTTTTGTTTCTCACGACTTCTGCTAGTGAAAGTTTAAAAGGGGAATCGAATTTTATAAATTCATGTTTGTTTTCTTCCATGAGAGGAGCTTCTGTCGACGTAGGCTGCTCTTCGACATTATTGCCTTTCTCGCCACCTTTTTGTCTCACTTCTGCAGCAGAATCCTGGAAAAAAGTCATTCCCAAAAGAAATTTCGTTTTCAGCATCTTCAGACTGGCACCCGGTTGAATATTCAGTGACTCGATTAAACTCGTCATAGGATCTATTTTTCCTGCTCCAATCTCCTGCCCGATAGCGACTCCTGTGATTTGTCGTACTTGTAAGATCATCAAGATTTGAATATCTGCATCCAGTTTTTTTCTAAAATAAACTTGTCTTCATTAATCTACATTCTATTTCGCTGACCTAATATTCGCATTTGGGTATTCCATTCAACCTTGATTTTGCTGGAATTCACCATAACGGAAGCTTGAATAACTTTGAATGATTCGTTCACAATGCTCACAAAATTTTTTGTGGGAAAAATGTAACCTAAAAAATCCACGTGTCATCTTGGAAAGCTCTCAGAAAATTTGGTTAAAAAACATAAACACGTGGTAACCTTATATTGGCCGGTACCTTCCGGTGACCTTCCTACTAATCCACCAACCTTGCCACGTCAGAGGAGAGGAAGAGAGGGAGAAACGGGCAGTCTGAAAATCAGTATCGTGGTTTTATCAAACGAAATTCGCTTGGTTTATCATGAATAGTCCTACGAAACAAGCTCAAAAACAACGTAAAAAACGAGCCGAAGGTGAGTAATCAACGCTTTTTTGAAGAGTTTAATAATGATTTTCTTCCAGTTGCTGAGTTCAAACTGCGTGTGGAGGAATTGGAGCATCTTGGAGTCATCGTCAATGCCGTCTTTCTACAGGAAGGAATTAGCAGTGGTCGATTCACTCGGAAGGAAGTCATCTTGGATCTTCTGAAGTGGAAGCAGGCGGTGTTGGACAATTGGGAGAAGGAGAAGGTGTTCGAGTTGCCAGATAAGTTGAGGGAGTTCGTTTCGGCTGCTGAGAAGTGCAATAAGAAGGGTGGTCCGTGTACCAATTTGGGTGTCATTCGTAAGGCTATTGGAACCGTCCAGGAGCTCGACTTTTCGAAAGTAACAGTAGAAGCTAGTGATGTTGATGCTGGACAAGTGGCTTTGAAGCTCAAAACTTCCCTTGACAGTGCCTTTAAAGCTTCTAATCATCTTGGGAAAATGATCATGGCCATTGAGACAGCTCTCAATGATACTCTTTCGGAAGAAAATTACAATTATGCTAAGGCTGATTTGATAATGGACCCAAAGTATTTCCTGGAGTTTCCCGAAAAGTTTACTTCATCAGAGATAAGGTTTTTTAAAGAAGACAAACTGAAGAACCACGTCAAGATTGTGCTTGTTCTCGGAGGCACTGTTCAAAAACTCAGTACTCAGGCTCTGATTTCTCAATTGGACAACTTTGAGAAGGATGCTGGTCCAATGAGGGCTTTGTTGACAGGGGCAAATAAAAAGATGCAAGTTCTGATCGAACTGGGCGGTTCAAAAACGAAAGTCCATAGAAACTTGACTCCTGCTTTCAACAACGGAGCAAAAGATTTCGGACAGTTTTCTCTTGTTCTCAAGTCGGGTTTCGTCAATTACGTCATGTACAATCAAACCACAGATAGGCAGCTGAAAAAGTTCTTCCCTGATCTTCTGGAAATGACCACTCAGGTGAATCAATGGGCAACAGTTCTTCTTCCAATTGAGAAAATGAACTCTGGCAAGCCAGTGGACAGACTGAATAGTCAATTAGTCATGGCTGAAAAGGAATTGGAAAGTTCGCTTGCTTTGAAACCGTTCCATCAATGTCTCAAGAAATTAGCCAACATTCCATCCGAGAAGGCCACTCTGGACAGCTGGACAAAGGAAGTTGATCATATGGAAAAACTTGGAGATTCCGCGTCTGCTTTTGTTGGTGCATTTAACACGAAGCCTCTGCAGTATAATAGACTGAAACAATTTCATAAGAATCATCCATCTGGAGATGGAAAAGTCTTTATTGAAGGCGTCAAGAGTTATGGGAGCATTAAAGAGTTTCTTTCCGAATTGAAAACCCTGCACAATGACGTCAAAACTGGTATTGATGATAAGTTGGCGCAATGGTATCGTGACACACAAATTGATAAAATAAAAGGACCCCTCCCAAACGACAAGGTTCTCGCTTCTGGCATGCACTGTGCTCAAGAAAAAGACAAGCTCAAGAACGCCGCCGCAGCTGTCAAATCTGGTGACACTTTCGCAGCTATCTCCGAGTTTACATCAGCAAACCAATACATCGCTGAGACCAACGAATTAGTAGAACGTGTTGCTAAGTTGGACGCTGAGATAAACAAAGTGAATCCAGCTTCTCCCGCCAAGCAAGTCAAGTCTACCAAAAGCAACTTGCCGTTCAACCAGACTCAAGTTCAAGCCCTCGCAAAAGGAATCAAAGTTCCAGTTGACATGGTCACGGCTATTGAGCACGAGGCCGATTTTGAAAAAATCACTGCTCACTATGAAACACTGCCTCCAACTAAGAAAAAAGAATTCGATCCATACTACACTGCTGTCAAGGGTACCGTGGAGAAAGCTGCGAAGGTTTCCAAGGAAGTGATCACGAAATATGTCAGACTCAGAAGAGACGATCTTGAAGAATACCAAAATGAGTTCAAACACGACATCGACAAAGCAGGACTGGAAAGTTTCAATGGAGAGGAGTGCATGAACAAACTTCACGAGATTGGTGTCCCATTGAAGGATAAGGAGGCTGAGAACAGATTGAGACACGTGGATTTGAACTTTGTGAGAGCGGAAACAGTGATGACGGCGGCTGGCAAACTCATCCCTATGTTTGCTACATACTTCCTCACCGTGGCTCCACGTTCAGTCCCGGAAAGTATCCAGAAGATCATGGTTGAGAAAAAAGAGGAGGTAAGAATTAGGGAGAAGATTTGAAAAGAAGGGGAAACTACTCGAAAGTTCTCGAAAATACTCGAGTAGTTTTCCCTTCTTCATTGAAAAATGCATACATTAAATTTTCATTTTTTCAGGATGAAGGTCCAAACTGGTTTATGTAAGTGGTAAATAATCGGATTCCAGCTCAAATACAAATGTTTTTAGGATCGGAGCCATCACTGGTGCATCTCTTTTTGTTGGATCTATTGCTATTACATGTGCAGTATCATACTACAAGTACAGACGTCGCCAAAAAAAGAACGAAGAGGGTAAGTTGTTTTGAAATAAAAATTCACGAAGGATCTACATTTTTCAGACGAATTCCAAAAGCTGAAGGCTTGGGTTGTCACTGATCAAAACAGTAAGATTCGGCATTATTCCCATATCTTCAATTGTTACAATTTGCAGACCCCAAAGTCAAAACAGTTGCTCCCAGTAACCAAATTTCGAAAGATGAGGAAACGGTTCGTGATGAGAATTACGTCGACGAGTCCGGATGGATTGTAGTCATGAGAACGGAACAACCGAAACGAACCGCAACGAAAATCACTGGAGCCGAGCTCGGAAAGATGTCGAAAAACCATAAGGCAGCATTCAAGCATTCTTCCAAGGTTATGACTGAACAGGAGGTTAGTGAAGAGGTTTTAAATATCAGTTATGAAAATGTTTTTTCAGAAAATCATTGCAATCTTTCAAGCACCAGCAAATGAACAAGTCGCTTTCAACCAGACTCCCAGAACTACAAAGCAGGTATAACAAGACCAACATTTTCAAAGCTCATAGTTGCTGTTCAGATAAGAAAAATGGCCGAAAAAGTGTACGAGGACCAATACGAGGAACGTATCCAAGACCCGAAAATCACTCCTTGCCAACTTGATCGCGCTGTTGGAAGGGGTTTGGATACATATGTTGTAAGGATAATCAGCAGGTCCCGGTGAATAAGATACTTTAATCTTTCAGAAGCCTGAAGGCCAGATAACCGAAGCCAGTACCCGCTTCAATGCAACTATTGTGCCTGCACAGGCTACTGAAAGTCTGAGGAAGAGAAGAAATGAGGTCAAGTTAGACATCACGCAAGAAGAGAGTGCCAGAAGAGCGAAGAAAGTGGAAGAATTGCTGGATAAGGTTAGGAGGACGAAAAAGACGAAAACTAAGTAGTAAGCAATCGTGTTTCAGACCCAAGAGTTCTCCGAACGTGCTCATGGTGGTCGTGACAACAAGAAGAATGCAGCTCCAAAAGCAGCTAGCAAGAACAACAAGACATACGCTGAGAAACGAAAGCCAAAAATGAAGAAAATGACCGAGTTGGCCATTCACAATACTACGCCGGAGAAATGGCTTGAACTCTGTTTGTACTTTGACGAGTCGACTGCTACTCCAGAGGAAATTGCAAAGGGGACCAATGATCAGTCGGAGAAATGGTTCCCGGGAGCCTTTGAGAATGGAGAAGTGTGTTGTTTCGTTGAATTTATCAAAACATCGATTTTTGCAGATCGACGTCTTCAAAATTGCTTCGGGATTCACCAAGGAAAAGTTCCTCACTGTTGAAAAGTTCCCGATCACAGAGGGCAAGAATCAGTGTCGAGTAAGAGTTCCGAATATTTTTTGATTTGAAACCAATTCCAATTTTCAGTACCCTCTCACAGCCCAACAAGTCATCAAGATCTTCAAAATGGCTCAAACTCTCCATGAGGCTGACGCCGCCTTCCTTGAGATCGAGCGAAAACGGACACTGATTGTAGGAGACATTCATGGAAAAATCCGTGACTTCTACTATCACTACAACATTGCTTTTGACGACGACACCATGTGAGTTACCTGGTGATCTTTTCGAAACATTGAGATTTTTCAGGACAATGCTATGTCTTGGAGATTACGTGGATCGTGGAGATCGCAGTCTTTGTTGCTTGCTCTCAACATCCATCCAGAAGGTTTGTGGATGTGCTCGAAAAGTAATAATCCCTTTTTTAGATTATCCACCCCACGAAGTTCTACTTTCTCTCTGGAAATCACGAGATAGGAAATTCGAGCATCAACTATGGATTCGCGGTAGTCCACACTCATCTGACACTAGACCAGTACAATGTGATTTTCAGGGAGAGTGCATCCGCATTTTCGGAGAAGTTTGGGGTCGGAAAGTATACGTGGCTGCAATGTACATGTGCAAAGAGATGCCAGTCTGTGCTCTTCTCCAGAAACGTGTCTTCTGTGCTCATGGTGGTATTGTTCAGCAGATGGAGCAGGGAATCGAGAAGTTCAAAACGATGGTGAGTTATTGGAAATCAATCCGATGTGAATTGAAACCTTTTTTCAGGTCAAAAAGCATCCGGAAACCGAAGAAGAAGCGATTATTGTGTTGACAATCAGATGGGCTGATGGAACGGAAGAGCATCGTTTTGATCCCAAGCAGTAAGAATTCGAGAGAATGTTGATTTTAAATCAGTCGTATTTCAGACCAGCAGACTATCAAAAAGGGTGGAGAGGACAGGATGCGGTCAACAACTTCACCGCTCTCGGCTTGCAGAATGTTTCTAAAGCATGTAGCCTCGACCTGGTCGTCCGAGCTCATGAAGTGAGTTTTCGCGAAACCGAAGTCATCAATAAAAATTGAAATGTTCAGATCGTTGATGGCGTGAGACCATTCTCTGGCACCCGTTGCTTCACCTTGTTCAGTTCCACCAACATGAAGAAAACTGTGAGAGATAAAGAAGAAAAACAATATCGAAATATTATATTTTTTCCAGAATATGGCAGCTAGTATGATCTACAACTCGGACAACACTGTTGAAATTATTCGATTCGTCAATGTGATGGATCCTCCCGGAGTTGAGACACCACTCACACCACACAGACCGAAGCCACCACCGCCGGCCGAGGTGCGTCAGGTGGACGAGACAAAGAAGAATGAGCAGTGACCGAATATTCTCTCTTTTTTAATTGGCTTCTTTACTTGGGAATGATAATTATTGAATAAAGACTTAATTTGGTTTTATCTCGGTTTTTAGTTGATTGACTTCTTTTGAATTTGAGATATCCTAATGACACCTAAACCTCTTGCTGACTAGCCGCTGAACCCCGAGCTCTATTCCGCCAGCTGGAGAATCCAAAAGACATAAAGAAACTGAATAAAAACGTGAACCAAGAAAAACAGCTGTCTCTCTTTTCAGCTCAAAAAAAGCTATCTGATGTGGCAAAGGTAGCAACGTGGTTTTCCAGAAAGTTCCAGACTCCCTGCATTATCCACGTATTGCGGGCACTCCAGAAAAATCTGCCAAGCGAACCAGTCTACCAAAATTCAAATCAGTTTCACTTTCTCTCCGCATCATGGATCACCGCGAGACTCGCGATGTGAAGAAGAAACAGGTGCTAAGTGAGTTGGCAACATTTCAAGTTCTCAATAATCTGCAATCTGTTTTTCAGGCAAGTTGCTACCAACTGTTGCTAACGATCTAGCTATCTATGGATTAATCGTTGATCTCGCCGCCATTCGATACGAGTTGAAGCAGGGGACACTCAAGTTGGAGGATGTGGTCGCCGAGTTGCTCAATTTGAGGAAAGCCAACATCGATGAGTTGAAGAAGGGAAATATGGTTGGATTGTCCAAAGATTTGGAGGAATTGGTCAAGAAAGTTGATGAAGTGTGCGGTGTGAAAGGTGAGCACTGTGGGCAGTTGGACCAGGTCCAGTTGGGAATCGAAGGACTCTCCTCTATCAAGCCAGATCTTCTCAAAAACTATCAAGAAGTTCTTAAAAAAGACTCCCCTCTCGATGCTATGGTAGCCGTGAAGAAATCATTTCCTACTGGTTTAAAAGACAAAGTTACGTCACTAAGAACTGTATTCAATTTGCCGCTAGATGATAAAATTGATGTAGACACCAAAGCCGAACAAGTCCACACAATGAGACAAACGAAGAGTATGATAAAAACCTTCCAGGATTTCAAGAAACAGTTCACCAAAGCTCAAATTAAGAACCTCACTGATAAGATCATGTCAGAAGCCATTGCTGAAATTTTGAAAGTGAGCCCTCTTGTTGCCTTCAAGGGAAAAGAGGTGAAGTTTGACTGGGTCCAAGAACAGTTGACTGCCCTGGAACAAAGCACAAGTGACATGAAAACGCATTTGTCCGATGACTTATTAAAATCCATAAAAGACAAAATCCCGATTCTGAAAAAGGTCGCTGAAAGACAGTTTTCTTTTGATGAGAAAAAGTCAACTCCTGGATTTCAAGACGGATTTGAAAGTTTGAGAACGGCTCCTGATAGTCTAAAATCAACTTTTGTTGATCGTGTGGTCGTAAGTCAAAAAGGAGAAGAGCTAATCAAGAATCTTGAATCCTTTACATCAGACTTCATGAAAGAAATGGAACCCTTCTTGGCGACAGCCGTACCCAAAGGCACATTGATATCCAGTCAGACCGTTGATGAGTTCATGAATAAACTGGATTTAGCTAAAGCAGAGTCTGTAAGCTTTGAAGTAGTTCGTCCTCTCCGAGAATGCGTTGTGAAAGTTACCAAACTTTTGAACTCCTTGAACGTAAATGACTGGTCTTCTGAGAGTAATTCAATCAGATCATCGAAAAATCAAATGATGCAAACATACGCCAACGCATTCAATAAGCTCTCTGAAAAAATGCCAGCAATCGTGCAAATTTCGAACTTTGCTTCTCAAATCAATGGTCTTGGAGAAGAAGACGTTTACAACGCTTTCAAAAAATTTGACAAGAAGATAGAGTTGATTGCGGAGTTGGATGCTTGGGAAACAGCGTTAGGCACTCTTGAAATTGAATCTGTCGGTGAATGGAGTCGATATACAAAAATCCTAACTTTAGTTTCGGAGACAAGAGAATGGTTGAAGAATAATGATATAACTTCGGTGGTTACATGTCTCAAGGACACTAATATGATTGCCAAGGCTCAAAAGGTTATTGGAAAAAATGGTGACAGTCTCATCGCAGCAGCTCATTTGAGTTCCAATAACAAGAACATGGTCGCTCTCATTGCTCACTCTAAAGATGCTGAGAACATCGGAGTCATTTGGGACTCAAAATTCAAGACACCCAGACAGATTCCAATCTCTGGTGCAGATTCGCCATGGGCAAACCTTCGACAGACCAGTCTCGATTTGAACACAGCTAACAGAGTCTTAATTCAAGTCGAATTTCTTCTCAAGAACAAGGATGTTCTGGAACGTTTTGTGAGCTCCCAAAAGACGTACGAAGATGCGATTAATAAAAATGGAGGTGCAGAAAAAACGGCGAGAATGGAGAAACTCGGGAAAACTTTGGCCTACGGAAAGAAGCTTCTGGAAATTGTCAAGAAAGTTGAAGTCCTTGAACTGACTGAACCATCCGATCTCGAAAGCTATTCCGTAATCTACAAGCAGGATCTTGGTCTAGATGTGACGGAGGACGTTGATTTTGAGGAACTTGTGGATATGCTCATAAAATCCAAAGCAACTTTTGCAACTCCTTCTGATGCTGAATCCTTGTCACAGTTTGTCTTGAATTTCGTCAAAGGGCAAAAGTTTCTAGTTGCTGGTCTGAATGCGTTCCTTCTAACTGTTCCATTCTTCATCGAGGTGGCAGATCCAGGTTCATCCGGTCCCGGTTGGGTTGATCCAGACGACGACGATGGCTTTAGCACTACAGTGATCATTGTTCCTGATGTAAGTTTTTCTCTAGAGCACGGTTGCGGAACCACATTGAAATTCATTTTTCAATATGGTTTTGTAATACAAAGAACTAATAAATTCCAATGGATAACTGGTTTTTTTCAGGAAGATGGAGGTGGGAGTCTTTGGTATGTATGGTGAGTGCTTTGGCTTATTGAGCATTTTGAAAATGAAAGGTTTTAGGCTTTCCATCAGTGCTGGAGCAGTCGTCGCATTCTTCATTTTCATTTGTTTCCGTAAGAAGCGCAAATTGGAAAATCTTAGGAAACAACGCGTCGCGGAGCAGGAAAGATTAAAAAAAGAAGCAGAAGAGGCCAAGAAGATCAATGCATTGCACATTGAGTCCCGAAAGAAGGCAGTGAGAAAAGCTGCTCATGAATTGAACGACGCCAATTTGAAGTTTTACAAAGATGAGCATAGTAAGATAAATATTGAGTGGAAAGAAACACAAGAATGCGTTTTTATAGGAAACGTTATTGCCATGGAACGAAGAAGAAGAAACGACGACGACACAATAGTTGAAGGAGACAGAAGAAACCAAAAGAAACGCAAATTCACGCCAATCACTGAGCAAGAAGCTGCCGAAATACTGAAGGAAGGGTTCGTAGAAACGGTGAAGCAGATCGTGAAAACTCAGCAAATGCACAAGGTAAGAAATATTGTCTGGTAGGGAAATCAGGAATTTTTTAATTGGCTCACATCACTGACAACTAATCATATTTCAGGCAATACAACCGAGCTATAATGAAATTCTTGGTGAAGAGATGATCCAATTCGTATTCAAGCGTTGGGAACATGAAGATGTAAGTTTTGTTGTGCTTCAACAATACTATACAAATGAGCACTACATGAGCACTACTGGAAGTACATTCCATAAAAATTTTTTCAGGTACTGGCGCTGAAAAAACGAAAATTCAAACATTATTCGGAAAAGGAATTGAAGGAGAAAAATAAAGAAGGCAAGCCGGTATTTTTGAAGACGATCAATATTGCGTGTGGTGCCGGTGTTGAAATTTGGGAGGTCCGGAATTCAATGAATAATTTCTTTTGAACACAATTTTTGCAGGAACATAGTGGCGACCTCATTAATTTCAAACATCCCAAAGAAAGCAAAAATGTGGACATGAGAACGGTTATTTTGGGACACGGTTACGATGAGAATGCTCAGGAGAGTACGGAGACACAGACGGCCACCGCAATAAGCGTCAGTCACGAGGACCCCTACGAGAAGACTAGAAAAGATATCAGAGCAGCGTTTGAGAGCATCAACCCCGTGAGAAACTGTGGTTTGCCAGGCAAAAAAAAACTATTCCATTTCAGAGTCGAAAAGCCGCGGGAAGTGAGGCCAAAAGAACCCTCCTGTCCAGAATTGACGACTTTTTGAGTTGGGCTATGGTGAGGGATTGAATCCGTGCTCCAAAAATAGTTGTGAAATTCAGGGTCTCGATGACGATGACCAGTGGGAAGCAGCCGAAGAAAGCCTCTTCATAGAGATAATTGAGCCTCATTGCTACTGGGTACATTTAACTAGATAACAGAATTCGAAAACTAGGCTCGAATTATTTCAGTGCCCTGTGATGAAAGCTAAAACAATTGACAATGAGGAAGGAAATAACGAAACTCCAGAGCAAAACCCATCCAACATTGATCTCGAAGCTAATCAAGAAACACCAGAAGAAGAAGACGTCTCAGGATGCACAAAACGTTTTAAACAAATCTTCAGTCTTGGAGGTGATAACACGGAGTCGCAGGATGTGTATTGTTTGCTTGATGAAGGCATAGTTGAAAATAATGCGCGAGGAGCCGAGGAGAACGGTGGACCTCCCCAGGTAAAAAAATCATCTCATGATTTTGAAAATTTAGAGATTGGTTTTTTCAGCAAGTTGAAACTCATCGAGAAGATGCTGGAAACAACGAGCAAGCAGATGAGGAAATTAAGGTAACATTGGGAACCAAGATTAGGAAAGTTTACAGTTTATATGAACATTGATTTTTTCAGCGCGAAGCCGATGATATTGAAAACGATCTTGATGACGGCAATCCCCCACAGTTCATGCCTGACTGGGATTCTGATTCTGAATCCGACACCGATTGTGAAGATGAAGGCGATAGTGGAGACGAAAAAACCAAAGAGACCGATTGCTTGATCGAAGTGAGAATAGATTTGTTAAATTTTGTTCATGAAAACTGTTTTAGAAAAACGCTGAACCCGCTGCCAACACGAAATCTCTCTTGTGGTATATGGTAAGTTTGTTTTTTTTTGAAGATGAATCTATCAGAATTTATCATTGATATTTCATTTTTAGCCTTGTCGACTTCGTCTCCGTGGTCCTTGCCGTGTTCCTGCTGGTGGCCGCTACGATAAGCCTAAGGCACCGACTAGACCCAAAAGGAATTTGCCCCCCGTAAAGAAGCAAGTAGTACAGGTGCAAGAAACTGAAAAGTACGATGACGAAGATGATGACGAAGATGAGGAAGATGGGAACGATGAGAAGGAGCCGAATGAGATCAAGAAGGTGGACCCAGTGAAGGAAGATTATGAGTTGGTGGTGCTAGGTCAAAAGGATGTTGATGAATTCAACGTCACACCTGACGTCATTCTGAGAAGACTTGAAGATGACAACAACATAAAAGCCCATTTCCGAAATGAATGCAGTACAAAAGAAGAAGTACTGGCTGTGGAGAGAGAACGCTTCGGAGGAGATGTCAGAGTGAACGGAGTGGTAAGACTAGACACTAGATTTTAGCTAAGAATCTTTGTAATTTTAGCTTGACTATAATCTTCTTCTGAAGGAAATGATGAACAAAACGTTCATATTGCACAATCCACCAGATCGTGACAGAGTAAAGAAAGAAGATCCCGATATGAATTTAAAATATACGGTAAGAAAACATAGGAACTCAAACCGGATGGTACTAATGCTTCAACTTTCAGTACCCTCTGACGCTTGATGAGTTGACCAAGATCGTGCTTACAGTCGCGCCGCTACTCGAAAAAGATGCAGCTGGGCTAGAATTGCAAAGAGATAACGTCCTCGCAATTTCTGACATCCATGGAAGATATCATGATTTGATGATGATGCTCACTCCAGCTCTGATCAACAAAACTATGTGAGTGAAGGAGGACGTTTTGAATTCAAAATGGGAAAGCACGACTAAATTTTCAGGACTGTTCAGTTCAGTGGAGATGTTTGTGATCGTGGAAAACGCAGTATGGATTGCTTGGTTTTGATTTTTCTTCACAAGATTAATAACCCGGACATGTTCTTCTACACGCGTGGTAATCACGAGATGCCCAATGTCAATGCTGAATATGGATTCTTCGTGAGTTTCTTTTTTCAGCTAGAAGCTCGGAAATTCATTTTTTGTGAGCTCATGATCGACTGATTCATTGTAATACAGATTCATTGTTGCATCCAACAATCATATTTCAGGGTGAATGCTGTTTCAATCTGGGACACGAGGCGGGTGTCAAGTTCTGGAAGCTTGTCAACGAAACGTTCACTAAGTTGTCGGTGCTCGCCTATGTGCAGGGTTCCGCTTTATCCGTTCACGGAGGGTTGTCTGATGAGCTTCTGCATGTGAAGGGCAAAAAGCATCTGCTTCAGATTGTAAGTATTAGGCCTGGATATTTAAAATGAGTATCACCTTTCAGGTCAAGAAACGACCAGAGACTGTTCAACAATTCAAACTCAACAAGTGTTTCCAATGGGCCGATTCGACCGTTGCATACTCGGTTGATGGAAAGTGAGGAAATGAGAATAATACTGAAAAATGATTCAAAACTTTTCCAGACAAAAAATGTTCCATCTTCCAAAAGCGAGAGGTGGACCTGGCGTTGTCTGTTTCACGGATCATGGAGCAATGTCTGCTCTTCCCGCAATCGGTGCTGTCATACTTATGAAAGGTCATGTGGTTGGTTCTCGAAAGTTTTCGACAAATTTGAATTCCAAAAATTTCAGATCAAAATGACTGGAATAGAGATCTCACCTTCTGGAACAATTGTGACTTACTACAGTTCCTCGCTGAACGAAGACAAAAACATGGCGGCTAGCTTGTGTGTCTCGGCAAGTCTGGAATTCACACCGAGACGATACTACAACATGGACGATCCAGAGCCGAAGTTCATAACGGAGAGACATAAGAAACGCAAGCGGGCTAAGGAAGCAAAGAAGCGAAAGGCACTTGCTAAGCAGGAAGCAAAAGAAAACGCCGCCAATATTGCGGTGATTGAGTCATGAAGGCTGATTTTACTTGTGAATATAGAGTATTGCTTATGTGGTAATGAAGTTTTTGTGTTTGAAGGATTTGGTTTTAAATATAGTAGCTCAGTATCCTACGATGTTCGAAAAAGGATACGGGTGCTTTTCACAATTCAGAAACTATTATATCAACTGTCGCCTCCTCTTGAGTCTCTGCCCTTCCCCGAACTCTTCTGGATATATCCTCCTTCTTATTTTCTTGTTTAAAATCTGTTAACAGATACAAACACACCGATAGACAGTCGTTTGTCAAGCGAAACCAAATTACACACCTGCTTGATTTATCTCCTCATGTTTCTTTATAAAGGAAACTTGCAAAGAAACGAGATCCCCTCTTTTTTTCTTTGTAGATTTTTCATCTTTTTTTGCCGTGTTGGTTGATAAAATACTTTTTCCCTCATTTTTTTTTTGACTGTAGTCGTCGTTCTCTTTTTTCTCTTTTGTGATGGTAACTTTTGTAAAATAAACATTGAAAAGTTGTTACGCTACAGGGAGTTTTATGGGGGCCCTACTGTAGTTGTGAATAGGGGGATCTTGAACAAATAATAAGAGTTTTTGGGGTGGAAATGTTTTAGGAAATGGGTACGGTTTTTAGTGGATACCTGTAGTAGTACAGGTAGTGGTTGTCTAGAAAAAGGTAGATAGGATTGTTCTGGATAGACAAGCATCCCTTGCTAGGTAAAGTAGTCTCATTTTTCTTACCTTTGTTTTTAATGTTTTTGTTTTCTTGGCCCGTTTTCTTAACGTAATTTGAGAATAGAGATAATTACGGGAATGTGTTAATTGCTTCAGTGTTCGGAAGGTTTACCTCATGGTGTCTTCCACAAAATATTTCAAACACGAAGAATTAGAACACTTTGATATTCAGATCGAAAAATGAAATTCTGAAGGTTTCGACAGTTTGGGATTCCTAAGATTTCTGACTACCTTCCAACTTCTACCCCTCAATTTCGAACGTCTCCATTTCCCTTCCATCAACTCCTTAACGTCTCCTTCTTCTTCTTCTAACCATAAATTACTACTTTCTCTCTCCCACTTCTACTTTTTCCATCAAAAAAGGAGACTTGGCGAGAGTGGCGAAAGCTGTAAATCATCCGAAATTAATCGGGAGGAGGGACTGGATTTCCGTTTTCCATTTCTCTTTTCTTTTCTTTAGTATTTCTACTTCTTCCCGATGAACGAAAGAATAACTGCTTATACTAGGTACTTCTTCCCGTTATACTTTTCCGATTCATTAGGAATCTGGATATGGATTTCAAGGTCGGATGTTGTTTTCATGGATGACAGTGTATTTGGGAAAATCTGAAGAGGTTAGGAGGTCTAGAGTAGGGTAGCACAGATTTCAAATTCGTGGTCTAACTTCCTATTCTCCAGAGTTCTAGGTCATTCACACTGTACCTTTTTAAGCCACCCATACTGTATCTCGTGCCTTTCTTCTCTTACTACCTTCCAGGCCCCTTTTTTCTTTTCTATTCGCTGCATATGAACACTTCTTTTTCTCATTTTTCTTCTAAATGCGCAACAATTGTCTCCTCTCTCAATAAAGATACACACTCGAGTAATTAGCCCCCCCCCCCTCCCTTTTTTCTCAGAAATATGATATGGGTGAACGATTGCGTATGCGCCAAAAAACTGAGGAAAGAAAAGAAAGTCATTAGGCACATTTGAAGAAAAGGGGGCTCACTCAGATTATTTGCCACCGTTTAGATTGTGTTGTTTTAGAGAAAGGGAGGGAATGGATAAACAATCTTGTCACAGATGCTAAATAAACAATGTCCAGTGGGGGAGGAGGGGTGGGAAACTGAGAGGGGACCATGGGGTCAAACAGGCGTTTTTTTAGGGAAGTGGCTTTTGGGTTTTGGAGTAAGAAAAACATTAAAAGTTCTGAAAAATCTAAACGGATGTAAAATCTGACCTTCAAAATGTTCCAAAAAAGTTGGAGTACAGTTTTCCTTCATTTTTGATTCATTACGCGACAGAGAGTTTCGTTTTGGTCAGAATCAGAAGATGGAGGAATTTTGGTAGTTTGAATCTGCTTTGTTTTTTCAGCATTTATAACTTTACTTCAAGTAGCCAATTGATGTGAATTCTAAGATGTTGCCTTTCTGGGATTCTAAAAAGTAGGTATTTTGAACGATCATAAAATTCAAAACCGCTGAGAATCCAAAATTATAAGAATTCTAGATCTTGAACTTCAGAGACTGTGCAGCTCTGAAATTTTAGAATTGTGAGCGGGCCTTGAACAGGTTTTGAGCTATCTCCCTCCATTGCTTTCTCATAATCCATCACATCGGATACAGTTTCTCATAATCCCTACTTTATTATGTAATTTTTAGGTACTTATCCGCCTCTAGCTACTGTAAACAAACCAACTCCATGGGGGTCCCAGGGGTCCCCCTTCACTATCAACACCAGTTCTCACGCCTAACTACCACCTTCCCATCTTCTCTTCTTTTCCTCCCAAACACTATCTTTTTAGTACTCTTTTTTCTGTATACTGAAGTGATTTGCATATACTTTTCGGTACTAAAAATGACCATTCTTTTACTACTTTCCTCCAATATTCCAGAATTCCCTATCAAACATGCAGAGTATTTGCACATTTTAGTATGCACTATGTACAGGCGGAATATGGAGAAATTTGATATTCTTTTTTCCGCAATAACTCAGAACAATTGGATCGCGGAAACCAAGTGGTTGACCAGATTTTTTGCTTCATTCACTTTTTTCTGATCTACAGTTTTCTCTTTACCCGGACCTACCGTCACGGCACATATGCCACCATGGATGTCCCCCCTTTCCCTTGGTCTCTTTTCTCCAGATGACGCATTCTATTTTCCTTCTTCTTATTGTCCTTATTCTCAACAAGAGGTATTGTTTCTCAAAACAAACGTGCATTTATGTTGTATGTATTTTTCTGTTTTTATCTGTAAATATGATATAGAAAATAGACATACTTTCTCTGGTCAAGTTTGGAACATTGTTTCATATCGTATCGGAAATCTTCAGAGCCCTGACGTCTTCTGAATCCTGAATTTTTCAGAATTTTTAAGTAGAAGTGTTTCAAGTGAACTCTAATTGCAGTTTTTCTTCAAATTTCTCGAAAATCCATCTACTGAGTTTCTCAAAATATCCTAGAAATTGTGTTAGATTTTTGTTTGCTTTTTTTGGTTTTTTCTTCGAAATGAGCTCAATTTTCCCACAGTAATCGTAATGTCTTTTTCTTTTTTTGCTTTGACTGGAAGTGAAATTTGGAGTGGTTTCTTCTCTTTCATTTTGGTTTCTCGAATTTCACATTTTTTGGATTTTTTGTTCATGGTTTAACTTGCTGAAACTTTGATATTCTTCTGAAAAATCAAACTCATGTCAGAATCCTATTTATTGCACTCAACTCCAATTCTTTGTAATGATTTGCCAAATTCAAAATCTGTACTTTAAAACTTGGATGACGTCGTGTCTCCAGGATAAGAATCCTTTCAATTCCTAATCCATCACTTTCAACTTCTTCAAATCCTTCTCCTTCATCAGGTTGTCAATGACAACTGATTAAAATCCCTCCTCTCTTTGAAGTAGTCCTTTCCCTCATGTGAGCCTTCTTCTCCACGTCTTCTTTTCCTTTTCCTCCTCATCTCTGCTTCTCTAATCCTCTCAATTCTCTCAACTCTCTCTTCTTGTCCAACTTCTGATAATAATAATCATAATAAGAATAATCCTCTTTCGGCTCCTTCTTCTCTCTATTTTCGTCTCCTGCTCTCCTCGTCGTCATATCAGTTATTATTTTTCCCTTTTCCCGTCTTCACCCCCAAAAATATAATGAACATTGTCTTCTATAGAATATCTTTAGTATAAAGACCTGGTCCGTATTTTGAGTCATCATTTTTTGAAAAGAATAGATTTTTGTTACAATAGAGCCCAAAAAATAGAGTACTGTAGATACAGGTACTCTTCTTTTTAATAATGGTAACATTGATAGTGATGGAGCAAAAAGAAAAAGAATAGGCCAGGTTGGTTGGCAAATGGTGAGTAAGAGAATGGAGAATAGAGAAAAAAGTGCATTCTTTGTTAATGTTGCAAGAGGTGTGAGTAATGATAAAAAGGTATATATACCCAGGAGGAGTGGAAGCTGGATGCGGTCTATTTGGTTTTTTGGATTTCTGTGAGTCTGGTATGTCCGGATGTCCACGGTGTGTTAGTTTCTTCAAATCTAACACAATATCCAAAATTCTGGGAAATCTAAAAATGTATTATTTTTTGGACCGAAAAACATACTTGCACCAATCCACCTTCTTCGCATATCGAGTTACCTCTAATGATGTTATTCATAGATTTTTCTGGTTTCTGAGAGTTTCTAGACCTCTCAGCTGTTGGAGAAAAAAGGATTCCTAACTTTTTACTTAAAAAATTGGCAGTTGAGTTATGATGAGCAGTTTGCATAACTAGTAACGAACTATAGCCAGTTTTGAAATAATGGCTGATTAAGCATCCCTTTATCAATGGGGCGCATTTTTTACTATCACTTTTAGTTAGAAATTTGCACTGCAAACTTGACCATAAAACTTTTTGAGTTTTTTAAACTCTAGTATTTACAGCAGTATGCATTATTCAAAGATTATGATATGCTAGTGGCCGCTTGTTTCCCTTTTCCGATTGAAACCGGCTCCGCGACACTTCGCATCCGTTCATTTCACAACTACGACAGTTCGTCACAGGTTGCATTATAAATTTTCCACGGTCAGGGACCCAGAATTGTTTCTTCGGTGTCCCAGAATTGTTCTAAACTTCGTGTTATGTTATCCGTCTCACCTCACCTCTACTATACAAAGAGCAGGTGCTATTACTTTCAGAATCATGTTCGGTGCCCCCTTCTGATTCCTAATACACAATACCTCCACACTTCTCACCTGCCCTCTACCGATCATTGCCTCCTTGTCTTGTTGTCTCCACAACCGTTCTCTCTATTATTCCTCACTTTTTTCAGAAGACGTCCTTTGCGAAGGTGTCAACCCATCCCTCATCTCACACATTCTGGTGAGACGTCTTATTTCCCCAAAAACGACGCCTTAGAAGCTAATGGCCTCGTAATGTCTTCTTTGATTTCGCATTTATTTGGAAGATTTTTTGTTTGTTCAAGAGTGTTCCCAAGCAGTCTCAAAGGGTCTTGGGGCTTCTAGAGCATTGCTAGATAATAAATTTCAGGGTGAGAACCCCGATGTTCCTCTAAATTTTTACCACGTGCTTCCTAATGACCCCCTTTATTATCTTTGCGCCACGTCATCATCCCCTAAATGCAGGTGTTTCCTTCTTTACCTTCCTTTTGGGGGTCCTCATCTTGATAAGGCTTCCCTCTCTCCCCAATTACCATTCCTTCTGTATCTCCTTTTAAAAACTCACCTGTCTTTTCCTAAACGCCACCCCATATTTGTACTATCTACACCTGTTTTACACATACACAATAATAACAATTATCAATTGAGAAAATTAGTCCATCCTCTTTCCCTCCAGAACACGACCAAGACAGTAATCCGATCTCCCTTGGACACCACCACCTTATTCTTTTTTCTCGCGCAGTCTTTTGACACGATAATTGGCACGTTTTGAGAAAAGAAAATGAAAATACGAGACTCGTTTTGGAAATGATAAATGGGGCCACTTTGTGTGTGAAGAAGGACGAGTAATAGATACTTAGGGCTGGAGGGGTTTGGAACGGAAACCGAGACTGACGATCAATGGTAGATCTCACCTTTAGAACATCTGGCTCAAAGAGAGAAGGCTAATGGGTTCATAGAGGGGAGCTAGGACATCCAGACAAACCCAAAATCCTCATATTTTTTACCCCTCCATCGGCCCAGGTATCCTTGAACCATTGTTCTTCCCAGATCCATAAAATCATCGAGATGGTTCCAATTTAGAGCATAATTGACCAATAAAACCACTGCAAGATCAAAAGAGATCCCGATATCGTCTAGTTATGTCATATATGAACATGTATAGATCTATTACTTCTGATAAGAAGAGCCGGGATAAAGACATTGATGGATTAGAGACAATGTTCGAGGATCGGCGATAAATTGTGGTGTTCTTGTCCGTTTCCGATCACTTGGAGATAAGGATCATAGTTTTGGCTGGGGGTGCAGTTTTTCTAAGATCTTGGACATCCGGACACACATAGGGACAGATTGAACTCTCAAAAAGTACCATACATCTATTATTCATTCATGATATCTTAGTGGTCCGCTCCAAAAAAAGTGCTCTCTATTTCCACTCGAGTGACCACTACACCCCTCCATGCTCACTTTTTTGTCCCCAAACACAAAAAATCCCTCCCTCTCTTTTTCTAATTTCATTAATTTCATTGCTCTCTCCCCCTCCTCTGGACTCCGTATCCATATTCAATTATTCCGATTCACTCTCCTTTTTCCTCTACAACATGCTCTATTTCTAAATTCTTCCATGCGCGAAAACATAGTCATGTTCTAATTCTCTGCTCTGCTTGCCCCTATTGCCACACAGCTGATGATTATGATAAACTATTCACTCTGGGGGAAGAATAATCCGTCGGCAAACAGTCCGTTTTGTGTTCTTCATTGAGATTGGGAGCTCATTTTGCAACCATTGTTCCTCTCTCTTTTTTCTTTAATTAGTGGTGCTCAAACTTGAGCGTGTTAGATTCAGTTTCAAAATGTTTGATCCACTTTTGGTCTACTCCATTTGAAAGAAACTCGGAACACCGACCGACCGAGCGGCCGCTGACCGACCGCATAAAACGTTTTTGGGGTCCTCAATTCATCTCTTGGCCAGTTTTTCGCAAAAATGCACGGAGTTTGGGTTCCAGCTGATCGGACGGTTGGCGGACATTCGCGGAACGATTGGTGCATGGTTCCCGGACGGTCTGAGAACGGTCGGAGGACAGTTGGTGGGCGACGGACGGTTGGCTGCATCTTGCCAGACTGCGATTTTTGACCGCCCACGCCATTCTATCTAATAGTAAAAGCCAGGCTCAAGTTTTTCATTATGCTGATTTTCCTTTCCATCCTAAATCTATACGGCTCCTTGATTTCTCTTCTTGCTCTTCTCCTTGTTCTTCTCCGTTTTTTTGTTGTCCTCTTAATTTTTTATGACCGCGCTCAGGCGCACCCCCTTACTCCCTTCATAACGGAGGACAAGGGTCATTGTCATTCGGAAAAAACTGTCGCCTTCCCGAAAAAACATTTGGTTCTGATACATATTCATTTGTCTTGATGGAGCTAGGGCACCATGAGGACACATGGAACAACTTTTTGGCAGATTTTCAGTGACTCTCAGGATTTGATGGATCCCGAGATTTTCATAATTTCTCTTTTTGGGGAATCTCAATCTCGATTCCAAAAAAAAGTGGAGTCCGGGAACCTTCAAGACTTTGAAACCAAGCTTTTCCTCTTTTTGACCTTCTAAGAACCTTCGGTATATTTTTACTTCCTTCGACTTTTCCCTCTTGAAAATTTTGCAATTACTATGCAAATATTGTTGCAGACGCAATAATAATAAAAATGATATACATATAAAACCTTCTCGACCCCCCCCCCCCCCATTTTGCAACATTTCTTGACTTCACTCTTCTGAACCATTTTGTATTAATCTACAGCAGATCTTGAAGCAAATTCACTCAGAGAACCTGTCTTAACTTTCCTGATGTTCTAAGGGTCCGAATTAAATTTCTCTTACTATAATATCCTCCGTCCAAATCCCTTCTTCCGGTTTCCCTAACACTAGTCTACTGTACTCCTACTCCCAATAACCTTTCACTTTTTTGCCGGTTTTTTTGTCTCTGTAAATGACGAGAACAATGGGAAAAAATGTCGCACACCTGTCACTAGGGAGTGAACGCTTTTTTTCTAGTCAAGGATTTTCGTTATACTTATTTGGACTGTTTGAAAATGTAACTGTAGGGGCCCCAGAATTCCTATAGCCTTTCAAATTTCGAACCCAGAATATCCTATTTTTCCAAATTCCAAAATTGGTCTCCTTGGGACTCGGACCCCTCTGTTCTCTCCTGTAGCAAAAACATTATGTACTTTTTCTCAACAAAAATCTTGAAGAACCTTACTTTTCGTCTCCATTTTCTTCTTGTCTAGTACATATGCATCTATATACACACCTAATTAAAAGGAGTACACATATTTTGTGTTGGAATATGAGAACTTGGAGTAGGAGCTAAAAGAAAGAATGGAAAAGGCATCATAGGTCTACATGTCTGTGTGTTTGTAGAAAGAGTAAGTATTATATAAAATGTATAAAAGACAAGAAATGGAGAAGCCAATGAGATGATGATGGGGATCCGTACTCTGAAAATGAGAGAGATATTTTGAAATCGAAGGGGTGGGGAGAGAAAAAATATAACTTTTTGATGGGAATGAGAGAAAAATGAAAGTGTTTATGATGATGAAACAGATGAAGAGAAGAAGAGAAAAATGAAAATAAAACTGAGCACCTAATTTTCAATTTTTTTAAAGTTTCGTATCTTCCTTCAAGTTATTCGAAGAGTTCTTGAGATTTCTTCGAAAAGGCAGTTTTCAAACCGCCCTGAATCATTTTCTGGCCGTTCAAATGAGTCATTATAGTTCCTTGGCACTGCCACTGGTACTGTCTTTCCCAGAATGACACATACTTATGTGTGCCAATGTGTGCCAAGTTCGTGGGCATTGTGCAGGGCGCCAAGCACCGAAGGAAACACATGAGAGACGCAGACAACGAGACACTCTCGCTTCTCTGCTTCTCTGGCCTCTCTCCTCCCAATTTTTCAACGATGACTTTCAATGTTCACAAAAAGCTTATCTTATACAAACAGTCTCTTCCTTATTTCTTGTTGATGTACTCTTTCTCCATTTCCGGAGATTAGTCATAAAATGTTCACTCGATTCCGCACCTTTCTTAGAATATGAAAACTAGAGTATCAGTTTCAAGGTTTCAATGGTTTTCGTGATTCTGGAAACTTTGAATTTCAGAATTCTAATTTCGCTAACTTGAAATTTCCCTAGCTTCCCTCTCTCGCCAGTTTTCAAAAAAAAAACCGGAAAATTTATCAATATTTCTTCTTTTCGCCTACCTCCTGTCAATCAGTTTTTTCTCTGCCTCTGTCAAAATGTACAATTTGCATTTCGAAGGAAAACAGCACATCTCCCGAAATGAATCATTTCCCGCACCAGCTTCCTTCTCTTCCAACCACAAAGCCCATTATTTTTTGTGTTGAGACCACCTTTTCGTCCCCTCCGGAACGCTTGATTTATCACTTTACAAACCTGTGTGTGCAGTCGAAATGACATTGGAAAGGAGGGATATTGTGGAGGTTTGAAGTGATGAATTTGTCACACATCATTTTCACCTCATATCTCGTTTTTTTCTTTTTTTACTGGTGCGGTAGGTGGTTTACATGGTTTGAGCACCTGGTAAAGGATCTTGGAGATAGAAAACATAGCTGTAAAATTCGAATTTTCAGAAATTGAATTTTCATAAATTCCCAATACATATCCGAACCCTCAAAAATTTAAGAATGCTTCCTCAACTTCTCAGATTTTCAGAATAGACTCTCCCAATCTTACAGTCCCAGGAACTTAGAATATTCGCTTCATATGAACTCTTCATTTTCTCAGAATTCTTTGTCAATCCCACGATGTCAATTCCCAAAAATAACGAAAAAACAGAGGCATATGTTCACATTGCTCTGAAAATCGCTTCAATCTTTTTAACGTCTCCGGACTTCTTTCGCCATTCGAATTCTTCCGCTCTCCATCTCCACTCAAAATCGAAGTAATCCCCCTAACCAATTCCAATAATATATTCCAATAACCTAGAAGCCAAGAGCCCCTACCCAGCTCTTGAACCTTATATGGAGACAGTACCTTATTAATTTGCAAATCCTTATCCTTCTTCTCCCCCTCTTCCCCTCATATCCCTTGTCCTTTTCCTGACAGCTAGGGCGGAGAGAAATCGGAGTGAAGGAAGGGGGGAAAGTGGGCGGAGCCTATTGTTCGAGGGGCACCGGGGGGAGAGGCCACTTGTTCCCGATGGCTGTCCGATGTCTGTGTCATCGTGTGTCAATGATTTGATACATTTTATTGCTTCTTCTGTTTTATCTCTTTTGATTTACCTCAAAATCCAGGGGGTGCTCTTTTGAGCTGGATTTTTATAATTTCAAAACTTCCTGGTTTAAGGGTTCCCTAGTTTTAAAATTGCTATCAGTAAATGTGCTCCAACAATATTTTATGATTTTTTATGTCAGTAGAGCGCAGATGCATTTGTATATTGCTTCGATCAAAAACTCAAAAATCTTCGTTTTTGCCCATCCCCAATTTCTAATACCTAATACCCACTTCAGTGTGAAGAGCCTTCCTCTCATCTCGTTTTTGACCTTTTTTGGCATTCCATCACTTTTTAGATTCCGTTTGAATGGGAAATTTGGCCTTGTTTCTCAAAATTTTTGTATGGAGACTTAACAAAAAAATTTGGGGAAAAGTTCAGTTTTTAGAAGCTTGATATTGAGAACACTAAATATTTTAGGGTTATTTTTTGAGCCTGTCCCTAACAAATTTTCTCTTCTTCACTTTTTCTAAATTTTTGGGAACTTACCATCAAAATAGTTAGGAATCACACAAAACTTCAGAATCATCAGAATCCGTCAGAATACGATTGATCCCAATTTATAATTTTTATTCTATTTTTTCTATACTATTTTTCCACTTCTGACCTCTATACAGTGTTCGTCATTTTTTCCTGATTTTTCCCAATTTTTCACTTCAATTTTGCTCATTTTCAGCTATGCCTCCCAAATCACCAAACCTGCTGAAATTCCTACTACCTTTTCTGTTTTTGATCTCCTTCATAAATGCCAAACGTTTACCGCAAATCTACTGGAACTCGACGAATCCTCTGTGAGTTTACTCTATCATTATCAAAAGCTTCCGCCCTTTTCTGATCCCTCTAAAAAGCCGCCAACATACATAGTCTACTCCACACATATTAACAATATTTACCTATTTCTTGTACCACCCCATAGGGGGTCCGTTCTCCCCTAGAAACCGTCGGGACCCCCCCACCCCCATATAAAAAGAGAGCCCGCCGATTTAGGGTGCATGCGGAGAGAAGTAAGCCGAAACCAAACGATGTTACTAATTATGTAGACTACTGAGCAAATATTGGGGGAATATGAGGGGTCCCTATAGATATAGAGAGTATCAAGAATTAATCTGGGAACAGATGGGTGGGAGAAGAAATTTTTGGGATTAGGGAGTATCGGGTAGACCTTAAGGGAGAAAGGAGACATATTGGAAAAATGATTGGTTTTTTGAGGAGAGATCCATCTAGATTAGGATTAGGAAGATGGTTTGGACTAGAGAGGGCCACCTGGCCAACAATATGGACTAAAAAAGGTAGGCTCGCTGAATTTAGACCTGGGCATTTTGAATTGATTCTAGAAAGCATGCACAATTATCATCAATTTTGGATCAAAAATAGCCGAGTTACTTTCTTACACAGATTGTCCCAATTCTTAAAAGGCTTCTAAAAGGTTTTAAATTTGTTTAAAAGGTTTTAGATTTGTTTAGACCCCTCTACTCCAAATTTCCGCCCGGTTCCAATCAGACCTAATTGGCCAATTTTCTATTCCCGTACTTTTTTACAATCAAAAATGGACCAATCACCAAGAAACTTGCCGAAAAGAGGTGACACGTCTTGACAAGAAACTGGACCTTTTTATGGTAGCTAGGGGGTACTATATTCTAAAACACCGCCCGTGTTTATGTTTTTTACGACATCAAGATAGGGGCTAACTTGAAAGGTGGTCTCAAGGAAGGGGTACATGGAATAATGACACGTGGCAGATGTTGGCTCCTGGGATGTTAAGGGGGACCTTGGGAAAGGTAGAGATTGCAGGTATGGAAGCCTATTAGAGATTTGGAACCTACACTTTTTGAATTGAAATTTAGGTTTCTAACATTGTTCAAGTTCTCGCGAAATTAAGGTTCCATTTGGTCGGTCAGAAATAGATCGGCGGTCAGTTTCCAATCGATTGGCGGGCAGCTCCATATTAATATTGAAAATCCCAACTTTTCCGTATTTCCTAGATCTCAATTTTTCGACTTTTCACTACTTCGTCTTATTTTCGCCCACGTGCTCCAGGTGTTCCAAACCACTCTACCAATTTTTATGAGATTTCGATCTTCTTCATAAATCTTTTTTCAACAAAAACCACTACTGCCACGTGATGATTGGTGCCACATGTGTGCCTCTTCTTGTCTCAAATCCCTAATATATTCCATCCAAAGCTGAAGAGCAGATGTTCTTGAACATGGTGCTACTGGGGTCCATTGACCCTTCCCGAGGGGGTCTCGACCGTTTCCATAAACACGTCAATCAGGACCATATGGAAGAATCTTGGAGCAACGATATAGCAACTTGTGCTCACTCTCGGACATCATGATGATATGATGACATGTTGTATTATGTGTCGAAACCGAGGGGTCCCGAAACCAGAAAAGTGTAATAAGGGGGGACCGATGTCTTGTAGAAGGACCTTGTAGTACACGACGAGCTGATTTATGAGGTCTCCTCTCCAGAGCTTATCACTCTTTTTCGTTCTCTGCGTCTCCTTTCTCTAATTCAAGTTTGCTCCACCTTGATATATATCTCTTCTCCGTCACTTCCCATTGAATGTGAATTCAAAGAAATTTATGTCAACCGGGGAACAGGTTGGTTCTGTGTATGCTCTTTGGAGCCACCTCTTCGAGGCAAGAGCACAGAAACGAACAATTAGTCGGAATTGAGGGGGTCCCCGGGATGAAATTAGAGACCTGTGCCGGGGATGACCACAGAGGGAGAGAGGGGTCCAAATGAATTTTATATACAACATGCAAAGTTTGTTTGAACTTCGGAATTCTGAAGGCTGGTCAGTTTTGAAATTCGAACGCCTACATGTATTGGCTTTCAAAACGGGAATGGGGATGAGAGTGAACCATCAAACTTTGGAAATATTGAAACATTACTTTACGATTTATGGAAAGGTGAAAAGGGACAAAAATGTGCTCTATTGATAATTTAAAAAATTATGTTTAAAAAATTAAGATTTTCGAAAAATAGTAATGGTTATACTCATTCTGACGGTCTTTAGCTATTGATTTTGAAATTAAAGGTTTTACCGAATTTCGATAAAAATTTATCATTTTTCATATTGTTTTGAAATCACAGCTCCCAATAGCTATATTTTCATAAAATTTTGAGCAAAAATTGATTTTTGAAGTACTGTAACTTTGCTAATTTTTAAGTCACCTGATTTTTGACTCAAATTCCACATAAAATAATCTATTTTTTCTTTAGCCTCAAGCTGTTTCACTTCGGAATTCCCGCCCAATCCTTCATCTAGTCTAATCCGTATTCCCACCTTTCCAATTTCCGCCTATTGTTATTCCCCTAGTCCCTTTCCCTCGCTGATACTTCCGGTCCATATACGTATGGATTATGTAGACAGATAAGAGGACTACTACTCTAGGTGGCACACCCCAAGTCATTTCAAACAACAAAACATCACGGTAAACACCTGCAGCAGATCTCCGTAAGATATTGGAGAAGAAACAGAAAAGATCTGTGCGTAGGGGGTCAACCAGAGAGAGCAGCTGGCTTCTCTTATGTAACTGACCGGACCCCCCGATGCGGTCACCTGCTTCTTCTTCTTCTTTTTAGAGAGATACAAATATAATTTGTTAGAGTATTAGGGTGTTTAGGGAGAAATAGAGTGTCTCGATGTCTTTCGTGAGGGGATGCTCTTGAAACAGTATCGGTTTCGACTATGTCTACAAATATGGGGGTGCTCCTCCCGAAAACATCTCTCCTTCTCAAGTGGTGGACACCACATTGGTTACTGTTGCTCTCTGTTTGCAAATAGTTGCTCGATTGGAGCAACATTGGGCTAGGGCTCTTCTCCAATTATCAAAACCACTTTGCACAAATCAAGTGGTTACGTTAGGGGAGGAGAGGGGACCTGGAGCATTTGTTATGTCGGGGGAAGAAAGCTAATTTGTCTACTAATCAACTGCCAATTGTTATGTGTTGTGAAGGAATTTATGAGGAAGGGGGGAGGGGGGCAATGAGCAATGAGTTACCGCATAAGGGTGCAAAAATCTATGCAAGGATTACCACCTTTTAGGGGAAAGGGGAAGGAATTAGGTGACACTTTTTTGTTTACTGTACTACCATGAACAGCTACAGTAGTCCAGTATTATGCAATTGTTAATATGCATGTAATTCTCCGTGGGCACATGGATGGGGACAGGTTACAAACATTGCAGGCATGAGGTCGTTAGTCCCGATTTTTGCACGAATATCTGGGATCAACTTTATTTTGCCACCTATATTTTTCAAATAACCAACTTTACCGTACATATGGCTTCTCCCGCCCCTTCCACCTCATTTCCTCATATGTATCCATATTAAAGTTACATAACACTGACCTTCCCTATGCTCCTTCTTATCCAATATCTTGGCCACAAATCCGAAACAGTTTCGGATGAGTAATAGAGCTTCCTAATTGATGTGCTCCTCAGAAATCTCATGAACATGTGGTCATCACTTCATGATGAACAAGTAAGGGCTTCCTTCCTTCCTGACAGGATGGGGGTAGAGGAGGAACAGATGAATTTACGAGGAGCAAAAGCATCCCAATAGAGAGATAGCATCCTTGCCTCAAATCTCTAGAGATTAAGGGAAAGGACCATTTCTATTGGGGTCCCCGAGAATCGGCATTGTTCAAAGACACCTGTCTTTTTCGCCGGTCGGCGCATGTTAATTAGCCCGTTTTGTAGTGAGTGGATGAAGAGAGACCGTTTTATTGGGTTCAATATGGGGATAACGGCACGCTTGTGGTGGCGAGGAAAGGATAAACGGAAGAATGAAAGGCGCGTTGAATGAGGTTGCCAATTTACATATGATTCGGGGAAATGTGGAGTTTGATGAGGTTGGAATGGGATCCTAAATTGGGTGGTAAGGAGTAAAAGATCTGAAAAATCATTTACTAGCATAAATAATTTATCATAATTATCCGCATATCCTTCCATTGAATCATTTCAAATTCCAACAATCTCCCCTCTTTATTCCAATATGTTTCGCGCATAGCCACCTAGGTTCGTCACAAAAGAGTAAGCCGCCTTGATGACTATTGTCCCGTGTCCGGGTATCGAACACAAGAGACAGAAAGAGTAATACTCCATTTTCGAAAAATCGTGTGGCTATGTCGGCAAAAGTTTGAGAGAAGGGGAACTGTAGCGACTCATAGACGCCCAAGGACTGGCCAAGTTTTATGTTCCGTACGAAAAGAGACAGAGGTTATGAGTTTTTGTTAGAGGTCTTTTTTCGTGGTCATGGACAAAGTGTGTTGTTGGCACGAACGGCGGAAGTGGTTGAAGGGAATTTGAAAAAAAAACCACTTTTGAGATTACTGTATTCCAACTATCCTCATTTTCAGAGTCGAACGCTATGCCGCCATTGGAGACACTTTGGATATTGTCTGTCCCTTCTTCGATGAGAATTCAGATGAGCGAACGGAGCAGTCCATAATCTACAGGGTTACTGAAGAAGAATATGAGAATTGTGAACGTAGATCAAACTCAAAAGAACTGGGAAGGTGTACACAACCCTATCAGGAAGAGAAGCTGAAAGTGGCCTTCCGGCTGATGAGTCCAAATCCGTCAGGGTTGGATTATAGACCGGGAGTGACCTACTATTTTATTTGTGAGTTTTTCTAAAAGATTTTTATTATGTACATAAGAAGTGCTACGGAATTTAAAGTTATCAGATTCTCCAGGAACTTCTCAAATTGTTTATCTCAATTTTCTACTTTTCAGCAACCTCAACTGGCTCTCGGAAGGGTCTCTACAATGAGCAAGGAGGTCTCTGTGCTTCTCACAACCTCAAAATGGTGATCCATATTACTGATCGTAATGGAGACATTGGCCCGCAACACCATCGCCACCATCATCATAAGAAGACCACCACCACCACTACCACCACAACTACAGTATCCCCACGGACCCTTCCACCCACTGAAAATGATTTGGATACTTCTGCGGAGAAGTTGTGGGAACAATTTTATGAAAAAGTGATGCCAATTGATAATAAGTGGCCAGAAGTGACGAGAGGAGAACGGGTGACACTGTATCAAGGAGATAAGAAGGATGAGTATGAATCGGTGCCAGTGGAGGGAATGGATTTTGAGATTCATGAAATCGGAGATGGTGAGTACTACTTTTTCGATTATGATATTATGATAGTATAATCATGATAATCATAATCATGCGATTCTGATATTCCAAAAACCAAAGATTTTGATGAGCTTCTAATACTAACGTTGAATTCTTAATCCTAATTCCTGTATTTTTTCAGTGGAATCCCTCTACTCCTCTTCTGACCGACTACAGTATCTCCTGCTGCTTCCAGCCGTGCTTCTTCTCCGGTTACTGTAATTCGTCAAAGTCCAAGATCCCCCATAGTAGTCCTTCCCAATAGTATCCATATTTTTCCTCGTCTCCATGTCATCCCGGGTGCCATCTTTCCACACATCCCATCGTCACGTTTTCCTGTTTTTCATCACGGGTGTCTCCAGTGTTTTTCTTACCTCCATTTTCCCATTTTCTCAACCTTTTGCTCCATCATTTTTGCTCATTTTGTGCTTTTTTCGTTCTTGTATATAGCAATTTGAAGAAGACCAAATCACTTTCCATGTTTACCGGTATTTCCTAAAAAGAGCTAAACTACTTTCAATTGTTTCTGTGATTCCTGAAGATTTTGTAGACTTCATTTTCGATGTCATGTTGTCTCTTTGTAATTTGAATAAAATAACATATAAATCAAATGAGTGCGTCTTCATTCCTCGTTTCGAATATGTGTTGTGTAAACACTTTACCACAATAAATCACAAAAGTGGACCGTATTTCGCGGAAAGAAGAAGGAAAGAAGGGAAGGATTCTGAAGGACAATGAAGAGAAGAAGAAGGAGGAAGAATTGAGAAACGTGTTGATGAAGAGGGCAGGAAAGTTTCTTAGGAACAGGAGGAGGACAAGTTTTAAATTTAGGGTAAGGGGTTTGAACTTTTGAAATTTTAGGATGGGATGGGTAAAACTGGATTAGGTTTTAGGTTGATGGGGATATTTGGATTCCTTTAGGGACCATCTAGCAGCTCAAGATTCTGCAGATTATGAAGTTCTGCAGACGTTAGAATCCTGAGATACTTTCAAATCATCTATTCAGAGTCGTTTTTGTCATTTCAGTGAGTAGGAAATTGCCGACTGTCGGTAGGCGGCCGGTCGGATATATAATCTTGCTATTGCCTGTGTTTTGTACACTCCTGAACTCCTAAAAATTCAAATTTTTCAAATTCCGACCTGTCTGACCCATCACCAAAATCATCCTTCCCTCGTCAAAATCCAAATTCGATTCATCTCAATTTCCATTTTTCCTCCTGCATATGCATATTTCTTTCCATTTTCTGTCCATTTTCATTTCAAAAACCAACACAGTTCGGATGAAATTGACACATGTTATATGTATAGTATACTGTTCTTCCTTCTATTGTGTCAATGTCCCTGTGTCCTTCACCGAATTAGTGTTTCAAAAATTTTTAGTGGAAATTTTGAAGCAACATCAAATTTCGTATGCAAATCAATCAAAATTGGAGGTCATTTTTCGTGAGGAGAGTCTTTTTAATTCTAACGACAGCAGAATTTTTGAAGGTTTCGAACAAGCGGGGCCCTACAGAAAAGAGCAGGTGCAAAGGAAGGATAAGGAGATCAAAAATGCCATAATCTGTCTGTCAGTTTTTCCAGATGTCCATCATTCAAAACGTTCATAACAGATACTGTATACCAGTCATCTCAAGAAAAGATGCTCCATCTTCATGAATAATTCTTGCTAAATTTTCATAATCCAGTATGCCTTGGCGGTAGGTCAAAAACAGATACATACATAAGCTCGTCACCTAATTGACCCCCTTGTCACTGTCCTCTTTTCTCATTCCCGACACATCATTTTCTTGAGAAGACACACAGGAGGATCATATCATGGATAGAGGTCCTCCCCCTAATAAGAGGGTTCACACATTTTGCGCGAATGCGAAATGAAGACATTCTGGGTGGTAAGCAGGAGAGATGTCGGGAAACCCTTTGAAGTTGAGGAGAGGGGTTCAGGGCCTGAAGGCAGGAGGTTGTCATCTATCAATCATTCCCGTTGGAACACAGGAGAGAAGAAGATGAACACCGTCTGGTCAAAAAGGACAGAAGGGAGAGGGTAATAAAAATTGAAATTTTCAGAAGATCCAGAACTCTGGACCTTTGTTGTAACGGGTTCCGACCCTGATATCTGATATCGATTCTGAGATTTGGAGAGTGATTGTAATAAGATGCTGAAATCAGGAACTCCTAGAATCAGAAGGATATTCTGAAAAATTTTGTGACTCTGACATTCTCTCATCTCACTTTCCCTGGACTACCGTATTCTTTTATCCAAAACATGGCCATAAACCCGTCAGACCTAACACCAGCCCACCGTCTGTTGTGCCATTCTGTTTTCCTCCAGACGGATCATCATAAAAAGATTTACTGTAACAAAGTCAACCTTCTCCTTATTATGATTCCTATACATTGATGGATTACATCTGCTCTGGGTGGGATAAACGGAGACAAAGGTTAATAAATATGTAATAAAAAACAACAAATGTTCTACCAGAGAGAGCCCGATGAGAGTATATGAGTTTGCAACTATGATTTTTGTGGGTGGATGATGATGGATGATGACACAGGAGTTGCTACTGCTACTACACTCGTGACACAACGGATGTTTTTGCGGTTGCCTGGAAAAATGGACAAGGGTAGAGGTGTGAAGGAGGAGGGCTTGGGAAAGGAGGTTTGGGTTAGGTTAGGGGTACTGTAGATACTGTAGACGTACTGAAGAGTTAGGGACCTGGAGTACTGTAGTCTTGGTACCACTAAGCTCTTCTACTGAGGTAGTTCCAGAAAAGACCATATCTTTCTAGTGCCAAACTATCAAGAGAAACTTACCGGAGACTCCTCATCGTACTCATCGACCTTGGTAAGGTTTGAGAAGAAACGAGCGGCTCTGGTTGGAGAGGATGCTTCATCAAGCTGAAATTTTTTTTCAAATTTGCTGCTACAAAGAATTCCGACGACGCTAAACTACTTCAAGATAAATCAAACTAGAGCAACGAGCATCCTACAGATATTGTAAAATCTATTGAGGGAGAGTTTGATAGTCACGTAGGTCTTTGAAGTCTACAAGCTACACCCAGCCTAGTCTCCAATTTTTCTAACAATCAATCTAGATTTGTTTGATGCAATTGTTGCATAATTAACTTACTCACAGTCACCTTATTGTCGGTATTCCTTTCTTATACTGAAAAAAGATCCGCCTAATCCCACCCAAGGTGTCAAGTGAGTCACCTATGTTATGGGTGAACGCAATTTACACCTAATCATTATTTTTGCTGCTTTAGCGAGAGTTAAACGGTGTTGGTGGAAGATAGGGACCGCCATCACCAGGGGATCACCAGGACACACGGTGGCTTTAAAAGTATACTCTCTGAAATTGGGAATGCCAGATTCTATTACTTCAAGTCCTCCACTCACCTCATAGTCCAATTCCAATCCATCATTATGAACTCCTCCATCTTCTGGCAACGGACGAGGTCTAAAAACTTATCAGACTTTTGAATGCTCGCTCTTTTTCAAAAACCCACGTTCGTGGCTCCCGGAAACTGCTAGCCCTCGAGCCTGCCTGTGATGTATTCCCAGATCTCATGCGACGACGGACAGAAGGTCTTTCGTGGGCTGAAAAAGATACCCTTTTCATGAAATTTGGTTCCTAATATTACCATAAATGTCTCCAGCTGACAATCTCGGAGATACGGGTATCATGTGGATGTTTTGATTTACTGGAGCAAGTCTGTAAATTCGAAGTTTAATGGTAGTTTACCTAAATTTTTCAACTCACTCCACATTGGAAACCGATCCCACTAGTGCACTATTCTGATAATTCTTCTGACTCTCTTCCGAGTAGATTGGCATTGCGCCAGGATCCGAGAAGTTGTCTTGAGTCATAGTGGGGGATTGGTCAAAGTTGTCAACGATTCGCATTCCAGTCTGTAACAAACGACTTCGAATTTCCGTGTAAGTAGCCCAGAACATTTGGTAAGCCGACAAAAACTACTTGAAGTCGGTTCTAGCTTGGCAGTAAAAAAGCAAAAAAAACATCAGCCCAATGCGGGGCTCGAACCCGCGACAACCAGATTAAGAGTCTGGTGCTCTACCGACTGAGCTAACCGGGCGGCGAAGACCTATGTTGACTAACGCGTATTCGTAACAGGTAGCGGCAGAGAAGTGTGTGTCTGCGTCTCTTCTAGGTAACCACTAAGTAGGCTATCTCTGTTTACTAGTGTTGAGAGTGTCTCGAGACTTACAAAGATGTTCTTATCAATCAGATAATTGCTCTCAAAATCGTCATCATCCTCTCCCAATGGATTCAGAAGCGCCTCTGCGACCTTCATCCATCCCACGATGCAGATAAACTCGATAATGGTTATCAGTGGACGGAGGAACAACTGACTCATCTCGAAATCTTTATTCTGGAAAATATTGAAAATTCTAGAACTTTAAACTTCTATCGCCCACTCACCGGCACTCTAATGTATTGTCTGGTGATGAGGCACGCGAGGAAATAGATTCGGACGGCGAAGAAGACGACCTGAAGGTAGGAGAATGAAAATAAAAACATTTTTAGATTAAGGGGGTACCTGTGGGTAGGCGATTGGGATTGGGCACCAATCGTAGTTGCATAGGGTGGCGAGTCCGGTACGGAAGGTTTTTATTTCCTGGAAACACCTAGGAGTACAGTAGTCAAGCTGATACTAACACAAGCAGCAAAGTTAGACATCTCGATAGAGAGATTTACAGATGTTTGCACATTTTGACATCTTGGACAAACGTACACATCTATAGACCCCTACCACTTACATTCTGAAGACTAATCAACCCTGGCGCGCTGACAATATATCCTTTCGTGTTCGCTCTATTGATAATCGTGATACACCAATTGATAGGAACCCAATACTTATTGTAGTCCAAATCCACATTATTTATCATTTCTTCTTCCTCATCCGTCAGAAACCCAGCTTGCTTTATGGAGTCAATATTGGGAAAACGACGACGGACTCGAATCGAGATGTCTCGAAATACCAGGATCTGAAAGATACCATGTCTGTATGAGAAAGTCCATATGCCCAACTCCTACCTGCGTTAACACCAGATATCGTATAATATTCCTTCGCATCATGCGCGCTTCTGCACAGTTGGAGATGATGATGGCGTTCAGGGTAAGGGCGGTGCTGAAAATTCGATCATTAGGTTTATGCTACTGTACTCATGTCTAAAGCGCATGACTTACCTCTCAATCCATCCCATGTTTATGAAAATGGTCCTCCATCTCTGAACAATAATCGAGACGAAGAAGGCAAGCATGAAGGTAAGAGGGATGTAGTTATGGAGCTCCTTCTCACAATAGTACACAATGTCATTGAACCAGCTGAAAATACGGTTGTTGTAACTATCGAAGACTTGGTCGTGCTACCCAAAAAAACACGTGATAGTTGTCCTTACACACAGCCCCAGCTGTCACCTCGCCTGCTACCACCACCACTCTTGTGTACGTCTTACGTAACCTAGTCTCTCGCCGCCCGGTTAGCTCAGTCGGTAGAGCACCACACAGGTCCTGGGCGGTCATACGCATAATGGATCTCATCCATATCCGACGCATAATGGACCCATATGAGACACATCCGCCAACTATGGATGGCGATGGATGGCATATGGATGGGAGATGCGTGCGCATGAAAAACTGGCTGCGCTCGCGAACTGATCTCATATGTGTCCCAGATGCGTGGGCGATGGGTCTGATATGGGTCTTGGATGTGTGAGGAAGAAGGAAGAAAGAGAAAGAGTAAGGCTGGCACACGGATGGTATATGGGTCGCCGATGTGTGGGCGATGTGTGTGATATGCGTGCGATATGGGGGGACTAGTCTTTGACTGTCTGGAGGCTACCGATTTCTTATTCACTTATTCCTCTCGTTTATCCGTTTTAATTAATTTTGAAAAAATGGGACGATCAATCGTAAAAGATTTCTTTTCTTCTGTTCGTTCTCAGTTGAAGAAAATTATGGAATACTACATAGAAGACGTTATGGAGGTCAGGAAACAACAAAAAAGAGGAAGGGCTCAAAGTCACAATTTGAATGCACCATTCTTCAAGCCAGTTTGGCAACAGGAGAATCCAGATGCCAAACATCTTCATTTGTCCGGTGTATTGTCAGTGGATGGAGTGAGCGTTCCGGGCAACACTAAAAAGTTGTGGCCCATTTCTGGGATGCTTGTCGATTTGACCGACTTTTATTATGCTTTGGAAGTTATTCGGATGCTTAAAAGTTACGAACGCATCAACAGTTGCGTATTTTTGGGAGAAAGATGCTTCGTTCCACGTGCTTCCTTTTCTTCACTCGGATGTTATGTGCAAAACGACAACAAGATTATTGTCACCTCAATCAACGGAGCTGTCATTCACAATTAAAACTATATTAAATTATAAATTGTATCTTTTCCTTCATTATTGACCTTTATTTTCATCTCTCCATGGCTTAAAACAGCACAGAATATACCGAAAATAGAAATGGAAGAGAAAATTTTCGCGGAAGAACTTGCAAAAGTTAGTCCTTCCTCGCGTGCACTCCTCGTGGACAACTCTAATATTTACCCATTTCGGCGAAATATGAGACGTAAACCGAATAGAAGGACCAATAAAAATGCAACGTTTTTGCCAAATTCTTCACCTAAGCCTCTGGAACATGAAGAACAATTTTTGGACATGACGAATGAATTGCAAGATCAATTTAACAGTGAACATCTATCGCAATATGACGATGAAAATCAATTTGGAATTCACGACGTGTTTGGAAGTAAGGAGACAATTGAAAGTGAGTTTTTGTTTAGGCGACTTTTCATTTAAAATTCTTGCATCATCAGAGCCAACAACCAGAACCGTCGACTTCTTCGTACAAAACAAATGCAGAAGACTCAGAAGGCCCACAAGCTAAAAGAGTTTTTTTGGTTCCGTCGATCGAAAGAAAACCGGCGACAATTTCGAATACTCCGCGTCGAATTGTGAGACCGTTTGTGAACGATAGGAAGAATCACAGCTTTGGAAACGAAGATAGCGCCGCTTCTTTGGAACAAGAGAGCTATGGGAGACCTTTTAGAACACCGTTCTATCTGGAAAAACCGGATTACATGAATAAATCCGTTCAGTCGGTGAGATCGTTACATATATTCTCATCAATAACAACTGTGACAATTCAGAGTAGCAGCGCATCCTCTCAACAAGCACCATCGACATCAGTTTCATCGTCATCGAACGGATTGTGGGATGCGTTCACTTATCAGGTAAAAATTTGCGAGACCCCTCAAAACAAATAAAGCATTTGCAATGTCTTCAGAGTTCGTAATCGCTGCATTTGGTCAGAGCTACAGTCGAAAACTGGAGACCGATGTCACCGTTTTGGCACGTAATGCGCTCAGTCATCTTTTGTAAGTTGTCAGGCGCTTCTTACAACCACGTGATGAATTACGGTTCAGAGATCGACTTCGAAAGATGTTCAACGCTGTAACAACGACAACAACATCAGAATTGGCACATAATCTGAGATGGCAGCTGGACAGTTGGGGCGATGATGCGGAAGGGTACGAATATAAATGAATGAAGCACGTGTTCATATAATCTTTTTCCAGGCATCCGATTGATTTCACCGACGAACCCCCAAGTAACAACTAGAGGAATCTTCAAAAAATATCCATTTCTTCGTCATTTTCTTGTTACTGTCACATTCTTCTTGCCTTTCTCTTCTGTTCGTTCGAACATTTTCTGTTGTTATTTATCACTGTTTGTATCGTTTAGCGTTTCTCACTAGAAAATGCCCCCTCCTCCACTAGACTATTCAGTTGTATTGTTTCTGACATTCCTTTTTATTGTATTCAATGTTATTTGAGTAATAAATATGCACTAATGAATTTCCGTGTATTGCTAAACGATTAGTGGGTAGCGGGGGGAACGGGTTCCAGATGTGCGCGCTAGTGTGTCTGATATGCGTCGCATGTGGGTGGCCTGTGTGTCTCGTATGTGCGTGGGCGATGCGTCCCATATGGACCATATATGGGCCGCACGGGACGCATCGCCTGTACCGTTTTCATCTGTGGCGCCATCCATCTGAGACCCATTATGCGTATGATCGCCCAGGACCTGTGCAGACTCTTAATCTGGTTGTCGCGGGTTCGAGCCCCGCATTGGGCTTATGTTTTTTGCTTTTCTCTTTTGTTGTGTTTTCACAACCTTCGCTATTTTGGGTCAAATTGTAATGTTCGCTTCATTTTGAAAACATCGCAGTACCATAGCCTCTTATTTTATTTCTAGACTCACTCAGCATATCCATTGGGAAACAGAAACTTGTGGTAGGTGACTCCAGTGGCACTGTATCCGGCGATCCATAGCAGCAACTCGGAACTGACACTTTTCCAAATTGAACCTTGATTTTTTTTTAATTAGGGATATCATGTTTGGTTAGAAATTTACCTTTCCATCGACAAAGAAGCTTCAGGAAGTTGAGGGATGACACCGATGAGACATCCGAGTTGTAGGATACCGTCATTTAGGGCAGAAGCTCTGAAAATAGAACAAAAAGATCTAGAAAAACAGCACCCGAAAAGTTGATTGAGGAAAAAGTGGGGAGGAGGAGAAGAGGGCAATCATAAAAAATGAAAGCATATACTGTTGGGACAAGAAAAGTTTTTCTTGATGCTTTTTATCTTTTTCTTTGGGTGTCTCTTGTCGTGTTGGCAAAATAGAGATAGAGAGATTGCGGAAGATGGGAGGTATCAAAAAAGGGGTCTCGCTAATTTGCATATCTGTGAGGTCGTGGGAAAATTGATGAATGGTATGGTTGGTTTCGTGACCTTTACCATGAATAGAGAAATATTTAACATACAGTACATAGTACATTATCTACTACAGTATCAATTGCCTAGTACCTAGCTAGACCTAGGGATACCTTGGTAACTGTGAAAAAACACTGAAAAATGTAAATCTTACAAATACGTGCGCTTCTTTTTGCTTCCCTATTTTTCTTTTTAAAAATGGTCAATATTTTCATTTTCTCTTTCAATATCACAATATTATTATTCTCACTTTCCAAACATACAAAAATTAGCAATGTGGTTATTTGGTTCTATCGTGCAAACAGCACTACTGTACAGCCTAGTCCTAGTGATAGATACTGTAAGTTTCAGAAGGGATAATTTGAAAAATCCACTCGTTTCCAGACGAATGTCGAGTTGGCAGAAGAGTTCGAACACTATCGGGAGTGTCTTGAAAAAGTGGAAAGAGACATTGGAGAGGAGCAGAGAATCAAAGTAAGCTGAACAAGGAACATAAAGAAAAGAAGACCAAACATGATGCGAAAAATAAGAAAAACCATGACCATCATATTCATACCTTCTGGGAACCTGTGTATTGTTGTTTTAGGTGATACATGCCGTTCGTGGCGCCGACGTCATCTTGCCATGCTTTACGTGTGTCTCTCCGGAAGATGGTGTGGAAATCGACTCGACTTATAAGCCATCGGCTGGAACTGTGGGGAGAACCATGAATTATGTAGTGGATTTCTTCAAGGAGGTAAGGGAAAGTTGACCTGAAACGGAAAAGCATGAGAAAAAATTACGAAAAAATAAAGCAAAAAACATAAGCCCAATGCGGGGCTCGAACCCGCGACAACCAGATTAAGAGTCTGGTGCTCTACCGACTGCACAGGTCCTGGGCGGTCATACGCATAATGGATCTCATCCATATCCGACGCATAATGGACCCATATGAGACACATCCGCCAACTATGGATGGCGATGGATGGCATATGGATGGGAGATGCGTGCGCATGAAAAACTGGCTGCGCTCGCGAACTGATCTCATATGTGTCCCAGATGCGTGGGCGATGGGTCTGATATGGGTCTTGGATGTGTGAGGAAGAAGGAAGAAAGAGAAAGAGTAAGGCTGGCACACGGATGGTATATGGGTCGCCGATGTGTGGGCGATGTGTGTGATATGCGTGCGATATGGGGGGACTAGTCTTTGACTGTCTGGAGGCTACCGATTTCTTATTCACTTATTCCTCTCGTTTATCCGTTTTAATTAATTTTGAAAAAATGGGACGATCAATCGTAAAAGATTTCTTTTCTTCTGTTCGTTCTCAGTTGAAGAAAATTATGGAATACTACATAGAAGACGTTATGGAGGTCAGGAAACAACAAAAAAGAGGAAGGGCTCAAAGTCACAATTTGAATGCACCATTCTTCAAGCCAGTTTGGCAACAGGAGAATCCAGATGCCAAACATCTTCATTTGTCCGGTGTATTGTCAGTGGATGGAGTGAGCGTTCCGGGCAACACTAAAAAGTTGTGGCCCATTTCTGGGATGCTTGTCGATTTGACCGACTTTTATTATGCTTTGGAAGTTATTCGGATGCTTAAAAGTTACGAACGCATCAACAGTTGCGTATTTTTGGGAGAAAGATGCTTCGTTCCACGTGCTTCCTTTTCTTCACTCGGATGTTATGTGCAAAACGACAACAAGATTATTGTCACCTCAATCAACGGAGCTGTCATTCACAATTAAAACTATATTAAATTATAAATTGTATCTTTTCCTTCATTATTGACCTTTATTTTCATCTCTCCATGGCTTAAAACAGCACAGAATATACCGAAAATAGAAATGGAAGAGAAAATTTTCGCGGAAGAACTTGCAAAAGTTAGTCCTTCCTCGCGTGCACTCCTCGTGGACAACTCTAATATTTACCCATTTCGGCGAAATATGAGACGTAAACCGAATAGAAGGACCAATAAAAATGCAACGTTTTTGCCAAATTCTTCACCTAAGCCTCTGGAACATGAAGAACAATTTTTGGACATGACGAATGAATTGCAAGATCAATTTAACAGTGAACATCTATCGCAATATGACGATGAAAATCAATTTGGAATTCACGACGTGTTTGGAAGTAAGGAGACAATTGAAAGTGAGTTTTTGTTTAGGCGACTTTTCATTTAAAATTCTTGCATCATCAGAGCCAACAACCAGAACCGTCGACTTCTTCGTACAAAACAAATGCAGAAGACTCAGAAGGCCCACAAGCTAAAAGAGTTTTTTTGGTTCCGTCGATCGAAAGAAAACCGGCGACAATTTCGAATACTCCGCGTCGAATTGTGAGACCGTTTGTGAACGATAGGAAGAATCACAGCTTTGGAAACGAAGATAGCGCCGCTTCTTTGGAACAAGAGAGCTATGGGAGACCTTTTAGAACACCGTTCTATCTGGAAAAACCGGATTACATGAATAAATCCGTTCAGTCGGTGAGATCGTTACATATATTCTCATCAATAACAACTGTGACAATTCAGAGTAGCAGCGCATCCTCTCAACAAGCACCATCGACATCAGTTTCATCGTCATCGAACGGATTGTGGGATGCGTTCACTTATCAGGTAAAAATTTGCGAGACCCCTCAAAACAAATAAAGCATTTGCAATGTCTTCAGAGTTCGTAATCGCTGCATTTGGTCAGAGCTACAGTCGAAAACTGGAGACCGATGTCACCGTTTTGGCACGTAATGCGCTCAGTCATCTTTTGTAAGTTGTCAGGCGCTTCTTACAACCACGTGATGAATTACGGTTCAGAGATCGACTTCGAAAGATGTTCAACGCTGTAACAACGACAACAACATCAGAATTGGCACATAATCTGAGATGGCAGCTGGACAGTTGGGGCGATGATGCGGAAGGGTACGAATATAAATGAATGAAGCACGTGTTCATATAATCTTTTTCCAGGCATCCGATTGATTTCACCGACGAACCCCCAAGTAACAACTAGAGGAATCTTCAAAAAATATCCATTTCTTCGTCATTTTCTTGTTACTGTCACATTCTTCTTGCCTTTCTCTTCTGTTCGTTCGAACATTTTCTGTTGTTATTTATCACTGTTTGTATCGTTTAGCGTTTCTCACTAGAAAATGCCCCCTCCTCCACTAGACTATTCAGTTGTATTGTTTCTGACATTCCTTTTTATTGTATTCAATGTTATTTGAGTAATAAATATGCACTAATGAATTTCCGTGTATTGCTAAACGATTAGTGGGTAGCGGGGGGAACGGGTTCCAGATGTGCGCGCTAGTGTGTCTGATATGCGTCGCATGTGGGTGGCCTGTGTGTCTCGTATGTGCGTGGGCGATGCGTCCCATATGGACCATATATGGGCCGCACGGGACGCATCGCCTGTACCGTTTTCATCTGTGGCGCCATCCATCTGAGACCCATTATGCGTATGATCGCCCAGGACCTGTGTGAGCTAACCGGGCGGCGAGAAAACGGGTGAGAGAGGGTATAGAGAAAAGACGCGGTCGGCAAGTTCCTTCAGAGTTGAGGGGAAGAAGGAGGTGACGTCACCAACACGAGAAAACCAATGAGAGAGAATCTGAAAAATTGTTTTCAGAAATTCCTTCGCTCCTCGTTCTCGATGCCAGACGAAGATCGTTGGAAGTTTGACTGGGAGTTTGCAATGATGGGCAGAATGTTCGTCCCGTTGTCCAGTATGCACTTCGACGCTTCTGAATCAATTTCTGACCGAATTCGAAGATTCACTTCGAAGGATGAAGCTGAATTCAAACTCGGAGATCGTTACGAGTTGGTTCTGAAAAATGTGGACGCCAATAGCACTGGACACTATAGATGCATGAATCGTCATGGAAGAAATGTGATTTCTAATATGTACTTTTTGGAGGTCTCCAATGACAAGAAAATTGTTCCGGTTGGTAGATTTTGGATAAACTGGAGTTCTGTTATTTACTTTTTTCCAGCTAAACGGTACCATCGGCGTCGAGAATGTTCCATCTGTGCCTTTGAAGTCTGGAAGGTTCGAGAAACTCAATCTGAAATATTCAGTCAAGTCTAGCGAGTGGAGCAAGTGCAGTTATTGCTCATCGGATCGTGGAGAGCAAACTAGACACATCAGGTGTTATGTGGAGGTAATCGCAATGTAGGAATCGCGCTCCGCCGCAAATTTCGAGTTTTACAGTTTAGTGCGCGACAGAGCACGATTGCATCTCTGTTTGTGTGTCTGTTCGTCTCTCATTTCCTTTTTCTGTTTTCAGCCCTCCACCAACACTGCTTCTCAAAAACTCCAACTTCGTTACCTCTCCCTGTACGATAAGATTCCATGCACCTCCACTTTGGTCCCTCTCCCTCTGCGGAAAAAGTTGAAAGACATGGGAAACGACAAGATCTATCTAGAAACCCGCCCTTGTTTCGAAGAATGTACTGGAGCCGAGGAACTAAATCGAATCGTGAATAGCTCTCAGGATTTGGGAGATATCAGGACCCTGGATTATCTGCCTGGGGGAGAGTTTGTGTTTGGAAATGTGTTGCCGAGACTGCTACCGCCAGTTGTTAGACGGGTTCAGGTAGGTGGGAGTTGACGGGAGCCTAAAAATTTCAAAATAGAATCGAAAAAGAAAAGCAAAAAACATCAGCCCAATGCGGGGCTCGAACCCGCGACAACCAGATTAAGAGTCTGGTGCTCTACCGACTGAGCTAACCGGGCGGCGAGAGACTAGGTTACGTAAGACGTACAGAATAGTGGCGTTTGCAAGTAAAGTGGGGCTGCCAAGTGCGAAGGTCGCTCTTGCCACATGACCCTTGGGTAGAGTGAGTGATTAATAAGATTGCAGATCAATTGAAATCTGATTCTCCACTGATGTATCTAGGAATTTTACAGCTTGTCCTCAAGGAAGACCCTCAAGTGCTATCTTGCCAAAAACTGATAGACTTGAATGCCGGCGTTCATTGGTATAGTCTAAGGAATGGACCGATTCAGCATACGAACATTGGGGAGATGTATGAAGGGAGAGCGTATTTCGATGAGGAGACGAATTTAGTTTTCACTGAATTCAATGGAGAAGATGATGATGAGTATTTGTAAGTGAGCCAAAAACATGAAACATTATGCTTCTAGATCATCTGGGAGATAAGATATAAGGGTTTGAAATGTCGGCGAGACACTATGCAAGGAGAGGAGGATGCAGACAACGAGAAACTCTTGCTGTCTGCGCTTCCCCTTCTCGCACACTCTCCCATTCCTTAACTTCAAGCGACTATATCTCGACTCCCAGAGCACCTAAAAACTTCAAATTGGAACAATTTTGACTCTCAAATCTTCAATTTCCAGCTGCTACTCCTCGAACAACATTCTTCTTGGAACTTTCCATATGCGAGTCGTCGAAAACGATAAACACCATCAAGTCATCGAAGTCGTTCGGATTTTTGTCAAATTCAGCGCCTTCGTTTTCATTTTTGCCCTGGTCGCCAGTCACTTGTACCGTTAAAATAAACTTTGAGAAAATAAAAAAAAAACTTTCTGTTTGAAATTTCTGTGTCTTTTTCCACCTCCCCCAATTCGACATTGTTCTTTCTGCTGCCAGGGCAAATAGACAGAGAAGGGACGGTGTGAAAAAGAAAAATTGTAGGTTGTAGGTTTGTATTTTTTGACTGTCTGCGTCTCTTCTGTATCTGACCATGTGTGATTGAAAAAATGGGAGGTAATTTTTGATTCGAGAAGTTCAATTTGAGGGTGACAAATTTGTAAAATTTGATGTCCTTGCATTCATTAATCCTGTTAGAAGGTGATTTCTAGGGCAGTTATTTTAGAAAAATTTTTAGAGTTTCTGCAAGTTTTGGAGTTTCTAGACTGGGGTGGGGTTTAGTTTGAGTTTGGCAGTACATAATATATTTGTGATCTACCTTCTTTAACAGTACTTCACAGTAGATCAAAAATTGGGTTAACAACTTTGTCTCATTTTTTCTGATTTTGCAAATTTTTCAAGTATCGAAAAAATGCTTACTTTTTGATCACATTTTTGCACTTATTAGATCATTGAGTTCAAATACTGGCTCAACTTTTTTCTCTCATTCTCTCTTCACACTTCTGAATATACCTATATAATTCAGTTGAGTGGGATAAAGTTTCACATGGCCAGCTGATTTTCGATTTTTTTTTGCTTTTTTCTCACTTGCACTAATCGAGTCAAGTTACTCAAAGGATAGAAGTCTTTGCATTTTTTGCAGATATTGAGATTTTGAGCATTTTTTGTTAATAAGTCGCAAGAAGTCCTTTTTGTCTCAATCCTTCTTTTCTCATAAAAATGATAACTTTTGCGAAAAATCACACTTTTGGGATCACTTTTTCGTTATTTTGAGTCCAAATTTATGACAGGAGAGAAAATTTTCGTTATCAAAGTTTTGTCATTCTGGTCAGTTCATAATGTTCATCAAACACCTTCTTATCAAAAATGTTTGATTTTTTCTTTAATTCTCTTCACATCTTCCAATCTCTAGTGATTGTATGTTGTGGTTATTTATTCCTGGTCTAGAAACTCAAAACAAAAGAAAATTAGTTACTGATATATAGTCGTAGTTGGGTTATAACTGTTATAAATGAGTTGATTTGAACATTTGGTGGCCTAGAAAACCAACCAATGGTAATCTAGGCCACTTTTGAAATAACACCGCTCTTCTGAGTTACTATTTCCTTTTATTTTTCCGATTTCTTGTGGCCTAACTTTTTCTGGCCTATAAAACACAGATTAACTTTTCTTTTCCAGGTAATGTATGTCCCTCTCCCCGTCCTAACCCTACTCCTTCTCTACACCATCCCTCCAGCGTCATGCTTCAAAATTCTGGTGAGCGTGCCAAAGTTCGGCTACAGTCACATGAAGACGATGGGCAAATTGGCGGATATTCTCGTCGAGAGTGGACATGATGTGGTAAGGGCAATTGGAGAGGGGAAGAGGATTAAATGAGAGAACTTGCAGACCTTTCTGATGCCAGTCGACGTGCCAATTCCACAGAATGGAACTGAACTCGCAAAGGTCGTGCTGGTACCACCGAGTGAGTTGAGAGGAAGAATGGGGACTAGAAAAATGATAGGGTGGTCTAGAAATCTCCAGAATTTCCAGAAATCTCCTTGAAACCTTTCGCTGACCTAGGAACCACCAAATGGTCTTGAACCCCACAGTTAGCTAGAAACCCCCAAATTTTTAGAAACCCGAATTTTCTATAAATCTCTAAGTGGTCTAAAAACCTCCATATAACCTAAAAAGTTCCAAACCATGAAATCTGTTCCAGCTCCGGAGATCTCAAAAATCATGGAAGCCTCGATGAAAGACGGAGCGGTCGCGAATCTCTGGACTCATTCGGCCAACTCAAAACAAGGAATCATGTGGTCGACGGATATGATCGGAATCGTTTCCTATCATAATACCAAAAGTGAGTTGAGAAAATGCGCTCTACTGCACACTATGCAATAGAGCGCAATTATAGTGCATGTCGAGCTGTCCACATTTTCCAGATATGATCAACAACAAAGAGCTGGTTCAACAAATGAAGGATGAGAAATTCGACATTGGAATCACTGAACTCTTCGACTTCTCGGGTCTCTCATTTTTCGAAGTGATCGGACTGAAAAATGTGATTGGAGCACACACGACTAGTGTCTTCGAGGGGACACTCATGGCCACTGGAGCACCGATTCTTCCTTCGTTCGTGCCCGGATCACAGACTTTCACAGATGATAGTGGGTCGATTCTGTCGAGGCTAAACAACTTGTATATGACTTATTGGTCGTACGAGTTTCAGAATAAGATTCAAGGATTCGCTCAAAAGGCGTTGGATGAGCATTATGGGAAAGGAAAGGCGCCGAAGATTTGGGTGAGCCAGAAGATTTTTTTTCAATTCCTAAATTCGTATCCTTTCAGAATCTCGTCAAAGACATCACCTGGTTTTTCGTCAACTCTGACCCAATCTTCGACTTCCCCAAACCTCTCCCACAGAATATCGTCGAAATCGCCGGAATCTCTGTATCAAAAACGCATCCTCTCGACAAGGAATGGGACGAGATTCTGAATAAGAGATCCAAAAATGTTCTGGTCTCTTTTGGATCCATCGCCTCTCCGACAACAATGCCAGAAGCTGTCAAGAAGAGCATCGTGGATAGTTTTGCCGCGTTCCCCGACGTCACCTTCATCTGGAAGTACGACGACACTGAATCGGGTCTCGTCTCGCATCTCAACAACGTGCACATTGTCAAGTGGATGCCACAAAATGATCTTTTGGGTGAGTCCAATGAGACAAAAATTTCAAAAAAGAAAAGCAAAAAACATCAGCCCAATGCGGGGCTCGAACCCGCGACAACCAGATTAAGAGTCTGGTGCTCTACCGACTGAGCTAACCGGGCGGCGAGAGACTAGGTTACGTAAGGCGTACACATAGTGGGGGCAAAGGGGCAAAAGGAGGAGGGAGAGGCAACAAGTGGCATCAAGAAAAGAGACATGTGGCAGTATGCCTGTGTCTATTAACATGTCGTGCTATTTCGGCTAGTGTTGAAAAATTGAGGGAGACGTTGAGAAACAAGAGACTTCTATACATATTTTTCCAGCCGACAAACGAGTGACAATGTTCTGGACACACGGAGGAATGGGAAGTCTAATGGAGTCGGCTCAAAAAGGGGTCCCACTCGTCGTTGTTCCAATCTTTGGAGATCAAATGCGAAATGCACAAATCGCCAGAAGACAAGGTGTCGCTGTGATCTACGACAAAATGGAGTTGGTTAATACGAAAAAGTTGATTGCCGCGTTGAAGGAGGTGCTCGAGAATCCGGAATACAAGAGATCCGCGAATCTTTTGGCTCAGATCCTGGCTTACGAGAGGGTCTCGCCACGACAGAAAATTGTGGATACTGTAGAGTTGGCTGGACGATTCGGACAACTTCCCCGGTGGACATCGTCTGGAAAAGAGTTCTCTCTGTTGAAATATTTCAATTTGGATCTCGTTCTTTTATTCGTTTTTATCGTTTTGAGCATTTTGGTATCGTTAGTTTGTGTTGTTAGACGGTGTCTTATGAAGCTTGGTTTCTCTGGAAATAAGGAGAAATCGGAGTGAAATTCATAAAGAGCTTTATTCTTTTGTACTACAACTTTGCACATAAATCCTTCCATATATGACTTAATTTTTCAATTCCATAAGGTGAGAAATGCAGATTCGCAGTCCAATATGAGAATCCCTTGTCATCGAAATATCGAAAAGTGTCCGTTTGATTATTATAGAATTCCGGTACATAATCGATCAGTTCACATTTCCCTCCACAGTCCTCCGCAAGTTGGTCGAATCGTTTTCGAGCATTCTCATAGCCGTCAAGGTTCACAAGGAGTTTCTGGAAGAATAGAAGGACTGTGATACATTTAGACAATTTGACGTCTTCAAGGAGTGATTCAGAAGCTTGTTTAGAGAATTTTCGAATATCAGAATAAATAAAGCTACCTCTATCTTCACTCTATCGGTCCCCCTTCTCATCAGTGTGGTGATTTCTCTGACGAATCCGGTTATAGGCGGGATGGCTTGAACGATGTACAGCTTGTACTTGATATTAGCTGTCAATTTTAGCATCTGATTTTTCATAATTTGATAAATGACGTCGTTTTCTACACTTCCAGTCAGATTCTCTCCAACTGATATGAATCTGCAATTTTTCTATTAAGAGCAGAAAATGGGACCTGATCATCAAACCTCGTTATATGAAAAGCATAGTCTGGCTTCTCCTCTTCTATCCTCTTCGCAAAGTTTGAAAAGTTTCCAGCACATGTTGCAGTTGGGGAGCTAACATATAATGGCTCGCAGCCTGAAAAATAACTCGTGGCCTAGTAAAATCCTAGTCCCTCTCATACTCACCATAAGCCGCCCCTTGCAAAATACTATTTGCCTTATACCCGCATTCCTTATAGAACATCTTTGCGTGATTTGCAGTCCAACTGTTCCCAAATGTCATTAATTTGTACTGTCCTTCTTTTGAGAGACCCTTAAATCTGAAGATGGGTTTCAGCGAAACTATCAGACTAACCGTATGCCTACACCATCCATATGGTGTCTTTACACCCTCATAGACACAAGAAGGAGCAAAAAGATTCTTATGATCATTGATGTTCCAGCGGTAGTTCATCGCTTCCGCATCGTCTGAAACCTTTAAAAAATGAAATTTTGATCTCTGATCATTTGTACTCTTACTCACCAATCGTCATGTTTTCAGTGACCTGGTCACTTATTGGAACTTTCATAAGGGTGTATCGCATTTGATCAGTTATTTCGTTTTTGTAAATAACAACAATGTTGGCGAGAAATAACAAGGCAACTAGTATTGCCACTCGAGGAGTCGAGAGTTTCAGGTACCATTTTTCAAATGTTTCAAATGTTAGAACTGCGAGGAGAATAGATGAGGCAAGGGCTAAGAAGAGAACTGAAAATTAGGAAGTTTTAATAATCGTACTTCAGTTCCAAATCTTACAGTAAATATTTCCATTTGCCGTTAACTTCCAGTATGCATAAATTGGCCAATGGATGAGATATAGGGAGTATGAAATATCTCCGGTGTAGGTCAAAACTCGATTTGATAATATCACATTGCCGTCAGAAATCAGCATGAGAAGCCCTGTGCCAATGGTTACTATTGGTCTGGAAATATAGTACAATGAGCCCAATTAGCAAACACGACAAGAAATGTTAGAATTTAGTCATCTCTAAACTGCTACCTCGAATAAACTGACGGAATAGCAATGGGAAATCCAACAACCAACACCATGAAGAGCAGTAAGATGTAGGATAACGTATTTGATATTGAGTTTCTTTTCTCTTGAAGTTTTGCAATACCTTCCACGTCTTCTTCGACACTGATACGATTCTGATATGGTTTTCGAGTTCCATGAAGATACACAATCATTCCTGGAATCTTGCTTCAACCATAATGGTTGGTTTCTAAATCTGTATGTTATACAGATTTAGAAACCAACAAACCTATTAAAAACTGCCAAATCCTGGAGAATACACTATTGAACGAAGTGTTAGAAGATGAAGCGTAGCAGAAGACAACGGAGGCTAGTACTGGAATTTCGAGTTAGACATTTTGCAGAACCCAGCCAATTTTCTTACCTAACAATCCATAGTACCCGTATTGAAAATTTTCTGGAATCTTGCTAGCCAGAAGGAAAATGAAGGGTACTAAAAAATAAAACTGAATTTCAACGGATAGCGACCAGGTATGAGTGAAGATGTCTTCCGCGAGGGATAACTAAAAATCTCGAATTTAGAAACTTCCATCTCCAAAAAAGCTTACTTGCTGGAAATAATTCTCCTGATCCGTTTTGGCTCGATTCGAAGTAAAAGTGACAGCATGGATAGCAGATTCCTGATTAGTTTCGATAGCGGTATCCGGGAAGAAAGAATAGAGGCAAATCATAGAAATTAGGATAACTAGAAAGTATAACGGTAGGATTCGCTTGAATCTTCTTGTGTAGAACTCATAGATTAGTTGGTAAAACTTTTGATTCTCAGCTCGTTTTAGCAGCATACACATAAGGAATCCAGAAAGGACGAAGAATCTGAAATTTGAGATGGATAAAAATAACTAGACCAGCGGTATGCGCGGTGGACGCGGTCGGCCACTGGCCGGCCACTGGTGTGCGAGCCGTGGGCGAACAGTGGCCGACGATTGGGAAGATTGACAAAAACTTACTGATCAACTCCGAGAAATCCATTGGGACAGTATTTGAAAAAGAAGTGAGTTCCGAGTACTCCTATAATCGCTAAACCTCGGATTCCTTGAAGGTCCAGGCGCTTGGCAGGTTTTGGTTTTGGTAGCAGGATCATTTTAAGAAAAAAAACTACAGAAAACACAGAATCTGTTGTTGACAGTGTGCGGCCGCCTATTTTGATGTGTAGTCAATGAAACATTATGTGATGTTTTTTCTGATTTTTAAGTCAGCAACAAGGAAGAGCAAAACATGGAAAACAGACAAAAATGTTTTGATGACAAGAATGGGAGACGGGGTTAAAGAAAAAGTGTTTATTAGAAAAATTTCGTTTTCATAAGAGCAAATGTCTGAAATTTCTACAATAAGTGTACCCGAATCTGTGATAACCTTCGCCTAAATGAATTACAATTTAGCACAAACATCCGTCCAAATGTGTCTCAATTTTTCTATTCCATGAGGTGAGAAATGTTGATCCGTGGTCCAGTAGGAGAATCCTTTGTCATCGAAATATCGAAAAGTCTTAGTAGAATTATTGTAGAATTCGGGGAAATAATCTATCATTTCACATTTCCCATTGCAGTCCTTGATCAGTTGCTCGTAACGTTTTCGAGCCATTTCCCAGCCATGAGGGCGGAGTAAAGTTTTCTGGAAAGAGTGAGGATTCAGAAACTATAATGGATTTTTCAATTGTGTCTCTATTTTAGTCTCAGCCCCTAAGGATAGATGACGTCACGTCTTCAGAAATCCACTTTTAGCATACCTCAATAATAACTCGATCCGTCCCATTTTTCATCTGCCCCGCTATCTTCCTTACTTTGTCTGGCAATACACTTGGAATGGCATGAATCAAGAACAACTTATGCTTAACATTGACTATAATTTTGAGCATCTGGCTTTTCATGGTTTGATAAATGGGATCCTGCTCCAAACTTGTCACGTTCTTTGGCCACCCATTTCCAATAGTAACATGCCTCGTGAAATGAAATGCATAATCTGGTTTCTCCTCTGCGATCCGAGTGACAAAAGTTGAAAAGTTTGCTTTACAGGTTGGAGTTGGTGCACTGATATACAACGGCTCACATGCTGAAAAGTTGAGTTCTGTCCGTGCATCTGTTTGTCTTGCTTACCATAAGCCGCCCCTTGTAAAATGCTCTTTGCTTTATACCCGCATTCCTGATAGAACAATTTAGCATGATTCGCAGTCCAGCTATTTCCGAACGTCACTATTTTGTACTTCCCGTGTTTTGAAAGACCCTGAAAGAGAATACCTGCCTTGAAATAAAGTATCTTCTGTCTACCGTATGCCTACACCACCCATAAGGAGTTTTCACACTCTCATAGACACAAGAAGGATCGTAGAGGTTCTTGAGATCATTGATGTTCCATCGGTAGTTCATCGCCTCTGCGTCATCTAAAGCTCGTCAGATAATGGAAATTTGAAAAACAATTTAATTCAAGCCTACCAATAGTCATATTTTCAGTGACTTCGTCAAGATTTGTAATATTCCTACTCATGTACTGTATTTGGTCTGATATCTCATTTTTGTTAATCACAACTAGATTCACAAAAAATAACAGGACCACTAGGAGTCCAACACTGGTCGAGGATAGTTTAAGGTACCATTTTTCAAAAGTTTCAAACGTTAAAACAGCCAAGAGTATGGAGGAGCAGAGAGCCAGAAGGAGATCTGAAAATGTGGAAAATTAGAGAGCCCCCATCCCTAGCGTTACAGTATGTATTCCCATTCCCTGTCAGCTTCCAATATGCATAAATCGGCCAATGAATCAGATATAGGGAGTATGAAATGTCTCCAACGTAGGTCAAAACTCGATTTGATAAAATCCAGTTGTCTTCAGAAACCAGCATAAGGAGACCAGTAGCAATAGTAATCAGCGGCCTGGAGAAAAAGTTTTTAACGGTAATGTACTCCAAATGTCCTACCGCTTTTGGCTTGAATGTAGGCTCAAAAGAACAAGCATAAAAAGTTATTTAAGAAACTGAAACCGTTTTTGGAGGATATTAACGGTCTTCGAGAAAATCCACTTTTTCCAAAATTTTTGCGAAATTCAAAATTTTCCACTTCTAAAGCTCATAACTTTGCTCATGCTGAACGAAATTGTGAAAATCAAAAAACAAAATGAAAGTAATTTATTGAAAAATGTAAAACTGAAAACAGTTTGAAGATAAATAATTTCCAAAAAAAGTTATAATATTTATGGAAAACCAGAGGTACCTGAGTACCAAAAAAGTCATAAAAAATTTTTAGAGATATGACATTTTTTAATTTTAGGCTAAAATGAAAGAACACGTTTGGTTTAGTCAAAAAATGTTTTAACTTATAGGGGTAACCAGCCAAATATGAAAAATAATTTTGATAAAAAAAATGTTGGTTTGGAAATTTTTCGAAAAACCTAAAATTTCACCTAAACTCTGTACTGAGTGTTTTTAAACTCTTTTTATGATCACAATTCTGCCACTATTAGCTTTTCAAAAAACTTTAGATCATAAAATTATCATAACTTTGAGCCATTTTATGGTCGTTTGAAATCAACACCCCGATTTTTGGGGGGTCAGGAAACTCGAAAAAATAAAAATCGTCCCAGAGTTTTGAAATTACGTTTATTTTGTAGGTAATTTAACAGCAAAATACTTTGTCAATTGCAACTTTCTTCTATTTCTTCAACCTCGCTCGTAAAATTGCTAGACATGACCGCAGTCATTACTGATGAGCTCCAGATAAAAATGTCATTTTTATGAGCGAGGTTGAAGAAATAGAAGAAAGTTGCAGTTGACAAAGTATTTTGTTGTTAAATTACCTACAAAATAAACGTAATTTCAAAACTCTGGGACGATTTTTATTTTTTCGAGTTTCCTGACCCCCCAAAAATCGGGGTGTTGATTTCAAACGACCATAAAATGGCTCAAAGTTATGATAATTTTATGATCTGAAGTTTTTTGAAAAGCTAATAGTGTCAGAATTGTGATCATAAAAAGAGTTTAAAAACACTCAGTACAGAGTTTAGGTGAAATTTTAGGTTTTTCGAAAAATTTCCAAACCAACATTTTTTTGATCAAAATTTTTTTTCATATTTGGCTGGTTACCCCTATAAGTTAAAACATTTTTTGACTAAACCAAACGTGTTCTTTCATTTTAGCCTAAAATTAAAAAATGTCATATCTCTAAAAATTTTTTATGACTTTTTTGGTACTCAGGTACCTCTGGTTTTCCATAAACAACTTTTTTTGGAAATTATTTATCTTCAAACTGTTTTCAGTTTTCCGTTTGTCAATAAATTACCTTCATTTTGTTTTTTGATTTTCACAATTTCGTTCAGCATGAGCAAAGTTATGAGCTTTAGAAGTGGAAAATTTTGAATTTCGCAAAAATTTTGGAAAAAGTGGATTTTCTCGAAGACCGTTAATATCCTCCAAAAACGGTTACAGTTTCTTAAATAACTTTTTATGCTTGTTCTTTTGAGCCTACATTCAAGCCAAAAGCGGTAGGACATTTGGAGTACATTACCGTTTAGTTTTCAATTTATCGAGCTTTCTCGTACCTCGCTACCCCGGGGGCAATCGCCTCGGGAAATGTGGTTATCATCACTAAAGATGCCAATAAAAAATAAGCAAAAGCCTCTGAAAACTTCGGAAAGAAGTCTAGATGTTCTATTGGAATTTCGAGGTCCAGGTCATCATCATTTTCATCGACATCTGATTCTTCCTTGTCAAAATCGTCATCGGTTTCTCCATCTAGAAGATTTTCGGAATCGTCATTTTTCTGCCCACTCCCTTCTTCAAGTTTCAAGACTTCATATTTGTTGGGGTGGTGATGAGAAGTGGAAATTCTTGACGTTCCGTGGAGGTATACTACCATTCCTGAAAATTTCAAAATAAAAAAGCACCGCTTTTTAGGAGAGCTCACCTATCAAAAACTGCCATATCCTTGAAAACACACTGTTGAAAGATACGGTAGCAGAGGATGTAGCATAAAACACAATTGAGGCAGTAGCTGAAATTAATATCAGGTTTTTGATCCCCGATTTTTCGGATACCGATCAATCCATAGTAGACATATTGAAACTCGTGAGGGATCTTGATGGCTAAAAGGAAAATAAATGGAACTAAAAAGTAAAACTGAATTTCCACGGATAGCGACCAGGTATGGGTGAAAATGTCTTCTGCTAGGGATAACTGAAATATCTCGAATCAAAATGTATTCCACTTACAAAGTGCTTACCAGCTGAAAATAATTCTCCTGGTCCGTTTTTGGACGATTAGATACAAAGAGAAGAGCATGAATAGCAGATTCCTGGTTAGTTTCGATAGCGGTATCCGGGAAAAATTGATAAAGGCATATCATGGAAACAAGGATCACTAGGAGGTACAAAGGAAGGATTCTCTTGAATCTTTTGGAGTAAAACAGAGTTACCAAAGAGCATGAAGACTGATTTTCGGCTCTTTTCAGAAGCATACACATCAGGAAACCGGATAGAACGAAGAATCTGGAATATGAGATGGATGAAACGAGGTCGGGCTGCGGTTGGAACGGTCAGCGCGGTAGTCGGATGACCAGCTACGGTTGCCAAGTGGCCGGATAGAGGGCGGGTAGAGAGCGAACAAAGACTTACTGATCCACTCCTAGGTAACCATTGGGACAGTACGACGGGAAGAAGTGGAATCCGAGGACCACAATGATGGCCAATGCTCGGATTCCTTGGAGATCCATTCGTTTTGAATATGAAGGTTTTGGTTTGGGAAGCTCCATTTTAACCCTGGAAAATAAACTTCAAATCTTGGAATAAAATAGGTCTAGCCAAGAAAAAAGTTGAAAGCCGATCTTTTGAAAAGTTATGAGAATTTTTGAAAATCATCGTCTGAAAAATATTTCTCGAAAGAGATGTTGAAAAGTGTGAAAATCCACTTCCGTGATAACATGACTCATATTGAATCATATTCAATATGATTTCTTGATTCTTCCTTGTGGACATAAAAGTAGAATCTTCGTCACTCTTTTTGTGCTACTCATGGACAAACAAGGTGTTGGTCGAAGAATTGTCAGAAAAAGGAGATAAGAAGAGATATGCATATGAAGAAGGGGGAATACGAGATGAATAATAAAGATCAGGTATACAATAGATTATATATTTTTTGATATAACTTTTGGATGTCTTTGAAGTCAAAATGGTATGGTTGGGATTTGTCTAAAATGTGTATGTAGTGTGGTCATTGGTTTTGACTCTAGAATTGTAACAGTACCACTACGCTGACATTTAAGGGCTGGTGCACATTTTACGCTTCGTTTTTCTAAAACGAGAGCACTGAAAACCGCAAACGTCTCTTCCTTGTCCCATATTCTCTAGTTTCCAAAAAGGTGGGTGGAGTTTCTCTAAATACAGTAATTTAATTGAAAGTTCTTATCGATGCTTCCGGAAGAGTAGCAACATCATATATCACAAAAACGCCCAGAATCTAAACAATTGTCGAGATAAGGACTGGAATTGTGAATTTTTTCCAAAAGAGCGTAATCAGTAAACTGACGTTACCATTTGTCATGGTTTTCTTTATTGCTGGCCCAACCCAAAACTTCAGTGAGGTCAGGTTTGGGTGTGGTTTTAATCGAGTTTGGAGTCATCAAATTTTTTTTTGAGTACCGTAAAGACAAGAGCTAGAAGACTAGAATGAGTTGTGAAATAAAAATATTCCTGTCTGTATGTCCGGATGTCCTCCGACAGAAAGGGGTCGGGCATTAAAAAAAAGAGGTCCGCCTGAAAATTGAAGCGTTATGGTGTTCTGTTTTGTTTCACAAATTACATAAAGTTGGATCCCAAAATGGATTAGCCCTACTTTCCTTTGGAAACGGGGGATTATTACAGACAAAAAATGTTCTGAAATTGTTTTTTTGTTTTGCTTTTTCGATGTTTTTGTTCTTTGAACTTTTCACTGTCTGTCTGTGTGTCAGCTAGTCCAGCAGAAATCTGTGTTTTTCTGATGGTTTCCTATTTTTATTTAGGAATCGCAGTAGTGGGAACAAGAGTTTTCAAAAAATAACAACTTTATCATCAAAACCAACACACCTGAAATCTTTCTAAACAAACAATGAGCATCAAACTACACACACAAAACTACAACTTTTTACAAATATCCGTCCAAACATGTCGAATATGTTCGATGCCATGAGGTGATAAGTGAGATGGTGTCGTCCAATAACTGAATCCGCGTTCATCAAAATATCGAAACGTTTTTGTCTCCTTATTATAGAATTCTGGTACATAATCCACCATGATGCACTTTCCTTTACAGTCTTTGACTAGTTGGGCGTGTCGTTTTCGAGCCATTTCGTACTCGGCTGGGCGGACGAGGAGGTTCTGGATGTTTCAGGTTAAGTGGTAACTTCGGGATCGTTTCAACGAACTTACATCTATAATCACCGGATCCGTTTCATTCTTGATGAGTGGTGCGATTTTAGAAATCATTCCTCTATTAATTCTTGGCAAGGCGTCCAGTATGTACAGTTTGTACTTAATGTTGGAAATGAATTTCAACATTTGTTCTTTCATAGTTTGATAGATGCTATCATCTTTGAAATTGGTAACATTTGAGGGCCATGGAGACCCAATAGACATGTATCTGAAAACTAAGGTTTGATTGATTTTCTCTATTGTAAGTTACCTTGTGAAAATAAATGCATAGTCTGGTTTCTCCTTCCTAATGCGGACTTCGAAATCAGTGAAGTTCTCTCGACACATTTTACTTTGAGCACTTGGGTAGAGAGGTTCACACCCTAAAAATAAATATGATTGAGGTAAAAGTAAACGGTGAGGGAAATAAAAGTGAAAATGCGTTCTATTAAACGCAATCTTCACTGAGGAAATGCGCTCTGTCGAAATCTTACCAAACGCCGATCCTTGATAAATACTCTTCGCCTTATAACCGCACTCCTGGTAAAACATTCTGGCGTGATTAGCTGTCCAACTGTTTCCAATAGTGGCCATTTTGAATTTCCCACTCAGACCCTGTAATATTGCCTTTTTTCTCGGGAAAGAGTGGTTAACTTACAGTATGCCTACACCATCCTAGAGCACTTTTCGGATTCTCATAGACACATGTGGGGTCAAACAGGTTACGATTATCATTTACGCTCCACCGGTGGTTTAGGCGTTCGGCGTCGTCTGAAAAAAATTCGACATTGGTAGATAAATCCATATCAGATCTTAAATTGGAGGACTTTAGGCCCCACAGTCTACGTCTCAGAATTGAAAGCCATTCAACACCACTCACCAACAGTCATATCATCCGTGACGTTGTCTAGACTTGTGAAGTTTCTTCCATATGAATCAATATGCTCCGAAATGTCATCTTTGTTAATGACGACTACATTTAGGAAGAATAACACAACTACCATGAGTCCAATACTTGTAGAAGACAGCTTCAGGTACCATTTTTCGAATGTTTCAAATGTGATAATGGCAAGGATAACGGATGAGATCAGGGAGAGAAGGAGTACTGTAAAACGAAGAAATTACCAAAAATCTTGCTATGTCAACTAATCATGGTGCTTACGGTATCCACAGAGCTGGTTTGGTGGTTGGAGTGACTTTAAGACTATTAAAAAAACTCACAATATTGGTTTCCGTCACATGTGAGTTTCCAGTACGCATAAATTGGCCAGTGAATCAGATATAGAGAGTATGAAATATCTCCGATGTAGGTCAACACTTTGTTGGACAGTATCCAATTATCTTCGGACAACAGCATAAGAAATCCGGTGCCCATGGTGACAATTGGTCTGAAAAAATTACGGTTTCAGTATTAAGCAAACATCGGGCACGTCGACAAATGCCAATAACTCTCTTTTACTCCAAAATTCAACAAACCTCACTAAAACTGCTGGCAACGCCAATGGGAACATATTGATGCATATCAGACAGACCAATGAGACAAATGTGATCGGTTGGGAGTATTTCAGGAAACTCGAGAAGTTTTTATCATTTGTACAACAGTCGATTTCTTGGCTTTCCTCGTCTTCGAGAAGTTGCTTGCATTCTGGCTCAGACGATTCTTCCTCGTTGTTAAGAACTTGATATTGGAATTCTGATTTGGAAACTCCAAGGAGGTACACTACCATTCCTGGAAAAATATTCATTAATGAGAAAAAGACTAATGTAGATAGCGATACTCAACAGAAGAATGTAAAAGCTTGAACCGACTGACCTATCAAAAACTGCCAAATCCTTGCAAAAACACTATTGAAAGCCACAGTAGTTGGAGATGTATAGAAATGTACAAATGAGACAAACCCAATGACTCCGTAGTATCCATAACGAAACTTTTCCGGAATCCTGGAGCTCAAAAGGAAGATGAATGGAACCAAGAAGTAGAATTGAATTTCTACGGATAGAGACCAAGTGTGGGTGAAAATATCAACGGCAATGGAAAGCTGAAATCATAGAGCTAAAGATGGAAGAGCCCAAAAACGTTTACCATCGTGAAATAGTCTTCTGCTACTGTTTTCGGCCTATTAGACACAAAGAGAAGAGCATGGATTGCAGATTCCTGATTCGTTTCAATAGCTGTGTCCGGGAAGAACTGATACAGGCAAATCATGGAAACAAGGATCACTAGGAGGTATAAAGGAAGGATTCTCTTGAACCTTTTGGAGTAAAATAAGCTGACCAACGAGCACGAAGATTCATTTTCAGCTCGTTTCAGGAGCATACACATAAGGAATCCGGATAGGACGAAGAATCTGGAATATGTTGGATAAACAAGCACAAAGATGGACAGCGGGAAGATGGATGGCGCGCAGGACTCACTGATCAACTCCGAGATATCCATTGGGGAAGAATTCTGGATAGAAGTGAAATCCCAGGACGACTATGATAGCCAAGGCACGGATACCTTGGAGGTCTAGCCGTTTTGATGGTTTTGGTTTGGGTTGTAGGTCCATTTACCTGGAAAAACTTGAGGTATTTTTGGGAAATGGTGACAAACACGACAGCTGCATTCCCTGACACACCAATACATCAACATCTAGCAAAAATTGTATAAAATCCCATTTATTTCCTACTAGATTACAGTATCCGGATCTAGGCTCCTGGCTAAAAGTCAATAATGGAAACTCAAAAAATTAAAAACTATCTCTGCAAAAATGGGAAAATGAAACTTGTAATACACGGGCTCCCCCAAAATTCTGACAACGATACGTTCCTGGCTGTACAAATATTGAAAACGGCGAGTTTTGGACGAAATTAAAAAAACGAACAATGCACAGAATTCTTGCCATTTTGGACACCTGACGCAGCACTGGACATTGACTTGATTGTCTTCAGGACACCCAAAAGAATGACCATAAGAAAGATCCTGTTTTGTTTAGTGTAATTGAAAAAAATCATAAAGAAATATTTTAATTTTGCGATGAAAACAAGCGCTCCGAAAAGTTGAAAAATGCAATTTCGCTGTTTCTGGGTGTTCTTTTGGAGCGTTTGTTTTCATCGCAAAATGAGAATATTTCTTTATTATATTTTTTTAATTATACTAAACAGAACACGATCTTCCTTTTGAACACATTTTCAAAATTTTACCTCTCACCATTTTCATAATTAAAAATTGGGTAAAATAAAAAAAAATTGGCTCCATCCAAAAAAAATTTCATCAGACCAATTTTGTGGAATTTTGGGAAATGCCAGAACACACTTTTGGGTATCCTTTGAACACTTTGCTATGCCGGCTAATAGACAATCCCGATTTCCGGAACCTATCCACAACCATCGGACTATTTCAGTGACTGTCTAGCTTGAACTCTTGACATCCATGACCCCTCCGGAACATGAATTTGTCTGTTCAAACAAGACAATTTTCCATTGGCAGGAGCCTAACTATTTGATTAACAGGGGGAGGAGGAGGTTTGCAGCAGGAAGGGGAATGAGATGATCAATTGCAAAACCGAAAAGTGGATGTAGGGCTTGGATTTGGAAATCTGTCTTTGACTGTGTCTGTAAGTCCGGATGTCCACAATCTTAGATTTACTATCAGATCTTGAAGTAACCGTCTAACCAGAGCCTTGTTCCGTTTTGCCCAATTTCTCGATTTCCAAATGTCACAATTCCTGTTATCGAAAATTTTTGGTTTCCAGACCGAGAGGATTTTCAGCTCCCTCCATTCTGGGATATCTCAATTCCGGAACTGTCCGATTCGGAATAATAATTTTATTAGGTACACTTTCTGACCAAATCATTGTCTAAAATAAAACAAAGCGGAATCTATAACTTCCCACAAATCTCCCTCCAAAGATGCCTGACGTGCTCGAGCCCGTGCGGAGAAAAATGCAAACTCCATGTCCAATAACTGAATCCCCTCTCATCAAAATATCGAATTGTTTCAGTCGTCTTGTTATAAAACTCTGGCCAATAATCAACGAGTTCACATTTTCCACCACAATCCTTCACTAGCTGAGAGTGCCGTTTTCGAGCTGCTGCATATTCCGTATTTGTGACTAGTAGTTTCTGCAAATTATATTTTCATAGACTCTGTGTGTCTGTTCATCCAAATTAAAAGTTTCATTTCAGCCTGTCGGAAATTCAGCTGACTGGCTGACTGCTCGCTCTTGACGCAATTAGCGCGGTCGACGCTAAGTTTCCCTAACAAAAGGAATATCATCTAACTCACATCGATCTCCACTGGATCCGTTCCATTTTTCACTAGCTGAGCAATATTTCCGATATATTTTTGGCTTGGTGGTGGTAGAGCATCCAGGATGAATAACTTGTATTTTATGTTGGCTGTGAATTTCAGCATCTGCTTTTTCATTGTCTGATAAATAGGGTCACTGGTCACATTTAATGTCAAACGGGCCCCGATGGATATGAATCTGAAAACTCAAAGTGTAGGATCAATTTCTGAACGAGAAAACCTGGTAATTATAAACACATAATCCGGCTTCTCTTTCCTAACCCTCTCCTCAAAATCATTGAATTCACGGTAACATTCTGCACTGTGGGTACTAGGATAGAGTGGTTCACACCCTAAAAATCGGTGACCTAGAAAAATCCTAGTCTTTCTCCAGCTCACCATAAGCCGCTGATTGCAAAATACTCCTCGCCTTGTATCCACATTCCTGATAGAACATTCTAGCATGATTCGCATTGACACTATTTCCGATAGTCATGATTTTGTATCTCCGGGATTTTGAGAGACCCTGAAACCCTAGTTTTATGGTGTTGGTTCTGGGACATTGGCTCTTGGCACGTATTCTGTCGATCCTAGTTATGCGCCTTTAAACATGGTTACCGTATGATTACACCATCCAAGAGGTGCTCGAGAACTTTCATAGACACAAGTTGGTGAGCAGAGTAAATGCTGGTCTTCCTGATTCCATAAAGCGTTTAGACGGATAGCGTCGTCTGGAATAGAAAGTAATAGAGGTTCGGAAATAAGACCGTTAAATTCTTGGCGCCACACTTACCAACTGTCATGTTAGCTGTGACATTATCTAGCCTCGTGTAATTCAACTCCCTTGGATTGAAATGATTCAAAATGTTGCCCTTATTAATTACGACTACATTCAGAGAGAATAATAAGACCACCAATAGTCCAACATTGGTCGAGGACAGTTTTAAGTACCACTTCTCGTAGAGTTCATGTGTGATGATAGCCAAGACTATTGAAGATATCAGAGCACATATGAGTACTAAAAATTGGCTCCATGTTAACTACCACTTTCTGAGACTGACTCACAAAGCTGATTCCCATCACAAGTCAACTTCCAGTATGCATAAATTGGCCAGTGAATCAAATATAGAGAGTATGAAATATCTCCCATGTAGGATAAAATTCGGTTCGAAAGAATTATATTGTTTTCAGAAATCAACATCAGAAGACCAGTGCCAATTGTGATAAGGGGCCTGAAACAATCATCAACATGAGTTTTCCTTATAATATTGTAAAGCGAACCTAATGGTTGGAGCTGGCAAGGGAACAGACGACGCCGTGATGAATACCAATGGAGCAAATAGAAACAAAGTCAGAAGCTCAACGAAGAGTTTTGGAACACGATGGGAATTTTGAGATTTTAAATAGAACTCCGACTCTGACTCTGACTCTTCGAATTCTTGGTTTTCCAGAAGATTTTGCTCAGACTCTGGTAGTTCATCAATATCTGCACGAGTCAGCATCTCTGATTTAGTTTGGAAGTCTTGAGATTGAAGAAGGTTCACAACCATTCCTGGAAATGTATATGAATTTTGGCCTGTCCCTTTAGAGACTGACCTATCAAAAATTGCCAAATCCTCGCAAACACACTATTGAAAGCTGTAGTTGGGACCGAAAAGTATGCGAATAGGAAGGATAGTGACCCCAGAATACAATAATAAAAGTATTGATAATTTTCTGGAATCTTTGTGGCCAACAGGAAAATGAAAGGAACCAAGAAGTAGAATTGAATTTCAACGGATAGAGACCAAGTATGGGTGAAGATGTCCACGGCGATGGAAAGCTGAAAATAGCTTATTCGAAGTAGTTAGAGCACAAAAAAAGAAACCATCTGAAAATAGTTCTCTTTTTCTGTTTTATGGCGGTTTGACACAAAAAGAAGAGCGTGGATAGCAGATTCTTGGTTAGTTTCAATCGCCTGTACCGGAAAAAATGAATAGAGGCCAATCATTGATACAAGGATGAATAGGAAGTATAAGGGAAGAACTCTTTTGAATCTTTTCGAGTAAAAAAGGATTACTGAAGAGCATGGAGATTGATTTTCAGCTCTTTCCAGCAGCATGCACATAAGGAATCCGGATATAACAAAGAATCTGAAAGAAGTAAGAATAAGCAGACAAACAGATGAACTTTAACTAACTGATCAACTCCAAGGTATCCATTTGGACAGTATTCCGGGAAGAAATGGAATCCAAGTACCACTATTATAGCCAACGCTCTGATTCCTTGCAGATCCAGACGCTTGGGAGGTTTTCCTTTGGAGGGACGCATCCTTCGAAAGAAAAGAAGTGGAAACCAAAACCAAAACCTCACTTAAAAGAAAGTGTAAAAAAGTTGAAGTTGAAAAAAGTGAGTCTGAAGCGGGAAGTTTCCATGGAAAAGAGTGACAGCTTTATTCAACTTTTTGAAAAATTTGGCCACATTTGTCTGTAGTTGACTGGCTCTGAATGAAGTTTAAACTACAGAATTGAAATTTTCTCAGAAATTGAATCAGGGATCTGTTTGTTCAAAAACCTTCTGTCCGTCTGAATTGGATTTGTTTCATTTTCCCGATTTCTTCTCCAATATCAACTCGACGGATGTGGTACTTCGAATCAGGCTAAAGTTTTGATATCTCTCCTCTCATCAATTCATCAATTGTGTAATAAAAAGTTCAGTTAACAAACTGCGAAATCTCTATGTGTGTTATTTAGTTGTTGGTGATTTGACTTGCTAATTAGAAAGTGCAAAACGAAGAACCAAAGAATCATATCATACAATTGATCATTCCAATTGTTCTACATTTCATTGAAAAATTGGGAACGTTTTCCCTACAGATAGATGATCACTCAGAAACCAAAATCTTCCAACTCGAAACGTCTGGATCTTCAAGGAATCCGAGCCTTAGCTATCATAGTGGTACTTGGATTCCACTTTTTCCCAGATTACTGTCCTAATGGATATCTCGGAGTTGATCAGTTAGAATTAGTTCATTTGTATATCTGTTCATTCTCACTTCTTCCAGATTCTTCGTTTTATCCGGATTCCTTATGTGTATGCTTTTGAAAAGAGCCGAAAATCAGTCTTCATGCACTTTAGTCACTTTATTCTACTCCAAAAGATTCAAGCGAATTCTTCCCTTATACCTCCTATTGATCCTTGTTTCCATGGTTTGCCTATATTTAATTTTCCCGGATACCGCTATTCAAACTAACCAAGAATCTGCTATCCGCGCCCTTCTTTTTGTATCCAACAGAGCCAAAACCGCCCAGGAGGACTATTTTCAAAGAGTCCCTTGTAGAAAAATGTATTTGAGAAACTTGAAAATGTTTCAGCTCTCCATCGCCGTGGACATCTTCACACATACCTGGTCGTTGTCTGTGGAAATTCAATTCTACTTTTTGGTTCCTTTTATTTTCCTGTTGGCCACAAAGATTCCCGGAAATTATCAATACTTTTACTATTGTATTCTGGGGTTACTATCCTTCCTATTCGCATATTTTTCGATCCCCACTACGGCTTTCAATAGTGTGTTTGCGAGGATTTGGCAGTTTCTAATAGGTATTCGCCATTCTTAAAAAGATGAAGATAACTGATAGTATTTAGGAATGGTCGTGTATCTCATTGAATCTCATACTTCGGTGATAACGAATTCGGATGCTCAATATCAACCTCTTCTCACTGAATCCACTGAATCAGACGAAAATTTGGAACCAGAACCCAAACAAAAAAACTTAACTTTTCAAACCACAATATCCATCTTTCTATTTCTTATCCTCATATTCATCACAGCTTCTACTATCTCAATTTCTTCTCATATATCAAGGTACTGTAAAATACAGTAATCTACAGAACCAGACGCAACATTTTTTAGACCCCTCGTCACAATTGGCACTGGTATTCTGATGCTAGTATCTGAAAACAATCGTATTTTATCGAATCGAATTTTTGCCTATATTGGCGATATATCGTATTCCTTGTATCTGATTCACTGGCCGATTTATGCATACTGGAAGTTGACTTGTGACGGGAATCAATTTTGTGAGTTCAGAAAACGCTAGATTTTTTCTATCTTGTCGACTTTTAGTCCTGGTTGCTGCACTTCTCTCTTCAATTATTTTGGCTATTATCACTTTTGAGATTTATGAAAAATGGTACCTACAACTGACTTCTATAAGTGTTGGAATCTTAGTGATAGTTCTCTTCTTTCTAAACGTTGTTGTTATTAACAAAGATCAGAGTCAGATTCACAAGGTTCACTCGAATGATACAATTATGGTAACCGATGATATGACAATTGGTGAGGTTTCTTAAAATTTGACATTTCCTGAAAAATTCCACTTCCAGATGACGCCATCCGCATGAACCTATTATGGAGAAAACTCGATAATAAACTTCTCTTTGCTAAGTCATGCGCCTACGAATCTAGGAGTGCTCCCTTGGGATGGTGTAAGCACAAGGTGCAGCAATTTGATTTGAGTATGCTTGAAAAAATGTAAAGTTTAGGGTCTCAAAAAATCTGGAAAATATAAGTTGATAACTATTGGGAATAGCGTTAATGCAAATCATGCCAGAGTGTTTTTCGAGGAATGTGGAGCTAAGGCAAACAGTATTTTGCAAGGAGCGGCGTTTGGTGAATTTATGAAAGTACGCTCCAGCGAGAATCAATGAAAATTCCAGGTTGCGAACCATTATTTCCCACTTACAATAGCACTGCTTGCTGGAATTATTATGCTGAAGTCGAGAAGCGCATCAAAACTGAAAAACCTGATTATGCATTCATCATTACCAGGTACTCACAGCTCTTAGGGTTTCCATCATTGACGGGCGGTGAACAGAGGCCCGCTGCCCGCCAATTGCGAGCTGGCTGGCAGGGGCTGGGTAAACAGCTACCCGATTGTAAACCCTACTCAAAAAATGAAATGTACCTTTAAAGATTCATCGACACTGGCAAGGCCATGCCTCCAAATGTAACCAACTTCAATGCAGATCCAATTTACCAACTAATGAAAGACAAGCTCCTGAAATTCTTGCCCCATATCAAATACAAGCTTTTCATTTTGGATGCCGTCCCTCGAACTGATATGGAGATGGCCGCAAAGGTAGCACCACTTCTGAAAGATGGAGTGGATCCCGTGGAGATTGATGTAAGAAATTGGTCTCAAAAACACATGCAAGTTTTCTTCAGAAAAGATTCAACTGGAATGAAGAATGGGAAATGGCAAGGAAACGGCACGCTCGGTTAATGAAGGATTGTGGTGGAAAGTGTGAACTTGTGGATTATTGGCCAGAGTTTTATAATGAGGAAACTAAAACAGTTCGATATTTTGATAAGAGGGGATTCATTTATTGGAATAGAAACATTCATTTGACACCGTATGGATTGGAGAAGATCAGACATTTTTGGACAGAGATTTGTGGGAAACTGTAGTTACTTGTATTTATCTAATTTTTTGTTAAGTTCAATAAAGAACATTAGGCTCAGGATGTTTACAGTAAGCCATGTATGGTTGTCACAAATAAGGCTTCAATTTGGCGGATAACTCAGCCAGTCGGTCGATCATCAGTCGGTCAGAAGTCGGTTGCCGATCAGCGATTTCGCACCATGTGGACCCATGGACTATATGAACCATATGTACCCCTAAGTCACAAGAGTACCCTCCCTACCTATTCCAGCGCATTTTTCCGGGTTAAAAAGAGAAGTCTCCTGGTTTTTGTGCAGAGCTATAATTGAATTCAATGGAGTCAGTCATACGGACAGGTAGATCTAATTTAGTACGTTTTCTATTCCAATGATCTGTTGTTTTTGGATCAAACTCCTTCATGGGTGTTTGATATTCAGAGCTTCATGATTTTGAATGTTTGATTTTGTAGAGAAGGTTTGAAAACAAGGCATTTCACTTTATTAAATCACACAAATTGTTTGGTTTTGGTTTTTCGTTTTGAGTTCTTCATTCATTAGAGATCATTCAAAGTTAGTTCATAGAGTTTGCCAGAATCTCTATTCGTTCTCCTCTCGGACAAAACGCGTGAATCGGTTCAATGAGCTCTCCGAGACTTGTGGGTCGATGCTTCTGGAAAAATCACTTTGATAGTCTGGCGCAGTTTAAAGAAAGAAAAAGCAAACCTGAAAGCCGAAAGAAGTCGTTGGCGGAAGAAGTTGGCCTCGTGACCACGCGAGTATTGGTGCTCGGGCAATTGGGCTTCGACGCCTGCAAATTCGAAACCCCTCATACTTGAACGTGGGAAATTTTCGCTATGATGGGATTCTAGGGGAGCCTATATAAACCTTTGATCTTACTGTCTTTCCTCAAAGACAGCTCTGTTTTTAATCCAAAGGGCGATTCACTCGATTTGTGCGGAAAACACTGATACTCGTGTTCAATTATGTCAAATATTTTCGTGTCTGATCGAAAAATCGAGCTATCGGCGAAATGTTTTCGTGTCGCGTCGACGAAAGGACACAAGGGTCAACAGCACCATCATCCTACGGTTCCGGCTACTATAAAATTCAACATCACTCATGGATTCCCGAAACTTCCGAAGAGTTTCTGGCTTTCGTTTGAGGAGACCATGTCGAGAAATGCGGTAAGTTGAAGGGATGGTCTAGGAAACCAAAAAATGGGAGAGCTAGTCCTCGTTGGTGGTTTAATTTTTTTGTCTTGACAACCTATGCTGTCAAAAATAAGTTTTGGTTCCCCATAGAATGCAGCTTGAGTTGCGCATCCAATTTTTATCCATAGAGCGCATTTACTCACCATCAACAGTCCATGCGCTGGCGATTCCCATAAGGACAAAGAACAGAACGATGAGTCTGACGAGCATTATTGTTGTGCCAAAGTTAATCCAAAGTGTCTGAAAATAGTCAACCTCAGAGTCCAAAAATGAAATTACTAGCGCTATTCAAAGTGTGTGTACAACATTAAACGAAAGGATTAGAGCCATAACAATAGGGACAAGTATTATACGTCAGAGACTTATAGTAATTCCGATGAGAACTCGGTCACACTTTCTATTGTTTCCTATGAATTGACATGAATCCAATGAACTTCCGACTACAGTATCCCTTAGGGTTCAAAATAGTCCACGTGATCTTCCCATGCACCAACTCATCGGGGTCTATTGGTTCAATACCATTCTCTATCTATGAACTCTTAGGAGAACTTGAGATCATTGAAGAGATGCTCGCATTTTCTTTCACCACTATTTGAAATATGACGATTGATCAGACCAATGCCCATCTGGGAGAGAGAATAGTGTAGGATTTGGGGAGAGATAGAATGAGCCTCTTGAACAAATCGCAATGCTTAGGAGGTGAGCAAAAAGGCGGGAGAGGGGGCAACACAAGAATGGAGGGAAAAGATGAAAAGAGCTTTTCGGAAATAGGGAGAAAGAAGAAATTGATACAGTCGAGGGCTGGGAAGACCTCCACAACAATTTTATTGTTAGAAATCGAGGATTTTTTGAGTTTCAATAGTTATTTTTCTGGTTTTCATCTTACTGGGTCGGCTTGGGCAAAAAATATTTTTGCAAATAACTTAGTTTTTTCAAGAAGGAAGTATTGGGTACAAAGTGGTGATTTTAGTGATGAATGAGCCTTTTTTCCCAAACATTTTGTATCACATACTCAAGCCAAGCCGGACACTGCCCGTGTTGCTCTCCTGTTTTGGGCTTTATTAAACCTAATTTAAGACTTATACGGCCTAATTAATCTATATAATTTTCAGCGCGTCATCATGTCGGTCATGCGGACCAGGACCCTCCAGGAGGTGTTCGAGGAATCGAAAATGGTGATTTCTCAACTCACCGAGGAGGAAATCCACGAGTTCAAAGAAGCATTCTTACTCTTTGACAAAGTAAGTGGGCCCTCAAAAAAATAAAGAGATTGACGAAAATTTAAAATTCTGACTACCCCATTGTTTGAATTAGAAACGCTTTAGACATTCAGGAGAGATGAATGGCTAAAAAAAAAAAAAACCACAGAAATAGAGACATTGAGTCATGAAAAAGCTCATTTTTCATGAAGAAGGGAAGTCATATAGAGAATCCTATTTTGATGTTTCAGGACGGAAACGGCACGATTTCGATCAAAGAATTGGGTGTGGCGATGAGAGCTCTGGGTCAAAATCCAACGGAGCAGGTACAGTAAGATGCATTATATTTGTGGCGAGACCTTTCCTAGAACAATGCAAGTGCCTTTAACCTTAATGAGCTCAAACATCTAGATGCCCTGGCTCCTGATCCGGACTACAGTAACTTTCCAAATTTTCAGCAAATGATGGAAATCATCCACGATGTCGACTTGGACGGCAACGGTCAAGTCGAGTTTCCGGAATTTTGTGTTATGATGAAAAGGTATGCACATATGTATTACTTCTACTAATACTAATACCCGACAACTACTTTTATATCCCCCACAGAAATACGAACCAAGGGGGCGTGGCCTTGTGCTTTTCTCATATTTCCAGGGGCAACAGACTCTTTGAGAAGGGGTGAGAAGTCTGAAGAGGGGGTCTAGTAGTAAAAGTTGTGAGGTGGGATGGGTGGATGAGTGACAAAGTGGAAGAGAAAACGTCATGGAGGGGAAGATTTCGAGGTTGGAAACAAAAATAGAAATGTGGGATTAATGGTGTGGAACTTTGAAAAAAGAGAGGGGAAGAAGTCAGGAGTTTTTGAGGAAGTCTTGGTTTGTTGCCGTTAAATTTGCAATAGTTTTAATATTGATTCTGATGCTCTGTAGGATTTCAAAAGACTCTACAAACTTTCTTAACTTTTACATTCTAGAAATCTAAGTTCCGGTGGAATCAAATGTTGTGAGATTCGGGATATTTAGGAAATTTTAGGATCTCTGACCTGAATTTCGGAGTACCCATTTTGAATCCAATTTAGACTTCTAGATTTAGAATCCGGACCTTTAAAATCGTAGGTGGAGGCTTATTCGAAACTCTAAATTTCACCTGCTGATCTATTTTGACTTGAATTCTCCTAATTCTAAATTCTAGGTCATATTATAAAGTACTAGTTGTGGATTCCAACCTCTGAACTTTACGAATTTTTAATAGACAAATCATGCTCTAAATGTGACTCAACATTGAGTTTTTGGAAAGTGGGAAGTATTAAAAATTCTGGTCAGGAGGTTTGCAAAACGAAAAGTTTGGGATTTTGAAAACAGATATTAATGCCTAGTATAACGGAAATGAGGGCTTATTCTTCCAAATCCAAGTACGGAAATGAAAGTTTGGAATTCAAAGGTTAAAGGTCACAATTTGAAAGTTCAATTTTCTATTTTGGTCTGCTGAACAAGTAACGCTGAAAGCTCTGACCACTATATTCAAAAATGTTAAATTCGAGATTCATTAACGAAATTCGGCTACAAGTTGACTAGAGAGCACCTCAACCCAACACCTTCCTCCTTCTATTCTCCACTATCTCATGAATGTTTCAAAAGTTATGCAAAAACTCTCTTTACCCCTCATCCAAACGTCACCTGCCTCCAGATATATTAATTCAAACGTTATGATTCCATCAAGTGGGTTTCGAATAAATTATCCCTATCCCAGTGTTTCTGACCTATTTTTAGGTACACTCTGAGCCCATTGGCACTTCTTCTCTTTTTTATGAGGCATCGTAAAAAACGAGAGTGACGAAAATCTTTCAAAAGGAGTCCGAGGTCATAAAAAAGAATTGTTGTTCGAAAAAGGAGGACTGAAAATGGAGGTGGGGGTTCCTTTGGGACTAAAAGTGGAGCAATTAGGATGGAAGAACTCTTTGGGGGCCCCAAGGGGTGCCGACTGAAAATAGATAAATATTATTTTAGGGGGTACTAGGTCGAGCAAGGTACTGGCATCGTGCCAGGCTTTGGTTTACCGAGAAGATAACATGACCAAAATTTACACAGAGGACCCCTAGGGTGACAGTAAGGTGGAATTTCTGCATTTTTCCTTTAGCGTGTCAGTACTTTTCGGTTACCGACCAGGCATCAGATTTGACGCCAGCGCACCTTTTCGGCTCATTGGTTTCGCCATGGATGTGCAAAAATGCACACACTCTCCTTGAAAAAATCTTCAAAAAAGTTCCAGAATCATGAAGGAAACCGACTCAGAGATGATCCGTGAGGCGTTCAAAATTTTCGACCGCGACGGAAACGGAGTCATCACGGCGAATGAGTTCAAGTTGTTCATGGTTAGTCAGGGCACCTAGACTTGTCACTTCCAGTCGAAATTCAATGATCACTCCTCATACATATGTCTATTTCAGATCAACATGGGAATGTGTTTCGATGAGTGCGAAGTGGAGGAAATGATGAATGAGGTGGATTGTGATGGTGAGTATTTTCAAAGAACAATAGGTGTGGACTAGGAGCATGACGTTTGTGGGAATAGTGGTGTTGAGTTTCATTGAAGTTTTTTGAATTGAGAAGAGCAATGAAGTTTTGAAATGAAACTGATGTCATTAGAAGTAAAGAGGAACTTGGTAATCCCTTGAGATGAGGAAAAACGTGCATTTTTGAGATTTGAGAGCAAAATCGTTCTGGTCATTGTGGTCAGGGAGATGCACGTTTCGTATGATCCATTTTTGGGTTTTGGTTTAGAGTGAAATTGGGTCAGGCCTTCAACTTAAATTAGTTAGAGCAGAAAATTTTTAATTGAGTAGTTGCTATTTTCTGTCTTCTGATGCTCTATACATCCAGTTTTGACTACAGCCTTATCCTTAACTTTCAGGAAACGGTGAAATCGACTACGAAGAGTTCGTGAAGATTTTCAGCTGATCTACTCCAACTCTTCAATCGAAAAACAACAAAAACTTCTCCTCTCTATTATCCTCTTATCATCTCTCTATCTATTTTCATGGATAAACCTCCGGGAGAAGTTTCCGTTTTTATCTTTCAATCATCACCAAAATTCATTTCTGCTACGTCAATCAGCTTACTTGGAGTAAATAAGAGTTGTACATATCTCTATAATCCAATAAATGGTGTTATTTAATCATAAAGAAAACCAAGGCGATTGGTTTGGTTTGGCTTTTTTCCAGGAAATTGAGTTTTGGATGATAGGTAAAGGGTTTTTTTTTCTGGTTTTGGTTGCTGGATTCGAGATTCACGAGTATTTTGGAGGTTTAATAGATTTGCAGGGGTATGCTTTGAGAGCAGTAATGAACAAATATAACATGTAATTTTCAGAAACACTAAATTCCACCCTGACCTTCTAGAATAGCATGATCAGATTGAAAGTGTACAAAAATAACTTACAAATATAATTCCAGGATTTCCGGGAACACTTATTACGTATGTGTGTCCACAAAAGTTACTATTTCCAGGTCATCGAATTTCAAACAAAGTTAAGAGGTGTCTGGTAATCTGAAATCACGTATTTTTAGAGCTAGATGCTACAGAACTTCAGATCATAATCTTAAATAATCCATAGGGATTGGGTCATCTTGCTTTTTTAGTGTAGATCAAAACAAAAGTATCTGTACTAAGAATCAGAATCATCCTTGTGGTGGTACTGGTGAAAAGCAAAATATGGATTTTGGAGAATTTATTTTGAAATGAAAAATATGGAAATCTTTCTCAAAATTGATGATGAGTTTTGGAAAGAAAGGGGTGTGGATTCAAATTCTGAGATTCCATAGAATCCTGAGATTGGGACGAACATTTTGGCAAGCCCTTAGAATGAGTTGTTCAGTTTTTTGCATCAGCATCTACGTACAACAACGTCAAATCAACAGAATACACAACGAAAACACTAAAAAATAAATAATGATTTCTGACACAGAGCACAACACCAAAATATCAACAACAACATTATTTTCCCACACCTCCCAAGGGAGTTCTACTCGATTCTAATAAAGAAAAATGCACGTAAAACCAGCACAAAAATGTATACAACGCCGGCTTGAAAATTCAAGTCTGAGAGTGAACAAGAAAAAAGTGAAAAGATTTTGAAAATCCTAAAATTCCAGCAGCAGTGTTTGGCCTCACTATTTCGAGAAATTCGAGGATAAGCTACTATACAGATGTTGATCGTTTTTGTTAATGAATAAGAGGGAAATCTGAAAAAGAAATCAAAATTTTAGGCTAGTGTCCGCATTTTAAGCCTTCAATGTTTCAAAGGCAAAACGCGTTTTTAATAGTTCAGGTCCTCAGCAGCCCCCCCCCCCCAAATCTCCAAATTTAAAATTTTCAGATAATATCAATATTTTACCGAAGTTGACCTCTTCAAATGTTACTGTTTCCAGACTCCCTCTTATTTTCCAAACTTCCCGGTTCCCCAATTACAACTCCTCCAGCAGTTTCCAATCAAATTTCCAACAGTTTCATTTCCATTTCCCCTAAATAACCATATTATGACTCGCATAGCCTTCTTTCTCCACCAACCAATAATAACTAATATGTGTCACTTTCCATCAGAATCACGCACGCCTTTCACCTCCTCCAAATAACTTTTCCTTTATTCTTTCATTCACACTAACAATGACATGAAAGGAAAATGGAAAAGAGACCAGTTCTTGGTCAAAAAAGGGGGCACAGAAATGTGATAGTAAATGGGACAGGACCGTCATATCATAGCAACAGGCAACGTATTCAGGAGTATGGTTGAAATTATTGGGACACAGTTTTTCAAACTTTCATCAAAATGTTGTGATGAGCATCAAGAAACTCAAGAATCAGAGGATCCTGGGAAACTACGAAGATCGAAAATGGAGCCTTGAATGAAAATCTTTCGAAATTTCAGAACTTCTAGTTCTTTCTTAACAATTTCAGATTTTCATATATATTATGATTTCTCTAGGGCCCACCGAAATCCTCTGGAAACTTCTGAATCTTTCAGATTTTATTACACATCTCCCGAAAATTTGCAGATTTTTTCATAATCATCCGAATTTATCCAAACTCCATCAGACGCTCAGAATCTCAGCATCTGTATTTTTAATGAGAACTATTCGATAAAACCTAAGATACAGTAATCGAATATAAATTTTCGAGTTTCTTTCGATTCGTTCACCCCGGACATCCAGATAAACAGACGCACAGACCGCCATCACAACGATCGTCATCTTTTCCGTTGTTTCGTGTCAATTATCTATGCATTCATCTTTTATTAGCATACCTGATTTATGTTTCATCTCCTCCTACTCCCCCATCTTCTGCCACCATCTCCGTTTTTCCCTCTTCTCCTCCTCCCGCACATGATCCGTCGACTTCCCGCGTTGATTCTTGCGCATTCCCTCTTCCATATACATATATTTTTCATTTCCATCACCACAACACCATCTGTATTATGTATCAAATGACACCTTTTGCCCTTGTGAATATGATTGGGAAGAGAGAAAGAATGAGAGAGAGAATGCCTAACTTCCGAGAGGACAAAACAGAATATTGTACTCCCTATCCATCGGTGGCTTTCGGGATTCAATTACACAAATACATACGCAACTTGGGAGAGAAAGAGAGATTCTCTCCGGTTACCTCATTTTGTTTCTCTTGTAGCGATGCCATTGGAGGGTAGATTTGCACAAGAATTTGAATTTTTGATTCCAAGAGGGTGGCATAGAAGACCGATCTCCGGCTCAGGAAGCGTAGAGGCAGGACGGAAATCTTTTAGATGTTTTTCTTAAAAGTAGAATGTTTGAAAATCTGAGATACTGAGGGAATTTACCAGAAACCTAGAACATTTCAAAAGCTGGACTTGTCTAGAACTCTAGAATGAATGGATCTTTGAAACTTTCCATGAAAATCTCAAATTGTGGTGATTTTCCGAGCTATGCTACCCCGATGACTCCAAGATCGTACTTGAATGTCGGGTCAAATATACGCAATTTGGGGGGGAAATCTTTTTTTAATGATTACTGCCCCTACTCCAATGTCCTCTACTCTTTGCACCCTAGATTCCAGATTTTGCCACAATTTCCCTCTTACTGTTTCATAAAATCTGGATGACATCACCCCATGTGACCATCACAATCCTTGAAAACTGTCCACCATCTCTGTTCCCTTCCCGTTTCCAGTTCCCCATTCTCTCCCTCTTTTTCTCCTCAAATCAACAATTCCTATAATCTTGTTAACAACAATACATACTCTTTCATCGTCCCATTCGTCACCTAGTACTAACTAACCACCATCGCCATGATCATGCCCATTATTCTCGATTTACATGTACTTATGCAAATTTCCCCTTCTCTTCTAGTGAATCAAACCTAATAGAGGTGTGAAGAAGTGGATCCTCACTCTCAATAGGATTACGTCACATTGGCGAGTGTGAATTTTGAAGTCAGAATTTTGAGTATAGTCGTCAGAGAAGTCGTGTTTTGTGATGATTTGGAGTGGTCAGAATTGCGAATTTTGAGAATTCTGATTTGCTTATGACATAGGATTCCCCAAAATTCGAAACTTTTTGAACAGTTTTTATTCAAATTTATTGATTATTATTCTCAAGAAAAGCCGATCCTATTTTTTATTTTATTTGTCAGTTTTAATAGAAACTGGATTTTCAGAAGCTCACTATCAGAAATCTCTGAATATCATTCGGAAACAGTCAATATCCTTTTGAATCTTTCTGAATGCTTCGAAATTTTTCTGAATCCCTTTAAACCTTACGGAAGGTTCTTGCGAAGCTTTCAAAAATCTCGGAATTTTAGAATTCTTTCCATCTAGAAACCGTTCTGTTTTTCGTACCCCCCTATTGTATAACCGAATGTAATAAATCCTCTCCTCCATCCAAATCCGAGACTAGACACTACTATTATCAACCATCCCTTTCCAAAACACGATGCGTCGTTTAACAACCCACTTGTTAACTTAATTACCTATCTGATCCAACTTCTCTGCGTCTCTTCCTCTCTCACACTGTCTCGGATCCAAGTGAAAAACGAACAGCTTCTCCCCACCATCTGATCGTCTCTTCTCTGCATAGAAGATTCTAATCGTCATCTGTCTTATTCTTTTCTCCGTTAGTCTTCTGCTGTCATTACATCGATAATCATCAGTAATTCAGTCCCCCCCCCCCCCCCTCCTCTCTCTTCTCTTGTCTCCAGGGGTCCCTCGAGACGAGGTAAACAAATCCAATTGACCTGAGAGGGGTCTCCCATCTGTGTGTCCAGTTCCGTACAAATAAAACAACTGGTCCACCGCCTATCCTATCTCCTACTTGCCCTCAAATGTTGCCGGTCCCCCTTGCTCTTCTCTTGTCCCCCTTCTTCCTGTCTGCGCAGCTGGACAGAGGTCTTTAGGCCCTTCTTCTTCTCTTATGTGTCCATTCTGCACATCACACAGCCTGCGTCTCTTCTGAATTATCGGCACTCTCGTCGATTGTGAGGCTCTTCGCTTAGCACATGCACACATTCGCACCCTTTCCTCGTCCCTAACGCCATCTTTTTTCTACACATTGAAGGAGGAGGAGGGCTAAGAAATCATTAGGGCAAGTGTTGAAGCTTGAAGTTTCAGGATTTTCAGTTTTCTTTGTCTTCCAGTTTTTAACTCTATTTGAAAATATTGAAATTGTTTTTTGTTTTCTTGGCCGTAGGTTGTTTTCATAGCGGGTTTTAGTTTTTGCAACGCTATTTTGCGGCAATTCTATTTTTTACTATCAAACTATTTTCCATTAACTCAAGCATTTCCCCTTTTCAATTAAGGCCCATTAGAAAGTATTTCAACCACAATTTTAGAGATTTTTCCAATGAAAAGTTGAAAAATCGCATCAGAATATATCGATATTTCAAACTTTTGCTGTTTCAACATAAAATTTCTCGTCAGTAATTCCAAGTCAAATTTTTGCAAATTTCCCCAATTCAAATTGTTCAATTTCTAGAAAATTTTGATTTCTGATTTCTGATTTCTGACGATTAATTTTGCTTGTTAGATTTTGCCTTTCGACTCCAGAACCTATTTACGAATTTCGTGTATTTCAATTCTGCAACCATCAATTTTCCAGTTTGAAAACATGTAATTTTGCCTTTCTTGGTTGTTGAGCATTGATTTATGAAACTTGAAATTTTGAACGAAAACTGTAATTTTCACCTTTCTGATTTTTCTATGTCTGGGTTTTTTTCTGCTTTTGGTATCTTATTCTGTCAGAAATTTCAAATACAGCAAATGTTCATATTTCAAAACTTTTCGCACAATACGGTCAAAAAAACCCCTAGGCTTCTGATCAGCAACCAAAAAGTAGGACACCCTGACGCAAAAATGGATGAACTCCAAAAAAGTTACTCTAACCATCTTAAAATTACTGCAACCGCACTAAAAAAAGTATCTTTACCCGCCTTAAAAACGACTTATCACTATCAGCTTACCCCCGAATCTCGATGTTTTGCAATAAAAATCACCCCCTTTTCTTAACATTTTCACACTTTTCCTCTATCATGTCAGTCCATCAAAAAAACATTACATCTCCTCGCTAACTCTGCTGTAATATCGTATTTTTCTGATCACCCCATCATCATGAACACTTTCCTCGGCAATCCCAATCAATCAAATTTCTATCACTTTCTCCGAATTGATGCTAGCCAATCATTCTTCCTTATTTTTTATTATCACCTCTCACTTTCTCCTCATCTACTACTTCCAGTCGGCACACTCTTTGATCCCTCTTGTCTTTGGCTCTTGGCTCTTTTGGCTCAGCTCCCACCGTCGGCTCATATCATCATCAACTACTTTTTCTTCTTCTACTCCTTTTCTTCCCAACCACTCATTCGTCTTCTTCCACTTTTTTATTTTCTGTCCAGTCTGGTGTCCATCCCTTCTCTTCTCCACGACCCATCAATCCATCGTCATTTTATCAATTTTTAAGTAGTAGCCCCTCTCGTTTCACTTTTCAATGTGCGTTTCGCTTCAATTCCTCTTTCTCTCTTTCAGTTCTTCTTTCATATCAAGGTCACAACATTCATTTTTGAATCCCGAGAAAAGAACTGTCCATCATTGCATGCATACACCTTTAGCGGCCAGAAAAAAATCGGAGCTGACAGGTGGTGAATGTTTGGTTTAGGGCGGTAGGAGGTCGCGTCGGTCGGTGATGTTGCAGAAATTGACTCTAGCGGTCGGCGGTTTTTGTGTGCGAGGTTTCAAAATAAACACTGTTTCTTTTGTCTTTGCAAGTAAAGGTGGACCTGATAGGGTCTAATAGTAAAAGGATGGATAAGTCTAGATTGAGGTGGGCCTGGTATTCTCTGAGCTAGACCTAGCTAACATGATCTGACCTCAATCAGACCCTTAGTTGTCTTACACAGACCGTCTTTTTTAGACCGGATCTTCAGCATAATCCAAAAACATTTGGCCTGAAAGAAGCTCACTGAATCATTAAAAACACTTTATTAGCCGAGTTTAGGCAATTTTGGATTACGATCTAATCTAGGCCTACTAAAGTTGGGCTTGAATAAGACCCATTCTTAGTAAAATTACATACACTATGTCCGGAAAGCTCAAAAAGAGCTTACCCATTTTTAGACCACCTAACTCTAAACAGTCCTTTGATTCAATGTTTATTTATGTTCCCTCAATCCCTGGGAAGTTATCAAAAAAGCGCATTTCCCTTACCCCACCCACTACCATTAACAACTCTCACTTTCCCTCTTGATCCACCTCAATCAAACTTACTAGTTCGATTGGACACTTTTTCCTAGAGGCCTTTTTCCCTGTCTACCACCCCTCGTATACCAAAATTCGCCTTCTGTTCCACCACCCGAACACTGTAGCAATTAAAGGCTAAGGAGAATACAGAACACAGAACAGAAAACTACAACAGCCTGTCATAAACAGTTGTCCTTTCCTCATTTCGTCTACCTGGAACTAAGAAATTTCGGGAAGAAATGGGAATCCAGTTGGATTTCTTGTTTGCTCAGTGACTCTTTCCTTGGCGATAGAGTGTATACAGTAAGAGAGACGCAGAGATGAAGAGAGAGTGAGAAGCATGTTCGGGAAAGACCAGTTTCACTTTCACCATGATTATGACCCCTCGCTTTGTTAGCAGAGAATATGCTTAGTTTTCTGTTAGCCTACTCTATAGTCCTCGGTGTGATCGGGATGATCTTCAGATTTTTGTTTCTAGGTTGAGCTACGGCTGAATAAATTTGGCTAAAGGTGCTAAGTCTAGGATAGACCTAAACCCAAACTCCATAATAGTGCTAGGCTTACTAGACTTCGACTAGGTTTAACTCATACCATTGTTGCTCGCTGGACCCCTCTTCAATCCTATCTGTTCCCCATCTTTCCTTCTCTTCAAATCTTTTGGCACCCCTAATTGCCCATTTTGGACCCTCACTCCCGTCCGGACGGAAAAGGGACATGTCCCGAACGCTTGAGTGGACTCCTAATTATACGCAAAGTGCTTGTAGTAGTTGGGAAATGAGCGAAAGTTGTAGAGGGGAAAGAGCCCATCAATTTTGTGCTCATTCATTGTTCTGGATGTGGAGCATAGGGAGCAGATTTTCATCTGTTGCGAGACGGGGAGGTCTAGTGTTTGATATTGGGAATCTGAAGGGCTTTGAAGTTCTCTATCTTTTTGAAGAATTCGTAGGCATCTAGTATCCTCACAGGATCTCAAGGTTCTGGTGCTTTCAGAGGTTCTCTATTCAGAATTCTGGAATCATTTGTGAGTCTGGGAATCCTTGATATTCGGAAACCCCAGAACTCTGAATACTGCGGGGTCTTCAGGAATTTCCTCACGAAGACTTTGAGATCTACTGTATCCTAGGATTACTGAGATTCTGTCGTGTTTATAATTTTGAAGTACCGGGAAGTCTTAGAACCCTCCGATCACCGAGATCATTGATTTCAGGATTTTTGGATCCTGGCTATCCAAAAGTCATAGGATCCCTCAGTCGTAAATTCCCATCCCTCTCCCCATTTCAACTTAATTTTGCAACCTGGAATGAAGAACTTGAGTGATAAAACAAAACAGCCACGTCATAAAAATTCCTCTTCTTCTCCTCTTCCTTCCTTCTCGTATCTTCTCAAATTTCCAACATTCTCACTTTTCTTTCTTCCTTTTTTCACTAAATTGAATAGTTCACCAAAAAACACAAAAAGTTAGTCACAGTTTCAACAATTTCTTCCCCCAACTCGTCACTCTATTCGAAATGTGTACTTTGTCTATTTCGGAGTCCCAAACGTCCAAAGTATACTTATGGAATGTCAGAAGAGCTGTAATTCAGAAGACGTCAAACACGTTGAAGACATAGATTTCCGTTTCCGACTCGGAAACGTTTTTTGGACGGCTCTGTCTTTGGTTTTGCGCTTACAACTTTTCTCCTTTTTTGTTTTTTGCTCTTAACAAGGACGTTTTTTTTTTGTGGGAAGCTTTTTACAAATTGATGAGCATAGATTGTGGGGTGACGTTTTTCTTTGTTTTTCAAGAGCAAAAATTTGGTTATTTTTGCTTGTTTTCTAGTTGGATCAGTAAATCTCGGGCTTTCTAGACCATTCTGAGCTGAAAATAGGCTTTGCTTTGGGCAGTCAAGCCTTACCAAAGAGACTGAAGTTGTGGAAATGAACACGCGAATTTTCAATCTATTTACTAAATTGCAATATATTTATGTCAATTTCAAACCATTCAATTCATGTCGGTCAAGTAAGCAAGTAAGCCGAGTGGGCCAAATGGGTCAGATCGGTTGACCGGGCCACACTGAGAAAATCCAGAGCTCCCAGACAGACCAGACTATCCCGGCTCACCGAGCCAACACGGGCTAACGTGGGCTGACAGCGCCGAACCAGCCCAAATCGGGCGGACCGAATCGATCCTGCTAAAACCTGGCCAACATGGACCAACCGGGTCGACCATGCCAATTTACGGATTGTGCGTAACCTGGCCGACCAGGACCAATCGAACCTATCCGGGCCGATTATTACTATTCAAACTGAACGGATTCATCCGGCCCACCTAATACTAGTCCATCTAGGGCCGCCCTCTCCAACATAGGCCGAGACCGGCCCTCTGGACCTACCCGAGCCGCCCGTGATGATATTAGGCAGACTGATTTTGTTTAGAAGCTTTTTGATTTCTTGAAGCCCTAATACGAAATCGAAGACATATAATTTTTCCTGCTTCCCAACCTACCTCCTTGAACCGGAAAAGTGCTACAACTACTAATTTTTATATTCCTCCGAAGAATTCATTTCAACTTCACACTTTCTGTCAATTCATTTTCACATTTCCTACTCAATGTGCTTGTGCTGATGTCTTTATGACATTCTCTACCCCGCACTCACATGTCTTCACACTATTTTTCTCATCAATTTATGAGGTGAAGCATACTCTCTCAATCTTCAACACTCTCTCGGCCCCCATCTTTTTTCATTCATATGATAGTGTCTATGTGTCTTCCAGAAAATAAAACTGTTTTTGCACACCACACCGCTTTCTTATCAAGTCGGCTTCTTGGTATTCCGTCTCTTTTTCAGAATCTATTTTTGAATTTCTGACAAGACACCAACACCATGTCATTCATGTCAAAGGTCACTTTTCAATGTAACAAGAAAAAGAACAAGTTGTCCCTTTTTTCTGTTCCCATCTACCACTACTTCCACCATCACGAACCGCTTTTTGGTCTTCAAATCTCCCCTCGGGGGATCAGCCGACGACCCTTTCCTATTTTTTTTGCTTTTTTCGTCAATGTTTTTTCACCCAATTTTTTAGTCTCCCATGGAAGTTTTTGGGCGGAGATAGACATCAAGAACCTTATTTGTCTTTCTTTATATTTTACTTATTTTTGGTTAGTTTTTGAATCTTTTTAAAGGGATCTCTAGCTTTTCTAGCATCATAACTAGGCATCTAGTGGACCTATTTTGATGAAAATTATACAGATCGATAGCTATTTTTCTAGAGATCATTTTGAACTTTTCAAAATTACTGACGCAAAAACACACACACTCAGTCCCCTGTCATCCGGATCCCCAGGCACACAGATAGACAAAACAACCCCATTTTTCATTCATTAACTTCTCTCTATTTTTCTTCCATTCCTTCCCCATCCATTATTCCCAGGATACCGAGAACCTGATTATATTTTTCCTCCTATTATTTTTCCCGTCTCGCCTATTTTTCCAACTTCTTCCTCTCTATTTTTTCACATCCAGACCCCTCTTCCTAATTAGAATCGGTCTTCCTCTTTTTGATTTTCGCGCTTATTTTCGGATCACCTCTGAGAGAAGAACAAGCTTCCATGTATCTTCATTGTTATGCAACCCGGTCTCCATCATTCAGAAGAAAAAGAAATAGAAGACACTCCAGAAGACGTCGGCTGTCCTTTTCTTTTTATCCTCTCGTCCATCAATAATCAATTTGAATGATGATGTAGTTCTCCTTGGCTTTTCTTCTGGCTGATCGACTGCAGCTTCTTGAAATAAAAGAAACATCATGCAATTTTCTTTTTTCTCAAATTGACCTCTTCTTCCTCTTTTCTTTTCCTCTCCAGTTGCTTTCTAGAAAATATCAAATTTCCTTTGACACTCTTTTTTTTCTTGTGCAAGGGGTGCTGCTTCCGAGAGATTCTCAACTTTTTTCACTGAAGATTCCCGATTTGTATCAGTCCTTTTTTCACTTTTGCCGAAAATTCCTCGAGTTGATAAGATTGAGAATAGGAAGGTTTCAAGTAGTGTCTGAATTTGGGATTTTTAGAAAATCGAAAAAGTTGAAAAAGTTTTGTGTTTCTTTTAGTCAGTAGTCCTTGGTTACATTTTTTTAAACCTCTCATTTGCAGAAGGCCAAAACACCAGGTAAGTATTTTGAAATCGAAGTTGGATTCAACATTTCGAAACTTCCTAGTTTGGAGAGTGAGAATGTTTGTTATTTGAGTTTTCCAACTTTCTCGTGTTACTTGGATCTTGAGATTTGGAAATTCAAAGGTTCTGAGACCCTATGGTTATCAAGATCTCCTGTTATGGGGGTCCTACATTCCAATATTTTCTAACATTTCCATGTCTAATTCTTCGAATTCCTACAGCCTCAACTCCAATCTATCCTGAAGCCCAGTTCAATCTCCAATTTTAAACTCTTATATACTTTTTTCTCCTCCAATATTATCAGCATTCTCGAACCAGTTTCCATTCTTAACAATCATACACCACATTCTTCCCCAGTTTTCTTCTTCCACGACCAAATCAACTTCTCCAAATTTCAAATTTCCACGAAACCACATTGAAAAATTATAATCGATTTCGCCCTGCTAGAAATTCTCGAAACCTTCTCAACCATACAAAAAACCATTTTCTCTATATCAACTTCTTCTCTTCTTTTGCCCTAAAAAAACCAAAACCGCCATTTTTATCATATTATAATCAGTTGGCAGATTGAGAGAGAGAGGAACGCCCTTTTTATGTCCATGACTAATGTCCAAAAGTGGTGTTTATTGGTCGCCCTTCCAGTCGTTTTCCTCTCTATTTCACTCGATTTTTCCTCGGTTTCCCCTCCTTATCATTTCCATAATCGGCTCTTTCCGAATTGATTTTTCTCGGCTTGCCCTGATCATTTTTGATGATAACCTTTGCCATTTTGGGCTATTTTTTGTATGATATTTCTATAACTGTAACTATTGATTCATCATTCCTAATTATTTATTTCGAAAATTTGTCCTTGTGACTTCTCATTGACTCATCAATCGTATGATTAATCACCTCATTTTTCAGCAGCCTACATTAGATATGCGAGATACAAAAGAGTGGCGAGGGACCACTTCAACAAGTCGGGTATTTGTACAGAAAGGATATCAACTGTCAGATGGATTGGCGCTTGCGCAAGTTCAAGTTCTGGAGAAGCGGTACGGTGGAACGCAGTTGGCTCATAGAGCAGCGACCATCATACAGAGGGCATGGCGGGAGTATTGTCTACTGAAACAGTGGATGATTATCAAACATAAACATGATACGTGAGTTTTTACCCTTTTTTCGAACTTTCATTGCCTAGAATGCTCTGGAAGGGCACGTTTCATTCTAGTTAACCCAAACAGACTAGACATAGTCATTCTAGGTAACCCTGGTACCCCTAAATCATCACTAACATCTACCATAAATAACTATAGCATAGGGAAAATGTCCTGGTACTAGTTTCCATCTATTTTTTTGTTTTTGCAAAATCGACATTTCTAATTAGAGATTGTTGTCCTCAGAGAACACCACAACACAACTATGAAAGTTTTGCAAGAGTGGATGCTACAATTTTGAAGTAATTGATACATCTATATTTTGGTGACGAGAATAAAAGGGGAGTAGGGTAACAGGTTTTAGTTAGAGGGAACACAGAGGTTTTTTGATTTGGGATATGTGAGAAGAGCTGATTTTAAGAAGGTGTATAAGTCTAGGCTTGATAAATCTCAGATGAACCAGTTTCAACGAATTGCAAATCTTTCTTTCTCGAGAGCCCGCAAGAGTGAGAAGTTCAGAACACGTCGTGAAGAATTCTCTCTGAAATTGGCTATGTTAATTTCCGGTCCAAAGTTTTCAAGTTATTTCGAAATGAGCCCCTTTGTCCGCTTCCTGAGATTTTCCATTAATCAATCAGGATGTTCCAATCGGAGTTATCGCATAGTTAAATGAACTTAACATTAGAGAACACAATCCGTTCGATCCGTTAACTTCTTCTCCCATTCCCCAGTTCCTCTCCTTCTTCTTTGAAACATAAAACACATGTTTCCGGAACATTATCACATCAGTAAACACACTTTTTTCCGTCTTCAAACACACCGATTTGATGATGATGGCAATCTATGATGGTTGTTTTCTTTTATGAAAGCGAAACGTTCCCTTTCATCTTTCTCTAACTTAATACCTGCTTTGTGTGTCTTCATCAAACAATTCACTTTTTTTGTTACAGAATACCAGACCACCTCGTTGCAAGAGGATGCGGAGTGTCAAACAGTCAGCGGAACGAGCTATCACTAACCAGGTTAGTGTTCGAAATTTTGAAGCAAAAGAAGAAGTAGCATTCCATTCTTTACTTACTTTCCCATGACCCAGTCACTCACCGGCGGTCCCCCTTCTCTCACCCTAAATGACTCAAAATGAGTAAAAAATCTTCGAGAATGATACACAAACCGTGCGAGGCCCTTTTTATAGCTTTTTCCTCATAAAATGTAGCGATTTTCTTCTTCTTCTTCTTCTCCTCTGAATCGCCACTTTTGGGCGGAGAAGAAAAAGGAAATATCCATAGCGATGGACACGGTTTTTATGATGCTGATTCTCGCGCCTTCGCGTTGGTGTCTGTTTTCTTTTGGATAATAAACTTTCTCTGTATACCTGTCCCTCTCCGCTGTTGAGACGAGAATTCCCTCATTTTCTCGAAGAACCTATCTGCTTCATGGGCCTTATTAAAAATTAGGCTCAAGGAGGATTGTTCAAAACACTTTTTTCATTTGTCCTATTTTTTTCCAAGTTGGAGTTTTCCCGATTTTTCTCGATTTTTCCTTTTGTTCTAGACCTAATGATCATCTGTTGATCCCTTACAGATGAAAACAGTCAAACGCATGACGACACAATAATAAAAAATTGAGCCAATTTCGCTCTTGTGTTTTATTCCCAGAATTTTTCGAGGGATATTATTTTCTTTTTTTTTGTCCCAATACCGGAAACCTTTGTTCTTCCTTTTTCTCAGACTATAGGTAGAGGTGGAAACGAAATGATCCTTTCCGGTCCCTCTAGGGTTAGGATAGTTATTTATTTGGCACACTCTGAAGGTCCCTCCTTTCTGCAAAAATAAGATTTTTACGATTCTTTCCCTGAAAAAAAAAGCTCTTGGAAAATAAGAACGTGTCAAGATACGGGCGGATAGTTGACCATTGGCTCTCTGCTGCTGCCCAGATAATTTTGGAGTCGGCGGGGAGGAGGAAAAGCTGTCAAAGAACCGAAAATAAACATTTTGGACCCCACTCGTTTTCTTGTCGAAAAGCCAGACACCCGACTCCTAATCATCGTGCCTTCTTGTGTGACCAAGATGCAATTTTTTGGAGACTCTTTAAAAATAGTTACTTTTTATTCAATTTTCTTGCATCTCAGGGCATCTAGGAATCTCAGAATATCAGTCTGAGAATATGAAAATTTCGGAAACCATCAGAATCTCAGAAGTAATCAGCTGCCAATCGTAGTTTTGCCTGCAAGTCCTTTTTCAAATTTCCGCCGAAAATCGTCGAAGTCCGCAATTTTGTAATGCCGTGTTTTGCGTACTTTGCAACTGTTTACAGTAGTCCTCGCAAAAACAAAAATTCCAGGATATTTTTTCGGCGATTTCTCTGATACTTTTAACAGAATGTGGCTTTAAATTTACTTCTAAATTAGGCAAATTTCGATGTTTATTAAATTTCACATGATTGTATGCCTAAAACTTCGAAAAACTAGCAAAAAAGCTCGAATTTGAAAATTTTAAATTTCGAATTTTAATGCAATCGTGCTCCATCGTCACCATTTTTTGCGAGGGAATTTGAAATTCGACATATATTTTCGTTGTTTTTTCAAACTCTTTTCCGTCATTTCCGAAGAAACCGAAAATGAACAAAAATGAGTTGTCTAACAGCAATAATTAACCTGCTCCTAGCAATTTTCCATAAATTAATGTGAGTTCTTTGGGGTTAAATCGGAATTTTCCCTGCTTTTTCTTTAGATTCCAGCCCTAAACTTGTATTTTAATAAATTATTTTTCAGCCGCTACGCCACAAGCCTCAGCGCACAACTCCGAATAGATCGTGCCGCCCGTTCGAACACCGTCGATCGGAGTCCACCGTCGCCGGCGCCGCCCGCCGTGTTGGCTAATTTGCAGAATTCGAATATGATTGGTAAGGGATTCACATTTTAGATGTTTTTTTTCTTCTTCTGTAGTCTTCTGGATTGTCGAGAATTCTAGAATCTTCTAAAAACCCCCTTTGTTTTGCTCCGCCCGAGGTGTCGGTGTAATTTAAAAATCTGAAGTGACCACAGGAGAAAAATTGAAGAAAATGAAAAATAAAAGCGAAGCCGGGGAGTGGAGTTTAAAATCAAAAGTGTCTTCTTTTTCATTTTCTTTTTCTTCTTGGCATATGTGTGAATCTTGGAGTCGCCGCCGCCGCCACGGCCACTAAATTATTTTCTCACACACAACAAATTTCCCATTCGTTTTTCATCTTCTCGGCTCATTCATCTTCTCACTTTTTGGTTCCTGATGACTCGATGGCTCCGCGAGCCCAGAGAAAAATGTTGCCAAAGTGTCATTATTTGTTCGGAAATTCGAAAAACGAACACCGCGATCCTCGAAATAGATAAACACAGTGACAGGCTCAAACATCAAACTTTCGCCCCCTATTGTTTGGTTTTTTACCTTTGTGTTGAAATTCGAAATTTCGTAGAAGTTTTCGAAAACTTGAAAATCTGTGTACTTTCTTATTATAACTAGTTCTTCTCATTTGACACCTGGATAACTTTTGACAGTGAAAAAACACAATATTCTAGTTTGGCCCACTCCTTACGATTTCAAGATTTCCTATCACATGGGGGCAGAACTTCAAAGTTCAATGATGATCTCCTTGGGGTGTTGTGTCAATTGTCCCTCTCTTTCTTTGCAACAGATGATGATATAGATGAAGATAGACCAGATGCCAATCAGTTCACATTCCACTTGAGAAAAAAGAAACTTTTTCTTTTTCTTTAGTTTTGATATCTTTTGGTTTTTTGTCGCATTTTGAGTGATAAGCGGGTATTTTTAGGAGGGGAAATAATCAGGTGACTTTATTTTTGACGAATTCTTTTTTTTCCCAATTTCGGCTTCCGCTGAAATCAGTTTTTTTAAAGAATTTTATCTAGATTTTTTAATTTAAAATTTTCAATTTTCGCCGTAAAATTTGAATTCTGGAGATGTCATTCTTGCTCAGAATTTGAAAAGCCTATTTTTCACTGGACAATAGCATTTTTAAAGGTTTACGAACCGACTGTATGCATTTTCCTGATACATCACTCCTTCCTTTCCTTCATTGTTCATGGATCACTCATAAAAAAACAACACCATGCTGTTGATATTTTCGGCCAATAAAACCACCTCTACCGGTGGGTCTTCTTTTCTACATGTGGGCTGACTTCTGTGTTCCGATTCGTCACTTTCTTTGAAAACTGTTCTCTGAAAACTAAATTTCGGACGGGTTTATGCATTTTTGCGTCAGCGTGTCAATTGCGGACCTGGCATCAGATTTGACGCCAAGTTATTTTGAGTAGAATGGCTCCATTTTTGCTAGGTCCGGTCGAAAAAACGCTAGTTGGCGTCAAGTCTAATGCCTGATCCGCAGAAAATAACTACAGACACACTGACGCAAAAATTCATACTCTGGAACTTTGATGTTCGATGTTCAATTTGAAATTTTTTCAATTAAATTCTCTCTGGTAATCCTTGCAAATTGTTTATCATATGTTTCATTTGTGTTCTCTTAGAAATTTTTCGAAAAAAAAGTTCGAGGAGAAGCCCTATTTGCTCATCAGCCTGTCAACTGTCAACACTGGATGATGATTCACACACTGTTTTTTCGCTGATTTTCGACTTTTCCTCTGGTCTTTCTTTGGGTTTTCAAACTTTTTTTCGAGCTTTTCATCACCAAAATTTCAACGAAAGAAAGGTTTTCCTTACTTTTTTCTCATTCCCAGCTGTCCTCTTTTTTTTCCAAAAAATTTGAATTTCCAAGTTTTTCTTCTGACGCTCGTCCTTCTAGAAGACTAAGAAGCATCTCGTCACCATCCTAATTATTCATTCAGAAAAAGAAGAATAGCATACTTTTTAGAAAAAACTACCACCTCCCAGAAAACTTTTTGCCTTCCAAAATGCAAATTTCTTCCTCATCCTTATCCCTCCTCCCCCTTCTAAGAACTGTTTATTTGCAGATAGTCTAATGTCACCCCGTTTGGGAAACCGTCGATTCGCCTCGACAGCTCGATGCGCACCGGCGGCCGCCGATTTGCAGAGTATAGAAGTGTGGCTGCCGCGTCCGACGCTTGTCAATCACAATCCGGCACACTCGAACTCGTTACCCCGATTGGATAAGCATCGTGTTCATGAGTGAGTTGTTTTGCTTTTTTAATACATTTTGACGAAAAATTGGAGAAATTTCGTTGATTTTGGGGCGAAATTTCATAGAAAAATTAACCCAAAAATTAAGGAAAATTAGTCAAACGGTCACCCTTTTCGATCAATTAGGAGCGAATTCTCCGGTTTTTAGAACAATTTTTGCATTTTTATAGTGATTTTCAAAATCTACACTCCTTTTTACATATTTTGAAGTCATGAAAATTTAGACAGAAATCCTCTTTTTAACTAAAATCCGGCCGAAAATCAACAAATGATCTTAATTTCTTATTCAAAATTGACTCTAAAATGCTCGAGGCAAAATTACTCAAGTTCAGGAGAAAAAGGCATTTTGGAAATCCTTGAAAAAATGGGATCTACGAGCTAGAAAATTGGAAGATTTGGACCCTGAATCTTCAAAGAACTCGATTCAACTTCGTTTTTTCAAATTCGATTCGAAACCAATCTCAGCCTTCTTAATTCACCTGAAAACGCCTAAAAACATTCTCAAACTAACTGAAAATCCCAAGCTTTTTTGTCTAATCCAAATACGTGCATTCTTTAGTCTCCCCCTCTACACTCTCCCTTCTATTAGCATAGTTTCGAATTACAAAAAACATTAATAAACCGTATGACAAATTAAAATAATTTCAAACTGTTTTCTGATTTTTCTAATATCAATTTTCGAATTCCCGCCTATTTTTCAGACGCAGTGAATCCAGCAACGGTCGAAAAAAGTCAGAAACCAAACCACAGAGACAGATGACAGATCAGGAGAGGAAACGACAGTACAGGATAGCACTCAATTTTTTCAATAAGTAAGCAATTTCGCTCTAATTTCAACAATTCGACCCAACTTTTAAGATTTAGAAAGTGCGCTCTAATCGCAATAAATTATCTCCATTTTTCAGGAAACCCGAACGAGGCGTGCAACTGCTGACGGCGTGGGGATTCGTTAAAAATTCGCCAGATTCCTTGGCAAGCCTACTGTTCGGACGGCGTGGATTGAGTAAAGCAATGATTGGAGAGTATATTGGCACACTGCATTCACCTTATCATAGTCTAGTTTTGAAGTGAGTTTTGAACTAAGAATAGGGAAAAACGGACTTGTCCACGAGTAGTACACGGAGCTCCGATAAAACGGACACATCTGGACACCAGGAAACACAGACCAACGAGCATTTTTCCAGATATTTCACGGGAATGATCGACATTCGAGGACTAGAAGTAGACGTAGCCCTTCGAAAGGCAATGCAATTCTTCATTCTGCCCAAAGAAGCCGAGAAAATCGATCGAATAATCCAAGCGTTCGCTCTGCACTACTCAAAATCCAACCCAAAACGGACGTCGAACTTCCGCGGCGGTTGGGATACGATACATCTGCTCTCGTTCGCGATCATCATGCTCAACACGGATTTGCACTCGCCGAATGTGAAACAACGCATGACGCAGGCGGATTTTGTGAAAAATTTGAGAGGACAGGATAAGATAAATGGGGAGAAGAATGGAGAGGATATCGACAGGAAGACATTGGAAGGAATATACGATAGGATAAAGAAGGACGAGTTGAAAGCGGGAGATGATCATGTGGCACAGGTTCAGAGGGTGGACAGAGCGATTATGGGGAAAGATAAACCAGTGAGTGAGCTAGTTTTGGGCTGCTAGGCCTTGGCTTCGGCTAATGAGACTTTAGGCTTGGGCTTAGGCTTTTTGTCTGGGTTTAGAACCGATTAGACTCCATGTTCAAGGCTTAAACCATCTACAATTATTTTTTCAATATTCAATTTTTTCAGCGTCTCACAGAAACTCCACGCCGACTCGTCTGTTACTGTCGCCTGCAGCAGGTCGCCGATCCAACAAAACGGCAATCATCAACAGCCAGAGAACGAGACGTCTTCCTATTCAATGATATGATCGTAGTGGCAAAGGGTGTCCGTCGGGGGTCCACCTCAATGGTCGGATGTACCTATACCCTCAAGCAATGGACCATTCTACTCGGCGCCCATGTCACAGAATTCCAACGAGGACAGTATGAATTCGGACTGACTATCACGTGTCCGAACAAGGAGAAGATTCATTTCAACGCGCGGAATTTCGATGATCGATGTCATTTTGTGGCGGATGTGACGGAATCGATTCGAGAGGCGACGGAAATGGAGCAAGTGAGATTGGAGATGGAAATGGAGCATCATACGACGATTCGATCCGATAATCAGAGGGATAGTGGATTGCCCGATATGGAGGAGTCCATGAAACTTTCGGTGAGGGTTTTTTAAAAATGAGGTGTTCGGCATTTTTGCGTCAGCGTGTTAGTATTATACTTGGTGTTTGCGGATCTGGCATCAGATTTGACGCCAAATGAGACCTCAAAGGAGATACTGTCTCTCTGCCAAATTCTCAAATTTCCCCTCCAAAATTCTTTTTGTTTTCAGAATGGCTCCAACAGCAGCGCAGGCTCATCGAATTCCTCTACAAACGGTGTCAATGGATCCTCATTCCGCCGTCTCTCGTTCAATTCTCTGGATTCTGGAGTCGTCGAAGAGCATCTCGATGCATGCTGATCTACTCGTCAGAATCTTGATCTACCTTCTCGCTCCCGGCTCAAATTGTATACTGTAATCCCGTTGCTCCCCCGTAAACTAGTCATATTTCCTTCACGATATCACTGCATAATTATCTATATCTTTTTCTCACTTACCTCTTCCCCCAATTCGTGTGAATATATGCCCAAATGTTTGTAGAATTTAAATTTGTCGCAAAAGCGCTCCACCGCACTCTGTTAAATAGGCGTGAATTCCCCCCTCTTGTACCTATTTTTTGACACTTTTCTCCCCTCTTCTGAAAAAAAACGAGTTAAAGAAAGCCTCGCCCCACCCACTTTTGAAGTATTGCTCATGATTCACTTTGTCCCCAAGTCCCCTTTTTTTTGAAAATTTGCCTTGTATCGATACAGCGATACAGTATCGCTAGAAGTATTTAAATATGCTGAATTCACTTGAAAAAGAGAAAAAACTGGTCCCCCCTCATCCCTTCTATATGATTCTTGTTAACTTGCCCCTTTCAAAGAAATTCTTGTTACATGAAAAGATTAGTTTTATTCTTAAATTTTTTGGGTTACACAAAAATTTGAGTTCTGGTCAGTGTTACATCTGGAAGAAGATATTGGAGCAGAAAAAAATCTACAAAAAAGTTGAAAAAAAAGGAAAATTGCTTCCAGATGTCATCAGAAGAAGCAGCGAAAAAGAAGCAACAAATGATGCAGAATTTTCTGAACAGAAAACGAAAAATAGACCTGAAAGTAGAGGAAGACAAAGAGATTCAGAAGCCGTCGACGTCTTCGGAAAAATTGGAAGAAGATGAGAAAAAGAAGAAGGAAGAGGCAAAATTTGAGAAGGTCCGAAATTACAACAACTTGAGCGGATAATCGATGAATTTTAGTCAAAAATAAGATTATTTTTGTTGCAAAAGACGAAAATCGACAAAAAATTATCAAAATTTGAGTTCCCGCCGAAAATTTGAGTGTCTAGGAGAGCGCGCTTGCAATGATTGCAGGCGTGTAGTCCTCGAGGACAAAAGCTAAAACATCAATTTTTCGAGCAAATATCGAGAAAATAACCGGAAAATTTAAATGAAAAGCGCTAAAATCGACTTCAGAAAATCAAAAATAACATTTTCTGTATTTTCAGGCCAAAAAAGCGCTGCTGTTCGAAGCGAAACGAGCCAAAGAAAGGGCGGATGAGATGGGACCACAAGGATATCTGAAGCCGACGAGTCTCTCGACGAATAAGGAGTTTTTAAGAAGAACCATCGAGTCGACGATGCCACGGAGGCAGAAAGAGATGCATAAAGATAAATGATGATGATAAAATATTTTGTATTTTCTACATTTTATTTTACAGAACTTATGCGGAGCAGAAAATTTACAAAAGCAAAGCATGAAATTAAGAGCCAATAAATTAGAACTTCTCCTCGTAGGCGATCTTCTCGGCGGCTGGATGCTCGATGGTGTACTTGACAACAAAGGTTTGAGACTCTCCTGGAGCCAATTGGACAGTGTAGTCGAGAATCTTCTCTGGAGTGAGCTCGGCGCCGACGATTGGCTCAGCACTTGGTTCGGTGACGTCTTTAGCGTCTGGAGATTCGAGAGTGACCTGGAAATAGAAAAATAGATGTTGTTTTTAAAGATATCCAACAGGCCATATATCATAATAGCTTAATATAAGTCTCTCACCTTGATTCTTGAATCTGTAGATCTTGGAAGCTGTTCACGGATAGTGAGAAGCACTGGGTTTGGACGGAGGTTCGTGACAGCAGTAGTCTTTTCGGTGACCTGAGAGTTGAGCTTCTCAACTGTTCCAGATCTTTCTTGATAGTTCTTCACTGGCTTGTACTCCACACGAATGTTTGGATCGACTCCAAGAGACACCTCAAATTTCTGTGAAACAACCGCATCTTCGAACTCTCCCTTATTCACAAATGCACCGTCCAAGAAGATGGAAGCTTGTCCAGCAACAAGTGGATAATCAGAAGAGTTGACAGAGTTTGCAACAAGGAATGCAGCAGCATTTCTAGATGGAACTGTCACATTTGAGAGTTTCGTTGGAAGGGTGAATTGACCGATATTCACTTTGTATTCTTCGGTACGGTCATCGATAGTAGCTGGGCGGCCAATGCTGAATTCAGATGCAATGCTGCTAGACTTGACTGCGGCCGAGGAATTCTTGAATGCGGCTCTCCCCATCATCGGAGGAGCTGCATCATACGCCATCATCATTTGAGGGGCGGCGCTATAACTCATAGAATACCCTCCTTCTGGCTCTGGAACAACGATGGAAGCTTCGAGGGCACCGAGTTTTGGAAGTTGCTTGACTCCGTGAGCTGGCTTAGCAGTGGACAGAATGAGTGGAACATTCTTCCAGTCTTCTCCACTGAACTGACGCACCTTTCCAAAGTAAGTGATGTGCATCACAGCGTTGTCTCCAGTGGTGACACGAATGTCGTAGAATGGGAACCAGGCGACATTGTTGACTTGGTATGTGACAGTCAGTTCCACTGCTCCTCCATCAGTAGATTCAACGACGATGCTGGCGTATTGAGCAGAGTTTCTCCATCTGTATCCAGTGTTGTCCCAGTCTTGACTAGCACGATGGAACTCCTCCTCAGCTTGTCTGAACTCCTGATCTAGAGTTCTGATTTCAGCACGAAGATCGACTGTCTTGTCCTGATGATAAGCATGGAGAGCATTCAAGCTCTCAATAGTACGCCCATCGAAATGAAGACTTCCATCTTTTCCATTCTTCACAGACTCGGTAATGAGATTATCCAATCCTTCGATTCTTTTCTGTACAGCAGTTCTGCTGTCATTGATTCTATCCTTTGCTCTTTCTTTCTCCTCGAAGATTGCCTTAATTGCCAAAACTCTATCTGGGATAACAAAGTCAGCTCCTTCCTGATTCTTGACAGAGACATCATGGATCACAGCCTCACCGGTTCCAGAAACACGGATCGAGTCTTGAACCAAGTCGAATGGAAGATTCTGAAATCGAAAGATGATTTGATTTCGGACAAAATATTGAAAATGGGAAACCGGTTCCCTTTGCAAAAACTATCTAGACTAAACCTCAAAAATAATTCGTTTCGAGGTCAAAAGAGGATGACTAATGCAAACATGGTCTGTTTCGTTTCTCGTCAGTTTCTCGTTAGTTTTTTTTTCGTATTTTGAACTGTTTGCCGAGCAGTATAATGTTCGAAAACCAGGAAGAGTTTCAAAATATTAAAAAAAAAAAATGGAAAGTTATAGAGCATTTTCAGAAACTAGTGGAGTTATAAATAAAGAATGAGTTACCAGTGAATTTGCATGAAAAATTTATATGTTGATGAAGCTAAGGCTCTAAGGATTATTGACCAAATACCCAAATTAGAATACAGGTATTCCGAAGCATCTAGATTTCTATGCTTACCTGAATCTTGACCTCATTGTATCCTTGATTCAACTCCAATTGGAAAGTTCTCTTCAATTCAGCACAATTCGATTCGGAACTGTAGACGAGAGCTTGGACGATTTCGACGTCATGAAGATTGAGTTTATGGGTAGCGACGATTGTTGCCATTTTCTGGAAAATTCCGAAATTGAGGGCAAATTTTTTCGAAAATCTGAGAGAATAACGAAGGAAGTGGAAGTGTATAAGCGAAATTCTTGGAAGGGAAGTTAGTACATGTTGAGTCAGAAGACACAAAAAAGGAGAAGGGAAATTGAATCTATACAACTATGAAAAGAAAATTGGAGATGAAAATTGGGTGGGTGCTAGACGGGAAACTATGGAAAATGTCGGTCCAAAATCACTATGGAAACTTGAGGCACAAACTCTGCTAGTCGTTTCCCGAAATACACAACACAAAATTTCTGGCCTTTTGGCCTCGTCTTTTATACGAGTTTGTGTATGGGAAAACTGCTAGAGAAAGAGAATTAGAGAGAAAAAGAGAAATGAAAAAAATGAGTGAAAAGTAAATGGGTGGAGGGAGACAACTGCCGGCAGTGTTCGTCGAAACAGATAGAAAAGTTTAGGGTTTCGAAATTTGTACTGAAAAGAAAAAAAAGAGATCATTCTTTGACCGAGTGTTTCGAGGAGAAAAGAAAAGTATTCTTAAAGGAAAAAATGAGTCAAAGTGAGAACAAGAAGTGAAAAGAAGAAGAATGAAAGGAGCACAAATCACAGAAGTAGGCTAAAAAGAAGACGTTGTTTGATCGTTGAAGCCTATGAATAGGGGTAAACAAGAATTATAGAATGAGGGTTGAAAGCCTCAGAAATCCATCTGGAACAATCCTAAGAAAAACAATTCTATTTGTGAAAATTCCAATAAATAGGTAAACCCCCAGAACATTCCAGGCCTTTTGTGTTCCGCGAACAGCCCCAGACCGATCAATGACTTCCGACATGATTCAGAGAAAAATTGATCTTTCTAGAACTTCCGTAATTACCTAACACAAAACTGATCGAGAAAAGATAACAAAACATATCCCTTTTCCCAACTTTAGTTCCTTGTTTCAAGAAGAAAAAAAGTGTTCTAATATCGTTCCACTGACTGCACTATACTCTTGTTTCAAACGTTCCTATTCTAGATTTGTTGTGTAATTAATCTTAGTTCCTCATTTGAATATACTGTAGTTGAGAATCTCAACAAATGAAATCCACAAAATTTTGAAAACCAAACCCTTGTTTTCCCAATTTTTAGGTCATTTTGTTGTCATTCAGAACAACAATCAACCCTAGATCTTTCTTTCTTCTCTCCGGCACAAACTCATAAAAATCAAGAAGAAACGCTTACTACTTTCATTCTTCCGTTCCTTATCTCATTCTACTCAATTTACTGCAGAAATTGAATCAATCTTCTATTTTTACTGACCCAAAAAAAAACATCAAAAAGGAACTAATTCATTACATTTTCTTCCGCATCTTATCTTTGTTTTCGGGACAAAAGTACATTTCCTTGAAACAAACAGGAACTTTTTCAACGCAAAAGCAGAAACTGAATCTAGATTATTTATTATTACATTAAATACACTTTACATTTAAGAGAAGCAAGATTATCAAATTCACATGATCCAATCATTAAAGCATTTGTGAGTTTAGAATTTCTCCTCATAAGCGACTTGATCCTCGGCTGGGTGTTCGGTGGTGTACTTGACAACGAAAGTTTTGGACTCTCCTGGAGCCAATTGGACGGTGTAGTCGAGAATTTTCTCTGGGGTGAGCTCAGCCCCAACTGTTGGTTCGGTACTGCGCTCTGCGACTTCCTTGGCTTCTGGGGATTCGAGGGTGACCTGGAAATTGTAACATTGTTACTTGAATCAATAATTGTCTTGAAGAAACTTACCTTGATTCTAGAGTCAGTGGATCTTGGAAGCTGCTCACGGATAGTGAGAAGCACTGGGTTTGGACGGAGATTGGTGACTGCAGTGACCTTCTCGGTGACTTGGGAATTGAGTTTCTCGACGGTTCCGCTTCTCTCTTGATAGTTTCTTACAGGCTTGTACTCTACGCGGATCGCAGAATCAACTCCGAGTGACACTTCGAACTTCTGTGAGACAACCGCATCTTCGAACTCTCCTTTATTCACGAATGCACCATCTAAGAAAATGGAAGCTTGTCCAGCAACTAGTGGATAATCGGAAGAGTTGACAGAGTTTGCAACAAGGAATGCAGCGGCATTTCTAGATGGAACTGTCACATTTGAAAGTTTAGTTGGAAGAGTGAATTGACCGATATTCACTTTGTATTCTTCGGTACGGTCATCGATAGTAGCTGGGCGGCCGATACTGAATTCCGATGCAATGTTGCTTGACTTGACGACAGCTGAGCTAGATCTCAGGGACTTGCACATGCGCATTGAAGCAGGAGCACACTCCATCATTGCATATCCAGCTCTTCCTCCACCATATCCTCCTCTCGAGTTGCACACTTCTGGCTCTGGAACAACAATGGAAGCCTCGAGTGCACCGAGCTTTGGAAGTTGCTTTACTCCGTGAGCTGGCTTGGCGGTGGACAGAATAAGTGGAACATTCTTCCAGTCTTCTCCACTGAATTGACGGACTTTTCCGAAGTATGTGATGTGCATCTCGGCGTCGTCTCCCGAAGTGACACGGATGTCGTAGAATGGGAACCAGGCGACATTGTTGACTTGGTATGTGATGGTGAGCTCCACAGCTCCTCCATCGGTAGACTCAACGATGATACTGGCATATTGAGCAGAGTTTCTCCATCTGTATCCGGTGTTGTCCCAGTCTTGACTAGCACGAAGGAACTCCTCCTCGGCCTTTCTGAGGTCTTGATCCAAAATTCTGATTTGAGCACGGAGGTCGACAGTCTTGTCTTGATGATAAGCATGGAGAGAGTTCAAGCTCTCAATAGTGCGTCCATCGAAATGAAGACTTCCATCTTTTCCATTCTTCACCGACTCCGTAATCAAATTATCCAATCCTTCGATTCTCTTCTGTACAGCAGTTCTGCTGTCGTTGATTCTATTCTTTGCTCTCTCCTTTTCCTCGAAGATCGCCTTGATAGCTAGAACTCTATCAGGAATGATGAAATCAGCGCCTTCCTGATTCTTGACAGAGACATCATGGATCACAGCTTCTCCAGATCCAGAGACGCGGATCGAGTCTTGAACCAAGTCGAATGGGAGGTTCTGAAAAATTGAGGAATGAGGTCAAGAGTTGACAGGTGTGTGAAATGTAAATAAAGGTTATCTGCAGATGGTGTTTGTTCTCAATTTTTCACTTTTTGTATAGAGCAATAAAATTGAATTGGATGGAAACTCTTATTGGCAAGAAAAACGATGATACTAAAAGGTCACATTGACATTTTTATCAGCATGACAAATATTCAAGAAAGTTTATAGACCAAAGATTTCAAAATGATGAGTCATCTTCCAAAAATATTCTAGAACCATTATGAGTTTCGAAACCCTCCTAGCTTACCTGAATCTTGACCTCATTGTATCCTTGAGCCAATTCCAATTGGAAAGTTCTCTTCAATTCAGCACAGTTCGATTCGGAACTGTAGACAAGAGCTTGGACGATTTCGACGTCATGAAGGTTGAGTTTGTGGGTAGCGACGATGGTTGCCATTTTCTGGAAAATTGCGAAATCGGGAGGAATATTTTCGAAAATCTGAGAAAAACGAAAGAGAGTTGACCGAACGAAACATGTATAAAAGGAGCACTAGAAGTACATGAAATTCGTATTGAAAATGAAGAAGGAGCCAAAGGAACCTCCATGAGAAAGAAACCTTAGGAAATCGGAAAACGCATTCAAATTTCCATGGAAACTCGATGCAGACACACTCACTCGCTCACTAGTCTCGAAACATTTTTTTGGCCTTTTGGCCTCTCTTATATACGAGTTGTTTGTGCGGAGAAAAGAGGAGGCAGACATCGAGAGAATGGGAAATAGAAAGGAAATAGAAGAGAAATAGAGAGACAGAGAAACAAAAAATGAGAAGAGAGAAAATGGGTGGGGACAAAAAGAGAAGAGACAAGTGTGAGTGTTCAGCGAAACAGAGGAGTCTAGGGTAGGTTTCGAAACTGCGATATGGGTGAGATCACTTTTTGACCAAGTGTCCTAAGACTAGGAAGCGACATCGATTTTAAAAGCAACATGATTTAGATATACTCCAGTCTATTCGGACCATTTTCAAGAAGCATACTCCGACATTTTCAAGAAGTATTTTATTCAAGAATAGTGTACATAGAATATCACATTAAAGATAACAAGAATCAGAACTTCTCCTCGTACTCCACTTGCTCAGCTGCTGGGTGCTTCACTGTGTACTTCACAACAAAACTTTTAGATTCTCCTGGAGTCAGTTGGACTGTGTAGTCGAGTATCTTTTCTGGGGTGAGCTCTGCTCCGACGGAAGGCTCAATGCTTCGTTCTGCGACGTCTTTGGCTTCTGGAGAGTTGAGATTGACCTGAAAAGAAAACTGTGTTAATTGAATAATAAGAGATAATTAATATAAACTTACCTGGATTCTAGAATCTGTGGATCTTGGAAGTTGCTCACGAATAGTGAGAAGTACTGGAGTTTGATGGAGATTCGTAACATATGTGGTTTTCTCAGTAACATGAGAGTTTATCTTCTCAACGGTGCCGCTTATCTCTTGGTAGTTCTTCACTGGCTTATACTCCACTCGAATGTTTGGATCAACTCCTAGAGACACCTCGAACTTTTGAGAAACAACAGTTTCTTTCAGCATTCTCTTGTTCACAAATGCACCATCAAGGAAGATGGAAGCCTGTCCAGCGACAAGTGGATAATCAGAAGAGTTGACAGAGTTTGCAACAAGGAATGCAGCAGCATTTCTGGATGGAACTGTCACATTTGAAAGTTTAGTTGGAAGAGTGAATTGACCGATATTCACTTTGTATTCTTCGGTACGATCATCGATAGTTGCTGGGCGCCCGATGCTAAATTCAGATGCAATGTTGCTAGACTCAACAGTAGCCGACGTCAGTGTCATTTTCTTTTTCTTTCGCGCTCCAGATTCTTCACCTCTCGAACGACTCCTAGAACGACTCCTCATCCGTCTACTTCCGCCTCTTCCACCTCGATATCCTCTTGCTCCTCTTACTGGACTATAGTCTGAATCAGAATCCACAATGTAAGCCTCCAGTGCTCCGAGCTTGGGTATTTGCTTGACTCCATGAGCTGGTTTTGCAGTCGACAAAATGAGTGGAACATTCTTCCAGTCTTCTCCACTGAATTGACGAACTTTTCCGAAGTATGTAATATGCATCTCTGCGTTGTCTCCCGAAGTGACACGAATGTCGTAGAATGGGTACCAGGAGACATTGTTGACTTGGTAAGTGATGGTGAGTTCTACAGCTCCTCCATCGGCGGATTCGATAACAATACTAGCATACTGAGCAGAGTTTCTCCATCTGTATCCAGTGTTGTGCCAATCTTCACTAGCACGGTTGTATTCTTCTTCAGCCTTTTGGAGTTCTTGATGCAAGGTTCTGATCTGGGCTCGGAGATCGACTGTCTTGTCTTGATGATAAGCATGAAGAGCATTCAAACTCTCAACAGTACCCCCATCAAAATGAAGACTTCCATCTTTTCCATTCTTCACAGACTCGGTAATCAGATTATCCAATCCTTCGATTCTCTTCTGTACAGCTAGTCTACTATCATTAACTCTATCACGTGCTGCCTCCTTCTCCTCGAAGATTGCCTTGATTGCAAGAACTCTTTCTGGGATCACGAAATCTGCTCCTTCCTGATTCTTCACAGATACATCATGAATGATAGCCTCACCGGATCCAGAGACACGGATCGAGTCTTGGACCAAGTCGAATGGAAGGTTCTGCAAAAGAGTATATTGCGAAATATATTAGTTTCAAAAGTTTTCGACTCACCTGAATCTTGACCTCATTGTATCCTTCAGCCAATTCCAATTGGAAAGTTCTCTTCAATTCAGCACAATTCGATTTGGAACTGTAGACAATAGCTTGGACGATTTCAACGTCATGAAGGTTGAGTTTATGGGTAGCGACAAGTGTCGTCATTATTGGAAAACAAAATCAGAACAGTGCCTAGTGAATGTAAATAAGAAAAAATCAGAAAAAAACCTCGAAAAATGAAAGATTTTTCACCTCTAAAAAATAAGGCAAACACTCTCGCTTTTATACCCAATTTTTTTCGATGATTTTCGAAAGTCTACTTTCGTTTGCTCTACTGATAGCAAGACAAAGGAGAAACAACACAACAATTTCCTGTTAATGTCAGTTTTTAAAAATTTTTCGAACATCAAAGGTTTCATTCAGAATCACTAGTAGGCCGTAATGAGAACATCAATCAGTTTACCTTTTTCCAAATATTCTCAATCACATCCGATAAATCAAACCTAATTAAAACAACAGAAAAAAAGGAAAAAGATCAGAAATTAGGGCGGCAGATTCGAAATTTTCTTTGGATTCACCGACCTTTTTTATTTAATGTTCCATTCAGACACAAACTTTCTTGTTGTTGTCCTCAAGTATTTCGAAAGAAGAAACCAATCGCAAAAGTGATTCATGAGTGAAGATGAATAGAAACGAAACAGCATGAAAAAAAGCGAAAAAAGAGAAGGGAAATGTCCTATAAGAGTCAGAGAGACATGGGGAGAAAGAGAGGAGACAAACAAACAGAACAATAAAAAATGAGAGAAGAGAGAAATAGAGAAAAATGGTTTAAAACTTTTTCAGAGCATGAAGTGCACTCAGACGTCCTGGGGCTCCGGTGACTCCGCCTCCTGGATGAGCACCACTTCCACAGAGATACAAAGACTCAATTGGGGTGGAGTAGTTGGCCCATTTGCTAACCGGGCGGGATAGGTATAGCTGGTCCAGGCTCATGGATCCGTGGAAAATGTTCTGAAAATGTTCAGCTTTATTTATAAGTCATCTTCAATGGACTCTTACTCCTCCAGTGATTCCGAATGTGTTCTGGATGTCTGGTGGCGTTAGGATATCATAGCCGATGACACTTGAGGAGAAGTTCGGTGCATAGGCATCGATCTCGGAAAAGACGTGCTTGGCGTATTCTGTCTTCTTCTCTTCTGTCCATTCGTGATCTTTGGGGGAAAATGGAGTGTATTGGGTGAAGAGAAGGACGACGTGTCCGTTTTCACTATCAACGATTGTGCGGTCAACCGAGGATGGGATTGTCATCTCAATTACTGGTCTGGAAAAATGGAAGGGTATACTAGCAGAGGGTTTATTTCTGAATTTTCAGAGAAATTAGATTATTATGGTCCTTGTAACATTTGTTGTTTTTATTCGTCGACGTTACTGTAACACATACCGGTAAATATCTCGTTTCGAAATTGAGATAAATTCATGTAAACACTATACCAAAATATAGAACTCAATGTGATCTACAAAAACGTATTAAAATAATGATCTTTGATCAAATAATTTATGGCTAGAAGCTGGCAAACGCACGAGCTGAATATTGGTTGAGAACAGCTCTGAGAGGCCCATTTTTTTGTGAAAATCACCGTACGCCGACCGACTGCTGACGGACCCGAACAATGCCCGATTGGCCGGTAGGTCGGTTCGTAAAAATCTCAATATTAAAGAAAGATACTTGCCGACCCATATGACAAGTTTGATGACCGGTAAACTAGAAGGCTTAAACAATTTCAAATCCTCACCTCCTACTGTATCGTCCATTCTTATAATCCATAACCGCATCATGCACCACTTGCATATTCTCGCAGTTCATATGAATCGTCGTCTGATGATGTGGCATTGGCTCTGATCCTAAGTTTGGCTTGGCCAAGAAATTCGGAAGCTCCTTCACAGCTACATTGATTTTTGTCACTGGCGAGGTATAATCTATCTGGCTAATACTTCTATAGAAATCCGCTGGAAGGTGTTCTTTCTTGACGAGATTGTTGAATGTGACATGAGGGGTTGCATTTGACATCACAAACTTGGAATAAATCTCTTTTCCATTTGCCAGTCGTACTCCCTTGGCAACGTTTCCATCCAGGAGAACTTCGGCAACTTCTTGCTCGGTGTATATTTCTGCTCCATGAGATTTAGCGCAATCTGCGATGGCGTTGGAGACAGCTCCCATTCCTCCGACGACATATCCCCATGCTCCTTTGTGTTCGTCGAGGCCACCGATGACGTGGTGAAGGAGAACGTATCTGGAATCGAAAAAATTTAGATAGACTGAAACACAGAACATTTACCCTGTTCCCGGATCCATTGGACTTGCAGCTAGTCCAATCACACCATCAGTTCCTAGTGTAGCCTTTAGCACATCACTTTCGAACCACTTGTTCATGATTTTTGAAATCGGAGCTGTCATCAGTTCATAGAAGTCCACTGTATTCTTTAATCCCAAAGGCTGCACTGTCTTGTAAAGCAAGTACAGATGTGGAAGAAGTTTATGAATTGGCTTCTGCAAGTCCAGGGGCTCGTAATCCATCAGTTGCTCGAAAGCATGAGTAATTTCCGAAATGAAGTGCTCATATTTCGGATAGTTCTCAGCATCTGCCTTGGAGAACTTTGCGATTTCCCTCTGATTCTCTGCCATATCCATTCCAAGTGTCAAACTTCCATGAGTGTCACGAATCGGGGTGAAAGAGTTGGGGTTTCGAATGTGGTACTTGAGACCGAATTTTTTGAGATTGAGCTCTTGCATGACTACGGGTCTAAGGAGACTGAGGAGGTATGATGCTCTGGAGAATCGGAATCCAGGCACGATTTCTTCCGTCACAGCGGCACCTCCGAGAACATGACGACGTTCGAGAACGCATACTTTTTTACCGGCTTTTGCGAGGTAGGCTGCCTGAAATGCTAATAGAATTAAAATAAAGATTGTCTTCAAGAGTTTTTTTTTTCATTTTTAGAGCACTTTTCAAAGTTGACGATCAGAAGCTATTTAGAAAAAAACCATGCAAAAAACTTACCGCTGTGAGACCATTATGTCCTCCACCGATGATAATCGCATCGTAAGATTGTTTACTAAAACATCGTCGCCCGATTCGGAAGGACATTTTCTCTTCTCTTTTGACTTCACCTTACTTTCTTTTGCTACCTGCAACAAACAACAAAAATAGAGAAGGAAATTGACAAAGAGAACGAGACGCATAGTAGCCAAAAATTAGTAGAGAAAATGGAGAATCAATGAAAACTACAAGACTGCAAAATTAGTTTTTATTATCAGAGCAACCTTCGACCGTTTTTGTGTGTTCTGTGTCGTTATCTAGGTGTAGCCATCGAGGAAACGAAAAATAAATGTTTTTATCTATTTGGCAAAAGATGAAGAGATAAGATAGTTCTCGATTTCTTAACGCAAGAAGAAAAGGGATAGTCCGAGAAGAATCAGGATGCACAGTGCTGAAAAATTGACTCATGAAAAATGGAAATAAAATCAATGAAAAACTACCTAGAGAAGAGATAAGAACAATCGAAAACCAATCGTCCTCTTTTTTGGCGCTTCTGAAAACGGGAAAAATAAGGTGTCATTTTTGAAGTCAAGTTTCTAATAGTCTCGTTTCTCTGCACACTCTTACTCTCTCTTTTTCTTCGTTTTCAAAACCATATCAACCCGAATTTCGAGACGTGCCGGACTTTGATAACTGATAACGGCGATGATTTTTGGATTCTTAGATAGTTGCTCTTCGGTGAGACGTACTATTAGGTCTTCTCCATTCGGGTGTTGGAACTGAAAAAAAAGAGATGTTAGGAAGAAAAGAGGGTGCAGAGAAACGAAAGTGTCTGCTCTCTTTGCGCCTCTCCTGACTTTAACGGCACATATCCATAGAACCAAAAGAGATATCAAAAAGTTGCCAACTACAAACATCTTTAAAATTCAATTTTCTTCAAGTATGCTGTTGACAACTTTTTTCTAATATTTTTTGTTTTTGAGTTATTTTAGCTTTACTCACAATCCTCTTCGGCTGATGTGCACAATCTCTGACATGACTCAACCTCTCCACAGGTTTCCCATCAATAGTGAAATTGGCCTTAACAATATTTCCAGCTCCAATTTTCCTATCGATTTGTAATCTATACAACTTCTCAGGTATCAGACTCAGAATATTGTAGGCGTCACGGAGTACGAAAATCGAAGCGTTTTCGCAGACATCGTGCTCCTCGATTATGGCGACTTCTTTTTCGGGTAGTATCTGGAATTTTTATGTCCATGGAAACCCATAATTAGTCTTAAGTTTACATCCGTAGAATTATAGCGACACTTTGCCAACTCCCAACAATCCATTTTCTGAATATGATCCTTGCAGTCTTTGGTTTGAAAAACCGCCAAAGTTTCCGATGGAACCTTCAGTTTTTGATTCAGGGAGATTCTGGAGGCATCTAATTGTTGATGGATTTCTGCGATTTTCAGTGCTTTGGATAGTTTTACATGGGGATTTTCACTAAATAAAGCTTCCAAGTCGTGATTCCCAGTTGAACTTTTCCGACGGATCATGAATTCTCCACGACGAGTTTGGAAGGATTTCACGGATTTGCTATAAACAGTTTAAGGGTTACATTCGGGAAATACTTCGGACTGCTGTAACTTTGCCTACCATTTTTCGCCACTTGTCTCAAACTGTTTACAGACTGCCTTCGGACAGCAACACGCCGAGCAACAACTCCAATCAGTCCATTTTACGAATAGCTCAATATTCGGAAAACTTGAATCCACATTCTTCTCGACGCCAGTCGGCACTATATTGAATTCTCGGAACTTCATGTAATCTGAAATTTTTTGTAGAAACTGGGATCAGGAAATATGGAAGATGCTACCTAGACGATCACTGTATTCATATTGAAATCCATGGGTAGTTAAGATGAAAGTAAGAAGTAGAAATCTGTACATTCTTTGTTTGATTTTCAAGATGGAAAGCTTGATGAGAAATGAAAATTCGAAGATATTTTGTGGCGACTTTCCACGTATGCAGTTTTTTGGCACAGCAAGTGAGCTCTAATGATATCAAGCTTCTTTGGGCAGTCAGATGATGTCTTGGGTGGTCTTATTGTTGCAACTATGCTTTAGTGATCACTCCATGTTCCATCTACAATCACGTGGAAATCAATCTGACGTCAGGTCCGCAGCCAAGAAGTTCTGGCGCATAAATGCACTCTACTATTTCTAACGATATCCAGGCGTCTTCAGGTATGCCGTAACATTCTGATCCCCCGATCTCCAGAATCCCTCTCCAACCAAAATCCAAATCTTCTTTACCCGATAAACCCGTAAAAGTTTTCCTTCATCTTCCTCTCTTCTGATGTCTCTCTTTCTTCTGTTGTCGAAATTCCAGGAAGCATCCGGATGTGCGTGTATAGAGGTTATTTAGTATGAGCGGAGCCGTCTAACATCAGAAGCGGCTCCTTCTTCTTCTTTCGGTAACAATTGTTGCCCATCTGAGAGAGTGTTCGATTCGAAGAGTCTTCTGTCTGCACTCTCTCTACTGCCCATACTATCTCTCTAATCCTCCATGTTACTCGGCCATTCTACGGTATTCCCTTGTGATAGCTCGTTAACAAGATGCCACATCCCACCACTAGTACCACACAAAAAGAGACATCAAGGATGTACACGACGACAAACGAGGAAAGAAGAAGAAGGAGTCATCTCCCTGCGGTTTCCGGAAGGCGGTTCCGGTGTGGGGCGCCTTCGAATACCGTAGTCTTTTTGGGTAGAAGGAGCTGAAGTGGAGGAGAATTGCAAATCAGACGAGCATTGTTCGCGAGTTCCCACCCAATACACACACGCGATTGAAGTTCCGTTGGGTAAAGTCGTCCGGTATCATCATCATCTTTCTTCTTTTGGGATTGGAGGAGGAAAAGACGTCCTGAATTAGTCACGGCATCAGAAGTCAGGAAGTTTGGAGCAGTAAAGTTTGAGCTGGAGAAAGTGAGCCAGAATTTGAAATTTGACTGGAACAAATTGGAAAAGTGAGATAGAAAACATCGTCGTTCAAGATAGATCCTTGGAAATATTCTGATAGAACTGAAACTTTATTAATCGGTATTTGAAAGTCTTTCTGAGCTACTTTCTGTCCGGATGTTCGATTTTCTAGAATTGCATAATAATGAGTTCTATTGGAACCACATCGATCATTACCGTTTCATCAGGTTCATTCTAGATCTGAAACTTCAGAAGCAGAACATTTTTTACTGTTCCAAAAGTTAGCATAGATTAGTAGAGTTCAGTTTTGTTTGATTGAACTGACTTTAATTTTGAAATCAAGGTATTCGGAAATTCTGGAAACGGGATAATGCACCTTGAAGACAGTCAGAAACCTTTCTGTGGGTCTGTGTATCCGGATGTCTCACACTTTGCAATTTCAATTTTAGCAATAACCGAAACGTTCTTCATCATAGCTTCTGAGAACTCATTTTTGACATGAAATTTTAGAAACCGAAAATTTTCGGTTTCAAAGATTTGTTACAGATTTTCATAATTGAGCCGAACTGATTTTATGGGATCGTAGTTTCCGTAAACAGTTCCATATGCTTTGGATGCTTTGAAGATCTCTCTGGGCGGCTGCTTACCTGTTAGAATTTCCCATTTATTGAAAACAATGGATGACATCATCCAATTATGGCTACAGAAAACACATTCAAGATATGAAATTTGAGAAACCGAGAATTTGCTGTTTCAAAGATTTGTTGTAGATTTTCATGATTGTGTCAAAATGTTTCCTCTCTCGCATTTTCTGCTACTAAAAGAACCACATTTTCCAAAGATCGGGAAATGTTTGATAAGACCGATTCAAACAACTGTTCTAAAGTATCAACAGAAATCTGGAAACAGGACGATTGTATATTTAGGAGGCTGTTCAAGATCTGTCTGTGTAAGTCTCGGTACATTCGAACTCCCTTCAAAATGCTTTATTTATTCATAGTAACGCTAGAAATAATGAAACTGTTGCTTCATAAGACTAATCCAAGATAATATAGTTCACGAATAGAATTTTTCTGTTTCGAATGATCTTCATAGACTTTCGCGATCGGGTTGATATGCTTTTTCCATTTTCCCCTATTTTCCATTGTTCTCATTTGTGATGTCCGTACAACGGAACAGAAAAAATTGTTGCAAAAAATTTTTAAAGATTCTTAGGAGTGGGTTTATTTGGTATAATTATGTTCAAGTGACTTTGCACCTATAGTAAACTTTCGAAAACAGGTTGTTATTTCCTAGAGACTGTTGAAATTTAGTCTGTGCGTCTATGGGAAGACTAACTAGGGAAAGATTCCAATTGGTTATGCAGTCCTAATATGTCATGGGTATCATCGAAAAGAGGAGGTTCTGAAATGTATGCTCGCACTTTCAAAAAGTGCAGTCGACCTCCAGGAGATGAATTATGGGCTCTCGAAGTTTGCTTTTTTTAACACATAAAGTCCCAAAGTCTCCCGAAAATGTCCCTCAAAAATCACTTGAAAGTTTCCCGAAAGCGCGCAATCCTCTACCTACTCAACACTGCATAAAGATGTGCATCGGTGGCAGAGGCGGTAACCGTCCTGTCTCGCATGCGGTCTCTTGCGGGTTCGAACCCCGACGGTGGCATTCTTTTTTTTTATCGTTTTTTATATATTTTGCTGATTTTTCTTTTCATTTTTGAACTATTTTTTGAACTATTTGTCATTTTCTGGAAGCTTACTGGCTCGAAAAGACATGAACTAGCGATGAAGCGCTAAAAAATCGCTATAAAAGGAAACGATTTCCCCTTTTACTTCACTTATTGTCATTTTTCTCTTCTTATTCATGTCTATAAACGTTTCCCACGTTCTATTTCTTCTGTTCCAAAACTTCCAAGTCATCCTACCCGACAAGCCGACAATTTCACGCCAGGAGAGGACCCTCGCCACTCGTCTCGGGAGCCTCATCGAGCAAGCAGTCAACGGGGATATTCTTGAGGAAGTGGAGGAGGAGGATGTGTTGGTGAACGAGGAGGATGGGGACTACGATGAAGAAGAGTTGGAGGTATAACATTAATTGTGTAGATACACTAAAATTTCCTTTCTCCAGATTCCGGACACCTACGTTCATCCCAGCCAAGACCACATTCGATTTGGAGACCGAGCTGTCACGAGAGAGCAACTCCAAAAGGCTATTGACTACTACCGAAGCCCGACCAAAGGATCAAGACCACCGTCCGCAATGTTCTCTCAATTCCGCTTTCTGAAGGACACCAAGCATATTCAAAAAATGCTAGAGTATGAGAAAGATTCGGCCGCATTCAAGGAATCCCGAAGAAATTTGTTCCAAGTTCTGGATCGTAGAATGTATGAAGTGGTGAAGGAGAAATTCGAAAATGGGTTTCCATTGCATGATGCCGACTTGGGATGGATTGCCAGGGATATAAACAAACGAGAGACCAAGATCGAGAATTTCGTAGCTTCACATTCGTGGATCCAAAAATGGAAAAGAAGCCACAAGATCGGAAGCCGAAAGATCACCAAATTCATTACTAGAAAATGTCTTCTGGATCGGGCCACAATCGAAAAAAATGCTCACGAGTATGTTTGAAATGGTACAATACTCACTTTAACTTTCTTCTTACAGCTTTGTCCACACAATGCGGCGAGAAATGTCCACGTTTGCACCGTCGATGATCTTCAATGCAGACCAGACTGGAATTCAAAAGGAGCTATACGGAGCGAGATCATTGGCATTTCTGGGAGAGAAGGATGTGCATCGACTGGTTCAATCCAAATCATCATTGACCCATTCTTTTACTTTTATGCCAATGCTCTACATGGATGGAACTCTTGGACCGAAGGCATTCATGGTACTTTCCGAACCAACCGGCCAATTCCCTCCTACAAGACCAATTCCAAATGTCCCTAATTTGGAAGTTCGTGCTGCAAAAAGTCATATCATGACGAAGGACCTCATGAGGGACTGGCTTCGATCTTGTGTCTTCCTCTCAACTGCTTCTAAAAAACTCCTCATTCTCCTGGATAGCTGGCCGAGCTTTCGAGATCATCTAGCAATACTAGCATGTGCGCCACCAGGATTCGATGTCACTATCCACAACATACCGCCACACACAACGAGCATGATTCAACCATTGGACGTTCACTGGAATGGTCCATGGAAGGTAGCTTGAAGGAACACTGGCTTTTCATAACCTTTTGATTCCAGAATCTGCTCAAGAAGTTCACCACGTATGCCTTGATCTTCCAGACGGATTTCCTGATTGCACAGAGAAATAATGAAATCTGGATGATTTCCCTGCTTTACCACCAAATAAGTGCACAACGATTCAAGGGATTCCTTCAATACTCCTGGAAGAAGGCAGGATACATCGACAGCAGCCCCGATTTCCAAACTCCTTCAGAGTATTGCTTCGATCAGTCCGGAGCTGAAGACTGCTGCTCCAGCGGATGCACAAACTCTGCTTTCATTCGATGCGCTCGATGTGAAGAGTTTCTATGTTTCAATCATTTTATTGTAGCTGATAAGCATTTGTGCCCGTTCTCTTGATGTTCATGCAACTGCTATATACTTTCGTTTTATATTAATAAATGCTTCCTATAGTTCCCTAGTAATTGCAAAATATATAAAAAACGATAAAAAAAAAGAATGCCACCGTCGGGGTTCGAACCCGCAAGAGACTGCATGCGAGACAGGACGGTTACCGCCTCTGCCACCGATGCACATCTTTATGCAGTGTTGAGTAGGTAGAGGATTGCGCGCTTTCGGGAAACTTTCAAGTGATTTTTGAGGGACATTTTCGGGAGACTTTGGGACTTTATGTGTTAAAAAAAGCAAACTTCGAGAGCCCATAATTCATCTCCTGGAGGTCGACTGCACTTTTTGAAAGTGCGAGCATACATTTCAGAACCTCCTCTTTTCGATGATACCCATGACATATTAGGACTGCATAACCAATTGGAATCTCTCCCTAGTAAGCACATTTGAAACCTCTCACAAGTCAGACATAATTACAACTTCATAGGAAAAGATCAGTGCAGTTTTATGTAGTGTATTCCAGATATAAAATTTTTGAAAAAGTAAAATTTCTGTTCCAAAATCTTACATAAATTTTGATGATTGTGATGCCATGTGATCTTTCTCAAAACTGGAATCTGTGCTTCACATTCGAAAATCTGAAATACAGTATCCTTTGTCTGCAATTTTTAAAATCTCGAGCATATTTAGCTTCCCGTGTCATCAATCAATTCATTGCCATTTCTAATTCTAGGTCTTGAATTGCAAAGCAGAACATTTTCTGTTTCAATGCATAGTCATAGATTTTTGGAATCAGGGCTTCTGTATTTGAAGGATATCATTGTACTGGATTTCTGAAAACTGTATGATACGCACATAAGATAATCAGGAACTTGCCCGTGCGTCGGTTTTTCCGGAGGACCAGAGTTGTCTCAAATCCGATGACGTACAGTAAGACTTCAGATGACACCCAAGACTTCTAGCATAACCAGCTCTGTCGATCCCTTTCTTCTATCCTCCTTATTATTTGTTCCCATCAGGTTGTCTAGTTTGTGCCCCTAAAACCAAAAAAAGTGAGAATCCTTTTGGACACGAAAGAAAAAGCGGTCCCTTGATGAAATATGGTGAAGATTGATGGTGTAGGTTGTCGCTCAAAACGCCTTCTCCTCCTCTCGCCGTGTTGCCATTTCGTCGGAAGGTTTTTGCCCCGTGAGGAATAGAATATGAAAGAGAAAAGAAGACACGGTTGGGGCTCTTTTGACAAGTGTCGGCCTTCTTCTTCTTCGGGAATTGTTTTGCCTGGAGAAGTGTTTGATTGGCAGGACGCCTTTTCCTCAGCCGGTGTGTTTGAGCCGATGACTCTGGGGAATCTGTGGGAGGCGAAGAGGATTTATCAATCACTTTGGAGAGGAGTCGAGTGTGAAAAGAGTTGAGAGATATATGGCTGGATAGGAACAAGAAGAAGACATGTTGCAGAATATGAAATATGAACTCTTAGGACATAAATCTTTTGGAGCTGTCGGAACTTTTTATATGATTTATGTAAAATCGGTTTGGTGAAGGCCTGTAGGTTCACAAGAAGCAAAAAGTGATCAAATTAAGAGAATTGTATAGCAAAAAAACTATCAAGATTCTCAACTTTTCCATAAAAAACGGGCGATTTCAGGAGCTCCACTGTTCAGGTGTTAAAGCAGCCGTGAAAAATTGACCATTCCACAAATGACCGAGCATTTCTGTTTCAGAATAAGCCCATATGAATCCTACAACTTGAAAATACAATTTGTCGAGAATACAGTTCTATTCCCACTTTCCAAGCTTAAATGAAAAAGTTGACTGTTGACAAAAGTTGTCTGATCACGGTTACATAAGTCAAAACAATCTGAAGGTAGTTGTTCTTTCAAAAAGTTGATATGTCACATCAGAGTTCTGCTGAGTATCAAACAGAATTACAGGTTCTGGCGAGACGTCAAGTTTAAACAGATAGTGCGAAACAGAAAATTTTCAGTTTCGAATGGATCATATTTGGAATCTGGTTTTGGTTAGTTACTTGTTCCATTCTTGCTTTTTGCAACAAAAAAGCAATTCAAAAGCCACTTGGTGTCAATTGTGATGTCAGGTCCGTAGCCAAAGAATACTGTAATGCCGACGCAACAATACAAAATTTTATTGCGAGAGCACTCCGTAGTTTCGAAAAACAGAAATTCGAAAAAAAAATCACTGTTTCACTGATCATGGTTATGTAATCCAAAAATTATGAAACTAGTGTGTATCTATTCTTACCTTCAGAAAATAGTTTGAGGAATTCTGGCTGACCCAATAATTGAAGTTCCGAAAAATCATGTTGACGTAATCCTCTAAAAACCGAAACTTACTGTTTCTCAGTTCCTTATTGAGATTTTTCTTTTTTGATATCAGTCAGTGTTCTTTCAGACAACGAATCTACCGTACGATCCCAACTTCCATTACAGTACCCTTGGTAACCTGCCCATCTTCAATCATCATTCCTATCTTCGGACCCCTGTAGCGCCATTCCGTGGTCCCCCCTTACATCCTTCTCACCCAGGCGGTGTCATCAAAGGACGTACTCATTCATAAGCGTATGATGATCTTGTCCGCGGTAGGAGCCCCCTGGGGGCGCAAAGAAGACTTCTTTCTGATATTCTCTGGGAAACGATCACATCCATGATTCGCGATTTATAGCCCCCCTATTTGCTTTCCTCAGCCGTTTACTCGTTTGTTCTTATAACATGATGGCTTCTCTCCTGTTTCTTTTCCGACACCTTGGGGAGCAATTCCAACTCTAAAAGGGAAGGAAAAGAAGAAGAAGAAGGCTCTTCACCGGCACACCACATTTGTTCCAATTTATGGCTCTATTTTGACAGCTTTCTCTTTTTCCTTCCTTTACTTTTTGTTTCGTTTCTTATATTGGTCCCCCTTTGAAAGAAACAAGAAGCTCCCCTCTCAAACTCTAATCGGGTAATCTGACCAATCAATGTAACAGATGTAACCAGGACGTGTACAGGTCAGGAGAAGACACTTAAGAAAAGAATAAGAAGACGATATAAACAGTGGCAGAATGTGTTGAGAGGGGGAAGAAGATGGTGGTGTCGGGTTTCATACACATATACAGGTAGAGGGGGCAGCTGTTACATAAAAAACACAGATTGACAGGTCATGACATGGTAAGGTCTGTTTATAATATTATTGGATAAACGGATGGACTGTATATGAAACAGATCTTCATTTGGTTCGTCAGTCCAGCCTGACCCAGTAGACAGAAAATAGCTTGAAAAAGCCTGAGTAGCATAAGAAGCCAAAAAACGCTAAAAAGGTTTGAGAAAGCCACGTAAACTTGCCCAAAAAGCCTGAAAAGACCACTGAAGGCCTGAAAAGCATGTGCCGGCCTAAACCCTAGAGATGTCACCAAAGTAATGAAAGCTTAAAAGACTGGAAAGCATATCATATGAAACCTAAGATGTCCTAGAAAGTCTTCCAAAACCTCGAAAAGCCAAAACAGCAGAATATCCCTATAGACAAAAAAAAGCAACAACTGCCGAGGTTACCCTGTACTTTGATCAGAACACCTTGGTTTAAGATATATCCCTGGTACTGTACAGCCATCAAAAAGCCTTCAACCTTTTCCAGTCAACTTCCAACATTCCAACTTCCAACATTTCCCCCCTTTTCCTGACTTCTGACATCCTGAGGACCTTTATCCTTTCGTCCTCCGAAGAAGTGCAATAACACATTCGTATGCATTCTAAATATGCAAATTCGAACATGTTAGATACATCTGTCCCCCTTTTCTCCTGATATTGTTGTTGCGTGTACGGAGATGAAGAAGAAGAAGAAGCTAAGGAGGAGCATCCCTTTGTCTGTGATAGATTGATGCATATCGGTAAATTCATCAATAAATTATGGGATAAGATCGATAGCCGGGATGGTACAGGAGGGTCCGTGGCTGGTTTTTCGAATTCAAAAATGGCTACAGTATGTCTGATAGTGGGCTTGCCTCTAGTCAGCCTTGCTTTGAGCGAAACACGTCACTTCTGTCTAGAATCTTTTAGTTGAGCCCACACAAAAAATCTCAAAAAATAGAAAACGAAGCGGCGGAACATTTCTTACAATCACCTAGCAACATTTCGGATCTCCATGGGCGCCGGGACCAAGTCGGCCCCCGAGTGCGCCTTTTCTTCGTTTTCAATTTTCGTTAAACTAACGAAAAATGTCGACGACAGCTTCAGATGCTGTGGTATGCATTATTAACAGTACTCTACCAGAGTATCAGGTAAGGTTATCGATAGAGCTGACTTGTAAATGGGACCTCGATAATCGTGTCAAATGCGTTTTCAATAGAGAAAACGTTTCCACACGTTGGAAGTTCGCTCCACTGCTGATCGCGACAATTAGGATTAGATCGCATTTGCAAAGGGATTTATCTATTTGTTATGAATCAGTAACTCCTACCGAAGAAAGTGCGTTTCATTGCTAATCTTTACTTACTTTCAGCCAAACATCTTCCTGTGCAACTCGGGCTCATCGTGCTGCACTCGACGTGGAATCATCGCGTGCTGCCAGAATGATGTCAGCTTCAGTCAGGTGTAAGTTGGGAACCGAAATTTCAAACATTCTGGCTTTAGGACTAACATACATTTCAGAGACTTTCTCTTGGAGCAAATCTTGTTTTCTCAGATTTTAGAGAGTACTAGTGGCTTAGATCCCTTAAAATCTATTGAAATTCCCTTCCATGAGAACTCCTTTCCTTATGTAATTGTGCGCTCTCTTGAGCATATTGCTGCTAATCCACTTATAGGTCTCAGATTGCAATTAGATTCTTCCTAACCTTTATTCTTCTCATTCCTCTTTCCTTTCATATCGTATTTCCGCTTCTTCTCCAAAAGAAGATGTACAGATGTACAATTGTTTATCATTAGGTAACCTCCTTGGATCCAGAGACACTGACAGATTGTCTAATCGTGGCTAATAAAGCATGAATTCTTTGCAGACTGAAGCAATCACTACCGTTCCTCATCTTATGGCTCATCATCTTCGGAATAGCCTATGCGATTCATTTGTTCTTCGAGGATGAGGATACTGGAAAACCAATCAACAAGGAGAAGCCGTTCGATGGAAAGTTGGAGTAAGATATTTCGGAGTTTGGGGAAATTTGAATATCGGAATTGATACTCACTAGCGCAGGGACTGGGAATCATTGAATAAGAAGGAATCTACACTAGAAACAAAAACGCCAAGTGACTTGTTAATATTAGAGCTGAACATTCTAGTTATGCTAGGAGCTCTAGAAGCTCTTTGTTTTATTTTTTGACTTTCAAAAAACCAGCCCAAAATCACTTGGCGTCAAATCTAACGCCAGGTCCGCAACTAAAAAGTATTGCACGCTGACGGGAAAATACGGACACTAGCTCTAAAAATTCCCCGAAAAGTTTCTGTGCTTCTAAAGGAATATAGACCGTTTCAAATGTTTAAAAACGATGATTAAAAAATGTCAGGATTCCTAAAAGTTTTCAACAGTATTTATTGAGAAAATTGAAAATTCAAAGATCTCAAAACTCCATTTACCCCATCTACTGCCTACTCTAAAGTGCCTCAATTTGCAGACTTCTCCTCCCAATCGAGAACGACTACACAGTCGAGGACCCGGTCTTCGGCAAGCTCTACGAGGACCAAGTACCCAAACTGGCAACAATTCCAAGGAAGAGACGCTAGAGAGAGGGCACATCTCTCATCTTGGCTTCGTCTTCTAAATGTTTTCATTTTTCCTTCTTTTTAACTTTTCCTTGTTCAAATTCTATCCTAGTCCCTTTTATGCCATGACTTCCTAAAAACGACTATACCATCCTCTTGTTCGGTCACGCATAAAAATGTTGATCTTGTTTGCCGACAGATACTCTTAAGGAAGACAGTAATCCGTTTTGCACCTGTCCCTTTTGCGGCACATGCGGTAAAAGAAGGAAGGATATGCACAATATTACATTTCTTGGCCAGATGGGTGGCTCTAAGGAGCACTCTGAAGTGATGAGATTAGCACATGATTAAAGGTCCGAAACCAGAGGGTACCGCGCAAAAAATAAGGAAGCCACCAAGAAATTTGACCCCTGTTCAAGAGGGCTTGAGTACCTTCCATCAATCTTATGGATCTTCCTTTGTCTCCTAGTGTCTTTTCTCCGGTAAAATATGCAGGGACAGATCCTTAAATATTCATGGAATTGTCTTGTGCCGGTACACCTTTGAACCACCGAAATGACAGTACATGTCAATCCGGCAGATGCCTCTTCTCCCGCTCATTTTTATTCAGTCTCATCCTTTTCTTTTTCTCATTTACGCAACATAGACACCTGTGAGATTAGGAAGCGCTACTCTCCTCACCAAGGCCATCCGTATACATACAATAGCCTCGAAAAGTCAAGAGCTTCGCTCGGGATTACCATGTCGGCGGGTCCTTTTAAAAGGAAAGCAAAGGTGACAGATGTGCGTGAAAATCGCGGAGAAGTACTTGTGATATTGGGAAATAACAAAAAGGTTCAAGGTTTTGGCCGTCTAGATGAAGAACACGGACAGATGATTAACACCTGTTGAGGAGCGGGAATAAGATGGAAATGTTGCACACCTGTTTTTATGGTTTTTCAAATAAATTGAATTTGGTTAGGTGTGAAATGGCGTCGTAGGTTATTGGTTTTTGAAAGGGCATTTTGAATGGTTTATAGGTACTATTCATAGAATGTAGGCTCAGGTAAAATTCTCAGTTTTATAATCAAATTTTCAATGTTTTGTGTTTTCTCTCTGTGACTTTCCAAAGTTTCCTGGGCTTCTCCTTGAGATGTCCTGTTTCTAAGCATACTATTCTAGACTATAAAAATTATAAGTTTTCCAAACCTGAAATGACAACTAACGAAATTCCAACGCTACTCGAGTTGCCTTCACAATCTCCATCAGCGTTAATTTAGAGCATTTTGAGGCCCCCTATCTCTGCTTGTAGGCAATTTCAGAAGATTAATTCTCATATTCTATATTGAATAGGACCGGTTTAAAAAATTCAGCTTAAGAATCCGAGAATTCTTCTAGTAACGGTCCGAATTCTGTGCGATTCAAATCTGGAAACTCGAATGCCTGGAAATAGGCATACCTGAAATTTACTAGTGATGCCTAGTTCAAAAAAAATTGAAATCTAAGATTCTATATTTCGAAGACATCGGACCTTGAGCCTCAAATTTTTAGTTCCTTTTCATGGGACGAGCTTTGTGAAATCTCAATTTTGATCTGCTGTTTTAATCCAAAAAGTTGAAGTTTCCATTTTTCTATCATAAATTTTTGAATATAGAATTACTGTACTTGTTTCGACATCGTCTAGATTTTCACACTTGCAAATTTCAAGAATCCCTTCCAAAACCCATTTCTCCGACCCCTTCCCTTGTTCCTTCCCGATGTCAACGCCACCAATTTAGTGGCTATTCTCTTAATTGAACAACCTCTTCTCCTTCCCTTTTCCCGATCCCCTCTCCCACAGACGGTGGAAAATAAGAGAAAAGATGCGCGCAATAAAGGTGTTTAGAGGCGATAAACTAGTGGTCCTCTCTATCCTGGCATCTGGCGCCGAGAGAGAGAAGAGCACCTCACCGTCCGTCTCTCTTTTGTCGTCGTGTCAAACCAGATGTTGCGACGAAGAAGAAGAAGAAGAGAATAAGATGTTGCGAAAAAGCAAGTGTGTGTGCCAGAAGGTCATACTCTCATACACACCGGGTCCCCCCGGTATACCTCAAAACACATTTCGGCACACCGGTCTAGAAACCCAGATTCTGAACCAACACACTGATTTATCTTCATCAGAAAATGAGAAATCGAGGTGAAAAAAAGAGAAAGGAAACACTGGGAAAATTGGGACAGTAAGACACTAGGAAGCACCTGGAAACAGTACTAAACGTTAAATATTGAAAATACTGGTTCAAATTTGCAATGCTTACCTTGGGGCAAGACTGCAAATTAGCTTATGTCTAGAGCTCTTGTGCACTCAAGGTCGATGTCTAGGAGTATCTCGTAGAGGAGTAAAAATAGAAGAGGTTTCGTGTTTTGAAATCCTAGGTCATAATCACCCATTCCTACCATCCATGTCAATTTAGGATCTCAACTGTCCGATGACCTAATTTTTTCTAAATTTGAGCTCCCATGTAAGCCCCAGACGCGAGCATCTATTTTGTTCGTTGGTCCCCAAGTAAGTAAACTGTATCCATATTCCCCGTGGTACCCCCTACCTGGATGTCTACTTCTCTCCGTTCTCGGAGCATCAGGTTACAGGTTACCCCGATTGCGCAACAACTCCCGTATCGACACCTTTGCGATCATATACACATCACTTCGGTTATATAGATACATCATGCCTGGGTACTGAGGTGTTGAATTCTCAGGTATGAGGGTGCCATAGATTGTGCAACTCCTAGCAGACGGACACGGATCATATGGGGGATATTGGAGTGTTATAATGGATTGTATAAACTGTTTATGTTATAAGACGACTACTTGGTAGGAAAGTGTTAGTGGTTATTGGCCAGTGCCCAAGGTGTTTGTTATGATTAGGCCTAATGGATTTGGAAGATTCAGAAGGTTACGGTAGTGTTGAATAGGTTGGATCCGTAAGTATCGTTCTCGTGTCGAAAAATTGGGAAATCTTCAAACTGCTGGAACTAGTTGTAGTTCGAGCTTAACCACCTCTGAAAGCCGAAAAAATTGCTTTCAAATCAGTATAGGTTCGACTTTTTTTTGGATCATTATGGGCCGAGTTACAGTCGCTTATTTACAGGAGTTCTGTTTTCACTATCTGTCTTTGCAGTTTTTCTTGACTTTGTTTAGCTTTGATTTACATCTGACACCCTCTCGTGAATACAGTCAAAAAGTCGGTGAAATTTCCTACGTTTTTTGTCTAATTATTACTCATATTAGACCATTTTGACTCGAGTTACAGTTGTTCAAAGTGAAGAAACCAGTCCCCAGTTGACATTCGGTGATTTTTCAAAACCCTATGTTGCTTCAAAATATCACATTATCAAAATGAAAAAGTATGAAATTTTCCTACAGTTTCGTCTAATTCTGACCAGATTTGGACCTTTATGAGCCGAGTTGCAGTGCTGAGAAATATAAGGCACGAGGTAAGTGATTTGTACAATTATTGTAAGACTGTTTGATCTAAATATGCTACCCCCAACACTCTCTTTTCTGCCAAGACTACCCCTCTTCATAACAATATTTATTGTGGAATCCCGTGATTCTGCTCCCCTCTTTTCTCCTCCGGAAAACATCATCATACACCAAAACGTAACCCAATTGACAATCCCCCAAAAGTTGTATCGCTTCGTCGTATATAAATTTGATCTTCACCAATTTGCACCTTCTCTCCTCCCCAGGATGTCCCACGGGAGTGTCTAACGAGACGAAACGAAGGCAAAGGTCGTGGTGGTGGATGAAAATCTGATATGGAAGAAGGGACCACGAGAAGCTACCAAAGGAAGAAGAAGCATCATCATTAAGGAGCCCACAGGCCTCCTCCTAGTTCCATGTGACGCTTAATTTTGTGTCATCGTTTGTATTGGTTGTGGTCGGGGTCCTCTACTACTACACCAGGGAAGGAATCAGAAGATGAGGCAATTTGTTCATCACGCCACATTATGTACGTCTGTCTCCCAATTTTGGTATAGTGCTCCTCTCCTCCCGAGATAGGATAATATAGATAACGATTGCTCGTTAATTGTTCCATCTCACTCGGCTCATCAAGCCTCCTCAATGGGGCTCCCCCCTAAAGGTCCTTCTGGGGCTTCACGGAGGCTCCAGGAGAATCTTCGAACAAAAATTAGCATCACAATTGGTCGAACAGAATGTTGCCCCAGGATCAAAGAGGAGAGGACTCCCCGAGATAGCTCACCTCTTCAGTAGCAGGGGGCCCCTCTCTGCCAGATGACTTTATGTCCAGCTGGCTGGATCATTGTTTGATTGATTTGTAGTTCGAGAGGAAAATAAGAAGAAGGCGAAGGCAGGAGAGGAATAGATTTAAAGATAAGCTTGAGGGATGGACCACCGGCTGTCAGGTTTTATTTCGCATTTGTTTTGGTAACACCCCTCACACTTAAGGTGCTACTACAGTAGCCTAATTGGCGTGGGGAAGAAAAATTGCGAAATTTCGACAACGACCATGTAAATTGAATTATGCACTGTCTGTTTTCTCACCCTCCTTCAGCTTGGCCACTAGTCACCCGGTCCGACAGAAATGTTTCCCGTGATGGTGTGGAAAAAACGGTCTGTTCCTAACCGGTAATCCAAACGCCTAGGATCCAAAGAACCACGCTCTATCGATAACCAACGCTCCGCCCCTTTTATCACTTTCTCAGACCACCGGTAGTGACTCATACTATGTGACACCTTTCTCTTTTCTTTTTCCGGGAAATTGACTCCTTGTCTTTTTTCTGGTGAGTGACCAACTGGTCAATAATCTTTCATACAGTCAGAGAGGCACACACCTCATAATTTTTTGTTTTTGTTTTGGGGCATAGTCTCGAGAATTCAGTGGTGGTGAATTTTTTGGATAGTAGTGGAAGCCAGGAACTCACATTTGGCTGTGTACGTTTGATACTCAACCAAGATTCTGAAATTGACTGCGTACGTTTGATACGCAGCCTTCTGTTTCAGGTTTGAACGTGGTATTGACAAATTGCCAATTTTGAAGTTTTGAGCCGAACGCTTCACTTAAGAAAATTGGGAACTGTTGAGGTGTAGAATGTCGTTGGCGGTCCGTAACATGATAACCGAGATTTTGGAATTTGTTGAGATTTTGGTTTTTCAGAACTCTGACAAAGGTATGCCTCGAGAATATATATTCTTCAAGTTCAGAAGATTACCGAACTTAGCTATTTTTCTAAAATGCTCCAAATTCCTGATACCTTCCCTCTTTCCCTTCAATCCTTAACCGGATTAAAAGTACGCACTTCACCCATCCTGAACCCACTGGGGACCACTTCCTTGAACGACGGCTTCACATTGAAACTTCTTCCATTCAATGTAAAACTGACAGTTTCGTAATCCTTGCGAAACCCAAGAATATTCTCTCCTGTCCCCTCTTGTCTTTTCCTTCTTCACCATTCCTTTCCTTTATGATTCATAGTATTATGAATTTGGAAATAAGTAGAGTCAGAATGGACGTCTTCTACTGATGATGTCCCTCAGCCCATCGGCTCCTCTCACCTAGGCTTACCGCAAAGGAGCAAAGGAATGGGCGCCAATCAAAAAGAGACGTCCCTCCCGTTTCTATACTAATCTCCTGTTTTTCCTCCTCCTGCTTCTTCCCGAAAAATGATTCTTGACAAATTCCAGGGGCCTCTTTCCTCCTGCCTTCCTCCTGCTCAAAATTGCATCTCTCCTGTCTTCTTTGTCTTCTTTTTTGGCTTCGAGCACCAGGAGAGCCCCGCAGGATGATGATGATGGTGTGACCGGACGAAATTTGTTCTAGAAGGTGGTTGTGGGGCTCATCTGAATTGGCAATTCAGAATCCGTCTCCTGTGTTGACAGAAGGCTCGAAGAAGAAAGACAAAATGAGCAAGAATGTGTGCACATTGTTCTGATTGCATTTCATGACACGTTACACCTAGCCACCCCTTTCCTTTTTTCTCAGTCAGAGCTACTCCTATCAAATCGCATTTCTAGCTACTAGCCAACACACTGCCCTTTATCGCATTATGGATGCTCCCTTTCCTTTTTCGTGTGTGAGCTCCTGTGCTGCCTTCTTGTTGCCTGCTCCCACTACTTTAAGGCCCAGGGAGGTCCCCCCTCCTCTATTGTTTATTCGTATTCTTCTGTCAAGGTATTAGCAATTGTATAAACGATGAGAAGAAGATGGCTCCTTCTGCCTTCTCGTCGTCTTCTTCACCGGCATCTTCGCTCTTTAATAAACAATCTTGAGAAAAGGACGAGGAGCAGAATTCAAGATTCCGAAAAGAAGATGAGAAGAGAGTGTGAAAAATTATGCAATTTCTTTTGATTTACAATAGACTCCTTTGCTCCCCGATAGAGGTTAATCTAGGCATGGGGGTACCTACAGTACTTATCTATCTGGACCACCTGCTCTCGCCACTTATAGAACATCGTGTACTTCACTTGTACTTGTTCTTGTTATACTCTAATTGAGAGACGAAAGAGAAGACGTGCGGATGTTGGCTTCTGTTGGCGGAAAACAGAAAATGAAGAAGTACACGGAAAACAGTAGTACAGTTTTTGGAAATCAGGACATAAAAGTGGGAGCAGGTTGACCAGAAGTAAAGGACGGGGGAGCAAGTGTATGCATTTTTGTGTCACCTTGCATCAGATGTGACGCCAAGAAAACTTTTCCGACCAAAAAAGCAAAGATGGAGAACTTCAACTAGCAAAACAGTTCTAGCTAATTAAGTGGACATCTTGAAATTTCGGAAAACTGGACATTTCCTGTCCTGCCGGCCGATCTAACTTTCAAAGCTACTGTACCTCCGTTCATCTTTGCGGACCTCTTCTCAGGTTTTGCAATGACCTACTGTAGTTTGGAAAAAGGTTACCTCATATTCGATTACAGTAGTCTTTGGAGGACCCCTTTCCCTTTTCCGACCTTTAGTATTAAAGCTCCTGAAATCCTTCATCTCCCGTCGTTTTCCCATCGAAAAGGTTCCCCTCCCCCTCCTTCATCCTCCGATTCTGAAAAATAAGATGATGATTGGAAATCCCTTTCGCTCCTTAAGACGTAGAGGAGAAGAGGTGGGGGCACCTCTTCTTTCTCTTCTTCTTCTCCTGACACTATCGAATTTCAGTTTTCAAATAGCACATAAGGATGCGCTCCTTTCCTTCGTTTTCCTTGCCATCCTCCTTTCCTTCTCCAAGAAAATTTCACCTAATTTCCGTTGGCATCTTCTTCTCTATTCTTGCCATCATCATCATCATCATCATCATCAGCTCTCGCTCTTCCCTCCGTGTCCTAAGTAGGTAAGACGATACATTGTAACAGACGGTTGGTATTATGACTAGTAGAAGTAGGAGGGAAGAGGTGGCTGTCAGCAGCAGGTCTCTTTTCTCGAGAGTGAGGGAGATGAGCCCCCTCACTTTTTCTAATTGATCATAATTGTATGACAAGAGAAGAGTCTCAATTAGGAGACACTGAACCCCAGACCCCAGGTGACAGTTTTTCCCCCTGACTAATTAATCCAATTGTCCTTCCCTCTTCCGGATGAAAAAAAAAGATGACACTTCTTCTCCTCTAGAATATATCCTATAGGAACAACACAAAAAACCCACTAGTCAGTTTTTATGTGTTGTCTATTCTTTATACCACACAGGAGAAGCAGCTGCATCATCTTCTTCGCCTCCTTTATCTCACGTTTTGATATTCGAAAAATGACAAAACTGCCGAACAGGTGCCAGTTGTGGTGGCGTCGGCGCCGCTGGTTGTGGTGGTGCAGTTCAAATAAATGAGATATGAAAAAATGGGAAAAGGACAGAATGAGAGGGGGGGGGGGGGGGGCAGAGAGTCAGGTGCAAAATGGAGATGATGGAAATGATGATGATGGAATACAAAAAAGTGAGGGAAGGTCGTGGAGCAGTACTGAGAGTCATGGGAAGTACTGTAAGATTTGATGTGCAGGTCTCTAGAATAATGTACATACTTCTACAGTAAATTGAAACGGGCAGGTCAGTAAGTGCGCTCTAATCTGACTTCACGCATAAAGCAGTACTGATCCCTTTGCTCAGCTCAATCCCGGCTCCTAGGGGACATAATTAAACGAACGTAGCACCAAAATTAGTTTTTTGATTATTCAAAAACTATATAAGGAGCAGGATCAATACGTGCAGGTCTCTAGAATCGTGATCACCAGAAACTGAAAAAGAGTGGTCAGTAAGTGCGCCCTAATCGAACTCCCCCTTAAGATGCTGATGATGCTCTGTGAACATCTCTATATCGGTTCCTAGTGACCTGATCATGATGAAAGTTATACGGGTTTGAAGATATTTTTCTGGAGGTACACCATGATAGTGGGATTCAAGGAAATACTGATTCTGAAGTGTAATAATGATAGTAACTTAGGAAGCCAACTACGAAAATATGAAGTCTTACTCGTCAGAGACACTTTAGCTTGATCTACCCCAAATTGGGTAACAATAGAGCGCATTATTTACCTAAATAGTTTGCTTGATAGTTACTTCCATCGATAACAGTTTTTTGAAAACTAGGTCCCTTCTCCTAACCCTTCGAACCTTCCAAAGTTTCCACCAAACCTATTCCCATCCATTTTTCATTTTTTGTCTATATCACAGAGATATATGTCAGAGAGCAACAGAAGAAGCCTCTCCTTCCTGTGGCCCTTCCCTAAAAAGGAGCACCGCCTGAGAAGAAGGAGCTCATAAGAGGAAATGAGTTCCATTACGTATGTACATAGAGGGTCCCTTCACCAAAGACACGGTGTAAGAGAGACCGCCCCTTCTCTTCTTTTGCCTTTTCTACATTCAAAATGTCGTAAATTTTTGGTGGCGGTGCCCCTATCTGTCCTCACACACGGGACCATTCCAAATGGGAAAGGACATACTCTCACTTTTATTTCTTTTGACCTAATTTTCCCGGATGCCAAGCACTTAGTCTGATTCCCAACCTGTTTCAGCTATCTATACTCAATTATCCTATGTGCCCCCATCCCTCAATCCTCCTACCGGCTCGTCCGAAGAGCTCCCGTAGAGCTCCAGATGAGCACATCCCCCTTTTTTCTCTCTCAAAGTATCACATTTGGAATTCATGCCAATACTGACGACAACCCCTGACGAAGGAAGAGAAGCAAAAAAGACACCGGTGATGATGTTGTTTCTGTTTCCTCCTGCCAGAATGGTAGTAGTCATACTTCCAGGAGGGGGACCAAAACGGGGGCTCCGCCCACTTTTCATCACTGACCCCCCAGACAGACATGGGAGCTCATTTTAGTAGGCGTTGGTGGCTAACTATGAACTTCTGTTCGATGGCCTAAGCTGTTGTGTGTTCTAGGCCACCAGATAGGTTACTATTCTAGAAGTAAGCACCTTGTACTACCAGCAAGGTCCCCCTCAATATTCATTAGAAAAAAGTACGAGTTGAATTTCAATTCCCCTCTTACTCCCATCTTCGCCTTGTTCATTTCCTTTTCTCTTCGCCCTAAACTTTCACCTCTCGGACATCATTCACCCCCTCCTCCCATCGTTTTTCAATTTCCCTTGACTTTCTCGTATCTTGTTAATAGGTAATTGGTATGGGAACTAGGATCACATACTTTATCAAGTACTCCTCATCATATCAACACTTTCCCCTTCTTTCCATTCCTCATTGCATTCCATTTCTTCATTTCCAGGTGTCCTGTATATAGGTGACAGATGTCCCTCTTTTTTTCTGTCTACTATTCTTCATTTTTATTTGTTTCCAAAAACTATGGCAATGATGATGACACGGGGCACAGGCACACAAGACCTAAGACCATGCACCAACCACCTTGTCCAACAACATTACACCACTTTTTGTATATCATTTTTGGGGGGATGGGGGAGTTCTAATTGCTCTGAGTCATGGATGAGGTGTTGGTTAGATGAGAGTAAAAGGAAGTGTAAAAGAGGAGCAAAAAAAGTACGGTAGGTCAAAAAAAATAGTCTGGTGGAGCAGCTTTGCATACTATGTTAATTATGAAATCCCGTCCCCTAACCTAGTTACTTTTCTTGAGCCTAGGATGATTCTGACTACAGTACTATCTCAAATCTTAAGGTCTTATATTTGCACAACACTCCTGTAGTCTGTTAACCTTCTTGGGGCCGATCTCACCCCAGAAGTTACAATTTTTGAGCACAGTAGCCTAACAGAACCTGACAGTCTTAGTTGGTCGAATCTTGATAGCTTCTGCTGTTTTACCTGAACATCACCGTCACTAATGAGACCCCAAATATTGGACTACAGTAACTAAAAGCCCCCTTTAATCCAAATGTCCACTACGAAGGCCATATTCAACGAAAAAGCCGAGAATCCGGCTAACTTCCAAAAGAGACTTCTTCTCCTCCTTGCAAGACAAAACGAAATATCTGATTAGGTAGCCGTTTGGTTAGCCAAAAGCGAAAACCGTTGACTTTCTTCAAACATCTCCTTCTCCTCCCTCCCCCCTTTCCCCCCATCTAACAGGCAACCCAGTTGGTGTCGAGAATTCAAAGAAATAGCGTGCGAGATGAAGAGACGCAGACACAAACTAACAAGTTTCGGTGAAAATTTTGTATATGTCTCGAGTAGAGGGAATAGTTTTGGTGTGTGTTCGTTTTCACGGAAATGCGCAACCGTATCTTTATATCTCGCCGCCCAGATGAGAAGCTGAAGAAGTAGGAGGAGAGGGAGAAGCAGCGGCAAAAAACACTGGGGTCTCTTCAATTAACATGCTCTTACTATGTGTCTCGGATCGAAAACAGTTCATTTCCAAATCCTGTCTTTCAGGTTTACTCTTCGGCTATGGAGATTACTATACGGTAGAGAGAGAGAGGGAGATAAACGTGTATGGTATGGTGTCTTTTTTGGAATAGTCAATCTTTTCTCTTTTTTTCTCGAGAGAAGGAATTGTGTTCTCTTTCCCCGGCCTACCGTCCATACATATTACTTTCACTGGTCTAATTACTCGTTATCACTACTTTGATGATGATACCCCTCCTCCCTACCAACCCAAAACATACACATCCTTTATTTCCATCCTCTTCATTTTCCATGAATTTCTCTCCTTGTTTTCATTCATCTTCACTCTTTTTACTCATCTTCATCATCATCATCCGTGAGAATAGGATGAGTCCCCCCTCAACACGAATTCAAAATGTGTGCTCCCCCGTTTGTACACCTCATCTCTGAAAAGATATCGGAGTAGAAAAAAAGAACTTGCCGAAAACACCTAAATAATTAAAACGACTAGGAGGAGATGAGCCGACGACATTAAATTTAATAAGTGTTGGGCGGTGAGCAGTATTCAGGAAACTAGAGAAAATGGAGCACTTCATGGTGGTGTGTGTTCTGAAATTGAGAACAGATGTGGATGGATGATTTTTGGAGGAAGCAGGAGAGGAGAAGTGAGTTGAGTAGAAGCACATGGTGGGAGTAACACCGACTCAAAAATTAGGAAGACAAGAGCTTGAGGACATAGGTACCCAGGGTTCTGAGATTCAAGAGTCTTCAGAACTCAGAATTCTCTATATTGTTATCAAAAGCAGAACCGCGACCTCTCTTACACTGTTTTCAAAGAAACTGTATACATTTGAAGTTAAGTCTCATTTTGAGAACGGCCTAGGATTCCAAATATAGAGGTTTCTAGATCGCATTCAGTTTTGATACAATTTGAACTTGTAAACGACTTCTGAGACTTGCAATCTTCAATTTTTCAAAAGTCTGAGTATGGTCATATTTCGAAACACTATTGTTTTCTAGAAAATGGGGTCCCAAATCGCTGAAACCCAACTTTGCAAAATTCGGAAATTTTGAGTACTACGGCCTTTCTAGACCAAATTATGGGTGTTTAGCCCAAGTGGAGTGGATTCTAAATCTCAAATTTTTTGACATTCGAACTTCAAAGCGGGGCATATAATCATTTTGACTTTGACTTCTCATGACCCGAACATTGATCTGATCAAATCTAGACCATTTTCAAGTATCTTCGCCCAAAATACCCATTTTTGACTTCCCAACTTCACCTACACTCCCAAAATCACCATTTTCCCGCACTTCGAAATTTCGAAACTCCTCCTTCTCTTCCCTGATTTCAAGCTCCGCCCACTTCCTCCCATTCTTGCTCTTCCTCTCATCCTTGGAGGAGTGGTATCTGATCCCAAAAGGCAAAAAGTGGGCGGAGTCCCAAGGAGGCACACATCTGTCGCGAGAAGATGTCTCTCTTCTTCTTTTCATTCTTCCAACTACAGTAAGGTATCGAGAGGTGCCATCGCTTCTCACTCCCCTCCCAAAGGGGCGTGGCTTCCTTCACAGATTCCTCTTGGTGGCAGCAGGTGTAGAGAAGAGAAGACACTCTTCACAGATGAGCCCCATCCTTCCCGCCTCCCCTCCCTCTCTCCTAGAGGTTCATGTGCGCTTCTTCTTCTTGTCTCTTGTTATGTGCGAGACTGCACACATTCTTCTGGAGACCTTCTTGCTCACGTCGTCTGGTCCCCCCGTATGTGAGACGGCCGGACCCCTGCGGCAAGAGGCACCGCTCCTTTTCCTCTCCCTAGGTGTGCATCTTCCCTTCATTTGGCACCTTTCGTGCCTTTTTCCTCTGCCTTCTTTTTTTGCTGCCCGCCGTTTTTCTACTTCTTTTCTTCGAGACTCCTTCCCATTATTGGGATGCTCCTTTCCCCCTCTAGGTCTCATTGTGCTCTTTACAAAAAGTAAAAAAAAAACTTTCCATATCTTGCCAACTCATCAAGGTGCTGCTGCTCATCCTCTCCGTTTTTCCCACTCCTTTGTTCATTTTTTCTGAGTGCCTCTTTTTCTTTCCTGAGCCTCTACTTCTAGTTCTAAATCCATTCATTTGTTTATTCAGATTCCTCAAGAGCTCTCCTTATGGAACTCCTTCAATTATTTTTCTCCCTTTAAGACCTCCAACATTCCCTAACAAGATATTTTGCAGGTAACCGCGATGGTAGATATAGCCGAAGCACTACCATCGACACCTACATCCCTATCCCTCCCTTCTGACGAGGCTCTTCGAAAATTCAAGTGTCCGGAGTGCACGAAGGCGTTCAAATTCAAGCATCATCTCAAGGAACACATTCGAATTCACTCTGGCGAGAAACCATTCGAGGTGAGCTACCTGAAGCATCTAGATTTCTTTGCTAGTCACCTGTTGCTCCTCCGGGTTGCTCTCCCAGATAACCAATTTATCAATGTCCCCCTGGCCAATACATGACAAGACAAGAGAGACCTGACATATACCTGTGCGCTCGTAATGTTTTCCCCGCCGCGGAGCCCCATGTCATGTCTTGTTAATGATGATAGAGATGCTGGAGAAGAAACAAAGAAAAATGTAAACTTTGAAGGGGGGTCCGGTCCCCTCCTCCACTTCCAGGTTGAAGGTGTGAAGATGTGAAAAGGGGATGGAAAAGTATAGATGCCCGTAAGGCATTCATTAATTCCTCTCCTGCTCCTCTGTGAAAACGAAGAAGAGAAGGAAGGAAAAACGGGAAGAAAGAAGAAGACTAAAGTTTTCCCTTCTGAGGAGCCACTTTCAAGGTGCTCAAAGGCTCAACGGAGGTGTGTGTCTTGTGAGTATGAGTATGGGTATGGAGTTCTTTTGGAGGAAATTTAGAGAATTTCTAGAAGTTCGTTTAATATGGTTTGTGGTTCAGTAGGTAGTAGGGTTTGGTTTTGATTATGCCCAAGTGGACTCATAGGTTTTAGAGGTTGATGGTTTTCATATTAGGTGTATGACTGACTATGAGCATCTCAAGACCTTCTCGAAGACGCTGGGTCATTTTTGTTAGCACTTGGGATTCCCAGACAACGTTCAATTTTTTCCTCAAGACCCCATAGAAGCATATAAAACATATTAGCTTCAATAGTTTCAAAACGGGTTCATACACTTGCATGTTTCTATTTCTACTTTTTTGAGTTTCGTTGCTCTTTATCAAATCCTTAAAAATGTTTTGAACCACCTTGCAAACTCAAAGATTTTTTTTAAAACCTTGAAAAACTGATATTTATAATTTCCGTGTCTTCTAGAGCTTCTGGACTCTTCTGGAGCTCCCTGGAACTTTATCCTATCAGATTCATCTCATAAAATCATAAACCTAACCCCCAAAACCTCCAAAATAACTCCAAAACCCCTCCTACCATATACGGCCCATCGATATCCCTTCAGCTTCACCTCCTTTCATTGGTCGCTGCGTGCTCACCTGGGCTCCGCCCACTTTTTCCGGCTCACCTGCTCCCCCCTCCTCCTCTCCTGAGCCCTCATTGGCTCCCCTTTCCTCTCCCCTCTCTTCATAAGGTCTTCCTTTTTCTCCCCCTAAAATGCACCTTTGGGTGCAATAAACAAACCTTGGCGCCTCCTCCGGCAGTACGTGATCCACTGCCTGTCGAGATTTATCGCTCCCCATGGGCCGCACCTTCTAAAGAGCCCACCGCGCTGCACCGCCCGTGTGATAAATTGTTCTAAATTTGCCTTCTATACCCCCTTTACTCCTACTGATTTTTGTCCATTTTCAGTGCCAACAGTGCCACAAGCGATTCTCCCATTCTGGATCGTACTCCTCGCATATGAGCAGCAAGAAGTGTGTGCAGTCAGCATCGCCGAGTATGGTTGGAACCGCGTTCAATCCATATCAACTCATGATGTATCGAAATATTATGCTCCAATTGCAAACTCCTCAAGTGTCTTTCCTGCCCCAACCTAACAATATGGAGAATGCTTATATGAGTCTTCTTCAAGCGAATCTTCTTCAAAGTTTGGAAAATGGATCATCTCCTACTGCTACATCACCACCATCCTCTGTGCAAGAACCATCAACTCCCGAGCCAAAAATCGAAGTTGTCGATGAGCCTGAAGAGGAATTAGAGATCAAGGAGGAAGCAGTCGAAATCGACTTGAAATCCGAAGACACCCAAAATTCTGTCCCAGAAGAATCGCTATCAGTGACACCAGCTGTGTCAGTCTCAGTGTCTCCAACACCAACAGAGCAAAATGGCAACGATTTGAATGGTCTGAACGCTGGAAGTGGGTCAGATGGAAAAGCCTCTCCAGATTGGAGGCCTTTGAGGTCCAGAAGTTTCTTGAATGATTCTCAGGTAGGTTTTTTTTTTGTTTTAGAGGTTCCAGACTCTGAACTTCAGAGCTATGGGATAGATCCCTAAGCTAGATCGTGAGATCATCTCTAAACTTAGTTATATTCCAGGTCGCCATCCTTCAGAATCACTTCAAACGCAATCCGTTCCCTTCCAAATACGAGTTATCCGCGGTAGCAGAGCAAATCGGAGTGAATAAGCGAGTTGTTCAGGTAAGCATTTCCTTCAAGTTTATGATGTTTCGGGAAAGATTTATCGTCGCAAAAAACCCCGAATTCCCACAAGGTGGAGGGAACACATGTGCATCAAGTAGCTCATCAAATTTCCCAAATTTCCTGTGGTGTCCTGTGTGTACATACATCACATCTTTTTGCGATAGGACGCAGGTGTTGTCTTTCTCTCTCACACAGAATTGTGTGTCGTTATTCTCCCATCATTTTACCGCACACACATAGACTCACATCATCTCCAATCTCCAATCACCATAAATCCAAAACCCCAGAAATTGAATAAGAGCTTTCAGGTCTGGTTCCAAAACACGCGAGCCAAGGAACGACGGAGCAACCGGTTGCCGAGCATGCCACGTGGATCCTCCGCCCTCGCTCCGACGTCACCTACAGTATGGCAGACACCAGCGCAGCTCATGGCCGCCTGGGCTCAGCAATGTATTCAGAATGGCACAAATAGTTTGAGTAGCAGTAGCAATTCTCAGGTTGGTGGGCCAGATGGGTGTTTAATAGTATGAATAGGGGAAGGCTTACACATGTTTTCGCGCATTAAATAAGAGACAATTGGATTATTACGGATTAGGAGGGGCAAGTAACAACCCATCGACATGTGGGTAACCGGTCATTATAGGTGACAGACGGGAGGGTGAAGGTAGTTAGTCTTCATTTTCTCCAAGTTTAGAGGTCCCATTGACTAAGACTAATTACTCATTCTCTCTTGTTTTGGTAGTGGGCTCCTCACTCCTGTCAGACCCAGGTGAGCCATAAATCATGTTCTGGGGAAGCCTCGTCCACACAATTTCGAAATATCAATTCATCAAATTCACGTCTCCCTCAGTCCCCTATCCTGACTGGAGATGGTTGTAAATGAGGAGCAGGGGGGACCCTCATCAAATTTGCCTAATTCGACACCTGCTCGATCTTCATTTTATGAATATTTATGGGTACAGTACCTAGCTATTTTATTATATTGCCTTATCCGGAGAAGGGTGGGGGCAGCTTCATCTTCATCTTGATTGCTTTTTTGTCGCACCTTCTGTGGCGAAACGTGAACCTCCTCGGGACCCCAAACACGTACACACATGTGATACTTTTGGGATGATCCAATTAGGCGAGAAGGGGGGAACCACCTCTAAAACACGTAAAGAAGAATAAGACACACGGGGAAATAAGGAGTAGAAGACAAGCGAAGATATTGTCGAATATGAATAGGAGAATAGGAGAGCATCTGTCGACGACGCTCATAAAAGAGCGAAGAAACGATGAGGAGGAGATGAGTGAGGAGGACGGGTTCTTCTACGAGATGGCTATAATAGGATGATACTAAATGAGACAGACGATGGCTTGTTGCCACCTGAGCACCCCCATCTCAAGATGTTGCTCCGATAGGAAGACAGAGGTCTGAGATAAGGGGGGAAGCAGAAGCTAGGGATAGTGGGAGAGGGATCCTGGTTCTGAGGTACTGTAGGAAGATCCTAAACCGAATCTGAATATCGTAACGAAAGAGAAAACATTTAACTTTCAGTGGGTTAGTCGTGCGTGGTACTGTGGTAGTATCCGCAAATACAGTCTAAGAGGTTGTGGACTCAAACCCCAGCAATAGCAAATCCATTTATTCTATATTTTGCAGAGACCAATAGTCTTAAATTAAAAGTAAAGCCTTGAAGCGTGCCTAACTATATTTTCCTATACGTAAATTATCCCAAATTGGTTGCATGTCAAAGTGCAAGCCTTGGAATTTCTGAACTCTGTTTTTTGCTCTCCTGTCCTTTATTCTAGTCTAGTGCTCGATCAATTCTCTTCCAGTGTGACACCCGCACATTCACATATACTCTTCTTCTTCAATATTGGGGTTTCTGGGTCACTTCTGGCTCGCAGGAGCCGGGAGTATCGTGCGAAAAGATGGGGCAGTAGAAGCGGGCTTCTTCTTCTTCTGCTTCTTCGTTCAATTTCCCCCTTTTGTCTTGCATAATTTGTGTCATTCAATTTACCTTCTCCTTTCCTGACCAGTGTGTCGGGATGGATGGGACGAGCCGAGCGGACGCTCTCACACTCTTCTCAAAAGAATAAGAAGAAGAGGAAAAGTGAAGAGAGATGAGAGAGAAAGACAGGAGGGGACCCATCAATGGAAATGAAATGAATTCGAGTGTTTTTGGTGGAGGCCGTAGAAGCAGAAGCAGCCGGAGAGAGAAGACGGCACCTGCTAATGAGCTTCTTTGTCCTCTCCCCCTTCTTTTCCCCTTTTTTCACTTTTTCAAAATAGCAGCGAGGGAGAGAAATTTAAAGCTAGAAGAAGAGCCACTCGTTATATAACTAGCCATCAATCAATCAAATTCTTTTTTCCAGGACGAATCATCATCTACAGTACGCAACGAAAATTCGGCCACTGACGAGGTGATGGATCACGATGGACTTCTGCTATCATCGAAAGAGGGAAAAGAGACCCCATTGGACCTCACACTATCTAATGATGACACTGAACCGGAATGGTCACCAGAGAAGCTCATCGGATTCTTGGATCAGACCGGCGGAGTGATCCAGGAGCTTTTGAGACAAGCTGGAAATGGATTCGTGACGAATCAGGAGGATGAGGAGGAGAAGCCGACGAAGGCTGAAGAGAGTCCAGTTTCGAGTACATCTTCATCGATCTGGCCGTCTTTCATTGGACAGTATCCCTCGATTTTGGACTCCGCGAGTTTGTCGGCGTTGGAGAAAGCATTGGATGTAAGTTTTTTTGAATCTTCCGTGATATAGATATACAGTAACTTAATCCCTGCGATCACCACTTTAATTTCCCAATTTTTAGCAACAAAAATCTTCTGAAGACGACGCCTCCTCCCTGTGCTCCAACGAATCGAAACTTTTGAAGTTCCCAACCACGCCAATCAAAGAAGAGGAAGGACTATTCTCGTGCGATCAGTGCGATAAGGTGTTCGGGAAGCAAAGTTCGTTGGCTCGTCACAAATACGAGCATTCGGGTGAGTACTGAGTACATAACAGGAAATTAGAGGGTATTAGAAAGGGGATGAGGGGTGAGAATATAAGAGACACCCGTGTGGTCTGTTTGGATACATGGTGATGCAATCGTATTAATTGAAGGATGGGACACCATTCAGAGGGGGTAATCTAATTGGCACAGGACAGGGATGGGGCAGCTGTATGTGTCTTTGAGATCATTGCTTTTTGAAACAGAAGGAAATTATTCTGGGATTATTACCTAAGCAAGGATAAACAGAGACACAGATAGACAGGTGGTCGGGGAAATTTGAGATTTTTTGAGATTTTGGGGGCTTTATCTTAGACTATTGGGAGCCCATTCAGACGAAAAATGTACAGAAATATAGGAAATTTTTTGAAGAGATGATTTCAAGTTGGGTTTTTGCAAAACTCAACGTCAGATTTTGAAGAAGTTTACAGGCTCCGGATCCAATAAATGTGATAAGCATTATTTCAGATCCTAGAATACCTAATTTCATAAAAATGATTTTAATCAATAGCACACTTCAAACATATTTTCACAGCCTTACCCATGTATATTTCCAGGCCAACGCCCATACAAATGCGACATCTGTGAAAAAGCCTTCAAACACAAGCACCATCTGACCGAGCACAAACGACTTCACTCCGGAGAGAAGCCATTCCAATGTGACAAGTGTCTGAAACGATTCTCTCATTCTGGAAGCTACAGTCAGCACATGAACCACCGTTATTCATATTGTAAGCCGTATAGGGAGCAACCAGGAGCCACCTCTCCATCCGCGGACCCTTCGGATGTTCTGAATGGAAGTCTGACTGTGAGCCCCTCCTCATCGAACACCCCGCCCCCGAATTGATCTCGAAATTTTTTAACATTCCTCACTTTCTAATCGGTTATTTTTTCTTACCTTTTTTCTACCTGGCTGTGCCAGTTTCTTGCCTTTCTAGCAGCTTCACTATGGTGCTTTTTTGATATGTACAGTTTTTTCAACTTTCTCAATTATAGTCATATTCCATTTTTTCGTGATTTCCGTTTTTCGCTTCGCTTCTTTCCTCACTTATCCCATTTTTGGCCGGTGCCTTCGCTTTTTGCTTTTCCCAACTATCCTCCCAGTTTCTCTTTCTTTCCAGTTCATTTCTGTGAAGTGACCCCTTTCCTGTCTACTAGTCATAAAAACTTCTAATGGTGCAATTGTCTCTACTTCGATTAGTTTCTTCATTTCTCACTCTCACCTGGCCATTTGTGTGTTCTTCTTGGAATTCTTTCATTTTTTGGGACCAACACTAACTTCGAAATTCGTGTAACTTACCTTTAACACACATTCTTCTTGTTTTGATGTTTTTGGCATTCAATCGTTTTTTAGAAATTTTTGACCCTGGCTAATAATAAATTGTTCTAATAACAAATGAGGTTTGGACAAACAGACAAACAGAGGAAATTTCAGAATATAGAGAAAATGAGAGGTTTGGAGCCACGGAACCTAGAGCTCTCATTGTCAGGATTTCTGAAAATCAGAGATCTCACAATCATACTATTCCGACCAACCCGCGCAATCGGTCGGCCAACGATCGATGGCCGACCCTCTGCCCGAACCTTCAGTTTCTACTCATTCTATTCGAGACACTATATTTTCATGGCCTAGTTTTTCCATTTTTGGTTACCTAGGTCACTTTTCTTTTTCGAATCTCTCTTGAACTTCACGAATATTCACAATTCAAAAAAATGGATGAACAGACACACCGCTCGACCTAGAATAACTAATTCAAATTTCATTAGATTAACAGCTTCACTTCCTGTCCTCCTGGGGGTGTGAAAATCCTCCTGCCATAAGGTGTCTTCTCTTCTTCTCACGAGCATATGGCCTAGTGATTGATAGTCGGCACATTTGTCTGGGAAGGAAGGACTCTCTGTCTAGATATGGTCAAATGAGCCAAAAGAATAAGAAACGAAGACGTAGATATTTCACGGTTCATTGAAGAGAGTAAAAGAGAAATCCCAGTACGTTTTGTCAATGAACCTACTACCCGTTTAGATGAGCAAAAAAGGGGGACCGAAAAATTGGAAATTTCAAAAAGTTTCAAAGATGAGTCTTCTCGCCGGGTCCAACATCCACTATGGTCCATGTGAGAATTTGGCAGAGGTGGGTTAGTTTTCCTGGAAATTTATTGAAATTTGAAGAGAACCATAAGAAAAGCTTACGGTCAATGACAGCCAGAAATTCCGTATGAGTTACGATGAACTTTACAACGAAGTAGACAACTGAAAAGCGGGAAATTTGAAATTCCAGGTTCCGATATAATTCAATTTCTAGCCAATCTGACGAGGTCAATATCTCAACTCCATTCACATACCAACACCTGCCAGGAACATGCCAAATCCAATGATGGATGAAATGGGATCCTGCTGAATTGGAATCACCAATAGGGCAATCATAATGACGAGATTCAAAATTGGCCAAATGATACTGTATTTGACGGGATCTGCAGCGATTGGCATCTTCTTCCATTTGATAATAACCAACACAGCAAGAGCGAAAATAGTGGTCAACATTCCGGTGACAGTAAGATAGTCCACAAGTTGGTCGGTGTCACCCAAGAAGGCGAAGATGATAGATGTGAAAGTCTGCAAAAAAGTAGTGGCCTAGGATTCTCAATGTTCAATTCTAGGCCAGGAGTCTCTATTTGATGATATACCTATAACTAGGCAGTAAAGAGAAAGTGCAGCACCTACGATTGCCAAAAACTACCAAATAACTTCTCCTACTGTCTCCAGAGTGCCTGGAATGTCCATTGCCTCTGGTGGCCTACAATCCCCAATTTCACCTTTCTAGGCCATTACGAGACAAGACCTTCCTAAATTTCAAACCCATCCATAAACCTATAACCCTTCTTACATGAAAAAAGACAGAAACCCTGGGGCTGTCGTTGTCAACATGTATCAAACTGAAGCAGGTGGGCATCATTTTCCGTCGCGAACCGGCGACCATGTACCTGCAAAACTGGGTCATCAGGGAAACCTTGTATGGGTTTGAAAAATCAAAAATTGGTCAAATCGAAATTGAAGGGGGTCAGATTTGCTCACCTGCTCCAACTGAACACATCTCCATTTAGGGTGCCAATGAGTAAAAATCCAACGACAGCGGGAACAGCAAACGCAGGACCGTTCCCCACGGTTCGTTGAATGAAAGTCTGAAATTTTGAGAGATAGGGTAACCGGATACACTAAGAAATCTTACAGTAGCAACTGCAGAAGAGTCAATAATTTCCTGTGGTGTCAAGATGGCAAAGTACGAGACATTGACAAGGACATAAATCACAGCAGAGATGCAAAGACCACCCAGACAGGCGCGAGGGAGGGTTCTGGAAAAAAGTATGCTTTTCTGTTACTCCGTTCGCCCGTCCGACCGTCCGACCGTCAGCCAAATATTGTCTATATGTCCTCCAATCAACTCACTTCCTGAAATTCTCAATCTGAATCTCCTCGGATCCATAATTCAACGTTGTGAATCCTCCAAACGCCCAGTTCCCTTGATAAATCGCCAACACAATTGCTCCAGGCTTCCAGACACTCCCCTTCATGATCTCCGAACTACTGTAATGCGATGTCGCCCCACGGAAAATAATGAAAAAGAATCCGATTCCGATGATAATCAAAGTCGCAAAGATCTTGGAGCACATTGATATAATTTGCACTCTTGAGGCGAATTTGTTCAGCGAGAACATGTTGGTCAGCGTGAGAAATACTGATAAGAAATGCATTTTTAGAGACAGTAAACACAAGAAATGATGGCTTATGCAACCTTCAAAACTCACACAGTAATCCAAACCCAAAAAGTTTGGAGGCATTGTCAGCGGTGGCATCCGAAAAGCAATAGATTGGATCCAAGGCTTGAACCAAGTATTTCCCAAAAGTGAGATATAAAACTGCAGCTGAAGATGAACTTTGAATGAGTAGGGATAGCCAGAGGAGAGAAAATGCGATAGGGGTCCAACCCATATAGTCAATGTAGGCCAGGTCTGCTCCAGATTCTGGGATACTTGTGCCAAGTTCGATATAGTTCTGAAAGAAATACTAACATTGGGGATGAAAAACAGGAAGAAAAGTAACAACTTACTATGGCTGTAATCATGTTCAAAAGTGCACAAAACACCCAAATAATTAGGGATAGACCAACTGATCCGGCATGCTCCACGATACCCTGAAAGTTCGAAGGATCTCAAATCGCCAGAAAACTTGACATAGCCTCTATCCTTTTTAAAACAATAAACCAATCCCAAAAGTGTAAGTGATGGCTCCATTTCGGTCGGTCGAAAAGCGCTGAGCGCCGATCAAATGGAACTCTCAATTTAGTCTATAGTAATCCAAAATCTTCATTTCCTAATCTCTTCAATACCTTCGGTGCAATAAATATTCCACTTCCAATAATCGAGCCCACAATATACGCCGTTGCTCCAATCAGCCCAATCTTGTTATCCTCCTTTTTGACCATACTATATATTCTTTTGTAGCCAGTCCAACGACCTGAAAATCACATGAATCCAATGGAAATTCCAATCAACAAAGTTCGAAACCACTCTTTTTTTCCAATTTGTCAGATTCCTCCCGAGGAGGTCAAAATCAAAACAAATACGTCATTTTTCAAAGGAAGGTGGTGGTGGGAAGATTGGAGAGAGAAAAGGGATAGGAGGAGAAAAATGGGTTCGAGATTGAGAGATAGAAGAAAAATTACTGTTTCAAGAAAATTGTAAATTTTTCAGAGGTCTTCTAACACATGGATGTGCCAATAATGTCAGTAAATTTGAACAAAGTTTTTGTTTTTGCTGAATTTTGCTATAAAAGAATGAGAATTTAAAATGATTGTACAACAGCAAAAATTTCGGTTTTGAAATGGCCAAGAAAACTCAAATTCAGATAGATAGTCCTTATAATCTTTGAGCCATTTGGCCTAGAAACCCAACTTAGAGAAAGGTCGGACATTCGGTTCCAAAATTTGAAAATTGGGATGTTAGAACGCATTTCTGAAACCGGGGACTAGTTTTCCTTGAGTAAATGTTTCTAGGCCATGCTCTAAGAAAAAATTTCAGCTTTAAATAAGTGCACCAAGATCAGAAGATGATTTAGAAAATTGTGTCGATTCGTGTCCAAACATGACCGGAAATTCCACAAAAACAGTACATTCTCTAGTATAACACTGTCCAAAAAGTAGCTCTTTCTCTTTTGTTGTGCTCCTGCTCCTCCTTCCCCCTTATCAGTTTTTCCTACTAATTTTCACTTTCCCTTTTTCTCTAAATCTCCTTATCTCTCACCATCACCCAACAATCAGTTCAAATTTGGTCATCCAATTTACCACTGCTGTTGTTTTCTAATCTATCTCCATGTCTGCGTCTCAGATGACGTCGAGGACCTCGTCAGGAGAGATTCTCGAATTCGTCGACATTTTCGAAGGTTAGTTTTTTGGCGGCGGTTGCGATGGCGCCATTTTCATCTCTAGCCTACACTTGTACCTGTGGATCATGCAAGAAAGCGACATGCAGACACAAAGCTTTTGTACGAAATCCGGAGGGGAAATATTTCTTCTCTAGACTCTCTTAAAAATCCATACTATTTCTTCTCCCTCGGAAGCGATCCGCAATGCCCTCTTTCGCTTTTATCTTCAACGGGAATCATCATCGTTTCTTTTCTTTTTTCCGCCACCGTCCATCCATTCGTCCATCCGCCACTTCTTCCCAAACCATCTCTCTTTCTCTTCATAGATTCCTCGATTATATTCTCCATCTCTGAGGTGTGTGTTCTTCCCAATATTCTATCTGAAATTCTTCTAAACAATGCCATTCTCGATTTGCGCCTTGGTAAGTTTTCACAAGTCAAATTAACCGGACAGTAGACCATCCCCCTTCTTTACAACACATCGTGACCTACTTTTCACTTTCTTCCTCTAGTACGCCTTCTTTGGTCAACGACGTCTTCTGAATCAAAAGATGTCAAATAAAGAAGAGCGAAAAAAAGATTGTTTCCATGAAAATCGAATGCGAAATCGAATGGTTTCAGTTTTACAACACCTCCTCCTATCCATCCACCTACACAAAACACCTTTCTGTGTCCATGTCCATGTCTCTATCTCTTCTTCTTTTCCTTTTGAACGAAAGAAACTAAACAAGTTTTTGGGAGAGAATAGACCACCACAAAAAGCTTAAACTATTCTTCTAGAAAAGGTCTTCGTCTTCTGATTCTTTTCCTTCTCTTCTGCATGTATACAGATGATTTTCTCGTTGTGTCTGGTCTTGTATTGTGGTCACAGTTCTCTTTTCTAGTCTATGTTCAAGGAATTTTCTAGAATTCTTCAAATTCCTGGAAATCGATCTAAATCTTCAAGCTCTACCTCTATTGGAGCAATTTCTCGATGTTTCGTACTTTTTGCTTCTACCCTAAAAAATATGATTTCTGCCCAAAACTTGAGATTTTGTCATTTGGAATTTGACTAATTCTTAAGGATGGTTCTTAAATTTTGCCCTCAAAAACTTCAAATATTTTGTCGACTTCAATTTTCTACGAAACTTCTATTGTTCTTGGTTTTTTTCCTTTTTTTGCAAAAATAAGGTCACTGCAATCTCATCGAAAAATCAGTAAATTTTTTGGATGCGAAAACCTTCCTTTCTTCTTTTTTCACCACCTTCAGAACCGAATCTCAAGGTAACATCCTACAAAGAACGGCTATTAGGAAATGATAAGAGTTTGTAGTTTTTATATGTGGGACTAGCTTTTGCAGTGGCACAGGGTTGCCAAAGGGATACCCGCGTTCAAATTTTTTTTCGCGCAATTTTCAGTCGCGTCGCGGTCGCGTTTCGCTCCGCAGCGACTCAGCTGTACAAACGCGATACGCAGCAGAAATTTAGGCTGGGATTGGCACACAGCCAAACTTTTGGATGCGTTTTTGGCACGACGCCAAGGCGAGTGCGACGGGGCGCGTTTAACTTGGTATCCCTTTGGCGACGGTGTGCAGTGGTAAGTTTCCTAGGCCTTTTTGAACTTTCGAGATTGAAATGCTTTCTAATACTGTAATGAGAGCATAAGTCTAAATTGAAAAATTTGAAGATCTCAACTATGCTCTATCAAAATCTGTCATTGTATCTGCATCTCTTCTCATTCCCAGCAGTTCTTACTTTTCTCATTAGAGCGAATGGGCCACAAAGATCTTAGAATTGACTCTCTTGTCAGGGATAGAAACCAGTCCATTGCTTTTATACAATTCCTTCAAAATTCCTAAATTTCCAGTAACAGAAATTTTTTCAGCACGGAAATTTTGAAAAATCTTTCTTAGCAAGTAATGAGACAGTATTTTTGACGTTTAACCATGAATATCTAATTATCTGATTCTAGTAGGATAGTTGCTGCATTTCTCTTCTTTAGATCTGACGTTGAAAACCTACTCAAAAGTCACTTGGCTTCAAATCTGATGCCAGGTTAGCAATCAAAAAGTACTGGTACGTGAGCCAAAGTTTGAAATCCTGAGCAATGCAAGTTTGCTCTTCAACAATCTATGCTCTCTCTGCGTCTCTTTTCCTTTTCAGCTTTTTCTATTTTTTTTTCACTAGAGCGCATGTGCCATGATTTCTCTCAGCTTCTCATTAGCGTGTGCCAAACCATCTCTTCTGCCCAACTCAGAATCAGTAATTTCAAAATTTTGAAGTTATTCATGAATTTTCTGAATCGGAAATTTTTGAACACAATCCTAATGCTCTTTGTAAACACTCCAAACTCAAAACCTTTGGAAAATCAGTTCCCAACGTCGACCTTCCAGAAAATTCCTTAGTGGATCTAACACCATCAAGATAACCTTCTTGTTTATCCATTTTTCAAAAAGTCAAAGTCTACTCGAGACTATAAGAAATCTCGTGCCCTTCTGGAGGTGTCCGGTTCTTCTTCTTCTCCTGTTTCTCTTCTTCCTCTCTTTCGTTTTTTCTCAATTGTTTTCATTACTCTGTACTCCTCATCCTTCTCCTCCTTCCTTCGAAATTCCAACAATCAATAAAATGGAAAAGGGCCGAACGGTCGAGTTTTCCGATGAACTGTTGTACTTTCACGAGTTCGATGCCATTGTAAGTAGGAACCCCCTTCTTATGATATTTCCAGTTTCAATAACACTTCTCATATTAGTAGTGAAAAATCATTTGACAGTGACAGTGTATTTGAATGGTGTAAATATTGTTTGAGAATAGGGAATCTCTGAAATTTCTGATGTTTGAACAGTTCAGAAAGTTCCAGAACCTCTGTAACAATTCTTTCTCATTCCAGCGAAACCTAAGTATGGGATTGTTACGACCATCCTTCGAGGAACCAACCGCCAGATTGATGCCTGGACCAGTGGTAAGTAATTCTTTAAAATTTGAGGGAACTTTTTGAGTTTGTAGATCTAAAAATAGGGATTCTGAAAATCTAGACTTTGTGGGAGTCGTAAGGAAATTGAGGGAGTTATGGGGATTTTCAAAAAGGGCACCGACAGAATCAGTGATGAAATTCTCATGAAGTTTCATTACTGTAGCGAAACAGAACATTTTTTAAAAGAAAGACAGAATATCATTGGAGCGTTGCACATAATTTCATGATTCTGATCAATTAGCTACAGACCATATGAGCACACTTGACAAAATCGATCCGGCCCAGGTTGACCAGGATGCCCCGATGTCTCTGTATCCGGATTTTTTATTCAGTTTCCTTCAACCCTTGGATAGCTGGAAAAATCAATACTTCGTCCAGAATTGATCGAATTTAAGTAGTACCTTCTTAACCAGGCTTGTCTTTAGCAGTTTCAACCTAATCCCTACACCATACTCAATACCAAAAAAATTAACTTTGATCCCTCTCACTCCAAATCAGATCACACGCATTCGTTCCCCTAAAAAACAAGGCCGTGCAGCCCCACTGACTGACACCGGAGAAAAATAGTAAAAGTCACAAGGGTGTACAAAGTCTCTATTTTGAACCTATTTATTCCTAGAAAAACACACAAAAGTCTTCATATTCTTGCAGACATCCGAAGAAGAGGAAGAGTTCTCTTCCAACGAGAGAAGACGCTACAAGAATTATACAGTGATGCAGAAAGCCGGGTTCCAGCACACTGAGTAAGTTTTGAGGACATCTGGACAAACTTTGTGACAGATTTAGCTTTTTTGACTTCAAGCTTGTTTTAGTCTTACCATAAGCAACATTTATCGCCATCTGTAAAAATAATTAAATTTGCAGATACGCTCAAATAATGGTGCACCTGTGCCGAGCAGAGATTCTCATCTCCTTGATCTTCCTGGCTCATGGAACCACTTGTCCTGGATATCCAAACGAGGCGGAATACCAATCCACATGTCATATGAATACAGTATCCGCTATTGTGAGCCTTCTCACCGGAGCAATGGGCCTCGGAGCAGTACATAGATATCGGTGGAGGACGATGCTCATCTTGTGGCTTGTCTTCTGTATCATGTCCGCTGTGGGCAGTCTGTTGGCTGTTATTACTACTGGTGAGGCTTTACATTTTAGAAAAAATGTGCTTAACAGAAAACCGAATAGGAAGAAAAGATTAAGAGAATTGTCTGTTTTTGAGATTATGTAAATTTCTTGGAACAGAAAATCACTGTTATTTCTTGTATGGGTTTTAAGACTTGTTGAATGGATTGAGGTCTATTAAGATGAATATGATATCATCGTCTGGTAATATTAGCGAGAATGAACAATAGCAAGTACGGTGTGCATATTAGAAATTTTCGGCTTCATTGATTTTTTAACTTTTTGGAACAAAAGTATCTGCTAATAGTGAGAAGAATGCCTTGCTAGTTGTTTTTGTTTCGTAATCGAATACTCTACTAACAAGCTATATTCTCTTCCAGTACAGTACAACAAGTTCCATAACCAAATTCAACCTCATCATCTCCAAAATCCGTTCCTTATACATCCTCATCTATTTCCAGGAATCTGGCTCGACCACTATTCAAAAATGAAAGTTCGAACGGGTCTTGGCAATGGTCTCTCCGGATTCATGTTGCTTGCGTCAGTTGCTCTTGGAGTGTGCTTCATCCTGACCGCTGTCATGATTTGCCATTATTGGAACTCCAATACGACTGGGTATCAGCCAGTGCAGAGAATTGCTGTGAGTTTTTTCTGTTTCGAATTTTTGATAAAAGAATAGGGAGGCAAAAGATGTTCTGTTCCATTGGTTGATCTTATATCCACAATTTTTAATCTTCAAATATTTCAGAAACGCGCCCGATCCCTCCGCCGTCGTCTCTCCCGAGCGAAGAGTTGTGATAAGAGCAAGGATGCGAAGCCACCAACGAGTAATCCAGAGGACAAGGGATATCATATCGTTTGATTTTAGCATTCTCATTTTCCTTATTATCTGTTGTTTTCCGATTACGGGTCGATGCCATCATTTCAAAATTTTCCCCACACACTTGTTTTCACTTTAAACCCTGAATTGCAATAAATTTCTATGAACTTTAATACCAGTAGAAGCTCTTTTAGTAAAAATTATAATAGCCAGTCGGCCTACTCCGGGCCTACAATCGGGCTTGCCCGATCGACTTCCCAGGGTCTGAAAATTGCTTGGTTTTTACACACTTTTTTTCCTGTGTAACCAACACCGAAGAGGTGAAATTCAAACATTTTTTATAACAAAAACAGGAACAAAGAAATTCAAATTTAACGAAAATCAGAAATCCAAATTATTTAGTCTGTTTCACCGGCGCTTCTCTGAACCGTCTCTGTTGTTGTCTCTGCTTCGCAAACATCTCATGAGAACTTGTGATTCTGAAACAAAAGGAAACAAGGTCAATTACGGAAATTCAGTAAACAACCTGTAGTTGTGTCCGTCTTTCCCAAGGCATCGAACGATTTCACAAATGTTCGCGACGTCATCGATTCCGCTGTGGTGGCGTCCCTGAGAAATTAAAGCTAGGAATCTCAAAAAATGAGTAAAAAGGGGAATAGAAACTCACCACTAGCTGTAAATTGTAGGCTCTCAGCAGTCCCGGCATCCCTTTTTCAAAGTGATTTGTGTGCTTTGCGTAGGCTTTTTTCACGTTGATCCATTGATTGAAGTAGCTGAAAATCGAACTCCTCTGTTTTGTTCTGCTCAGTCGGTAAAACTAACTCTGGAATCTGCAAATTTTTGTATTTCGCCTCATTCGTCAGTGCCACCTTCAAATCCCAATCTCCACAAGTCACGAACGCGAAATTCCCACTTTTCAGTCGAGAATCCTCCTTCATCCAATTGTCGAAATTTTCTAAAACCGCAGAAATCGTCGGTTTATCATCAACCATTTCCTGAATAATTCCAGTCAACGATGTGCAAAAAGTGTCGAGTTTCGGGCACTCCGTCGGGCGAACGTATTCATGAAATCGGCGGACTTCACTCCAATCCGCAGTTGACAATTGGACAACAGGGAATTCGATAATCTCCTGAACGGGAAGCATCGGTCCCTTATGGTTATCTTGACATGTGGCTTCGAAGTCGAGAATCAGCAAATATTCGAATTCTTGACTCATTTTTAGGCCTTCTTTTCTTTTGGCGGTGGCGAAGATTGGATACTTGGGCGGTGTTTTCACTTCTCTGCTCTTCACTAGCCTGGAACTTTCGGCGAATGGACTGCCTTTCGTTGAGTGGAAAACTGAAAAAATAACTTTTTGAAAATTTATTTAAGAGAAAAAATATTTGAAAAGCGAATTACATTACAAAATCTTGATTGTAAATGAGGAACAGATCTTTAAAAAAAGCAAAATGATTTACCTACTTCGTTTATCAGCAGCTTGGCTGTCCTGAAGAAAACTTGATGACTGGCGAACATATATAGTTGTAGGATTAGTCTCTGCAATTCTTTAATTACGAAATTTTACAAAATATGACCCCATAACAACTGAAAAGCGAGGAAAAACAACTGAAAACTTGAATTAGACTCTTGTCCGCGAGGACTACACGCCTGTCGGATTCTCGTCCACGGCTCTCTGTGTCGATTTACGGAGCGGCGGCAAGACAACGTTTTCTGTTTTTTTCTCGATTTTCAGCTAAAATTGGAATTTCTTCAGATGTTCTTCTTCTTTTTCTGCGTCACAGCATTCATTTTGTTCGGTGTACTATGCCTGACGGCGTTCATGGCGTTTCAAGTCCGACACTCGAATCATTCGGCGAAAAATAAGCCGAAAAGAGAGAAGGTTTTGAAATTTCAAAAGCTAAATCAGCAAGAATTTGAAATTTTTCAGGCATCACTATGCGCAGTTCTGGGTTCTGGAGGTCACACCACCGAAATGCTCGATTTGGTCAAACATTTTGGTGCGAAATTCAACGAGAGAACGTATATCATTGCGGATACTGATAGCATCAGTGAGGATAAGGTTTGGCCAGAATTGTTTTCAGTGATTTATTGAAATGAAAATTTTAGGCCATCGCTCACGAAAAATCGCGGGACAACGAGAAATTCAGTGTTGAGCGGATCCCACGATCTCGAGAAGTCGGACAGTCCTACTTCAGTTCCATCGGAACCACATTTAATGCGACCGTGTTTGCTGTGAAGTTGATATATCGAGTTCGGTTAGTTCATCAGTTTTATTCGGTCCCGCATCGACTCTGCTTCTAAAAACAGAGTCGCTGCGCGCAGTCCAGTTCCGCGCAGCTTTATAGTCGCCCTCGCCCTCACTGTTTCAATTTAAATGTGTGGCGCAGTGCCTAAACACTCGAACACTGTTCGAGAGGTCGTGGGTTCGAACCCTCTCAGCGGCAAAGTGGTTTTTTTTCTAATTTCTCCATTTCCAGCCCTGATCTCGTCCTCCTCAACGGTCCCGGAACATGCATTCCCGTCGCTCTCGCCGCCGCATTCTTCGATATGATCCGCCTCCATGACACCGTTATCATCTACGAAGAATCCATCTGTCGAGTCAAGAAGCTTTCTCTCTCTGGAGCAATCCTTTATTATCTCGGAATGGTCGACTGTTTGATTGTGCAATGGCCAGGACTGAAACGAAAATATCCACGTGCCACCTATATTCATGATCTCGAAACTCGATACTCGTCTACTTCAACTGAATCAAATTCAGTTGCTTCGCCTGTCGCTGATAAAAAATCCGATTGAAAATCTGGAGTTTATTTGAATCTGATTTGATTGTATATTGATTGTAAATCTCTGTTCTCGTGCTCGTGTTTCTTTAATTTTTATCGCTTTATGTGTACATTTTTTGGCTTTAGCATTTATCCAGAGGCAGATTTGTGTCGGAAAATGATGGATTCCAGCCAAAAATCGATGGAAATTGAAAAGAAAAATTGATTTAAAAACTTCAAATTTTCGCTGAAAATGGTGGAAATTCGATAGTTTCGTCGATTTTTTATGGGATTTGCTGAAATTTCGGAAATTTTATTTAAAAAAATCAAGAAAAAATTCAGAAAGCCCGATGATCCAGAGTTTTCTCTGAAATTCCAAATTCTTCATTTTCCCACACCAGTCCTCCTCCTCCTTTGCCCTCTTCCATCTCTCGTCTTTTCTTGTCTCTAACACCTGTGCTCTGAATATCATCATAAATATCATCCGACAAAAAAGCTTTTAATTTCCGTCCTTCGTCTGTTTTCCCCCACAAAAAACCAATCAGTCTCCAGGAAGTTGGGAGAAACGCGACGGAGAGGTAGAAGTGAAACAATCGTAATAACATAATTCAATTTCTCTCGACTCGACTCGACTTGGGAAAAACGCCCCGGGGCGTTAACAGAGAAAAAGAAGCATAACAATATCTGGTATAGGCCTCGTTGCTAGGGGCTCTAGCGCCCCCTTTTTCTTTTCCGTCTCTCTATCGGCTCAAAGCTACGCCACAGAAAATAGAGAGCCAATTCCTTTGCATTTTGTTTCTTCTTCTCCCCTTCTACTTCTTCTCACTTCTTCTTTTTGGTGTGTATTCTGGTTGCTCCGCGACATCATCGTTATTCTCTTCTTATTCTTCTTTTTTTTGTTATACTACGTCTTCTGATCCCCTCTTCTTTCTGAGTCACCCCATATGGCCGAGAGCGTCCGCGTCGCTGTACGATGTCGTCCGTTCAATCAAAGAGAGAAGGATCTGAATACTCAGGTGAGTTAGGTATCTGAAGTCTGAACTTCTTCTCATTTTTACTAAAAATTTGGAATTGACTAGGTCTTCATTTCTTTGGAAGCCTTATTCCACACTAGTATAACTCTGGAGGAATGTCCACTTTCAAATAATTATACACTAGTAAAAAGTAGAGAGTGGACATAAACACATGTTTCTCTGGCTCTCACCTGCCTCCTCTAAACATTTTTAGTTTGTTTCTTCAGGTTGAGTGAATTGGAAATTGCCGAGAGGGAGGGCTCAAAAAAGTATATGTATACTAGAGGAATTTGGAAGTTTTTGGAACTTCACTTGAGAATCTCAAAATATCCTTAAATATAACTCTAGGATGATTCAGTAGTGGTTAGTCACAAATGGTGGCTCAGACACAGGATTTCGACATTTCCCCTCTAGAGTATTCTGAAAAAATGATGACAAAAAGTGGGATTTCTCTATTTCCGGTCAAAAATCGACTCTTTGAGAACTTTCCATAACCAGAGTCTATTAAGAATCTGGGATTACAAAGGGTTCTAAAGGATTCTGGATGATTCTGATAGAGAGATTTTGTCTCGGACACAGTTAAAGCATATTACGTAGGCAACTATACGATTTTAGACGAATCATGTTATTTCCTTGTTATGGGAATCGTAGAAACTATTTAAAAAAAAAACAAATTTCTAATTTCCGGTACATCTGATGTTATTCTCTGAAACAGTAAATTTTCTGTAGTAAGAACCTGTAGGCGTTACGATTCTATACAAAAACAATATATCTTCTCAATTTCCGTTCTAGACAATAATATTATTCCCCAACTATGTAGGCGTTCAGGAACTGTACAATTTTAGACAGAAAAATGTATTTCCTGGTTCTTGACAGCTACTCAGAAACTGCATCATATCCTAATTTCCGGTACATCTTCTATGTTTTTCTAGGTTTCCCAATAACAATTAAGTTAATACCAAATTCAGTTTCCTATCATACAATACCTAGAAATCGTATAGTTTCTGACTTCCTCCTTTTCCCACGAGACTGTACGAATACTGTTCCTTGTTTGACGGATTTCCGGTTTTCAAAAAACTATACACTGAGCCAAAAATAAAATTCTCATATGTATACGAGTAGGCGTGAGATCTTCTACACTTTTTGGAAGCAAACTTTTTTGGCTGGGAAATGTTATTTGAAGTGTACTTTCAACTAGAAGGACTCTATGAATAAGGCTTCAAATTTGAATAAATGTTGGTCACTAGACTTGAAAACGAAACCAAAAAGTTGGAGAAGAAAACAGAAATCAAGAAAACAACAAAAAGTGCCCTATGAATTATGCCAATAAAGATTTCTCATAGCAACAAGAGTTTTAAAATTCCGCCTACAACAATATGTAGAAAATGAACTTTGAGCCGAATTTGGAACCATTGGACACAGTTACAGTAACCCTCATCTAATTTGTTCCAGCTATGCGTGGGCATTACCCCAAACATGGGTCAGGTGAACCTGATAGCTCCAGATGGTGCCAACAAGGACTTCACATTCGACGGATCGTACTTTATGGATTCCACAGGAGAGCAGATTTACAATGATATCGTGTTCCCCTTGGTTGAGGTTAGTGTTTGGTGTCGAATTTTGCGCCGGAAATTGGTTTTCAAATCCTCATCGCATCCTCAATCGGAAACTTCCAGAATGTGATAGAGGGCTACAATGGTACCGTATTCGCCTACGGACAAACTGGTTCTGGAAAAACGTTTTCAATGCAAGGAGTGGAGAGTATACCGGCTCAACGAGGTGTCATTCCAAGAGCATTTGATCATATTTTCACTGCAACGGCCACCACCGAAAATGTGAAGTTTCTGGTGCATTGTAGTTATTTGGAGGTTAGTCTAGAAAGCAAGGAGAATAAAAAATTACAAAGAAGAAAAGTTTAGATTTACAATGAAGAAGTTCGAGACTTGTTAGGAGCTGATAACAAGCAAAAATTGGAAATCAAGGAGCAGCCAGATCGAGGGGTCTATGTGGCGGGACTGTCGATGCATGTTTGCCATGATGTACCGGCGTGTAAAGAGTTGATGACTAGAGGATTTAACAATAGGCACGTTGGAGCAACATTAATGAATAAGGTGGGTCAAATTTGCTCTATTTGAATATATGGGATTCCATGAGAATCAAGGGGGCCTTACAGTCGGTCGAAAATCCGACCAGGGCTGGTCAGCCATTGACGGGCGGTTGGCGATTGATCGGGCTGGACGGTCATCGGTTGCGCTGGTCGGCCTTTGGCCGACAGGCTTGATCGGTTATCGCTCAAGCTGTGCTGGACGTTGGCCACCCATAGTTGGGCGGTCGGAGGTCAGTCGGCCAGACCAGGAAGAATCTTACCCTGGAGGGAAAAATAGGATTCATGTTAATTCTAGGACTTGAAAATAGAGTTATCATGGGACCCCCATTTTCACATTTAGAACTGCAAACTTGCCATACTATTGGTTCTAAACATTTACTTTTCAGGACTCCTCTCGAAGTCACTCCATATTCACAGTCTACGTGGAAGGAATGACAGAATCTGGTTCTATTCGAATGGGAAAACTGAACCTTGTTGATTTGGCGGGAAGTGAACGACAAAGTAAAACAGGAGCCACTGGAGACCGGTTAAAAGAAGCTACAAAAATCAACTTGTCGCTTTCTGCACTGGGAAATGTGATATCAGCGTTGGTGGATGGAAAGTCAAAGCATATTCCGTACAGAGATAGTAAGCTGACAAGGTTGCTGCAAGACTCCTTGGGTGGTAACACCAAGACAATAATGATTGCATGTGTCTCTCCATCTAGTGATAATTATGATGAGACACTGTCCACGTTGAGATACGCAAATCGGGCAAAGAACATCAAGAATAAGCCGACTATCAACGAAGACCCCAAAGATGCCCTACTTCGAGAATACCAGGAAGAAATAGCCAGGTTGAAAGCAATGGTGGTGCCCGGAGCCGCTGGTCCTGTTGCTCCAGAAGCAGCGATAGAAGAGGAAAGAAGGAAATTGAGAGAAGAGTTCGAGCAAGCCATGAACGATTTGAGAGGGGAATATGAGAAGGAGCAGACAAGTAAAGCGGAGTTACAGAAGGATTTGGAAGAGTTGAAACTGGAATATGAAAGGGCGAATGCAAATTTGGATAATCTGAATCCGGAAGAGGCGGCGAAGAAGATTCAACAACTTCAGGATCAGTTTATTGGAGGTGAAGAAGCAGGAAACACTCAATTGAAGCAGAAGAGAATGAAGCAGTTGATGGAGGCGGAGACGAAGACACAGAAGTTGGCTGCGGCGTTGAATGTGCATAAGGACGATCCATTGCTTCAAGTGTACAGTACCACTCAGGAGAAATTGGATGCAGTGATGGCACAGTTGGAGAAGGAAACAAAGAAGGTATGATTTTTTCCGGTTTGTCTGAGTTCATCTTTGCAGGGCGCCCGTTTTCTGCCTATTGTCCTTCTGTTTGCAGCCTGGAACTTTTGAATTCGCTGAATGCGAAAATTCTGGGCCGCGATCGGGGAACAGGGAGACCCCTATAATACATGGTCAATGTCACCAAACTTATCAAATTTTCAGTCAAAAGGCCTCCAGCGAGAAATCGAAGACCTTCATGGAGAATTCGAACTGGATCGCCTGGACTACCTGGACACAATCAGGAAGCAAGATCAACAACTTAAACTCCTTATTCAGATTATGGATAAGATCCAGCCAATCCTCAAAAAGGATTCCAACTACAGTAATATTGACCGAATCAAGAGAGAAGCAAGATGGAATGAGGATGAGAGTAGATGGATTCTTCCGGATTTGGCAATGAATTCCCGCACGATTCTTCCGCTGGCTAGTAATGGTAATGCTCATATTGGCTGTAGAGCGCATTTGTAACATTTATTTTTTGCAGGATTCATGCAAGAGCCGGCTAAACAAGAAACCACCTTGCTCCGATCGAATTTCGATGACAAGTTGAGAGAAAGACTCGCTAAAAGTGACTCCGAAAATCTCGCCAACAGCTACTTCAAGCCTGTGAAACAAATCAATGTGATCAACAAATACAAAAGTGATCAGAAACGTAACCATTAGCCATTTCGCCCAATTGCACATGAAGGTTCGTATTACAGTATCCACTTCCAAATCCCTGTTCCCCTCGAGAACCCCTGCATTTGATGGACTTGCCAATGGAGTCATCTACTCTGATGCACTATACGAAAGAGCACAATCTGCAAAACGACCCGCCCGCCTGGCATCTCTTAATCCGAAATGATGTGTTTTTTGTGTATAAATCATTCAGTTAGGTTAAACTTCTAGAGTCGATTAGCTGATTTATTCTTTGAATTTCGGGTGTTTCTTATTCCGTGGCAAATGAATCGTGATATATGACGAATGGATTTTCAAAATGAATTCAGAATAAATACATCAAGAAATTTGGCTGTAAGGATTTATTTTTACTTTAAACAACGTTCACAAAATCATTCCACAATCGCATTCTGACTCAGTTCGAGGGCTTCACACAAACAAATGTAGGGTACCACTCATTGCAGCTGTAAACAGTTCATATAAATGTCATTCTCGATTGAAAGCTCACGGAGTCTCCATAGTTAGCATCCCCTTGGCATTCAGCATTGCACAGTTGTAACTGAAATGAACTATTGTGCTCTTTGTTCAAAATCCGTGTCTCACTTTGCTTCTGGACCGCGATCAGGCCCTTTACTGTTTCGCCACTTGAGATACCCGTTTCCGTCAACATACGGATCAGTCCAGGCATAGTTGTTAGTGTTTGGAACTCGTTTTGCACCGATCCACACCCAAGACGCTCGGCCGTCGCTGAACCTTCGGTGCTCCGCTGAATTCATCAGACCTTATTACCGCAGGAGCACAATTTCCAACTCACAGATAAACCAATTAGCCTCATCCAAATTCTGAAGTCCGGCTAATACTCCTCCCACTTCTTGGCATTTCGACTCGACGTATGCGTTGTTACATCTGCCGTTGCATCCTCCCGGCAAGAAGAACTGAAAACAAATGAGTTATTGAAAATTGCTGGTTCATGCTTCTCACTTTCAGGCACACTCCTTTGCTGGGTCTTTGGAAAAAAGTCCAGCCAGCCGGACAGCTGGATCCTGCTGAAACCATGGCCAAGGTCAACAGGAGAAATTGTAAAATGGTTAGAAAATGAGTCTTTTTCATAGCTCTCGATTTGAGAAGTATGAAGAAAGAAGTGTGTTGAGGGGCTTTTATGTTGGCATAGAACAGTGTTGGAAGTATGAAAACATGGGAAAGTAACAAATGTTTCGAAACTTCCTTTTGATTTCAACAAGTAACAACTCATGGGAACTTTTTTTTCGAATCGAAATGACATTTCCTATCGCAATCTACAAGATGTTGAAAATTGAGTTGAAAGAAACAGAAGTTGAACATTTGGCAAGTACAAAAGTGATCAGAAACGTAACCATTAGTAATTCCGGCTCATTGCACATGAAGCTTCGTATTACAGTATCCACATTAAAATCCCTGTTCCCCTTGAGAACCCCTGCCTTTGATGAACTTGCCAATGGAGTCATCTACTCTGATGCACTATACGAAAGAGCACAATCTGCAAAACGGCTCGCCCGTCTGGAAATCCGAAATGATATATTCATTTTTCTATATATCATTCAGTGTTGGTTAGCTAGAACTAATATAGTCGACTAGTTACTTTTTCTTTGAATGTCGGGACTTTCTTATTCTGTAGAAATTGAATCGTGATATCTTTTTGTACATTTTACATTTTCAATTGAAAATGTGAGGAAGATGGAAACTATATCAAAAGAAAAAAGAGACTTAATTTGAGAAGAATTTACTCATGCGCCTATTTCTACTCTTTTACAATGATAAACGAAGTGATGATAAGGAATGTCTCCCACCGGACAACACTATTTCGCAATTGACAAACAATGAAAAGGAATAGATGAGGAAAGGAAACTAGGTCAAAATCTGAGGAAAATGATGATAGTGTTAAGTATAGCAAGGCGTGGGTATAAAAGCATAATTGGCTCACTTCAGAATCTTCAGTATTTTTCTGTATTTTTTGTTAACATGTAAATTATTTAATAGAATAAATGAGAAAAAGTTGGATACAGAATAAAAGTAGGGAAATATGTGAAGGTAATAATGTGTAGGTAATGTTTAGGTAATGTAGGTAATAAGAATTGTGATATAAATAATTGTTAAGATTAAAATAGCCATGTGTGATATATATATATATATATATATATATATATTTTTTTTTAAAGTTTTTTTGGTTTTTTGTAGACGGTTAAATTATGGCCAAATGTCCAAATTGACTGGTACATCTTGAGCCACAAACATTCGGAGGCCATTCCACTCCTCCGTTTTTCTATTCCTCACAATCCAATCCCATACCATCGGTGGAGGCTCCCTGACCAAGTGTGCTACTTTTGTTGCTGCTACTCTGACAAAGTTGTCAGCAAGTAGTTTCAGCTCTTCAGCCTCGCGAATCTTCTAAAAATATTTGAATTTCGAAACGATACGAGGTATTGAAAAAACCTACAATCTCCAGTTTCGCGATTTTACATGATAGTTCTACAAATCCCATCTTCCACTTTGCTCTACTCTTCTGCGATCCAGCAGTGTTCAATGCTTTTTTCTTCTCTTCCTACAAAAAAATCATTATAAGCTTCAAAAATCAGTGAACGCTTACAGCTTTTTTGACCGTTTTCGATACTTGGTCATATCGCCTGGATTTTCGTTCATAATCGTCCTTTGCGTCTTTGTATTCCTAAAATGTACCATATGAAAGAACATGTTACGCTTGAATTTTCTCACTGTCTCCGTTTTAATTATAGCTTGGTCCGTTTTAAGAATTTCAGCAAACGTCTTGTTGTATGCCTGCTTTCGAACTTCGTATTTTGCTCTGACAGAATCCTCTCTAAGCGTATTTATCTGTTCGTTCACGTCCAAACCAAAATCTGCGGTTTTCTCACTTCTCGAAATATCGTCTTGGATTGATGTGAGGCGCTTCGATTTCTCATCAAATTCAATTTTTCTCTTCTCTTTTTCATTCAATTTTTTCTTGTCATACGTAGCCGTATGATTGCAGGCACCATCCATTTTGGCACGTCGCTTCTGAATATAGAAATGAGACATGACTTTCGACTTTAAAAAATAGGCGAGTATTATTCAACTTCGAAAAATCGATCTCCTATTGTTTCATCTATTTACTGGGCGCCGTTATTATAGGGTTTTTCAAGTAGATTTTTCTCTCAAAAGCGTTTCAGAGCATTTTTTTCAAATATCTGTTTTTCTAGAAGTTTATTAAGCCAGACCTACTCTGCTGATATTATTTGTAGAAAAGAACTTACCGGACAAGAAACTTGCTGTCGTGCTTTTGCTTTTCTTACACGCTTAATTTTAATCGGTGCACGAGACATAATCGAAGGGCTATTGACAGAATATCGCTTTGGAGAGACGGATTGGCTCAAGGAAAGCGAGTTGAGCTTCTCCGACAATTCTGGAAAGAAGGAATATGAAAATGTTATTAATTTAATTCTAAAGCTCTAATCCATTTCCACGATGAATTTTCGAAAATCTTACCATTGCCGTTCTCATTGTTTCTGTTATCATGAATACTTCCCAAGTATTGTTCGCCACGAGCAGTTACAGGAACCTGCATATCTTGGCACACCGGCGCTCTCGGAACTCCACCGATTCGTTGGTCTTGAGTTCGAGAGTGTTGCTGGTTAGGTTGCATCGCTTGTCCCTGATTGCCACAGTTGAAGTTGTTTGGATTCAACTGGGCATGCTGACGAATAGTGCCAGAATTCATTTGATGGAGGTGTGTTGGCATCTGTTGGCACGGGAAATTGTTGCCGGAGTGATTGGAATCCTGGGAGGTCCCTTGATGTCGATAGTTAAAGGTTTGCAGGTGCAAATCATCTGGATTATGGCCGATGTGAATTCCGCGTTGCTGCATTATTTGTTCGTTGGCTGGGAACATTTGAGCATTTTCATTCAGCCCCAGGCAACCCGTTTGGCTGAGCTCAGCATGCGAGATGTTTTCAGACGATTGATTTTGATAATCAAAGTTTGAGTGTGCCTGCTTTTCATTGGCTGCCGATCTCATGTTTGGTTGCACTGCTTGTCCATGATTAAAATTGGTAGGATCGTGCTGATGTGGCAAAAGTTGTAATCCATTAGCCATTTGATTCGGAGTATTGTCACCATAATGAGTGGCGTCATGGCAGCTCTCCTGTTGTAGATAGTTAGGGGGTTGCAGGTGCAGTTGTTCATAGTAAGGTGGATTCTGTTTGATTTGACCCTGGTTCTGCTGTATCATTTGCGTGCTATTTGGCAACATCTGATCATATTGAGCATCTGGGTCTGGTTGAAAGTATGTTGCTCGGTTGAGCTCCCCTTGGATGTTTTGTGCTGATTGATTCTGGTCGCCGGAATTATGATGAGGCTCGTTCTGATTGAGTTCTTGAACCAGATTTGATTGCATCGGTGGTCCCTGATCTCCATGTCTTGGATGCTGAGTTATAGAACGATGAGTTTCCGAAACCATTTGGTTTAAGTTTCCTGACATCTGCTGGTTCGAAGTATTGTCACCGTACTGAATGGGGTCGTGGTTCACATCCCGGTGATTGTAGTCAAAGTTTGGCTGGTGCGATTGATCAAAGTTTTGTGGATTCTGTTTCATCTGAGCCTGGCTCTGCTGCATCATTTGCGTGTTGTTTTGCAACATTTGACGATTTTGGACAAGATTGAATCCCATTTGAGTGGTGTTTGACACATAGTGGTAATGGATATGAATAAAATGGGGCGCCTGGTTTGAGAGAAAATGAGTAGGTCCAGAGTGATGCATCGGCCTATGGGCAACTGTAGAGGGCAGTGGATGTTGTTGCATCCGAAAATATGGGTGTGATCGATGATTACGATGTTCTTGGCTTGAATTCGAATTGACGGATGTTGGAGCAGATTGCAAGAACTGATCTACCGGCTGTTCATTTGTGGGATTCTGAAAATAATAATGAGGTGGTCTATTAGCAGTTTTCAGATTACCTGTGCAATACCTCGGTATTCTTCCTCCTTTCCCATGTCATTGACACCCATGAGTCTTTCTATTGGCTCTGAAAATTAAATAATGTGGAAAATGTAAGTGTTCGGTTTTTCTCACCTCCATTGTTTAACGTCTCTTCGTCCATCTCGTCAACTTCTCCAAAATTATCGGGCGTTTCGACAGGAGCCAATGGTTCTGAAGGGTGCAGCAAATCAGGCATTTCCGAATTCTCCTCATAATGTTCCACAACATCCATTCTATTCTCGGCTCCACGATCTTCAACTGGAGGGCTTGGATGACCGGTTCCATTTGTGTTAGAAGGGAGAAGTTCATTAACAGAAGGCGGGGAGGAAGTTGGATTGGAATCATTGCTTGCGGTGGTGTATTGAACAGTTGTTTCGATGTTATCCTTGATCTGAAAAGTGTGTGTCTTTATTTTATTGTAAAGCTCTCTCACGCAAGAATCATTTACTGTCTTTTTTCACAAGCACGATTGAGTTATCGTACCAACGTCAATGACTACAGTAAACAAGATGAAGAACACAAAACATTGGATTCGTTTTGGCTGGTGATTAAAAATTCAATTAAAAACAGAAGCAAATAAAGATCTCTATATAAATCTATTGAATGCAAAAATTGACTCACCAGAATTTCGATAGTTGCATTTTCAGGCATCTCTTCATTCTCATTGTTGTTGCTGTGGCCTGTGGCAGCCGATGAAGCCACCGATTGATTGTTCTGTTCTTCTTTCCGACTCTGTAGTAGTATATAAATCAGAAATAATAGACGATTCTCTCACCAAATTGTCGAAATAATCTTCAAAAGCAGTAGTGTCCTCATTGACCTTCGTCGGATTGTCTTTTCCATACGATTTCATCACTTTCAGAATTGATTTTTTCTATAATGCATGTGTATTACTGTTCACAGCTAGAATATTCAGGAGAAATGAGAACAAACGGAAATGAGAGATCAACATGATTGAAAAAAGATAGTGAATCAATAAAAAAATCAAGGAAATTACGAAATGTCAGTTAAATCAATTGAGAGAATATTTTGAGGAGACTGGGAATTTTCAAAACTCAAAAGATGGTCTTGAAAAGCCTTGAACATTATTTAACATCATTTGAAGAGTTACTGGAAAGGATCAGTCAATTTTCGATCAACTTTTTCTGGAGGAGACTCTGTGGCGCCATTATCAGATAAACCACAACTCAGATAATGAACGGACACGTCTTTGCAAAAATTTAGTAATCAATTTGGCTATCAATTGTCAGAAGACTCTCAGTTTGAGGAAAATACAATAACTTGGAAAAAGAAAGGAAGAATAGCGAGATATTGAGCTGCAATTCAACCAGGATCAACTTTTCCGAAAAGAAAAGTCTTTTCAAAATTCAAAAAATTTAAAATTGAGCAAAATTATACAAAATTCAAAATGTAGCAGAAATGAACTCATTAAATGCACAAGTATGAAAAAGTTTAAATAACTCAACTCAGTTCAGTTATTAGGCAAACTAGTTTGAGAGTTAACGGGTATGCGTTCTATTTTCAAGTGCTCGCCGCGCTACTAGAGGTAAACAAATCCTGAGCCAAAAACATCGGCGATGCAAAAAATGAATCACCGGTGTACCTCTAGAGATATTCTTGCTTAGTTGGATAATTCCAGGGAGAATAGACAAGGGATGTACTCTGTGTAATCTTAAGGTTCCTCGTCAGAACAAGTAAAATGGTAGTTGTAATAGACTGATAGGGAAAGCTATAATTTTCAATTGGAAACGCTTTTTCAAGTGATAAGTAGCCAAATGAAAAAACCAACATATGCTCTGAGTTGTTCCGCTGTCCCGTCTCTTATCTGTGTATCTCTGACGCTCTCTTCGATCAAAATTATCTCATTCATTTTTGTGCTCAGACCAATTATATGTTCGATTGACTAATTTGTTGACGATGAGATCGCGAAATTCGTGTAGGTGGTGCCATTGAAAATTCAACCTCAGCAAAAGGCATTCATGTTTTTGAAAAAATGTCATCATCGAGTTTTTGATAAGATTTTGACAAGAATCTCTTGTCTGCGCCCTCTCCGATCAAAATACTTTTTTTCAGGTCGTCTGAGCAAATGACATTTTCAAGGGGTGTTGTTGATGTTCATCAACATAGGATGCAGCCAGGAAATCGACTTCGACTATCTAACATGGGATAAGTTAGAAATCAGACGGAGAGTAACTGCATTTTCAATCGGAATGTGATGGCCGACAAAATAAGAAATGAGTGAACGAGAACCAGAGAAAAAGAGGTAAACATATGTTTTCCGATGTATTCCAGCGCCAGTGTCTTATCAGTTTCTTTTTGGCGCGGCGCCTCCTCAAACAGCACTGTCTCTTGTGTTCTCAGCAAGAAAGTATTACGTCAGATCTCAGCAAAAAGAGATGTTTTCCGGTGGCATGGCGAGATGGCTAACGATTCGGTATCACTTTAATTGATTTCGATCATTATAGAAAAAGTCGGAATAAAAATCTGCATGCGGAGAATTGAGGGATTAACGTTTAGACGGCATCAACGTCTTCAAAACGGAGTTTATAAATAACGGAAACAGATAGAGCAATTCAGTATTTGTCTTAGCGTTCCCTCATAAAGAAGATAGAACACAATATTTAACAGAAAATTGTGTGATAGGTAGTGGAAAATAAGTGAGATACAAGTTCGGTGGGAGTTCTGTCAAGTGGAGTGCACAGTGTTACAGAGTAGAACCCTTCTTGAAAGCCTATTGTTGGTAACTCAGACGCCGACTCTGTAATTATTTCTGAAATTCCAAACTTCAGAGTTTTATTTCATCACACATTCCAAGCAATAAAGAATCTTATATACATAAACTACAAAAACTACAAACTATAAATTATTACAAATCTCCGTCCAAACATGCCGAATTTTCTCAATTCCATGAGGTGACAAATGAAGTGGATCCGTCCAATAACTAAATCCACGATCATCAAAATATCGAAAAGTTTGTGTTGAATTGTTGAAAAACTCCGGTAAATAATCAACAAGTTCACATTTTCCATTACAATCCTTTACCGATTCAGCATGCCTTCTCCTTGCCATTTCGAAATTGTCAGGCTTGATGAGAAGATTCTAAAACTTTAATAGTGTGTCTGTTTATCCAGATGGCCTCTCACATCGATGGTTTTCAAATCCGTATGATTTCTCATAAGTGGTACTATCTCTTCTATAACTTTTCTATTGATTCTCGGAATAGCGTCCAGGATGAAAAGTTTGATTTTGATGTTCGATATGAATTTGAGCATTTGGTCCTTCATAACCTGATAAATGGGGTCTTTATCGAAACTTGTGACACCTTTCGGGAACGGGGCACCGATAGACATAAATCTGAAAATCTTTAAATTGTGAATAGGAACATTACAGTAGGCTACTGTACCTTGTGAAAATGAAAGCGATGTCTGGCTTTTCCTTCCTGATTCTTTCCTCAAAGTGGGTGAAATTTCCACGACAAAGTTCAGTGTTCCCACTGGGGTATAAAGGTTCACAGCCTGGAAAAATATCATGTTGAAGTACGATGTAATGTTGGACTACGAGGCCTAGTAATCTAATATTCTGAGAACTTGGTGGCCTAGAAAAATATTACTCCCCCTACTCACCATAAGCCGCTCCCTGCATAATACTCTTAGCTTTCTGTCCACACTCCTGATAAAACATCCTCGCGTGATTCGCTGTCCAACTATTTCCTATTATAGCAATACGGTACTTCCCGCTTGGAGACAAACCCTGAAAGACAATGTTCAGATTACTGTAGTTCTCATCAATCTTACAGTATGCCTACACCATCCCAAATGCGACTTTGTCTCGTACTCACAGCTGGGAACCCTCAAGAACTTTCTATCGTGGATGCTCCAACGATGATTCAGACGGGCGGCGTCGTCTGGAATTGTTTTTGAAATTTGAGATTGTGTTACTGTACATCAGCATTAGTACCTAATGTCATGTCATCTGTGACATTGTCTAGGTTGGTAATATTACTTCCTAGGGTGTCCATGTGATCCGAAATTTCATCTTTGTGAATCACAACTGCGTTCAGAAAGAATAAAGTGACCACGATCAATCCAATGCTAGTCGAAGAAAGTTTCAGGTACCATTTCTCAAAAGTCTCGAATGTCAGAACTGCCAGGATTACAGAGGAGAGCAGGGCACATACTAGAACTGCAAATTTTGAGAATTAGATTGAAAAAAATAGGAAGGCGTTGGGATTACGGTATTTATCCCCATCACAAGTGAGCTTCCAGTAAGCATATATTGGCCAATGAATCAGATATAATGAGTAAGAAATGTCTCCAATGTAGGTCAAAAATGCGTTGGATAGGATCAGGTTATCTTCGGATATGAGCATCAGAAGACCAGTTGCAATAGTGACGAGAGGTCTGGAAATTTTTGACAAGCTTTGTATGAGATCGGTAACTTTTTGATGTACCTGACTACCGGAGGGCTCAATACCAACGGAAAACCAGTTATCCCCACTAGCACCATCAGAACTAAATAGGATCCCTTTTTGGAAAATTTCAACATTCCCGCCAATTTTTCATTCGGACAACACTCGACTTCTTGACTCTCCTCGTCTCCTAACAACAACTTTTTGCATTCTCCCTCTTCCTCGTTATTCAGAGGCTGATATAGCATCTCGGCTTTTGAACTTGTCAGTAGGTAGACTATCATTCCTAGAAAACTGAAATTGAGAAAATTCCTTCAGAGAAAAAGACCTATCAAAAACTGCCAGATTCTTGCAAGAACACTATTGAAGGCTTCAGTGGGTGGTAGCAGGTAGAATAGTACTGAGGATAGACAGCCTGAAACATAGTCTATTGGAGCACAAATGCAATTATTAAAATACCTATGAGAAGATAGAAGATGTATTGAAATCGACTTGGCAATGTAGCAGCGGTCATGAAAATGAAGGGCACCAAAAAGTAGAATTGAATTTCCACGGATAGCGACCAGGTATGAGTGAAGATGTCCATTGCTAGGGAGAGCTGAAAGTACAGTACTATGGTTACTGTACATCAAGTAATCTGTCTACTGTTAGAGTACAGTAATCTTACGGCACCCCCAACAAGACTGACCTGTTGAAAATAGTCTTCCTGATCCGTTTTGGGCCTGTTCGATACGAACAGTAGAGCGTGAATTGCAGATTCTTGGTTAGTCTCAATAGCGGTATCCGGGAAGTATTGATAGAGGCAAATCATGGATACAAAAATCACTAGAAGGTATAATGGAAGGATTCTCTTGAATCTTTTGGAGTAAAATAGACTGACGAGCTGGCAAGGTCCTTGATTTTCAGCTCGCTTCAAAAGCATGCACATAAGGAATCCAGATAGGACGAAGAATCTGAAATAACCTAAATTTACAGTAGCACAGATAGAAAAAAACTCACTGATCAACTCCGAGATATCCATTGGGACAGTAATCCGGGTAGAAATGAAATCCAAGGACCACTATTATGGCCAAGGCTCTGATTCCCTGGAGATCCTGGCGTTTTGATTTCTCAGATTTAGGCTTTGATTGCAGATCCATGGTTACTGTATCGAGTCTGATGACACACACTACGAAAAAGTGCGTGAGATGATCCTTGTTGAAGAACAATAAACGCGTCTTTCAAACATCCTTTCGAACATGATGGGCTGTTCAAACATGTTGGTATGACACTAGGGGGTGTAGTTACTGTAGGGGGAATTTCTTCTGAAAAAGTGCAAGCTTGTTGTTGTTGGTGGGATGGTTGTTATACTTTTGGTTTTAGTGTATGAAGATGGAAGTAGCATTTTTGGAATTGAAATTTAATTAATGAAATTTTTGATGGATTTTATGTTCAATAGAATAGGGATTTATTGAACGTTGAACCTATCGGGAGCCTTTGAAACAGGTTTTTTTTTCAATGAAAATGGGTCTAATCATAGTGATGCTGAGAATTCTTCGTAACTAGTGCTACAGTGAAAATAATCTTGTAATATTTAGAACCTTAAGCGAAAAATGTTTCCGGTTTCAAAAATTAATTGAACTTTGAAACAGAAACTTTCGAATTGTGACGACATCGCTGTTACGTTATGCAATCACAAGTTATAGATTTAGTATCCTTTTTTATGGCCTTTGAAACTGCAAAATCAGCCAGTGTGTCTCAAGACTCGCTGAGAAACATGAGAATCAAAAAATTAAAAGAAAATATAAAATGAATTCTGACTAAATTTTGGAAGTCTCAAGAAAATACGGGGTTTCACCTGACCATTCTTTAGAAAAACACTTCAATTTTTGAAACGGCAGATTCTTTGGCAGTTGTGAAAGCTTTCAACATGAATCAATTCTGATTGCATTCATTTATTGAAGCTCAAAAACATGTCACTACCATAAGGTTGAGGTAAGCTTCAGCGATTCCTTCTGCTGCGGATCTGGCTACAGATTTGATGCCAACTGTCTTTGAGTGAGCTTTGCAATCGCTAAAAGCAAAATCGAGCTAACAAGCATACCGGAATCAGACAAGAATAAATTCAGATCCGGTTTTTCAAGATTCAGAAAAAGGAAAAATTTGCTGCCCCGCCTCCAGTAAAGAATCCAATACCAAGAATTTACAGCGAATCTTGCCTTTTCACAACACTGTTTCAAGTAACAATGCATTGCAGCTGAGACTTCCTAATCTTCTCGTATTCATATAACGCTACATCTTCACCGTTCCCCCTTTCTCCCATCCCACCCGGACTAGACTTTTCCAAATAAAAAATTTCAATTGAACTATTGAGCTCTGTATCTCTCTATCCAAACAAGGGCATTCCCACCTTCTTCTCACGTACACACTATGTGCAATTTGGGATGAGCAAACTTCTATCAAGCACAAAACACGATCTCTCTTTCTTTTCCTCTGCAAATGGGATCTATTACTATGAATTTAGATAGATCATGATGGAAAAGTGGAAAGTTTTTGAATTGAACTTTTGAAATTTTTGAAGGAAGGACATGAAAAAGGAATGTGGGCGTCAGCTTGAATTTTGCAAAATGCCCAGGATTACAGTAGTCTTATAGTTTGCTTTGTATTGGCCGAAGGGGATCAAGAGTTCAGGTTATAGAATTTGAGAATCCATAGGCGTTTAAAAAATTCCATCGTCCAGAGTCCAGAATTTGAATTTCAGATTACATCAGTGCTTCTAAGAACGTTAATCCTCAATTAGTCCGAATACCAATTTCACTCAGACATCTACTGATTTGTCATCATTTTTCTCTGTGACTCTTCAATTTTTTCACTGTCTCACTATGTATCTTGTAGTCTGGTCTTTTGGATTATTTGTTTTTTCTCATTGCTGACAATTGGCAAACACTTGGAACAGTCTGTTAGAACATTTTCTTGTCTATTAAGAAATGATTGGTTACAGTTGTCATGTCTGTGATGCTCCAGCCAGTGGATCTCATTTCGGAGCCGATGTGTGTAGGTGAGTAGATCTGTCCAAAATTGCTTAGGTTCTAGAAAAAAAGACTTTTGATAACAAAACTTGTTTTTTTTTGCGAAAATGTTCTGTTTCAAAATGTATCCTAGCTTACCGATTTCTTGTGATTTTTGTTAGTTTGGTAATATTCTGTGTGAAAGCTTAATGTAAAAAATTTTTCAGGGCCTGCTCCGCATTTTTCCGCCGTTCGGTTTCCAGAAACGAGGACTATAAATGCAAGAACAATGGAAACTGCAAAATTTTGGCTGGTATGGAAATAGAGACACACAGCCAGATTTCATATTTTCATGATTTCAGATAACCGGATAATGTGTAAAAAATGTCGATTTGCAAAATGCCAGAAGATTGGGATGAAGAAAGATTGTGAGTTTTCGAAAAATGTTTAATTGAGAAATGTTTTCACTGCTTCAAAATTTTCATATACTTTGGAGAGAAATGATTTTTATGGTCATCCTGTAGGTCGGCACGACGGCTATTTACGACAAGTTTGAAAGTTCTGTAATGCATACTACTATTTCCGAATAATTAAGCCCTTGATGCAAACCAAAAAAAATATTGTGAATCCACAATCTTTCGGGACCTTAAATGTTTTTTTCTTAATTTCTGTTTCAAGCTCTGCTTGTATTTTTGTGAGTAATTTATAAGTTATTATTACGACTCCCTTTGAAAACCTGCTTCAAACTCGAATGTGGAATTTCAGCAGTTCAAAAACACCGAGACATTTATGGGAAACGCAAACCTGCTCTATTACCAATTCCACGATCCATCTCTCTCCCAACTCCCTTCCTCAACGCAATCGGTGGAATGTATTCCCAATTGGAAAAAGCAAGACTATCAGTGTACCGATCAAACACTCCTCCTCGATACGTCAATTACAAACAGAATTTTGACATTTTGCTCAAAGAGTTTTATGTGATTTCGAACTGGATTTACGATTCTTTTATCTGTTACGCAGCTCTACCAGAAGATCAGAAGGACGTTTTGCTCCGAAATTTCTATCTACAGTTTCTAAATTTGGAGTCGGGATTTCGTTCGATTCAGGAGAGAAGGCATGACGTTTGGTTTTTACCGTCTGGAGATTTGATCGATTGTTCCAATTTGATGTCGTTTTTTCATGATCCTGATGAGATTCAACCAATAAGTTCGGAAGAAGCTGTGAGGTAGGCTTTAGAGGATTACTGTATTTCAATTAAACATTTGATATTTCAGATTATTCAGTCCAGCATTTGACAGCTTTCATCGGAATGTGTCGATTCCGATGATCACAGATGACGTCGATTTTATAGAATTTTTGGCTTTGGCGACGCTGGCTCTATTTCCCACAGGTGCGATTCTGAGAGTTTGAGATTCTGAAATCCTGATTTTTTTTCCAGGAGTTGATGGCCAATCCGATGAGTGCTACGAGATGAGTCGACGAATCCGGGAGACTGTTCAAAGAGAAATTATTCATTATTATGAATCGCAGGAATATTCGGAAGATGCTCCTATTCGAATGGGCAATATTCTATCAATGTTACCAAATTTAGAAGTGAGATTCTGACAAAAAAACCGCGAAACGCAAGAAACTTCAATTTTCAGAGATCAACTCGCGGATTTCGAAAGGATATCGAGTTGAGGCAGGTGCTGAGAGCGTTTCCAGCTGACAATACTTTTTATGAGAATTGTTTAATGAAGTTTTGAAATTTTATGGGCTGGAATATATGAATACATAGTAAATATAGAAAAATATCAGTTTGAAACGAATATTTTGAAACTAAGAAAAAATTCTGGGACCGAAAAAGTTTCCGTTGCACAAAATTCCCGAAAAATAACATCAAATTTTTGTTACAATAAATTCGGTATCAGCAGATTTTCTGAAAATGAAGCAGTTTAAGAACCTTCTACAAGATCTTACGTCATCTCTTTTTCAATGATTCATCATCATTACGCTTTCGGTTGTTCTCAAAAAGGGAGAGTGTTACAATACATATCCTCTCTCTGATGTCTCAGTCTCTTGAATCCAATCAATACATCTTCTTTCTTTTTCCATCTGAATCTTCTTCTTCTTGTTTCCCGGAACCCCCTACCGCTTCTCCCTCTTTTCTCTTTCTTCTTCCTAATGTAGGCCAATTCTTCGTCTTGCGTCGTCTACTACAACAACCGTGTTTCTATATCGTCTCTCCATTTTCGAAAAGTTTGAGGAGAAGCGGGACAAATATTCAGATGATGTTACCCAATTTTATTCAGTTTTCGGTTTTATTGATACACTTTTTGTGGGTTGTCGAGGCACAGCTGTTCTCACCATGTAATGGTAAGGATTCTGGAAGTTTTTGAAAAACTAGGACTGTTTCAAGGAATAGTAAAGTTTTTGTTGAAGAATTTATTAGTTAGTATCGTGATCGGAAAAGTTCAGAATAGTAGGAAAACTTCGAGATGTGAAAAACTTACCTTTCAAAATTTCACATAAATGAAACCGCATAAATTTGATTTGAAATGTTACCTTTTGAAAATAAATTTGATATTTTTTGATAATAAGAAGTAGACAGCAAAGGATCATCGAATCCATGGTCAAACTAACAAAGTATGGGGAAATTCTGAAACAGTGAAATCTTAATAATCCACCAAAAATTAACTCAATTTTTTTTCAGGTAAATCCACACTCAACGATGTCTGTGATGTGAATGGAGACTGTGACAATAAGGGGTCGATTTGTTTGAGGGGGAAGTGTAGGTGAGGTTTTTTAATTTTTTGAAATATTTTTCTGTTTTACAGTGAATATTTAATGAAAACGAAAGCGCTGGAAAACAGTACTACTCCATCATAATCATTTCAAAATTACCATAAAATTCCAGGTGTCACCCACACTACGTTGAAACCCGAGACGAGAAAGGAAGACTACCGAAGTGCTCTCCTCGTGAGTTAAAACAAATATTCTTACATGACCAGAAAGTCTTTCGCAAATTAACAAAATTGAATGCTGACAAACTTTGTGAAATTTTGAAACGGAAAATTTTATTTTTTCTGTTTCAAAATTTCAAAAAAAATTTTCAAAATTAATATTTTCAATTTCTTGTTAATAGCTGTTGGTAAAAGCTCTTCAGAGTACTGTAGCACTGGATTTGTCATGATAAAAATTTCTCTAAACAGGAGAAACTCCGAAAGAATCAAGTTTTCAAAGGATAAAACGCTTCAATCATCTGACAAACTATCCTCAAAAACGGTTTGAAACAGAAATAATTTCCCCAAATTTCCAGTCCCCGCGAAAGTTGGCGCCAAATGTGCCAACAAGTGTCGGGAACCTCTATTCTGCCGAAATGGAGAATGTCAATGTGTACAAAGAGGAACAACACGGATCTCGAATGGAGAATGTATCACGACTTCTCGAGTTGGAGACAGATGTTCCCGGCATTATGATTGCACATCTCCATTTTCGGCTTGTCTGAACTCACAGTGTGTTTGTATATCGGGAACTATTCAGCAGGTAAACTTATAATAATTTTGAATTGATATAAGGAAAACTATTAGCCAATCAAAAAATGAAAAAAAAAACACAAGAAGTGAGCTCTATATATTATTTGAGATCTGTGATCATTGATATCGTATTCAAATTGTAAAATTTTTTTAAAATTGAAACAGAATATGTTGTTAATTTAGACTGCATCCGTGTTTGAAAGTAGTGAGAGAGTGTCAAACCGCATCCAAATATTACCTTCCAACTAACAAAACCGTAAAATTCAACAAGAGTGTCTGAAACTTCAGAAACAGTGAAGTTCATATTAATAATTTCACTAATTCCAGGGCTCTCGTTGCGTTGCTGCTGCCAACTGCCCCCTCGGAGGACTCCCAGGACAAAGCTGTGTCCGAAGATCGGACCCCTCTCTTGCCTTCAACATTCCACCTAACCAAGACAACTGCCCTTCTGGGCAAGTATGTGTTACCGCAGCTGATAGTCAAGTTGGTAAGCGTTTTTGACATAAAAGTAGATTCGATCCATGTGAGCACGAACTTTCCTTTTCAAAAAGCTAACGAGCAATATTGCTTGAAAAAATTTGAAGAATCGCAATTTTTCGGTTTCAGAATGAAAAAAAGTAGTTGGCTACAATAAGCAACGCAGTAGCTTGTAACCAAAGACATTATTTTTCAACAGAAACAACCTAGAAAAAGTCTTCGGTTTCATAGAAAAACTAAGCTTTTCCCTGATTTTTGCAAACATTACGAGTTCAATTGGAGCCATAACCAATGAATTTCCTGTCGATCTATATAGCTTTTATTCTAATCGGATCACTGACAGTAGCGTTATTAAGTTGCACGGACAGACGTACATAAAGAACTTGGTCCGTATGATTAGTAAAGATTTGCGTTATTTTCAGGACACTGCTGCCCAGTAGTCTGCCCACTGGCCAGTCATGTCGACGTCAAGTATTCCTGTGATCCGGACGCTGCTCAAGGATTGAAGTGTCCATCGGACTCTCATTTTTGTCATTTGTTGTCAGGTAAGAAAATTTTGAACAAACTTCTAGTCAGAAAAATATCGTCAATGTTTGAAAATCGAAATCTTCGAATCTATCTATCGAAAAATTCCAGAAGAAGTCAGTGTTTCGCGAAACAGAAAAAGTTTACTCGGCTAGGGTTCAATTAATTTGGAGTTTTTATAGTTTATCATAAGAATTGGATTGGGTGTCTATGTCATTGATCAATATCTTGCCACTAAATGTTCATCAGATTCATGAAACAGCTAATTTCTCGAGATTTACGTTTTCTAACTCCACCCCATTTCAGACGGCAGTTTCTCTCAAGCGGTCTGCTGTCGTCGTCCATGCAACGCAATGGCTCCAAACGCTCTCTACGCCAACAATCAGTGTATTCCACGTGGACAACTCAACTCCGCCTGCACATCAAACGCCCAATGTGGAGGTGGAGAGGGAATGGAGTGTATGAAGGGACAGTGTCAGTGTCAGCAGAACTTCCATCCGGCTGTTGATGTACTGACAAATCCATTGAAGAATCCATCACAATCGTGCTCCAGGGATTGTGAGAATGAGAATTTGTCAAAGGATACTAGTTGTATGAAGGTGGGTAATAGACACACAGAATTCTGGTAGCATGAAAACGCCAAAAGAACCGAGGTTAACCAAAAGAAACAGAATTCGAGAAATTTGGAAAGAAAAATACTGTTCCAAAAATTTGAAATATTTGGAACAGAGTTTTATGAACAGTTTTGTGGCGTTTCCATATAATAAATATTATGAACAACTTAAAAAATACATGTTTTCCAGGCGGTCCCTCTAAACTCCCTATGCTTTATTCAAAAACAATGCCCTCCGAATTCCGGCTGCTATCGAGGACGATGCATGTGCCGATGTGGCTTTGCTCCGAAAGGAGAGAAATGTGTAGAGATTCCTGCTCCATCGACAACGACTTCTGCTCCAGCTCGTGAGTTTTTCAAAACAAGTATTGAAAAACTAGATAGTACACGAATAGTAAAAATGTAAATGCGAACGTATAATTGAAGCTAGAAATTCTTTCGAAATATTTACCGTTTCCAGAAGCTGTAATTTTTCAACGATTATCAATCATAACAGTTCAGTTTCAAATAATTATAAGTCTGTCATATTTAGATATTCGATTATTCCTGGTTATTGCCAATGGCACGCCGCGCCCTATTTCTAAAGATGTCAAAAATTCAAATTTCAGACATGATTGCAATAAAGAGTGGTCTAATATTGAAAATATGACTAATTTTAGCTTGCTCAAATGTCCATATTTCCAAACTTTCAGCGGCCATCATCCCTGGAGTACCCATCAACTCTGGAAACGATTTGTTCAAACTTTTCGGTCAATTTTTGGGTGGTGGAAATGGCGGAGGTGGTCTCAACTTTGGATAACTCGACTCGTTTTTTGGAAATCTCATCGTCTTTCTTCCATCCCCCAAAACATACTACGAGGTACTTGAAGTGTTTTTTTTTGTATAAATTGACTGATTATTTCTCTAATTTTTTTCTTAAATTATATGCTCCCAAATGAATAGTTTTTGATATACGTAGATTGTTATGAAGAAACAAACATGGAAAGAAATATCTTTAAAATTTGACGTTTTGGAACAGTAAATTTTTAGTTCACATCATTTCATTTATCAAAAAATTCAAACATCAATTAGCTATCCCTTTTCCCCATCTCTCAACCAGTTATGTGTCCTGTGCCCCTCAAAAACTTCCTTTTCGTATTTTTCCAATTCCTGCTACCTACTAAACTAAACCATCATCAACAAGTCAACGACTGGGCCGGTAGAACCGTTTTCACGGCATAGCATCGAAAAAACCAATTCGGCGATCAACTGACTCGAGAGTCGGAGATAGCATGGGAAAAGTGAGAGGCGCAGAGAAAGAAGAAGATGTTTTGATTAGGTGGAGAAGAGGGACAAGGACGTTCGGGACGACGATTTTGGAAGTTGTCTGAGAGAGACACAGACACACATTTCAGTTTTCGGAGTGATGTTTTTCGGTCAGGAAATAACGGAAAAGAAGATAGGAAAAGTGGGAGGAACTGTCCTTGAAAACCGTTTTCAAAAACTCTTTAGAGGAAGGAAATTCCGTAATACTGGGAGTATAAAAGACATCCCAAGCCATCAGATTCTTCAGTCGGTTCAGCAATGACCGCTTCAACAACATTTGCCGCTTCGGCAGCAATCCTTTCGGGGGCAACAATCGTCGGATGTCTATTCTTCGCCGCTCAGATCTTCAATGAGGTCAACTCGTTGTACGATGAGGTCATGGTTGATATGGATGCATTCAAGGTGAGGCAATAGTTTCTTAGGATCGTTGAGTTCTAGCTAGATGTCTAAAGAGCTTTAAATAAAGAGTTTTGATTCCAGGTGAAATCCAACGTCGCCTGGGACGCCATCAACGACGTCGTCGCACCAAAGGGAGGAAACCCATTCTTGCGTGAGAAGAGAGGATACGCCCAGTATGGAGGAGGACATGGTGGAGGTGGATATGGAGGTGGTGGACACCGAGGAGGTGGCTATGGAGGAGGCGGTGGCATGGGAGGTGGAGGTGGAGGATACGGAGGTGGAGGCGGCGGCGGCGGAGGATGCCAATGCTCTCCAAGCTCCAACACTTGCCCACCAGGACCACGTGGACCACCAGGACAAGCTGGACTCGATGGACTTCCAGGAGCCCCAGGACAGCCAGGAGCCAACGGAGGAGCTGGATCGAACGGACAATCTGAGGGAGGATCCGGTGGAGGTTGCAAGACCTGCCCAGCCGGACCACCAGGACCACCAGGACCAGCCGGACAAGCTGGACGTCCAGGAAACGATGGACAACCAGGAGCCCCATCATACGGAGGAGGTGTCGGTGCACCAGGAGCACCAGGACCAGCTGGAGACGCCGGATCTCCAGGACAGCCAGGAGCACCAGGACAACCAGGACGTCCAGGAAAGAACGCTCAAGGAGGAGCCGCCCGTCCAGGACCACCGGGACCACCAGGACCACCAGGACCACCAGGAAACAATGGAGCACCAGGAGGTGGATACGGAGTCGGACCACCAGGACCACCAGGACCATCTGGACGCCCAGGAGGCCCAGGACAGCCAGGACCAGACGGACAGCCAGGAGCACCAGGAAATGATGGAGCCCCAGGAACCGATGCTGCTTACTGTCCATGCCCAGGACGTGGAGGAAATGGAGGTGGTTATGGAGCTGGAGGACACGGAGGAGCTGCTGCTGGAGGTGGACATCCACAGGGATACTCGAGAAGAAAGGTTGCACGCAAGGTTCTTGCCAAGAAGCGTGTTGCTGTTCATCGTCGTATTGCTGCCAACCGTCAGGCTTAAGCCATCTTTATTCTCAGGAAAATAAACGATTTTGCATTCAAGATATTGTTGTTGTGTACTTCTGTTTCAGGAAAAATATTTCAAGCTACTTTTATCAAGAAGTGTAATCATCGACATTTGCTTCAACATATTGCTTCTCTCATTTCTCCTATACTATTTCTGACCCTCTCGATTCAGTTGATCGCCTAATTCGTTTTTTATTTCAATTCGATGCTAACGGTTTTACCGGCCCAGTCGTTGACTTGTTGATCATGGTCTAGTTTAGAAGGTAGCAGGAATTGGAAAAATAGGAAAAGAAAAATTTTCGAGGGGGACAGGACACATAACTGGTTGAGAGATGAGTGAAGCGATAGGTGTTTGAATTTAGGGAAAATGAGGAGATGTGGACTAGAAGGAATATTTTATGAAAAACTTCATTGTTTCTTGAAATAGTAAAAGTGGAAAATATTCATTTCCGATGTTGCTTCGAAGAATACGCACACGTGAGCACTGGGCGGTCAGAGCAAGCCGAGCGGGATCGGGCTTGTACGAGCCTGGAGGGCTCGCCGGACATGCGGACTGGGCGGCCTTGCCGGTGCTGTTTATGTATATGTTTGTCCCGGCCCAAGTGTAGCCTAGACTCTACCAACTTGACTCATTCCAACCTATCAGCTTAGTTTTTGAACCTTCTGATCATTCAACCTGATCTGAGCATTCTTTGAGCCTACTACTAATCCTCAAAATACTCATAATTTCCATTCACACTTCAGGCACGAGACCACCAAAAAAGTCTAATCCATTAATTTACTACAAGATTTACAAGAAAAAATGAATGGATTTCTATGGAAGACACTAGAAAAAAGATTCGGACTACGGTGCCCAGGATTAGAGCTAAAAAGGGTTTATAAGGTGAGGGCTCAAACGGTTTACGGTCATTTTTGGTTGAAATTATGGAACTTCTCACTAGCGATTTGGATCAAAGTCTGAACTATGTATTCCGGAATGGGCTCAAGTTGAATGAGCATTTCTATGGATGTGAAGGAATCGATGGATTTCAACAAGGGCAGCAGAGACAGTACATTGGAGCGTACTTCATGACCGTGGGAGCAGTTTTGTTGGTAAGTTGGGAAATCTGTGTTTTTTGAGCTCCAAAAGCAATCGCTGAATCGACCAATTTTCAAATATTTTGCGTTTTCAAAAATTTGAATACCAAGCAAACTAATGTGCACCTACGAGATTCTTTACACCAATTTAGAATTATTGGGAATCACAGGAATCTATTATTCATGAATCTTGAGAGTTTCCTTATTCAATGTTTGTGATCTAGAGTTCAGAACACCATCCTATCTTATTCCAGATCATCTACATTCCATGTCTTATTGTCATCTCTCGCTCTGATCTCATGAAATCTTCTTGCTACAAAATCATGGTCTGCCTCGGTATCCTCGATATCTGTTGTATCCTGACCAACTCAATCGCCACCGGATTCCTAGGAATCAAAGGTGCCACTTTCTGCTCCTACCCGTTCTTTATCTACTTCATGGGATCTTTGGGATGTGGTGGGTCAAAACTAAGAAATCTGAACATCTAACCTGGTTCAGGATGCTGGATGGGATCTTGTGCCTCTTGTATTCTCCTCGGTATCAATCGATGTTGTGATGTCAACCAACACCTTCGGATTCGAACCATTTTCATCGGCAAGAAAATGTACTTCACTTTGGCTCTACCAATTCTTTACACCATTTATTCAACATTTTTCACCAAACCAATCCTCTTCAACTCTAACTACATGAGCTGGTTTTTCAATCCAATGCTTCCGGGACATGAGGTAATTGGAATTATTCTGCAAAAACACAAAAAAAAAATCAAATTCCAGGCAACCGATTACGTTAATATCGCCCATACCATCAACAATTGTGTTGTCTCCGTGGCTACCACTGCGATCTATGCGTATTTGTGCATTTTGTTGTTTGCAAAAAGCAAGCATTTCCGGTCAGAATCAATTTCCAAGACTCAGACACAGGTTAGTGAAAATGGTTGGATAGAACATATTATGCGGCAAACACAATGAAAGTCATGGGGAGCAATTAAAATAAGTATCTTCTAAAACAGTGGTTTTCTTTGGAAATCTTGAAAGTTTGATAAATTCAAAATGCTGAGCTAGTGTAAATCTAGATACGAAAAACTCTGAAACTTGGAAAGCTTTGCTGTTCTAGAAGTTTCTGAAATATGGCTCCTTTTCCTTGATTTGCTATTCGTTCGATTGATGTCACAAACCGAAAAGACCTATGAAGAAAAACATCGGTTTCATAGATTTCTCAAATTTGGACAGCTTTTATTAAGTTGATGTCTTTTGTGTTCTCAATGGATTGTTGTCAAATATTTAAGAACAAGAAAAACAGGATGTTCCCTTGTTTAAAAATTTTTTCATATACATATTTGGGGTTAAAATTCAATTGCTAAACTACTCTTTTCAATTCTAAATTCAAACGATGGGATAGACGCAGAAAAAAACAAAGTCTGCTATTTTTCTGACAGTTTCATAGATTTCTCATAATTTTGAGATGCTTTTGGAATCGCTCAACTATCATTCTGTGCTTGAATTGTCTAATTCTGTACTTTCTTCGAGACGGACTTCAAAAATTGAAATAGGATAATAATGAAAAAACAGAAACAGTTCTCACAGATTTTCCAGATGTTTCACAAGTGTGATAGCACTAGTAAATTATGCAAACGACGTATATACTTCTCTCCAATTCTGAATTAAGGAAATCTGACAGCCTGTACCCAGATACCAAAATGAAAATCCAGCTGATTTTATCACTGTTTCATGCATTTTTCATGCTTACGAAAACTTCTTTTAATCACTTTTCTTCACTTCAGTATCATACGCCGTTTCAGATCTTCTTCCAATCGGTCCTCATCTGCTCATTCAATGCCATCGCCGCCTACATCTACGTCTACATGCAATTCTTCTACTCTCCCCCCGCAGTCGTTCTCATCGGTCAACTCGCGTGGCAGTGTGCTCATGGTGAGTGGCTCAGGCTTGAAATTTGCTCAGAGGAGAAAAAAGAGCACAAAAACATAGTCGAGTTGCTAAGGGAAACTTCATTTGTCAGCATTTTTCAGCTCTTGTTTCAAAAGTGTGATTTGTGTGGGAGCTTTAAAAAATTTATTCATCATGAGAATCTGAGAATGCACTTTTTGAAATCATATGCAGATGAATTGTCATCATTTTTAAGCGGAAGCATATAAAAGTTCATCATCTTTTCAGGTTCCGTGGCTATTGTGTATATCACAATGAACAAGACGGTCCGCCGTGGAGTTATTGACCTGGTTGTGCCACGTTGTGTCCGGGATAAGGCTCGAATTGGGACCAACAAGGCTATCAATCTGACTCGCCCAATTTTGAGTGTTGTTGGAATGGAGCCAAAGTTTGGGACTACAAAGACCACAAGCTCTGGAACTGTTTTCTAAGCTCTCATTTCCTTTTCTCCTTTTTTTGATCTCGTTCTTCTGAATTCCAATGTATGTTCCCTTTCCTCATACTCCAACTTTTTTCTCATTATATAACTTGATGAATAATAAATGCATATTCCTTTCATTCTACCCAAGAAGCTCCATGAGCAAAGTCCATGTCTTGTCTCCACCTCTTTTCTTTCCTTCTACATCTTATTTTCGTATTCTCGTCGTCAATTGTCATCGTGTAGTCCCCCTCGAGAGCTCACCGAACCAATGCTCCGCCTCCCGCCATTGCCACGACGACGTCGTGTCTTCTTGACGGCGGGAGGAGGGGTGTATACATTATATGGGTTGCACACTAGTCTAGGACACACGACCACATCTGCTACTAGTCGGCTAAATGTTCCTCTGGTGAGGTGACTTTGAGTTGTTCTGAACTTTTGAGAGGAGAAGTGTCGGTGAGTTCGGGTAGGTTGTAAGTTGAGAACTGAATATTAGATTGAATCGAACTAACTAGTAGGTGGACCACATTTGTGTCTGAATTGAGATTTTAGGTAAACATATTTCTTGAAACAAATGAAGAAACCATATCGCATAAAGAAAACGTTGAGTGTATTCTTCTTGATTTGAAACAGTGAAAAATGTTTACTGTTTCAGGGAATATCCACCCTAGTCTTGTACAAGAGTGTATGCATTTTTGCGTCAGTGGGCCAGAATTTCGGGATTTTGGACCTGGCATCAGATTTAAAGCCACCAACTTTTGAGCAGTCTTTCCTACCGCAAGTTACAAATAATCGAGTGGCTTGCTTACTAGATTTAGAAAATCATAACAAGCACAAAAAAATTTCAAATTGAGCGATGGGGAAAAGATTCATTGTCTAGAAAAATGCATTACGTTGATCTAGTTAGTCTGAAACTGGGAAAACTAAAAATGCGAAATCACAAAACTGCGTAAATTAAAATCTCTAGAAAGGTCCTATTCGCCCAAGCAGATCCTCTGTGAGGAGACATAATTTCTGCCCTCAGCGAGTATAGAGCCTATGTCTTTCTCCACATAGTCCTAGCTTGGACCTGTGAAGGACCCTAACCCAGACTTATCACTACCATAACTTTAAACACACTCAAGATTACTTGAAAGTGCTGTTGTCAACTTTCTCGGTTTCAAAACTTCTTCAAACTTGATAAGAGAACGATATCGTTGATATGCTACTGACATTGGCTGCCATTCAGACACAGTCCTTTAAACGACTTTCTAGAGTCAACCAATATTGGTGGTTCAAATCTATTTAGACTAGCTCTTCAATTCCAAAGTGTGTTCCTTTCATCGAAAAAGTTCACCTCACCTCCCTCTCAACTAACTCATGCATGCTCCATGAAGTTTGCCCCTCTACCTTTCTGGATTCCCAGAATTTGGTGTTTGACTCTTTCCCCTCTCCCATTTCCTCCGTCCATATTCCCAACCTTTTGTTTCCCTTTAATTCCCCTCCCTCCAATTCTCGATTCTCTCCATTTGTATCCACAATAAATCTCTTCCCTTTTCTTCCTCTTCGTTTTCTTCTATTTTCCTCCGTCCTTCATCTCGTTTTGCTCCGCGAGCCCCCGCGAGAAAAAGAGAGCCACACCAAAAAACGTGTTTTTGATTATTGGCTTGTCGCCGCCCCATCTCCTTCTTCTCGTTTTTTTCCCTCCCTCTCTTCAACACCACATTTTCCCTTCTAGTATACATTTCAAAATAACTTCCACTACTCTTCGCTTTTTTCAGTTTCTCAACCAATTTTTGTCCCATTTTTAGCCATGCCTCAAGAACAACAAAAACATCGCTACAAACTGTACTATGCTGATTCAAGAGGACGTGCCGAGCCGATTCGTCTTGTCTTCCAGTGAGTTTTCGAAACATAGGACTTCAAAAATTCCTCCCATTTGTAGCTTCTTGGGTGTCGACTTTGAGGATTATCGCATGAAGCACGGAGAGTTCGATGGAGCCATCAAAAACAGTGAGTTTGGGGAAAAGGAGAGACGCAGCAACAGACACAAATAGGGATAAATGAAGGGGATGCATTTTTTGAAATGGAGGAGTTTACGGGGTGGTGTGAAAAACAGGAAAATGAGGGAGAGGAGGTGGCAATTGGAAAAATTACCTAGAAATTTCAATCGAAGTGGAAACAAGTAACATATACACAATAAAGATTCGCGAAAACTTTGAAACAGGAATAATATAGATTAAAAAATTCTTTGTACATAGACCTTCGAATCACTAGTGCTCGAGGTCATGAAAATATTGAACCGGGAGCTTTCAGATTTTTTATTTCCAATTCCCATTTGTGAGATTGTTATAGTGTGATCATCTATCTTTATAATTTTACAAAAATTTCTGAATGTCATGAAACCGATATTTTTTAAAAAAGGCTTCTAGTTTTTAACGTCCCCCCCCCCATTCATAACATCGGCTGATAAATGGAAAGCATATAGAGTTATTCAAAGATCTCCGAACACATAAAATGGTCTGAATGGTTTAAAAACCGGCTACAACTGTAAAGGTCTGAATGAAACAGACATCTTTTTTTTAAGAGAGGTACCTCAAATTCCCGAAATCCGAATTCCAGAAGCCCCAATGAAACAAGTCCCATTCATCGAGATTGACGGTGGGAAGACCATCCTCTGCCAGACGCTCTCTATCTGTCGTTATCTGGCCAAGTCCATTCAACCCGACATGTGGTTTGGTGGGGCCACCAAGACTGACTCGGCGAGAGTGGACATGATGGCTGATGGATTTGCTGATATCTACCAAATGGCCGCTATGGCCAAGTATGCTCCTGAAGAAATTAGGGTAAGTTTCATAGAATTCACAGTGCTGAGAATATAATTAGACCAACTTTTGTTCAGGGCGCCATGCAAGAAACATTCAAAACTCAACTCGGTCCAAAACTCGAGATCATGCAGGATCTTCTCAAGAAGAGCAAGGGAGACTACTTCGTCGGAAAGTCCATCCACTGGTGTGACGTTTACATCCTGGGAGTTCTTCAGGCTCTCGATGAAGTATGTCAAACTCAGAAGAAAGTGTGCTCTATAAAGAATATTTCAGAACGACCCAAATGTCTTCGATGATCTTCCGGAGCTTCGAGCCTTCTACGTCCGAATGCGAGATCTTCCACAATTGAAGGAATACATCGATGCCAACTGGCCGGAGACTAAGTGCAAGGAGTGAGAGGTTTCGGAGAAGGATTGATGAAAACTGGATTTGATAAATTCATTGTGATTCTTTTATTTTTATATTTTGTGTGTCAAATGAATCTTATATATTTGGGAATCGGTTTTTGAAGTGAAAAATATTTATTTGACGCAGTCAGTAAAAGTTTGAGTGGCGTTGCGAATCTCGCAAATTTGAAACTGAAAGGTAGAATTTCACTCAATACTGGTTCATCTTTGTATTCATCAAATCAACAGTAGAAACAGTGAATGATTTATTACATTTTCACAAACTTCACATCAACTGAAAGGATTAGAATACTGCAGTTCCTGAGCTTGTCGGAATCGTTGATTTCCCTTCTGTTCCTGTACCACAAACACTGGCAGACAAACGACGGACCTGCTTCTGGTAGGTTCCAATTTTGTGCTTATTTCGGATAGAAACCGGAAGAAACAAGTCAATGACTCCACGACGGACAGTTCGGTTCATGGTGATGTAGATCAGGCAGACGGAACCTGGAAGTGGGGCGTGTTTGCATAGTCGGTTCAGCACAACCACAGAGTTCAGTTATATAATTGTCAAAGGAGCGCATTTGCACAGTTACAAACTTTACCAATAGAGCGCTTTCCCACTCACCATGCGACCACTGCCAAGCGATTTGTCCAATGATGATGGTGATCGGTGCCGGGGTGAAATACTGCATGTAGACATAGATATAGGCAGCGATTGCGTTGAATGAACAGATGAATACGGATTGGAAGAAAACCTGGAAGTGGTCTCACGTTAGATATTAAAAAGTGCTTTGGAATCAACAAGATATTTGATACCAAAATTCTGAAACAGGAAATATTTCTTGCCATTTGCAATATTCGTTCCCTGGATGCCTGTAAGATTTCCAGATTGGGAGAGCACCTTAACAAAATTAGACATCAAACAAAAGCTTTATAACTAAGTTTTGATGAACAAATTTTGAAACCGGTGTTCTTCTTTTAAGTTTCGTCCCTAAATATATCACAAATTCCGAACCATACCTGTCTCTGCGTCTTTGTCATTGACTCTGACTTGATATAGCGACTCTTGGCAAACAAAATTACACAGAGGTAAGCGTAGATAATGGTGGTGGCTCCCGAGACAATACAATTATTAATGGCATGTTGAATGTTCACGTAGTCTGATGCCTGAAAGCGTTCCTTTGTCTGTCTCTCCAAATTGAAAAATGTCCTCACCTCCTTTCCATTTGGCAATAATGGGTTGAAAAACCAGCTCATAAAATTGGAGTTAAAGGATGCTGTCTTGGTGAAGAATATAGAATACAAAGTATAAATCACTGGGACGAGTATGGTCAAGTATATTTTCCAACCCAAAAATATAGTCCTGATTTTGAGATTGTGATTTACATCACAACATCGGTTGATTCCCAAGAGAATGCAAGTGGCACATGATCCCATCCAGCATCCTGGAAGAAACTTTGATGTGCAGGTTTTTGGGCATTACTGTACCACATCCCAATGCTCCCATAGAGAAGATAAAGATAGGGTAAGAGCACAAGGTGGCTCCTTGCATTCCAAGGAATCCGGTGGCGATGGAATTGACGAAGATGCAAGAGATATCGAGGATTCCGAGAAGCATCATGATTTTGTAGCAAGAGGATTTCATAAGGTCGGAACGGGTGATGACAATGAGGCATGGGATGTAGATGAGCTGTAAATGGAGTATACAAGCCTCAACAACATTTAAGCATCTGAATCTTCTCATAGAAACACTGTGAGTTGAACATTGCCGGATCACTAGACCGAATATAATGAAAGCATTGAAAATATTTTTTTGAAACAGTGCAAAATTTTAAAATAAATGGTCAGGAAAGTACTAAATATTTGAAACCTTAGTGGATTTAGACACTTTTCCCTATAACTCCAAGCACCTAAAACTCCTTCAGTGTCCAAACTGACCATCAGAACAACGCCGACCGTCAAAAAATAAGACCCCAACCATGGTCTAGGTACTCCCAAAGCAAAGCCATCAATTCCAGTACAGTTATAAAAGTTCTCATTCAACTTGAATCCATTCCGAACCACATAGTTATAGCTCTGCTCAATATCACTAGTTATCAACTCCATTGGAGTTTTGAGCCGTCAGAATAAAAATGAGCACGAGATGCGACGATTTTGCTTTTATAATCCATTTCGAACAATGAAATTTAGATTTTTGATCACGCTATTATGATTTAGAACATTAGAAATGCTAAAATATCGTAGTGGGTGACGTTGAGACCTCAGATTATAGTGGATTTGAGGACCCAAGTTGTGATCTTTCGATAAATTAAGATGTTTGAATTTTCCATTTTTGAACTGGAGACGGGAGCATTGAGCAGTTTTTTTCCTGGAATTCAAAAATTGAAGAGTTCTGAGATGAGTTCAGAGGGTTCAACTGCAGATGATAGTAGAAGGTTCATCGGAATCAAAACTTTAGAGTTCAAGTTCAACTCTGCTCCATTCAACCATACTGATTAACACCGTTTATCACGTAGAGAGGGAACCCAACGGTTAGGTGACAGTGAGAGGTAGATCAAATTTTTTTATCAACATATTCTCTATTTGTGTGTAGACCTACCTTCTCATATATTTTCATCCTTCCAATTTTTGATCTACCCTTATTGATTTTCGAAGGCAAACTCGGCCCCCTCGACCTTCTTGTCACTCTCATTCTTTTCTCCTTTTCTGGTACCGAACTGCTGACTCATGTTTTATTGATTTTTTTTGCATTTTTCAGTTCGTTTCGTAAAACTCTTCTAATTAGATTGTTACGGCTTTTGACCCTTTCTTTAATTTTTCACGATTCACCATTTTTATTATACTTTTTCCAGAGTATCGACCACGCTTCCCGAACACTCTGGATCGGTGGCCAGTGTGAAGGATCAGTGAAGAAAAGACAAAGGTATGTTTTTTTAATGAATTTTTGGTTTTCTAGGCTGTCAGAACAGCAATTACATTCTTGACTCTATAAATAATGGTTATATTTTCAGAGTAGCGACCACGAGGTTCGTCTGCACCAGTGGGCCGTTGGGACAAACGATGCGGATAAGGCTAAGGTATGCTTTTTGAATGTTTTGGGGCCCTGAACCCTATTCAATTCCTAGTTCTTGTTTTTTTTCTGAGAATCGGATATTCTCGTTTCGTGGCTTCATTTTACATTTCGTATCTGAAGTCAATTTCACAACTGCGAAAATCCGCAACCGCGTCATTTCGCAACCAAAAGATCTTCATTTTCGTAAAATTTCGAAACGTCGGGAAGCCGATTTTTCCGACTCTTATAAACGGATGGGCACAGTAACTTTAGAGAAAATTATTCATTTTCTATGGATGAACACCAATTTCAAAAACTTTCTTTTCTAGATGACGAAGGATCGAGATGGCTGGCGGAGATGGTCGAACGAGGTGATCGCTCGAGGTGATCGCTCGAGATGGTCGGTGGACGTCGAGGTCGATCGATCGAGAGCCGAGAGCGGGATGGTCGTGTCGTGGAGGTGGAGGAGCTAGTCGTGTCGAGAATGGACCAAAAATGGTACGTTTTATGATTGAGCTGCCTATGAGCAAGAGCACACGCGTAAAGCAATACACACACATAATAAGCAACCTAGGGAATTCATCCGAGGACTATTAGAGTGGACCTCCCCCAAAGGGCGTGCTAGTGATGTCTTACACATGATACATAGAGCTAATTGGAAAGCACACAAGGCATACAATCTAGGGAATTCATCCGAGGACTATTAGAGTGGACCTCCCCCAAAGGGCGTGATTGTGATGTCTATGCATGATATATAGAATGATGCGTGCTGCTCTTGCCATAGCTTTAAGTGGTCGCAACTCTAGTCATGCTCCGTGTATGGCTGTTCGAGGTTTAGTAAGAGTTGCTCATGCGGGGTACTGTAGTCTGGGATAATAGGTTGCGAATAGTAGCGGAATAAGGTTGAACGCATGGTTTAGGAGAGTGTAAAAAATCGTATTTGGGGAAATTAAAAGGTGTAAGCACGCGGCGCTGATTTGAATATATGTATTATTGAATAAATGATGTTTACTATAATATGAAAGCGAAGAATGGCGATAAAATATGGTGTAAAAAGGAAGGTTCAGGTGAAGTGTAAAATGATTGAAAGTGTGGTGTAAAAGTTTGAGTAGAGTGTAGAACGGTTGTTGTTAAAAAGTGTATAAAGGTACAAATCCGGGAAAATTAAAGTGTAAAAAAGTAGAAACATGGTGTGAAAACGTTGTTTTGAAGTATTGGATACATTGCAGAAAATATGAAAATACGGTGTAAAGGTGTAAAAACGGTTAAAATATGAGTGAAAATGGAGTGTAAAAAGGTTGAATGCAGACATGCTACGGGCCGGGCCGGGCCAAAATCAAAATTTTCGTTGGCCCGGCCCGGCCCGGCCCGGTCGGACCGGGTTTTGGAGCCAAAATTTCAGGGGTCCAAATTTTGAAGCTAAAATCGATTTTTTGGTGTTTTTTTAGAAATCGTGATTTTCTTGATATTGGCAGACATGCTACGGGCCGGGCCGGGCCAAAATCAAAATTTTCGTTGGCCCGGCCCGGCCCGGCCCGGCCCGGTCGGCCCGGGTTTTTGGAGCCAAAAATTCAGGGGTCCAAATTTTGAAGCTAAAATCGATTTTTTGGTGTTTTTTTTAGAAATCGTGATTTTCTTGATATTGGGAGAACTTCTACACCATTTGTTGCATTTTTAACCAAAAAATTGAAAAATTTTCGAAAAAAAGTCAAAATTTTTTGAAAAAAATAGGCCCGGCCCGCGGGCCGGGTCGGGCCAAAGCCGGGCCGACCCGGGTTGGGCCAAAATGTAGCATGTCTGGTTGAATGTGTAGTGTGAAAATGCAAAAAAGGTTTGAAGAAATAAGTTAAAATACGGTGTGAAAAAGGGTTGAAATGTGTGTTAAATAGAGTTTGAAAAGAAAATTAGGTAAAATAAATGTTTAAAAAGTTAAAATATGGTGCAAAAAGGTTGAATTGGGATGAAAAAAAGTTAGAAAGGAAGTAAAAAAAAAGGAAAAATACGGTGTGAAAAGGGTTAACAATCTGAGGGCTGTAAATCTGGGAATCAGTAAATCTTTGCAAAATTGTTCAAAAATTTTATCTGTTGAAAATTCTCTCATAAACCATGTCAATCGACAGTACCACAACATTCATTTACATCACTGTTCCAGAAATTTCAGAAATCTTCGTACAATTTCGGCATTTCGTTTCTTCATCCGAACACTTTATTCCCTCACTTTCATCCAATGTTCCATTGGTTTCCCAGATCCCTCCTCACAAAACTGACCACTATGACGTCACCCCTCTTCCTCTTCCCCCGTTCTCCCTTCTTTTCCTCCATTCTTCTCGTTTCTCTGCGCTCTCCTCATTTTGTATTCGCTCTCGTCACACCCTCCAAACAACGTTCAAAGTGTAATACTTTCTTGTGTTGGTTCAATTGTGATTTTGATTAGAATTCCTTCTTTTTACAATTTTATTTATCTCAAAAGTGCTGACAATTTTCCCATCGACGAGTAGATTTTTTTCAATTCTTTCTGTTCACTATGACACAGCAAATTTCTGTTTCAAAATCTTAACAGAAATTTTTATCGTTTTTCAGACTTCGTTCTAGCTGTTGAATTGAATCTTAATTTGACACTCTTCAGAAAATGGAACTTCCACCATTCAATCTTTCGCCTACATTTAAACCCTTCCGAATCCTGGATCTTCCTTCGTGTGCTCTCGAAAAGGCTCTCAACTTTTGGACACCCATTGAGATGTGAGTATCCTTTTTCAGGTGTCCAGATTCTAGATTTTGATAATAATACAATTCGAGTGAAAAACACTAACAGACAACGTAAAAATGGTCTTTGAAACTGCTATATTTTCGAAATAATTTTACTGTTTCACCTGAGTTTTGAGACTTTTTCATGACCAGAACTACTGATATCTTTACAAATGGTCAAAAGTGTTGTCTACAAAAAAATCTGCTTTACTAAATAGTGCAATGAGAGTTCTACCAAAGATGTTTGTCTTAGGAACTTCTGAAAAACGAAAGGCTCAGACTCCTGATTAGTCGGACTGCTGTTAAATTTGAAATTAGTTTTAAAATATAAAAAAATACAGTTTCACTGAAATTGAATAAAAGTCAGACAATACTAGACTACTGGCAACTTCGATACTTTGTATTCAAAAACATGCTACATATATCAAGAAAATTTTCAGATTGAATCTCTCGTTCTGCTCCAAAGACGCCTTCAAAATCACCAAAGAGGTCACCAAACCGAAATGCATCAAACTCGAAATCAACTCCAATCACAAAGGATCCATCAAATTCTTCTTCCCAGAATACGGCAACAGCTTCACCGTTTTTGCACTGGAGGAGAAAGATGAGAAGGTCAAGAAGAATGCAAAAATTTGTGAGTTTTAGAGATAGAAAACTCAAGCAATGTTGACTTTTCATTCCACAAAAAGCTTGTCAACCAAAACGGGATATTTGTGATGAAATCTGAAAGATATCTGATTTCGTATTGGGATGATAAAGTTTCGGGATTGTTCGAATTGGTGAAGAAAGTCACAGATGTCTTTGAGAATGCTCCAATTTCCAAAATTTACACGGATTCAAGATATTTGAATCGGGATTTGTACGATTTTGTGAATAAGAAGTTCAAGGGAAAAGGTAAGAATCAAAATTTCCCTGTTTCTAATATTCATGCCTTTTCAAGATCTGAGACTCGGACAATTCTGAGTTTTTTTTTCGTTTTCATAACTCTAAATTTCACAATATTTCTGCTTTTCAGTCGACAAATGGGTCGCCGACCTTCTGCACCCCGACACCCCATACTCCGATTTGGCGTACATCTTAGATTCTTCTCAAATTTCCAAGGATCTCACTGTAAACTCCGCCCCGTTTCCCGAATTCAACTACACTCCGAATTTCAATTTGGACTATATCCGAGTCGAGGGAGCACAATGGATTCATTTGGAGCATTTGCTGATGCTGAGAAATCAGACTCAGATTCTAACATTGCTCAGTTCGTCATTATCCAACGAGAACTTAAATTATTTCCTGAAAATGACCTTGAAATCTTTGAAATTAAAGTTTCTAACGGTGAGTTTTCCAAACTTGGACATCGAGAAAATTCTGGAAGGAATCGAAAAGGAGGAGATTGGCGAGAATGTGGAGACAATTTTCAAAATGTAAGAGTTCAGAAATACCATCAAACATTTTTCAAATATCTACTATTTCAGATACAACGGATGTGTCAAATTCAAAAGAGGAGTTCAGTTTATTAAGAATGGAGAGAGGATCACTATGAATTTGAACAAAATTTTCGTCCCGAATCGTTTGGAAATTGTTTTCTGGCCAGACCACTTTGGAACTCCTTGAATTATTGTAAAATGGAAATATTTTAGGTTGTTTTTGGTTTAAATAAATATTCATTTTGCTGTTACTTATTTTTCTGTATATTTTGCATTTCGACTTCTGAGCGTTTTATCGCAATATCTATGATGCTAATTCAAATTTAGCCGTCTAAAACTCTTCCAGAGCCCCAACCATGACGCCCACCAACATTGTTACGCTCAACGTCGGTGGTACTGTCTTCCAAACCACAAAGTCCACGCTCACCAAATACGATAGTTTCTTCAAGACGATGTTCGAAACTGGCATTCCTTTGGAGAAGGACGAAGCTGGGTGCATCTTCATTGATAGATCTCCAAAGCATTTCGAGAAGATACTCAACTTTCTTCGAGACGGAAACGTGGCGATTCCAGAATCGAAGGTTGAGGTTCACGAGATCGAACAAGAAGCTCAATATTACTTGTTGACGGGACTGATCCAGTTGTGTAAGGGACCGGAAGACTTCAAAGTAACTTTGAATGTGGGAGGAAAATTATTCCATACAACAACCGTCACACTGAAGAAAATGCGAAGACTTATTTTCAGAGGAGTAGGCAACCAAGTGATAAAATGTTTAAAAACTTCAATAATTTCAGAAATTCGAAGGCGAAACTGGCATTAGGTTCATCGATCGCTCACTAAAACACTTTGGTCTGATTTTGGATTATTTGCGTGATGATGGCGATACTGAACTTCCAAATGACTTGAAGGAACTGTCTGAAATCGATTGTGAAGCAAAATTCTATGGAATCGAAGATTTGTCTTCGAGTTGTCACTATAAAAGAATGCGTATCCAGAAAGCCAATCGAGAATATTAATACTTATTCAAAGTATCAAATGACTTGTAAGATGCGCTCCGTTGTTTTTTCTAACTTATAAGTTTTCTTTCTGTGTTCTTATCATTCGAGCAAAAATAATCATAAAATATGTTTACTGTTTTCAAATTGATATGTTTCCTTTCAAGCGTTTGTGCCGCACATTTTACTTCATCTCTGTTGTATCATCCAAATGAATTAAACCATTTGAAATCATTTCAGGACCCTAACCATGACATCCACCAACATCGTTAAGCTCAACGTCGGTGGTACTGTCTTCCAGACCTCCAAATCTACCCTCACCAAATACGATAGTTTCTTCAAGACCATGTTCGAAACTGGCATTCCTTTGGAGAAAGACGAAGCTGGGTGCATCTTCATTGATAGATCCCCAAAGCATTTCGAGAAAATTCTTAACTTTCTTCGAGATGGAAACGTGGCGATTCCAGAATCGAAGGTTGAGGTTCAGGAAATCGAACAGGAGGCTCAATACTACCTATTGACTGGTCTGGTGCAGATTTGTGAAGATTCTAAACTGAAGGAGATTGTGGTCACCGACCGAGTCCCATTGAATGTGGGAGGGAAACTGTTTTATACCACGATCAAGACTCTGGATGCTCTGAAAAATAATATGGCGGAGAACTTTCCGGTGAGATTTTTTGTTGAATTGAGCGGACAGTAATACAGCAATCATTATGAGACCGACCACTGTATTATGGGTGAACTAAAATGGCGACACTGTAACCGACTACTATCATAGTTTGAAGGAACATAACCGATTTTCAATACAATTTTTCCAATTTTTTTTCAATTGCCAAATTTTGAAAAAGTATCTGTTTCGCAAATCACTATTTTTCCAGACAACCAAGGACAAGGCTGGCCACTTTTTTTTCGACCGCAACCCAAAACATTTCGAAAAGATCCTCAACTACATCCGTGACGAGCATATACCTCTACCAGATGATATTGAAAAACTGGGAGAAATTGAGTATGAGGCGCATTTCTATGGACTGATGGACTTACGCAATAGTTGTTTCTTCAAGGCCAGAAACATCAAGAAAGCTATCAAATACGGCAATTCCAATTACTAGTTGAGTATTCATTCACAATACAATCGCATTAATTCAGTTTCTACAATTTTGAAACCACATTTCATCTATTTAGCTCCTAATTTTTGCTTTCGTTGTTGCTGTTTTTTTCCGTTTCATCAATGCTTAAATAAAAATATTGTTCTAGCTTCATCGGTTCATCTTTTGAAGGCAAGTATTAAATTTAGAAAACTTCTCATACTCCAATTTTCGTTTCCATAATACAATTCCACAATTGGCATCCACCCTTTGAAATTCCAGGAACGAAATGAGGCATCGTTGGTTCTCTGAAAAATCTGAAAAATCCGAGAGCGAGAAAAAAAGAGAAATCTAAAAGAGAAAAGAAGAGAAATCTAAGAAATCCCAGACAGAGCAATTATTCAAAACATGTCATCGGCAGAGGAGACAGAAGCAGAGGAAGGATTCTGAATCTCGCCGCCCGTCTTCTTTTTCTTCTTCTTCTTCTTCTGGATTCATATGAATGTGAGAGGGGGTGTCTATTTTTAAGTTTTTACGATGATTGAAGTTGGCTTGCTCCGTTGAATATCAACTAATTTTTGAGACGTGGTTTTTCTGTGTGGTTGAAACAGTAACTTTTGAAAAAGATTCAATGATAGACTTACTTCATCCGCATCAAAGTTCAACTACATATTTGTACAGTTGGGACAACTTTTTGAAATATTAAAAGATTTTGCTTCGAACTGCTATGAAGAGTAGATGTGAAATTATGACCTGCTAGTGGAAACTCGATTTGGAAACTGTATCATCTGTGTTCAGGTATATGTCATGCTTATCAAATATTGTTGCAATGACCGGATACATGTAGTATTCCTGCAGCAGTAATTTGTGCTTTAAAAATCAGATTCAAGTAGAATCAACTGTCATCATTTTAGACTCAAACTTTTGCTTCAGAAAGAACAACCTCACGAGTAATGTTTCAAAAGTAATCTCAAACTCAAACTTTTTGGAAACAGTAATTTGTTGCCACCTAAATCCGGCTTCAAGTAAGATCATTTCGTCGAGCCTATTGCTTTGGGGTCTAAAAAACCATTCTTAGCTTTGTCAGCAATAGATTAATTGAAAAATCTTATCCTGATATCATTTATTTCTATTCCAAAACTGTAGAATTTTTGTAACACTCTCGTGAGATTGTAGTGTTCTTCTGATTAGCCATTGACGTACTTTATAATCTGACTGCATTTTCATGGATTTAAATAGTCTGGTTTGTCATTTAACTTTATAGTTTGTTATCTGAACATTCGATTGTTACTCTGTTTTAAACAACACTTGGCTATCAGTGCATGTTAATTTAAAAAGATTATGAAACAGAAAAAATTAGTAAAACAGATTTTCCAGATATGAAAAAATTTAGATACTCAAAAATTGAACAAGAAAAAAAATCCAAACTTCTGTTTTAAACTCCATCGAATCATTGAATATTCTTGAAATATTAGCTACTACTACTGCAGTAAGAATTTTGGAGCGCTTAGAGTTGGATTTGTGATTGGAAACTGTTGAAAATTCACAAGATTCGATGGATAGTTGAAACAGGGGAATTAATTTTTTAGCCTGTAGATTCTTCAATTTTATTTTTGAAGTCTGAAATCTTACTTCAAAGTCAAATTTCCGATACTCTAACATCTACAAATTTCACTTCCTCTTTCCCCTCCTAGTCTCAAAAATGCTCCAAAAAAGAGCACATTTTCCTCTCCTCTTCCCTATTTTTTCAGTGTTCATCATTGAGAGAATATAATGTTTTCTTTTTTTCCAAAAAGAGAGGAGGAGTGGGAACAAATTCAACCAAGTGTAAACTCATTCTCACTTTTCTCTATTTTCAGAAGCGTTCTTCTTTTTCTTGTTCCCAACGAATCCAGAATCTAGATTATCCACGTGGAGAGAGGATTCTGAAATTTCAGATGGAGAGTAAAAGCGTTTAGTATCTATATAGGCGGAATATGTGGATAGAGTAAAAACACACTTTAAGAAAAGAAGAAGGAGTCGCTTTTCCTCTTTTTTCTCGCCTTTTCATAATCGCAAATCTAGTTTTGCTCCCCTCTTCCTACACCCCCATTGTACCTCTGAAAATTTTTCTCTGTCTGTTTTTTCTAAGATTCTTCTTCATTTTTTCTTCTTATTCCAATATATGTAAAAAAAGAGAAAGAAGTAGAAGATGGCTCATGTTGAAAAACAGGAAACAATTTGGTATCCCCCTATCTTCATCGATGTCTCACCAGTGTGAAAACTGAATTCCACACCAAGAATTGCATTGTTTCACGCCCCTTTTAACCACACTTCTTGTTCCCTATTTGTGTTGTGTTTTGTTGCTTTTTTTTGAAAGACATTTTCGGTTTCTCATTTTTTCAAGTTGAAGGTTGGGGCTCAAATTTGAGCCCAAACAATGTTGTTATTAAATGAAAGCCTGGATGAACTGATTAAAATGTTTTCAGCACAAATTCAAGTCTTCTGTGAAACCGAAATTTCCAAATGGATTGATTGTGCATCGTAGATTTATCAAACAAATCCTGTTTCACAAAAAATCAAGAACTTTTGAAACAGACGCTTGTTTGATAGATTGATGATTTGATTTCCTCCATTACATGTATCGCTCGGAAGTTTAGTTTTCTTGTGCCAATTGCTAATTTTTGTAGTCTCAGAAATTCAAAAACTGAGCTTCATCTTCCGATGGAGTTTGATTTTCGTTACTTTTTAGGACCTCTGTTTGACTGAAACTTTCTTTTTGTAGACAGAAAAACTGAAGATAATAATTCATTCATTTTAGGTTAGAAATATACGTTAGTGCCTATTTTTTGTTTTCGGACATTCCCGAAAATTCTAATTTTTCAATGATGTTCGAGGGGTTAACTTGTATTTATGTGGGTCAAAGAGAATCACTGAAAAGATTTAAGTCAAAGTTTTGAGCAAGTTCGGAAACAGTAATTCTCCTTAGGGGTAGTTAACGGTTAAAAATATACGATTTCTGGAGGATTTATCTGCAAAGTCTACGCAGTGTTCATCAAAAAAGCTTTCAGTTTTTAAAATTATGAAAATTTTGTGAAACAGGAATTGTTCAGTTATATCATTGACACAATCTGTTTATTAAACATACCTATATTGGAACCTTTTCTCATTTTTCTTCAAAAGAACAATTCATATATCATCTGAAACGAACTGCCTATCAAAAACTGAATGATCCTGCCAATCTGATCAATTTCACATCCGACTCCTACGAAATCGTTTTATTTCTCAATTTCAATCCAGAAAGTTTTGAAACAGTATCACTTGGAACCTATCAACATGATGAAAAACATTACTGTTTCAAAGCCATTGTAATATCGTTTGCATTGTATCTTATGCAATACTTCATGGGCTGCCATTGGTTGAGCTCTAATTTATTTTTCATTTCAAAATGGATGATGCACTTATATTTTTCAACAATTACTGTATCAAAGCCACTTGATGATTTATCGATATTATTCTCTCTTTAATCAAGCTGTTTTCTTCGTAAATTGCATTATATTCAAATTGACCGACTGTGCTCAGATTTCCGTTGGTTTATAATAAATTTCAGTTTCACAAATTTTTATTAAATCAATAGGAAAATGTTTTTTGGTTCTCAACAACATTTTACTAATATCCACACTTGCAACCTTTCTTCTCAACTCCCCGAGAACCCCTTCTGATGTACCACGAATAAAATGAGCATAAATTACCTTCTCATGTTGTCCCGTAAAACATTTCTACACTTTTCTCATCCAGGAAGTCCGATTATGGATATTCGTAGTGCCATTTTTTGGCGTTGTCCATGTTTCGCTAGGTTTATTTTCCGCTATTTTTATACTCATAATTGTGATTTGTCTGGTAATTTCTGAGCGGAAGATATATGGGTAGTCTATAATGGGAGGAGCCGGTGTTCTTAGGGTTCAGAGATTGGTAGTGAGGTCTTAATATGAGGCATATTGTTCATTCAGGTCTTCAATCCTAGAACCTATTTGAATTCTCTTCTTCTGAATAACTAGGAAACTTCAAATGTTCATAAGAAAGGTTAGTGGAAATTTGGGAAAACTTTTTCCGTTTCAGAGAATGCGCATCTATTTCGTTCTTCAATTTTCGCATGGTTTCATTATCAGTATTCAAAGCTCGTAAAATGCGACTGTTTCAATAATGCAGCTGAAATTGCCCTAGAAAATGTCTGTTTCAAGAAAATAGGCTATTTTTTTCAGTTCCAAAATTTTCGTTATTACTGTGACATGCGAATCATACACTCCATGACCATTTCTGAAATAACCTTAATTTTCTACAAATCCTTTGCCACCCTTCTCTTAAAGTACATCCCTATTAGGAAGAAATGAGTGTGATCAGACAGATTTTCCCAAGTGACCCTACATTCTAGTCATAACCGGATTAGGCTGTCTTCGAAAAACTTCAACGAAACTTTATCACGATTTCGTGCCAATTTGAGCTACCGGGAACCGGAAATTGAGATGATATCGTTGCAAAGAGAGCACGAGATTTCTTTTTAGATTTTCTGATAGCTGATGACGTCAAAATCAGAGAATGATAGCTATTTTGGGAACCTAAGGTTGAACATTTGAATGACCTTTGCAGCGAATACCGGAAATTGGAAAGGATATTGTTTTCGATTAGATGGCAAAGGTGCATTTTGCTATTTTGGTGGGTAAGAAAAGTGCAGAAACAAAAAAAGCTTTGCCGAAATATGCAGGCCAATTGTAAGGTGACTGTGTAGAACTGTTTCATATCAAAAGTGGAGTTATTAGGTAGATATTCTCCTATTGATCACTCCCCCTGTTTCCAAAGTGTTATGGACATTTTTGAAACCGAATTTTTTTCAGTTTCTCCCCAGTAATAACTTTTCTATTATTGTTGGCAGTCAATCAGTTTTCCATCAGACGACTTTGATTATCGACCAGATTCTTGTATTTCCATATATCCCAAACCGTTAGATCCAATAGATCGAAGTATTCACTGATTAATTATTAAAAAAAAAAACTGTTTTGTGATAATCTTTTGAACTTTGACCGGGAAGATGTGATTGATATTCCAAAGTGAAAAAAAAAGATTGTATCAAGTTTGACAAAGAATTAATTGGGAGACATTTCATTCTATTGGGAGACATTCAAAATAAACTACGTTATTGTATTATTTGCAAAATCACGATAGACTCGCCTAATCAATTGGAAAAAACAATGCTTCAAAATTTCATGATATACTTTTGAAACGGAGAAAATGATTCTGTGTGCAGAAGAAGCATATTTTATTTAACAGTCTTTATTCGTTTTCTTTGATTTTTGACATGTATTTTTGAACCTTCTAGTCCATTAGAACTCTTTTTAAGTGATCCTTGTCATATTTATTCGTCTTTTTTCTTCTAGGAGCAGTTGCTATACACTTTTCAACGGGGTCTCTAATGCAAGTACTTGAAAGCCACCCTCACAAATTTTCAAAAACTCTAAAAACCCCGAAAGATCAAACTTTTACAAGTCTCCATTTCCAAGAATTCCCAATGAATTCCAACCTAATGAGCTTTGATTTTCCAAAGAGAGGGCATTAGAAAGTCTAGAAATATTTATTTCTTCTCCCCTTTCGATCCTTTTTCCTTTTTTCTCACAACCCCAAAGCGGCAACTTTTTCTCTCCTTTTGCGTTTTTTCTCATAATAATATTCTGAAATGGAGACCATGAGAAGAAAGTCATATGGTGCATCTGACAGCCAACTGACTCTCATTTTTCTCTCAAATTCGGGGTCCCTCCCCCTAAAACTTGACCTTTTTCTGTGCTCATTTCTGCTCTCATAATTCCTTTTAAATCCATCGTGTGAGCATAGTGAGTGTCGCGGGCCGGTTAATGAGCCGGTGAAACTCCCTGCCCGACGAATATGTAGAACTGATTGATGCGTGGATAAGCGGTGTTTGGTAACAAATGTATCTTCCAACTTCCTTTATTGTATGGATGGTGGTTCATAAGTGTGTGTGGTTCAGTGGTTTAGGTGGTTGCTTTGGAAGCGAAGATGTGGGAAGTAACATGGAAGTGAGTAACAGCGAAGTGAAGTGGGAAGTGGTGAGAAGTGAAAGTGAAGAAGTGAAGAAGTGAAGTGATTACGAAATGTTCTGGAAGGTTTACAAGTGAGTGTGCGAGAGACGCAGAGAAAGGGGGAAAGAGCGTGTACAACAGAGAGAATTAGATTCTTGTTTCGTTGATCTTTGGCGCTTCCTTGATTGTATACAATTGGGGCGCGAGTCCCGTGGAGCGATATTGCATTGCTGGTTGTTGAGTTCCTCGTCCTCGGCCATCCATATTGTAAACGTAGAATGCCAGAAGGTGTAGAATCCTTTGGTGGGAAAGATGAGTGAAATGGTAATTCACATTTGCAGAAGGTCGTGGATAATGTTGGAAATAGGATCCGCGACACTGGGCGGCGGAATTGATGCTTTTTGTAAACAAAAGCATGAGTTCATCATTCCAAGCTTCATGTCCGATGTGAATATCCCATTGAACCAAAGTTGTTCCTCCTGACTTCCTTTTGAGAAGCGACTCCAATTGGTGTCTTCCTTGTTGTTGAGACTGCTTTGGGAGAAGAAGGCGAAACAATAAATAGCAAAGTAATGACTTCAATCGGCTCTTCCGATATCAGACATGACATTCACTATTTAGTAAAAGGTCGAGGAGAGTACTCATAGTAGGATCCGCGACACTGGGGGGGCCTCTTGATGTTTTACGATGAGTAAAACATGCACCTTGTCCGTGGGATCCTTGCAGACGTAGTGAATGTTATGGATGACTCCTCTGGCTTTGTCCTGATGTCGTCTTGGATTGATTGGCGATCCTTCTTGAACCTCCTTGGTCTATCCCTCTCGCCCTTAGTGCTAACCCCAATCTCACGCACTTCATGAGATCGTGATTGTACTTCAGGCTTTGGGCTGTGTTGTCCTTGCTCCTTGGTACGTGACAATGTGGACGTTGCTTTGGACCACATCCTCCCTCTTGTATTGATGGCAATGATGTAGAGAGAGAACGAGAGTTGAGCTTGAGTAACCGTAATTATGACAATCTGGATACTTGGTGTTTTCCCAACTGACGTAGAAGGTGTGTCCTTGGCTTGCTTGATAGGGTCCTTGTAGCTTCGGTATCCCTCGTGTCCCTTTGTCGCACTCTTATGCACTGATATCACTGCAACCTTGTCCCTTCTCTTAAGGGATTTAGGTCGGAATGAACCAATGCTTTGGATGTGACTTGTTTCCTCGGCTAGACTGAATGTTGGCTGGACGATGATTGCTGTGGAATTGACTAGAATCGGCGTGATTCGTTGAGTGAAGATTGTTCCGATGAGCTAGGCTTCGTGGTTTCATCTCCTTTTCCGCGAACTGTTCTTCCAGCTTCTTGTCATCCTCCAGGTTAACGTAGCGCAAAACGTTGTAGTCTTCTGCCGATTGCTCCGAGTTTCTTTTGGTCCCTCGTTGACTTTGCTTTGGCATTGTAGACCTTCTTTAGACTTGCTTGCTCCGCTTTCGTACCCAGAAACCTCAGTGACTACCACAATCTTACGCTCTTCATAAGATCGTGGCTTTGCTGTGGAATCTCAGTGTTGACGTCTTATCCTTCGAAGCTGCCTTGGTAGCCTGCTTCTTGCATCCTTTTCCTGATCGGTATTGATGAAGGGCTTTGTAGAGAGCAAGTATCCGTACTTAGAACCCCAGCGGCTACCACAATCTTACGCACTTCATAAGACCGTGGCTTGGCTGTGGCATCCAAGTATTGATCTGGTATCCTTTGGAGTTGACTGTGTAGCACTGCTTGTCGTCTTCTCCGTCGGATTTTTGCTTGTAGTCGATACGATGATGACTGCTTTGGAAATCCTTTGCCGATGCTGTGGACCTCCTTGACTAGATGTGTCATCCATTCGACTTGATCGGATCAGTGAATGTCTGCTCCTCTATTCGTGATAGCATTTCTCCTTCTTACGATCATTTCCGTGATGAAGTGACAACCGATGTGACGATTCTTCGTGTTGCTTGACTGATGGTAACTCATCCCTTTTCCTTCGAGTTGGAGTCCAGTGAAGTACACTTTACCTCACCAGAATCGTTCCCGAAGATACTCAGGTTTTGTTTTTGTCCTTTACCGATGCTTGTACCTTGTCCGATTCCTTGCTGACGCTGATGATTCGGCTGATTGGTCAATGGTACTTGCATTGTTTCACTGGATCTTCTATCAGAACACCGTATCCTTCTTTTGGTTTTGTCCTTGGATGACCAGCATGCTTTGGGTTGAATACTCGCCGAAACTGACATTATTCCTGACGAATACCTTCCATGATTTTCCTTGGTGCATCTTAGACGTTCCAAGATTTGTCTGGTCAATTCTCCTTTTTCTCCGGCTCTGATGATGTCGAAGATTCCGTCGAACTTTTCCTTCAGTGTTAGCCATGCTTTGGGGTTGGATCCTTGCTTGAAGTGAAAGCATTTCATGCCGCCTTCCTTGTCTTTTCCTGTGTTGAAAGCTTTCCAGTAGAACTGCAACTTCTATTGAAGTCACGCTTCGGATGGTATCTGTTCTTCTTCCGAGAGACGTTGCAGATCCATGCAAATGCTTTGGACATCGTTGACACACTTTTCAGGGAATCATTGCACTTTCGGTACGGAGCGACAGTATCGGCTTCTGACCATCTGGCTGGATACTGCATTTGACTTCAAGTAGAAACGCTGGGATCTTCCCTTGTCTCTGAATTGAGCATCATGTTCTTGTCGTAGAACTCCTCCTGAATCCTTCCTTTGAAGTGCTGTCGGCCTTTGATGCGATGGGAAGTGAGTTTTCCTTCTGCAATTGCTTTGGGACTTGTCATCGCTTCCTCTGCTAGAACCGAATCGTTCTGCTGCCTGATGGTGTTGCTTGCATGTCTTTGGCGAGTTTTCCATAAACATTGTTGAAGAGACCCAATGTCTCAGGAAAGTGTTCCAGCGTAGAAAGCGTATTGCAGACGGAGATGTTATGTTGTCGAAGCACCGAGTACCCTTTCCCGCACTTCAGGTCAGAGTAAACTGTGATCGACTGCTGTGGCTACGCTTTGCATTGACTTGACTTGATTGGCATGTAGGCAGGCTGCAACTCGTTTGGTGACTTAGCATTGCTTTGGAGAAGACTGGTGGCGATGGCAAGTCGACAGAGATGGTGGATTTCTTCCTTGTTTCTCAATGTTTCCAAAAGAAATGAGGTGCTGATTACTTGCTCTTGCTTTGGTCGGTTTCCTTCTTGACGAGACGACTCGGATGTTGTGGCGTTGTCCTTTTGTCTCGAGACGTCTATCCGATGGAACTGCTTCTCGGCTTGCTTATCTTTTCAGTGAAGAATTGTGACCAAACTTCTCGTGGGTGAGCATCTTTGCTTTGGTTGGACATCTCTGATCAACCTTCTTTCGGATTAATCTCCACCTCATCTCATTCCAGTACTCTCTACTAGTTTGAGACGAAGCGTCGACAATCGCTTACTTGACTTCCTTGTTGGAAACGAACTGGTGTTCAAACCTTTACTGACTTCCTCCGGCTTTCGGTCCATGTAGACTTCTTGTTTCCTTGAAGCTAATGTCCCTGGTCCCGGATCACTTGACCATGTCTTCGATCACTTTGGTAGCGGCATCATCTGACTCCTGCTCCCTTGGTGATCTTCCTTTGTTGCTTGGGATATCCTCCGGATTGCTTCGCTTCTCCTCAGAGTATCCTCTTCTATCCTCATGCTTCTTTGCTTCTGTGCGATGAAGATTCGTTGACTGAACTTGCATTGGAGTAGCAACTCGTTGCAACATTCTTGCTGTGGCTGTTGGCATCTCGCTTGCTGATGCTTGTTCCCTTGGATGCTATATCCGTCCTCTTCTTTCCTTCTTGGTAAGTGACAGCGTTAGCATTGCTTCGGACCACCTCTTTCCTCTTGTATCTGTGGTGACTCAATAGACGTAGAAAGTGGATCCTTTGCTTGCTTGCGAGGGTAGGAATGAACAATTGCTTTGGGTGAATAGCACTCCTCTGTCTCCTTTCAGTTTAACCTTGGCCTGGTCTCATTCCAGTACTCTCTACTAGTTTGAGACAAGCTTCGATTCTGACTTCCTTATGTTACATTGTTGTTGAGCGAGTCTTCTTTGCTTTGGAATGATCATCTTGTGTGTTCCTCGTGACATGAAGTTCTTGTTAGAAGACATGCGATGGCTCCTTCGTTTGACTCGTTGTGTTGTCGCAACACTTGAAGACGGAATGCGATGAAAGAAGGCGTGCGAAGAATGTTGAGAGAACTGTTCTCTTCTTGCAGTAAGCATTTGACGGATGCTTTGGAGTTTCTGCGTATGCCAACAGTGCTTCCTGTCGTTGGAGTCCTTACTCCGGCCTCGCTCCTTGCTTTGCTATGGCTGGCACATTATCCGACTTGTCGCTTTGAGATCATGTGACTGAGCAAGACGATGTTGTTGTTCGGAAGGTGTGAACGTTGCATCAAGCAATCATGTTGTGTTTGTGACACAAGAATGCTTTGTCTTCTTGTCGCTTCAGTTGTTGTTTGTAGCGGTTTTTCCGAAGAGCTCCTTCTTGATGCTATGCTTTGGACTGTCCTTCTTGGCTATCGCGGCTGGTCAATCCGTGGTCGGTGAACACTGAAGCAGCTTACTTCTTGTCCTTTGTTCCGGCTCCTTGATAACTGTGTAGTCAGTTCATGGATCCTTGTGTGTTGCAGGACAACCATTTGGTTCTCGTTTGAAGACTTCGGGTTACTGCTACTTGTCTTGAACTGGAAGTTGAACGATGCGTCGCTGTTGTGTGATGTTGCTAGGGAGCTTCCGGCTATGGTCTTCCTTCTGCGTACATCATTGCGGCTTCAGCTCTTGCTTTGGTTGACTCTCTGTTTACTTCTGGCATCGACGATGACATGATGTGGCTGTCTCTCGTCTAGATCTTTTCTCCTCCTTCGATTTCGGGATACGGAGATTATGGTGGCCAGTTTCTACGTTGCCGAGCTTTCCGATGCAAGAATCATCACGTTTTGATGATGACTTCCGAAGAATCCTCCTATGTTTTGGCAGTGACGCTTCTCCAGTGGAACTCTTTGTAGCTTCTGTTCGCTGCCTTTGGTGAAGACGCCGGACTTCTGTTGTCGTCCTTCTGCTCATCGTGTGCTGATAATGGTGTTTGTCATGATGATCGCATTGACGGGGTGACTTCCTTTCCTTATGATTACTTCGCAGATCACTCCCCCGCACTTCAGGGTCACGATAAGCTTGTATTCATGTTTGACGTATTTGGAATGATTACATTGAGGATTCCTGAAGTCCTTCCCTTGATAGTGACGACTTGGTCAATGCTTTGGTAACACGAATTCTTCTTTCATCACTCGAAATCCTCGAGATCGGTGACATCCTTTCGTTTTCGAAACAGCTGCTCACTATCACCTTCTCTCAAGGTTCAAGAGAGGAACAGTTTCTAGACGACTGATTGCTTCGGGCTATGCTTTTGCAGGAGAAGGTAGATGTTGTTCATCGAGCGAAATGACGCGGATGTTTCTTCCCGTTGCTGTGGGCGTCGTGGCATCACGTTGTACTCGATTTTCAGCTTCTCCGTTGTTGGCGACTTCTGCTGCTTTGGCTGTTGACTGATCTCCGAAGGTTCCAGTGATGACTTGTCTTCAGTGTGCAGAACATTCAGCTGATAGTAGTCCAGACAAACAAATGATCTTCATACTTCTTGCTTTGGAATTATCTGCGTGCGTTTTCCTTGCGACGAGACTTCTTGATAGAAAACACATGATAATTCGCCTCGTTTGACACGACGTCTAGTTGCTGACACTTGGTTGCTATACTGAGCATCTGTGATAAGCATTCCTTGACGACTTTGACATTGACTGTGATCGACGTTCATCGTGTTGTAGTCCAGCTGCTTTGGAGTTAAGCTTTGTCTGTGTTGATGACTTGTTCTTCCGGCAGCGACACAATTGAAGACTCCTTTCGTTATGACGTTGTCTTGTCATGATACTCTTGTAACGCACATCGAAAGGGAATGAGTTCGTTGGTACTGATGAAGACACGTTTTCACCGTATTGCTTGCTTTGGACTCCGAATCTATGAACAAGTGACGTCATTGATACGATTGGAAGCTCCATTCCTGTACTCCCTTTTAGACCAAATGTACTGTTTTTCTCTCCGTCTTGTCATTGCTTTGGCTACCACTCCTTGACGACTATTGTTGTGTAGAAGGGCTGTCATTGCTGCAGAGAGAAGAGGAATACTGGATGATGTTCCATCTTGTTAACTCATGTTGTCACGTTGCTGAGGCTCCAAAATGATAATTTTTCATCCGGTGGCTATATCCTGATGGATCGTCGCTAGCTGTTGATTGTCGAACTCCTTTCAGGCTCCGTCTGTGCACTTCTTCTTCGCTATGTAGCTATTCTTTGACGTTTAAACGAAGAGTCTATGCTTTGGAGTGTCTTCTTTGAAGCTCATTGATAACAACTATCTTCTCTCAAGACAGCCGGTAACAAGTGAACTCATGACTTCATCATCCTTGCTGCTTGTTGTTCAAGATCTGTCCGTTGCATCCTTGGAAGCGTTTGACTTTTCCTGACGTTGCTTGAACTCAGAGAATCGGCTTGAAGATGATCTTCCTTGCTTTGACTGGCTCGGCTCAATCTTCTTCGTTGGCAGCATGTGTTGACTTGGTTCAAAGCTTTTGTGGTGAATATGCTCTTGTTGCTGTTGCTTTGGCTGACATCTTTCCTTTCGAGCAATCGAGTGTACTTGCTGTCTGCCATTGCTGCTGCTTCATTCCTCGCCTCTTGCTTATAGTGTTCATTCAACTTGTGTCCGCGCATTGCTGTGGAACTGTCCTCGTCTTTCGGTGACAATCCTGCATGAACACACGAAGCCTTGTGACGATGATATTGCCTGTTTGACGATCCGACGTTAGTCCTTCTTGCTTTGGAAGTATCCGCTTGTTCCTTTCCTTTGAGGTGGCCGTTTAGAACATACAGGATGACTCCCTCCGTTTTGATACATCGTTTTGTCTTGAGCAGTTGACGTTATCGTGGCAACGGTAGGCGACGCTTGTTGAAACAAGAGACATATGAAGCTGTTAGGTGACCGTCTTTTGTGCAGGTTGCTGTGGATCCATCATATTGCGACTTATTCCTTTGACTATATCACACTTGAAGACTCTTCTTGAATAGTCGTTTCGTATCGAAGTGCGATGACATCAATGGTGCTGGTGAAGATGATCTTTGCAGCAACGACTGCTTTGGCTTATAGGTCTCCTCACTGTTTTGGCACTGCTCTTCACTTAAGAACAGCGACTAACATATGAGGCTAGCGACAAGGTATCCACTTTCCATCGATGAACATTGATTGGTTAATATCACATGATGAACGTTTTGTGGAGAGTTGGGCAATTTAGTAGATTAGTAGGTGCGTTGGATTGAATCGATAGATCTCGAAGCAAGTTGATGATGTAGCGCACGTTATAAAACATTGATGAGTAGGGGGATGCTGGATGAGGTAGCGATCCTTGACGAGTGAGTAGATGTGTATGCGGTACGTCCCATTGCGGTGATGGTAGACGGTAGGTGTGTATGCAGCATCCATTGCGGCGATGGTGTGCTGTGGAGTGATCGGTACGTCCTCATTGCGGTGATGGCAGACGGTAGATTGTTGCTTGATCGCTGAGGGGGCGCGTCTTTTAGACGGTAGACGGCGACCGATGCATGGCCAATGCATTTTCACGTGAGAGATTCGTTGGTGTCGTAGATCCGACGGGTTTGACCCGTGCTCACGGTGGCTCTCCTCCACCAACCGCATTTGCTGTGTGCTCCCCTGAGCACTGCTGGACAGCAAATTGTCCCATTTCGATGATCTTGAAGTTCCGTGTAGACGCCTTGAACTGTAGTTGTAGATCGTCGAGAAGAGGGCACGAGAAGATCGCATCGGGGAATGACTTGAGCGCCGTAGTAGTGTTTATCCAGCGTACTGAGTCCGATGTGATCATAGTGTTCTATCTCAGGTTCATGAGGGAACTAGCTTATAAGACATACTAGATAGGCTTCTTAGATGATGTGACTTAGATTCTTAGGATTTAAGTGCTTACACTTACCCAGACTAGTTGATCAGACCAACCCAAATAAGAGAGAACTACCCAAGAAGTAAATACAAGACCTAAAGAGGATTAGATCCATCGATGCTTTGGCTCCACATCACGACCAAATGATGCTTTGCCTCCACACCAACTTCACCAAGATGACCTAAAGCTAATAGACAAAGTTAACTAAAGGAAATCCCTATACTAATAGAGATGATATAAGACTAGTTGGAGGGGGGAATGCGCTGTTTCGTAACTTGCTACTGCGAAAATGGGTGAATGATAAGTAAGCAAGAACAAAAGTAGATTCGAGTTGGTACTTGCAGTAATTTCAGGAACATTGGCCAGTACTATTTGAATGGATAATGCTAAATGTTAGTACTAAAGGCCGTTCCTAAAAAACTACGAATACTACTCAAAAATACTACCGAAACAACGCTCGGGACCTAAATGATTAAGCTAGGAAGAAAGAGGTGCTAGAGGAAGAGGCTGTGGCTCGGTATTCCAATCCAATTTCCATCCTTTGCGGTGTGATCCTCATCTAGGTGCTTTGGACGAGCTATCCCATTGTTGTCTTGATTTTGCGCCGAGTGTTGCCACTGAATGTGTCCGGCAAACACCCACTCGACGACTACCGCGTAAAACGGCTCGGCTCTTGATGCCGACGCTTCCAGCGCTGCTCCTGGACGTCAATCGTTGTGTAGGCACTTCCTTCAGACGATCCGTTCGTGCTTTGGCCTTGAAATCGTCGTTGGCGATGCGTGTATGTGCTCCGCACTTCCATTGTTATCGTTTTCAGAAGAAAAAACGGGTGAACAGAATCTTCTGGTGTAGATGACGTCCGTACGGGTGGTCACAGCTGCTGGGTGACTTCTACTTCCTTCCACTACTTCGTTGATCACTCCCCCGCACTTCAGGGTCGCGATCAGCTTGTACTGGCTTTTCTTGTCATTGACTGACCGTGTTGTGGATTCCTGGCTGTCTTCTTTTGTTGGTGACAACGTCGTCGCTTGGTATTGCGTTGGCGACAGATTTTCCTTCTTTCATCACTGACAATTCGCGAAATCAGTGCTCTCGTTTTCGAAAACAGCTGCTCACTATCACCCTCACATAAGGTTCAAGAGAGAAACAGTTTCTAGACGAGTTGTTGCTTCAAGAGAGGCATCTTTGCAGGTTTTGATGTAGTTTGTCGAACGAAAATGACACGAGCTCCTCTATCCGATGTTGTGGACGTTGTTGCATCACTTTTCGCTCAGTTTTCGGCTTCTGCGTTGGCTGCGACTCCTGCTGTGGACGTCTGACTTCGTTTCCTTGTTGGTGACATCGTTGTCGCTTGGCGATGCTTTGGCGATGAAGACTCCTTCCTTTTGTCACACGAAATCCACGGAATCCGTTGAAAGTCCGTTTCGAAACGCTTGTTTGCGTCACTGGTCTGCGCCGCTGCTTTCCGTCTCTTACGAAAAGTGCGCTCGCTCGCCGGCGACGAGAAAAGGCAAAAATACCTGCGTTTTTCGCTTCGAAACGACGATTGTTGCATCAATCCACCGAAGGTCCTTTTCTTGAAAAAATTTCCAATCCTGTCGATGCACCATGTCGCGGGCCGGTTAATGAGCCGGTGAAACTCCCTGCCCGACGAATATGTAGAACTGATTGATGCGTGGATAAGCGGTGTTTGGTAACAAATGTATCTTCCAACTTCCTTTATTGTATGGATGGTGGTTCATAAGTGTGTGTGGTTCAGTGGTTTAGGTGGTTGCTTTGGAAGCGAAGATGTGGGAAGTAACATGGAAGTGAGTAACAGCGAAGTGAAGTGGGAAGTGGTGAGAAGTGAAAGTGAAGAAGTGAAGAAGTGAAGTGATTACGAAATGTTCTGGAAGGTTTACAAGTGAGTGTGCGAGAGACGCAGAGAAAGGGGGAAAGAGCGTGTACAACAGAGAGAATTAGATTCTTGTTTCGTTGATCTTTGGCGCTTCCTTGATTGTATACAATTGGGGCGCGAGTCCCGTGGAGCGATATTGCATTGCTGGTTGTTGAGTTCCTCGTCCTCGGCCATCCATATTGTAAACGTAGAATGCCAGAAGGTGTAGAATCCTTTGGTGGGAAAGATGAGTGAAATGGTAATTCACATTTGCAGAAGGTCGTGGATAATGTTGGAAATAGGATCCGCGACAGTGAGGCATTGAGGAAGAAGGAGGGAAAAGTTTCATTCCGTTGACTTTTTTCATAAATTTCTTCCGCATTTTTCATTGGGTCAGAGGGAAGTACTTCTTTAGAGGTTGCGGTTGAATTTTAGGAACTTTTTCAAGGTGAGACAGGAGTTTTGGGGGTATCTCAGGAATTGAATATTCAACAGGGTGTCTGAAAAAATGCAACAAATTAGAAAATGTCTGTTTCGGAAATTTTTCGAAAGTTTTCGGAACAGCAATTTTCTGATGTCTTTATGGCTACCTCAAATTTTGAAGTTTGATCGGAAGAGTTTATGGTTCTGAAGCTTACATACTCCAAAGTTTTCTAATATCATGCAATTCTTGGGATTTTGTTATTTTTTACATACAAGGAACTTACTAAAAATATTTCCTGATCCAAAAAATTTCCAAACTTTTGGAAACATTTTCTAGTCAATCTGGCAATTTAGAACCCTAGTTTTTTTTATTATATATCCAAAATCGGCATCACTGATTTAGAAGTTTTCCAACCATTCTTAAAGAGTTTCTCGTAAGACAACATTGCTGATATTGTCTTGCCGCCTATCTGTTGTCAGTTTCTTTAATTTTTGAAACTGCAAATATTCTTAACTTTTTGTAGGTCCTTTCTCTGATATTAACGATATTTCCAATGCTCCGTCGCTAAAATGACTTAAATTCAAGTCTTCACCTGTCCCACCTGTTTTTTAAAGGTTTTGAGGCTTCGTGTATTACTCTTGCCTATTCACGAGAATCAAACAAGACCGCGAAGCCTAAAAAACGGCGAGAAAGCGGTATATCATAATTTCAGTCAAGTTAGCGCTTGAGCGCATTGTAACTTTGAAAATATAGCTATCTTTATCAATCAAAAGTTGATGACAGACAATTAAAAAATACCTGTCTCTATCTGTGTATCTCTTTACCCAGATGTACATTCTTATTTCTCTCTCCCTTCTCTTCTCTTCACTCGACTCAATCTCTGATTATTCATCATCAATTAATCATCCATCATCCGCTCCTCTATCCAAAATCAAAATCATTCGGAGTTCACATATCTGAATATTTTCATCTCCCCTCCGGTGAGACGAACATCCGCTTCGTCACAATCAGAACATCCGGATTTCTCCACAGGATAATCTTTCTTTTTTCCAATTCTCTTCGCTCACTTTTTTCATTTTTCTCCCCAAAAACCGAAAACCAGAAAGAAGAGGTTATTGATAAGAGTCATCCTTTTTTCTTTAGAACTGACTCGAATCTTTAGTTTTTCTTTTGAGCCTATTCTATAAATCCAATTTTCGAGGTTTACTAGAATTGTGTTTTGCTTTTTTCCCTGGACTTGTTGTCCCTCAAATGAACTCTATTTTATTAGGTTGCGGGTGTGTATCGGGAAAGTGGGAACTTTTGTTTTTTCTTTGGTTTTTCTATTTTTTGAGAAATTGAACGATGATTTTTTCGTCTTGAGTGTGTCCAACCGAATTTCTGAAATTTATAAAAAATGTACTGTTTCGAGAAAAGTGTGTGAAATGATGTGCGAATCAGATAATAATTATAGAGGAGTCAAACTGGAGAAATGTTACCAATTGTTCGATTTTGATCATCGACAATTATCAAAATTTTTCGAAACAGTCAAAACTTTTTTAAAGTAACTCCAATCAGACACTCTCGTTTCTCTGTACTCTCTCATTTTCTCTTACTCTTTCTCACAATTGAATTTCCTCATCATTTCAAATCTGGCATCTCCGATCGTTTCTGACAATTTGAACCAGAAGTTCTCGAACAAAAAAATAATATTGAAAGTTCATTTTCATTTCTGCGAGAATGGTCGAGATGGATCTGGAAATTTATTTACATATTAAAATAATTATACCAATAAAACTCTCGGAATACTAACTTCCACCGCGTTCAAAAATGGCATACAACTTTCTAATAATCCGTCAGAAATTTTGTAATTTTTGGTGACTTTTGAAACAGAAAAAAATTCAAACATTAACGTAGCATTGTTGAAGTTTCGAGGTATAATGGTTACGTATTTTTTTCATAACAAAGGCAGTTTTGAATTTTCTTTCTTTTATACTTTTCCATACATCCATTCATTGCAATCCAAGGAACGAAATCCTGTTATGAATAAAACTTTTAGAACAATTGATAAAACAGAAAAACTTCTGAAGATATGAATCTCAAAAGTGTTCGACTATTTCTAGTCAAAATCACGCCTCTGTACCTCAGGCATGAGTTATGAACTGGAAGAGTGCCACATAGATCTAACGATCTCTCAAAATTTTGATAAAGATAAATCCCAAACTTAAAACAGAACGTTTCTAGCTGAATGTGCATGTTCTCAATGCTGGTAATTCTTATTTTCACGATCATTTTGAGCTTTTTTATGGAAATTCATGTAGGTTGCACGCATTTCTCAGACTATCTTGATCGCTCCCCAAAATAATGAAACGGTTATAAACGAAAGTTGGAACAGAAAATGTTAAGTTATTAAGGTATTTTGAGCTTTTTACATCATCTTCGGCTCATGTCAAAGTGTTTTTCTTGCTCAATCGTTGATAAAGTTAACCCTAGACAGATTTCAATAATCAATAATCACTGAAACAAGGACCCCCAGAGTGTGTGAACAAGAAATTCAAAACCTCAAACATGCCCCCCTCTCATCATCATATCTTGTCATCATATCAGTCAATCATTCACACACGTTTTTCAACTTTCTCTCCCCTTCCTGTGGGACCCCTATGATCTCTTTCCAAACGGCGCAGATAGATAAAGAAATATTCCACTTCCAAAGTGCTCTGCTTTTGAAGTCCTTTATCTTCCCGTCCATTATTACGTTAACACTCTGTTGTCAGTTATCATCATCTTTCCCACTTTTCCCCTTCGACAACTCATTCATCATTTTTAAAGGGACACATGCTGTCCTCGACTGGAAGGAACTTCACTCCACTCGATGGATCCAATGGGACAAGTTCAAGACGGAATCCGTTTGTACATGTTACTTCCACTGGTGAGTATTTTTTTAAACTTATTGGGGAAGTTTTAGCAGCAATGGCTCGTCTACAAAAATTTGGAGTTTGTTTTGAAAAATTTTCTGTTTCTTATGAATTATTTGAAAATGATACTTCATGTTTGTTAGTGATCCTAATTTTGGTAATCAAATTATATATTTCGGAACAACTATAGCTTCAATGATTCTATTAAATTTTTTAATGTTTCGAAGGTCCTTTAAAAATAATTAAAATGTCGAAAGGTGATGTTTTTTAGTGATTTTGGATTACAATGACTTGATTTTGACAAGCATCTAATTTTTCCAAATCTTAATGGTTGGAGGAGCCCCTAGCGCATAGTAATAACAATCTGTTCTACTGTTTCAAAGTGTTGATGTATTATTCTGAAACTTTACATGTTTATTAGGTTTGCAGTAATCGTTCATAGTTTTCTGCTCGAAATCTGAATAGTTCTTCTGAAACGGTAATTATTTAGTGACAGGTGAAGAATATACGGCTTTAGAAGTTATTTGGCTCATAAGTTAACGCGATTGTTCATTTGTTTCCAAAATGTAGCGTTCTTTTATCTCTAACGTTCATAAGCCAATATGATTGTTCATTCGTTGCTAAATTATAATTTTCTGCATACAAAATTGCTAATTCCGTTCATTTTTTGATACACTTGAAATTTGCCGATTTTTTTATTACCTACACTGTTGTTCTGTTTCAGAGGACCATCGAAAATTTAAGAAATTCTATGAGGAACAATGAGCGAGAAACAATATAACTATCTATCATCCAAAAATATGTCTTTTTTCTCCAGCTTAAAATTAGGAGCTCCATGGAAATGGGGATTCCCAGTATGTCAGCAAAATGTTTCAGTTTCAAACTTTCTCAAAAATTCACTGACAAATAAAAGTTTCAATTGAAAGGCCAAGTCAATTCGGTTTCGAACATATTTTCTGATTCGCCAGAATGCTTTCCCATGTGCTGCTCCTGCACCATACTTGCCCAAAATTAGCCCAGCCGGGTCAGGTAAAAAATCTTCTAGAAAATCCCGCAACAAATATGTGTTCCACATATATTGCTGTTGAATTTCAAGAAAAAGTAAACATTTCTGTTTCTAAATTTTTTCATTGTCGTAAAGTAAAGAGTTTTAACACTGCCAATACACCAAATATATCTAACCAGAAAATGTTCTCTCTTCAATCACAAGACGTTTTTTTTTGACACCTCAACCACTCAATTTTTTTTCAACACAAATCCATCAACACAAATCCACCAAATCGTTGCAGACTCTTCGTGCAGTCATCTACCAGACCGCCCATCTCTCTCGACTCCACCAATTTCGTCTCGTGTTCGAGGCGAGAAACTCGTGAACTACATGGAGAGGTCTCCGCCCTCCTCGACGATGGCAATCATACCGGGGTAAGCAGATTAATCCAAGTGGAGGGGTGCTCTTTTATTTCTTTGCTTTTTGTGCTCACTGCTCTCTTCTTTGACTCCTTAGAAGGGAAAGAGAGAAGAGCGAAAAAAGGGGACAACTCTTGTCATCATCGAAATTAAAAAGAGTCGCCGAAGGGCACGTCTTGTTTCAGATGATGTATGTATCTATGTGTATCTCTATTTTATGGATCGGCCTATTGAATATCCGTCTTTAGACTCTCAGAGTCAAATGTTGGTTTTTTGAATTTTTGGTGGAAGTTTCAAAGATCTTTCAAAGATCTATTAGTTTGGGTCTCAACCAATTATAGCAATAAAAATGAAAGCTAGACACCCCACTGATTGCTTTCTCATAAAAATGGGAATATGTGCGACCCTTACCTTATTTTGATGACTTTTTCTGTGTCCAACCTGAGATTGGGGGTTACTACACTCTTGCTTTTTATGCATTTTATTGTTTTGGGGTTTTGAGAGTGGATTTGTTAGAGGTGACTGGAGAGGTCTGTAAGACTCTAACGTGGGAGTCTTCTCAGTAGAGCGACTTTGCAACATTTTCTACATTGAATTATAGAACTTTTTGAGCTCCTTCGATTCGGTTGGTTGGCTGTAATAGTGATCTATGATCAATTCTCAAAATGTATGCCTTGTAAATTTTTTTCACTTTTTGTTCATTATATCTATGTACGTACATCTCAAGTTTTGAAAGTTTCCCACCAAAATTTTTCTGTTTCGAAGCTCGACGATTTTCTATTTCGACTGTTGAGAACTTGTTTGATTGCCAAGATGAATATTATACTTCTTTAGGTTTACTCACTAGAGCACATTTACAACATTGACAACAATAGGCTTCTACTTTCCTGACTTTTGCATTAGAGCTTACTGTTTCAGTACTACCTGTAACTTCTGCATTCTCCATAAGCACTGATATCGAATAAACACTGTTTTGAAGATTTTTTTTAATAGAGCTCGTTTTTCACTTTCTCGTAACACAAAGCTTGTCGATTCTTCGGTGTTCTTCTAGAGGATCGTTGTCTGTGATTTCTTCAATATCTGGTTAAAATATCCGGAATAAGCATTTTTAGAATTACTCTATGTTTTATGTTTTCATTTTGAAACAGTGAAAAATCTAACGGAGAGTACCTGATACTTTGGGTTAAATTAGATTACATTAAAATTCCTAGCAATTTTCTCACTGTTTCAAAAATTCTATCTAAATTTCCTTATATTTTTTCATATACTTTTTCTTGCCCGGTGAATATTATCATGAAAGCTGAAAAATCAATCTTCACAAACTCAAGAATCAACTATGCTTTCATACATTTGGGATTTCAGCTATCTAGCTTCCTCCAAACAGACAACGATACTACAAAAATAGGGTCTTTTTGTACCTTTCTGTTCAACAATTTTTTTTGTTGGTTCATGCCTTATCATCGCTTTTTTGGTTTCTAAAACGATATGGATTCGATTCTTCGAGTCTTTCCTGAAGCATAGGTTTTTTATATCATCAACTTTCGTCGTAAACTAGAAGAACGATGGATAGCAAACTCTAAAAATTCTGTGAAACATGCCCTAGACTCCAGAAACAAATAGTTATTGAAAATTCAATAATTCTAGAGTACAAGTCCTGAGTTTCAGACTTTGGTATTTTCTCGGTCAGGTTCTTTAAGACTCTAGGGATTTGGTCCGGAAATCGTACAAACACCGGCTCCAGAATACTTCAGATTTCCATAAACCTAGCACCTTATGAAGTGCATTTTTTCTAGATTCCTCACCCCTACCTCACAACATTCTCCCTCCTGAAACAGCATATCAAATACCAAAATCAAATCATCAAACAACTTCTTTTATAATCTCATTTCTAATTTAATAATTCTCTCCCTCATTTTTTTCCCTCCTTTTTCCATCCTATTCTGCTCTCATATATGCTCTGGATCTCCTCTTTCTCCGAATATCCCTTCTTTTGACTCTTTCTCTTTCCAAAAACCAATCTCTTCTCTTTCTATTCCATTTTATTTCGAATCATAATCCCGAATGGGATTAGCAAAGTTCTTATCATTCACACCGGGGCATGGCGCATATATCCATTCTCTTTTATCGGCATATGCTGCATGCTGCCCCATGCAGCATACATCGACAATTTCCGGTGTGGATTTTATTTTTGACTTTGGAATTTGAAAATTTTTGAATTTTTGTAATGGAGATTGGTTTTAGAGAGTTTCAATGTATATTTTATCTTGACTTTAGATTTTCTGTTGATCTTGCATCAATTTTAGTGGAATTCACAGCATTCATTTCGAGTTACGAATTTCCTCGAAGATCTCTAGAAACAGTATGTTTTTAACTTTACATTTGAGAAAACTGAGGAATCTCGGTAGAAAATTTAGCAAAATGAAAATCGACCAAAATGTTCATTTTCTGAAAGAGAAAAACCTTGAAATCAATTGTATTGTTCAGATTACCTCAATTAGTTTTGGCAAATATGATGAAAATTTCAGAATTTTTTGAAACAGTCGAGTGTAACTCCAAATTTCATAGGTGTTTGAACTTTTTGAAAAACTGTAAAAATTTTCTCAAACTCGAGCTGAAAATGAGAATTTGACTGAAGTTTACTCTCAAAAACTTCTGACATGCCTAATAGTTTCAATAGGAATAGAGTAATAGTTAGCCAACTTTTATGACATCAAATGATACACTATATCAGAATTCCAAATCACAACTAAACTTCTGGTTCTCTGATGAAACCGTAATTTTGGGATTATCCGGTAACACTGAACCTGAGAAACTGAGGAAAATTTTTTCATTGAAATCACCTAACATTCTCGCTGAGATTTCTCATGCTTCACACAGAATTTTTTTTGAATTTTCTATATCTGACTCAACCCTTTTTCTCAAACCCCAATCTATGTTTTCTCATCTGTTACAACCCTATTATTTGTAAATATCTCATCCCCAAAAAACCTAACCTTTTCTTCTTCATCTTCTCCATCCACCATTTTTTTCGTCGTTCTCTACTTCTTCCATCACCCCCCCCCCCCCCATTCTGATTCAACAACTGCCCCGGTTACATTCACTCTCGAAAAGTTCACAGAGAGCGTCTGAAATCGAGAGACGCAGACATGTTTTCGATGTCTGCGTCTCTAGTGATATCAGATCTCTCTGCTTTTTTCGAGAGTAGAGGGGGGGGGGGGGGGCACCTCTAATTTATTTCCAATGAATTATGAGGGTGAATCAGGACGGGGCGAAGAAGAAAAAGAAGAAGAAGATAGAGCAATTTGAAAGGGGGAATGGGATGTGATATCTCGAGGTGGAAACGATCTGTGAAATGTCACAGGGGAACAAAAAATAATTGGATCTAATTGAGAAAATCTTGATTGTAGTGGAGACAAAGGTGGAATATGGAGAACAAAAAGCATAAGAACTCGAAATATGTATAGCAGAAAAACAAACTAAGACTTACTGTTTCAAACATTTTTCTAAAACTTGGTACTTTCGGACTCTGAAGTATAGAAGGATTTTGAAAATATCGTGATTGCAAGGAACATAACCAATTTTCGAAGAATTTTTTGTTTTTCTCAATATTCTTGCGATTTTTCTTATTAATTTTGCAATAAGTAGAAAATAGTTATGCTGAGAAGTCACTTTTAGTCAGAAAAATTCTGAAAATCGCTTAAGAACTGAAAAAAGGAGAAACTTCCATTCACAAAAAGTTACTGTTTCACTAATTTTATGATTTTTGGCCTTTATGATTTTCGGAGTTATCAGACTCGTTCGGATTTTCAACTTTTCTTGACTAATTGGCCTAACATTCCCTCTTGTGGAATTGGTTTAGCAAACTAAGAATCATAGCAAGTTTGGAATCAACACTGCAGACATGAATAGTTTTTGAAAAATGCTCCGTTTCAAAACTTATTTTTCAACTCTGTATAATTCATGTGTCAGTAATAATAGAGAAGAATCCAACATAAATCATTCCTATTGACTTAGAATGTTTGAGTTTTACTTTTAGGACATCTGTGTTACGGTGAAGTTGAAAATCGTTTCAAAGAACTGAATACCAAACATTTCGCCTAACCAGATTACGGTTTCAAACAGTAATGGAAATCACTTTTTCCGGTTGCTCGCTGATCTTTTCAGACTTTGCAACCTTTTTTGATTCTTATGGTCCAAAAAACGAACTTTTATTCCTCTCTTCTCCCCCACTTTTCCCTCTAAATCTCTTTAACAAGGAAGCCCCTGAAAATTTTCCTTCAAAATCCACACATCATCTTTTTTGTATGTGTTTTATACTTTGCAATATGTGACATTTCCTGACAGAAAAAGAAAGAAGAACTATGGATGTTCCGGATTCTAGAAAAAAGAAAAAAGTGAATCCCATGAAAATCCTTCTCAAAGTGTAGTTTATGGAGTACAAAGTGTCACATACATTTTTTTCTGAAATGTGAAAAAAAAGAGATGAAGTTTTATTTTATGGGAGATACGACGAGGTAGGGTGGTCCTGGAGTTTATAAGGATTAGGCAAGGAAAGAGAAAGACGATGGTGAAAGGCCAAAACTTTTCAGTTTCAGAGGAACCTGGAATTTCAATTTCACAAGAGATTTCAGTTTTGAATACAAAATCAATGTCAAAGGTTCTGAGATTCTACCATTGAGAATAGTGGTGGCCAAGAATACCTATTTCGTAAAACCTAGTCTATTTTTAATTCTGCTGAATCCATACTAGACTACTACCGTACATCCCATAATAAAATAAAAATAATGGCCTAGAACCCCAAATTAAACATCCTAGGTCACCAAACATCAACCTAACTGCAACCAGTAATTTAACGTATACTGGTGCTCTGTTTTATATCGGACCCCTCTCTTACTTCAATCCCCCCCCCCTTTTTCCAATCACACTTAACCCTCATCTCGTATCATCATTATATCTCCTTCCCGTCTCCCCCCACTTTTCATCCGTTCGTCACAATCCACTGGTCCACCGATTCATCTTAATTCTCATCGAGAGTCCCACCAATATCTTCTTGTTCTTCTTCATACTGCCCGTGTGATTCCACATACCTCTACTCCTGACTCTCCTGTTCTTCTCTGTACTCTCTCTTCTATTCTTCATCTTCTTCATGCTGTGGCTTCCAGCAAAACGGTTAGTCGAGTCATTGAACTGGGCGGGGCCTTGCCGTACAGGCGGGGCACGGCCCCCGGACCCTCCTCATCTTCCAACTCCAACTCAGTCCATCATCAGGGAGCATCAGGTGGACAACATCAGAGACTCGAATCGGCAAGATCCAGTGCGTCGCTTGTGTCGAGGGCATCGTCGACCACTTCGTCCAACTATAACAGGGCTATGATACAGTAAGTTTTTGGAGGTCTATAGTTTTGGGAAATTGTTTGCTTCGTGTTCACCGGGATAGTCCATTATTTCTCTAAGAAACCTTGGAACTGCATAAAAGTTTTGAGTATTGTAAAAGTGCACTCTTGGCTATCGTGCATAAATTCTGGCTTGTCATTTTTACTTTATTCTTAACCTTCAAGCTACGAAGACTGACTTTTATTTTTCCTTACGCATTCAGGAGAAGCCTGAAACAGAAAAAAACCTTTTTTTGAGAACTTTAGCTTTATTTTCGCTTTTCGTTCTGCAACAAAACGAACATTGATTTCTAATATTTCCCTCTACTTTCGAAACCAGTTTGAAACAGAAAAGAATCTGTTTGGATGTTCTCATTGCTTTATTTCCCTTGAGCTATGGTACAGTATCTGCTAAGAATTGGTACCGGATATTTTTCAGAAAGATGACTGTTTTAGAATTTGATTGCTCTCTGGAACTTAAAAGTGGAAACAGGAAAACATTCATTCCTTGAGTATTCAATTTTTTGACTATCCTGTACTTAAAATGACTCAACCAGTGTCTTCAATCTGTTGCCAATAGTAGGCATTTGTGAAACAGTATGCTTTGGAGATACAAGATCCGAGAATACGATTGGCTGATCTTGGATGATATGGGTGGAAAAGTGATAAAAATCATAATGTTTCGTTAGATCACATTTGGAAGAGAAGGAAAAAGAAATTTAAATCTTACTATTAGTTTTTTTAGTTAGAAAGTCATATTAACTGAAAAAGTCACTATGGTCGAATCGACGGATGTGAAACAGTAATAATTGAAGAAATCAATCACAATGCATTAAATCACAGAAATCAGACATTGCAATGTCTGAGTTCTGTGAGAAATTCATATTATCTGTTTTTGAAAGAGTAGAAACTTGCAAAAAATTTGTGTTGAAATTGTTTTCAAAAATTGCTGTTTCAAAAAATTCAGAAGAATTTAGCTTCAAATTTTCTATCAGTCCATCCATTTTGCCATGAAATCATAATGCATTCAAACCTGGAAACTGAAAACTTTAGTAAGTTCACAGAAACAGTTTTTCTCTCAAAAATCCCAATGGTTCTGCAAACTGTTATGTACCTTCAAGCTCATGGACCCCTAGTCTCTCTCAAAAACCTTCCAGAACACCACATGACCCTCTCCGCTAGATTACCACCATTTATGACCTGCTGATCCCCTCTTCCAGTGACCCTCTGGGGAGGGAAAAGTGCACGTACCCCTTGAAAAAGGGAACCTCCATTTTTCCATTTCTCCACGGATCTAAGTATCCCTTCCTCTCATGTATCCCCACTCCTTGTCATCCTGTCCATCAAAAAATCTAACAAACGGCGGTGTGGTGGTGTGGTGAGAGATTTCATGAAAACCAACAATTACATGTGTCAAACATTTTGAGAGCTGAAGAAGAAAGAAGAAAAGCTTTTTGCAAATGTACACCTATATTTTCTGGGTTGGATACCAAAAAATCGGTATTTTCAAAGAGATCATATTTGAATTCAATGGTCCCTTAAAATCTGGCCGAACCATCGGAAAGTGATGACCTAGTTTTATCGAATATGGTATTCTAGACCTCTAGCTGGTTTTCCAGTTAGGGGTCCTAGTCATTTTTCGTGAAGTTTCGTGGCCTAACTTTCCAAGTCGCATTTTCTAGTCTTTCCTACCTCTAGAGGGTCCCTCATTACTCCTGGGTGGTCCCTTAGCCTTCTTCTCCTTCTCTAATTTTCCTTCTTAACCTTATTACTCATCTTTGGGAAGTATCATATGATCACCTCCTCATAACTCACTTACCTTCCAACTAGACAACAATGAAAAACTACATATGATATAATCTAATTTGGGCCTTTTTCGAAAAATTTTCAAAACAAAAGGGGCTCCTGGAAGAGGTCCTGAGTTTTGGGTCTCCCTCTCCACGTGAGCCCTTCTTAGTCTTAAGATGCCCAATTTCTACTCGAGTCTTGTTTCTACCGGAAACTTGTTTCGGGTTTACGTACACGTACCTATATCCTGTCATAGTGCTCTCGGGTCCCTTTCTTCTCCCTGTTGTCACCTTCTCAAGTTTCTACAAACATGTGTTTCTTCTTCATCTTCTTTTTTGCTTTGTTGAATTTTTTGTTGAAACATTTGGGTTTTCCAAGACTTTTGAATTTGCAGTTTTTCGAAGAAAGGGAGGGATTGAAAATGTTCCTGGAAAATGTAACTCTCTGATTTTGAAACTTTGAAACAGTGAAGAATCTGTGTGTCTGTGTGTCCAGATTTCTTTGTTGGCTTTCCAATTTCAAATGAAAATGGTTACAATCAGATGAAGAAGTTCTACTTCTCAAGCTGTGCGAAATTCAAGTATTCGTCTCAGAAATTGAGAATCCATTTTTTTCTGGGATCTAGGCTTCAGAATTTCTAAGCTTCCAGACTTTATTCTTAGAGTTTTCCTTAAAACTCGGTTTTCTGAAAAATTGGTCCCTGGTTTTTCAAGTCATTAGCTCTCCAGCTTAAAAATTCTAATCTTATTTCTCTTTTCGAAGTATACAAAAGCTATCGTCATCATTTCAATTCATTTCATTTTCCTCCATTTCCAGCTCCCAAAAATAAACAAGATACTCGATCAAAATCTAACCCTTTCCCTCATCTTTCCATCTGAAAAACACTATTGAATAATATTATTTGTTTAAAAATAATGAGGACCGCTATAACAAGTCAGTCATCAAAAGGAACGGCAGATGACTTTTTCTTCTTCTACTTCTGAAATTTTGAGGAAAACATATTGCATTATTTATTGGAATTGAAATGTGTATTTTTAGGGGAGAGAATGGAGAGGATGATGAGTAGGAAAGTTTGGGAAAACGAGACTAGAACATTGAATCTGGAAATCACAATTTTCAGAAGAAGTCAGAAAACTCAACTCAGATTAAGAAGTTCGACATTTTGTTAGTTTAATGGATTTCGACTCCAAACGTTTATCGCATGCAAATTTTTCTGTTTCAAAAATATAAAATTTTGAAACAGGGAAATTCTTACCAATAAAACGGATCCATTCTGCTTGTTTCTTCATACGACTAGTTTCTGAACGATTGACCTATTCAGCTTTCTATTCTACGAAAACCTGAAAATTTGCATTATTCAAATAAGTTCTCAACCTTTTAAAAAAAAGTTGCAAACAAGGAAACTAGAACTGGAAAAGTTCATGTATATTTGTTTATATTCATACTAATTTTTGCTCATCATTAGATGTCTTCTCTTTTCTTTTTGGTTTTTTAGGAGAAGGAAGGAAACATTAGTGTATTTATAAACAATTCTTCAGATTTTCCAAGATGCTGCCTGGTGGAAACATTGTGTTTTGAATCCGATTTTTTCGAGTTTGGTTTGAAACAGTGAATTTTTAAGATTTGTCTGATAACTTTTTGAAGTCGTCTCTTTAATTTTCTAGCCCAAAATCTGTCAGAGTTTAAGTTTTCAGATAAAACTTTGGGAATTCCAAGTCCCATTTTTTGAGATGTCAAACATCTTGGAGATCACCGAGATCATAAAATCTTATGGATCCAATCATCTTGAAAGTCCAATGATTCCTGAATTCTCCATTTCTTGATTTCATATTTTTCAGTTTCTAGAAATTTTGAATAACCACGATCCCTATCATGTTGGATCATTCCCATACTGTGAGATCAAAACTAAGTATCTTCTTCCTTGCCCTTGTTCCATTCGATTTATGATGACAACCCCATCTCCCTCCCGATCCCATGAATCTCACGTTCCCCATTCCGATCCCAACTTTTTTCTTCTTCTCCGTAACTCTGACTCTGGTCCAATGATCTGTGTGCTCTGTCACTATTTTTAACCCCTGTGTTTCCTTGGGTCCCCCTCGACCGCCCTTCAGCCGTCTGTCCATCAAAATGGTCGAAAACCTTAAGATCGGAGCAAAGCACAAAAATTTGTGTGCGTGTGCTCAAGTCCCAAATGTACTTTTCACTTTTTTGTTGTAAAAATTAGTGAGAAGAACCAGGAAATGGAAAAGAAGAAGAAGAAGAAGATAAGTCGCTTTTTGAAGATCAGGGGACACGGAGAAGGGACAGGTTTATGGGATTCGGAGTATCGCTTTTTTCGTTGGATCAGAGGAAATTGATGATAGGGGTTAGATGGGGGACATGGGACAAGATAAGATGGGATGAAAAGGGAAGGGGGAGAGATAAAAGATTGTGATCAGAAATCACTTTTTGGCGAGTCTGGAATCTGAAAGGGGGAATCTGGAAGCAAGGGTTGTGGGGATATCTGGAAATCAAGGCGCACAGTGAAGATAGAGAAATTTAGTTGGAAGAACTGTACGTCATATTCGCTTCGTGAGAAGAATTTGATTTGGAACAGAGATTTTTGAGTATAAGATGCAAGGAAAGCTCACTGAAGATATTTACGATTTCAAAGTTTTGGAAAATTTTCGAAGCGGAAATTATTTTCGATCATGGGTCGATTTTTGACAAGATTTTGGTTCTCGTATAAACGGATCACCACCAGCTTTATTAGACATCCGGACAAAGAAAGATATCTAATACGGCAGCAAAAATAAATTAATTGATTAAGTAAGGAATCCGAAATCGAAAAAATCTATATTTCTTCCCCAAATCCAGATGTCCATTTTTTGCAAACTGTCCCCTATCTTCAAGTAACTCTATCGCTCATTGAACATCATGTTCTTGTTCTACATCTTCCCCCCCCCCCCCCCCTTCCTTCTCTTCCTCAGTCTTGCTCTCATTTCAACTTTCCCCTCTTGTTTTATGACACTCAAAGAGCAATTATTTCGGACTCCTTACATGTACTAACCTAGCCTGACCAAGTCTAAATCCGGCCCTCCCTACCGTAGTTTACGACCTTGAAAACCTTTTTCAAACACTCTCAGTAATCATTTTTGTTTAGTCCTCTCTAGGTACCCTCCATGAAAACGAGTCGTAACTTTTATATCCCCTTCTTCTTCTTTCACTTGCTCCGCGGGCCCCCTCGTAGCCCCCCTCAGAGAAGGAGGCTCCGCCCACTTTTTACTCTTACTGTCTATCAAAGAAGAGGACCCCTTTTCTCAGCCGCCACCACTTGTGTGTGTCCCTGGTCCCCCCCGTTGGTCCTACTTTATAACTAACTAACATTGTTTTTTGTGTTTTCCTTGTGGTAAAAGTCTTTGTTCTATTGTCCGTGTCTGGAATATTCTTGGACTACAAAATCTTGAAAACCTTGGAAATCGGAAAATCTGTATATTCTGTATTCTGAATCTAGATAACTGATCCTGTATGGCATTGCTGATAGCACCGACTGTCGCGGCGTAAGTTTGGGAACATTGTGAGGAATATTTTGGGTTCAGGGCATATACATATATGTTAGGTGTAACCTGAGTCTGTTATCACCTGGGGCTGCTAAGTCATTTTGAGTCAGTTACCCATGTTTAGAGTATGTTGGGCGTGCTAGACTAGTTAAAATTTTGGTAATGTTTGGGTCCCTTTACTCTTTTTGATCTACCCCTTACTTTCTATTTTCCAGACAAATCGCCTCCGGTAGCACATCAATGGCCGCGGTGGGAGGATGTGAACGCGAGAACTCCGTCGACAATCAGCCCGATCGGGCGAGCATCGATGATCGGTCAAGTAATAAGTAAGAGGCTTTTATTGGGACTTGGAGGGCTTATACAACAATTAAAATAACATATGGCCCCTGAATCCATCATCATAAAAATTTCAAACTTTAGAATGTACGACGAGGATGTGGAGAGTCGAATGATTCCGTTGGAGCGTCCGAGTCACAAGGGAAGCATTCGGGATAATACGCCAGACTCGATTTTGAGGTTGAACATTGGTGGAAGTAGTTATCGTATTCGTACACGGTCCATAATCAAGTTCGGGCCGAAGACTCTGTTGGGTGAGTGGGGAAGGGGGAAGGTTTGGTTTTCTGGAAAAGGCGGAATGACACTGACGGTACTCGAGGTGACTAAACATATCAGGAAAAGTTGAAACCGTAATAAAAAAGGATCATGGATAGTTATCAATATTATTCTCGGTGAGATATCGCGCGGGCAGAGTTAGGGAATCTAGGTCGGCAAGCGTTGGCATGTGGTCGGGAAACGCATCAGTCGGATTGCCGGCCATCGACCGTCGACCGACCGCAATCGATCGATCTGTGCTCCAATGATCGGATGTGTTGGCGGTCGGTGGCATTCATGTTGATGATCGTTCGGCGGTCGAACAGGGGTTGTCGATTGGTGAGCGGTCTTCCGGCGATATGCTCGACCGGTCGTGAAAAGTCGGTATACATAGGTATCTATCTTTTAGCTGTGTGCTAGTAATGGTTTGAGTCACTGAGCTGATTATGATTCCAAGTTTTCCATTTCGTTATGTCGAACATCATCGGCCATTAACCGGCCGACCGCCGACCGGTGCTACGACTGCGGTCTGTTGGCAGGGGATCGGCTACCGATTGGTCGCCGGCCGACTGAAGTCAGCTAGTCTGGCCAGAGGTCGGGCAGCGGTCCTTCAACGATTGATCGGCGACTGAATTTTCTGACGAAATGAAACCTTTATATGACTCTAGCAGCGTTTTCTCTCCAAGCTCAAATGTGCATTTTCTATTGTAATCTTGAGCTTCTTCATTACAGTAATCATTTCTATTTCAGGCCGCTTCTGCCGCATGAACCACGAACACCGTCGTCAGTGGGCCGACTGGTACTTTGAGGACCAGGACGAGTATTTTTTCGAGCGAGTTCCGAGGTAAATTGCTTGTTTATTGTTTTGCCTTGAAGGTGTCTCTCGCAAAGGTGTGTAATCTGTCTAGAGTGACAAGATGAAATGTGGCATCAGGTACCCTTGTAGTTTGTGTTGTCTCCTCTCTCCCACAGATATGTGTCAGCTGTTATTCGGGGCCATGGACCAAGAGACACTCATTAATTAAGAATGGAGCTCGCGGGAACAAAAACGGGACACAGAACTCGAAAAAAACGGGAGAAGAATGCACAAAAAACATAACAAATGTGTGTCTTTTTTCCGAAAAAATAAGAAGAAATCCGTGTTACTAGCAATGAATTTTTCAGATACTTTGACCCGATCTACGATTTCTATGCTACTGGAAAACTTCATGTTCCCAAGGATTTGTGCTTTGATAAATTCATGGCCGAGCTCCGTTTCTGGGCTGTCTCGAAATCGAGAATGGATGAGTGTTGCTCACCATTCGCACAGTACTGTGTCACGATGGGCGGGGATCCAAAGTATACGGTAGGTATACTGTAGGGGGATTGGGGAAATTTGAAAAATGTAGGGGAAAAGGACACAGAGACATCATAATTGCAACATGAAGAAAAATAGAAACGTTTCAGTTGAAACGGGAAATTTCGAAAATTCGGGGTACACAACAGTAACTAAAGCAAGAAACCACTAAACATGCATTAATCCCATACTTCCTCATTTTTAGGATGAAGCCGCCGAACTTCAAAAGGTATACTATACTATCATTGCTACGCTAAAAGACTAAAATTTTTGCATCCCTAACTTTTTCTTACCTTTTTTACTTGCTAAAATAACCAACCAACCCCATATCAACCCTTTAGAAATTTCTAGAATTACAAAAATTGGGAATTTGCAGGAGAAGGATCACTTCATCGGCGTCAGATGCGCCAACATTCGTCGTCGATTATGGTTGATTCTGGAGGGACACTCGCAGAGTAAATGGTGGAAGGTAAGGGGGAGGACAGCTGGATAAACGGATATTGGGGCAGATGAGAGCTCAGAAGTGCATCTAGTTATTAGAGAATCATGAAATTTGAGAAATATTTAAAACTTTTGAAACGGGGAAATCTTTGGAAAATCGTTCAGTTTTACCTTTCTTACAAAATGCTAGAAACAATTCTCGGTGGCTGACGTTGAGTAGATCATTACGGGTTTAGGAATATTGCGATTTTTTGGACGTCTGGACAGCATAGGAATACGAGAAAAGTACAGTACCTATTTGTCGAACGGAGAATCCGATACTCCCGAAATCCTAACATCCTTGAAATCGCAGATATTAGGTATGATTGCCTCAAAAATCTATAATCGACGAATCATTATTGACTTCGGATTCAATTGTTATTTTACAACTATAGAAACAGTAATATTTTGATGCACCAACTGAAACCGTTGATTGAAAAAATAGCTACTGTAGTCGAGCTACTCGCTAGTTGTGACTATTTTAGACTACTGTTAACTACTATATGTAGCTGTGTGTAAGGTACTGTAGTCGCTTCGAGACCCAATTCATGAGTCTTGAAACAATTTTGATATGAGATGAAATTAATGGATATCAACGGATATTCTCAGTTTCAAAATGTGTTACTAAGTTTTTGAAATGGAAATTAATTTGATGAGTTGACAAAAGATTGATTAGATTATTGAGTTCAATCAAATTTCTTGGACATCCGGACAAATATATGTAAGTGCTGAAAAGGCAAAAAACAGGTCACATAATATATCATACCCTTCGTTTCTCCTCATTTGCGCTTCCGATATCATGAGAATCCAGTCGACTCAAACCTCTTTTCAGGCCTTCGAAGTGATCTCAACTGCATTCGTCGTTCTCTCAATCTCGGCTTTGATTCTCGGATCTATTCCAGAGTTCCAAGTACCCCAGAAGAGTGAGGATGGCCAGTTGGTGTATGCAACGGCGACCTACCCAACATATCCAAATGGTGGAGGACAGACTATCGAGAGTCGGACAGTGGTCAGGGATGTTTCTGATAATTCGGTTAGTGTGGGGGAAGCTACTGCGAATTTGAAGTCTGGGCTATTGGTTATGAGTCAGAACGTCTTGGAAAGTTCAGTGATGATAAAAAAACTGCCTGGGCCTCTAAATGTGGTTCAATGTTCCTTCAAACCTCATTAATAAACAATTTCAGACGAATGATGCTAATATTATCATTGATGATCCAGCTACTCGAAACGGAAAGGTAGCATACACACTGTTATATGTGTCGGTTTCCACTATGTTAGAATTTAAGTCAGCATATATTCTTGTCATTCTTATCACACCAACTCGACTAACATTTTCTCATCCAACTACTATCTGTTTATGGAAAAGAAGAAGGAATTCTGAAAACAATGAGACAATGTTTTCAGGTGGAGATGACGGAACATCCAGTGTTCACTTGGGTCGAAAATGTTTGTGTCATTTACTTCTCGATTGAGTATGCGATGCGGTTCATTGTGGCGCCCAGGAAGGTTGGTTGCGAGGATTCTTATTTAAGTATTAGTTCGATAGTTCAAGAATATGGACTTTACTGTTTCAAATTATTGCAAAACTTGAAGAAACCCAAGATTTGAGCAATTCTTCAAGTTCCATCATCAGAATGCATTTTCAAACTTCATTATTTGATTTTATGAGTACTGGCTTTCTCAAACCACAAGTTCTATATACATATTTGAAGTTTGGTCATTTGGTCAAGGAAAAAATCATGTTAAAAAATCACGAAAAGCAAAAAACATAGCAAACATCCTGATGACGATAATCTTGTCGAATTCATCATCAGACTATGTTACTTTTTACTGTTTCACGATTCACGGGAACTTGGAACACAAATTTTTGAGCAATACCGGAGACTCTTCTTACTCTAAAGTGAACCATTTTAAGACAATATTAATGAAACAGTAAAGAGGTAAGGTGGACCTCAATGAAAAGATTAACTACGACATACCGAACCAAAATTTTCTGATTCAAAAACATAGTAAAGTTGAGACGGAAAATTTTCAGTCATTCGGGAGTCATATTCATATTGCCCTTCAGAAACAATATATTTTTTCTGGAAATAGCACGAATATCTCGACTTTTCGAGAGCAGCAGGTGCTTTCTAGTACCTTTTCTTAATGAGATTGATATTGAAAACTTCAGTTTCAAGATGTGACAGTCAAGTATTTAATGATCTACTTGGAGAATTTCCAAGTTTTACACAAATCATATTTTGTAGCAACGCATTCAGTAAATGAGGCAAGAACCTGTTTTTACTTACATCAGGATTGAAATCTAGTAACTTTGAGAATTTCATCATAGCAAACTTACATCCAATGTTCTCAAAACTTCTCCTCCAATATTACATGTCTTCCGAAACAGAAAATAAATGGCGCCGCACTATTGAATTTGACAGCATTCGAGAGTCACTTTAAAGCTATCCAAAATTATTTCGGTCAATTAGAAAAGACACAGCGATCCCATGATTTCCGCGTCAAGAATTTTCAAATTGAAACAGTCAAGAAACAATTAACCATCTTGTGTTGGTGTTAAAGCTTTTACAATAACGCAGTTTATAAACAACTTCCCTAGGATTCTAAAAATTCTAGAAACGTTTTGAATTAATCTTCAAACTCATAGGTACTCATAGATTAATCCAAAAATTTAGTCGAAAGTTACCTTCAACAGTACAATAGTTTCAAACATTACAGTTTCAAGAATGATCCAAACTTGAATCAGTGAAACTTTCAAACAATTTGCGCTTCTCTGACATATCACACTTTCATATTTTCCAGCTCGCATTCGCTCGTCAAATTCTCAACGTCATCGATCTCCTCTCCATCGCTCCATTCTATTTCGAACTTCTTCTCTGGATTTGTGGAATCAGTGGAGAGAATGTTCGAAAAGTCAGATGGGCATTCTTGACAGTCCGTCTTCTTCGTGTTCTTCGTGTCATCAGAATCGCAAAGTTGGGAAGATTCTCGCCAGGTAATTTTAGGGAAATCTTGATATTATGGATTTCAGAAGGACGGGATTTCAAAAAATTTCGCTGTTTCAAGCAATTTTTAAAATCCCAGTGTGTTTTCTCTGTTTAGTGAAAAGAGGTCCACATGAACCGAGATTTTTCAGGATTGGCCAACTTCGCCCTGACCATCAGAAAGTCGAAGAAGCAAATGCAAATGGTTGGAATTGTCATGATGACCGTAGTCATCTTCTTCTCCACACTTATCTACTTCTTGGAGAGAGATGAGCCAGGAACCAAGTTTACTAGTATCCCTGCCACTTTCTGGTGGTAAGTACTAGCAGAGTAAATGCGCTCTTTGGCACTCTTGATGGAGATGTTGTACATATTTCGATGGAGCGCATTAGCAGCATTATCATCAAAATCTATGTTATTCATTTTCAGGTGTGTCGTCACAATGGCCACCGTTGGATATGGAGATCTCGTTCCGGTTACTGTAGCCGGAAAGTTGGTGGGAAGTGGAGCCATTGTGTGTGGAGTCATGGTGTTGGCTCTTCCGATTACTATTATGGTGAGGATCAAATTTACGAAGAGTATCGAATTTGGAGAAAGTGAAATAGTTTTGGGGAAACGTCGAAACAGTAAAATTATTAAACTTGAACTCCGAAACTATGAGTATTCCTAGAACTCAATATCTCGGTAGGCTAATAACTTATGGAAAATGTCTAATCACATCATATCGAGCAGATTTTAACCTTTAAAGGGGGACTAAAGCATTCCAAAACTTGTACATTTTTGGTATGAATCGATAGAGATTTTTGTGAGGAAGAAAAAATTGAATTGGAGGATAGTCTGAAAATTGCTTTGAAAAAAGATATAAATCGTCAAAGTTACCTCTCGTGAGATGGATTCTCTAAAATATTTTGGGATAACAGTAAAATCCACGTTTCCATTGAGAATCCATCCCACGAGAGGTAACTTTGACGACCTATATCTTTTTTCAAAGCAATTTTCAGACTATCCTCCAATTCAATTTTTTCTTCCTCACAAAAATCTCTATCGATTCATACCAAAAATGTACAAGTTTTGGAATGCTTTAGTCCCCCTTTAAAAATTTTGGAGATTTTTCGAAACAGTAATAGTTGAACTTTGTTCTATAGCTCCCTAAAATCTCCAAATCTTTGAATCCTTCAGAATGTCTTAATTATCTCTTATTTTCCAGGTCAACAACTTCATGCAAGTCGTCAAACTCCGCGAAGAGCAAATCGTCAAAAAGTACGCACAACAACATGGAGACCAAGTCTAAAATCTTTCACTTTAATTTTCATTTTTACAGTCATTTTTTCCACCCTTTTCCCCAACCTTGTCCCAGTTTCTCCCCATTTTCCCCAACCCAAAACTTCCAAATCTTAGCCCGGATTTTCTCTCTTCTCGCTTTTGTCCCTATGCTTGCCACCCGGTTATCCTTCCGCTGAATATGTACTTTTTATCCGTCCCAAAAATTCTGAGAAATATCTAGAATCATTTAAAAAATACAACTCTAGTCATTGTCAAGTCATCTCATCCTTCTTCTCCCTTCGAAAAATTGTAACTGAAAATATGATTTGCATTTTATTCCGTTTTCCTTTCCTTTCCCCCCTTCCCCATTTTATAAGCGCATTAAATCAAAAGAGATACATTAACCTAATAAAAATTATGAGAATTCTAAAATCCTGAAATGTACTGATTTAGTGCAAGAAATATGTACAAAACTACTGCTTCTCGAACACTTCTTGTTAGAATCCGGAGATTCTGTTACAGTATCCAACTATGAAAACGGGATACATTTAACGTTTAGAAGCCCCGTGAACTTGAACTTTTTTGGTTCTGAAAACCCACTGCTCTAAATCTCCAAACGTTCTAAAAAACGTTCATAACCACTATTTGTCGTGGAACCAAGAAAAACTATTCTTTCTTGGTTTTCTTTCAAAACTATGAATCGAATTAGTAAGTTTTCAAATAGCCATTCGAGTTTAAAAATTCATAATTTCAGAAGCGTTAGCGCTAATTCTCGTGATAGTACAAAGCCAGTTCCACGCCTTCAAAACACTCGAATCAAATTTTGACGGTAAGGCAATTTTTACAGTTTCTACGAACTAGAAAAAACGTTGATTTAATTTTTAGAAGATTCTCGAGTCTTTAATGATACCGTTCCACATCATCAGGTCCGTCGTTTTCGTCGTAATTCGAATGGTGAGTTTTTTCGTTTGTTAGTTATCAGCGAAATTGTAAGTTTTGCACGCGCTCAATTGCTAACATAACCAGGATGTAGAATTTTCGACCTTGTCGCTGTTTTTTCCCAGTTTGGAGGACTTTCTTAATTCTTGTGAATTGCCCACGAGAAGAGCACGATGCCTCAAAACTTGGAAAAACGACTTCAAAGCCGAAAATTTTAAATTTAGCCATGTTAGCAATAGAGCGCGGGTGCAACACTAAAAACTTTGCTGAAAGTTTTTTATCGCCACGTTTCAGTGAACACGTTGCTCTGAATAGTTCAAGTTGAAACCACAGTTTTTTCCAGATGACTCCCTTGACATCTCCGTCGATCGAATGCAAAAGATCGCCCGAATCACGAACGGAATCTATCTGACACATGGACTCACTACTGGAACCCTCCCCACCGACGCCTTCATTTCTGAACTGCTGCGTCTTGGTACTGTAACTCCTTCTCAACTCAAATCTATGGATTTCTCCCACCTTCAAAATGCTCTAGAAGAAATCACGTCGATTGCATTGGAGGAGAATGATGATGTGAAGAGAATTGAGGAACGGTATTTTTTGTTGGGCGAGATTCGAGAGCAAACAAGTAAGATTGGGGACGTTTCAAAGCCTATCGATTTGGATGGGTTCGGGAAAAGTTTAGAGTCTTTGAAGACTGCTGGAACTCAGAAATTCCATGAAATGGAAAGCATAGTTACCAATTTCAAAGCTTACACCGAAACCGTCAGTAGCATTCCGGATACTGTTGACCCAAATGATCACTCAACAATCATTCATGCCGAATCTGCTCTAATAAAACTAAAAGGAATAGTCAATGATTTGATGACAAAAAGCGCTGATATCCGAGAAATCAGATTTGAGTTCCTAGAAAATTCCGATTCGTTGTTCGAACCCATCACCAAGATGTTAGAGTTTCAATCCATACTTGATTCGAAATCTGACACCATTGCCAAGAAAAGTGGTGATAGCAAAGGAATGAAAACCCACCAAGAAAACATTGCCTCGATGAAAAACTTGGGCTCTTCATTCAAAAGTTCTCAAGCAGAAATACAAGCTGTTCATGGAATTTTCGAGACTCGAAGCAAGAGAGCTCATCCTCCATTCACTCATGCTGCTGGATTCGTGAACGGTGCCTCTGATCTACACAAAATTCAATATGATCTATCTGATCCGTGGGTGAAAAGTGTGATTAGTGAGACGGAATCTTTGTTAAGAGCCACCAAAGAACTCGTTCATATTAGTGCAGCTGCTGCTTCAGCAGACACTTCATTGGGATCTTCGTCGTTAGAAATCGTATCTTCTATCCACAAAATTAACGAAATCGCAAAGAGTATTCTGAAGTTTGTGGATAATGAGAAGACTGCAACATCTGCAATTTCTGAAGTTGATGCATGCGAAGTTTCCAATCTTGTTGTTTCCGATGACCGAGAAGTTGTGAAGCAAGTTATGAATGATATTGCTTCCTTTAAATCTACAATCCACGCGAAGCTCGAGAGTATCAAAGGTTTCGCCAGCTACTTTCCCAAAAATGAGAAAACACTTCAGCACATTATTGCATTAACTGAATACGATGCCAAAGATAAAAATACTGTATTTGAGGCTGTTAAAAAGTTGAAAGCATTCAAGGGTTTTCACGATGTTTTTGATCATTTGACCAAGACAAAAGTGCCAAGTTTTGATGACAAATCGTCTCCGAAAATCTCACCGAAAATCGACGAAATCGTTGGAAAATTTCTCATAATTCAAAAGTTCCAGACGGACTCTGACGACCATGCAAAAGCCTTGATCTGTCTACAAAAAGTTGAAAACCTTGGATACATTCATTCAGCAATTAAAACAATCCAAAATGTTAGAAAGGTGGATTCTAAGACTGTTCATCTGGGTCGAGAAGTGGTGGAACGGGTTAGTGTTGCTACTGGAGACATGAGAAGATTGGAGAGTGCTTGTGGAAGTTTGAAAGGATCGAAGAGTTTGGAGACGGATGGATTAAGTCAGCTGAAGGATCCTTCAAAACACTCCATTACTATTGGTACAGCTACAAGAGGAGTTTGGAGTATGAAAACGATTCTGAAGCAGATCGGCTACTTTGAAGTGATCAAAAATCAGATTGGAGTGATTCAAACAGAGTTGAAAACTGTGAAAGTGTTGTCTAATGAAGATAAGGCGAATCTTGAGGAGTTGGTCAAGTCACAGAAGAGTTTTGGAGCAATGTCGGATTCTTTGGAAAAGTGGAAAAATGGAATCAAAGTGTCAGACTCGAAATCACTTGAGGGTCATGCTGGAATATTCCAAGAAGCTCTAAAAGTATCAGGAATCAATGAGAACTTGAACAAGTTCAGCAATTCACTGACGAAGATGGAAACATTGATTCAGGATTCAGGAACAAAACAGAAGTTGGAAAAATTGAACGATGCTTTGAAGAATCTGGACGGGATCGGCCTCAAATTATCGGATTATCATGGTTCGTTCGGTGACAGTCTGAATTCTCTTCGAGCGTTGGATTTGTTCTTTGTCGACTACAAGACAAAATTGATTCCACCGCCGACTCCACAACATCGTGTGACTGATAAACCAACCGAAGCGCCAAAACCAGAGGATCAGAATAAGCCAGACAGACAAGATGCTCTACGGATGGAGACAACAACATCTGCTGCTGCAGGGTGAGAGTTTTAAACTTTTATTTCAGTTAAATTTCTAGCGTGTCACTGCGCTCCATTTTGATGTCTAAAATCTGAACTTTCTGGTATAAAAATTGAAATGAAAACTGCATCAATTTTTCAGTGGTGGCATCGATTGGTTAACCGTTTTCATCACTGCTGGTGTTACTCTGTTCTTGGCTGGAGCAGCATTTTGTCTACTTTCCCGATGTGGTTGCATTCACTGGAAACGTAAAAAGCACTTGGGTGACGTGGAAGCTCCAGAACACAAAGAACCTGCCGCACAGGACCACCGCGAGCTGCCCAAAAACGGCCCTCCACAAGTTCCAACCACCATCCCGCCACCCATCAACGTCGCCGAGACACCAGTGAAAACTCCGGAGACAACTGTGACACCTGTTGTAAAGGAACCGAAGCCTAAGACTCCCAAAGAGATAGCTGAAGACAAGTTGAAGGAACAAAAAGAGAGGAAACCAATCGATCCGCCGAAAGAAATTCAGGAACCAGCTGAGGAATCGGTTGATGACAGTAAGTGTGTGTCAACCTACCGTTACGATTGAATAATTTTCCAGAGCTTCTCGGGGAGTATCAAGGCGACGCGGTAGTTTTCAGACTTAAACGTATGTGTGTGGATTTCAAGATAGAGAGTGGGTCGAAGCAAATTGATTCTAATTTGATTGTCGCTCTCTTCTTACACTTGTTCATGGGATATCGTTGTTCTTCCTTCGGTCAGCAATCGGAAATGGATAAACGTATTCAACATAGAATTGGATTGATAGTGCAGTGAGTAGTTGTCCAATTACTGTGAAAATAAGAGGTATTCAGTGGGGATGTAAAATTGAATAGCAAGACAATGGTGCAATATCCGCCCGTCTCTATATTGGATCGCATGTTTAACGGGGATTCAACTGCTAGTTATGTAACGATGCCGACTTTGAAAAAAGTGATAATGGCTCAGACACCGATTAAAAACGAATTTGGAGACGAAATGTGAGTTTGTTCTGAATGGAAATGGAACATATAACAGTTTTTTGTTACAGAAATTTTATGTTCTGGCCGATAGTTTGGAAATTAAAATCGCCTTATATTGTTTGGACAGAAGACACGGTGGAGACAAGTAAGTTAACAAGTTCGATTAATCTATTGGCATATTCACATTTCAGAAGATTCGTTCAAGTACATTCCTCTTGAGAATGGCACTTCTATAGATTATGAGGATTTCAAAGTTGAATGCGTTGAAGTGAATGAGCTCGTTAAGGACGTCACTTGCCGTAAATTGATACTGACTAATAAAATAAAGGAGAAGAAACACGAGTTCGAACATTTACACTATGTTGGCTGGCCAGCTGGTTCGGTTCCGCGGGATACGGATCCGTTTCGGAGAATTATCAATCGCACTAGAGACGAAAATAATGTGATTTGGCATTGCAAGGATGGTGTTGAATACTCTGGACTTGGTGTTTGTAAGTTTTCTCTGTGGTCACATACTTTTCATGTCTGGAGTTAATTTCACCAAAAAGATCACGTGATGCGAATTATTGACAATCAATATTTCAGCCAGTACCTATTTTGTTGATATTTCTGCATATGACAACAAGATTTTCTGAAAGTTGTTAGAAGCAAAAATCTGGGCTCCCAAAAATCAGCAAAATTAGTACTTGCTGGAACTGAAGGTGGTCGATATTGAACACATCCAGATTTTCAAAAAAAGTTGTATCAAATACTGTATCAAACACGTTTTGCTCTGTATCAAATACTTTTTGCTCTATAAACCAATTCAATTTTCAGGCGCAAAATATGCTCACGAAGCTTTGTATGTGAAACAAGAGGTTACCGGTAACAAGAAGAAAATATCGCTCGATTCTCGAACTCAAGGTGGTGTGGACATTATGAATGCTCTTGTCCAAGTGGGTGGAATGAGATTCGGCGTCATTCCGAATCATTTTCAATTGCTTGTCATGGTGCAATTACTTTTGGATTTACAATATAGGGTGAGAAATTTCCCGGCTACCCTCGAAGTACTGTACATATTGTAGGGACTAGAATCGGAGCAGCATCCCCGCGTCGAAAGATTCTACAAGTTGTTTGCGTCGAGTGTTTTGGAATGTATTATAAACGCGGATAAGGCCAACAAAGCAAAGAAGAAATTGAAATCAAAATTGCCAAAAACTAAGATAACAGGAATCAGACAGAAAGAGGAGGTTGAAGAGGGCAAGTCGAGATCAAAAAAATCAGAAGATACAAAAGCGAAGAATCCAAAGAAGGCGACTAAGAAACTAGCAGATAATGACAATTCAAAGTCTCTGGAAGTTGAGAAGACCCAAAAAAGTTACCGTTCGACGGAAGAAATGTGAACTTTTAAAATCTAACTCGGTCAATAAATGATGTTTATTTGACTATTTGGACACTTAGTAACACTCTGTCAAAAAAATCAGCAATAAGCATTCACTTTGAAAAGAAAATCATTTTTTCATTTCTGAATGACGCCTACATCTAAGAGGATTCTGGAGCTCTAAGTAAATTCTGATATTCAAAAAAACTGGTTTCTGAAGGTTTTCGTATTGTGTGTGCAAATTTTCAAGTCAATCGAGCAACTGGCACCAGAGTTATTCAATGCTAAGTAAAGTGACACTCACCATTTCTCGCCACTGTATGAGGATTCAATATATATGTAATAGTTGTTGGATTATGAATTGTCTTACTAGAGGAGTATTTGAGCATACAGGTCACTCCTTTTTTGTACGTTTGGGTTTATACAGTATTGACTACGAGCTTTTCATTTTTGTGGAGAATTTCTCCAAAACTGAGACATAAACCGATTTATGGGTCTTTAAAACTCCAGGATGTTCTAATTTTGCTGAAAGTGAGAAAAGGGAGTCCATTGTAAAGAGAAAAACAGTAATGAATCCAGAAAACATCGGCTCCAGACTCCAGAAAACAAAACAATCTAGAAGTAATCAAATGACGCACCAGATGTTGTTGCTCATTGTTGACTGATTTATCGGTTTTCTTGGCTTTCGGGTACCCAGATAGGGTGCCAGTGGGTGCTTCCTTATCACTTCCTTTAGATGATACTGTAGTTAGCCCGAAGAACAGATCTCTGCTTCTAGAAATGATCGGAAGTTCTAGTTTTTGGTACATATGCCAAAGAAAGTATTCTAAATATCAGAGTATTTCATTCTCACTAGCTCGGTTTGACTGTGATTTCCAGTAGTCACCAATATTTAAAAGGATATCTTTTCTGATAGGGCACTTCTTTGTTCATACCATACGATCCAAAAAACTAGACCTTTCGAAAACTTCTAGATGCACACTTACGGATTTCGAAAAATCATCAGAATTATTACTGGCTGGAACTTTAATGACCTATGTCTGGGTAAAAGTGACCATTTCGGTAAAATTGACTATATGTGGAAATGAGAAGCCCGTAGTCGAAATTGTATACACCCAAACTTACTTTTAAAAGTATGATCTGCATGCTCAAATACTCTCCTGGTTAATATTTGGATTTTTTCTTCATCCCGTTGTTCGATTGGAAATTGATAGCAGTTTCTGTGATAACAACAAAAAGGTTATTCGTTGATGTTTATGGTCGAATTTTGGTGTTTTTTCTCAATAAGAAATTTTTATGCCAGCGACATAAATCAATTTGTGGCAGAAGATTAATGGTCTTTTTTTTGAGGAGAAGAAGGTGGTCACTAAATTTTTTATAGGAGTCGATGTCTCTGATAAAAAGAAATTAAACGAAGTTGGAGGTCATCTTTTTTCATTTGGGATAGATCACAAGAATTCAGAATTTTTTGACTTCATGGCCCATCTTGGGTTCATTTTTGTGTTACGAATATTAAATTCTGCCAACTACTGTTAATGGAATAATTCTGAAACGGAGAAGTTATTCCATTTTTCGGAAATTTTGCTGTTTCAGAAAATTATGAATAATTTTGGGTTTTGGTATAATCTATTGCCAATGTGACAATACGTTCTTTCCCATATTACAAGCCTCAATAGAGCGTACTTATCAAATCCCCATTTTTTATATTAGTCCCATCTCTTCGATTCCCTATCCGTGTTCCCATCTCCATGTATATATGTTCATGTACTTCCTTTTCTCCTCCTAGTCCTATTTTTGTTTTCTCCGTTAGTACTAACCCCCTCCCCCTACTTTTTCCTTCTTGTTTTCTTTATTACACCACTCACTAGACCACTTCATCAAGAATTAGAAGAGTACAACGACGTGTATGAGAGCAAATGTGACAGAAGACACTAATCCGATTTGTAGTGGAGCAAAGTCAAACTAATTGGATATGGGCGGAACGGAGCTGACCTAGATAATCAAGAGTGGAAAGATCCATAAGAAGTGAAAATTGAATCAAAGTCGGTGAAGAAGTAAGAAGAAAAGAGCACATGTGCCAAACAATAGTGAACTTTTCGATGTTCAAAGTTTTCGACCCACGACTTCAGGGTCTGGTTTGGCCACGGTGGGCTCACTGTGGATCATAATGCCCGCCGGGGGCCACCTTGGGCCATAATGGGTCGTAATGTGGTCACAATGGCCACTGTGGAAATTTCAACACCTTCTTCTTCTTTTACCCCCTTTTCCGTTCCTTCTCCATTTCTCTTTTATGTACTTTCCCTCCTCTCCTTATTCTCTTTTTGCCACCATGACGAACGGATAATAAGAACCCAAAGAGGAAAAACTAGAAAAAAGTAGAAGCCTCTCCCCCTCCCTAACCAGCATGAGTGACCTAGAAAAGGAGTCAACAGTTCAGTCTCGAGGAAGCGATGAAAACGCAATTAGAGAAATACAGTCGTCGTCTCGAGAATTGAGAGAAGAAGAAGAACTGTCGTTTTAATAGAGGAAAAGATCTTCATCGCGCTTATTATATGCCCTCTCATCTCCGTACTTTTCTCGATCTGTATTGAATTTGGGTTGGTGGCTTTGGAGGAAGGTTTTCGCGCCGTTCTCGGTTTTGTATAGAGAAAGGAGAATATTTATGGTTTTCCGGTTTGAAGAATAAGTAGGAGGTTTTTGGTTATTGAGAATGTTGCAAAGTTGCCCTATGTAGTCCTCGCGGACAGCTTTGAAAGTCCATGTGGCTTTCATTAAAAAAAAAGAAAAACCTTATGTCGTTAGGATGTTGCACAGCTTATTCTTAAAACATTGTTTCACCTCTTGTTCTGTCAGCACCGGCTTTGTAGAAGCTTACCATCTAGTGACGAAATTTTAAAACAGAAATTTTTCCTACATTTTCTCTGCTTCAAAAAGTTTCTAAGTCGAATTCCATTCAACTACCCAATATATAACGATAGACTCTCAAACCTCCAACTTGAGAACCCATCTGATAATTTTCTGAAACGTTTTGCTGTTTCACAATTTCTCGAATTTTGAATAATTCGTCTTCGAACAATGTGACTTTTATTGTCCTCACAAAAGCAAAAAATCGAATATTTTGTAGTCCACTCAGACAATATTAACAACAGTTTTGAGAAATAGTGGTTTGCAATTATGCTCCATGTCAAATCTATTACAATCCATCTGATATGAACTTTAATCCTGCTTCAGAGGTTTGTGATTAAAATATTGCTCACATATCCATTGTGCAACAATTCAATCCATATAGTATAACTATGCTCTCTAACGGTTATTTTCCTGAAAAAATTGTTTCACTGTTCCAAAAGTTCCCCAAATTTCATTGTTCCATTTTTGAACAATGCAGCCTCGTCTCCAATCCATACGAAACAAAATAAATTCTCAACATATTTCTCACTTCGTCTACTCGTGATCGCCAGGATTAGGGATTGTACCACCCGAACTCAAAATATCTGATCTATTGTCTTTCTGTTATTTTTTCTCGGTTTTTGACACCTTCTCGTCTACTGACCACACAGTTAAATCTCTATTGGAAGTCACGGACACCTAGTTTCCTATTGTTTTTTTTTTGAGCTGTTTGTTTAGTGTCTTTTTTAGTTTTGTTCCTGTGAATGCTAGTGGTCATGTGATTCTCAGTTGATAGGTAAGAAGATCACGGTTTCTATAAATGTTCTTTAAAGTGGAGAAATCAGCCAAAGTATGTTCATTGAATTAGAGTCTGTAACCTTGATTCCCCATATAAAATTTATGAAACCGGAAATTTTTGCGAAAGTAAAAAATTTCACAGTTTCAAAACTTTATCTTCAAATCAATGTTTCGCATTTTTCTAGTGATGCACTGTCGTACATAAATTCATCGCAATTACATTAAGATTACCTAATTAGCTCATTCAAGGCTACTAATCTCTGAATCGCTAGTTTGGAAAACGTCTGGCATGTACCATTGGGACGTCCGTTACTGATGTCTTTCTTATCATGTCAAGTTCGACAGTAAAAAATATGAAACAGTAGAATTTTGGGGGAAAATGTTTTCAAAAAAGTTAGTGGTTGATGGTTTCTTTACTGTTTCAGAGTTTCACTATCAATTAAAGCTCTCTACAAATCATCAGTGAATTTTCAATATCCAATCACTTTGATACTGTTTTAAAAACTTCTCCTATAGACTACACCGGCTTAGTTACGTGCTACGGGTGCTCCAAAATAAGGATTGTTTTCTTTATAACGAATCAGTTCACCACGATAACCATCAAATAATGGAAACATGCTAACAAATTTTCACTGTTTCAAATCACATTTTTCTGATGACAATATGTTGCAGTACCAGTATAAGGACATATCCCTCACTTGATTCTGTTTTTATTTTGAATTCAATTATTTTGTGATTCCTCGCTATACAAAAATACTTATTTTTTACTGTTCCAAAACTGAAATTCAACAAGATCTACTTGTACCATTTTTTCATCTTTATAAACTTGAAAAAAGCCTCCCAGGTACCCTAATCGTTTTTAAACCATACCAATATGTATCGAACCCATCTCCTTTCCGTTTCCTCCTCCCTCCTTCTACTAATTCCCAATTTCCTCACTTTTCTAGACAACTTGAAGAACACATGCTTCATTGTTGTGTTCTCTTCCCCCTTGTTCTCATATTCTAATAAACCTTCCGAACCTATTACTTCTTATAATTTCCCTTCTCCTTTTTACCCTCTTCTGATGATGACGATGACGTCTTTCCTCGTATAATATTCTAAGAGTACATAAATTAGATGACACTTTCATTCCTTCCGACACACAACCATATTTTCATGTACTGGTACTGGTAGGGGAGGGATACTTGTTACTTATTCAGACATGGGTGCACTTTTACTGGTAGTGGATTACATATTAGGAGTGCAGAAGAAAAATATCTCGGTTTCAAACGGGCTTTTCTAGTTTGTCTGATTATTTACGGACAGTTTTTCGAAGAGGAAGCTTGGCGTGCTAATTTTTTTAACTGTTTCAAATCATCACAAAAATTGTTTTGACATGGACCTCTCACTCAACGCATATTCGAAGAAATTGAGACTAGTTAACAGTTTTGAACCTTCCAGTGATTCTGTCAAAAAAATTACCTTTTTTTCGCTTGAAGCGGGGCATTCAGAATTTGTTAAAAACCTTTTTGGTGAGAGACAAATGATCAAAATACGTTCTGCTCCAAATTTTTCATTTAACTTCTCTTTGGTCATTTCTCAGAATATTCTATCGATTCCGGTACCTCAAAAGATTAACATTTCAATTGGAAGATTTTTAGTTTCAAAAATGTTCAAGTTCTCATCTTTTTATCTCATTTTCGATTCCCACTCTATCGGCTCTTCTCCTCCAAATTGATAAACTGATAAGACCCCCCCCCCAAATACTTCACAAGTATCCCCCAATTCCTCTTTCTCTCCCTCCGGTTACTCCATATTTCTCTACGTCTCTCCAACTTCCGCGCACTCTCTCCTTTCTTCTTCCGCGCGGCGGTCCCCCCTGCTCTTTCTGACTCGATTTGTGAAACATGCTCCTCTCACGCAATCGTTTTCTTTTTTGTATTAAGCCGAAAAACCAACTGTTTCCTCCCCATTCGACTAAAAGGCACCGCCCGGTTCCCTTATGCTTATGATGATTGCGTGAGTGTTCAGTAGCGGCTGAAGGAGAAGCTTAACCGTGCGGTCATTTCCGTGTGCTGTGGTCTCTCCTGGTGTCTAGGAGACTTTTCTGACTTCTTCTTTTCCCACATCTATTCATGAAATCTTGCAGGGCCCCCTTTTTGAAAAGAATGGGTCAACGGGAAGGAAGGAACTTTTGAGAGAGCGGGAACCCCCAGAAAGCTTTGAATTGGTTATGTACTATACGAAACTTTTCGGGGTACCAATCGACTTTTTCGTGATTTCTAACTTTTTATAGTTTCAAAGTTTAAAAAAATCATCACGAGAACGGTAATGCATCAATTGGTCTTCTGATCTATTCGAAATTATTCCCTTGGTTTTTTAATGATAAAATGAGGAATTACAGCTTCAAGAGCACTTCATAGGAACTTTTGCAAATTCCAATATAGCTGGGGTATTTCTTCTACATCATCACAGGATAAATTGAACCATTTTAATTTTCCAGTAGCACAAATGCACTGAATTTTAGTATTACACTGCTACTGGAACAAAATTTTTCACTGTTTTAATTTTCTCAATTGTTCTGAATTCTTCTGTTTTACTCATTATATTGTTCCAGACTCATTCTAAGTCCATGCACACCAAAAAACCTAAAAGATTTTCAGAGTTATTTTACTGCTTCAGTAGTTTTTCAACAATGTTTTGATCTTTTGAGAAACACTCAGAAATAATCATCAAGAACATGGACTGCATCCAAGTTTCTTCAAGTAGTTTCTGTAGCTGTACTGAACTAATTATCTGTATCTTCTCTAAAAAATGGTTTTAGATAATCACAAGTTGAGATACTCACAAAAATTGTCGCTTAATTGCGTCCTGGTTAATTCATGAAATCTTGAAACTGAAAATAAAATACTTTACAGTTTCAATAATTTTCTGAAAACTTCGGGTTCAGATTATCTTTACTACGTCGAACATATTTATTCAGCAAATCATAGTGAATCTTCAGAAAGCACAAATGATTTCAAAGCTTTGAAAATTTTTCACTCATAAATTATTCTTGAAAACCACCTGATAAACACTTATCCACTTCTTCCCTTCATCTTCATCTACAAATCATCTTCAGATTTCCCCTCTTTTTCTCTGTTTTCTGTCACACTAATTACCTAAATATTACCTAATCTTCAGTATTTATTTTTCCCTTTCGTCTTATGATGGCTTTCTGATTTTCACTACTAGCCCCAGCCAAAGAAACTCAATTACCTGCCATTGGCTATCTTTTGGAAAGACCACCTATGACTACTTATTACATAATTTTTTGCTGGCTTACTGCTTTTTGGTTTAATTTCGGGGGGACGATTCTAGAAAAACAGCAGTGATAATAACAGATTCTTATAAATCTTGCAGTTTTAATGAAACCGAAAGTTTTGGTGAATATTTTTGAAACGATCTACCGTTAGGAAACTCACCATCAGAAATCTATCTTTTTGTTACTACGTGAATAGGTTTGGAGACGCAGAGAAACCAGACATTCTCGCTTCTCTGCGTGTCTCCATTATGGTGCACATTCCTGGGAACGTCTCATACACTTTAAAAACTCGTATCTCAACAACCAAAGAAGCTACAAAAATGATCTAACTAGCAAAATGCGTAAGACTTAGCGAAGATCATTTTCGTAGTTCACAACTTTTTGCTAGCTTCAACCGTTTTGAAGTTACATTCCCTCAAAATTACTATAGCTTCTAGAGAGAGGCAGAGAAGCTAGACTTTCTTTTATCTCTACGTTTCTCTTTCCTATCGTATATACTATTACACCATTGGCAACACAGAAAATCATTTTTTGTCACCATGCCAGCCATTTTTTGCATGTGTACCTATGTGCCACTTCACGCTTCTGCCTCCCCTCCCTCTCAACCCTCTTGCCACCCCACTTCTCTATTTTTTCCGACTTCTCTCTTTTCCGCGCGGAACATTCTCAAGAGAAAAGAAGAAGTTTTATAGAAAAGAAGAAGGGATAAGAAGGTCAAGTAACTCAAACTAACTTTTTTCCCTTGCCTCCGCTTTTCCTTCTTGTGTTCTCTTCTCTTGACAACTTTTTTTCTCAGATTTTTGGGGTTCTTCAGAGATTGAGTAGAACCAGACTTGTGTCTCCAACTACTACTACCACTTGTTGTTTTTGATTTCTCCGAGTACTCTATCTTTTCTCGAGTGACGAGGGAAATGAGATGAAAGTGTTAAGAGGAGGTGTTATGTGTGAAAGGAGAACTACTTGTCCTACTATACTTATTTTTTTGACTTTTCAAGAATCTTCGGAGAAAATGACACATTTAGAGAAGAGGAGGGGTTCATTTGAAGTTAGTGAGATTTGTATTGGTTTATTTTCACCAAAGTTGTGACTAGTTCGTGGTTTTGATACGATAGTTTGTAAGAGATATTGTTTTAAAGATAGATTTTCAAGAGCCAATTAGAATCTCCCACTTAATCCTTAATTCTTGTATTCTTTGAAACCGTAAAATATTTTAAGGTTCAGGATCCAGCTTTTTCCCAACAGTTTTTCCGTAAAATCCGATTGTGAGGGTGCTCTCAAATAATACCTTGATTGAATGATTGTTTTTGAAACTGTAGTTTTTAGCAGAGCTTGTTGTAAAACATTCAAACTAACATAAGATGATCTGAAAGTTTGGAAAGGAAACTTGAAACAGAAAAGTTTGATGAGAGTAGATGCAAAGCCCAATAAACTGGAAAATTTAATTTTAACTAGTTCAAATTTTAGATTTGGAACAGTGAAAAAAATCTTTTTTGAGCAATGCTTCTGCATAACATATGGATACCAATAGTGTCCAGATTGTTTTGGGCTTTCATCTTCATTCGAAACAGTAAATTCTGTCAAAAACTTCAGTAATGGGGATAATGGCATGCTCAATAGCAAAAAAACCTATTAAAAACAGAAGATTTTAAGAAACAGAAAAAAGTGATATGGTTATTGTTGTTTGTAACCACAGCAAAAATTATCACGCCGCGGTTGGTTGTGCCCATTCGGTATGCTAAAATCGGTTTCATGTGTTGCCTTCATATCAGTGAAACACCAAATGTTTTCAAATATGGTAATTGTATTTTGAAACAGCTATATTATTCAATTTCTGAACATCTAATAATAGCGCTTCTTAAAGATATATGTTGTTTAGCAAATTGAAGGCTTCCATTTCAAACATCATGAGCGTTTCAGTCCTTCAAAACATTATTTTTCCCCAATTCCAGCCATCAAGAATCCTACAATATATGTTTCTTGTCCTCTGCTCTCCTCCTCCATATCTATTCCTCCTACTCTTTTTTGTGTCCTTTTTCTCCGTTTGATAAAGTGTGAAGAGGGGTGTCCGGCACAAGTGAGTGTCCCTCTTTTGCTCTCCAAAATTTATTTGATTTGCTCTTTTTCGATCCGAGAAGGAGATAAGATAACCGATATATTGGCGCATCAATTTCCGCCTTTCGGATTCTTGATTTTTATTCTTTGAGTGTCTTTGTCCGTTTTTTTCTCTTTTTTTGTAAGGAAGAGAAGCAAAGTCTTACAAGATTCAGATGACTAGGATTAGGCTTAGCCCGAATATGGCCACATTTAGGCTCTAGGCCAAACTATGAAAAGTGTAGACCGAACCCTTTCCTGTGTAACCTCAAAAACGACTAATTTTTTTTCTGATACTCCACATTTTCCGGTAGCCCCGACTTCAAAATGACTCATTTCTGTATGCATACACAAAATGAACAACCTGAAAATGTTCCTTCATGTGGCAATTCAAAGTCAAATGAATATGTAGTCAAACAATTCCTCCTACCTCTTCCATGCCTCCTAGTCCTCTTCCTAGTCACCCTTATTTGTACATACACGCACATTTTCACCCGGCCACCATAAATTTCCATGTGTATGTCTGCGTCTCTCCAATCAACGTGATCTCTATGTTTTTGGATGGTGTGAGGTGAGAGAAAGAGGAAAGGACAGCTCCATGCATTTTAATCCATCCGGGAGGGAGGATGGCTAGTGCACAATGAGCAAGCATATGAAATCCCCTTATATCCTTGTATATGGTTAGATATGAATGGGTTTGAGGAGGGTTTTGACCTTTTTTGGGGTTTCGGGGCGGTTCGTCTTCTAGGATTCTGTTTTTTTTTGGAATTAGGTACTTTTTTGGAATTAGGTATCTCCAAATATTGAGTTTTCTAATGGTTTTTGGAAGCTTTCAACTCCTCTAGAGTCAATCCGAATTTTGAGAGTTACACTAATATTTGGATTTTGGTTGATTCTGAAAATTCATCCGAAAACGACTTTTGATTTCTAAAATCTGGAAGGTACTACACTTAACTATGTCAACTTTTTGGTTATACGGACCGTGAGTGGAATTGACTAACCGATTCGACTACTCAATAACAATATTCTGGGAAACAGTATATTTTTTTTCAAAAAAAAAACTCTGTTTCCAAATTTTCATTTATTTCGTGAAGAATTAATAATCATGCTTTTAAGGTGTTATCGCTAATTACCCCTAATTTCACCACTTTCAGAAAAATATCAAGACAAATCAAGAAAGCACAGTGAAGCGAGATACTCTCGTTTCTCTGAACTCTCTTCTCAAGCACTGCTCTCTCAACATTTCCATTTTTTGAACTAGATTTGTAACCCGAACCTATTTTTTGTCTATTTTTGAACAATTGAACATAAGTACGAAGTTATACTACAAAAGTTTATTATGTACCAGACTTTAAAATATCGAGTTACCATTGAGCTCAAAACTATTCCTTTTTGGAACTCCAGTCGAAGGCCTCCACTTTTCAAGACCTGGACCTCGAAAACTGGAATATCTCTAAATTTGGGTTCAACTAGTAAAATGTGTTAGAGTATGTTAGAGTTCCTGGTTTCTCTACGCCTTTCCTCTTTCCTTTTGATCGGCCTATACTACATTTTCCAAATTTAGCCAGCTGCTCAAAACCGCAACACCACAACTTCACCTCAAAATTCTCAACATTTCCCCTACTTCCTTCCACATTATTTCTGATAGTACGAACATGAGTGAAATTCATAATCAAATCTCATCAAGCATATGTGAACACCTCCCAAATTCAATATCTCTATTTCTCTACTTCTCCTGGCTTCTGAATTCAGAATACGTGCTGTTTTGTCCCTCTCTCGCCGTCTCCTTCCGTAATGGGGGTTACGTTGTTTATGATGAAAGTGAACACCCTTTCCCCCTCTCTCCGAAAGTGACGGCTTAGCCCCCCTCTTCCCCTTGAAAAAGAAAGGATCAACTCCCCTCATGTTTCATGATGGGAAAGGTCTTTAGTCTATTTTGTTGAGGTTTCAAGTTTTCACTTTTTCATCAGGAAACTTGGAAAGTTTCTGCAAAAAAATCATCGTAAAAAATTGGGGTAAAAAGTTTGAAAGATTGTATCTCTGAAACTATAATAGATAGAAAAAAGTTGAAAATTAATAAAATGTGTGAAATTGCATGCTTATTACTTTTGTAGTTGACAACTTCTTGCTAGCTTTTTTAGTTTTTGAAATAAACCTCTTCAAAGTTAAGAGGACTCCTAGAGCTTGGCGTGGAAGGGAGGAGAGAGAGTGAGAGACGCAAAGAAATTAGAGTCTCTGGATTCTCTGCGTCTCTTCCATCTCTCTATTTCTCGTATCTTTCTATATTATCTAGGAATCAACTTAGCAAGAGTTTGCAAAATATCTCTCATATTTGAAACAGAAAATGTTTCTTCCAAAAAAAGACCACCCACCCACATACATATCCATCCCATCCAATTGTCATCATCATCATTTTTTTCTTCCAAAATTTTGTCGTTTCTCTATTTTTTCTTATTTTTCCCACACACAACAAAATCCAATCCAATCAAAATTTCTCCCCCTTTTTCTAAAAGTTTCGGCTCTCTTTTCATATTTTTTCGCCCTCTTCCTCCTCACTCATTTTTTTGTTGTTATTTCCGTTTTCTTCAGACTCCTTTTTTCTCGTTCCTTAGCATTGCCTAGGTTACATGCTCTATTTTCTAGAATTCTCGATTTCTTTTTGTTATTTTCTGGTTTCTCGGTAGCTTCGCGAGCCGCCAGAATACCGAATGTTCCCCGTAAATTTGAATTTCCTGTTTTCCTTCGAAAATTCAGCTGTCTGGATTTTTAATTTTTCATAAAATTTTCTTATTGCAGGTGAGATGAAAAGTAGCGTCGAATGATTTCACTGGCGAAAATCTTCATTCGACTCTTTTTTATTTTGGTGAGTATTTGAAATTTTGGAATCTTGGAGAACTTAAAGTTTGATTCATTGGTATACAAATCAGAAAATTCACTGAACATTTGTACAAACAAAACCACAGGGAAAAAATTATTTGGTAATCAGTAAAAATTTTGTTACGGTTTCAAAAAGTTCACATTCGTATTTGAATCCACAAAATTCTATTGCCGAAGAATGATCACAGTATTTCAAAACAAGAAAAAACGACTACCACATAAGAAACGGATTAATATGTGTAGGAAAATTAAACTGAAACTGACTCAACTCAGATCATTCCGAAAAACAAGCAAAAGATGGTATGAACTTTGCCCCGTAGTTAATCCAAAATTGAAAAATACTAAGATTTTCCCGTTTCAAGACTTTATTGTTATTCCAAATTCCAAATTCATTTGATTTTTCCAATTCATTTGATTCTTCCAATTCATAATTACTTCCAGCTCCCTCTTCTGAGCGGAGCGGTCTACTGCGAATTCGAAGCGGATGTCCGTTGGTCATGTTCCGAAGACGTCGTGTCTGTGTTCGTCCGAACCAACCAACCATTCGAAGGCATCGTTCAAACTAGTGCCTCTTCATCAGATGCCTGTCGTGTCCAAGGCTTCGGAACCAACGTCGCCGTTCTAAAACTGAACTTAAAACCCGACGAGTGCGGAATCAAGTACGATGTCGGCACGAGGACTCACTCGGTTACTGTTGATGTTCACTCCCATCCGGTTCTAATTGTCGAAGGAGACAAATCGGTGAACATCACGTGTAGGGAATTGGTCAATGGCACACAACACTATTCTAGTCAGATGTAAGGAGTTTTTGTAGTTGTTTTCCGGAAAATGATGTCATTTTTATATTTGCAGGAGTGCACCAACAACTCCAGACTACGAGTTACGAGTACTGTCAAGTCGCCTTCCGGTGGACACTGTCAAATACTCACAACCGTATACTCTGCAGGTGAGAGGGTGGGACAACTGCAATTAGTAAGCAAAATAAAAAAGAATAATGAAAACATTCGCCTTGTAAAATTCCACCTAAGCCGACATCAGACAATGGGCGAACAGAAAGAAAACATCACAACTATGCAGATTAACTATGCTCTATTTGAGATTCTGAAAAATATTATTAAATTGAAACAGAAAAACTTTGAATCGAATTCATCTTCATTATCTCTTTTTAGCATTGAACTTGCGTAAAATTGTCAAAAAAATTTCTAGTGAGGTTGGAACAATCAGTTTGATAAGTGACTATACTAAAACTGAATTGTTATTTTTCTGTTTGAAACAGCTCAAATCGTTATATTTCCAATTAAAATGATACATACGTAAATATGTAGACACTTGGAAACTTCTGTGAATTACAGCTTTAGCACACCTTAACGCAATGTACGATCATTGAAACCGAAATTTTTCGTCAAAATTTCCAAAAACTGTCAATTTTCCAGATCCGCCCCTACCCGAACCCAAGCCAAAACGCTTATTCCTTCTTCGTTGGCCAATGTACCGCCCAACCCGTCGGCGGAAATGTCACCGTGCAACTCACGGATCCCGTCGGATGTGCCCTATTCAAATCCATCATGGGTCACTTTGCCCGTCGAGAATCCGTAGAAGAAGCTGAAATCCCATCAATGTTCCGATTCCCCAACGCAAAGCAGTTGAGAATTTCTTGCATCGTCACAGATTGTGATGGAAAATGTGAACCCAGGACTTGTGATTCTGATGCGTCGGCGTCATCACTTCTGGAGAGGACAACGGCAAGTACAGAGTCAGAAGAGTTCCAGAAGGTGTCGATTATTGTGAATCTGGAAGAAGAAACAAGAGAAAAAGTGGAGGACCCGATGTTGGCTCAAGATCAAGAAGTGATAGTGCACCATGTAGCAAGAGATGCAGAGACTCCGCCCCCAAATCTGATAGTACAAAAGAATAGGGATGAGGTGGTGCAAGCTGAATGCATATCGGAGCATGAGTTCAATTTGTTGTATTATTTGTGTATATTCTTGGCTAGTGAGTTCTATAAAAGCAACACTGAAAGTTCATATTTCTTTATTCAGTCTGCTCCATTCTTGGCTTTACCATGAACATTGTCCTGGCTCTAATTCTAAAACGGCGCTCTGCAAAATCCGACAAGCGGAAGCCATTGCCCGTGGAGCAACTTCAAATCCCAAAGTCTACAGTAGTTCAGCCTGATTTCTGGATCATTGAGAATGCTAAGGGTTAGTTGAAGTAATAATTGTACTAGGTTATACGTAATTGAAAGATTTCAGAGTCTCCAGAACCAGAACCCAGCTATTATGCACCAAGAAGAGATTCATTCTCGTCTTATGCATCTGTGAGTCTAGAAAATCTTACGAAACTTGAACAGGGTGCTTGAAGACAACGATAAAGTCTTAGAAGATCTTGAAATTCAGAATGAAAATTCGGAATATTACAGAAACCCAACCGCCGAATCATCCCGGTAGCATCGGAATATGGGGTTCCTGCATCGAGGCAGTCGGATGCGTCATCGTCGGAGGATAGAAGTAGCAATGAGATTTATAGGTGAGATTCATTTAGACGACAATTAAAATTTCAAAGAGCGTTATCTTGTGTGTCTAAGTTCGACAAACTAATATCATTTTCAACCACCATTTCGAAATAAAATTATGGTGAAATAGTGAAATTTTGGACAAATTTTCATTGTTCGCATCAAACTACAAACCATCATAAATAATGCAAATTTGCAATAACAGTAGATTTTTTGTTAAACACTCATCAGCACTGCGCAAAATTGATTGTGACAATTATTAAGACAACCGGTAAGATTAGAATTTTTCTGTTCCATGAATATATAAAGTACGATTTCACGTCCCGATAATGCTACTCCCTCATTTTTTCAGACGCCCCAACCAAATTGCAATGGCTCGTCCTGAAGCTCGTCACAGTAACTCCACATTTATGACGCATTCAACTACGATGGAAACAGATATTGATAGTCAAGCATCGAATCAGGCCACATCCTATCATTGAAACACAGTAATACAAAATGTTCTCATTACCGGTACCACTCCCCTTAAGATATTTTTTCTCCTCTTCTTGCAGTCGTCGATCTGATTTTTCTTCGTTTGGTTCAGTTTAAAAGAAGCACTTGTTTGTATAAAAATAAATGTATTTTGATTTGAACGTTCAATGCTGCATTTTCAAATGTTCATTGCTTCAATCTGTCGAAAATATTACCATAAGGAACTGGAATGCTCAAATCTTTTATTCGAAAATTGGGATGAACTCATTCGGGATGGTTCCCAGGAGCTGGGTCGATTCTTAGAGGGTGTTTGGGAAACTGATATTGGTGGTTTTTGACCAGAACAGTGGGGTTTTGGAAATGATGAAGTATCAGTGAGATAATTTAGTTTGAAAAAGTTGATTCTAAACGAAACAGAAAAGTACAGTTCTTGCGGGTTCATTTCACAAATTATCATAGATTTCACTTCAGATGTTAGTAAATTATAGAGTTTGAAATGATAGTTTAGTTCACGAAATGTTTTCCTTATTCTGTAGAGATCCTTATAAATATTGGTTGTCCCCTTGAAATCACTTCCTGAAACTGCAAAAAGTTTTACGGTGGCAGTGAGATTTGAAAACTTTAGTCTAAGGTAAAGTTTTCATTCAACTTCTATTTTCAAATTCTAGAAAGCGATTGACTCCACTGCAAATGTTCACAATTATTGGTAACGCAGATGATAAACTTTCATCTTTCTATTTTCTTCATCAAGATTTAACTCACATCTGTTCGAATTTTAGAGTTTCCCACACCCCCAATTTGTACATAACCAGACACATTTCCCCGAAAATATATACACATTTCGTCATAAATACATTCACACACCCTTGCCAAAAATATTTTCAATCTTTCGAATGCTCAAAGTTCTCATTCGATTTCCATAGAAACGGCACACGCCTTTATGGAGAGAGAAAGCGAGAGAAAGCACTACACCGGATGATTAGAGTTCCCATTTCCCCTTCTCTCACTTTTAGTTTTTCTATTTTTTGTGTTTTCCCTCCTTTTCTTTTTTCTTTTGAATATTATACACTTATTGTTTATCTGTTCTCATTTAGCTGATCTACTTCTATTTCTTGCCAAATCTTTATTGTTTTTCAGATGAACCGACCCCTTGACAATATAACCCATAGACCAGACAGATTCGATGCAACATCAGAGAGCAGAGCAATGTTTGCTACTTCAAGCATACAGAGGACTCAGATGATAAGACCGAGGGATCAGATGAATTGGCCGACTGGAGATAGTAACACAAACACTGTAACAAGGACGACTTATCAAGGAGGTACTGGTGATAGATTTGCTGCTACAAGACCGAAGGATGCCATCGACAGGCCAACTGAAGGACTGGATTCCACTACCATCAACAGAGCAACTTATCAAGGAGGTACTGGAGATAGATTCCAAGCTACAAGACCGAAGGATGCCATCGACCGGCCAACTGAAGGACTGGATTCCACTACCATCAATAGAGCAACTTATCAAGGAGGTACTGGAGATAGATTCCAAGCTACAAGACCGAAGGATGCCATCGACAGGCCAACTGAAGGACTGGATTCCACTACCATCAACAGAGCAACTTATCAAGGAGGTACTGGAGATAGATTCCAAGCTGCGAGACCGAAGGATGCCATCGACAGGCCAACTGAAGGACTGGATTCCACTACCATCAACAGAGCAACTTATCAAGGAGGTACTGGAGATAGATTCCAAGCTACAAGACCGAAGGATGCCTTCGACCGGCCAACTGAAGGACTGGATTCCACTACCATCAACAGAGCAACTTATCAAGGAGGTACTGGAGATAGATTCCAAGCTACAAGACCGAAGGATGCCATCGACCGGCCAACTGAAGGACTGGATTCCACTACCATCAACAGAGCAACTTATCAAGGAGGTACTGGAGATAGATTCCAAGCTGCGAGACCGAAGGATGCCATCGACAGGCCAACTGAAGGACTGGATTCCACTACCATCAACAGAGCAACTTATCAAGGAGGTACTGGAGATAGATTCCAAGCTACAAGACCGAAGGATGCCATCGACCGGCCAACTGAAGGACTGGATTCCACTACCATCAACAGAGCAACTTATCAAGGAGGTACTGGAGACAGATTTGCTGCTGCTAGACCAAAGGATGCCATCGACAGACCAACAGAAGGACTTGATTCTACAACCATCAACAGAGCAACTTATCAAGGAGGTACTGGAGACAGATTTGCTGCTGCTAGACCAAAGGATGCCATCGACAGACCAACAGAAGGACTTGATTCTACAACCATCAACAGAGCAACTTATCAAGGAGGTACTGGTGATAGATTCCAAGCTACGAGACCAAAGGATGCTATCGACAGACCAACAGAAGGACTTGATTCTACAACCATCAACAGAGCAACTTATCAAGGAGGTACTGGTGATAGATTCCAAGCTACGAGACCAAAGGATGCTATCGACAGACCAACAGAAGGACTTGATTCTACAACCATCAACAGAGCAACTTATCAAGGAGGTACTGGTGATAGATTCCAAGCTACGAGACCAAAGGATGCTATCGACAGACCAACAGAAGGACTTGATTCTACAACCATCAACAGAGCAACTTATCAAGGAGATACTGGTGATAGATTCCAAGCTACGAGACCAAAGGATGCTATCGACAGACCAACAGAAGGACTTGATTCTACAACCATCAACAGAGCAACTTATCAAGGAGATACTGGTGATAGATTCCAAGCTACGAGACCAAAGGATGCTATCGACAGACCAACAGAAGGACTTGATTCTACAACCATCAACAGAGCAACTTATCAAGGAGGTACTGGTGATAGATTCCAAGCTACGAGACCAAAGGATGCTATCGACAGACCAACAGAAGGACTTGATTCTACAACCATCAACAGAGCAACTTATCAAGGAGGTACTGGAGACAGATTTGCTGCTACGAGACCAAAGGATGGCATCGACAGACCAACAGAAGGACTTGATTCTACAACCATCAACAGAGCAACTTATCAAGGAGGTACTGGTGATAGATTCCAAGCTACGAGACCAAAGGATGCTATCGACAGACCAACAGAAGGACTTGATTCTACAACCATCAACAGAGCAACTTATCAAGGAGGTACTGGTGATAGATTCCAAGCTACGAGACCAAAGGATGCTATCGACAGACCAACAGAAGGACTTGATTCTACAACCATCAACAGAGCAACTTATCAAGGAGGTACTGGTGATAGATTCCAAGCTACGAGACCAAAGGATGCCATCGACAGACCAACAGAAGGACTTGATTCTACAACCATCAACAGAGCAACTTATCAAGGAGGTACTGGTGATAGATTCCAAGCTACGAGACCAAAGGATGCCATCGACAGACCAACAGAAGGACTTGATTCTACAACCATCAACAGAGCAACTTATCAAGGAGGTACTGGTGATAGATTCCAAGCTACGAGACCAAAGGATGCCATCGACAGACCAACAGAAGGACTTGATTCTACAACCATCAACAGAGCAACTTATCAAGGAGGTACTGGTGATAGATTCCAAGCTACGAGACCAAAGGATGCTATCGACAGACCAACAGAAGGACTTGATTCTACAACCATCAACAGAGCAACTTATCAAGGAGGTACTGGTGATAGATTCCAAGCTACGAGACCAAAGGATGCCATCGACAGACCAACAGAAGGACTTGATTCTACAACCATCAACAGAGCAACTTATCAAGGAGGTACTGGTGATAGATTCCAAGCTACGAGACCAAAGGATGCTATCGACAGACCAACAGAAGGACTTGATTCTACAACCATCAACAGAGCAACTTATCAAGGAGGTACTGGTGATAGATTCCAAGCTACGAGACCAAAGGATGCCATCGACAGACCAACAGAAGGACTTGATTCTACAACCATCAACAGAGCAACTTATCAAGGAGGTACTGGTGATAGATTCCAAGCTACGAGACCAAAGGATGCTATCGACAGACCAACAGAAGGACTTGATTCTACAACCATCAACAGAGCAACTTATCAAGGAGGTACTGGTGATAGATTCCAAGCTACGAGACCAAAGGATGCCATCGACAGACCAACAGAAGGACTTGATTCTACAACCATCAACAGAGCAACTTATCAAGGAGGTACTGGTGATAGATTCCAAGCTACGAGACCAAAGGATGCCATCGACAGACCAACAGAAGGACTTGATTCTACAACCATCAACAGAGCAACTTATCAAGGAGGTACTGGTGATAGATTCCAAGCTACGAGACCAAAGGATGCCATCGACAGACCAACAGAAGGACTTGATTCTACAACCATCAACAGAGCAACTTATCAAGGAGGTACTGGAGACAGATTTGCTGCTGCTAGACCAAAGGATGCCATCGACAGACCAACTGAAGGACTTGATTCTACAACCATCAACAGAGCAACTTATCAAGGAGGTACTGGTGATAGATTCCAAGCTACGAGACCAAAGGATGCTATCGACAGACCAACAGAAGGACTTGATTCTACAACCATCAACAGAGCAACTTATCAAGGAGGTACTGGTGATAGATTCCAAGCTACAAGACCGAAGGATGCCATCGACCGGCCAACTGAAGGACTGGATTCCACTACCATCAACAGAGCAACTTATCAAGGAGGTACTGGTGATAGATTCCAAGCTACGAGACCAAAGGATGCCATCGACAGACCAACAGAAGGACTGGATTCCACTACCATCAACAGAGCAACTTATCAAGGAGGTACTGGAGTTAGATTCCAAGCTACAAGACCGAAGGATGCCTTCGACCGGCCAACTGAAGGACTGGATTCCACTACCATCAACAGAGCAACTTATCAAGGAGGTACTGGAGACAGATTTGCTGCTACGAGACCGAAGGATGGCATAGATCGTCCAACATCTGGGAAAGTGTCAGATCAATCTGTATCAAGGTGAGTTCGTGGTTGTAGTTAATTTCTCTCTACTTAAAAACTACTGTTTCAACGTTTTTTTTTCAGGAACAAAGAAAACATTGGTTGTTTCTTCGCTCTCTATCACATATTCAAAAGCAATTTACCATTTTTCAGATTAACCTACACCCAATTTCCCATTGAACGAATGTCACTGTCTGTTCCCGTCGAGAAATGGATCTCCTCTGGATTAACCTTCCCAACTGAATATGCCACCGAACAACGTTCCTCATTCCGTCCGAAACCTGCCAATTCTGAATGTCCTGCTGTGCGGATAGTCAGTTCGAATATCAAGAAGAGAACTCATAATCATGTGTATCTGTATTAGTTCATACTTTCATCTTTGTGAAACTAGGTAAATTTTAATTCTTTGAAAGATATTCATTGTTTGAAACATAAATACTGATGTACTTTGGCAAATTAAGACAAGTGAACTGAAAATGGATTGAAAGACTGAAAAGAAAACTGAATTGCACAGGAAATGGAAAGGTAAGAAAGCGAGGATAGGAAAAGGTACCCGGGATGAAAAGTAAAAATTGCTCAAATTGAGTGACTTAGGATCTGACATGAAGGTTTTTAGGTCGTCACAACTTCCTGTAGCCTAACTTCTTCCTGTCGGATTCTAGGTCACTATACCAGTAAAGTTAGCCTAAACGACTTAGACTACGTCTGCCCAATAATCTCAGGAGGCTTCTGATAATACTGTACATTGTGCTCTGGCGGTCTATTCAACTCTCTATAGAACCTCCACTGCTGATAATAACAGTACATAATAAGTACACAGGAGAACATCAAAAACATCTGAATTGCTCCAAGGATTACTGTAAGCAAACATGTGACGTCATCAACCAAACATGTCTTCACAGAATACATCAAGCTAGTAGAGTGCTTCACAACGATCACATCACCTTCTTGGAATTCGGAAACGTCATCGTAGCCGAAGGAACCAGAAGACGATGGAGGTTTAAAATCAAAAGCCTTCTGCGGAGGCGGTGGATTCAGAAGAGTCAACTTGTGTCCTGTGACTTTGTAGACGTCACTAGTTAGTTCTAGTTCTCTGGGCTCTCCTGATAACGATCTCCGAACCATTCGATGTCGTGGAAGATCTAGGGATAGTGGGAGAGAATGAACATTGGTTTCTTCTTCGGGAAGCATCATGTCGAGGTTGCACTTTGGCATACATCCGACAGTGCAGGTCTCCACCATGGCGTGATACACGACTTCGGTCTAAAAATTGAGTCGATCTTTGCGGTTTCAGGGTGCTGTATTTTGGAGGTAGAAGGATTCCTACTGTTTCGAAGATTCATTTATCTTCCACAAAAATGACGTTTGATCACCTAACTGTGCATTAAAAACGTCACTAACCTGTCTCCTGAACCCAGAAAAACTGATCTTTAACTTCACATAGCCATCTGTCTTCCGAATTTCTTTTACAATGTCTCGACGGAGCACGCATCTGCAAAAAAACATCGAAATTGTTATTCTGTGTGACTAGATATATTTTCGAACTTACCCATCCTCATCAATGATCCTCAACACTTTCCCAGTAATCACATCCCTTGCCACCAAATTCGTCACCGTAAAGTCTTCCGCCTGATCTCTGACAGTCAACATGATCCAACCGAAGTCTCCTATATGTACAGTATCCGCTTCATTCGAGTCGAGCCCCAAAACTTTGAGAGAAAACTTTGGATTTCTTGGAGATGTTGTGGAAGTCATGACGACGTCATCAGACATCACTTGATTCGTTTTGTTGTTTTCTCGAATGTTCATCTGGACTGATAGTGATTGTTCTTCGGATGGCATGCTTTTGTGGAGGCGACAGTTGACCTGGAAAATTTTCAGTGCAGAAGATACTCTACCAGGAATGCTCAGATAAATTAAAAATGTTGAATTAAAATTTCTGGAACAGGAAACTTTCAAGAAAAATGTCAACAACGAACGCCACCAGGATCAAATTGGCCTCCGATGAAATTTTTTTTTGAAAGTTTTCGAAACAGTTAGAATTATTCAAGTTTCTTGTTTCTAGCAATTAAGACATTATGAATAATTTGAACAAGCAATTGAACAAGCTGGGAATCCAGTTTCGAAACTTATCGAATTCGAGAATTTCGTTAATTTGTTTGATTCCAAATGCTTTGAGGTTATGGTTAACTTCAGGAATCCTACCATAGTATTAAACTATCAGTAAATTTTGAGTTTTCTTTGAAACAGAAAAAACCTTGGATTATTTAAATGTAAATATTTTCTATAATATTTACATTTTAATAACTCTGGGCAAGTTTAGAAATCCATTTTGAAACCAGAAAAATCCAAAATTTCGAAAACATTTTTTGTACTTTCTCGAGAATTCAATTTCTTACCTGCAGCATTTTATCCCGAATTGTCACCAAACTGGTACTTCCCTCCTTCACATGTACCATACCTCGGTAAGTGGAGTCTTTGGATTTCTGGAATTTTCTATTATTAGACTGGAATGTAGAACCGGGAGTGAATCCTTGTCTATGCCTCTAGAGTACTGTAGTTGATAAGGAAAAGCCATGAGCAAGATCACTTCATAGAACATTTCACTTAAAATTTTACTGTTTCCTAGACTCAATTTTTCGAAAATTTTCTTTCGAAAATAATCCCAGAGTGCTTCTAACACACTACCACTCACACTCGGATCCAATCCACATTTCTTGAAATCAAACTTCGACGAGAAATCGTATTCTCCCTGGTAAGCTTCCTCACACATGACCTTCTTGGACTTCTTTGTCATCATTTTTCCGCTGAAATGATATAATTTTCGAAAATTTTTGAATATATATATATTATAGACTCCAGATTCCAATTCTCAAACTCAAGACTCACATGAACATCCTCATTGAGTTTGCCTTGATCTCCAGATTGTTCTCTCGACACTTCAGGGAGACTGAAACTTTTCTATTGTCTTTTTGGGCTCTATAATAGACAATACTCACAATTAACACAATCATCGAGGTCCCCATGGAACAGATTGGGTTTCATGACTTCTAGAGGACTCCTTCCTATCATTCTAACAGATGACCACATTAGAAGACACTCCATTGTTGAGTTGTCGTAGGTGTAGGATCTGAAGTAATAACAGTTTATGAAAATGAAATTGTCTAAGACTATGAATGAAATCGGAAGGGGATTTTTTGGAACAGAAACTTTTTGAAAGACTGAAAGGTTGAAAGTTTAAAAGGTCAGAGCCATACTGTTTATAACAGATAAATTATAGGTTGTGTTAAACAGTCAAAATCAAATAACGCGGAAAGGTATGACTTATAGAACTTTAATCGAAACAGAAAAAATATTGTGAGAAATTAAGTTTTTCTTTGTTGTATGGTTGAAGCATGCCTATCAATAAAACAGGAGATTTTCACAATAACAAATGTCGTTTGAAACCTGTAAATGTTTTTTAAAGTTTACTATGATGCCTAACCATGATAAGTCTTCTTTAGAATACCAAGTACGATATCGCGAGACCGAAAATCGGAAATTGGGAACAGTTTGAAACAGAAATCGGTGTGTGCTGTGATTACTAAAATTCAATAAAAACAGGTCCCTAAAAATTAAAAATAGTTTAATTGATTGCTGTATCACATCTTAAAACTATTGCATTGAATGTTTGCAAAAATTTTAAAGACTTCTATCCAACTAGATGGGATTACCCTTCCAAAATATTATTGAGTTCGAAACCATCTTTGAAACAGTGTTTTTTTGTTAATAACTTTCATTGTATCTTACCTGCACGGATCAGCAATCCTCGACCTGACAACACACATCTGCTCACATTCCTCAACACTTACAACACTCTGTATTAGTTGATCACTCGATGTCTTCAGACCGCCACCCTTGACACGCATGAAGGTACAGCCGGAGGTCGTCATGGTGTCTGGAAATTGAAAACATGGCCTAGGTTGTTTGAGAACGTATGTATTCTCAATCAATGAAAGGGGTTTGGAAAACTTTCTCGCATTCGTTTACAACTTGAAATTTCCCAAAAACTACAAATTGTTTCTAACTTTTGGCGGAAACAGTAAAGTTCTTCAATTATAATTTCAGTTCAATTTTTTGGTTACTGTTTCAGAGGAACAACGTCGCTATGACCAAAATGAAAATGTGATGCTTCCAAGAGGTAACTGACATTTACCCACAAAATGTTTTAGTGGTTCACATTTTTCTCAAGAGACTCTGAACTTCTATCAGTCAATGACACAATGAAAAACTCACAATCGATGCAGTTATTCTCGTACATATCCGTCGTTGGACTATTCTGGAAGTACAATCTCGGATTGTACACAGAATTCAAGGAAATTCGAGAGAGTTGACATAGAGATGTGTCATGGTTGTGGAAGGCGGCACGGCAGGTGGAGCTAAAAATTGAATGAATGATTAGTGTTTTGAGTGTGAGGGCTCTGGTTGTCAAGATGCCTCATGTTAAACAATTTTCATACCACAAATAAATGCCTATCAAAAAGTATCTGTTGCAAAAGGTATTAGTTGACTATTGAAACAGATATTTTTGGTTAAGTTTTGAAACGAGATTCGTTTAATTTTACGACCGGTAACTATTGATACACTTCATAGAAAAATTGAAATTTCGAATAGCACAGCTTGAAAATTTTCTTCATCAAAATGCACAGGTGTCAACGAAAAATTGCTGCTTCAATCATTCATCTATAATTTTGAAGAGAAAATATACTGGTTGGTACATTATGAAACTCTGGGTTTGATAAACCTGTTCAGGATCAATCCGGAGCCCGAAATCTTAGATATTTTCGCCAGCTGAGTCAAAGTTTAGATAAACCATCATTTCCACAAATTCTAAAATTACTGTTTCCAAAATTTCAGAAAATTATTGACAACTGAAAATGTTTGATATTCAGTATAAAAAAATCTCAATGGAATCTGATTTCAGGATTTATCAATGTTTCCATTTATCCCAACTCACTCCATCTGGCATTTCGATAAACATTCTTCCACCAAAACCGAGAACGTTTTGATTATAAACGACGAATTCAGCAACGACTTTCCCGGGAACTTTTCGAAAGCGAAACTTCGTTTTTGACATTTACCTGAAAAACAAAAACCATTAGAAGTCTCCGATAAAAAGTCATAAATCCAAAACTCACTCTCTAAACATGTTTTTGTTCCGACGGTCAATTGGCCTGACGTCGTTGACGGAGGGGAATCGGAAGATGAATGGAAGAGGTGGCAATTGGAAGCACCGTTTTTACCAGCGGCATTCGAGAAAGTGAAATGGGTGCAGTTTGAAATCTGTAAAGAGTGCTTACTAGAATTTTTGGACATCAACTATGTTTAGTGATAACATTGAAACATAATTTTTCAAATTTTGTGCACTAACGGTTTGGCTCTGATATTTCGTTCTGATAATTCTCCGCCACTAATTCAATCTACCCACTAATTCGATCTTCAAAGCCCATTCTAATAGAAATTTGTGAAACCGACAATTTTTTTCCTAATTTCTCAAGTCGAAAATCCTTACCGATGAGCAATATCTGGTACATTGGGACAGACTATCCACCGATTTTTCCAGAATAAACTGAGTCTCTGAGAAATTGACGCCTCGAGCAGTCTCGATGACAAAGTTGACTTCACATGAGGTTACTGTAGAATGGAGGTAGATGGAGTAGATGAGGAAAAGGAAGATTGTATGGAATAGGGTTTGGTTCATGGCATCACCTGGAAAAATTCACGAGTTTTGCAATAAGAATCAGAAGGTGTGAGAAGTTGAAAAACGGACAGAACTTGGAATTAAGAAATAGGAAATTCCGAAAAAGTCTAGTACGACTGGTTCTTTAGTGCAGAAAAAGGTTCAGAAGGAAGTGCAAATAAGAGAAAAAATCGGCAAAAACTTTATGGAAAAACCAAAACTGGTAACATGGTCATTGTTTGCCCATGCGTTTTTTAAGATTCTTGAAGACTTTCAAAAGAACAAAAATGGACAGTACACAAAGAATGTCATAATAATTTGGAAAGATTCCTGTTTCACAAATATGTTTAAAAAATGAATGTGAGTTGAAATTTCGATGATACTGCAAAATTCACATACAAAAAAACCATGCCCGCTCAAATTTAGACGCTTTCCGTTCCGAGGATGCGAGTAGTGAATATTGAGACTTGTAGAAAAACAAGCGGAAAAATCAACTAAAATGGTATGAAAAATTTCAGTTTCATGATTTGCTATTATTTCTGCTCTAGAAAAGTTTTGCATTGTATCAAGTGTGATCTCGTTTTTTCCCTAACTACTACATTGTCTGTCCAGCATATCAGTTTCAATTTTGTGAACTTTTTTTTTTGTAAACAAAAGCTTCCTGTTTCAGGAAAACACTAAAAGCATATAAAAACTTTTTGAATAATATCAGGTGCCTTACAATAAAATTGACCTTTAGTTTAAGTTCTGTTTTCTTCACAACTTTTCTGTTTCAAGGTGTATGCAAATTCAATTGAAAAACTAGATACATAGTTGGAAAGGAGTTCATGATTCAACCAAATCTAATTCAAAAGTATCCCAAAAGCATCTCATAAATCCTTTGCTCAACATCTCATTAACTTATCTAGAAAATGTATTTATGCTATTCAATTTGGGTTGGGTCTACGTCTAGGATCTTCAAACCCTATTTTCTTTTTAAACTTTCTTTTTTTAGAATCTCAATTTCAAAAAAACTCTTCGAATATCATGAAACCGGAAGAAACATTGAAAAGAACAAATCCTGAGAGAAGAAGAAGCTGTCGGTAATAAATAAAAGAGGCAAGAAGCGAGAAGAGGGAGAAGGAGGGAACGGAACTTCCTCGAAAAGTTTAAAGTTGCATTCATTTCGGCGGGTTAATTAATGGACACTTCGATATCCGTCGGAACGTCGGAAGGAAAAGAAGATGAAGAAGAGAAATGGAGTCGTTTTAAAACATGTTAACCGGAAGGAGGAGACGAAATGCCATGAATTATTATAGGGAGTTCAAGAAGAAGGGCAAAATTAAATTCTGAAAGTTGAGAATCAAAAAGAGGACGCATATCAGACGAAAGATAATGTGAGTAAATATGAAAATATTTTGAAACAGTGATTATTATATTTCTGTTTTTTATCCAATCTCAAACATTTCTTTTCTGAAACAGAGATTGTTTGAAAGTTTAATAGGGTATTCTAGAAAAGCGGATATTAGAAAATAAAATATTTCAGCAAATAGTCTGTATAAAATTTTTTGAAAGGAAACACATGAAAGACACATTAATTAAGTTTAAATTCGGTGAGAACTAGAGTATAATTTGAAACAGAGAAGTGTGTTAATATTTCAGTCTTCACCTACAGTCATTCATACTCATTCTGAAACATTTGCTGTTTCAGATAATACTGAAAACTAGGATTCTTATTTATTACCAGTACAATCGCAATATATTCAAAATTTCGATGACCACCGAGAAATTGAAGTCTGAAAATCCTAGACCTATCCATCGCTCTATCCATCGCTCATGGTTGTCTTGTGCATAGTTACCAATTCCTTCCAGCACTAAATCTTAAGGACAAGTTGAGCATGAAGAAAACTGGAAACAGTAATAATTTTTAAAAATTGACGGTTTCAGGGAAGAAACTTTGAAATTCTTGATAGTTCTGGGGACTAATTTTTTGGAAACGGCTAACCAAGAAAGACATAGTGATCAAAATTTAGCTATACTGGATTCACAGGATCTCATGTTAGCTAGATCCTCTCGGAATCCTCTTTACAATTAGCAACATCAGAAGCCCGAAAAACGAACCTCAAAAAAAGTCCGAAAATCCGTGTTCTCCCCCTCCCACACCTAGATCTGATGGCTACCTACAGTCATCTGTCATCTGGTTTACGGACGTGTTTTCAAAACGGACACCGAGAGAGGAGAATGGCTACCGAACAGTAGACAGACACATATATCGTTTTGGCGGTAAGCAAACATGCCCGGGTCTCTCCTGTGAATGACCAGATGAGAAAGTGTCGGAGACGAAGAGACGCAGAGAATCGGGAGAAATCAAAAGGGCACCAGAAGGCAATCGAAAGTGACGGTTTTACAGGAAGTAGGTGAAAGTTGTTCCGAAGAGACAGAGGAGGAGAAGGAGAAGCTTGCATTTGGGTCAAATCTCAAGTTTCCAGCTGGGTGTGGTGAGAAAAGTTGGAGGTTACAGTAGGCATAGGTTTGATGTGTAGGATTTAGAGGAGTGAAAATCTGTGGAATGTCCAAACTGGAATTTACACTTTGACCCGTTGTTTCAAAAAAAACCTTGAAGCAGTGATAATTTTTTGAGAATCATGAATGGCTTCGGATTCGAATCACTTCGGAAGTCTTTGTTCCGAAGTAACTTCCAATATGATTTTTCTTGAAGTAGCTTCAAATATGTGTTCAGTTGGTTCTCGCAAGAAATTGGCAACGGATCAGCTATCACTTCAAATAGAAAAATTTGAGATCATTTCGAAACATTTATTTTTCATAAACATTTATAGCCTTCTCGACAGCATGGAAATCAAGCAACAATGTTAAAATCACTTCGAAACCCCTATAGATCCAATAGAGACTTCCCTTCCCACCAAGAAAAAAATCAAAAATATTTCTCCCCGGCCGGGAATTGAACCCGGGTCTCGCATGTGACAGACGCGGATACTCACCACTATACTACCGAGGACACCGAATAAGAAGGCAGCTCGGTGGCAATAAGAAGTAGTGGCTGAGGGGAAGGGAGCGTTGGTGAGAGGAACAGTGACTAGTAGTGTGGTAAGCAGTGGAAAAGAGAATAGAGGAGGGGTGAAACAGTGAAAAATTATAGGGATCTTTAAAATTGATGAATTCACAAAAAGTGAAATCATCTAACTTTCCAAGTTTCCAGGAAACAATAACATTATTATGAATTCTCATTATTATTTTCACTAGTGAATCTCCTTCAAAATAAAAACACATTATCCACTTCTCGGGATTCTCTGCGTCTCTCTTCCCCCAACACTCTCTACCAATCGGAGGAACAAAAAACCAATTGTCGGATTTATATTATGAAACAATAAAGAAAGGGAAGCGCAATTGAGACCCAAGAAAAAAACAAAAAACAGAGAGACAATATCGGGAGAATATGAGAAAGTGACGGGAGCTGAAGATTAGGAGAAAATAGGAGAAAATGAAGAAGAAGAATTGAGATTATTCGGGATGGGCGGAACAGACAAAACACAAGAAATCCGGGATCTACGCATGATCGGATAATACCTGGGAGAAAGTTCAGAGAGTTAATGATCTGGGGAGATGAAGTTTGAAGAAAATGGGTGGCGTAAATCTACATCGTGAAACTTCGAGGTAGAGCTTAGACGGCATCAAGAATATGCTTGATGTATTGGAAGCACTGATAACTTCTTCGAGGGACAGATGAATTGCCATGGGAACAGTAATTTTTGAGTCTACAGCTGGGATAACGTCACAAAGGTTCATAAGATGACAGAATGTAATGCTTCCATCAATTGAAAATCAAGAATCTGTATATTTTTTTGAATTTCCCTTGAAACAGTAGTCTTGCACATCAATTCAGAAACAGAACATTGGAAATTTTGGCAGCATGTTGTTTATGATAAACTGGGAAAGTGAGCTTAATAAAACTACCGTATTTCCTCTAATTGACCGGCACCTCTAAATGTTCGGCACCCTCTAATAGACCGGCAGTCAAATCATGCGTTTGAAAAATAGACCGGCACCCTCTAATAATCCGGCATCCTCCAATTATCCGTCAGTACACGAAAAATTGTAGAATTTAAAAATTCGAAAAATTCCCAAAATTAGACTTGTTTTTGGTACGATTTTTCCTGTTTTCAGGTTTTTTGCAACAATTTCATGTTCTTAGACTACAATATTCAATTTTGACTGCTTCCAGAATTGAATACATACTTGAAAATGCACTTGATACGTCAAATTTGTATGACAACATTGAAATTTTCGGAGCACTTTTTTTAATTCCACCTTTGGAAAAATAGACCGGCACCCTCTAAATGTCCGGCACCCTCTAATAAACCGGCATTCAAACGGACCCCTCGAAAAATAGACCGGCATGCCGGTCAATTAGAGGAAATACGGTATCCTCAGTTTCTCAGCAAACTTGTTTCTAAGGAAGCTACACTAGCAGACTAATATCTATCTGTTAGCTATATTTTCAATGCTCTGTTGCTAGCCAGCGGTTCACAAGGCTCTAAAACTTGAAACTACAAACTTTAGCCAGACTTTAGCCATGTTAGCAATAGAGCATTCTGTAACATTTAAAATATCGCTTACACCAAATCAAGAGAACACTCAAAACTACAAAAAACGCCGAAACTGAAAATTAAAGGTCTGAGTGCAGCTCGAGTGATCAGCGTTCGAAAAAATGTTCACATCGCCGGTCACCTTTGACTGTAACAGTAATTTTGTTAAGATTTTATTAGTCACAACATCGTATTTGAACTCAGCTAGTGAGGACCTGTAGCTCATATTGGTTTCAATGGAAACAGTGAAAATATTTTTTTCTCGGATGAAATGTTTGTTTTTGTATCTCTTCATTAGGACTAGTAGATCAGTATGAGGGAGTCAATTTAAAACAGTGATTGTTTGTTGCATTTTGATAAAGCTTAGAATTCAATACCGTATAAATTTAAACCATGCGTTGGAAAATAGAAGTTCAAAATCTCTTTTTCTGATTTCAAAGCGAACAATTATTTTTGATAGAAATGCATTAAAAAAGAATCAGATTCAATGTCACCTATGGACTCAATGGAGTGACTCTACTGAAACAAAAGCTACTAAAACAATTTACTAAATTTACTAAAACAGAAATGTTTTGTACCTTTTTTTAGAAGACGGTCTAGTTTTAGTCCTACGGCTATACCAAAGAACCCAGAGCAATCTTATACATACAATATGAAACAGATTTTTCCAAGCTCCGCCCGAATTAAACTGCCCTCTTGCCATTGTAAATCAACATGAAAAGTTTTGATGGTCATCATCACACATAATGAACCAATTTTCCTTCATGAAATCAAAACTATTCTCTCTTCCCTCATGAATTTCTATTCTAATTGAAATCGAATGATGATGATTGAATAAACAAAAGAATAGAACACTTCTCCCTCCCATGGATCGGTTCATGTTGTTTCCCTCTCCTCCCTCATCACATAGTAATACTAACAACTATTGACCAACCAACCGAGGGAACAATTACCAGACGGCTCCGCCCGTCAGTTAATTGATCTACCCGACTGGCACCAAAAATGGAAAGAGGGGGATAGAGGAGGATGGGGAAACAAGGTTTGATGTGTTCAATTGATTCAGTAGCGGTGTGCTGACGAGGTAATGGAAAGTTGATGGGAGGAAAAGTGAAAATGAGATGAGGGGTTTCCGGAGCTCCAGGTGGGCTCTTTTCACTTTCTGAGCGATTTCAAGAGTGCACATTTAATCGTGTTCATTCTGGAGTGCGGGGGTTTTGTGGAACAGTGAACTTTTATAACAGGGGATGTGAGAGATGAAAAAATGTGTTATCTGAAAACTATCAAAGTCGCACTGAAAGCGAAAAAATTGTTGGCCATTAGGTTCGTCTATGGTACGGTATATTTTTCAGAGGAAGGAGAGATCGTCCAGTCAATAATGGACAAGTTTGTTCTCCATTACCAGCATCTGCTAAAACAGCTATATTTGTTTTTGAGACGATCTGTGCTCCTGTGAATAATTGAGCTTCCATACTTACAAAAATTAACAACTAATTTTTGAAACTGTGATTATCAGAACAGTGATGTATGAAATTAAATGTAAGTTAATAATTCAAGAAATTTCCATAAAAATCAGGGGAAAACCTAAAACAGTGAGAAGTTGTGAACAGAGGAATGAATCGGAGCGATATGAAAGAAAATATCGGAGTAATTATTCCATGTTTCGAAACAGACAACTAGCTTAAAATTGCTTTGCTTGAAAGTATTACCGTTCTGTTTGCGGCGGTGTCAAAAACAAAATGAAGTGAGGTTCAGAAAGTTCGTTACAAAAGTGTTGACAAAAATAGATTGGTTCTATTTATTTGGAGGATTATAACGATTAAAGAATGTGTTCAATCACAATTGATGCCTAATCGTCCAATTTCAGTTACGATTCCGATGAAACAGTAATCTCTAGATGCGGATAATACCCATTAAGGTAGCAGGATTTCTAAATTTCCACTCACATCAATTTTCAAAGTTTTTGGTAAATATTAAAATTCTGTGTGAAACTGTAAGACTTTGTTGAATCCAAGGAGGATTTCTCAAGCTACCCGAAGCCGTAAGTTTGTAGATGATGCGCCCTTGGTAACAAAACAGAAAAAAAGTTCGAAAAGAATGAAAGATCCTCGATACTGTTAATTGTAAAAGAAGTCTTATTGTATTTTGTAATAGAGAACTTGCAAGGAGCACTAGCAAAGTCGAAACTCACGGCACAGAGACATGGGTTTTGAAACAGTACATTATTTAGATATCAGGAGTACTAGTCCAGAGTCATGAAAAAATAGAAGGCCGTGTGGATGAAATAAGTTCCAAAAAGAGTTTATATAAAAATCTTATGAAAATAAAAACCTAGGAACTTTGAAGCAAAAGGTACGGGGATCATCAACATACTACTATATAAAATTTTCAGTAAAATTCACAAATCTTGGAAACAGTAATAACCGTATCTACTCTCCAAATCTTTCAGAAACTTTCTGCACCCAAAAACAGCATATTCATGCCAAAACCGGAAACCAAACCTCGCCGATAAAAACACGGAGTGACCTTTTAAAAGGGAGAGTAAACAGAGAAGAAGAGCACAATTGCTCTTTCCTTCTTCTTCCATGATTAACCGTCCGGGTGTTATCTATCTCTCTTTATTTGTCTCTCTTCCCTTGATATTTGATAGTTATTGAGAGTAAATAAGAAGAAAAGATAGGCAAAAAGAAGGAACACCCCAAATGGCACACAGAGTGTTCTCTAATCAAGTGCCCTCTTCCCTATCGGGTCGGGAGAGAAACAAGAAGGGCACCGCCACTTACGCAATTATTTCCGTTTTTGATGCTCTTTTTTTGGTAGATAGAGAGATAGTGATCAAGAATCGAGGATAGGCAATTGGGCTAAAACTATATGGGAGTTTGGTATTGAAAGTGGTCAGATATCAAGCATACAGCATCTGCGTGAAACGGAAACTATTAAATCAGGTATAAAATTTTTGAAACAGCAAGTTTTCACTGTTTTGTGTGTCCGATTTGGGAGCCTTGTTAGTTTTAAGAACAGTAGGTAATTGTGATAGATTCCAGATAAAGCTGCATCTTCAATACTTTGAATCCCAACAAAACAGAAAAGACCAACTCGACCGTTGAAAAAACTTCTGGCTTTTCTTTGAAAAAATTCTATAAATTGAAACAGATAACTTTTCTTTGCTGAATTGTAATCTCACTATACAGAATTACAGATAACACGTTGTTATTCGAAAAACATGAGTCGATGAGGGAGTTAAAAAAATGCCTAACAGAACATAACAATTACAATAATTAAAAGACCTATTGGTTGAATAAAGCACAACTAATGGAAAGAATTCTTTCGAAAAACTATCAATTCGGACTGGAAACAGCGGGACAAGCTCGTCTTACACCTAGAGTAAGGCGTGATAGAAGGTAACTTTTTCAGTTTCAAACTTCTAGAAATCTTGACGAAAAATATAACAAATCGATGATTCTGACGTAAATGAAATTTTAATCTTGTCTCATTTTTCTCGTTGGTTTCCTATGACGTCTGCATTTTTTCGACAGCAGCCAAAACAATCCGAATATACGGATGACAACTGGTCAGTACTTTCTAGTACGAGAAGCCTTGCAAATGGAATTCTTGAAACTGTAAAGTTATAGTTTTATTATGGGTTATTGTTAAGAAAACAGTGGTTCAATTGGAAAGAAAACATATTTTTTAATAAAATGCATGACTTGGAACAGTAAATTTTTCTGTTTCCAACTTCCACAAATTCCTTCGGGAGCAATCATCAAAGTGATTAGTTGTATTTAAACTAACCAAAGCTATATTTCCAGAAACTGTAAATTTACAATTTTACATGTTGGTGATTTAGGGAAATCAAAGTTCAGATCAATGCTTGAAAAAGAAAAAAAAGATTATACATAAATGACCTAGTGACGTTTGACCTATCCACCATAAATCTTACTTGCCACAGTCGTAAAAGAGAATCCTTTGTCAAGAATGCGCGAAAAGCAGATGGGCGGCTGGCAACTTTTTGCAGATGATTATGATATGTTTATAAGCGGTTCCCTTTGTCTCTCGACCAGACGGCCATTCACATTTATGACTGCTCAATTGCTCTTGCTCCTCCCTCCCAAACTATACTTTTGCCTCAATTTTCTTGTTGGTTTTTTGTGACTTTAGCAATTCCATTCTATCATCTTTTTCATGGAACATATGGAATGACTCCTTGGTCACATGGGAGGAGAAAACAAAGTAATGGGAAATTGAAGAGGGAGAGGAACACAATCAACAACAACAGAGATGAAAGGGAACGTTGAAATGTGAGAAAAAAAACGTATAGATGGGTAGAAGTGGGAAAATGATGGATTAGTGAAGATCTAGAAGAGATTTGGCTGACAGCTAAAAAAATTCAAAGTGACAGCATGATAAATAGTGAAAACCAGACGGTTTTCGTCCCCTTCGGGGACTCCAACCGCCTGGCCTTTGCTTACATCTCAGAGTTTCAGTACTTCAACGTCCGTTTTTCTGTCACAGTGAAAAAAGGGTGAATTTTTGAAATTTTCAAAGTTGAGATTCTTGAAAAAAGAAAAGTACGGGCATCATCTCGGACAAATTTCGAGTTGATCTATATAAGTTTCATCCAAATCGGTCCACTGGAAGTCGAGTTATGATGCGCGACAAACACTCATACACACAGAATTGGCGATTGTTATTAGTAATGATGACTGTAGGTACCACTCTGGGTATTTTAAACACGGAAGTCATACGGTAGGCATACTGCAGGTACTGTAGTTTTAATGCTTTTACATTGAGTACAGTGCTGGTTCTGATTACTGTAATTACTGTAGTTGCGCTTAGTGCATTTTGAATCAAGTACAGTAATACTACTATAATTCCCTTAAAACTTTCAGATGCGTCCGAGTACAGTAATCACGGAAATCTGAGGGGTCTCAGGCGTCCACAAGAAGAAGAGTAAAGAATGAAAAAAAACTTCTTCATTTATTTTTAAATTGAATCTGTGCATTTTTGGGTCTCGAATAAATCTAAAGTTGTCTTTTGTCTGATTTTTTACTTGGAATGTGCAAACTTTAGGGTTCTGAAAAGTTGTGTAGATGGATATTACAGGTCATCTCGAATTAACACATATTGCAATAGTCCCTGACCCCTTTTACAGACCTCCCGTATTGAATAAAATCTTGTCCACGAGGACTACAATATCCGTGTTACTGTGCAAATGCGCTCCATCGGCGTTCACACACCACACCAGTTTTGCCTGTCATTTGAATAGCGGACCCTTCATCAACCTCTATTCTCGTTAGCCACTCATATCTGCTGAATTGCCTCTTTCAAAATGTCCGACTTCAAACCATTCAAGTTATTCAAACTACCCAATCTTGCCTATGAGCAGGTTGTTCTCAAAATGGGACTTGTCGAAGTGTAAGTGGAACATTTTGAATAAGTTTAGTTGAGAAAATATCGATTTCGATATTTTTTCTATTTTTCCCGAATCGTTTAAAATTGGGGATTTCAAATGGTGACCGTTTTTAAACTGTTTTGAAAATTAATTCAAATAAGCTTTAAAACTTATTTGACCGATATCATCTAGCAAAAAGGAAGCTACTAACATTTTAGGGCTCTGCGACATTTTGCAAACAGTCATTTTAAAACTTCGAAATTTCGCAACCACGACGTTTGGCAACCGTAAAATTCACCATTTTTGAAAGTCCTGGTTGCAAAGTGTCGTTGTTACCAAATGGACGTGAGTTGCAAATCGACTGGTTGCAAAACGTCACAGAGCCCATTTGAATGCAAATGATATTAACTACAACATTATAGGTTCAACGCATCTCTCTGCTCCAAGAAAACTCTGCAAATCTTAAAAATGATCATCGGACCACACAAGGATAATTACTCACTAGCTGTGAAATTCAATGATTCTGAGAATCGAATTACTGTGGGCCACCTAGAGGGAGTTATTGAGATAATGACGTCGAGAGATGAGGAGGACGAGAGTGATGAGGAGAGTGATTCTGGGGATTCGGAGGATTTTGAGGCAGAAGACGAAGGTGCCCACAAGACTCAAGAAGTTGTCGAAGAAACTGTAACTTCTCCAAGGAAGTGGAGTGAATCTCACTCTCAAACTCTCTCTCTGAGACCGTTTATACCAGAACCCTTACCCCTGACAAAATCAAAATTGACTCCAAGGACCTGGCCCCATTGGATAACCTTAAGCTAGTTGTGGAATATCTCAAAAGTTTATTCTCCGTACCTACAGTAACCAGTGTAACCGTGAGCACCAATCCCCGGCATAGAATCTTACCATCAATTTTGGACTATCTTGACAATCCGAAGGGGTCCGTTAAGAGTTTGGTTGGGACTAAATCCTACTCTGAAGAGAAGATGCTTCATTTTTTAACACACTTCTCCGGGCTCAAGTATCTGGAGTTTATCGACTTCTACGCTTTCCGATAACAACTTTGTTAATAGCTATCTCAAAAAATGGGTGAACGGGGATCTCCCATGGATCAAACATCTCACTATCCAGGTGTTCGAGCCGGAAGTTGAAGCATCACTTGCTGGGATAAACTACACCAAGAATGAAACAAGAGTCATGAATATTGGGTAAGGTGTCCAAGGTTGGAAATGTTCGAATTTTGACTTTTCAGATCTCACAACAAGACTGAAATGAGAGAGCTCAACGCTCCAACTGCTGCATATGATATCCAGAGCAACGGCGGAATTCAAGCGACGTGCTTCTTCAGCGAAATAAGCGTTTCCGAGCATAATATTATCGGTAGTCACCTGTTCGAGTTAGTGGTCTGGGAATAATAATTCTGCATTTGCTTTTGATTTTGCTTCAATAGACTGGTTATGGTTTTTGTCCACTCTATAAATTGAATTTGTTCACGAAAACTGCAACATGTCCCACAGTTACTCACAACTTCGCGACCCAACAACACTTTCAAAAAGTCGAGCGATACAATCGGTGCTTTTTTTTAACAAAGTGAAATGCTTTCCAACCACAAAATAGTAGCGAAAAAAGAAAGAAAAAAAAAGATAAGCCCAATGCGGGGCTCGAACCCGCGACAACCAGATTAAGAGTCTGGTGCTCTACCGACTGAGCTAACCGGGCGGCGATAGAGATAGAAGGTGAGGGCATAGAGAAAGGGCGAGGAAAGCGCACGCGGCGACAGCAGCCGCGCGGGGCGAGATGAAGGCTTTTGAAAACGGGTTGCGTTGTGTATTGTTGCATTTTTCAACTTCAAGAGAATTCGGTCGGGAAATGATGTTTATGTTGACAAAAATATGAACACACTTATATTCTGTAGGGTACTTGTATACACACAAAAATCACAATATAATCAAACTATATATACTTATGGCACACACGAAGAATCAATCAATTATCATTATCCACATTACGACGTGGTGGAGACGGCGCCGAAGTGTCCACACCCAAATCCTCCAACTTGAATCCATTGTCATCTGGCAATGGTTTCAGGACGGCCGCCAGGTTGGATTGGTCCAGAACGAGACGAGTCGGGTCGATGTCGCCCATGGATTTCGACGTTTTGGAGAGGAGGCCTTCACGAATTGCAGCTTGGATGCCAGCTGGAAAAATTATGAAGGTTTTTAGGCCATCTGGAGCAGGTTTCAAGGGTCAAAAAGGTACCCCTAGTTGTTCTCCATTCATCTAAAAACAAATCTTACCTTCCGACGCGTACTTCTTGAACTGCTCAAACAGGTTCTTATCGACCAGATGCTTATCAGCATTGCACGGCGCATAGCAGAGTGTCTCGTAGAAGAACTTGCTCATATCGGCGAAATCGAACATCTTCGCAACGAGGAAGTCCTCACAGTGCATCTCGCAAACTTTCTCGATTTCGACAAGCAACTTTTCCATCGTTTCAAGACGATCCGACGGGTCGACGAGTCCGTGATCGTAGTACCACGTCTCCAGGCGGGTGCGAGCCCACTGCCGACGCGCTGCCATCACTTCGACGGTTGGCGGCGTGACTTGGGAGTCGTCTGGAAAATTGGGCAGGTTTAATGATTCTTAAGGCAGTTTTCAGGGCTCAAGACGGTCAATTTTGAGCCAAATTATAAGCGCCCGGTGGCCTAGAATTCCGAAAAATTCGATTTCTAGGTCATCCATTTAAAAATGATGCAATTTGGCTCAATGGGGTCCGTTTTGTCTCGGTTTTTCGGTCCCCCTCCTTACTCGAAGCACTCCACAATAGCATCATGTGCATGAAGACGATCTCGGCGTCGTTGACCTTGAGCTCCATGAACGGATTGATGACGTTCTTCCAGAAGCGGTTGAACGTGCGCGAGAAGCATCTGCAAGTAGAGAAAATTTGGGTGGGGACTAGCTAGATCCGTGTGGCGGTGGCCTAGAATATCAGAAGTTGTAATTCTAGGCTAGTCCGCTCAATTTCGCTAGTTTTGAGCATTGAAAAGCTTCCCAAAACCGTTGAAAAACGCACTCTCTCTTCGCTCTAATCTGAATTTCATCATCCTCGGGTAACTCGAATCCAGTCCGATCATGCGGCACAAACGTGTAGTTGTTCATGACGAACTCCCGCTTCTCACACTGTTCCTTGTGCTTCGACGCACTGTAGAAGTGATCGAGACTCAATTTCCGAACCGAGTATCGATGAAGCAACGTCGACTTGTCCTCATCTGGGATCGTCGTATAGGGCTTCTGCATCTCGATCCAGTACAGTAATCCGGTCAACTCCACTTCCGACAACTTTTTGACATCCGTCGGCTCCATCTGGCGAAGCATCTTCCGTCCGTTTTTCTTCTCGTCCAGGAATTGGTCGATGGAAGAAAACGAGAGTTGCATCATACGCTGATGCACCGAGTAGGCATAAACCAGCTCGTTGAATTCCGCCTGCTCCTCGTTGTTCGGTGTCGAGCGGGGTTCGGACTGAAAATTCAAACGTTTTTTTGAATTCCCGAGTTTTCTTTGCGCGGGAACTTCGAAATTCAAAATTACCTCCTCATCCTCTGCATCAATCTTGACATCGGCAGTCTTCTTGGCGATTTCCTCGTCTTCCGGCTTGCCATCGGCTGGCTTGGAGGCATCGGCTTGCTTGAGAAGTGCTGAAAACATTAAATTCTAAGCAGAAAATTCGAAGTTTCCGCCAAACCTGGATCCTTCATTCTTGAGAGATGGTGAAATTCGACGATTTCTGTGGGAGAATAACTGAAAATTAAGATATTTTTAAAGTTTTTTCCAATTTTTGGGAGAAAAAAGGATGATAAGCTGCTATTTGCGAACAAAATCGGGGAAAAATCGCCTGAAAAATGCGAAAAAACAGCGAAAATTGACACCAAGCATCGAAAGCTTTTAAATAAAGTTTTTCAGTGAAATAATGGCTAAAAATTCCTGGTTTTCTATCAAAATTAGCTGCAAAATCGAAATTTTCGTCCCAAAATCACACACAATGTCGAGAAATTCGAGAAAAATGAACAGAAACCTTGACGAAAATTACGAAATCCGACGAAAATGACGAAAACAAGATGAAAATCCGCCGAAGAATTGACAAAATACGAAAACTGGCGCCTGCTCGTGAATTGAAATGCATTGTACGCAATTTCGCGTACAGTAATCTTTTTGAATTTTTGGAGGATTTTTGTAGAGGCTTAGACTACAAACTATTAGGGCGGTAAAAATTTGAAAACCCATGCTCCACTGCACTCCCCGTGCATTTGGTTAAATGGAAGAGTTTTTGCAAAAGAAGTCAGTGTGATTTTCTCTTTCATTTGACCACGTGCGCTAGAGCACGGATTCTCATATTCCTACCGGCCTAATACACAATTTTCTAAGCCTCTACAAAACTTTGAGAGCTTCTAACTCGGTCAGTTTTCAACCGATTTTCATGATTTTTATCTCAAAAAATGGGAAATTCTACCTATTTTCTGATTACTGAATTTTGAAGAATGTATTCAGTATTAATTAATTTTTGTGAAAAGTTCAAATTTTCAATGTGTTCAGCGCATAATTTGACACAATTTGAGTATGAAATGATAAAAATCGGTTGAAAACTGACTGAGTTAGAAGCGTTGGAAACTATGTAGAGACTTAAGAAAATTGTGTAGTTTGTAGTCTCCTAGCCTCTACATATTTTGTAGAGGCATAGACTACAAACTACACAATTTACTAAGCCTCTACAAAACTTTGAGAGCTTCTAACTCGGTCAGTTTTCAACCGATATTCATGATTTTTGTCTCAAAAGATGGGAAATTTTACCTATTTTCAGATTATTTATTGCAAAGAATATATTCATCATTTATTTATTTTTGGAAAATTCAAAATTTCTTCAGCGCAAAATTTGACACGTTTCGAGTATGGAGAGTGGTGATCAACCCAATGTAACTCAACCAAGACGTAAAGAATATTTGAAACAGCAAAAATTCTCAAAAAAGGTTTCTCCCCGGCCAGGAATTGAACCCGGGTCTCGCATGTGACAGACGCGGATACTCACCACTATACTACCGAGGACACGGGAAGGAACGATGCATTGGGTCAATAAGAGAGTGGTGGCTGGCTCTAGCTGATGTGACCATCTAACGGAGAAACAAAAAATCGGAGAAGATAAGACATCAGAAATTGTTACTGTTGCAAAATTTTCTCATAATTCTGTATTCAAGTTTCGTTCGTTTTTGCTACAGAAATTTCCATAAATTTCCATATTTCTCACATACCAATACGGCCTCCTTCAATATAAAAGGACTCCTTTCTCTGATGGAAAATCATACATTTTCTTCCCAAAAATGTTCCATCAACTCTTCTTCATCCTTCTCATCCTCGGATCCCTCATTGGTGCCAGCGACGCCAAGAGAGTCTTCTATGACTACCACAGTGAGGATAGCAATGAGTGAGTATTTCAGCTCTGTAGGCTCATTTATGTTGTTTTTTTTTTGTTTTGAAATTCAAAATGTTGAATTCCAGACGCATCGTGGTGAGAGCCGAGCGACCAATGCGTGTCCGTACTCCTCGTCCAATCGAGTATCTCCCAGAGGGACGTCGCAGATATCCTCGTTGGTGATCAATCAAATATTTGATGATTCAATATGGCTTGATTTGAATTCAATAAAGTTTTGAGCATTCCAAATCTTTACTGTTTCCAAAACTTTCGATTTCTTAGAAAATCTGTGCCAGATAATTAAGTTTCGTGTTGCTCAATTTTGTTCATGTAGTCCTTTGAGAGCACGTCTCGTTAGGATACAAAAAAATGCATCAATACCCAAGAAGGGGCGATTGGCATTTATCAGTCTATCGCAATGTGATTTCTTATTTTTCGTTCTCTAACTGAATGTCCTCCCAACTCCATACTCCTTTAAAACAAACTGACTGCGGCGTGATAATAGATTGATCATCTGATGTCACCTCACTACATATCAAGCCCAAGTCATCTGACATGCAGATCAAAAGTAGATCATTCACTCTTTCTAGGTCAACTCCTCTTGTCCTAATACCGAATGTCATCATTTTTCTCACTCCTCACCCCCTGAAAACACGCACTTCCTCCATGAGCCAACTACGCAAAAGACTCGTCTCAAAACCACGTAATCCACCACCACGGATTTTCAAGAATAGGAGATTACCAGCTGAAAAGAAATTTGAGTTTTGATATAAATGGAGGAGAATCTTGTCTCAAGATTTTCATTATTTTTACTCATCGAATTCAATTTTATTTTTTCGAAAAATGGACAAGTTACTAAAATTAATGTCCAACGACTGGGATTCATCGCTAAACTACTATATTCGGAATGGATTCCAACCCCATCCGTACTACTATAATTGCTCGAGAGTCAAAGATTCTTATGCAATTGGAGAGGAGAGGCCGTTCGCAGGAACTTATTTTATGGCTGTCGGGGTGTTAATATTGGTAAGTTTATTTTTAGAAGGCTGTTCTAGGTTGTATTCAGTGACACACATATCGGGTGATGTTAACTGCGGTCTTGAAATCTATAGTGCATAATCAAATAATTTCATCATGCGATCAAAAAAATTTTACAGTGTCAAAATTCACATAAAGTGCTAGAAACAGTGAACTTTTAGTATGGCTGTTTTTTATTCGTTTTCCAGTGTCAGATTCTCTAATGACCGTAGAGTTACCTGAAAAGCGGTTATTTTTTGTATTGACTACATTACAGAAGATATTTCTGTTTCACACTTTTTGTATGTTGTTATGCTTTGGTTTGATAGTTAATACACGTAGGATTCTCTTTGCTCCTTATTAAAAGCAGAATTGAAATGTTTCCAGAGCGTCTACCTCCCGTGCCTCTTCGTCATCTCCCGCTCCGACCTCATGAAATCTTCCTGCTACAAAATCATGCTCTACCTCGGTCTAATGGACACTTGCTGCCTTACCGTAAACTCCCTAGTCACTGGCTACCTCGGATTCATCGGAGCAACTTTCTGCTCCTACCCCCGCCTGATATTCCTTGCCGGCTCCATCGGTTGCGGATGTTGGATGGGTTCATGTGCCACATGCATTCTATTAGCGTTCAATCGATGCAGTGATATCAATCATAACTTGCCGTTTCGAAAGATGTTCGTCGGCAAAAATGTCTACTTCGCTTTGCTTATCCCAATTTTTTATACCATCTATGCAGTGTTTTTCACCAAGCCAATACTGTTTGACTCGGTATACATGAGTTGGTTTTTCAACCCATTCTTGGGGTTAGAGGTGAGTCTGTCTGTTAGAAAGTTGGTCAAAACTCTTTATAATTTTCAGAGTGACTTGTATGTCAATGTACCTCACACAGTGAATAACTGCCTAGTTTCCTTGTGCACAGCAAGTTTGTATGGGTATTTAAGTTTGTTGATACATTGGAAAAATAAACAAGCTCAATCTGATGCACTTTCAAAGACTCAGAGACAGGTGAGCAAGTTGAAAACATTCAGGATTTTCAATTTCTAATAATTTAAGGTATTCATTCAATCCGTTCTAATCTGTATCTGCAAATCCACCGCTGCCACTATCTACGTCTACATGCAATTTTTCCATTCTCCGCCTCCTGTGATCCTACTCGGACAAATTGCGTGGCAGTGTGCTCATGGTAAGTCATATTTTTTCTCTAGACTCTCTGATTTTAAATGCACTCTCACATTATTTTTTTCAGCTTCGGCCTGCGTGGTGTACATCACTTGGAATCGTACGATTCGTCGAAAAGTGCTCAACTTGATTCTGCCTGCGAGATTCAGGAATCGAGGAGCTGTGAGCACGACTTTTATTTCAACAGGACCAATAATGAACATGGTGGCAACAGAGATTTTTGTGAAGACTAACGCAACTTGTAAGAGTAATAGTGGAAATGTTTTCTAACTCTCAATCAGAAATTTGAAAAATAAATTTTTATTAATTTTATCATGAAATAGACTTTTTTCATAGGCAGACTCCATCAAGGAAAAGTTTGGAACAATAAATATTGTATTCTACCGGAAACAACAGAACAAACACAATTCTTTTGGGAGCCGATCCTTCCAAACAAAAAAGACTTATAAGTATCATTATCATTCCATTAAATTCTCATTGAATATCTCAGACATTTGTGCAGTCTAATAAATCGAAATCGGTGAAAAAGAAATTACGAAAACTTGAAACAGAAAAACATTTTATTCAACCGTCTAAATCTTTAACTAACGTCCAAAATCAGAAAACGCAATTATTCCGACGGAAATCGATCCTTCCATACAAAAAATGAAATATAACATCGCTCGAACATTCTCAAAGACGCCAACATTCCATCGGACTCTCTTCGGATATCCCATGCATTTGTGCAATCGAAGGGGTCGAAATTCTCCTTGACAGGATAGAAAGGGGCTCTAGAAAATAATAATCGGTTACCATTATTTCGCAAGTTTGACTTACACAGTCTTTGAAATGAACCTTCCAGCTCTCTCCTTTGGGTTCCAAATTCGAGGATTGAATTCTGCTAGAATCAATTGCTCATCAATTGGCTTTAAATTCCCTTTGAACATCAGCAATTCCAGATTTTGCAAGACTTCTCCTTTGATCCAAGCGTTGATCATTTTAATTATGCCAGAAGATTCGAACTTAGGAAAAACTAAAATTAGATTCTTCCCTTTGAAATTCAGAACATGCTGAGAAGTAACATTTTCAGATTTCAGGATAATCAGAGTCTGGACATCTAGAACCTTTGAATCGAGTCTCAAATCACCTTCTAGTTTAGATTTCAAACAAAAATATTCGGATACTGTATGAGTATCAAAAAATGTGTCAACATCGGACGCTTTTACAGTAAGTTTATCAGAAAGTCCCCCGGCATCTCCCAAGTGAAATTTTTGAATTGGTCTAGTTTCAGGAATATGTGTCAGAGACTCGTTGGAGGCAACTAGATCAATTTCAGGTGGTAGGAGAGGGAAAATCTCATAAAGGTGGTTCCAGAGAGTGTTTGAGAGCCATTCATGGTCTTCAGGAAGGCAGGAAATTGCAATGTATCTGTCTATCTGTCTATCTTTCTTGTCGATGACTTTCGGGACGATTCTGAAATGTGGATATTGATAAAATTATGTCGAATGGATCTATAACTTACTGGCATTCTATTCTTCGCCCATTTATTTTCACATTTTTCATAACTTGATTGACACATTTCCATTGAATCAAAGGCTCAAATTTGCTAGTTTCCCTATTTTGTAGTCCTATAGCACTGTTTCCATCGTAGAATGCACCCGCATCATCTTCAGAATAGCGAAGTTTCCTAGCGATTGTTCGAAAATCAGGGAGGAATAGGGTAATGTAGTAAAGTTCGAATGGAGCCATCACGGAGAGCACATTTAGTTGAACCAGATAGGGCAGCTTGTGGAGAGGGAACATTTTGTCGTTAAAAAAGTCAAATAAAGACCTGGAGAGGGTGTTGCACAAATGAGAACCGAAGACGAGAAAAAATCGATAGTCTATTATTGTTCTCTATGGTCCTTACTAAGGGTTATCGATTAAATGAGCGTCATAGACATCTTTACCGATCCGTAGTCGTTCAATTTTCATGAATAGGAGAAAGGTACGAAAATCTGAATGTGTGAAGAAACAAACATTGGAATAATATTTATTCGAAGCTACTATATCTAAATTAAGAATCTTTAGGAAACCGATCTCTCCAAATGTTGAACAAAAAGAAATTTTGGAAAATCTTGAAAGAGGCCAGAAGTCCATCAGTTTCTCTCTCGATGTCCAAAGCATCAGTGCAATCATACACGTCGAGAGGTAAGCCATAGAATTCATGATATCTGAAATGATATGTACTTTATTATGCTCTTCAAGATTTTCAAACTTACTTCACATTTTTTGTATACCTCCCTGCTCTTCTGTTCTCATCCCACTCCTTCCATTCGAACTTATTCAGAACTTGGGCAAGGTCAAAATTGGTAGCATTGTGGAAACACCACATCGTATTCAAATTCTCATATCCTCCTTTCACCCAACTTCTAATAAAACCAACCACATCCTGAGTCGTAAATTTTGCTCCGTTTGAAAGCAAATCCTGGCCGGTAAACTTTGAAATAATTTTCTTATTGAGTCCTGTTACATCATAAACACAAATGTTCTTTACTGACATCAATTTCTTATTTTTGCTCAAATCTCCTCTTAGTCTCGACACGATAGCAATCATTTCTGGTGGTGAGTGGGTATCGAAAAAGTTATCGAGTTCTTTCTTCTTGGTAACAGGATCTTTGTTATCATCTTCACAAAATATAGTAAGTTGTGTAATGCTCATATCTTCTGGAATTTGATTTAAGAATCCTGGTTCCACTGTACACTTGAAGCTGGACGAATATCGGAAAATCGAGTTGAAATGATCAATGATCAAATCTCGTATTTTATGGTAATCTGTTTCGTCGTATTTGATGACTGGTACTTGGATATATTCATCATGTAGATCGGCTCTGAAAAATTGAAAAAGGGAATTGATAGTTAGATTCCTTGGAACTTACAAAATGTTCAGTTTTTCTCCATTGATAGTGTAAACTTTCAGGGGTTCAACGGCATCCAATTTTCGCAAGAAGATAACTTGACCATGACTGTAGTCTTCATAACCATATCGTTCATTCAGAGACAAAGAAAAATCGATAGCGGAGAAACACGCTTTTGGAGCTATTTCCGCCCATTTGATCACTCGAGACACTTGTCGAAACTGGGGGTAGAAGAGTGTCAGAAAGTAGACTTTTGATGGTTTCATTGAAGAGAGAATATTGACTTGAGCAAGGTAAGGGAGCTCGAGAAAGGGGAACATTCTGGAAATTGACGAAGATTTGTATGAGTTAAACCAGACTGGCAAGGAGGAGGAAGGGTCTGTACAAGAAAACACAACGAATGGGGCCCTCACTGTGACTAATCGATTAATTGAAAATCATTGACATATTTATTGATCCAGAGTCGTCTGCGTTTTAAGAGGGGGGGGGGGGGGGGGGTAAAACACTGACTCTGAGGGTCAACTTTAAACGCATGCATATTTTCAGCGTAAGGGGTCACGAAATAACAGGGATACAAAAAATACGGTTCCATGGGAGACTCATTGTGATTGTTGATCCGATTAAAGTGGCTCACCTTTCGACTAGTTAAAAAATCATAAAAGTTTAGAGATTTCATTTTGCCATTAGTGTGAATGCCAAAAATGTTTGCGTACTCGGCATGAAATTTGACGACTGTTGGTAACTCTGTTTCCCACAAATCTCTTGAATAGAGACCTCGCCTCAGTGAAAAAATTGCAGAAACTTCAAAATTGGAGACCACCACACAAATATTGAACATTTACTGTTTCAAATTAACTTCATTGCAATAAGAAATTTCACAAGCGTAATAGATTGAATGTTATAGAATGCAATATAATTTCTTAAAACAAGAAACCTTCAAATTCACTTCCACGCTCTGAAGACAATATCACATGGTGGATTCAAGAACTGTTTCAGAAATTCTTCTCCCAGAATCTCGTGTCCCTTCTCGCTGATCCTTGGCGCCATCCATTCGAATTTCGAAAATCCAGCATCCTTGAAACATTTCTCGTAGAACTCATTGGCATGGAGAGCCATGGTAGAGGTGCATTTGATTTCTGGAATACCAAAGAATGAAATAACAAGAGTTAGGAAGAAGTGTTTAAAATTCTTGGAAAGCACAGGAAAAATCCAACCATCATATGGTTCATGAAGATAAAATGCATGTTTTGGATGTGAAACAGTAACTATTTTTCGAAAAGTTTACTGTTTCACGAGGTGCTCATTAACAGTTTCAATGATGAAGTGATGAATTTTTCACTCACTATCTCCTTCATAGAACCTCGCAGTGACCAGACCTCCATCTACAAACGGGACATCTCTCTTCTCGATCTCCGCTCCCAACACCTTCCCAGCATTTTCAGGAGCCTTGACGCCTTCAACTCCATTTGGCATCAATCCAACAAAAACTGCACCATCTTCCAAATGCTCCCAAATCAAGCGGATAGCCTTCTGGAGGTCCTCTTTCTGATGAACATACTGTAGAACAAAAACCGCAGTGGCCACATCGAACTTATCGTTGAAGTGGAAATCGGTGACACTGAGATGATGGAATTCCAGATGGTCGGATGGGTTGTGAAGGTTTTTGCAGTTTTCAATCATTTCTTGAGAATAGTCAAATCCGGTAACTTTGCGAGCACCCCATTCGAGGAAGGTTAGAGCGTTGTGGCCTGGAAATATTTCACATAATCTAAATGAATCGAATCAATGACTCTAAAAATCAGTAAACTAATATTTTTTCTGATTTCTATTTCCATTTTCTAGCAGCTTTGAAACAGTAAAAAACTGCATAAATCTGGAAGTTGATCATTTATTAATGTACGATGTTCGAGTCCGTGATTAGCAAAAGCTGTTCTTTTTCCGCTAATAAGAAGACTTAGGATAAGGCTTCCCATTTTTAAAATATTGCTGTTTCTATACTTAAATGCAAGGTAAAGGATCTATAATATTATCATTTGATATTTGATACACTCTAGGTATATTTTATTTTTAATTTCTGATTTTTTGTACTTTTTTCCATTTTCCACCCTATCCAAATAGCCCTCTCAATTCCCCCAAAAAACGTGCACCCTCAAGATTTTGTGCTTGCACACCTGCACTATATCCCTCTAATCCTTTCCCCGCCCTCTAAATTGTATACCTGTACACAAAAATAAACATGCAAATGACCACTATTCGAACAGTATATAAACAAGCGCATTTTTCATCAAAAATAATTCAAATCTAGTATTGAATTTCAATTCGAAGAATGTTCTTCCTTCTATCCTCCCTTCTTGTATTCGCCACGTTTGCTGCAAGTGCTCCGGCTCCAACGCTTACTGTAAGCGAGGAAATGGAGCAAATTTTCCAAAATTTGACAAGTGAAGCTCAAGAGGACTACTTTGCGATTCTGTTCAACGACACACTGACTTTGAAGGAATTGGATGAGAAATGGGATCAGTGGGCGGAGAAGCATGAAATTTCGGTAAGGAATAGGAAGGCTCTGGAGTTATCAACTTTTGAAATTTAAAAAAATTTTAATGAGATTATTGTGAAACAGTGGTACATATTTATAAGCCAATTCTCAATTTTCAGGACAAATGGTCCGCCTACAGTGCCCGCTGGCAAGCCCGCAAGGAGAAGTTCCACGAGACTGTCCTCTCAGCCATCGAGAAACTCCCATCGGCCTACCGTATGATGACTGAAATCACCTCGAACAGAGATCAAACTCTTCAACAAGTCCAAGACGCACTTGAGCAACTCAAGGAGACCTACTACATGGAAGTGTCTATGATCATGTACCTCTCTAAAGTCATGGTTCTCAATGAGGAACATATTATGGGAGGAGATAACAAGATTGAAGTTGGAAATGAGGTATCCGAGGATTTGAGAAGAATGAGAGACTACAAGAAAATGAGAGGATTGAGAGCTCTGTTGGTGCCAGGACCATTGGTTTGAAAAAGTTTTTGGGATATTATTTTATGAGAATTTTCTCAAATGGCTGTATAATTGAATAAAGATCTTGTATTTCGAAATCATACTCACCATTTCCACATCCAATATCCAACACTTTCTTATCCTTAACCTCATCCTTGACCAAGAATTCCAGAGTTGGGAGCACTAGGTGATCCTGGTAGAGCCATTTTTGTTGGGCTGAGGAATAGGGGTCGGTGGGAAAGTCGGAAGACATTTTGAAAACCAAATGATGGGAAGAAAACAGTGAAGAGTAAAACTTGATGGTAAGATAAAATCTTTGAGAAGTCGTTGAGGTTGAACTTGGGGTGTGGAGAGACCTCGAATTTTGGATGAAAGAGATAGCATCTAGATGAGATTGTTGCACGGAAAAAGGTGGGGGTTGATTTTTGAACGCTTTGTCAAAGATGCGATCGAGGCACATATTGAGTATCTGAAAAAAGGCACATCAAACATTTTTTTTCTGAAACAGGGAAGTTTTGAAAAAGAATTTCTGGTGTGGAAGCCTTCTGGAATCAAACTTACACTAAAGTTTAAGTGCTGATTTTGGCAGTCATCAATTTTGAAAGTTACTGTTTTACATATTCATGACAAAGTCTCGATTGGCTTCTTCACTAGTTCGCCTTCATTGAATAGCCTAAAACTTCATTTGTCTTTGAGAACCGCAAAATTACAATTATGAGGCGTCAATGAAACAAGGCAAGTATCAACCTTTTACAGAAGGAATACCTATTATAGATCATATCGATTTGAAAAATCAGTTTAATTTCCAGTCTACGTAGAGGGTGGTGAACAAATCAAAGCCCAGAGCGGAAAAGGGTTAGTTTATAAATTCACAATGATTATCCCAAACATATACTTTTTCAGACCGATTCAAATTAGTTTGTCAACCAAGTTTATTGGTTTATTGGAAACCAGATAACAGTTACTAACCGGTGCTGTTGAAAATTGACTAACTTCAGAGTAAGATAATCTTACCATAACAGTGAAATATGTATTACATGTCGTAACAATATCGAAACATGCACATTTATGAAATTCGAGGCGTTTCAATTGTCACTGAGAGATTATTTGAGGTTTTAACGTGCATGAGAATATTAATGAATGATTTCGTCACTGTATTGGTTAGTGCGAGAAACAGAGAAACTAGTTCTCGAAGTCTCGGAAGTTCACGAGCAGCTGTTTTCAGAATTTTTTTGTTTGTGTGTGCACCGAATGTCGGCAACAGTCCTTCAAGACCAGATTGCTTGTCTGAAAATTCCACTACAGCTAACCAATAAGAACATTCAAGCTTTGATAACTAGCTAACCAATTTTCAAATCATTATTAAATGTGATTTTGACAATAATGGCTTTCGAACTGGTGAAAATGATCGAACTGATAGAATGAAAAAAACCTGAAACAGAGATTTTCGAATTCTGAAAGTACATGAATGCTTTTAATTGATGTCCCCGATTCACTTCCTGGTATCTTCCCGATGACCCTGTAGGAAACATCCTGAAACTTGAAATCAATAAAGAAATCCCAACAAGTATTTTTAACTACTTTTGTTTCTTTGATCTCCGATTTTTCAATTCTTCGTTTTCTTCCGTCTCCCCCGCACTTCCGGTCATTTTCGAGGAACTCTTTGAAACAAAAAACCTCACTTTTTGTTTCAGATTCCCCTCCCAAGTACATAAGTTCATAATGAGCTTCCCTTCCCTCTATATATCTTTCCCTCGGAGAGCAGAAACACGAAAACAAAAAATCTTCGTTTGAGAAAAGAGTGTGAGCCAGAGACAGCTGCTGCTCCAGAATAGGCTCCGCCCACTTTGGGGGGAGGTGGGGGGGGAGAGAAATAGAGGAGAAGACAGTTGGGACGCTGTTTCTCTTTTGAAGTAGAAAAAGAAGAAGTCATCTGAATTCAAGAGAATCTCGAAGAATCATAATTGCGAATGGTCGGTGGATTCCGGATAGGAATGCACTTTTTGGCCTCAGCCCTTCGATTTTTGGAACCAAGGTTTGTAGTATTTCTTATTTTTCTTTCGATTTTCAAATTTTAAAATCACCTGTCAAGACTTTTAGTGGTTAAGAATGAAGTGCTGAAGTAGTACAAAACTAGGTAAAAATGCCAGAATTAATGAGAAAATTACTGTTTCTGGAAATCATCTTTGTTGAACTTCAAATCTTCTAAGTGATATATCTTGGATAACTTCGACTTATCATTCCATTTTGCAGCTCTATCTAGAATAAAGAAAGGGCAGAGAAACCAGACACTCTAGTTTCTCTGTGTCTCTTCGCCGCCCTGCTCTCTGCTCGGCACCCCTAGTGAGTTCAAACGCTAGTATCTCAATAACTAGAGAAGATATCCAAACGTTGTTAACTGCAAAATAATCAGCACTAAATTTAACGCAGTTTATTAGTTTTCTACTCTCTTCTAGCTCTTATAGTTTTTCAGATATTGCCTTTCAAAGTTCCCTACCGTTGAGCGAGAGACGCAGAGAAGCGAGACACTCTAGCTTCTCTGTGCTCTCTGCTCTTCTCGTTGTCTCTAACCTGTCTTTAACTTCCTTCCTAGTACGTTTTCGATATGATGTCCCTATATTCAAGTAACCACGTCCTTCTCCCCCATTTCAACTTTTACAAGTGTTCCCTCCCCTCCGTTTACTCTGAATTTCGAATTCTCACTATACTTTTGACCTACCCCCTCTCCCAGAAAAACAATTCATCGAACCACCAAAAAAAAAAGTAAAAATGAGTGGGAATCTAGGAAGAATCTCTCTCTCTATGTCATTTCCTCAGAAATAAACAAGTGTTTCCCTTTCTTCACAGAATTCTACCGAAAAAGGGAGAAGCATCGTCAAGTTTTCGGGAGACGCAAGACGAGGTCAAAAAGTAAACAAATAGGATTTTGTGTTGTTGCAAAAATTAGAGGGGTCCGTATTATTAGGAGGATGGCTACAGTGGAAGGGAGAGGTGGGGGGGGGGGGGGTGAGAGACGCAGAGAAACGAGAATGTCTGGTTTCTCTGCGTCTCCTAGTGGGGTGTAGACTTTCAAGAGAGTTATCTCAAAAATGGTAGGAGATGAAAAAGGGGCGAATTGTAAAAATGTGTAAAATTTTATGTCTATTATTTTTGTAAATAGTCTTTGAAAATTTTTTCATTTTAACTTTTTTCCTAGAAACAGTAATTTTTTTAATGTTCAGCATCCTTTGGTACGAGTTTTATAGTGTCAAAAAGTGTAAAACTGAATGAACTCTCTGACTTCTATTATTTCCAATTACTCTGTAACAGTATTTTTATCAGTTTTCCTCATTTTTGATCTTGGTGGCCTAAAATTGCTTCTTAAGATTTCTAGGCCACGATTGCAAAAATGTCCAATTCTTACTAGCTCTTATAACCAATATCAATACTCACGTTTTCTTTCTGAAACAGTGACTTCCTTTACAAATACTCTCTCCCAGATGGCCTAACTTTCTCTATTCAGGTTTTTCTAGGCCATATCTTTTTGAAATTTTTCCGTACCCATCATAATTTGTCATTTCTCTAGACAACAAGATAATAACAAAACATTAAAAATCATCATTATATTTCATATCTCTCCTGCAAAAATGCTGTCCTTGAAGATCATAATTTTCGGATCCGTCTCAATTTCATCTTCCTTCCTCTTTCTCTCTCAAAGTCCGAAATGTAATCACATGTAATGTGTATATCCACGGAAAGGGTCCCCCTCTCAGAGAGAGAGGGACCCACCCGAAATCAGAGAGATTTCTGTGAGTGACTCGGAAAAAAGACAGGTGTTTCTTCTGCTTGGATTCAGGAGGAAATGGAAGGAAAACGAGAAGAAAAAGAAGAAATATTCTCGTATCTCGCTGCCGAGTCAGCGATATTTCACTTTCTGATCCATCACAGAGTGATGCTCTTTTTATCCGAAAAACGATCGGAAATATTTAGAGATAGAGATAGAGTATTAGAGAAATAGAGAAGCGAATTTTTTTCGTTTCTTCGTTCACTTTTTGATCGAAGACATGTGGAGGAAAACGAAATATATATTTTTTGAACCAAGAAAATTAGGGGAACGGAGGAACGGAGGAGACTAATAAAATGTGTTTGAGATGGGGGAGATTTTGATGATTGAACAATTTTTAATGGGTTGGAATTATAATATGTACATAGAGATTATGAAGTCGGAGATATGAAGGGTTTTGAAATTTCAAAAGGGATCGGGGATCTATAATTAACAAAAAAAATCTAGAATTAGCCAAAAACAAGAAGACCTGTCCAGAAATTTTTTTGAGAAACGGAACATTTTTGAAAAGAAACTTTCAGCTCATTTTTTGTCAATCACACAATCAAGTGGAAATGGGAGACGAACTAGAGTAAGAAAAACTTGAAGTTTCAAATATTTTCTAGAAACAGACATTTTTTTGAATCGGACTTTAGTCATTTCTAACAAGTCAACCCTTACTTCAAAAGGGATCTGAAATTAGGACCAAATACCAATCAAGGATTAATTATGAACCATCGGACCATTTATTGAAAATTTCTTGAAACTGAAAAAAAATTTGATGTCAATTTCACATTTTTTTGAAAAGCTGTAAATCCGTTGCTAGTAGGCCGAATTAAACTTATGCAGATCTATAGGAAATCTTATGGTGATAAATTTTTATTTATTACTTTTGTAAAAATTTCAATTTTGTCGGAGCACCTTGAAATAGTGTTTTTGGTGAGTCACACATTGAAAGAGACCAATCAAATGTACAAAAAGAAATTTGACATGTTAAACAATTTCTGAAAACAGTAATTTTTTGGAGATGGAACATTTTGCGATTTCAAGCTCTTTCACCTTATTTGGTCAGAAGTCCATGATTTTTCCCCCATTTTCTTCTCTCGTCATTCTTAACTTTTTCAAAAGTTTTTTTGGTTCCCAAACCTAGAAAAACTTCTCAAAGTGCAGATATGTACTTCCCCATTCTTCTTCCTCCTTCAAACTACACCATTTATAAAACAAAAAACCTTGTCTCTCTCTCCCTTTCTATGTGAACTTGAACAGAGAAGTAAGAAAAAAGTGGAAAAGCCCCATTCAAAACACACATTATTTGGGAAGAAAAATGAACGCGGAGCGGAGCTTGAGTAAACTTTTAAAAGAAAAAATAGCAGGAGTTTATTCATGATTTGGAAAATTTTGAAAATTTCCAGACAAATGAGAGAGAAGATTACTGCCAATTAAAAAATAATTTTGAAGCGATTGTTCTGAAGCAGTAAAATTCTTACAAGAAGTTTTCTTTTCCAATTTTCATATAGTTTCATAGAATCAACACTTATTTCCAATTCCTGAAAAAATAAGTTATTTGGGAAACATTGAAAAAAACTATCCGTTTCAGAATTAGTAGGTCCAAGATAAGTTAAAATTCTCAGCGATGCACTGCTTGTAGACACAGAGATACATACGAGACTGTCTGGCTGGTCTGCTCCTTTTTTGGTTCTGCAAAATTTAGCAAATGATATCTCAAGAACAGTGAAAGCTATCAGAAAGTTGCTAACTATCAATATATCTAAAATTTTGTGCTAATCATTTTTTAAGTTGACAACTTTTTGATAGCTCGATTAGTTTTCGAGATATATGCGTTCGAATTTAGAGAGGCGCCCGATCAGAAAGCGAAACAGGAGAGAGACGCAGAAAAACTAGAATACCTGGTTTCTCTGCGTCTCCTTGCCTGCTTTTTCATAAGAAACCATATCGTTGTTGGTATTAGTAAAAATCAGCTATGCCTGTCTCTCAACGTCTTCTGAAACCGTGAAGATTCTCGGTTCAAAAAATGTCTGTTTCAAAATTTTTGAAAAATTTCGATTGCTTGGCAAAAAACGATATCCAAGTGAAACAAATTTTCAAAATTCTTTTCATTTTCCAGAGTAGACGATGACTTCGTTGACCGCCTCCACTACCTCTACACATCCACAATGGTGCTCATGTTTGCTGTGCTGGTGTCGGCCAAACAATATGGTGAGTGTTCCATTTTTGAAAATTTCCCATGGAAAACTTGATACTTTGTTTTTTATCTACCCTCCATTTTTCTCTTTTTGAGTTTTTTTGAGTAAAAATAGATCAAGAAAATTTCAACTTTTGAAGACTAAAAAAAGTGCAATTTTCTTGGCCAAATTAGCTTCATTTTCATGTTCAAAATCTTGCTCTATAAAACAAATTAGCCTCATCTTAAATCTTTTTTTCTTCTTTTTTTCTTCTGAATTCTCGGAATTCCTTAACTATGTCTAGATGAGTAGGTGAGAAAGGTGAAGGTGTCATGAATTTTTCATGAAATTTTAAGGGATTTCTTGCTCATTTTCGGAGCAGGAAATAGGACTCGTTTTGCGTGTCATCATCATCATCTACATGAAAAATAGAAGCATGGAGCATAACCGAAAAACTTTGATATGCTTCTGCTCTGATAGGTTTTGGATGAGGGGACAGGTGTAATCAGGTGAAAATGAAGGGGAAAAGTACAAGATTTCGATATGGAAAAGTTATGAAATTTTAGATGGAATTCAGAAGTCGGTGTACTAGACATGACGGGATCTTGAACTTAGATGAGATTCACCATCTCGAAATCTCGGAAAATTGGAGTCTCCGAATCTGAAAAGTTATCTGTTTCAATCATTCAACTTTATTCACCATCTCAAAAAACTTAGATTCTTGTCCGTCCTTTTTATGTGAAAATTGCAACATATATATATAAAATGAATGAGCTCATCATGTCATGATGAAGACAATAGTATCTTTCCAAAACAAAAACAACCATACATACTAACATTAATAATAATTCACATTCTATATTTTTCAGTCGGCCATCCGATAGAATGTTTTGTGCCGGCACAATTCACGAGGGCAATGGAACAGTACACGGAGAACTATTGTTGGGTACAGAACACGTATTGGGTACCTTTTCAGGTGAGTAGAGGGGAGAAGAAGAGGACATCTGGAAATATGGTCACATGATAGACATACTTTTATACAATCAGATAAGTATTATGGTGATACTTCGAATAGAAGCTCACGTTATAATTTTTGTTATAATTTAGGTAAAACATTAGAAACGGCATTTTTTTTTCTAAAAAAGTGAGAAGTTCCCGTAAGATCTGCTACTGATATAAATCTGATTTCAGCAACTGGAAGGATTTTTTGCTACAAGTTGTTTTCTAAAAATGTTTACCGTTTCAAAATCACTCGGAACAAAAATCGTAGTATCATGATCGATTGGCTTTCAGAACTCAATCTTCGCAAAATTACAACATTTTCAACGTTTTTGTATTAGCCAACTTTCCAACGTTAGCACTCGCTCTATGTATTGCCAATACGGCTGAAATTTGAACTTTTGCTTCTCCCACAATTTTTAGAGAACACAAGAAGTACACAAGACCTCAAAACCTGGAGCAAACAGTCAGAGAGCCGATATATTCGTATTGCAGTCATATTAGTGGTAAAATTGAAAATATTTCTGAAATTGACCGCGTCCAGAATCATCAGGCATTCTCAGACATTATCCACATGATTATATTGAAACAGCAAACTTTTTTTTTCGAAAATTCCAAATTCTCCTTGTTTTTCAGGACCTAATACCTCATCGACTAGACGATCGAGAACGGAGACAAATCGGGTACTACCAATGGGTCCCATTCGTGTTAGCAGTGGCAGCACTAACATTTCACATACCATCATCGGTATGGAGGATGTTGGCTGGGCAGAGTGGTGAGTATGACAATGTTACTGTTTCAAGAGAATAGCATCAGTAATTTTTAACGGTTTGATTATTGTTGTAGAAACTGACAATTCAAACTCTAGAACGACATTCTTCAATGGAAATATAAATTTGTCTAAAAATTGGGAGGAGCGAGCATTATTTAATGCTAGATTTGTGTGGAAAGCGTAATATTTTAGTGAAAATTTGATTATTGCAGAATTACCCAAGTTATTCTGGTCGTTTTGAACGTAAATTCATGTGAAAATATACGGTTTCACAGGTGGAACTTGAAAAAAGAAAGCACAGTTATCAGTACTGCAATTTTTTTTATACGGCGACAATTTTTGCAAAACTTCCTTGTTTCAAAATGTTCAATTCCAAAAGGAGTCTTTTTTTGTTGATCATCTCGTTACACTAAAAAAAAAGAAAAAAAGTGAGACCATATCCAAAGTTTTAATGATTCAATCAAGACATCAACATTGAATCAAATTTCGCAAGGAAAAATTTACTGTTTCTAAAAATCTGCATAAAATCTGGTCCTTCAGTTCGAATATATAATATTTCCAACCATAGTTTCGAAACCATCATCCCTTTTTCAGGTCTCAACGCCGGTCTAGTCCTCCAGTTAGTCTGCGGAGAACAAAACGTCGACCCAGTGGTTCGTGACAAGACAGTCGACATTGTTGCTCGGCACATCGATGATGCTCTAATGTACCAAAGAGAGCACGGAGCCAGGAGGAACAGTGTCTATATCTTTGCCGTGGTGAAACTCGGAAAATTCTATGGAGCATATGTATCAAGTGTGTACATATTCATCAAGGCACTCCATTTGGCAAATGTGATTCTTCAATTCATGTTGCTCAATTCATTTCTTCAAACTTCGGACTACCCAATGTTCGGAGCCCATGTACTCTATGATCTCTTTATGGGAAGAGAGTGGAGGGATTCTGGAAAGTTCCCGAGAGTGACTCTCTGCGATTTTGAAATTCGAGTTCTTGGTAATGTACATAGACATACTGTACAATGTGTTCTGGTCATCAACATGCTCACTGAGAAGATTTTCATTTTCCTATGGCTCTGGCTTACGGTACTGGCAATTGTGACAGCTTTGAATTTGATCTTCTGGTTTATCGCATTGGTATCAAACACTTGTCGAGAGAACTTCGTTTCGAAGCATTTGGATATTCAATCGGATCAAATTAGCCGATTTGTGCATCGATTCTTGAGAGCGGATGGAGTATTTTTGTTGCAAATGATAGCTTCGCATTCAGGAAATTTGATGGCGGCAAAAGTGGGTTTTTGGGTTTTTTCATTTCATTTCATTGATATCGGGAATGGATACAGTATCCAAAAGACTTAAAAATTTAAAACAGAAAATATCATTTTGAGTAGTCTGCAAATTTTAACGGTTTCTTGTTTCTTGAAATGTTTTACATTTAGTATAATTGTTTAAGATGTTTTTACGTCTCCTTTTTCATCCAACACAAATTCCTTTTCAATTTTTCATTCCTCTCATGAAGAATTATCAAATCATATCAGACACCAAGTAGAAAATTATCAAGTTCAAAAGATTTCCTATGATCGAATAGTAGTCCTCATGGTTGATTTGTTCACTTCTTTGGCCATCCCCTCCATCATTAGTTTCTTTATCTTTTTTCCCTCCACTTTCCGTTGCTTTCTTATCCTGTCCATCCGATTTACTCAAACACAATCCATCATTCTCCCCATTTTCACACTTCGATCCTGGTTTTCCCTCTTTGACATCATCCCTCTTGAAAATATCTCTTGGCTCACAGATGCAATTGCGTACTACATGGTCCATTTCACATTCTTTCATTCTACACCCGAACTCGGTTTTCACTGGATTCAGACACTGCGCCAGTGTGTAATCAGGCGCCTTTTGAAGTAGGTCAACTAGTGATTCGATAGACGTTGCTAGATTATTAGGAAATAATTCTGAATTCCAGTTGAGCATGAATCGATCAGAACAGTTGATGGGAGGCACTTCTTTCATCAGATCTTCGTTATATTTCTGCAAATCTTCGATTAAAAAAAGCCTATAAGAAGCGAAAAAAGTGCCATTTCATGCATATTTGCAACTTGAATATTTTTTGCGAAGCGTCTACGAAGCGGATTCAATGATTCGTCGTAGATCTGGAGAGAGGCTATGTTCACGGCTGAAAGTTTAGAGTTGGAACACCTTTCGGAAGTGGAACTTACGGAAAACGAAGAAGAGTCCGATAGCGAGAAAAGCTTTCATTTTCCTAGTGGAGAGACGATGGTCATCAAAGTTCAAACTGATTTTGAGACTGAGATTTGGAGCGTTTTTCTAATCAAGATCAAAATTTTTGATAAGAGAGTACACGCTTTTTGACGAAGTTCGGAGGGAGCCACTTGAGAATTGTTCGAAATAAATCTGCGCGGAATAGTACTTTTACAAATTGCAACTGGCCACAATAGAACTGTTCGAAAACATTGCTCATTGAGAAATTTCCAAAACGAAACGCTTTATTCCTATCAAACCCATTCACATCATATTAAAAACCCAGTAGAAAATAATCAAGTTGAGAGCTCCACGAGTTAGAATGCTCATGGATACTTGACTTCCGTTCGCAACACACAATCTACCCTCCGCTCCATTATCGCACTTCGATCCAGGTTTTCCTTCTTTGATATCATCATTCGAAAATGGTTTCTTTGGTCCGCAACGACAATTCATCCAAGTTGGTCCACAGACTTTTTCTTTACATCCAATTTGAGTCTTCACAGGATTCCAACATTCAGCCATAGAATCGGGAAAGGACTGCAGGGTTTTCGACAAATCGCCAATGCTATCTTTTTTGTGATTTCGGTATTGAGAAAGTTGTTCTTCTAGATCCTTATCGTCACAATTGAGCTCCGGTACACTCTTCGCCAAGTTGTCATTCCATTTCTAGAAAGTTTCATGTCGAATACAATTTTTGATTTCTATGAAAACTCACCAATTCATTCATGTTGGCAACATTGATACGGTCCGCCATCTCTCCCCGTTTGTCATTCCATCTCTCTAACAGTCCAGTTATTTCTTTTTCACTTGGAACCAAGCTAGGTGAGCCATCCGATAATACGAAGGTTGCTAAAATGTTAATTCTTGTTGACAAAATTTGTAGGCAATAGAAGTTTACCGCAAATTAACAAGATTTTGATGCTGAGGAGAAATTTCATTTTCCTGGTGGGTAGACAATGGTCGTCAAAGTTCAAACTGATTTTCAAACTGTGATTCGAATAATTTTTCTGATCAAGATCAAAATTTATGATAAGAGTACACGTTTTTTAATAAACTCCGATCTCCGTGATATATGTTTTTGGCTCCGCGACAATTCGACAAATGCACGGTACCCTAGGATTGAAGTAGGGGCAGGTGATGCTGGATTCTCCAAAAGGTCAAATTAAAAATAGAAAATTGAACGTGTAGTATATTTTGAACTGAGATCGAATTTGACTTAGTTTTTCAAGGTTCCTGAGGTCTATTCAAAAATTTTGCTCAGATAAGATTGTTCAGAATACATAGCTGTATATGCTTGATTTTTTTCAGCCATATACGTCAAGTGCTCACTGAGTTATTTCCACATTCGACTTTCAACTGGAAATAACTCAATAAGCACTTGACCTACATGGCTGAAAAAAATCAGGCAGATGCAGCTATGTATTCTAAACAATCTTATCTGCGCAAAATTTTAAAAGAGGCCTCAGGAACACTGAACAACTGAGTCAAATTTGATCTCAGTTCACAATCCAGTTGAAAGTCAAATGTGGAAATTACTCAATAAGCACTTGACCTATATGGCTGAATAAAATCAGGCATATACAACTATGTATTCTGAACAATCTTATCTGAGCAAAATTTTTAGATAGGCCTCAGGAACCTTGAAAAACTAAGTCAAATTCGATCTCAGTTCAAAATATACTATACGTTCAATTTTCTAATTTTGATTTGACCTTTGGAGAATCCAGCATCCCCCCCCCCCCCCAATCCTAGGGTACCGTGAAATGCACTTTCGAAACTCTCATATATCGACTTTTCGCAACTGTGACGTTTTGCAATTAGACATTCTGCAACTAGGTGATTCGCAACTATTTCTTGAAAAACTTCATTATTTTCAAATCCATTCAAATCATATTAGAAACCAAGTAGAAAATAATCAAATTGAGTGCACCAAGAGTGAGAATATTCATCAATCCTTCACTTCCACTTGCAATACACAATCCATCCTTCACTCCATTATCACACTTCGATCCAGGTTTTCCCTCTTTGATATCACTTCTTGAAAACGTCTTCTTCGGTTCACAACGACACTCCATTTCATAACGTCCATCACTTTTGCATTTCTTTTGTTGACATCCCACTTCTGTCATCAGTGGATTGTAACACTCCATCATTGTGTCCGGGTACTTTTCGATGGTGTCAGCAAAGTCTTTTGCTGTTTTTACTTTCTCCATTTTTAGATCCTCCTCAAGTTTCATACTTTTCCTATCTTTTGGTTTGGAGCAATCAATTTCCGGGATTTGTTTCGCCAAGTCATCACTCCATTTCTGCACATTGAATGAACTTTTGAGCATTCATCATAATAACTAACCACTTCGTACATGTTTGCAATTTGACACCTTTCGGCCATTTGTTTTCTGCCTTTGTTGAAGTCTTTAATCGAAAACTTCCCAAATGGACCTCCAACCAGTTCTTCTTGTTCAGCAATTGTCCCGCTGATAGCTAAAAATACAACTCTTTTCCTACCAAAATTTCTAAAAGTAAACTCACCACAAATGAACAAGATTCCAGCGATGAGAAAATGTTTCATTTTCCTGGTCAATAGACGATGGTCGTCAAAGTTCGAACTGATTTTCAAACTGTAATTTGAAGTATTTTTCTGAACAAGATCCAGATTTATGATAAGAGAGTACACGTTTTTGAAAGAAGTTCCGCGTTGGAAATTTAGCTTTGCGGCTTGTGAAATTTCAGCAACTCGAATAACAAATTGAAAAGACCAACAAAATGATGGCTATGAATTGAAATTGTAACGAATACTCGACAAAAATTTCCAAAAAAGCTTCATTGTTCTCAAGTCATCTCAAATCATATGAGAAACCAAGTAGAAAATAATCAAATTGAGTGCACCAAGACTGAGAATAATCTTCAATCCTTGACTCCCATTTGCAATACAAAATCCATCTTTCACTCCATTATCACACTTCGACGCTGGCTTTCCTTCCTTGATATCATCTTTCGAGAATTTTTTTTTCGGTCCACAACGACAATCTGGGCCAGTTTGAAGCGAGCAATCTTTGGCAACAACACATCCGATTTCCGTATTCACTGGATTGAAACATTCCGCTTTAGAGTTAGGGTGGTTTTCAATTTCTTTAATAACTTCCTCAATCTTCTTCATCTCTTTAAAATATCCAAAGTCCTGCTTCGACACGCTCTCTGGGTTTTTGCAGTTTATTTCGGGAACTGTTTTCACCAGGTCATCACTCCATTTCTAAAAAGTTATTTTCCGGTTTTTTTTCCGTTCGAAACTAACCAGTTCGTGCATATTCGCAATTTGAACCCGATCTGCCAGCTGTTTCCGTTCGGTATTCATTGCTTCCACAATAAGGATTGAAATGTCTAAACTTTTTTCTTTATTGGAATTATCCGCTTCGACAGATGATACGCCGATAGCTGAAGATTTTCAGAATCATATAAATTGTACTCTCGTTTCAAAAATTAAGCCTACCGAAAATGAGAAGAGCTCCAATGACAAATATAGACTTCATTAATGATGTGAAAATTGAGACTTATGTTTTTCTCAAACTGATTTTCAAACTAAACTTTGGTTTTCAAACTGAACTTTCTTTCACGAAAAGATTAAGAACTAGCGGGCAACACGTATAGAAAGTTGCAGAGAAGTTCGAAAGAAAAGTTTGAAATTCAATCTTGCATGATGGATCGTCAGCACTTTGTAAACTACAACAAATTTTGTTTTTTGAAAACTAGAAACAGTAATTTTTTCAAAGAATCTTTCGATAGATGCAAACGCACGATCATTAGGAATTCCAAACTCCCAACCCAAATTTCTTCACAACCGCAATAATTCCTTTTCCAGGTAACCGAACAACTGTGGATGATATTCGTTCGTCGAAGTGGCAAACCTGTATGTGATGACAAAATCGAGGATCGTGGATCGGAGAGAAGTGTCAATGGAAATGACTGGGAATCGGTGGGGGAGCTATCAATTGTAGACTGTTAGATGATAGAAGAAGGATACAGTATGCACCGAAAAGGTTTTCAATTTTTGACGGTTTCAGGAAGAAAATGAGAGGGCTAGTCTGCAAAAGTGTGTATTGTCATGTGCATTTCACCTGAAATCGTTATATAATCGCTAACCTTTTTGGTCTCTTACTGTACTCTTAAAACTCATAGGGAAATTGTTAATGAAAATTCCAGCACGATGATGGCAAAACTTCCCTAAAGCGAGGCGACTCATGGCACGAGACGTCTCTCCCTCCGCCGATGCCTAGTCTTCCAATTAGGACTAGAACTGATTATGTTTAGAGAAGTTTCTGGAGTCTTCTAGAAACTTCTCTTTTTGAATCTCCTTTATTTTATACAAAATACGATATGAGCTAGACGGGGTTTGGAGATGGAGTGGGATAGAATTTCAATTTCGAAATTTCAGTGTTTCAAGAATTTTTTGAATTAGGAAGGAGGGAAACACATGGATTCCTTTTGGTTTGACTCCTTCAACAACTTATGTCAAAAAAGGCTAAGGCTATCATAAAGTTGTTAACTACAAAAATGTTAACAATTTGATTTTAAACTACTTTTTAGTTTACAAATCTTTGCTAGCTCTAACCGTTCACAAGTTACACCTCTTCTAATTCCAAGCACCCCCTAGAGACGCAGAGAAAGCAGACACCCTCATTTCTCTGCACCCTCCTCTACTATTGTGCTCCTTCCAATCCACCTAGTCCATTTCCAAACCCTCGTCTATTTTTCCCCGATCTTTCCATTGTTCTCATCCGGGTACTTGATCTCTCTTTCTTCCATGTTTTCCCTTATTAGTCATTCTTATTATCCAATTTTTTTTGAATTTCCCCTCCCAATTCGTCATACTTTCCTCGAAATCGCATTGTCTTTCTTTGTATGTGTTTTGTCAATTTTTTGTGTCAAATTAATAAACTTTATGACTTCTTATGATTTGTTGCTTTTGATATTCAACGTCATTTCGGAACCCAGAGAACACTTGAAATACTACAAGTGGTCTGACTTTGGAAGGAATCATTAATCAGTTTCAGAAATTGGGAGAAATGAAGAGAAGGTCAGAAGGTCTGTGATAGCACTTTTAGATTTACCTAGGTCATTTTGATCGTTGTAAATGTTCAGGTATTCAGGTTTTTTAGTTCTGAACAGAGAAGTTTTATAGATGAAAATTTCAAAATTTTTAAACTGTTTCCAACCATCAATAAGTTCAATTGTGAGTGCAAGGATGTGATAGTAAAACTTTGTTTTCATGAAATTTATCATTTTCAAATAAAAAGTCATCATTTTTGGAGTGAGAGAATCTGGAGTTTTCTCAGTGTTTCATGAGATTTGAAAAGAAATGAATGCTTTCGATATACTCACCAAATTTGCCGCTGAAAAGTGCCACATTTCAGGTTCTGGTGTTTTCGGAAATTCCGAGATCCTAAATTTGAACATTGCCCCAACTGATCAAGGTTCACCTCTTCCTTATTAATTGTTAATTAACCTGCAACATGAATATTTCCTTTTTTTGTTGAAAACTTCAAGTGTTTACCGAACAAATCTCGAATCTTCCTCTCTTCTTCCCCTTTTTTCTCTTGATGGCTCAAGTATCTTGATCACAAAGTTCATAAATTTCTGATGTCACAAAACGCCGGAGAAAGGGTCATGTGAAAATAGTTAGACTTCTATTTTCGATAGAAATCACACCCTAATTTAGAACTGATCTCGGAGAAAAGGGAAAGGAGACTCTAGGTTTCAAGTTTCAAGTTTTAGAGATACAGTTTGAATCATAAAATTGATAAGAAAAAAGAAAAGAGAAGGGTGGTCCTGGTAATCTTTGATGAGTCGAAGGGTTTGGGAGATCAAGAGAAAAGTACTGTAGTTTTTCAGAAAAGACATGGTTTGGTCCAAAATTCACTGCATCTTCGTATTCTTCATAATTCAAATTACTACTTCGAAACAGTAAAAGTCAAGAATAATGTGATTGGTCGGTAGGGTTAGAATTTCAAAGTCGCAGCCTACTGACGATCTTGTGAAGTTTTATGTATTATATGTTACTTTTGAAACAGAGAGATTTCCTATTCATCTGTAAAAAAGGTTTGTCGAGAAATTTGGGAATCGCAAACTGCACATAATCATGTATGAACTCTCAGAACCATTTTCAGGGAAATTCTGCCCCAAAATGGTTGAAAATTTGTCGAAATCCACGATTACTATTTTGGAAGATCTAAATAATGGATAAGGACATAATGATATAAACTTATTGGTTCTAAAATTGAGTGGTTTTCCCATAAACTTTCTTGTAACAGAAAACATTTGAAAATGTGAGGTGAAAACCTAGAATTTGTCAGTTTTCAACCAGATTCTCGATATCCAAATTCAAACATTTCAAAATTTCAAAATCGAATCTCCTAAGTTGAAATAATTATATGCTTAAGAAATCCGAATAATTCCCGAAACTTTTGAAACAGGAAACTTTTGAAAAAGATCTTATCAATGTCTGATCACTGAAAGCCAAATGTAAACCTTGAAATTTCAATCAATTTTTTGAAATATAAGGGTCACTTCCCCGTCGCCTGAAATTCGCTGAAAACCTGCAAAAAATTAGGCCGTATCTCTCGAATTTCAGTGAAAATTTCAACTTTGACGGTCATAAATTTTGGGGTTTCTGCCTAGATTACACAATTACTCCCCTTCATTTTTCAGCCGATACTATCAATTCCTCTTCACCTCACATAGTTTACTACTGTTAAAAACATATGGTTTCCCTCTCTCTCTCACTCTTTCCCTTTTTCTTATCATATCAAGTCACAGACGATTATCATATTAGGCGGGAAGAAGGTTTTTCATTGAAGGTCAAGCGCCTATATGCCATCACAATGCCCCTTTCCTCTTAAAAAATGTCAGGTGGTTTTTCGAAATGTGGGCGGAGCCTAAGTGAAGAAGTGACCAGCACCTTTTTTGAGGAGACACTGAAATTAGTTTCATTATTATTGACCGGACAAGGAAAGGAAAAACCTAACCGGACCCGGAATTCGTTTGATGCAACAAATTTATTTTTTAGCCACGGTGAGTCCTGGGGATGGCTTTTTTTGGGATAAGGTGGGAATACTGTGGCATGTCTTGGGACAAGGCCTGAGCCATAAGTTCACATGAAAACTTAAAATACGCTCAAGATTCAAAATCGAAAAGTTCAGGTTCCTGTTTCAATTATCACTTGTTGTGCAACTGTAAAACTTTTGCTCAATCAGAATTCAATCGGGTTATCGTATCAGACACTGTTGCATCTTTGATTGTGGTATTTTCTCCCAGCATAAGTCCACTTTGAGATGGGAGGAGATTGTAGGCTTGCATACTGCTGTTTTTTTAATGTCTGAATGCCAACTTTTTCACAGGTTACTCATACTTTTGAATAAGTTTCGCTTCAACTTTCTGTTACAAGGAAACTTTCTGTTACAAGAGTTCTTCTTGAATTCCGCATATTTGCAAAATATAATCGGCAAGCAATACCATTCAGTTTATTCAACATTTAAAATACCGCTTCTATGAGACCAATTACGCTTTCGGTGTTCTAGATTTTATTCTCTGTTTCGACTTACTCCCAAGAACTAAAACTTGTAATATTTTTGGTTTTTCGAGTTTGTGTCTCTGTACCGGAATTCTGAGAAATTCAAAATTAAAATCTACAATCTACCGCTGAAAGTTTGAAAAAGTTGCCATTTCGTAGAAACGAAGTCAAGTTGACTGGGAACACATTTTTTTAATGTTTTTCTAATTCAAGATCGGTCAACTATTTTCTTTATAGGAAGGGACACTTTGGTTTCTCAGTTTCATCGGTGTTACTGGATAATGTCTAAAGAATGTCCGTTTCAATGAAGATTTGTTAATTTAAGAAGAAACGCGGAAAATGGTGTGTTTCATTTGAGGAAAATATCAATTGAAAAATGCAGGATGGGAGCATACTGTAGATGAATCAGCATACTATGTTAAACTGAGAATATTTCTAAGTAAAGCACAATCATCATAGCTTACTGAAATTTTCAGTGCTCAAAAAGTGACACTCAAAATACAAGTTTTCTGTTCCAATGTGTGTGTTAATTTACGGACTTTTATATTAATCTGTTTGAATCTTCTTAAATACTGCCCTTTTCAGTAAATCAAAATATCAATGTCCTGATAAGTGAGCTCGAAATCAAATATCACTGTATTGAACAAAAATTTTAGGGTTCACCTAACATTTGGAAAACTTGAAACTGAAAATTCCACAACTTGTAGAAGTAGAGAGACTTTTGACATCTTTGCAAGTCTAACTAACTAATAAGTTATCCAGGTATATTTTTTCGATCACAACGGATGTCACAACATATGATTTTCGGTTTCAATTTTTTCCAAAAAAATTGAAACAGAAAAAGTTTTAGTGATACATCGCCAACTTCTCTCCTGATCTTTGAAGCCGCAGGATGCTAAAAGGATTTCAAAGCGCATTTTTTTCTGTTTCAACTTTTTCCCAAAAAATCTCGAACATAATTGAAAGTTCAATGCTCCATGACTTTCTCTGTGACGCGCACCAGACCAATTCTGTACTTCGAAAACCCTTCGCCAAATTCTCTCGACCCTTGAACCCCACCGTTAGGACCCCTTAGATGGTCAGCTTGTCACCAATGATCACGTCATCACCTTCTTCATCAAATCAAAAAGTGACCAGTCGAGTGTTTCAATTTCAACAACTTCCCCCCTTCTAGATGTTTTTCTCACACCCCCATACTATAACTAATAGGGAGAGAGGGTGTAGACTGAAATCGAGAAACCGCTTCGAGAAGGACCCCTCTTCTTCCTCAAATGATGAATGATACCTGGTGTGATACGAGAAGAAGCAATCATACTGCTTCTCTTCCTTCTAGTGATAATTTCTGTGTCTCTCACTTTTCTCGAGAATAGAGGAACGACGAACACCAGTAGAAAAAAGAAGACGTGTTTTGATAATATTGTATCATCTCAATTCTCTCACTGACAGTAGTGTGTTGTATCAGTTTTCGAAGACCCCACCCTTTTTTCGAAAACTGGTGGTCCACCTCCCCTATTAACACTTTTTTCGGGAGTCTACTGGTAATTTTTCGACCGCCTTGACCACTACTGAATTATTGAGATTCTGATACACACCTAATTTTGGAAATCAGATTGAGAATTATTTTCGATTCTTTGATATTTGGAATTTGACTGAAAATGTTATGGTTACAGGTAACTTTTTACAGTTTCCAAAATATTTAAAAAAAGTATATTAAATTTTTTTGAATAATTTGCATCTTTCCGAGACTCTAAAGGATTCTGTATGATTCCGATGTTCATCTCGATTTTTGAGAGTTTGATGAGATTCTGGGACTCCGGCGGGTTTTAATTTTTACCGCAATTTACCAACTTTTTTCCTGTTTCACAGAAATCTTTTAAAAAGTTGTACTTATTTTTGGAACTAATAAGATCAATAATGGATCTATCCGTTATTTTAGCTGAGTTCAAGTATTTTCTCCCGACTTATTGAACTTCGAATATTTTTTAATTTATATTTTTACGTTAATGGTTTACTGTTTTAGGACAGAATGAAACATAAGCTTTCAAAATTTCCAGATTTCGCAACCACCATGCATTCACCTTAAATATTTTACTTTGTCATTATGCAAAAATATAGAAGTTCCCAAACTAGAGACAAAAACCATCTCGGAACGGCACAAGAATTTTAATATTCTCATTTACAGGTTGGTGCTCTTGCAGCACTAGCAGTCGTCGTCCATGCTCAGACCACGCCCCTTTTCCCGGTGGCATGTGAGCTAAACGTGCTCATCGTCCTCGATAGATCCGATTCGGTGAAAGGAGGATTCAATAAAAGTCGAAAATTCGTAACAGATGTCTCTGAAGAACTTCAAATCGGACCAGAGAAGCATCGAGTGGCAATGATTGTGTACTCGGGATTGAGTTATCGAAGAGAAGTGTTCCCGTGGAATTTCGCGAAATCCAATGAGGAGTTTGTGGCCAAGACCAATGCGTTGAGGGCTATTGGTGGTACCACTAATACTAAAAAGGTAAGGTTTTCGATTTCAAGGTTTCTGCATTAGTTGGGTAGGTTTTCATTTGGTAGTAGGTGAACTTTACGTTTTCCAAATTCCAAATTCTTGAAAAAGACTGTTTCATAGAAAATCTATCAAATACAATGGTACACATTTACCGTTTACTTCATCGAAGACTAAGATCCAATTTTAGGGACGCAGAGAAGCGAGACACTCTCGTTTTTTGGCTCTCTCAGTTTTTCATACTCTCTTTCTCTCTCTCTCGTTTTTTCGAATTTTCAGCTAAACTTCCAGTTTTTCTGACCTATCACTTTTTTGTCACTTTACACTCTTTGCTATTTTCAGTATATGGTCTTGATATACCGATCAAAACAAGAGAAAAAAGTTTGATTAATATGTTTTCGCCAACTATTTTATATTTTAACAACCTTTTAACAACCAGGAATTGAAAAAAATAATGAAAGAATTTGTACACAGCAAAGATTTTTGGAGACCAAATCGGGGAAGCCAAAGAAAATACAGACAGTTTTTATCACCATGTTTGTTGTTTTTTTCAGGCGCTGGAAGTTGGATTGGAATTAATGGCACAGAGGAATGTGTCCATTCCGACACTTGTTATGGTTGTCACTGATGGAAGATCAGCTGACGATCCGAAGGGACCAGGAAAACTTCTTCAGGCTCAACCGAACACTTGGGTCTTTGCGGCGGCTACTGGAGATCCGGAGAAAGTTGATACGTAAGGAAATGGGGTTATAAAGTTGATAATGGAACTAAGGTTAAGAATGGAACACAAAGATTCAAGGAAAATATTTGGAACAGAAAATGTTTTGGTTCAAAGTAGAATTTTATTTCGATTATGAACCAATGTTCATGGAGGTTTATAGAACATAAGAAAACCTGCGTTACTGAGTTACCGTATTTCCTCTAATTGACCGGCATGCCGGTCTATTTTTCGAGGGGTCCATTTGGATGCCGGTTTATTAGAGGGTGCCGGACAATTAGAGAGTGCCGGTCTATTATTCAAAAGGAGGAATTTTTTTAAAAGTTCTCCGAAAATCTCTATTTCGCCATACAAATATGACTTTTTAAGTGCATTTTCGATGATGTATTCATGTTGGAAGCAGTCAAAATTGAAAATAGTATTTTAAGAACATCAAAATGTTGCAAGAAACCTGAAAACAGGCAAAATCGTACCACAAACATGTCTAATTTTGTGAATTTTTAAAATTTTTAAGTACTGCAAATTTTCTTGTACTGACGGATAATTGAAGAGTGCTGGATTATTAGAGGGTGCCGGTCTATTTTTCAAAGTCATGATTTGACTGCCGGTCTATTAGAGGGTGCCGGACAATTAGAGGTGCCGGTCAATTAGAGGAAATACGGTAAGTGCGAAACGACAATTAGTTTAGCTGAATTTCGATACATAGATCATGCGAAACTGAAACAGTAGTATATGTATGACGAGCATTCTTAGAGCTTCTGCATTTCCTAGAGTTTCTGAGCAAATAAAATGTTTGGCTGAAGTATTTTGCTGTTTCGTTCTTGTACCAAAATTTATGTTCGGCTATTGCTTTGCTTGGAAATACATGAGATATCGGAATTTTTCTGTTTCAGGTCTTTTTGGACGAAACTCTATTAGCTTCATGTCAATGATCTGCTTTCTTAATGAATACGTAATAATTTTCAACTTTGAACTCGAACCTTAAGGTTGACCCTGATCATCAGATACATCACAAACTTTTGAAATAGAGTTACCTTAACTTTCCTGTAAAATGATTCCCGGTTTCACTAAAAGATTATAACTTTTCTTCTCAAGTTAATCTTAATTTTTCCGGTGCGTGAGCTAGGCTTTGAATGTTTTTCTCTACACAGAGAAAATTTACCGTAGAAAATTTGAAATATTTTCCGAATAGGAAGAACCGGCTAGAAAGTTTATTCTATTCGTATTACAGATTTTATGAAACATTTTTTTAAATGTTCTGTTTCAAAAAATCTAGTTATGAATGTTGTTTGTAAGGTAAACTGATTTACGAAATTTAAAAGCTTTATTTAATTTTCTGTTTCCAATAATCGTCGTTTTACCCACTGAATTAATAATTTTATTAATTAATTAATTCATTTTTATGTTCGAACCAAGCATGGCTTTCTCGTAGAGTTTGGCGGCCTCTCACGAAGTCGCTGCTTCTTGAGATTTCCGGTCCTCCGCGGACGCGGTTCAAACGTACAATAGTTTATTATCCGTCTACAATAATGCTTGAACTTCCACTGAAAAAGTTATGTGTAATCTGTGAAACTGAATCTATTGTTTTTACATTCTCGAAGTTCTATGTTTCATTAAAAATATCCATTTATCTCAATTTTGCGAAAACTTGTCAAATGACTAGATGATACACCACAAAAAAAATTTTCTGTTTCCCAACATCTGCAAGTGGTCCCTACTTTCTTTGTACCCAATTTTGTCCTTCTTCCGCTATTCAGTTCATTTTCTTTGCAGAAGAGAACTAATGGACATCACTGGGAACATCAACCACATTGTAATGCACAGAGGAAGAGATTTGGCTACGGATATCACAAGAAGACTGTTGAGAGAGGCACAGGATAAGTGTAGGACTACTACAACAACCACTACCACAACTACTACCACCACAACTACGAACCCAATTACAGGTGAGGTTTGGAAAATTTACTGTTTCAGGTAGTTTGTTAAAATGTGAAGGGTCTTCGAAATCATTCTATGGCACGTAGCTAGTTTAGACTATCATCAACATTTTTAGAAACCTCGTAAGATAGTGAAACATGGTTATGGTTCTGATAATTTTCACCGTTTCGAAACTGGTTTCTAGAAAAAGTCCAGCAGTTTTTGTAGTTTTTTGGCACTAAGGATCGACATGAAATAATTTTGAAACAGTGCAACATAGTGGTTGTCATATTAGCATTATTAACGCTTCAGTTTTAAGATTGATCAGGGTTTGAGAATTCAATTTTGGGATTTCATCGGAAAACGTTTTTGCTTTCAGAGTTATAGAATTCTGCAACAGTAAAAGTTTTCTTTGAGACATTTTTGTGCTTTTTCTGATTTTGGGCACTAGAATATATATTTTACTTTTTATTGTATTTCAGGATTTGGCACCTAGCTTCTCATCAGTAAAAATTTATAAACTTTTTCACACGAAAACTTTGAAACAGAAAAATATGTGCTCAGAACAAAATGAAATATTTTAAAGATAGTTTCTGTGACAGTATTCCAACCTTTTCAACAATTCCAGGATGTGAACTCGACCTTGTCCTTGTCCTTGATTTCTCCACAACCACAGATCCAGTCTACAATTCATACAAGGATTTGAGCAAGCGACTAGTACAACAACTAAAGATTGGACCACATTATACACAGGTAAAGTAGCAATGGATGGGGCGGGAGTTTGAAATTCAAACTTTCCAAAAAATCTCGGTTTCAAAAAATGCTCATTTCTGAGTCTATCTTCAACTTGATCAATTCAAAGCCATAGTTTTCAAACTAAAATTTTTTTTCTGTTTCAAACTCAACGTATTTTAAAGTCACAGCGTTTTTCGTCAATGGTTGGTTTTTACTTTGTTGTTTTGCATTCTAAACATTTCAGGTAGCCGCTGTCACCTTTGCCACAGTCGGTAGAACCCGAGTAAGATTCAATCTGAAGAAGTACAGTACCCAAGAAGAGGTGCTCCGAGGAATTGACAATTTGCAGTCCAAGGGAGGAACCACTGCTATTGGTGAGTTTTTCACCGGAAAACTGGGATTTTGTGTAACACTTTGATACATAGACCAAATATTTATGTCAAAAATTAGTCGAGTTATGAAAAATTAAATTTTTGACATTTCAAAAACTGAAGAATTTGCAAAATATTGACCATAACTTGACTCAACGTGGACCGATTCTGATGAAGTTTATATTTTTGGGATAAGTATTTTTCAGTGGTTTGAATGACTATAAATTAGGTATAGTTTCTCCAGAAATCTCTTTTCCATACCCCTTAGAATACCGACCGATCCTCTATACTGACATCCTTTCATTTACAGGCGCCGGTATCGAAAAAGCCTTGACTCAAATCGACGAATCCGAAGGTGCTCGTCCAGGAATCGCCACAAAAGTCATGATTGTGTTTACCGATGGATGGAGTAATAAGGGACCAGATCCGGAGAAGAGAGCAAGAGACGCAGTCAATGCTGGTTTCGAAATGTATACAGTAGCTTATACGGTATGTGTTTTGGTTTTGATCTACCCATCTAAGGTTTGAAATGTCTAGTTTTCCTTTCCCAACCTCTCAAGTTTCGAAACTTTTCTCTTCTCTTTTCTCTTTTCTTTCTGACTCACCGTCCTACACTCACTTTTCAAGCGCTCACACACATGACCAGTAAACAAGAGGAGAGCGGCGAGAAAGGCGAGAGCGCGGGGGGTCACGACTATGTGTACGCCCTCCCTCTCCCTCTTACTCGTGCGGTCCACTGGTGTAGTGGTTATCACGTCTGCTTCACACGCAGAAGGTCGCCGGTTCGAACCCGGCGTGGACCTACTTTTTTTTGTTTTTCATTTCAAATGATTTTTAAATTTTTGTTTGCAGGCTCGCGCTCCGGGATCCGTCACCTTGAACAATGAGACTTTGTCAGCGATATCTGGAGGCGGTGGACACACGTTTACAGATGTCACTTTCCAAACGTTAGTTGACAAGATCAAACAACGAAATCTGCCATGTATGCCATAACTTCTTTTTTGGGAATTTTCTTTGTTATATAATGTAAATATGTAATTCTAAATGTAAATTCTTCATGTTTCACACCTCGAATGCTCAGGATTTTGCACGATATTTTTGCTATTTCTTCCTTTGTGATGTCTTCCCTTGAACTTTTGAAAATCGAAAATCTCTACCTCGAATAAAAATTTACACCGACAATTGTGATTTGGTGAGCATTTAGGTCATCAGCAAAAATTGAAATGTTAAAAGGAGAGAGAGTTGCGTGACGAGAGCGGATGGAATAGAGAAACGAGAGTGTCTACATCTCTGATCTCTTGCTGAAGCTTGATCTACTTTTAAACCGTCATATTTCAGAAACCAGCAAAGAAATTAAAAAATGCTCAACTACAAAACTATGTAAAATTTTGATTAGATCATTTATGTAGTCAACAACTATTTGATCATTTTGTTGATTCATGAGATAATTGCGTTCGAAGATGGTAAACAGAAACATGCAGATTGAAGTGCGCAGAGAAGCTAGACACTCTTGTTTCGCTGCGTCTTTAGCCCTCTTAGCAGGTTTTGTAATTACTGTAGACATTGCAGCCTCATACGGTGATGTTCGAAATTTTTTTTTAGAAATTATTTCAGTTTCAAAAATTTCTGATTTCAAGTTTAAAATATTGAAAAACCAATGGTCCGGCATTGGCTAACCGATTGAAACTAATTTTATAAAAATTCGGTTCCCCCATCCACGAAATGTTTTCCATATGTATGCCCAAATGTGTAAACAGTGCAACACATTGGCCAATTTCGATTTTTTTCATTCTCTTCATGTTTTTCTTTCATTCTCTTTTATATATTTTTGTTTTTAGTCTGATCATACTCTAACAAAAACTTGGCAACATACACACTAACAGAGAGCATTACTGTGTCCAGCAAGACTAGTATTTGTCTTTAATGTCTGCGTCTCTCACTATCTCGTTAAAGAACGGTTAGTCAGTGATTTGAGAGAGAAAAAGGGAGAGGTGTTATCGTGCCTCATGTTTCGATGGTCTAGATTTCTATGTGTTATTGTTTGTATTAACTTCACTTCTAAACATGTAAACTCTACAAAACTACAAACTCCTAAATTAGAAGTGGTGGAAACAGTGAAGACATTTTGAAATTTTTGATTTTTTCCAGTGCGAATCATTAGAGCATTGGAGTGTCTGGAAACTTTCTACTTCTCAAATGTTGACTCTTCCTAGCGTTGGACGCTTCCAAAATATTGTTGGAAGTACACCATTTTTTGAAAAAATTCGTGAACAGCCATTAACTAGAAGCTGATAAAGCAAAATCCAATCGTTCAGCCTCTGAAACAGTAATCGTCTTTCAAAACTATTCGTCTTGGACTCGTGAATCACGGTTAGTGAAGATTATTATGAAGTGGAAGCTCCTGAACTTGTTACTTTTTCTGAATCAGTTCTTTTCAATTGAATATTCTTAATATGATCAATTTGATGTAACCGTGCTACATTGCTAACATGGATTAAATGTTAATTTTTGACTTTGGTGACGTTTTTTCAAGTTTCGAGGTCTTCAGTTTTTTGTGAATTGTGTACGAGGAGTACAGGAGACCTCAACCCCTGGGAAAAGGTGCGAAAGTCAAAAATTCGAATGTTAGCCATGTTAGCAATAGAGCGCAATGTAAAGTTCAAAATTTCCCATGCACTTACAGGATGCTTATTGTACCTGACAAATATTAATGTTCTTTCACAAAACTTTGAAACAGTAATCTTCCTAACCCCGTTGAGGGAAAGTTAGGTCTTTATTAACCATTAAATGAATGTACAGTATTTCGAAGACGAACCAGAAACGAAAGTTAATAAAACATGAAATGCTAATTAAGGTAGTTGTGACGAGAGCAATTGATAACTTTCAAAAACAACTCACTGTTTACGATTTGACTTGCGGTTATCGATTAAACAAAGTTGCATCTCAAGTTAGAACAGTTTGAAACCGTAATTTTCCGTTAGCAAATTTTGCTCGAACCGGACCGTGCTGGTGAAAAATTATGCATGCGCTCTTGATTTTCGGCACTTAGAAACTTCCGGAAGAAGTCCTCCATCGGCCCGGCCCGCGACAAAAATGTTTCAGAAGTTTCCTCCCTATGAGAATTCTAGAGCCCAGTTTCCCTGCATCTTTCCAACAGTCATAGTAACTCTGAAATTGTTTACTGTTTCTCTATGCAATTTTTAGCAAACATATTTCCCAACTTTCAGTTCCAACGACTCACTGATCTCCGAACCACCCCCTCGTACTTCCTTATTACACAGATCTACATATCCCTCATCTTTTTTTCTTTTCCCTGTACAGTTCTGATCTTCAATTCCTTTATTTTCACAAATAACCTTCCCTAGACAACCATCAATCACTCTCATTCCATTCCAGACAGTTTTCCGGTTTCTTAACAAATCCAAAAAAGTTCTAGACATCTCAGAAAATAATGAAAAAACGGATAGAAGATCAGAAATAGAATCCTTTTCTCCTCTTGTACCTTCGTTCCCTGATCCTCATACTACTCATACTTCTTCCGAAAAAGAGTGTTGTTGCCTAATCCGTTATCTTTATTTTTCTCTACCACCCTCCTATTTGCTTATACTATCTCACTTATCTCAACCTATTTTTCGTTGTTCCACATTTTTTCTATTCGCTTTTTTGATGATGACTGAACTTTGTCCCCTCTATTCTATTCCTATTCTCGATTGTCTGGACGTGCCAAATTGTTGCTTCGTTTCTCTTTCTAATTTCCCTTTTTTTGGAATGTTGCGAATGTTTCTGATGGAAATTGGAAAGAAAAAGATGGTAGAGTAGAAACCGAAGCAAAGCACAATTTTCGGTCAAATTTTGTATATTTTTTTCTGATAGTGAGACAGTAAATTTTGTAAATTTGACGATGTATTTGCAAGAGAAATTGATTTCCAGAGGTCATTAGTTTTCAAGGATTTCCATTAGAAACAATGAATTTTTCATATTATGACATCTATTGAGCAAAGACTGCTGTTTCGAACTATTTATGAGTAGATTCTGAAACAGTGAGAATCTGATTCTTGGACGTTTTTTTCTTCAGTATTCAGATATCTGATAGTAGATAGTTGGACTACTGACGGTTTCTAGTGTAGTCATTTATGTAACTATTGAAGTTGTGTGTTTCTGTTCAAGTCAAATTTTGAGAACAGTACTGTTTTGATTTGAACCCCGTTAATTGCTCTGCATGTCAAACTTCGACTTCCAGTTGACAGATTTAAATGAAAATAATGAAAAAATTCTATATTAAATACTCTGGTTTATTCAAATTTTCCCTGTTTTCCAGAAACAGTAAACTTTTCCCTCTAATCAGAATATTGCTGTATTTTTTGAACTTTTACGTTCCGCTGATTTCAAGAATAGTTACCGTTTCAAAGTTTGAACATTTAGAAGTTGAAGTGCTTAAAAAGTGATTAACATTGCTCCCAAAAAGCCAAAAATTCTGAGAGAAAGTGTAGATGGAATGATAAAAACTCCTAGTTTCATTGTGATTTTGCAATTGTTTCTTTGAATTCAACTTTGAAAACTTCAGTATCTGGTTTCAGCCGATGTTTGAAACAGAAAAGTCACATAAGAAACATCATAATTGACTGATGAGTTTTCATCAATATTGAGGTCAAAACCAAGCTATATGAAATGTGGAATTTGAGCGATTGTAGGAGGGAAAAAGTATGGCATCCGTTTTTAGCTTCTCTAAGCTGATCCTTGAAACAGAATTGATTTTTTCTTTTAGATTTCCGGTCAAGACAAATTTATTTTTCTGAAGTGCAAATTCATTGCTGACTAGAAACGACACAACTTAACCAAAACTGGTGAAACAGTTAGAAATTATTTAAATTTATAAGTTCTCAAAAAACAAGTCATTTGCTCTGCACCAATTATTGTAAAACATCTGAAACAGTAAATTGGAAAATTTGCTGATCAATTTTACTGTTTCAACTTTATTTTACATCCATTAACCTTTTTGAAAGGCGATTTCAATAACCTCCGATGAAACAGTAATTTTGCTAGAATATATCTACTTCTGGTGTATCTAAAGGGTGCTTTGCTCAATTTAGGCTTTATCATAATACGGTCCCTCTTTCACATAACCAAGTTTAGCAAAACTCTCCCTATTCCATTACTAATTTCTACCAATTTACACTTTTTTCTTTTGAAAAACTTGCAACACTTGCCTATTCTTTCCAAACTGTAGCCAATATGATTCCTCATCATCCGTCTCCTCCCCATCTCCACTTTTTTCTCTCCTCCCATCTCCTCAATTGCTCATTTCTATTTGTTGTCAGATGTTTTCTAGTTGAACTCTCTCCATCCTTTCTCCATTCCTAACCCGTTTTGATTCGTCATCAACTTCTCCCTTTTTACAAACAAATAGATCACAGACCCCAAATGATCATTTTTGGGGACGGACACAAACAGAGAAAAGAGCCCTCAGATCGAGTGCAAAAACTACTAGAGAGCACACTTTTTGGGTATTTTTAGTAGCGGGGTTTTTTGTTGTATCAGCTAGTTTTTTTTGGATAATGTTGCAAATGAGCTTTTTCGACTTTTTGGACTGTAGTTTAAGATGAGAAATTAGAGTCTTTTTTTAGGATAATTAGTGAACTGGAATATTTTGAAATTTTGATGCACAATGCAGCAGCAAGTGTGAATTTCTTCACATTATACCGTGGAAACAGTAACCATGGAATTTTCTCCAAAAATATAAAGTTTCCGAAATGATCCATATCCAATCCAACCAAGAATGTTAAATGATCCCACTCTGTTTTAATGATAATCATAGGATTCAATGTTACTAATTGTTCTAGTGGATACTTCCGCACGGTTCGTTTAGTCTTGGAACTATGAAACTGGAAATTATTTTTTAGATTTTGAGTCTCAAAAAGTGAAGCCAGAAAGTTTTTTTTTTTGCAAGAAAACGGAATTATCGCTATTTTTCTTCTCACCACTAGGAAAATTTTTGAAGCAGTGATAGTTATATTTTCTAGTATTTTCAATGATACTCGATCTTGCTTTAAATGATTACACTCGATCTTAGCAATTTTACAGTATCTTACAGTATCTTGTACTTTCTCATAGTTTGAAGATGGCAGTGTTGTTGAATAAATACTATTACCATTTTAGAAATTCTTGAAACAGAAAAACTTCTGAGCATAGTGTATTTAGACTGGAAATGACTAATAGATTACTGTTGCTCAACATTCTTAACTAATTCTCGAATCTTTTTGAAACAGTGGTTGTTTGAAAAAACGTTTTGAAGATATGAATACCAACACAGATTTAGTTCATGTTGGATATTATGTGGAAACAATAATTTTTGACTACGAGCATAATGAAGCATGCTCCACTTATACTGTTGAAAAACATGATACACAAAACCCCTGAAAGATCGGAAAATTTGGCATTTTCAAATCGGGCCAAGATAATTTTCACAGTAATAATGAGCCACAGAAAACAACTGCAAACACTTGATTTTTCTCGGTTTCAAAACGTTTTTGAGTAATCATATGATGTTCGCAAATCAATCTTTCCAATTTTGCATTTCTATTAAAATTTCTATGCTCTTGTAAAGTTTTGATTCACAACTTTGATAGACAAAAGTATCAGGTTTCATGAAATTTTAACTTAAAAATAACCAAATGACCAGAATTTCAACTTTTTAAAAAATTTAATTTCACTGTTTCAATTTCAGTTCAAGTGGAATCCTGGTTTTTCTTGAGCACTAGTGCCTTTAGAGTCATTTCTCTAAGAATGCGTTACTTGAAAATCCAGACAATAAAATGACTTTTTCCTGAAATTCTGATAATGGAGTTATTGTATGGACAAGTTCCTAACAATCTGTACTATTTTTTTCCGACCTACTTGCAGTGCTTGCTGTATACATGACCACCAAAAAACCGATACCAACTCTACAAGCTTATTTTCTCAATAAGCGGAATCTCGGACTTTTGGATATTGTTATTGTCCTCCTTTTTCAAATATCTCATCCTGAAATCTTCCAGCCACTGTTTTTCTCAATTTCAATTTCCATGTTTTCCTCTGTCCATCCTCCAAACACCTACAACATTTTCGTCGTCAACGTCAGTTCAGTTTTTATTCTGTTCTTGAACTTTGGCGATATATCCGAAGAAACCTATCTCCCTCCATCAAACTCTGTACATATAATGATCCTTATCTCCTTCTTCCCCTTCTTCCTTTCCTTTTCTTCTGACATCATCATGCGATCCCCTCCCGGGAGTGAAGAAAAGGGTCTGATTGTAGTCTACACCCTCTTTGATGACGTTCAATTTTTCTACAAACCGTGTCTTTTTCTCCAAGTCTCTCGCTCTCTCTCTCTCTCTCTTCACGATTTCTTCGATCGGATTCTGATAATCTCAATATGTCTTCTTCAATCTTTTCTTCCTTTAATATATTCTTTGAATCGTTGAACATTTGGACATCAAGCCTTTAGGGTAGTTTTTTTCTAGACGATTTTTCGTAATTTTTTGTTTCACAAGGTTGTGGAATTACTTTAATTTCAAACTTACATACTTAAAACTGACTAGAACTAGAATTTACCTGTTTCAAAAAAACACTTCATGATATGTCCCTAATCGATACTCCATTCGAGTCAAGTAAAAGTTTCAAAAACCCCAGAAATCCATGCAAAAATTATGCTAGATATTGCTAGAAACTATTTTTTCTGTTTCAACAATTCCCATTGTTTGAAACTTTCTAGTGTCTTCTAGTCAACTTTGGAAATGCTCTTGATTTTTCTTGATTTTTCTTGTTTTTAACCTTATTCCAAACTTGGATTAGTGCTCAAAACTCACTCTAAAACATCACCATTCTTCTCCAGACATTCTAATTGACTGGACTCTAACCTTGATTGTTTGAAGTGTCAGGAACATATAATTTTGTTCCTCACCATTTGTATTAGTCTCAATTGTTGTTTCCAATTTGTCTAAATAATGTTGTTTGATATTCTGACTCTTGTTGCCATATTTCGAAATGTTGCCGATTAGAATGAAACAAGTGTATATACTGGATGACCAAGAGATGGATACATCAAGTTTGAATAGTTGAGATTTTCGAGAAATATTTACAGTTTCAAAATTCATCTAGTAAGGGATGTTATTAGTTCTAACTCAGTAGGAACAAGATTATAATTCCAATTCTTTTTTGCTGAAATTTCGAAAATTATACTGGATAGGACTTGTTTTTTTTCACTGACAGTGAGACAGAAACAGTAGAATTTTTATGAAAACTAATGTCTTGAAAAGACTCTGACACTGAAATATATTCTAGTAATGTCTTTTCAATGTTCTATGACCTCGAGATTAAGCATGTCTAGTCAAAACAAAGCGAAAAGTAATGTTTTCCTGGCTAAGTCATGGCTTTGATCTGACGAAATCCGTTCCCAAGAGAATTGTTTTGAAAAGAGCAGGATAATTGTATAAAAGTGACTCTATTTTGGGTAATCTTGTTTTTAAACTGTAGTTATTTTGAGTGTTCAAATTTGTTGAGTTGTTCAAGTTTGTGGAGGAGTTATTAAATATAGGTCCAGGGGCGAGCAATTGGAAGTATTTTGAAACACAAAATATTGTTGAAATATATCTATTTCACAATATGCTAAGACTTTGAGGTCAGGTTGCATTTCTAATTATTGCTGACGGTTCTAATTGGAACAAAAAGTCAGATTAGCAAAACATTTCAACAGCTCACTATCTTCTGTTTATCATGAAACTGTAAAAAGTCAATAATTCATCATTTTCCCACTGGCGCTCAAATTCTCCTGCCTTCTACCCAGACGATCTTCTCTATTCCTGGAACCCAGAAAATATACTATCACTACTCATCCGAACACTGATCTCAAACAAAACCAGTCTAGTGTCAGTGTCCATTCCAAATCTATCCAGCAATTTGTGGCAATGAGACATCCCCGACAAAAAGTCGTACTTGTTTTTTTCAAGAAATTTTTGGAACAATAGGCTTTGTACCCCATATTCCCACACCCTATAATCTCTTCTGATATTGTTGCGATTTCTTGAGTAATAGGAGGAAAAAGTCTTCTTGATGTCTGGAATCGGTCGATGCAAGAGATTACAGTAGAAAAAGCAACAGGACGATCAGCTAAAGAAATTTTGATATTGTTGAGTAGTGGATTTAAGACAGTAAGCGCTTTTAATATAGAATTTCGAATTCTTCAAGAATGGAACTGGTAGGTTTTGATGAACTATTGAATATAAAAAAGTATCACAGTTTTTTTCTGAAAGTTCTGAAACAGAGCTTATTTTTAAGCCAACAAGATTATTTACTTTTACTGTTTCGAGTCAGAAAGTTGAAATGAACTCAACTTTTAAATGCAGTCCTCATCACTTTGAAAATCATCACTTTGAAAAATTCTGAATTGACACAGCATCATATCTGCCTTCAAAACCTTCTTCTACTTCTATTGAAAGTGCAAATGAGAGGTACCCCCTTTGGGATCAGAATGTGCTTTGATTACCGATGCATTGTTTTTGTCATCAACTTGTCTGGTAATGTTTTGATGATTGTTGATAGTAAGCAAAACATCAAAATTTTTAGACAATGACTGGGAAATTGGGAGTTTGTGTTATTTTGGAAGGTACACAGAAGAAGAGTAGGATGGTTTCAAGGAGTCAACGGCCAGAAAGGTTAGTAACGGAAATGAAAACGAACCATCCATCGTTTTCATTGAATTTAGAAAATTAACTTTGTAATTTTGAAACCGAAAAACTTTCCGAACTTTAAAGAACTTTGATAAAACAGATGGGGAATACAGTGAGCATGCTCACAGTTATCATTTCAATTGGGTTTCGTTTGGAACTGTGAGCATCTGGATTTTGAGTATCTGGAAAATCGGAAACTGTAACTTATCGCAAAATCTGTAATAGAAAGGCATCTCCATGAGGCCAGAATAAGAACATTTTGGTTTCTAGTTTACTGGAAGGTGCCTCACTGAATTCCATAATGACATTTTATGAACCAATTTCAATAATCACGAATGATGAAACAGTAAGATTTTTAATTTTGCGCTAATTACTTGAATACTTCAAACTTGCTTTCTGCTCTCAACTTAGCAGTTCTGAAACGGGAAAACGCGATTTCTCTATTCAATTCTCTTACTATTGATTTAGAGATGGATTTCAATTTTCTAGCCGGAGTAGAAAATAGACAAGATCATTAATCATTTTTGCTGCGCTTCACGTTCAGTCCTATTTTTTCGGAAACAGTAAAAATTTACTCTGAAATTCAAAATAGAAACAGAGGAAACTCTGATTTTTTAAACAGCTTGGCTCGAAAAAGTATTCGTTACCGTGGCATCATCTCAAAATCAGTGTAAACTAGATGTAAGGGTTCTGTTCGGTGGAAAAATTCTAACGACTGGCCGACCGCCGCCCGAACGTCGACCTAATCTTAGCTTTCGAGCTTAAACGTGTATAAAGTTATTCAATTTCTCGCCTGATTTTCAAAAACTTCACAGATAGCAAACCAACCTATTCCCAGGAAGCTTTTTCGCAATGGTTGAAGTGAGTAGATAGCTCAAAAAATGGACGATCTGCCAGGCAGCATATGCGCGATCCCCATTACATTGAACACCTTTTGGACGATTAGTGGGCCCGCAAGTGGCACATTGCAACCATGTGGGCCAATTGCCCGGCGAATGGGCATTTTTGCCCGCGTCACTATGTTGTTCGGTGTAAAATTTCCTGTGTCGGTCTACGCTCGCCTCGTTAGTCGGTCGACGGACCGTCCGCCGGTTGAATTTCCCCGACAGGATGGATACCAAAACCCGAGTTAGGTGAAACATGTTGTTTGGTTTATTGTGGCAATTGAAAAATATCTTTTCTAGGAACAAAGTTGACAAAATATATACATATATTATCGAAATTTCAAACGGGGAAACGCGCTCCGTCGCAGTTTGCTCGTTTTCAAATTCCCGCGCTTCTCGGTGTACTCCTCGAGGACAACACCGAGTACACCGAGAAGCGCGGGAATTTGAAAACGAGCAAATTGCGACGGAGCGTGTTTCCCCTTTTGAAATTTCGATAATAGTTTTCCCCTGTAACCTAAGTAAAAAGCCATTTTGGTAAGCCAACCCATCAGGAATTAAAGTTCAGTTGTGCACCAAAAATGTTTTGTTATGTCTGTGAAACAGTAAAATTAAACGATTTTGTGGTCAAATGCACAAACCGGTAGGGTAATTTTTTTGAGTTCAATTTTTTCTAGGTGCTTGCGAAACATTATGAAATTGTGCAGAAAAGTGCCCATTTTATAATTTTAATGCACCTCTTTCAATTTTGTCACCTATGAGTGTTTTAGCAAACTCGTTCTACTTGACATATTTTCCAAAATATTCTGAAACAGTACAACTTTTCCAGAACCTTTTCATTTTTGAATTCCATCTTCCGAACCTCTGCTCTATCATCCAAAGATTTACGAATAGTAAGAACACAAACACACTTCAAAATCTAACTGAGATTTGTATTGAGTTCAAAACTCCAATATATTTTTCAAACTTCCCACCGTATCCAACTTCTTCTGAAACAGTACAACTTATTCCCAATCTCTACATACCATCCATTCCGATCTTCTGATCCTCCCCCTCCTCCTTCCATTCCATTTTTCAATAATAACACCAATATATTGACCACAAAAATAACAATAAGAAAGAATAAAAGTTCCTCCTCCTCCCCTTCCACACCTTCCCGTTGCCCTTTGCCTTCAGACATAAATAATTGTCTCTTCGTCTGTTTTTTGATCCCTCCTCTTCTCAATTTTCCGGTTCAAAACTGCAACATCACACAAACTCTCTTCTCTTTTTTCTCTTCCTGATGTTTTCTCTGTTCAGTCTGCCCCCGCCCCGATGGAGAATGCTCCGCCCATTTGCACTTTTGCCCATCGTCTAGTTGTCAACAAGGGCAAAAAAATCAGTGAGAGATAGCGATTCTTGTCTGTTTTTCTCGGTTTTCTAGAGGTTTCAAATCACCTCAAAGACATAAACAACATAAAAAAGAAAGTTGCCCTTTGGATTGATAGATTCCTCTTGCAAGTCAAGAGTCACTCTGCTAAAAGGGCAAGTTACAGAAACCATCTTCCCAAAAAAAAAAGACTGACAGTTTGTCAGCCGTCTGCGTCTCTTCACTCTCTCCCTATCACTTGTTCTCCTTCTTCTTCCCGCAACATTTCTACTTCGCCCCTTCCGCCGTCCTTCTGGCTACTGCCACTGGCCTCTTTGATTCCGCAACATCTCATTCTCTCTTTCTCCTCTCACATCTGTTTTCTCACTTTTTCATAGATGATGATCATCAGTCCCTTCTACCCCTTGGTCCAGTATCTTCTTCTTCTTCATATTCAACTTTGTTTTCTTCTCAGGTTTCGAACATTTTTTTCGGTTTTCGGCGGGAGAGGGGAGAGTCTAGGCGAGAGGGAGGGGAGAGTTTAGTGTTTACTGTTTCGAGAGTGGAATAGGAGAAAATGGTTGGAACGTTGAGACTGCTTAGAATTTTGTTTCTGGAATTTCAGTTTTTTGAATATGAGCTTCTATGAATTCAAGATTCTCTGTTCCAGGGTAACGCTTTCGCTCTGAGACAGTAAAACTTGTAGTTTTCTGTTGTTTTTCGAAACTTAATTTCCTCGAATTTGTCAATGTCTACGCTTTCTTATTAATCCTTCAAATCCTTCCATTTTCTGTATACTGTAGCAGCCCCAATTATCTGGCTTACAGTTTTTGATTGTAACCATCGGACTTATTGCGATCACGGCCTCAAAAGTCAATGTATTACTGTTTCAGTTTTGAGGCAGAAAAAGTAGATTCCTGTGCTTAAGTAATATTAATGCTTGATCCGTTTCTTGTTCCTTTTCCAATCAGACATCTGAAAATTCTAATAGTTTGCTGTTTCTGAATCCCTGGTAAAAAAACTGCGTTTGATCCATCGAAGATAAACCTTGGGCCTATTGACATTTTTGGATATTCGTCCTAAATTTTCAAAAATCTTTCAGCTTCAGAGGCTCTAGTTTCCATAATAAACTATTAACTCGACAATTTTTATTTATCATAGTTGTATGAATACTATCGCAGCAATTATTAAAAGAAGCTCCTCTCGAAATATCTTCACTTGAGACTGATACAGTAAAGTTTTCATTAAATAACACAAATGTTATGAACCCTGTAAAAGATGATTTATGATGATATCAAGTTGCAAAAAATAACTGTTTCGAAATCTTACTGTTACAAGAAAATCTGATTATTCACTCGAAAATTGGAGAATTCGATCTCATGATTTTTGTGTATCTACAGTACATTCATCGTACACCAAAAATATTCCGCCTACTATTCCAATATCCTCTGCTCATTCTGAGCCGTCAATAATCCTGCAGCAATTTTCTGTTTCAAAACTTCCTCGCCTTATTTGTCACTATTTTCTTCCATTTAACTTTTGTTCTCTTTTCGAACTTCTCTTATCACCCTCTACCGTAATCCAGCTCCGCCCTCTTTTCTTATCAATTCTTATCAATTTACAGTAAACCATCCCTATAACCACTAGTCAAAATTCATTGGATCCCAGATCAACACGCCGAGATGATGGAGGTGCTCGGAAAGCAGAAGGTGCTGGCCATGATGCGATTGAATGGCGCGGGACAGGTACGGTACTTTGGGGACTTTAGACTAGGAAGAACTACTGTAGTCGAAGACTGCCTGCTGATCTAACTACTTTGTGTAGCCCATATAGCGGTGCGCTACCAACTACTGAATGTGACAAAAAATTTCTCCTTGACCTTAAACTTTCCAATTTCCAGCTAACCGGGTACCCATTCGAAGTCCCATCATCCTCGAAAGCCCCATCTCTCTTCCTCCCTCCACCGACTCCTGCTTCAATGTCATCTTCTGATCTTCCATCATCTGCCTACATGAAACCATCTCCACCATCAGAAATTTCATCACCCCCAAACACCTGCACATCAACTACAGTAATATCCACCACTTCAATAGAGAAAAAGGAATGCGCAGTATGCAAGAATCCAAATTCCAGTGGATATCACTTTGGATGTATTGCGTGTGCCGCTTGTTCAGCGTTCTTTCGACGTACTGTAGTATTGTCAAGGAGGTACTACTGTAGAAGAGACCCCGTTGGAAATTCATTGTGCCCGTTGGATAGACGTGAGTTTTGGGGAAGAGGTGAAAAAAAATGTCCTTGGTAAATTTACGGAATGTTTGCGTAAGTGAAAATTCATTAAGGATCCATAGAGAGTTCAAATCTGGAACAGTAAAATTTTGAACATTCTAGAAGAATGAAAAATATGGTATCGAAAGGAAGAATGTTTTGTGAGTATGTTAGTTTGAAATCAGTTTAATGTTATAACCTAACCAAAACAGTGAAAATTTCGAAAAGTTCAAGAGTAAATTTTTGGGTTAAAGTGGGCTATGTGCTTATTGAACGCACTGGAATTAACTGTTTAGGTTTACGGAGTTTTTCCTGTTTTCACGGGGTATTGCGACGTTAGTGAGAATAACTTTGACGGTTTCTACACATTTCTTAAGTGAAACAGTGCATATTCAACCATGACCTCTAGGAGTCTAGGAGCCTTCTCGTTTCAAATTTCATTGAAATTGAGGAGATGTTCTGTTAATTTCTGATAATCAAAATATTTTTTACGTTTTTGAGAAATACCAAATTCTCACTTTGAATTGTTCCACTGAAACTGGGAAACTTAGGATATCTCAAAAGTTACAGTAAGACGTCACCATGTCTCATTGTGAGAACTGTGAGAAATATCCAAAGTTCCTCAACTGGAACAGTGAAAATTTGAGAAACTAAGTCTTGTGTACAGATATCCAAACGGCTCGGAAGAGCTAATGCAGACTTACTGAGCTCGTTTTGTTCAGATTAACGTTAAGGTTCATTACTTTTGTATATATTCATTTGGATCGATGTCTACTAACAATATGTACCTAGAAGGATTGACCTTGCCTACTGTAGACACCTCCAAGTTTTCTCGTTTTCAACTGTTTCAATTTTTTATTAACATGACACCGTTTTGACTACAATATTTTTCTAAGTAGGAATGATCTGTATGGTCTTCTTAACCAAATTTTGGAAGCTGTTTTGAACTAAATGAATTTGATTAGACTTACAATGTTACTACTGTATTTTTGCAATAGTAATCTGATGGGACCTTCTCTATAAATCCATACCAAACTCTAGTCAAAATGCTCTATCTGCTCACTAGACCATATCGCCTCCCGCACACCCTTTTCCTGTTCAGCTGCTCAAAAATTACCAAAAAATCCAATATTTGTGTCTGTCTACACTCACATGGTGGTGTTCCATTTTTCGCCTTCTATTTTTCAATTTTCTCTCCCTGAATAGAAACGGCAACATGATTCAATTTTCAATATATGTTTCGTTTTTTCTGTCTGATTCTCTGCGCCCCTTCTCTCTTTCTCTTTCTAATTTTGAATAGAACACCCTTGAGAAATGGCTAGGGGTGTTCTACAGTAATTCTTTTTCCCCATTTTCAATTTTCGATTTTGACCAAAAATAATCAGAAATTGAACAAAAAAGGAAGAAGGGAGAGAAAATGTTGCGAAAATTCGTCCCAGACAGACAAACATTACAATCAGTTTCTGTCCAATTTTTCACGAACACAGAAAGTGATAAGAACAAAAACGGAGAAAAAAGTTTAGTTCTCTTATCGAATTTTTTCTAGTAAAATTCGAGTACTCGGAAAGTGAGAGAAAAGCAATGTACAACTCTTTTACATGTTTCAAACACTATAAAATTATCAAAAAATGAAAACGAAAACGAAAATTTAGTTCCGGGTTTTAGCAAGTTTCAGCAAGTGGAGGGAAGTGTGCTGTAGGAGTGATGTTTGAATGAGAAAAATAGTTGGAAGAAGGGCGGAAATATTGAGAAAAATTATTGGGGAGAAAACCAAGAAACAGTAAAGTAAAAATAATGCAGAAAAATAATAATAACACAAACCTGAGAAACAGTAAAATTTAGTAATGTTTCACTGTTTCGTAAGTCGTAATTTGCGCACACTGTTTTCTTTTCAATGCTGTTGTTTATATTTCTTTTTATTCACAAAGTGAAATGCAAGCATTTTTATGTTCTGAAAAGTTTTGATGAATACCAAAATTCTAGATGAGCTTTCATCCGCCAGGACGCATTTGAAAAAAGATTTTTGCATTTAATCCACCCATCGACGAATCATTTTGCAGGGTCCAAATTCTTGTTTGCAATACTTTTGAAACCGTACTTTTTCCAATGAAAATTTCTGTTTCATAGTTTCTGCTTTTTGCGTTTCCCGAATGACTCACGTTTTAGTTAAAAATCATGTCACTTGTAAATGTATTCTGAACAATTCGGTTGATTGTAGCTTAACAAGTTTTCAATTTTTGGGTGATGAAAGTTTTGATTCTCTTCGGATATTTCATTAACGTCCGAGCTCAAGTAAAACCAAACTTGCTATGCGGTAGGCTGAAATCAACATCGTTCTTTGACTGAATTCGTGAACAACGACGTATTTACTGAAATTTGTTGGAACGATATTTTCTCAAAAATTTGCTGTTTCAAGATAGAACTTTCTTTATCGAATTATCATGATTCTCAATCGGGCCCTGTTCTGATTTTGGATCTACTTCCTTGACATCTCACTTTGAAACAAGTGTCACCTATCGTTGAGTTCATAACAAGTTTTATCAACATTGGCGGTAGTCGATCTATTCTCCAAAACCATATACATGGCTACACAGGAAAAAAATAATGAAAACTCCAAACTTTTCTGTTTCAAGAAAAATGGATGAAGTACCGAAGGAGTCATTGGCTAATAACACAACATCATGGTGTAGGTTCTTGTGTGATGTATTTTCGAATTCCTATCGGTATATCCAGCTGTATGGAATTGCCTTACCTTGATAGTTTTATCTAAATACGATTCCTGAAACAGAAACTTTTCTCAGTTTCTGGAGTTGAATTTGAATACAGCAACCCATTTTGGTCCGATATACAATAAAGAGTAAAAGGGATTTTACAAAAGCATTTATTTTTGGCTCGATTCGTAAAAAGGATACAGACATCAGAACCATACAGACATACAGAATATCTCCAATTCGTTAGAATTCTGCGTCGGTTCGAATTGGAAAAAGTGCTATATTTGTCTGAAGATTCCCTGTTTCAAAAGTTGTCCTTGACATTGTGTGGTTCGGCAATATTGATAGTTCGTCGGTGGGATTTGTAGAACAACCGCTAAAGTTAACAAGAAATAAAAACAAATGCAGTAAACTGAAACATCGAAAAATAATACTGTTTCAAGTATCTTCAAAAAATATTCACAATTTAATTCATATAATTTGAATGTGTTCAAATTATATTCAAAAACATGTTATTTTCAGGACACCGATCGAATTGCCGGGCATGTCGATATGTGAGATGCATCGAGATGGGCATGAATCCCAGCAGTGAGTTGTAAACAATTTTTCGTGTTTCAAAATAATTTTATCTGAAATTCAATAGGAATCCACTTATTGAGCAGCCTCTGGTAGCTTTTTTGTATTTGAAAGTATTACAATTTCGATTTCTTGGCAAAAATGTTCCGACTTTGTATTTCAACGTCAGCAGCACACTTAAAATCCTAAACCTAGAAACTTCAAAGATCTGAATTTTTAACTGATACATTTGCTGTTTCAATTATATGACAATAATAACTCCTGTTCCCTATTATTTGCAGAATCTCAAATATCCATTTTTCCAGGCGTTCAAAACCTTCGAGACTCCATCAAACCCCGCTCTCCGAACTCTAATGAATCAGTTCAAGAAGAAGAAGAGGACAAAAAAGACGATATTCTATTCTCAGCTGCCACTCCCGGCAGCTGGATTTCCAGTACAAGTAATTGTCCTGAACCAACATTACCAGTGGTGCCGAAAGGTGAGTCTAACTATTGGAATGCTCACTTTTGGTTTTTTGAATTTCAATTTGAATTTTTGAATGGTTCAGTTCCCCCAAAATCAACCAACATGCAACCTAAACATGCCTGATTTTAATCAACCAATTTTTAACATTTTTTTTTAACATTTTTTTTTCATACTTATTTGAAGCTTGATATCTCAATTCATTCAAAGAGAGGATTGCTAGGATATTTAGTCATGGAAACTTGAAAATTCTTGAAACAGAAAAGACTATGATTTTAGTAAATTGCGGAAATTCACCAATTTCTACAGTTATGTCTTGAAGAAAAATAAGGAAGTATCTTTTTGGATTCCGGAGAAGAGAGTGAATTGTAATTTTTACTCATGCAAAATTACAACATATGTTTCTGAAACGGTGTTTTCTTTAATAACTTTTGCTACTGTTTCAAATTACTTAGAAATTTCGATCTACTGAAGCTCCGATACTGGCTTATTCAATAGCTTAACAGTTGCATATTATCAAAAAGTCTGACTTTTCTGTGCTCTCTCCATTCACAATGCTCTCTAGCATTGAGAGATGATAAAGGAAAAGTTACTGTGCCCAGTGAAGAATGCGGTGAGAAGCTGGACAGTCTCGCTTTTCTGCGCTATCTGTATTTAGAGTCTTCTCCAGTTTTAACGAACTTCAAACATAGCTATTCTCCACTTCCAATTCATCCAAAAATTTTGAAACAGAAAATATTTTGTTAAACTATAAAAATGTTTTCTGTCACAATATCAGGCGAAATTCTTAAATTCATATGGCCTTGAATGTTTCGACCAAGAGATGACAACAACACATGAGAGCGCAGAGAAGCCAGACACCGTTGCTTCTCTGCGTCTCTAACTTTTTCTGATTTTACATCGATCCTACATCAGCGTCACTCAGAAACTTTGACAAACTTTATAGAAATCCATTGAATTTTTGAAACCGCATTCAAATTTTTCTGTTTCAATCCAAAAATATAGCTCCAAATCAGCATCAATCCCCCATTATTGATGATCCCTCAACTCCTAATTCATCTGATTTCCGCTCCGCTAATCAACTGCATTTTGCCAGTTCAGAAGTACCCGGAGAGAACTACATCGAAATGCTCACCGCCCTCTACAAGGTCTCAGTCGTCCGTCGTCGAATGTTCTACTGTAGTGGATCACTTCGAGAAATGCTCGGACAAACTGGCTTAGTAATAATTGTACTAACTGCGAGCCCGTTTCATCAGCTCACCTTTATTTCAGAAAATGCGACCGACACGATTCGACGAGAGATATTACAAGGAGAAGATGCGATTCGAATTGATTATCTATGTGGAGATGATGAATGCGATGAGCATTTTTCGGGATTTCGATTTGAATACGAAGGAGGCGTTGATCAAGGGATGTGCGGTGTCGTTGGCCATGTTGGAGAAGTATTACATTTCGGTGCAGAATGATGGATTGACCACACAAAAGTAAGGAAACTGGGGATCACCTTGAGAACCATAAGTACCTAGGTTCTGAAATTACTAATACCCTTTATATTTAACGACTCTGAAAATCCTAGGATCTTAGAAACCCTCCAAAGTCTGTTCAGCCCCAAAACTCACAAAATGGAGATTCAAATGATTTTGACTCTACTTTCCAACTACTCTGAATTCTGGTTATCTTAGGAATTTCGTACACCGCTTTTTGATATTTTACTGTTCCAAACAGAACATTTTTTGTAAAAAAAAACGGAATTAAAGATTAAAGCCGGTTTGGACGATTCATAAGTTTTATATTCCAAACATCGGCCAAAGTCACATTACCAAAAATTGAACTGTTTCGGTTTTTGTTTGCTGCTGAAGCAGAAAAATTATCCAGTATTCATGGGAGATTCTGTATCCTAAAAAATTCGAATTGTTTATTTGAATTCCTGATTTCTCATTAGCAATACTAATTTCTGTGTATATCATTCATGAACTAGTGAAAATTCAAAATTTATTCAAAATTTTGGTCCACCAATTTCTAGTTCGTTTCAGCGCTGGCGATTCCAGAAATTTCTGTTTCAAAAATTTGCTAAAAACTCTGATTCTTGGTCATCTGTAATGTCGTGTTCAAAATAGTCTCAGTTCACTTGTCTCAAATTCATTGTGTCAGCATCATCTTGTACGTTCTAAATTCAGTTTTTAGCATTCCAACATTTTCTATAAAACCCGCAAAATTTTTGTTTTTCATAAAAATATTCCTTTGGCATTCAAATGGTTTACTTATCTTGAATTCGAAGTTATTTCTGAAATTCATTCAGCTTTATACCATTAATTCACTAATTGATTCCTTTTCCCTCTCATTCCCTTAAATACATTCCTGAAACAGTATCCCTCTTGTTTTCCAGACTAATCGCTCCCGATGGCTCCTACACCGATCTCACCGACGGAGGTGCTCAATTCACCGAAGAATTCAAACGTATGGAGAAAGACGGTCAAGTACTGGACAAGGATCAGTGCATCAAACTGCTCTATAATCCTCTGAAAGTCTGTCTGAACGAACTGGGCCCCGCCCTGGAGCACTCGAAAATGACAGACACTGAATTCTGTGCTCTGTTTGCAATTTTGTTATTCAACACAGGTAAGGTTTCACTTTCGAGACAGTGAGAGTATCCTGTCTAGTCTAGAGATGTCATTCGAAAGTGCAAGTCAGTTGTGTTTCAGCCGCTGATAACATTACTGATAGCGTGCGAAACGCAGTGATGATGGCCAGAAATCGGGTGATGAAGGATTGGTTCGAGTTGTATGCAAAACAGGGAAAGACGCCGGAAGAGGTGAGAAAGATCAGGGGGATCAAGGGGATAAGGTCAGTACAAAAATCTTACAATGGATAACAATAGAAAATTCCGGAAAAACTTCTTGCAATTAGTTTAGGAGTTTGCTGAAACAGAGAAAGATTTTGAAATTTCAATGATTTTGTCCCCTACCAGTAATCATTAAGGTTTCCATGTCGGTCAAAAATAAGCAAACACCGACCGCACATCGACCGTTCGCCGACTGTTCTGGCCGTTTTCCAAGTCTCATCCCAATTCCTCCCCTATTCCAGGCCGGTCTCCTCGTTGGAAACACCCTTCTCCTCCTCACTCCAGTCCGTAATGCAATGGCTGTCCACCGTGAGAACTTCCATATGATTCGAGTGTTCAACGTCATGGACTACGATAAATTAATTGATGATCTCGCTTTTGCGTAAACTTCTGAATTCTCAGATTACTGAAAAAAACCCCTTTGACTGTATAGATTCCAAATCGCTAGAACTTCATATAATATTATTTTCTAAAAACCGAATTGAACGAGTGATAATAATAATGAGAATGATAATAAAGATGTGTACAAATGTGGAATTTTTCGTGTCACTGGAGTATTGAGGCAAAGTTTGTGGGTAATAATTTGGGTTTTTGATGAAACAGAAAAACAATTTAGTAGTTTTGTAAAGTTCCCGTTTCTGAAGATGTTCGTTGGTGATAGAGCTGAAGATCAAGCAATGCAAGCAACGGTAAATTCAATCCGAAAACGACAAATTTTCACATGTTTTTTTTCTGTTTCAGGGTTTACAGATAAAAACTATGAAATGAATGTGCAACAGTGTGTCACCGACATATGGGTATCGTAACTAAATGTAAGCTATGGTTAAATTTAAAAATTTAAAAATGTGATTCTTTCTAAATAGTTTCAGTTCAGTAAAACCCGTTATTTTAGTTGGAGACCAACATTTCTTCGAAACAGAAAAAATTTGGATTTCAATAGCCTTTCATTGATGTTAAATTTACGTCAAAAGCGAATTTCAGATCATTTCCATCAAAGCTGTTGTATGACCGCTTTTTTCAATCTTCACCTCTAAATGAATGTACTGTGAAACAGGAATTTTTGGTTCTTGCACATTCAGCTAAAGTTTACTGTTTTAAAATGTGGGAGGACTGATTTCGAGTTTCGCACCGCAATCTTCAAATAGTTGTAGAAGTTTTGTATCAACTTGTGCGGGAACGGAAAATCTATTATGCTTTACAAATTTTCACTGTTTCCAAACATTCGAATATAAAGTTTTTCTGATTGCTCAGCAATAGATCACTCACCAGTCCGTTCGAATCCGAAAATTGTCTCTCTCTGTGCCCTCCTCTTTCTGAAGGCTCTCTTACCTGCTCTGCAATTGTCCCAGTTTTCTAAAAATTTCAGTTCTAAACTTTCCATTTCAAAATGCAGTCCTATTCCATGAACTTTCAAAGTTCATTAGCTTCCGACTTGATCCAATTTGTTATGCTCCTCAAAAAATCCCCAAAATCTGCTTCCAATCCATTATTGTAAAACGTTCCCCTTTCCCTATTTCCTCTTTTTTTTCGGCTCCCTCTGACGTCATCACGTATCTCTGCGTCTCTCAAACCCCCGTACTCTTTCCCGAATTTCTTTGAAAATGAATAATTGGAAGATGGGACACACTCAACATACATATGCACAAATGTGCTCCGTCTGCTGGAAGAAAAAAAAACAACAAAAAAATTGTTGCAAGCAGCCGCAAAAAAAACAGCGACAAAACAGAGCATCTTAAAGAAAAGTAGGTGAATTGTTGTTGTTGTTGTTTGTATAGGAGAGAATGGAACTCTTTTTTCGGAGGAGAGACTAATTCCTTCCCTTTTTTAGTTTCTATCTTTTGGTAGTTTGTATAGTTGCCACTAAAAACGATATTCTTTTTCAAAAATTTCGGTTTCAAAGCTTACTTTTTCAAATGATTTGTACGTTTTCCTCTATTACGCAATCGGCACCAGACTCAAAATTTCTAAATGTTCTATTCTTCCAGAAGACCCTAAAATTTCTTGAGATGCGGCTGCATTCTGATTTTATCACCTTTTCTCCAAACATTTACTGTTTCAAGAATACCTGAAATTCTATCCTAGTCATTTTTTCCCGTTATTGCGTTCAAATCCTATTCAAAATCCCCCGTTTCTGCAAAAAAAGTTCCACCTGAAATTCAATCACTCCCTCTCTCTCTCTCTCTCTCTCTCTCTCTCTCTATATTTCTCCTCTCAAGTGGGTCATCCCATTCTCTATATTTGTTTTTTGTTGAGTCGAAAAAACATACAAAACTAGAATTTTATGATGATTTCTGAGACTTCTGTTTTCAAGTGGAGAGATATACGGTAGATGAGAATCTTGAGCAAACACATACGTGACTTTCATATGGATCTTGGAGAAGAGGAGACGGAGTTTCAGATCAATTCCAGATGGATGTCATGATGATGATGTGATGTTTTTGTCATTTTAAGCTGAAGTCAGAGTCATATGGATAGTGGTTTCTAAGAATAGATTAGTACTAACAGTGTCTGGATGTCAGGATTTCAAAATTCGAAATTTTTAGTACCCCATTTTATGTAGGTTTTTTCTTGTTCACAATTTCTCTCTTGCTTGCTCATTCATTAAAAATCATAGCGATCATCCATTACCAAAAAATAACAGTTTCCTTTTTTATGTTTTACAGAAACGGTAGAATTTTCTAAAATAGTGCTATACTTGGAATGATCTAATACATGTAAGAATTGTGAATTCAAAGAACACTGAACTTTTAATAATGTTTGAAACCAAAAGAAATGTGAAGGATTTTCATAACCGTAATTGCGAGGCTAGATCAATTTCAAAAAATTGATGATTTTGAAGTGTCTTAGTTTATATAAAATATGTTCGCCTGTAAAAAGCTAGATTTTATCAGAACCAATCAAGCAGCCCATGGAAAACTGGATTATTGTTAGAAAGCAGTTAGAAACAGAAGGTTTTTTAATCATTTGAAAATATATTTCGAAGAAAATAAAAATATTGAAAGCAGGATTTTGAACAGCAAATTTTGAAACCGAACTTTTTGAACACCTTTGGGATTCTAAAAATCTTTTCACAGTTGCAGATGTCAAATTCTCAGGATTTGGTATACATTCTGCTAAAAGTGTCTGTATGACAGTATTTCAGCGTTTGAAAGTGTTCCTCTTGTTTTTTGGACTTTTTTCGGCAATTTCGATAACTTTCAACTATCAGCAATTTTGGGAGTTGAGAATATGGAAATTTCAAATGATGGAAGTTGAAACACAATGTCTATTCAGGTTTCACCGGGCATCAAAAACTCTTTGAAACCGGAAAATTTGAGAGAAATTTGCATGGTTTTGAGAGATTTCTATAGCTAATTTTAATACCACAATGACCTACCAGCTTTAACATTTCCTTAATTTTCATGAAAAAAATCTGAAGGGAAATTTTCTGTACAAAATTTTGGTTCTTGAAATCTTTTCAAACTAATTATTCAAGAGTAGTTTTTCAGAAAAGCTAAATATTCTGAGAACCATTCAAGCAGCTAATAGAAAACTCAATTATATTCAGAAAGCAGTTTTAAACAAAAAGTTTTTGGCGTATTTAAATTTATGTTGATTGAGCGTTGGGCAATTTTCTATCTTTTTTAAATGTTGTCTATGGACAAGAAGCCTACTATAGAAACATTCAGTCATTGTTCAAGAAGAAATTTTGAAACAGAATTTTCTAATCACTTTTGAGATTCTGAAAGTTTCTCCGAAGTTCGACAATTCCAATTCTCAGGATGTGGTATACATTCCGCTGATTCTTTTTTCAAATCTGCCTTTTTAGCTCCTTTCTTGCAGAGATTAGTAATTGAACAACTAACAGAAATTCACAATTTTTTTGACCCAGCATATTTTTGAAAATTGAATTTCATAGTCTCGGAATTCAACCAAATCTCAGTATGCTTCCAAGACTCAGAATCCCTCCGAACGCCCAAGTCTTCTCTATCCTTTAAAATCCTCAAAAATACGAAAATCTCGAACTTTGAACATTTTGACTCCATTGAACTTGGATCACTCCGATCTTTTTCTCTCACTTGACAATAGGAATCCTTGTTCTCTTTTGAGCTGTATTCATGTTGTTCAACATGTACCATGTCTGCAAAAAAAGTCAGTTTTTGTAGATATTGTCCCCGGATCATGAATAGATCCCCAAATATTGGATTCTTGTGAATTCTGAACCATCTCTATTCTGCATATTCTATTCATAATAGATAGACTATATACTTTTATTCGAGATATTTTTGTTATACTTTTTGCTCACTTTCTTCTTTTTAGTCTCATCATATGACCTCTTCTTATTCTCCATTACTAATTTTCCCACCTTCATTTTTTATTCCTTCTCCCAAATAGAAATGGACCACCTCTGCCACCACGTGCTGGCAGAAATAGTACTAATGATCCTTTATTTTTTGCAAATTTTTTTCCGTTTCTGTTTTTACTTGTTGATAGGATAATAATGATGATGTCAGTTTGTGGTTAGTTTAAAGAACTAGGAGAAAATGAAGGGTTTGTCAAAATAGATGGACCCCACTAAATTTAGAAAGAATGAAGAAAACAGTGGGTGGATGAATGAGACCCTAGAAGTCAACAGCCTAAAAATTAGAAAAAATTGAAGAAATTTTCAGATATTTACTGTTTCGAGAAATTCGGATATTTCGGATATTCGATGATTTTCCATTGCTTCAACTCTCATTATTCCAATCCCTCATATTTTTCCCTCGAAATCCAAATCCCCTGCATCGTATCCTCCATCCACCCACCATCCAAACTCAATTTTTGCTCCCAGTCACCTGGATTTTTCTTGTTTTTTTGGCCGAACCCGAACAAGGAGAAAATTGGAAAATTACATAAAATTGGCAAATTGGTGTTTTTTGTCTGGGTGCTTGCATTCCAGCATTCTTTCTCTCTCAAGGAATTGGAAGAGAGAGAGAGAGAGAGAGAGAGGGAGAGAGAAAGTAAATTATTCATGTCACATGTCCCGACGGTGTGGGTATGTGGAGCCTTTTCTTGTAATATTCATTCATTTTCTCTCTTGTTTTTTTAGCCGTATGATTGTTCCATGAACAATGATGGAGAGTTTTGATTCACTGTTTCAAGACTTTTGTATAGGAATCTTTGGAACATTGAACACAGTGTACTCGGATTACTGTAATACAACTGAATTTCATCTGCCGATTTCATGTTATGATTTACCTCATAGAAATTGAATTTACATGGTTACGATTGAATTCACTATCTTCCTCATTCTTGGTCATAGTTTCCTTTCTCGAAATGTTCGTTCAAAATGTACTGTTTCAAAATTTTATCCGGTGAAATGTCTTTAAACACAGCTGATAATGATCCTGACGTCTAACAAATGCTATTATCAAAATTTTCCCTGTTTTAGTATTGGTTCTAAGTTTTGTTAATCGAGACTTTGTCATTGGGTGCTCACATCTCCAATGAATTTTGCCGATTCGACATATTTTTTCAAAAGTCCTGCCCTCTAATGTCTTTATTTTCAGTTCAAGTTTACACTGAAACTCCTTCAAATTTTTGTTTGGAACGTTAAAAGTTCTTAAAATTCCCTGTTTCATAATTTTCTCTTTCGTCCCCAAGCAAAAATCGAACAGTGCATTCGCTCGTTTCGTATTTTTTAAATATTTACTCTGTTTCGCGATTTTGTAAAATTCCAATAGAAGAATTTCTCACACTTCTTCTTCTTCTTCTCATTCACCTTTGATCTTTCCTTGCAGAAAAATCATTCACAATAATTTTTCATTCTGAATTTTTTCAGCCGCACAACCTTTCAGAAATGCGCGCAGATGCAAAAAGTAATAGCTGACCAGTTGATAATTTATTGTTTGTAGTAGTAGTGGTGAATACTCAAAAGACCAGTGACCATCTGATGTTGACTTTTGAAAGTTTGGGAATGTGAGCATTTTTTCTGTTTCGAAATTTTTAGGAATTTTTTATGAAAATTTTTGAAGCAATCCTTTGAAAGCCAATACTCGGACACACATTCAGACAAATTGGAAATCATACAGTTTGAGCTATTTAGGATATCCGGACATCTAGATTTATAGACAAACTGATAATCAGAATCCCCCACTTATTCGAGAACCCTGACGCTCCCTCGTGTGTTCTTTGTGCCCCACATCCACATAAAAATACTTGAACTATACTCTATTGTTGTATTCAATTTCCTTCCCAGAGATTTTTCCGAATTCAATTTTTTATTCGCATTTCTCACATAAATTCGTCTCGAGGAAAGAAACGAACTGGTCTATGCCCTTTCGTTTACTTCCCGTTCTTGAATTTCAGATTCAACTATCTGAGATAGAAAATTTATGATCTTTGTTCCTAAATCAAGATGAAAAATTTTGAAAATTCTCACTATCAGTCATTCAATCGGGCGTGTTTTGGCGCAGTATGCTAAATTATGTTATCTCCTGTTTTTTTTTTTGCAATTGTTGGTAGAAATATTTCAGCCTATTGAGGTGGCTTATGAAACAAAAAAACATCTCACTGCTCCAGTAAAGCAGGATTAATCATTCTAGGTTTTAAATTTTGCTGGACGTTTCCCAACTTGTAAAAAAAATAGATGATGATAACTACCAAGACGCATTGTCAATGCTCTTTCCTAATATGTTGTGCATTCAACTTTACCTGAAACAGAAAACAATTTCACTGTTCCACAGCGCAAAAATTGAGCCAACAAGTCAGATTTTCTTGTGATTCTGTCGCAAAAATCTGTCCAATCAGTTTTCCTGTTTTATTTTTCCCCGATCAATGCTTTACCTCCATTTTTATTCCAAAATCAGTCCAAAACTGTAGAATTTCCACTGTTTCCATGAAGATCTTACACTAGTTGAACTTTCCGTACTTTCAGAATAGCCGTAAAATATTTTTTATTGTCATAGACCAAATCAACAAATAACTGATGCACATCACATAAATGTGTCTCGAGGAAGATAAACGAACTTTGGTTACTCACCGTTCTTGAATTTCTGATTCAGAGATCTGTAATGGAAAATTTATAATATCTGTTTCGAAAGTTATAAAAAAGGAACTGACTTTTCTTTCTAATTTGATCGGGCGTGTGTTGATAAAAATATTTCAATCTACTAACAAATTGTTTTTGTACGAAACCTAAGCTCTTTCCAATCTTTCGCATTTGCACAAATTGTCATTAATCTTTCTGAATCGTCTTTGCATGCAACTTTTATTCGAAACAGAGAAAACTGCACTGTTCCACCAGCCAAAGTCTGACCTCGAAAGACAGGCGTTTTTGATATTCTCGCGTAAAAATCTTGTCAATTAGCCTTTCCTACGCTTTCCTATCTGTAATCAATGTTCCATCTTCTTTTCCATTTAATAATACTTTTGAAACAGAAAACAACTAATGTTTCATCAGCTTTATTAGAGTAGTACTTTTCTTATTACCAGTTAGTTTGTTCCAAAATTTGGTTGGACATAGTCAAAATCGAAATAAAATTGCACAGAAACCTCTAAAACACTAGCTTCTCTGAATATTTTGTATATATTTTATGTTTCTTGAGGATCCTCAAATCTTGTATTTCGTTCTGGGAATGTTTTTCATTGAAAACTGATTGTTCAAAAAGAGTAGAATTTAGCAAAAGTTCATCTTCCTCCAGTTTCAGTTTGAAACAGAAGTTTCTTACTTACTGTTTCATGGGAAACTTTTCTTGCAATTTATGCGTTTGCAATCATCACGGCAGTATTCACAGTGAGATAACAGAGATACGTTAGCTTCACTGAGCTCTTCGTTTTTTCAATTATTTTTTGTAAAATACACAAGAAGTTGAATTGATCAAACATAATTACTGCTTCATAGTTCTCTGAAATTGAAACAGTCACTATTCAACTCACTATGGGATTGACCGTCGCTAAATGATAGATTCATAGAAGAAAGACGCGGACAGTCACATTTTTTGACATTTTCTTCTTTTTTGTCTTCTTATATTATTTCTAAACCTGTTCCCATTACTTCTTGACAAGATCCCTCTTAATTCATTGAAACCGTAGATTTTGAAATTTTTTTGAATTTCAGGCCCTCTCATTTTCATTCTACCCTCTTCTTCCACTCGAACCCCAATAATTATTTCCTGACTCACACCTCTCCCTCCAGTCACCTAAAATTCCGAGTTCTCTGTCATAACAGGTACCCAAAAATGTCCATCATTATTTCAAAAGATTTTTGATCCTCCCACCCAGTCACCTCTTCTTTTTTCAGTTTTTTCTTTTCCATAGGAGGGCTTCCGGTTTATTCATCGGTTTTTTGGATTCCGTTTTTTTGAGAATCTGAATTCTTTATGTGAAGAGTCATCGGGAATATTGTGTTGTGTTCCTGGTGAGGGTTATTCATCGCGAATTTTATATGGGAAAAAGAAAAAACAAGGTATAATTGATTTGAAATATTCAGCAGATAGAGGAATGGAATTTTGGAAATCTCGGGATAAAAAACATGAATTAAAAAAATTACTGTTTGTAGTAAAGGTTACATAACAGAGTATCTAGAGTGACCAATAGAAAAGTTGAATCCTCAGCATGTCAGTTATCACATTGACAAGAAGCTTCTCAACTTTAAATGCGCGTATCTCAAAAACGAAGTATCATTTTCTTGATCCCTGGAATGTTGCACTTTTTGACTCCCTTGTCCTTTTGCACCCTAAATTTTTATGTTCTTCCATGCCTTGGATCCTCCGAAATTTCGAATTCTGCCGTTCTAAATTGAGAGAACCAGCACCAGACATTAGCATTCACTAATTGCTCGGTCCCCTTTCTCTCTTTTTTTTTTTCTTCAGATCAAAAGAAAAAATACATAAATTTTCCTTCAGTCGAATCCTGAACCTTTCATCTCCCTTTCGACTTCTTTTTTCTCGTTCTTTGCCAAATTTTTAGCATTTTGGGGTTCTTGTTGCAAAAAGAGGAACGAAAATGTGTTCCTATTTATTTGCAAATATCATTTGTAATTAGGGAAAAATAGATGATGATGATGGGATAGAAGAGAGGAATTATTCAGATGAGAGAATCGGAAGACGTCATTGGGAGAGTTTTTTAGATTAGATGAAGATCAAAGCTTCAAGGTTAGCTTTTCTTTTGATTTTCAATCTTTGAAAGGCTAATTTTCATATGGATTAGCAGTACACATACTTTTCTTAGAAAGTTTTGAAACTGTAGTTTCTGAGTTTTGGATGTTTAAAGTACCGAAGATTGAGAAAGTCGATTATTCATTCAGTGATCCTAAAAAATCTCTGAAACAGAAATTTCCCGAAAATGAGAGTTTTTCAGAAAGTTCTCAAGTTGAAGACCGCATAAGATATTGATTTACATATTGGTCGTATGATCTCTACTTCTATTACGCTCTGGTTTTGAAACAGTAATTTTTGGAATATTTTTCCATCATTCGTCATGTTGTATTAGAGGCTCGCACAAACGGTATCATTCAAAAATTGTGTTGAATCCATCAGCTTCGAATTCGAAACAGAAATATTTACGGTTTCTTGAAACCATATCATTCTTCCTGTTACCAACAACAATAGTTCGGTAAGAATTACAACATTTCTGTTTCACAAATATTCGAGGATAATCACGTTTTGATTTAACTTCGGTCGATCTTCTGTTCAGAGTCTGAACTTCAGACTACACTCCACGTCGTTGAAGAGTAATGTTACATATGTCGAAATCGCTCTTGTGGTTTATATTTCTTCTTATAACGGCAAATAATATGCCGCATATTTTGAAAAATCGTTTTTTTTTCTGAGAGTTCAGTAAATACGATTGAATATTGTGCATTTGGGAATTGCTTGAAACAGAAATACAGTTTTATTTTATCTTTTTACAAGAGTTTCTCACTGTTTCAAATTTGCTCCATGTAATCTGATCAAGTGAAGAAGTTAATTCCATTGATCTCTGCGAAGCGTTCACTATCTTGGTTTTTCAAACCTATGGAATTGAGTTGGAATAGAGGAATAGTGTTCTCCCTATCCGAGAGAAATCTGCTTCCAATTCAGACTTTTCCTCATTTAAAAACTTCACAATTTCAAGATTTCTTCTTGTCTGTGGGGCTTCATTAGGATTTAATATGTGTCTTGCTATCAAATAGTTCATAACATATACAAAACTTATACACTGTTTCAAAATATTTCCATGTAAGTTGGATATGTCGGAAATTTTACTGCCATTGAAACCAATGAGTTCTCTAAAATGTTTTGAATGGAAATGACCATAACGGCCTTCATGAAACTAAGTAGTCCCAAGCCCCACAGAACCTTCTAGAGCATCCGAACTCTTGTCCCTCGTCCACTTCCCGCTCCCAAAGTCTAGATAGAAGATCCCCAATTCCTTCTTCTTCCCAGTTCACTTTCTTCATCTCCAATTTGAATAATCCTTGTTTATCCCCCATCTTGCAAGGGCACCTTGTGACTCCTTGGTGCTCCAGAAGAAGAAGGAGATCCAGAAGAGCTCCGAAACGGAGCATCTTCTTCTTCTTTTTCTCCTTCTTTTCTCTTCCAATTAGATCGGAAAACACTCCTTTCCTTCTTCTTGCTCCTCCATCTGTCGCCCCATTTTGCTCATGCTAATAGAGTGTCGTGTGAGTAAGAGAGAGGGTCTGCCAAACATCAGATGATGTCAGTTTTTCTTTCTTATGATCCTTTCGTTCAGAATCTTTCATAGGATATTCATGGGTCATCTGAGGTCTCTGATCTTGTCAATTAGAATAGGAGGAAAAGTTTCATTTTGAGAGATGGGCAAGTTTTTTGACTTCCCAGGGAGAGAGCTTGATTAAAGCACAAACTTGAGGTTTTGAAGCTTGAAGTAACAAATATAGCCGGGACAGGTGAAGAGACGCAGAGAAACGAGAAAATATACTGTTTCGAAAAATTCCCTTTATACTTTCAGTACTTTTCTTCTGTTCGTCTTCTATTTACCAAATCAATTTTCAATGATTTCATACTTTTCCGAAAAAAATCTCCCACCCGATTTTCATCCGTTATTTTTTATCTGGACTTATATACTTTAACGACTTGTTTTTCTCATGAAACTCTGAAAACATAGGGTTTTCGCCAAAGTTTTCAGATTTTGTGTAGTTTTAGGTAGCTTAAAATTCTAGTTGATCCTGACAAGAAGGTGAGGGTTTTAGTGATGGGATATGGGAGAAACTTTGTTGTCACTTTTTGAAAACTATTGGAAAGATTTGAAATGGAGCAATAGCGGAATGGTGAAAATTTGTAAGGAACTGTATGAAAAAGTATGCGTACTTCAAAACACCGATAACAGAATTAGCAATGAAAAAAAATCTACTGTCTTGAAATCATTTACAAGATGAAATCATTTACAAAAATCAGAAAAAACTTGAAATCATTAACAAGAAACAGAAAAAATCTTCCGAATATGAAAACTTTTGGTTTCAAAACGGGATCATTTTTGTTGTAAAATCTTCTCCTTACTAAAGGAATAGTTCTGTGTGTCCACTCATAGAAAAAAGTACCGAGGACCCGCGTGAGCGGGTACGGGTATATGAAACTATATATTGGTAGTATACAACCAGCAGTACATATGGAAAAATTGATCCTGAAAGTAAAACAATTCTGAAGATGCCCACCTGAAACAGTAAAATTTTTCGAAGCGGGCAATACTACCTTCATCAGTGAAGTTAAAATATGACATTGACTAGCAGTATCTTAGAAACAGTAAAATTTTTTCACTTTTGCTGTTTCAAAACTTTCGAATTTCCTGAACCATTTGTTCTCAACATTATCGCGTTGGTCTTAATTTCTACTAATCCACAGTTTTTCGATTCGCCGGCTCACTTCAAACCCACTAGCCATACCAATGAATTTCTCCCAAAAGTAATCGGAGCCTAATCATCAGTGGTCCCGCCGGAACACCTCATTAATAGCAAGCATTCATATTCCATAAATGAATCATTTTTTGATTACTACCCCTCTCTCTCTCTCCACTGGTGGTCCAATATCTAATTTATTTCCTTCTCCAAAAAAAAAAGCGGGAAGTGTTCACTTCCTTTTTTCTCATTTTGTTTTCTTCCCTATTAGGTTCCAAAAAAACAAAACTAGGAGACAAGATCCCCTTCTCAATTTCCTTTCTTCTTTCTTCGCCATCCCCCCTCTCTGCTGTCCGATTAATATGCAAATGTATGGAAGAATGTGTGCGTAATCAGAGAAGAAGATGAGAAAGCGGGAGCTCCTCATTTCTTCACGGCTCACGGAGCACCAGAGCTCAAACAGCATGATGTTTCAGCCAGATCGGTTTTGGTTTTTCTTCTTCTGGTTTTTGTTTTTTTTTTCGCTTTTCAACATAACTACATACACTAAATCTTCGATATTAGACCCACCGCAAACCGACAAATTTTGAACTCTTTGAAACTTTGAGTTCTTCTGAAACAGTAATGTTAGTTTTGAACTTAAGTTATTTTTGTAAGATGAAAAAATGAATAATACTTAGACTAAGGGGTCCGTTGCGGCGTTTGGTAAATTCGGCAGACCGAATAATCATCACATTCTCAACACCTTGAAACAAATAGTGTACTAGAAACAGTAAAATATCTGACTTACACAAATGGAAACTACGGTTTCAATTTTATCTGAAATTTCGTTCTTATTTGACAAGTCAATATCAAGTGCGATGCGTCATCGTCAATGTCGGAAATGAATTTATTGTTCCAGAAAAAAAAACTTAAAGTTTCAATCTAGACTGTTTTGATTAAAAGAATTTCATATCTCTATCCAGCACCATGTGTTTATTGAGGGTTCGCAATTGGAAATTTTATCACTTTAACCTTGAAACAGCAATTTTTTAGTTTTCTCGGTTTCTGGTTACCTTCACAAATTTGGATCCCTCTGAAAATCTGATACAGTCTCTATGTTTAGAGTTGCTTAACCCAATATCAATTTTTTTTTCGAAAATCTATTATCAGTCTAGGTTAATCCGTGGATCTTCTGAAAATTGTTATATGATCTTGAACGTGTATACGAGCACAAAACGAAGTAATCATCCCAGATTCGCAGATTTTTAGATTTCATGCAACCTCAAAACAATGTTTTCGCGAGATTAGGTATAATTTTGTCAGTTTAGATGTTAGGATTTGGGTGTTGGAGTGTAATAAACACGGTCAGCATATGTTAGGATTGGGATGGGAAACTTGATGTTGAGCTTAGCTTGGATTTGGGGTTGATGGAACATTTTGGAGGTTAGAAAACACTTGCAGGTTCATCCATTGCGTATGAACGAACATAAGTATCTGAGACAAACTGAGAAATCAAGACTAATAGATCTTATACAAAGTGCATTCTTAACTGTAACAGAATGAAAAAACTTGAAAAATTGTGTAAAATCTTTCTGTTTCAAATTTTTCAGATAGTTGTTAGGCTTCTTTTAAGATTAGTAAGTAAGCTACATTCAATCACTTTGTCAGAAGACAAAAATATAATTTACAAAGGCGGACAAGAATGGCATATTTCATTGTACGAGTGCTACAGCAAAGTGATTCAAAATATGCAACTTTTCATACAACGTTGTTACATACAACCACTATCACCTCTATTGAGTTTCAAAAGCGTCAGGCTGTTTAGAAAAAGAAAATATTTTGCATAATGAGTTCTCTGTTTCAAAACCACTTCAAGTTCAAAAAGATTCTCCAAGCTGCAGTCAGCTGTGTCTTCCTGAAATAAAAATCAAAGCCGAAGACGAAAAATCAACTTTGAAATTCGCTATAAGATGCATTCAGCTATTGTCTACCCTATTAAGCTTGAAACTTTCATTTAACTTTGAAACAGAAAAAAGTCCTTTCCAAGTTGTCGTTTCAAATTACGCTCATGATCGAGAATATTTTTCATACTGCAGCTTCTAAGATCATATTTTTTGTTTATCCGAGTTAATACATCTAAGGATTAACCTCGACAGTCTTATGAAATAAGGGGTCAGGCACTCGCTTTTCCAGCAAAACTTGGTAATCTAGATCATCTGGAATCGGAATGCGAATCTGAAAATGGGTTGAGTAGAAGTCTGTAAACAGAAAAAAGGAGGCTTTACAGAACATTTTTGATGTATATGATAAGAAGAAAGAAAAAAACGAAAACAACTGTAACTAGAAAATATTCATTTTCATATGAAACAGTAAATTTGATGCTTCATCTGTGAGGCCGTCTTTGATGATTCTAAACTCTCACTTTTGAATTCTCACTTCAGAAAATTCTTGGCAGGATCCAGAATTTTTGGTGCTCCTTCGTGTACCCCTTTTTGCCATTTCCCATCACTTCCTCATTCTTTCCCCATGATGTTCGTCCTATAAGTTCTCCAGATCTTTTTGAAAAGTACAAGATCATGATCTTGAGATTAAAATTTTTTCACTCTCTACTTTTCTTTTCTTTTCTTTTTTGCATAGAAGTAGTGTGGGTGTTATCATCTGGATTTCAGTAATCCGCTGTTCTGTTCAAGTCGTGAGAAACAAAAACTTTTCTTTTGAGAAAATCCTACTTCAAAATTTGAGCCTCCTGAAAGTCTGTATATATAAGAGGATCTGGTGGGTAGCTTACAGATTTGATCAAGTATTTTGAGAGAAAAAGTGATGATGGCAGTTTTTTGAAATGCATGATTTTTATCAGTACTCAACAGCTGTAGTACCATTTTTTTGAAAACTGAAAGTTGATCAGGTAACTTTGAAACCGAAAGAATTTTTTTTACAATTCAACATTTTTAGGATAGCTTGGAGCTTATTAGAATGTACTACAGTACTTTTCCATGACTTTCTCGTGGGGAATCTCTTTTATTAACATGCATTTTTTAACAAAAAACTTTAAGAAATTTGAAACTGAAAGAAATTGCTTCTAAAAATCTGAGTCAAGAACATGCTTTCCTTCAATATTTTTTAACTGGTTTCTTAATTTTCACTATTTGTTCAAGTCTAGACAGTGACAATCTACTAGATTTTTTGTTGTATTATGGAAAGATCAGTTTAATTTTACTTGAGTCTCTTTAGCTCAAAACTTGAAACCGTGCATTTCCCAAATTTTCGTTTTCCTTTCGGTGCTTCTTTCTGTATTTGTATCAATTTTTCATCCTAAATTTTTCTTATTTTCAGATCAACTTCTACTCAACCTTGCTTCTAACCCATGTTCGAGTTTTTGGTCAGTTGACCTAATTTTTGAACTTCTTCATCGTATATTTAACCTATCTTGACTCACTTTCCAACATAATTGTAGACCCCTAACCAACTTACTATCCTCCCAAAGAGAGGGTTTTTAGCTGTTTGAAACTTTGAAAAAACGATGATGTTTCATAATGAACTTTAGCTTCTCCCTACCTCCCCCGTCCCCTCTCCATTTACCACCGAAAAGTTCTCAAATTCGGGATTTAGTTTCCTTTCTTTTCTTCTTCTTCTCTTTTTGCTGAAATTTGAAATTTGTTCTGTTCGCGCGCGAAATTCGAAACTTGGGCATTTGAAAAAATGGCTGAGCAGGTTACCAAATTTTTCATTTCGAATATGCACATTTGTTGTGTTTAGTTTGAGTTTTGAGGCAATGGGAACAACTTTACTCTAGTTTTGGGTTTTAAGTTACAGAAAGGTGGAAGACGCAGAGAAACGAGTCTGTATTGTTTCTCTGCGTCTCTCAGGTGGTTGAATTCTCAAAAAAAACTGTTTCTCAAAACCAAAAATTGGCAAGTTTTGATTTCCCAGCAATTTTTTCTTTTCCACATTTTCAGATTCCAGATGTCCATGTCCAAACACCCCAAGACTACTCTCTTTGATACATTTTCCAGTAAAAATCCCCTCATGTTTACCTTACATGGTCCCCCCCCCCCCCCTCCCTTCCTTTCATAGAAAAATCAAAACTCAAAAAGTCAAAAATCCGCATCCTCAAATTTCCATTATGTGTCAAGTGGGTGTGTACGATGTGTTGTACATATACAACTTTTTTGTTGTTCCGAGAGGAGCACGCAAAAAAAAATTATACATACTGCATCGGATCGGATAACAACATCTAGTACTACTACTTTTGTCCATAAAATCATGAGGGTTCATCTCCACTCATCATATTCCAAGTCCTTGATTTATGACTTTTAGAAGGAACTCGTGGAAAAAAGGGGCGGGGCTTAGGCGGTGAAGAAGAGGTCAGTGGTCCTTTAGAAGATGTTTGTTATTATCTACTTAGGTTTGTGAGGTTTCAAAGTTTGAAGAAAATGGCCTAGTGGGAAATGAGAATTCAGTTTTTTGAACCTAGTTTCGTTTCTTGACGCCTACCGTTTTCTTTAAACTTGCATATCTCAAGAATCAGCGTTCACAAGAAAAATGTTTTTCTTAAAATTTTACACGTTTTTGTAGTTTAGAACTTTTTTCTATCTCTGTTCCGTCTTGAGTTATGAGTTTTCAAAGCCTAGGCTTTCTTCTAGAGAGACGCAGAGAAACCAGACACTCTCGTTTCTCTGTGCACTCTCTCCCTCTTTCTCGTCTTACCATTTTACCTGTGTTCTCTGTTCCTATATACAGTGGCGAAAATAGGTGAGTGTCACTTTACATTTTACAGTATAACTCTAGTGTTTGAAGCCCGATCAGCCTGAAAGTTGGCATCCATAGCATAAAAACCTTCAGAACAATATATCTAGTTTTTTGGAAATCAGAAATTTTCCTGGCCTTCAGAATCCTTCCAGATGTAGGCGTGGCTCAAAAATAAAAATAAAAACTTTTCCAAAAGTGAATGATTTTTTCTAGTTTTTGAGTATATTGATGGTACATACTCAAGTACGCACCAAAAAAAGTTTGGTGCATTTTGATTGATCGGCTCTAGAGATATGGACGTTGGAGCACAAAATGGGATGTTTGGCTCATCAGTCATAACTTGGTTCAGACTGCATTTTTCTTTCTCAAAATTTGAGAGAAAATGCATCATTAATTGGCTAACAAAGTTTCAAAAAAAGTTTTCAATTTCGGGCGAAAAATATTTTCTCGAAGTACTGGCTCAAATTCGCCAGGATACACTGTACATCGGAAAAATATTTTTTACTCAAAACTGGATTCTGACAACAGAACTTTGTTAAACAAGCAAGAATACAACCTTTGCTAAATTTTGAGCTTGTTTCAAGCACTTTCTACCAAGTTACGATCAATGAGCCAAACACCCCATTTTGTGCTCTAACGTCCATATCTCTAGAGCCGATTAACCAAAATGCACCAAACTTTTTTTGGTGCGTACTTGAGTATGTACCATCAATATACTCAAAAACTAGAAAAAATCATTCACTTTTGGAAAAGTTTTTATTTTTATTTTTGAGCCACGCCTACATCTGGGAGGATTCTGAAGGCCAGGAAAATTTCTGATTTTCAAAAAACTAGATATATTGTTCTGAAGGTTTTTATGCTATGGATGCCAAATTTCAGAGTGATCGGGCTTCAAACACTAGAGTTATACTGTAAAATGTAAAGTGACACTCACCTATTTTCGCCACTGTATATATATAACTACCACTCACTCCATTTTCTAAGAATTCCTCTTGCAATATTTTTCGCCCCAAAAATATTTTTTCAACACACAAATGAAGGCTAAAAGAAAACAGATCAAGAATCATTAGCTCATCGGGAAGAATACAGAAAAGTGACGTGATTTTTCTCTGACTTAGGTTGTGAACTCATTAAAATTCTGATCACATGTTCGTTTTTTGAAACCAAATTGACTCACAGAGAGGGGACCGCCCCAGGAAGAAAAAGAGGATAATTGAATTTTTCAAGACGGAAAATTGAGTCTAGGTAGGATTGTATTCCCGGTTTTTTGGCACCAACGGCTTCGAAATACTGGCTGAAAATGGCTGCGAGAGACACAGAGAAACCAGACACTCTCTTTTCTCTGCGTCTCTCCTGGTCCCTTTTCCTCACTTTCCATTTTTCCAAGTTTCCAATGTTCCAAATCTATCCCAAATGTTCTTGTTCTTCCCCTCTCGTCATCTATGAACATCCAAAAATATCATTAAATCTCATCTTATCCATCCAAAAAGATTGATCGACCATTTTAGTAGGTTTCCCTCCATTTCGAAATCCTCTGAAATCCCCGAAAATTCGTCATTAACCAAAGCTGTCAACAAATAATAAACACCTACGTGCGCATCTTCTTCTTCTTCTTCTAAACTTTTGAGCTCTTCACATTTGCAAAGAATCTGGAAGAAGAGAAGGAAATTCTGGAGTCCTGAATATTCAAAAGTGCTCGATGACCTCTCAAAGCATCAGGACACACAGAAAAACAAGATGAACTAGTAGACACGGATCTAATTTGTGGTCCATAAACAGGGAGAAAGAGCAAAAAGCTTCTTCAGCTTTTTTTTTTCGGAGAGTGCTCGATGGAGCATGAAGAATCAAAAAGAAGGAAGGAATGCACTTAATGAGTTTCTATTTGGTATAGGCTACAAATAGAGTTGTTGGGTTTCGGAATAGAGTTTAGTTGAGATTTTGTAAGAAGAGACGGGGAGAAACCAGACGCCCTTGTTTCTCTGCGTCTCTCACCGTCGGTTGGGAGGTGAGAAATCCTTGAAAACGCGTACCTAGAGAATCGTTTAAGTCAGAAGGATGTTGTCAACTACCAAAATGTTTGTCTTACAATTCTACACATTTTTGTAGTTTACAATTTTTTGATATCTCTTTTGGTTCTTGAGATAAGCTTGTTCAAAGTTTAGGCGTCCTCCAACGCGGTATACAGTATAGAGACGCAGAAAAACGAAAGTGTCTAGTTTATCAGCGTTTTTCCTTTTTAGCACTCCCTAAAACCAAGGTTTCATTTCAAAATTTTCACTGATTCAGCAATAATTTTTGTGTTCTGCAAATCAAGAGATCTCAATTATCTTCGGATTTTGACTTCCGATTTTCTACCAGCTGTGCACCTCATTCAATTACTGCGAATTCTTTTCCCTTGTTTTCCAGCTTTTCCCACATGACCCCGTATAGTCCAAAACACTTAAAAACTCCAATTTCCCCTCTCCAGAAGGCGTCAACTTGAAAAGAAAAACAAGGACTTCTCTATTCCTATTCTGGGAGCCCCGTACCAATCAAGACATCAAACGAATGGGGGCTCAATTAGAGAAAGACGAAGGAAATGGATATGAATGAAACAAGAACAACAACCTTCAATCTTTGTCCTTTTCTTCTTTTTATTCGCCAGATTTTCTAGACACTTTCATCTCATTTAGAGCGATTGAAAGAGTCTATCTCTTTTTCTTTTTTTGCATAACGATGTTTTCTGTTGTTGTCTAGACTAAGGCGGTCCCCATTTGAGAAGAGAGTGTGAATGAGCCCAGAAGCCAGATGAAAATAACGAAAACAATCAACATTGTCATTAAAAGGGCTGAGATTGAAATAGGACGCAAGAAGAACGAGAACTCATAGTTTTGATGCGCCCATCTAAAGAGTATACGGGCTTTGAGGGACCGTATGAAAATTAAAGAAAAGTTCCCATAAATCGAGATGAAAAATTAATCCATCGAGGATCGAAAATCTGGAAAAAAATTCCGTTTCAAAACTTTTATAACTTTTCCGGACTTTTTCAAGCCAGCAATGTTCCCCTGTGTTGATATTCTTTATCATAACGACATCTAACAATTGATTCACTGCGAGAGACGCAGAGAAACTAGATACTCTCGCTTCTCTCCGTCTCCATTTTCTCCAGCCCTCTGCAATGTGGAGTATCTTGTTCTTTCCCGGTTTTGAAAAATCAAGAACTGATTATATCCGAATCAACAAGATCAACCAATTCGCAAGATCAACCACTTTAGTAAGTTCCCTGAAACCGAAAAAGTTAGGTTTCAAAAAACGCATCTTAATAATCGCAAGTAACGCTAACTACTATCACAATACCTATCGTTTTTCTGCGTTTCCCCTGATCTCTCACCTCTTCTTCTTCTACTAATTATTTGTTTTGTTTTGATTTCAATTTTCATTCTGTCTATCCGCCACGTCATCACCTTTTCTCTTCCTTTTCCTATCTTGACCTCATCTTCTGCTCTTCCTTTCCATTTTCTTCTCATCAAAAGATGGGAAGATGATTCAGAAGACCCCTAGAAGACGTTGTGGGACTAGAAGAAGGAGCCGCCCTTTCTTCCATTTTCCATCTGAAATTCGATCTACCCCACCACCACCTCATTATTATGATGATGATGTGTTTTGGGGTGCGCTGGTGTTCCTGTCATTTCAGTGAGTGCGTGGGGGTTCTCTTCTATTTTCAGTGAAAAATCCTGAAATTTTCATGAGATCCCTAGATTTTGAGGGGGAGATTAATTGAATTAGATTAGAAGATTGGAATCTAGGATTTCGAGCTCTTCAAGTTTCGAAATGAGCCTAGACTAATCAGTTTCGTCACAATATTAGGCACACCTATATTTCAGGATCTCCTCACAAAGTGTTCGGTTTCAAATTTTTGTCTTGAAATTTTTCAAACTTTTGATTTCAGTTTTCCACTCAAACGATCTATTCTCGTAATCCTCACACCTAGGCTCCGCCCCCCCCCCCCTCCCACAAAAAAAAACTTTTTTCCAAATCCCTTCTTCCTGGATTTCTGCAGATTTTCAACATCTTTTTTTTTTAGATCACGTCAAGTTTGTTTACCTTTAGCTCCTTTAGGGCTCTTAGTCCCGCCCCCCTAATATCCAATATTCAGCCATCGAAAAGACCTTTTCTTTCTTTCATTGTTGACTTTGTGGTTTGACTTTTCTCTATTTATTTGGGTTTAGGTTCGCACCGCTCTTCTAAAGTTCTGGTGCACCACATTGAATGGGAAGGGGGACCAGGTCTTATTTCCTTTGGGACCACAGAAAATTGGCGTCAGAATTGAAGAGGGGCGGAGTTTAGGGGGTTCCGAGTTGGAGTAAACTTCGAGAAGTTCCGAGATAACGTTTTCAGAAAATTGCTCAATTTCCAAATTTCGTTGAAACAGAAAAATATTTTTAATATTTTCAGTTTCAAAAAACTATCTTCAAGATTTGGAAACCACAATGAGCAATCGTGCGTTCGTACAAAAATCATTCTCAATTAGGGTTTTCTAGCTTCTCCACGATCTCAGTCTTTCATAAAATCTTTCAATTTTCCAGTTTCGGCATATTCAATTCAGAAAACGGAAGATCAAAATTTCTGATTCATTCATCTCATCTCTCCTCAAAAAGTTCTTTGATTGTTTCGGTACAAAGTTTCCTTTTTTCCCCATCATCTCTTCTACATCTTCTTCCTTTCTCCAGAATACACATCCACGTCACGTCACGAAACACAGAAGACGTTTCTGAAGTAGAAGAAGAAGGAGTTGTCAATCACAGACACTTCCCCATTGTGCACTTATTTCTTCTTCTCACTTTTTATTCTGTCACCCTGTGTTTCCTTTAAGGACTTCTTATTCTTCGTCTTTTCGGTTTGCCTTCAGAATTCGAAATGAGCCAAGAAAATGGAGATGGATCATTTAGAATGCATTGTGAAAAGGTTAGGAAGTGATTTAGCAAAAGGGGAGGAAGAGAAAAAAGTTCCGTGATTTTTGAGATCAAATTTGCAGTGAGTTAATGATCACCGGATGTGAATCAAACAAAAAAAGTGTTTTTATTTTTGGTTTCTCGTTGAAACAGTAAGTTTTTTTGAATTCCCTAGACAACGAAGTTCATCAAAAGAGTCAAGGATGGGCAGAGAAAGCAGACAGTCTCGTTTCTCTGCGTCTCTTCCTCTCTTTGTAAACTTCCCTCTATCTTAAATTTTTCCGATCAAAAAGTGATCCCTGATAGTCAGTACAAAAATATGACGATCTTGATCCCTGGTGATCTTTCTGCAATCCATGGTGATCCTTGAAGATCCCCAAGATCACAACCCTTTTTTTCAGATCATGACGATCACTAAATAGGTTAATCCCCTCGTATACAGATTACCCTTCCTCATTCTATATCCAGGCGTCGTGACGTCCCTCCTCTTCCCTTATCCGGGGGCACCCTCTCGATTTCTCCGGATTACCACGTCTTCTTCTGATTTTTGTAGACGTGGTTGAGTCTAGAAAAAGAAGACGTCACAAATTTTAGTGATAACCTGGAGACTACGTATGATATTTTTAAGAAGTAGGATACTCTTTTTGGTTGAGGTGTAAATATCATCATCATATCTATATACATATCTATCTCTATAAGAGACTAATCCAATCTGGTTGTATGTGTGTGTTCAGGAAGCAAAGAGTGACGAATCTAGACATCTTGCCGAAAAATATGTGTATATTAGGCGGGTGTCTGGCTTCCTCGAGACTAGGTTTCTAGGTTCTCGACACGAATACAGTAAGCTGGAACTTTAGAATAGTATTGCGAATTCAGTGTCTAGAATAATTAGTCAGGCACATCCAGAAACTTTGAAACAGAAAAACCATTTTCAAATCATCTTTTTTTGTATCTCTAGTATATCTAGTACACATCTATTGGATTCCAATTTTCCAAATCTGCCCCCACCCATATGTATGTATGTTTATCCGGATGTCCATCCCCCATCTCTTGTCTATTTTCCATCCGTTTCTCTTTTTTTCCCAGAAACCCCGCGCCTAATGAACAGAAGCCCTCTTTCTAGCCTTTTCCCATAGACTCCTCCCCGGGAGTACATTTGCATTTTCTTCACCAAAATAAAAGGAAAAAAGAAACGAACCCTTTTCCCTTTTCTTCTCTATTTTTAGCCGCCAGTTGACTCGATTTAGAAGACCAGCGCCCCTCTTTTTTCCACTATTTTTTGACGTCAGATTTCTTTTGCTCCATCAGATTTTGGCCCAATTTTTGGGGTCTGGTCAATTTGATTTCATGAATTTTTGAATTTCCCACCCCGATTTTGATGGATTTCAGTAGTGTTCCTGGAAATACGAATTGGTCTCATCGGGATAAAATGGCGTCAGAAACGGAGCCATTGTTTTCTTGGTACTTTTTTCGAAGGAATATGATTTTAATTAGTTTTTTTTTCGGTTTCTGAATTTGGATATTTTGGCACTTCATGAGAAGTAGAATCAGTTTTGATGGCCATGGGTTTAGGCAAAGTTTATCAAATAGTTCAAAATTTTAAAACCTCAAACAATTATCTTGAAACCGAAAAAAAGTTAGATATATTCGGCACATTTTTGTCCATGCCCCCAAACTCCTGCTATCCATATCCTTGACCCAGAACAACCCGCTCCTCCTCCTCCTTCTTCCCCCATTCCTGGAGTCAAAAGACCCACTTAGGCTCCGCCCCTTTTTCCCCCTTCCACATTCCTGTGACCCCACCCCTTGCTCTTCCTCTACTATGCTCCTTCCTTGCCTCGCTCTGCCCCTCATCATCATCATCTGCCTCATAAATCTTCAAGTGTTCAGCTCATCCCCATTTTTCATTCATGTCCCTTGTCTTCCCTTCCCTTGACCCGAAATAACCCGGAATTTCTTTTTTTGTTTATTTGTGCAATCCGAGGAGGAGCATTCATTTGAAGATGTATATAAGAAATAGGAAGAGGATGTCACGAGAAATGAAAAATGCATTGCAACTTTCTTAGAGAGAAAGAGCTTGTGACCTCTCGTGGGGGTTTTTGCATTTGATCCATTTCTAGGGATATATGATCTTGTAGGGTAGGGAAGGAGCACATGTTCCATTTTGGAGAAGGGTCCTAAATTAGAGAGGGGCGGAGCCGAGAGTTTCTAATTTTAGCTTAGCATGCAGCACACCTGATCTCATGTCTTGCTTTTCAACCCGCACCTCCTTCTGCTGAGGCTCCGCCCACTTTCCCCTTCCGTCTTATCTTCGCTTTATTTTTTCAAAGACCTTCTTCTACCTGACCCCTCAACACTTTCTAGTCTTTAAGATATATTTTTTCGATTTCGATGTTTTCTATCTGGTTTTTGAGACATCCTCTAGATATTTAGGCTCCGCCCACTTTTCTTAATCATCGCCTCTTCACTTGTATTTCATATACTTTGACACCTCCAATATTTTCCTCACTTTTGAACTCTTCTATCAAAGGTTTTCCAGATTATTATGCCCCGCCGTAACCCATTATGGCTCCGACTCCCCGGCTCCTCATCCCCATCATCTGCCTCTACCACCGAAGAGCTTCGACTCGCCGCCCTCTCCCCCTACAACAATCCCAACGATGAAATCTCATCTATCCCTGACTCTCTGGAACATTCCCCGGCGAAAACTTCCGATGATGGAAGTGAGATTTCACGAGTGAAGTAAGTCCGACATCTTAGATTCCCATCTACTTCTGAATTTCAGTTTCAGCTCTCCAACCAGCTCCCCATCTCGATCCCCAAACAAAAAAGTGTCTTGGTCCTTATTCGATCAAGTTTCCCTTTCCGGAGAGGAATTTTTACTCCCTCGACGCTTCGAAGCCATCGAGCTGATCCCTGGAACATCTTCTCGATCTACCTATGCCTCGTGCACCGCCACTGATCTTCTGGAAAGTGAACATGTCACAATTCGAAAGATTTCGCTTCAAGACCCAGCCATAGCGAGAATGGAGTATAGAAACATAATCCTCTGCCGACTCCTCCCTCACCCAAATATCCTGAAATACACTGAAGCTTATGAAGTCGATTCCACATTGTATACAGTATCCGAACAAATGGATGGACGGCTCAGTGATATTGTAGAAGAGAGACTGACGCACTTCGTTGTTGCCAAAATCACTCATCAAGTGCTAGCTGCAGTGGCGATGATGCATCAGAATGGAATTGCTCATGGGGTTAGTAAAGGTTTTCAATTCTTAGAAATTCTAAGGAATCTCTAGAAGTCAACTTCTAGAAGTCGTCTCGGCAATTTTGAACTTCGTGGAATTTACAATGAGTTTCCGAAGAATTTAGAGAAAACATGTTCGGGAGAGGAAGTGGTCAAAAATCGGAGAAGCAAACTTGTTGGGGGCAGGGTTTACTAGGAATTGGAGGCAATTTTAGCAAATTTCTCCGATTAGAATATTAGTGGGCTTAGAACCGGAAATTTGGATCTCAACCGCTTTCCATTATCAGTCATTAGTTCCCGTTTCAAGATTTCCGTTAAAACTCACAAAATAACTATTTATAATTCCAGGACCTCACCCTAAACACAATCTTCGTGAACACCGACGCGGAACTTCGCCTCTCGTCTTACGGAAAAAGCGATGACTCGTCGGAGCATCTTAACGAAAGGTTTCGAGGTAAGCACAGGTCAAAAAAAATCCCATTTTCTAAAAGGTTACACATTTTCCAGATGACCTGCTCTCAATCGGTGCCATTGTTTCACGTTTTTTGATGAACGAAGAGGAAATGTTCAAGTTTTCCAAGTCCAGAAATCATAAGGATATCGACTGGAGAGTCGTTTTGGAGGGAAGCAGTGATTCGGGACTTTTAGGTGAGTTTGGGAACATCTAGTACAAATTTGGTCTATAAAACCCTGTAAATTCCTTCAAAATCGATGGATTTTTATGAATTTTGGCTCAAAAAATCTCAAATTTCTATTCAAACTTTTCCAGACTTCCATGCCCGTTCCCTGCTCTTCCAACTGCTTGAAGGCCGTCAAACCGCCCGTGATCTTCTCCGTCACCCCTATTTGAAATCCTTCCGTGCCCCACAACACCAGACTGTCGAAAGGAAGCACACCGTTGTTGGCCAGAAGACTTCTGATGAGGTTTTAGGTAAGCATCTATTTGCGATTTTCATAATGTTAAAATGCGCTCTATTGCTAACATTTTTGCCGTAATTGGCGGGAATTCAAATTCTAATGTTCTCACTTTTCAGACAAACTCCGCGAAGAGCTCCAGCGATTCAACCCGTTCAACATGTCCGAGATTATGCTTTAAATTCTGTATTTTCATTGATTTTTTGAGATTTCCCTTTAGATCGTGCTCCCTTCCCATCCGGTTTTTATCTTTGTATCTGTGGTTCTTTTCTGTTTTCCAGTGTATTTTAATGAGAATAATAACTTTGATGAAGTAAAGAAGACTTTCATAAACTTGATTTTTCTACAGAAAATACAGAGAAACAGATCAAATAATTATTTTCCGAATCCACCACGACACGTCGGACTGTCCTCCTGCTTCTGTCCGTCCCATTTGCTCGTCGGAATCGCGTCGATGCGGAGAGCGTGTACGGTGGTGGCGAGCTCTTCGGCCAAGCAGGTGTTCACTAGGCGATGTCTCTGGAAAATGGATAAAAATTGTTTTTGAAAAATTTTGGTCGAAAATCCAACACATTTTAGGCTGGAAACTCGTCGAGCAATAGAGATATTTTGGTTTAAAATTGGTCGGAAATTCGAAAAAAATTTCGGATGAAAATTAGAGGCTTTTTCGGTTTTCAGGCTTTCTAGTCTTTTTTGGGCTTTCCAGGCTTTCGGAGCTTCCTTTGACTTCGTTGATTTTTAGACTTTCTAGGCTTCTGAGACTTTTTGGGCTTTAAAGCTGACTAGGCCTTGTTGACCTTTCTAGACTTTTCAGGCGTTTTCCAAGCTTTTCTATGTTCATTTTTAAATTTTTTAGTAGAATTGGCTTCAAAATCAACTGAAATTCGACCAGAATTCAGAGAAAAATGTGACACTTTTGAAAATGAGGTCAATATTTTTCCAGTAAATTCACAAATTCCATTTCAATTTCCGTAATTTCTAGCCAGGATCCAGTGATTCCTTGATTTTTCGATTCTTTGAATACGTGTCAAGTTTTCAATTCCTCATTGTTTGTTTCCCGAAATCACTCCAGATTCTGGATTTCTCTGGACGTCAAACGATCTTCTCCAGAAAAATGTAATTCAATCTTCTTCTGCCATCTTCCTCACACGTCCGTGTTTATCCTCACCTCAATTACACGTTTTCCCTCGAATTCATCGCTTACGACTTGCACTCGGAAGTGCTTTTCAGCTCCTTTCGGCACGTTGTGCAGATGACTCTCGCATTCCACTTCCAGATGTTTTGGCTGAAATATTCTGTTCCGCAAGGGAAAGAGCTTTCGTATAATACCTGAAACGTCGCCGACAATTTCTCGCGGAGAAGACGTGCCACTGGACCTTCACCCAATGTGCTCATGACTTTTTTCATTAGAACTGAAAGCCGCATTTGATTCAACGAAACAAGAATTATTATTATTGACAAAGGTAATTATGAAGATAAAACAACTGATTTTATAAACAACCATTTTATTTTCGGAACAAGTCCAAAACAAAACATAACAAGATTTATCGCTTGCGGTGGAAAACTTTGGTGTTCTTTCTCTTCCAGTTCTTGGCTTGAGATCCTCCGCGAGTGGCTGCGAAACGCCATCCCTTTCCGAGTCCACGGGACTTGCGTCCGGCGGAGGTGAGTCCTCTCTGCTCACGGTGCTTGTGCACTGGCTTGGTGATCCATTGGAGCTCAGCGTTTCTGCGGATGGCCTTGTGGAATGGATCGATCAGGATAACCTCGTAGAACTTGTAGGTGGAATCCTCGGCAACCCAGTATGAGTTGAGAACACGGAGGGATCCGAGACGACGTCCGGCACGTCCCTGAAAGAGAAGTAGTTAGCATGGTACCAAAAACAAGCTTGAGAGCTAAATCTAAGTTATTGACTTGTCGCAATGTCATGAATCCGATACACCACGAGGTGTTCGGGGATTACACAATGCTTTTCTATAGCCATCAGTGGATTAAGTTAGTACTATTAAAAACAGCCTACTTTGCCCAGACACTGTGGCATGCTATGAGATTCTAGAGTTCCCTACAGCTGTTTCAATTCTTACCTCAGCAACGGCTTGCTTGGACTTGGCGTTCTTGAGCTCGTTGACTCCATGGGTCTTTGGCTTTCCGTAGGTTTGTCCCTTGCAGACTGGGCGCTTGCGGTTACCTCTGCGGACACGGACGCGGTAGATGACGAATCCTGAAAACAAGATAGTTTAGTTGGAATTGTATCATTGACATGAAACTGAAGAGTTCTGATTAACTCAACAGGGATTACTCAATGAATATTATATAGCCATCAATGGATTAGGTTGCTCAAGCGGGTGCAGGGCACCTTGCCCAGACATTGTGGCATGAAGGAAAACGTTTTCGAAAATATTCAAATCCTTACCTTGCTTGGAGCGGAATCCGAGACGGCGGGCCTTCTCTGGTCTGGTTGGGCGGACGACACGGTGGACGGCGCTCAACTGTCTGTAGTGCCACGTGCGGATACGGAGCAAGTAGCGAAGAGCATCCGACTGCTTCTTACGCCAGATTTCTTGCATATACTTGTATGCACCCATGTTTACCTGGAAAAATGAAGATTTGTTGTGTGAATTTCAGTGAAAAAGCGATAATAAAGACGAAAATTATTCAAGTTCATGAGATGACACGGAAAAAGTGAAGGAAACCGACATCTTGGGACAAAAAACATTTTAGGCTGAAAATTTCGTAGAATCGGCTTTTTTGCGAGAAAACTGCAGCGATTTCAATATTTCTCTCACGAAAATTGGATTAATCGCTTGAAAATTTATTTTTTAGGAAGAAAAACGAAAAAATTCCACCAATTTTGCTGAAAAATAATCGAAAAAAGTTTAGGCCAGAGAAAACTCTACTCAAAAATAAAACACGCTCCTCGTACACTCAGGCATACACTCCGACACGCTTCGCAATACACTTACCGTAGTGCGGCGGCAGTTGGCCGGGTGCCAAGCGCGTCGCCTCCGTAAATCGACACAAGAGAGCCGTTTTTGTTTTTGGATTTGATTTTTGGTGTTTTCCCGAATTTCTTTCTTTAAAAAGGAGTAAAATTATAAAAGTTCTGCATTTTTGAAAAAGAAAATAACTGAAAAAATGAAAAACATTATGAAAAATGAGTGGATTTTTTTCAAATAATTTTGTTTTTTTTAAGCTGAGAAGTCAACAGATTTCCAACAAAAAACACTTTTTTTTGGGTACAAGCTGCCCAAATTGACGCAACTAGCCACTCTGAGATTCGAAAAAAATTCCAGAACTTTCGAATTTCACAACTTTTTCCCATTGCATCATAACAAATCCACGTGATTTCCCAACCCGAAACAAACAAATATTTGCAACTTCTAATCATTGTCATCACTTCTACTCATTCACTCATTCTCCATTTTCCTTATTCCAGTCAAAAAATGTTGTCTCGCCTCACAATGACCGTCCCGAATCTCACTTCGGGCGTTCGACACTTCGCCAACACTGCTGCCAAATCCGCCAGATACGGTGGAAATCAGTCAGGATTCGGAACCAGATTCAATCAAGTGAGTATTTTTAGTATTATCGAAAAAATAAAACTGCGACCTCGTTTCGGCTCTGTGTCGATTTACGAGGCCCCGCCCACAAAACCGTATGCAATGGTGCGCCGCTCTTTGCGGAGGGATTTCGTTTTGTGGGCGGGTCCTCGTAAATCGACACAAAGCCGAAACGAGGTCGCAGTTTTATTTTTTCGATAATACCTGACAATTGAGTAAAGAAAAAGAAAGAGAATTCAATGAAGAAAAATATTTTATAGGGATTCGGAGTGAAAGCTGGACCGACGCTCAAGGAGCGACTTTTGGGACCAACCACCGGAAAACGTAGGTCTTTAAGCTGAAAGTTGAGAAAAAATTATGCAAAAATGCAAGAAAATTCGGAGTATTTATCCAGAAACCATAAAAAGTGGCATTTTCGAAAGCCACCAAAATTGATTTGAAACCCCGCAAATGAGCTTCAAAACATGTTTCCCAGCTCATTTTCGGGGTTCTCGAGAAATTTTTGTGCACTTTCATCATGGTTTTCGAAATCAACGCAGAAATTTACGTATTTAAAATGACAAAGGCTTTCTCAGTTTTTTCTGTAAAGTTTTCATTCTTGACCTAAAACATTTTATTTTCAACGATTTCCGGAGCTAAAAATGCCGAATTTTCTTGAATTTTCGCATCAAAAATCCCCCAATCAACTCCAATTCCTCTTTTTTCCAGCATTCCTCTACGGAACGTATGCTCTCGTCGGAGCATCCGGATTCGGTGTCGGCGCCCTCATGTACTACGGTCTCATCTCCAAAGAGCAGTCGATTCTTCAGAAGAGTGCCATCTGGCCAACGTACGTTCGTGAGCGTATCAGCTCCACTTACACCTACTTGGCTGCAAGTATCGCTTTGACTGCCGCCAGTGGAGTCGCCGCATCGAGAAGTCCAGCGTTGATGAGATTGACTGCTGGTGGAGGACTTATGGTTTGTTTTTGAAAGAAAATTAGACTCAAATAGGTCAAAATGAGCCTAAAATGTTTAATTTGTGGTTGAGAATCCCAAAAAAGTACCAAAAAACCTGATTTTTTTCAGAGTCTATTCGGAACGATGGCTGTGATGATCGCCTCGGGAATGCTTGCCAGATCGATCGACTATGATAGCACGCTCGTTAAGCATCTCGCATGGGCTCTTCATTGTGGTATGTTTCTCCAGATGGGTCTAAAACCCCTAGAAAACGACATGAAAATCTCGAAAAATCACCAAAAAGGAACCTTGAAATCTTAGAAAACGACATAGAAATCCCAGAGAATGGCCTACAAATCCTCAAAGAATGACGTGAAAATCACTCAAAAATAACCTAGAAATCTTAAAAAATGATCTAGAAATGTTAGAAAATCACCTCGAAGTCAGAATTAGACCTAAATTCTCTCCAAAAGCGGAAATTAAACTTCATTATTTTTTCAGGAGTCATGGGAGCCGTCCTCGCCCCTCTCTGCTTCATGGGTGGTCCAGTGCTGACTCGTGCCGCTTGGTACACCGCTGGAATCGTCGGAGGCCTCTCCGCCACTGCCATCACTGCTCCATCGGAGAAGTTCTTGATGATGGCGGGACCACTGGCGATGGGATTCGGTGTCGTCTTCGTGGCCAACATTGGAACGTTCTTCTTGCCGCCAGGATCCGCATTGGGAGCTAGTCTCGCTTCTGTTGTCATCTACGGAGGACTCATTCTCTTCTCCGCTTTCCTCCTCTACGACACTCAACGACTCGTCAAACAGGCTGAAAATCATCCACACAAGTCTCAATTCTATGGCCAGGATCTCCAGATTAGAAGCTTCGACCCGATCAACGCGTGAGTTCTTGTTCAAATAGGTTTCGAGTTACTCTAACCTCTGCGTCTCTCCCCTCCCCACACTCTCTCGTCGCCCCGCACACACAAAGTATGGTGGGCGGCGGAACCCGTGAGGTGTCGGCCGCTTGATTCTACACTATTTATAAGCGTCGCGCCTCCTCTCTTGCCTTCGCCCGAATGAACCATGGCGGTCTGTGGTGCAGACTTCAAATCTGTAGACGGTTAGCGCCGTAGTGGTTCGACTCCACCTTTCGGGTGTTGCTTTTTTAGGCTTGTCTCGGGCCGGGCCGATGGGCCCAACCGGCCCGGCCTGCAAAATCAGGACCACCAATAAATTGTTTTTTTTTGCAGACAAATGTCAATCTACATGGACGTGCTGAACATCTTCATTCGACTCGTCATGATTATGGGAGGAATGAACAACAAGAGAAAGTAGAAATATGAATAAATTCGATGATTTTCTTGTCGCTAATGTATTTTGTAAATACTAGAGTCTTGGTTTTGTCTAACACTTTCTCCCCCATTTCTCGCTATTTGTACGGTTCTCTTGGTCCCTCTTCCCTTCCCGAATTCTATTCGATTTTTCCCGACATTTGCGACTAGCGCATTTATGCTATCTTTTTTATCCGAAATACATGAGATTTTAGTGTTGGATTTGAAGTGGAAAAGCGAAAGACAAGACAATTTGATAAAAATGGATTTTAATTTCAGGTTTCGAGGGACGAAAAATCGTTGAAAAATTATGTATTTCGATCAGATTGTGAACATTTTTGCGTAAATCCCGTGGAAAATGTTCGACTTTTCAGCTGAAAATTTACTATTTCGAAGAGGATTTTTGTGTAATTTTTGAAGAATTGAGTGATATTGAGACTGTGACAAACTATTTATCACATTTATCAAAAGTAAAGCGAAAAGATCAGAGAACGGAAAATCGGAGCAAAAGCGAGATTGATGGCTATGAAACTCGGGAAATCAAAGGAATTGGGTCAAATACAGGAATCGAAGATCGGAAAGGAATCAAAGGGAAGACTTGTGGCAATGTTAATCGATATAAAAATATCACAAAATACGATGAATTTTCACAGAAAATATGAAGAGTTAGGCTTGAAAAATAAATTGAAAACAGGGGTTCGAAGATCGGGGAACAGGGAGAAAGGAGAGAGATTGATGGCTAAAAAATTGAAATGAAATGAGAGAAAAATACGAGAATTGAAGATCGGGAGAGAAGCAAAAGGAAGAATTGTGGCAATTTAAAGAAAAGAAATCTCAAAATTTGATGAATTTTCAAAACATGAAGAGCTAGAGCATTTTTTAAGCGGCTTTCAGAGAAACTTTCCTCTCATTCAGCTCTTTTCTCCGACGCTCGACTAGTTCGGGACGTCGAAGATCCGTTTCTCTTTTACGGTCGGATTTAAATAAATTTGAATATTGATAAGTTGGACTTGGAGCATATCTGATGAGCAATCTATGAAGAGTCTTTTCATGAGATGTTAGTGGAACTGGAGTTATATCCATTGCTGACTTCTCTTCCATCACTTTTTTGAATTCTTCGGTTCTCAATTGCCGGCACATTGTATGCAAACGAATATTAATGTTTGATTTTCGTACGATTTCCTCCAAGTCCTTTATCTCCTTATCATCATCAGACAGAATCACATATCTATCGAGCATTGCTTCGAAATCATCTGCCCATGCAGGAACTTCATCAGTGAGTGGAGGAAGACCAATAGCAATTGGATCGAAAGCGGGTGTTGTATCAGGTGTCTCTTGAACATCATCTGGTTCCACTACTGCTGCAAATCCACCACTTTCGATTCGAAATTTCCCGGTGAAGTTCTCGGATCGGAGTGTGATGTGCCCGGAGCACATAGGACATCTAATGTAAAGACGAATTATGGTAAACCGATGTTCATCGAGACCAAAAATCGTTTCCATTGTCATTTGGACTCTAGAATCCTTGATAAAGAGATTCGTGCAACTTTCGCAATACACGCTCAATGGTATAACTGTGAGTCGTGAACCGTGTAGATCGGATCGGCAGGGTGGCACTCCGGCCCTGAAATCAGGAGAAATAGTTGAAGAAGGATTTGTGAATTTTATGATTTTTTTCAATGTGAATCAAGTCAAATTTGAAAAAGATTAGGAATATCATTTCTGAGCATAATCTGAAAATAACTCTGAACAAAGTTACATGTAATAAAAGTTTCAAAATTTTTGAAGGTTTGTCTCGGATCGGCTATCACCGGACCTCTTCTAAGGCATTTTCATTCGAAACATTGCACGTGAAACATGGTCCTGAAAGAAGTCAGGAATTGCCGATTGAAGCTAAAATTTCGGAAATTTTGAAAGTTTGATGGTCTATAACTCTCCTTCAGAGACATTTTCAGACTACTCTTTTCCTTATTTTTGTATTCCGCATCAAAACATATTAGAAATCAAACTTTTAGTTTACACCCCTTTAGGATTGGTTCACAAAAGTCTCAGTCTCACCATGGTGCTTGGTTATAATTGAATGAAGTTGCCTTCAAATCAATACGAACAGCTCTCAGAAATCGCCAAAAATAAATGTGTGGAATCGCATTGAGAGTATCGGAAAACTTCGGACCAAGCCTCACGGGAGTTAATTTTTCTTGTTCTGCAGCAATGCTCGTCTCCGCATTTATGAGTGTCATAAGAATTTCATCCACATCTCTTCCTTCCAACTTTGCGGCATTGAGTATTTCAAGTTGGTCTTCGAAGATTTGAATTAGGCCATTCTCTTCTTCCGTCAATTTTGGACAGGCGCTTAGAAGATTTCTGATGTCAAAATATGTGTTGTCCTCACTTGGTTCTATTTCTCCTTCGTCATATTCGAGCCCTCGTTCTATTATGAAACCAGTTTGTTGAAAGTTGGAACGGAACATTAGATGACTCGAGCATCGGGGGCATTTAATGTGGAAACGGTGAATTTTGATTCGGATAAGAGCGCTCTCGGCCCCAAATGTCTCTTGATCCGCAACGCCCTCCGAGTTTTTGGGGAAGCGAATGCCACATTTGATGCACTTCATTGTCATTGGGAAGACTATACGTCTTTCGGGGTTGACGTCGCGCGCGGAGGGCTCGTAACTGGAAAAATACTTAATTGGTAATATGACTTTTCAGGAGAATTCCGACAGAAATGACTTTGGTATGCAAACAATTCCAAAAATTGAATAGCTTTCTGATATTGCAATGAAAACGCTCAGAGTCAGAAAACGCCTTAAAAGGGAGCAGTCTCTTGAAAGATTCTTTGAGAATTTTCATCATACTTTTAGGAATCTAAGCAATTTTTTGCATTACTTGAACCCATCATTTTGGTTGGAATCCGGGACCACTGAACAAAGCTAAAGCAGAATACTCACTTTTCCTCAAACTGCGCCATAATTGCCTTCACAAATCTGCTCCATTTCGCATCATCGTCCGATTTTCCATCGGCCTTAATCACCTCCGGCAAAGAACAACGTTTCTTGTCAAACTCCAAAGCGGCACCTTTCAATCGTTCCTCAGCACATAAAGCCATCTTTTTGAACAAGCCCGTATGGAGAGTTTTATGAACTGTTTTGAGAAAGTTCTCGAAGTCTCCCACTTTGACTTTTGCCAACTTTTTCCCAAACGGACTCAATTTGGCCTTTCCATCATCCCAAGTCATCCACTTCCTACGGTCCAGCTTGTTGCAGGTTTTTCGAATTATGATGGCCATTTGTTCATAATGGTCCTTTGTTATCACTTTTCCTTGTTGTTCGACGTTTCTCAACTCATCCAAAGCTATTTCAATCTCTCCAATCATGTCATCCATCTGCGGGTTGACTTCATATGACTTCAACAGTTTGCGTGGGTTCAACGATCGTCTTCTCTTCTCTTCTTTTAATGCCAACTTTTCTTTGAGAATCTCTTCTACATCATCTCCTTCGGTAAACATGTAACACATGTGCTCAGGGACATAACTATAACTGAACAGGTCCGATCGAAATATCATGGTTCCAAGGCAAGAGCTACATTTCATATAAAATCGATGAATTCTTACACCGAGTTTCGTCGATGGCCCTCCGAATTCTTCATGGTGCATCAATAATTGACGTCCTTCGGGAAAGCAACGATTACAACTGATGCATTTCATGTGAAAGGGGACTTGCACATAGTGTTTCTCATGAACATAGTCTTTCCGAAGAACATAATGTGGCTTCAGAATATAGTGTTTCATTGTTGATGGGGCGTGGGCGGTCTGGAAAATAAAATCATTTAGACTATGTACATTGAAATTCCGATAAAACTTATTGTAGAATTACGAAAGTACATTCAATTTTGTGTTTTAAACTTTCTTCTGCTATAAAAGTTAAAAACACTCACCTGACCACCTTCAATCCAAGTTGGCCTCTTAGCTTAAACTCAACGTGGTATTCCTTGGACCACCCATCTAACCTATTGACATTCCATAATAAGGGAGAAAGTGTGTTGGGAGAGGAGACGGAGGGTCCGATGGGGCTTGTTTTCATTGTCTGCGTCTACCGAATATGTCTCGGTGGTCAACTAGTAGAGACCAGTGGAGGGAAATTGGAGATGGTGCTCATTAGAAGACGTTGAGTTGGATTAGTCACTGAAATCTGAGTTTCTCCTGAGAAATGCTGTTTATGGGAAAAATTGTATGTCACACCAGTGTTAATGGATGTTCTTTCAGTCGCAAGATTTAGTTTAAAAATCGAGAAATCGACAAAAGAATGAGTTTTACTTCAGAAGACGTTGGGCAAGATTCTGAAGGGATGAGACAACAAATCTTCTAGAATTGTCTCCTGGTAATTATTCGAACTACTCTAAACCGCAAACTCGTGGAACTCAGTCTCCTTTTTTTCAGAATGAAATCTTCAATTGAACCGACACGATTTTATAAAATTAAAGCTGCATACAAGTCTATGAAAAAATACAAGCATTGTTAAGGATTACAGGGAAAGGCTATGGATGGCTTTAAAAATACACGAAAATTCATGACCTACAATAATTTAACGTTAGGATAAAATGAAAAGTTAGCATATGATTTATTTAAGTTGTTTCTGCCTTTGCTCCAACTCCTTCCTCCTTCTCTCGACTAGTTCCGGCCGTCGAAGATCCGTTTCCCTTCTGCGATCGTATTTGAAAAGATTCGAATACTCATTGGAAGGGCATGGACAGTATCTGGCGAGTAAGTTCTGGAGAGTTGCGGGTTGAGAATTGGGAATTGGAGGAAGGGAAAGACCTGGCGGCCCAGGTCTCTTCTCTTCTATCACTCGTCGAAACTCATCAGTTCTCAATTGCCCTCTCATCAGACACATATCGTAGTCTTTCAACGGATCCGCAATGAAGTATGAGACAAATGGAGACATGGTGCTTGATGCATCTGGCATAGCCACTTTTGTAACCTTCTGACGATTCTCATCGGGTTTCTCCTCCTTCTCAATACGCTCCTTGAGCCAATTCATAATTGCACTATCGTCATTTGCAATCACCACCCTTGTAAGCTTTTCTTCCAGATCTAACATCTTCTCTAGATGCTCAATAGTGTCATTTGGCCATCTTCCAATAAGATCCATTGGGTTGAACGCGGGCGCAGAGGACACCTCCAAAATCTTTTCAGGATCTTCTTTCGCCGGAATTGCTCCATATTCCACTCCAAACATCTTATCAACAAGTTCAGAGCGTAATGTGATGTGAGCAGTGCAAGTCGGGCATCTCATGTAGATACGATAAATGTTCACAGGGAGTCCTCTCAATCCCTTGAGCCATTCTTGTCTCATATCCAGTTTCTGTCCTTTGTGAACGATTGTTCTGCAGGTGGTACATTGTAAGGTGGTAGGGACAGTCATGAGTTGAACTGGGAGGAGAGAAGAATGACAGCAGGTGATATCAGATCTAGAATAAAAGGAAGGTTACTGCGATTTAATACTAGTGATACTCACATTTCAAATGGTTTTTCGGGCGGTTGGGAGTCAGGAAAAGCACCGGGATGATTTTTGTCATGCTGTTCCATTTCGGGTGGAGGGGTTGATCTGGAATAATCTTAGTTTATGGAAGTAGATATTTTGGTATTTTGAAGATGTCCTAATCTTTCTCCGTCACGAAAAACTAACAAAACTTGAAGTGTGAAAGACTTACATAGGAGTTTCCTCATCGCTCTCATAATCAGCATCAAACTCGTCATAAAGTTCTTGTTGCACACCGCCCAGAAAACGCCAAAAGTGAGATTTTGGAATAGTTTGCAAAATATCGGAGAACAGAATATTCGGAGCGAGATTTACAATCGATGGAGCCTGATACGTTGCATCCGGATAATTTTCGATTTCCATCTCGATTTCGGCTTTGATTCTCCGTGTAGACTCTTTACCCATGCGTGCATTACGATAGAACCAGATCAATAGATTCTCGAATTCTTGCATTAGTCTGAATTCCTCAAATTCCCATTTTCGACATGGATTGAGAAGCGTAAAAGGGTCCAGAGCCTCGGTGGTATTTTCATCTTGAATTTCCGATTTACCACACTGATTGAGACAATTGCCTTCCTTTACAAAGGTGTTTTGTTGGATGGTGGAACGGATGACTATATCAGCGTTGCATTTTGGACAAGGGAAGAAGAAACGGTAGATTGGAGTTCGAATTATAAAGCTCTGCGATTCTCTTGATGTTCCTAATGTTTGTAGGTCCATGTTGAGCTTCTTTCCTTTTGGAATATGATGACTGCAATACTCGCAGAGTACTGACACTGGGTTCACAACAAATCGAGGTTCGCGCTCATTGAATTGACGGAATTCTCTGGAAACAAGTTGATTAGGCGACATAAGAGTGATTTGTCGGACTGGTCCAATGCGGAGGGGAAATTTGTTTAAAATGTTTGGAAATGTCAGAATTCTTCATTTCCCTTTTTAGTCTACTCACCCTTTCCAATGTGTTTCCACTGCCTTCTGAAACAAGACTTGTTCTTTGCTGTCCACCAATTCCTTTCGGTCCTTCGAAGGTTCTTTCTTCTTTTCCTTCAATAAATATCCCGTAAAATAATCATATCTCCTGATAACATTTGCCATGAAAATTTCAGCGTCGAAAGCTGTCATTCGAAACATTTTAGTCTCTAAATACCGTCGCATTTCCCACAGAAAGTCTCCCAAATTCTTCGTTAGAACTCGTGAAAGCTTCTTGACAAACGGAGACATTTGAGTCTCTCCATCATCCCAGACCAACGGTTCCTCGGAGTTTTTCAAATCACAACTTTTTCGAATCTCTTTTTCCATCGCTTCATACATTTCTTCATTTGGTCTTCTTCGAACTTGTTCTTTTCTCCTCATAATGTACAGAGCTTTTTCAATCTTGTCCACCAGATTTGCATTATCCGATTCATCATCAGGGAAGGTTCCCAAGAGTTTCCAAGGGTCCAGAAACCGTGTTCGATTGTATCTCTTCATCAGTTTCTCCGTCCGCTCCTCACTTTCTTCTCCATTATAATACTTACATGCTTGTTCACAAACGAATTCAGAACAAAGAAGACTTGATCGGAAGATTAAACGAGTTTCGCAACCGACACATTCTGTGTAGAATCGGTGGAGTCGAGCACCGAGTATCGTCGATGTTCCTCCCAATTTTTCATAGAACATCTTCATGGGGGTCCCTTCGTAATGGATTTTTGTGCAATAGAGACATTTCAAGTTGAGGGGAAGCAGTACAGGCATTTCCGCATAAACGAAATTCATTTTTGATCGGGAGGGAGTGGATCTGGAAAAAGAATTGGTTAGGATCTGTGTGCTTTCATGGCTTGTATTGGTAGAAAAATCTACTTTTCTGATTCAAAATTTTGTGAAATAACTTGATATTGGTCAAAATCAGGGCTGGACCGGATTCGGGCAAATCCGGTCAAAACCGATATAATAACTCTTTTCATCAGTTTTTACCGTGTCCCGTTGAAAGTTTTGGAGAGTTCTTACAACTTTCAAAACAGCACTTTTTCATAGAAAACTCACCTTATCACCTCAAATTATCCAAATCTTGCTAGCTTCTATTGAATATAGATTCCTGTAGACCACCCATGTAACCGATTGATGTTCAATAACTCAGAAAGACAGTGTAGCATTGGGAGAAACTCAGAGTCCAACAGAGCGCATTTGCCTCGTCTGCGTCTTGTTACTGTCATGATCTCTCGGCAGTCGAGGGATGAGACCCGAGGAAGATGGGTTATCTAGATAGGAAGAGGGGTCCACTTTCCTGTTTTCAGGGAAAGACAATAAGAGTGGCTCTGTTCTTAGTAGAAGACGTCGTCTTTGGATTCTGGAGTTTTTGAGCAAAGGTATTTTTGATAAATTTATTGAAAAAAAATGAAAGTAAACCGAGGGGAAAAGGAATGAGCAATCTTACAACAAGGCAAAGAAAAGATTCGAGCAGAACAAAAAAAATTAATTGTATTGAATATTCATAGTTTTCTTAAATTCATCGGTCAACAACTGTTTTCGGAACGCCAACATCGCATGGTAAATCCCGTTATCTGGGACACGCTTGACACTAAGACCATATGGGCAATGCTCCTTAAAATGCTCCACCATTTCTTCATAAGAAGTCTTCGGATTCTTCCTCCCCATATATCCAGCAATCTTCTCAGCAATAACCCTAGCCATCATCATTTGCATATCCGGACTCGACTCATCTTCGAACATCAAAATGTTTGCTTTCGCCTCAAAATGGTCTAGAATCTCTAGGTAATTTTCTTGGTCTTTGACAAATCTCTTGATTTGAGTTCTCGGATCAATGTGTTTTGGTGGAATCTGCTCATCGAATGGTTGCGTTGGCACATGCTTTTCGGCACCGTATTCCACTATAAAATCTTGATCGGACAGAGAGGAACGAATGATAAAGGGGGTGTGGCAAGTTGGGCACGCGAAGTAGTAACGATAGATTTTGATAGGGATACAGAGAGCTCCTTGGATCACTTCTTGTTTCATGTTGAATCCCTCTCCGATGTAAACTATGACGTGACATCTGTTGCATGCGAACTGGATTGGGCTGATTGCAGGAAGAATGGGAGTGACTGTGGATGTTAGGCTGAAATTAGAAATTTATTAAGATATTAGCAAAAAGCATAACAAAAACAATTTGGGGTCGGAAGGAATTGAATACACAACTTATTTCTGATCAGGAGCCCTCTTTCTACCGGCTGCGCCACTCAGGTAGTGGCACAGGCGGTAAGAGGGATGGTTCCTGATCTGAAAGAAGTTGTGAGTTCAACTCCTTCTGGCTTCAAACCTTTTTGCATGTTTGTTAAAACCAATTTTAAGATTAAAAATACTTACCCGATACAATCCCTAACATGTTGGTGATAAGTATCCCGAACATAATGTCTCGACTTCTTGAAAACAATCCCACGGAACTCAGGGGTCGCCAGCTGATTCGAAACCGCTTGGACGAAACGATGACTATGATATTCGGGAACCAACCCGATTGTATCGGAGAAACAATTGTACTTCCAATCCCTGATGCGAACTGGTCTTAGATCAACATTCGCCTCCTTTTGCTTGTCAATTTCAGTTCTAATAAAAGTCATCGTTTGCAATTTCGCCGGTTGCATGAGTTTATCTTGCTCAGATTTTGTTATCTCATCAATAGTTCCCTCGATATTGTCCACTACTTTCTTCTCAGCATCCGTCCAAATTCGATACTTCTTCAGAAGTTTCATCGGGTTACAGTACTTCTCCGTGGGCTTCTCTTTATCAACTTTTGAATCGTCTGGAAGCAACTCGATTCCGTATTCTTTGATATACCTAGTGTGTGAAAGATTGGAACGGAAGATGATTGGAGATGAGCAATGAGGGCAATTCATGTAGAAGCGGTACAGTATGATTCGGAGTAGAGGGCAACCGTCTCCTAGGATCTCTTGAGTCATTTCCAGTTTCTTTCCTTTGTAGATGCAATTGGAGCATTTGAGACACTTCATTCCAAATGGGACCATCGTGAGCTTTGGAGCAAGCAGATTCGAATATTGTTTTCTGGAAAAATGAAGGGAATCGAACTATAAAAGTTGAAAAAGATTCTTCCTTAGCGCTGACCTAAGGAAGTTTTCAGCCTAACTTTTGAGTTTCAGGAGCAAAATCTTGAACTACTTTCACAATGTTTCATACCGATTCCAATAACCAAAACACTTACTTCATCCACCACCTCTGCAACATATATAGGAACTTTTCTGAAGTCTGATTTCCTGTGAATGGTGAGAAATATTTCGTAGTCTCCGCAACGAACTGTTCAGTAGCCAGTTGGTGAAGAAGAGAGGCATAGAATCTCCTGTTATGATTCTCTGGCACCATTCCCATAGTATCGGCAAACGGGTGAATCGGTTTTTTCTCCGTAATAATCGTTGGGGTGGGGTCTTTCTTTGCCCGCGCTTCCTCCTCTTTCTCCTTTCTGATCTTCTCTGCCCATACATCCACAATTGAGCCTTCCATTTCTGATCTGAACTCGTAAAGAGCATTTTCCAAATCATCGATCGTTTTTTGTTTGGCTTGGTTGAGTTTGGGGAATACGGTTAAGAGGGAAATTGGGTCCACAGGCTCAATTGTTTCTTCTTTGACTTCTCCAGCTGAGGATTTCGGAACTTCTGAATCTTTACACGGAACAACTCCGTATTCCTTGATGTATTTGGCATGACGGAAATCGGAACGGAAGATCATCACACCTGAGCATTTGGGGCATTCCAGATAATATCGAAAAAGTCTCATTTTAATGACTGGACTCTCTTCTCCAAACGTTTCCTCGAGCATTGGGTACTTGTCTCCTTTGCGGATTCCATTGGAGCATTTGGAGCATTTCATGGAGAATGGGACAATGACGGAGGGTTGCTGAACGAGGGCAGTGGATTGTGGAGCTTTGGAGTCTCTGAAAAACAATGTGTTCTGTCTCAAACATTTTTGAAATTTTGCTTGAATTAGTACACTGATCAGCTATAAAAATCCAATTAGCGCATTTCCTAAATTTTTCTGATTCAATGGAAACCCCAAGAGTTTGAATGTTATCTACAATCAGTCGGGTGCTACCGGTGCTATATACAAGAAACACTCACCTCATAGAATACAAGTTAATCGCCTCCAAGAATGTCTCATTCGACTCCGGATAATGTATATATGGTGGTATTGGTACTTTATCTTTCCCTCGTTTATTTGGTTCTCCATTAGCGAAAACGATTCCAAAGTACTTATCCGTTGTCAAAAAGTCCTTCAATTCCTTCAAGAAATTTGGAAGATGATTCCAAGTGACCTTCATCAAAATCTTCACAAATGGAGACATGAATATCTTATCATCATTTCGAATCACAAAATGCGGGCACTTATTGGGATACGGCCCGTTGTTAATGTTCATAGCTCCTTGGATATAGATATCCTGATCACTGGCATTTCCAACACTTTCACTTCTATAAATATAGTCCAAAGTGCATTCGATTGCTTTGACTATCATCATGGATGGGAGGGTATCCGGGAATCTTGCCAGAGTTTTATCAGGATTCTCTGCGCCTTCAGGTGGTGGTGGGATCTTCTTTCTCTCATTTGGATGTACTGCATACGAGTCGACACCCAACGCTCCATACTCTAGGACATAAGCATGGGTTAGGAGATTGGTTCGGAAAATGATATGAGCGGAACATTCGGGACAGTCAAAGTAGTATCGATGTACATTGATTCCTATTTTCGAATGTTCACCACCTATATCTTCTCGAATCATTAAAAATGCTTGTCCTTTGTACATTGGATGGTCGCATTCTAGGCACCTGATATCCTCGGGAAGGAGAGTTATTGCAGGATCATTGATCACGAGAGCGCAGGTACATTCAGACATGTCGGCGGGGACTCTGCAAACAATTAGATGTGATAGGGAAAACGCGCTCTGGAACTTGAAGAATGACTAAAAATGAGGATAAATCGAATTTTATTGTAGCCCATTTGAAACTGTAAACATCTGCGAAAATGTGAAAATGTTGATCACAGGGTTTTTAGGTAGTTTGATTTCAGAAATGGTATTCCTTCTTGCTAAAAATGATGAGGATTTGAAAAACATGTATTCAAAATCGTGAAATGTCTTTTTAGAGACTTTCACCATTTTTTCAAAACTTTTCTCCGTTTCAGTGTTTCCATTTATGTCCACTATTTTATGCCTAAATTTACTGTTGAGTTTCAGTTTGGAATTTTTCATCATTTGTTATTTTTTCAGGTTTTGAGGCCTGCTGGAACTTTTTAGTTTGTCAACATGAGGGAAACGAGGCTTTAAAACCTGGGAAAATCTAAAAATTCAAATTTGAGTCATAGAGCGAGTTGTAACATTAAAAATAGCTATTCGAGTGAAAATCATGAAAATGAGTTTTTGATTTGAGCTCACCTGTTGCTCATTATTGCGAGCCAAACAGAATGATTATCGGTGAATTTGCAGAATGAATGATTAGAAGGCTTTCCTGAAAATATTTGACATTTTCATATATTCTCAAAAAAATTTCAGCCAGCTTGAGACAAATCACTGATGTTATAAAAAAAAGTCGTTTCCAAACTCTCGAGCTTTTGAATTTCTGTGTTTTGACAGAAAATTCTAAATGCTGAAACATCAATTCTTCTGTTTCAAAAATTTCTGCAAAAAGAGAACTTTATAAAACAATTTACTTTCAGAATCACCAATCTTCGGTTCATTGACTTTCTGTTTGCCTACATTTTTTTCTCTGTTTCAAGACAAAAATAAGTCCCAAAATCATAGTTTTCTCCACGCCAAGCAAAATCAGTTTAATTAAAACTCACTTTTCCTCCGATATCCACTTCTGCAAGACCAAAAATCACGAAAAACGGTCCCTGAAGACCTCCCGTACAACGATACCAATTAATCGTCTACAAGACAAAAGAGAGTGACTAGTGAAGAGAAGCAGGTGGTGCGATAGAGCATACTTGCCATCGTCTGCGTCTATCAATCGTTTTATCTCTCGGAAAAGGATGAGTTGGGGGAATGGGTAAGAGAAGAGAGAGGTCATCTTGATACATGTTGGGGGACGTTAGGAGATAGTTTATTGGAAGGGGACGAATGGGAGAAAAAAAAGAAGAAAGACAAAGGACATTTATTTTCGGTTTCAGGGGATGGCGGAAAGTGAAGATGAGATTGGAATTTGATGTCATCAATCTTCGAAATACGGCAAACTTCTAGTAGCATCAGTTAGATCAATTTAGTTTATTCAAAAAACAAATTATGTCATTCAGATTCATATCCAGAAATTAGACTTATTAAAGAAGAAGAAGAAGAAGATTTGACTTCAGAATCCTTAACTTCGGAAGACTTCCCTGCTGATTTCTTCACCAATTTGATTCCAGCAAACCTTTCCTTCTGCTCGTTTTTCCTTTTCACTGGAGTCGACGTCTTCCATTCTGCTAAACTCGAAGAAGACGTGGTGACGTCTTCTATCTTCTTCTGACCACTTTCCAACACCTCTTTGACCATTCTGTCTTCTTCTTCCTTCGCCATTTCTCTCTTCCTTTCCTCCTCGGCCTTCAGAATCCCAATGGCATCCACGCCTTCTTTTCCACTGGAAGACTCCAGGAGATCCTCTAATTCCTCTTGATTCTTCATTTCCTTTCGACTCTGCTTGGTCCTTTTCTCTAGAAGTATCATAGGGTCGAGAACGTCTTCTTCAGAATCTTCTCCAAAATTTTTAACTTCGGTCCCAGCTCCCTCATCTAGTCGAGTTGCACCATGCTCATTTTTATAATCACAATTCTCCAAATCTGTCCGGAAAGCAATACTAGCCAAACAATTTGGGCATTTCATATGAAACCTGAACAGTTTCAGTCCCAGATAATCCTCATCTTTAACGGTTTCTCTATCCATATTGAATTTCCTTCCTTTGTATATATACTCGGAGCAAGAATTGCATTGCATATTGAAGGGTACCATGACTCGTTGTACTATTTTTTGGGGTCCTGAAGAAGATTGACGGGGAATTTTGGAAGGATCGAAATCGGCTGGGTAATATTTGGAAAAGCATTTTCGTTCGGTTCCGGTCATTTTGTTAGGAGATGTCTGAAAAATTGAAAATGGGATTACTGTTTCTAAAAGTTCTTAAGAAATTTGTATTGGTGTGTTAATTAGTGGTTCCCTGATTAGGTATGAATTATCCAAAATAAAAACTAATGTGGTATAGATATCAAGAAACCAGTAGTAGAAGAAATAATGTTTCAAAAAATTTGCAAAAAGTCTCAAAATACGAGGATTCTGTTTGTTTTGAAGGTGATCTATTATGCAATAAAGTGGAAAAATGGATTTGATAGAAATTATTTCCCACCTAAAAATAGCTTCAAAAACTTTTTCTGTAGCTTGGTTTTGTCCGAAAATGGAATACATTCAAACTTTTTTGATCACAAAATGAACAACAGCTGCAAAACTGTATTTTCCTGATACATTTTTATTTTCTAGTTTTTTCCGTTTCTATAATAGTATCTGAAGGATCTGATTTAGAATGGTGCAGTTCGTTCTTTGCACCACATTCATGAAAACGTTACTTACCTTCTTTGTAAACTTCGGACTGTGAAAAGCGTCGAAACAAGCAATAAGCAGTATAAATGTGCAAACCCAATAATTCCTCTAACAAGAGGAACGCATATACGAAAGTAAAGGCGTTCTCGGTGGAGCGCATGTTCTTCTCATTCTCTGCGTCTTTCCATTTGTATTCTCCCTCGCGAGGATATGGTGGAGAACGTGAAGGAAATAAGGGATCAGAACAGAAGATGTGGAAACAAGGGTAGATGAAGTCCATGGTGTACAATCCTTTAACTGATCTGAACTCACATCACCGTAATCAGCAACACTCTTGTAATAGGAAAACATTGTTTCGCAAAGAGGATCGGAATGGTTTGAAGATTAGCAAAATCGGTCGTCATAAAACTCTAAAAGTGTAAAAATGTGAATAAAAGTTTCTGTTTCGATTCTTCATGATTGCATGGAAACGATTTCGACGTTACTGCTGCGGGACCTAGGTGAAGAGTCTATTTTTTCGTTACAGAATCTAGAAAGGACCATATTGATGTTGTACATACTTTCTTTTTTTACAATTAGTGGTTCAGCTTGTTTGAAACCTTTTGAAATTGCAAAAAAAAACAGAAAATCTGATACTGAGAGTCACTGTTTCAAAAATGAATCTCGTATTACACTTTTTTGCGGTTCTAATGGTACAGGTATTTGATAAGAATAATTAAAATTAATTCGTGGCATGAGGAGTATTTCAGAAGATACTTTAAGAACACATCGAGTCCCAAAATGCAAAAAATCACAGTCAAGTGATTGCCAATGGAAAGGGTTCATAATTTGATAACCCACTGACTCTGCCCCGCTATTCCCCGTGAGACGTCGGCCTTTTCAAATGCCTCTCATTCATAGGCTTCGCGCGGAGTGCTGATAACTGCGTGTGGTCCGAGTCAGTGGGTTATCAAATTATGAACCCCTCCCATTGGCACTCAATTGACCATCCGTTTCGCGTTTTCCCTCACTTTTTTCGAAGCTCAAAGAGACATCATCAGGTAGACTACATTTGCTAAAGCGACGGTTTAATTTATGCGTACCAACTGACTTTGCGAATAATCACAAATTCTCAGAATATCTCTGAAACAGATTTCTTTTTGAAAAATTGTTCAGAAACACGGTCCATGACCAGCTTAAACACATCACTTTTATGAATTAAGCAATGCAACACTAAAACAAAGATTGAATTCTGGTAATGTTGCACCTTTGTCCAGTTATCCAATTAATATGAGTATACTGAAAATAACAGAAAATCGAGAATTTGAAGATAACTGTTTCAAAAATATTTATTGTTTTGCACTTTTTGCGTTGGTGATATTACGAGCATCGGAAATGAGAGTAGTTCAGGAATTTTTTAATGCATTGAGTTTGCTTGAACAACTATTAGACCGAACAAGTCTTACCATTGTAAAGCTCGCAGAGACATTAGGAAGTTTTCAAGCAACATTTGCGTTGTCGGTGATATTACTTTGGACATGATGAAGATGCCAATCAACAATCAAAATATTTGCTATTTCTTAGAATGTCTTTGTAACGGAATTTTTTTATATGTAGTTCCCATCTGAAAAATTCTTTTTTCACCAAGTCACCGTGGAGTTACTGTTACAACATCACAACAAATTCTACCACATTGTTCACGGAACAGTGATCATTTTGATTTCTTGAACTTTGCGCGCTTTTTTCTTAAAACAAACCGCAACTCCCAATTTTTGTATTACACTTTGAGCTCTTCATTTACCGGTCAAGTCGATTGAATTAGCAATCGCAGATTACAACATTACCAGAAACGATTTCTTCAACTTAATTCATTTTGCTAAAGAGAAACAGCAAAACTTTAAAAAATTCGGTTTCAAAGAAGTGGTCTTCAGACTTGGAACATTAACGGTAACATTATTATCTTATTTCTTTCCACTCCCATCGACACTTCCTCGGCCAAACACTGAAAATCGATTGTGGTTTTCTTTGATTCGTATCAATCAAAATTGTTGCCTGGTCCCCATTTTTACTCCGAATATCGTATCCACCGCGAGCGACAAGATCCACTGCCTGACCACTGATTCGTTTTCTGAAAAAATTTTGAATTAATAAAGTTATCTATTAGTGATATTTTCATTGATAATAATGCGCTCTATTGCAAGATGGCGGTAATTTGAATTCATTGAAAAATTGTAAACAGAAAAGAACCCGCTTACGTTTTGAACCGTCTATTGATGTGATCACTGAATCTCTCATATTTGACATTTTTCAGAATAGTCTGTGAATTCCAATTGAGATAATATCCTGTGATTTCCAAACACTTCAACTTTGTAAACCCTCACTCAATCCATTGTCGGATAATCCAATTCATCTCCAATTCGAACATTCGTTTTCCGGTGTAACTATAGACCTTCTCATACGTAATATTCATAAAAATGTACTGAGAATTTTCGAAGATTTTGTATTGAAGAAAGGTTCCACCAAAAGAGATGTCAACATCTCGGATATTGAGGACATCGACGGTTTGTATGGTTTGGAAAATTTCGGCTAAGCAGTATTTGAACTTATTACTTTTGAATTTGGAGTAAGGAAATTGAATGGAGCTGGAGGAAAATCTACAAACGAATAGGGTTTGAGAAATGGCAACAAAAGCGACTCCAGGAGCAAAAATCAAGGCTAAAGGGTTGCTGAAGTGTCACATAAATATTTTTCAGTTTCACTGTTTATGCAAAATTCATTTCATTGTGAGTTCATCAATACATCATTGACCTTGAGAAAAAAGCAAACTATAGTTTTTGATGTGCACTTTTCAGGAATATTGAGTTTCAGAACGGTTTCAATGGAAAACCGATTTCTTGATTTCTGAGTAAGATCTCGTAGTCTGAAAATCTACTAAACAGTATGCTTACCTAAAAATCTGCACCATAAACACAACCATATTCCTCATCGCCTCCTCGACATCCCAATCAAAAACTGTCCAATTCCAGACCACTCTCTTACATATCCCGATAAAATCGGTTTCCTGAAAATGAGCAGTTTTCAAACTTCTCGGTCCGAGGTTTGCAGGAAAACGAGGCTTCTTCATGAATTCGTAATTGACACGGGTTTTTGGTGTTCCAGAGAAATTCAAAGAAATCTTGGAGTTGGAATAATTAATGATAGTGGAGGAGAGTTTGATGGCACTGGTACTGGTGAGCCGTTTGGATCTTTTGGAGACACAGGAGAATTGGATTCTGAAAATTGTTCCAGTGGTTATAAATCAAATACTGCGGATTTAAATTCAAAATATCATTTTTAAACTCACGCTTGCATTGGATCCATCTGTCGAATGCACTCAATCGCTGCTAGTTGGGGAAGATTTAAAATCGGAAACGGCTCGATTTTCTCACGCTCAAACACTAAGTGCAAAAAATTGTGTGTGAGATCTGCGAGCATAGAATACAATCGAGCAATCATTTCTGTTTCAGAGTCGGACAAAAAATCGAGCAATTTGTTGGTTGAACAGTGTTTCTTCGTCAATGTAGACATGTTAAAATCAATAGTGTTAGATTTATCTAGTCCATAATTGGCATTGTTTGCTAGATGGTGGGCAGAGATTGGAGTGAGAGACAGGTGTTCGAGGTGTGTTCTGAGGAAGAGGTCTCTTGGAGAACAATATAAGTTTTTATGGAACATCTAAAGTGTATTTCCTGTTTCAAAAGTTCATGAAGACAGATATCAAAGGCTCAAATTCAGTACGTACATCATAAACAACAACTAAATGGAAGGTCGAAATTAAATGCAGCAACCATTGGTATTTTCTTAGTCAACGAAATGCGAAGATGTTAATTCAAAGATAGTAAAAAATCAGCAAAGAATCATCACTCTCAAGGTTATTGTTTTTTATTGAAACCGCAATTGTACAAGAAGTAGTGTGTTTGTATGGTTCAAATTTTCTTTCCGAGCACTTTTGATAAATGTTTTTGTGCATTGCAATCGGTGCGAGTTAGCGTTGAAGATCGAATTTCGTAAACCCTATCATTGTTTTTCCTGTTTCACAAGCTTGATTGCTCTGTTGTAAAGAGTATTCTGACATTGCGTATCTATAATGACAATAAGTTTTTCATATGTATTGCAAACAAGGTGAGAAGTCAAATCGAAAAAGGAAGAACAAACATAAATAATACAAATTGAAATTAATAGATATTCTTATGCTCTGGATAAGCTGGAGCAGCTTCTCCTCCTTCTCCGTTCGTTGGTGGTGCCTCTCCTCCTCCGGCTCCCTCTGGGGCTGCTTCCTTCTCAGCTGGTGCTGCTTCTGGTGTCTTCTCGGCTCCAGCTGGCTCAGCTCCACCTCCAGCGGCTTCTGGGGCAGCTTCTGGTGCAGCCTCTGGCGCGGGCTCCTTCTCAGCTCCAGCTGGCTCAGCTCCACCTCCGGCGGCTTCTGGTGCAGCCTCTGGTGCGGCCTCCTTCTCAGCTCCAGCTGGCTCGGCACCTCCTCCGGCTCCAAGAGCAGCGGAACGTGGTGGGCATGGGCAGTAAGCGGCGTCTGATCCTGGTGCTCCATCGGCTCCAGCGTCTCCATCCTTTCCTGGCTCTCCAGCAGATCCGTCCTTTCCGGCTGGTCCTGGTGGTCCTGCTGGTCCAGCTGGTCCTGGTCCAGATCCGGCTCCAGCCTCTCCGTCTGGTCCAGGTGGTCCTGGTGGTCCGGCGGGTCCTGCTGGTCCAGGAGAGTTGGTAGTCTTGGTTCCATCGGCTCCCTTCTCTCCGTCCTTTCCAGCTTCTCCATCCTTTCCGTTTGGTCCTGGTGGCCCTGGTGGTCCTGGTGGTCCAGCTTCTCCTGGTGCTCCGGCATCTCCGTCCTTTCCGGCGTTTCCGGCTGGTCCAGCTGGTCCAGCTGGTCCGTCTGGTCCGGCAGGTCCTGGTGGTCCGGCTGGGCAAGTGATGCACTTTCCTCCGTTAACGTCCATGGCCATTTGGGCGACTCCTGGCATACCGTTTCCACCGTCTTCTCCGTCGGTTCCTGGCTCTCCTGGAGTTCCGTCTTCTCCTGCTGGTCCTGGTGGTCCGGCTGGGCATCCGGAGGCTTGGGCTCCGCAGTCTGGAAATGAAATCGTTTTTTTCTGTGTTGAAGCGTTATCTGTGATAATGAATGTAGAACATTTACTACAGTTACTAGAATTAGATTATAAATAGCTTTGACTGCTTGTGACAGAAATAGCAAAAAAGGTTCCTTCAAAAATATTATCTAGCTTGCCCGGAACAGTGAAACATCGAAATTTCAGATTTACACTTTGTGAAGAGTTTCATAATTATATTTTAGTTATCTCTTGATTATATCAATAATGGAGTTCAAGAGCAGCCAGAAAGGGTTTTTCAATATGTTCTCTTCCTTCTTAGTGCTGATTTTTAATTTGTGTCTATTCTACTAACCAAATTTTGATAAAAACTCATGATCTCTCTTGCCAAAATTTTTCTGTTACAAATTATAAACATAAAGAAATTGACACCTAGCGAGTTGCTCTCTGAAGTGTACCATGATCCTAAAAAACTCAAAACACTATCAAAAACTTACTGCACTGTTGCTCGTTTCCTGCTCCAGTGGCATAACCAGCTTGTCTGGTCTTTCTTGCCGTCAATCCTCTCATTCCCTCGTTAACCATCATCGTTCTCCACGCATCATCATAATAACCGCGGAATTGAGTCAAATCTTGAGAGATCTCATCGGAGAAGTTATTGATGTCAATGAGGATGGAAGCAGAGATAATGATAGCAGTAACAACTGAAACTGCAGTGACCGTAGTCACCACTCCAAGAACAGCTTGAGACATGATTGAGAGAAGCTGATTTTGCAGGGGGAGATCATTTGTTTTTATAGGCGTTCTGGGCAGTTGTGATAAACTTGATCTTATCTTTTCTTCTCGTTGAAGTTGTGTCAAACTGATAAGGAGGGGATACCAGTTAGTTAGCCGCCCCCCGTATCAAACCATAAAACAACAAGGAGGAATGTTTTTGTGAGTGTGATTCGATTAGTGTTATAGAGATATATGATATTGGAGGAAGATTTCAGCAGTTATAGATAGATTATGTTCGACTTTTGCTAATTTATTAGTGATGGATTAGAGGATTGATATATGTGGTGCGGTGGATGGATTTACTGAAAGAATGGAAAGTTCGCAGAAACACATGGAAACATTGAAACAGAAAACATTGGAATTAATATAAAATATTAGTGTGTTTCAAATCTTCTTAAAGTTTTTGATTCCTTGAGATCTTCATTGGTTCTGGAAAACATGCGAATTTGTTGGTTCCTGTTTGAGAGTTTAATGAGACAATGATGAATCAATGATTGAAGAGAATGGAAAATTCAAAAAAAAAACAAGGATGTTACTAGTAACAGTAATAACTTCGAAGGATCACAACTATGATTTCGGCTGAACTTGAATGCGTTGACTCTTTTAATTACATGGAGAATATGAATATACTCATGCCAGAGGCTATATTACTGTAGCGAATCCTCTCTCGAACGATGCATATTTTCGAAACAGTAAAACATCTCATTAACAAGGTCTTCAAAAGTGTATATTTCAAGAAATCTGTCCATAACTGAAGTTGGAAAGAATTCCTATTAGGCAATGGAGACTAAGATGAGAGCATTAACTCCTTTGACGACACGGATGAATAAAACAAAGTTTTGTAACAGTAACCTTTTGGTTTCACAGATCAGACGTCTTAAATAATTGGTTGCTGTGGTTGAAGGATTCCTTTCAGCATTTTTCTAGTCGTTCTTTGAATTGTGAATGGTACAAATAATGCACTCTCTTAGAACGAATGTTTTCTGTTTCAATGCTTACTTTCATTGCTTACTATTTTAGCACATTCACTTTGGTTCGTTTTTTCGTACACGTGCTTCGGTAAATATGCACATTCTAATAGAATAATTACAGATATGTGATGGCTCCTGCACATCATGCGCTCTAGGAACAGTAAAAAGTTCCCAGTGTCAGAAAACTCAAGTGAAACTCTGTTTTCCCTCATTTTTTTGTCTCTCATCTCTTCGATATTGATAACATTTTTCATAACAGAACGTGCCTGTTTACAAATCAAAACGAATGATAACAGCAAAAAGAAACGTCTTATTGATAAGGAGGAAGGTTGGCAGTTTTCCCATCGAAAAAATGCTGTTTCAGAATTTTCACATATTTTATTTTTTGGAGTTCGGCTGTTTCTATCGCAAACATGGCATCCATTCGAATTTTAGACCTTCCCGCCGTTTTTTCCAAGTTTTGAGCCCTCGTGTACTCCTCGTGGACAATAAATTTAAAAAACGAATTTTGGGGGTTTTTATAATTTTTTTCAGGTTTTGAAGTGTCGAAGCCTCAAGAAATGATAAAATTACCGAAAATAATAAATTTCAGCCAATTTAGCGATAGAGCGCAATCGCTTCTATCAACTTTTCAACGAATTTCGGAGTTTTTTCTTCATTTTCGGGCATTTTCAGCTATTGCTCATTCTTATTTTCTGAAAATTTCAGCTGATAACAATAATAATCTTTTTCTCTTTCGCTCTGTGATTTTTCTTCTATTTTTCAACGATTTTCTCTTTTTCAGACCGGAAAAAATGAGCACCGAAGAGGTCGAGAACGAACCGCCGCCGGCGCCGATTTTCGATGCAAATCGGAATCAGTTGGTGACGTCGTCGGAAGTTGGGAAAAAGCGAAACGAAGAGTAGGAATAATGCGAAAATTTACTTGGCTAGAAAAAATGAAAACATTTTTCAGGTTGCAGCTTCATGGCGATACAGATGAATCAGAAGAAAGCGACAACGAGGAAGAAGAAGACGATGGAGGATTCGAAGGAATCGAAGACGTCGAAACGGAAGACGTTGGAAAAGAAGTCGGATGCGAAGATGTTGAGGAAGAAATCGACGATGAGGAGGAGGACGATAAGGCGGCTGGAGACGTGGCGACGTACGATAGTGATTCGGAGAATCAGAAGGGGAATGAGGTATGGAAGAAGAAGCATGACATTTTGACAATATGATGGGGAATTTTGACAGAGCTTTTGCATATTAACATTACGGTGAACTTTTGACATTGCAATGGGATTTTGCCATTTTAATGTCAAAGCTTTCTCCCTTTTTCCGTTTTTGCAGCGGAAATTCCGTTCTTTGGCTGTCTACGTCTCCTTGTCTTATCAACCCCCTTTCCTTCCTCACTCTAAATACGCGCATTTTTGCAATAACAAAAAGCAACAATACAAACAATAATAAAAATGGACTCTCTACTATTCTGCCCCTCCCCAAACCCCCATCTCCCTTCTTTTCAGGTGCTGAACATCTACGAATTGGAATCTGATGTCACTGCAATCACCACAGATGTCAAGAACATTCTCGACGTCTCCGCGGGAATCTCTCAGAATCTTCTTCAAAAATATCGTTGGAATAAGGAACGTCTTCTGGAGAAATTCTACGGGACCACGGATATCAATCAATTTTTGGTGGACCACGATTTGATTCCGGCGCCGACTGCGGAATTCCCAGAAGAAACTACAGAATGCGTGATTTGTTTCGAGGAATCGGTGCTCACTGGTTTGGCGTGTCAGCATCAGTTTTGTTTCGGATGCTGGAATTCGTATTTGACGGAGAAGATTATTGATGGAGGACAGAGTGAGATCAAGTGTATGCAGCAGGAGTGCCAGTTGTTGTTTCAGGAGGAACAGGTGAGTTTTTTGACATTTTGATGCGGAAGCAGTGACAAAAATGGAAAATGGGAATCAAAGAGAAAAAATTGATAATTTCAGATCTCTTTCTACATCGCCGACCCGATCGTCATGTCGATGTATCGTCGTGCTATCATTAATAACTATGTGGAGACGAATCGCTGGTTGAAATGGTGTCATGGAGTCGATTGTGATAAAGCTGTGAAGGTGAGGATCAGCAGGAAGCGCAGTTTTGACACTGCGATTGGAAAATTTTGACATTGCAATTGCAGATTTTGACGTTGCGACTGGAAATTTTTGACACTGCGATCGGAAATTTTTGACATTGCGATTGCTAACTTTGACATCCCTATAGCATTTCGACATTTCAGGTCGCTCTAACCTCAACTCGCCACGTCTCCTGCTCCTGTGGCTCATCATTCTGCTTCTCATGCAACAAGGATTCACACGAACCAGTCAACTGTCGTCTTCTAGTTCACTGGATGAAAAACGACGACAATGAGTCGTTCAAATGGATTCTGACGAATACGAAGGAGTGTCCGAAGTGTAAGGCGCCGATTGAGAAGAACGGAGGATGCAATCATATGACTTGCACTAATAAGATTTGTCGATACGAATTCTGTTGGCTGTGCATGGGAAACTGGGTTGGACATGACCGTAACCAGTGTAACATGTATATAATTTTCACTATTATACCGAAAAATGGCCCAATTTTTCAGATTCCCCGGCGGAAACGACGCGAATCGCGAGCGAACTCTTGCCAATCTGCAGAGATTTGAGTTCTTCAAGACTCGCTATATGGCACATCAGCAGAGTTTGAAATTGGAGAGAGAGGTGAGCGTTGCGATGTCAAAAATTAGAATTTTGACATTGCGTTTCAATCGCAACGTCCGAAGTTAGATTTTGACAATGCGAATCGCAATAGTAGTGTCAATTTTCTAATTTTTGACATTGCGATTGCGATTCGGAATGTCAAAACCGCATCGCATCATCAAATTTTTCCCTTTTCCAGCTCCGCGCATCGATCATCGACAAAATGGACAAACTTCGTGAATTCTTTGCCCTCTCCACTCCAGAAGTCATTTACCTCGAAAAAGCACTGAATGTGCTCACTCAGTGTCGTCATACTCTCATGTACTCATATGTTTTCGCTTATTACCTCGAACCGAATTACAATTCCGTCATTTTCGAAGGCAATCAACAGGATCTTCAATCGGCCGTCGAGCAACTTTCCGAGATTCTTGAGATGAAATTGGAGGATGACAATCTGGAGACGTTGAAGCAAAGAGTTCTCGAGAAGTATCGATATGTGGAGCAGAGACGAAAATGCCTTTTGGATCACTGTGCCGAGGGAGAGGAGAACGATTATTGGGCTTATAATGAATAGTCGATTTGCTCGTTTTGTAATTTTTTGTATTCAAATTAATGTCTGTTATCTTTTTTTTAATTCCGCCAAGATCTTCAATTTCCCAGAACCTTTTTGCTTCCCGAATGCCATTCACTTTTTTCCACCGTTGTTAATATACCTGATGAACGATTTATGATATGAGTTTTATGTTAGAGAGAGGGGAAGACAATCAAAACTTCAGAAACATTCATCCAGAACTGATAAGAAAAATTTCACTCAACTGAGACATCAGGGAAACATTTTGAACTCCATAAAAAATGGGTTTCGCTTTATAAACTTTTCCAGCGGTTTTCATATGGCATTTTAGATGTTGCCATTCCTTCAAATGTCTATAATGCCATATCTTTTTTGATAAATATCTGGTGGAGCGCGAATGCAAGACAGATGGAGCATTAGTAGTTGTCTATTGTCTTATTTGGTTGATGACCTACCGCAAATCATTTGTACACAATACAAATTTCAATAATTTTTTCGCTGTCTCGGAAAATAGTAGCGATTGCCACGCGATCAGATTGAACTTTAAAAAAAAACGAAGTTGCCAAGGGTCTTTGAGGAGTTATTTCGTATCAAACCGATGAATCTTCTCAACATCACTAGCAAAGAAGAAACACTTCTCAGAGACCACGAAAAATGGATTGAATTGTTTACAAACAGTTTACAGTAAGCTAGCAATCTACAGATTCTTTGAGACCAACCTCAATTGTCTAGAGACGATGAGATATTCTATGATTCAAGTTTCGAAGTGACCTGCACGCAATTCGATTGGGAGAAACATGAAACGATGCTCTACTATTATGAACTCAAAAAACAGCACGGGAGTCAATTGGCTATTTACACTAACCCAATGCCATGTCATGCTCAACAAGGAAAAATTGGGGATTGTTGGTTCATTGCAGCATTGATGGCAATTGCTTGTAAGCCGGAACGATTGAAGAAAATCATACCAGAGAGCAGTTGCTCACTAAAACATGGAATATTCTCTGTCAAGTAAGACATACTAGGGGAAACAGACATAAAGGTAGACATAGTTCAGATTGTACGTTGAAGGAGAACCTCGGATGGTTGTTGTGGATGGACACTTTCCTCTTTTCGATGAGAACTCTTTCCACTGTGCCCATGTTTTCGAAAGAGAAATGTGGACAAGTCTTATTGAAAAGGCCATCGCGAAAGTTTTAGATGGATACGATAGACTCTATGGAGGACTTCCCGAGAAAGCATTTCGTCTTCTCACAGGTTCCTAAAAAATTCTTTCACTTTCCATTTGATTTATTTTCATGTTCATCATTTCAATATTTCCAACCATCTTGGTGGGATCGAGACTTCCTGTGGAACACAATTCTATATTATCAGTACGTTTTTGCCAATTCCCAACCTACCTAACTTTTTCAGATCTATGAACTTTCCGATGACTATTGGTATTTCTTACCGAGATCCCCCATATAATTCCCGAGATGACCCGTATAACTTGTTTGACCTGGGTCTTCGTGATGGTCATGGGTATGCGATACTTGATACTCGTGTTCATAACGGAGTTAAACTTGTATTGATTGGAAACGATAGAGAATTTAATGGATATTACTCCGACTTGCCGACATTTGAAAGTTCAGACACTGATGAATTCAATCATCCAGATATAGAAAGATTGAAAAAGCGGAGACTCACATGGATAGGATTACATGATTTAAGTAATTTTTTCGATGTAATGACAGTCTGCAAATATCGAGAAGGATGGTTTGAGATGAAGACACAGAAGTTCAGTGGAAACGCTAGTTGCTATGCAGGGTATATTTCTCATTTTTCTAGAACACACAGAATCATAAATTTACCAATTACAGTGGTCTGCGAATTCGGGTTGAGAGGAAATGTCAGATTACCTTAGAACGGACCGAGTGTGGAACTTCGGAGGATAAGGTGGCAATTCAATTGGGAATTAGAAAGAGTTTTAAATATTTCAGTACATTGGATTGATCAATATCCATAAGACGAACCAGAACAATGATATTGGACCAATGATAAAATCGTTCAGAACGGAAAAGGTGGGGTCTAGAATTCATTCGAAACGTAGTTTTGCATCGAAAATCCAGACTGGTAGAGAACGAACTGTGGATATTTCTCCTTTTAATTTGGAACCCGGTTACTACATGATCGTCTACATCAGTGCTCACCGCCCGCCGTCTCTGGACTACTACTGGATTTTTCGAAGGTTTCTTCGATTTTTTAATTTTCGACTAACTGCTCCTTTATTTTAGTCCAACGTCATTGGAGAACTTCTCAGCTGTTCCCGTAAATTATGATTATTTGACTGTACGTGATCTATCACTTCTGGAGATGATGAAGGGAAAATTTGGGACGGAAATTAAGAAAGGTGTATTTCTTCAAAAACATTCTGATGGGAATGTTCTGGTTTTGATGGCTGAGAACAAAACGAAAAAGAATATTGCTCTTCGGTAAATTTTTAGTGTTTGTGAAAACTCGTATTATCCAGTTTCAGTATTATTGCTAAACCGATTGATGGCACATGTTATTATTATAAAGAGTACCTAGCTTATTCCGAAACAATTGATATGGAAGCTACGTTATCTCCGGAGAAGAAACTTTTTCATGTGCCTGCGAATTCAAGGAAAATTCTCGGTTTGATTTATCAAGACACCGACATTCGGTTGAAGTATCAGACACCGCTCAAGTGTGAATTCAAATTCAAAGTAAGTTTTTGTGGCCGATTAAAAACAGGGTATTTTTGTTCCAGATTTTCAAAGGAAAGGAAATCGAGGAGTGGGAGAAGCAGCATCCAGTGATCGATAAGAAGACGTAACTTATGAGAAATAAACGTTGGGGACTGCTCATGATTGAACTTGTGAAGTATATGCTCGTCAAAATAGAATTTTATTGACTTTCATTCGAAAGTGAGACCAGCTCATATCGGATCATTTTGAAACCTTGCATTCTCCTCGACATGCGACATTTGTTGTTTCCACTTTTTCAGATGTTTTTTATTATATCTTTCTTATATAATACGATTCTAATTCTGTTCGTTTGTCCGCGATATCCGCGTCCGTTTTTCATTTCTAGAAGAAAGCGTGAAGATTAAAGTGAACTTTCTCGAACAGGAAGAAGAAAAAAATCCGATGAAAACAAAATGACATTTCTAAATTCTCAATCGCGCCGCAGGCGCCCAGCTTTGCTGGTTTATTTATATTTCAAGTGGTGGAATACAGGCATCGAATCAGTGTCTTGTGAAAATATAACTTGAGTTCATTCAACAATTGAAATATTTCCACTCTTTTGTTTTTCTCGACGCATCTTTTCTGAACAGAAATGTCAAAAAAAAAACAAATTTAAATTGTAGAGATGATAATGACCTTTCTTATTCTTTTCTAACGTATTCAATCAACTTCAACTCTCCGTCCGGCGATTCGAGACATACGTAAATCACATCGCCTTTCTGCTTCCACTTTTTCAATGCTTTCCCTTTGAGAACCTGAAAAATTAGCTTTGATCTATAATTTCTAAACAAATATAACGCACCCGAATTTTGTAAAAACATTTGAACTTCGTATTCCCCAACTCAAGACCGTTGGCTCTGCATAAAAAACCAAGAATTGTCGTTGATTTCGGTGGAATTTGAAATAAGTTGAAAACATTAAAATCGGGATCTTTGTTCAACACTGACACAAAACAAATCGAAGTTGAATAAATGATGTCTGTAGATCTAGCGACAACACTAAACATGAAAAGTTTGAGTTAAAAAAATTTGAGACAACTTACTCGATTCCGATTTTCTTTTTTGTCTTGTTATCAGCTGCCAGAACCACAACATTCCCATCGGAATAGTCTCGAAGAAATACTCCTTTATCGATTTCTTTGCCAATTCGCCCTTTCATCATTTCCAGAAGCGATTTTTCAGATGATAGTGAGAGAAAACATGCAACCTTCGGTCTTTCGCTTTCCAACGAAACGACTTGAACAGAAACATGATCCATCGATGTGGGACTTCGAAATATCCAATAATAATCAAAGGTAGTTTTGAGTATTGCACTTATATAGATCACAACATAGTCTCCGGGTTCCAACTCAAACGGGTCCGTGTCTACGGATTGAATACTTCTTCTCTAAAACCATCAATAATTATTTTCGACTGCTCAAAAAATACTAACATGTCCTGTTTGAAAAGACTTCACAATTTCTCCAATCTCGTTGTTTGCAGTTGTCTTGTGAATATTGATGAAACCAAAATACTGTAAGCAGCAATACTTCAAGAACTGAAAATGAAAAGTACTTACAGTTTTCTCCAATTCAGACTGAGTTCGCTCAATTGTCATCTGACATCGTTTGCCAACATGGATTTGTATATAATCTTCAATGCTTTCCGGATTCAATTTTGGCGTCTTTTTCTCAAACCATCCCTCTCGATATTTGCATACTGTCAACACATGAAAATACTTGACCATCTCATCTATCTCTATCCAAAGCTGTTTTTTCTTCACAACTTCTTTTATCATTGGACTGTCAATACTATCCAAGTGCTCCTTCGTTATAGTTTCCAAATGGCTCCATCTTCCTCTCAGTGCTCCTGATCCATTACCAATTAATACAAGACGATGACCTTCGCGAACGCATACATCAAGTACTGCATGTGAATGTTTCCTTTCATCAACTTGATTCGATGACTTGAATTCATATTTTAACGTCATCGGAAAGTTCAGAGACCTGAATAAAAGCATAGCCACTAGTTCATATCATTCCCATGAACATACTGAAATTCGAGAAGTTTCTCCCATAGAGCATCCACATCTTTCACCTTACTCATCTGATATATCTCACACGGCGCACCTGAGTCCAAATTTAATAATTGACAATCTGAGTTTTCAGAATACCAGTTAACAAACGAAATGCTGTCGTAGATCTGTCTCCATGTAGCTTACTGTATCCTCCGTATTCCTTGGCAACAGCCTTCTCAATAAGAACCGCCCACATGGCTCCTTTCCATGCAAACGCAAACTGATAAGAAGGTCTAAAACGAACAGGAAAGTGACCATCCACCACTATCATTTGAGGCTCTCCATCTATGAATAATCTGAAACTTGTCTGTCTGTGCCTCGGTTTGTCCATTTCTAGCCAACCTAACTAAGAATATTCCATGTTTCAAAGAGTAACTACCCTCTGGTATTATTTTCTTTATCGCGTTTGGGCTTCTAGAAATCGCCATTAACGGAGAAATCAACCAACAGTCTCCAACTCCACTTTGTTTCGCTTGAAATGGCAATAGGGTACGGTACACACCCAATTGATTTCCAGATTTTTTAATCGTTTTACTGTAGTTGCAAACATTTTCCTTGCGATCTTTGCCATTTTTCATCTTGCGAAATTCTTCGCTTACATCGAAACTTGCATCGTAGAATATTTCATCATCTCTGAATTTCAGAGTAGTTTTTGGTAATCATTATTGGCTTTTGAACTACCGTAAGCCCTTTGTGAACATCTCAATCCATTCTTTACATTCTTTCAAAAGCTCTTCTTGTCGTTTAGTGATATCGATGGTAGAGTCCATAATCAAAATGAACAGTGCTCTTGCATATCTGAAATTCGCCACGTCAATCGGTGGCATATTTTTTTTAAAACCTTGAATTTTCCCAAAATGTTTCGGTTGGTATTCATTGTCTATCTCATGAATCTCATCAATGTTGCTTGTGTTTTTTTGGTTCAGCTCAATCAATTATGTCTTCAAATGAAATACATCTTCTAAAACGGCCCAGGTTTTTTGAAGATCTTATCTCTTCCATCGACTTTCCCTAACTTTCCTAGGTGAAGCATGGTCTCAAACAACACTCCGTTGTAGCTTCTGTGCGCCTTGTTTACAGCACGCATCCACACTCTTTTTTGTTTGTTTTTGCTTCTCATAGTCAGAAAAATTTGGTATTTGAATTAAAATAACGGGACGTTTTCCGCTTTCAAGATGATCAAAGTACTACATGATTTTGAACAAATTGATTGAATTGAGTCCTAAATTAATTTGCTTTTTCTAATGTTGTTCCTCGATAGTTTTCCCTGTGCAATTGAATTGTCTCCCAGAGTTCTTTTTTCTGTACCGTCAGCTTCTTTTTCACTATGAATTGCTTTGCAGAATGGATTCACCCAGTGTGACTGAGCCTATTGAGGATCTCAATGCAGAAACTGAAAATGAGGAAGACGATGATGAGGAGGAAGAAGAACAGGCATCTTGGGAGGTACAGTGGTATACAAAATTGAAACATCAGTACATACTGACTGAAGCGTTTCAGGTTCGAAAAATCACTGATGTAAAAATCAGAAATGGACGTCTCCTGTTTTACTTGGTTTGGGATCTCGATGGATCAAAGAGCTGGGAGCCGTGCACAAACTTCCCTGATGAGCTGAATCGCGAGAGAATCGTTGATTTTGCCACAAAACATCCACTGAAATACGCAGAGGCAATAGAAAGTGGGTGAGAAACTGTCTTCATAACTCAATTTTGTGTTTTCAGAATGGAGGGCCGGTGCAAACAAGTGGGCAGATGATACGACCGACGAAGATTCTTACGATGAGGAAGATGACGAGGAAGAAAACAACTGATCAAAAATTGACTTTTCATGCCATATACACTATGAAAACCTAATAAATTAACAAAAACATAAGCTAACTCCATCAATACATGCTTTATTTCCTTGTCATCATTCTACATATTTCGACACACAGTCGCACTGGTATTATTAGAATTGCAGAAGAATTTTTCGTTGCAGATTCAATAAAATCCTGTGAAGGTTTTCGATTTTCAATTTATCAGCATGTGTTGTCCAGATGAGTTTTGAGGAAGTCGCTCAATGAGCCACGGAGGACACTTTCTTCCAAAAAATGTTCATCTCTCTTGATCATAGATCTAAATCCAGTGTGAACTTAATACAAGACAAGTCTTCACTCTGTGCCACACTTCAGAGTGAGTTTAATTGGAATGATTTTTAGATCAAACCGAGTACAAATCAGCGCTCCACCAAAGTTAGAATAAGTCTCCTATATTGAGATCAATTTAAAAGATAAAACAACTTACAGAGTTGTTTCCGATTGTCGAGAAAAATGAACCGAAATAGTGGGAAATGCAGAATCCTGGATCATATTTATGGGTAGACGGAAAGAGCAGCACACAAACATTGAACTCAATATTACTCAATATTCAATCGAATTTAAAATGGAAAACTTTCAAGATTTGTATTTTATCGAATTTGAACAGTTAAGGCAACGAATCATGCTCCACCAAGTCTGATGGTGTTAGTAGATTCGTGTGTCATTATTGAATGAAAAAATGGAATGAATCATTTATTGATTAAAATTGCTTATGCTTTGCTAATACGCAGTTAAATATATGGCAAGTCAATTTGAATCAGTTAGACAATCCTTTCACTCTTCTTCATCTGACACTTCTTGAGAATCTTCGTCGATCCGAGTATAAGACCACTTGTTCGGATTGCTTGCCAGTTCTGAAAACACATAATTAAGCTAGAAATACTGTAACATACTTACTTGCTAATGCTTTCTTGTATTTTCTTGGATACTTTGAGGCATAGTCTTGAATTTTCTCGTGGTCAAACTCATCGGGAAAGTTTGTGGACGGCTCCCAGCTTTTAGCTCCATCGAGATCCCAAACAACGAGAAAGTTGAGAAGTCCATGTTGGATTTTCACATCAATGATTTCTCGGACCTGAAACTATTTTAGTATGAAAGTGGCAAGGTTGCCTTCTACTGTACCTCCCAAACTGGCTGATCTTCTTCCTCCTCATCCTCTTCTCCTTCTTCTTCTTCTTCTTTTTCTTCTTCATTTTCTGCTTCCAAGTTCTCAATAGGCTCAGCTATGTCGTTGAGAATAGCCTGGGTTCTCGCTTTTGCTGGGTTCATTCTGAAAAAAAATGGGTTCATACTGATAATAAAAATTAGGGTGCAGGAAAATTGAACGATGATGAAAGAATACCATTCACAAAGGAGGAAACTATTGATCAACATTCAAATGAGGGGAGCTCGGGGATCAGTTTGAAGTAGAAAAAACCAAAATATTCTCAATTCACAGGCCAGGAAAAATGTTTTGAATTTGGATCCGCGAAATTTCGCTACGTCATTCCAAAACAACGAAATTCACATTTTTAGTGAAAATTTCATGTTAAAATCAATTTTTTTTGAATGTAGATGACGACCTAGATTACGTAATACTAACATGTTCTCCAAACAATAGATGTGTCAATTTAGTATTTCGAAAAGTTCTATTAACACAATTCTATTTTGAACAGTTCTAAAGTAGAGTACCTCTAATTTATACATGAAAATCCTAGACTCCCGGAGAGAAAAAACAAACAAAAAAGAGGGTCCTATGCATGTGCACTAAAAAAAGCGCACATTAGCCATAACGGAATGTCGTTTGAAACGCGACGTCTCCAATTTTTCTTTGTTCTTTTCGGTTACATGAGCTGCGTCTTTCAAACATGTGGCCAAGATGGACATCATTTCTTGTGAAGATTTGTCAATGTTTGGTCCAACAGGGACTTAACTACCGGGAAACAAACAAAACACACACACGACTACTTTGACTAGCGATACAGAACTGATTCAAAAGTATATCTAAAAAATAAAGGTGTGTCAGATTGTCGAGAAATGTGAAACATGATTTGCTAGATATTGAACAAATTGAAAAAGATTCAACAATTTTTTATTTACAGTTCATTGAAACCGTAACTTTTCTACTCAATTTTTTCATCCTTTCCAACCGATGGATGCTGCTTCTCCAACTCCTCGATTTCCTTTCCTTTGTAAATCTGGAACAGAAATACCGAGTTTTTATTCGGCCACAAAAACTCACATTGATTTTGAATAAACACTTGAGCGGTGGCTTATTGCACAGTAGAATATTCGTCTCTTGACAAATCAAACCGAGAACTTTTGCCGAATTAGCAGGCACATGAAAAAGGCTCTTCTCCGGAGATAATGTTGTTTCCATGTTTATTGTTTCGGAATGAGCAATTAATGGTTTTTGTTTGGGGCAGGATGTCGGCTTTGTAGGATTAATATCCAGGAATCTGAAACCGGCCACAGGTTTGGCAACAACTCTGAAAATGACATTGAATTTTATGGCTTTTCAGAGAAACTACAGAACTACCGAATTGCAATATTCTCTTCTGTCTTATTCTCAGCCACCAAAACCATCACATTGCCATCAGAATGTTCTCGAAGAAATACACCTTTCTCGATTTCTTTTTCAGCTGTCCCTTTCATCATCTCCAGAAGTGATAGATCACGAACGGTTAAGTAATCATAATTTACGGGAACAGCTGAGAAGTGCTCCATAGACGTTGGACTGAAATAAGAGCGCAGTTAGTCGAAAATTATGGAGACTAAGGAACCTTCGAAAAATCCAGTAGTAGTCCAGAGAGGGATGACGGTGGGCACTGATATAGACGATCATATAGTAACCGGATTCCAATTCGAAGGGATCAATATCCACAGTTCGATCTTCACATTTCTGGAATTTTGGTTCAAAATTTAGCAGCATAGGAGTTCCTTTTAAGAGACTTTTCACGAATAAACGGAGCAACAGTGCTCACAGTATTTTCAACTCGATTTTTTCTGGTTTGTGTTTTGCATGGACAAACTGCTTTGAAAGTTGATTATAGACCTTACCATTTCCGTTCTAAACGACTTCACGATTGGTCCAATATCATTGTTTTGGTTGGTCTTATGAATATTGATGAAGCCAATGTACTGAAATATTCAAAATGTGTTCCAACTATTAAATGGATTTTCACCTGTTCCTCCGAAGTTCCACACTCGGTCCGTTCAATTGTTAGCTGGCAACGCTTCTTGACTCGGATTCGCAGACCACTGTAATTAGTTAAAGTTATGATTATAGGCTCTGCAACAATGAAAAATGTACCCAGCATAATAATTGGCACTTCCACTGAATTTCTTTGTCTTCATCCGAAACCATCCTTCTCGATGTTTGCAAACTGTCAGAATTTGAAAAAACTTGCTCAATTCCACAATACCAATCCAAGTCAACCTCCTCTTTTTCAACCTTTCCATATCTGGATGATTGAAGTCATCGGTGTGTTCACTCTCAAAAGTCGGATATTCAGAATAACTTCCTTTCCATTCACTATCGTTTCCAATCAATACAAGAAGATGACTTCCGGCCACCCGAGTATCAAGTATCGCATAAACATGGGAATTCCAAAGGCCCATGGAATCATAATATTGGTTTATCTCGTCGTGAGCGTGAAAAGAAACACAAACGGTCATTGGAAAGTTCATGGATCTGAATAATGAATGCGGTGAGTTAGAAATTATAAGTACCTACTAAAATTTGAGAATTGTGTCCCACAGGATTTTCCAGCCGTATCCCTGATACCAAACGGATAGTTCGATCATTTGAATAGGTGAACCTGGAAGTGAATAATCAAAATCAAGAGTCGACATAGTTACCGAACCTGTGAGAAGACGAAATGCTCTCTTGGAAAGTCCTCCATCAAGCTTATCGTATCCATCTCAAACTTTCGCGGCAGCCTTCTCAATGAGACTCGACCACATTTCTCGTTCGAAAACATGGGCACCATGGAAAGAGCCGTCATTAAAAAGTGGAAAATGTCCATCCACCACAACCATCCGAGGTAATCGTTCAACGTACAATCTGAACTATGTCTGTCTTTGAATCAATTTTTCCAATTATGTCTTACTTGACAGAAAATATTCCATGTTTCAATGAGCAGTTGGTCTCTGATATGATTTTCTTCAATCTTTCCGGTCTACAAGCAATTGCCATCAATGCTGCAATAAACCAACAATTTCCAACGTTTCCTTGTTGAACATGATATGGCATTGGGTTAGTGTAAATAGCCAATTGACTTCCGTGCTTTTCTTTGAATTCATCATAATAGAGCATGGTTTCATGATTGTGCCAATCAGATTCCGCAAACGAAATTTTGAAACTAGCGTCATAGAATATCTCATCGTCTCTAGAAAACTCAGATTAGTCTTGTTTATTTCCTTGGTTTAGTAGCATACCGTAAACTGTTTGTGAACAGTTCAATCCATTTATCGTGCTCTTTCAGAAGTGTTTCTTCATTGCTAGCGGTGTCGATGAAATCCATGGGATCGGGAAGGAATAATTAAGAAAGGCAGGGAAATTTCGGCTGGTCTCAAACTGTTTGAGCTTATCAGATGTTCACGGTACAAAAAAATTAACTTCGCAGTAACGCAAGTTTTGGAAATTTCAATTTTCAGCTGGCTCTACTAACTATAAGAATACAAACACAAAAGCCTCATTAAAGGAGGACTCCGATCAAAAATTTGTGCTGTTTAACTACGTAAAATATTAAAAAATGTGCTTAGATTCCGAAGGTCCCAAAGACTCCAAATCGATTCATAGTAGACTACTACTGTAGATTTAGGAATTCGCCTTGCGACTCTTCCTATTTGGATGTCCAGGCTCTTCGGAGATTAAATTATGATTGATTTTCACGTCAATTTTTTGATATCAAAAATTATTCGTGATTTATTCCGAATAGTTTTGATCAAGCTAGTCAGAAATAATAAGATATGATATTTTCACACATTCAATTCTTCAGAAAGTTGAACGAAACATCAATTTCCTGCTGAAATTTTGTTTGGAAAATCTACGTAAACCACTTTTTTTTGAATAATCAGAACTGATTGATAATTGATTTAATCAATTTTTAATTCAATCTATCACACACGTATTCAATCACGATTTATCTCTGATTAAAATCGATGGAAGTAAAAGTCTGTCTGATTCCGAACCTTAGTTATGTGGAACCAGTTGATCTTTTCGACATAACCAACACACAAGAGAGACTATTCAAGGAATGTGACGAGTGGATTCAATTGTTTACAAAAGGCTTACGGTAGGTTGTTCAAATGAAAAGTCAAGAAGTAGTTTTATTTCAGAGACGATGACATATTCTACGATGCAAGTTTCGATTTGTGCAACGAATTTTTAAAAGTTGGCTACACCGAAAATGTTTTCGATTACAGTGGAATCAAGAAAATTTCTCGAAGTCTATTGGGCGTCTACCGTACCTTATTACCATTTCAAGCACAACAAAGTGGAGTTGGAGACTGTTGGCTGATTTCTGCATTGATGGCTATTTCGAGAAGACCAGAGGCAATAAAAAGGATAATTCCAGAGGGGAGTTACTCTTTGAAGCATGGGATTTTTCTAGTTAGGTTTGTTCAAAATGTACAAGCAAAAACACAGATAGACAAGATTCAGATTATTCAAAGACGGAGAGCCTCAAATTATTGTGGTGGATGGACACTTTCCGATTCGTAGAGGTCTTTTTAATCAGTTTATTTTCTTGTTGGATGGATCAATGTGGTCAAGTCTGATTGAAAAGGCTGCTGCCAAGTTATTCGGTGGATATGCTAAACTTCATGGAAACTCGGCCGCTGCCGGATTTCGCTTGTTGACAGGTGTTGAAACGAGGAAGTTTTTCGTTCTGTAAAATTGAATTTCAGGTGCGCCCTGTGTAAAATACAGAATGAAGAACGTGGGTCATCCTGCAGTACTATGGGATAAACTTGTCGATTTTCAGTATGTTTGACAATTAGAAAGTGTTATGAGTTTTAAGAAAATTTTCGTTTCAGCTCCAAGAATTTCCCAATGGCATTAGCAGCTGAATATACGGATAAAACAAGTCATGTACAAGCAATACTTGATGTACGTGTTCATAATGGACATCCTCTTATTCTCCTTGGGAACGTTACAAGGCGACTGCCAGGAAAATGGAAATGGGAAAACTTTCCAACGCTTTCAAAGAAGAGTATAGAATATTTCGTTCTTCCAACTTTACAAAATCTTGTGGAGAAGAAGATGCTTTGGATAGAGATAGATGAAATGATCAATCACTTTACAAGGCTGACCGTGTGCAAATATCGAGAGGGGTGGTATGAGATGAAAACACCAAATATCAGTCAAAATAGCCCTGAAAAGCATTTGAGAGTGGAAGTAGGCAAACGATGTCAGTTGATTATTGAAAGAACGGAGGCGAGGTTTGAAAAGGTCTCAAGGTATTTTTCTCAATTTCACCATAGTTCAAAAATTATAGGAAGTTATTGGCGTAGGTTTAATCAATATTCACAAGGCTCATGCACAATGTTACGGGTTATATGGAATTGTGAAGTCATTCCAAGTTGAACAGGTTTGAAGTTTTCGAAGTTCCGTTCCCGTTGCGAAACGTCTCAGAGTCATTTTCAATAACTCGAGGTTGATCAATCTGTTTCAGAGTGAAGTCAATCATTCCGTTGAGACTGACCAATTTGAGCTGGAACCCGGAAACTATGCAGTGATTTATATCAATGCATTACTCAAAAGTGAGGAAGATTATTATTGGGTTTTTCGAAGTCCCACGCCGTTGGATCACATTTCTGTACATGTCGCGTCCAAAAAAACTGAAGTCAAATCGCCTTCTGAATGGTCACTTCTGGAAATGATGGAAGGAAGAGTTGGGAAGGAAATCGAAAAAGGAGTGTTTCTTCGAGACTATTCCAATGGAAACGTTGTGGTTCTGGCAGCTGAGAATAAGACAAAGAAGACTATTGGAATTGAGTACGCTTGCTCAGATTCTAGAAGGCTAAATTCTATTATTTCAGTGTGATCGCCAAATCCGCGGACCATATATATTCACCTTTTATTCTCACCGCTTCAAATGTGAATGATGATCCTGCTTTTGATACTTATAGACTATTTCAAGTTCCGGCGAAGTCGACAAAAATTCTCGGGTGCATCACTCGATCCAACGGTGTTGAAATGAAGGAGGATACCAAATTCAAATGTTTCTACAAGACTCGGGTAAGATTTTCTTGGTAGATTTTAATTGAAATGATATTCAGGTGTTCAAGGGAAAATCTTTAAAGAAGTGGACAAAGAAGCATGGAATCACTTATGAATATTTCCAATCCTGGGATGAAGGAATTCCAAATAACATTGGTATTGGTACGAATTCAAATCGTCCATGAACAAGTGCAATAAAGGATTTATTTTTTCGTGTATCTATAAAATTCCGAATTAGCAAGTGTGATATTTTACAGAAATGACGTCCATAGGAGAAGTTCTTTCTTCTTTTTACAGGTTCCCATACGTTTTCATTCTCCCAATCCCCCTCTGGGAACCCAAGATTTTCCTCATAAAAGAGGTGCTTCTAATACTGTATTTATGTATTCTGTTAAAGTTTCAGAATAAAACCAAAACGATGAAACTCTTCCTGGTGACCTTTCAGATTTTCACTTTCAAGTGTTGTTCAAATTTTGATTCTCAGATTCTTCTCCTTATCCTAGCCACCTTTGTTCCTTCTAAATCCGGAAAACCTTGCTCCAAACTGCGCAAGTGTATCCAGGGAAAGTGCACTTTGAAGCCACCAAATGTTCCAAGACTCTGTCTGAAACAGTGTCCACCTGGAACTAAATGTGTCAATGGGAATTGTATTCGCCAATGGTTTTTAATAAATGTTCACCTCTTTTTTTTTGAAATTTTTTATTAATTTCTCCAAAGCTGACGAGACAAAATGTAGGAGGAATTTGAAGGGAAAATTTAGAGAATTAGGGGATTCCTCAATGAGAATTTTTTTGGATTATTAAACGAAATTTAGGGGAGAGAAAAGGAATGGGAATGGGGGATCTCTGGGACAAAAAATTATGGAAGTTTTCGATATTTTTGTACACACAAGACATACTCATTACAAATCAAGATAGGGAAGGACTCTTTTGTTAGAGAAATGGAAGAAATTCGGGAGGGATGAGAGAAAAATATAATAGAAAAGCGGAGAATGATTCCAACAGGATGAGACGGTGAGAGTGACGGGGGCAATTAGACCTTGTAGCACATGATGAAGTACTTCTCAGATGGAATGGATTGCTCGTGAAGACCGTATGGACGGAATCCGACGTCCTTCGGCTGGATTGACGCGAGACTTCTCAAAGACGGCGAGAACTTGTTGCATTTCTGGAAGAAATAGAGAGATCAGAATCATTACTGTAGCTGAAGGAGAATCAGTATCACAGCTTCAGGAGCTTCAACTTACCCAACTTGTCCTTGGCAAACTCCAAGAGATCGTTCTTCTTGCTGACACCCAACACCGGCTGATCATGCGGGACCATGATCGCTAGGATCTTCTCGTCGATGGCGCGCGTTTCGCTCGACTACGTTCTCGTCGTCTACAGATTCCAGCACTTCTGAAGCATCAGGCGAGCGATAAATCTCTTTTTTCCGATCTGAAAACTTCGTTGTAATTCACTTATTAGTGGTAGTAGATTACCTGCTTAAAAACATCCACTACTCGAGAGGCAAACCGAATTCTCACTCTTCAAAACTTGAATCTTGTTAGTTTCCAATTCTCGAACTTTCTTATCCGCTTCATTGTAATTCATGAAATGAAAGCAATGGAGAGGAGTGATTTCGATTTTCTGATTTCACGAAGTTTCGCTTTCCGTTTTGAATCTTCCAGCTCGAGCTTTTCTTTTCGGTACAGAAACATGGCTTGATCGAAGCGGGATTTTCGTGTTTTCACTTCGAGAAGGGTTTTCCAATCGGAATCTGGAATACTAATTGATGCACTGCATTCTTGTACAGATTTATTTACGAAAGAACTATACAAACCTCTCATTTTTTGGGGAATCTCGTAGATAATTTCAAAAATAGAGTTAGCTCTTCCGTTATTCGATCCAATCTTCGATTTTCTTCATTACTCAGTTTCGCTCGAAACTGTGCTCATGAGCTGAAGTGATAGCTGTTGAGAAACTGGAGCCACCGTTTTCTGTGGAATTCGCAAAAGACGTCGGAGAATTTGAAGAGAATTGGAGATCTTTTCCATATCTAATTCTTAAAGGCAATGTTGAATATATGTGATTTTTGATGGAAATACTTGTAGTGGTTGAGAACATTTCGGTTATGCAAAATTTTAGAGCAGAGAAAAAGATGGACGTTCATATAAGAAGGATTCGATATATTAATGAAAAAAATGAAAGAAAAGAAAGGACAAGAAAAGAGAAAAGAAAATGACAGAAAAACTATTTGACAAGTGAGGTATAATTATTATTTAGTCGATTTTGACGACTGCAGCTTGAAGAGGTCCATGTGCATTGCATCCATATGGAATATTGTATTTCGAGCAGTAGACACGATCGCGACGGGGGAAGATGGAGACTTTGGCTCTGACTGGAGTGTCAACAGCAAGCTGAAATTTTAAACGTTGAATTGTCGAACAGATCATTTAATCGCTTGAAAATGTGTAGATTCCACAAATCATAACGAAAATGATCGAACACTTTGTGGGTGTTAGAGTAATTTTTGAGTGTCTTCATCACGATTCGGCGAATCTATAAGAATTTCAAAGGGTACTCACGATAGTGCTGATTTCGGGCGGCGCCTTTTCGAAGACTTCTGGGAAGCAAGTGTTGCTCAGCTTGGCGATAAGCTCCAGATGAGTGGTAGTGCTAAAAATGAAAGGTGATTGCGGAAAACCAACTTGAATGCAACTTACAGCAGACTGACAGTCAGCTTCTGTCTCTTCTCAGGCAACGAGTTCATCGATCCATGCTTTTTCAGATGTTTCTCGAAATCATCTACAAAATTGGTCCGAAAATCTGGGCACTCTCTGCACTCGAATCGTTTCAAACGTGGATTTTCACTGTCGAAATGGGTCATGACATGTTCGCGAACAGTCATGATAAGCTTGGTGATTGGCTCGACGTCGCGTACGGTTTTTCCACATTTTTCGCAGCGAATTCCATTGGCAATCAACTCGTTCTGAAAATGAATACTTCAGCTTAAGCTAGATATGGAGGATCGCACCTTGGCCTTGTACTGCACATTCATTGGTGTTGGCTTCTGATCAGACTGTAGCGGTGTAACGGCACTGGAAGACGATTGTGCCATGAGGGATGCATAGGTCGCGTGATCGTGAACGAATCCAGCTATAAGAGCGGCGGATGCCGATAAGGCTTCAACTTTGCTCATTAGATTGATCTGAAATTCTAACATTTTTATCTTTGATTTGAGAAAATAATTTACCGAACACTCGTTCAACTGATCCTCTGCTTTCTTGCTCAATGCATCTAATTGCTGAACAGTCACATATTGTTGAGAAGGCAGTTGAGGTTGTGCAACTGGTGTCGTTATCAATGGGCTCATTGTGTTTTTTCTAATGGGTTCTCGCTCAAGAATCGGAGCCACGCGGTCCAGAACTGGAGTCACTGAAAGCAATCTCCTTTGCAACTGTGGAATATTTTCCGAATTCTCCTGAGCTTCGGACATTTCATCTTCTCCGGCGACATTCACGAACTTTTCGTGAAAAAATGGTGTTCCATGGTGAATCTGTCCAATGAACTTGTATCCGCGCGATTTCTGGAATCAGTAAACATTATACTTCTCATTCTTATTGAAAAAACGAACCAGCTTATCCACTTTCTGTTTTGCTACATTTGTGTCACCAAGATAAACACTAATTTTCGTATCGATGTCTTCAGTAATATTGTGCTCCTATTTTTGAGCGAACTCCTAAAAAACAGGTCTGTGAACTGAATAAGTCACAAAAAATTACTCTGAATTCGAAAAACAGGTGCTCGTCTTGCTCTTCAGTGAGCGGCTCTTTGAAGAAGAGCGATAACATGCTGCTTTTTCCTCCGAAAACTCTTGAAAACACAAAAAAATGAAAGTTATTTTAAAGGAGCATGCGATTATAGCATGATTGGGTCTCGCCACGACCTTGATTTCCACAGTAATCCGCGCAGCAAGCTACAAATTTTAGGCCAATTTTTGGCTTTTCCGTGTATTTTTGAGGATTTTTCGAGATTTTTAAGAGTTTTCTGAAGCATTTTCACCTATAAAGGTCACTGAAAATATTGTGTCGATAATTTCGAGCGCATTTGCGAAGAAATTTTGCTCGAAAAACTGTAAAAATGTTGATCTTCCAACTCGGCGCTCGCGGGAAATGCTTCCTCTTTGTTATTGAGCGGGAAAATTGCCAGTTTCGCTTCTCAAACCTCATTCGAGGACATTTTACCTTAATTCCGATTTGCCATTCGTTGTCGCTCTCGCCCCACTTCTCATTTATAAGCAATTTTTTCCCTTCTAAAATTCAGTTTTTCAGGCGATGGGGCCAAAGCTAGCCACCCTCGTGTTATTACTACTAACCCTTTGTAAGTTTCCCCTTCCCTTTAATAACTTCACAAGTTGAAATCGAAATTTTTCAGTCACGAACTCCTTAATCGTGTGTCAGCTGGCCGAAGACATCGAAGAAGACCCATACGAGCATTTCGACTGTTCATCGAAGAACGATGGCCTCTACTCCCTCGGTTGCGGAAACCAGTTTGTGAACTGTGTAACGGGACAAGCCTACCAGATGAACTGCCCTGATGTCCTGGTTTTCAACGAAAAGACCCAAGAATGTCAAGAGTCGTGTGACGACGACGTTGAGGAGGATATCGCTGCCACCACCCTCGCTGCTCCACTCGTATACAAAGATGAACACGATGACGAAGGTTACGAGGAGGGATCCGGTGACACCGAAGGCGAATATGAGCCTCAACCAACCACCGAAGAGCCGATCGACTTTGATTGCAATGGGTTGGAGAATGGAAACTACGCTGACGGATGCTCGGACGTCTTCTACACTTGCAACAACGGCGTAGTCTTCAGAAGATACTGCCCACAAGGAACCGTTTTCAATCCGAGCCAACGTAAGTCACTGCTTGATGATATTTGAGACAACTAAGTTTTTTTTTCCAGAAGCTTGTGATTACGACTGCACCGAGGCAGTGACCACCACCACCCAGACCTACGTGCCCTCTGATGATGTCGTCACGGCGACAACTACCACCACTCAAGCACCAATCATCTGCCAAGATGGACAAGTGACCAGCTTTGGAATGTGTTCGTCGCGTTTCAATCGTTGCCAGAACAACACCGTCCGCTCCAAGCAGTGCCCAGTCAACACGCTTTTCGAGTCTGCTCTGGTTTTGTGCGTCTTCGATCTTCCTCAGTGCCAGCCAGTCACTGCTCCATCAAATCCAACATACAACACATACGGTGGAGGAAGTCTTCCATCTGATTCGGTTGTGAGCCCATTCGATGAGAACGTTCGTCTGAAGCCGAAGTTCGATAGAAGACCCAAGTACCATCACGGACCATACAGACGTCCATCATACGGAAGCCCACTTCTCGAGAATCCATTCTTCATTCCACGACATCATTCTGGACCATACCATCATGGAGGCGACGGTCATAAAGATAATCGTCGTCGTGGATACTGGAGACGTAAGTTTCAAAATCAGCTTGAGGGAAATATTAGTCTCAATTTTCAGCAGCCATTCAATCCCCATTCTCCACGAGCTTCCGCGGTCGTGCTGCTCTTGACGATCAGTTTAAGGATTACCGTCGCGCCAGAATGGGAAAGATTCAGTATGGAGAAGCCAGAAAGGTTGAGGGCAACAAGCGTTTCCTCATTGATGACGAGTTTGAAGGACCAGAGGCTAGATTTGTCCAATCCGACATTCACAGAGTCTTCCCAGAAGACCGTCACTCGAAGAGAAAATTGGGGCCACGCGAAGATCCAGATGGCTACAAAGATGACGTGACGTTCGATCCAAAGGATTTGTTCGGTGCTACAAGAAGGAAGCGTTCTGCCTACTATGGGGCTCAACAACCAGGATACGGACAGCAGGTCACTCAAATCAGTTCTCGTCAAGCTCAGGTCAACAAGGATTGCCAACAATACACTACTCCAACGTTCCTTACTTTCGGAGATTGCTTCGATCAGTTTATCTACTGCTCTGGTAATGGTGTCAACAGAATGGCTGCATGCCCAATCGGAGAGACTTTCAACAAGGCTCTTCGCGCTTGCTCTGAAACATGTGGAGTCACGAATCCAATTGTGACTGCCACTGATGACTCGACTACTTACTCTCCGATTGTCACTGTGCCAGCTGATGATCAAACAACTGGTCCTTACGGAACGCCGTCAGATGACACAACCACAGATTCCTACGGAACACCATCAGAGGATGAAACAACTTATTCCTACGGAAAGCCATCAGATGACACTACTTACTCTCCGATTGTCACTGTGCCAGCAGATGATCAAACAACTGGTCCTTACGGAACGCCGTCAGATGACACAACTACTAATTCCTACGGAACATCATCAGATGCAACAACTCGTGCACCAGTCGGCGGTCGCTGCGAATCCGTGCCGTCTGGTCTCTTCGCTATTGGATGCTCACAGAAGTACATTCAATGTTCGCATGGTTCCGCCATCATCAGACGCTGCGCTTCTTCTTTGTACTTCAATGAGGAAAGTCAAGCATGCGACTTCAGAGATAATGTTCCAGCTTGTGAGTTTTTGAGGCACTAAAACTTTTCTATTGATTGGATTTTAGGTCAATCTGGCTACTCGCCAACTACCGCTCCAGGCCAGGATGAGCTCACAACTTCTGGATATGGTTATGGAACTTCCGATGCTCCAGCTCAATACGGGGAGACTACTATTCCAGCTGATGATCAAACAACTGGTCCTTACGGAAAACCGTTAGACGACACAGCCACTAATTCCTACGGAACATCATCAGATGAAACTACTCGTGCACCAGTCGGGGGTCGCTGCGAATCCGTGCCGTCTGGTCTCTTCGCTATTGGATGCTCACAGAAGTACATTCAATGTTCGCATGGTTCCGCCATCACCAGACTCTGCGCTTCTTCTTTGTACTTCAATGAGGAAACTCAAGCATGCGACTTCAGAGATAATGTTGCAGCTTGTGAGTTTTTGAGGCACTAAAACTTTTCTATTGATTGGATTTCAGGTCAATCTGGTTACTCGCCAACTAGCGCTCCAGGCCAAGATGAGACCACAACTTCTGGATATGGTTATGGAACTTCCGATGCTCCAGCTCAATACGGAGAGGCCACTATTCCAGCTGAGGATACCACTGTTGTTGTTACCTCCACAGGTATTTTAGTATAAACTATGAGGATTTAATTTCACATTATTTTTCAGATGCTGGACTTGATCAGCCGTTGCCATACGTCACCTTGGAGGATGTCCTCTCAACAACCACCCAAGCGACAACAACTGTCGGTTACGATGAACCATCTAATGACTACACCACTACTTCCTCATACGGAGACGAGACACCAGCGTCCGATGCTCCAGCTCAATACGGAGAGACCACTATTCCAGCTGAGGACACCGCTGTTGTTGTTACCACGGATTCCTACAACCGTGGAAGCGACGATAACGAAGTACAGGGAGATGATGGTTACGGACAAAAGTGTACCCTGGAATCTCGAGCTTCTACTGGTTTCTGTGCTAGAACATATTTGGAGTGCACTTCCACAGGATATATCGAGAAATCGTGTAGATTCGGAAAGCTCTTCGACTCCCATGAGAACAAATGTGTCGCCAAAATCGCTTGCGGAAAAGAAGACCTCAAGAAAGCCATCACTGAAGTAAGCTTTCGAATCGAATTTCGTTTTCACTGATAATAATTTCAGGTCCTCTCCAGTAGCCTAGCTCCAATCAAGAACAGGTGCGCCAGTGTAGAAGGAGTAGGAAGCTTCGCTTTGGGATTGTGCAGCACCCGTTACGTCAGCTGCGCTTACGGTGCTTCACAACTTGAACAGTGTGCTTCCGACGAAGTGTTCTCGGTCTCCAAATCTGTCTGTGTCGCTCGGGAATCGGTGAAAGATTGTGTCGTTTCGCAACAGCCGCCAGTCATGGCCTACTACAATAACAACAACGAACCATCTAGCTTCTGTGACGGAAAGACTGATGGTCTCTACAGAAACGAGAGAGATTGCTCTGCCGTTCTTCAGGTATGAATTGATATATTTCTGTTTTTGAGACTGATTTTCTTATATTTCAGTGCTTCGGAGGAACACTGTTCGAGCATCAATCGTGTCCATCAAACTTGGCTTTCAACGAGATGACAGGCACATGTGATTACCCACAGAAGGTCAGAGGCTGTGAGAATCACGGACAAACCGAAGGAGTGTGTGCCGTGCACGGATCGTTCATCGCCGACGTCGACAACTGCTCGATCTTCTATCGCTGTGTGTGGGGACGTAAAGTCGTGATGAGATGCCCATCAGGAACCGTCTTCAATCCAGCGCTGTCCGTGTGCGATTGGCCAAGCGCGGTTCCGTCCTGCGGTCCAGCTACCGATGAGAACTCGTACGGCGATTCCTCGTCCAAGAATGATAACTCGGGATATTGATAAGTTGTTCTAAACACCCCATCCCCTCCCTCAAACTAATTTTATCTATGTACTAACTTTGATTGCATTCGATCCATAATTTCAAGGATCTCCCCTCATTATTTAGCACCCCTCCGCACCCCTTAACTTTTCATGTTGTCATAATAATCTGATTTTTTGCATGCTCAACGATACCCTAAAGTTTTAGATTTTGTTAAATAAATCGTGCGAGCACTAGATTTTTAGATCACTTTTCAGACACTTCGAATATTGAACAGAAGAAAGAAGATACATCTTTCTCTTTCCTACAGCTCATAGCAGCAACCATCGTCATTTTCAATTCTACACAATTCTCCTGCGCGCCTCTCTTCTCGCAAAACGTTCACTTCTCTTCGATTTTTCAGTGTTGTGTTTTCAAATTGTTCTCTCCGATTCTTCACTTCTCTCCGCCGATCAATCGCCCATTTCGAAAGGTGTAGTAGTAATACCGTACCTTCTCTCGATGGGTATGTGTTGAAAACGAGAGAGAAAGAGATGGAAAGTGAAAAACAGGAAAACAGCTACGTGCGGTGGTAGAGTAAGCAACGAGAAGGGGACTATACAGATGTGTCACGTCATCTGAGAACAGTTTGGAAAGATTTCGGTTTCGGGAAAAATTGATGAAAGTTCGAGATTTTTCCAGTGCACTGTTCGAACGGATCGTTAACAATCTGGAATTGAGGGAAGTTCGAAGTTAGAAATGCAGAGGGGATTCTGAAGCAGTCACGTCATCTGGACTGACTGTGAAAAAGTTGTAGTTCCAGGGAAAATTAATGAGCGTTTGGGATTTTTCAGGTTTATTAGGAAGGCCAAACACAACGAGAAATCATCTGATCAATGGTAAATCGCATATAAATTTTCGATTTGTCTGGAAAAATGCTTACTGTTTTAGAGTTGACTCAAGAAATAATTAATCATTTTCGTTACTGATCCGAGGAACGAAATCATCTCGCGCACTTTTGTACCAGATGGGTTACCTCATCGAAAATTTCTCATTTTTAGGTTATCAGGATCGAACAATGGGAGTAGTCATGTAGACAACAAACATTTGAAATTGGAAATTTTTAAAATTCTCAAACTGCTATTTTGAAACGGTAAAAGCAGGAACTCCATGGACAATGTTCACTAACACGAGAATCAGTAAAATTTGTTTTTTAACAGGATTTTCGTTCAAGCAATGCATTTTAGGAATTATTCACTGTTCCAAAATAGCAACTTCTATATTTTTGGAATTCACTGTTCAATTATTGCTACCGGGTTTCTTAAGTGACGAAAGAATTATACAGTATTCAAAACTCCTCGCAGAAATCATATGTCAAAAAAGTTTTACTGTTTCAAGAAGAGATTTTCAACATCTGAAGTACCAGGCAGAGGTTATCATTCAAGTTTATGCATTTTCAAGGTAAAAAAATTGAGAAGGAAGTAGATGCAGCATTGTCAGAAAATTATCAGAAAATGTGCATGATGGCAGAAGCAGACAACTCAAAAGTTATGTGTATTGGTGGTGTCTTGGAATACCAGTCTGTAAATGAATCAAATTTTCAAATGCCCTATTCTCCTTTGAAACTCACTTCTTGGATGCCTGCCTTCCCGGTTGCTCTCCTTGGTAATCAAATCCTTCGAATGGATCATTTTCCTTTCTGACCTTCTTCATTGGAGACACTTCTGGAGTCATATCAGTAAAACAACTGTCGAATTGGGAGACATCTTCGTCATTGGCAAGTCTCGGTCTGAATGGTGCTTGCATTTCTTGAAGACTGTTCCAATCGATACTCTCAAAAAACTCCAATCCTTTCAATTCCAGAAGACTGATTCGATTCTCAGGGACTCGCTTGAAGATTTTTCTCAATACTTGATTACAAGACTTCGAAGTGTCGTCTGGCACTATGATTTTTTGTTTGAGGATATTGTTTCGAACTTCACGGGGATTATCTCCCACGAATGGTAGATCTCCAGCCAACATGTAATGAGCAAGACATCCGAGAGCCCAGATATCAATCTCATGACCGTATGGTTTTCCTCTGATCATCTCTGGGGCCTGGTATGCTACTGTTCCACACTTTGTATCCGTCTTCAATCCCTTCGGAAAGTTCAACTTTGCTAATCCAAAATCGGTAAGTTTGATATGCCCATTTTTGTCAATCAGCACATTCTCTGGCTTCAAATCACGGTAGATGACATGATTCTCGTGAAGATGCTCCAAAGCAAGAATGATCTCGGCCATATAAAACTTTGCTGCATCTTCATTGAAAATTATCTCTCTTGCCATTAGGGTGAACAAGTCACCACCGGAGAGGAATTCCAGAATCATGTAGATTTTTTCATTGGCCTCGAAGTGATCGAACATTTGACAGAGGAATGGGGATTTGATGTCTTCGAAGATCTTGATCTCGTCGAGAGATTCTTCGTCAAGTGGTTTTTTGATAACCTTCAGAGCAAGAATAGTGTCGTCTTGTTTTCTCCGTGCCAAGAAGACCTGGAAGTTAAAAAATTGTGAAAGAACCAATGTGCGTTCTCAGAGTAATCTGCTCAACTGATGATTTATTTGTACCATTATAATTATTATTAGCGTATCTGTGTATGTTAGAACTTTGAATCTTCTTCAAAACATAAAACAATGTCGCAACTTTGAATGCGATGGCGCTCCACCAGATGTTTACCAAGACCTCCCCGAAAAATATCCAGGCCAATTTTCATGGTTAAGTTTTGGAAAATGTATGCTACTCAAACGAAATCTGATTATAAATGAGCCACAAAGCAAACTTTGAATACTGGGACCGAAAAATATGAGATTTTTGAAACAGAAAAATGTCTTCTTGTCTTTTTTGAGTCTTTTTTGAGAACTTTTCAAAAATATCTTCAATTCACACTCTATTCGTCAACAGAATACTCAAAGAATCTACTAGTGAAACATTTTGCCAGCCTTCTTTTTATTGAAAAACCACCAGATTACTTACCTTTCCATATGCGCCTTTTCCTACAACTTTGAGAAGGTTGAACTCGCTGGGACTCTTAGTACTCTTGACCTCCAATTGCTCAAACTTGAGGGCCAAATCAGTTGTCATTTTAAGGTATCTGAAGTGGAGAAAATTTGACGACTGTGGAACAGAGAAACGACAGAAAAAATGAGGTGGGGGAAACAGTAAAAAAAACTAAATGTGGTTCGGTTAATCTGAACTTTCCAGCTGGAATGTTCGCTATTGACCCATGTTTTGGAGTGACCACACTGTGTGAGCGAGAGGGTATGAGTCCCTTTCGGGATGACTGACTGGCACGTGCGGTGTTTTACACAAAGGAAGGTTTACTGTAAATCGATGCCGGGGGAAAACTTGGGTTCCTCGAAAAAGAAGGGTATCTAGATTACAGGTGGCGCTCCCTGTAGAACAATCAATATGAACCTTGATTGGATTAAAGGGGAGATGTCCTAGGCGTTGTCACAAAAAATATAGAAGTAACAGCAACACCTATTTAAAGTAACATCAAAACCTACGGACTATTGAGCGACTTGCATCATGAGACCAGAAAAGACGAAAAAGAAAAGAAACAGAAATTTTTATTAACATCTCAAATAGTCCAAGAGAACAAAAATCAAGACTTGAAGAAAAAATATCCCCCTTCATCAGTCTTCTCATCTGCCCCGCCCCCGATAGGGGTCCTCGGTGGACATGGACAATATTGAGCATCTTCTCCAGGCTGTCCATCATCTCCAAGCACCCCCGGAATCCCATCCCCTCCTTGTTTTCCAGGTTGACCCGGTGGTCCTCCAGGTCCTTCCAATCCTGGCTCCCCTTGAGTACTTTCTCCTGGAGCACCATCTGGACCGGGTGGTCCGGGAGGCCCAGGAGGCCCAACTGGTCCCGGTAGGTTCACAGAATGTTGTCCAAGATCTCCAGGGGGTCCATCCTTTCCTTCACATCCAACTCGCCCGTCTGGTCCAGGAGGCCCGGGTGGGCCAGGAGGGCCAGGTAGTCCAGGAGTAGGTCCATTTCCAGGTTTTCCTGGAATTCCTATCTGCCCATCATATCCAGGTGGTCCAGTGGGTCCTGGAGGCCCTGGTGGTCCCTGTGGGCATTGTACACATGCTCCATTTGTGGCTTCCATTGCCATTTGTCGCATCGCATCCATTCCAGGACTGCCATCAGTACCAGGGGTGCCAGGTGAGCCCGGCTCTCCTGGAGCGCCAGGTGACCCTGGAGGGCCCCCTGGACAGTTGGAGGTAGGTTTGGCGCAGTCTGAATTGAAACTTTCTTTTGAATTACAGTTATAATCAACTTACTACACTCCTGTGACTGCCCACCACCAATAGATGCGCCACCATCAAACTCATAGCCTGCCTGAAATTAGAAACTTTGCCATATTTCTCATTTGACAATACCTGTTTTCGTCCTCTTCCTTGATTTTCCAAATCTCTTCTAGCCAAGATTCTCATAGGGTTTCCCTCGGAGACGTGCATCGTTTTCCAGGCATCGTCGAAGTAGCCCTGTAAATTAGAGGTACTGGGAAAGAATGGAACAAGAATTTGAGGAAAGTCAAACATTTTCAGTTTCAGATGAAACAGAAGTTAGAGATTTCTCATTGAGAGATGATTTTTCGAATAATTTATGAAGACTTAATTGGAAATTCAGGAAGGGGGACATCTAATCAACGAGAAAGAAAAATATTCAAATTAATTTTTTAGAAGAAACAAAAAATTGATTAGATTCCTTAGCAACTTTTTATTGGGGATCTCAGAGGTCTTATAGGATAATGCCTTTAAAACAGTCCTCATTGCTTAAAATTTCTGAAAACTTTTCCAGAGAGGAACATTAAGGAACACTGTGAAGAGTAAGTAGATTTCTAGAATCTACGTTTTTCAATGCGTTGCGTGCCGCGTCACATGCTCATTGAAAATTTTCAAAATGACACAATTTTCCAATTTTGTCTCTCTAAAGTCAAAAGTGCAACAGAAGAATTTCCACAAAATCTACTAACAACAGGAATACCGATTTCTTTTTCTATTCTCATTGAAACTGAAATCTTTGAAAGCATAGCTAGTCATGAAACCACTAGAAATTTTCACAATCACCTTCGAACCACCTCATTCTGAAACCGTAATAAATTTCTAGATTTATTCTTTCTGGTTTCTATCTGCTTCTACTCCATTTTCAGAAAAAATCTCACTTTAAAATCCCCTAAATCTCCCACAATCTCATTGTGAAACTCATGAATCCCAACGAGAATCGACACAGAAATACATAGACTTCCAAATATTGAAATAGCTGATACCAGGATAATGCATGTAGCTAGCCGGATCATTTTTTTCTGAATTACAGGGGTTTTAGTGGAGACCCCATAGATTTTATAGCTAAACACTGGTCAGTAATTAGATTGAAAAAACCAGAAGACGTCATAAAAGTAGCCTAATTGAAGGGAAGTGAAGAGGGATAAGAGGAAGAGAAGATACCAGTTTCCGTTTACTTTACCTCCTTTTTCGGATGGAATCAAGTGGATTAGTCACGGATGTACAAATGTAGGTTTATGTTATCAGATGGGAAGGATTTTATAAAGAAATTTGGAGAAGTGTTTTCTGGAGGATACCAGGGAAGTGCAGAAAAACGCTAGTCTAGTGTGCGATAAAGGATTGTTTTGACCGGTACGATTGAAGGGTGATTATTTTCTCAATTATTTGTCGGAACTTTGAAACAGAAAAATTACAAAACTATACATCCAATCATAAACATCAAATATTAGGGCGGTAAAAATTTGAAAATCCATGCTCCACTGCACTCCCCGTGCATTTGGTCAAATGGAAGAGTTTTTGCAAAAGAAGTCAGTGTGATTTTCTCTTCCATTTGACCACGTGCGCTAGTGCACGGATTCTCATATTCCTACCGGCCTAATACATAGTTTCTGAATTCCATCTCTGAAACAGTAAAAATTTCAAGGAAATTGTCTTCCTATTTTCTGATCATCTATTATCTAGCAAAGTGCCGTTTCGAAGTAGTTCAAAACGCCGCGAATGGATAATACTTCTACTGAGCACTTCATTGAATAACACAAAAATTTGTCAACACTTCTATCAGTATTCCGAACTCACCAAACTCAAATTTACTAGATTTCTGTCATGATAATATTGAAACAGAAACATTTTGAGATTTGTTCTGAACGTGAATTTCAATAGGCTGTTATGGTGTTTAGCAGTGATTCAGACTCGAACTTTGTGAAAATTGGAAAAAGTGTCTGGCGCACCTCAGACGTGTTCAGTCTCAGATTTGGCCACTAAGGTGGACAAGGAAACATTTATAATTCCAGAAGAAATCAATGGTCTGCAATAAGAGACATTTTGAATGTTTCCCCACGCTCTATTGCTAAACTGACCGAAATTTGAATTTTTCAGCATTGCCGCCATGTTTTTCATTCTTCCAAGACTTTCGAAATTTCTGTTTTTTTTTGTCCACGAGGAGTACACGAGACTTCATAACCTGATAACAGAGAAAGTCGAAAAGTTTTTTTTAGCCATGTGAGCAATAGAGCGCGGCGTAACATTGAAAATATCTCTGATACGTACCAAAAAACCAGGATCAACAATTGGCTTCGAATTCTGACTAACTGCACTTATATCAATGCTGAAACAGTAATCTATCACATTTTCTATATGTAGATAATGGTGTTGATTTGCTTCTACTTGTTTCATTATAAAATTGAAACAGTAATTTTTTATGAGTTTGACACCCCGATTTTCTGTTTCATTTTACCCATTTAATAAATCTTGTCTCTCACTTTTCCGTTCCCAGTTGTCCCCTCATTTCTGAACTTTGATTTTTCAAGTGTTTTTCCTCCTCCCTCCTCCTTACTCTTCCATCAATTTCCCCCTCCTAAAAACCAAGTATCATCTGATTTATTCAGAAGTCGTAGTTGTATATCCTTCAACAAGAGAAGTGGGAACCCCCTGGAGAGAATCAAAAACATTATTGAATAATACATTGGTTCTCTTACTGCTCCTCGCTGCATTTTTGGACCCTCTAGATTCTTGATTTACGTCATCATATCATCTGGACTTGTTTACTTTTTTGAGCTGTCAAAGTTCAAAGATTGTGATTTTGATCATTTTTGGATGCCAAAACCATGAAAGAAACGAACTCTCAAAAATTACTGTTTAATGAGAATTATTCATAAGAACTGTCAACATTTTGAAGTTAGTCTCAAGAACGGAAACGAGTTTCAGATTATTTCATGATTAGATTTGTGCAATATCATATGAAAAGTATATTGTGATTAAACATAGTCCTATGATTTTCATTGTTTGGAGGAACAGAACATTATTTGAAAAGTTACCTAATAGTGCAGTGTTTTTTTAAAGTTATATCAACATGCCATTATTCACAAATTCTTTCAGAAAGTTTCCGTTTCATCTGAAACCGAATAATTTTCCCAAAACCCCTAGTTCCCAGTGTCGCTTTATATTATTTCACTATTGTTCTCCTATCTAAAAGTACCAAAAAACTCAAACTAGGTTAGTTAGGAAATTTTTCGGATGGATAAGCAACAACTTGCCATTAGAAAAAAGGGATTCTCACTTTCTCGAAAATCAAATATACAAGCGGAATCTAATAAAAGAGTACACACATCGAATCCCCGTCCGTCCATATGACTCAAGCTCTATTACTCCCTTATTTTGTGGGTAGCATTTTTTTGCATGATTTTCGTGTGTGTTCGTGGAAGAGATTTAGGATTTTTAAATTTCAAAGTTGAGTATTCCAAATAGGAGCACCCATCATAATATTTTCAAAGTGCGATTTCATAGAAATATTGCATTGTGATAATTTAATTTTTGAAAGAATATGCATTCTAAATGAGTCGATTCGTTCCGATTTATTTATTTTGCAATTTTTTCCATTTTTGAATAAGTTTGTAACATTCTTTTTTTAATCAACGCAAATGGTTACTTCATTGAATTTTAATGAAACTGGTTCATATTTGAGTTATGGTTGGAACAGAATATTTTGGTGAAATATGTTCCCATCAATACTCCAAATGTAGCAACTTTCTTCCAAACTAAAGTTGAAACTTAAGAGAATTTTTTTTGATTTCTTGAAACAGAAAAATTTGAATTTATTTACCTAGCTGAACGAGAGTTCAATAGCTTTCACGAGTCCATCCACTAGTGGTGTAAAATGTTTCGAATCACTAACATTACGCCGAATCGGAAGAATTTAGATTACCGTTTTGAAACAGAAAAGTTTATATTGTCCTGTTATTAATGTCAATATCTGCGGATTAATATATTTCATTTTTTGTATTCTAGTAAAATGTCTTTTGTAACAGTTAAAATATTTAAGAAAACTGGTTATTACAATAATTTGATAATACAAGAACACAACGCATTCATGAAACAAAAAGTTGTATACTTTAACTTTATAGTTAGCATATTTCCTTTAATAGTGGTTCTATAGTTCAACCCTGTTTTCTGGATGACATTATGACATTAGAGGTGCCCTTCAAATAACGGTGCTCCACTATTAGAATAATGAGGCAGATTACCTTAGTGCTCAACGACTATTATGTTATATTCTCATACTCACGGAATCCCGAATACGATATGTTACCAATCAAGTAAAATGATTCAAGTTTGAAGCAGTGAAAACTTTGGAACTTTTGATCAAGCATTTTTTTCTAATTTGGACCTGGTGACCTTTCCGGGGCAATCTTAGTCACCTCTCCTTGACACAAAGGTTAAGGTATTTATAGAGGTCAATCATTTTTTCCATTGTTTTCTCCTTTCTTCTGAAGCTCAATGAAGGCATTCTCAGTGGGGTGCCACCTCCCACCTCCTTGGTTTCAGGGTCCAATATAAATAGGCTTATGGAAATAGAAAAGAGAATTCGTCACTTTCCCTTCAAGCGCCCTAGATTGTCACATTTCTCGAAATGGGTCATTTCGGTTTTGAAGAGTTTTTGATAGAGTGAGAGAGAACAGAGAGTTGCGAAATTATTTGGCTTTCATTCTCAAAGTTTATATTGGTTTTCTGAAGCAGTAAAGTTTTCGAACTATTATCTCCTCCAGGTAGATGTAGATAAATTTTGCGCTGAAAGATAGTTAGAAATAGAGGAGAGTCCCTCTCAGAGCTTATAATTTATATGTGCAAAAAAAGCTAAACTTTCTCTAACTTTTGAATTTAAAGTCGAATAAGGAACTTATGGTCTAATGTCTCTTCATTCTATTGTTACTATTATATCCTCTTTGAAACCGCAACTTTTTTTGAAAGTCCCTGGGTTTTCCAACAACAAAATTTCTTATCTTTGAAGGTTGTTTTCATAGTGGAACCTCAAAAGGGGTAAATGCCAAATTTAGATCTTTCAACTAGCTGATATTTTGTTATTTTCAGTTTTTGACTTGAATGATGAGTGATATCAGTTTATTTATGAACTAGGGAAACTGGTCCTGTCCATCAGGAGGAGAAGAAGAATAGATCAGAAATTCATGGTATTTTTTGGAAGGAGGAGGATATGTTTTTAGAATCATTCATTTCTTGTCGTGGCTCTTCTTTTCTGTGGGACAACAAATATGTAGTTATTTTGGGTGTTTCAATGAGCCTGCGTTTCCCAGTTCAAGTTCTCTTTTGGTTTCCATAGTTTCTAGTTTCCTCATGAAATCATTACTGTTTCAACATAATCGTTCAATTTTAAAAATGCCCTCAAAGTATTTCTGAAGTTCTATTTCGAGTTTTGAGCATCCCTCTGAATCAGTTCCTTGCTTCATTTTCCAGGAAAATGAACTTTTGAGGCACCACTTTTTTGCAAAGTTCTTCCATCCCATCTACGTAACACTCCAGTTGCCCTCCTGCAATTGAAACCCCATCCGTTTATTTGTCTATAATTTTCTTTTCCTCATGAAAAGCACAAACGTACTAGGGGAACAAAAAAATGAATTAAAGACACCAAGCTAATGAAACACTCGACCTTCTTCATTTATTAATTTCAGTAATTGGATTATCCTCGGGAAGAACAGAAGAGTATATAATGAAGAGTATACAAGTCTCTATTGGTCAGTTAGTACGTTTATTTTTATTGGGAGAGCCGGAAGTACATTTTTCGAACTGGAAATAAGAGGGTGATACAAATGTTCACCAGAGTCTTTAGAAGAATTTTAGAACAACTGAATTGCTGAGATCTTCTTATGTTTCTACGAACATTGAAACCAGTTTTTGGGAAATACGAAGAGATAAACCTAGTGTTTTGAAACAGTATTTTCTGATTAGAGTCGTAACAGGAAATGCGTTGATGTTTTCTAGCTCCTATGTTTGGTTTAGTGACTAAGGTAAATAAGATTAGAAAGCTTTTCTGTTTCAGAGAAAAGGCACAAAAAACTTAGCAACCCGTTAGTAATCCTTTTGGTTTCGGCATAGATTAAAAAGCTTCTGTTCCAAAAGGAGACCTTTATTATTTCAAAATACAGAGAACAGTTTCTTAGAAGTTTTTGTGCAAAACACCGAGATTTAGGTAAATGCATTAAATAGATTTTGCGCATGTTCCCCATGCCCGGGCGAAAAATTTCTGTTTCGTCCAAATTTCTTAAACATTTTCGGTAACAAAGAGCATTGGACTCTCTTTGTGCCACCGCTCAGCTACAGATAACGCAAATCGAGAACCCTTAATGTTTCGGAATTCATATATCAAATCATTCAAATATCAAGTTCTTGTTTATAAGGTTAATAATTTCAATGAGCTCGTTTTCTCTCTTAAATTTAACCGCTAACCGGATATGAACGAGTGTACTTTTTCATGTATTCATGTGCTCGGACTATAATCAAATCTCGCTATGTCATAACTTGCTTCCGATTGCTTTTTCCTGAAACTTTGGAGCACACTGGGAGAATAAAATTGAGATCAATTAGGTCAATTTTTGTCGTAGGAACTCAAAAGCTTCATCAAAGATATAAATACAAGAACTTTAACAATTTTGATACAGAAAAATAACTATGAGCACTGTTACAGTTCTAAGGAAAAATCGAATTCTGAAATCTAGAGAAAAGTATTTATGGAATTGAAGAAACAGAAAAACACAAAAAAAAAATTCCGAGCATTTCGAACACATGAAAAAACACTATATCACTTGATATCACGATGGAACTGAAACACAAAACTTACAACATTTTTGAGAAACAGAAAAAAAATTGAAAAATCTGAAAATCGTGAGCACTCATTTTTCTAGCTCCTGTGTATATCTGTTTGTCCGTATGTCTGCTTTTTCTTCCATCAACTCCTTGGGACCCCTCTTAATTTCCTGACTTCTCAAAATGATGTCACTTCTCATTTCCTAACTTCTTGATACGATTCCTCATTGTCTTCATTTCTTTCCCACTTTTGAAGTCAAGTTTTCCTAGAATTCTCGATTCTTGAATTCAATTCTTATCCATGATTCATCGCACACCCTCATTTTCTCACTTCTTCTCCTCCTTTTTTCCATCAGAATATTCAATTTGATTCGGAATTTTTCAATTCAAAATCACTCAACTAGAATCTGATAGGGGAGGTGTGTGTTTCAACAAAAAATGCGGGATTTTTGAATAATGGACTTTTGGACTATTTTTCAAATTCTGTAGTTCTACAAACACAAATAATTTTCAAATTTCTCAAAAAATTTTTTGTACTTTTTGAAACTGTGAAATTTAGAAATCTAGCCGCTATTGCTCGAACTCTGATTTTTTTTTCAGCTTTCATTGAAACAGAACATTTCGTTTCCCATATATCCTAAAATTTGTGTTCTCTTGTGCTCCAGAATCTTCTCCCTCCCTCTCTATTTTTGTGCTTCAGTAGCACTAATAATACAAAAAAGAGCATCCATTTTCATCTGCTATAATATTCTGGAACAAAGAGAGAGCAGAGTGCGTACCCAAGGGTATTCTGGAATCTTCTTCTATTCTTTTTTCTGATGCCTGATTTAAGAATGAGCATCATCATTGTTATTATTAGCAAGAGTAAGGACTCTAATAATAGCTAACAATGGTATCTGAAAACTCCTTGAATGTTCTAGAAGCGGGAGCAGACTAGATACAAATAGTTGTATAGGTTGCAAATGCGCTCTACTAAACTCTAGTTTTCTTAAAATCTAAAATCTAGTTTTCCAAATGACAATGAAGTCAGGTGGAGCGTAAGTAGCAACTAGGTAACAAGTGTAGACCCATACATAAGTTTAGAGAGCCCTCGAAACTTCGCTCCGCTGAATTTTCTTCTTATTTTCCATGAATGCAGTCCCTACCTACCTTGTATATAAGGTTCTAGTTTTTTGGTGGACGTTCTTCCAAAGATTTTTGTGATTTGATCCTCTGCAGTAATTGTGCTCCTTATTAATTTTTGGTGATGTAGGCAGCTAGACAAAAACAAGCAGCAAATACGCTACGAAATATATATTTAGGTGATAATTAACTTTACTAGTACTAAAATTTAGGTAAGCATGGCTTCTCTTTTTGGACAACAAGATAAGCAGATTTTACTAACCAGCTGGTATAAATTTGTCACTTCGATCAGAAATCGTAAAGTTATAAAAGTTTTCCAGTGTTGATGAAACAGAAATTATTTTTCTGCTTCAAGTAAATTAGGAAACAATGACTAGCTTCGAAAAATCCAATGCGTAATCCAACCATGGAAATTAGTTATTCCAAAATTCTACTGTTTCAAGGAGCCTTAGTTATGGGAAAAGTTTGGGCAGGAGTCATTGGAATCTCGTTGTAGCATTTACTGTTTCCACCATTTTTCAAACATTCCGAGGTTTTTGATTCATTGGTTATTTCGAGTTAAACTAATCTCAAGTTTGGCGAATTTCGTAACTATTGGAATTTTATATTTTACCACTACTGCGATCTTGGTGAGCTCCGATTTTTTAGTCACACTCTCCTCTGTATACGAGATTGCTAATGTGATCTCGTTTGTTCTTCTTTTTCTCCAACTTCTCCAAATCATTTAACTTCTCCAAATCGTCTTAAACTTAAGAATCTTTCGCACGGATGTCAAAGCCCTAGCTTTAAATTCTAAGATTATTTGCTACTTCTTATGTATGTCATAGCTAGCTTATGAAACTCCAGAAACCCAAGAACATGAAAAAAATTAATTTCGATAAGTGAGGGTCCAGATGATCCATATCAAAATGATACGGCACCACACATTTCAGGATTAAAATGTGTTTTGAGGAGTTAGAACTTTAAACTTATTTTAGGATAACGAGAGGTTATGTAGGATGATATCAGCACCAAAAAGAGGATTATTGAGGACACATTTTTGCATGCGAAAGCTTCTTTGGATGTCTTAACTTGAGGTTAGGTCACATTGACTCACACTGGATTGTTGATCTTTGAAGTTTAGCAGAATCCATATTTCCGAAGTTTTGTCTTTGAAACCTCAAATATTAGTGAATGCAAGTTATTGGGTCCATTTCCAACAGTCCAGTTCAAAGTTAAAAAATAACAGTAAAACAGTGCATGTTCAAGAAACGTTTGAACACCATGATTTTTCTCCAGAAAAGGAGTTTTCAAGTTCTGTCTACATAAAAAGCATATATTAGTCGATGAGCTACACTATCAACTTTTCTGTTATTTTGGAAACAGTAAATCGCTGACTGAAATCACGCCATCTCTAAACGTCACTACCTCCCGAGCAAGGTTTTTGATGAAACAGTAAAACTCGGAGTGTTTCGGCTCTATGTGTCTGTTCAACCATTCAGAATCCTTGTCCACGAGCCCACCAACTAGCCAAAAACTTTGTTGGAAATGTTATATTTTACTGTGTTCGCTATCAATATAAAACTGTGTGATTATTGATCTGACATTTTCAGTTCTCGTTTTGAATTTTTTCTGAAACAGGAGATAATAATATGCGTTTTTTGTGGGTACTTTTAACCGAGTTCCATGCGTTTTCCTTTGGAAACAGTAACTGTTTTGGTTCAAATAACCCAATCTGTAATGTTCTTCTATTCAAACTCAAATTTCACCTGTGATTCAGAAGAATTGACAGCAATAAGTTTAGGTAAACGGAAGTACCTTACGTAGCCATAAAATATCGAAATAGTGCACATGAAGCGATATTGAAATAGTAAAAATAATTTCCAAACTACATCTCCAAGCATTATGGACTTGTCATGGAAGGATACTCGGAAGTTTGTTGAAACTGCAAAATTGAAAATTTTGCGCGGTCTCAGTTAACTGAATGTATTTATTTTATTGTAAACAGAAAGGTTATCAAAACTTAATAATGTAATACTCTTGAAACAGGGAAGAATTGAACTATGCTCGTGTTGCTCGAAATATTCTAGCTATTACGTATGCTGATTACATTTATCAACTAATTTCATTTATTAGCAAGCAAGACATTCATACACTATTCCATTTAGTACTACACTCCTAAATATACGACACTCCTGAAACAAGAATTTCTGTATATTCTTCAGAGTTTGTCTACAAAAAAGCGGTTAACTATCAGATGAAACTATTTGATATATGTACAATTATGCCGTTGTTCTGAAACATTTCTTGATTCACGTAAGAAATAGGAATCCTTTGAAACAGTGTCAGATCAATTCGAGTCAAAATCTTGCATAATGTTGAAACAGCAGAAAAAATTTTCACTGTTTCTTATTATGAACTTTCTTTGATCCTCCTGATTCTAACTAATGCATACATAGTTGTTTCTGTAAAGTCATGATACTCTCATTGTCATCCAATCCTGAAGTCAAGCTTTGGGTTCCCATGTTCCAACGTCATCTCTAAATCACATTCCAGCTCAAATCAGAAAAGTACGCAACGCAACCATCCACACCCACATCTCGGGGGTTTCCGGGTACACTTTTTCTGATCATGACTCTGATTTTTAAACGAAAAAAAGAGGAAGAAAAAGAAGGAAATAATTGTAGTCGTGGGTTGTCTTCTTGATCTATTGTTTTGATCTATTTATCTAGGGCAATGATCTAATAGGAAGTACTTGCTAGTTCAGAGATAACACACATAGGGGAAATCTGGAAAAACAGACACACAGATAATAGATAAACAAGATTGAGGGTTCCATTCGACCGGGAAGTTCAGCCGATCGACTGACCGCCGATTGACCGTTGACTGATGGACAACCGACCCAACACATCTCTCCGCGGTCGGTCGGCCGGCTTAATATCCCGACCGATTGAAATGGAATCCTTAAGCTAGAAACCTAGAAGTTTAAATGTAAATTAGCTCCTGTTTTTGGACATCTGTACATCTCGAAATAAGCGTATCCGGCAACACAGACAAACAGCTGCTCCATAGTTAGGTCGTGTATCATTTTCGTATCGAGACCCAAGTATGCGACTTTAAACTTTGGACATCCGGACAAATCGGCATTTTCTCACTTCACTTGTTTTCCTGCTCTCTTCATTTTTCCTTTTTTTCTTCCGCATCACTATTCACCTCTTCACAAATGAAGGAACACTTCTTGAAATTAGTATTCCTCGAGAATAAGTTCTTTCTTGTCATCTCTCTTGACTAACCAGAGCAGCAATTCTTACTATATAATAGTAGGTTGTCTAGAATCGGAAAACAAAGATCGCATTCCTTTTTTTTTCTCGTTCATTTTTCGTGTTACTACATTAACGGTGAGGTAATGGGATAGAGGGAGGGAGAGTAATGGAATGTAGGAGGAAGATGCGTGGGGGGTTTTGGGATTTCGTGTTATTTCGGTTTTGGACTCCCCAGAGGCCTATGTGTGTTATGTAGACATGAGTCTGAAATTCAGAAGTGTTCCTAGAATGTGAATGAGGGTGAACTCATTGTCTCTGGACAGTTTACTGTCTAGACATGATGATTTTGTCTGTGGGATGTTACTGATGAGGTTAGAGAGGGTCTAGAAAGTTTTATAGGCCACTTAGAAACGTGTGGATTATCCAAATAGCATAGGAGATAAGGATATACAGTTACTGAAATTTTGAAAAAATTTACTGTTTCTAGGTTTAACTTTAGTTTTCCGATATGAGCTAGTATCAATTGGATTCGATATCAAGGAGATACATACCTTAATTTGAAACTGGGCAGCACTGTGAGCACATAAACGCAGAACCTTAGAAGACGGTTATCTCAAGAACCATAATAGCTAGCAAAAAGTTGTCAACTATAATAATCATCCACGTACCATTCACCACATTTTTGTAGTTGATCACATCTTGATAGCTCTGATGGTTTCTGATTTTCAGTCCGTCAAAGTTAGAACACCGTCAAATGGGAGAGTGAGAGACGAAGAGAAACGATAAGTATATCTCTTGTGCTATTCAATTGGCTGATAATAAGACATTTGCTAGGTTATTCAGGGGCGTTGGAGTTATCAGAGCTTAAAAGAAAACAATAGAAAGTCATAACATTTTTGAAAATTTTTACGGTTTCTAAAGGTCTGCATTTACGAAAAGTTTTACGGTTTTACGGTTTCAAACAACATCTAGGATTCACAACTTCATAACCGAACGTTGGTTTGCATTCATTGATTCAAACATTCAAAATAACTGAAAACCTACTGTATATATTAGATGGACTGTTGCTTGGAGTAGAGACGACGTAAAGAAATCAGGCACTCTCACTACTCTGTGACCTGCCTATCTCAATCTCACATTAACGCTGAACGTTAGAAGACGGTTATCTCAAGAACCGTAATAGCTAGCAAAAAGTAGTTAACTACAAAAATTATATACGTAACATTTTGCACATTTTTGAAGTTGACAACTTTTTGATAGCTCTGATGTTTTCTGAGTTACAGTCTTTCAAAGTTGACCCACCATCAAAAGTGAGGGCAAGAGCAGAGAAACGAGAGTGTCTAGCTTCTCGGCGTCTCTAACACTCACTAAATATTCACATAAAATTACAGTTTCAAAAACTCTTCATGAAAAATCTGAAATTTTGAGAAATGCTGGTGTCGCTTTAGCAAGTTTTCCTTTATTCTTTATTCTTTATTGAAATACGATTAAATCGTGAGAAAGATACAAATGACATAATTAATAGAATGAATAGGGTTCATAGGCATACAAGTAAAAGAAATTAGGCATATGATAAGAATCCTCAATTGTGTTACTTTCGTGCTGCCGTCTCTTTAAAGGCGCAGCGTTTTCATTTATTTTTTAATTTTCCAATATGGATCATCTGAAAAAATACTGTTTCATGAAAACGTTTATTTGAAACGGAACATTCTTTTACTGGTAACATATCAAAAATCATCTCATCTAACTACCGTTCCGATCATCAAGATCACTTTTTGGTCAGCTCAAAGGTTATTAAGAGAGGTGATGTTTCACAAATTCTGGATTTTCATCTATTCTCGGATTCCCGATCTCCCTAAAAATGACGCTTGATTCCTTGAACTGATCGAACATACCAATCCCCAACCATCGCTTTCAGCTTATCCCTCTTCTCAACATCTCTAAACTTCAGAAACTTTATCTTTCTAAAATATTGAATCCTCTTTTCCCCTGGATTTGTACTTGATACATGCACACACCTCCCCCTCCCCCGTCCCTCTCGTCTTATTTAGGCTCCGCCCACTTTTCACGCCTTCTCCCTCTTCGGGGGCACTCCCCGCCTATAAATATTGCTCATTTTTGGATATTCAGTATTCAATATTCACTTTTCAAATTCAGAATCATGAATTCCACATCAGTTGTCGCTTGGTTTCTAGTCATGGTCCTCGGACTCGTTGCCTGTCAACCATTGTTCGGTCTCGAGAAGCAGTTGCTCTATTCGTTCCAGGATCCAGATGAGGTAATGGCGAACTAGGATTTGTCCTGAGGAGAGTTCTCCCAGAAGTTGAAAATTAGGGGGAAATTTGCCTAAAATTAGCTAAACGCGAAATTGCTAAATTTTGTGTGAAAATTTTCTGAACCGATTTCGGCCGGATTTTTTAGAATTTGGTTTTTTTTCTGAAAAATTTCTCTGGAGAACCGCATTTGCAGTCAACTCCATTGAAACACGAAAATCAGTTTTCTCGACGAAATCGTTTTTAAACCAGGATGACAAGTTAATCCAGAACTTTTGTTTCTTTAGTTTTTCACAACATTTTTTCGAAAATTCGCTGAAAATCCATCGAAAATCACTCAAAAACATATGAAAATTAATTAAAATTCACCCAAAAATCTTGCGCGTCAATTCTCAAGCTTCCGCAAACACACTCACGCGCATTCCCACTGACTCATTTACGCGGGAATTCGAATTTGTAAACCTCAATTTCAAATTTTCCATTATTCCAGTTCGAAATCATCAACAAACGCTCGCCGCTGCTCAGTCTCGTCGGATCCAACGTTCGCTTCACCGAGCCATTCAGGAATCGTGTTCTCAACAAAAAGAAGATTCGATCGGTCGATGCAGTCCAGCAAAAGCCAGATTATCGGCAGATGGCACGCTTCTTCCAGTAAAATCCTGAATTTCTAGTCCCCCGATCCCATTTTCTGTATTCTGAATACCACTTTTTCTCTGAAAATAATGAATTTTCTTTCTGTTTGAATGGTTTTTTTCTAGTCGAAATGTTACATAATATGAAAAAGAGGTGCGGAGCTTTGCAAAAATAAATAAACTTGGAATTTGGTTAGAGCAGTGGCAAAATTTTGGGGGGTTAGGAAACATGAAAAAATAGGGAAAAATCGAGAAATACACATAAGAATTCAGTCTACATCTTAACATTGAGTCCAGTTCGATCGAGAAGTTGTCCCATGACAGAAGTACGAATTCCGAGTTGCTCTTTGACGTTTGCGGCACGATTGGCGAGACCACGGAGACGGAGAGAAGCATGGACGAGGACGAGGAAGATTGGGAAGAGCAATCTGAAATTTATAGAGATTTTTGCAGATTTAGGAGATTCTAGACAGCCCGGAAGGCTCAGATTTTTCAAGAAGACTATAGAAATTTATAGAAATCTGCTGAGATTTCTATGACTGGGAAACACGCAATAGCCGGAAGCTGAAGATTCAAAAAGAAGTGGAATTTGAACGAGAAAAGTTCAATGATGTCAGAAACAGAAGTTCAGTGAAGAAGAATTTGAAGTTTCCCGGAAAAAGGACACAATTTTTGATGAGCTGGAGGGGATTTTTTAGGGATTTTTAGATAAAAACGGGGTACTTTTGGGCATAGAACAAGCCTAAAGATGACTCCTCTGGCACCAGTAACACTCAAAATCCGATCGAAAATTGCGGGAATTTCAAAAAATTCGAATTTGATAGCTTAAATAACTTTTTCTGGAAAGTTTTAAGGTAATTTATCCATTTTTCCTGCTAAATTTGACTTGTGTTGATCTAAATCCTTATAAATTATTCCCATTTTCCAAGTATCCGATAACTTCAATTTTCACCTTTTGACCTCTGATTTTCTCTCTCATATCGTATGCATGAACGTGCAACTTTTTCTTTTTGTTTTTTTTTTCCTTCCTGGTTCCTAATGAAACAAAAACAAAAATAGGGAGATTATTGAAGCTTAGTGTCTCTAATGGATTATTTCCGACGGAAATTACCTTGAAATTACCCGAAAATATGGAAGTTATCAACAAAAGGCTTCAAGTAGCTACGATCCAATTTGATGATAACTTCCACAGTTTTTGGGTCATCTTGGTGAAATTTCTGCTGCAAAACATGCCAATTTTGAACTTACGCGAAGACAACAACGAGGACAGATGAGAAGACAGTGATGAAGAAGTAGGCGACAAGGATGATGCCTCCCAAAGTGACCAGTGGGTGATCGGTGCGCATCTGGAAAAATGGGAAAAATTGAGAAATTGGGCTTCATTATGAATTTGGTGGATGATTTCCGAGGTCTCTGGTAGATTTTTTCTAAGCTTCTCGCATCATTTTTGATGTTCCAGTAGCTCAAAATGACGAGGGTTACCTTTGGGGCATTTCGGAGCCCTTTTCCGAGGGCTGTAGCGATTTTTGAGCATTTTCATAGCGATTTTAAGAGCATACATGTATTTTTATATCAATGAATGCGAGATTTTGACCGAACCTTTGTTTAAAACAGTGAAACTGTGTTAAAGTCAAAAATTCTGCTACAGAGAGACTCTTCACGGCGGTTTTTGCACCATTTTTGACTGAAAATATATCAAAATGACAAGAAAAATGTGAAAAACATTCCCGCAATATAACTAGACGGCTCAGAATCTTTAAAAACTCGAAAAAACTGGAAAAAGTCACAGAAACCGTCTGAGTTCATAGGTTTTTGGGGTCTGTGCCTTCTGGTAGCATTTTCATAGTAATTTTCACATTTTTCAACCATTGTGAAGTAATTTTTGTCCAAAATAATGCAAAAAAACCTCCTTTCTGTGTTCTTCTTTCTTTGGATCCCTTGTTCTTCTTCATTTCTCCTTCCACTCGAGAAATTCAAAATTCTGTCAAACTATGCACCCGTTTACGGTGTCAGCAGTTGTTCTTATCACGACAATCTCTTCTTCATATCACTCCACTGGTAGTATCTAAACTATCAAGTAGCCATCAATTACCTTCTTTATGTTGGCATCAGCGGACACTGCAAAAATCAGAGTCGCGCCGACAGCGACAACTGCGATGAGTCCGATGAAAATGTCTTGTGAACTGTAGAGAGTGTAGAGGAGGAATGAGACGATGATGGTGGCGAAGTAGTTGGTTTGGAAATAGAGAAGATTCGAGATGATTCGATTGTTCCATCGCTTGAAATCGTTGAATGGCGGGCGCTGAAATTTTGGGATTTTTGGATGAAAACTGGAGAAAATTTATGGGAATCGGGAGATTGATCTAGAGCTTTGATTGCGAATTCAAGTGAAACTGCTCTAAAACTTCGAAAAGTTGAATAAATAAGTGGTTTTTATGAAACCCGAATTTTTAGAAACATTCGGGTATTTTGACTTCTGAAGTTTTCTAGAGATGATTTCAGGCTTTTCCACCTAAAATAGTCATTTTTAGACATAATTTTTAGGGAGAACAGTCAATTTTTGGTCGATTCCCAGGCAGCCGTCTTCTTTCGATCTACCAACTTTTTCCTCCGATTTTTTTCCAATTTTCTTGAATGTTATTTTTTTCTTCGTCTAAAACCCTACCTCGTATCGATTGGTCTCCAGCAGGAACTCATGGAAATTCCTGAACGGCGGCACTTCCACCCCATTCATAATTTGCATATTTTCGTTTGGCGTCGTCGACATTTTGTTGGCCTAAAAATCGAGAATATATTGTAAGAAGGCTTCTCAAAGTAAGAGCAAATAGAAAATAAGTAAAGTGAGAAGTGAGTGGTTTCCTGAGCCGCCAGGACTCCAAAGAGAAGAGAGAGGGAACATCTGGACGCGTCTTTTTGAGTGTAATATTCTAATGGCTTTGGGAGAGAGATGAAGAACGGATATTTGAGAAACCATAAAACCTGCTCGGGAAAGCTCTAACTTGAGAAAAAGAGAGAAAGTAAGGAAAAATTCAAATTTTTTGAAAAGGAACGTTGAGGAAAAAGCACAGAACAACATCTTTATTCACCACAATTTATAATAATAATCAATAATCAGTCAAATGACTTCATTATATACCCTAAAAACCGAACAAACATGTTGTGTTCCTGATAAAAATTGCGATTCTTTCCCCCCTGTTTGCACCGATAAAAATACAAAAATTGTTGACTCATGCCGTAAATCGACACTCAGCATGCGCCTTTGAAGCGGGTCTCGCACGGAAGAGCGGTTTTTTGGGGGCGGAGCCTTGTCTCCAAAAAAAATATTCGACGGCGAGTCCTATGATTTCAGTCGACATTCGCGAGTTTCGCAACGGGTTTTCAGAGTTTTTCGTAAATTTTTCGAAAAATCAGTGGAGAATCCTAAAATTGATCGCAAAATCACAATATTACATGAATTTTTCGCCCTCAATCGCTCAAATTTTCAATTTGAAATTTCAAAATTTTTCAATTAATTTTTTGGTTTTTCAGGTAATAACATGGCTGCCGAACAGGAAATCGACGTCGCTCTCATGAGCAGCAACTTCGACTATCTCCAGTCCCTGCCAAAGAACGTCAAGGACCGCGTCTGTGCCCTCAAGAAGATCCAACTCGAGAGCATCCAGGTAATTTGGTCGAACGTTTGGCCTAAAATTCATATTTTGCTTTTCAGGTCGAGTCCGAGTTCTACAAGCGCGTTCACGAGCTCGAGATCGAGTTCGAGGGCAAATTCAACAAACTCTTCGAACAGAGAAAGGCCATCGTCGTCGGAGACGTCGAGCCAAAGGAGGAGGACTGCAAGCTCCCACTTCTCGAGGGACTTGGAGAGGATCAACTCAAAGTGAGTTTTGAATCTAGATAAGCGATTGTCTCACGGTGAAGCAGCGTTGTTCGAGAGTTTTCTCCCATGAGGAATCTATCTATTTAACGTTGCGAAATAGACCATGTCCTTTATTCCCGCTCCTGAATTTTGTTTCTTGCGCGATGATGCGGCCATGACAACTCTTCATGAAATATTCTCTTTTCAGACATTGTACGCTCACACCGATGCCGATCCAGAGGTCAAGGGAATCAAGGACTTCTGGCTCACCGTTCTCAGAACTCACGACCTCGTCGCTGAGACCATCGAGGAGCACGATGTCCCAATCCTTAGCTACTTGACTGATGTCACCACATCTGCTAGCAAGGAACCAGCTGTTAGTTATATTTTGAAAAGGAACAATTCAAACAATCGTCTCATATTTCAGGGTTTCAAGCTTGAGTTCCACTTCGCCACCAACCCATACTTCAAGAACACCGTTCTCACCAAGACCTATGTGCTCAACTTCGAGCCAGAGGAGGGAAGTGAGCTCTCTTTCGATGGACCACACGTCGTCAAGGTCATCGGATGCGAGATCGAGTGGATTGAGGGAAAGAACGTCACCAAGAAGGCCGTCAAGAAGAAGCAGAAAAAGGGAGCCAACGCCGGAAAGTTCCTTACCAAGACTGTCAAGGCCGACAGCTTCTTCAACTTCTTCGACCCACCAAAAACCAAGGAGGAGAGAAACGAGGATGAGGATGACGAGCAGGCTGAGGAGTTCCTTGAGCTCGACTACGAGATGGGACAGGCTCTTCGTGACACCGTCATTCCACGTGCTGTTCTCTTCTTCACCGGAGAGCTCCAGAGCGACGATATGTTCGATTTCCCAGGAGAGGACGGTGATGAAGGATCGGACTTCAGCGACGATGACGCTTAAACAGCTAATCGGAATTTAACTTTTAAATTTGCCAAATTTATTGAAATTTTCCCCAACAAAAACTTCACACATTTTATTCTATTTTGACCCCCTCCCGAAAACCCCTCTCACATAATAGGCGGAAACCCCGATTGTTACTGTTTCTTGTTATTATCGTCGTTTTTTCCCTATCCCATACTCAATATTCCGCTTCTTCCCCCATTGAAATCTCTTTTACCTGAAATGCCTTGAAACGAGTAGTCGTCGATTAGCTGAACATTCATCGCCCACAATTCGCCTTCTGAGCTAACATCTTCAGAAGGTGAGTTCTGGCTGACATTCGACGTTCGTGACTCGCTATTCATCCTGTTTTTCGTGATCGCGCATCGAGTGTTGACTATAAATAAAATCCCGTTGCATTACATCTTTTCGAAGTGAACAAGTGTTATGGCAGTTTCAGATATTTAACGTCACTCAATTGGATTCAAAACAAATCTGAATTGTTAAGATGGTGGACGGCTACGATCTTCTTATCAAAGCTCAGTGCTCCGAATCAATGGATTCTTTGGGATTCAGTGCAGAAGACGTTTTAGAAGCACTTCAACGTGAAGAAAGATTCGATGTGAAGTCAAGATTATGCGAACGGATAGCATTTCTGATTTATCAGGATTCCAATTTCGGACTTTTACCGGTAAAAATGAATTCAAAGTCATATGTTCCTAAAAATTAGAATTATAGATTCCAAAATCAATGGAAACTGTGCCAACATGTATCAATGGTTTATGCAAATCTTCGTTTTCTGCAACTGGTTTTCCCATCGGTATGATAATCCGCTTATTATCTAAAGGATACAGTAATCTCTTGTTTTGCCACGTCATCAACTGTAAAATAAAGAAACACTTGTCCGGGGGAGACAAGACAAAAAAACAATGTTTGCCTTCACTTTTTTGTTAAATGTCGGCTCTCTTTTCTCTTTGGCGTTGCGACACATTTTCGAAAATGTTTCGAAAAAAAGTGTCTGTGTCGCACTCTCTCATCGTGTACTTTTTGAAAGGACACCTTTGTTTAATTGATGCAAAAATGAAGATAGAAAGGATTGAATCATGATGAGGAGGGGGAAGAGGAGTGATGATTGAAAGGAAGAAGATTCGAGATTTGGGGTCAAAGAACGAAGCGAAAACCACAGAAATAACTTTGAGCATGGGAAAGAATTGAACCCCTGCCTTGTGATTTCTAGCCAACACCACTCCCACCTGCGCCACGCGTGCACAAACCCAGATCATTCCTTATATCGGCTATAAATTGGAGGCGCGGCAGCAGTGAAACATTTGAATTTTCTTCCAGAAAACGAAACATTCGTCGGGCCATGCACATCTTCTACTTCCCCGATTCCACCGAATTCTTCGAATCACTCAAAGGAACGAATTCTATGTGCTACACTGTTGACAACGTCGAGAAAAGGTTCGAAACTCAAATATTCCAGTTGGCGGGAAATTCAAAATTCCAGATCTCCCAGAAGCCCTCACACCCTTCGACTACCTATCAAGTGCTAGTCTTGCGCAGAAACTTCTCGATAATGATGAGCGATTTTTGGCGAGCATGCTAGCCTTACTGCCTCTGATTGAGAGCCTACAGTAAGAAAATTGGAAGAAATTCCAAAAATAATCACGATTTTTCAGGCCTCTCTCAGTCTTCCATCCAGTCTCTGTCTTTCTTGAATCCATGCATCTTATCAGTTATGACTGTGAAGTATTGATAGACTGGCTCAATTCAGAACTCGCTGCTTCTTCGTTAATTTTGAGGATTTTGAAGTCAAATTGTAACGAAAAGACTAGAAGTTTCTGGGAAGATTATAAGCCTTTGTAAGCCTGAAATTTCAAATTCCCCACCAATAAAATTCACATTTTTTCAGAAAAACACCATCTTCCGCCCACATCTCATCTTTTCGTGACGAGCCTACCATCAAATCCTCCACTTCAAAACCTATAATTTCCCTGAAAATCATCGAAATCGTTGGAGAGCAGGAAATGACAAAAACCTTGAATCTGCGAGCAATTGAGACCAAAAAAGTGGGATTCAAGAAGGCGACTAGCCTCAGAAATTCAGGGAAATTCGAGAAATGGTCTGGGATGGTGCTGGAGTTGAGGGATAGATTGCGACGTCTTCTCGCGGCGAATCTGGTGGCAAAGAAATTGGATTTGATTCTGAAGTGGTGTGATAAATTCTGTGGTGTTTTTAATTGTGAATAATAAAGTTTTTTTGAGACCTTTCACCTTTGAAAAGTTACACAGATAACCCATTTTTCTGCGAAGGATAAGTCACTTCCTGCGCTCCCGCCGCCACTTTCCTTCTTTCTCTTCTATGCCCTCCTTCTCCTTCCCAACTGTTGCACGCTTGGTGTAGGGGTGAAGAGAGTTGGCCGGCAGCCGAGAGGTCGCTGGTTCAACCCTCCCACCCACTGCACTTGCATCTATGTGTACTCACTCGTCGTGAATGGGCGAGTGTAGAAGGGAAATGATGCGAAATGGCTGGTGAACTCCTTACCTGATGCAAGATGCCGCTTTCGGTTCTTGTTTATTAGGGGAGTTTCTCATTTTGTTCAGAACTCACATGTATTATTTTCATGCTCTGAATTATGGAATTGGAAAAGACAGTTAAGAATGGTTCATGATTTTCAATGATTTATTTGCAAACGACTAAAATCGATTTGGAACTTTACATGACACCTTGAGACGAACTGAATCAATACATATTAAAAGAACTGCAGATGAGAAAACACTACGCATCAGGGTCGCTCCTGTATGAGGTGGGGTTCGTTTGTGCAAGTCTGCGCTATTGTACAATTTAGGGGACAGGGTGACCTCGTACACATTGCTATATAGCCAAATCGATATCTTCCTAGTCATCTATTAATGATGAATGTTTACTCTCTCGATAAGGAACTAGATCTGGCCACAGGCAAAATGTCTAAATTTCGTCTTCTGGAGCTCCCTTTTCTACCTTTAGAACTGATTATCAAGTTAATGAGCCCTCAACAAATGTAAGTTTACAAATAGGATTCTTAATTATCTGTTTTTTACAGGTTCCAACTGGTGATGGCCTCTCCACAAGTTGAAAACATCATCAAATTTTTTAGCAAATATAAAGTGGACATTTTGCATTATGTATTGAAGAAGGATAAATCCTTCTATGGTATAACTCAAAAAAAAGCCAGAACACATCTGCTTTTTGAAAAGATATTTTCAAGTCAAACACTACCAAAATTATCAGCTAATAGTGACTTATCGGTTTGGTAGGAAATGTGGAGTACTCAGCAAGTTTGACAGTGTAATATTTCAGGTACGATTCTACCGGAGAAGATACAGTATATTGTACTGCCAAAGATTTTGTCGAGCATTCTGCGACACTTACAAAACGTATTCGTCCGCTGTTCGATCCGGTTTTGGTATGCTTGCAGTTTGATTTGGATGATCTGTACACGCAAAACATAATTACGCATCTGCAGCAGTGTATTGGAGAAAAAAATTTGAAAATTTTTTTGAATGGCAGCAGAGCAAAACGGGAAGTATTAGATTATTTGATGGACAACTTCAGTAGTCCTACAAAAATACACTGCATTTCATCAGTTCCGATAGATTACTACCACAAAGATGTGAGTCTGGATAATCTTCTGAAAATAATGCATCATTCTTTCACTTTTCAGGCGTTCAACTTTCAGACGTTGTATTATGAGGATGCACGATGGATTTCAGTTAATTACTTAACTTCTCTTCGTTTCTGTCAATTGCTCCATATGGAAAATACGAGATTAGATTCTAAGGATATTAACACGTTTCTCAAATTTTGGGTTATGTGCAACGAGGAAACTGTATCTCATCTAAAAGTGAAACTTAGAAGAGGAGCCGAGTTTGATCATAAAGTAATTCTTGATGGCATTCTGTATATACACACTGCCGAAAGGTCATTTTTCAGTTGTGTGATGTAAGTTCTTTTTGGAAGTTTGTCTGTAATATTTTTATTCCAGGATAACTGAGAAATTCAAAACTGTAAAAAACCTGCTTGGACACTTGCGATTCAAAAATGAGGCAATCGATTTTAGCACACATCCCGATTCTGACGAGACTAATACTCATATAGAAATATTGAAGCTATGCCGCCAGAAGAGAGATTTACAAAATGAATATGATGGATACTGTGAATTGGAAGAAGAACTGCTCCTAAAAAGAAGTCAACTAAATCAAGAGGCTTTGGAATACAATCGAATCGAAGAAGAACTGCGAAGTGTCGTAGGCCATAAAGATCGAATCAGGAAAGCGATTGTCAGCGTTTTGATGAGAAACGACAGTCTTGGCTATGTTCGAAGTCAACAGGAGAGAGAAGAATTTGGATAAAGTCGGTCCTAAGTACAGTGTCCTCAGAAAAAAAATTATGATGCTGCGTTCTTGGAATCCATTTCTCGTGTGTCTCAATAAATACACTTCGTTTTCTTAACCAATGATTTGGCAAAAATCGCCTAACTTTGACGCAATCCAGTTGAGGGCTCATTATACAAACCCCTGCTATTTTTCAGGGATTTTTTTCACATATCTTATGTAACTTATGTTGCCAGCATTATACACTTGGAAAAAATGAATCAAAATTTGAGGCCAATACTTATCATTAGTACCAATTCTCAAGACCTCCATGAGATAGAAGTAGCAAAATTGTCTCTGAAAATGCTGCGTTGGCAACGTTTCACTTTGAAACGGAAATTTTTCCGCAAGTATTTCCCGACTGCTCGAAATGGAGCTCATATGTATTTGAGAGATTTTTCTGGAGATTAGGTATTTTACATGTCACCTTCAGTAGTCTTTTTTAGAAGATCATACTAAAAAAGTTTAAGGGAAACAGAAGAATTTTCAAACACTTTTTTATATGCATACTGCACTGTTCAAAGTTCATTCATATCAGAAAGTCAACTCTTTATTCGTGTAGTTTCTTTTCACCCGAGTTCTCAATACAAATTCACTTCAAGTCGCCTTCAAATATTCTCTTAACCACCAACTTCATATTATTCGTGGACATGTTTAGAATGTATTGATCAGTGAACATCCATTTGATCTTCTCGAATGAATCTACATACCACAATATGTCATTCTGAAAAATCTTAGATTCAAGTACTATTAATGAAAACTCTTACCATATAACGATGTAGTCTGTGACTGTAAGCACATCGCAAACTCCAATCGAGATCATTCAGAGTGTCCTTCAGAATCAGTTGATCTTCACAATAACGGAGTACATTCGGAAGTTGGAAAACACGAGCCTTGCTCGAAACGGGGAGCAGAACGGTGGCTGAAAATAAGCTAGAGTCATCAAAGTTACATTTATAAACTTACCATCAAGATTCAATCTAACTCCATGAGCAATTTGCATGCAAAACTCTGTCCATTTGGTATCAGGATCATCGTGATAAATGCTAATTTTATAGTTTGTCGGGATCAATTTCGAATCATATGGAGCAAAGAATTTCGAGTGAAATGTGAGATACTGTAAGACCAATTGATTGTTGGAAAGTCAAAAAACATGTACTTACTTGCTTGTGACATAAGTTATACTCATCATGTTCCTCATCATCAATCATGATTGTGGTTCCTACTCCATGCATATATTCTTCAAAATTGAAATTCCAGATGTCATCTTTGTCTTGAATCGAGTCTACATGAATTCCATATTCAAAAGTCAAGGCTCCATTCTCGAGGTATCCATTTTCAGGATTCACAAGATCCGAATACAGTATTCCTTTTCCGTCTAAGCCAAAGACTCTTTCGGAGTATAATCCTCTTGCTTTATGTAGGTGTTCAGTTGAGTTACGGCTGTTGACAGGATTCAGAAAATATCGGATTCCCAATTTCAGACGTTTGGAGTTGTCACAGAGGACATTTGGACAAACGAATCGTTCGCCATTTTCCTCTTTAATGATCACAAACATAACTCTGAAAAGACAATACGAAATTTGTCAGACAGAAAAAACTCACAAGTGGTCAACACCTCTAGATGAACGTCTTCGCATCAAAACATTCTTAGGACCATCCGATTCCAGAAAGTTCTCGATTACGCAAGTTCCCCTTACTATATCTGAAATAAGACCCGTTTTATGGTTATCCTTATAGCCATACTCGCGCTCCATTGAGAACCTGTGCCTTGGTAATGGAGCGGAAGGTAATGGAGCGCGAGGTAACATAAAAATACCGCTACTTACAGATTTCGTCATCAGCCATCATTGGAGATTTTGAATTGGAAAAGAAGAATGAATAGCTCCTCGTGGCAAATGCAAGCTGGCCATGATTTTGGCTCCGCAACGATTCGCCACGCACACTTTCGAAACGGTGACATTTCGCAGCTCACGTTGATTTTGCAATTTCGACGTTTAGCAACTAGATCGTTCGCAACCAGACACTTCGCAACTATTTATAAAAATCTAGGACATTATTGGCTAACTTTTCCAAAAATGTTCGTTTGTTCAGTACGATTATTTCGTGGATTCTCAAAGTTTTGAATTCGAAAGTTGCGAAGGGCTGCAGTAGATTATTTCGTGGCGAGATATTGAAATAAACAGGCCCATGCGCCTTTAAAGTGTGCCAACAAACTGCGAATATATAATACAGATACTACAGTCAAACTTTTCGTTTTCCACATCTTGATCTTATTATCGGAATTTCAAAAATAGTCCAAAAATAAAAAAAAAAGCAGATCGAGTTACGAGTTTATTCAGAAAAAGTCTCCGAATTCCAGTCACGGTTCTCAGCTCACACGGCAGTCTTCTCTCCGAGGACGATCCGAATTTCCAGTGTTCTTGAATTTCACGTTGAGATCCAGCTTGATTCTCATTTTGATTCTTGAATCCTGAGCTCCAGAATTTCCGATGTCTTCAGATGCCATCATAGAATTTCCATCCTCATAAGAGAGTGAGCGAGCTGTTGGAGGAAGTTCAGTATCAGTGGCTTCAGATTCGACGTCATCTGAATTGTGATGATTCGAGTACGCGTATTCCGAGTGAATCGAGAAGATTGATTCCGAAGATTCAGAAGGCATAAAAATGGCCGCACTCGTGGAACCAGTGGATTGGTAACCAGAATCATGATTTTCAAATTTCTCATCCTCCGAATCCTTCAGAACTTTTAGAATCGCCAGATTTATTGGGAGTCCGGAAACTGTAAATTAATTTCTTCTCATCGGAACTCCTGAACTTTCAGGTCCGCGACGTTTTGCAACCGGTCATTTCGCAACTGATTTTGTGTAAAATAGGTGATTAAATTTGCGAAATGACTGGTTGCGAATTTTTCGGTTTAGAAACGTCTCGGTTGCGTAACGGGCTCCCCGTAATTTGGAAACTGACGTTTTCGAAACCAAGAGATTTCGCACCTCACGTAAAATTCGAAACTGCGAGATTTCGAAACTGCAAGACTTCGCAACTAGCAGTTTCGAAACCACGATGTTTCGCAACCAGTATAGAATATATGCCAGATACTGAGCAAGAAAACACCAGTTTCAAAATTTGGTTTCGAAACGACCAGTTTTGGTTGCGAAACATCGCGGTTTCGAATCTGTTAGTTGCGAAGTCTCGCAGTTTCGAAATCTCGCAGTTTCGAATTTTACGTGAGGTGCGAAATCTCTTGGTTTCGAAAACGTCAGTTTCCAAATTACGGGGAGCCGCGTAACGTCGCTGAGCCGAATCGCCAACAAACCTCGAATTTCGGTGATTTTCCCGTCGATGGGACATGAGATTTGTCCGTTTTCCAGAAGATTCGCACAGCATTGGTGACAGATGGTGTGACCACAACTGGTCAGAATTCGAGGAATCAGGTGTTCCAACTTTTCGGAGAATTTTTCAGAACATTTCTCGCATTTCATGATGGCTAAAATGTTTGGGAATGTTTCCAAAGGAATCCTCAAAAGTCGAGAAACTCACATTATTTCCAAGGATTGCCAAATTTTTTGAAGAAATTTCGATGATTTATTGAAAACTGATTCTTCTTGGAGGCCATTTGATTTCGTCGCTGATTAGTTTTTTTGCCAACTCAGAGTTTATGACGTCCAGATTTTTACAAAAAACCACCATTTCCTTTGAATACGGAAAGTAAAAAAAATGAAAAAGGGGGCGGAGCGTAAAATCTCGAGAAATCTGAATTTTGAAGATTCCGAATCCGGATAATTTGGATTCTAACGACTTCTGATTCTGAATATATTTGATTTCCAAAAAGGAACCCAGAAGTTCAGAGAGAATATCACGTAGTCTCAAAGTTTGGAAGTTTTAAAAATCGCAGCAACTCCGGAGTTTCGAGTTCTGCAGCACTAGGCTACATACTCTGAATGAAGCGAAGACGTTCCAGAAAACAGATAGAACTATTTTGAAAAAGTAATTCTCACATTTTCCAGTTTTCCGTTTCGCAATTCCCCTTTTCTCTCCTGTTCAGCAACCGCACTTTTGTCACTTTCCCCTTTTCCCATCTCCCTTTTTTTCGATTTTAATCCCAAAATAATTGGTATTTAAAACCACACCGGCATTGCCAATTGTTTGCGATTGATCTCAAAAATTTCAATTTTTTCCAAATTTTTTACAGTTTCAATGTACAGACTTTAGTCCATGCAAGATCATATTCAACGCTTTTTCTTCATTTTGATATCGTTGTTGACAAACAAACGCTCGCTCTGCAAAAGCATCCTCTCTAGGAGATTCTATATAAAATTCGTCACTTTTTGTCTTTTCCTCTCTCAAATGTATTCTAAAGAAGGTGTTTACTCTCCCTATTGATTCCGCTTAATGTCTGTGTCTCTCTAGTCTATACACTCTCTCGTCTTCTCTTTTGAGTCCACAAGCATGCATCTTTTGCAGAGAAGATGAAGGAGGGCAGGCTTTCCAGGGTGTATTTTTTGTACATTTTTAGGATTTTTTTTGTTTTTAGAAACGTTTGTATCTTTAGTGGATCAAGTAAACATTTTTAACCGATGAAATAATTTGTCTTTTTTGAAACTGTAATTTTTTTCAAAAGTATTAAAAATTCGGGATTTTCAACTGAATTTTTTGGTTTTTAAGGACCACCATAATAATGAGTGAATCACGAAATGAAACAGATTTCAATGGGCAACGGCAATTCTCATCATTATGACAATCAACTATCACGAATAAGATTTTTCTGAAACAGTGAAATCAACCTTTCTGCTTCAGGATAAGCGCGCTCCTGCACTTTCGCGTAGCCAAATTAAAGGCGCAAATACCGTAGTTTTCTTAGTGTTCGATGCCTCTTTGTGACGAGAACCATTTAACTCGGCTACGCTCAAGTGCAGCGGAGCGCGCTTGCTCTGACAAAATATGGCTAATAACTTTTTTTTTGATAATACCAAACTATCTTGTGCCGTTCCCAAACCTTTTGAAATTACTCAAATCTTGCCTTCCATACCACTTTTTGCCCATTTCTTTACAAAACTCAAAGTTTTCCAGAACCATGGAGGTCTCAGACACAGACAGCACTGTTACAATCATAGACACCACCGAATACGATGAAATCAATTCTTCCGACGAATTCGATAGCGATCTTGAACTCCTTCCATCAGAATTCAATTCTCCAAATCTTTCGGATTATGAATTGGACAAAATCACCAAAAAGGCAGAAGATAAGGATAAGGAATTGAAGGATCTCCGGATGGAAATGGCCAGGGTGATGGAGGAAGCGATGAAGATTCAGGAGAAGTTGAATCAGAAGGATATGGAATTGAAGATTGGATATGAGAAGGATTTGAGGAGGATCGAGGAGTTGCTGGAAGAATTGAAGGAGGCGAAAGAGGAATCAAAGAGTAAGAATTTGAAGATCAAGAAGTTGAAGAAGGAAGTGGAAGAGTTGAAGACCAAGATTTTCGAGAAGGATGTAACGATTCATTGTTTGGAAAAGGAATTGCTATCCGCGAAAGATTCAACTTCGGAACTCCATGAGAAGGATATAGAAATCGCGAATCTCCAACAGGAAATAGGAAAACTTTATATTGCAATTCAGAAACAGAAGAGTCAGAAAACCATTTTCACTCCAGAAAACGACTGTGCTCAACTTCTCATCAAAGGATGTGAAATTTTCCAAACCGCGGCTGTTCGAATCACCAAAAACCAAGAAGAAAATCGAGAATTCGTGGATTCCATGAAACACAAAATGTCAGGATTGGAAGAAAAATTGAAGGAGAGGGATTTGGAATTGGAAGCGTCGCAGGCCAAACTGAATGCGTTGGAGAGCAAGATGAAGGAGAAGAAGAAACTTCAGGAGAAGAGAAAGGTGGTTCATTTTGGAGCTTTGGAGGAGAAAGTGATGATAGAGGTGAGTTTAGGAGCATTTTTTTATTTCTTGAAAAGCCAAAAAGGGTATCATTGAAGAAATATAGAGTGAAGTGGTTGTGAATAGGGGTTGAAACGGAAAATTATTTTAAAGATGCAAGTGCATTGTTGGCCTCGTCTTGACTTACGTTATAGATTTACGGAAAGCTATTCAGGTAACATTTTACTGCCTAATCATGTAGTTTCTCGAACAATTTCAGTTTCAAAAGCCAATTTTCACGACTCACTATCAGATTAGTTAATTTCCACTACGATCCAATCGATGTGTTCTTATCTACATCGCAATGTCTTCTGACTGATGCTTATACTCTGAAACAGGAACACTTCTATCAAGCACTGGGCAAAAATACCTGTTTCATCTGTTTCTCTTTATAATAGTTGAGATAAACTCTTCAATAAACCCATCCCTGAAAAAAAAACAACAAAAACATGCCCTCGAAAAAAACTTGAAAGAAAATCTTGAAGACGCGTACGACAGACAGGAGCTCTGAAAAACCAACAGAAGTCTACCTCAAAAATTTGATAATTTGAAGAAGAATGTTTGTGTCCCGCTTCCGTAATACTTTTTGAAACAAGGTTTTTTCGCATCCATATTTTTTTACAGTTTCAAAACAACTTCTAGCCTGGTAAAAATACAACTCTAGTAGTCCACTATTCAACTTTTCAAAAAAGTCACATTCCAGACCTGCTTCCCAACTCATGAAGTTTTTGAACCATCCAACTCTCATCGTCCAGTTAGCAGAGTCAAAGTGATGACCGGAAACCCGATCAAGATCTCCGCTCAACCGTATTGTTTCAATTGTCAAACTACAAAGACTACAGTTTTGAAGCAAGGAATGGATGGGAAGTATGAGTGTAATCAGTGTGCCATCTATTTCAGAGTTCATGGGGTAAGTGTTTTTTTATTGTCGTCCGTCTTTTCTTAGCATATCGAAGTTCCTATCATCACTAAATATTTTGTTCCAGGTTCCCCGTCCCTTTGAAACCGAGAAAATCGAGAAAAAGAAGATCAAGAGGAAGGAAATAATGGAGCAGCTCAGTGCCGCAATGCAGATAAAACCACCAAACTACGAGTTCATTGCTTGTAACAATTGCAAAACGGAGAAAATGATAGCATTTTTCAAGGTGGCAGAAGGGAAGTTCGATTGCTACAAGTGTTATGCGCATTTTGTCAAGCATAAGGTGAGTGTAGATAAAGGGATACGGTGGTCGAGTAATGGTTAGACTTCCGTTTTGAAGTTTTTGAGAAATAGAAGGAAAGATAGAGACTGGAGTAGAGGCAAAAACTTGCGACATTAGTGTGAAATCATAGAAACAGTGATCTTTAGAAGTTGAGAGATGGCAAAGATGGATACCAGCCAAAATGGCTTTGGAAGTCAAATAATGCGAAATTTTGCGTTGATTATATTATTTTTTTCATTTTCCAGGTGCCCCGTGAAGTCCCATGGCTACAACCTAAACCCGATCAATTCAATCGTCAAAACGCCTTTGACAAAGGATCCGTAGACATTCCAACGCCTTCTTCTGTACCACCAGAACCTGTCATCTCTATTCCAGTTCCCCACAGAGTTCCAGTCCAAAAAGCCCCCATCCTCCCAATGAAGACTAAAGTCAAACCAGTCCGAGAGCCGGAGTTCAGTTGCTCAAACTGTCAAACTGACGAGACCATTGTCTGGAATCGGAATCCAGTTGGGGAGTATCTATGTAATCAGTGTTCCATGTATTATCGACTTCATAAAGTTGGTTAGAGCTGAAGTTATGAAGAATACCAGAGATTTTTCAGGTTCCACGACCGCTGTGAATCAAATGGCAGGATAGAAAAGATGTACAAAATCCCGATGAAGATTCACAACTTACATTTCCAAACTGAATGACATATTTATATATTTTTTGCAAGGAATAAATAAAAATTTATATCCTTTCAGCAAGTATGCGGAGAATTAGCAATCGATGACCGCGACCAGAATTTAACAATTTTGTTAAACAGTAAAATTTTTGTTGAAGTTTAAATTTTGGGACCTTGAAAGTAAGCCCCAGCAGGTCAAATCTAGAAACAAAATAAGATGTAGATATTGTTTCCAAGTATTTTTTTGAAATTGTAAAACGATATTGAAACCGTATTTTTGTCAAAAAACTTTGTAACTGTTATAGAGATTCCAGGGCTGACGATTGTTTTCAGAAAACTCTGATATTAAAACCGAGAGTATATTGAAACCGAATGCTGGTTGAAAAAATTCACTATTTCAGTGAAGCAGTAAAAGTTTAAAAGGATTTTTCGATGCACTCCCGTTTTCACGATTTTTAAATCTTCAAAATCGAATTCTTTAAAGAGAAAAACACAGTAATTTTCAATCAAAATTCATTCAAACAGTATCCGTAATCAAAATCCAATCAAAACCCGAAATCAATTATCCGTAATTCTCAATGATGGCACTTATCCTCTCCACAGACTCCACACATCTTCATCTTCTCCATCTTGTCCACCAACTCCTCCTCCTCATCGGAATCCTTACGACGTCTGAATCCCGACTTCTGCTCCTGGGACTTCTCCATCTTCACCGTCTGCATATAAAGCTTTCCGAGTTCAATATGGAGCCCGTTGATCTCTTGATCCTTCTTTTGAAGAGCGCCGGTGATGCTATTTTTGGCTTCAGCCAACTCCGAAGTGAGTTTGAGAATCGAGACGTCCTTTGCCTTGATAACCTTTGTGTAGATGTCTCCCAGTCTTTGTTCATCCATCTTCTGTTTTGCGAGGAGACTCTCGATGTATTCCCGACTTGCCTTCAATTCTGACTTGTCTTGGGCGGTGTCCTTCTCACGCTTCTCAAGGGATTCTTGAGTTTTAGCCAATTCGTCCTTCAGCTTTTGGATTTCAGTTTCCTTCGAAACCAGCTCTCCGGAGTACTGTTTCACCGACGCGTGATACTCGATGTTCTTCTTACGTTCCTTCTCCAGAAGCGTAGCATTATCACTACAATGAAGCTGAGTTTCTTCCAACTTCAGTTTCAACTCCCAATTCTCTCCTTGCAGGCAATCCTTACTCTTCTGGTGCCTCTTCTTGAGATCTTCGATTTCTCCCTTGGCCTGGTGGAGTTCAGTGGAGAGACGTTGCTTCAAAGCGCTAACCTCTCGATTGTAGTTCTTTAAAGACTGAATTTCCTTTGTAGCCTTATTCAATTGGTCCCTGTATTGAACCATGTGGTTTTGCCCCTCGGTGCATTTATTCTCCAATATCTTAATCTGCTCATCCTTGTCCTTGCTGATCTCTGCAATCTTCTCCTGGTTAGCCAACCATTCTTCTTCAAGCTTATTATCCATCTCCTCCTCCATCTCCTGAACCTTCTTCTCCAATTCCTCCCGATGTTTCTCCTCCTCCCTATTCATCTTCTCCTTCAATTCATTGTTGTCCTGTTCCTTCATCTCCATCAAACATTGCGCTTCCTTCAGCTTACTCTTCTCCTTCTTCAGATCGATTTCAGCTTTATCCAGATCCGCCTCCAAGACAGTGTAGTTCATAAGAACTTGCTGGAAGGACTCTTGTTGAGACTTGAGTTGAAGTTCGAGCTCCTGAATCCTCTCGTCCTTTTCGGCGATCTCGACGGTTGCTTTGTTGTAGCGACCCTCAAAGGAACTCAGGGCAGTAATTCTATTGGAAAGACTGAATGCGGTATCTTGAAGTTGAAGTTTTCTGAAAAAAAAGATGAATTAGGTCTTGAAGTGCAAAATAATAAGCTCTTTACTGCTAACGCCGGAATTATGCAAAGCGTCGATACCTGGGAAAGCGAGGGCAAAATCAAAAAGTTCCCCTACTAGTAATAGAGCGCGTTGTGAGGCTCCACGACATTTCGCAACCAGATCATTTCGAAAATATTTGACAACTGGACATTTCCCGCTTTATAACATCGACAATTGCAAATAAAAACTTACGTCATGTTGTGAGCCTTGACTTCGTTATCGTATTTCTTTTCAAGAATGACATACGGGGATGTGTGGAAATCCATTCCGTACATTGAGCTATAATGAAAATGGGATATGTTGAGGGAAACTAGGGTATAAAACAAGACAAGAAACGATGCGATCAAAGTCATGTAATTGCCAAGAAACAGATGAATTGTCAAACTTGAGAAAGTCGATATTACTGTTCTAGGAAGATTGGTGTTTGCGGACTTGCTGGATTACGTACGAAGACGGCATTTGGAGGACTGAGAGTTAGAGAGTACACAGAAGGAGGAAACGCAGAAAAACATATATCAAGAGCAGGTTTGAGCTATCTAGAGTATTGAACCATGGATGCATTAGTGGAGATTTTTTTCACAAACCGTTCTCTTCTCTTACGAAACAGAAAATTTTTTGGAAACTTCTTCAAAATTCAGATAAGAAAGATCAAGTTTCAATTAGAACATAAAGCTACTGAAGAACTTGAAATGAAATTGATCGAAATGGTAATAGAGAAGGTCCTCAATAGGGTTTGGGGAGGACGACAATAGTCGATATTACCATTCTGTACTCCTGGGAAGATTGGTGTATGCAGACATGGTGTTTGCGGACTTTTTTTGAGTACGAACGCAGACGTCATTGGGTAGATTTGGTGAGAATGGGTAAATGTGACTATTGAGACAGAGAACACACAAAAACTGGGGACGCAGGGAAAGCAAGGATGACGTTTGTTTAGCTGACTTTCAGGAGTTGAAGTATGCCAAGAGAAAAGGCAACGAATCCTGTATGTGTTAGAAAAACATAAGGAAGTTTAGAAACAGAAATAATAGAAGATCAGTGAAACATATGAGAAAACAGGAGTAGCTCTAGGGGGACCAAAATCAAAAGGTCCAGTCAAATCCTAGAAAATAGACTTGGTGGGCCGATTGAATAAGGAGATGGCAACGGGCACACTCGATGCAAGAAAATGTCGATAGTCATGAACTGTGCCTTTTGGGAAGACTGCCCTTAGCAGACATAATGTTTGTGGACCGTTGAGAACAATGACAGATAGAGAGATAGAGAATACACAAACGATGAAGACGCAGAATAAGAGGGTATGGACCCAGTAATGTGGGTTTGAGGAGGTCAATGGGTATGGCTGACCAAAGCAGGACTTATGTTATAGATTAGAATTTATTAGAGTCATATGGAACTGGCTCTGTTATTAGAATTCCAAGTGAAATTTAAAGCGGCTTGTGCTGATACGAAGTACACATTTTGAAATGTTTTCAGTTTCATTCATGAGGAAAAAGTCATAAGGGCTGGGGTCAGACGATCGCAGAGAAAAGTGATAAAGAAGACATTTGATTCTGAGCTTGGTCGTGAGCAAAGATTCAAAAACAGACACCTGAAGGAAATTCGTGGAAGACATCCATTGGAAATGTATCAAAATTTTTTGAAACAGAGGAAAACTAGTAGGGATTCACCATTACCGAGAGAACATGAGACCATCTCAAAAATATAAACACCTACGATAAAATGCTAAAAACCAAGGAAACCAAGAAAAAAAGACTACAGTAATCAACAACCTATTCGGTCAAAAAAAAACCAGCGAATGACAAGATAACTTCTACCAGCTAACTCAATAATATTTTTAAGTTCTTCTGGGAAGATTGGTGTTTGCAGACACGGTGTTTTCAAAGATTCTGTAGGAGACGTCTTGAGAATCTTCTGGAAACCTAGTGAAAGAGAGAGTACAGAAAAATTGGAGACGGAGAGAAAGGGAGAACGATAACGTGAGATTCAAAATCTGGAGAGCGTCTGGTAATGGTTCCCACCATTGTCCTGTCACGTCACCTGTACCCACTGTGTATGCATACACCAATCTTCCTGGGAGCACAAAATTTGAATATTTTGTGTCCATCGATTTCTACCCCATTAGATGCATTCATATCTTTAGTCTGCCTTCCACCATTTATTGAATTTTTTTCTGTTTCTGCGTTGCCTTAACTTTTCGTTAGTTCTTTTTTATCGATTTCAAGCTCGAGTTGATCCATGTTTATTTTCTCTTTCTATTTTCTTTCATAACCCCCTCCCCCCCTCTCCCTTAAACTAAATATGGGATTTTCAGTGTCTCTCCAAAACGAAGCGTCTCAAGCAATGAATTCCATCGTGGAGCAAACTCTTCTAGATCTTCTGGCTAGGAGTGTTGAGAAGATCAACCCGGCTTCTGCTTTTGGTATGAAAACGTAAGTGATCGGGTCTTTAAAAATGACTGAAGTTGTGTTCGGGGGTTTAGGGCATTTAGAATAAAGTCAGTATAATCAACTTTCCATCTGAATGTGCGAGATTCTGAAAAAACTCTTGAAACTGAAAACATGCTATTTTTTCTCAGTTTTTTGCTGGTATCGTCAAATTCAGTGTTCGGGTTCGAACACAGTGTCTTAGGTTGGAGTACCATGTCTGAAAATCGATAGGGCACTTGAGGTATACTGAGAAAGAGAAGTCTTCAGGCATCCTATGATAACACCCAAACGTATCACCCTAGTACGTCCAGTGTTAGGAAACGAAAAACAAGATAAAATTCAAATGCGGTCCTTTAAGTAACTTATGAAACAGAGAAATCTTCATTAGAACGCGTTTGCTCACCGGCTATCGTTTTCTACCGATCACCGTTTCATAACTTTTTCTAATCTGCGCTCTACTGTTTTTCCTTAGTCCTTTGCAGATCCTTTCTGTGTTTCAAAACTATTCCACTGGGGTTTAGTAATGGCCAGTCACATCCTGACCTGGAAAATTACAATCGCACTAAATTTGCTCACTTTTCAGAGAATCCGAATCTCACACCGTTGCCTATTTGAAAAGTCTTCTAGAGGAGAAGGATTTCCATATCGCTTTCCTCAAGGAGCAGTTGATGATCGAGCAGGAGCAGTCCGGGATGGACAAGTTGAGAATGGAAATCGCTCAATTGAAGAGTGAATCTGCTCAGAAGGATCAACAGATCAAGGTTCACAAGTTACGCATGGAGTCGATCGCCGGAGCTTACCTCGAGACCGTCGAAAAATTGGAAGTGAAGAAGAAGGAATGCAAGAAGATTCTACTCGCTCGGGACACGATTGTGAGAAAGGCTGCGGACAGAATCGAGCAGTTGAACAAGTGCTTCGATGAGGCTCGTGATGAATTTGTAGAAGCTCAAAATCGAGTCAAGGAGCTGGAAGAGGGACATGATTCTGCATTAGAAGAGAATTCCAAGCAGTTTCAGATTCTGATGAAAGAGCATGAGACAGAGATGGATGAGCTCGAAGAGGATAAGAATAAGGAGATCGAGAGTTTGAAGTTCGGACACGAGCAAGCGATTCAGGAGATGTTGGATAGACATGAGGAGAAGATTGTAGAGCTTCAGATGTTCTACGATCAAGAGATGAAGAAGTTGAAGCATAATTTGATGGATGTTCAAGACGAATCGTATGCTAAGGATTGGGAAATTGACGAATTGAAGAAAGAGGCTGAGAAGAAGGAGGAAAAGATGAAGAATATGCTGAAGAACATTGAACGGCTTCAGACGAAAGTAGGCTGGATGCAGAAGATATCCACGGAAGAGAAAGAGAGGAGAAAGTTCATATTGGAGGTTTCTGAGCAGTTATCGAAGCACCACGAGGATAAAAAGGATCTGAAATCCTCCAATGAACAATTCTCGGAAGACAAGGAGGAGGTAGAACCTGTGAAGCAGGCAGTCCAGGAGCAGAAAAAAGTAAGCAAAGTTTTAAAATTTTCTGAGCCAGCTAGTGGTGTCAGATGAGCAAAATCATCGAAGTTCCTACATGTCGCCGCCTTTTTGGTCAAATATACGGTCAAAAGGACCGAGATCGCGGGCCGCGCCAGACCTTGGATCAGCCCGGAATTTTAAATGTCTGTCCAAATGAATCAATTTATTTTCAGTTGTTCCGCCCACTCAAGGAAGTCCAGCGAATTACCCAAACTTCTGATGTTCAGAAAGAGGAGAAAGTCAAGAAGTGCCCATTGGAATCGGAGACTTATGAACAGTTTTCGGAAGATGAGGAGGAAGAAAAGGAAAAGGTAATCTAGATTTCCGATAGTTTATGGCCAGCAGAGCTTCAGCGCCTCAGAAAAGCTTTAAAAATTACCCAAACCTTCTATTATTTATCAAATTTTCAGCCAACGAACCAAGTCCAGAAGAGTGCAAGCTCGCACTCCTCATGTGTCATCAAACCAAAGGCCAGCTTTGCCTGCTCCAACTGCAAAGCGACTCACACCACTTGCTGGAGAATCGCCAAAAACGGCACCATCCAATGTAACGCCTGTTATCTCTATTCTTGGTACCAAAACGCTCCAGTTCCGTTTTCCGAAGACAATAAGGAGAAGAAGTAACTTGCTACATTCCTAAAATCCTCACTCCCTCTTTAACTTTTTTTCTGTTTCATTGTTTCCTCATATCCAAACCTCTGAGATTTCCATTAGTTCACATTCCGTTGAATTTGCCCCATCTCCACCCCCTTTATTTTTCAAAATGCACATTGAGTCCGTCAATCAATCAATCAATCAGTCCGTCAATCAATGCATCTTGAAATTTCTTTCCTTCCCCTTCTGTCCCACCCTTTTCACCTCTGTCCCAGTTACGATATTTTGTGTCATAGAAAATAAAACATGTCTTCTCAATATGTTTTTTTCTGTCGGTCAGTGGGCTCGAAGATTCAAAAAGACAATCAGTAATGCGAATTCGTTATTAGTAGTGTGGGAAAGTCGAAGGCTTCATCCCACCCTCATTTTCATAATAAACTGAAAAGTATGATTTCAGAGGTAGAATCAGGAACTGCATTCGGATTTCTCAAACTCGAAGATTTCTGTTTCTAATTTTGAAAAAAAAATTCAAGCTTAAAATTCAGCGTTCCATAAATTTCATCAACAAACAAAAGTAAAAATCCATTTATAAATATGACAATAACGCAGAATTGTTCAATTAATTATTAGAGAAACTGAGAGTGAATTTCTTCTTCAAAGCCATCAAACTGATCAAATTCTTCGCGGAAATCACAGCCTTTTGAGTGGAAGCATCATAAGAAGATTTGGACGTATCCAAAGTAACAGAAGATCCATCCAATTTGAATCCAGAGAAATTTGGAGAGCTGGGATATCCAAGGATTTCGATGGTGTCCAGGGTTGGCGGTTTTACTGCCTGAAAATGGAGAAAAATGAAAACTGTTCCAAAGTTTTAATAATATTGTTGGGCAAAATGGTTGAGTCAATAATCATTCAACTTGTTCTACTAACACATATAAATAAAAAGAAGCTCTTATTCTTCTCATTTTAAGGCCATCAAATTCTCAAATCTTCACAAAACTATGAAAATGTTAAAAAAATATTTCACAGTTTCGTAATTTTGAAAAATGATTCAATCTGTCTTTACATATTGATATGATCTTCGCCAGTTTGACATTTAGCCAACCAAAGGAAGTATTTATGTCTAGCTGATATTTTCCTATTTAGATTTCTAGGACAACAATTTCTCCTTCAACTTACCGTAGAGCAAGTCTCACAGTTTCCAGTGAAGACACCTCCGGCGACAGAAGAAGTGAACGAGAATTGCCAGTGAACTCTGAAAATAAGGGGTTTGTGGACATTTGGATAAACAATAAAATTACCTTTGATGCTGCTCAATATCGTCGTTTGGAATCATATCGTCTCCGTTGTCATAGTAGAGGTCTCCCTGAAAACCATGATTTTGAATAAGACTTTTTGAAATTTTGTATTTGAAACTGGTGCCAGTGAATGAAAAATTACAGACTCGGTTTACAGAAAGTTTAAATGAAAAGCTGGAAACAGAAAAATATGTTTTTAGAGGTAGAGTTCTCCAACTCAAAGTTTCTGTTTCAAGATTTGAACAATAGCTTCACTCTCGAAATTCCGAATTGCAAATAGGTTCTGTTTCAAGCTTTCAATTAAATTTTTGCATAATGCGACGAAACTGATTTCATCGTTTCCTTGTGATAATTTTCAAGATTCAGATTCCATACTTCTTGAGCCTATGACGCTCCACACTCACCGAAGAAGCAGCATTAGTCTTGACAGTAATCAGTACTTCAAAGGGATTCAATCTGGAAGCAGTCGTCGTGGTATTGGCAGCTTGACGTGGAAGAATGTATCCTCCTCTGACAAATACAGGAGTAAGAGAAGATAATGGAGCCTTGACGTCGTTGAATCCAGCGAACATCTTCTGACCGTATGTTTCTGGTTGAAGAGAGTACCAGGTATCCGATGGGAAGTAGGCGTGAACGGTAGTTTGACCCTGAAAAACGTTCATTTGGATGGAGTAGATCAAAAATAAATTAGCTTGTTTTTACGAATATTTGAAGTCAAGAATCGTAACCAAGGGCCTTAAGTCAGTATAGTTGCAGAGACCTAAAGATTTTGCAATTTTGTTGAAACTGCGTAATTTTGATTTTAGATCTCATTGTTGATCTTTTTCACTGTTTCAACTATTCAGGAAAATCCCAGTGAATTCAAAGCAAATAATGGTTTTCTAACGCACTCACCTGATACAAAGCTGGCGCAATCATCAAAGCGGATCCCCACAAGAACTGCTCACTGATCACAAGAGTTTCCTCATCCTTCGGGAATTCGAAGAAAAGTGGTCGGATTACGGTATGACCGTAACGGGCGGCGTTGTAGTGGAGACTGAAAGTGATGCATTTGAGGGGGAGATGTGTAAGGATGGATATAGGATGAATTAACACCCGATGAACTAGAAGATAGAAATATTATTTATCCTTTCAACCCGATACATGTGATATCAATTGTGAATCTAAACCGAAAGCAATTGAAATTCGAGTGAAACTGAAAATTTTGTTAAAAGTTATGGGAGTTTTACTGTCTTACAGTATACGGAAAAAGTTTGCTGGACTTTGATTGATTCTTTGATAGAAGCTTCCATCAAAATTAAACTAAAAATAATAGATGAATTATTAGCTCTGAAAACCACTTGATTTCTGAAAAGTAATACAAAAAAAGTAATTATATTTTCAAATAGTTTTACTGTTTCTTCGTTTCTCAATACGATAGCGTTTAATTTTATCAATGCTTAGTTGCTGTATTCTCGAAATTACTAACAAGAATATTTGACTCCATAGGCCGTTGCGAATGCATCAGATAATAGTCAATTTTCAAAATAAGTGCAGATTTAGTGAAACAGAAAAAGATTCACAGACAAAGATTGCAGTTTGAAACTATTTTACATGATCCATAGTTCTATTGCAATTATTTTTCAGATAACTGCGCTGAAGTCACATGCAACAAAGAAATCTCTACTGTTTCAAAGCATTCTATAATTCCCATCCCGTTCTTGTTTTTTGATTCCCTAGACGTTTGCTCAATTCACTATAACTAACCTGTACAAATAGGGAAGATAGTAATATCTGAATCCAAGAGCAATTCTTGCTGCATTTGCGACGGATGGCCATACAGCTGGATCTTGGTCCGGCATTCCTTCGGAGTTGTGATCTCTGGAAAACAAGGATAACTTGGAGGTAATAGTGGACAATTGTAGTGGCATACACAAGCAAACAAAGAATTAGAGCTTTGCATCTGACAAGTTTTCCCTGTTTCAATAATTTTTGATATTAGTGATAGTTTGGCATTCAACGATTACAATAATAACTAAACTAAAGCCAAGAATCCCTAGCATTGAAAAAATTTCAAACATTACAAAAAAGGTCAAATTAACATTACAAGCATCAAACGTTAAAAATATTTACAGTTTCTGAGAAACCGAGAAAGTGTTTGGGAATTTTCAATTGAGTCATTACCTTCACAATAAGTTCAGACAAAGAAACACCAAAATATCTATGAATACTTCTTTTAATCACTGTCTTACTATCTAAGCGGTTCTTTGTGTTTTGCTAGATTTTTTTTCTGAATGAAAGTTAAAAAGATACTACTGTTTCAAGAAAATTGTATTCGTCGCCTATGCTTTACTTGGCAGTTTGTTGAAAACTGATAAATAATTCACTCGTTAAAAAGGTATGATTACTGCTTCAATTCAATGAAAATTTGCGATGTGTTAGTGGAATTCTTGGTAAATCACAAAACAGGTGCTCTGACTCACTATTAAACTAACCTTGAGAACGGAGAGAATGCTCCGAACTGATGCCATCTCAAGCACAATTCCTCATTCGAAACTCCATTGAATCCACAAATATCGGATCCAACATATGGTATTCCAAACATATTGAACTCCATAACTCCAATCACACTCGTCTGCAGATCCTCCCATCTTGCCGTATTATCTCCCAACCAATGTCCTCCATATCTTCCAGATGATGGGAATGTACTTCTCGAAATAACAGCTGATCGTTTTCCAGTTACTTGAGGGATTGCTTGGTATGTGGCACGTGCTTCACTCCATCCGTAAAGATTTTTGGTATCGTAGAAATTTCGAGAACGACGGGCGGTCTTTCCAAGCATACAGAGAGTCTTTGAAAAAAGGTATTCTCCTTGTCTTTGATAGACAGCTTGGGTTGGATATGGAGGGACTTCGAGGGCGGAGTCTGCTCCGGAGATTGGGCAGGATAGTTTGGCAGAGGCAAGTTGTTCCTCCATTGAGGAATAGGTACCGGTGTCGAAGTTTGATGGCTCGTTCATATCGATCCACATTCCATCGAATGGGAGCTAAAAAGTTGAGTATCGCATATTTTTCTATCATTATTTCCTGTTTCACAATTTTATAAAAGATTTGTTAAAACAGAGAAAAGTTGTTTTGTCATCGGACGAATTAAAATATTCCAAACCCGTGTATCTGTATTATCTTTACATGTTTGACATTTTTGACAAGAAACTAAAACTAATCTATAACACTACAACTAGTTTAAAACAAAAAACAAAAGCTCGAAAAAACTCAACATTTCTTTGGAAAAGTTATCAGTTTCATAGATATAATGAAAGAGTACCGTCTCATTCTAAAATGGTAAAGAATTTATACACGGATTAAAATAATTTTCTGAAGCACAGTAATCAGATTATTTCAAATTTCCAAATAAAGAAGAGTAACCCACCGTCTTATGGAACTGTGCGAACTCTCCGGCCCACCAGTTATTCGTGTTATTCTGTGTATCCAAAAAGTCTGGGAACGCAGTATTTCTCTCTGGCCAAACATTTCCCAACATGATTTTGGTATTTTTGGCCATTGGATATTGGTCTTGGATACTGTGGGGGACTTGATCGTCACGAGCCCATTCAATGAATGAGGCGTCCTGAAATTAAGAGAATTGAGAGATTATGAAGGTAGTTGAAAAATAATATAGATGAGAAAGTGGTTGGTATACCTCCTTCTCTCATATTATATAAAAACTTAAAATACCTAAAGAACAGGTTCCATTAATAACGTAACTAAACCTGATTTAGTTTACAATAATTTGAAAACAGTGAAATTAAAACAGTGAAACCAAAACTTTCAGTTTCAACTTTTCTAGGAAATATTTCTCTTCTTGTTAAAAATCGTTATGGATCAATTCTCTCTGAGAAGCAATATTAGTTCTACCTTAGACTAATATAAACTTCTAATGTAAACTTCTTGCACATCGGATGCTTGAGATTCCTATGACTTTTCAACCGGAAAACTTGGTGGCCTAACTTTCTCATTATAGATTTCTAGGCCACTTTGCTATTTTTTGGGTTTAGAAAACGGAGGCCTAAGAAATTATGTACAACACTAAGTTGTTTGTCTTCAAAATTACGTGAAACTGAGATCTCTTTTTTCAATCCATTCCAAGATATTGAACTCGTACGCAAGAGCAATGTCCTAATTTTCTCCAGATTGGGTTTTCTAGGTCACTAAAAAGTTTACCGCACTAATTCCTCTCTGGAAGGAAGCATAGTCCACTTCGACGGCAGGATCGAAAATCACAATCAAATGAAGTCCTTGACTATGAAGTTGTTGAGTGTACGCTGGGAATCCGGACCAGTTCTAAAAATGTAAAATTTCTTCAGTAATCGGTATTTCAATATGATCAGTTTCTATGAAAATCTGATGAAACAGTAAGAAAATTTCTTCACAAGTTTCTCAGTTTAAATCAAGTTTCAGATGAGGTTGCAGGATATTTTTTCAATTATATTTCCGTCTCAATTCCACTATAACAACTCACATCTCCCTCTGTGAAGTCTTCATAATGATTCATATAATCAATATCCGCATACGGTACATCCAACGGGATTCCCGCCGCCTGATTTCTCGAAATCACAGTTTTCATCGCATCCAAACTACCGTATCCCCATCGACACAATTGATATCCAAGTGCCCAGTAAGCAGGTAAGAATGGGAATCCGATATGTTGAAGATACTGATTAACGACTTCTTCGGGTGTTGGTCCAGGGAAGAATGCCATATCGATACGGCCTCCGATGGTACGGTATTGGAGATGGGGTCCTGGGCCTGTCTCGACTTCCTGAGCATTTGAGTTGAGAATGAATACTCCGTGAGCCTTTCCGTCTGATTCAATGCACATGTAGAAGGGGTGAACTCCGTAAAGATTTTGAGTAGAGAGGGCAGATCCGGAGTCTGGTCCGATGTCACGGGCAAACATTGGCCAAGTGGTGTAGCGGTCGAGGTTGTGCTGGAAATTCGGAGATAATTTCTGATGATAATTGATGGAAGCGTGAAGCAAGAGAAGGACTTTATATCATTTATTTGCGCAACTTCGGAAACAGTAAAGTGAGGTTATCTTATAATCTTTTGATAATTTTTTTTGGGTTTTGACAATCCGAGAGATGATAAGAAAAAATACTGTTTTGATAATTTTATAAAAACTAAAACGTTATATGCTAAATTAGATCAACCGTCCTTTTCTTTTTGGGATTTGTAAAAAAATGTTTTCTGCCCTCCGTTTCAAAAAACATAGTTATTGGATCCCTAGATTTTAAGATCTCACTCCAAATGACAGTTTTTCTTTTTGGATTAATTGCTCCACACAACACTAGATTTCAAAATGACTCGAAATGTTTTCAGTTTTGGAACAGAAGTATCGCTGTTTCAGAAAAACGACAAGAGTAACATTTGGAAAGTTTGAACAATTCCGCCAAAGAATCATCATCTATGATCATAGATAATCTCAAATTACACCAATACAAATGAGACAAAGCTTCAAAATTACTCTCAGGGTTCTCGTATTTTTCATCAACTCATCACTGTTTCAGAAAATTAGCAAAAAAGACTCGTGTGAAAATTGGATAGTTTCCACAGCTTGTCGCGTTTAACATTTTAATATGTATGTTTATTTATTTCAATATTGATACTGTTTCAGAACACATATAAAGTCGCTGCTCACTCGTGAAAAATGTTTCATCATTAATATATTTTTCATTATTTGTCAATTTGAAAGATCCTATTAAAGCTCACAAAAAATACTGTTATAGTCCGACAACGAAGTATATAACGTTTCATCTTTGTATTAAAACTCATTCTCTAGAAGAAAAGCTCCAGAATTTTGATATTGTCCCATCCCGAACGAGATATACGTCAACATCACAGACAATCTCGAATTACCCCGATATACATACATAATTTTGATAACCTTCAAAATTATTCTCATATTTTTCCAAATTTCGCATTAAAGTACCACTGTTTCAGAAAACTAACAAGAAAAAATGCTGTGATCTTTGATGCTTTCTCCTTCGCATTGCGTACTCAGAACTTGTAAACTGTTAATTTTCAAAAAGAATCCCTTGGCTGTTGTGACGTCCTCCAATAGAAAAGTTCCAGAAGTTTGATCATTCCCATCTCGAATGAAACATTCGTCATCATCAAACCATCACAGAAAAATCTCAAATTACCTCCCGATACAAAAGAGTCTAGACTTCAAAGATGACACACTTTCCCTTTCCAAATGTTTCGTCCGTTCAGAATTCATCTCCTTTCTCCTCTTCACTTTTCCAACCGTAACTTAATGCCATGCGCCCACAACGAGCCGGTGCTCTTACAATCCAGTGTCCATCTCTATTTGCGTCTTCTTCTTCTTCCTAAATGCTCTTGCTCCATGCGCAAATGCTCTTCTTCTTCTTCTTCCCGAGCTGCTCAACAAACACGTCCGCACACCGACCGCGCCGCCTTCGTTTCTTTACACTTTTTCTCACCTAATGTGTATGTCCGCACGGGCGGCGCCGCGCGGTAAAGTTTCAAGCCATTTTTTGCAACTTGATCGCGCCGTGAGCAGAGAGCATGGGAGATGGAGAGAGTGCGAGAGAAGCAGAGAAATTTTGAGTTGGCGAGCCGGAAACAGGGTGGGGCGTACGAGCAAAAACCATGCGAGCTCTTTAGGTGGCAGTTTATAAGGAATCCCAGTGGGGAGAGTTGCCACATTCCATTCGGCTTCAGCTTTTTCGCAACATTTTCTCTTTTCATTTTCTTATATCGTATGGTTTAGGATATTAGCTTGAGTACAGTTTGAGCAAACTATCATATCTTGAGATATTCTAAAATTTCGAAAAATTCGCCGTTTCAATTTAACTGTATTGAACTACTACAAGTTTCAATTTCATTCCATTGTGAGAAAAATGCCTTATTGTTTTTCAGATGATTAAAGTAAGCGTGTTGCAAACGCGCTCTATCGTAACAAATTTATTTTGGAAGAGAAATTTCCCTTTTACAATTTGTTTCGCTAGAGCGCATTTTCTATCTATGATTTGCTAGAAGTAATCTATTTCTGTTTCAACTTTCAAAAATATTTTACTTTTTATTTTCCCACTGATACCAACTCGTTCTCAACTAGTTTTACGGTTCTTCTACATTTGAAACAGGCATTGGTTTCTCGAACTCTGCTGAATCTAAAACTTTGAATCTACAAAATTCTCCGTTTCGCATTACCCCCTTATTATTTTCGTCTCATTATCCCACAATGCACCATTCAGATTGCTATCTCTTTCCAGAACCACCACCGAAAAAATGTTCTCAAAGCTGTTCACCACGTCTTGCCTTGTGGCCCTCGCCCTTACGACTGCTCAAGAAGAGGAGGGTCCAGTTAAAGTTTCTTCCACGAAACGCCGTCAATACGTGGCTGCTCAGCAACCAGTGGTGCCAGTTGTCGCTCCAGTTGGACAGTGTCCAGGTAGGGCTCGAATGTACATGAACATGGTCGTGGCATTGATGATAAAAAAATGATGTACTATTGAAACCTTGAAACAGTAGATCCTACTTTAGTTATTCAAACTGTTATGTGGCCAGATGTCTTGGATCGCAAGGTCTGGGGTCCTGTAAAGGTTTAGTAAAGGCTTTAGTTCTAAGCTTATTATCCAGTCTAGGCCTATTCCTCGGATACATCTTAGAATACTTGTCTAGGCTCTTTTCTATGCATACGGCATAGTTGAGTTGTTGGCGAAGAGATTGACGGCTCAAGGACAACACAGCCCAGCCCATACCCAACAACAATCTTCCAGGAGGCCCATCGCTCCCAATCGAATGCGACCCAAAGCGCCCATGGCCACAATGCCCACCACAATCCTACTGCTATGCCACCAACTCCGTCGACATTGGACCATATTTCTGTTGCCCAGTCTGGTCGACCTACGGAGCCGCCTGGCGTCCGGCCACCCCATTCTACAACTACGTTCCACCAGTCCCAGCAAACTGGCCAGATGTTGCTAAGGTAAGAGACGGGTTACTGTTTCAATCTTTCTTCAAGTTTAGGGTGATACTTGCTAAGTATTGGATTTTCGAAATGTTCGGCTGTTACTGACCCTTTGTTTCTACTTGATTCATGGCTAGTCCCATACCATTGACGCAGACCCCTATATCCCAAAACTACCAACAACAACTATCCCATTTCCAGATGACCGCCAACTGGCCAGCCGCCGCCGTCTCCGTCCCAGTGAAAGCCCGCAAACCAACGAAATCCGATGACGGAGAGGAGGATCAACTCCCCGACGGAATCTCCTCTTCCATCAACTCATGGGTTCAACGTCAAAAGTTGTAAATCCCTCTGTCGCCCCGCCCCCACCGTAATATTATAATATGTGTCTGTAAATATTTGCCTCCCCACTTTTCGAATAACACTTCCTATTTATTTTGTTAAGCTTTTCCGCGCTTACATCCCACTCTTTCCGCATAGTCCCCCCGCCCCGATCATGTATTTCATGCATAATAAACATTATTCAACATGTGTTTTTGGAGAAAGAAATGTTGCGGTTTCAGATGGACTGAATATCTGGGAGTGGTAGAAACTAATGATTTTCTGGGAATTAATTTTGATACACACACTATTGTTTCAGTATAATATTGAAATTAGAAACTCCTAAAGTAGACAATTGCTCTATCAATTAATGGTGCTTGGAAAACATTCAAAAGTTTACAAATGGGGTCTTTGAAATTTTCACTAAACAAAACCAACTAGTGATTTTCTTTAACTTTTTTTTTGAAAAAAAAACTTTTTTTTTGAAAAACCTCTCTTCGCAACTCGGATCGATCAAAACAGCACTGTTTCAAGATGAATTCAAGCTAGCACGTTTGAGTTATAAGGTGTCTTCTAGAGTTCAGTTGACTCTATCAACGAAGTTTTACTCTTGCAAACAGACAGAGAAGCAAAACGAAAATAGACTCTAGGAAATCTTACTGTTACAGTGATTCCCTTTAAAATATTATTTCGAATGAAATCTATTGAGTTCGTTCTGTTCGATAAATATCACTACTTTGATGCTCTATATCATTTGAAAATGGAAGACCAGCCACAAAAAAATCACTGTTTCAAGAAGTATACATTTTGATCTAAAGCTATGGAGAACAATCATATGGACTCTAATAATCTCTGATACTTGAAAGCCTAATAAACATATTACTCTGAAAATGTTCGGTTTCAAGAGTTCTGGATATTCAAACTTTTCTACGAACTCTAATCCTTCGTTCGTTTCAATTACAAGAAACTACTGATCTTGATATTCTAATGTTTTCATAGTTTTTTCCAACAGTCACTAACCTTGATCTTCTTATGAATATGATCTCCAAAACCGTAGATGTTCTTGGTTGGAAGATATGTGGCAATTTGGATGAACTTGTCGGCAAACTGCATTCCCCCTGGAAATTGAATTATGATAGGCTAGAACTGGGATAGCGGTTGAGCTGACTATGTATGATGAAGTTACTGTTTCAAAGTTCAAAAAGAGTTCTTTCAATTCTGATAACGTCAATGCATCGTCCTAAAACTCACCAGCAAAACTAGTATTAACATTTCCAAATACTCTTTAAAAAATTTACGGTTTCTCAGCAAACATAATTTCTCTTGAGAGTTTTAGCTGACTAATACCCATTTCGGACTAAAATTAAACTCACCAATGCTCGTATCCCAAAGAGCGATTCCAGTACTGGCTCTGGTCACTTTGAAGCTGAAAATATCGGACGATCCGATAGTTCCCGAAGTGAATTTCAGAGATTCAGTAGATGTGGATGGCTTCTTTGGAATGTTGACTGGTGGAACATATCTGTCATCATTTCCGATTGTGAGCAGAAGAGTGGCTCCATTCATAGAGTATTTGACATTCAATGGAGAGATGTTGTCACCGTAGGGATTTTCTGGAAAACATTGATTGGATATTGGGTGGATTACTATCAGAGTTTGAACAACCATTACTTGAAACAGAAAGCATCTGTGGAATTTTTGGCAGCTGATATAAAATTATTATCATGTAACATATAATAATCAAGGTTTTTCAATGCATTCATTATTCAAGCGACTTTGAAACAGAAAATATACTCCGAAAATCGGACGAACCCTTGGGAAACGCCTAAATGCTGTTATTTGGCTTTTTTTTGAAATCAGAAACTTTTGAAACAGAAAAAAGTGTTGACCAATTTTTTTCATTTTTCATCCTGTTCTAAACAATGGCTCAATGAACCCCAAAAAGCTTTTTCTGAGAATTCGAAACGGGAGCAATTTCTTTATATCTTGTTACTAGTTAAAGTCGTTTGTAGCTGAAACGTCGAGCTTGACTTTTCAGGATAGATCAGCAGTTTTATGTACATGTACTAACAGTTTTTAAATTGTAAAAAAATACCAATGAGCAGCTGCAAGAAGAATCGCTAAAAGATACTCATTGCTTGAAGCAGTAACATAGTTTATTGTGGTTAGTCTACTCCACAACAAATGATTAGTAGAAACTATAAATCATCTGTCAAGATATTATCACATTTGCATCAGATAGTATGATCAACATGTAAGGATATAGTTTTTACAAGTCCGTATTGCTTGAGATATCAACTTCTGGCTGGCTCAATGCTCGAGAATAATAACAACTCGCGCAAATATTATCTGTTCAAGTTTTCAAGGTCCAATTGCTCCCCTTGCAGTGAAGCAACCTGAGAACTGTCGTGACTTTTTAAAAATCTTAAAACAGTTGAGAATTTGTTTTTTGTCCCTAACGGTTGTGTTTTATACAGTAGCACATTAAAAACTCTTGTAATTGAACGTTTCTTTCGAAACGGTAATTTTTAGAAATCTCAAAGTGGTAACAAGGCTTCGTAATTAACAAGACGCATTTTTAACTTTAACAAGCGACTTGAAACTAATTCGCTCTGAAGAAGTAAAAATAATAGTTTATTTGATCTAATTACTCAATTGACAAAGTGTTCAAGTTGCGATTCACCAAATCTCATTATTATAATTCCAAACTGACTGTTGAAACGGCTAGTTTCGGAATTTTTCTATTTTTCAAACTTTTTCCCTGTTGCAAATGATTCTGGAATGAAACAAGTTAAAAAAGATCTAATCGCAAACTACTCCTCAAAATCAACGTTTTCCTTTTTCTCTGTTTCATTTTTCGTTTTTATCTCATAGCTGAACTCTATTATCAATATTTACACTCTATGCTTTTCTAGTCTGAAACTGGTTCATTTTGATCTTCTCATCTTTTTTTGCCAATCCCTGCCGAGTATGTACACTGGTCACTTTTTTCCTCCCCCTGAGCCGACAAAAAAATCACCGCACTTGAACAATCCTCTATTTGCTGTGTGATTGACATAAACTATGTGTACTTGACGAGAAGAAGGAGGGGACGGACACTTTTTGATCTTCGATTTTTCATGGAAAAAATATTGGGAGGAGAAGCTGACGTCAAATACACAAACTACAGAAAGATAGGAGAGAAAAAGGTGGTAGCAATAAAAAGTTATCGAGTTATTGTCTCTTCAAAAAAACGTCGGGAAGAAATGACGTGGATTTTCAAAAAACAGACACGCCCCTTTCTCACGTATAACTGAAATTTCAATTTTTGAATAGAAACGTGAGAAGGGGCGTGGCTTCTAAACCCCGCCTCTTGCCGACGTTTTTTTGAAGAGACAATATCGGAGAGAAAAAGAAGCACGAGGAATTCAGGTGGAGTAATTAGAATTAGTCATTTATTTGGAGGTGGCAAAGGTCGAAATTCGGGAAAATTTGATGCTTCAGCCCACGCATTCATATCAGTAATGATTAAGAGTGATGGTCTCATGAATAATTCGAGAAACAGTACATAAAACTTAATAGTTAACTATTCTCAAACTGTTCCAAAAACCACGAATCAATAGAGTGAGCATGGAACAAAATTCAATTAGAATTTCAAATATGCTCTATTGCTAACTTTTAGAATCCAAGGAATGCTCAATTCAAGGAGCTCTGTTAGTTGTGCTATAATTATTTTTTCTAAGAATTGGGTTTTTAATGTCATCATCGCCAAAACTAAAACAATTTGAAAAAAACTTTGTATTGAACCATAGCTGTTACAGTAATTCTTAAGATATCAACTTGGTAGTAGATAGAGAACTGCCAAAATATAGGTGAAGCCGCGATAGTTATGCGAACGATTAAGACACTAATACTGACATTCATAAAGCATGTTTGAGCTGAATGACTCTTTGAAACAGAGAACATTTTGAAAAGCAATATTGTTTTTGTAGCTTTTAGAAAGAGTCCTCTACATCTGAACGCGAAATCTGTAGTTCTTCCAATGCAAACAATGTATCGCTCACATTTCAGCGTTAAGGAAAACCACCTTCCGACGTGCTGGTGTTTTTAGAAGAACTCATCTTCAATACATGTATTATTCTACTTGAGCCCTACTGTGAGTCTTCCGAACCACTAGCTAGCTTTTTTGTGTTCTCTGAAGTAACGTAACAATTTGACAAAACTTTTTTTCGAACCATAGCTGTTACAGTATTTTTTTGCTATTCAATTTTAGTGGTGAAGGTGAGAGCAATTCGAATACTTTTGGGCATTGATAGATGAAAACGAATATGTAATTTCGATTAATCTTTGTAGCTCATATTTGAGTCAAGTTAAGTTATAAAAATTTCAGAGAGCGTTTATACTTTTAATGTTTCAAGAATGATTTCAGTTCATCACAACCCGACATCCAACATCACTTCTTGAACCAAAACATTGTCCAAACTACTTATTTCGAATAGAGATGTGGAGATCGGAGAAACCTCAAAACACTTGGAGAATACAAATTGTGGTGCCAGAATAATTCCTCATTGTAGAGATTCCAGTCATCAACTAATAAAAAAATTCGACTGAATTAAATCTAGAACTAGAGTTTATACAGTAATTTTTGTAATTCAACTTATCTCTGAGAGGTGAGAAAGGTTCAAACGCGATTGGTAATTCAATAGAACACCTACATATCAACTTTCATCAAGAATTTTAGCGAACGTTTTGTTTTGAACGCATATTCTTATGAATGATTCTAAATTGACTACTGTACATCTGATTAATTGATCCGAATGTCTCCCAATGCTAACCATGTTTCGCGCAAAGACTAGCACTCACATTACTTTTCTGAAATCACCTCCAGCCTTTGAGGAACCCTTGAAACAGAATCTTTTTCAAATAAAATTTTTACTGTTTCAAATATATTGCAAATTTAAAAAATCGCAAAGTTAGTTAATAATTGCGTTTTATAGGCATCTGGTCTCAAAAAGCTGTATTGCATGAACAGACACACTCGGCAGGACTGATTTTAAGACTGACTGTGAGTAAAAGGAGAAAAATTTGAATTACGAAAACAAGGAAGTAGCATGAACAACAAGGCTTGATTAGTTTAAAGAGATACCCTTCATGTTTTGAACGCAGTTGAAACAGAAGGCTTTCCATGAAACTTTTCTTGCTTCAATTTTTAAGAAAAGATATGCTAGTGTTCGTATTGGTCTCAACTTGAAATGTTTGCTCTCAATGATTCTTGAAATGAAACTTTTTTTCGAAGAGAGTCCGGTTTCGATTTCCAGTCTTTTTGATATTACTGATTCTAGCTTCATTTAAGTTTTATTAAAACTCACTACTCTTGGCAGCCAGCACGAAAGAGTTGGTTCCAGTCGATTGTACAGTGTATCCGGATTGCGTTGGATAGTAACACCATGGGGTTCCAGTAGGGGAACCATTCTGAAAACGGTCTCAACATTACTTTTATATTGAAACTAATATCAGAGAATCCAGCTCAACAACTGAGAAATTAAGTTTGAAAAAACACTGTTTCAGCAAATTTAGAAAAATCTATCAACGTTTCTACAACAATGTCTCGAATATTTGAGATGGCTTATCAACAGAGCGCACTTTCATTTTCAGCCTATTCCTTATATCAATGTTCTTACCGGTGCTTCCGTCCAAATACATCCTCTCGATTGACAAGCATCTTGAGATGCTCCTGGTTCCGGGAAACAATCCACACGCTTACTCACATCCACCGTTTGTCCATGAGCACCAAGGAGCCCTAGATAGAGCACTAAAAGGAGCAGAGCTCCTTTTGTAGGGGTCATTACTGAAAAAATTTTTCGGATAATTTAAAGTAGTACAACTTTCACCAGTACCAAGAAGGCGAGTGAGATGCTAATTTTATGAATATTGTAAGAAGCAGTAATCGATTCCAATAAAAATGCATTAACGCTATGATTATTCTTCGTTTTTTTTCACTAAATTTTTGAAACGGCAATTTTAAGAATAACTGATAAAAATTCAATAGGCAGTTAGGAAGATAATAAGGAACCGAAAACTGTAGTTTTCTATATCTTGTGTACAGTAGTTTCTCTTAAAAATGAAAACGATGCTGAGCAGCTTTCTGTTTCAAAATTTGATTGTTACAGTGGAACCTTGGTCGTTACAGTGGGACCGTTCTATGGAAATACTGCACAGAACGTGTAATGGTAAGAAGAAACTAGCATTTTATGTCATTCTCGGTGTGTTCCCATATATTTTTGGAATAGTAACTCATAGAATAGCTAACAGATATTCTGAGCATTTTCACTGTTTCATTGTTTTATTTTGAGAATATGGAAAATCTAAACTTGCTGGTAACTGGATATAAAACTAAGGAATCTTATCACATAATTCGAGGCCTGCAACACATCCAAAACTGAGGAGATTCTTTGAGAAAGAGCGTCAGGATTCACGATTGTGATAGAGAAAAAAAAACTGTACCCAGAACGATCACATTAAAACACTTTCTGTTTTGAATTTTTAGTGAAACAGTCGATTTCAACTGTCTAAAATATAATTTACTTGAATTCACAGTACATGATATCTGGTTTTCAAGTGCTCATAGTGTATGAGTCATAGAATAGAAAAAAGAATTTTCAGATAGATTTCTACATTCTCTAGACTTCCAACAAACACTATTTGCAGAATGAAAATTATATTTCATTTTTTGAAGCAGTAAAGTGTGAAACAGTTATGTAAGAAACTACAAAAATATTAGTGAAATTCGAAACGGCAGATTTGCTATTGGCGTTTCCTAGGTAATCGCCATTTGGATTTCTAAGAAACCGAAACGTTATGCGTTAGTTGAACCAAATTTTTTAGTTATTTTTTTCACTGTTTCTAAACATAACCATTAACAGACAGCAACTCTTGGAAACTTGATTCATCTACTTTTCCTTATAAAAATTGTTTTTAACAAGACTACGACAATAAATCTTTCAGAAGTCTACGGATCTCGAATTTTCAGTGAAACACTAGGTCTTGTTTAGGCACATGAATACTTTTTTCTGTTTCAAGTATATGGTTGATTGAGATGAAATAAACTAGAACTTGATCTGTACGCTCATCAAAATACAAAGAAAAATGCCTAAACTGGACTATACAGGTTCTTTTTTATGAGTCAAACTCGAGGAAGTGGGCACACTATATACCAGAATTTATATTATTTTTTCCTGTTTCAAATTATTCTCAATAGACAGAAGTACTTTTTGTCGACAATCTATATTTCTCATGATTAACGATTATGGTAATTGGTGAAGTTGTTGCGTAAATACTGTAATAGGAGGGAAAAAATGAATTTCAGAATGATTTCCGTAAACCTTAACGTCAGAAAAGTGCTTGGTTATGGGCTAGTGAACTTTTGAAGAGGAACTTTCCAGCTAATTGGGAACTCGGTAAGATACTCATTCTGAGTTTATTCAATTGTTGCTTATCTTGGTGACTGAACTAGAAAGTTTTTGTAAAACCGAAAGTTATAATACATATTTGCAAAGGACTAAACTTCGCTTCACTGGGAATTCCGCCTGTTTGAAGTCATTTTCTAAATATCAGTAAACTATTTCGCTGCAAAGGTCGATACAGTAAGAACCACCAAAGCCTAGAATGAGAGAGTGCAGAGAAATAAAGAAGTGCGCTGAATACAGTAATCCAAATAACTCATATTTCTATTCATGGATTCTCCAGCAAAATCAAAAAGGACAGTCTAGCAGGACGCAAAAAAATGAATTAAAAATTATTGGTGCGTTGAAAAACCCAAAGTGTGCATTGAAAATGCCGAATGCACGTGTCCAATTTCGGCTGATAAGAGGCAAAAAAGAAGAAAAATTAGCCTCCTCCCTTTTTCTTATCAGAAGAAGAATGCCAGAATCAGCCAGTCCAAAAATTGTTTTCTGGTGTCAGAACAAGTAGAAAGACGGCAAAACTCATTTATCTCTTTAACTTAACACACGCACATTTAACAAACGGAATGAAGGAGAACTACTAAAAAAACAGGGAGAGGAGGCGGAGCCTCTGGTATTTAACAAAACAAAAACTGGGGGAAAAAGAGATCACAGACGAACAGAACAATCGAACAGAAATTGCATTTATATGATGGGGGAAATTCCAGAAAAATGCGACCTAAAAAGATCAGAAAACATTGAAACCAACAAAAAATCTAAAAGGATCCATCATCATCGTCTCCCTCTTCTCCTGTATCCATACATCGGAAAACTCCAAACGACGAAACTTCATTTTCTCTGAACAGACTCTGATCAGCTGCCTCGAGTCGACTCTTCGTCAGAATCGACATATTCCTTAGCTGCTCCCTCTTTTCTGTTCCATATTCCGTCAGACATTCCGTTGTGATTCGTCGTTTCTCCGACTCCCGTTTGGCGATTCGTCGCTGACGTTTTTGATGGAGTTGGCATTCGGGGCAAAGGGAGGATTTGCGGTGGTGGTATCTGGAAGAATACATTATTTCAGAAGATCCAATACTATTTTGCATTCCACTCTTTTAACATAGTCCCTGAAAACTCACGGCATCGGAAACATCGAATCATCCTCTCCCTCGTCCTCTGTCCAAATGAAATCTTCGTTTCTCCCGATTTCTCCAATCTCCAAACTCGCTTTCATCTCGCCGTGCTCCTCGAGTCTCTCCGCGATTTGACGCTTCCATTCCTGCCGTTTCTCCTCTCGTATCTCGTCCAGGTTTCGGATCTGAAAACGGAGCAAGTTCTGATAATTACTGTTCCATTCGGAGAAACTTTAGGAAAAAGTGGAGAATCTTATGATACCGATATCCTACATTTACAAAATACTTCTTTCTTTAGATGAAAATGTTTTCTGTTTCTTGAAATTTTGAACTATCGTGTAATTCAAAAGCGCTGTTGAATCGGATGTATTAGATGGTTCATATTATCGAATTCTCTTAAAATCCAATTTTATCGCATTCTCCTTACCTTAATCGCCTGTATCCTCTTCTGATACAACTGCTCCGCCTCTTCATTCCTTCTCGTCGACCCTGCCAACTCTTCGACTCCCTTCCGATTAATCGAATGAATGAATGTGGTGTAATGAAGACTTCTCAACTCTTCCGCCTCCTTTTTCATCAATTCTCTTCGTTGAACTTCCTGTCTTTCCCACTCCTTGGACTCCTTTTGGTTCTCTGTCTTAGGCTTAGAATCTGGTGGAAAAAGCTCCCTCGGCATCTCACAATTCGCACACTTCTTCTCAACCACCGGCCGGAGCTCCGCCCCCTTCAGAATCCGATTCTTCACCCTTGACGTCATCTGTCTCTCCAGAAGTAGCGGATTCTTTTTTCGAAATTCCAACAGCTTTATCTTTTTGGTCAACAGATTATCAATCCATTCATTCTCCTCAGATTCATCCATTTTCACCGTTTTTTCCGATTTTCGACGGACAGTTTCAGGAGCAGATTTGGAATCCGGGATCCCGGTTTTCTTCGGAATTTCATCACAAATCTTCCGCATTTCTTGCTGAACTTCTTTTCGTGTTCTTCTTTTCCGTTCCTCAACAAATACTGGTTTTCGTTTCGGTGTGGGGGCTCCACGGAGGTTCTCATCGTCGGCGTCGGGGAAGCCACCAAGGTCTAGCGGGCGGCGGAGACCTGGAAAATAAGATAATACAAAAATCGATATGGATTGTAATTAGCATAGGAAATAATTCGGAAAATTTTGGAAATCCTTTGAAACAGTAATTTTCATGCTTCAAAACTACTAGATTTGGGCTCTTTCAAAATTTAGTCGATTTGTAGTCTAGTCTCTATCGGTTTCAGTAACCAAAGAATCAATCTTTAGCCCCGCCCCGTTTTTTATAGTTTGGTAAAAAATGGGTGCAGATTCTCAAAATCATAGTGAAAATGCCTGAAACTTTCTGTAAAATCCCTCAAAAAGGAGCGGAGCTAACACTATGGCTAACTCCGCCCTTTCTTGGGAATCCCGGGACCGTTTTGGAGGTCATTTTTGGGTCAAATGAAAAAAAAACTAGTGCGACTGTTTGTCCTAGATGTTCATAATGGATCAAAAATCGCTCTAAACGCTGAGAAATGGCTCGAAATGCTGCAAATCGCTCCGAAAACTGCTCACACCGCTTCACGTCGTCTTCGGAAAGTTCAAAATGATCTAAAGAGTTCTAACGTTTTCTAAGATCTTCGGACAACTCCGAAAACTTTAGAAGGCTCCAAAATGCGACAATAAGATTTTCTGGTCGAAATCCTCTCTAAGATGACACTATTGAGAATATCTGGCTTCTTTTCTGTTAATTTTGAAACAGTGATTTTTCTGAAATTCCCGGTTTTCCAGTTTCTAGCTCCGCCCCTTTTTTCTTATGACTCCCTCCTCTTCTTTTCATACCTGATCTCGGAACTCCCGTGAGTTTGGGTGTCGATGTTGCCGATGGCTCAAACGAGGCATTCAACTGAAACGTATCGTCTTCTTCCTCTTTCGGCGGATGTACGAATGGTGATAGCCGCCTCGGTGTCTTCGTCTTCGAATCTCCATTCGGAATCTTCGGTTTCACTTTTTTGATATCCGATGATATTGTGGGAGTACTCATCGTGTTGAAAACTGTTCTAGAGGAGGGTCCTGATGGGATTAGAGGAGCTTTGACGGTGATGGATGTTGAAGTCGTGGGGGCTGAGAAGGACGGTCCGTTGTCTGACGGACTAGTTTTCTTTTGGCAATTCATCGACGCTTTCAGCATTTCCAAATCCTTCTTTTGCCGAGAGATGATGTCATCTTTGGCGGCCAGGTGGCGTTGGTGCTCTTCTTCTTTTTTCTTGTTCTGGAAAAATGGATATGTACAGAATTCTTCAGATTCTCTCTGAATCTTTCAAAATCCTTCCGACGTCTTTTGAATCTTGAAATGTATTCCGAATACTTGAAAAATCAAACTTCAAATTCATTGAACCAATAAGATTTTTAGCTGAAACTGAAATCTCACAATTGTCAAAATTTTCACACTTTCAAAAAGTTTTCATAAAAATTTCCAAGTTTTGAAGTTCCAGTTCTTTTCCTGAATTCGTTTCAATAAGAAACCTACATCCTTCTGAAAGTCCGCCTGCAACTTGAGAACTTTCTTCTTCTCATTATCCAGCTGATCCCTTAACATGCACAAATCTCCCGGTGTTGCTGGACGATCGGATGGAGATGAACGGGGTTCGAATAGGTCACCGCCTCGATTAGAGGGTGTTGGGTACATGGAGCTGAAAAGAAATGGAAATGATGATGGTGGGAGGAGGATATGATTCTCTCTAATTTTAGGATCGCTCGAGCGCGCTCGTTTAAATTTTCGAAGTACTGTTCAAAGAATCAACAAGCTTGTCTATTTCGATTTTCAAATGATTTTGTTGAAACATCGAACTTTCGCTAAATTTTGAATGATGCCCATTTGTCTATCTGTAACTCCGGATGTCCTATCAGTGCTCCACTTTCTGCCTGTTTATCAATTTCTCCGAATGTCCCGGTCATTTTTTTTCCAATTGACAAAATATATGTGCGATATCAATCGGCATAATGTTCTCCAATTCTCCTGCTATTTTTGAAACCGCATTTTTTCAGTTTTTCAAATTTTGGTTGTCTGTACATCCGTATGTCGTAAAACTCTACAAAACTCACTTTCTTAGCCCCGAATTCACACTTCGATGACGTGCCAGAGAGTTCGGCGATGCTGGTGTTCCTTGGGAAGAGCCAGCGGTGGGATCTGGAAAGAAAATTAGTTTCGGTTTCATGACGGAGATATGAAATTGAGAAGAAAAATTGAGCTGTTAATCAGAGTAAATCAAAATAGTCCAAAAATGCTCCAACTTGAATAGAAGCGGTAGAGAACCAGGATGGTTGAAAATCAAGTTAAAATGACCTAAAAAGCTGTTTTTTGTTCTAAAAACGGCCCAGATATATAATGGCTCGGATTACATCAAAATAATTAGATTTCTTTAAAAATAAAAAAAATAATAATATTGAACAATTTTTAGAAAAATCCGATCTTTTTGCTGTAATTCGAGGCTCATTTGGTAAGGGTTGTTTTTAAGGCAAAAATAACCGATTTTCGGGTCATCTGAACTCAATTTTTAATAATTTTTTATATATTTCGGACCATTTTGATTTTAGACCGCTTCTATTTGAATTAGAACACTTTTCAGGATTTTTTGGTTCAAAATGACAACTTTATTTTTCACTTTCAAACCCCTAAAGAATCCTTACTCTGTCCCATTGTCGTCTTCGAAATCTCGAGTGTTTTCGTCATGGTGACTGCTGAATGTACTCCATATTGAACAGTAGTAGTCCTCTGTGGCTGTTGTTGTTGAGAATGTTGTAGAATTTTCGGTCGAAATGGTTCTCCTCCACTTTTTTGAGACATCATTGGGGGATGTGATGGGGTAGTGGAAGAGGGAGGAGGAGGTAGTGGTGGAGTTGGGTTCCTAGTGACATTGGAGTATTCAGATCGTCGGACTGCCGGTTGGATGGGTTCTGGAAAGTAGGCGATTTTGGCTCCCGGACAATTCGCAGCCAGACGTTTCGCAGCCGAGACATTTCGCAGCTAGACATTTCGCAGCCAAAAATGCACCATTTTTCGCAAAAAATGCCTCAAAATGACCGCAAAATTTACAATAATTAATGACAATGACAGTTGTCATTGTTAATTGTCAATTTTGCAAACATTTACAGGCATTTTTTTTTCAGCGAAAAATGGTGCATTTTTGGCTGCGAAACGTCTGGCTGCGAAATGTCTCGGCTGCGAAACGTCTGGCTGCGAATTGTCCGGGAGCCGCGATTTTTGACTGTGTAGTTAAGAAAATCATGGAATCATTGGAAAATAGAGAGAGAGATTGAAAATGTTATAGAAATTTTGGAACCGAAATTTTAGCAAATTTAGATTCGGAAATGGATTTCGAGTGACCGAACTTTAACGGAATAGTAGTTTTCCTACTCGATGATGCCAAAATGGGCGGAGTCGGCTAATCTTCATCTCCGCCCATTTTTAATTGACCGAATCGGAAAGCTAGTCCGCTCAAGCTAGGCCTCACGATTTATGGTGGTTTTGAAACTGAATTTGTCGATTTGAAACTTTTTTTGAGCTTTCTCATTGTGGTATTCAGAGACTAATTGAACACAGATTTAGGCTATTTTTAAATCTCAAATTTGTCCATCTGTGTCTCCACCTCATCCAGATGTCCTCTCAAAACAAAAACTCACTGGTGCTCACTGGTTGAGGTTGAACGGGTCTCGTCGTCGGCGGAGGAGCAATATTTTGTTGTTGATTTTGTCTATAAGAAGGCCTAAAAGATGCTGGAGAAGGGCCTCCAGGTCCTCGAAATGATGGATTTGGTATTGGAACAGGAGGGGGCGGAGCTTCTGGAAAAAATTTTACTGTTTCAGAAGTTTTAAAATTGGCGGTTTTTTACTCTATTCATTTTTACAAGCTCAATTTTAAAATAAAACGTCAAAGGCGATCCAGATGCTTCAGATATTAGCTTTTTTTCCTGAATATTTTCCTATTCCTCTTCTACTCACTAATCTCATTAGACTGTGTACTCCCGGCGGAACTCTTCATCGACCCGGAATTCGTCGTTTGTGTCGGTTCGAAATCATCGAATGAATCATCTGAATCCTCAGTAGTCTCTTCTATTCGATTCTGATTGTAGTTTTTTGTATTCTGAAGGACGGGCGGTGGCTGTTTGTATGAGATCGATCCGCGGACGGGCTGATTGAAACTATCGTCCTCTTCCATTGGTTCCGTCATGGCTTCGGGTTTTGGTTTTTTGGTTTTTCACTGGAAAATGAGGGAAATTAAGCACAAAGGGATTAAGCACACAGGAATTGTAAGAGGTTTTCTCGAAGTGTGAAAAATAGTGAAAAAAAATATCCTTCAGACGATCCATATGGAAGAACTGGTTTATCATTTTGAAAGTATCGAAACGTTTGAAACTGATTTTTTGAAACAGTGAAAATTGTCAGTATAACTTTTCTTTCATCTTTTTTCAAATATGAAAAATTAGGCATCGCATCCGAAAATCACAACGAAAATGGTCGAAATTCGCATAGAAACCCCTGAAATCGGCTCCCATATGAGCAAAAACCTCAGAAGCTATCTAACAATGGTGACTATGCCCCTTTTTTGTGGGATCTTCGCCAAGGAAACTTTTTAAGCTTTCGTTCATTTTCAGGATTTTCCAGCGTTCTCTGAACATTTTTATAGCGATTTTTGAAAACTACACTCAATTTTACACATTGGGAACCGAAGAAAAATTTATGTCGGAATTCACGATCAATATTTTCACCGTTTCAAACAATGGATTTCAAGAGTTTCGCAAACTTCACAGCGATCCTGCGTTGAATCTTCCACTATTCTGTGAATTTTGAAACCGAAAATTTCTGATTTCTCTATATTCAACAAAATTAACTGAAAATTAACCTAAAAAACCAAGAAAACCCAATCTGTTAGATAATAAAATTAGAAAACAACAACTTTCACAAAACACAAAGTACGACACACAGAGAAAACCAAACATTTCAAAACTACGCAAATCCAGTTGAAAATTCTAGAAAAATACTCTTTATTCTCTCTATCTGATGCAATAAAACTCTGAATATAATTTGAAAGCCTGGAAATTGTGGAAAATCTCAAAAAAAATCACAAAAACTCGTACTCGAGAGACATGATACTGATGGAAAAATATCGTTGTGTAGGGGGGAGAACCGGGAAGAAATTTGTGAAAATGGAAAAATCGGGAAAAATAGGAAAGCTTGTGTAGAAGAAGAATGCCTAGAAATTCCAAGAAAACCCGTACATTCAAATAGGTAGAAAATGCCGAAATGAGAAATATGCAATAAATGAGAGGTAATCGATGAAAAACAGAAGACAATAGGCGAAAAATCTCTATAAAAACCAGAGTAATACAACGAAAATTCATTAAAGCGAAGATCTATCGTCGACTCTCGAGTCCTCCATGCCTCACTGGCTCCGGTGGTGGCTTTCCTCCTCTCTTATTCCGATCAATTTCCGCTCGAAAATACTCAATCGTCTTCAATAAACCGTCCTTCATCAGAATCTGCGGTCTCCATTGAATCTGTTCAGCTGCTCTCCGGATATCGGGTCTTCTCTGTTGTGGATCATCTTGTTGAGATTCTTGATTTATGATTTCACTCGTCGATCCGGGCACTAAATCTCGGATAATCGTTGCGAATTGTCCGATTGTATGCTCTTCGGGATTTCCAATGTTGACCGGGAGCGAATAGTTACTATTCATCAGTTTGATCAGTCCATCCACTAAATCGGTTACGTATTGGAACGAACGCGTTTGGGTACCGTTTCCGTAGATCTGAAAAAAAGGGTGGGATTGGGAAACATACAATTTTTAGCTCGACATTTTTGAAAGAGATTTCAGTTTCCAAACCCCTACCGTAATCGGTTTATCCTGCAACGCCTGAATAATGAAATTCGACACGACTCGTCCATCATTCATATGCATTCTCGGTCCGAACGTATTGAAGATTCGGGCGATTCGAATTTGAACATTCTCCTGTTTGTTATAGGCAACCATCAGCGATTCGGCCACTCGTTTTCCCTCATCATAGCACGCACGGGGTCCGATTGTGTTGACATGTCCCCAATAGGTTTCCGGTTGAGGATGAACTTCTGGATCGCCGTATACTTCGGAAGTCGAGGCGAGGAGAACCGTGGCTTTGACGCGTCTGGAAATAGGGGTTTGGTGTTCGAAGGATTCTGGCCGTCCTAGAATCCTCTAAAATGAGGATTTCTGGGGAATTTCGAGTGATTCAGAGTCACATGATGTGATGTCCCTTTTCATGATTCTAGAGCTCATTTTCGGCGTTTTAAAGCTAGTTTTAGACTTTTCCAATAGGATTTTTGGAATCTGACCGCATTTTTACGTATTTTATGTCATTTTTCGGCAATTCATTCTTCAAAAGAGCCAGGAGAAATCGTACTTTTTTGAGCCAAAAATGAAGCTTTCAGAGCCATTTTTCCACCTAATATTCTCCCTAAAGTAGGAATCTTCACTCACTTAGCCAATCCCAACATATTAATCGTCCCCAACGTATTCGTCTTAATCGTCTTCACCGGATTATACATATAATGCGGAGGGGATGCCGGAGATGCCAAATGATAAATCTGATCCACTTCGACGAAATACGGATTGACGACGTCGTGATGAACCATTTCAAAGTTCGGATGACCGATCCAGTGTTCGATATTCTTCTTTCTTCCAGTGAAATAGTTATCCAATGCGATGATTTCGTGTCCATCCAACATCAATTTGTCCACCAAATGCGAGCCAACGAATCCGGCGCCACCCGTGATGAGAATGCGTTTTCGGGTCTCTTCGTTTCGGTAACGGACAGAGGGGAATGATTTTCTGGAAGAAAGAATTTGGAGGTCGAAATCGAAAATTAAGAAAAATCTGGTAATTTCGATATTTCATTGAAACTGCAAAACAAGTTCTAGATTTTTGGGGATGGACTTCATTTTGGACAAAATTTGGTCAATAATTCTTTTTCAGAATTCTTTGAAAACCGTGCAATGAAGTTTCCAAAAATGAGGCGTTTCGCTCTGAGAGGAATCTTCGTCTCATCGAAATCTCAATATTTGTTGGTGATTTTTTTTTGTTTGAAATTTTCCGCCTTCAGAATTGCATGAAATCGTCAAAACTCACGTCGTCGGCAATGGGACAACCATCTCATCGCCGAGTCCATTCGCATTTCCTTCTCGATTCTCCGCATCGTCCATTCTCGTTCTCATCGACGATAATTCGTCTTCGAGCACTTTGATTCGTTCCAACAATGAGGATACCGTGTCGTCGGGAATTGCGTTTCTGGAAAAAAGATAAGGATAATTGGGACGGAGCACGCGGAGGAGTTTGAGGAGGCAAGGAATTCGCATTTTTAGATTAAAAAGGCCTAAATTCAGTAAACTAACTGAGGTTCTAGATAAGCTAGAGAAGCGGTTTTTGGCCAGAAATGTTAGGGATTTCTTGGCGAAAAAGGCTATCAAACCTTGAGCGATTTTCTTGATTTTTCAAGCTTAAAAACTTACTTATTAGCCGCCTCCGGAGCATCTCCCTGTCCCTCTTCCTCCACCGCATTGCTCATTCGCTCTCTCGTTTCGATGACACTATCACTCGATATCGACTTGTTCGATGTGTTCGTGATGAGCACTGAAAAATCGGAATTTTAGCAATTTTCGCATTCGATGAACGACACAATACGGAAAAATCTAGATTTTTCACTGAATTTCCGTTTTTCAAGTCTGTTTTTTTGTTCAAAATCATACCAAAGATGAGAAAAAAAGTGACAAGAGCGGCGCATGCTCCACGAGTGGCCATCGAAAACGAGTGATTACGGACACGTCGGGGACTCAGCATGCGGATTTGAAAGAAGAAGACGTTGTGATTCGACGAGGAAGCATGCAGGTGGATTTGAGGGAGATAACAGACGGATAATTGAGTACGGGGACCCTGGAATAAGGAATATTTTTGTTTGATTTTTGGGGAGGGGGAAGCGGACAAGAAACGGCGGAAAAACGTACGAAAATGAGCGGAAATTGAGAAAAAAAATGAGTGGAAAATGGAGGAAAATAGATGACGATTAGAAAATAAAGGTGTTTGTCCACGAGGAGTACAAAAAACCTCGAAATTTGAGAAAACGGCGGAAAAACCGAAAATTTAAATTTTGGCGATATTAGCAGCAGAGCGCGGATCGACATTGAAAATATCGCTAGACAATTCGTACAAAATCTCTGAATTTTCAAAATATTTATGACATGTGGTTTTGGTTCGCAAAATGAAAATTTGGCAGCTGAATGAGTGGGGGGAGAGCATTGAAACAAAGAAGAGAGTGTAAACATTGGAGGGAAGGGAAAAAGGTCGAAAAATCAAGGAAAAATCATGCAAATATGCTTGATTGATTTTTGATAATGGACGAAATAATATGGGGAAAATTGGCGGAAAATAGGATATGTTTTAACTTGATTTTTTTTTGATTTTAGCTAAAACTCAAATTTTTAAGCGAAAAATCTCGTGATTTTTTGGCTAGTCATCGTTCAAAAATCATTCAGATTTTATCGCAACTTTTTCTTTTCGAAAATCAAGCTTCAGACGTTGTTCAATTCGTCAGAATAGAGAAAGTTTGGTCGATAAAATCTCGATTTTTTCGCTTTTTTTTTGGAGAAATTGACCAGCTGAGGCTTCTAGAAGGCCGGAAGATGACTATGGAGGCTCTGAAATTAAAAGAAAAATTACATTTTTCAAACAGATTTCAGCTGAACTCACACAGAATGATAGAAAATCAGCCCAAAAAAATGAGAAACCAACTCTCGAGGGATTATGTGACGAAACAAAGGTATATAGTTGTTCATCTGTCTCTTTTTCTCTTCTTTTCGGTGTCGAATTGGCAGAGGTTTTGTGTAACTAACTACGAGAATGGCCTTGTATCTAGAAACAAGTTTACCCTCACTTTTTCCCTCTTTTTATGTGACATCACAGAATTTTCGTTTTTCTTTTTACTTTGTTCGCAATATTTTATTTCAAAATTTACTGCAGGATTTTTCGAAGAAAAGACACGAAATATAATTGAAAAAATTAGAAAAATTGAGCACGAAAAAAATTAATTTTTTAGGACAATGCAAGCGCGCGCCACTGGAAAATTTTGTCTGCGTCTCTCGGAAATGTCATGCAAATCCCCAATCTCTCTCTCGAATTCTGTTTTTACAGCCGAAAATTTATTGGGAGGAGAATTTGTCGAGAAAAATGGCTTTTCGCTCAAGTATTCAGAAAAAAGGTGTTGTTCAGAGTGAAATGTTTTCGAAAAAATTATACAGACAAAGATAAATAAAAAGAGTGGGAGAAAAATAAGAAGTTTTCAAAAATTAATTGACAACAAAAAAAGGTGAACACAAAAAATTGGCTTCTAACGCCCTAAGACTCAAACAGCCTCCATGTCACCAAGTGTTCCTCGGTTCGCTGCTTTCTCGAGACTAGGAAGGAGTGCACGGAAAATGAGGACGATACCGCGACAAAACACAACAAAAAGGAAGAGCACGTGGAGGGTGGAAGTTACGGGTTTCCGGGATTCTCTGTCCTCCAATCCGAGAGTCAAGGTCAATGAGACGATAGTCCCTGATGCTGCGAACATCGCATAGGCAGTCAATCCTTCCTTGAGATCCTCCACGGAACGGAAGTGCTCTGCATCGTTTCCTAAAATTCGTGAATGAGTGCTGTGCAGTGATGATTATGTCACAAAAACTTAACAGAAAAATTTTGAGGACTCACTGATCAGAAGAGAACAGCAAATCATCCCCAGCTCGATTTGGTTGAAGAGGAAAAAGATGGCGGTGATGAAGAGAAGGAAAGCGTTGACTGATCTTTGAGCAGAAATCTGGATAAGAGAATAGTAGATATTTCTGTATTTTATGAGTTATACCGAAAGGAAAGCGAAGAGGACTGAAGCTGTTGGGCTGACAGCAGACGAGAAGACCGAGCAGGAGACCGAGAAAAGGGACGAGACCTCGTAAACTGCTCCCATTGAGTCCACGGTTCCAACCCATCTCCAACAGAATGCCGACAGTCCACATACGATCCACTCCAATCCATCCGATTCGCTCCATCCGACGCTCCGAGCAACCAACATCACCCACCACTCAAACCGAACGAAAACATCGCTTCCGAATACATACGGACCCAGAAGGATGGCGAACACATGAGCCCAAAGCATATCCACAAGACGGACGAGCATCAGTTCTGAATATAGCATTATTTTCTGAACATTTTTGAAAAAAAAATCTGAAAATTTTCCATTTCCTTTCCACTTCTTTTTGAACAAATTTGATCTTTCTTATCGCGCGAAAAGAGCTCAAATCATTCATCAGCTTCATCCACAGCTCCTCTTTTCATGTTCGTTTATAGCATTCCCTACAGTGCCAGTGTGGTCTACTCGGTAAGAGTGCTATACTCGGATCTGAAAGTCGAAGTTCGAGGCCCGGGTATGCCCAATCTCTTTTTTAATTTTTACTGCCTTTTTGAAACTCCATAAAGTTTGTTAGGCATATTTTGAATGCATTGTTTTTAAGAAAGTCAAAATGAAATAATTTATTCCTTCATTTCATTCCATCCAGGGCCTCCTATCCCCCTTCTTGTAATCATAAATCCAGCCACCAACATTTCTCAAAGTGAAGTACTTCTCCTGAGTTGTCAGCCAGTGATCCACAACAATAAAAACTAAGAAAAAGTTGCTTAAAGTTAAAACACTAGCATACCAAGGGGACAAGAACACAAAAGACAATACAGTAATCATAATAAAGCGTTTCAAAATCATGTCTTCATTATCTTCGCCCAACTGAACAGTGTATTCTCGGTCCAAATGTCCGCTTTTAGCCACATTGGTCAGAATTCCAAAAGGAACGTAGACGACGGTGGACACACGTTGAAGTATGATGCCTATCTGAACGAAAGCCGAAATATTCTCATAACCAAAATATTCACTTACACTCGGATAAAAGTTTTCACATATTATCCCAATATCGTATACCAAAGTGCAGATAATAATACCACGATGACCAATCAATACATTTTTTATTGTTTGATTTTCGGGTAAGATGTATACTCCAATGAATATAGCAAGGGTAACATATGAAAAGTAGAGTATTATTAGAGCGACTGTGACAAACTTCTCTTGTTCGTCTTTCACACAAGCGATTGCCATCATGAACATGTAAAGATAGCGGGACCATTGAAGGGCAAATTGCATTTTTTTGGTAGTAATGCAGTACTGTTCATAGGTATAAGAGGAGAGTGAGAGAGGGAGAGGGTGTGAAGAGACGCAAATAGTAAAAGGGGGACCACTCATTGTTCCTTTTGGTCATATCGGGTCCTTTGGCAACCATCATATGCCACCATTCTTAATCCTTGCCAATATTGTAAACTTCTGTAAAATGGAATTCAATGCATTGTGGGTACCATTCTTCCTTGTCGCACACATGTTTGACTCCAATGAGACTTATCTTTTGATTTTTTAAATCGATCATCCTGAAGTACGTCCTACTTATAAAATGTGATGAGAGACAAAGTTCGTGATGAATTCAACTCTTTATTTTGTACTTCCCCGAATACCTCTTTCTTTGTTCTTCGGTAAAATCATAAAGCAAAAGTTCGGAATATCTGACTGTGAAAACCCTCTTCTTAACAGTCAAGAAATGATCACAAAAAATCATAACTGATTGGAAGACAAGAAACGTACAAATACAGGTATTTCTAAGTGACAGGAATAGGAATATGATTACAGGAAATGCTAAGAAAAATTTGAATATGTTACATAGAGTTCTCAATTCGATATAAACAGAATATTCCTTTTCGAGATGTCCAGATTTAGCAATATTGGCGAGCATGAAGAATGGAACAAAAGCTATCGTTGTAATATGAAATATAGAGGTTATCTGAATGATGAATAATAGAAAAAGTCGTAGAATTTCTGAACTCACATTTGGATAGACTTGATAGATGATGAATGCAATTTCAAATACAAAAGAGCTGGCAATAATCCCTCGTTGACCAATCAATACATTCCTCTTTAATTGGACTTCGGGTAACAATCGAGTAGCGATTGCTTTTGCACAAACTATATAGATACAGTATGCAACTACAATCGCCATCGCTAAAAATTCATTCTTTTTAGGTAGGCTGGCGCTTAGGCATGCGCTTATCGTTGACATGCTGACCATGAGTTGAATGGAGAAAGATTGGATGAAATGCATGTTTTGGAGAAAGGCAGAAATGGTATAGCTTTGAAAGGGCTGGCAGGTCTTAGTGAGAGAGAGAGGGAGGGGGGAGACGCAGACAAAACAAGAAGAGATTTACATACGGACCATAATAAGGGATATGCCAGATGTACGTTCTACGTCTTACTCTTGATGCCATCGGACGCATACAATGACAGTACTCTCTTTGTTCTAAGAACATGTTACTGTGTCGATATCCAGGACGTTAATCTTCAAACTGACTTTAAGTCATGTAGGCAATTAGTCAATATGCGTTTAGGGAGACTATTTCGAAGATAAACATATTTATATTGTAGCATCAAAGTATACCTTAAAATGGACTTCTTATAGTCTGTACTTCCGGATCGTATGTCCTCAAAGTTTCACGAATTATCAAAAACAAAGTGAAATGCTCAAAAATTTATTATCATTATCATCGAGTTCTCAATATATCAATGCTCTTCATTTCTGCAACCCTGGTTTTTGCACGCCACAGCTCTGTCGATCTTGTATCCAGTTGGACTCGTGGAGCTCTGGAAATGTTACGGGATCTTACAAAATTGGAAAAAGTTCAACTTGATCTAGACATTTACAGGTACGGACTTCCAGATTCAACTAGACCGGAGCTGTCAAACAGCTGGCCAAGGCTAAAGCAACTAGTTGTTAACAAAGCCTTGCTCTAGGCACAACTACAGACTTTCTCAACAGTTGAATTCTCATCAAGGCTCACCGGAACTAGATGCAATTTGGCGTGGTAACTCTCTCCTCCCTTGCTAACCAAGACAATTCCTGTGATTGTCTCTTCAGGACCCTCTCTAGCCTCTTGGACTTGAACATTCATGGTTCTCTTGTGTAGACTTGCTAAGTAACGGTCAACGGCTGAAAATTATAACTTTCATGGTTATCGGTAATTTCTGTTTCAAAAATATCTCATTTATCAGCAGTTTTGCAACGATTTACTTTTTTCCTTTATTGTATCCTTGCTATCTGTAAGTCTTGTAAAAATGATCTATGAACAGTAAAACACTCACTTCCATCAAAATCCACAAGCTCATAGAGAAGTGTTGGATCCTGATTCTCATGAGCAAAAAGCACCAAGTTGGCCTGAACTTGGACAGTATCGATATGACGCATAAAATAGATGGTGGCAGATGAAGAGCCACAAAGAGCAAGAAGAAGCAATATGGCGATTGGAGAACGCATTTTTAGAGGAATGCTGGCGGAGAAGAGGAGATGGTGATAGTTTTATGCAAGCACTGTTAATCGAATTATTGAAGAATCGGGGGTTTTATGATCGGGTTCCCAAGGAATGCCGGGGCATTTGAGGGAGAATAATTTGCAAGTGGGTGCATATAGGTTTTCTTTGGGAAAAATCGAAAACAGATAAATGAAGATAACTAAAAATGTACTTTTCAAGAATACCTAACAAAGTCTTAATGGAAAATTTCCAATAGTAAAAAAGTTACTAGAGTTCCATACGAGATGTCTTGAAACTGAGAACATATTTCAGTGGATGAGATCACGTCCTCGGGATTTGAAGTTATCAATCTCACTGTTTCAATAGTTTCTCTTTTTCTTGGTAAGTGAGAACGTAAGTAATTCCTCTTTTTCATACAGAGAAATCGAAAACTAATGTCTAGAACTTCGGACTTTTTTTTTGAAAAACAACAATATGTTTTGAAAACAACAATATTTTTTTCTGTTTCTGAAAAGTTTTGAAATTTTCTGAAACGGAAAAGTTTTGATGGATCCAATTTATTTGCATGGACTTTTATACCATTACTGCAAAACCTTTGCAATTATTTGGAAACATTTATAGCATTACAACGATTCGAATTTTCAAAAAAATCCTACTGTCACAGAAAAAGTCTAAATCAAGTGAAGCTTTGAATTTGCAATTTCCATGGCGCACTTAACATAAAATGTATTGCTTCCAGTTTAATATGAACACAAAGGTAATCAGATGAAAGCGAGAAGCTGTAAAATTTTTTTGAAATACGAAGATTACCACTGTTATTTTACTGGACCCAAATAACTAGCTTGAAAAGTATTTACCGTTGCACTTCGAAGTTAGATAATCCAGTTAAGAAACACTTTATTATGAATGCAGAATGCTTTCAGCATTTATATTCTTTCTCATCTCTCAATGAAAATCTAATCTTGTATAACATGCATTCAGACGGTGAAAACCAAACCAAATATGACTTATAGAAATTAGGACCAAATAATGAATCCAATGATTTGATTCCTGCTTTTAAAAAGTTTTGGAATTTTATGAAACGGAACATTTTTGATAGATGTACTGCTGGACATTTACTCAACATGGACTGATATATCGTATCTGTAAGAACTTTAGAAATAATTAAAAATGACACAACTCTAAATTTCAATTAAAAAAAAAGCCTACTGTTTTAGAAAAAACCAAAATAAAGTGTAGCTTTGGAGTTGCTACTTATTGAAGAACCAAATGAGTTTTGTCGTTTTTATTGCTTTGTTTATAGTCCAGAGCCAACATACAACGAGTCGTGTATCGATTAGAAAATATATAATATTTGAACCGATCTGTTAGCAATAAGAAATAGAAAAGTTGATTGAAATTCAAATATGGCTTTAGGTCTCGATATAGAAAACAATTACTGTTGCACTTCGAAATCTTATCTTTTAATAGAGAAAACCTTTATTAATCTCATTTCATTCACAAATCTCTACAAATATCTCTCCAAACATGTCGAACATGTTCTATTCCATGTGGTGATAAATGTAGTCCTTGTGTCCAATAGGATCTCCCTCTCTCATCATAATACCGATAAGTGTTCGTCGTTTTATTGAAGAAGTCTGGTTTATAGTCGACCAGAACACATTTCGAGCCACAATCCTTGACTAATTGAGCATGCCGTTTTCGTGCAAACTCGAAGTTGTCAGGTTTGATTAGGAGTTTCTGGAAGGAACTGTGTTAGAGGGATAGGAGACGCAATTGAGCTTTGTCGCACTGGAAAGTCAAACTTGATCTATTAAAACACTGATAGGCTACATGGAATCACACTGTAAAATTTTGGATATTGTTCGATTGTCTCCATGTCTGGGTTCCCAGATGGTCATGACTTACATCAATCTCCCCTGGAGACATTCCTTTCTTCATTAAATCCACAATTTCTAGAACTTTTCTGTGATGTCGTGGAAGAGAATCCAAAATGTATACTTTGTATTTTATATTGGGCAAGAATTTGAAAAGTTGAGTTTTCATTATTTGGTAGGTGGGATCATCTTGAATATTTGTGATGTTTTTGAGGAATGGCTTGGCGATGGAGAAGAATCTGAAAGAAGTGAAAATGGCTATGGATGCTATATGAAATTTCTTGAAAATAATTTTACTGCTTCTTGGGAATTACAAGTAATTCAAATTCTATTGGTTATTGATAATCTTTGAATACACTAATCGGTTTTGAACTTCTGAAAGCTTCTGGTTCACTCTCCACTTATTCTCTCAATAGATCAGAATTGCGATGAACCTAAAAATTTTACTCTAACTTAAATTTGAGCATTTATCAATAAATCCTCTCGTAACAGCTGTTTGAATTTGTACGAAAGCTACAGGAACTTATAATTAACGGAATCCGTGGAACCACTTCGTTTTGGACTCGTGAATATTTTTAGGTCATAGAAAAACACCAGATATTTTTTGACCGTATGAATCATACGGTATGATTGCAACTTTTGTGAAACGATAAAAACATCGAAAACCGGATGAAAGATTCTGATAACATGGAAATCACCTTCAAATCATTTTTCCCGTTCAATGCGTGTTATTTGAATTCCAACTAGAAAAATAAATCCCCGCTTTTCTCTTTTAGGAATCCTCACTGTTTCACTCTATGTATGAATTATTCGATCCCGCCCTGATTTTCGTGTACCCGAATCACAAAGTAGGAAATGATATAATTTTTTTAGTTCATCGTCAGAGGTTACCACAAGAAAAGTTACCGCAAGAACAAGTGAAAGCAACTCAAAAATAACTAGCTAAGAGTTTTGCGAAACAGTGAAAATTTGCAGTTCACACGAAAAATCTCTTCATTATTCGATCCGGAGAACACCGAAACCCTCTATTTCCCTCCACAATTTCTCTTCATTTCTCTCTCTCTATTATCTGATTTTCAACCAAAAAAATTGAGCGCCAATCCCAATTTCAATGAATTTCACTGTTTCACTCTATTATCTGATCTCGCCTCATATTCATCTAATCTATTCTCATAAAGAATGGCAATGACGAACATCTATTTTTTGCTCGAGACAGGTTTTCGGGGGTTTTGAGATCCAATGATCATCATTTCCTGAAACTCTGAATCTTATAATTCTGTCTTACCTTGTCAACAAAAACATGTAATCCGGTTTCTCCAACCGAATCCTCTCTTCATAGTAAGTGAAATTCTTTCGGCAATTCTTCGTCAAGATTTCCGACTCTCTGAGTTCAGTAGGATAAAGTGGCTCGCAACCTAAAATTATAAAAGTTGAAGGCCTAGTTACTGTAGTTTGTACTCTTCTAAACCGCACCTCCCGCTGATCCTTGCAAAAGTTTGTGGGCTTTGGGGCCACATTCCTGGTAGATCATTCTGGCGTGGTTGGCAGCCCAACTGTTTCCGATTAGAGCGATTTTGTATTTTCCCACGGGGGAAAGTCCCTGGAATTTCAAATTTGAGAAACTCACTTCGAAATTCCAGAACAAGAATCTTCTAGAAATCACCAATTAATGGTTTTTCGAGTATGAGTCGAATATAGAAAAACGAGAAAAAATATACAGTTTCAAAAAAAGTTTTCAGTTTCAAAAGTTCAAAATTAAAAGCAGTTCGAGTGCACGAATAATTTGGTCCGTATTCGAGTATCTGGATAAACAGACATACCCTATGACTGCACCATCCCATTTTCGATTTCGTTTCATATTCACAAGTGGGAACACGGAGCATCTCACCGTCGCGGTAACTCCAATTGCGATTCATACGAGCAGCGTCTTCTGGAAAGTGGTGAAATCAGGTCTTGACACGAATACAGTACTTATTAAGGACGCACCTAACGTAATGTTCCCTGTGACACCATCCAATCTTCCATAATTTTTCTGGCCACTCATAAGATCCATTAGATCATTCTTGTTGATCACAATCGCGTTCAGAGAGAAAAGTAGGACCACTAGGAGTCCTACACTTGAAGATGAGATTCTGAGGTACCATTTTTCAAAAGTTTCAAAGATCAGGATTGCCAGGATAACAGAGGCGAGCAGTGCACCGAAGAGTTCTGAAAGTGTCAATGTTTCAAGCCGAGGGATCTCGGAACATTTTTCAGTAACCTCAGAACCCCTAAGACCATCTGAATGAAACAACTTACTATAACTATCCCCATCACAATTGAGTTTCCAGAATGCATAAATTGGCCAATGAATCAGATATAAGGAATATGATATATCTCCGATGTAGGTCAACACTCTATTGGATAGAATAAAGTTTTCATCGGAAATGAGCATGAGGGCACCAGTGCCGATGGTGATGAGAAGTCTGAAATTGAAGAAAATAGACTCAGTTCAATACCGAAATTAAAACGATAAGGTTTACATATTTTCACTGCTACAGTGAAAATTGAAAATATGTCTAGTTTCTATGGCAGTGATCGTGGAATGTATCGGTTTTTATTCTATTGTGGAAACTGGTCGCCTTTAGACCAAAAAAATTGCGCTTCAAAAACCTGTAATAGAAGGACCCCAAGGTTTTCAACTTTGAGCAGTCCGTATGCTAATATGGACCATTGTGTCCACAATGTCTCTTGAGAAAAAAGTGAAGCAACTCTAGAACTATACAACACATTTAATTTCGTCTCGTAGAAATTCATGGTGCTTCTGTAATTTCACGTCTCCTGAGCTTACTAGGGGGGCCCTTCTAATACAGGCTTTACGGTGTGTATAATTGGAAACATTGTCCGAAATTGATGCAATGATAACTTGACACTGAACTTCTCAAATTGAAAGTTCATTGAAGAAACAGAAAATACTTTACAGTTGTTGAAATGTGAGAAATTAGCTATGTGAGCAGTATAGTTAATGTAGTGTTTTTTTACTAATTGTAAGCTTCCGTATTTGTCAGGCTTTCAATTCTTTGAGAAATTTGGGACTATTGAAAAAAGTAGAGCATCAAGGAGACAAGTAGATAAGTATCTGTCAGGGATATATTTCAGCTTATTTGGAGTGTTTAGGGCGAAAGAGAGATTACTAGCAGGAACCATAAAAAACACCCAAAAATGTAGCATTGTTCAAAAATTTCTGTTTCGGAAGGAGACATGAAACAACTATATGGAAAAACTTTCGATAGTCCTAGAGAACTTTATTTGAAAAAATTGCAGCTTCAGAAGAAAAAGTGATCAGTTTTACTAGTTAGACTTTTCAGCGAGATTTTCAGTGTAATTCCGACTGAAATCTATTCTTCTTTTCTTAAAATGTAACTACAAGTGAATTAGGGTAAAATGAAAATTCTAGTAATTAGTTTTCTTCGAAACTGTAACATTTTCTTTTATTTCAAATTCCAGCTGTAGCGCTTTTCGTATGTTTCTAGATCAGAAATCTCTTTTTGTGTTGTTTTCGAAACATGGAAACTGTATTCCCTATATATTCTCTATTCCCCCGTTAGCTGAATCGCGGCAAAAAATGAGCGCAAATTCTCAAAAAACAATTCCCTGTTTCACTTTATTATCTGATTTCTGACGATTAGTGCACTTTTGATTCTTGGGGTTTGAAGAGATCTTTGATTTAAAGGGGAATTAAACATTCTTACCTGACTACAGTGGGCGATAACACCGTAGGGAACGCTGTGATAAAAATCAACGCTCCCAACAAGAAATTGACAAGAATTGGAACATAATTCTGATCTTTATGAGTTTCCGTTTCTATATTCTCCTCTAGAAGATTTTTGGCGTCTTCTGGATTTGAAGAACTCTGGAGAACTTTGTATCCATTGGAACTTCCAGAATTGGAAAGGAGGTACACTACCATCCCTGAAAATTTTAAATATTGATCAAGATCAGCTGAAACAGAGAAACAGCAGAACCTATCAAAAACTGCCAAATTCTCGCAAAAACACTATTGAAAGCCTCGGTTTCCGGGGAGGTATAAAAGTACAGGAAGGATAGGGATCCTGAAAATTTTTTGAATAAGAAATTGAGAATTTGAACTTTTCTGACCTATAACAGAGTAGTAACCATGTTGAAACTTTCCTGGAATCTTGGTAGATAGTAGGAAAATGAAAGGAACCAAAAAGTAAAACTGAATCTCGACAGAGAGGGACCAGGTATGGGTGAAGATGTCCACTGCGAGGGATAACTGAAATTTGAATTCTCCAGTTTTTGCCACATTCCAAGGCTGTCAAATCAGATTTCAGTGCCCAAAAATTCAACTTACCGCCTGAAAATAGTCTTCCTGATCAGTTTTTGGCCTGTTAGACATGAAAAGAAGGGCCTGGACTGCGGATTCTTGATTAGTCTCAACTGTCTCTACCGGAAAAAATGAATAGAGAGAAATCATGGAAACAAGAATGACTAGGAGGTATAAGGGAAGGATTCTTTTGAATCTCTTGGAGTAGAATATGGTTATGAGTTGGCAGGGAGTTTGGTTTTCGGCACGTTTGAGGAGCATGTACATGAGAAATCCGGAGAGAACGAAGAATCTGGAAAGATGGGGTGGTTTTGAAAAAAGAGGCTTGGTTTCTTATATGCATCTCTAACATCACTCGCAAATTAACTTTTCTGGGTATTGTAAAAAATCTTTAAAAAACTTGAAACAGTTTTTTATTATCCAAAAGCAACCAGTACCGATTTAGTAATCTAGTTTAACAAAATATTTCCAGATGAAACTGCGAAAATTTTGTAGACTACAGTGCCGCTAAAAATGTGTTTCCAGTTAAAAAATGCCAATTTTGTGGTTGAAACTAGTCTGTTTAAGTTGCAATTTTGTGGGTACATGCATCAATTCTAGAACTCTATTTTTGTTGCTGCCAACTTTTTTGTACAACCTCTTCCAGGGAAGTTTTTTTCCGTGAAAGTTGCACGGTGCATTTTCGTGAATTTCGGGTCATTTGGCAATCACAAAAAAACACAATAAAAAATTCGTAGTTTAGACTAAACGATTTGAACTAAACTTTTGAAGTTTTCTGAAATCTTGAAACAGTTCTTATTTGTGTTTCACATTCATTACGTCTACTGGTTGTTGAAATCTATAATAGTCTAAAACTTTCAGATAAAGCAGTAAGAATTTTTAGCTTTTTTTCAAATTCTGTGATCACTTTTTTTAGTTTCGAACAAATCGACACAGACAGATTTCTTTAAAACTCACTGATCCACTCCGAGATATCCATTGGGACAGTATTCCGGATAAAAGTGGAATCCGAGGACAACTATGATAGCCAGGGCCCGAATTCCTTGTAAATCCAGTCTTTTTGAAGGTTTTGGTTTTGCTAGAGTTTTCATTTTTCCTGATTTTCCTGCTTCTGTTAAATTTGGAACAAAATGAAAACTAGACATCACGATTTTGGATCCTTATATCTCTTTTCTGAACCAAAACCGGTTTGGAAGAGCAAAAAAATTGAATTCGTCATTTCTCAAACATCCTCTCTTGAATAGACTAGATGAATACGAGGCGAGATCAGATAATAGAGTGAAACAGTGAAAATGCATTGAAATTGGGATTGGCGCTCAATTTTTTTGGTTGGAAATCAGATAATAGAGAGGAAAATAGAGAGGAACATTTGAAGGAAAATAGAGAGTTTTCATGTTTTCAAAATGGAGATTTGGAGATTTCGGGTTCCTGGATGAATTTTGGATTCTGAAACGTTTTGAAGCTTTTTGAAATTGGAGAATTAAGCTGGCTTGTGAAGAACTCTGAAAGGTTTGGAAGGATCATCGAAAAGTTCACAAGTGTGAGCTTTCAAATTCAAATCGAATCTACCTACCATTACAATGACGAAATCAAAACACGTTTCAAATTTTTGTGAAACCGCAACGTTTTCTAATTGATAAGATCTCGAAATTTCTCTCTGAAAAACATCAAAAACCAAGTCAGTTTGTTTCAAAGAAAACATGAATTTTCTTCAAGGAATCGCGATTCTTCTCATCTTTTGTGGTACGAACATAGTTTACCGATTGCAAATGCGCTCCAAATACATTCTGTGCAGCAGAGCGCGACTGCAAACCACTTCCTTTTCCATCTGCTCCTCTAATCCAATTATTCTCTCCTTCCAGCTCTCCCCACCTCGTCATCCCCACCTCCGAGACGCCGTCTCCCTGAACTGACTCAAGTTAATACTGTTCTTGGATTCAATCTCATTCGAGAAGGTTTCGGCGAATTTTTTGAGATTGCTAATATGCATGAGCTGGTGAGTTTTTCTTTTCTAAAAATGGTACATTTTTACACTCTGTTCAGACCTACGACTCGGATTTAGAAACGGAAGCCTTGAAAATGGAATCTTGTGATGATAAGAAACATGGACCCAACTACCGAGCAATTTTGTGTACGAACACGTTTTTGGGAAGTGAGCAAGAGTGGACTGATGCCGAGATTGATGCCAGGAGGGAGAGGAAATTGGATTTAAATATGACGCTTTTGCTATCCGGACAAACTCTGGAACAGTACAAAGCGGATAAAATGAAAACTCCGTTTTTCCAAGAAGTGTTGAATGCACTGCAGACGAAAATTGGATGTGTTTATCTGGTGAAGATGTGTCCGACGCATGTGACTTTCAATGGATCGGCGTTTGAAGGGAAAGGAGAGAAGTATATTGCTGTTTGTTTGTTGGGACCACTGTGAGTTTTTTTGCTTATAACTTCTGAACCCTTTTCGAGCAAGATTACTGTTTCAAGTCTACCGTGTGTTAGAATTTTGGCACTTTGAAAGCTTTCGAAAACAGAAAATTATGTACTTTCCAGGGGAACCGGATTCGGAGGCAACAAAACTGGACCACTTGGCTCCCAGTGTCCGGGAGAAAAAACAAAGTATGGATTGTGCAAAGAATCACCACTTATCGTAACCAAGGCACCCGCTGACCAAATTAAAAAGGAAGAATCCAAGTCTTCTGAAGATTTGTCATCAAGTTCTGGAATCATCTTTGCAAAACTTGTGATCTTTTTCTGTATTGTTTTCATTACTATGAAGATTTAAATTGAGCATTGAATTCGATAACTATTCGTTGATTATAAACGTTCAGGTATGTACAGAACCATGAAACATACATAGATTCGTCATCACATTACGAATTTGGGAATAAACTAGATGAAAACGGGACGAAATTAGATAATAGAGGGAAAGAATATAAAGGGTTTTCATGTTTTCAAAATAAAGATTAGGAGATTTCGGGATCCCGAATCTGTATGTAATTCTCAAAAGGTTGGAAACTTTATGAGATGTTGGTGTTTCAAACTATGAAACAGTATATATGCGAACGTTATCGGCACGCGAATCAATCTGGAATATTGCATAAAGTCATTGAAATGTTTCTGAAACTGTAATTCTTCTTGTAAATAAGATCAAGAGACTCTTTCTGAAAAAGACTCTGAAACAAATGAGTTTGTTCATTAGGATTAGCTATCTTGTTCACACTTTTCGCAATTTTAGCTGCTAAGTTTGTGAATTCGCTGGTTCATTTCCAATTCGCGGATTTTGAATTCATACTGATATCCTCTTGACATTATCTGAAAAAAGTCCAGCCGGCTAAGAGAGTTCTGTGAAACCGTAATGTTTTTCGAAAAACTTCGAATCTAGTCTTTATTTATATAAATGTCTAATCAAATGAGTCTGAAATAATCTGTTTCGACTCATTTCTGCTTCTTGTTTATAAATTCCTTGCTATCAATCATAATGGATCCTAAATCTTCTGCATTTTTTCAGGTTCTAGAACATTTTTAAAAACTCGGTGGTCTATTTCTGCATTATTTTCAATTTCATGAAGATTAAGGTTGATCTGATTTTGTAATGGTGCTTTGAAGGACAAGCCCAAATATATTTTGTATAGTATATTTTGAAAACCATTTAAAAAAGTATATTTTCAAAACCATCAAAAATTTCCACTGCTTCAAAAGCACCAATTAACTTTGTTCAATCAAATCCACCTTCATTTTTCACTTATGTGTGCATTCCCTCCTTTTTCAATGCAATCTAACTGGTTCTCAATTAATTCTGTTTCAAACCTCCGCCTTGTCATCACGAAACCTTCCTTTCACATTGACTCTTTCCCTCATTTTCTCTGTGTCTCTTAGTTTCCCACACTTCATCTCCTCCTTCCATCACCTCCTCTTTCTCTTTTCTTTGCTCCCTTACTCCAGAAATCTCCATGACAACCGAACACCCTCTTTCCCATGTTCCCCCCCCCCCCCCCCCCCCCGCTTTCCAAGAGGGGACCCCCTTCCATTAATGCCTTCTTCTCCGGGAATCGCCCAACGAAACGCCGTACACTACTACCAACTAGTACTGGTTATTATCACTTGGCTTTGTGTTTTTCAGGTGAGCGAAGATTTAGATGAAAATCTGAGTTTGTTGGTTGGACAACGCATCATATTAGTCCTGAAGTCAGTAGCAAACATCGTTAAGAAAACATGAAACAGGAATAATTTTATGAATTCTTGTATGAAAACTGATGAAAAATCTTACACCATTGATCTCTATTTTTGAAACAGATGAATTTTTGCTCACTAATTAAGTTTGTTTCTAAAATGTTCTGTTTCAAAACTTTTATAACAAAGTTTGCTCTTCAAACCCACCAATATCTTTCATTATCATGACCGATTATATACATTTTCAGGCTGTGATCTACACAACACTAAAATATTTGAATTTGGACAAGAAATAGAGGCACTGAAGGAGCACGAGAAAAAGCAGAAGCTGAAGAAAAAATGCCACATGAAGAGATTTTTCGAGAGGTAAGCATTTGAAAGAAGTTTCAAGTCGGTGTAGCTCAAGGTTTTGGGGCTGAATCTCTCCTCCATTAGACTTTTTCTTATCCGGTGTGAATGCAAAAGAAGACAAAAAAGAACAAAGAATCACGAGGAATCCAATGTGGATTCAGATCTCAATAAAATAAAGACAAAAGTAAAGCGTTTTTTGATAAACGCCCTGGTTTATTCCCTCGATCCAAAACTCCTGGCAAACCATAAGAAATAACTTAGCCAAGGAGATGTGGACAGAACCACCCACCAAGCAAAGCACCCTAAAAGAGCAAGAAGCTCAACATGAGAAGATAAATAAAAAGGGATTCTAGCCAGAAAACCCGAACGGAACAGTGACTTCCGAGACATCGTTTTTTATTGCGTTTTCAGTGAAACAGGAAACATTTTACATTGTTTAAGTTATAGCTCCGGAAGGCTTGCAACGACGTTCCATCAGAAAATCATCAAAATTTATCTACTGATCCATAAAATTGCGATATTTCAGGAATTATCGTTTATCACTAGATAGAATGTTTCACGAAGTGCAATTACTGATTGGTTAGTGCGGTCGATAGATTTTTGAAGCAGTAAAACTTTCGATTTTCGAAAAACCTGATCAATTATTTATTACAAGATACGTAAATTTACAGTTTACTACAGTTCTTATTACCGTTTTCAATGTTACAACAATTTTGTTGAATCTAAATTTTCCTAAACTTTTCTGTTTACAATTAGAAATATAACAATCTTTTCAACAGTATTCAGTCATTACGCTCACTTCACCAGTATTCTCAACTAACAACGGAACTTATCGAAAAGTTTCTCGGAATTTTCTATAAATTGGCTCATAGATAGATTCGAATGATGGATATTTGATTGCACTAGGTCGCTACCTGCGCCAATTTCTAGAACTCAAGATATTTTGCTCGCCCCAAAGTTTGTTCGGGCCCAGTCTAGCTTATTGGCATTATGGAAAACGATCCCATCTCATATCAAAACTTTTCTGAAATAATGATACTTTTCAGCCAATCTACCGTATCTACCGTGCAGCTGAATGCAGTTGGTCTTCTCTCTACATGAAACTGGCAAGTGTATATCGATACTTTCTACCGATTTTGATCATCTTTCTGACTGATGTGAGTTTTTATTTCGAAAATATTGAGTTTTTCACTGCAAGTGGTCTCAACACGATTACAGTAGTGTTCGCATTCTATAGTTCGAATGAAATTATGCGCCTTTAACCCAAAAGCAAGTTTTTAGGGTCTCTGGAAAAAGACGAACACATTCAGGGAAGTACCGGATGTCTCGGTCACTGGAGATTTCATTGTTTATGGCTATGGTAGGTCTGAATTTCTAGATTCACCTTTTCATTTCGTGTGTTTCCAGGACACGACAGATCCATTGTATCGTCCTCCTATGATGTTTTGAATGCTGCAGCTTCACAGGATCAGCTGTCAACTTCTCAGCTTTTACACCATTTTTCAGAGTCCGAGAGTGAAAATGTAAGGGGGATTTGGGATTTATGGTTAGATAATTATAGGAACAGAACAAGATAACAACGATTGTTTTCAAATGTTCCAATGCTTTTCTCAATGCAATTATTTGCAGCAACAGTTTTCGAAATGATACCAAGGGAGAAATCAATCAAAATTAGAGCTTACAGTATACCTAGCTTACATGAAGCAGTAAAATTATTTGTTGTGTCTTCTGAAGGGAGCCTGAGAACTGTGCCTTCTTAATATGCGTTAAAATAGCAACAGGCACGTTCAGCTTTGATTTTTTCTCCCAAGTGTGTAATAAACTAACTATTTGAAATATTAGTTCGCCGAAGTTCTGAAACAGAGTTTTAAAGGAATCATCGTTTCAAAAGTAGGCGATTTAGTTTAGTCTTCAATCTTCATCATGCAATTCTTTTATAGTGTCTAGAGTACTAATTTCAAGTAATGTACTAAAATACCTTTATACTAAAAATAAAAAAAATTGAATTCGAAAAATTACATTCCCTGTTTCATGTCCATTTCTTATAATGCTTATTACATAATCTACATTACTTCGACTTTCAGATCCTCTCCACTTCATCCCAAAAACCCAATCGCAACCTTCATATTCAATTCCAAATGAGCACTCAGAATGTGTCGATCAACACGTTAATATTTGCATTCGCGTTGAGAATGAAACTGGATTATCACTCGATTGTTGATGTGAGTGTTTTCTTGTAACAATCGATATCAAATCAGGAAGAAATAAAATAAAAATAAAATCATCATATATATGAGATGATGGGAAAATTGAAACAGTAACAAAATCGTAGTACTGAATAGTCATTGAAACAGAAAATCACAGTTTCAAAACAGTAGAGAACATTCAGTATGACGGGGAACCTGTAATAATGTACATGAAGATTCAAATGTGTTGTTTCGAAAAAAGTTTGATTGATCAAATTCATAGACAACTTTTCACCAACTTGCAATGGAGTACGATAGACTATGAAAATGGGAACTAACTAAAAAGTTTCTGTTCCAGAAATCTGTAATCTCTGATAATATTGAAATAATTTAGTCAATCCCGAACACCAGTATTCAGAACAAAGAACGATCACAGTTTCAGAAAAAGTGAAAAAATTTTACTGATTCAAAAGCTCAATTAGTGTTAGACCAGCAGATTTGTATTAGTCAAGTGAATACCACAAGTTTTACCATAACATTGAAAATCCTGGTTTCAAAGAAAAGACACTGCAGAACACATTAGAAATTATGAGTTCCTTTGAAAACGCCCAAAACTTCAGAATGATTCTTCCACACATTGAAAACTTAAAAATTGTTTCTAAAACTATGCAATTTATGTTTTAAATTATTTTTTTAGCAATGTTTGAAGTTCGTACATTCAAGAAATTTGACTTGGAAAACTTAAAATGGTTACTGTTTCAAAAACTCAATTAATTTTAGACTATTTGTTTTGGTCAGTTTTTTTTTACTCTAAAAAACTCCTTGTAATAAAAACTCAAATGTAACCCAACTCTCAAAACTCATATTTACTTTCTTCTTACATTTTGATAACCCCAACTTCATTTCCAGACTGAGCTCCTCCTCACCGACACTATTCACCTTCCATCTCCAACATTCCAAATTCAAACAACCGCCCGTCTTTCTGTAGATCAATCCATTCCTTTTCAATCGAAAGAACAATTCAAAATGATAGATAAGAGACGGCAGGATGTGGGGCATTATCAGATTCAGTCAGTGTTGAGGAGGATCACAGAAGCACCGATTTCGTGGAAGATGGAGAGGTAGGACGGGAATCCGCTCTATTGATAATAACAGAGAAAAAGAGGAGAAATAAGTGTATCTGGCGTCTCAGGGCTCTCTTATTTTCGATTTTTGGTAAACTGAAGAAATGGAACTAAACATCAAAAATGTTCGGTTTCAATTTCTAGTCGATATGAAACCAATAAGGGAACGTTTTTTCAGAATATCTACGCATTTTAAAACTCCTTTTTTCAGAAAGTCAACCCTTCTCTTATCTGCACCATCTCCTCCACCAAAACTATCTCTCTCCCTCTTCCTCTCAATCCCTGAAATGGAATTCACCTATAAAACTGGTTTCTGGGAGTTGCTCAAATGGTTCTGGATTCAATATTTGGCTGCATACGTCATCATTGACTACCTTTTAACCTCAATTACCTCATATCTATTCAGAAATCGCGTTTTTTATGTTAATGATGTTGTAAGGTAGAGAACAATGCTTTTATTGAATTTTTACTAGAAAAGATTGATGAAAATGAACATTTTTGAACCTTAAAATTGTATTTCTTCTTTTCTATGATTTTTTGCATATTATAAAACGTCTACATTCATAGCAAAACTTCTGCTCTTGCTCCAATAAATACTCGGATTTTTCACTAAAACTACGGTAGCGAAGCGCAAAGTTGTGCAAACACGACGACGCGATATTGCACGCGCACAGAAAATTTGAATTTTTCAGCGAATTTCCTGCAATTTTTTAGGTGTTTTTCAGCCGATTTCGTTCATTTTTAGCCGATTTTCATTGGAATTTTTGCTCAAATTTCATAAACAAGAGATTTCGAAATATTCTTGATGTCGAATATGTGTTGATTTCTTTGAAAAAATCGCAGTTTTTTTTTTGAGAAAGTGAAAGTTACGATTTAAACTCGAAAGCTTGATTTTCTAAATTTTTGCAGACAATGGTACGCCTACCACCAGAAGAGATCGCTCCGCTGATGCAATTTATTGCAAAGAAAGCGAAAAATGTCAACAATCCTATGAGCATCACAGAGTTGAGCAGACAATTCAAGAAAGAAACTGGATCGCCACTGTCGGTGAAGGGGTTGAATAGCAGGTGTTGAAAAAATATCCTCAATAATTTTTTCCAATTTTATTTATAGAATCAACAGAAATCGTCATAAGATTCCTGAAATGAATGAGTTCGACATGGAAACCAAAGCTAGGATGATGCTCGCGCTCAGTGTTCCAGTTGATGCAGGCTTCCTGAATGAGTGAGATTCTGTTTTCTGCGAAATTGAAGTTAAACGAGTTTTTTTAGAATGAAGAAGCATGTGGACGTGATTCTAGACAAGCAAAAGCGAATTGTAAAATTCACTAAAAAAGGAGTCGAATTGAAAGAGGACGGACAAGACAAAAGTATTATCCAATTCTTGGCGGAGAGGTCGAAAACAGCTGACATTCCCATGAGCGATACATCTTTCGTGAGGGAATTCAAAGCATCAACTGGGGATATGAGTACTGTTAACAGTCTGAAAGAAAGGTTAACAAATCGGAAATGAAAATTTAAAAAAAAACAAGAAGTTTTTAGCTATAAACGCTTGAGAAACACAATCTTCCAGTGCGGCAATTTCGATGAGAACACAAGAATCAAGATGATGTTCGTTTCGAATGCAAAACCATCCGAAGGCTTTTTGAAAAAGTAGGGTAGTCTACGAAATTCATGAAAATAGTATACGTTTTATAGACTTCGAAAGCAGGCGAAAGTCGAAGTCGACAGCTCAGGAAGAATCAAAAAATACACGGCGAACGATGGAAGCTTGGTGTTGAGTGGGAAGCTTGCTAGCTCGTATACTACGAAATCGAAAGGTTTCGATCGCTGGCAAGCGGTTTATCGAAAAGTCAACGGGGAAGATTCTGGAGGAAAGGAAGACGAGCTCGTCGATTTGGTGAAGTTCGTCATCGAACGAACTAATAATGCGACTTCTCCGTTGAGCATTAACAAATTGGCAATAGATTATAAAACGGAATTTAAAAGACGCGAACCTTTGACGACAATTTATTCTCAGTCAGTTTTGAATCATAACGCAAGAATCCAGAAATGTATCCTTTCAGAATCACCATCTTCCGTCAACGCATCTGTCGCATAAATCATTTCGACAATCCGACAAAAATCCGTATTATGTTTGCACTGGGTGCTACTGTCGATGCAGATTGTTTGAAGGAGTGAGTAATTTAGAGTATGAATTCTTTTGTTTATAAAAATTATGATTTTGTAGACTTCAAAAAGATGCCATCGTGGAGTTGGACAAGAATCGTAAAATTGAACGATACAAGGCGAAGGACGAAAGTTTCGAATTGAAGGGGGATCAAAGTCAGTCAGCGAAGGTCAAAAGAGCACAGGCAAATCAAAAAGTGATCAAAAAGTGAGTACTGCTCTTTAAGAATCTTTGAATACCGTAAATTCAAATTTTCAGATCCGACCGAGTTGCGACTTCGACGATTTCCATTCAAGGCGGGAACCGAAAGAGACAGAATGATTCTGAATCCGAAGCCGCCACGCCTGAGACAATGCCAACTCAAAAGAAGAAAGTGCGATTTTCGTCGGTTGCTCCAGAAATCCTAGAATATGAGTTGTCAGAAGAAGATTCAAGTGAACATGATGATATGGATTACGATTCTTTTTTTGATCATATGGAGAGAAATTATGAGGAGGAGGAGATACCACATGGAATCATGACTGAAGTAGTCGAAGATGCACTGGTCAACGAGAAAAACTTCAAGCATATGAAAGTAGAGCCGAAGTTTGAACATCGAATTGAGAAACCAAAAGAAGGACCATCTACCAGTTATTCTCAAACCCACAGCCTTCTGGAGTTCCTGAAGCGTCTCCGTGATCCCACTCTCGAACTGAATGCTCTACATCTCGTTGCCAGAGTCGATGAGGAAATCAAGATGTTGGAAGAAAATGACGAGAAAATTACAATGGAAGCTCTCCATGCAACCCTAGAACTCTGCCTTCGAACCGTGACGACTCCATATAAGATGCCTTCTGGAAAAGCGACGACTTCTCTCATGGATTTTCTCTCTCATCTCGGATCGTCGATGCCCTACATTGCTAATCCATTGATGTACGAATTCCAGAGAAAGTTGAGAAACCTCATGATGACTGCGGGGGATCAGGTATAGTTTTAACATGATTTCGATGAAAAATAATCTATTTTTCCAGCAAATTCCACTCGAACATGCTCATTACGCGATGGAAAAGGCTCTCGACAATGTTATGTTTTTCTAAACCTGATATTTATACTTGTTTTTGTTCCCTGTCCTTCTTTTATCCCTTGTTGCACCGTTTTGATTGTTTTTTTAAGGTAATTATTATCTTTAAATAAAGCATCCTTTTGTTTTTATTTTGCCAATTTTCATTAGATTGTTCAGCTATCAATTTGATATTTGCTATGCTTTGAACCGAAAATCCCTTTTTTAGGATCGCAAATCGTAATTTTTACACTTTTTTGATAAAAAACTGTGCGACAATTTTCAGGCTCAAAGTCCCCCGCAAGTCATCTTCCAACAGATATGATCGTCTCTCTGTAAGCTATTCAAAAAAGTAATTTTTCAATATTTTCCAATTTTCAGAGGATGCGGATCCATGAGTTTCCCGAATATGTTTGGGGGCTGGACTGATAAAGTGGACGAGAAACCGGATGACGAAAAGTTTTTGGAGAAGATGAAAGAAGCGGAAATGACGATGATTTCCGAGAGAGAGAAAAGAGTTTCCGAGGAAGTGGTGAGGAGATTTTCGGCTTTTTTTCAAAAACGCTTCAATCTCTTTCAGGAGAACGTCTTCGATTCCATTGGCTCCAATTTCTTCAAATCATCTTCGCACGACGAAACAATCTTCAATCCGGCATCATGTCTACGTGTAAAATGGGACAAACAATGGGTCACTACCAGAAGAAATGTATTATCTGACGACGAAAAAGAAGAAGAAGTAATGAAGGCAAAGGATTCAGACGAAGAGGTGTCGGATAAGGAAACAGAGCCAGGCGATGATATTGAAGACGATTTCCTGAATATTTTCAATAATATGGATACGGAAGAGGATTCTGAAGATCCAGAAGAGAAGAAGACGTTGAAAAGGAAGAATGAAGACGAGGAAGAATGTAAAGAAGCCAAACGGAGATATGGAGATCAATGAAAATGCTGTACTTACTATAATTCCTGTGATATTTTGTATTTGATGTATTTTTTGTCATTAATAATTTGACCTGAAAAGCAGAAAGGTCTCTGTCTGTAAAATAAATTGAAGCAATTTTCCCCGTTTATCCTTCAAATCTCTCTTGTTTCTTTGTCAGTTTCACTATTTCTCTATTTTTCAGCCAAGAATTATTTTCCCATAATTTCCCGCTATATTTCCATCTAAATTTCAGATTCCGGTCCCCTTGGAAACATTCCTTCTCTACGAAATGCCAAATCGGTTTAGTTGCTCCGGCCAAAAAATGTAATGTAGCTTCCACATTCACAGCATATCCCAACTCTCTCCTTTTTCAGATTCCTTCCTACTAAACCCAGCACTTCACAGTTGTCCAGATGGGATTCCGATGAGAAAATGGATGAGACACCGGATGATGAGAAGTTTCTGAAGAGAATGATAAATTCAGAATTCATGCAGATTTTCGAAAGAGGGCGGAACACATCGAAGAATCTGAACAGAAGGAAAAAGGTTTATTCTGGAAACATTTCTAGACTGTGAAATTCTTCTTCAGATTAATCCATTCACTTCTGTCTGCGTTGAATTCTTCGGAAAATCAAACAGTTATAACATCGAAACCATTTTCAATCCAGCGTCATGTCTACGGGTAGGAACGGGTACACAGTGGATCAGACCCAGAAGAGTTTCGTTTTCCGATGAAGAAGATGAAGAAATGGGAGAAAAGGATTCAGAGGATTATGAATATACGCCAATGCAGGTGGAAGACGATTTAGATGATGGCTTGCTCGATTTGATGAGCACTGGGTGTTCGGTAGGAAACGAAGATTCAGAAGAGAAGAAAATGTTGAGAAGGAAGAATCCAGATGGAGAAGATGATGGAGGATGTAAAGATGCTAAGCGCGTTTTTGATGAGAAAGATCCAGAAGAATTCGATTACATGGAAACGAGGAAGCAGGAGGATTCAGAAGATCCGGAAGAGAGAAAGACGTTGAAAAGGAAGAATGAAGACGAGGAAGGATGTAAAGAAGCCAAACGGAAATATAGAGATCAATGAACATACTGTACTTACTATAATTCTTGTGATATTTTGTACTTGATGTATTTTGTGGAAATAATAATTTGACCTGAAAAGCAGAGAGGGCCCTGTCTGTAAAATGAAATTTCACCGCTTATCATCGATACATTTTTCGTTCTTTCTTGCCAGTTCTGTTCTGCAACTGTCCTATTTTTCTTCATCGCTTTTTTAGAAAATTCCAACTTTTGAACCAGTTATTCACTTTTATCATCATTCCAATTTCCAAAATTCAACTACGCTCTTTTGACAATATGACTAAAAGTTGAATTTTTCAACCCTGCCGCCGTTTTTTCAGATTCCGGTCCCCTTGGCAACCATTCCTTTTCGAAATGCCATCTCAGTTTAATTGCTCCGACCGAAGAAGGTGAGTCTCAAAATTGACAGCATTTCCAAATCCTTTCCTTTTTTCAGATTCTTTCCAAATGAACCCAGCACTTCACAGTTGTCCAGGTGGGATTCCGATGAGAAAATGGATGAGATTCCGGATGATGAGAAGTTTCTGAAGAGAATGCAGGATTCCGAATATATGCAGATTTCTGAGAGACAGCAAAGAGCATCGAAGAATCTCGCTGCCGGGAGAGAGGTGGATCTTTGTATCATTTTCTTCTAATAGTTTTTTCCCATTTCAAAGCCGATTTTTTTTATTTTGAAGCGATTTTTGAGCTTTCTTCTGTTTTATGACTAATGTATTATTTCTTCCAGATCAACCCATTCACTTCTACCGGTATTAGATTCTTCGGAAGAGCCGACAGTCGTTTCAACGAAACCATCTTCAATCCAGCGTCATGTCTTCGGGAAACTGTGAATAAGCAGTGGTGCAAAACCAGAAGAATTCTGTGTTTCGATGACGAAGATACAGACGTTGAAGATTCACAAGAGGAGGAAAATGAGCCGATGCAGGTGGAAGACGATTTAGATGAAGGCTTGCTCGATTTAATGAACACTGGGTGTTCTGTGGGAAACGAAGATTCAGAAGAGAAGAAAATGTTGAAAAGGAAGAATCCAGATGGAGAAAATGATGGAGGATGTAAAGATGTTAAGCGCGTTTTTGATGAGAAGGATTCAGAAGAAGTCAATTACATGGACACGATAAAGCAGGAGGATTCAGAAGATCCAGAAGAGAAGAAGACATTGAAAAGGAAGAATGAAGACGAGGAAGGATCTAAAGAAGCCAAACGGAGATATAGAGATCAATGAGCATACTGTACTTACTATAATTCTTGTGATATTTTGTACTTGATGTATTTTTTTGTCATTAATAATCTGACCTGTAAAGGAAAAATATCTCTTTCTGTAAAATGAATTGAAGCTGTTTTGACCTGTGATCGCTATCTCTCTTGTATCTTGTTTTCAGTTTTGTTCTGGAGCTTTCATATTTTTCGTTTCTCAAGTTTCGGCTCTCTAGACCCCCTTGAAACCTGAACAAAAAGTGAGAAAGCCGAAAATTTTGATTCTAGCAATAGAGCGCAATGTGATATTGAAAATACTGCTAATATCTATTTTCCAGATTCCGGTCCCCTTGGAATCCTCTTTTCCCATCATGACAAATCGATGCAGTTGTTGCTCCGGCCAAAACAAGTGAGTCTCTACATTCGCTGCATCTCCAATTTCTGTTTTATTTCAGATTTTTTCCAACTAAGCCCAGCAGTTCACAGTTGTCCAGATGGGATTCTGATGAGAAAATGGATGAGATTCCGGATGATGGGATGTTTCTGAAGAGAATGAAGGATTCAGAAGTGATGCAGATTTTTAAAAGAGAAGATAACAGATGGAATAATCTGAATAGAGGGGACAAGGTTTATTCTCGAAACTTTCCTAGGCTAATATCCTGTACAATTCTTCTTCAGATCAATCCATTCATTTCTGTCTGCGTTGAATTCTTTGGAAAATCAAACAGTTTTAACATCGAAACCATTTTCAATCCAGCATCATGTCTGCGTGTAAATATGGATACAAAGTGGATCACCACTAGAAGAATTTCATTTTCCGATGACGATGAGCAAGAAGAGAAAGAGAACGATTCAGAAGAGGAAGAAGCTTCAGATGAGCCGATGAAAGGGGAAGACGATTCTGATGAAGGCTTGCTCGATTGGTTGAAGGATGTGTGTTCGGTGGGAAACGAAGACGGAGAAAAGAAGAAGACGTTGAAAAGAAAGAATCCAGATGGAGGAGACGATGGAGGATGTAAAGATGCCAAGCGCGAGAAGGACTCAGAAGATCCAGAAGAGAAGAAGACGTTGGAAAGGAAGAATTGAAGAAAACGAGTGAAGAAAGATGGTCAAGCAATGAGAATCATATTCGTGTACTTTTATTTTTTGTATATTTCTCATGTCTCTACTCAATTAACTAACCTAATCTGTAAGTTACGAAAAAAACAATGATTCTATGTATATATGTTTATGTCATTGAAGAAAAGTGAAAAGTAGAAGGAAAAATAGTGCAAATTTAAAACATGAAAACGAATATTTATCAAGATTTCCTTTCGAGTCTTCTGCTGGTTCGTCTGTGTCTCCAGAAGTGATGGTGATGGTGCGAATCCTAAAATAACGTAATTTTGTTATTAATCTTTTTTTTGATATTAAAATGCGCTCTATTACCAATAGAGCGCGGTTTTACATTGAAAATATAATTATTACCTTCTCTGATCTCTCCTCTTCTGCTTCTTTCCGCCTTGCATCTCGAATAATCGGATTCATGTGTCGTAACTGGAATCCTGGAGTCTTCTCTCGACAGAATGTGACGACACGTAGAGCAGTGTGGGACGGCGGTGGCGGATTGGAGGGAATGGCGCTTCCTCCTTTTCAGCGAGACTTTTCCTCCTTCTCGCCGTTCGGAGGCATCTGGAGGGGGCTCACATCTTCTGAGCATCTCATCATCTCCTTCTGTCAACTTCTTTCACATAACCGCCATCTCTGTTTTCTTCTTCTTCTGTGGCTCCGCCCATTTTTCCACTTCTCTTGAATAAGGCTTCATGTGTCGCCGGAGTCTTCTGCGGATTTCTTGGACTTTTTCGACTTCGGAGGGAATGTCGCATCCTCCTGTGTCCTCTCCTTCTTTTCACCGCTTGATAGTGGATGGAGCATCTGAAAAATGGATTTTGAACGTGTCTAGAGTCCAAAAATGAGCTTACCCTTGCTCTAACTGTCCTTTTTGGTTCTTCTCCGCCTTGAGCAGCTTTCCTCGTTATTTTTCTACTTCTTCTACTGCTCTTTTTGGACTTTTTGGATTTCTTCGACTTGCTCTTGCTGCTTCTGATTCTTTTTTATCTTTGCGGCGTGGTCGATGGTCCTACTGTAGATGGAGCAATTGGAGGCGGAGCAGGAATTGGTGGAGCAACTGTAAAAAATGGACTATTGAATATGTCGGAGTACGAGAAGAGCGGGATGAAGGAAACGAGCGGTACAAAGAAATTGAAGAAAAATCGAGATGCATATGGGTGCAGATATGCAATAACGCTTCATAGATGCTTAGAACGAGCGATGGAGCATAAGAGCATAGCAACAGCTCGAAACCCTCGTGTTCTCTGATTTCGGGTGAAAATGGGAAAATGGGCGATGCGCAAAAATCAAAAAACGAAAATGGATGGTGCAAAGAGAAACGCAGTAGAACAACGGGAGAGCGCAATGAAGAGCATTTCAGACACCCATGAAGCATGTTTGGAGCATTTTCTGAGCAAGGGGGATCCCAAATGAGAACAAGAAACGAAAAATCAAAGTGCAAAGAGAAGAGAGAAGAGAATTGACGACGACGACTGACTCGACTGACTGATTGCTTTGCGCCGCCCGAGATTTGCCACGTGGCAAAACGTGGTTCACGCGGAAAATCAAAACTGGGGCGATGTCGGGCCACGTGGAAATTTGTGTTTTTAGCCAATCAAATGGTCTCCGGGTCGTTTCAATGCAAATTTCGCCAGTTTTCTGTCTAAAATATCATCGAAGTGACAGGAAAGCTACAAAACTAGAAAGTTTGGGAATTCGTGGCGAATGAGAAGAAGCGGAAGGTGGGACTGCTGTAACCGCAATATTTAATTGCACTTTTGTTCTCCTTATTTTCATTATAATCATATTTTTCTGTACATCGTATTTTCGTAAAACCCATCCTATAGCTTTTAGTAATAATATCTTTTTTGTTCAAAATTCTCCGATAAAACAATTTCTATAACTTATACACATCACTAGAAGAGAAACACCAGAAAAGAGAAAACAGGGGGAAAGTGTACACAAAAATCACATGTGAATGGGCGCGAGAGAATTGCATTTTTTGACATTCTTGAGATCACCGAGATATATTCAGAGTTATTGGGATTTTGAAGAAAGTGTGTAGAAACCAGAGAAAACCAGAAAGCAATGAGAGAAAGAAAGGCACCGAGAGGAAGGAAGGGGGGAAAACTAGCGAAAAATTATGATTTTTAAACTAAGGTTATCACTGTCGAGATGATGCTCCAACTGGCTCCAGACCCAATTGCTCGAGCTCAAAATCCAGATCCATGGAGCTTCGATCCAGTTCATCCTCATCTATCAAATCTTCATCATCCAAAACATCCTGTGCAGTTAGTGAGATGTATTCTCCACCCGCAGAGTTCACAGAAGTGATTGGAGCACTCGAATTATCCAGAATCTCTTTGAGTCGTTTTGATTTCTGAAGCATTCGAATCGTGTAGAAAAGGAGAATTCCGATGGCCGTGGTGAAGATGACGGTGAATGTATGCTCTAGGCCTTCGAATACTGGCTCCAAGGCAAAGAGGCAGGCAATGGCACGACCGACGATCCAGGCGATGAGGAAGTAGGCTAGTTGGACGGTGGAGCGCACTTGTAGGAAGATCTGGAAGACAATAGAGAGGTCATAGAATAGTTTTTATTCCAAATCGCTTCAAGGTTCTCTGACACATTCAGGATTCCTTGGGTAGCCTTTAGACTTTCTTTCTCACCTCCACAACGAAGAAAAGGGACACCCAAATGGCGCAGAGTCCACAATTCGACACGATATTTCCAAATTGAGAATGCGCGGAAAACAGAAGAACCACTTCTCCGAAAACCGTTATTAGATAAGAGATGATCACTGCTTCGATGCTTCCCACTCGGCGGCCACTGAAAATGTGAATTTTTAAACAGAAGAGACACTAGAAACTTACGCAAAAACCATGACCAAAAGCGTGATCGAGACGAAAACACAAACGAGAAGATGCTCCGAACTGGCATCTGGTTGGGTCGATGAGTGGAAGTGTTTCACTTCTGAAATTTCAAAAAAGCATTTATACGTTTATATTTTAGGCTTTTCAATGTTAAATCTGCGCTCTATGGTTAATATGACCAATAGTGAAACTGTCGACTTATTCGCGGGTTTTTCTAGGTTTTGAAGCCTTGTGTACTTCTCGTGGACAACTCATGAGAATTAGAAAGGGTCTCAGAACCGGGAAAGTCGAAAAGTTAAAATTTGGAGCGCATTTTCACTTACGATGCAAGAATCCCACAATCGTCTGCACTGCGGCTATCAGTATCCTCAGTCTCATTCCCAATCCCACAACAGAATCAGATTCCAACTTTTTGACCTTGGCATCTGGTCTCAGACCACACGGAAGACAACATAATGCATATGAGATAAAATAGATAAATACACCAAAAGAAACAATGGATTTGATAAAAGAAGATGTCGTTTCCTCGGCTGATGTGGGGGATCCCGTGAGGAAGAGATTGTCGGAAGGGCAGTTGGCTGGGTACGGAGGTGATGATTCGATGGATTGGGCGGTGCTGAAAATAGAGGGGGTGATTAGTTCATCTGTATACGGGTTTGTCCGGATTTAAGGAATTTGGTCCCTGAGGTCAATTTGAGAGATAATTGGGAAGTTTGGACTTTTGGTTAGATGTTTTTAGTAACTTTGCAGATTCCCGGAATAAAGCTGAGCAAATACAGGACTAACTGCAAATTACAAAAAGAGGAAATTTCTCGTCTGTTTGTATAGGGAAAATATGAAAATTGAGCAAGAAAAGACGGAAAATTTTGAGAAAAAGTATTTAAGTCTTCTGAAACTTAGAATATTCGGATGATTCATCAAGATTTTTCAGAATCTTCATTTTCAGCTATTTTTGACCGGAAATGTTCCAAAGCTTCCAGATTTTTTAAAAACACTCACGGATTCTCATTCCTCCTCCTGCTCTCTTCCTTACTATCCCTCGTCTTCACATCTACAGTAATCACTTCTTGTGTTGTTGTAGTCGTGGGCTCTTCTGTAGTTGTAGTTGTTGTTGTCGGAGCTTCTGTGGTAGTAGTAGTCGTCGTGGTAGTGGTAGTAGAAGTAGAAGACGTCGTTGTGGATTCAGAATCCGTTGAATTCCCTCCAGTCGTTCCATCTACCACCGGGACATCCTGTTTCTTCTGCTCCACTTCTTTCTCCTTTTCAGCGTTTTGTTCGGTTTTGGTCTTGGATTTTTCAACGGTTCCCATTGCTACTTCGGGTCTAAAATTTAGATTTTTTAGAAGGATTTTGGTCAAAAATTGTGCGTAGCTTTCAAAAATCATAGTGAAAAAGCTAGAAAGTTACTCCAAGCGGCAGAAAATGAGCCGTAGCCAAAAAATCCTAAAAAGCGAGTTCGTTGGCTGACTCGGTCCTTTTTGGGAAACTCGACCACGGCATCCTTTAGGAGAATTTTAGAGCCGATTTTCCGAATTTGAGAACGATTTTTGGGCTTTTCAATGTGATTTTTGAAATCTATTATCAAAATTCTCACTTTTTGACTGTAGAGTCATCGGTAGCATTTTCAACTTTTTGTGTTGTGTTATCCACGACAGCAGCCACAAATGGAAGCAGCGTCTTGCTAGTTTCTTCTTCCGGTACCGCCCTTTTCAGCCTTGCTACAGTATCCTGGATAGATCTCGTGACAATGCTCATATCCGCAAGAGAGCTCGTGGCGTCTGAAAAATCTTAAAATTTTGAACAGAACTAAGCGAAAATTCATACCAGTGAACACGGACGTTTTCGCACTCATCGCTAGAAGACCACCAGCGGAGAATACGAATAACAAAATGATTAATTTCCTCGGTTGTTTCCTCCAAAACGCGAACCAGACGATAGCTCCGCCATATAGTGTTGCTCCGACGAAAAATCCGCGAATTGCGAAAAGAAACGAAAAACTGAATGCGAGAAAGAGATTGACGAGAAGAGTGAGAAGAACGGCGAGGAGGAAGAGCATCAGATTGGAACGGGAGGAGGTGAGTTTCGCTGAAAAATAGATAATTTTTTGAAGATCTTGGGCTTATTCGAGTAGAAATGTGGCATTTCTGGGCATTTCACAGCGAATTTTACATGGTTTTGGGTCAGAAATGGCCCAAAATGACCGGGAAATAAGGTGGGATGGCTATAAATTGGTAAATCAAGACAAGAAATGCGCTAAAAATTAATTTTTTGTCAAAACTAAGAAGAATTTAAGGGCTGTTCTTGAGAAAATTTAAATTTTCGCAGAAAAACCTCTGGAAACTGAAAGTTCCGTCTAAGATTGTAAAGAAGCCTTCAGAACAGGATCAAAAACCATTTTTCCTGGGGTTTTCGACTTTTCGGGCAAAATTAGACGAAAATCGAAAGTTCATTTTTCTTTTTCACTCGGTTTGACCTAAAAATCATAAAAATCAGCGAAAAATAGTCTAAAATACAGTTTCATGAGTTTTTGGCGATATTTGACCGAAATCGTCCATTTTTAGAGGTTTATGAGAGAAAACTTGGGTCCGAAGCTTCAAATTTCTTTTCATTTTGACCGAAAAATCAAAAATTTCACGAAAAATTGTCCGAAATGCAAATTTAGGTGTTTTTGGTTAATTTTGGTCTAAATCGGCGATTTTTGAGTATCGATCAATTTCAGTTGATTTTAGTGCAAATTTTTACTGTTTTCAGCTGAAAAATTCACTTTTTCCACTCATATTGACAGAAAAAATTGAAATTTTCGACGAAAATTCAATTTTTCGCAACCGCTTCATTTTAATCAAATTTTTTGGAAATCTCACCAGTCCAAGCCCCACAGAACATTCCGACGCATGTCCAAAGACACCCGATAACTTCATGTCGAACAGAACACACTGATAAACTGCTCGCAGTGCTCACAAGGCCAGAAATCAGGAATAGAATCAGAAGAATCAGAAATCGTATTGTTTGATTATCAGCTCTCCCCCGAATCAGTGAAGCGTTTTGGCGTTTGTTAGAGGACAGCAGGTTGTTCTAGAAGAAAAATCGGTTTAAAATTCTGTCCGAGAACGAACTTTTACTCTATCAAAGACTAAATCCTCATCATCGTCATCGTCGTCATCTGAAATCTCGGCTGTCAGCTTCACATCGACGAATTTCTTGTCTGTGGGCGCGATGTCTCGTTTTGGACTCCGTTCATGAGAATCCAGAACTGAAAATTTCGAATTCTAGCTCAAATCTTCATTTTCATCTTTCAGACTCACTTCCAAGTTGTGATAAAATGTGAGAATCGTCATGAAAACTCATGGACCCGTTTTCTGCAAAAAATATTTGATCAGATTTTTTGGTTTCCTATGATTTTTATTATATAATTTTCCCAGGAGAGCGATTAGTTGGAATTCGCCAAGAAAAAAAAATAAGTGAAAAATCGCACAGTTGAAACGGCTGACACCGTACTCTTTTCGTGGTGGGAACCTGAGTTTATGCCTTTGAGCGCGCGGCGGCCGCGGCGCGTGTCATCTGATGACGCGCGGTCTCTTGTCTTCACAACTTTTCGAATATAAACTGACGTGTCAGGATTTCATGACACTCTACGATAAATTCAGTTGCTCACTCATTTTCTATTTCTTTTTTAGACGAAAAGTGTCTTCTAACAGACGGTTTCAAACAAAAAGGTTGGGAGATAAATGATAACCAAACAGAGACGACGATTCTGAAAAAGTCGGAGAGAGAATGCAAGAATCCCATGAAAAGGAATTGTTTGAAAATCGACTCCTGAAAGAGAACGTAAAAGTCAGTGAAGGCTACTCGGAGGTAAAATCTCGAAATCGATTATTATGGAAATGGTTGAACGGTTGATTGGTGGTTGGAAGTGTCTGTCTATTGCGCTATAAAATTCTGTAAAAATCTCGCCTAGAACATGAGATGCCTATCGCTGCTTCATTATGCAGGTAGTTCAGTTTAGTTTCCAGTTTCCCACCCCTGTAGATTCAAATTTGCCGCCGCATACTTTTTGTTGTTGTTCACATTCCCAGAGGCTAAAACATGTTTTGTAATGCAGCGCGCGTCCCAAGACGAGGATCGATCGATACATGAGAAGAGTGTGTGTAATACAGCGAGTCGCAGTGTCCCTCGATTAGTGTTGAGTGTGTGTTATTTGCGCTGTGTGAGAAAGAGAAGAAGAAGACGGGTCTCTCCCCTCCCTCGTGGTCGGTTTATGTGACGCGGGGGCTGCTGCGATAGTCAGTTGAGTGAGTTGTGACGACGGCCTGCATTCTTTCTTCGTGTGGTTTTTCATCGCATCCTTTTTCCAATAATACAAGACACGGTTTTTCGAGAACTCAGAGGAAATACGAATAATGGAACGGCAAGAGAAAGGTGGCAGAATATTATGAATTGAGAAAACTGATGGTGTAACTGTTGTAAAAAGAGTCCCTGAAAGTCTTTGAAATATTCAGAAAACCCTCTCGAGAAAGAGCCGGAACCTCTTGAGAAAGAGCTGTAGATCGATATAGGTTTGTCGTATATTGTTCCTCTGAAATGGTGATAGTTGCGCGAATCAATTTTCCCAAGTTACTTGCAATATTTTAGAAATTTCCCGCTCCATTGCGGTCATCGTTTCTGAAGAACTCAAAATTTTGCAAAATGTTTTGTTTTCAAGTTTGGTCTTTGATCTGCTAATGTTGTTACTGGAGCGCGAGGAAACATCGAAAATATCGCTAATAGATAATCGCTTGCTCATTAGGGGCACAGACAGCCCAACCACCATCATATTCAACGCAAACACCTATAATTTTCGGTTGACAAAATTTGAAATTCCCCCGAAACTCTGCTCGAATTTTTCCTCTTGTGGGCGGAGCCTAATGGACGGCCACCAATCGGCGACGTCGTCATCGTACCCCTGATTCTCCGCCTCGCTCTTGAGTCACCGGAAATGAAAAGTTAAAGGAGACAAAGACCATAGAGACATAGAATTGTGAACTATGAACAAAAAAGAGGGAAAAGAATGGAAAATGAGAGGGAGATAATGAGCAATTTTTATGGATTTCTACTTCTTCCTAATTATAACTTCCGTCTAATATCTTCTACTTTCAAAAAATGCATATAGGTAAACAATCCCATTATTTCTTCTTCTAGGCCATGACGGACATCATAACGCACAATCAAAACAAAGAAGACTTTGAGGACGGCGAGCTTCCAGAAGACGGTGAAATTTGCGACGACGAGGATGAATCAATGCGAGCAGCTCCTTCCAAGATTTCCAAATCACCTCCATTGGCGGCGGCTCACGTGGCTCCAGCCGTTGAAAAGCCTGTGAGAGAACCCGTTAGAGAACCCAGAGAACCCAGGGGAGGAAGTGACAGAATCAGAAGATTCGAGCAGAATAGTCCGCCCAGGGAACACAGGGAGAGGGAGCAACGAGAGAGGGATCCGGATCCATTCGGATCACATAATGAAGTTCCAGATGGAAACGGTAAGTATAAAACATCCCCTAATTGAAAGGGACAACGAGCCTCCGGTGTAACGGAGCGCGCTGGTTTTAGCAGAAAAGAGAAAAAGCAGGGGGAAGTGTTGAAATTCGAATTTGCGTCGAAAAAAGGGGAAAAGTTCGTTAGCAACACCTAGAATCTCATCTATTAGTCCTATCTTCATGGTTACATCAGCGCTCTATTGCTAACTTGACTCAAAAGCCGTTTTAACGCATCGTATACTTATTGTGGACACAAAAACCCCAAAAATTTTCCAGAATTCTACGGTGACAAAGACTACCGTAACAACGGCGGAGCAGCAGCGAATAGCTCAGAAGAGGAACCATTTGGAGGCGATCAGGACTACCGAGTGAATCGCCGACGACGTCTCTCGCCCTCTCACGATGATGTTGAATACGAATCCCGCTCGAAGCGTCCCTTTTTCGGAGGACGTGGCGGCGGCGGTGGACAAGATCGTGGAGGATTCAGAGGTGGATTCAGAAATGGAGGAAAACCTCGATTCCATACAGAACATCAAATCTGCAAATTCTTCCGAGAGGGGTACTGTAGAGATGGAGACAAGTGCTCGTATTCTCATTTCGCAGAAGATTCACTGAGACGACCGCAGTTGTGTAATTTCTACGCGAATAGCTTCTGTAAAAAGGTAAGAATCTTAAATTTAAGAGTGCGGTCTGAAATGGTTTTTGCTTCAAAATACGTAGAAATTAGTGTAGATTCCGAAACTCATACCGGAAAACCTGAAAAATCGATTTAAAAACTCGAGAATGAGCAGTCTGCACCGAAAAAAGCTTCCGAATCCCTCCAACTTCTCTAATTCCAGGGTCTTCAATGTCTGATGCTTCACGGCGAGTTCCCGTGCAAAGCATTCCACAAAAACCAATGCCACAACGACAATTGCCGATACTCTCATGTTCCACTCACCGACTACACTCGTCCGCTGGTAGAGAAGCTTCTGGCTGCCGACGATGAATCTCGCCAACCCCAACATCCGCCTGTATATCGTCAGAATCCAGTTGCCAATGCTGCGGCTGCCGCTGCTGCTGCTCAAGTAATGGCTCCAAGGAGACGAGTTTTGCTTCCAGGAGGTAAGAAAAGTTCCCTTTCTAGCTCTTTTAGTCCCCTCGAATACACCATAATCATAAAAAATCCAGTTCCAGGACCCCAAATGAACGGCACCTCCCCTCCACACGGTGCTCCAGTCATCCATGCACCAATTCCAACAGCCGCCCATCCATCTCAGCTCCCACCGCCAGCAGTCGTCGTGCCAACGATTCAAAGGAATGGACCCCCAATGGGCGGAGCACCGAAGCCAGTCGGATACATGGGACCCCCTCAATCCACTGGCGGATACTTCAATGCTGCACCAAGTCGACCGGAGCAAGTACAAGGACTGCCACCACCACGTACCATAGAGCCACCAAGACTGAGCTCTCATGGAGCACCTCAGAGACATCCGATGCAAATGTCACATTTACAACAACCAGGATTAGTGATGCCACCTCAAGTGGTATCGCAACCGGAGAAGAGAGAGCCGGAGCCACCTGCGTTCAATTTGGAGGTTTGTTATTTTAAATTGAAGGCAATTAAAATATTAGTCGTATTAGCAACAGAGCGCATCATATCCTTAAAGGCATCGCTTATAAAAGTTTGTCATTCTGAAAATATGTGTTTCCAGGATATGCTCAACAAACTGGCGAACAGTGGAAAACTGCAATCTGCTCCAAAACCAGCTGCTCCAATCATCGACGACTCCCCTGCCTCGCCACCTCCATCCGCCTTCTCCACGAACATGTTCGGTCTGAACAAGCAACGCGTGACAGTGATACCACAAAACGCTCAAGTCATCTGGGGACTCGTCCGTGTCCAACGCCGTCTTCCCTATTCGAATGTCGACAATCCGGATAAGATAAACTCGGCGGATCCGCGTCGTGCCAAGGCCATATCGAAGCAGTTTGACGCCTTCTCAACGATTCTGGGTGCCAGTGGGAACGCTATCGTCTCGGATCCACGTCTTCGTGCAAAAGCGGAAGCCGAGGCCAAGGCGAAGGAGTCGTCAGCGGCGTCGTCGTTCGCTTCATGGATGCCGAGGATGGCTTAAGGCTTAAAATGAAGAAATTCCTCTTTTTTGTTCTGAATAATAGTTTTTTCTCTTTTTTTCTTCAAAACCCCCGTTAAGCTGTCATATGCGCGAAACTGGTCTCCCCCGTCAATTTATAGTTCTTTCTCCACTTTCCCATATTGCCCCCCCCCCCTCCTCCCTTTTATCATCATTCTCTCTTTGAATAACCCTAAAGTTGTTTCAAAAGTTAAAATTCTAATTACGGCAGATTTTACAACACTACTGGTACTTGTTTCTAGGTTTTTGGCATTTCCTCCAGCTCCCAATGATCTTCATTTCTCTCTTCTTCCCCCCTTTTCCACTGTGAAAAGTTGATTCCTTAACATTATTTCTTCTTTTTTAATGGTTCACAATGCTCAATTCTCTCTCATCATATGGTGCAAATGTGTTGAATTTTTCTCGGTTTTTAATTTTTGTTTTTTTTTCTCTTTTTTGTAATTTTTTCTGCAAAAATGTGTGTTTTACTTGTCAAGTAATGGAGAAGGAAATTTTTTGGAGAAAAATGAAGAGTTTTGATATTATTTTTGTTGTTGTTTGAGATTTCAGAAGAATAGAGCAGAAGTTTGGAAATAAAAGATTGTCCACGAGGAGTCCAAATAGCAAAAAAACTTGAAAAAACGGAAATGAGCACTATTTTCAGTCAAAACACAAATTTTCAAGCTGAATTGACCTAAAAATCAAGAATTCTACTCTAGATTTTCCAGATTTTCCCCTTTTCCCAACGAAAATCGCTCAAAAATGACCCAAGAACCTCCAAAAACCTCGCCTGCCTTCCCAATTCTTCCTCTGATTTCTGCGTCTCTCCACTCCGCTTTGTCTCTCGTCGCCCGGCACACACAAAGTATGGTGGACGGCGGAACCCGTGAGGTGTCGGCCGCACGTTTTCATCACCCCCGCGCGCCGACACTGCTTCCTCAGTCTTCAGTATGGGTCAAATATTGATCTGCAACTGAAAATGATGAGTTCGGGCGATGATCTTCTGTGATTACATCGCACGGCGAGGAGGGAACGCAATACCCGCCTGCCAGCCCGATTCTGACCAAAGTTGCCAGACTAGAATAGCTTTTGGAGAAGAGGACTTCTGGAAAATGAAGTTTTTGTAAGCAACTGATGAAGATTAGAAGATGGATGTTCTTTTGAGTTCACATTGTATATTGAAAGTTATTCTGCTTGATGTTCCAGGTTCAAGCGAAAAAGTGCAGAACAAACTAGAACGAACATGAATTAGACGTTGTTCAAAAGAGGAATACTAAAGTTTGGTGAAAGTTGACCGAGTTGAGATTACAACAATGGACAATATGGCTACGTCGTTGATTTTATGTTGAATTAGACTTTTCTACAGTAGAATTATGGGAATACAAAAACGCAAAATTTACAGTTTCCCAAAAACACACAACTGTTGAAGTTACTTTCATTACAATAACTAAATGTTTGCTGTTTCTGAATATACCAAGAAAAAGCTTGTCAGAGAAATTGGCTGGATAATGCACAATGACTTGGAGCTTCACCTTTACAAAAATCCTGAAACAGATAATCGTGTATTAATTTTATGATAGCTTCAAAATTGTTTGCTGTTTCTGAATAACGATGTAATGCTGCATCTCGAATGACAATTGGTCCGTGCATTCTAGAAAAATCAGTTTCATTATGATTTATACAGAAAACCTCCCAAATATGTTCGTGTGGTCAAAAAATGTAATAAACTCCACTGAAAATATTCGTTCCCTTTTCCTTTTCCCTTCTTCTCACATGTTCCTAAACCCAATTTGACCCTTCCGTCGTCCTTCTCTCTTCTCCCAGCTGTCTATTTTTTCCACTCTGAAATTTGGAAGCAACTCTATTTTTTTCTTCTGGAGGAGTCAAGACTATGTAGTCTCTGGTCGGCATCGTCTCAAAGAAGAACTTCAAAAAGTTACTGACTACTACTACTACTACTACTACTGTAGTGAAGTACCCCCAAGAACTTGGTGCTCATTAGTGCTCGCGCCAGAAGTCGTTTGCTCGTTTGTCCTTCAAATTTCGGCTTCAAGAATCTTGTGACCCAAAAATGAGACTTTGGCGGGTTTCTGGAAGCAGAAACCCGCCAAAGTCTCTTATTAGAGGCTAATTAGATCCCTTAGAGGCTAATTAGATCCCAAATAAAATTCAGATGATTGCTGTATGGCCTAGATGTGAATTTTCGCTTTATCTGCTTCCATTTCAAAGATCAAAAATGTTAACCTAATAAAACCAAAATTAGATTCCTGAACCAAGCATTTTTTCGTAAGATCCCTTCCTTTTTTACATAACCTACAAATCCATCCGGATTATTATGCATATTTCTGATCCCGAGATATCACACGGACTACATAGGTTTCAAGATTTTGGTCACAAATCCTACATCTTGATGACTTTTTTTTCATATTTTCGAGAAAGTCAAGTTTTTTATGTAGGTTTTTGGGAATAGAAGGCCTCCACAGGCGATAAGAATATTGATCTTTGTTTCATGTTGTGTTTTTGAATTGCATTTTTGAAACAGGTATTGAGCATAGGAATTGAATTGACCATTCTAGCCTATGTTCATTATTAAAAACTCATGAAACCGAGAATGAAACTAAACAGCCAAAAAATCAAATGTTCTTCTGTTTCTGGAACACTATAAAATGCCAGCGTACTCTTCCTTCCCAGTATGAAGGTTCAATTATCAAGAGAAAACAAGCTGCAGTAGGAAGATTCTAACCTACCAACTCCTCTTGTTGATACTTGTGATTTGTTAGTACGGCCCGTCTGGAAAAATTTGGAAAAAATTAGTTGATCTTGATTCTGCTACATTCTTTAGAATACGTGCTGATAAAGCAGATAAATTCTTCGATAAACCGATCAGTTATTTCGTTCGTTTGATCACTTTGCATAGCATTGCTTCTATGGTCTTAAGGCTAAAGTTTAGAATGAGTAATCTGAGGAAAAAGAGGAAATAAGTTCTAACAACTGATGGAAGATTAGGTTGCGAGTTTCTAGCTCTATTCAACAAACACAAAGATTAAGGAATCATCACAAACTATCAGACTAGATTATCTAGAGTTTCCAAGTACCTATTGAACTAAATGATGGTATAAAAGCAGTAAGACTTTATATATGTACATATTTCTGTATCTAACTAGAGGTTTTCTGTTCAGTATATCAGAAAATAGCAGCGCATGCAAAACATATGAACTTCATGTGTGCTTGCTTGTTTTTTTTCGTGAGACAGTTATTTTTTCCAGATTTTCTACCTGAATGCTATTTGTTTAAAAGTGCAGAGTAGAGTGTCGTCTCGCGAGAACTGCAGATCTTTTTACAGGAATGCTTTGATGCAAGCGAGTGTGAATCTGTAAACTCTGGTTCTTGCACCCAAACCACCACTCTGAAAAGACTTGACGGGGAAATAAGGTAATCAGAAATAGGTTCACTTTGGGGCGTATCACTGTATTCCATCAGACAAACTGAAGAAAGTTATAAAGAAATAGAGATATCATGTTTTTCTGGGACTTGCTTGTCGATTAATTAACTGCTACATGACATTATTCATAAGTGTCCCTTGAAACAGTGCATATTTTTCAAAATATTTTATTTATTCCTGTTTTTTGAGCAACACAAAAACATTTTGATCTTGAATAAATGCTTCCAGACTCATTAAATTAGGAGTGCATAATCAGATCCTTGTCGATGAGTTCACATTTCCAAAAATCTTGCCAATTTCCCTTCCCAAGTTCTTAAAGAATCCCCTTTTGACACGATGGTGGTCCTCGTTGGAGATCGGCTGAAAATAGAAAGTTACCTGTGTACCTTTATTATTCTAGACTACTGGGAATTTCGAGTTCTAGAAACCTATTAAGGTTTGCTCTAGCTTTTCTTTTCTAAACTGGGGAGCATTAGGAATACTCCAGCTACGAGAATATGATCGATTCCTCACCTGTGTTGCTACAGTAGTGATGAGAATAATTGCCAGAAGACAGTGAACCAAAAGTAATTGATATCTCATTTTGATTTTTTTGGATCTATTTTTTCCGTTCCACCTTGTTTTTATATAGTACGCTATGGTTGTTTACTGTTTTTGGAACGACTCTGTGAGCTTTTAAAACAATGATATGTGATTGTTTATTCGGGTCAGTTATCATAAGTGTTTATTTACTTTTCTACTGGTCAGTTCCTCGTTTGTGAGAGAGGATCGCAAAATTATTTGTAGTTCATTACCAGATCTTGACTCTTGGCTCAAAATACTCGAAATGTAATATAGAAGATTCGGTTCCAATGATAGTTAAAGAAACTAAAGAACCAAGTGTACGGCTTACAAGTACATTTTAGAATAAGATGAAGCATTTGACCAAGAATTTGACATTAATTTTGAAAAATTTACAGTGAAATTTTGGTTACCTGGGCCGAGTTTTCCTGAAAGTGCGATCCGGACCGGCCCGCTGCAACTTTGCCGTTGAAACAATACTGTTTCAGCAGATATACGATTTTCTTCTCTTCTGAAAAACCGATTGTTCGGAATTTATCGAATTTTCGGTTATTACAGTTCCAACCAAGATATAGATTCCATCAAAAGCTATCCGAATAATATAGCAATGAGCAATACAATATCCTGAAACATGTTTGGATTGTTGCATTAGCTTTGCATTACCTAAGAAATCGTCACCGACGTTCCATCCTCCCTAGCCCCTCATCCTCAATCTCTGAATCAGCAAAAAATGCATATGTTGATCTCCAATTTGTTGATATTTGCTGTTTCATCATCCGACCAGTTCCACCCAAATGTCATTCCAAGAACATCTACATATTTCTCTTTGAATGTATCATTAATTCATGTGCTCTTTAACGTCACACAATTTCCAAAAGTTTTTGCACAAGAAGCAAAAACTTGAAAAAATATGTTGGTGTTTATGTTAGTTAGAGAAAAAGTTCTCAATTTTTTCTTCAAGTGGACACTAATTGAATCGGAACTGGAGAATCAAGAGATAGGATTCCTGGAATTTTGAAGAAAGAGTAACTTCATAGATTATCTTTATAAGTAGAACATTCAAAGTAGTAGAACACTTTTCTGTTTCAAGGCCTGCAAGGATTCAACATTTTTAGATACACAATAGTTTTTCACTTTTAGTCCAAGAACTTATAGAAGACTCTTAGAGACCAAATATTCAAAGGTTTGCTTTTATTTGATTTTTGCAACAACATTTGCAAAATAATGATAAAATCAACCTCAACCAACATTCCTATGTTCTTGAAACAGAAAATTTTCAAAGACTACTTTCCTCTTTTGAGACATCTAATTTCTACAAAACAATAGAGAGCTGAAAAAACTCTGTATAAATAGTCTAAAAACTGTCCAAAACCTCCGAAAGCAGGAAGATATCGAACATTTTTACTGGTGCTAGTATGACTTTTGTCTGGTTTTTGAATCCATGAAAACTATAGAATTTGAGACATTAGCGCTCTAGAGTTTTTTTTTGATTTCCAGAATAATTTGAAACAGTGTAAACTAGCTGAATACTTTTTCAGTTTCACAGTATCCTGGTTAGATGAACTTGTCTTGCAAATACATTTTTTTGGTTGTTTCTACTCTGAATGACTAACACGGGATATCCTTCTAAAAACCGTATCGGAATAAAAATTGGTATTCTTGTACTAATGGGCCTTCTGACACTGAAATCCAGGTTTTTAGATCTTGTACAAATCCTTTTCGAGTTATGATCCTTTGAATATTGCATCGGGAAACACGCAAAAGCAAACATGAATTCAAGGCTCATAGTTTGATTTTCGAAGAAGCATAGCTGCAAGACAGTTTGAGTATCTAAAAACTTGTTTTCTGTGTTCAGGTGGCCCGGAAATACAGTAGGTTCCGATGCCGTATGTGCAACGCCTAGACGAATTGAGTAATGAAAATCTTTTTTAGTTAATTGTGCTTCATGAAACTGTTAAACAATTTATTGAAAAACTACAGTTTCGATACTGATTAATTGGGTTCAAATGTTTTTTCGCGTTAATTGAAGCTGCGCAGCGTTACACTTCTATATTCGCTCTGTTCTCGAAAAGCTGCATAAAAGTTTCCCGTTTTGAACATTAGTTTAATTTTTCCAGATTTTTGGATTCATGATGCCATTGTCTCCGTTATATTTAGAGAGTAACTTTTTGATCTCTGTGGAATCCTCTCCTTATTCTATCCTAAACCCTTTATCCAATTTTCTCCCCTATTTCCTTCTTATTTCTCTGTTCATGCCTCATAGTCAATCATCCTCTCCCTCGTTTTTTCTCACTTTTGTTTCTGTTTTTCACCCTTTTTGGGCACTTTTACACACACTTTTGTTGTCCATAATAACCTTCGTTTTGTGTGTTTCTTTTCTCAAAATAGGACACTCTTAAATGGAAAAAAAAATAGAAAAAGAGCAAGTGATCCGTGTGGAAATCCATAATATCCGGTTTGATGTTGCTTGAGCTTTGACGTCGTCGTCGGGAAAAGGATTATCCGTTCATGTGTCCGTTTTGAAGAGGAAGATCAGCTTTTCTGTTTCGAGGATTAGACATTATTAACATTTTCAGTGGCATTTTTGATAAGAGGCATGAAAAGATTGTGCGAGTTAGGCTCTTGGAAACATTTATTTTATGTTTCAAAGGTTTTAGGAACCTTCTCTATTTTTCTAACAAATTGATACGTTCTCAGGTAGCTTGGTAATGGGATTTTGCAACATGACCACCGAAATAGCGAGAAAATAGAGTTACGTTTCTCCTGAAACTAAAACCAAATTTTCGAATTATAATAGAAAAAATTCCTGTGCCAGCTTTGACAAGTAAGTCTGAAACAGCAATTATTTAGCAATTATTCTTTAACTGTTTCAAAAAAGTTGTATCTAGATTCGAAAGATCAGATAAATGATTATATCTAGGAGAAAATCTTAAAAATGAATAATCTCGGAAGATTTCGATCCATTTTCATCCCTAATCTGCCACTAACTTTTTAAAGTTTTTTCAATAACATTTCGCAATAAATGATCACCACATTTTTCTGGTTTGATCTTACGAAGTGCCTGAAACACTGTTTTTTTTAAAGTTTGCTTCAAAAATGCTAAGTGATTCTATCATGACGCCTACTTCTGGAGCCGAAACTCTTTCACAATTTTGAAAAAGTTCGCTGAGATTATTTACAGTTATAGAACATGATTGTCTAGAGTCAATGTGTTCTTCTAGATATCTGTTCATAAACGAAACATCCATAACTTGTAAGACTTCAATTCTTTTAAAAACTGATCCGCTAATCCTTTGCTCAGCTCGTTTTCTAAAAGTGGTCTGAAATTTGAAGTCGTACACATATAACACATCTCGTTGGCTTCTCAGATTATTTTTAGTGCAAAATAGAGTAAAATACATGCAGTGACATCAACTCGTTACACATTTTATATTTAAAAAGACTGGAACAGTAAACTAGAGAAGTATTAAATTTTCTATAATAAAATTAGTTATCAAATGCCATGATAAGTGCGAAATATTGTTATAGGAAAACTGTTGAAGCGATTTGTATCGCAGGCAAACTTTTATAACACCTACCTTTCCTGAAAACATTGAATGAACGTCTTCAATAATTTTTAACTTTGTCCTCCGAAACAGCATTGATTTTGTGCAAAATCTAACTCATTCGATCAATCTAAAAGTAGAAATTAGGGCGTTTACGTAGGATAAAAAGATTAGAATTATCACTGATCCTACTTGAATGAAGAAGGATGAAAAGTCCAAAATGATCAATTCATGTTGAACTTGATTTTGTGTTTATTTCAAAACAGTAGTTTGCCGGAATGTTCAGTGAAACTAGCCTGAATTACTTCGAAGTGTTTCAGCGATTTCGAGTACAAATTACTTAGGAGTCACAGCTATTCATTGATTTTTATTCCGCTTCAAACACGCTTGATTGCTCAAAGTTTTGTGTTGAATATGCTCTTCTCGTAGTTTTCAGTCACAAAAATTATAGCCAAACCATCGCGCGCAAGGACTAAAGATACTAAAGATATCAGCCGTTCAGATGTATTAACGCACCTCGAAACAGTAACCAATTCGTGAAGCTCAGAAACTTTGGACTGAGCTCCAATTACAATACCACTCAAAAAAATTTGAAATTTTGCTTTTAGTTGAACAATGTCAATTTTGGGGGTCTGGGAAGTGATTCAAACTAGTCCATTGAGTTCGATATTCTGTGGGTGTATGCATTAACTCTAGAACGCTATTTTTGAAGTCGACAACTTTTTTCGGGGTCACTTCCAAAGACTGAATCACATCAGTTCCCCAACCCCCAAAACTGATACTTTTCAACTGAAGACATCAAATGTTCACAATATATTTTAATCGAGACTTAATCATTTTATTCTAACGTCTAATGTCTACTCTCGATAGTTACTATTTATTTTTGAAACAGTAAAAAATGTCGCGTTTGATCAATTTCTGAAAAAAAGGAGATCAAATTTAGAAGTATTAGGTTGAGTCATAAGTCCCTTGGCATCATGATGGGTCAAGTTTGAATACTCATAACTCAGCTTGGAGATGCAATATCTTTCTGATTTTTTGCAAGTTGTTACAAATTATATATTACTTCAAAAAACGAAAAACGGAACTTTCTTATCGCGGATTGTCGAGATGACAGGAACAAAAATCTGAGTTAAACTTTTTCGCCTTATGAGTAGCTGTCCTACTTTTGCTTCTCGACTAATGAAATAAAACCGAGGGAAACTGAAAAGTGTATGAATAATATGCTGAAAGTACTAGTACTCAAAAAATTTAAAACTTTCTTGCCTTTTCCGCTGATTTCCTGAGTTACCCATTAATATAAATGACCCTAAGTTTTTTCAATGAGCATTTTTTGTCAAGCCTTTTCTGAGCACCGAAGCGACGGGAACATTCAATATTTATTTTGACAACGCTGTCTAGCTAGCTGGTTTAAACACATAAAAATTCAAAAGTTTTGGGTCTGGATTCTCTTTGAAAATTTTTGTCGAACATTTCACTTAGAATTTCACCAAATTTTTAGAGTCAGTGAAAAGTTTGTGAGATCTCCCGTTTTTTTTCTTTGAATTCAGGAACGACTCTGATTTGGTTTTTGTAAAGTATAGTGTCTGCTCAACAGCACGCTTAAATACTGAACCGGCTAGTATTCGGATACTTGAGAAAAAACGCAAAAACGCAGTGTCATGGATTTTTGCCGGTTGACTTCCATAAAAAATGTTGTGGAGAAGGTGGTTAAGTGAAATTTCGGCAGTATGTAATATTAAAACAGTTTTATATTCACACTAGTTTTCATTTTCCTAGCTCTCTGCCTGAGCAAGATGTGGAAAAAAGCGTGTGCACGACTTCAAACTGCGGAGTATAAGAAAATTTGAGACGCCGCAGTAAATCAGCTGGCATAGTTTTGATCATAGTTATAATTTTAATTTAATTGATGAACATAGAGCTACCGATTTACAAAACACCATGTCTGTCCACGAGCTGAACGAGCTGAATTTTCGATTTTCCCAGGATGTACGAAAATGGAGTTGAGCACAGTCGGAGAGCTGTATCTCCAATGGTTTACATCCGATTTTGACAAAACTCCGGCTTTAGCTAGTGAGAAAGTTAGCAATACTAACGAGCAAAAATAAGTGACATAAGTTCCCTTGTTTTTGAAATACTGGGCTGCAAACTTTCAACCGAAAATGCCAAAAGACTTATGACTCAACCTAATATACAACTGTACATTTACGTAGGATAAGAATATGATCCCTACTTTGGACCCTTTTGGGTGGAGAGGGATGAGGAGTCTCTTAAAAATTGTTATATTTCGACAACTTATCTTAAAGCCGCAGAGTTTCTACATCCATCATTGAGACTTCCATTACCGTTAGGCATATGAAACATTTTTGAAACAGTATAAATTAAGACTTGGAAAAAACACTGTATCGGCAATTCATGATAGCTTGTGCAGATAATATAGTTTGCTGGGTCTTGGTCAATTTTATTTATCACTTATTTTTCTGGACTTTTCTGGTAAATAGCGTAAAAAAAAGAGAACGCAGGGAATCTAGAATGTTTAACGATCTTCTCTATTTCTGGAACTCAAAAAATCGACAGCTTCGCCAAACGCTGATCTCCATTCTGCAGCTTTTCCTATTTTGTCCCGAAACGGTAATTATTCTTGATGTGCGGATATATCGGGTTTGATCGGATCGATACAAAACTCACTTCCAATAAGGATCGTTGTGTTTGAAACAGCGATAAAATCGTATTGTGTGAACGGTTAGTGAAAAACAAGATCAAAGTTTAGAAATGTACAAATGTAAATTTTCGTTGCTAAGACTAGGATGAGCACTACTTCTGATCCCTCTAGATCGGGTGAAGCTAAAGAGTCCATCAAAAGCTGATCTCCACAATTGTAGTTGATGCCCCCTTTTACATAATGAAAGCATCCATAACCGTTAAAAATATAGAAAACTTCCGAAAGAGTAAAAATTTGAACATGGAAAATAATCACTGTCTTACTGTGTATGCTTTTATGCGTAGTATTGGTTTCTTGTCAATCTTTGATTTCAAATTATTCACTGGACCATTCTGCAAAATGGCATGCAACCAGAAGAAAGAGAAAAGAAAGCAAATTCTACGATTTATCGCTTCTCTCCATGTAATTCAAGGCAGTTCAAATTTTCCGGTTTCAGGGTTATTGTAATGGTTTGACGATTGATAAGCAATTTATTGAAAGAGCTGTTCATTTCGCCTCTCTTCCATTAAATTTTCATCAAAATGATCCGCGCTCTTTCTCCCCAATTCCCATCGTTGATCCATTTTTCAACCATCGTTCCCAAAATATCTCCCGCTCTCTTGAAACTTCCTTAATGACGTTTGCTCCCAAATTTTTGTTTCAAAAACCCATCCAATCTATCTTTTTCCTTCTTTCAAAAAAAGTAAGTACATGATGACATGCGGAACTAAACGACTTCTAACCCTCTCTCTCTCTCTCTCCTTTTTGCTCAAAATGATGAGTACTCTTGAACTTGTGTTTTCAAACGGAGTCTATCCCTTATCGTTGCTCTTTTCGGAGCAGACGTCCCTTAAATTTGTCTCCTTGCAAGATTTTCTTCAAGAAGTTTGTCTCCTTTTTTGCTTCCCTCGATTGATGTAATTACGTTAATCATGAGCAACCGAGCGGAGCCTAAGCACTTGAGGGCTGAGTAATTGAGTTGATTATAGGCTACGAGGAAACTAATCAATCAATCATAGGGGTCTTATGACTTCTCGAGGTTTCTTAATTTTGAGGTCTGGTTTTTTGGTTTGTGGGGTGATTTTTCAGTGATTCTTGATAGAAGAATAAAGTCATTGAACAGTAGGAAATTTTAAAAAGCCATCAGAAATTTTGAAACAGTGATAGATAGGGAATCTGTAAGCTTTTGCTGTTATTTTCTTTCTTCTAGGAAATTGGAGCTAACCACTGTTAAAATGCAACCTGCTTTCATTTTATACGTTTTTTTTTAACTTTAGAGAAACCATTTCACAAGACCAATTGTACTTTGAAAACTAACCATTCTCATGTTCTCTCCGTAAAACAGCAAAAAGATTTCGGTTTCAGTTTATCAAGATCCGAAATATTCTTCAGGCGAATATTGATAATGTGAATACATCAATTTTTTGTAACTCTGTGAACCACTCGAAAATGTACTTATTCGTGTAAAACAGTCTTTGAATCCAGAAATTTGTGAGTATAGCAGATACTGATACCAAGAGGGGAATAAAGTTCTGACAAGCACACAGTTTTAAAACTAGATTGAAACTGGAAACATTTTTTAGTTAACGAAGGAAATTAGTATTTCCATACTCGATGAAAATCAGATTGGCAAATCGCCAAGACTCATCAAATTACCCCAACTATACCTGACTGCAACTTTTGAGAATAACGCTCAACATTCTGAAAATAACTTCACGAAAATGTGGTCCTTGAAAAAGTGGGCCGGGGCCGGTAGAAAATCTTTCGTCAGCCCGGCCCACATGTATCCATGTCTTCCATCTTGCAGTGAAGTTCCAAGTTTGAGAGATTAGGAGCTCCTCACCTGTGTAGTCCTCGTGGATAATCTTCAAGTACGATTGAAAAACTGCTTGAATATTGCCCACGAGTAGTACACAGTGGAGGGATTTCAGCACTTGTTGTGAATGCCAAATCATTTTCTTAGGTTCGCATCATCTGTTTTTGTTTTTCGGAAACGTTTCGATCATTTTTTTCAATAAGTACCCAGTAAGACTCTGACGCTGGATACTTTCTTCATGAAACCGAAAAAATTCCATTAAAAATTCCTAAACCCGGAACACCCTAAACACCTACAAACTATGAAAAGTCATTGGAAAATATGCACGAAAAAGGCACAATATCCGAAACGATGCCGATTTCTGGGGCAAGAAGAGATCCTAAAATAGCGGGGAAGTGAGAAAAAAGAGAGAAACGTTTTTGAAAATTCAATTTCAAAACGAAAGAGAAGGATCACTTTTTTGGAACAAAATGTGTCACATATTCATGGTGAACTTTCTAGGACAAAGTGTTCAGAAAAAATGTTATGAATATCGAGCGAGAGGCGAGCGAACATTTCTAATGTTAGTGAGGGCTGAAACAGTAACTTGTTATAGATGAGGAAGAGATAGTGTAAAGCGCAGAGAAGTTGGATAGCCTATTTTACTATTAGCTCATCAATTTTAGATGATCCCCCTAAATCCTCTTTCCTCCCTTTCCGAAGTATTGAGAGAAGTTGTTTACCTAAACATCCAGTTCCTAAGAAAACATAGGGAGAAAAACTACATCCTCCTTGTTTTTATTTATTTTTTAGCATGGGATGGCTCGTTTTGGACACTTTTTTTCCGTCCGTTTTGTCGTTTTGTGGCAAAACATTTTTTCACCAAAAGCGTTAGCAGCTTTTATGAGTTTTGAAACCGAAAATATTCCATTAAATCACTGTTTCAGTTAAGCAATATTTGAACCTTCAAACTTGGAGGAGCAGTTTTCCTCTGTAGTGATTGAGATAGTATTATCCATATCTTCAATGTTACTTTGCGCTCTATTGGCTAAAATTAGGATTTTTCGACTCTCCCGCCGTTTTTCAGGTTTCGGTGAGCTGTGTAATTCTCGTGAACTGTTTAAGAGGAATTCACGAGACCTCAAAACATGGAAAAATTGGTGGGAGAGCGGAACATACAAATTTTAGTCATGTTAGCTATAGAGCGCTTATGAAACATTGAAAATTTCGCTAGAATGTATTCTCTGACAATGCCAATGATCATCTTACAGTTGGAGAAAGGAAAATAATAGTATTTAGGATCGGTAATTTTAGAGAACAAACTGCCAATAGGGGAGTAATCATATTTTCTAGGACAGGCATTACCTCAAACCGTCAATCAAAAATTCTGCAAACTTTCCAAATTCACCTGAAACTGTATTATTTTTCCTGACTAGATTCTATTTTTGAGCTAACTGAATGACTTAAACTTGTTCATGAATTTTTCTGTTTCAAGTGTCAAGTGTTACCCATTGAACGGATTTCCGCTCCAATGAGATCATGAGAGTTTTCTGGGCCTTTCCCATTTTCAATTGTTTTCAAAAACGCAAACTTTTCTGTTACCCTCTATGAAATATTGTTTCACAAACCCAATGTTAGTTTTAGAGTTTCATCACTTTTACTACTCCTGTTTCCCCTGAACCCTGATCTCCATATTTCGTTCCAATTCTCGATGATTCCAACTTTTTCCACTCCCAAGAATCCTCCAATTCTCCTTATTCCCCACCCCTCCTAATTGATGTGTTCTCCTTACTTCCTCCTCTTTCATTCCTTCTACAAATGCCTGTGTTCACTTCTCGATTACTCACAATTTCTCCATTTTTGTGTGTCTCATTTTCCATGAATATTCAATTTTTGCGCCTAAAGAAGAATAATGGAGACAAAAAAGCGGAGTGAAGAAGAAACAACAAAATAGATCTCGGCTCAAAATGATTCCGAAGAGAAAACAAAACAAAAAAGAAAGAGTCTCCACCTAGAATATCTTATAATTTGATCTTGAATTGGAGGGAATCGGAGGATTTTAGACCTTTTTAAAACATTTCTGTTTCAAATTTCGAATTTAGTGCAATAGATATTCTATAACTTTGATGTGACGATTGTTTGAGGGGTTCATTTTCATTAACTTGCATCCGGAGAGCGCAATTACTGGCAAAGGATCTTGGTCTCGTTTCAAGCACCTATAAATCAATTTCCCTAGTTTCCCTCCGCTCTCTTCACTTACTGTGATCTCTCATAAAAAATTACGGTTTCAAGACTAATCTATACTACAGTTCATCGTGAATATTCAGTCTCGCGTGTCTATGATCTCCCTCCAATAACTAATAATTTCAAGGTTTCTGAGTTTCAGCTCAAATCTACCATTTCTCTTCATTTCCGTTCTCCATCATATCCTGATATTCTTCTCAATCCCAGTTCCGTGTTTCATGTTTCCATTGATGATCCCTTTCTTGATTGAACAGGAAATGTGATACGGAAGGATGTGAGGTTTAGCTGGAGCTTGTAGTTCTCGTGAAAAGTTATTAGGCATCGAACATCGCCATCATTCGAGAACGAATTAACTTTGAGTTTTTTTGGTTCAAATTTTTTGTGAAACAGCGAAGAATATAAATTAGCAATCGAGCTAGAAAAATATGATTCTTGGGAAGTACAGCCTTCAACATGAGCCCATCAACGCGCTCTGGTGAAACAGTGTTCTCCAATTTTGGAAGGGTGATAGATGAATTTCTTTCAGTAATCATGCAAAACGCACAGGGCATTAATTAACGAAAGATAAACTTACCCATAAAGTTCCTAGTAGAACAGTCATGATTGTGGAAAATCAGCCCCGGAATTTTTCTGCAGTTTATTACAAATCAATTATTTTTCCCTGTTTCATTATTCTTTTGAATATATTCCGAGGTTCTAATTGTGAGCTGTTCTAAACTTTAACCCTTCCGGTTCCACCTTCACTTTACTAGACATGTTTTATTTAAACGAATTCAATATGACTAGAGCTAGATCAAACTTGCAAAAAAGGAAAGGGGGAACCCGGAAGACGACCCGGATTTTTTGACTGAAGAGAGCCTACGCTACTTCATACTCTATACATCCGGCAAGAATCGGAAATCAGAAGTGGGCTAATATATTGAATATCATTACGTTGAGATGGATTGATACGGACTATTGAAGGAAATACCTCCTTTAGTTTCTTAATTAAACGAGAATTGTCAAAGAAGAAGTGGCTTCTTCCCTGTCAATCTTTACTATTAATAAACGCAAAATTCTGTGTGTGTGTGTGTCTGTTCGTTACCCTGTCGCCAGCTCTATCAACGATACTACTGGACAGAATTTTTTCAAATTTTGGCAGGTCATCAGTATACTGGTCTTAATGATGCCCATCTATTTTGATTTTCGATTCATCAAAAAATGAGGTCACTAGAGCACAAAAACCTGACTTTCAGTTGTTTCAGTTCAGAAAGGGAGAGTTCACGGAAATATTTCCCACTTTTCGAAGAAATTTCAATTTCTTCATTTTCAAAAAATGCCACATTGGCCCGAAGGGCCCCAGAGGGGCGCAGCCCATCTGGTATTTGATAATCATCATTTTTTGGAACTTTTTTTTTAACCCAATGATGTGCAAGTTTCTGGTTTTATAATAACATGAAACACGTTTGAAGCAGAAAAAAATCTAACTACTATATGATATGATATGCGAAAATATTCACTGTTTCAAATAGTCTTGATAATCTTAATTGATATTATGGAAATAATACGTTTAGAAATCACTGAGATTTTAATGTTGAACCAAAATTTCGATTCTCCCTTTCATTGATCATCTCTCTGAATTTCCACAGTTAATGTTTGCCATTGAGTATTTCCCCAAATTGAATTGAATTTAGACAACGCCAATGTTGAGAATTCTTCACTGTTTCAGGGTAACATAGTATAGCTTGTCTAATCTCAAAGAATAATGAACTACCTTCATCTTTCTTGTCGATCCCTTCCTTTCAGACATAGCACAGTTGCTTCACAACCAGCCTGAACTTCAATCGTTCCTTAGTTCCACCTTCATCGCAGACTTGTTTTATTCCTAACGAATTCTATATTTCGGTTTTTTAGGTGGTGGGTTTCCCCGTCCTAATTATACCACCCCAAGTCGCAAGGACCCTCCTTCCGTCTGGTGGAAACCTATCACTGGAATCTATTCAAACTTGCAAAAAACCAGGAAGACGACCTGGTTTTTTCCTGAAGAGACTTTAAATTTCTGATTAGCTTCTTATTTTTGAATTTAAACCAACTGGTCTTGGTTAAACTCTATACATCCGGACAGACCGGATATCAGAAAAAGTTAGTGAGTTTCTGAACGCAAAAGCACGGCTTATCAGAACCTGATCGATTTGCTAAAACTTCTGGCTCAGTTGAAACAGAAACATGTTTCACCACTTATTCACACGAACTAGAGGGGCTTCAATTGAAAAACTCCAAACAAAAGAAGTTAAGGTGAAGAAACGTCGTTGAGAGTATTGATTGATTTATCAGATGTTTGATAAAAGATTTTTCAGAAACAGAAAGTTTTGAGAAAATCATACTCTATTCCTGGATATCGAAAATAAGTAAACAAAATTATCTGGAAAGACATAAAGCACGTCGAGCAATTTCAATAGATCACATAGAACACGTAACTGGAACACATACCCTTCCCTTCCAGGTAAGTTGCCCCAGAATAACCAGTTCCCTTTTTTTCGGTGGGTGTCCACTTCTGAGAAAAAACCGGAGACAAAAACCACATTTTTCGTTTCCTCGTCATTTTTTTCTTCAAATTTACTCCTTTTTTTTGCGGTTAATAATTCACAACAAAGAGTTCTCATGTTTGGTTTCAGTTTTCTTTCTTCAGAAGCGACACAATGTGGAGCTTTTTGAAGGAGCAAAGACTGTGACGTTGTGACTTGCTAGCTTTTGAACAAGTGGTTTTTTTCGAATATGAATCTTAGTCTACCATTAATTTTTTGGTGAAATTGAAAATATAGGTCGGAATTTGAAACAGAGAAACTTCTCGAAAGATTGTGCCCACTAAGTCAGTACATAAAACAAGGGTATTTGAAATAGAAAACTTTTTGAAAAAAATAAAATAGTGTGACTAGATGAGAGAGCGCAGAGAAACGAGACATTCTAGCTTCTCTGCACTCTCTCGGTTTTGTGCAAAATTTCGGCAAGTAAATTCTCATTGAATGTCTAACAATTATACGATGCAAGCTGGATTTTCTCCGATTTGAAAACATTTCCACTTTTCGTCTTCATAATCTCCACTATATTGTACTCCAAAGCTGACAAAACCTTGAAACATTGATATTATTGAATTTTTCTTACTATTGTTGACCATATTTTCCTCTATATTACCACTTCGCATTCAATCGCAATCATCTAACAGATCTCTGAAAATTCTCCTTCTTCTTGTGATCCAGTCCAGCCCAAAAAATCCTCTGAAAAACTCGTTTTCTCATTGTTTTCATTTTTCCAGCATGTCATAATTGTGTTGTTTTTCTCTCAGTTTTCTCCCGATAACTGAATCATGACATTATTTCTATTTCTTTTGCTCCCAGATTCATTTTTCTTGGATTTCTGACATCTGGGAAATGTGGTGGAGAAATTGGAGAATATGTTCCGGGTTACAAGTTTTCAGTTTTGAAAATTTGCTACCAAATCTACGGACACAGCAACAAGATTGAAACTATGAAGTTTGAAGAGAACGTTGAAACAGAAAAATTTCAATATAATTTTTCAAAATTTTCTGTTTGTCCGATTCTCTGAATTTCTGGTGTAAACCATCTGAATTAGTGCTTCCGGAATTATAAATTTAAACACACTACGATAGACTGATAGATGAAAAGCGCGCCATCTCAGTCACTGTCACATTTTTCGTGCTCTCCAAGAGATATTCTCTCAAACAACTTCACGTGCCTTTAAAGAAAGGTGGGTTCACATCAAACGGCAATACTAAGATCTCACCTTTGCATATACTAAAATAGTGAAGAGAAAATTTTTGTACGCCTGATGTGCCTACTCCCGAAGAAAAGTTCTGAACATTTTCCATTGAATTCTGAAACAGTAGGATTTCAACTTTCCTTTTTTGTCAATTTTGAAAACTTGTACTATTTTCTTTGCTCCCGTGTGATAATTTTCACTATTAAAAATTCTGAGACCCCGCTGATACTTGCGAATTCAAACTAAATAACACTAATAACACTAACAGTCTATCCAGTCTAGACAACCTATCAAATCTTTTTCCTGAAACTGAAATTTCCTGTTATCCATCAGCTCTCTGTAAAAATGACATCAATTTGAGTCCTAGAGTTTTCAGAGTAAAAACTTTGCGAACTAATACTGGAAAATCTAAACCGCCCACATCCATATGAGTTGTATTGCTCATATATTTGTTTTGCATAAGAAATGAAAACGTCTAGTCTAGGTGGGAGAAATTTGGATTCCGAAAAAATTTGGTTCAGAAGAGAAAATATTACTGTTTCAAGATTTGGATTTTGTCCAGGAAGTTAGCTTCAGAATGTTTAGTTCTCAGTTCCTGATATTTTTGATATTTTACTGTTTCCAGTGGAATTGAAAGTATGTGATGAATGTGTTCTTGCTCGATATATCCAATTGGTGACAAGAGATTATGCAAAAAAGAGAGAGAAAGAGAGAGCGCAGGGAAACGAGACAGTCTAGACAGTCTCTGCGCTCTCTCCAATGTGAATTGTGTCTGTACACCCCGTGCGAACTAGTGACTTTTTCTAGAATTCAATATTAGTAACCTTTGAAACAGAAATTTATCATGGGAATATTCGCGGTTTGAAACAGTGAGACTCGGTTTTTGCGTACTTTTCACATTTTCGGACAAATTTGGCCTGAAAGTCTGAAAAGTAAGCAAACACCGAGTCTCATGTTTTTTTTAAATCCGACAATGCAGTATCAGTTTTGACTTTCTGAGAAATCTCGATTTTAACGTCTTATAGTTAACTTCAGAATCTCAAACACATCAAATGTTTTCACATTCTCCATACAAAAGAGAACACCAAAATTTCTTTGAAACACAAAGAAACATTCCCGTTCCAGAAAGTTATAATGTGCATCTTTGAAAATCGTGGTCATTCCTCTTCCTTTTTATCTTTTTCAAAGGTTTTTCAAAAGTTTCCCATGTCCTTCTTCGTTTTCTTAGATAGATTGCCTGCTAATTGCACTATTTCTCTCCTCATTATTTGACTTTCTTCTTCTTTTTCTATATTTTCTTATCCATCTGCAAACAGAACAACCCCTTTCCAAACCACATCATTAAATTTCCCCACATTGAAAAATTCCGATCCATTCCAAAAAATGCCCTCTCCTCTTATCCACCCCATTCATCAAATACATACAACATATCCCCCCTCTCCCTTTTTGTGCTCTTCTCCTCTCCAAATGAGTCGCCCATTTGCTCTTTGAGCCGTCCATGTGTGTGTGTGCATCTAAAAGTGGGCGGAGCCTAGAATTGGGGATTTAATGTAATCCCTTTCCTGGAGAAGAGTAGTTCTAGTCGCGTTCTTCTGAATCATTCATGTGCTAACCGGAGAGATCCGTTTTTTGTTGCGTAGAGTAAATTTGTCTGTTTCAGAATTGAACAATTTCGGAAGATCAGATAGTATAATTAATAATCCATGCTCTTTTACTATTAAACTCTAAAAGACACCAAGAACTTGATAAAGCTTAAATAGAGCATATGAGGTAATGGATTTCTTAATACAATGGCTGTTTCAAAATGAAAGATATTAACTCTGCAGAATTTTGGAAAATATACGAAATTGATATGACTTTTTTCAATTCGGTTATATAATAATCATATTTCAAATTGTTACAGGTTCATCAAAATTTTAAGTTATGTTATACGGATAGAGTTTGATACGAAAATCGTGGATCACTGATAGGTTGCTTGAAATTTTCATGATTTTTTCAAAAATTACTGTTTCTTTGGAAACTTATCGGAGTTAGGAGTTTGTTGTTTTAGTTTTTTCTCCGAGAAATACATTCCAGATTTGTTTTTATTCAGAAGTGATCTCTATTTCTTCTAAACAGTCGAAACTTTCCGAAAAAGTCTCACTGTTCCCCATTTTTCCACAATACGCCCGATCAAAAAAAATGTGGATAAATAATCTTTGACCGATCAGTGCCACATTTTACATTATCAAGATTAGCTCAAATGTTTCTTTTTTGAAAATTTGTCAATTTCTCATGAGGATTTCGGTCTATTAATTTTTTAGTTGCTTTATAGATTTTTTAAAAGCAGTTTCTTATATATGGCTTCCTTATTTGTGAGTTCTATTTTCGAAACAATTTTCTCCTCAAATTCCTGTTTCATTTTTACTATCAATGATCTTACTCTCGATTCTTCGTGTTATAGGTCTTGCATTATTTTTTGATCAACAACCTAATTATTCTCATTTTTTTCCAGAAATGAATGGCTCTGAACACATGAAACTATGGATGTTCATCTCAAAATGTCAATTCTGGATCATCCTCATTACAGTAATCGTTTCCTTATTATTAGTCGCCAAAGCCTTTTTTAATCTCATAAAACGGAAGAGATCGAATTATTTCGTATTCTTGATATGCATCATTGTGGCTAATGTGATTACACTGCTAATTATTCTATTTGATATCTTCAATTTTTCGTTTAAAGGTGAGTTTTCGAAATAGAAGAAAGAAGACGGTACTGAAAAAAAATGGGCAGGATCTTGATAAACGAAAATGGAAACAGAAAAAATTATATTTTTGGATAACGAGTGGTTCCTAGCCCATAATTCAAGAATTGTGTCACAAAAATTCAAAATCATTAACTGTATTAGGCCGACCGACATACGTTTAGTTACTTTTCGATGAGTTGATAGCATTCAAATGAAGAAATTGAATATAAATGTACTAGAGCCTTAAGTTAGTCAATCAGGTCAAATGAAGAATCGGTATACTCGTAAGAAGGAATTTTGATGTATTCCTCAGAAAATTCCATATTTCAAAAACATGTTTTATGAAACTGAAAATTTTGGTATTGCTCCTGATGGCCAAATTCAAACTTAGATAGACAATACTGTTTCAAAGCTACCCAGTATCAGTTTTCATTCAAATGCAGATAGTTTCGATGCAATATATATTTTAGGTACTCTCGTATGTAAACTGGAGCTCTTCTTCTCCAACAGTGCCGCCTGCTTCATCAATTGGATATGGCTCTGTCTATTCTCCCAACGATTCTTCATCCTCTTCTACCCAATGAAACGATCTACTCGTGGATTCTTCGGGTTCATGCGGTCCGGGAAGAAGCTGATTCTGGCGACGGCATGTTTTGCACTTTTGACGCAGGTAAGGGAACAAATAGAATTCCATGATTATCCGAGTGGAAAACAAAATGTTTAGTCTGAATAAAGGAGTAAATGATCTAGACATTGACATATGACTTCTTGAATTGGATTGAGTACATTTTTGATTGCAGAGTTGGTCATTGATATTCATCGAAGAAGTGACAATGTTGACTGATGACGATCAGTTGATTGGCGTTTGTGAGAGAGATGTTGATATTATGAGGTAAGGGAGCACTGGAACAGGGGGATCTTTAGGATAAGAATGGAAATTTTTTATATTGAATAGATGAGCAGAAACGGAAACAGTTCATAGGCATTCAATATCATTTTCCGGTTCTAAATCAATTCTATTTGTAAAATTGGCTGGAGACCATGTACAGGGTGACCCATAATTACGGAAAACACTTTCGGTACGTGTTTTTCGCCCATCATCAAACCGATTAAGAAGAAAATGAGCACGCACTTTTTTTGAACGCAAAAATTTATGTATACAAACTCCTGAATCTTCAAAACATGTTTGAATAAAGTTAGTGGCAGAAAACACATGCGGTCGCATCATCGGCCGGCACGCAAGGATCAGGAGGGAACATAGGTCCACTGTGTGACGCTCATGAATTCAAAATTAGCCAAAATTGGCACAACTATTGCTAAACTATTCTCAAATGTTTCTGTGAAAGTTCAATCTTTACTGATTCTGCTCTTAAAAGTTATGAAGATTTTTCTCCGCATTTTTCTCCGAAACATGGGTAGAAAAGACATTGCGATGCGTTAAACATGATAAACAAAGTTGCCCCTCTCGAGAGAACCAGAGGACTTTTTGATAAATTTTCTTAATAGTGAGGTATCTTGTTTGAGCCCAAGTAACCATGTCGACTAAAATTGTTTGTCAGTGAAAACTAATGCAAATTGTACCCTTTCACATTCTAAGCATTTCTGGGAAGTTTCGTTCAATAGTTCTCACTATGAAAAAAACGACGACCTTCCCAAGATGGGCACCCAAAAAATTCTCGTTACCGCGTGCCAGTGGAAAAATAGGTATTTTTGAGAAACAGTATCTGGTCTTGTTGGTAACTATATCAGATAATTTTTTGGGTCATAGATTAAATAAACCTAAGACAAAAATTCAAGCTAACTTTCAACAATATCTGACCTATATGGTTTCAGTGCCGACTCGTTTCCTGATGTACTGAAAACGAATTTTTGCTTGTCTGCCGAGGTGGTGGCTGTTTGAGGTGCCATAACTTGGCTCAAGCATCTCAGAATGTTTTCAAAATTTGCATACATATTTAGCACATTCTCAAAACCAGACAGCCAAAAAATCTTATGAAAAAATTCAGTATCCGCTATATTGCATTCATTCAAAGAAAATTTTCCGTAATTATGGGTCACCCTGTACTGTATGAAATACCCACAGAAAGCAATAAATCAGTTCATTCTTGGATTCGTGCCAAAGCCTGTCCAATCAAATTTGAATCCAGAATTCCGTTTCAGATTGAAACAATGAATTCACAGAATAAAAACCCCTATTTTCAGTGACTTCGGCTACCGGATTCTGGCTATTGGAGAGGCATTTGTCACCTACGCATTCCCATTTCTTCTCACTATTGTAATGGATATTGCTGTTCTTTATCAATCTGCAAACTCAAGGTAATGATTGTTTTCCATGGGAGAATTGAAGCAAAATGTAATGAAATAGAAAAATAACTGAACTCGAAACAGTGAAAATTTTCAAAATGTTATCAAAAAGAAAAGTAATAATTGAGTAATAATTACTGTTTTAGTACAAGTGGTTAAGTAGAACGAGCATCTCAAAGTGATGCTGGAAGGCTAATACCTATCCAGAACCATATTTGAAGATTCCGTTATTTTCAGTTTCGTAGTGATGTCCGCCGAAAACATCCGTTCCGAGAACAGTGCCCTTCTCCATGTCAACGAAACCGTCAAAATCCAATCATCTCAATCCATAAAACAATCGAATCGTCGACGTCATCAAGCAATGAGACGATGTTTGATGATGGCAACAATTCAAGTATCACTCAATGCTCCATACTACACATTACAGTTGTGTGATGAGATATTCAGTCTCAGGACATCCACTCACATCTATCTCTATTTGGATGCTTTCTTGTATTTCATCTATTTGACGCAGTTTTCAATGATCTACTTTTACACCAATTTGTTGGTGTCTCCGAGGGGAAAAAGTTGTCGGTGAGTACTAGAGTGTAGGAAGTGCAAACTAAATGTATCTCGAAGTCTAGAATTAGGAAAAAGTTGTGAAACAGGAAAAAGTTTGCTGTAAGTCAAAAGTAGTATTGCAGTTATAGAATCATAAAAACTTTAATGCAAATTTTGGAGCAGAAAATATGTTTGAGTTTTTCACAATTTTGACACAAGATTTGACATAGGGTCAAAAAGTATGGTCTTGAAAGTATAGTTCCCTAGCATTGGTACTAGTGAACTTTCACGCGCAAACAGAGACGCAGACAAACCGACTTTCTCGTCTCTCTGCTTCTCTCATCTGCCTCACAGCTTAAAACTCGTGTATCTCAAGAACGGTGGTAATTAGCAACAAGTTGTCAACAACTGGAATGTGTAAAATTTAATTCTACACATTTTGTTGGTTAACTGTTTTTTGATAACTTTAACCGTTCTCAAGATACAAGCACTTGAAGTAAACGTAGTGCAACAGAAAGAGAGAAACGAGAGCGTCTGCCTGTCTGAATTGTCTCCATCTCTCTATTGAAAAAAGCAGGCAACGAAACGCCATCACATTCCATAGACTAATGGCTTTTACAACCACCCAAAAATTATTCTCAAAATTAGAAACAGTAACATTTTTTTCAGACAACCCCCAAAAATGCCGTTGAGCTGTACTTCAAGTGTCACCAGAAGTGAATACACTATGGTATAATTACTGTATATTTTCATTATTTTGATCTCAATATCTATGTCGATCTTGTATTTTTGTCTGTGATCTCTAAAAAATGTATGATTACTTTTTTTTCGAATTTGTTCCAATCTGATAAACATAAGGCAGTGATTGTAAACTTTTCTCACACAAAAATATGAAAATTTGAAACAGGAAAACATTTCCGTTTTTTGCAAATTTCAATGGTCTGGGCAGCTAATTTTAGAAATAGTCTGTTATACAATTTTTTTCCAGTTTCAGGTGTCGCTAGAAACTGAGAAGTGCTGTAATTAGGAATTTCGAATTCACATTTCGAATTTAGAATACTTTATCATGTGATACACACGAATTTCAACGCAAGAAAAGGAAACCTTACAAGATTCAAAACTCATAATAATAAAAATCATACGAAATCAAAACATAAAAAGTCACAGAGTATCATAAAGCATAAAAAATCTTCTCTTCCTCCATTCATCGATTCATCAAAGTCAACACTTGATCGACAGCATTTACAGTCTCCAGAATATTATCTGCATTGAAGCAGAGTGGTGGCTTGATTTTCAGAATATTCGTGTACGGTCCATCGGCATTCAGAAGAATTCCGAAGGATTTACGGAGAGCCAGGATGGTGGCGATGGCCAGTTTTTGATCGGGTTCACGAGTTTGACGGTCCTTGACCAAGTCGATTCCCCAGAATAGACCGACTCCTCTGAAAATTAAGAGACAGTTTGTAAGAGTGTATGTAATGTGTAAGGAATAAATATCGATTGCTTTGGAATATCTCATCAACTGTATTCAATGTGAAACAGTAAAAATTTGTCTTCGGTTCTAGGAAATTCATAATTGCGGGCAGCTCTGTCAGGCATGGGCCGCAGTTTCGCGTGGTTTTTTTTTGTGTATGCGTCTATAAAAGTGTATGCGCCTTAAAAAATACATGACACAAAGAAACATATTGAAATAATTGTTCAGAATTTTCGGTTTCTAAACTTTTTAATTGTTTCCATGTATGAAAAATGAGTCAATAATACCTCTATAGTTTCAATTGTGTTGCTTCTATCATTATAATTGGTACCCAATTTAATTCTTACAATTGACCTCTACTACACCTATAGCTCCGCGTGAATTCGAAAAAATTTGATCTACCACATCCAAAAGCACACTCTGCTCTATATATCACTTTCACACCCTTACCCCAAAATCTTACCTAATATCTCCGATACACTCGTGTTTCTTCTGAAGATCCCTCAATGCCACCTCCAACTTCTCTCCCATTGCCTGACTGTGTTCCAGAAGATTCTCATCCTTTACAACTTTCATCACCGAGATTACAGCAGCACATGCAACCGGATTTCCACCGTACTGAAAGAGCATTTGGTTGTTTTCTGGATACAAAAGATTAAGATTTTATTATTTTGATTTGGGAGCCTTTGGGAGAGTAATGTGAAGCTAAGTTATTAGAAAGAGTTATTCCGAAATTTTCAAACGAAGGTACTGAAACTGAAAAGAATAGTGTTTCAAAAAAGTTCAAATTGAACGTGATTAACCGAAAGTTGATTACAATATGGCTATCAAAAGACAATGACGTCCCATCAAATTGAACCGAAAATATACTACATTTGGTAGATTTTTGAACCAGAAAACTTTTTTCATGTTTCAAATTTCCACTGAATTCTTCCTTTTTTCAACTCTATTATTTTTGTCTTCCACCGCCAACTAACCGTATTAAAATATCCGACTTCTCCTCCCAATGCATCAGCAATCTCCTTTCTCGTCGCCACCGCCGACACGGGGAATCCATTTCCCATTGGTTTTCCCATAGTCACAATATCGGGAATGAATCCATCATCATACAGTTGATGAGCCCAATACTTTCGCCCGATTCGCCCGAATCCTGTTTGAACTTCGTCAATGACCATTAGGCCTCCGTGAGTGCGAACATGGTTGGCGACGTCCTGGAAGATTCAGAATTTTATAGGTTTAGAAGAAATTTAAACAATTTTCAAATGTTGGGTGTGTGGGCACGATGGCTTACGTTTTCGAGTCAAAAATTTCACTGTTTCTACTGAATCACTAACGAATTGCAAAAAGTATCATTCAGTTTGAAATGATGGCCACGAAATACTGTACTTTCCGTTCCAACTACATAGCATTCACAAATGGAAATGTCTCTGATAACTGTTCAAAATGAACTGAATCCAGATCCTCACCTTGAAATAATCCTTCGGTGGAATAACTTGTCCTCCACAACTCTGAAGAGCCTCTGCGAAGTATGCAGCAACTCCTCTCTTCTTTGATTCCACGTCATCCAAAATATTCTTGACATCATCTGAATACAGTTTTCCAGCTGCATACAACTTCTCCTCATCCGTCAGTTCATTATCAGCCAATCGATGTTTTCCACGGAAAACGTCTGGGCATGGAGCCACATGGACCCATTCTGGTTGAGAGACGGTCGATCCGTGATCGAATTTATAGGGAGACAGTTCCATGGTGGTGGTGACGTGACCGTGGTAGGCGCTGGAAATGGGGAAAAATGTCTATTACCGACAGATTAGTCTTGAATTTTTCTTGGAAAATAATTAATATAGTCAGAAACAGTAAAAATTTGGAGGTAACCTTCAACGACGATATACAAGCAAATAGTCTATGAAAGAAAAATTACTGTTTCTGAAGCACTTCTGAAATATTTAGGCAGTGGTGGCTAGTGTTAACACTACGGTTTTGGTTAATTCTCTCAATAAAAAGCACAGGGAGCCCAACGTGGAATACTGTTCACAATGCAGTTTTCTCTTAATCTTCTCTTGAAACAGTAATCCCATTCAGAAAAACTCACTGCTCAATAACGATCGCATCCTTGTGTTTAGTGTAGTCTCTCGCCAAACGAAGTGCCAAATCATTGGCCTCTGATCTGTAAAGAAAATGTTCTTGATCTTGGTTCACTTTTTGAATCTTGGTCTATCTATCTTTCTATCTTCAACCCATTTTTCTTAGGTGGGTTGTTATCTTATCATTAATTCGTTAGATGTTACTACCGACACTTATCAATTTTATGTGAAAAATGGGAAGTTTATCGGTAAAACTTTTTACTGTTACGTAGTTTTCTTATCAGGAAACAAAACGTTTGGGAACTAGTATATCTGTTGATAAATCGGAAAAATCACAGACAACATTCTCAATAGAGCACATTTCCATAACTTACCCCGAATTACAGAAGAGTACAGTATCCAGACCCGGAAGTGTTGATAGAATCTGTTCAGCACAATCCGTCAATTGAGTAGACACAAAACGGACGTTACAGGTAGAAGTGGCAAGTTGCTTCGAAATGGCTTCGACGACTTTTGGATGGCAGTGACCAACTAAAAGAAGACGTCGAGAATGGTCAAATGACCGTTTAGAATACCATGTTGCACATTGCTGATGCAATCCAAAAACTTGTTTCCTTGCTCATCGTAGAGATATTGCATCGAGGCACGGGATACCATGAACGGGTCGTCCGAGTAGAAGATTTGGCATTTTGAACTGGAAAAAGGGTGAGGATTGGAACGGAAAAAGGGTGAGGATTGGAAATTTGGTAGTGTGAACATGGAATGTTGGAGTATTTAGACTAAAATGAATTGGTGAAGCAGTGATTTTTTTCTTGCATGTCAAGTAGAAAAATTACAGTTTCTAACTTATTATAAACTGAAGCAAATTTTTCATAGATTTACTTAATCTTTTTGTTGTTCAAGATCAACCATATAGTTGGAGCACTGTTCCATTCTTGTAAACTCATTTATCCTAAAATTTCCCTTCAAGATTTATATTACAGTTTTCTATATTGAGACCGTGATTGTGTTGTAAGTGCATAATAAAGAATTCAAAACTTCAAATGTTAGAATTCCAACTGTTTGATTTCTAAACTTTTTCTCTCTTTCGAACCTGACCTTCTTACATTACACTTATGACAGATCACCAGGTTCAATAAGTGGGCTGATAAGACTGTCGGAAGGTCTTTTGAAGGTCTGAACTTTCAAAGATCAAATAATTTGTATGGGTAGACTTAGAATAGGCTTTTAGGCTCAAAGACCGGTTCAGTATTCCCAAGATATTGTTAGTTTCGTAAATGGTAAAAGCTTTAGCCAAGAAGGTGGGCCACGAACTAAAATTATTTTCAAATTTGAATTCTCGTAATTGTGCTGTAACAGTGAATTTCTTCGACAACCTTTGATGGAAAATTGCCCTTACGGAAAACTGGAAAAGTTGGAAATAAAAGGCTTTTCAGAATTCGGATGGAAAATTTTCGAAATTCTTTCAATGTTTCACAAATTCTTCATGTACCGCTTCGATAAGATAAACCAATTTCCTTTTTCACCAGGCTAACCTTACTGTTTCAACATTGACTCTTCTATTACTCTTGTTGCTCAGTGACAGTTCAAAAGTCTTTCCCCATCCCCAAAACGAAAAAAAACGAACCCAATGGTATCCTTTCTTTTCTTGAGAATCTCTTCCTTACTACGGACGTCTTTGGTGGCGGCGGCGGCCGGGGTCGAGGATGTGAAGAATCCCAAAGCGTTGACCAAGGTGGACATGGTGGTGTCTGAAAAAATACTTCTGTTTTGAGGGGGGAAGGTGATGGAATACATGCAAAAAAGAGAAATATAGGAAGGTTATGAACACTGACAGGCTAACTGACCGTCTTCCGCTGGACGACGATTTTCAAAAGTTATTCATGGAACAGAAAATTTTGGGACTGAAAAACTACTGTTCCCGTTTGAACAGAATGCTTTCGTTGGGAATACGTAGCTTGAAAGTATTCATCCACTTTGAAAAAAACCAATAGGGTGGCCATCCAAAACCAAAACAAATATGAAAAATGATGACGATGTGAGTTTCTGTCTCGTATCAAAAAGTGTGGGTCTCTTATTGCCTTATCTCTAGAATTGATAACAAAAAAGTGGGCGGCGCGTCCTTCCCGCCCCGCCGTGTCGTTGAAACAGAAAAAAAATGAATCGAGACGAAGAGGAGAGAGACAGAGAGTGTGATAAGATACAAAGTTCTTCTTGCTCACTTGTCCAGGACATCCGAAGAAATCGGGAAGAGAATTAGAAAAAAAAGAGAGATAAGATGGTGATGGTCAGCTGTTTGAAGAAAGGGGGGGGGGGGAGTGGAATTGGGCTAGTAGGGTGGTCTTGGATAGAAGACGTAGTTGGTTTGAAGGAAATTATTTGAGGAGAAACAGTTAAAATAGGTAGATGTGAAAAGACGTGAAGCAGTATGCAAAACGTTTTGCTGAAAAATTAGGGAAAATTTGAAACCGAAACAATCTCAAGTTTTATGATTAGTGAAAATGGATCATTGGTTGTTCAGGAGTCTCACAGTGCAAAGCAGATTTTATGAAACAGAAATGTTAGTAAAGTGACTGCCATAGCCTCGGCCAGAAACATACAGTACCGCTTAAAGGTGATCAACATTTGACGATTCAAGTTAAAATGTCAAGTTTACAAGCCTGGGAATTGGGGTCAATTTTGTCCGAGTGATGTAATATTTTGTCAGTGTATACCTCAGTTCAAGAACTTCATTTTTGTAGTTGACAACTTTTCGGTTCGTCCTCTTCTATAAATGGTACATTCTGGGAAAACCAGGAGACCAGAAAATCATGAAATTTGCACTGAAAAAGAGGAACATCATCTTTAGTAGAAAGCGTACAAAAAAGCGTACTACTTCATACAACAGGAAAAAAAACAGAAACATTTCCCAGTTTTCGTTCCTGGTTCCATGTGCTCCGGCTGCCAGTTGGTAGGTTTGATGGGGACTACGTGTGAATGAGTAAAAGTCTGTGGGTTTGAACCCAGATGATCTTCATTCTTTCTATTTCTCTGCGTCTCTCGATCTCTCTCTCCCTCCTCCCAAAATATCAAATAAACAATTCCACTTACTCCCAATGATACGAGTCCAGCAGACCACTGGTTGAATGCTCAATATCACAAGGAGATATTTTGTTTACTTTTTCTAGAAAGCTCATAAGGAGGGCAAAGAACAAAAAATATATGAGATTATGAGAAGGTGTAGACATGAGGAATCAAAAAAGCAAATTTCATTTTTGATACGGATTATTGCACTTTGAGCTTTTGATTTCTGCGTGTGAAGGGGGGAAGAAGGAAAATAACAGAAAAATTACGTACTATGTGATGAACCCAATGAATTTCAAAAACGTATTGAACTATTATGGAATTTTGAAACCGAACATTTTGAGACTAGAAGGTCTGAAAAAGAGGTTACGTCGGTGATAAGTAGTGTGTTTTACTTGGTTACTGAGCCGGTAGGTTCGTAAAGTTTTCAAAGAAAAAGTGGAACAGAAAAACTATTTTTAAGAAATTACTGTTCCAGATAACGACAATTTGTGTCATGAAAACCAGTTTTTCATTATGTTAAGGATATGCCTTTCAAAAACTGAACACAAAAACTTTAGCAAGATCTCTAACGACGTTTTCAATCAGAACCTTTTTTAAAAATAAATTACTGTTTCAGACCTCTACTATATGCATTGAAAGTGTTCAGTTTTCCATTGGACCTAACGTTTTTATAAAAATGTTACCCTACTTCTCTCTCAAAAGAAAAAATACCAGATGTTGTAACGTTATACTGGTGCCCCTGTGTTTCCAACGGTAGACCATATGGGGGTGGTGTAACAATTATGACAACTGATAACAGTACGCTTTCAGTCGTTTTTCATCAACCAAAGAAACGTGCTTGAAGAGAAGAAAGGACACAATATGTACTCAAACTACAGACGCCTACGGTCACATGTACTTGAGAAAAATGAAGAAAGCGGGTTATGATACTGGAATTAGAATTGAAAATAGACATTAGAATTATGAGACATCTGCAACAAAATAAGAAGAGTGTTCAAAAAAGTACAAAAATATGGAAACGTTTGAAAGTGAACTTCAAATTTTTCAACATGGTTATGAAACAGCAAAAAAAATTATAGGTGTTAGAAATCCTAGAGTTTCCAAAATGTGACATAGGACCTCACAAAACTAGAAAAACTAGGGACTTGATAGGGACACAGCAAAAAAAACCGTATTGATACCTTGAATTTTCACAGTTTCAATTGACTTACAAGGTAAAGGGGAAGCAGGAAGGTCTAGTGGTTTTAAGGTATTCTTTTCTCCAAAAACTTTTAGATTTGGTCGTAGTTAGTTTTTACGGATGAGCTTACAAAATGGCAAAAAATGGTTTGTTTCAAGGCTCTTTTCTTGAACCATGTCCAAAAATTCGTCACTATTCTGTAATAATGGAATGCTTGGCCATCACTTAACAATACTAAATTTACTGTTTCAATGGAGTATCTAAAATTTGAAGTTCGTAAGACTCCTTACTGAAACTATTGGCTACGATTCAAAAATTAAAAAAAGTATTATGATTAAATCCCTGTTTTGTGGATCTAATAAAAACTGACTATTCCATACTGTCTATTCCACGGTGTTGAGATGAATCTGAAAACTACAGTTTCAAAAATGCTACTTTACTTCCGCGAATTTGTTTGTTTTCAATTCAATTTCGATGATACCCGGAAAAAAAATACAAGGAAGAACAACAAAATAAGGAAGTTCGGCAAAGCCCAAGAAACTTCCTGAACCACTTCGACTTCTGTTTCTTCTTGGCCTATCAGTATGATCTACCCTTATCTATTATATGCATCACTTTGTCATATGCTAACTGGGTGGGGAGAGACAAGAAGGTTTATGATTACTTGATAAGTAACCAGAAGTTGAGGAGACTGTGTACACACTTCCATATTTTCTCGATTTCTTCCTGGTTAGGGCATGAGGATAATCAGAAATGAAGAAAATCAGGGACACTTGTGAAAATAGTTGTGGGGGAAATATTTTTCCTGTTTCAAGCTGGAAGTTTTGAGAAAGTGGTCTGGGATGAGATGATCTTTGTGAAATCCTGCGCGTAATAATCATGGAAGTCTAACATGCGCCCTTTTTTGGAAACGGTCCCTGATACATAGGTCTGATTTCTTAAAAATGTATAAAAAATCAAATGAGGATATTAAACTACGTATGGATGCCGAACTTCATTATCATACCTCTAACATTTTCCCCCGTTTCAGGTGCATCGAGAAAAGATAATGTTAATATTTTGTTTAGTTTATCATTAAAATATTAAGGTTCCAACAGTATGGACGACGCGCTCCATCTCAATTTTTGTGCATGCGCTTTCCTAGAGTTGGAAGATCAATCTTTTCAGACCTGCTAATGATTTCAGACCTATTGATCTACCAGAGCTAGAAAGATTGCGCACCGAGATTGAGATGGAGCATCGACCACACTGCCGGAATGATAATATTCGATTTTCCCATTTTTATCGGCTTTGGTGGTATCAGGATTGAAGATTTTAATCTTCAAAATGTTTTTAATAACCGTAAGTACAGTCTGCACGAATCCTGTATATTAGTTTTTTTCTGTTTCGCGCCTGGAATTTCCGAATCAGAGATATCACTTTGTGATCTGTCATACTGGCCATCTCCATCCTTTCTGATTCTTTGACATCTCCAATTTTCTCCCCACGTGCTGCTGCTAGTTTGTTGAACCCTGACCTACCCCTCCCTATCTCTCCCTTTTTTTCATTTTTTTTTCACACTTTGATTTTTCATTTCGTTGAAACTTTTCCTTCCTTATTACCTTCATGTTTTCTTATTTTTTCTCTCCATCTGCGTCTCCATCTCTCTAACTATCACAAAACAGAACAGACAAACAATTTCAACTTTCTAGATCAAATCGAAATGATGATTTCTCTCGGGAAACGTGACAATTTCCATCATATTTTTGGAAGCTCTTGATAGGATTGATATTGAAAAAATAAGAAGGGTCAAAAAACAATAGAGCGCATTTGAGAGAGTTATGTTTGCTCCATTAACGTCACCATGGAAGTGGTGTTACTTTAATTAGAATGGTCTGGAGAGAAATGATAAGAGAATAATGAGGGAAGTGGGGTGATAAAAGAAGAAAAGAGCACGAGGGGAGAAGTAGTGGGTTTGATGAAAATAACTGTTTCTGGGAAACACCAATCAAAAAAGATTTAGAAATCTTATGCTTTTACCCAGGCGAGAATTCATCCAAACTTATATATTATATGAAAAATAGTACTTAAATTAAAAGTCGCGTTTGCAATAAACTTCCGATTTCCGATCAGAATTAGTATGGTTTCTGAAACAGTGAAAAATCCATACAAACTCAAATTTTCAAACTTTTTTCAAGAGCTTTTGAGATTCTTCATTTTTTCGATTTTTTCCACTGTTTCAGACTGAAATATTGAAAAGTTCAATTTTTCCATCTTCAGTACATCTACTTCAAGTTTTTTCACTCATATACTGCACTGTTTCATGACATCTTGTTCAAGGAATACCATTATTTCTCATTAGTTATCGAACAGGTGGAAACTCTGAATGCACCACACGTAAAATCCAGAAAATCGTGAAAACTTTGACCTGATAAAATGGAATCGTAACACCTTTTGATGTTGCGTAATAAAGAGAAAAGTGATACGTTCGGAGATAGTAAAAGAGATAAGGTTACACTGATAATGAGGGAAAAAGTTGTAAAATTCGAGGAGTAATAAAACAGTGAATGGAGGGAACAAAGTTTCTTGAATTTCACCGAATAAGGAGAAATATAAGCAAAACCCATAAAATATTGTGCGAAAATAGTCAAGTAAATAATAGTAAAATTGCTCCAAGATACAGAAAGCAACCGTTTCAGACTTGTTGAGAACAGAAGAGCGTTAAGATCTATTACAGTTTTCACCATTGATATTTCTCGAATGGTAATCCTCACAGATATCTCCCTGAATTAATCGAATCCTTCTGAAACAGTGAATTTGAGCTTGTCATATTGTTTCTCAAAATTGATGTCAAATGATCTACCAAATCTATTTGAATATTGGAAATCAACCCACCAATAATTGAACTTATCATAGTTTTTACAGTAGAATTCGTGAAACAGCAACTTGTCAAAACCGCGCAGTAAGTGTTTTTTTTTTCAATTCGACTCATTCCAAGAAAGTTTATGCTGTACTGTATTGATATTCTGATCCACCATTTTTTGCTGTTTCATGTATTCATTTAATTTTCTGTTAACTTCAAACAAACCAATCGAGTCAAGGAAGAACTCTGACCCTATGAAAATGGCAACACTTCTCGAAATGGCATAATAAAGAGGTAATATGCTCGGAGATAGTAGAGATAAGAGGGTGATAGGAAATGATAATGATTGGAAAAGGTGTAAAAATATCGGAGTAATAAAAGTGAATGGAGGAACAAAGTATTCGTTTGAGTGGTGGAGTGATGATTACTGATTCTTGAAAAATGTTCTGTAACAGGGTTCACGAACGCTTTGTCGATCAGAAGATTGTCGAGAACCATGATAATATCATATTATGTTGTATTTTAGAAACATGGAATTTTTTAGACTTGCTATCATCTCAATTCTGAAGTTCAAGTCTAGGAAAAATTACTTGCTGTTTCAGACATGATATCAAGGATCAGAGGTAGATTGTAAATTGATTGTACAACATTGAGTATTATTTCATTTTAGTGAAACTAGTGAAATACTACTAATATACGAAGCAAACAGCATTTTATTGATTGATTTAAAAGAGGATAAAGTTTTGCAATCACCTGAATCTCAACAGTATCACTTTTTAAAAGGAAACGAACACAGGTTATTTTACATCACAAACACCAGACTATCAGAGCATCACAAAAATTATATTATTTGCGAATCAGTAATTATTGTTTTTTTTTGTGGAAAAATCAAGTCCAAGCACGCAATTTTAGTACACCTGATGTTCACATGAAAGTTATTGAAACCGAAAAATATGTTTATGATTTATTGTTTCATGTTCACGGGACTGATAAATGGGTCACACTTTTCAAATCGTCTCAAGTTGAGTAGTAAGGAAAACTCAAAAGAGATCCGAATTCTAAATGTTTACTGTAATTGAAATGGATGACGTCTAATCATAGTTTGTAAATTTTCTTCTTATAGAAAACTAAGTTGAAACAGAAAAAAAAACCGAATTCTAACACTGTATTTTGCGAAAAAGTTTAATGTTCCAAAATAATATCTTCTCAGTTCATAACTTTGATGAACAGTTTCGAATGAGCTTTAACGACAAAGAAAAGAAAGCCTGTGAAAAGAAACAGCCATAATGGAAGCAAATTAGCTTTATTCAGTAGCCTAACCGTAGAAAGTTGAGACAGTAAAACTGCGAAAAACGATTTACTGTTTCACAAGGAATTCAAATTAATTGGAAATAGCGTCGATATTGGTTACATAAGGACTATCTGTCAATAAAATGAATCGGTTTCTCATCAAACTTTGGGCTAGTCAAGCTCGAATTATCTCGCATATTGACTTTAGAAGCTCAGTTACAGCTAACTTTTGATACCCCAAGTTTCAATGTTGAGGGGGTTGAACAATAAAAGCTACATATTAGACATATAAGACATATTAGAGATATTAGAGACTACATATTAGAAAAAACACGGTACTTTCAAAGTTGATTGATTTTCCACTGTTTTTAGAAGAGTAAGAAATAATTCATCAACCCCCATTCTTTACTGACTGTCTCATGACCACAAGTTTCAGTTTCTTACAATTCATTTCAAAACTCTGGTGTGCAAGTATTATATTGCAATGGAATCGAATGAACATTTCTCTCACTAAAGAAAAAAGACGACTCGAAACAGAAATTCCTAATAGCAAGTCAAGGTTTATTTCGGTTTCAAAGAGATGTCTAAATGTTTGGGATATCGAAATCTTTAGTTTGTTCTTTCTTCAGCAACTGTGTTCACAAAGTGGAACCCCATAATTCTGCAAAAGTATCTTAAAATAATGATCTCAACCGATTCATCAATCCATCATAACATCAAAAGTACACCTAAATTGTCTTCTGTCTAGCCTTGTATCCCCCTATTCTTCGAATCGACACAACATTGTCTGTCTTGGACAGACAGACCCCCTAAACCAGATGTGTCACTTTCTATCTCCGTTGGTAAACACACTATTATTCATTTCTTATCTCTCTTGTTTTCCCTTTTCTGTGTTGTTCTTTGGGTGGTGTCCATGACAACTCGAGACGAAACAGGTAGAGGTGTCGTTGAAATCCGCCAAGTTTGTTTTGTATTCTTCTGAAAGTGATGTCAAGGGGGATGGGAGGTGAAGAGAATAAGGACTGAGACCAAATAAGGGATTTGGCAAAAAAAATAACCATCATTTTCTGGAATACAGTACGAAAAGGAAGTGCGGTTGATATGCAGACATTCTTCAAAGGATACACCTGAAATAGTGAAATTGTAAATGTTTTCTTTTTCATTACTGCTGGAGGCATTCTTCACTATATTCGGTATTATGCATATCTCCATAAAAGAGAGTGCGCGCCGAAGATTTGGCATTTTTAAGATCACGATATCTCGCCACGAAAACTTTAAAGGAGCATAACTCATTTTCAAACTGATTTTCCGTTTTTCTCAATTTTGGTCGAGTTTCAGCCATTTTTTCTGATAAAATATGACTTCGATGCATGATTGTTTCGTACCTCTTGCAAAACTTTGAAGAAAAATTGCTTAAAAACTGAGAAAATCGGAAAAATCAGTTTGAAAATCAGTTATGCGCCTTTAAAGATACCGTAGCAAAAACCGTGATCTCCGATAAATCGAATCTTCGGCGCGCACTCTCTTTGATTTAGACATGAATAATAGCAATTCCATCTTTTCAGTACCAAGAAAATCAAGAAAAAAAGTTTCTGGAGGTATGGGGAATTGAACCCCAGCCCTCTCCCATGCTAAGGGAGCGCTCTACCACTGAGCTATACCCCCGCACGCTGTGGGTGGCAGAGGAGGGCATAGACAAGAGTGCGGTTGTCAGGTGGCAGGAAGAGACAAGGAAGACGACAGCAATCTGTGATGGCATGTGTAAAACAGTGGGATTTTTCCTTGATGAATGAATAAAAAGGAACGAGCCGGGTAAATGATCAGAGATTCGTCATAAGAATGTTCGGATAAAACAAAAGAAAGAGACTGAGCAATGTTTGATTTGTGGAATAGAAAAAAGTATGATAGAACAGGTATGTAAACATAATGATCCGCACGTTTTTTGATTGTACTCACACGGGAAGTACATATGTAACACTGCCCCCGTGTTCTTGGCATTTCATCGGTTTTTCGAAGAATGTGAAACAAACTTTTCATCTGGATTTTTATTTTGTATGGGTCTGAAACAGTAATCACGGTTTCATCTCGACTATGAACCTTCGGGTTCTTTGATGTTTCGATTCGGCAGCGGTATTTTTTTTTACAAAGCTACACCATTCTAGAGCTTAGCAGTAAGTTACTGCCTAAGATCATAGTTTTTCGTTTTACTCTGAGCATGAAATCTGAGCATGAAAAAATAATATGCTTTGTTTCAGACCAGATTCATTAGGAAGGGCGGGCTTTGTGAGAATCATGCACAGCTGTATTTATGGTTATAAGAGACAGCGTTTGAAGGATTATAATATTGCAGCAGAGTTCGGCTCGGCTGATTTGTGGAACACTGAGCATTTCATTATTTTTCGAAAAATGTTTTCTGTTTCGGTTAATTTTTATAAAGACTATGTTCGAAAGAAGATTGTTCTCTCAGGCTTCTTCTTTCCTGCTTCCTGACATAATTGAACTCAATGATTATCAGGAAAATATCACAGATCATCATCAACCCTCCTAATTTTCAGGCATCTGGCATCAAACATGGAGGATAAACCATTGTCCCAAGAGAGCCTAGAATCTTCTATACGACAATTGGACCCTAATAAGAGGTATATGGCGAAACTCAAACCTGAATTTTCTAACACAATGCTCTCCAAAACTTGAAATTGATTTTGGAAAAAAGTGTTTGTAAGATTTCTTCAAACTAGATTGAGCTATGAGCATCGCTTGTTTAGTGCAACCTTAAAAATGAATTTCAGATTCGAGCTCGTCAAAAATCACTCTCATCTTCATTCCATCGATAAATCAGTCCCTCTTCAAATCGACACATTGACTTTCGATGATTTGAAAATCAAAGTGAACGACACAGAATACAAATTTGGTGTCTTCAAGAAATATCATCAGAAGGAAGAAACTCCTCCATTCGTCCGATATGAAAACGATAGAGGTGGCTCCGATTGCAATGTTGATGAATATGGATTCAATGATTATTCACTAGATTTTTTGGTAGAAAAGGGAGATGTGGTGATTTCAAGTTTGGAGTATTGGAAGGAAGCGTGGGAGGAGCAATTTGAGCATAATTGGATAGAGAGGAGCAACGAAAGGAAGGAATGGTTGATGAGAAAAGTGAAGGTGAGGTATTTTAATCTTACTGTTTCAAGTTAAAACGATATTATCAGGCTGTTCAATAAGTTTCTGTCCATTTTCAACAAAATTTTCGTTTGAGCCTAATTTGATGGAATCGAACTGGGGAACTCTAGTATTTATACCGTCTTTGTTGCCAAATGCCTGGTCATATTCAGGCTTGTCCCGACCTTTTCCCTCATGAAACTGTGAGTGTTAGAGTTCAAAGTCTGTCACTACTTCAGTTTTGGTATCCCTAGGACAATTGAGATTAAAACGATGTATGGCGGTGTGGTACAGAATAATTTGTTTTGCTAAAAAAGCATTGGACTTGTACTTCAGAATAGTGATACCAAAGCATCATCTCGGATTTACTCACGCTCAGATACCATCTATGAAAAAATGTCACTAAAAGCACAATATGCTTTCTTTTAAAACATGTACCAAATAAGTCTTCCGTGATAGATGGTGACGACAGGTTTTTTGCCGTGAAAGAGCGATTTTTCAGTAGTTCCTATTATTGTTTAGATAAGGCCGTTCTATTTCACACATTGTTTACTGACTCGAATATTGAGGTGCGGTCACCTTTCAGGAAATATCCAATTTCGAGAAATATTTTGAGTTTTCTACAGTTTCGATAGTTATGAAAGTTGGTGCAATAAGAGTGGTAGGAGCCTGTTAATACTCGCAAAAAATATTATGACTGGTACCTCACTGATTCTTGAGAAAAACAAACGAACATGTGGCCAACATTATGGAAAAATCTCCTCACTTGCAAATATTCCTCAAAAATTTCCAACTAATTTTTCTAGTTGTCCCTAATGCTCTGATAGTTATTATTACTATGATTGATGAAGCCAAGGTACCAACACAAAAGATGGTGCTAACGTCGGTCATCTCAGTTCATATTTTTCTTTGCAACATCAGCAATTTTGAATTTGACGGCTTTTGGCTTTGAGAGGCATTAAATCAACTAGTTGGAAGAATAGTATTGAACTGTTGAGTAAAAATATCATACATTTCCTGTCAATGATAGTGGCGAAGAATCATACAAAACAGTTCACCTTCCGTTGAAATATCGAAAAAAATGGACACGCACCTGAAATCAGTCCTTGACATAGGTTGTAATTCTAAGTTTTCCTAGAGTTGGAACAGCAATGGCAACTCGAAAATTTCAGTACAATACAAGACAAAGATTTACTTCATTGCCACAAAAATAAGGAACTCTCGCTGTTTTGTCAACTGAACAGAAGTGGCTCAAAGTTGATACTTGATAATGGACAGGAACTTATTGAACACCCTAATATTAAGGGATAGTTCAGTTACAATGACGATATTTTAAAAAAATTATGAAAACGCAATATTTCAGGACCTCCATAGACAGCTCACCATACAGAAACTCGCTCTACTTCAAAACCCCTCTAAGATCAAAAACCTTCAAGCCAAACTTTATAAATATCAAAGTTACCTTCTCCCCTTCTACTACCGTGAATCTGGAGTGAGACCCTTTGATGCCTACACCCAACTGACCATCACTTCTCCTTCTGGAATCTACATTGAACGGTTCGAGTACAATGGAAATGTTCATTCATCTCCTAAGGCACTTTCAACTCAATTTTTTGGAAATCGAGACCATCCAATAGAAGTAAGAAGATTCGAAGCCAATGAACCTGTCATTCGTCTTCCTCCAGGAGTCAAGTTCAGAATTAATGGATTGAAGATACGGTACCCCATATCTGATGTCATTAGGAATCTCCAGAAAATAATAGACCAAAGCAGCTACCCATTGGAGTACCTGAAAATCAACAGTAAGAATGTACATCCTGAAGATCTTGGTCATGAAGTAGTGAGGCAAGCAAATGAAGTTGTTGTCACTGGAGTGTTGGATAATGAAAAGTGGACGCCAGAGTTGGAGAAAATGAAAAATCAAATAGTGGAAGTCAGGGATGGATTCAAGGAGGACCCTTACGAAGACTTGTGTGGAATAATTTCGTCATGGAAGAAGGGAGGAAGAGTTGGTTCGAAGCTCACAGTGAGATTGAGGGAAGGTCAAGATGCAAATGAGATATTGAGGAAGCTGGCGGAGGATTTGCATAAGGATTCGGCAAATGATAAAAGGTGATTAGAGGGATACAGAAAGTTTTTATGTCACTTGCTAGCTGTTTGAAGTCGCATACAGTAAATAGACAAAAATATGATTGGTAGCAGATAAAAATATTTTCCTTTGAACGATACCAATTGCAATCAAGAAATCAACTGTTAATTTTCTTTACCGTTTCTTTAGAGTTTTGAAACTGAAACTATTATATAAATTTTGATCTCAGAAGATAAAAGTGAAAAAAATTCAACACCGAAAGATTCGAAAGTATTACCTACTGCATTTTTCTATTTTCAGTCACTTCCTTCTACCCCTCGACTTCACCACCGATCTTAAAATATCTCAAAGATCAATAACTGCTGGGAAAAATAACGGATTCTGGACTATTCGCCTTGAAACAGTACCTAAAAGTCTCTATGTTGAGTCAGTTGCTCTTTGTGCTCGACTCATGGAGAAATTTTTGAAGGCTTGGAGCATTTGCAATTGGAATTTTTGATATTTATTTATTTGTAAAACAATGAAAATGATTGAAGTGTACTGGATGATTTGACATACAGCAAAGATTTGAAGCAGATTTTTTAGGATCACTACTATTATACAACTACATATGGTACATACAAGTTAGCAAAAATAAAAGCGATACAAAGGGTTTGGTTTTTACAGGCACCGTTTTCAGCAAGAGTAGATCATTAGGCCCGCTTTCCAAAGATTCTCTTGTTCTTCGGTGGGAGGTGATTCTCCAGAACGACTCCCTTTGTTTCTGGGAGGAAACACCAAAGAATGATCCAATCGTAGAATTGACAACAGAAGAGAACGGCGTATGGGATCCATTCGGCGTAGTCACTCTGAAAAATAGAGAAAAATTAGTATTGTTTCACTATAAATAGAAAGTCATTGTTAAGGAAAAAGTCGATCGGTAGGATTATTCTATGGGACATTTTCCATTTTAGTGAAGGCAATGGTTTTGCTTATTTTATTGAGGCCAGTCAATTTTACAATTACATAGCAAACACAGAGTGAATCTAGAGAAATCAAAAATTTTGAAACATTTTTATGAAACGGGAACTTTTTTTCAATCAGATGTACCGAAAGTTCGAAACAAAGTAGACACTCTCATATTAGCGATATTCCCCAAGCGGAAACGCGCTCCATCTCAATTTCAGTGCGCGCGCTTTTTGTAGCACTGTGAGAACGAAATTTTAGAAAAAGCCGGTCTAGAATTTTTGACCTCCCAGTGCTAGAAAAAGCGCGCGCACTGAAATTGAGATGGAGCGCGTTTCCCATTAAGGAACATCGCTTTCTGTTTCTCGCTAAAATTACATACGATTGAGACACAAGAGTTCAATGCCATGATGTGATGTGTCTGAGCTTTTTTGCAAGCAGTATCAGTATTCGAGTTCTGACCCATCAGAATATTAATCGCGAAATTCTGCTATTTCTTTGCCGTATGTTGTCCGTTAGATTTTAAAGGCGCATGGAGCCTTTTGAGAGAAAGTCTCGTTGGGACATGAAAAATGTGTCACTTCGTGTTTTTCAGTCTATAGTAATGTACGGACAGGTTTTCGTACTCTTACTGTTTCGAAAAATTAATCAAGTTATGACTAACTGTAATCTTCACTTCGAGATGCATAAAATTTTTCTAAATTATTTCTGCTTCAATAGACCCAATGTAAGCGAGTTATTATGACTGTAGTAATTTAAGGGATTTTTGCGCAAAATCTTTTTTCCGACTTCTCATACTCGATCCATTTCTCATTGATTTTTACCCCTTACCAAATAGAACAACTGCGGTGAGAACATGCTTCCAATTCTGCTCATCGTCGATACAGCCGACACTGCCAGATTCCTAACAGCAGTCGGATACAACTCATTAACCATCATATACTTTGCAATAAACAATTGAGAACACATTGCAACTGCTGCAACTGTTCCAATCGACATCAGTGGTCCTCCGATGTATCCCAAATAGAGGTAGACACCCATAACGAGAAGAGGGATGAGGGTGCAGATCATTGCGATTTGGTTAATGAGTTTGCGTCCGAACCATGGGAGGTAGTAGTCGGCGATACTGACGAGAATGTTGATGATCCAACGAGAGGCCTGGAAATTTCGGATAGTGAAAATGGGGTTCATAAGGTAAAGTATTAATGACGTTTAGGATTAAGAAGGCATTCGGACATGTTCTGAAACTGTAAACATTTTGGAATTCAGGGGAGGGGTTGCACTGTTCTGGGAGCATCTCGTATTGGAAAAAATAAACTATTGGTTGATTGAGAAACAGAATCTTAATTAGAGAACAGAATCTTAATCCAAGAAAAAATAAATGACCAATTATTTCTACCAGAACCTCGTCTAACATATGATTACTTCGAAACATTAAAACATTTTTTTACTGTTTCCAAGAAACTTTTTTGAAGAAGAAAAATTACAACAGGTACTTTTTGCTTTTTGTGGCTTTTCAAAATTTTTCAAGATATGTCGTTGAACAAAATAGGTGCAATGATAACAATAAGCTCTGTTTTAAAATTTCGTCAAACATCAATTCTCATAAAAACCTTTAATTCTGTCAGCAATACTCTAAAAACTCACCCCCATGATAGCCAAATTCCAGTAGAGTGATCCTGATAACTTCTCCATGTTGTACATCAATGAGTAGACAATGAATGTGGTACAGATACTGTAAATATTGAAGTTTGAGTTTTTTCGGTATTCGATTTCTTGTTAATACTTGCAATTCCTAATCGATTGATAGTAATTATTATATTTCAACAGCAATGGTCCCAAACTAGTGAAACAGAAAAAAAAAACAATTTTTCTTCTGTTTCAGTGATACAAAATTTCTGACCCCCCCCCCCCCTGATCTCACTAATCGCAACGCTCTCATAATTCGCACCGATCTGTTCCCTTCCCCATAAAACTCACATTCCCGTGATAAAAGTCAAAGATTGAGCCATCATCTTCCATGTGCAGAACAAATGAATATATGTGTATTTCTTTGATTTTTTCGAACTCTTCACTGATTTTTCCGCCTCCACTCGTAACACTTCATCCATCTGCTTTTCGAATGTTTCATCATACAGTCTATCGGTTTTTCGGATTTTGATAAGAGCACGACGAGCTTCATCGAGTCTTCCTTTTTGAATTAGCCAGCGAGGGGACTCTTCGAGGAGGCTGGAAATGTTTTTGTTGTTTTGTTTCAATACATTAATATTCTCGAACAGGCACTGTCAAAACATTTTTATATGATTTGAATCAAGTTAACGCGAAACAGTGGAAATATTCTTGCCCAACATTTCCCGATTCAGCGTCACCCTTTACTGTCCCTGTGAAACTCATCAACAGTAATGTATACAAAATGGTACATAAAATGAATCAAAACGATTCCTAGAAATATGAAGATGTTCAACCCGTTTTTTTTTTTTGAGACTCCCCTTAACAAAGGCACAGTAAGAAAGAAGAAAAAATTTTTACTGATTCTATTCATCTAGAATGTTCCCAAATATTTTATAGAAAACATTCTTTCCATGTAACGATGACGACTAATCAGAAAAAAAAGATTTCTGGAGGTATGGGGAATTGAACCCCAGCCCTCTCCCATGCTAAGGGAGCGCTCTACCACTGAGCTATACCCCCGCACGCTAAACGTTGCAAGGAGGGCATAGACAAGGGTGGAGATTATCGACTGGCAGGTAGGTGGAAGAGTGAGTGGCAAGGAGAGAGGGGCAGAGAAACTAGGGGGTTCTTGTTTTAGCTGTCAAATGATAATTCGTTAATTATCATTAGACCATTAATAGTGAGTAGGGAAAGTGATTTTCAAGTAAAATCCTACTGAAAACTTTGAGGCGCATTTGAACAATCCGCCGTACCACTTACAGAACACACTATCCATTTTAGGCCTGTCATTTTTGTATTAATATATTCAAAAATTGGGTCTGAAGCCTGCATTTTTATCGTGCCCGCAGCATAATCTAACAAAAAGAGGAACGCCAAGACATATCATCTACAACTTTTGAGTAATATTTTCCCGTTTCTGGTGAAACTGAAAATCTTAGTGTTTCTCGTTAAAGCTAGTGCATCACTTTTTTATCGCTTCACAAATGCAGGTAATTTTTTTAAAAATCTCTATCTTCTATTAGTGAATAGTCTAATATCAAATAATTATCCTCTAACAACTTACAAAACAGCCATAAAAGTGGCGGCCGAAGAAGCAGCAATCACTCTGGACATGGTTCTCCAATCGTGACAAAGCCAAGCGACAAATGGGAAAAGAATGAGATTTGGGGACCAAGTGATTGAGTTCTGGATCCACATACGGTGATCGCGAGGGATGTTTTCGACCATGAATACCATTTGGACGCTGCAAATAACCGATTAACTATTGCTTTCGGAAGATTTAGGTTTTTAGTGAGAGGCTTTGAAACAGTGAAAATAATAAAAAGGTAAAAACTGGGTGTTAGATCAATTATTTGAACATCAACTTCAACTTCTGTACCGCTGCTGATTGGTTAGATTTCATTTTCAGCAAGGTTTGAAACAGAATATTAAAAATGAATTGCATACAAAACTTTTTCTGTTTCATAAATCATCAGTACACATTTGCTACTTCGATATTTTATTAATATGGCTTTACAATTCGTTCCCCATACTCACACAGTAATCCCTCCAGTAGCAATACCAGCCAACGTCCTCCACAAAGTGAAGTAAAACAGATCCGTAGAATATGCAGAGATCAAATTGAACACAGCATTCATCGAACAGGAAATCAGAAGAGCTTTTCTTCTACCATACGTATCTGATACTTGTCCAAATATAGCAGCTCCAATGAGGATTCCCATGGTTTGAACGGTGATTGTGTTCTTGACTTTCTTGGCGTCATCGCAGACGTAGTTGAACTGAAAGTTGAGAGTGATAGCAAGGATTCACTTCAGTTGAAAACATTAGAGGTTGTTCTACATTTGACGAAACAGAACAACTTTTTGGTTTTTTTAGTTTCTCAATTTTTAGTCTCGCATGGATCTTAAAGCTGCAGTATTATGCGCACATGAATTGAATAAAAACAGCTTTCTTGAAGCAGAAATAATTAAGAAACAAGAATATCGGCCTAAAATACTAGCACTAGTCGATGATCGTAAAATCTCACCTCAACTTGAACCGACTTGAATTGATATTTCAAATCGGGAATGCAATTCAACGATCCATTTTGGAGAAGTTCGTTGTATTCATGACATCCGTTGATTTTGGTGTCTCCACAACCGATCACTGCTGGATTGGCGCCTGAAAAAAGATGGTTCAGGGTTTGAGGGTTTAAAGAATGTAGCGAGCTTTCTAACTAAACGAAGTTTATGCTTACAGTTTTGAAATCGTATTAAATTTCAGTATTGTTTTTTGAATTCAGTTGTACAGTGTTCTATCAGATTTTTGGAAAGTTCCCAACTTTATAAGTATTACTGTTGCCTTCACTTGATATCACAGGTCGACATGACATTCTACGTTCTTTTCTTCCTCGATAGTACGATACAAATCTAAAAATAGTTAGTTTCACTGGTCGATTATCTTTCAACTTTCATCTTTCTCTAACGGTAAACGAGTTGATAAAGGACGGAAATAGGAAAGACGAAAATGAGAATAAAGCGGTGATTGATGACAGTTGAGAGATCAATCGGAAGTTGGTTCTAAATTGGAAAGAGGACACCTATTGTTGGAAAAACTAACGATAAACAGACAATAAAGTTTTGAAACTGAAATTATTTCTAAGATCCGCCTAGTTATAACAAGGTTTTTTGACTATGAGAACCTAAAATAGATCATTTGAAAGTTATTTAATTCAAAAACAAATTATTAACTAGATGCCAGAGAAAAAGCATGAAGTTATCACTAGAGAAAATTTGATTCTCATGGGTCCCAACTGATTACAACTGCAAACTTAGTTAAAACGAGAGTTGTGTCGCCGTCTTTTGTCGGCTGGATCGAAAGCCGCATTTCGTAGTTGAGAGGATACCTCGTTAAGGCATCAAACAAGTATCAGCACATTACGATAGACTGTAATTAGCAAAGTGCGCCTTCTCGGACACTGACCCATTTTTCGTGCCCTGACGAGATGTCCTCTCAAAGTCTCTCCATGCGCCTTTAATGCAATTGCAATAATACATGATAAGGAGCTTAAGATTGATTATTTTACATTTATGTGTTAGATTATCACATTTTGTATTCTAGGAAAGACAGAAAAAGGAAAATCACTAACTAAAGAATGTGAGAGGCTATTTTTTTCTCATTACGTTGAAATAGCAAAAAATGAGGTGCAGAACACGGATAACGTTCCTAGGATTAAAAAAATCCTAAAAGATTACTGTCTCAAAAAAGTAGCTCATTCCATCAAATGGAAATTTTCACATAGTCTCAATTAGAAATATTTGTTTAAGAAAAACAGACAGCAGGTATCCTCGAACATTTTTCCGGTTTCAATCAAAATGTTTTGTTTTGCTAACCCCAACTTATTGCTTTCAATGCTACCGTATATCCCAAATCGCCTTTTTCACTTTAAGTTTTCAGTTTTTGTTCCCTTCAACTGAACCCCTCCCTCCATGATCCCGGTCACAAAATCTGCCCGATGTCACAAAACCAACAGCAACACAAATCAGACCCCACCCTGTATCCCTTTCTCTCCATTTTTTCTCCTTATCGTCGTCTGCAAAATCACTCAAAGAATCAGTCCACGTGAAACAAATTAAAGATGGGTTTTGATACTCTGTGTCATTATCTATTCGATTTGACAGATCTTTTCATTTTGACGGGTCATGGGAAGACTGATACTGTTTACTGGGAGTAACTGGTTTTCTTGTTGGAAAAGAAGTGATTATGGAAGGTATCAAAAGTTGAGGTAGAGTTATTGGAATTTAAGCTTGGAAAACTGATTATATGAAAAACTGGGTTATGGATCTCCTAGAATTGGAACAGTGTTTTTTTTAATTAATAAACAGTAATTTGAACAGATGGAATGGCTTCAAGAAAATAGCAAACCAATAACAAATCGAAGAATTGTGAAAAATTCTACAACATTTCTGATGAATTCATGAATAGTATAAGAAAATTTTGAAGCCGAAATTACCGAAGCTACCAAAAATGAAATAGTCTTTTCAAATTCAGAGGAATTTCGAAACAGTTTTTTTTTTCAGAAAAAGTTTCTGTTTCGAATTCACTTTGAACAGAAACATCTTGTTGATTCAACCGATTTTCCCTGAGCATTACTTTTCAGTTATCAATAGAGCGCAATTTTATCATCCCCCATTTTACTAACCTGCAAAAACCATGACCTTACTGCTCGCGGTCGCCGTGAACGCTGTAAACTCTGCCATCACCAAAACCATCAGACAGTACCACCGAAGTCTAAAGAAGTCATCCAAACTAACTGTCTTCTTCTCCTCCACCATCAACTCCACTGTTTTGGGAATAACGGAACATGCTTTGACGTCTTCTGGTGTCAGGAATCGCTCCTCTTCCAAGCTAGAAGATGATGACGTCGAGGTGGACGTCATTTCTGGAAAATAGGTTTGCATGAACATAATGGAGTAGGATAACTAATTGACAAACGTTGGCACATTTAGAGGGCATTTTTGAAACAGGGAATTAAGATTTGAATGTTTCAAATGATCCGGAAAATAGAAACAAGGTAGATTGTCTAATTTTCCTGTAATTTCTATAACCTGAGCAATACGGTTTGATAATTATATATCATAGAGTCATCAGAGTTAATCTAAGAGTTTCAGATCAGCAAGTTTCGGAAACAGTGAATTTTGAAAAAAAATACTGTTTCAATGAATGATGCCCAGAGTCGCTATAAAATTCTGATATTAAACTCTTAGAGTTCTGATTTTAGCAAAAACTTGTATGAAACATAAAGAAGAATTCACTGGGATCTTGTCAGAACAACGATGGTTTTGAACAAAAAGTGTTGCTTCAATCTCAACAATAGTCAAAAGCTAAACTCAATGAATCTTTTGAATGAAGTAAAATATTCCTAAAAATTTTGAAACCGCAAAAAATGTTTGCTGAAGACTACTGTTTCAGAGTTAGTAGTAATAGATTAAAAACATAATGTCATCAATAGTTGATCTTTTAGGAGACGATATTTCCATCGACTGATTCTGTAAGGCGGTGAAACTAAAATTTCGAGTCGTCACAGTTTGAAAACCCATTCCCAATCAGTTTCAGTACCAGTAACCCATTTCTAGAAAAATGCGATGAAACAGTAAAAATGATGAAAAACTGGGTAGAATGTGTCCTCCTGCCCTCTCGTGTTTCACTAATTATCTTTTCAAAAAGAGACACCAGACAACACCATTTTTCCTTCTTTGATTTATGAGACTGTGAATGTGGTGAAGAAGAAAAGGAGGATGATACGGTTGAGAAAAGTTAGGAGAAGGTGAAATAGGAGAACGAATATGATGACGTTGACGGCAAAGATCATCGAAAAACGAAATGAACTAGTGGAATTTTAATCCGTTAAAAGATAGGGGTGAACCTATCTTGTGGAAAATCTGTTTCATCGAAACATGGGGGGGGGGGGTATTGTCAAAAGGTGTTAGGATGATGTAGTAGTAAGGATGAGAATTAGGGGGTACAAAAATCAAAGAGTGTTCAGGTCAGGAGATCTGAAAATTGATGGGAATTTCAGAGCAAGAAGAATGGGGAGAAGGTGGCCAATTCGGACCCCTGATATTTCAGGGCCCCTATTTTTTTCAGTCAATTTTTTTCAATTTTTGATAGTCTGCAGCAATGTTTTTTTGTTTCGTGTAGAGATACTCAAATAGCTCGTTTACTATTGTTTCATCTGTCAGAAAGTAGTCATTTCTCCTCTGAAGCGGTGTTATAGATTTCTCCTTCAAAACGCGAAATGCTCTCTACGACATCCCAAGTGAAATAACAGCGTTTATTCATAGAAAATTTTATACCGTTTTCGTAACAGTAAATTTTTGAAAAACCACTGGCAAAATAGAAGGCATAAAATCAGTAAAGCAGTTCAAGCTCGTTTTCTAAATATCCGTTCATTCTTTGGTGGTAGATGATTTTCCAACTGAACTCCTTTTGTTTCTGGAATAGTGATGCTGAATATGAATAGATCCACGAGCTGAATTGCAACAAGAACTGCGTAAGGGATCCAGTCGGCGATGTCGCTCTGAAAAATGTAAAGTTTGAAAGCCTGGATGAGAACAATTGTTCAATGTTTCAGTAATGGTAATCGATAAATTTAGTGCTTAAAGGAGGATTCCGACGAAAAAATGAATGTGCTTTAAAATGTATTAAAAGTTGCGTAGATTCCGAATATCGAGATGAGAATGCTTGGAAAAATTTGTTGTTCTCAAAAAACGCGATCGTCGGCGCCAGAAGTCGTCCCTTTCTAAGAGAGATTTGAATTCCCTTGGCGCCGGCGACCACTTTTTTGAGAACAACGAATTCTTCCAAGCATTCTCATCTCGGTATTCGGAATCTACGCAACTTTTAACACATTTTAAAGCACATTCATTTTTTCGTCGGAATCCTCTTTTAAGAAATGATATGCGAGGAAGTTCAATGGATGAAAAGGTTAATGAATAACTCGGAAAATACTGTTATGGGTGAAGGATTTATGTTTCAGCCTAATAGTTTGGTTTTGCTTTATTTCTTACGGTATCATAGCTGATGACGTCTCTCAAACTTTACTGTTTTTCAGTTCTCTCAAACTCAGTTGCAACCAATTTTTTTGTTGGTAGAACTGATATGGAAACAACTTACCAAATAGAACAACTGCGGCGAGAACATAGCTCCAACTCTGCACATCGTCGAGACAGCAGAGACTGCTAGATTCCTCACAGCGGTTGGATACAACTCATTCACTATCAAATACTTTGACAGAAATAATTGAGCACACATAGAAATTGTCAAGTTGGTTCCAATCGATAGAATACTCCCCGCATTTCCTGTGTACATGCATACTGTAATTCCAGTCAAACAAATCAATGTGGTTATTGTGGAGAGGATCACGGAGAACTTCCTTCCGAACCATTGAAGTTTGTAGTCTGCTAGACTTACGGTGATATTGATGATCCAACGGGTGGCCTGGAAAGTTGATTGGTTACGGTTTCATGGATAGAATTTTTAACTGTGTGTTTCGTCAAGGCATTTTTGAATATCTCGCATTTTAGCAGTGTAATTTTGAAGTAAGGATTCCATACGGCCGCGAAATTCAGTCAAACGCCGACAACCGACCGACCCGACTAATGGCCGACTGGCCAGACCGAACGGTCAAAGCGGAGACCAAAAATTTTTTGCTCATTTGAATTTACCGAAATTTTACTCAAAGATGGACGGATTCGGTTTGCCTGTGGATCGGGCCGGTCAGCAGTGGTACCCTCATTTCAAAGATTATCACAAAAAATTTCAAAAACTTCACAGTTTCTTCCGGTTGGCATAGTCTTCTCAGATTCGCGTTTACTGTTTTGCGATTTACAAGCAAACTTATAGTTAATATCATCTCATCCAATTTATGGATCTTTCAAAGTCATGTGTTCCAAATAATCTTGTTCCAAACGACAGTTCAAAACTCTGCTGAATTTTGCCTTCAATCGCTGTTTCCCATTTTCAAATGAATAATATTTACTCACCCCAATAATGGCACCATTCCAATAGACTGATCCCGATAACTTTTCCATATTGAACAGTAGAGCGTACATTATCATTGAGGAAAAGGCACTGGAAACAATTTACTGTTTCAGAGAAACTTTGATTTCTTTTGGTTGTTCCAGGAGATATTGGCGGAGTCACTCCTTCTACTTTTCTCTTGAAACTTACAATCCAACCAGCAACACCAAACTCTGTCTCAACAATATCGAGATGAGAATGCTTGGAAAAATTTGTTGTTCTCAAAAAACGCGATCGTCGGCGCCAGAAGTCGTCCCTTTCTAAGAGAGATTTGAATTCCCTTGGCGCCGGCGACCACTTTTTTGAGAACAACGAATTCTTCCAAGCATTCTCATCTCGGTATTCGGAATCTACGCAACTTTTAACACATTTTAAAGCACATTCATTTTTTCGTCGGAATCCTCTTTTAAGAAATGATATGCGAGGAAGTTCAATGGATGAAAAGGTTAATGAATAACTCGGAAAATACTGTTATGGGTGAAGGATTTATGTTTCAGCCTAATAGTTTGGTTTTGCTTTATTTCTTACGGTATCATAGCTGATGACGTCTCTCAAACTTTACTGTTTTTCAGTTCTCTCAAACTCAGTTGCAACCAATTTTTTTGTTGGTAGAACTGATATGGAAACAACTTACCAAATAGAACAACTGCGGCGAGAACATAGCTCCAACTCTGCACATCGTCGAGACAGCAGAGACTGCTAGATTCCTCACAGCGGTTGGATACAACTCATTCACTATCAAATACTTTGACAGAAATAATTGAGCACACATAGAAATTGTCAAGTTGGTTCCAATCGATAGAATACTCCCCGCATTTCCTGTGTACATGCATACTGTAATTCCAGTCAAACAAATCAATGTGGTTATTGTGGAGAGGATCACGGAGAACTTCCTTCCGAACCATTGAAGTTTGTAGTCTGCTAGACTTACGGTGATATTGATGATCCAACGGGTGGCCTGGAAAGTTGATTGGTTACGGTTTCATGGATAGAATTTTTAACTGTGTGTTTCGTCAAGGCATTTTTGAATATCTCGCATTTTAGCAGTGTAATTTTGAAGTAAGGATTCCATACGGCCGCGAAATTCAGTCAAACGCCGACAACCGACCGACCCGACTAATGGCCGACTGGCCAGACCGAACGGTCAAAGCGGAGACCAAAAATTTTTTGCTCATTTGAATTTACCGAAATTTTACTCAAAGATGGACGGATTCGGTTTGCCTGTGGATCGGGCCGGTCAGCAGTGGTACCCTCATTTCAAAGATTATCACAAAAAATTTCAAAAACTTCACAGTTTCTTCCGGTTGGCATAGTCTTCTCAGATTCGCGTTTACTGTTTTGCGATTTACAAGCAAACTTATAGTTAATATCATCTCATCCAATTTATGGATCTTTCAAAGTCATGTGTTCCAAATAATCTTGTTCCAAACGACAGTTCAAAACTCTGCTGAATTTTGCCTTCAATCGCTGTTTCCCATTTTCAAATGAATAATATTTACTCACCCCAATAATGGCACCATTCCAATAGACTGATCCCGATAACTTTTCCATATTGAACAGTAGAGCGTACATTATCATTGAGGAAAAGGCACTGGAAACAATTTACTGTTTCAGAGAAACTTTGATTTCTTTTGGTTGTTCCAGGAGATATTGGCGGAGTCACTCCTTCTACTTTTCTCTTGAAACTTACAATCCAACCAGCAACACCAAACTCTGTCTCAACATTTTCCATGTGCAGAATAGATGAATAAATGTGTATTTCTTTGCTTTTTCACTACTGTCAGCATGTTTCTCGGCTTCAATTCTCAGAACTTCGTCTAGATCCTTTTCGAATTCTTCAGTATACAATCGATCTATTTTTCGAATCTTGATAAGAAGACGTCGAGCTTCTTCAATTCTTCCTTTTTGAACCAACCATTGTGGGGATTCTTCGAGGAGTCTGGAAAATAGAAATATCAGAACATGCAAAACATGGGAAGTTGAAAAAATAAAAAATAGGAAATTTCTGAAACATAAATAAAATTTTTATAATTCTGGAAGTAACTTTGAAATGCGCCATTAATAGAACAATAGTGCTGGTGAAAATCTACCAGGGAGTTCGGAAACGATCAACTTTTTTATCATGTTGATCTTTGGAAAGCAGTAAAAATATAACCAATAACTTTAAAACGACCAAACCAAGAGAAAAAAGTTCAATGTTTCAGAAATTTTTGAATATTGTGACATAACTGAAAGACTGATGTACAGCGTGGTACTCAAACTAATAATTACAATTTTCAAACTGAGTTCAAACAATTTCTGCCAGTATTAGGTTTATCTCATTCTCACCAAAATATTTGACTTTAACAGAAACAGTCATTTTTAGGTGAATGTTCTGTTTCTCCTGAAGCTTGTAATGACTATAACTTCTTAAAGGGGGAGTGCACTAATTTCAAATTTGGAGATTTTGGTTTCAATCGATGCAGAATTAGGGCGCGGGAACTTAGTTCTCTTGGAGCCTAGTCCCAAAATGCTCAGTTTTCAAAATATCGGTCAAAAACAGCTCAAAAAAATTAACTGTCAGGGTGCAAAATTTCTGATGACGTGGAAATCTGCACCCTCAAGAAAATTTTGCACCCTAAAACGTGCGTTTTTCCCGTGGTGTGCACCCTGACAGTTGATTTTTTTGAGCTGTTTTTGACCCATATTTCGAAAATGAGGCATTTTTAGACTAGGATCCAAGAGAAAATATTTCCTGCGCCCAAATTCTGCATCGATTGATGTAAAAAAATCAGAAATTCAGAAATTAGTGAACTCCCCCTTTAATTGAGATTCTATTTCCTCCTGATGAATACTCACATCAAGACAAAAACCGATAATCCTGAAGCTGCTGAAATTACAATCAACAAAGATCTCCAATCTTGCACAATCCATGCGATAAATGAGAATAAGATGTAGTTAGGGGACCAGGTGATTGTGTTCTGAAATGTTAAATCATAAAGGATATGCGTGATCTAAACAAAGATGTCACTATTTTCCTCCAAAATGGTATGACTGATTTGAAACAGTAAAAATTCTCACTTGAATCCACATCCTATGGTATCGTGGCACATTCTCCACTAGGAATACCATTTGAACTCTGAAAAGGAAGAAAAGGGGTAATTGAGAAGACTTTGGAATACTTACACACTAATACCACCCGCAAAAATTCCAGCGATAAATCTCCAGAGAGCGAAATAGAAGAGATCTGGCGAGTAGGCAGCGATGAGGTTGAATAGGGCACTTCCGATGCAGGAGATTATTAGGGTCGGGAAATTAAGGCAAAATTAGAAAATTGTCTTGATTCTAACCAACAAGTATTGTAAAATATGGAGAAGGCGAGTAGATAAAAAACATTGGGAGCAGAACAAAATTTAGCTGAAATTTCAGTGTTTCCCTGTCTTCCTGACTTATTCCAGAATTTTAAGGTTCACCACAGTTTTCTGTTTCATCAACAACGAAAAATAAGTTTTCAAGCACTACTGTAATTTTGACGCAATCTTCATTTTTGCTCACAATCCTTCCAAAATCTCACCTTCCTCCTCCCAAAACTATCCGATATCTGCCCAAATATTGCTGCTCCGACAACAATGCCGAATGTCTGTACCGTTATTGTATTCTTCACTTGTTTAGCGTCTTCACAGACGTAGTTGAACTGAAAATACTAAACAGTGCAAATGCGCTGCATTGAGAATAAACTAGAGTCTCGTTACTAATTCCCTTACCTCAACTTGCACTGACTTGAATTGAAAGTCCAAAACAGGACTAGCACACTTTGACTCATTTTTCAGGGACTCATAATGATGACAGTTTGCGGTAGTGGTATTATTCTCGTCATCACAGCTGATTACGGTAGGGTTGGCTCCTGAAATGACTTGAGAGCTAAAATTCATTTCCGTGATTTCAGCTGCATCAGGATTGTCGGTTTTTGTTTTGATGTGAATTTTTCGATGTTTGTTAGGGAAACATGCATGTACAGTTATTTCTAATTTGCCCTCCTTGAGTGTTCTTATTCATTTCTTTGCATTTTCCTCTCCAATAAAATTAACATAGTCTACGATAGCCAGAATGTTGTGATTTTCCCGAGCAACGTATTCAAAAAAATTATGAAACAGTGAGCAGTGAATGTAAATCCAGATACTTCTCAGTGCCCTCTTTCTCCATTACTCGTTGACTTTTCTATATTCTCTATGCTAGATGAGGTGTACATCGTGTGATCAGTACAATGAACATTCTTTGAAATTTTTTATCTAATATTGAAACAGGAAATTATTTTGACACAGATGAACGTACTTTGAAAGCTTGAAAGTCTTTCAGGAAACCTTAATAAGCTAGTGTAACGGATTATCTCTGAGGAGACATCACTTGGTTGCGGGACGGCACATGGTTTTGAATTCGCGCCGCCTTCTCTGGATTCAGACGCGTCGCGTATTGCGCTGCGTATCGACTCAAAGTAATGTTAATATTACGGCAAAAGCTGGCGTGATGCCAAATTTGAAAATTGTCACTCCGTCAAGCCAAAAGTGCACTAATGCGCGTTTTCTCTGTGTACCGCTCTGAAATACTGTTAGTTAAATGAAAGTTAAAAATGAGCGTTGTCCAAATAAATTCGGATAGAGTGATAAGTAATGCATTTCTATGTAGAAAGATTTTTGGATTTTCTGCAGAACTCACTATCAATTAAGATTAACTTGAAATCCACAACATATATTTTTTAGTTGCTTGAACGGAGCCAGAAACAGAAAAAAAGTAGGACTGGGAGTTGGGAAATACATATTTGGAATAGTTCACATTTAGTCATTGCAAGAAATATCGGACACTGGGGATCATTGATAGTTCAACATTCCCAAAAATTCTGAAAAATAATGTAACAGCAAAAAATTCTAACAAATGAGAATCCCAAAAAACAAAACAAACCTTCAAAAACCATAAACGTAACGTTTGCCATTGAAACAAACGCCGTGAATTCAGCCATCACCAAAATCAGAATACAGTACCATCGAAGTTGAATCAAGTCATCCCAACTTTTGACTTTGATTTGAGGATCTTTCATATTTATGATTGATTTTTATTATGAAATCCACAGTTTTGGCGATGAGAGAGATGACATCGTCTTCTTCATCTTTAGAAGACGTCAAAAAAGATAAATAAGGCATCGATGAGTGATAAGAAGAGAAGGGAGAAAGTATTCCAGTTTCCTTGTATCGAAAAATTTTGACCGTTTCAAAAAAAAATGAAGGTTTTAAAATATTTTTTTTAGTTTTGCTAGTTTCATGCTTGCCTTGAAGAGGTAAAGGGAGTGATGAAAAGAGAAAAGAGCTAGTATTCCAGTATTCTTGTAGTCAATTTTTTGACTGTTTCAAAAATTGAGTATTTTCAATATATTTTCAAACGAAATGTTTTTCTTCGGGTTTCTCAAGATTTCTTAGATTTTATTAACTCAGAATTATCCCATCAAAATGGCAAAATGCAACAAAAAAGTATTATAAAGTAAAGCTTTCTATGACCGTTTTCCAAAGATTCTCTTATGCTTCGGAGGAAGATGATTCTCCAGATGCACTCCTTTTGTTTCTGGAAGGAATAGACACAGTATGACCAGATCCAGCAATTGCAATACGAAGAGGACAGCGTAAGGAAGCCATTGGGCAATGTCGGTCTGAAAATGAGGAAATGGGTTACTGTTTCAAATGGAAAATTTAAAAATGTTGGGGAAGAAATACAGTAGTCGCTTGTGGATTATTTACGTTATCATTGCGAACATGGCTGAAGTGTGAATTTCTCAGATTGCAAGTACTCCTTGTGGACAAATGGTATCACAGTTTTTAACACGTGAAAATTATTCCAGTAGTCCGTGAGGAGTACACGAGGCCTCAATATCTCAAAACGGCCGGAAAGCATAAAAATTAAAATCTCAATCACAATGGAGCGCGGAGAGGAATTGAGAAAATATATAACAGCTCTCCAACAATACTCAAATCGGCTATTCATATCAGGTGCGAATAACACTTCTTTTTGAAACAGTGAAAATTAATATACATGTTACCGTTTCACTATGAGAATTATTAGATAGAATTCAGTTCGAAATCACTTTGTTCTCAATAGTACATTCCAAAAATACTCACTGTGAGCTTGTGGATCATCATCGTAAAATTTTACGAAATTTGCAGTTTCATGAAGAATACTTGAAAAATACAAAGATATGAAATCTGATAGCATAGGTATCTTATGAACTTTTCAGCAGCTCCTCATTCTTTGTATTAACTTTATAGCCAACGGGCAGTCGCGCTTCGCCAGACTGACGTAGATCTTTGAGAAAAAGTATTTTTCAAACCACATTGCTAGTCCTAGAGCCAAGAAATGGACAATAACATTTAAGAAAATCCAAAAGCGTTATAACAAAAAATTTCCGTTTCAAACAGATTGGAAACACCACCCACAAATGTTTCGCACATTACTCGATTTACATCCACAGAAACAAACAATCTTACCAAGAAAAACAACTGCGGCGAGAACATGCTTCCAATTCTGCTCATCGTCGATACAGCCGACACTGCCACATTCCTCACGGCAGTTGGATATAACTCATTGACCATTAAATACTTTGCAATGAACAATTGGGAACACATTGCCAAAGCCAAAGTGGTTCCAATTGTAATGACTTTTCCTTTCTCTCCAGTCATCAAAATATATCCAGCGACAACAGCCAAACTGATGAGAGTAAGAACCATCGAAAGGATATTGACAAGTTTTCTTCCGAACCATTCCAGTTTGTAGTCTGCTATGCTCACGAGAATGTTTACTATCCAACGGGAGGCCTGGAAATTGGAAAGTGAAAATGGAAAATTTTTCTGTTTCTTGTGTTGAATCAATACTTGTGCTACTGGTTGAGTTAATAAGTCCGTGGCATAGGATGGAAAAAAATTAGGAAAAATAGCTGTTTCAAAAATGAAGTAATTATTGGTACCACTTTTTCTCTTAGTTCTAAAGAGAAGTCGACTCTACTCACCCCAATAATAGCACTGTTCCAGTAGAGTGATCCAGCTAACTCCTCCACATTGTACATCAAAGCGTAGACAATGAATGTGGTGCATATGCTGGAATTTTGAAGAAATTTTTGAAAAGTTTTCCCGGTTTCAAAGAGATTCTAGGCTTTCAGGGGACAACCTTGCTTTGAATAAAGGTTTTTCTAGACAAAAATATCTAACTTTAGGCTTTAATTTTGTTTAGAAAAAGTAAATGGAACAATAGAAAAGATTCAAAATTTCTGGGAGTTCTGAAATTTGTAAACTGGATTGAATTTTTGCTGTTTCAAGTGCTCTTGATGTCTCTCCAACTGTTCTTTTCACAACAGTTTTCCAAAGTTCCCCACCCAATAAAAAATTTTGTTGAAACCGACAATGTTTTTTTCTACTGTTTCTCGAAAACTGAATAAAAACAAGATACTGTGTTCTCCAATAATTCTCTTCAACCGTTAAAAACTCACATTCCAACGATGAAAGTGACGGTTTGAGAGATCATCTTCCATGTGCAGAACAAGTGAATGAAGGAATATTTCTTGGCTTTTTTGGAACTTTTGTTATGTTTTTCAGCTTCAATTCTCAGCACATCATCTAGATCCTTCTCGAAGTCTTCAGTGTAGAGACGATCCATTTTTCGAATCTTGATTAGAAGACGACGAGCTTCTTCCATTCTTCCCTTCTGGACCAACCAGCGCGGAGATTCTTCGAGAAGCCTGGAAGGATTTACTGTTTTGATTTTCGATGAGCAGTCAAAAATTCAATGCATAAAAAGACTCCATTGAAAACAGAGTTTTCTTCATAGTTCTGAAAAGTGTTCTCAAGAAAATTCAATCTCAAAACTTCTGTTTCAAACACCAAGAACTTGCAAGAAGCTTTTTTTCAATCACAATTTGACTGAGTTTTTAGAAAATTTCAGAAACTCACATCAACGCGAAAAACGAGAGTAGAGAGGCAGCTGAAATCACAACAGACAATGTTCTCCAATCATGAGCCAACCATGCGATATATGGGAAAAGGATCAAGTTGGGGGACCAGGTGATTGAGTTCTGAAATAGTATTGGAAAATCTAGAAAATTGACCACTAACTCTTCGAAAAGTTTAGAAAAGGGTTACTAATTCTTGAAACAGCCAAAATTCGAAAATTTACCTGAATCCACATTCGATGATTCCTTGGAATGTTCTCCACCATGTACACCATTTGAACGCTGGAAATCAAAAACATAATGGGTACAAATGAGGCAGTGTTAAAAAAGAAAAACTTGACTTACACAGTAATACCTCCAGCAAAAACTCCAGCAACAGTTCTCCAGATAGCAAAGTAGACAAGATCTGGGGAGTAGGATGAGATGAGATTGAAGATTGCGTTTCCGATGCAGGAGATTATCAGGGCCTGGAAATTTAGATTGGGATAGAAACTGAAACAATTTCAAGCTTTGGTCCACAATTTGTTTGGTTTCACAGGGAAGATTAATTTTATACAAAAATTACAGAGAGTATTTTCATTCACACAGCTTTCACGTCACACTCTCTTAAACAAAGTCAATGCTCTGAAATCCACAATCGCCGTATTGAAAAGCTTTGAAACAGTCGTATTTTTCAAATTTTTTTCAGAACGACTCGAATTTCCATTCTAAAGCAGTTTACATTCTCGTTGTTAGACAATCTGTTCTTTTAGTTATGTCCAATATGAGAGGCTTTCACATTGATGATATCTCGTGTTCTGTTAAACGTAATTACAATGAAACCGTAAAAAATAAATTGTGAGAAACTCAAAGCTCGCTTCAACAGTGCTATGCATGAATACAGATTCTAAATAGCAGCAGAGATAACAAGATAATTTTTCATGCCTCGAAGAAACAATAACCTCTCACAATCAGAAAAAATCTCGGAACTTAACGATTCTGTGGAACAGTATTATTATCCCGCCCCCATCTATTGCCAGTCGAATCCGTCTGTTGTCAGGCGATGGAGTGGTTCGATAGGATATCTTGCTAGGGCACGAAAAAAGCGTCAGCACATTACGATAGATTAAAAAAGTGCGCTTTCAAGTCAACGGACAACAGACGGAGGCGCGGTAATAATACTTTCCGCATTATTTCGAAAGATTCGATTCCACAAAGATGTACTAAACTTTATGTTTATTGACATACTAACCCGTGCTGCTCAAATTTTCGTTTATTTAAGTAACCCAAAAACAGAAAGAATTGGGACAAAATGCCGAGAGTTGCATTAAAGTTCTATGGAGCTGATCCAAACAAACAGGTTTTAATCAATTTTACTTTTCCCACATCTTACCTTTCTCCTCCCAAAATTATCCGAGAACTGCCCGAAAATCGCAGCTCCCACCAACACTCCAAACGTTTGAATCGTGATTGTGTTCTTCACCATTTTAGCATCTTCACAAATGTAGTTAAACTGAAAAATCCATTAATAGAGGGGTTTCATCAAACATTGATTGTTTACTCACCTCAACTTGAACAGATTCAAACTGGTATTCTAACACCGGGGTGCATCCGGAGCGGTTTTTTAGGGCGTGGAGTTCATGACAACCGTTGATGATGGTGTTGTCACAACCGACTACGGTTGGGTTGGCGCCTAGAAAACGAAATCATTTCGTATTGGATAAGTGATCATGGTGGGTTTTGAACTTGAATTATTTCTGTTGGAACAGTATATACACATTTCGTATTAGTTCGTGAAAATCGGCAAACACAATGTTACTAACTTGTTATAGCAGCCACTTGTTTTACTCTTTTTATGAAACAGAAAAGTACACACTGAAATACCATAAAAACAACTTCCTAATTCAACTGTTCTATTTTCATTCGTTATATTCCTTTTTAATTAACCTCCAAAAAACTAACCTCCAAAAACCATCATAGTGACACTTGACAACGCGGTAAAAGCTGTGATCTCAGCCATGATCAACACCAAAAGACAATACCAACGGAGCTCAATTAAATCATCCAGATTCTTGAACTTCGATCCTGTCGTCAACACTTCCAACGCTTTCTTGTCCTCCACGTCTTCTATAAAGTTCTCATCTTCTTCGGAAGATGTTGATGTTGTAGCCATTTGTTTGGAGTACTGAAAGAATGGAGATTTCTTTGTTTTAAAGTTTTGAAACAGAAAAAAATTCGAGAAGGTTACTGTTTCGAAGATACATAGTTAGTTACAAATAATGACATTTTGCAATGTTCAACCGTCAAAAGAAAGCATTGTGATCTCAAATAGCAAGTAGAAAAAACGCATTCATTGAGTTATAATGGCAAGTTGCTATCTTTCACATTCACATAATATTCTTAAAATAAAACCTCTCTTATAACCGACTTTTTGAAACTGAGAAAATCCCTAAATACTTGAGAAAGTTCTGTTTCAGAATGTATCTCTAACAATAAGTGCTCTAGTTTAAAGTTTTGCAGTATGTTTTTCACCTTAAACTGATAATTACTACTATCCAGCAGTATGGTAGGTTTGGTCTGTATTTCTTGCTTAAAAATCTACTCCATAATTACCGTTTCAACGAAAAGACTCATTAAGCGAAATCCTTGTTTTTATGATTCTTCTGGTCCTTCATTTTGATTACACACTTGTTTAAAGTTTGCAAAATACTTTATGGTTGTCCACAATATGAAATCCCATCAGAATTCAGACACCGGAAATCGTTCACTAAATGGTCCGAAAAAATTTTAGTGCATAATGTCTTTTGAAACAGTGGAAAAACAACTTTAGATCAAAACTTCTGTGTCACAAAAATTATATTAGATAGCTCGGTTGACAAGATTATGATAATTTTGTGCTTTTCGCTACACTTCGTAAAAGATAAATCTTGGAATAAGTAGTTGGTAGAAGTCAAGTGGATACCAAAGATTACAGTTTCATAGGTATCACAATTAATAATGGTTGACTTCTTTCTGTTTGGAACAATTCAAATTCAATTCCAATTCTCGCGAAAACCATGCAAAAGCCCGGCCCGACCCGCTGCAACCCTGAATTCTGGTCCACACTTGCAAAAGTTTTTTTAGAAAACAGTTGTGTCCAGAATCAAAATTTTCTATTCTGTAGCTATCTCAGGATTGCTTGAAACAGTAATACTTGATTAAGAAACCCATCAGCAAAAAAAAAACTAACTACTCAAAAACTAAAGAATACGTGATACAGAAAAATGAAAAACACAATATCCGGCTGTCATGTTCTTCGGCCATAATTGTGACTTGTGTGTTTGGAGGAGAACGAAAAAAGAAATGAATCAAAAATATCATCAAAAATCAAGTCGGGTGGGTGGCGCCAGTTCGTGAACCCATCCACTTCCGGTTCCCTCCTTTTCGTTTTTCCCTTTTTAGAATAGGTCACTGTTAGCGAAAATACCAAAAGGAAAATGCGAAATTAGTGTGATTTTGATGGGGCAGGAATGGCAGAAAAAGTAGAAGATTGAGAAAATGATCAAGAAAAAAAAGAAGAGAAAAGAAAAAAAAATTATGATGAAAAAATGTAGTCGTCACACCTTCGAATTTGTATGAGATTAGATTGATGAGAAAGATGATATTGATGACAGATGGCGGTAGATGACGACTACTCTTTTTGATCATTTTTATATATATTGTTATCTGTTTCAGGTGCAGAAATGGAAAATGAAGATGGGAATTTGAAGGTAGTGAGAAATGATTTGATATTCGGCGGAAAGGTGGAGATGGCGTGGAAACCACATGGGGAATGTTATTAGGGTCATTAGGATCAATATCATTGGTACCTAGACTAAGGTGCGAATAGGTTACACACTAAACTATGAGCAATGAACATGAGTCTGGAGAAATTATGAAACATAAACAAATTTAAATCAGGATTCTGATTGAAGTCTTTTCTGCAGAACGAATTCATCTCTTTCAGATATAAGACCACCTGTAAGAATGATAAGAAGTGTAATTAGGATCAAGTGCACTGGAACTCTGAGTTTGCAAATAGTCTACTGAAGTACTAACAATTCACTTGAGTTTGAAGAAACTACGAAACAGACAAAAATTTCTAATAATGAGTTCTGATTGTGCGTTTGACTAGGCAAGGCATGATTAGGGATTTCTGCAGATACGGAAAGGAACAGAAACATCAAAATCACATTCGAATTTGAAAATTTGTTTGAAACTGAAATAAATTTCCGAAAAAATCGGTGACTTTCTAGAGCATTCTAGATGGAAGGAAATAAACAAGTCAGATGTGAAAAACGATGGTTCGTCTATAGAGTAGAGACGACTATTCATTTATTAGTTTTTTACCTCTGTCCCGACTCGATTTTCAATCGATTATAACTCAAAAACGGGTAGTATTGCTGGTTTAAAAACTTGATTATCGTGTTCAGGAGATTCGAAAGTACCAGAATACCAATAATCAGTTGATTTCACTGACAGAATCAAAAAGTTGAGTCTGTTCCTATTTCGGACTAATTCTGATCAACTTTTCTGTTTCAGAAATCACACGTCAGTTTATGATTTTTTCTGGATTCGTTTACATCTTGAAATATGGTTTTTCTGTTTCACGAAATCCTGAAAACACACTAAAATGTTTCAAGACAGTTATCCTTTCAGAAGCTTTGGAAAAAAATTAAGCGAAAACCCAAAAAAATTCCACTATTCACGTGACTTCTTCACATCATCCCACAGAATCCATTTTGCCAACTCATCGCCCGCGAGATTTGAAATCAAGAGTTCCTGCAAAAGTTCCAAAAAAGTTCATTCCCTCGGATCCTGTTCATCAAAATGCTATTGCGTCGTTCGCTGTTCGTGCTCGACATCATTGTCCTTCTGGCCGTCGTCGTCTTTTTGGTTCTTCTACCGGCTGAAAGGTACTGTAGGGAGCGAGTAGGGGATTGAGAGGGTACAGAGAAATAAGAGTGTCTGTTTTGTGAGCAAAGAAAATCTTGCTCGTTTGACTTCTCCGCGTCTCTTATTTTCTCTGTAATTGGTCCAAAAAATAATTATCTTCTTGTATCAGAAAATGCAATCCCTAGACTGAATTTCCAACATCGCTGAAACCGATTAAAAATGTCACAGTTTCAACAACTTCCCATAATTTTTTCCAGTTTTTTTCTATATGTTTAGTTTTTTTCCAAACAGAATGCTATATAGTTACTTTTTCAAAACATAATTTATTTTGTAAAAGTACTTCTTATGGCGTTCAAACAACATTGTAAGAAATCTTTTTTCTCTTTGCCATAACTGGTAGCGCATTTTCCGTATTTAAGCACAAGTACAGTACTCCCAGTTTAGTTCGCGGTGAGACCAATTTCGCAGTACTGTATGTGCTTTTAAATAATATCTAGGAGGGTCAGCAATCACAGGAAATCCTCTTTCTTATTTACTTTTCATTGGCCAATCAGTTCTAGGAAACGTTCCTTTGATTAATTCAAAATATCGCTTCTAGTTTTTGTGTTTTTTGAAACAGTAGAACTTTTTGTTGAACTTTAAAAAATTTACTGTTTCAAAAATTTTCAAAATAATCTTCGAACTTAGGAAGTTGATTCATTGTGTACTATGTATAAAAAATATCACCCAATTCTCATTCCAGATGCCTAAACTTCGAAGCCAAAGACACCATCGCCCCTGACTCGTCGAAATGTCACCTCCATCCCGTCCATCATCCGGAATTCAGTTTCACACAGAATCAGAAGACCAATTATGATCATTTGAGTACGGCAAAGCATCTGGTTACTGTCTGTCATCGTCTTCAATGGAGACATTTCGAGTTTTGGGATAATATGTGTGAGTTTTTGGTTCATGGGTGTTGGAGGAAAGTGCGTTCTGTTCATAATTGTAATCTGCAAAAGAAATCTGGAGCATAACGGTACATAAAAAGAGTCGTCAAGCAGCATTTTTCAAATCGTCTTCAGAGATTATTACCAATTTTGAAACAGAAATTCTAGTTTTCTTTTTCTCATTGGAGCGCATTTTCAGACCTAATCCTCCTCCCCGCCATCACTTGCATCTTGCTCATCACCTATACACTTTGTGAGATTTGCGAATTTTCCAGCTTCGTGGGAACTGTAAGTGGTTTATTATCTGCTTGAAGATTTTTAATGCATAAAATGCAGGTTCAAAGCACCGGAATCATTCTCGTCTCTGTGTTCACCGCGGTTTATACGGTTGCCAGTAAGTGTTTTGCTTGAAAATTGGTCAAAGAAAAGGATGCTTAATAGTGCAATACTGCTTGATGAAATTTCTGATTTCGAGTGGAAACAGTAAATTTTATGGTATTTTTTTCCAGTAATCAGTCACGAGAAGATGCGTATCCAAAAAGACTGGCCCCTCCGAGACCACGCCCACATTCTTGGTGCGAAAGTCGACGCGATTACTGTAGATGTGCCAGCCACGTGGCAATACAGTATCGCCATGTGTCTGCTGTCGGCGTTGTTCAAGATTGGACGGATTCTTATTCAGCATTTTATTGGTGATGTGAGTTTTGAAGTATTTCGGACAGATCGGTTGAAAATTGAAATTGTTATGAACAAAAATTTGGAGCTCAAAGTTCTTGGTTAGTGCAGTTTTCAACGAGGACTTTTGAAGTTTCAAGAAACAGAAAAATGAGAGAATTCTCAAGAAATTTTCTGTTTCACTGCTAGTCCTAAACTCGGACCTCCTTTTCGCTATACTCTGGCTATTTCTCTCAAAGTTTAAGATCCGGAAGAATTAAATGAACTCTCATTGCTCTGCACTCTCTCATTTTCCTACACTCTCTATCACTCGAAAGATTCCAGTTTTCCTATACTATTGGTGTTCTATGTCTTCTGACGTGTGTCTTCGCGCCCCTCTCTCTTTTTTTGCCTCCTTCCCTCCCTTTTCTCTTTCCTAGCCTCTCCCAATTCCCCCTCTGTTGTCACTGCCCTTCACACTGAGGCGGTCGTGCGGGGGTATAGCTCAGTGGTAGAGCGCTCCCTTAGCATGGGAGAGGGCTGGGGTTCAATTCCCCATACCTCCAGAAATCTTTTTTTTCCTTTTTTGTCTCTTTCGGGATGGTATCGTTTCTATAAAATATCTTGGAAGCTTCAAGATGAATAGAAACAGTGAACATTTTTGGTTTCACTTGAACAATAACATTCAGTTCTTTTGCTCTGAGATGCTCATGAAAGAACCAATATATTACTTTTTTACAGAAGAAAATCTTCATGGACCATGACAGCCAACGTGACCATCACAACAAATCCAACAACACACAGAATTTTGGAAATTTCGAAAGTACAGAAGTGGCTGGAACTACTCGAATGTTGAATGAGTCGAAATACTCGAGACTGGAGACGGATCTTGATTAAAGAGAACTTATTGATTGAATGATTTGGTGAATGAATTTAGAATTTGTAGACATTTTGAGTTTTTTCGGATTTTCAGCAGATTGAAGTGAGACTATAGTCGTCTTATTGATATTTTTTAAAAATTAACCAAATGTTTTGTAATTCTGAAACAGCAAAATTTGAATAAAAATGCATTTATTACTCAAGAACTTCGTTGCATCACAAATCAATAGAATCCATGTCCTCCACGTCCTCCGCCTCTTCCTCCATTTCTTCCTCCTGGTCCTCCGTGTGGTCCTCCCTCATGTCTTCCTCCGTTTGGCTCCGCCCCTAATTGAGCACGAATGAATTTGACGGCGGCGACTTCGACTGGATATGTCTTGCGGAGATCATCGACGGCTTGCTCTTGAGCCTTACGGGTCTGGTTCTTGTTTTGGTAGATGGCGGCAAGTTTGGGGACAACGTCGGCAAGATTGGTAATGACTTCGGTTTGGTTGGTCTTGATTTGGGCGAGTTGGGCGGTGTGGTTGGTGACGAACTCGTCGTAGGCGACCTGGAAATAAAATATTGAGAAAATTCGAGCGGCTTGGCTCAATATGTGCTGTTATGACTCTTACAACTATGCGAGTAAGATAGTGAGAGACGCAGACACTTTTGCTTCTCTGTGTCCGTGTTCCTATTCTACTTTGAGCTGCAATAACTCAGTTCGGAGCAGCGCAAACGGAGATTTGTCAACTATAAAAATGTAGGAACTTTTATACTGATATTTTTATCAGTTGCTCGTTTTTTGATAGCTATACTAGTTCTTGAGGTAATGTGTTTTGAAGTTATCCGCCTAGAAAACGAAGGGTGAGAGACGCAGACAATGAGAGTACTCTAGCTTTTCTACTCACCGAAATATTGTACTTCTCCGCCAAGGCCTTACTTGCATCCTCTTGCTCCGAAATCGTCAAGGTCTCATTTCTCATAACAGCTTCAAATTCCTTCCGTCCCTCACGAGACACGTTTTGAAGGTACGATGGTCCATGTCCACCATGAGGTCCACCATGAGGTCCACCACGACCTCCAGGTCCACGATGACCTCCCGGTCTACCACCAGGTCCTTCCCATGGACCGTGAGTAGCCACAGCTACAGTAGCCATGAGGACGACGGCGGAGAGAGTGAGAAGCAAGTGATGAGCCATGGTTCTGAAACGATTTCAGAATTTCAGAGGCAGGAAGGAAGTGGAGAAAAATGGCGAGAAGAAGAACGAGATATGAATTTTCATGACCAAGGGGGTACCCTTTTATATCGAAATCTGCAAAAAACGAGAGAGTGTGGAAAAGTGAGAGAGTTGAATTTCAAATATGGGAATCTTCGAGAAAACCGTATTTTCCTTCGATGGGAACGGAATGATTTTCGTGGTTTTGATACTGATCTTTATGTGATTTTTTTTCTTTTTTCGACAGGGGCGGTGTTTCAGTGATGTAAGCTAGAAGAGGAAAAATAGAGAAATGTTTTGAAAATTCGAAGAAAAACGAAGAAGGAAGGAAATTTACATATGAATCAGAGAGACAGCTCATATGATCAGGCTCGAGTTTGGTTTTTTGAAAAAAAAAGGGGAAACTCTATTGTGAAGTAAGAGGAAAAGTTCAGATTTGTCACTTTTGAAACCGGGGAAAAATGTTGAAAACATTGAAAATGGAGAAATGATAGGGTTGAAAAATGGATGACAAATTTGGATGAAATTATAGATTTTGAGGATAGAACATATTAGGAGATTGAAAGAGAAGAATAGCCTTAACTCAAAAGAGTTTAAAGTGGACATCTAGACATCAGGGAAAACAGAATTTCAAATTTTTTTATTTTGAGAACTGGTGTGCTTTTGTGTTTTTGCGCAACCAGCAACTTCGGGCCCCTTGGAAACCAAATTTTTCGAAGAACCTTACAGTTTCAAAAATTTCATGTTAGCAACTGGAACAGTTATAAGGTGATCCTCAAGAGAACAGGAAACATTGAACTCTGTTGAAAGATAATTTCTTCAGGTAAATCAGGTCTAATTGTCTATCTGCTACTTTTGAAATTTCTTGATGAAAGTTCGAAGGATCAAAGGCGGTTAGTTGTGTTTCTAGAATTTATGGTTTCGAAACAGAAAATGAAAAAGTTATAGCCTATTCCATAATGATTCAAAAAAATTTTCCATCCCATCAAAAAGATTCTACAAAGCAGATATTTAATTGGAAGAAACTTGTTGGGGATTTGGATCATTGGAGTATCAAAACCGATGAAGCACCGGGTACTAACTGTTAGTATAAAACAGACATTTTTTAAATAAACTTTAATTTCATTGACTACTGTTTCGCACTAGCTTTTTTGCTGAGGATTTGATGTTAATACATTATCTGTTGGGCATTATCAAATTGATATGAACTTCCAACTTTTCTAAAGTAGTCCTTTTCCTCATTCACTTTCCGAACCGTTTTCTCTCTCTTCTTTTTGTTTATTTTGCACCTCCACCACCACCACTGAAACAATACGTTTTTTGTTTTGCTTTGTTTTTTGATTTCCCAGAATAGACGAGATCGGTTACAAAAATTTTTCGAACATTTTGAAGCAAATCATATACAGATGGAGACGGGTGACTGGTTTCCATGAGTCAGCAGATGAGGGTTTGGTTTCAAAGAAAATGACTCACAAGGATTCAGAATCTCGACGTATTCTGAACTCGTAATAATAGAGTTTTGCGGACTATTTGAAAAACGAATAGGTTTGGAAACATTAAAAATTGCATATGCTCTCCATGAAACAGTAAAAATTTTTGGAAGTTTTCAGGATCAAAAGATGACTAGGAACTCGAAAAAATCATAAAAATTTTAGAAAATCAACGGCATCTGCACTTCAGAAGCTGAAATCACAGACGAATATAAAGTTCTCGTTCTCCTGGAGTTGGTTCAGATTTTATGGAATTCGCATAAATTTGCTATGAAACAGAAAAATAGGGGGCATTATATCGGTTTCATTGCTGGATAGATTATACTTTTTGAAATGAGTTGTTTGGGTACAGTAAAGAAACTGTAGTTATTTCTCTGGGTCCAAATGATCAGATATCATTTTATGGAACACATAAAATTGGAAAATTTTCTGTTTCGGCCATGACTGGTGAAAAATGGAGTGCGCTGACATTCAATATGTTCTTCTGGTCATAATATTGCTATCTGTGTGTCTCAATATCGAAATGTTCGCATTTCTAGATCTAGCATAGCTCATTAAAAGATGTGATGCTTATGATCACAGGTATTTTTGAGTTTCCCATATTTTTCTAGAAAACAGAAAGTTAGAAAAATTCTACGGATTCAAGTCTCACAGATATAGAAACCCAGAACTTTAATTTCAATAGTGCGATGTTCTAGGTGCTACTAAAAATAATCATATGTATGTCCAGATTTCCAGATGACCGAGTTCGTTTGAAAATTCTAGCTTTAATCAGATGTTTCTAGACCTTAACCAAATACGTCTGCGTATCCTGATGTCCGGATGTCCGATGTCCCATATTCCAAGAAATTTAAAATTCAAAAAAGTAATGAGTTCATTATGTGCACAAAAACATGAGTGGGTTGGAATTCCGTAAGGCAAGGGATAATACATCGAATTTCAAAAATCAGAAGAAGTTCAAAATATTGAAAATTTAGAAGTCCATGTTGTCAGAAGACTCGTTCATGGAGTCTGGTCCTCCACGTCTTCCACCTCCCATGCCTCCTCCCATTCCCATTCCACCGAATCCTCCCATTCCTTGTCCTCCCATTTGTGGTCCTCCTCCCATTCTCATTCCACGTCCTCCTCCCATTCCTCCCATTCCTCCTCCCATCATCATCTCTCCAGAATCTCCTCCACGTCTTCCTCCTGGTCCCCCTCTTCTTCCTCCTGAACCTCCTGGTCCTCTTCTGAATTCTCCGCTGATGAAGAAGAGAGCTGGAATTTCTTGTGGATATTGAGTTTTCAGGTTGTCAATGGCCTCTTTCATCTGTTGACGGGTTTGGTTCTTGTTGTTCATAACAGATTCCAAGGCGGTCTGAGCGGCGGAGAGTTGGGAAACGACTTGAGTGACGTTTTGTTGGACTTCATTTTTGTGGGCAGTCATGTTGGCTTCGAATTCGTTGTAGATGTCCTGGAAATAAAGGGAAATTTTCTTAAAATTGGAAAAAAGATGAGGGAAATCGGTTGGATGGAAGTGGAGATATAAAAGCTTGAATCTAGAGAGGCGAGAGAGTATGGTGGACAGGAGAGGGCGCAGACAACGAGAGCACTCTCGTTTCTCTGCGTCTCTCTGCCCTCTTCAACTTTCAAAAGCCTGTATCTCAAGAACGGTAAGAGCTATCAAAATGTTAAAAACTAGCGAAATACGGTAAATTTTAAGAGAAACACTTTTGTAGTTGACAACTTTTTGATATCACTGTTTTTTGAGATACAGGCAATCGAAAGCGGCTGACAAAAAGAAGAGAAAAAGAAAAAATAGGAAAAATCTAAAATTTCGAAAATGTTTCTGTTTCAAAAATAAGACAATTTTGAGTCATTTTCATTGCTTTTAGTCGGGTAATTGCAGAACGTTTCTAACGTTTACACATATTCGAAAAATCTCAAAAAAATTTCAAATTTTAAGCTGGCTCGGGTCGTATTCAGAAGAATTTACTATGTCGAAAATTTCAATGTCAGAATTTTCTTCAGTCTCGAAAATTGTAGAATAATTCAGTAGTACTAGTTTGATATTATTGACTGTTGCTAGTTTATATCTTTCTTAATATTAGAGAAACAGTAAAAAAGGTTCCCAAAATTTCTCACTCACCGAAACTCCATAAGTCTGTGCCCAAGTGGAAGTCTGCGATTCCATATCAGCAATCGTCAAGTTTTGATTTCTCATAATATCGAAAAACGCCCGTCTTCCCTCGTCAGTGACATTTTGAAGGAATGGTGGCATCGGTGGTCCATGTCTTCCTCCAGGTCCTCCTCGTCCTCCTGGCCCCCCTCGTGGTCCGGCCAAGACAGAAGTGGCCAAGGCGATGGTAAGGAAGATAAGAGTAGCAGAAGAATAGCTCATTATTGGAAAATGAATTGGTTTGATTTGGGATACTTAGGGTTACCCGTAGGTTTATATAACCTTTGCTGAGGAGGAGGCTCCGCCCACTTTTCCTCCCCTCTTTTTGTGTCGCTGATGTCTATCCCTTTCCCTTTTTCCTCTCTAACAGTAAGTAAACTACTGTGAGTCACTCTGTGTCCCGAATGGTCTCCGGATGGAATTGGTCAGTTATTTGACCTAAAGTAGTCCATTGTACAAATAATAGCAGATAGGAAAAGCTGTCAAATTGTTCCGTGTCTAGGTATGGGGTAGAGCTATTTGTGTTTGTTGTGTTTTGTAGTGAGAAAAATAATGATGGATTGTTGAATGGTTAGCTGGACAAGGAAGTATCCTCGGGATAAGGGGAGAAATAGTAGAGGATATAAGGAGGGAGTAGAAAAATTAGATGGTATGGAGTTATTCTTAGAGGATTTGTTTATGTGCCGGCTTAGAATTGAAGTCTAAAAATTCTCGGTTTCCAGAAAATGTGATTTTTCCTGAGAACTTGAGCATCTCATTATGATCCATAGATTTTGAAGGCATAAACAAAGACGCAGAATGCTAGAGTGCCTAACTTCTCTACGGCTCTCTTGAGGGCTCTTTGACTTTGAAAAATTATATATTAAACACCAAAAAAAATTGTGCAAGAGACGTAGAGAAGCTCGGCACTCTCGCTATCTGTGTCTCCCTCCCTATTTGGCGGAAAACTTAATTTTTGATCATCGAATATTTTCTCATCGACGAATCACTCTGATTAGAGTCAATCGAGAGCATCTTGCAGTGGGAACAGTAACAATCTGAAATTTCGTTTTATCAGAAAATTTCCGGTTTCATGATCACAGCACTAGAGCATGTTCCTCAGTCGAGGGCTTCTTTTGAAAATATATTTTTTTTCTTAACTTTTAGTCCGCAAAATTAATATCAAAAGTCGAATGCCAATCATATGGCTATCGCTAAAAAATTTACTGTGGAACCAGGGACTTTTATCTCAATTTTTCAAATTTCAAGCCTTTTTAATCATAATGACATCACAAGTGCAAACTCTTAAAAATATAACTTTTGCAGTTCAATAATCTTCGAAACTGAGAAATTTATAAAAGTTCAGACTCCAAAACTTGCTTCGATTTTCACAACTTTTTTCTGTTTCGAAGGCGAAATTCAAATGCTTTTCAACAGAGTTTCACAGTTAGTTTCTTTTTTTTTACTCATCTCATCTTCCGAGCTTCACACTAGTTTATATTTACAATTTGATGGTCTCCTTTCCAACTACAGTACTTTAAATTCGAGTACATTTCCATAGTTTCAAACTGAACCCAATCACTTGAAGATTGTTCGAAAAATTTTCTCCGAATGCTCTGTATTCCCATATTTGGCCCTATTCTAATAATGTTCCTGATCTCCTCCTCAATTTCCTCCTGCCCACTCCAAACAAAGTGACCTCTGTTCCTTTAATCTTTGCTATTCTCCCCATCATAAGTGCCATTCGACACCACATTTCAATTGTGCTCTTTTTCTAGGGAGACTCCAAAAAGCAAGAGTCAACATTAGGCGAGAGGGGGACAGTAACTAACTATATTTATTTTCATGTCATCCCTTTTTGAAGATCAGCGACAATTCTCCTTCTCTATTTTCCTTCAAATCACTGACTCATCCTTCTCCTATATGCTCAATTATTGTTGATGTTCCGTTTTTAGATGTACTGTACGTATGCTTTTTTGATTCATACATAATAGTATCATCTGTATGCACTAATCCATGCCACCTACGCCATGAATAGTGAAAACATGAACCAGTTATGGAGAGAGGAAAAGAGTCTGCAACAGTTCCCTTCCAAAACTGTCTAGTTTTGGGGGTTGCTGGGGTGCATTTGGAACGTAAGTGTTGGTCAGTTGGAGACGTAGTTTTGGAAAAAAAATACTGTTTCAAAGTTTTATGAATAGAGATTACAATCCGTGTCTTCCGTTTGGTTTCTTGTGTTTCATCTAATCGACTCTATCATCAAGAAGTTCTTGCGTTCATTTCATGAGGTAAAAATATGTCCGAAACCAGAAACTAATGCAGAAATATTTTTAAAACTTCAAATGAAGCCGGAAACCAAAAAATAATTTACAACGAGAAGCTTCCTCTGCCTCAAAAAATTTACTACTTCAGACGAATCTAAAGAGCTTGAAGATTTATTAAATGTAGTTCATAACGATGAATTCTATCTACCGTCACATGGAGAACAAGATCTAATAAGGCGAACAAAAATATGAGACCTTTTAGATACCTGATACCCACAAAAATGCCACCCATAATTTAGTGCTTAGCAACTGTTGTGAAGGTTTGCTGTTCCAATATTTTCTGATTTGAACCGGCAGAATTCCGGAAATCGATAGGTATCGAAAAGGCAGCCAAACTTTTAAGAGTATTTCAAATCAGATCGCGGTGTGAATTAACATAATTCCATGAATTCTGAGTTTTAAAAAACTGTGAAACAGAATCTTTTTTGCAGAAAAACTTTTTTTACTGTTTTGAAAGAATCGGAAAGCTATGGAATTTGTTTCAGGTGTAGTATTTTCATGACACGATGGACATACAAAAAAGCGTTTTTAGCAGTTTTTTATGGATGTTGTTCTATCCGCCTATATTGCTTGACCAGAAAAGCATGTCATAAATCGAGGTGATTGGATATATCTATGAATATTTTCTGTTTCAAAGGTCTTTCATGAAAAACACAAATATCTGGGAAAATGTTGAACGAAGATTATTTCATTTACTGAACTACCAGATGGGCTGTGCCCCTCTGGGGCCCTTCGGGCCGCCGTAAAATTTTTCAAAAATGGGAAAATTGAAAAACTTTCGAAAAGTGGAAAATAACTCCGTGAACTCGTCTCCCCCTCTCTCAAAACTGAAACAACAGAATGGAGCTAAAAAAGAGGTTTTTGCCACCTTGCGACCTCATTTTTTTACCAATCGAAAATTGAAATAGACGGGCGTCATCATGCAGTACTTTCTGATAACCTGCCAAAATTTGAACAAAATTGGTCCAGCAGGAACTTCGCTAGAGTGAGCGAGTCCGGAACAGACAACACACAGACGGAATTTTGCGTTTATTAATAGTAAAGATTGAGAACTTGCTTGAGATTTCTCATGGATCCATTAATTGGCAAAAAAGATTTGAATTTCCCAGGACTGAAACCGAAATGATTTAAAAAATAGTTTTGAAACACTTTGTACTGTTTCAGATGAATCAGAAGAGAATTTTGGCGGTTTTGATGGCATTTAATGTACTTGTGGGGATTGAGACAGTAACATGAAACTATGGATGGCAAAATAGACAATATTTGTCGAAATCTTCTGTTTCAGATGTTATTCTGAATGAGTCCGAATTTGGTTCGTGGCTGCTTGGTAACTCTTACAAGGTCGAAATCGACAGAACTTGATCCTGAATGATTTGGATCTAATGTTGATGACACTAACAATAATGAACAATCATGGCTAACACTTGAGACTGAAACAGAAAAAAAAACTTTTGCAAATTCCTGACCTTTGATATTTCATCAATATTGACAGTTTCATTAAAACTATATTACAATTTCAGTCGATATCGACTACAATAGATTGCTTGGAATATTCAAGACTCAGATATACTTCGTTCCAGGAAAAATAAGGATTTGAAATTCCATTCAATGAATAATCAACAGTGCTAAGTTCTAGTGCATTCCAATTTTTTTGGACATCTGGACAAACTTTTATCCCGGATAGCCACACCCAGTATCTTTACTCATTGTTGTCTACATAGTTCTTTGCCGATGAAAATGATTTATTTTACTTTACCAAAAAAAAGAACAGACGAAAAAAGAAAAAGATGAAAAGTGTAATAATCTCCAATTGATCTTCCACATCCATCCATCCGATTAGCACATCTGCAAAAACACAAAACATGAAAGATGGATGAACAATGATGTCAGGTCACAGAAATGACATAAACTAAATATTGACACAAACCTGCGAGCACATTGCTCCGCTGGCGGCCAATTGGGCGGTCTGGGCGAAGAATTTGCGGGAGAGACGGATGGCCGATTGTTCGCACTGAAAAATTGGAGATTTCGTTTAGAGAGCGTGGGATAATGAGAGACTCGGCACTACTGCTGTTTATGGTAAGTTTAAACATGCGTATCTCCAAAACGGCTGGAATTATCAAAAATTAATAAACTGCAAAAATGTTCATCGTAAAATTTTACATATTTTTGAAGTTGACAACTTTTTTCTAGAATCAATAGTTCTTCGAATACGCCCCTTTGAAATTCAGAGAGACGCAGAGAAGTCAGACACTCTCGCTTCTCTGCGTCTCCATAGAGGAAGAGTGAGATGCAAACAACTAGACGGTCTGCGTCTCAATTTTTCCAATACTCTCATCCAGCTTACCATAGTTCCAAAAGCAGTTGGAAGCTTCTGGCACACATTGGCATAGATTCCCTCAACAGCGTGAGCGTGAAGAGCCTCGTGATTCTCAGCAACAAACTTCTCGACAGCTTGACAGTTGGCACATCCGACTTGAGCTCTCTCTGGTTGAGCAAGAGCCATCAGAGCTGAAAAATAACATTTTCTTCCAAAGAATCAATGCATTTTGACCAACCGTTCTCCTTCTTCTCACAAGTGTGAATCATGGTGCAGATGCCTCTTCCGTCGAATTGGTTGTAGGTCAAGAAGAGTACGGTAGACATGTACATGTGGACGAAATCGTTACATCCTGGTCCCCATGCTCCTGGAACGACGTGTTGGCACGCTTCGGCTTGGATGTCGTCGGCGGTGGCTTGCTGAAAAATTAAATTTACTGTTTCAAGAGATAATTGTGTGGGAGGCAGGATAATGGAAGTTCAATTCTTGAATCAAAACTTATATCCGTATCATAAGACATGTAAAATTTTAGGCTGGTCAGGCTTGGTGAGCCCAGTCCGCGGCCCAAGCTCGAAAAGCGCTGATGCATGATATTTTTCCTCAAACTCACTCTCTTATTAATGAACTCCTCCAAAAGGGTATCCATTGAGAGAGTGCATTCGAAGCACGACATCAACTCTTCTCCATTGGAAGTCTTGACAGTTCCCATTTTCTTCCACAACTCTGGCAATGGTTGTTTTGGTGTCTCACGAGTAGCTGGCTTTCCGGAAGCGGCACACAATCCCATGTTGGAGCACATCAATTCCTTCTCGGAGAAGATATCTCTCATTTCGGTCATCAAGTCTGGAATGATCGAGGCGACGAAGATGTTGCATGCCTTTTGGGCCTTTCCGGCGCTACGGCAGACGAAACGTTGGATGGTGTTCTTGACCTGGAAAATGAGGGAAATTAGGAATAAGTATCAAGAAAAAGTTTTAGGACAATGTTCTCAAAGTTTGTCAAAGAACAAAATAATGATTGCAGTTAATAAAGATAGCTTTTTTGGTTCACTGGAGGTTGGTCTTACTGTGATGAGTAGCTTTTTTTTAAATTACTGTTTCATGTCAAATATAAGATTTCGAGTTGATTTTGTTCCGTTAGTCCGTCAGGCTTTGGTCGTTGTTCTAATGAGAAAAGGTACTTATTTAGTGAGAAAACATTTTTAATCAGTGACTTTCAAAACTAATCTTTGCTTCCGATACGTCCATTTTTTCATATCAAATGCAAGCTCAGTGAGAAATTCAGAATCAGAATGACTTTTCATATTGTGGTTTTTTATGGATTCGTTTCTTCAATGTTATTTTCGATGACTGAGAGAACTTTCTCTATCTGCTAGTAATCAGCCCTGATCTTAAAACTTTTCAAATGTTGGAAATCTACCCATCATTTGCAAAAATTACCTAAGAAACTGAAACTATTCAGAAACAGAAAAAATATTTTCTTCGAAATATGCCTCAACTTGTGGAGTAATCTGTCAAGAAACCATATAAAACCTTGAATTACTTTTGGGACAGTAGCTTTTTTAAAAAAGTTGTCTCTTTTTCAACTTGAGTTGAAAATTGAACCCCATAAACTTTCTACGTATTGAAGTAGACTGACTCATTCCAACTTACGGCATAAGAAGTGAAATCCTGTCCGAAGAGTTGTCCGAGTTGGCCGGTGGAGGCTTGGCACTCGTCGCAAACTTGTTGTCTCTACAAGAAATCACATGATTTTTTCCGCTAATCTTTTTAATTTCTGCTATCAATCATACCATGATGTTATCATTGGACACGATGCTCTCCGACTTTTTCAAATAGAGCATGGCGAGACGGGCGAGTGGGGAGAATTGAGACTCGCCGCACATTTGGAGCTTCGAGCAGACGGCGGAGGTGTCGGCCTGGAATATCAAAGATAGATTAGTGTAGATCGAGACGAGACGGTTTAGAAAAGTCTGAACATGGCTATATATCGATAGAGCGCATTTCCACTCTCCAAGGTATTTGAACAATAATTAGTTAGCGAAAAGAACCAATATCACTTATTAAACTGAACTGTAACTTATGAGTCTTTTTAAAACAGTGAAGTGTTTTACTGTATCACGAAGAACCTATCTTAGAGAGTATACTACTGCTACCAATTGAGCCAATTCATATGAATTTATAAAACTTCTACAGTATCCTTCACTACCGTACTTACCAAATATGGAGCAAGTTTGAAGGCAATGTAGTCAAGTTTGTCAACGGTCTTGGCACAGTCCGATTGGTGGGAGGTTCCGGCGCACATCATCGAGAGCGAGATTTTCAGTTGGGACATCTTCATCTTGTCCTTGGAGGCGTCGATGAAGTTTTGGACCATCTAGAAGAAAGAGGTTCTGGGATTTGAAGGATTTTCAGATTTTTCGTTAGTTTCAAACAAACACAATGGAGTAATTGAAATGCCTACATATTTTGGTATAGGACCAGACTTTAAAACAGAAATTCTTGGAAACTTTTAATACTGTTTCAATTGGAATGGTTAATAATAGAAAATTTTTGTGCATTGATAGTAGCTTGGAATAGATACTTCAGTTTTCGCGTTCTAAAAATCATGGAAATCAAATTCTAGAGACCAAAGATAAAATTTTCGCCTGCAAGGCTCAGGCCCGGTCGGTCATTCTCACTTCTCACTTGTCAGACCGGTCAGACAAATCCCAAATACGCTTGCGGCCATTTGGGACCATGGTCAGATAACTTACCGATTTGCAGGAATCACAAGCGGAAAGTGCATCCTTGGCTTGGCTTCCGATAGCCAGTGCGGCGAGAACAGCAATAATCAGGACTAGTTTCATTGCTGAAAATTTGATTTTATTGCCACAAGATAGAAGTATCACCATCAGAAAATCCATATTTCAGAAAGCAAAAATTATATAATTGAAACAGGAAAATTTTCTGTTCATAACCGAAATTTGATAAATGACAACACGTGTCCACCCGACACTCCTTTTTATCAGTTTTTTCGGTGTGCTCCAATGTGCTCACCACTCTCGTCAATCATGCAATTTTTCAATTTCTTATCATTAATTTATGATTTGAAAGAAGAAAAGCTTTTCTTGAAGTTTTCCGTGACCTAGAATACACTAGAGTATGTCAGATTGTATAATTTTTGGTCTCGTGATTATAATACCCTCTTGAGGAGGTCAGCACCGAATTCCACGAAATTTGAAGTTGTTTGTCATCTTTTTTATTGGAGTGGGTAGAGTTTATAATTTATGAATTCTGCTATAAAGAACCATTGTTCAGAGAAAATATTGAATTTTCAGAAGCAAATGTTGAAACAGAAAAAAATACTTTTTCAACTAGGCTCTTGTTATCAGTAAGGAGCTACCTGGTCATCGAAAGAAGTATGAACACAAAAAATAGAGGGTCTTACCACGAAATTACAAAAATGCCGGTTAGGGATTAGCGATATCTTCCATGGTACACTGCGCTTTATTGCAAACACTGCTGAAATGTTGTTTTTTTATGGCTTTGGCGTCTTTTTTTTCAGGTCTCGAAGGCTTGTGTGCTACTCATGGAGAATTCACGAGAATTATGTGAGGTCTCAAACCTTGAACAAATGATGAGAGAGCCGGGAGTGTCTGTTTTTAGCCATGTTAGCGATAGAACGCGATTTGACATTGAAAACATCGTTAATACTCGAACTTTGTCTAACTATCATTTTTGAGAAATTCTGGGAAAATAGTACTTTTGGTAGCCGTGGCGATACCTATTGAGTGCTCCTTTGAAGAACTTCATCAGTGGAGAAGGTATCGACAACACTTGTGCTAGCGAATAATTTTGATCCATCGACTCTAACATTTTGTTCAGAACGTCTCTTAGGAAGTAAATGAATTGAGAAAATACCTATGGAAAAGGTTCACTGAAACTGAAAAATCTTCAATACTATCCATTCCAGAAGATCAGAATAAAACTTTTGATACCAGAGTTGAAACAGAGAAGGCAGGATGGAACATGCTAATTTTATAGGATCTTATGTCGCTCATAATAAGTTCCGATGAATTCTTCAATTCCAAGTTCTGTAGGACTTCGCACTCGAAAATTACAAAAGATTCTAACGGTCGGAATTCCGAAAGTTCAAATTACCAGTATATTTTTATTATACATGGTCGAATAGCAATGAATCGATTATTTTGAAACCAATCGCAAAAATTCTACAGCCAAAATTGAAACAGAAAAAAATTTGAAAAATATTTCGAACTTGATCCTCTTCATAAGATGGTTACTGTAGTTGGAGTGTTGAACTTTTCAGAGTAGAAAATATATGGATTCTGAAGATCAGAAGGCACCAGTGCCTATAAAAATCGAATCATTTGTCCGGTAGACTACGGATAATTGAAGTAAATTAAAACTGCGATTTTAAAATATTCTAGCTGAAACAGTAAATTTTTTTTGCTCAAGTTACTGTTTCAAAATTTAATCTAGAATTGAATTGTATTTGAGATTCACTCCGTCGGTCGTGCACGAACAATGTAAAAATGATGTTCTTTATTAAAAATTCAAGTTATCAGACATGAAGTTATTGATGGTACATCCAGTTAGCAGTTGAGAGCCTGGCTGAACTTGTTCTGGCTGGCCAAAACGGCGGTCAAACTGGCGAATTTCGGGGCGACGGAGGTCATGATTTGTTGGCACTGGAACGCTTAATGGTTTTAACGGATTCTAGATAAATTTAGAACATAAGAAACATAACATTTTCAAAGATTCTTGTCTAATTTTTCCGCCAAGCCTCAACTTACAGTAGCCTTGAAGAATGGGAGGGAATAGGCGCAGACATTTTCAGTCAACGAGTGCTCGAAGTATTTCTCCATAACACTTCCGACCATATTCGATGCGATGTAGGATTCCAATGCTTTCATTGTTGGACACTTCTCGGTTTGAATGTCTTGGTAAGAGAAGGCGCGGAGTGCTTCGACTAAAAAATGATGGGATTTTTTCGTTGGAAAACAGAAATCTTATTATTTTGAAAATTTCGAAATCCCAATGATGGAGATCGGAAACAGTAATTCTTTAAATAAAAATTAGAAAATGTGAATGTAATCAACTAAAGACATTAGTGAGATCCATATTACTGTAGATTGGTCCAAAACCCACATATCGAAAACTTTTGGGAAGCTCAAAACTGGACGTTGAATATTCGAGTATTTGTCAACAAAATTGACTGACTAAGTAAGACTTTACAGAACTGACAAAATTACAATAAACAGAAAGATGTTTGAAGTCGTTCTAAAAATTATTTTTTGTTCTTCTGAATATAGTTTTCCGTAAACCGGAAAAATATTCGAGTTACATATTTGAAACAATAGTACCAAAATCCAAAACCATCTTATTATCAAATCAATGTTCACTGTTTCCCTCCTCCCATTTTTGAAACAGTAATTCACATTTCACAGTCTTCACCTTCTTCGAACATCTAAACTCACCAGAATCAGTTGGACAACACTTGTTAGCCTGACAGACTCCTTGTGGAGTCACTTGTTCAATGGTCATTTGGATTACGGTAGGCAAGTAGAGGTCCAAGAAATCGATGCAAGAAGCAGTCATGTTGGCAGTAACGATCTTGGTGCACGCGAAGTCACGGACGTCATCGGAGAGCTTCTTCTGGAAAATAGGGGAAATTTTGATAATCGATGAGAGATAACGGTATTGAAGGGGTACATAAATTTTGAAAAGTTGAGAGAAAACTGATACAGAAGATGCGTTTTGCGAGAAAATTTCGCTGTTTCTGATAAATCGGAAAAGTTGAAAGCAGAATGCGTTTTGATACGGCCTTCAGTCTATGTTGCTCCTTTTGTATTTACATTAATACATATTCTCCCAAGTTGTCCGTTTCAAAGTGAAAGCGTTGACATTAAAAAGACCTCCTTTTTGGAGCCTTCTGACGTTGACTCTTCCCCAATTTGTCAACTATCCCGGTGACTCACCCTATTTCCAATCATATCGGTTTGTGTCTCCTCAACGACAAACTTGCACTCGAAGCATGACATTGCGAGAACCTGAAAACACAGACAAAATTATTTACTCAGTGTTACTCAAAAAGGAACATGTGCTAAGCAGGTGGTGCGCACTTTTTTCGATGAAGAGAGGGGAGGATCTTCTTTTTTGTTAAAAAAGAAGGCTTCCTTACTCATTCTTATTTTCATTACCCACTACTAGTTGGCTCTTACAAACTCTACGAATTGACTGATGGATTTGAGAATGAATGATATGTACAGAAAACGGAATAGGAAGCCGAGGAAGCCAGAGAATACGGAGAGGAGGATTCGCGCTAATATGTAAGTTAGGGGAGGGTTTTTTGAATTTATGAAGAATGTAGATACCTAGATTGAGGCTCTTGGTTAAAAATAATAGCTGAAACCAAAATTTCACCTACTTTGTGTCAGTTAAAAAGACTGGACTATGAAAGCACTACCGCATACAGATTTAAAGTTCCATTGAAAAATTTTAGCTGAAACAGAAACTTCTGTTTCATGCTGTTATAGTTTTGTTGTTATGCCACCGATGATTGCTTGGTCCTAGTAATATTTTGAACTGACTACAGTACTGATAGGAATAAATGTCGTGATCGTATCATCTGCCCTAGACCAGCTTCAACATCGACATTTTTGGGAAACATTGTCATCCCATTTTCCTCGATTTTCTTCAAAATTTCCTTTCATTCCAGGCGGGAACGTGCCCGAGTGTCGGAAATGAACGGGATGTTCAAAGTGCTCATCGACCTTCTCCCACCGTCACCATTCAAAGCTCGTCTCTCAAGAGCTCAGACGTTGAGGTATGTGTTTTTGATAGGAAACGGAGAGTTACTGTAGGTTATTTCTGTCTCATCGATAATAGAATCAAGGCAGGATTGACGTCTAAAACTTAGGGATCGGGTGAAACTGGGAAAGTTTTTGGATTTTTATCGCGGTTTCACTCATTTTAGATATGAAGGTTATTACATGTATAGATATCATCAACTGACACAAAAATCTTTACCGTTTCATAAAACAATTCAAAGCTTGTGACATCGAAGACTTGTTAGTAATTGAATGCTCAACCAGTATCTTTTCCAGAGAAGCCGCATCCTACATCTTCCGTCTCCTACAGTACCTCGCGTCTCCAGAAGACATCAATGCCTTCGAAAAGTTCCCTCACATCTTTGCTACCGATCGAGAGATCACGAAGATTCCCAACCGTAGATCTTGCAATATCAATGAAGATGGAGGAGTCTCTGCGTTCATATCTCGTCATGATTTGTCATCACCACCGACAATTCAATGCAATGATTTCTCCCGAAACATGGTTCCAGTTATCAGACCGACTCCAATAATCCACCATCAAACCACTATGTACCCGGTGCTCCCACCAACTAATGTCTTCATTTCTGCCTATTTTTAAAATGATGAGAATATGTATTCTGCTGACTCATTTCTTAGCCAGACTAATAAAGATGTTGTTGACAAGTTCTATTTGAAGGGAGAAAAGTAAAGTTGGGTAAATATGGGACATCTGCTCATCATCGAAAAAGTTGGGCGAGAAAGTACCAGGTGCCAATAGATACACGTATATGTTCTTGCAGCTGTCTATGTAACAAGTGGTATTTTTTCGAACATTTTAAAATGAAGGGTGATTGGGAGAAGTTCTGGATGTTAGGGTAGGAAAGGGTTACTGTAGAGGTGGGTGCTTCGAAAACCCAATTACTATATAGACATGGTTTGGCTAGTTTTTTCAAAACACGCAACACTCCCAAAAGCGTTGAAAATAATAGTGGACATTCACTTTTTACCAGTCTCATGATGATAACAACTTATTATATTAGGCCCTACTTTTCCTTATACTTCTATAATTTTGTGTAGGCAAAAATGAATTTCGGACTAATAGATAACTACGAGTCTCACATATCATGTCACTTTTTTTTGAAACAGTAGAAAAGTGACAGATGTTTTCAAGCGATGGATCATCTCCGTGTTCTCTACATAATTTTTTGAAGTACTATGAAACAGCAAATTTTGCCCGAGTTTTCTGTTTTCTTAGTATTAGCGATATTCCCCAAGGGGAAAAGCGCTCCATCGCGCACTTGGCTGAAATTTGAATTTTTAGCTTTCCCGACGTATTGAAACAGCGAAACATGTTTCGGTGGGTGCATGAACCCCTGTGGACAATTCGAATGCTAGTTTCGACTGCTCAATTCGACTGTTCGACTGTTCGACTGCAATTCGCAATTTGACTGCTGTCCGAGTTGTCCACGAGGAGTTCACGCACCCACCAAAACATGTATCGCTGTGGGAAAACGGGAAAGCTAAAAAATTCAAATTTCAGCCAAATATGCGATAGAGCGCGTTTCCCCTTGGGGAATATCGCTAATAATAAGCCAACACCTCCACACATCGCATTTTCTGAATGACTCCTGCCAACTCTTCGAAACTGTAATGTTTTATTCAAAATGGCCTAGTTTCTTTGACAAAGTTTTTTAGTCCAAGTTTTCGTAGTATTACTTCAACTTAATTCTAGCTAACCTATTGAGATTCGCATTATAATATAGCATTACGTTTTCCTAACTTTCCATGAATGTTTGAAACCGTAAAAATGGTAAATTTCGAATATAACTCCTGATGGCCTAACTTTTCCCATTTTGGCTTTCTAGTCCATATTCACTAACCTGTCCCTTATTGTTCTTCATGGTCAACCCATTCCAGAATGCGTCAACTTCATTCTCGACTCTCTCCTTCTCCTCGTCGGAAACTTCGACCTAAACTTTTTCACCGTTTCAAAGCTGAATCTTGGAACTATCAGGGATAAGCAAGGTGTTCACTTGGAGGAGAATAGTCGGAAAATTATGCAAATTCATATAAGGGAAAATTCAGAAGGTAAAAGGGAAAATGACATGATTTTTTTGGGGGAAAAATGGACATTCTTGGGAAAATTTGAAGGGAAAAAACGGACAAAATAAAGGGAAAATTAGTGTTGGATAACATTGCGTTGGAGCCATCCGGCAACACCCACATATTTGCGAGCCTTGAATCCTTGCTTCTCGGTGCACATGTGGACGTCAACGCAGACCTGGAAAATTGGAATTTTAGCGTGAAAATGATGCAATTCTTGCGTGGAAATGGGATTTTCAACACACCCAAGCCTGCCATACAACCGGCTGTGATTATTACCCTTTGTTATTTTGGCCAAAATTTTTTTTGGGTTTATTCTCAAAAATATGGTCCAATTTGACCACTGCAGCTTACCCACTATCTTTGCCGCGGCCCTGATTTTGACAGCCTTAGAAACGCCGTCATAACTTGCACTTTTCCACTTTAGGGTTCTTTGACTTGTAAAATTCAAATTTCCAGTTTAGGACAGTCCGCAGTTCGATGGTTGTTGCGAAATCTAGGCCCCTCAAAGTTCACAATACTCTTACCTGGTGTGGATCGGAGAGGATGGCATCGACTTGTTGGATGATTTGTGGAAGGTACTCGTCGACGAACATGTCACACTAAAAGTATTTTTATTACAGAATTTCAAATGTGCTGACAATGAAACGATAGTCTAGCTAGCAACTCTATCTTGTTTAATTTACAACTTGCGTCACCAACTTTCGAAGTGAATAGAGATAACTTCGGATAAACATGAAGTGGTTTTGAAACAGAGTAGATTTTTAATTTTTCTGTCCCAGTTACCCAAACTACTGTGACCCCAAAAAGTCAAAGTTAACTCACGAATCCTCTGGCACTCTGCATGTAAGCACAGATGTTATTGCGGATGAAGTCACGGGCCTTGGTTTGGCTTTCCTTGTCCTCAACGATAGACTTGGCTTCCTTGACGGCGAATTCGCACTCGTCGCAGGCGAGGGATTGCTGAAATATGGTAAAAAATCCAATATTGTAGGTCCAAATTGAATGAATAAACAAAAAGTCAGAAACAGTAAAATTGATAATAGCCTCTACAATGAGCATTGGTTCGATTTCTTCATGTAATAATCAAGAGTTGAATCAAAAAGTTTTCCGATTTTCCCAAATATTTTTTGTCCTGGATATAAAATCAATTTTGAAAGCTACTCTGTCTTTGCTTCTGTGTGTCCGGATGTCTTTCATCTTTTGGAAAACTCATAACACCATGATTTTCATTGTTCAAAGTTTCGAATGGTTTATAATCGACCCACCAGAAGATTGAGAAATTATACTACTGTTTCATAAAGAATCGAACATGAAACAGCAGAATTTATTCCTAATGTTATGATCCCTAATAAAAATGAAATTACTGCTTCAAAATTTCTGTAAGTGTTTACAGATTTTGTTTGAATTTTGATCTTTTCTTCCTACATTATAGAAATTTTGGCAATTCTCAAGTCTAAATTCCTAGTTTTCCTACAGTATCTTTACATCCAGGTGTCCCACCCCCACTTACCGATGACATAGCTCTCTCAGCACGCTTGGCGAACTCGAGGAGGAGACGACGGAAGGAGTCGATCTTCTTGTTTCCGCAGATGTGGAGGCGAGCGCAGAAGGCACGGGCATCCTTCTGGAAATCAAAAGAGAATTAGAAGATAACTTTTGCTATAAAATGATTTTCTGTTTCAGGTGGACTCTTTTACTAATTCTTCAAAAAACAGTCATTGTCTAGTAGGGATAGAAAGTTACAATTGTTCTGAAAAATGCGTTGATTTCTAGTCCACTATACATAGTCGTCAGTTTGCCGTTTTCTGGACTAAAGTCGTAGGCCACCTACCAAGTATGGCTGAAGCTTCTCGATGAACTTGTCCAATTGAGAGACGAAAAGACGGCACTCATCAGCATACGAGGTTTCTCTGCACAACATTCCCAAAACCAGCTTCAACTCCTCGAGCTTCTTTGGATCCTGAGTGGCTTCGGAGAACTTCTTGACGACAAGTTGGCACTCATCGCAGGTAGTGGAGATGACGCTGTCAGTGTTGGTCATGACACGGTTCGACTCGAGCATGTCCTGCTTCGAGTGGGCGAACGCCGTTGTGGAGAGAAGAGCAAGTGCGAGAAATAGAAGGTACTTCATTCTGGAAAATGTGGGAAATTGTAAACTGGTAGACCAAAAACAGTAACGAAATGAAACATAGTAGGAAAAGGAAGAATGAAAACTGAAACAGTGAAGAGAATGTCATAGATGAATATATTCAGAAACGGTTCATCAAAGTTACTAGCATGCGAGGAGTGTGAACGACGCGGTTAGTCTTGGAATAATGTGATTACATAACTACAATTCTGGATTATAGGATTCCAACCTGTTTGGCTTTAACGGTTCCCTTGTTATAGGGCTTACGACAAACGTTTGGAACCTTGTACTTCCCTGATGGAAGCTATCGTGGGTCCATACAGTCCTAAACTGTTGAAAGACTCGATTTTTGGAGTTTCAGGAATCAGGAAGATAGAGGAGTCGTGGAATAGAAAATTTAACTAATCAATATGAAAATTAGGAAAACTGGAAACAGGAAATTTTTTTCAAAATTCATATTCGCAGATCAACAAGATCCCACTGCTTTGTTAAAGAAAAAGAACTAAAACGGTGAACAAATACGACTTCTACTAGCTAATGGAAATCTTCCGAGCATTTATATCTTTGAAGATCTTCGATGTGCCATAACTGCTCAAAACGCACATTTTCATGATGGAGCGCGTTTGTATCATCATCAGTGAGATTACTGTAAGCTTAGGGTTTTGAAATTTTAGTACGAATAGCAACTGCTTAACTATCACCGTTTTCAAACTAAAAAAGCTTCGAAACAGTAGTTTTTCCGAATCTACAGTAGTCTTTTTGGCCTGCAAAAGTCTCCTCCAAAATCATGAAGAAACCAAAAACCCTTATCTCAAAAATGTTGATCCAAACATCTCGAGCAAAAAAAAATAAAAGCCATCTCTCTCCAGATTTCTTGGGAGAATGGATGGGGTGATTCGGGATGTTGGTGAAGGGACAGAAGAGACGAACAGTGTAATAAAAGAGATTGGGGCGGGGTCGTCGTCCAGGGTACAAGGGGCAATCTGGTGACAACATTGGAAAAAGAAGGGAAAAAATATGCTGAGGAATTTATGACTTGATGGATTTATTGGATGTTAGATAAGAGATGGGATAAGGAACAACTGGTGAGCATGGGAAACAAAAGAAAAAAGAAGAAATAGGAAGATTTACAGTTGCATCATATTGTGAAATATATGATGGAATGTTCTGGAAGATAACTGACGTCTTCTAGGAAGATTCAGATGACGACGCATGTACAAAGGTTCTAGAAAATTCTAGGGTAGTCTAGCAATTCATTAAGGCAGTTTTGCTGCACATAAAGGATGATCGAACGTTTTGAAAAGTTCTAGAACTTGAATCCCGCGCTAGGAACGATTTTGGGAACATTGGATTTATGATAAAAAAGAAAAAATAGATATTTTAGAAAAAAATAGATATTTAGAAAAAAAGATATAAAGAAAAAATAGATATTTTATGGTGGACCTCAAACCCTACTGCTTTGATTAGGTTCAGTGTAGACAATAAGTATTAGTGAAACCGAAAAACTTTAAAAATTAGATTTCCTATTTTTCACTGTTTCACACTTTCGTGACTATGATGGGGAAATGCTTTCTTCAGTTCGTCGTTCCCTTGGCAATTTTTCTAAAACTATCGATTCAGATGAAGGAAGAAGATTCTTAACTACTCTGAATAGTTGTAAAACCAAAAAACTTGTATGAAACAGTAATTAAATGAACTCAACCAAGTTAATTTATGCCAACGTTTACTGTTTCTGATAGTAGGCAAAACGAAAATTTTCACCGTCCTCTCTGATAACTGTCGATATTTTACTTCAATTGAGAATGGAACGAAAAATATCTTTCCTGAATAAATTTCTTCTGGTATTACTACTACATCCCAAAACTTGGTAACAATGCATCATTTATGAAACGGTTATTTCAATTTTGATGGTGCACTTCTAAAGATTACGGTAGCCTATTACTCACTTTTAAAAACCGTATCAGAACTTTCTGGAAATCATAACTCGAAAACGGTATGTACTGCAATTTTAAAAACTCTGTTTTGTGTTTAAAAGGTTCAAAACCAGTTACGATAAGTCTTAAAACTAGAAGATGTTCATAAAATTTCTGAATTGAGAGACTTGTTAAAATCAAGCATCCTCTCACTACTCTAGTTTTTACAACTTCATCGAAACCGAAAAAAATTTTGAGAATGCTCTGGAAACATCTCAAAACTCATTTCAACTTCTGCTCAAGTGACCATCCCATCTCCTCTCGCCGGTGGTGGTGCCTGGTGTCGGTCTTGCGGATGAGAAGATGTTTTGTTTTTGACAAAGAAACAGTGTAGGGATCAGAGAGATTCAGAGAAAAGGTAGGGAAAGACAACTGACGATGTGATGCTCTCTCAGGAGCATCTTCAAGACAATAACAGAAAAATTGAAGATATTGGAGAGATAGAAAAGGCGGGGGGGGGGGGGGGGGGGGGGGGTGATGACCACGAACGATGATCACGTGTTTTTGATGAAGAGTTGAGAAGAGAAGAGGGATAATGGAATGAGCAGAAGGACTGCAGAACAACACGGGCACATTTGATCGGAATGTAGGTTTTGGAGGTTTGAACTTTAGGAATTTAGACTAGGAACCGTCATTATTGTATTATAGCCTTGCCGTCTGGTGTCCCCTCGTTTAAAGGCTCATTCATTTGTTTTGAGATGGTCCCGCCAAGCAAACGGAAAACGCGCGAGCAAAAATTGATCGGAATTCGAATTTCCTACGGTATAAGTGCTTCTGAATTCACTAGCGCTTTCCCCATTTTTCTCGCGGGACCATGTTTTGTTTTTGTGGCTGGATCATGCGCCTTTAAACAAGTTGACACCAAACGGCGAAATTATAATATGGAAGTGAATACAAAGGATATTTTGAAAACACTGACGATACTCTGAACTAGGATTACAGTTGATGGGAAACTTTTAGAAAATACTGGAACGGAAAACTTTTTTACGGTTTCAAAATTGTGTTTTTAGAATTCTGGGATAAAGACCAGCCGTTAGCTCCATTACTATAAATGAATATTGAATGAAAGTTAGATGACGGTAGGTGATAGTCCTAGCGACCAATAGTCACTAGAGCTCTAACACACAGAAATATACATAAATGGGCTTTCAAAACGGGAGATTCTTTCACAGTTGTGATTCTGAGGAGCGATTTGGCTTTGATAGTATAAAAGAGTATATGTAGAGAATTCAAACAGTCCAGCGGTTTCAAACGGTTTCAAACGACTCATCGATGATTCTTTCAAGATATTTCTTTGCTACGAAACAGAGAAAACAGTGCATACTTTTTCGGTTTCAGAAGTTTTTAGGAAATAGTTAGCATGAGAAGTTATTAGTACGCCCTGTGGTCGAACAAATCATTCTTGGTTCAATCAACGAGGTTCGTGATAGACTATCGTTTTGAACAAATCATTGAAGAACAACACTTCAAATAACGGTAATCAGCTTGTGAAACGGGAAATTAGTTATAGAATTTGACTGTTTCAGAAATTCATGAAATGTAAAGGTGTCATAGTTTGATAATTAGAAGTTGGCTGTTGTGAAACTATTCCAAAGAATTCTCGCAAGATCTCAAGGAAAATTGAGGAAAGTGTTGTGAACCACTGAAATTATTGAATATCGCTGTTTCAATTTTCCTTAGAGTGAGACTAGGATTGCTTGATATTTCTGAGTTACTATGTTTTTATAGAATTTCTAGAAAATCGAATAACGGACACTAGTCATAAGGAAGTAAACTTCGTCTGTCAAAAGAATGCCAATTTCTTCTTGAAGCGAAAAAAACCATTGCAAAATCGTGATGTATGTAAGAAATCGGTAATCGTGTCAATACTTTATAAATGATCGATCAAGTTCAACAAAATGAAGCAGCTTCAGAATTACACTATCCACTGAAAAATCACCGTATTTGAAAATTAGTGAATCGTAAGACTAGCCAAGGTACTCTAAGGTACTACGAAACAGTAAAGTCTAAAAAACATCACTATTTTATGAAAGTATAATATTAATCTGGAAATAAATCAGACTGGCTAATATAAGATGCCCACAAGTTTATATATTTTATATCTATCAGCAATGAATCTTGATTTTCGATACTTCCTCAGAATCAGAAAAACGAAAAAATGTATGTTTCTTAAGAATGGTTTGGCCTTGATGACTCATAGTCACTTTCAATTTTGCTGTCTTTTTATCATGAAGGATCAAATTCAACCATTGAAATGACAAGAAGTAATAAAAAAGTTCTCTTAGAATTGAATTGAAAATTTGGAACAGTAAGTAAAATTGGCTCTGTTCCAGTTCCTTGGACCCATGGGGTGGGTGACGGGACCCATCGATGGGTCCTGGGACCCATGGTCAAGGTGACGGGACCCATGCTTGGGTCCCGGGACCCATGAAAAAATGTGAGAAAAGAATGAAGCAGAGAAATTGTTTATTGTTTGATATTATGGTTCCAATGCGTTGAATTACTTTGAAACAGCTACAAGGACTATTTTTCAGCCGAGCCCGTGTCGAAGTTATTAGCTAGTCCTTAGCAAAAGAGAAGAAACCATTATTTTTTTACAAAAGTCAGACATTAGAAGCAGATCAGCTTCTGAGTTTATTATTAGTCTCCTTTAAGGCACACGAGTCTTTTTCGTCTTCATAAATGATTTCTCATCGTTCGTTTTTTGTTTCAAACCAGAAACAAGGAATAGGTGACCATTCATTCCTCCTATGAAAGACTTCTGGTTCATATTTTTCCTCATATCTTGTCATGGGTCCTGGGACCCAAGCATGGGTCCCGTAACCTAGACCATGGGTCCCAGGACCCATCGATGGGTCCCGTAACCTAGACCATGGGTCCCGGGACCCATCGTTGGGTCCAAGGAACTGGAACAGAGCCGTAAAATTTTCTAAAAAATCAAAATTTCTCTCCGAAAACTGATTAATGTGAAGGCACACTACAATGAAATATGATGATATTTTTCCCCCAGAAAATTTAGTTTGAACACAGCAAAATTTCAATCCTCCTAGAAAACGGAAAAAACGTGGTTGGTGGAATGATTGATAACTGATTAGGAGACAAAACTAGACACATTTTCAAAGGGAAAAATGTGGATTTTTCTGTAATTTTTAGTTATCAGTATGATTTATGGTCATGCAAAGCACCTGAATTTGCTGAAATTTGCGGAAAATTTCAGAATTCGGACACCAGGAATCTGCTATTATAGAATCTTGAAATTTAGGTAGACGCTGTCAAAAATGGATAAACAAATGGGATAGAATCGGCAAAAATTAGGTAGGTAGGTCAAAACCAAAATCAAGGTGAAGAAAAAGAAGGAAAGAGGAAGAAATCGAAGGTCGTTTGAAGCATAAATCAACGTGTCTCCCTCTCTCCAATTTCTTATCAATTTTGGGAGAAAAAAGATGAACGATGAAAAATGGGAAAATTGATAGGTGATTGGGGTAAATGATGATAAAACGGTGAAGAAGAGAGTTAGTTGTGACGGAATTGGAAGTGGTAGAGAAGAGGAGAGGAGAAGGAGCAGGCTAGAGAATTTCGACTACGAAAAAAAGGACATTTTTGTAATAAGATGGAGGGGGCCGAAATCTGGAATCACCGGGTTCGAAAAAACTTTTTAGCAGAAATACGTCTACTGAAACTGAAAGTTTCAGATTATTGTTCTTGTTAGGGAAGAAGGATTACTGTTTTTAGGGAAGAAGAAGACTTATCAAAATCAGATAATTTTAGAATTGCTTTCACAATCAAATGAAACAGGTAAAACTAGGGAAATTGTAAAAATGTGAGCGAATCAATTCAAAAAGTGTGCAGTTGCATAATTTAGAGAGAATTAGATACGTTTTTTCAGGAATTCTGCGTTGCGCATTCCGCACTTTGAAATTCCGAACATCACACAATGAAAACTTGAAATTTTTCTTCAAAATTTCAGACATTTGTAAAATTCCAGAGTTTAACGTTAGCCACACGAAAATGAAGTATATTGATGGCGCATAGCTAAAATGAACGTCCGTATCCAGTTCCATATTGAAAAGTGCTAATTTTTCGATCTGAACACATACCGTATTTTTTATAATTGACCGGCATGCCGGTCTATTTTTCGATGTGTCCATTTTAGTGCCGGTCTATTAGAGGGTGCCAGACATTTAGAGGGTGCCGGTCTATTTTTCGAAGCGCCGAATCCTCAATAAGTGACTCAAAGAATTCAAGTTTTTCAACAAAAATTTTAGTTTTCAAGAGCATTTTCAAGGATTTTTTCATGCCGAGAGCTATGGAAATGAACAATTTTAATAAAAAATGGTCAGAAACGGCTCTTGAAACTTGAAATTTGTGGAAATGCTACGAAAATTGTACAAAATATGCTTTATTTTGAGAGTTTATGACATTTTTAGAAAATTCATGGTTTTTGTTAGTGACGGATAATTGGAGGGTGCCGGATTATTAGAGGGTGCCGGTCTATTTTTCAAACTCATCATTTGACTGCCGGTCTAATAGAGGGTGCCGGACATTTAGAGGTCCTGGTCTAATAGAGGAAATACGGTAAATTTTTCTTCCGTGTTTGGCATTCCGCGTTTTCAGCATCCCTCATCCGCAAACCTTTGATAATAAGTACGACAAATCACTCGAAAAATATAACACAATATATTAGGGTGTTCAATAAGTTTCTGTCCATTTTCGAAAAAAAATTCTTTTTCCCTTATTTTGATGACGACCAACTGGGGGACTCCAATATTCATGTCATTATTATTGCCAAGTGTCTGGTCAAAATCGGACGCGTTGCGGTTTTTCTACTCTCAAAACTGAAACTGCTAAAGATCAGAGTCTGTGACTACTATATTTTTGATGCCTCTCGGAAAATGTTGCTTATATCCCTTTATGGCTGTGTGGTACTAAGCAGTCTATTGTTAATGAATGGTATTAGACTTGCACTCCAAAATAGTCATACTAGTTAGCTATCTTGGGATCACGCACGCCCAACGACCATAATAAAAAATAGTCACTATTTGAAAATTATGCCTTCTTTCAAAACTTGAACCCTTTTCAGAGCCTCATGATAGTGGACGACTCCTGGTTTTTTCTCACTTACTGAAAAAACATTCAGCAATAAATAAAATCAATTATCAAGGTTTTTCTATCTTACGCATCATTTCCTGAATCAAAAGTTAAGGCTCGGTCGCTTTTCAGTAAATAACCCTTTTTGAAAAAAATATTAAGTTTTCCAGAGTCTCGATAACTATGACAATAGGTGCAATATTATCACAAGGGGCTACTTGATACTCACAAAAATTATTACGGCTGATGCCTGACCGAGTCGTTAGAAAAACAACCAAACACAGCACCTGTTTTACGCTAAAATTTCGTCCCGTCGAAATATTCATTAAAATTTTGCAACAATTTTTTCTATCTATTTCCATTGCTTTGGCCAATTTTTATACTATGGTTAATGAAGCCAATTTCACATAAAAGGAGATGGCAAAAATGTCGCTCATCCCATCTCATGTTGCTCCTCGCAACAACACCAATTGTGAAATTCGTGACTTTCGACTTCGAGAGGCAGTAAGTCTGCTAGTTAGATGGATGATGCTGAATCTTTGTATAGAAAACTTATAAATTCCCTGTCAATATTAGTGGCAAAAAATCAAAACAGGCCATTCACTTTCCGCTGAAATATCAAAAAACTTAGACAGGTACCCAAAGTCATTTTTTGACAGAGGTTGTACTTCAAAGCTTTTCTTGGTCTGGAAAGGCAACAAAAACTCAGAAATTTCAGTAGCTCGCAAAGCAACAACTTCCTTTATAATGACAAAGTTAAAGCATTCTAGCTGTTATGACAACCGTACAGAAGTAGGTTAAAGTTGGCACTTGAAAATGGACAGGGACTTATTGAACACCCTAATATGTAAAAATCTGAGAAAAACCCAGTTTGAAAATTATGTTGCGGTCCCTAAATATAGTACATTTCTGTACGACTTTCAGATATTGAAGGATTTTCAGCTTCCGAGAAGAAATTATTTCCGGTATTTTACAAATCGCGAGTGACCGAAATTTCAACAACTTACAGTTTCAAAAATTTTTGAAAAATTGAACGAGTTGTTTTAGCTTTGATCAGTTCATCTTTTTTAGTAAGATTACTTGCTTAACAATTCATGAAAAATTTAAAATTGCATCAGTAGCAATATTTAGTTTTTTCCACCAAAGAATTCGAACATCATCGTTGGGTGATAGGTGATTCGCTGTCCGAATTTTAGAGAAATCTGTGTAGCGGCAATTACCGTATAATACAAGCAGGCATATTTTGTTATTGTTAATAGTTGAGAAAGAAAGTGGATTATTCTAGAATTTTTAAAATCTGCAGGAACACTATTATAAATTTGCAGTCTGTTGGCACACTTTAAAGGCACATGGAGTTTTTCAGCGCGATATCTCAGCACGAAATTGATCTACCGCCAGTTCAAAACAAATGCGCGAATTCGAGACTTAAATACGCACATTTTTTTTTGAACTGGCGGTAGATCAATTTCGTGCTGAGATATCGCGCTGAAAAACTCCATGTGCCTTTAAAGTGTGCCAACAGACTGCAAATTTATAATATAAATTATGGGAATCTTTAAATTTGAAAATTTTATGGTTTCTGTTTCAAGTAACACTCAAAAAAATTGATAATTATCAAGTTTTGATTCAAACTCTCCAGCCACCAGAAAATACAGTTTCATAAAATTTTGGAAGGTTTTTTTGACAGTTCAACTTTAACTTAGTATCAGTATTGGTTGAACTTCGGAGACCAAAAATTTGAAAATTTTTCGGTTTCACTCACCTCCCGATGTTTGAATTCTACACTTTCCATTGATCGATTCGCGTTCAATCTTCACTTTTTACAGGCATACATTTCAAAAACATTTTCTGTTTCAGACCTATTTTTTATATGAAACCCCAAAGAATTCAACAATCCATTCTTTAAATCCATTTTCCACTCAATTACCCCATTTCAAATCATATCATCCCCCATTCATAGCCAATAACCAATCAAAATTAGTACCCCTAACCTCTCATTTTTAGTGCCAAAAATCACCTGTTGTTCACTTTTTTCTCATTCTGAGAACTTACGAATTCTCGTGTTTTCTTTTTGCTTTGTCTCGTTTCCTTATTAGTATTTTCGAGTAATGAGCCACATATTCTATGTTCTCTGACTTCATATTTTTCTATTTTTTCATAAATTTGCTAAGATTTGGTGTGAAAAAATTTTGCTTCCATATGTCTGTATTCAATAATTCTACATTTGAGAATTTCAAATTCACATTTGAGTTCTCATTCCCTATTATTCTTGCAGTTATTCCTATTCTGTACATAACACCAACGATTTTTGTAATTTTGAGGATTTTTATGGTTTTCCTGAACTTTTTGGTTTTTAAAAACAAGAAAAAGATGCACATGGAGATGGATATGAATATATTTTCAATTATTGTTTGCTCGCATTTTATGGTGAGTTTTCGGAAACTAGTCTAAGGCAGCAGTAGTGGAGATCCTATTTCTTGCATTCAAAAAAACTTTGGAACACGAATTTTTATAGAAAGCTTAGCAAAAATTCCTATTAAATATCGCTATTACAAAGTTTTAGTACACGTTTACTATGGAAAATTCATCTACGTCGGTTGAAGAGTTACAAGACCTACTGTAATATTAAGAAAAAAGTTTTGTAGCACGAATGTTTAGAAAAACAAGCAACTTAGAAAATATATGCATAATGTTATTGCCGAGAGCCTAATATTTTGGAATCATTCATGTAATGAAACAGTAAAATTCTTGTTGGGGATGAATAAATTACTGTTACAAAGAAAACATTTTTATAGCCAGCTTCTTTTTCAATAATTATATCGCTTTTTTCGCTTCCTAGGATAATGAGAATTCATTGTTTAGTGTACATTCCGATGGATAATCTTAATAATTAACAGACTATCTTCATTCAATACTTACGGGCTTGGAACAGTAGGCTTTATGGAAAAACTGATGAAAGTTACTGTTTCAAGAAATATGTAGAACAGTAGTACGTCGAAGTTTGCAATTCTTGGTTTTCCTCGAATGTTACCAAAGAACTATTGTTTTAGTAGATAGTCACGACATCAGGCACATGCATTCACTCAATGATTTACTTAATAGCTCAAACAATCAGTTATTTTTTCAATTTGAAAATTGCGATTATTTTTCCTAAAACCCTTCAATTTGCGTAAAAGTTGTCTTCAAATTATGAAACATAAAAGTTAGTTAACTGAACAACTACCCTGAACAACTATCATAGCAACGCGTTTCAAAATTTCTTTACTGTTTCAACATGACTCAAAATCTACATTCTGGAATCTGAACACATTACTGAACGATTTGTGTTTTTCAAATAAAATGAATCACATTATAGCTTAGGGATCCCAATTTACTGTTTCAAGTAGTAATGTTATGTTAGTGCACGTTTTCAGTATGCTCCATAAGCGATAATATAACCCTGGACCACTTAACAAAGAATATTTCAGAACCTTCTCTTCTTCACCTCCGACTTCTTGATGTACCGATTCCCATCCACTGGTATCCTCACTTCCTGGTGTGCCAGAACTCCAAACTCTCTATTTTTGACTACAGTAGTCTTCTTGACTTACTACTCTGAATATGCTGTACTTCTATTTCCGTCCCTCCTATCCGCTATTCGACTTTTTCTTATGATCCGCCCATTATCAACTACAGTATTCCGATTGATTCTTCCCATAGTTTTCATCTATCCCTTATTCTCTACATTCTTCTTGATACCGGCTAAAGGAATATGTAAACCTCTTGGAGAGCCATATCCATTTGGAGCACTTATGGTATATTATACAGATTCTTATATGGGAATTCATAATTCTCCGTTTATTTTGGGAAATACTATGGTGTGGATGGTCATTGGAGCGGTGGTTAATATCGGGTTATTGGAGAAAGTGGCGGGGTTTAATTTGCAGAAAAGGTGAGAATTCATAATGGAGTTATCTCAACAGTCCCAAAAAATATGCAAATATTTTCTAAAAAAATTGAAGCAGTGAAAAATATTCAAAATTTCAGATCCCTATCTCTTCGGTCCTCCAAAAGTCGAAGTGCAGAATTTTCCATAACCATCACCACAATCTCCATGCTACTCTCTGCACTTATCAACTGCATTTTCGTGGTATCCTACCTTCAGCTTCCTGTATATATCAATTATATTACTGTATTCAAACCGATTGGATCAGATTTGGAGACAGTAGTTTCCCCGTGGATGTTCTATTTAACTCATCCGATTTTTCGAAAGAAAAAGAGAGTGGGAAAGGTGGAGCAGGAGGGAAAGAGTACCGTTTTTGTGACCAGTTTTTGAACATTTCTTATTTCACTTACTGAAGTTCTATCAGAAATAAAAATTTTCAAAACCTTGATGTTGATCTTTCTATCAAACGTCTGGTCCCTCTACAATTAAACCCAATAATTCACCGAAAATCAAATCAGAGTCAAATTATAAAATCTGAAGATCAGACTTTTAGTCTGACAAGGAAGTCGGCGGAGAACAATAATTAGCAAGAAGTGTGCATTTTTACACCTGTTTTTTTTTTTTAAACAGGTAGTAAAATAATAATGAAGCGGGATTTCTCTCTGATTTATTTTGTTAATACAGAGAGTTGAAAATGGGCATGGTTTAGAATTCGGAAAATTGTTCTACTGTTTCAGGTTTTTTGTAAGTTTGAATAGTCTTTAAGTAGTCAATACGTTGATCGGTAATGCAAAATCTAAAAAACCAAATAAGCTATCAAAAAGTTGTTCACTAAAAAAATTTTGTCTTTAAATTCCCTTTTGTTCCTGTAGTTTACAACTCTTTGATAGCTCAGCTGGGTCAAGAGATTGTAGTTTTTGAAGGTAAGTTTCTCTCGCTTCATGTATTTTTCATAATTATTATGATGATCTGAATAAGTGACAGTTCGGGCCGAAAATTCAAATCTAATAGTAAGCACGATCGTTTTATGATTGTTGCACATTATTGAAGAAATTTCGCTGAAAAACTGAGAGAACTGAAAGATTCTATTGAAATTTCGGTCACAGTCGATACCTGTGTGTCGCTTTTTTTGAGGTTTGATGTCGGGGGCGCGAGATTTTCGGATCTTCGGAATTGTTCAGATCACCATAATACCGCGACAAGGCCGATAAAGGATTGCCAACGGGCCCGGCCGGTCGGGCCGTGATTTTGTTGAAAAAACCGAACATTTTCGAAGAAATTTTTCCTTGCACATCTTTCACTACCCGGCCAGGCCCCCAAATTATTCTGTCAGGCCGGTCGGCCCGATTTTAGGCAAGTATGTTCATTTTAATTTTAATTTTGGTTGACAAATTTTCACTGTTTCCATGTGACTTCAACTTCCAAAAAATTAAAAATGATTGATTTTTAAAAGAAAAATATTTTCTATATTCAAGTTTCTTCACAATTTCAATCCACCATATCACCAATACATTTCCCTCCAAATTCCAAGTTTTCCTTGAACCAATAACTTCCTCCTAAATCTAATCACCTTCTCATCTGAACCTTAGACTCCCTCCGTTTCCGAAAGATCAAGTACTCGAAGTCTTGCATTTGGATATTTAATCAGGCACGTTTGTCCCGCCAAAAAGTCTTCTGACGCAAAAACCAATTGACTAACTCCCTATGCCTTGGGTTAGTATTATAGGACACAGGGAAATAATAATATTATATTATAATGAAATTGCCCTAGAAAATTCCAGGAAATAATATCAGAATTAGAAGGCGTGAGGGAGGGAGGTAGATATTGTCATTATTTTTGGGTTGGAAAGAAGTTTGTAGCCTTGTTTTTTATGTTATTTTAGTACGGATTTTGTTTTGAAGGCAATTGGAGAAGAAAAGAGACGCAAAGAAACAAGAGTGTCTGCTTTCTCTGCGTTTCTTGTCGACTCGTCAGAACTTGTTAAGCAATATAAATTCCTAGCTCAGCCAACTTTGTAAAAACATCTTATATGAAACTGTATTTTTTGTATCTTCTGATCCTTTCTTAATCCATTCAATCACCCCGTATTGCCCTAACTAACGTTTTCCAGCTCTACCAAAATGTCCAAAAAATCCATCTTCGGCAACCAGACCTATATGGATTTCGAGTTCAAATTCAACACCTTTCCAGTCTACTTTGCCCTTCTCCCAATGTCATACGTCATTCCTACTGTATTCATTGTAAACTACACTATTTTCGTATTCTTGGAACACTATTTTAGAAGGAAGGAGTGTATTGTGAATTCGCAGATTTTTCTGGTGGTTTCGATGGCTCATATTGTGGTGAGTTGAGGATAGAGAAGTTGGAAACTGCAGAAAAATCAATGTTGTAAAAAAAAGTTTCAAGTTGAAAAATGCCAGAAACAGAAATTTTTGAGTTTCACCTTTCAAGTCCAAACCATACTAAAAATCAAATTAATCGAAAGCACCTGTCTTTTATTCTTCATACAATTATGTGTAGAGGTGGCTACAGGTTTTTTACATGTGACTAGAATTGTGCGAATGTTTTCAGCCGATTTAGTGATGTCTGGAACTTTGAAGGCTCATATCTCGACTCGATTGAAAAATTGACCAGTTTTAATTTTGGGATCAACCTCCAGTTCTCAAAACGTTGTCCAGTGCTCTTTAGAAGATTGCCTGTGAACATATTTCTCTGCTACACCGCACTCACAACTTCACGTTCTTCTCTAACTTTGCAGTCATAACTTTATTTTACCGTTCTTTCAGAACCTTCTCTCCTTCTTCTTCGACTACCTCTCCAACCGCTTCCCAGCCACCGGAATGATGACTTCATGGTGTGCCACTACCAACCATGAAACTCTATTGATATTCATCTTAGCCTCCCACTTCTACTTAGATTATCTAGCGATGGGATTCCCATTTTTCATGTCAGTTTTGAGATTGATTTTTATGGTTTACCCGAACACTCATAAGCAGGTATGTGTGAAATACGGTACTACTAATATTCAAGTTTTTTATCCAGATAATCAACAAACTGCTTCGAATCGCTGTCCCTTGCATTGCATTTTATCCAGTTTTCAATACATTTTTCATGTTTCCAGCGACAGGGGAATGTAGGCAATTGTATCCTCCTTATGAGTTTGGAGCTATTTTCATTCATTATTATGGAGAAATTGCGGGGGTAAGTTTACTTTCCAGAAAAAACCGTTTCAGAGAAGCCACTCGCCTTTCTCTTACGTAATTTTTTCGATGCACTTCTTCTTTCCTACATAAATGAGGGAACGTTACTGTTTCAACTAAAACTGGAGAAGTTAAACCTTTTTGATCACAAATTCATGTGGAAAAATGTCCGATGAATCAGGTTTACCAGATAATAAGCATGACAAAATATTACAACTTGCTGTTTCAAAGCTCCTATATTTGCTGTTTCAAAACTTCACTTTGATTTTTTAAATTTCTCCAATCAGTAATCCAGACAATTTTATACGTTTACCAGTCAAAAATATTTTCAAAGACAATTCCGTTTTCCCTTCCAAATAGTGATATCATCTTTTTAGCTGAGCAACTCTCCCTTCCTCCTCGCCAACATTGCTTTTTGGATGGGATCTACAATAAGTATCAATTTGATGGTTATATTTTTGGTAGCACAAGCAAGAAATCGAGGATCACATCATGTACAGTACAAGAGTCGGAAGAGTAGAAGGGCGGAGTTATCAGTGACATTGACCACATTTGCAATGATACTGTCCTTTTTGATGAGGGGGATTTGTCTGGTGAGTTGAGTTTGCAGTATTTTACGACGTGAGTGCCACTATTATGCAGATCTCCATAAAAGAGAGTGCGCGCCGAAGATTTGACATTTTGTAGAGCACGATATCTCGCCACGAAAACTTTAAAGGAGCATAACTCATTTTCAAACTGATTTTCCGTTTTTCTCAATTTTGGTCGTGTTTCAGCCATTTTTTCTGATAAAATATGACTTCGATGCATGATTGTTTCGTACCTCTCGCAAAATTTTGAAGAAAAATTGCTTAAAAACTGAGAAAATCGGAAAAATCAGCTTGAAAATCAGTTATGCGCCTTTAAAGATACCGTAGCAAAAATCGTGATCTCCGATAAATCGAATCTTCGGCGCGCACTCTCTTTGATTTAGACATGAATAATAGCTGGAATAGGAGCAAAAATAAGATACTAGAAAACGAAAAAAATCGCGGTTTTAGACGATCTCGGAAACGAGCAACATATGAATGATTATGATACCATATTTATTAGAAATCACAATAAAATTTCAATTCCTAGACAGTTGTGAAACGTTTTTGGGACCGTTCTCTATCGAGATCAGAACTAAACGTAATTTCAATGGAGCGCGCTTACAAACTCTCTTTTGTTAGCCAATTTTCACAAAAACTACTTTCAAGAAATTTTTCCGTTTCATCCAAATCCCAATAATTTTTCAATATACCATTATTCAATGTGGATGTCGTCCCTTCCCCGTTCCGTTTTACTAGTTAACGTTGTGGGAAACACAATGGAATACTAATTTACCTAAGAAAACAGTTCTTACTGTTTCTCTCGTATTACTTTACCCGCGACTGCAATAACCAAAACAATGATTTTAATACTTTCAGAAAAAATGTTCGGTTTCAAAATCTTTATCAAAAAATGAAAAACTTTTACATAGAATTTTGGATGAGAAAAGTCTGCCCAAACTGTTCCCATTTTTCCAGATAGTCTTCCTCACAGTACCATCTCTCGCCAGTTGGCTTGCCATCATCCGTCCCCTTGGTTCAGATGCCGAAGTCGTTGTCTCTCCGTGGGTATTCTACCTTACTCATCCGGCGTTTCGAAGAAAAAAGAGACAGTCAACGATTACTGTGGGATATTCAATCAGTTTGGGGTCTGGTGGAAGGAAATAGTCAATGAATGTCAAATGATGAATCGAGGAAGATATGTATCAAAGGAATATTTTGAACAGTTAAAGTTATTATGTATGAATTTGGACTATTTTTTAATGATAATAAAGACGTTCCGGGGGTTTCTCAACTGAATGTGATCTCAACTGAATGTGAACAAAAAGACACACAAATTTCTCAAATATTTGCTTTCAGAAACATTAGAAACAGTAGTAAGACAAACTTCGATAAAGTTGAAATTCTTGTATTTTGAACTAAATTTTTTTCTGTTTCACAAAATGATAAAGATTTGAAGAATAACTCATCAATTGATTCCGTTCGCTTTTATTGTTTCTCTGCGTCTTCGATTTGTTGTGTACTGTCTCCAATGTTTCCAGAAATTCCTATTTTTTCACCTCCAACGCACTCCATTTTCATGGAATGTTCTAGAAGGTCCGCAAACACGAATCTTCCCAGAGGTACAGAACTACGATGATGTGGACAACTGGAAAAACGTTAGGCTATTTTGAATGACTAACATTAAATTGTGTATATCTCTACCCCAACAATAACCCTCACCATTTTCTAAACATTTTCGATATTTCAGTCAATACAGTATGCTCTTGAAAGTATGCTATTGAAAACTTTAACCGATGTTCAATCCACTCCGCCCTTCCACTAAATTCAAAATTTTTTAAAATAGAAAGATCAATTTTCGGAGCTTCTGTATAGGTTTGAATTCCAAAACATCCTTACTAGTAGCCATCGTGAAATTCCGTATGTCTTATATTCGTATGTCCGGGATCACATCTCAGTCCCACTGGACCGAATCTTCCTAGATTTCGTCAGAGAACTCTAGGTATCATGACTCTAATTTTCATTTTTTCAAAATTACCTCATCTTCTCATTATCAAAAGTTTCCCGTAGAGCCGAAGGGAACCGTGGGGCGTAATCCATATGTAACCGCCCAAAAAGTTTCATTAACGTTTTTCTCTAATCCTCTCATTTTTCTGTACTATCTAGGCCGTCTTATCCTTCCTCTCGTCACTATTTTCTCTATCTTCACCAGTCCGCAAACACCGCGTCTGCATTCACCTTTCTTCCCAGGAGTACAGATAACTCGGGCCAAAGTCGATATTGTCCATTTTTCCCTTTCAGTTGACCAGTCCACTTCGTTCCTTACCCTTGCATTTTCGATATTTCTCTTCTGTTTTCTGATTTGAATTTAGAAATATTTCAGACGTTTTCAAAAATCGAAATGTCTTGTGTCGTCATTGATCAATCCAACATTGCGGAACTTTGCAAGAAGCTCGACAAGGAAATGAAGGCCCATGAAGAGTTGTAAGTGATTGTTGACTATCGATTTTCCAAATAACCTCATCTGTATCAAGACTGTCGGGCGGGAATTTTTTATTAGGTTACTTCTGATTATGGAATGTTACGGCGGCTCTAGACCATTTTGGTCCAGAAAACTTTTTTTGAAAGGATGTCCCCGAAGGTCATGACAGCCTCGGTATTTGCGTACTCGGCACTTAAATTGACGTATACTCACACATTTCAATTTCAGGAAAAGAATCGCTTCTGCTATGTCACGTGGATACCAACTCCAGATCGACAAAACCAAGGCGATGTACGACGATCTTGAGAAACTTTCCATAAAGAAGGACAAAGAGATCGCAGCATTGAAGATGGAACGAGATGGTATTCTCCGGGACAACGCTGATTTGAGAGGTAGATTTCAGGAACTGATTTGTGAGGGAACCAAGAAGGATCGTGTCATTGAAGAGGTTAGCAGGAAGTGTACGGATTTGGAGAAGAAAGTGGCGGTCAACGACCAAGCCATCGAAAGTTTGACGAAGAAGCTGAAAGAGACGGAGATTCTGCGAAATATCAATCTGAGTCAGAGCGAAAAGAAGATTGGAACACTTCAGATGTTGGTCGATTTCTACGTGAAAGAAATGGATACAGTCAAGATGGAGAAGATTGAGAGAGCCACTGAAGTCAAGGAACTGAAGGCTCAGCAAGAAGATGTCCTTCGGGACAACGCTGGTTTGAGAGGAAGATGTCAGGAGCTGATCTGTGAGGGAACCAAGAAGGATCGTATCATTGAGGAGGTTAGCAGAAAGTGTACGGATTTGGAGAAGGAATTGGCTGAGAAAAACACCCCCATTAAAACCTTGAAGCAGAAACTGAAGGATTCGGAGACCCTTGTGAGGATTCGTGATAGTCAGATGGATGAGAAGGTTGGAACACTTCGGACGTTGGTTGATTTCTACCAGAAAGAGATGGATAAAGTTGAGAAGGAGAGGATCGAGAGAGCCAACGAAATCAATCAGCTTCAAGCATTAAAAGAGCAGCTGAGAGAGAAAGACGGGGAAATTGAGCAACTCGAGGAATTGAAGGATTACTATATTGGTCTCACTGATGTATTGGAGCAGGAGAAGTCAAAAGTGACCAAGAAGATGGAGAGAGCGAGAGGGGAGTTGACGGTGAAGACTGCTGAAGTGAAGGAGTTGACGATTTTCAAGGCAAGCATGATTCAGGAGATCAAGGCGGAGAGGAAGATGATTAAGGAGTTGAAGGAGGAGTTGGTGGAGGTGAAGAAAGAGCAGGAGAAGAGTTTGGAGGATCTAGAGAAAAAGGATCAGGAGATCGAGATGCTTCATGTGGAGGTTGGAAAGCTTTATGTGAAGAATCAGAAGATGGAGGTGCGCCAGATCCAAAAGCGACTTGTCACCCCAGAAATTCTTGATGAGGACACAAAGACCACTGTGAATCTGATGACGAAGGCGCTCTGTGTAAGTGAAGAGATCCAGAAACATCTGCAGAAGTATGCAGAACAGATATCAGAAGGATCGAGCAAGGTCATACCTGAACTCTTAGAAGAAATGAAACGCTTCGGTGAAGCGGAGAACAAGCTGAAGGACACTGAGCAATAAGGATAGAGATAACTGATACTACTGATGACTTGATTTACGTTCCCCCCCCCCCCCCCCCCTCTCAACATTTTTCTCAGACCCTGACCCCTATCTTGTTTCATTTACCGTCCCGTTTACCTGTTTGAAAATAAACTTTTGTCAGAAAAGTTTACTGTGTTCTATGTGTTTTTTAATTTCAAAAATAGACATGAACGTATACCATAAGTGAATTGATATTGCTAGTTCTTTGAGACAGCAATTTTTTCCAGTCTTATTTGTTGTGAAAGAGGATCAAACGTTAGCTTACAACTTTCAAACATTGAAGGCATATTCAACTCCAGTGGCACATAGAAACACAAAATTTTGACAGTTTCTTAGCAGTATATTGAATGCACCCTCACGAAATCTTTTTGCCGCCAACTCCTCAGCCTTTTTGGCAATTTCCTCCCTTGTCCGAATGCGTAATGGCAGACACTGTAATCACACAATTAAAATTATCACTTTTTTCACTCACCACAATCCAGATTCTATCCGTCGCAGCAGAGACAAAGTTTCCAAAAAGTGTGCCGGTACGTGCCATTCCATCAATTTTTCCTCCCCCATGCCCTGAAATATGCCCTACTTCACCGTTTCCCAGGTAGATTGCAGTGTGTACAGCTAATCTTCCGCACGGAGTTGCAATTATGTCACCTCTGGAACTGATAATGAGTGGATGGCGTTCTTTGCAGACATACCTTTTTAGGTACTTGTCTGGCGTGATCTGATAGTCTTCGGATACCTCACGAATGAAATAGGGTTGAAAGTACCCAGATTGATTCCTGAAGCATTATTTGACGCACAAGATTTCTACTAGTTTGGTAATTTTACGAACATTATTCGACGAGCAACAATGAAATCGGGTTTTTCAAAAAAGTTCCTCAAGATAGATACTCTTTCTTCAACTTCCTTCCAAGTAAAATGCTTGCTCACAACTAGATCGTCTTGTTCAAATCTGACTGTAAAAGGTATGATGACACGAAATCTTGCTTCAAGAAACCAACTTAGCTCTCCATTCAAAACGGTAACTGGTAGGGGTACACTGAGACAATTTGGGTGTTCGTCTTCCACAAAGAGACGAACTTCATAAAAGACGCTCTGAAAAGTATGTGTCCGAGTTGAAAAGTTACATGTGAACAACTTTTGTTACTAAAATTGCATAATGCTGACCAACACTGCTTGTATTATAATCAAGACGTTCGGTTGAACCTATGTTCAATCGAGATTGACAAAATGCTGCACGTTTCTTCAAATCATCCATTATGTTGAATAACAAAACGATAGACGAAAAATTACAAAATGCAACAGCATCCTTGCTTTTTGTACTGAGATGATAACAGTACAAGTACTGTTACCTTTTATTGCTTGGTCGGCACTTTTCGAGTAAAGGAAATGTTCTTATCACGAACTTATACGAACTTAGATTACGCGAGCCTTGTGATTGGTCTCTTGATACTTATGCACTCAGTTTCGGCATCTTTTGATTAAGTGAAATAAAACTGGAACATGAGTGCTAAACGATAAGTTCCAATAAAAATTATATCTACGTCGAAAATGTTGCAGAATTCTGTGTTTTCCAATTTCTACTCCGCACAGCAACGATCAAAAAAATTTTAAATAATTTGAAATTGCAAAATTTGGAGCTGAACGAGAACGAGATATCTCGATGGTACTTTGCAAAAATTGGTCTCCTGAAACAGTTTTGTCTAGAGAGTAACTTTTAAGGTTACGTTTTACATTCCGCGAAGAAATACTCTGTTCCGCATTCAACGTTTTCAAGTTTCAGTTTTGCACACTCTGATTTCAAAATGTATCGCTATAACATCTTTCATACTGGAAACCGGGAGAAAAGTAGTGGCGCCATTTGTAATTCCATTCAATTCTGTCATCATTTCCTTTTTGAAACAATGCGAAAAATTCTTCTGAGGAATAACATTTAAAAATTGTTATGAATGAGCAAAAAATGAGATGTTACAAATAGCAATTGACATGAAATTCAAATTTATTATAAGTATTAGGAAGGCATTATGAAATGTGAAATCAAACATTGTTATCAACCCAGCATAAATAGTTACGGGTTCCTAGCCGTTTGACTTTTTTCGTTTTTTATTCTCGGAAGCAATGGAAGAACTCAAGAAACGAGTAGTTGCTTGTCAGTTTAAATGGAATGTTGCTTGGACTGAAAGAGTCATTTACGAGCAGTATTTTACAAACAGTAGTTGCCAGCATTATGCAATTCTAGTGACTATGGTAAGTGAAACCTCAACTTTTTGAGGTAAACAATTTACATAATATACCGTTCAGGCTCTCTGGTACAAGGTTCGCCTTTTAGTACAAGATGAAAATGATAGCTGTCAGTTTTTCATTGCTTTCGACGAGTTTGGACTACAAAGTAAGTTCCCGGGACGAAATTCTCTCAAAATTTGCCAGTTTACAGGCAGAATTGAGCGAGACGATCTAGCTGTGAGCGAACATTGGACATTGAAAGAAGTGGAAGAAAGAATAGCGTTCATTAGAGATTCATTTAGGAAGACACCATATTCTTATGCTCGCATGTTGTTCAAGTAATGATTGTCTATTTATGACACTTTGTTAATTCTTTTTTCTACTTACTTCAGAGATACGCTGTGGAATTTCAGAGACAAGCCGTGGGACTCGTGTTCCATCCTTGAAGTGCCAAAAGACTACGCATCCAATCCGGACAAGTATCTCAAAAGGTAAGCCAGTTGAGACGGTATTCCGCATATTCTCCATTTCAGAGGAGACATCATTGCCACTCCTATCGCCAAAGTATTTCCTAAATATACTCCCGTACACACCGGAGTTTTTTTAGGAAATGGAAAAAAAACTGGCCATGGTGATAAAAAAGCTGCTAGTCGTGCCCGCATAGGAAGTAAGGTTCCGAATCGATATTATCAATTTTGATATTCACGTCAATTTAGTCGAAAATGATTATCAGAAACTACTATTCCTTTTTTCAATAGTGTTTTTTGATTATCAGAAACGACTGTTCTCATTTTCGATAGTCGTTTCTGATTATCAAAAATTATCAAAATTATCAGAAAATATCATTTTTGATATTTTTTTACTCATTTCCTTCAGGAAAACGTGTTTCCTAAAAAAGAAAGTTGATGTGTTGGCAAATTTTCTGTTCTGTAAGACAGGTTGGAAAGTTCACGAAACGACTGAATGATATTTCTGATAATTATTGATAAATTATCGCTATCGATAATGGTAGTTTTCGATAATATCGATAATTGATAATATCGATATTTCACGTGATCGATAACTACTATTTTCTGAAATTTATCGATATGATATCAATATCAGTCTGATTCGGAACCTTAATAGGAAGACTCATCGGAGACTTTGTCTCCAAAGGAACCGATCAGATTTGGATTTTGGTGAGATGATGTTAGAGCTTATTGTCGATTTTACATGAAGTGATTGCAGCGCATGCCTGGACGTACTCAACCAAACGAGGCGATTGCGAGGAAGGCTGAGGAATTGGCAGCTAACGAATTTCGCAAAGGAAAATACCATATTCTATTCAGGAATTGCCAACATTTTGTGTATGTTTGTGCCACCGGAGCGGAAGTTGTTTCATGACCAACTTCTTATTTCATTAATTCCCGTTAACTTGTTTCTTAAAGATTTCAGAATAAATGTGGACCCAGGCTCTAGAGTATTAGCGAACACGTCAACACAAACCTGTGACCTGAAAAAACGGCGGCAACATTGCGAAATTCAAATTTTAGCCATTTTCGCAATGCTGCGCAAAGAAACGTCACAAATATTGATCAAACGCGAATCTTTCCAGGAGAACAGAATGATTTTTGAAATACGCAGGAATATCTCTTTCTTGTATTGGATCTGCAATTCAGTCTCTTGTACGTTTCCAACACACGGTGGCTGTTTTTTTTTTCTGGTACGTTTTTGGTTCTCATTCTCTTGACCTGTTTTCTGTCATTGAAGTTCTCGATATTCAGAATGCCTTCACTCGTCGTCGAAACATCAATTTTGTACTCACACCTCAAGAAAAAAAAACTAACCAACCACTCAATGCAAAAGTTCTTTATTAGCATTCTTTCTGATGTCTCAAAAATATATCAAATATTGATGGCAAATTCAACTCCAGTGGCACACAGAAACACAAAATGTTGACAATTTCTCAATAGAATATTGTAGTCTCCATCACGAAATTGGTTGGCAGCCAGCTCTTCGGCTAACTTCGATCTCCATTAACCAAAGTCTCCTCCTATGAAATGCTGGAACAATTGGGATATTCGTCCTCGATAAATAGACAGACTTTATACCAGAATCCCTGAAAAGTATGTCAGATGAGTTTTCTTTGAAAAAAATGAGTTTAGCCTACCTTTGTTACTAGAACAGCATAATGTTGCCCAAAACTGTTGGCATAGAAGTCCAGTTGGTCAGTTGAAGCAACATTCCATCGAGATTGGCATGCAGCTACACGCTTCTTCAGTTCTTCCATTATTCAACAGAGGGAAAAACGGCAATACCTCCTTGCAGTATTTCTAGGTGATAAAAACGTTTGGGAGGCACTTCTCTCTCGAGAGAGAGAGAGAGAGAGAGGTTTTCTTATCACTCGGAAACTTTCTATTCCTTAGAGCAATTCCTTTCCGAAACAATGCGACGTTATGCTCTGAGGAATAAGTATTAGGAACTCTTATGAATAATCAAAAATGAGTTGTTACTGATAGAAATTGACATGACATTTTAGTAGAAAGGAAGCATTAAGAAAACTTTGCCTACGCGAAGTGTGTAAACCAAACATTGTTATCACCCCAGCATAAATAGTTCGGATCCTAGCAGTTTGTATTATTTCGTTTACTCTCTTGAAAATTAATGGAAGGACTGCAAACACAAGTAGCTGCTTTTCAGTCTCCATGGAGTTTATCTTCGACTGAAAGAGTCATTTATGATACAAGCAGTATTTGCCAACATTATGCAATTCTAGTGACTATGGTAAGTCAAAACTTAACTTTATGAGGACTTACATGGTATACCGTTTAGGCTCTCTGGTACAAGGTTCGTCTTTTAGTACCAGATGAAAATCCTGATTGCTGTCAGTTTTTTGTTGCTTTCGACGAGTTTGGACTACAGAGTAAGTTTCCGGGAAGAGATTCTCCGAAATTTTGTCTGTTTACAGGCAGAACTGAGCGCGATGATCTAGCTGTGAGCGAACATTGGACTTTGAAAGAAGTGGAAGAAAGAATAGAGTTCATCAGAAACTCATTTAAGAAAACACCTTATTCTTATGCTCGCATGTTGTTCAAGTAAAAATAGCCAATTTATGACATTATGATATTTTTTATGCTTACTTCAGAGATAAACCGTGGGATTTATGCTCGTGTTCCATTCTTGAAGTGCCAAAAGACTACGCATCTAATCCGGACAAGTATCTCAAAAGGTAAGGCAGTTGAGAAGGTATTCCGCATATTCTCCATTTCAGAGGAGACATCATTGCCACTCCTTTTGTCAAAATAGCTAAGCACGCGGGAGTATATTTGGGAAATGGAAAAGTTAGCCATGTGTCTGGTCACGGAGGTGGAAAATCTGCAAGTGTTGCCCGCATTGGAAAACTAGTTGGAGACTTTGTCTCCAAAGGAACCGATCAGATTTGGATTTTGGTGAGATGGTGGTACAGCTTATTGTCGATTTTACATGAAGTGATTACAGCGCATGCCTGGGCGTACTCAACCAAAAGAAGCTATTGCGAAGAAGGCTGAGGAATTGGCAGCTAACGAATTTCGTAAAGGAAACTACAATATTTTATTCAGAAATTGCCAACATTTTGTGTATGTTTGTGCCACCGGAGCGGAAGTTGTTTCATGACCAACTTCTTATTTCATTAATTCCCGTTAACTTGTTTCTTAAAGTTTTCAGAATAAATGTTGGCTCCGGTTTTAGAATATTAGCGAATTCTTTATTTGTGGTTTGGAAAAGGGGAGGGAGAGAGACAATCTTACCATGACTGTAGTATCGGACCTGGTGACTGGCATTGTGGTTGGTTGGAGTTATTAAGGAACTGGAGGGCTGAAAAATTACAAAAATGAATATTAAGCAAAAATTTATCATGAATATTGAAGAATAAGTAGCGAAACAGTGAAAAATCAGAACTCGAAAAAACTTTGAAGACATGTTACGACATTTTGGACGTTATCTCGCGCTCCATTGCGAATGTATTTGAAATTGGAATTGTTCGACCTTCTGTTTGTTCTTTCACGTTTCAAGATGTATACCTCAACACAAGGCCTGGAAAAAGGCAACGTTCCTTCCTCAAGGAACCAAATTATAATAATCACTCACGACGTACAAAATTCTTTATTAGCATTTTCTTCGATGTCTCACAATTTTCAGATATTGATGGCGAATTCAACTCCAGTGGCACACAGAAACACAAAATGTTGACAATTTCTCAGAAGAATATTGTAGTCTCCATCACGAAATTTGTTGGCAGCCAACTCTTCGGCCTTTGTGGGGATTTCCTCTCCAGATCGGACACGCAACGGCAGGTACTGTATTCATTGAGTATGCAGAAAAATTATCTTTGAACCAACTCACCACAATCCAAATACTTTCAGTTCCTTTTGTGGTGAAGTCTCCGATGAGTCTACCAATTCGAGCGACTCCTGCAGTTTTTCCTCCACCATGACCAGACACATGGCCCACTTGGCCATTTCCCAAGTATATTGCAGTATGCACAGCCACATTGACAAAAGGAGTGGCAATGATGTCTCCCCTTAAATTGGGAAATGATTACTTAAAACGCTTTTGATAGGAATACCTTTTGAGATAATTGTCCGGGTTAGATGTATAATTCTTTGGTACTTCACGAATACAGTATGGTTGGAAGTATCCAGCTTGGTCCCTGAATATCATTGGATACTCAAGTTATAATAGTTTTATATAGTTTGTACGTACATTATTTGGCGAGCTACTTTAAAGTCGGGCGCCTTGAAAAATTTTTAGAACTTGTCTATTCTTTCTTGCACTCCATTCCAAGTCAAATGTTGGTGTTCGGTTAGAGCATCTTGTTCAACTCTGTCTATAAATATATACAGAGTGTAGAAACACTTTTTAGAAAACTAACTTCGTTCTCCATTAAGCAAAACCTCCACCAATGGAACACTGGAACAATTGGGATGTTCGTCCTCGATAAATAGACGGACTTTGTACCAAACGCCCTGAAAAGTGTGTCAGATGAGTTTTCCTTTAAAAAATTGAGCTTAGCATACCTTTGTTACTAGAATAGCATAATGTTGCCCAAAACTGTTAGTGTAGAAGTCCAGTTGATCAGTCGAAGCTACATTCCATCGAGACTGGTATGCAGCTACACGCTTCTTCAGTTCTTCCATTATACAGAGGGAAATACGGCAATACTTCTTCTTGCAGTATTCTTAGGTTATGAAAATATTTGGGAGTCACTTCTCAAAAGAGGTTTTCTTATCACTCTGACACTTTCTATTCTTTTGAGCAAATTGAGTCATAACCGAAACGCATTGAAATCGTGCTCTGAGGAATAAGTATTAGTAATCACGAGACAAGACGAGCACACTTAAATGTCACGAGCATTGATTACACGATCGAGTACACCTGTTTCAGTTTGAATTTGAATGAGGAAAACATTGTGCTCTAAGGAATAAACAAGAAATTGCACGGAGTTTGATAAAAAAAACATTTCAAACCCGATCGATAAGAACACTTCCTCCCGTCGACTGTGCGTAGCAAGCATTGTTTTCACATTTTCCATTCGTTTAGAATAATGGAAGCACTAAAGAAGCAAGTTGCCGATGTGCAGTCTCGGTGGGATGTAGCTTCTACTAAGCAAGTAGATTTTTATACAAGCAGTGTTGGACAGCATTATGCAATTTTGGTAACAAAGTTAAGTCAAACTTCTTTTCATTAACTTTAAAACGATACAGAGCTATGTCACACTTTACAGGGTATTTGGTACTGTGTTCGTCTTTTTGTGGAGGTGGACCATTCAAACTACCCCCTCACTAGTTCTCTAGAGAATATACTGATTAATGATCGAAGTTAGTTTCCAACTGCTGCAGATTTTTGGAGTCTCGTCTCATTTACAGACATCGCAAAGTCCGATTGCTTCTCGTGGAAAGGAGTGGAAAAACTCATAGCCAATATCAAGACCTTTTTCAATAAACCCAACTGTCGTTTTTATGAGGGTCGTCAACTGCTGTACGCGAGAATTATTTTGGATTGTTAAAATATTCATAGGAATTTCAGAAATCTATTTCTGAGCTTTGACCATTACTTCATTCGAGTTGTACCAAAAGATTATGCTTCCGATCCGGAGAAGTACCTGAAAAGGTATTTCATGTTGAAAATTTTCATGCATACAATTTTTATTTCAGAGGTGACATCATTGCAACTCCCTTCGTGGCCGTAGCTAGACACACAGGAATCTACTTGGGAGATGGAAAAGTTGGCCATGTGTCCGGTCATAGAGGTGGAAAAGCTGCAAGTGTTGCCCGCATAGGAAGACTAGTTGGAGACTTTGTTTTTAAAGGAACTGAAAGTATTTGGGTTGTCGTGAGTTACCAGTAAACGTTGGACTTACGAATATGGATAATTACAGTGTCTACCACTGCGTATTCGATCTGGAGAGGAAATCGCCAGAAAGGCAGAAGAACTTGCTGCCAAAAAATTTCGCGATGGTGCCTACAATATTCTGCTGAGAAATTGTCAACATTTTGCGTTTCTTTGTGCTACCGGAGTTCAATACGGTTTATAATAGTGAAATATTGCTAGAAAATGAAGTGCCATTGAAAAAATTGCTGGAAACATTGCATTTTGAAGCTGACAATAAAACATAAACAAGAACAGATTTGAGTTTTCATTCTGTTAACTTGTCTTTTTTTGAAGTTTTGATGAAGTTCACAGAAAAAGTCTTCTTTTTGTCATAAATCAATCACAACGACATGGGAAACACATTGAAGACCGAGTCAACATTGAATTTAATAGTGAGCAAGAGGGAATGTTACGATGAAAACATCGATAAATCACAAGATTTGGGAAATTTCCAGATGAAACGATAACAACACTTCCTCATTCTTAGATAAGAGAAATTCCTCACTCTTGAAAATAGTTGTCGCCTAACCAGTGCTCTCACTATTTGCGGGCGGTTCTTCCGTCCGGGCCTCCACTTTTTTCGCGGCTCTTGGCAGCCTCGTGAAAACTCATTTTCTATTGAAAAAGTGGATTTTTTGAATACACAACATTTTTGTGACCTTTGGGAAAGTCTAATATCTATTCTTCTAGAGTTACTTTTTTAGGGTATCGCCCTCAAAATACACATAAGGACAGCGTCTCATTTCATTAGCGGCATCTGTATCATACTTAAGCCCAGAGTTATGGAAGAACTGAAGAAACAAGTAGCTGTCTGTAAGGATCGTTGGAATGTAGCATCGACTGAGCGAGAGATTTACGACATCAGCTGTTTTGGCAATCATTATGCGATATTAGTGACGAAAGTAAGTCCTTGCTTTCGAGAAACATATTCATAAGACATTTTCAGGGTGTCTGGTATAAGGTTCGAATCTTTGTACACGACGAATATCAATATCTCGACGGCAATTCTTCACCAAAATATTATGGCGAAGAATGTAAGTTTTCAGAAAGAGATTTCACAATTTGAAGTTCAATTACAGACATCGGCGAGAGCGAACACTTGACTCTGGCAGGAATGGAAGAAAGGATTAGCCTTATCCGAAACTTTTTCAAAACTCCCGACATCAAAGTCGCTGTACAGCTGTTGAAAAGAAAAAATCTTTTTGACTACAAGCCGTACGCTGGTAGAACGGTACCAAAAGATTACGCACCCAACCCAGATAAATATCTGAACAGGTAATCCACTTGGTTTGTGATACATTAATAACACCGTATTCCAGAGGAGACATGATTGCAACTGATTTTTATGGAGTATCTGTACACACAGGAATCTACTTGGGAAACGGTTTAGTGGGACATATTTCCGGTCACGGAGGAGGAAAATCTGCAAGTGTAGCTCGCATCGGAAATCTTCTAGGCGATTTTGTCTCAAGTGAAGGAGCAGACGAACTTTTTGTAATGGTGAGCTTATCATTAAATGAGACTTCTGAGGAATAGAATTTTACAGTACATGAAATTGCGCATTCGACCAGGAGAGGAAATCGCCAAGAAGGCAGAAGAGTTCGCTGCCAACAAATTTCGGCAGGGCGAATACCATGCATTGAAACGAAATTGTCAACGTTTCGTGTTTCTCTGTGCGACTGGAGTTGAATGGCCCGAAGATCTTTAAAACATTACGAAGATTGAAATGAATTGCCAATGAAGAGAGTTTTTGTTTTATGTTTTTATTATTGAGATTCAAGAGTAATCAGCAACAAGCAAAGATTTTATTCTGGATTTATTGGGCGTGCTAAAGACATAGAGAAACAGAGGAATAAAATAAAAATTCAATTGTCCCATACAAAGAAGAAAAACTGATTCCGGGAAATCTTGATACTAGCGAGCTTTCCGTCTGATTCTCGTTGGACATCTACAGCATTTGTGCAGTCATAGACGTCGTTGTTGGATTCCGGGAGGTGGTATCTGGAACCAAAGTTAATGGGAATGAAGGGTGATTGTAAATATGCAAAAGTCGCTCAAACTCATATTCTGATCAGGAGAAACAGGAAATCATGAAAACTTCAACCTCTACGATGTCAGGTAAAATATGATTCCACAGAGAAAGAAAACTCACTTGCAAGTAGTCGGATATTTTGCTGCTCTTCTGTCCAATTGAAAAGGTAGGGTGGCGACCCCTCCCAAAACCGCATCCCGATCAAATTCACTATCAAAAACCATCAAACTTTCCAAATTGTCCCCACTTCCTTCTGCTCCAATAGCTCCGTTCAACCAGCTTTTGATGAATGTCAAGACATCATCATTCATTAAACTACTTTTTCTGACAATTAGATGTTTTCCAGTGAAAATCGGAAAATATAAATTCATAAGGTCTGTAGAGAGATCACTGACCACTAGACAGTTGAAATTCAAAAAGTGTCTTGGAACAAATAAAAAGATTGTCGGCTGAATATCAACGATTTCCGGAAAAGTTTCCGTTTTCTTAACAATTTCCTTCAATTCAGCGGCATCTACCGTTGCGTTGGGATCAGATATTTCCAATTTTCGAATTCGCTCAATTCTCGGAATATATTTGAAATTTTCAGGTGGGACTGATACATTTTGGAAGGCGGGTGCTCCGAAAATCAGTGCAAAGTGTTCCAGAAGAATCGCATAAAGAACGTCTCTGAATGCCGGAACATAAATGGCAGTGATAATGTCTTCGGAGTAGATGAATCTGGAAATTCTTTCTCGGGTTCATCGTTCAATTAACACTAACCTTAAACTGATCTTTCTGTTTCCAAAAGTCCATAGCTGTTTCTGTTCCTTACGCACGTCGAAATCATAAAATCGAATCAGCGGAAAGATTTCCCCCTTTTGGGTCTCTTTGTATAGACAAAACTTGTCTTCTTTTGTGTATTTTAGTAAAGTTCCACAGGGATATATGGGTTTCGAGAAGTATTTTATGAGTTTCGGGTAGTGTAGAGTTACGAAAAACTGGTCTGAAGGGTCCATGACAGAGAAGACATGGTTGAGAGCTACGTAGGGTAGTTTGAGCAGACGGAACATTCCTGGAAGAATCTGAATAATGAAATTAGGAGGAAAAAGCACTGCAATAGGACTAGGTTGAGAAGAAAAGAATCGATTGGAACAGAGGAGAAATGGGAGGAAAGGAGTCGTGACGAAGGCGGGCCATTTATGCTTCTGGGAAGGACATGGGACTGGCTGCGTACAGTGCAGTACGGGCGTGTCACAACAAAATAGCGTTGAATTGTGAGAGACGTAGACCTATATGGATTCTCCGAGTGATTGTTGCTTTGCAGGAATCTTTTGATAATTTCATGAGCACAAATCATAAATGTTCTGTTTCTAAATTAAAATAGATAATGGAGAAATTTTTTCTGATGATTTTCCTCTTACAGCAAGTTTATTATTTAACTTTTCTGCGACCCATTTTCATTCAAGATGCTCAACGAAACCAATAACGACAACGACAATGTTAGGACTTTGAGGTTTTCCACTAATAGCCGTCAAATCGTTTTGTTTATCCGAGACTCTTGACGATTTTATGAGAACCTCAGGATCAAAAAATGATCTATCTAGTCTCAATTTCACAGACTATACTAGCCATTAGTTTTGTTTCGTGACGAGTTTATATGAAAATTTGGTTGCCGGAATGGATCCCTTTTTCGAGAGAACGCTTTTATCATTTTCACGCCTTTGAATGATGAATGATTATGAAATTACTGTTTCAACATTCCCTATTGTCTTTGCCTTCGTTTTCACTGGAGTCCCAACGCCAAGTGAACACCTGAATATCCGCCCATTTTGTGAAACCAACCAAAAAAAACCATTCTACAGAAAACCATTCATATCGAAAGAGAGACAGGCACATGTTTCATAAAATTCAATCTATACGAGGTCATTTGATGATGAAATACGGGGATGAAATGAAATTTGGAATGAATTGGGGTTCGGGGTGCTGAGATCTCATGGGAGCTTATAGAGGTACAGTAGGCACTTGACATGAACTAGAGGAAAATGTGGGGTCTGGATGGTTTGAGGGGATTCTAGAAAGTTCCAGAAGTCATTAGAAGCTTCCAAAAGCTTCTGGAGAACTCTAGAAACTCAAAAAATGTGGTAAAAATCGTCGCGAGATTCTAATCGGGGGGTTCTTTAAAACTTTCAGGGGGCAAGGAAATGCGAGAAAATCCGTGAATCTAGAATTGGCTAGAGCTGGCAAGAGCGAGATTGGATTTCTAATAGAATAAAATGAATAATAAGAGTAGATTACAGTGGGAAAATCAGAGGGAGCCGAAGAGGGAAACCGGGGATAAAAATACAGACAAAAATCGAGTAAAAATGATGCACCAAGTGCTCCATGGAATCAATCAAACATGGCCATTTTGAGAGCATCATTGAGCACAAAACGGGGATTGTCGGAACGAGCCACGTGGAATGCCGATCGGATCAGTTTGGCAATGTTGATTTGGAGAGGTTTCGCGGTGAGCCCGTTGTCTTTCGTCGGTTTGTTCATACTGTAGTAGTTCTCGAGCACCAGGAGGCAGTCTGAAAAATGGAAAGATAAGAGAGCACTGGGCAAGTGGAATTTGGAGATTTGGATAAATTTTGAAACTGAAAATCTTCAAAGTTTGAGATTTAGATCGTTCAAAACGGGCGAAATTGCGTTTTTTAGACTAGAAGACTTCTAAATTTTACGAGGAGATCCTCGGATTGAGAATTCCGTTTGGTCAGAAAATTCAGCCGATTTTTTTTTCAAAACTATGGGAATGGATTGCTAAATAACGATGCTCTGTTCCTTCATTTGACCTAAATTTTCTCATTTCCTCTCATACCTTTAGTCGAGAACTCAAACCCGAATCGATGTCCATCAAGAACATCAAGAATATCGGGATTCAGAAGAATCTTCCGGACCTTCTTCTTCAAATACTCGGAAATCGTCTTTTCCTCAGTGAAGAAGCGTCCACGTATTGGACAGTATTGTATTCTGGAAAATATAGGTGTTATGTGAAGGGTATTGGAAGCGAAATTGGTTTTCAAACGCGTTGAAGGAGCCCCAGAATGTCCTAGAGCTGCTGAAAAAGCTTCTTTGGATTTTAGCCTGTTTTCAGAAGCTTCCCGACTACCCTGAGCTCCTTAAACGCGCCCCCCAGGACCCCTTGACTCCTCACTTCTTCTCCAGCAATTCCTCCTTGATATTCTTGATCTGAGCACGGAAATCAACATTTCCTCCTTCCGCCGTCGATTTCTTATCATTTGGAGCGAATTCGGCCATCAGTTCAAGGAATCCAGCGAATTGGGAACACGAGATCAGTGGAGCTGTCTCTTTGAGTTCGGTCTGGAAATTCGGGAATATGATTTCTTGGTAATCTCATTTCGGAGCTCATTTTCAAGGTCCAGGAGCGATTTCTGTGCATTTCCAATGTGAAATTTGGTCGTGTTCATTCTAAAGCTTCCAAGACACTCCATCTTCCCCCAATATCTGTCTGTGTATCCAGATGTCCTTTATCAAATTCTCACCTTCTTGTCTATATCCACACCGAACACTTGCACATTCGTCTTCAGCATCTTCTTCATTTTCTCCACTTCTCTCACTCTACGTCTCTCTGCTCTATCCTTCTCCTCTTTTGTTTTGTACCCGGCTCGAAGATCTCTCAACACTCTGCGTCTCTCCTCTCTCTCCTCCTTCGTCTCGTTTCCCTGATTCAAGACGGCGTTGAGGGCTTCCATCTTATTGGGGAGTTCGTCGAGATAGTCAATGGTTTGGCGGAATTTTCGCTGAAAAATGGGAGAAATTTGTGAGCTGGCGTCAGATCTGATGCCTGGTCCGCAACAAGAATTACTGACTACGCTGACGCAAAAATGCAGAAAAAAGGGAGCTTACATCTCTCTCAGCAATCTCCTCATCGTCCATACGGTCAATATCGGATAGGATACTGTCATCGGAGTCGAACGTTTTTCCTGGAATAAATAACATCAATTTCAAACAATTTTAGCAGTTTTTGGCATCTCAAAAGTGGCCTTAATGTCCGTAAAATATGTGTAGAAAAACTTCAAATTTCCCGCCCTCACCTGTATCCCCACAAAGTGCCAAAACCAGCTTATCCATATCCTCATCACTGATCACTTTTCCGCGTATCGACGGTAGAAGATTGCCGATTTGATTGATTCCCTCGGGAAGTTGATCCGCAGTTCTCAACTGATTTTTCTTCTTCATGTCCTCGGAAAGTTCTGGAGAAAGCTTGGAAGAATTTGAAGGTCCCGGGTTCTTTCTGGGGGATTTTTGCTTTTGAGAAGCTTCTGGAGCCGCTTTAGAAGACGTTCCTGGCTTCGATTCCTTGGGAACCACTGGCTTTCTAGGAGCCTTTGTGGGAGATTTTGGCGATTTTTCCTTGGGAATGACTGCTTTTTTGACAGGGTTTTTGTCCAAAACCTCCACTTTTTTGGCTGGTTTTTCCTGCTCTCTTGGCGATTTTTCCTTGGAAATGTCATCCTTTTTCACTGGTTTCTTCTCTTTCGGAACATCAGATTTTCCCAGCCAAACATCCATTTTATCCTTTATCTCCTTCTTCACTTCCTTCTCCTTCTTCTTCTTTTCCTTCGCGATTTCTGAGGAAGATGTGGATGGTCCAGCCTCCAACTTTCTCACTGACGTCTTCCTTTTCCCACCGTCAACGTCTTCTGAAGACTTCTTCGGCGGTTTTTCCTCAATCATTTTGGACTTCTTTTCCGGTGAACGAGTAACGATGGATGGTTCGGGAGACTTGCGTTTTTGTTTCACAACGAATTTTTCCATTTTTTCGACGAGAGAGAGTGGGACTGAAAATGGGAAAAATTAGACGAAGTTATCGGAACAAAACTGGAAAAATTGGAGGGAAAATAGAGAAATATAAAAATAATTATGAAAATTACGAATTTTCGCCTTTTTTTTGTTAAACGAAGTTTTTAAAAAAATGCCAGAATTGGGCCGAAATTCGAGAAAATAAACTCAAAATTGGAAAACTCAAACTGGAAAATCCAGAAAACCTTAAAATTCTTCTTGAAACAGTGAAAATTTGGAATTTATACCGCTTTTTTAAAAGGTTTTCCGTCTAAAAATGCAGTCGAAAATCTGACTAAAATTCACTGAAAAAGTTACAACATTTCAAAGAGAGAACAAGAAAAATCAAATCAAAAAAGATAATGAATCTGTATTGAAACAGTGAAAAATTTAATAAAAATTAGAAAACTCGGAAATAAAAAAATGAAAAAAAAAACTTCATTAAATAACAAAAAATAAATTCAAACCCGCAAAAATAGCCTTAAATTCTACATCTAACAAAAAAATACAACAAAAAACAAGGGCAAATCTACCTAACAATCTAAAAATCTTTAAAAAACGAAAATTCCTTATTATCTGCTTCACCAATTCTTCTCCAACGGCGACTCAATAACATATCCTCCCAAATCGAAAACCGCTCGACCGGCATTCAAAAGCGATGGATTGAAACGGACGAGACCGAATAGATCGGAGAGGGCGTCCAATTCGAACCATGTTGCACGGGAGAGTCTGGAAATTCGAAAATTTGAAAGGGAAATTGAGGTGTTGGGCGGAAATTTGAACACTTGGGGACTGGAAAATCGAGATTTAGAGGGTAAAATTGGTCAGGGAAAGTCAAATTTTGAGGTTTTGAGGGCCCAGGTATTTTTTATCTTTTGTGAAAATTGAAATTTTCTGTTCCAGGCATCTCCAAATTCCAAGTCTTTCCCTTATTTTTCAGTTCCTCTTCTATAGGCTCTACCTCGAACAAATAATCGTCGCCCACGCCAACTCAATATCCGCATTCCTTAATCCAATCGAATATGATCTGGATGCTCGAGAAATCGTCGAAACCATCACCAAATTGTTTTTGAGCACAGAGACCAACGCCTCGAGACTACCGTAGTCCTGTTCAATGTTCTTTCCTTGAGATGTCATCAATCGAGAAACGACGTTGTTGATTCGAGACATTGAGAATTCTAGCTCTTGGCATGCCATCTGGAGAGAAATCGAATATTTGAGGTTTGTGAGGTGCTCAGAAAATGAGTGTTTGTGGTGTCTGAGCCTGAAAATGCTCGAAAACCCAGAAAATTGGCTCGGAAATGAGCAAAAAAGGGGCGGAGTCAGTCAAAATAAGCGCCGCCCACTTTAGGGGGTTCCCAGCGATTTTTGAGCTTTTTTATTGTAGATTTTCGGGTCTATCCATATTTCTCAATAATGCTTTACCTGCAACGACGGATGTGCGTGCTCTGCAATAAAATGTGTCAATCCTGGATTCCTCATCTGATCCGCTTCCTTCTCATTCCTCAACCATCTCTTCAGTGTGCTCACAATTCGTTTATGAGATGTAGACGTTGCCCACGTGGCAATTGTAGCCATTCCGATTTGTTCGATATCAGCAGAATCGTCAAGAATCGAGAGAAGAGTGGTGACGTCACGGAAGATCTTCTCATGAGGGAATTGGGAATCACTGGCAGCCGCACCGACGAGTTCCAGTTGGGTGGAGATTACGGACTGGAAAATGGATGGGATTGGGTGTAGAAATGGATATTTTTAGATTTTTTTGGACAAGAAATGGGCGGAGTCAACGCTGACTCCGCCCACTATTTGGAAACCTGGGTCACGGGTCCCTTTTAGAGATAACTCCGGGTTCATTTTCGTGGTTTTAAAGCAATTTTCGAGAATTTTCCGAAAAAAATGTGTGCTGATTCTTAAAATCATTATGAAAATGCTTTAAAATTCCGAAAATGCGCTCTGAAATGAGCAAAAACCACACGGATGGTCTCCGGCGGCGGTGGCAGAGCTTCCCAAATAAGGGGCGGAGTCAGCCAATGAGCGTCATTGTAAGTTGCGGGCAGCCGATCAGAGCGCTCGTATGTTTAATTATAATGGCGTCCATTGGCAGACTCCGCCCCTTTTTAGGAAACTCGGCTAAAAAGGAGACCATTTGTCTGATTTTTGCTCTTTTCGGAGCGCATTTTTGGGGTTTTAAAGCAATTTTTGAGCATTTTCATTATGATTTTTCGATTCAAAACACATGTTTACGAATTTTAAAGCAACGCAATTTTTTGACCGAAATCCTCTATCCTTAAACTGAACATTGAGCATTTTTTGTGACTTCTGAAATCTTCAGTTTTTTTTCTGAAAGTTGGTGTCAAAAATTTATTTCTGTGAAATTGATCCCGGGCAGATTGTTAAAGGGGGAGTCTATTAATTTCCAAATTTTTGAGATTTTGGTATCATTCGACGCAGAATTAGCGCACGGGAAATTAATTCTCTTGGACCCTAGTCTCAAAATGTCTCCTTTTCAAAATATAGGTCAAAAACAAGTCAAAAAAATCAACTGTGAGGGTGCAAAACTCACGTTTTGAGGGTGCAAATTTCCACGTGAACAAAATTTTGCACCCTCACAGTAGATTTTTTTAACCTGTTTTTGACCTATATTTTGAAAAGGAGACATTTTGGGACTAGGGTCCAAGAGAATTAACTTCCCGTGCGCTTATTCTGCGTCGAATGATACCAAAATCGAAAATTATGGAATTAATGGACTCCCCCTTTAACAATCACTTTTCTGGTCTTTTCCGGCCATTTTAGGCCCATTTCTTCGGCTTTTTCCATCTATTTTCACGTAATTCTCACCTGCAACACATCCCTAGTCAACATGGATAACAACGAATTCTCAATATCCACAACAATCGTCAATCCCTCATCAATCAATCCAGCCAAATAATAAAGAGACGATTCCAATGCATACACTTTCAATGCCAAATCAGTAACCACTCTCTGAGATCTTGAATCATCCGATAGACTACTTCTATCTGTCCGTCTAGAAGGTGTTCTATTACACCATATCGACAATTCTCTCAGTGCTCGTCGAGCCATTCCAATCGTCGCAGCTGCCAGGGGCATTCTTCCAGATCCAGTCATCTCCGATGCGATTTCAGCGCCATTGGCCGGCGCGCCGAGGGTGTTTTTCTCGTTGACCAACGCGGTGATATCGATTTTTCCGATGTCTGTCCCTTTGAGACCAATGGTTTCGTCACGATGGAATTTTATTTTGTCGGTTGTGCCGAGCTCGGTCTCGTCCAGAATGAAGCACGTTTGTTCGCCAGAGTTCTGGAAAGAAATATAGGTAATGTGAGCCCGATATGGTAAGAATTGGGTGTAGATTTCATATTTTTTATTGAAAATAAATACTTAAAAATGACTTTCTGACCACAAAAATCTCAATATCGGAATCTGGTCAAAAATATAGCAAAAATGGGCCTGAAAAAGCTCAAAAATGCTCTAAACCAAGAATTTCAAAAATGGGCGGAGCCAACCAACCGCAGCGTTGGCTCCGCCTTTTTTGGACCATTTTTGAGCCAATTTTTGAAGTTTTTGAGCAATTTTCAAAGCCATGGCTCTTTTTGGAACATTTCTGGGGCGATTTTCCAAGTTTAAAATCAATTTTTTGGCATTTTCATCATCATTTTTCCTCCTTCAAAAACACTAACATCCGCAAAAAGCACATAAAAATTGGCATTGTGGTGTCCGACAACTCGAATATTCTCTCCATTCAACATGGATTTTCCAGCGGGTCCCGCAGTTTGCACCAGTTTTCCTCCATTTGTATCCTTCAAAATCGCCACCGCTGGCCGGAGTTTTCCCTCGGCCATCGCCGTTAAATATTTCGATTTTTGCTCTTCGGACCCGTAAATTGTCAATAAGTTCGAGACTTGCAAAGCGATATGAGCACTTGTATAGATATTCCAATCGACGCTCAACTCCTCGAAAACCTTCGAAATGTCCTTATTATTCATTCCAATTCCACCGAAATCCTTGGGAATCGACAGGGAATGGATGGCATTGCTTCGGAGGGTTTCGAGGATTTCAGAGGAGAGATTCCTCTCTTTTTCGATGGTTTTTGGGTCCACAGAGAGTTCGAGAGACTTTCGAAGTACGTCTACAAAACCTTCGATGTTTCGCACGTCGTCAGAATCCGTGTATTCCGGGTAGATCATGAAGTCCTGGAATTTTTGAAGTTTTTGGGGGAATAACCAGAATTTTTCGAAAATTCTTGAATTGCAGAATGTTCTTCAGCTCAAAAAAATTATTTTTTTCCAAAAAAATTAGTTTTTGAATTTTTACACTAAATTTTGAAAATCCCTATTTTTCCCCTTGAAATCCATACTTTTTCAAATTTATTCATGGCAAATCCTCTTGAAAGTGATCGCTTTTCGATCGGAGCCGAATTATCCAGTGTTCGAATCCAGTATTTGCTGAAAAAAACAGAAAATTCCCATCTTTCATTTTTCAAGCCGATTTCCTACCTTTTCTCACTGATTTCCGCTACTTTTTCAGCATTTTTCGCATCGCTGAGATTCCTTACTGCAAGTTTCTGCAGCTTTCGAGCACGCAAAAGCACTCGATGCATTTTTCTGGGTTTGAAAGTGCTTGAAAAATGGAAAAATTGTTGAAAAATCGAGATGGATGAGTTTTGGGAAAAAGCGGAGGTTTCTCTTCCACGGCCGCGCGCTTTTGCGCGGGAGTTTGAAAAAGGGAGGTGGAAACTTGAAACACGGGGTCGCCAAAGGGATACCCGCGTTCAAATTTTTTTTCGCGCAATTTTTAGGTGCGTCGCGGTCGCGTTTCGCTCCGCAGCGACTCAGACTGTACAAACGCGATACACAGACGAAATTTAGGCTTGGATTGGCACACAGCCAAACTTTTGGACGCGTTTTTGGCACGACGCCAAGGCGAGTGCGACGGGGCGCGTTTAACTTGGTATCCCTTTGGCGACGGTGTGTTGAAAAGAGAGGTTTACCGTTGAAAATACGATTTTTGAAGGAAAACAAAAGTTTTTGGGTAAAATTAGACTTTATTAGAATCTTTGATTCCTTGGTTGACTGGGAAACTTGAGAAAACTGGTAAAAAAAATCAGTGATAAGCAGTTTGAAGTGATAAATGCAGCACAATTAAAAATCTCTAGTAACACACTGCATAAATAAGTAAAATTGTAATTTCAAGGTGCAAGGTGCTTTCAGCACCATTCTAGAAAAATTTTGGTTAAAGTGGGAAGGTGATATCAGGGAAAACGAGACATGCTGGTGGTAAAACGATGAAAAATGGATACAGTCATGTAAAAATCTGGTTGAAAATGCGCGAGAAGAATCGAGAGAAAACAAGGAAAAAAACGGAAAGAATTAGAATTTTTACTCCATTTCGTCGTCGACCTCGATTCGTGGAGCAACGAAGAATCTCAAAAATCCCCCATCTTCTCCAACAGCGTATTCGACACAGATGCTTTCCTCGCTCAACTTGATCTTCACGTTTTCCGCAATTCCATTCGTTTTGGTGAATGCGTGCATGAATCGATATCCGAATGATTTGTCAACAGGCTTCACAACTTCAACGGACATTGAACGTCTTCTATTTTCTGTTGGGGGCGAAAGATATCGTTCGAACGCCTGGTAAGTGTCTTCACCGCTCATAGTGACGCCGTTGCGGTTGGCGATGATTCTGATGGTGTCGAATTGGCTAAACTCGGCGACACGTCTCTTGAAAATTGCGCTCTCAATATTACACACTGTCGTATGTGTCAAATTTGGCTCCGGAATTTCCTCCTCGCTTTCTGAAAGCAGCCTTGTGGACGTCTTCATTGAGTCTCCGGTGCGCTCGTTGTAAAAGGTGATGTGAATTTTATCCGCGTTGTTGGAAGCGATCTGAAAAAAACATATTTCTTACTTCAGAACATTCTGAATCAAACTAACTTTGATTTCAACGGAATCATCATTTTCTGCCAATTTGAGAACATTGTGTAGTTTCTTGCTATCAATCGAGATTTTGGTGACTTCTTTGCAGGTATATGTTTCGAAGAACTCCTTCTGAAAATTATGCTTTATTAAAAAGTTCAAAAAATCTGGAAAACGAACTGGGAGTCGAAGAGCAACAAGCGAGTTTCTGCTGTCATCCATCGCTCTGCAATTGATTCCTTCTTTTCCGATTTCCCAATTGATACTTGGAACGAGATCCTGGAAAAATGAATCTCCAGTTTAGGTCAAGAGCAACATTTTCACTCACGCAAATGCTCTCGAAAACCTTCTTTACCAAAAATGCCTCGCTGATTTTGGCTTCGAAAATCATTTTTGAAATTTCGGATCTGAAATAGGGAAAAATTGAGTCGGAAGAGCCCAGAGAAATGCGAAAAATTGACAGAAAATGTGACAAAACGAGTCAAAATACAAAAAAATTAACCTCGAACATTTTCCACTAGTTTTTATGTGAAATCGAGAGAAATTGAGTCAAAAAGCACAATAAGACAATAGAATAATTGACGAAAACCTATAGAAATTTTTTTTTCCCGGAAAACTCCCCAGAAATCAGTGAAAAACCTGGAAAGAACCACCAAAAACACGAAAAATGGGTGAGAAATTCTCAAAAACATGTTTTGTTGAGAAATGCAAACGCGCTCTAGTGAGACAAGAATTTTGGCGGAAATTTAAATTTTATTTATTTGCAAGCACTTTTTTGGAAAGTTGACGAATTTTTCAGGGAAATCGAGAGTTTTGCTGATTTTTAGAGAAACAAGCATTAGTAATAACATTTTCATTTTATTTAAGAGTTGAATAACTTTAAATGCGAGCTCAATGAAACAATCACTTTTGCACTTGGCTTTCTTTTTAAAAATTTGGACAGCGCTTTTCTGGTTGACGGGCTCTCTACGATATATACGAAAAAATTGATGGCTGAAATGGAAAATAGACGGAAATAGTAATAAGAGTCACGGAGCCATTCGGGAAGAGAAGCGTAGATTTCCTGGAAGCTAGTTGTTACCATGCTCTATTGATAATTATCAGTAGAGCGAACTTACTGGAAAATTTCTCATAAAAAATGCTCCCAATTCGTAGAAAGATAAGTAGAAAGTGATAGCAATCGCTTGTCGCATTAGATTCTTCCCTTTTCGTTTGTGTGATTCTGATAGTGACGTTGACGTCTTCAAAGATTCAGAAGTCTCGAGTTGAGGATGAAAAATTCCACGGAAAATTTTAGCGTAAAAATTGAATCTAACAGCTTTCAAATGAAGAACAAGACCGAAATTGATAACAAGCAGACTGATAGGGATGCATATGGTATAGATATTGGAGAATACTGTAATTGGGTGACGGCCGGGGGCACAAGCAGATGCGAATGATTGTTTTGGAGCAAGAAAGTTGATGGAGCACTCGGAGTAGTAGGGAATGAGAAGGAGGGTTAGGTTGATGGCCTGGAACGTTGAAGAATGTGTAGACACATTTCACAAGAAATAACAGAGCTAGATAGGATTCGTCAACTACAAAAGTACTCAACATAAAGTTTTTCACATTTTATCAGTTTTCAACTTTTCGATATCTTCTACCGTTTTCGAGATACGCAGTTTTTAATTGATTGGTTAGAGTCACTATCTTGATATCTAACTTCTCAGTTTTCTCACAAAACTTGAAACTGTAATTACCGTAACTCACATAAAGTACGATACTGTATCCAAAAATAGCTTTATGAGAAAAGAAATGTTGAAACTTTGTTGGTCTCAACACAATAAAAACTCGATGAATGGTCATGACGGCGCTCATGCAGATTGGCATAAAATAGTTTAATGTTCCCAGAAGAGTCATGAGTTTTCCAAAGATTTCGCGGTAAGCTGGAAAAGTTTTGAGAGGAGTTTCTGGTTTTCAAAAACTAAAAACTACTGTATTATTTTCAAGACCTACAGTACTTTTTTATTCAAACGAATCTAAATCTAGCTTACCATAGTAATCATCCATTGACAGGGTTAGAAATGAAAAGAAATGCATGAATAACCCAATTTTACACAAAATCCCACAAACAGAGAGCACGATTAGATAAGAAAATGGGATATTTTTATTCTTTCGATGGAAAATTGCCATGGAAAATAGGCAAATGTCTAGGAGAATACAGAGAAAAGCAATGAGGCAGATAAGGATTTGGAAGATTGAGTGGAACGCTGTCATGTCTCCGATCATTAGTTCTTAATAGATTTGTGGTTAGAAAAGGGGAAATGACTGGAGTTTCAGAAGTTTCAGGAGTTATTATAGTTTGAGTTTGAAAGGGATTTTGGGAGAGATGATTGTGTGGGAAAGTTATTTAGTGGAAGGTTCTTTGTTGTCTTGACGTTGACAAGAAAACTATTCAGATTTTTGAAGAATCTGCCAATCATCCAATGTTATCAACCACACCTTTTGAAATTCTAAACATTTTTTGAAACACTATACGCCTAACTTTTCAAGATATGACAGTAGTATTTTGAGAGTATTTTGATTGATAAATAACTTTGAGATCCTTCAAGTTTTAACCGGAAATTATTGAAACAGCAAATTTTGAAAACTAAAATGTATTTGCTTAACTGTTCCAATCTTAGCGAACCAAGGATCAATTTCGACTTCCAGATGATGGTTTCTAGTCGAGATAATTGTGGGAACCTCATGACGGGAGAGTATGACACAATATATTTTCGAGTTCAAAATGTGGATTCTTGATATTTCAATCATGATCATGAAGTGTTTTTTGACAGGGAATTCGTTTTTGAAACAGGTTAATTCTGTAGACAAAATATAAAACATGCACGATGATACATCTATAACTTTCCAACTAAGACAGAACTCTAATTGAAAACTGAGAAATAGTCCTAAAATAACATACTAATTGTAAAATGCTCTTATTATTAAATATAACAGTTTTGAAACATTAAAAAATTGAAATCAAAAGCTTGGTTCCTCAATCTTATAGATTGCTCTTCACAATCGTTCTATTCTGAAAACTAGAATCATGTCAGTACTACTTGCAGGTTTATTGAACCATAAGAAATTTCTAACCTGGAACCCCTCAAGAAATCCCAGAGAAACCAGATTGTCCTGTTTCTCTACCCTCTTTCTAATTTGTTTATTATCTCTCCAGTTTCCCTTAATTTTGCGTGAATATCCTCGAAAAAGTTTCCACGGAAAATGTTCCCATTTTCCCTCAAAAAAAACTCCCATTATTTCTCAATTAACCACATTTTCTTCAAACACACACCGCATATTTCTTTTCCTGAAATTTGCCGTGTTGATGAGGTATTGTTGCAAATCGTGAGTTTCCTTTTATACTGAGTAAATTCCTTACATGATTTCCAGATTTGCCAATTAGAGAGCTAGTAATACAACTAGCAAAACACAATGATCAACATTATCATTGTCATCGGATTCTCACTCGTTTCGTCCGTCTTCATCGTTCAGTGCACTTCGAAGAAGGCAAAACCGTCATCATCGAACAAGTCGACGCCGTCAGAGACACCGAAGCCAAAACCTGCGGTGGTAAGTGCGTTCTTTTGGACTAGGAGGTAGATCAAAAAAGGATATTTGGGAAATGAGCCAAGATTATAGTCATTCAAAGAATCATTGTGTGCTGATCACTTTGATGTAGCATGGAAATTGAAATAATGAAAATTGTTGAAGTTTTGATACATTCTGAAACTGAACAATTTTGAAACTTTGATACCGGGCTGATAGTGGATCGATTTTTATGAATCTTATCTTGAAACATTCAAATATTTCAGGTAACCCCTCCAGTGCCAGCCGAGACTCCGCCCCAAATCACACCAAAACCCGACACCAATCCCAACAACAACAATGTTAATAATAATAACGAGGGAAAAGATGAAGAGAAGCCAGCGGCAGTGAAAGAGGACCCCAAACCATCGGATACACAAACGAAAAAGGATGAGGAAGTGGTTGTGGAGAAGGCACCGGAGAAGAAGGATCCAGTAGTTCCGCCGAAGAAGTCATCAAGAGAAAAAGTGAAGAAATCGAAGGAATCGACGACGGGAGGAGGAGGACAAAAGGATGACGGGGATAAGAACAAAGAGGTGAGAGATAGAGAGAAATTAGTGAGAAAACTGAAATTTGTAAAAAAGTTACCTCTAAATGGTAAAGGGTGGGAGACGCAGAGAAGCGAGACACACTCGTTTCCCCGTATCTCTTGCTAGAATAGCGTTTCTTTAAACGTATGCATCTCAAGAGAAACAAGTGCTATCAAGAAGTTGTTAACTATAAAAATGTTGAATATTGAATTTTGCACATTTTTGTAGTTGTCAACTTTTTGGTAACTTTTGGGGTTAACGAGATGTGCCCGTTGAAAGTAAATAGACAGTCACAACCTGGTCTCTTCAGGAACCACCACAAAAGTCAAAAATGAAATCGGCTCGAAAAGAAGCAGCGAAATCCGTGGAGAATCTGGTCACACCCCAAGGAGACAATGACAATGAAAAGGAAACTGGTACATTTGATCTACCTGAAAATCTGCACAACTCAAAGTTTTCAGAAACAAAAACGAAAAAGACAGAGGATCAGGAGGAGGAGAAAAAGGATGGGTGAGTTTTCCCTTTTTTCGGGATTCTCAATTGAGCGCACTTCCATTTTTATATGAATTTGGAGTATTGATGGATTTGTGCTCTGCTGAGAAAATCCAAAAATAGATTGAACTTTTCAGTGAAATGAGCGATGCGAGAAAGGAGATGCTCAAAGAAGATGACACTTTGAGAGAGACGAAATCGATCGGAAAGAAGAAAAAGAAGGAATAACTCGGTTTTCGTGATGAAAAAAATGATGATGATAAAGTGTATTTTTAATACTTTTTGACTTTGAAAGAATGTATTATTGTTTTGGTTCCAGCTTATTAATCCGCCATTTGCTTTTTTAAAAACCGCCATTTAGCTCCAATGACACAGCAATTTTAAGCAAAGATTTGAAATCCTCATGTAATTTTGCATTTTTTGGACCTAAATTCGAGGCATTGGACGAGTTTGAGAAATATCTCGAAATCCCAATTTGGTTGAACAAAAACAGAAACATCATTTCAATTATCGTTCTTGACCGAACCCTCAAATTTCTAAATAGTCACGGGAGGAAAAAACTAAAAACTAAAAACTTTCCACCAGGTCGTTGAATATACCGGGAAAAGTGGGTTCGTTTCTGATTTGTTCCTGGATTTCGGGATTTTGGAAAGTATCTCAAACTTGTCTAATTGCTGCGAAAAATCTACTATTTGACACAAAGTTTCATGAGGATTCCGAATAGGTGCTCAGATTTGCTGTACCTTGTCTAGGAGCGAAATTGCGGCGAGTTTTGTAAGAGCGTCCCTTTGCCAGCCACATTTTTGGTCCACTTCTAAGAAGGTCAGATTATTCGGTAAAACACACAAGACTATTTTTTATTTATTTTGACACAAAAAAGAAGCGAGTGATAAAGGTGGGTTTTACCCATAATATTTCCCAATAAACAGAATTTTGTGTTTGTAGCCGAGGACAAACAAAAAAGGATGGTCGGCTTGGAAAGAGAACTTCGCCTCCTTGACGCCTTGCTCTATGACTCCTTCGGTGGTTGCAGCGGAGGCGCAGACTCCATTCTCTGTGACCTGAAACCCAGATATTTTGGAAATAACAATAATAAACAAAAATTCTCACCTCAATCATTGATTTGTGCCTGATTTCCGAAATGTAGACATTGCCATATGGACGGCTCCCTGCCATCTTGCAAAAATCCGCCGCATCTTTCTCAAAAATTTTCTTGATTCCCATTGCTTCGAGGGATTCGTTGAGGACGCGCTCACAGTCGATCTTCCATTTCGGTATAATAATCTGTAAACTTTAAAATTGCTTCTGAATACGATTCGACTAGCAAAATTACCGCTCCACAACTTCCGGTCGCAGCAGAAAGAAGATTTTGAACTTTGGCGGCATTCAAATCCTTGAGCGCGTCTGCCAGACCGAATCGAACTTTTGGAAGGAACATTGTCAACGAGAAATCCTCATCTTCGTATGGTAGAGACAGGACTTGGAATTGTTCATTCTCGGTGAAGTTTCCATAACCCGTGTCATCACAAAGGAATTTCATCCATTTTTGTGAATCATCAGTAGTGTGGAAGTACTTCTCTGTCGTTTTTGAAGCTTCAAACGGATTCTGCCACTCTGCCTGGAAGTATATAGCATTTGCCAACATGGCAACCAAATCCTGTGTGATGCTATCGGCTTCAATAATTTTTTCGATGTTCCCTCCAGTGTTCTTGCTGACAAACTTGTTAATTGCCTCCGCCGAAGCGTTCTTGTTGTTGAAATTTAACGAAGTTGCTCCGGAATTGTGAAATTTCCTCACGGCCTCCAAATACGATTGTTTGATGGGGAACCCGGTTCTGAAACAGACAAAAAATTGAAAATTGCTTTTTGATAAACGACTCACCTCAAAAACACGTGGTTTGCAAGCGTCACTTGTGTTCCGTTTTTAGCTCCCAAAAGTGCGGTGGAGATTTTGGCGAACTCGTGCTCCAAATGCTCATCAGTGACTCCCTCGCCCAGTACTTTCCGAATTTGCTCCCTAGTTTCTCCGTTGGTTCCCATGAATACTAACAAGAGTCCGAATGCTATCGAAGTTGGTGAGATGATCATTGACTGGTTTTGAAGATGGAGAGATTCGATTAGAGAAAAGGAAAAATGGATATCATGACTCGAATAGAGAGGAGTTTGCCGTTTAGTGCTCAAAATTAGCAATTGGGGAAATTCAAAATCCAACGAATCAAGAATATCACAACTTACATTTGCGGACTCATCGATTCCTTCGATTTCTTCACTTTTTCTCTTGATGACTTCTTCGGTGGAACTACTGGATCCTTCTTCTCCGGTGCCTTCTCCACAACCACTTCCTCATCCTTTTTCGTTTTTGTATCCGATGGTTTCGGGTCCTCTTTCACTGCCGCTGGCTTCTCTTCATCTTTTCCCTCGTTATTATTATTAGCATTGTTGTTGTTGGGATTGGTGTCTGGTTTTGGTGTGATTTGGGGCGGAGTCTCGGCTGGCACTGGAGGGGTTACCTGAAAAATTTGAATGTTTCAAGATAAGATTCATAAAAATCAATCCGCTATAAGCCCGGTATCAAAGCTTCAAAATTGTTCAATTTCAGATAATCTTTCAAAACTTCATCAATTTTCAAAATGATGGTCACAAGTAATAAAGATAATATTGTCAGGAGAATCTCTTTAGTCCAATAGAGCGCACTTGCTCAAAATTCTATAACAAACACTATTTTAGAATTAGTTCAATTTCCATGAAAACTACATCAAAGTGATCAGCACACTATGACCTTTTGAATGACTATAGTCATGGCTCATTTCCCAAATATCCATTTTTGATCTACCTCCTAGTCCAAAAGAGCGCACTTACCACCGCAGGTTTTGGCTTCGGTGTCTCTGACGGCGTCGACTTGTTCGATGATGACGGTTTTGCCTTCTTTGAAGCGCACTGAGCGATGAAGACGGACGAAACGAGTGAGAATCCGATGACAATGATAATGTTGATCATTGTGTTTTATAACTCGCTCTTTGATTGGCAAATCTGGAAAAGGCGAACTTCGAATTTTTATCGAAAAATCGCAGATTCCATTTACTTTGAGTCGAAAATTCATGAAAAAAGTGCCGAATGAACAAAATTACATGGTCTCATAGTATTTGGATGAATTTTCAACAATAGAGCGCATTTGCTTTATTTATGAGAGGAAATTCACGATTTGCAATAATACCTCATGAAATCTGCAAACTTCAGGGTAACAAATGTGCGGTGTGTGTTTGAAGAAAATGTGGTTAATTGAGAAAAATGGGGCTTTTTTGAAGGAAAATGTGAGAATTTCCCGTAGAAACCTTTTGAGGATATTCACGCAAAAAAGTGACGTTCCAGATTGTCAATGGCCTCTTCGAAATCAAGAACTCAATCTTGAGTGGCCCGCTCGATTTCTGAAACCACTGTTTTTGGGCTACAAAACAAGCCTACATTCACGTTTCTAGATCAATTTTTGACAACTCTGCGCGCATCCAAACTTTCCTCGTTTTCACAAAAATGAGCACTTTTTCGGGGCGTCTCGGGATTTTGAGTGAGTAATTGGTCATATTTGTTCGTTTCGTTTGATTTTAGGCTCAAAAGATGCGCAATTTTATGAGGATTCCGAATTTATGCTCCGATTTGCTGTAGCTATTTTGGTTCAAAATTTGGCGTCAATATTGTAATTTTGGCTTGAAATTTTTCGAAAAATCGACTTCCGTCAGATGGCCTGGGGAACCATTTTTGACACATGACGTCAAGACCCACACATCATCCATTCAGAACAATATGCATACTGCTGTGATGATATTGTCAAAGTTTCAGCCAAAAATACACTCGCAACTTTTTTTTGGAACTCAACTTTATTTCTTCAATTTTTCAAAGGCCTCCAGTTGATTTTTGGAAGTTTGAGATGTAGGGGTGAAATGAAAAATGACAGATACCCTCAAATGTCTCTCCATAGACAGATTTTAGGTCATGTGAGGGTGACGAAAATCTAAAAATCCTGAATTCCGACTGTTGGGGACTTCTGAAAATGACGTCAATATTTTCCCGATTTTCAAAGGCCTCATCATGGATTCCGGTGAAATGGGGTTTCAGAAAAGCGTGAAAATTGAAAACACGCCTCTGAGTTTTTACCATGAATAGTCGTGCTTACATGTGAGAATCCTAAAAATCATAAACTGAACAAATTCTGCTCCGGGGGAATTCTGGAATTGACGTCAATTTTCTCGATTTTCCAAGAATTCCGGGAAAACGGGAGGTTGGGTGATGGATGACATATTTCTGTATTCGTGTGTTTTTCCTCCATAAAGTCGAATATTTTGATACCTACAGTACCGGCCAAAAGGTTGTCAACTTTGCACGTTTTCAGTGCAAAACGGTCAACTTTGAGGGTCTGAAAAATAGGTTTCCCGCTGTTCAATTTTCTTAAATTTTTGTGGGTACAGAGATCGACTCTAGAACTTCATTTACGTTGTTGACAACTTTTCTTCATAACCATTTTTAAGAGAGTTAGGTATCGTGAAAGATTACAACCCGTCATTTCTTCCAAATTCAGTGTTAATTTCGAGAAAAATGAGACAGATTTTTTCAACGCAATCTATCTATTAGGAAAGTGAATTTGGGGAAAAGTTGTCAATTACAAATATGGAGTTCTAGAATTGATCTCTATACCCAAAAAATTTCAAAAAAATTGAACAACGGGAAACCTGTTTTTCTGACCCTAAAAGTTGACCATTTTGCACTAAAAATGAGCAAAGTTGACAACCTATTGGCCGGTACTGTACATGAAGATTCACCGATTGGAATCAGTTCAAACTACGAGGAACCATTCAGAAATGATCCCCACTTTTCCCAGGTATATTCAACGACCACCTATTGATTTTGGGAATTTAGGGGTGGGGTGAAGAATGACAAATTGCAACATGCATGGATTTTTATTCCACAAAGTTGTTCATTTTTATGACTAGATCACGAATCGATAAGTGGAACAAGTTCAAATGATCAAAAACCATCTGAAATATGTCATTTTCCCCTTTCACCACTGTGTTCGGCTGAACATTCGGAATCATGCGGTGGATTTTGAAATCTAGAACTAATGCTCGAGTGGGCCTATTGATTTCTAAAACTACTGTTCTAGGGCTTCAAAAAAAGCCCACACTCATGTTTCTAGGTCAATTTTTCACAACTCTGCGTGCATCCAAACTTTCCTCGTTTTCACAAAAATGAGTTCTTTTTCGGCGCGTTTTGGGATTATGAGTGAGAAATTGCTCAAACTTGTCCGTATAGCTTGATTTTAGGCTCAAAAGATGCGAAATTTCATGAGGATTCCGAATCTATGCTCAGAATTGCTGTATCTTGTCTAGGAGCAAAATTGCGGCAATTTTAGTGATTTTGGTGGATAATTTTTGAAAAATCGACTTCTGTCAGATGGCCTGGGGGAACCATTTTTGACACATGACGTCCGGCCCCACACATCATCCGTTGGAAACAATCATCCTACTGTTTTGATGAAGTTGTCATGGTTTGGAGCCAAAAATAGACTCGCAATTTTTTTTTGGAACTGAACTTTGTTTCTTCAATTTTTCAAAGGCCTCCCGTTACAAGTGAGAATTTCGAGGAATGGGTCGAGAACGAAAATTGAAATGATGTATCTGAGATTTTTTGCATAGAATGTCTGCTTACATGTGAGAATGTGAAAAACCTCAAAAAAAAGCGAATTCTATAATTAGGGAATTCTGGAATCGACGTCGCTTTTTTCCCGATTTTCAAAGGCCTCCCGTTGATTTTTGGAAGTTTGAGATGTGGGGGGTGAAAAGATAAATGACAGATACCCTCAAATGTCTCTCCATAGACAGATTCTAGGTCATGTGAGAATCCAGAAAATCCAAAAATCATGAATTCCGACTGTTGGGGACTTCTGAAAATGACGTCAATATTTTCCCGATTTTCAAAGGCCTCATCATGGATTCCGGTGAAATGGGTTTTCAGGAAAGCGTGAAAATTGAAAACACGCCTCTGAGTTTTTTCCATGAATAGTCGTGCTTACATGTGAGAATCCAAAAAATCACAAATTCAACAAATTCTGCTCCAGGGGAATTCTGGAATCGACGTCGCTTTTTTCCCGATTTATCAAAGGCCTCTCGTTGATTTTGGAAAAACGGGAGAATGACATATTTCTGTATATTTGTTTCATTGGGAACATTACTAATACGATAAAAAGCAAAAGAGCGCTTTCTCATCGTCAAAGTGACTTTTCAGATCATTTTTCGAGTTTTCAATATAATAGATATTGTGTGAATCAATTTTAATCATGACATCAATAGTTTATTCATTTATTTATTTATTCATTTTCCAACAGATTTACACAACATCTCCTCAATCGAGTCAAACACATGCATTTCGTTCTCGTAGATTTCCAGCTTTGGAATTTTCAGAAGAAGGGAGTGAAGTTGCCCTGAAAATTAAAATTTCACAAATTTTAAATTTCAGTTTAACAAAGCAATGATCTTACCAATAGTAACCCTATCCATCTCGAGTCTTCTTTTCATTTGTCTACACCTATTCCCGATTGATGTGTCTCCAAACGTGCACATGTAAAAGGGACGTCCAGCGATGGAAGCGGCCATCAGTTGGATGAGATCTGCAACTTTTGAGAATAAGATTTACGGTTTCAAAAACCTAAAACACATAAAAAGGCATGCTTCAATCAATCGGTTCATTGAAGTTGATGGTTTTCATTCACTCATAATAACCTAACTTCTTCGGGGTACTACTATTAAAAAAGCCGAAAAACTCACACTTCAACGGCTTATTCCCATTGTATGCTCCACATCCCCACCATCCACTAAATATTGGGATTTTCTCGAAATTTCTATTCGATGAAAATGCAACTCCAGATTTGACCAATTCCTTCAACAAATTTGCCTCTTCCAGTTGTTGACCTAGGTTTTTCGACTGTCGACCGAAGAATTTGATAGCGTTGATAGCCAATGCTTCAGTTTGAAGGCGTCCGAATTGGTCACGATGGTCGGGATCGTTTTGAAGAGAGTCTTGGGGAACCAAGGGTTTCCATTTTAGTTTACCAGCTGGAAATTTAGGTTTCTTTATCATGAATGCGAAGTCTATTGGCGCACTTTAAAGGTAAATATGATTATTTTTCGAAGATGTTTCACCACGGATTTATCATTATCTACCGCCAGCAATGCTGTCGAAATCCCACCCCCGGTCTTGGCAGTGCGGATGCCGCCGTGGTCAAATCGGGCCGTCCGAAATTAGTTTTCGAAAGGGCGGCCCGATTGGGCCACGACAAATTGCGAACGACCGGATTCTTATAGTCTTGCTTGCGGTAGATCAATTCTTGGTGAGATATTTTTGAAAATTACTATGACACCATCTTTAAACTCACAGTATCCATCATACGAACTATACACTTGTGCTCCCACAATTGAAATCGCCTCATCGGGTTCCATTCGGTCGAAGAGCAACATGGAGACAATCATCTCGGGACACATTAGGAATCGGATTTCTTCCTGGAAGTTGAAAAATGTTCCTAAAATGTTCACCAATGATAATGTTCACACAAGGATCTGAATGGAAACGTAGGAATTTGTAACAGCAAAAATTTTCAGGATTTTCGGTTTCAAAATTAAATTAAACGCCAGAATGTCTCGTTTTGCTCAATATCATCTTCTCCATAGGAGTTTTAGTTGCAAATTGCTTCAGGAATAAAATCCAGCATGACCAACCTGCACGCCTCCCAATCTCAAGACTCCGCCCCCAATATGCTTATTAGCGAAATCGACTTGAGTACACAATGCCGTCTGCTCTATGAGCAAATCATCGAAAATCTTCACATCCGACAGTAATCTTTTCTTGTTTTTTTCGAATTCGGAATCCATGAATTTCGAATTTTTCACTCTCAAGAAACTGATTGTTCCTTGAGGCATTTCTCCGGTTATTTGTTCAAAATAGTGGAGGAGAAACTTGATTTTTTCGATTGAAATTGGGTGGGTGGAGTTGAGGATTCTGCAAAGTTTTGGATGGCTTGGGTGGGAGAATTCTTGGGCTTACTTCAAAAAACTGCGATTATATCGAGAATCGAAAAACATCCATGCGAGTAGAGCAGCGCATTGTTCTTGGGAGAATGTGGCAGAGAAGACGTCATCCACGATACGGTAGATTCTCTGAAACTGATTTGGAGTTTCGAAGGATTTGAAGGAAGGTGGCAGGAATTCAGAAGTTCCAATTTAGGAGAAATTCATAATTTTCGATTTTCAAAGTTTGCTACTGTTTCAAAGATGCGCCTTAATTTTTGAACATTTGCTCGAAAGTTATAATCTCCAAAATTACCTCTGGCAAAACCTCCTCAGCTTTCAATGCGATCCTCACTACTTTCGCAAACTTCTCCATCATTTCCTCTTTTTCTGCATCTGGGGTCAATTTGAAGAACTTTCGTAGTCCTGGAAGATCCTCAAATTTGTCAGAGATTTTCTCATCATCGTTTAGGATTTCCAAAATTGTGGATTCGAGAAAGTCGACTCCTCCATTCTTGTATTCTTTGAGGAAGTGTTCCAATCGAGACTTATTACGCAGATAGGTTGGGTTGGGGGAGCCATTCTGGAAAAAGAATTGGTACTGTTTCAGGGGAAAAGTAAATTCATGTGTTGTATTAATGGGATTATTCCGTACTTCAGTAAAACTTGTTGGAAATCATACGAAATTTCAATTTTTACTGCTAGACGCGAGAATTGGAAACTTTAAAACATCCGTCTCCCGAATGATATTTAAATAGCAAAACAAATGAGCAGAAATTTTCCATGGAACTGTAGTTTTTGCATGAACTTATCATATTGTACTTTGAAGAGTATGACCCAGAAAAAAAGCCAAATTTGTCACAGACTGTTGAAAGATCAACCTCCTGGAGGATGAGCTCAACAAACCTTTACCGTTTCCCAACACTTTCATCATTCTGATAAGTTTTCTATGACAGTGGTTTTTGCTTTTTTGATGCAACAGCTTGACAGAGATTTAGAACGTTTTTATGACACATTGGTTGTTCAAGAACTTATTTGAAAATCTGATTCAGCATTATGTATGTATAGCTTATTGCCTACAACATTCGAAACTGTTTACTGTTTCCAATAAGTTTAGTTAGGTGCATTCAGTTTTCGGTGCAGTCATTGCTTGGAGTCTTCTCCTACTACCGCAACTTCCAAATTTTTGATTCTAACCGGTCTTGTTATGCGATGCCAATTAACGTGAGAAACTTGGCAAAATTCATGGCTTATTCGGGAAACCGTAAGTTTAAGCAAAACTGTTCGAAATTCCTAAAGTGCTCTCATTCTTGTTAAAAGTGTTATATAATAAAATCTGATTTCAGACTGAATTCGATCTCATCGCTTGAAAAGTGATGGTGGAAAACTTAACAATTCGTTACCGTACAAAACAATGGGATGATTTATTATCTGTGGTTTGAAATAGTTTTGGGGTCCCATCAAAATATAGGGGTTCCATAAATTCCTTTAGAAAAGTAGGAGCCCTTTCGTCTTGGCAACAGGATTTAAAAAAAAGGGTCCCTTCAATAAATTAGAGGACCTCAAAAAATATGAGTCCCTTTAGATACAGAAAGCAAAATAGGGGTCCCTTGACTAGTGTTAGGGACTAATTTAGGCTTTGACTTGGCTAAAAACTAGGCTCAGAAACTGTTTTATGCAACTGTTTGATCGCTAAACATGTAAGAGCCTTTTTATAGTAAGACTTGGAAAAATGCAAAGGACCAATATTTTATTTTCTGCATCTAAAGGGACCCCTGTTTTTTTAAAGGAGCTGAAGGGACTCCTATTCTGCAATAGAGCTGTTTTGTCCTACGGAAATAAGGAGCCATACTATACTTTCTTGTCACTTTTCGCTAAATATAACATTTTATCAAAAATCACTGTTTCGAGTCATAAATTATAAGTAGTTGTCTATTTATTGAACCAGTCTCTTTTTTCTTTTTTACTCACCTCATCAACATTCCTCCATTTTTGTTTTAGGACCAACTCCTTGTCAGTGTCCTGGCCAGATCGATAAACTGCAAAAACTATTTATTTGATTTTTTCACTGTTTCACAACTCATAAACAACTGCCACAATAGAGAAAGTAGTCATTAAAACGATCCCCTAGAATGTTAATAGTTGTTTTCTTGATGTTTTGCTATTGCGGCATTAATAATTTACGGTGTTCAAACTGAAAATCTTCAAAAACTGAAACAGCTTACAAATGAAAGTTCATGAGTAGTTCTCTCATTTTTTTTCTGTTTCGAAGAATCTGTGTACTACAATATTAAAACTTAAAATAGTGACATTAAGATTTCATCTTTTTTCGACAGCTTCAACTTGATTCTAGATACTCCTACAGTATTCAAGACTACTGTTTCAAAGAATGAACTAAATTTTTTGTATTCTCAAACCTTCCGATTCTGTTATTTTATCCGATTCAAAACTCACAATTTTCCTGATCCGGTAACCCTGGAATTGAGCAGTATCTGTAGTGTTTTGATGGGTCGACATTTGGATAATCCGGTTGGAAAACTAGACTTTTCTCATGGAAGATTTCCAAAAGATTCGAGATTTCTTCAGTGGTGGACATTGTAGTTTTAAGAACTGAAAACTTTGGAAGTTGTTATTAGAACTTGACATGCATGTATCGAAAGAAACTGAAATCAAAACTGAATAAAATATAGATTATAAGTTGAAAAAAACTGCCCTACAAAGCCATGCATTCGAAAGCCTCATTACAAATTCTGAAGCTATGCAAAATTTTAGTTTTCTTGAAACAGTGAAAATCTTCAAAAAAAGAGCCTCATTTATACTCTTCCTTCCCTTTTTTCGAGAAGAATCTCCATAGTTACCTTTCTTTTTTCACTCTCAAGAATGTGCAATATTTCGAAAGAGGTCCCCCCCCCCAATTCTCTATTGTTCTTCTCTTTTCTGGGTCATGTTGTGTAATAAATACACAACCTGACCAAGAAAAAAGGAAAATGTATGAATACAAAAAAGTTGGCAGGAGATTATCAAGGGAAGGAAAAGAGTGTAAGACTACTGATAAGACAGTATGACTAATACATAGTGAGAAAATCAAAAAATCATGATGGAAATGTGCTCTATTGGACAAATAAACGATAACATTATTTCGGGGAGAATACTGTGAGCAAGGATCCAGATGACGCAGGATTCGCGTCAAAGTGCATGTATTATGTTCATTGGAGCGTACTTGCATTGTTCGAAAATATAAGATAATGGAACTCTTGGTTTTTATAAGCTAACCAAACCTTTGGCAGAAAGGACTTCAGCTAAAATATATAGCTGAAACTGAAGGAAGTTTGAATCGGTAAAAGTTTTACTTGATCTTCAAAAGTTCTCGGATTCAAAAATATAACATAGGCTTTGATACCAGTTTTTTCGGTACACCCTCTCTCCGATTTGAAATTCGAACTGCAAACTACAGTAGTCCGATATTCGAAAATAAAAATTGAGAGCAGGTCTAAAGCTAAATTTGATTTTAAAAAACATTGCAAATACACTACATTCAGTTCTTCTATTTTCAAAATCAACCTGGTTCAAGATTTTTCTTTTAAAAAATCCCTATTTTTGATGTTCCAAAAAAAAGGTACAATTTCTGAAATTTTCAAAATTTTCGATACCCAGAAAACTCAAAAACCTCAAATTATCTGAAAATTTCAAAAAGTCACTGTTTCAGAAAATTTTCAAATCTTCCGCCATTTCTCAGCAAATATTTCTGCAAATCTTCGGAGTTTTCCAATTGTGATCCATTTTCATCTACTTTAAAACTCCTTCCGTTTTTCGTCAAGATCTATTTTTCCTGAAACTCCCCAAAAAATAAAAACTTTTAAAAATGCGAGAAAATTTCATTCATCATCATCATCATATCATCACCACAACACAAAAATAGACCAAAAAAATCAGAATCCTGTGGGGAGAAAAAGGAGACATAAATGAATAATAAGGGGGAATGCACTAGTAAAGAAGGGGGCGGAGCCAAAAGAGAAAAAATAGGCAGAGCCTTAACAGAAAAAAGAAAGCGAGATCTTACAGTGAATTGGTCCTTGGGGGTCCAGTAAAAGCAAGTGGGCGGAGTCAGAGAGAAAACGGGGGACAAGAAAAAGAAGGTAAGAAGTATATTGGTGATATTTACAAAAAAGTGGGCGTGGCCTAATGTGAACCCTCACGAAGACACAGAGGCGGTTCGAGGTTCATCATCATCATCTTCTTCTTGTTCTTCTTCTTGTTTTAGTGCCAATTTTTCACAGTGATCCAAGCAGAAATCGAAAAGGAAAGTGTCCGAGTAGCAGGCGGCCCGGTATTTTGGCAAGTTGATGTTAGCAAGTGCATCACGTATCATCAGGTTGATGCCCGCTGAAAAATAGGAGAATATTGGTGGTGGCCGAGGTTTTGCACGGGGCGGGGAAGTTAGGCCATGGACTAGAAATAGGGGGTTCTAGGCTATGGTTAGCTTGTTTTGGGGGTTCTGGACTATAGGGAATCCATAGGATTCAAAATGGAACTAGTGGCCTAACTTTTCCCAGATTCAAAAGTTCGGTCATCTGAAGCATAAATGGCCTAAGTTTCTTCCTCTTGGGTTTCTCGGCCACTTGTTGCTAAGAAGAATCGAAGATGGATATTGTCTCTTCAATAAAACGTCGGCAGTGGGCGGCACTTCGCCGACACGCCCCTTTTTGCAATCCCGCGGCGCGGCAGTGCACTACGGCGACTTTCAGTGCTTTCGCTGAAAATGGGCGTGTCGGGAACGCCCACTTTTGCAACTGCGGCGCGCCGACGTTTTATTGAAGAGACAATATGAAGGAATGGTGACCAAGCTTTTCCCGGAGTCCAAAAGTTAGGCCAAATGCTCCACAAATGGCCTAGAAATCCAAATTTTGGTTTTCCAGGTCACGGATCAACTTTTTGGAGGTTTCTAGGCCATTCTTGCTCGATTTTCAACAATTTTCAGGTCATTCTTGTTCAAATTTTTCGAATTTTCCTTTCCATTCCCAAGCCAAAAACTCTTACACAGTGTCATATTTCTCGCTCGAATATTGTCCATCATTTCCTCGCATCGTCGTACCAACTCGTCGTCGCCAAACGCGCAAAAAATGAACGGACGATTGGCCATGCCGGCGGCGATCACTTGTTGGAGAACTGCAAAAGTATTTTCACTCAATTTTCTGATTTTTCCATTCAAAACACTCACATTTCAACGGTTTATGCCCTCTGAACGCTCCACACCCCCAATTCCCGCTGACAATCGGAATCTTGTCAAACTTCGGTCCCTGAGCCATGAATCCAATCGTTGCTTTCCGAATTTCTCTCGTCAACTGCATGTTTTGCAACTGATGCTCAATACCGTGCCACGATTCGAATCGTGTCGCGTCGATCGCAATGGTCTCGACACGAAGACGACCGTATCGGTCACGAAGACTTGGGTGGTTTTGACGGGCGTGCCGTTCGTTCAGTGGCATCCATTTGAGCTTTTTTGCTGCAAAAATTGAAGGGTTTTGGACCATTTTTGGGCTTTCTCATACTAAAAATTGAGCCTAAAATCTTCAAATTTCGCAAAAAATTGAGTTCAAAAATGATGATTTTTGTGGGGTTTTAAAGACATTTTTTTAGACCAAATTTTCCGATTTCAGGCCAAATTTTTCTTAGATTTTCAAATTGTTCAAATTATCCACCTACCGTATCCCTCATAAGAGCTGTAGACGCGTGCTCCGACAATCGAAATCGCCTGGCGGTCAGTCATATCGTTCGGCGACAACAACATTCCGACAATCATCTCCGGACACATGAGGAAACGAATTTCTTCCTGGAATTAATGGGGGAAAATTGAAATTTAGCGAAAATGGCCTAACTTCCCATTTGAGGGGTTTCAAGGTCACCAACTTGCGGTGGCCTAGAAATCTCTGTCTGGGGATTTCTAGGCCATATGACCTAATTTTTCCATTTTTGAATTCCAAGGCCACCGAACTCCAAAAAAAACGGGTCAAAATTGGCCTAGAGAGCACATTTTCGAGCTCCTGAACCCTAATTTTCCCTTTTGAGCTCCCAAATCTCACCTGAACAGCCCCATGCGTCAAAACTCCGCCTCCCAAACTCTTATTTGCAAAATCGACTTGAGTACACAGTGCTGTCTCCTCGATGTACATATCCTTATAGATACGAACATCACCTGGTGGATGATCCCTTCTCAATTTCCATAAATCTTGGAAGACCGAACCTTGAGACGACATCTGAACGAGACGAAAACTGACAACTCCCTTCCGGCAACCAGTGGCGATTTGATCGAAATAGGCGAACAAGAAGGAGAGTTTCTCGACGGCCAATGGAGCGGTGCTTGTCATGATTCTGGAATGAAAAAAATAGAGGGTTTTGATAGATTTGGGCTGAAAATAGCGAGATTTCGAGGTCTTTTTTCACCAAAATCGAATCAGTTTTGCGAAATTTGAGTAATTTTCAGAGATAAATGGGCAATTTTTTGTAAAATATGGACTATTTCAATCAAAAATTAGATGGCTTCTGATGAAAATTGAGTCATTTTGACTGAATTTGGACGGTTGCTAGTTTATTTTCAGACTATTTCTGAACTGATTTTTTACAATCTCGAGTAAAAATAGATCATGTTTTGCGAATTTGGACGATTTCTGTAAAATTTCAAGTCATTCTAAGCTAAACAAGGTCATTTTTGATTCATTTGACCTGTTTTGAGTCGAATTTTCGCTCTTTTTTCGCCAAATCTCATCTGAAAACTCACGCTTGGAAATTCAAAACGTTTGATGTTCGATACGGTCGTCTGGCGAAGAACATTCTGGCAACAAGTGCGGCACACTGACGATGGGATAGGGTTGCCGAGTGAATGTCCTCGCGAAATGTGTAGATTTTCTGCAAGAAATGTGAGGATATTGAAGGATATTAGGTTATTTTGAGCATTTTGAAGCCATTTCTAACAAATATGGCATCATTTTGAGCCATTTTTTATCGAACTATGGTCATTTTCGATTTTTTTTATTAAAAATGAGACATTTTTGACTAGATAGGATTCGAACGCGTCTGGGATCATTCGCATCGGGTTTGGCTCATTTTTTAAACGATTTTTCATAATTTTTCACTAGTATCAAGCAGTTTTTGACCAAATTTGATTCAGAGGTTCTAAAGATTATTTTTATCGTTTTTGGTCCATTTTCCTTAATTTTGGAGTCATTTTAAGGCTGATTCCACTGGAAATGAGCCATTTCGACGGGATTTGATCCAGAAGCATCTCAGACTATTTTTTATTGTTTTTGTCGCATCTTACGTCGTCTTTCTCTAAATTTCCCCCTGAAAACTAACATGTGGAAGAACTCTTTCAGCTGCAAGCGCGACTTTAACCAAATTCGAGAATTGATTGATAACGAATGCGTGTCCCTTCTCCTCGGACGTCTTTTTGTAGTAATTCCAGAGACCGGGCAGCTCCAAAAGTTTCTTCGGATCCGTTCGCCAGAGCTCTTGGAAGAGAAGCTGAAAATTCTTTAGAAATTTTGAAGATTTGATCAATTTTAACGAATTTTAGTGTATTTTTGAGCCAAAATAACCCTATCTCTGTGAATTCAGTACCAAAATGGCTCCTAATTTTCGAGCAGCCGTAGGCCAATTTTAGGTAGGTTTGGTTCAAATTTCGCACTTTTTTTCGGTTGATTTTGGCTCATTTCTCATGATTTTTAGCCAAAAATCACTCACAACAAACATGATATATCCACCATCGCGACCCGATTCGGCGTACTTTGCATTCTCCACATACTGCTCCAGTACTTTCTTCTCGCGTTCGTAGTAGGGATTCTCCTGTCCGCGCTGAAAAATTGAAGAAATTAGTGGGTTTTGGAGGGAAATCGTGCTAAAATAGGCCTAAAATCAGCTTAAAACCGTACCCAATCTCTCGGTCGCCACTGATTCTGACAGATCATATCGAAGTTGCGTCGGTCTGAAAAATCTGACTTTTTTGTCAAGAATACCGAACATTTTCAGCTCAAAAATAGCAAATATCGTCAACAATATCAAATTAGGCCGGCGAAAATCGATGAAAAAGTTCATTTTTCGACTAAAATGGTCTAAAATGAGCCAATTTTCCAGAATTTTGGCTCAAAATTGATCTAAATTTTCAATTTTGAGGTCAAATTCGCCCACGAAAAATGCTCTCACATGGCACGAACGGCGGCAATCCTTCAATGTCACAGTAACGATAGTGTTGGTTTGGATTGAAGTTTCGTGCAAGGAAATCCGGTTGAAATTGGAGATTTTTTTTGGCGAATTCCTGGTAAAATTAGAAGATTTTGGTGTTAAAATTGAGCGAAATTGAACAATTTTAGACAATTTTGGACCGTCTTTTTTGAATTTTCCACTCATTTTCAGCCAAAAGTCGTCCTTACATCCTTCAAGAACGTCAAATCCGTTGTGCACTGCTTATCGACGATTGGCTCTGGTTCCACATCAACGGTGATATCGGCAATCGTCTCGTCCAGTGGCTGTTCTTCGCGTTCTTCGGTTTTCTGGAATAGATGAAAAATAGAGATTTTTGGAAGAGTTATGTCAAAAACAAGCAATTTTGGCTTATTTTAGCTGAATTTTCAGTCAAAATGATCCATTTTTAAGGAAATTCGCCTTGTCTTATTCAGCCAAAATTCGTCCACTTTGATTAACTTCGAGTCGATCTCTTTTGAACGATTTTTGCGAATTCTGAGCTAAATCGGGCGGTTTTTGAACCAAAATTGCTCATTTTTTCTTTATTTTTCACTCAAAATTGTTATGAGCACTCCTTTTTTCGCTCGAATCAGGTTTAAATGGCGTCTGAACGATTTTGGTTTACTCTAGCTCGTTTTGGCTCATTTTTTTCTCATTTTGGGTCAATTTTCTATCTAATTATTCAATTTTTAGTCAATTTTCTAAAAACTCCATCCTTACCGGTCCCAACGAGACGCGTTTTATCTTGTTCCGACACGCCGGCTCGCCGTCATCGCTCTGCTCTTCGGTTTTGCCGTGAAGCTTGCGCTCGTAGTCGTTCATCTGGAAAAAGGAAATTATAGAATTTTAGAAGATTTCAGGGGGTTCTAGAGTGAAAAAGGCCCAAAATTCGGTTATTTTTAGGCTTGACATAAATGCAGAAACCCTGCAGATCTTAATTCGAAAAAACGCGCGAAATGGGAGAAATTCAAACTGTGTCGTGAAAAATAAACTGTGAGATGGTATGAAAATGGAAATTTTTGGGTAAAAATGACATAAAATTCGAAAAATGTCGAAATTTTCAGAAATAGATGATTTCATCACAAATTGAGAAAAAAAAGATTTTCCAAAAATGTCTCGATTTTAGGTTCATGTTCATGATTTTTAGACAAATTTTCCTGACATTTGATGTAATTTTCATGATTTTCATTCTGATCTTAATGTTTTTTGGTCGTTGTTCAGGATTTTCGGACTGATTTTAATAAATTTTGTATCAATTTTCATGATTTTGGGCTGACGTTTCATCAATTTTGGATCGATTTTCTCGAATTTCAGGTCATTTTTCATGATTTTTGAGCCATTTCCAGAGATTTTCCGTCCTTACCTCTGGCTCCTCCAAATTCAAATCCTCCTCCTCTTCCATCTGTTCTTCATGACTCTTCACCACTGCATCTCCTTCATTATCCACTTCCATTGGCTCTTCTTCGTCCACTTTTTGCTCGTTTTTCTGCTCCAAATTCGGATGTTTTGGAGATTCTTCGTCGTCGTCGTCGAATTTCTCGTCGATTTCGTTGTCGCCGAACAGAATTGGTGATGCCGAGCGAGAGGTCTGCAAAGAAAAATAGGGTTTTGGGGTTTTGAGGAATGAAAATAGAGCAGATTTGAAGGTTTTTGGACCAATTTTCATGGTTTTCAGTCAATTTTCGCTCATTTTTTCTTGTGATTTTCAGCTCAGTTATTATAACACTCAAAAAAAACCTAGATTTTCATTATGATTTTTCTCGAACCATTTATCGTGATTTCGGTTCAAATTCAGTCAAAAATTGTCCATTTTTCAAAATTTTGAGTGATTTCTCATGATTTATAAGCATATTTTGATCATTTTTAGCTCATTTTCGATCGTTTTGACGGATTTTTCCGCGATTTTCAGTCAAATTTCTCTCATTTATCACCTTTTCCTCCTCCTTCTTCATGGGACTCTCTTTCTCCTTCACCGCCAATTTTCTCTCCTCTAGTAACTCCTCCATATTTCGATCATCCGAAGCATCGGATCCCTGTGAATCCTCTTCTGCTCCCATCGTCTTCATTTGCACGTCTTCTGACTCTTTTTCTTCTGGTTTCTTATCGAAAATCAGCGACTCCTCGAATTTCTCTCCTATTTCTTCAGATCCGTCATCAGTGATGAGAGAATCTCGTGATTCTGATTTCTCTTTGGATTCTGGAGGAGAATTTTGAGAATCCTCGACGTCTTCTTCTTCATTTTGAGCAGAAATTTTCGATTTTTCCGGCGATTTTTGACCAGTTTTCACTGATTTTTCCTCCTTCTCCTTCTCAATGTCTTCTGGACAAGTACCGTACTCTTCTTGACTATTCTCAGCAGTTTTCGGCTGACTCGACGCGAAAACATCGATGCTTTTTGGCTCCGGAGCCTCCTCCTCAGCCAAAACGAGAACTTTCTCAGCGATTTGTGGAATTTCCTTGGATTTCACGACGACTTCTGAATTCGGCGCTTCTCCTGAAGTTGAAGATGCCGCCAGACGCGGTTTTTTCGCCGTTGGAGGCGGGTGATGAGCCTCGCCACTGACGCCAATGTACTCGTTGTAGGATTTTTCCTGGAATTAAGAAAAATTATGAAAAATTAGGGGGAGTTTTGAGTCATTTCTAATGAATTTTCAGCGATTTTTAATAAAAATACAACCAATTTTCATGATTTTTGAGTGATTTTCCATAAAAATTTGAAATAATTTTGGTCTAAACTCCATTATTATTTTCAGGACATTTAGACGAAATTTGAATCATTTTTCATCATTTTTAGGTCATTTTTTATGAAATTTCACAATTTTAAAGTAATTTTTCTCAATTTTCAGTCATTTTTTTTCAAAGTTGCGTTTCAAACTCACATCCTCATTGAACACCGCCGATTCCGAGTGTTTCTTTTTGTTACTCATTTTCTTGGTTTTTTGTGTGATTATTCAAGTTCTATCGGCCACTGGAGTGAATTGGTAGATTCTGGGCCTGAAAATTGAGAAAATTAGGGGGAAATGCGAGAAAACGAGCGAAAAGGTGAAGAAAAAAGTGGTGAAAAATTGGACAACAATAGGGAAAAATCAGAGAAGAATTGCCGAAAAATGGGCTAAAAACAGGGAAATCTTCACAATTTCAGATCGATTTTTATGGAAATTAGGGGCAGAATCGAGTTAAAAATTATCTGTGATCAGATTGTATAGACATTTTGAGGTCAAAAATAAGACGAAATGGTCTAAAAATCAGTGAAGAGGAGCCTTTTCCAGCTGATTTTCGTCGAAAAATCAAAAAATTCTCAAATTTTTGAAGATGTTTTACTTAAAAATCTCATTTTTCTTACTGAAAATCGTAGATTTTTTATGGATTTTCCAGATTTTTCGACTTTTCTAGGTGAATTTTGGCCCGAAAAATCCAAAATTTCATGCCTAAATTTTCAAATTTTGCTCTACATAAAGTGCTCAAATTACTCATAAAAAAATGCACGATTCTGCTCGATTTTGAGCAAAAAGTTCCATTTTTATAGTTTTCGCCTTTCTAGCTGAATTTCAACCCAAAAATCCAATTTTTGAGGTCCAAATCCTCTATTTTCCCTCGAAAACCCTCAAAATTTCACTTTCTCAATTGAGTCTGACCACGAAAACAAGTTAGCCTCCTCTTATCTATATATGCATACAAAAACCAAAAGATTCCAATCTTTTTTTCGATTTCCAAATCGAGATTAGCCATCTTACAATAGTTGCAAAGGCTAGTTAGCTTATATTCCAAGTCTAGTTAGCCACAAAAATTCTAGGAAAAATCCACCAAAATTGGGAATTTCCTCTGAATTTTCGACCAAATTCTGACAAAACCTCCTGTCGCATTAATCAATCTTTTGCGAAAAAATAGTACATTTCGCACTATTATCCGTTCATCAAAATTGGTCTCAACTACCGTATTCTCAACTCCCCGGACCGCCCGTTACCCCTGGGTAACTACAGTACCTTCCATCCATCTACAGTAACCACCACCAAAATGTGGTCCCCCTCCACACAACGCATCATTATTCTTACTGTAGTCCTTATTATCCTTATCAAATTCCTGTTCTTCAACAATTCCTCATCCTCTTCCACTTCTGGAGACGGGGGGACTCGAAATTTAGAAAAATTGGATGTCTTCGATTTGATTGTCGAGACAAATTCGCTGTGGTTTGATGAGGGAGAGGAGAAGCGATATGAATTGTATAATAATATACCAGCATATGCACAAGTTGGAAATAAGTTGGCGGTGAGTTTTGGAGGGAAAATCGAGATTCTAGACCAATTTCGACGTCAGGATCCTCCCCCAGGGACTTTTTTGAGCCGCAAAAATAGAGAAAACGGGATTTCTGTGTCGTCAGATGCTTCTAGAAACATGTGGCCTAGTTTTCCAAAAGTAGGATTTGTAGGTCACCAAGAATCCCCCGAAACCATCTCAAAAGAGCGTTTTCTAGGCCATCGACAAAGCGAAAACTGCCGTTTGCGAGACGGACACATTCATTGGCCAACAAGTCCTATGCAGTCTTCAAGAGAAGAGAGACGAGGAGGCGTAAGAGAAAAAGAGCAGAAAAAGAGCTCACAACCTTTTCTTAATTTCCAGAGCATGTGATAGCGATTCACTTCAACATTATGCGGATTTCGACGATTTGCAGAGGGAGAGAGAGTTGGATCGCAATATGACGGACTGGAGGATTCTGTTCGCGAGGAGGGACCCCATTGAGCGATTCGTCGATCATTATATGGATACGTGTGTGAGGTAGGGGAAACTCGAAACTGGTCCTTTTCCAAGAGGATTAGAAGGAACGGACAGCGGGAGAAGTCCCGTTTAATTAGAAGACGAAGCTAATTAGAGGGAGTGGTACAGGAGGGAGAGAGTTCAAATCCGAGATAGCCGGAGCAATTCAAAGCTGAGCAATGATTCAGGAAAACTCAGAATAGCTTATTACTGAAAATGAGCAATCCATAGTTCCATTGAGCTTTGGTAGAGCAGATGAGCAATCCAAGGTTTCTAGGAGCAGTCTGAGACTGGATCAAGATACGATATGCTGAGCAATCTTCAGCCCATAATGAGCATGAGCAATCCCATGTCTCGAGCAGAAAAGGAGAGCTCTAGATCAATCTGAGCAATTTGAAGCATCCCAGACTGATGAGCTGCTTCAGAATTGAGCTATTCAAGATTGCCGGCTGAGCAATCCTCTATTTAGAGAAGAGCAGCTTCAGACAATACTGAGCAATTCTGATTGTAAGCCTGAGCAATCCCAATATTTCAGAGAAGACCGCCCGTGCTATCAGTGCCGTCTGGATCTCCGCTGTTATCTCAACAACATCTACGCGGACATAGAAAAACTCCGAGTCAGAAACTCGACAGTAAACGAGGATCAGGCGAAATTTGTGCCTCAACACTGGTTCTGTCAGATGGAGGCGATGAATCAGAGATTCCAATTTGTGGACTACTCTCTGTTTGCAATGCCACAGAATCCAGCTTACGCTGAGATGAAGGTAGGGGAGCCACTTTGGAGCAAAAACTACTAAAACATAATGACTTTCGGGTTAAAATATGCCCAAAATCATTGATTTTTTTAATCGCCATTTCTGGATCAAAAATTGGTGATTTTCAACCGAAAATAAACTATTTTAGGTCAAAATATTCCCAATTTTTCAGCGCCCCGACGCCGAGGAGATCTTCGCAGACAACATCTCGTCCTATGAGAAAATCAGCAAATTCTACACTGCTTTTATCTATGCAAGACCTGATGTTCTGGATCTATTCATTAAAACTTATTATTGGGATTATTTAGTGTTAAAAATGCCATTGCCAGAGTTAAAACTGGCGGAAGTTAGGGATTATAAAGAGGGATGGCATTAGGATTTATGAATAAATTTGTTTTTTATTTTATTTTTTGGGTGGAAAAAGAGACAAAGATTGAGGGAAGCTTCAAAAAATTCGAAAAAAAATTAGATTTTGGACCAAAATTTCCACTTTTTACCTAATTTTTAAATAAAAATGTTCCGGAAATTTATATTCTTCGTTCGTTTTCCATAGAAATTCCGCGAATTCCTCTAAATCTTCATTTTCCAACTCTCTTCACATTTTCCTTGATTTCCCGACCTAATATTGCACATTCCTAGGAAATTCGGTATCAAAATGACGCTCAAAGCCTCCAGAATCTCAATTTACATACTATTTCCCCGAAAATCCTCGAAAAAACTTGAAAAATCCTTGAAAAACAACAAAAATCATCAAATAATATGTTGAAAAAACTAAATTCGCGCCAGCACGAGAAGTGCGCAAAGGAAAAACGCGAAACGCGTCAGCCGTCAACCAGGAAAAGAGTCAACGTGTCCGCTTTTTTCACTGAATTTCAATGAAAAATCATGTGATTTTTTGGATTTTCATGAAATTATCTGGTTTTCGACCGGAAAAATGCGATTTTCTATTGGAAAAATCATAATTTTCCAAGTTTTTCACCCCGAAATGTTGGTTTTTTGAAGAAAAATCGATTTTTGTCTTCTAGAAGCTTCTCGACGCTTCCATTGTTTTCTACGGGTTTCTTCATGAATCTTCTCGATTTTTCCATATAAAAGGACCGTTTTAGCACTGAAAAACGTCATTTTCCTCTATAAAATCCTTCAATTTTTGCAGGCAACCATGGTTTTAGCGGATTTGGGTCGAAAGATCCGAAATGCGATCGGAAAACTCGGCCAAAGTACGGTTATCAATGAGGAGGAGTTGGATTTGATGCTCAAAGAGGTGTGCACGGCACTCATTGAGTCCGATGTGCACATTCGATTAGTGAAACAGTTGAAGGATAATGTTAAGTGAGTTGGATGCCAAGAATCGAGGAAAATGGATCAAAACGAAGGGAAATTTCTCTAAAATGACCCAAAAAAAACTTATTGGAAAATTGACCTGAAATCAGAAAAAATATGAAAAACATAGCCTAGAAATGGTTTTATTAGGATTTTTGTAATTTTCGTGAAATTTTGAATTTGGAAGATTTTTGTTCATTGTCGAGTTGCAATGACCTCAAAATCACTCTAAAAATGGGGAAATTCTTGAAAACTAACACTAAATATGCAAGAATTAGAAAAATTACTATAAATATATACCCAATTTATGGTTTTAGGATTAAAATTGCTCCAAAACTTTAAAAAACCTCAAATTTTCAATTAGAAAGTCTCTAAAAATCGACAATTTCATGAAAAAGCACCCCAATACTCAAACTTTCTCGATTTTTCCCAGAATTCCCCCAAAAAACCACCGAAATTTCTTGCAGAAGCTCCATAAACTTTGAGGAGATCGTCGGCGGTGCCAACAAGCGTCGTTACATTCAGAAGACCGTCTTCAATGAGCTTCTCAAACTCGTCGATCCCGGAGTCACTGCGTTCACGCCGACGAAGGGAAAACGAAATGTATTCATGTTCGTCGGTCTTCAGGGATCCGGAAAGACTACCACTTGTACTAAGGTTCGTTTTAAAGCGAAAATAGAGAAAAATCGGGGGTTTTCGAGCCAGAAACCATAAATTTTGAGATATTTTGGTCCTAGAAAGCTCTGGTTTTTTTTCGACGATTTGTCGGGTTTACCCCACAAAAAATTAATAATTTTCAACCTAAAAATAATGACCTCTTAAAATTTCTCACTGAAAACATCAATTTTCAGAAAAATCAGCCGTTTTTCGACCAAAATCACAATTTTCCGGCGATTTTGATTCCTAAAATCTTCATTTTTGCACTAGAAAGTTTCAAGCGCTGTGAAACCAATTCAAGCAGGAAAAACATCATTTTAAGCTAAAAATCTTTGACTTTTTGCTATTTTTGCACAAAAATTGGTTCTAAACGCTCCCAAAAAGATTTTGAGCTCGCAAACCTGCTTTTAGAGCTAAAAATTGAGATTTTCAATCAATATTGACCCTCAAACCTTCATTTTGATGCTAGGAAATTCTGAGAGATTCTAGACTATTTTTACCTCAAAAATCACATTTTTCGCCTGAAAATTATGCTTTTTGGTTTCAAAATCATATTTTTCGCTTGAAAATCATGATTTTTAGCTCAAAAATCACGATTTTCCCCACTAAAAACCTCGATATTTTCCCACAATTTTCCTAAATTTTCGTCCATTTCCAGATGGCCTACTACTACCAACGAAAAGGATGGAAGACGTGTCTGATCTGTGCGGATACATTCCGTGCCGGAGCTTTCGATCAGTTGAAACAGAACGCGACGAAGGCCCGAATTCCGTTCTATGGATCGTATTCCGAAATTGATCCCGTCAAGATTGCCGCCGAGGGAGTCGACAAGTTTACGGTAAGGAAAGAAGTGAAAGTTTGACAAGAAAATGAGCAAAAATAGCTTAAAATAACTCAAATTAGATTGAAAATCGCTGAAAATTGACCTAGAAGCGTCAAGACAAGATTTAAAACTATGTATTCCACCACAATTTTTTGACATAGACGGCCCAAAATTTATGATTTTTGCCGTTTTTTTAAAGTCAATCAATTTTTTTTTGAAAAGTGGACATTTTGAGTCAGCCTTTTACAAATCTAAGCCTGTAACATTTAGGCCATTTTTTGACAATTTTGGCTCATTTTCAACCAATTTTCACCCCAAAAACCCTCAATTTTGTCCAGAAAGAAGGCTTCGAGATCATCATTGTCGATACATCGGGTCGTCACAAACAAGAAGCATCTCTGTTCGAAGAAATGCTCCAAGTCTCCAATGCAGTCACTCCGGATAACGTCGTTTTTGTGATGGACGCCTCGATTGGACAGGCTTGTGAGGCACAGGCACGTGCATTCTCACAAACTGTCGATGTTGCCAGTGTTATTATTACCAAGTTGGACTCACACGCCAAGGGAGGAGGAGCACTGTCGGCGTGAGTTTTAGAGGGAGAAAAATGAATAAAAATGGTCGAAATTGGCTCAAAATCACCTGAAATACCCTCAAAAGCATTAAAAATGGGCCAAAATGGCTTAGAATCTTCCTAAAGTCTTCAAACTTTGATTATTACTTTTGGAAGTTTGGCCTTAAATTGACCGAAAAACTTGTGAAAAACTAGAGATTCCTGCTGATTTAGACACTTTTTGGCTCAATTCTGACGATTTTCAGTAATTTTTCATCAATTTGGCCGAAATTTCAAAGTTTTGGATCGGACATTGACTCGAAATAGCATAAAAATGTTAAAAATTGTCTAAAATGGCCTAAAATACACGAATTTTGAGGTTTTTAATCGATTTTGAGACTTTTCAGCTCATTTTTAGCCAAATTTCCGGCATATTCTCTCCAAAACAGCCCAACAATCCCTATTTCAGCGTCGCCGTCACCAAGTCTCCAGTGATCTTCATCGGAACCGGAGAGCATATCGATGATTTTGAGATTTTCAAACCGAAATCCTTCGTTCAGAAGTTGTTGGGAATGGGAGATATCGCTGGATTGGTAGATATGGTCAATGATATTGGAATTCAGGATAATAAGGAATTGGTTGGAAGACTCAAACAGGGTACGTTATAAAGAGGAAAAGGCTTGAATTTGGAGAATTTTGAGCTAATTTTGACCGTTGGGAGAGATAAATGACTCATTTTAAACTGAAATTCGTTAAATTTTATTAGCGAAATTCCGGACGTTTCCTTGCGCTCCAACGCGAACATGGTTTCTTGAATTCGCGCGCAAAATTTTTCACTGTAGAGATCAAAATTTTACAAACTAATTTTTCCCAATTCGGCTGTTGTTCTACTGAAGTACTGGAAAGTAACGCGCGAACGTCATGTTGTCAGCGGAGCGCAAGGAAACATCGGGAATTTCGATAATAGAATTAAAATAGTCCATTTTCTACTCAAACATCATGATTTTCACCTAAAATCCTTATATTTTTCAGGACAATTCACACTTCGCGACATGTACGAGCAATTCCAAAACATTATGAAGATGGGGCCGTTAAGTCAAATTATGGTGGGTTTTGAATAAAAAAAATGACTCGGAATAGCCGAAATTTTGCGATTTTTCATCCCAAAATTTCTTATTTTTTAGGGGATGATTCCCGGGTTTGGACCAGAATTCATGAACAAAGGAAACGAGCAAGAGTCGGTGAATCGGCTGAAACGAATGATGACAATAATGGATTCGATGAGTGATAAGGAGTTGGATCATCCGAAAGCATCGGAACTGTTCACGAAAGAGCCAAATCGAGTGGCCAGAGTCGCTAGGGGATCCGGAAGTCATCAGGTTCGGATTTGGGTGATTTAGGAGAAAATTAGCGTTAAAATGAACCAAAAACGACGAAAATTGAGACAAAATGACATCAAAGACGGTACTTTTGATAAAAAATGACCTAGAAATGATCAAAATTAACACAGAGAGCTTTCACTTCGTTTTGGGAAAAAATGGCTCAAAATGACCAGAAAACGACGAATATTGAGGCATTCTTAATGAAAAATGATTCAAATACGTTGGGCCAGTTGTGAGACAAAATTGGCTCAAAAATGCGCCGAAAACGACGAAAGTTGCCCTGAAAACTGACAATTTCCGCCTTTTTCTCTGGATTTTAGACTAAATTTTCGACCTCAAAATTTTCAATTTTCCACCTAAAAATGTCTCCTTTTTTTCAGCAAGAAGTTCGCGATTTGATGACTCAATACAAGAAATTCTCGGATGTTGTGAAGAAGATGGGATCGATTAAGGGACTGTTCAATGTGAGTTTCGCTCAATTTCACCTGAAAAATGTTTCAAAAATCTCCCGTTTTGACTCAAATTTCACTTCAAGCTAACGATTTTGAGCCTCAAAATGCTCCAAATTCACGGTTTTTTGGCAAAAAATGCTCCAAAAATCTCCATTTTTCACAAATTTCTTTGATTTTCTAGGGCAAAAACGGCGACATCAATCCGAAGAATATGAATCCGGCAAAGATGGCTCAACTGAATCAACAAATGGCGAAAATGATGGATCCACGTGTTCTTCAGCAGATGGGCGGAATGGGCGGTCTTCAGAATATGATGGCACAAATGGCGAAGGCTGGAAAAATGTAGAAGAATCTAGAATCCCTAATAGCCTCTCGTTTTCTGTACATTTTTTGCTGTTTTTCTCCGATTTTTTCCCGTGATTTTAACCCTCAAATGTTCGCTTATATTGGACCTAAATGTACTCTTTTTTCTTCGTTTTTCTCTTGTTTTTTCGACTTCTTTTTCCTCAAAAAATTTGATCGATTCCCCCCTCTTATAGTCGCCTCCACCACCTCGATTTCCTCTAGAAAGATAAACTTGAAGATTCTATTTATTTCATGAAAAATTCCTTTCAAAATTACCCCCACTTTTTCAATAAAGCGCTTCTTGATTTTTTGAGTTCCTTGCGTTTTTTTTTCAGAATTTCGGGAAGTTTTCGAGGAGAATTGAGTTATTGGATATTTTCAAGCACTTGGACAAAAAAGAAATTTCCTTCCGAGTTGGATACAACTTTTATAAATCAAATGGAAATTCGTCTGGGATTATGCCCTTTTTCAGAAATATCGACTTGGAAAATTCCAGAAATTCTATCACTTTCACCGTTTCAGTGAAACAAAAGTGAAACTGATTCTCCTCGAAGTAAACGGAGGCCTCGGAGCCTTCGAAGAGTGCAAAAACGTTGCCTCCTCCTATTTTGCACATCTCCCAGGAGATCAATAAACTTCCCAAGACCCCCACCTTTTTACCTTGATAAACTTTTCTTCTCTAATCTAAGCCACGCCCCTTTTGTCGGCCCCTTTTATGGCAGTGTGTGGAGAGGGTGCGAAACGCAGACACGTTGTTTTGATCTATCGACCCGCGAAAATGGTCCAGGTGTCCCGAAAAAAAATCAATAGTCATTTTTTTCCATTCTCCTTTTCATCATCACACTCCTCATTCTTCATTTTTTCCCTCTTCCAAGTTGGTGACTTGTTTTTCTCCTCCTCCATTATCGACTTTCGAAAATTTTCCAATTAGCATACTATAGACTTGAAACCCTCCTTTCGTACTATCGTCATTGTTGGGACGGCTCCTTCGGGATGACCTGAGATGCGGTAGATATTCTTTTCCTGGGTAACATTTCTGTAGATCAGTTGAAATTTCAACACTTTCCTTTCAATTAGATACCAGAAAAATAGGTTAACTATGGACTTGAAACCCTTCTTTCGTACTATCGTCATTGTTGGGACGGCTCCTTCGGGATGACCTGAGATGCGGTAGATATTCTTTTCCTGGGTAACATTTCTGTAGATCAGTTGAAATTTCAACATTTTCCGATTAGCTAGATTCCAAAAAATAGGTTAACTATGGACTTGAAACCCTCCTTTCGTACTATCGTCATTGTTGGGACGGCTCCTTCGGGATGACCTGAGATGCGGTAGATATTCTTTTCCTGGGTAACATTTCTGTAGATCAGTTGAAATTTCAACATTTTCCGATTAGCTAGATTCCAAAAAATAGGTTAACTATGGACTTGAAACCCTTCTTTCGTACTATCGTCATTGTTGGGACGGCTCCTTCGGGATGACCTGAGATGCGGTAGATCTTCTATTCCTGGGTAACATTTCTGTAGATCAGTTTAAATTTCAAACATTCCGATCAGCTAGATACCAAAAAATAGGTTAACTATGGACTTGAAACCCTTCTTTTGTACTATCGTCATTGTTGGGACGGCTCCTTCGGGATGACCTGAGATGCGGTAGATCTTCTATTCCTGGGTAACATTTCTGTAGATCAGTTTAAATTTCAAACATTCCGATCAGCTAGATACCAGAAAATAGGTTAACTATGGACTTGAAACCCTTCTTTTGTACTATCGTCATTGTTGGGACGGCTCCTTCGGGATGACCTGAGATGCGGTAGATCTTCTATTCCTGGGTAACATTTCTGTAGATCAGTTTAAATTTCAAACATTCCGATCAGCTAGATACCAAAAAATAGGTTAACTATGGACTTGAAACCCTTCTTTTGTACTATCGTCATTGTTGGGACGGCTCCTTCGGGATGACCTGAGATGCGGTAGATCTTCTTTCACTGGGTAACATTTCTGTAGATCAGTTTAAATTTCAAACATTCCGATCAGCTAGATACCAGAAAATAGGTTAACTATGGACTTGAAACCCTTCTTTTGTACTATCGTCATTGTTGGGACGGCTCCTTCGGGATGACCTGAGATGCGGTAGATCTTCTTTCACTGGGTAACATTTCTGTAGATCAGTTTAAATTTCAAACATTCCGATCAGCTAGATACCAAAAAATAGGATAACTATGGACTTGAAACCCTTCTTTTGTACTATCGTCATTGTTGGGACGGCTCCTTCGGGATGACCTGAGATGCGGTAGATCTTCTATTCCTGGGTAACATTTCTGTAGATCAGTTTAAATTTCAAACATTCCGATCAGCTAGATACCAGAAAATAGGTTAACTATGGACTTGAAACCCTTCTTTTGTACTATCGTCATTGTTGGGACGGCTCCTTCGGGATGACCTGAGATGCGGTAGATCTTCTATTCCTGGGTAACATTTCTGTAGATCAGTTTAAATTTCAAACATTCCGATCAGCTAGATACCAAAAAATAGGATAACTATGGACTTGAAACCCTTCTTTTGTACTATCGTCATTGTTGGGACGGCTCCTTCGGGATGACCTGAGATGCGGTAGATCTTCTTTCACTGGGTAACATTTCTGTAGATCAGTTTAAATTTCAAACATTCCGATCAGCTAGATACCAAAAAATAGGTTAACTATGGACTTGAAACCCTTCTTTTGTACTATCGTCATTGTTGGGACGGCTCCTTCGGGACGACCTGAGATGCGGTAGATCTTCTTTCACTGGGTAACATTTCTGTAGATCAGTTTAAATTTCAAACATTCCGATCAGCTAGATACCAGAAAATAGGTTAACTATGGACTTGAAACCCTTCTTTTGTACTATCGTCATTGTTGGGACGGCTCCTTCGGGATGACCTGAGATGCGGTAGATCTTCTATTCCTGGGTAACATTTCTGTAGATCAGTTTAAATTTCAAACATTCCGATCAGCTAGATACCAGAAAATAGGTTAACTATGGACTTGAAACCCTTCTTTTGTACTATCGTCATTGTTGGGACGGCTCCTTCGGGATGACCTGAGATGCGGTAGATCTTCTATTCCTGGGTAACATTTCTGTAGATCAGTTTAAATTTCAAACATTCCGATCAGCTAGATACCAGAAAATAGGTTAACTATGGACTTGAAACCCTTCTTTTGTACTATCGTCATTGTTGGGACGGCTCCTTCGGGATGACCTGAGATGCGGTAGATCTTCTATTCCTGGGTAACATTTCTGTAGATCAGTTTAAATTTCAAACATTCCGATCAGCTAGATACCAGAAAATAGGTTAACTATGGACTTGAAACCCTTCTTTTGTACTATCGTCATTGTTGGGACGGCTCCTTCGGGATGACCTGAGATGCGGTAGATCTTCTATTCCTGGGTAACATTTCTGTAGATCAGTTTAAATTTCAAACATTCCGATCAGCTAGATACCAGAAAATAGGTTAACTATGGACTTGAAACCCTTCTTTTGTACTATCGTCATTGTTGGGACGGCTCCTTCGGGATGACCTGAGATGCGGTAGATCTTCTATTCCTGGGTAACATTTCTGTAGATCAGTTTAAATTTCAAACATTCCGATCAGCTAGATACCAAAAAATAGGATAACTATGGACTTGAAACCCTTCTTTTGTACTATCGTCATTGTTGGGACGGCTCCTTCGGGATGACCTGAGATGCGGTAGATCTTCTTTCACTGGGTAACATTTCTGTAGATCAGTTTAAATTTCGAACATTCCGATCAGCTAGATACCAAAAAATAGGTTAACTATGGACTTGAAACCCTTCTTTTGTACTATCGTCATTGTTGGGACGGCTCCTTCGGGATGACCTGAGATGCGGTAGATCTTCTATTCCTGGGTAACATTTCTGTAGATCAGTTTAAATTTCAAACATTCCGATCAGCTAGATACCAGAAAATAGGTTAACTATGGACTTGAAACCCTTCTTTTGTACTATCGTCATTGTTGGGACGGCTCCTTCGGGATGACCTGAGATGCGGTAGATCTTCTATTCCTGGGTAACATTTCTGTAGATCAGTTTAAATTTCAAACATTCCGATCAGCTAGATACCAGAAAATAGGTTAACTATGGACTTGAAACCCTTCTTTTGTACTATCGTCATTGTTGGGACGGCTCCTTCGGGATGACCTGAGATGCGGTAGATCTTCTATTCCTGGGTAACATTTCTGTAGATCAGTTTAAATTTCAAACATTCCGATCAGCTAGATACCAGAAAATAGGTTAACTATGGACTTGAAACCCTTCTTTTGTACTATCGTCATTGTTGGGACGGCTCCTTCGGGATGACCTGAGATGCGGTAGATCTTCTATTCCTGGGTAACATTTCTGTAGATCAGTTTAAATTTCAAACATTCCGATCAGCTAGATACCAGAAAATAGGTTAACTATGGACTTGAAACCCTTCTTTTGTACTATCGTCATTGTTGGGACGGCTCCTTCGGGATGACCTGAGATGCGGTAGATCTTCTATTCCTGGGTAACATTTCTGTAGATCAGTTTAAATTTCAAACATTCCGATCAGCTAGATACCAGAAAATAGGTTAACTATGGACTTGAAACCCTTCTTTTGTACTATCGTCATTGTTGGGACGGCTCCTTCGGGATGACCTGAGATGCGGTAGATCTTCTATTCCTGGGTAACATTTCTGTAGATCAGTTTAAATTTCAAACATTCCGATCAGCTAGATACCAGAAAATAGGTTAACTATGGACTTGAAACCCTTCTTTTGTACTATCGTCATTGTTGGGACGGCTCCTTCGGGATGACCTGAGATGCGGTAGATCTTCTATTCCTGGGTAACATTTCTGTAGATCAGTTTAAATTTCAAACATTCCGATCAGCTAGATACCAAAAAATAGGATAACTATGGACTTGAAACCCTTCTTTTGTACTATCGTCATTGTTGGGACGGCTCCTTCGGGATGACCTGAGATGCGGTAGATCTTCTTTCACTGGGTAACATTTCTGTAGATCAGTTTAAATTTCAAACATTCCGATCAGCTAGATACCAAAAAATAGGTTAACTATGGACTTGAAACCCTTCTTTTGTACTATCGTCATTGTTGGGACGGCTCCTTCGGGACGACCTGAGATGCGGTAGATCTTCTTTCACTGGGTAACATTTCTGTAGATCAGTTTAAATTTCAAACATTCCGATCAGCTAGATACCAGAAAATAGGTTAACTATGGACTTGAAACCCTTCTTTTGTACTATCGTCATTGTTGGGACGGCTCCTTCGGGATGACCTGAGATGCGGTAGATCTTCTATTCCTGGGTAACATTTCTGTAGATCAGTTTAAATTTCAAACATTCCGATCAGCTAGATACCAGAAAATAGGTTAACTATGGACTTGAAACCCTTCTTTTGTACTATCGTCATTGTTGGGACGGCTCCTTCGGGATGACCTGAGATGCGGTAGATCTTCTATTCCTGGGTAACATTTCTGTAGATCAGTTTAAATTTCAAACATTCCGATCAGCTAGATACCAGAAAATAGGTTAACTATGGACTTGAAACCCTTCTTTTGTACTATCGTCATTGTTGGGACGGCTCCTTCGGGATGACCTGAGATGCGGTAGATCTTCTTTCACTGGGTAACATTTCTGTAGATCAGTTTAAATTTCAAACATTCCGATCAGCTAGATACCAAAAAATAGGATAACTATGGACTTGAAACCCTTCTTTTGTACTATCGTCATTGTTGGGACGGCTCCTTCGGGATGACCTGAGATGCGGTAGATCTTCTATTCCTGGGTAACATTTCTGTAGATCAGTTTAAATTTCAAACATTCCGATCAGCTAGATACCAGAAAATAGGTTAACTATGGACTTGAAACCCTTCTTTTGTACTATCGTCATTGTTGGGACGGCTCCTTCGGGATGACCTGAGATGCGGTAGATCTTCTATTCCTGGGTAACATTTCTGTAGATCAGTTTAAATTTCAAACATTCCGATCAGCTAGATACCAAAAAATAGGATAACTATGGACTTGAAACCCTTCTTTTGTACTATCGTCATTGTTGGGACGGCTCCTTCGGGATGACCTGAGATGCGGTAGATCTTCTTTCACTGGGTAACATTTCTGTAGATCAGTTTAAATTTCAAACATTCCGATCAGCTAGATACCAAAAAATAGGATAACTATGGACTTGAAACCCTTCTTTTGTACTATCGTCATTGTTGGGACGGCTCCTTCGGGATGACCTGAGATGCGGTAGATCTTCTTTCACTGGGTAACATTTCTGTAGATCAGTTGAAATTTCAACATTTTCCGATTAGCTAGAAACCAAAAATAGGTTAACTCTTGAAACCCTTTTTCTGTACTATCGTCATTGCTGGGACGGCTCCTTATAACTTCTAATCCTGCTGAGACTGAGATGTCCAATGATTCACTTTAAAATAATATGGATTGGACCGATTTTATGAAACGGGAAAACATTCTAATTTGTCTATCTTTGTTTAGTATTGTAAAAACAATAATAGACTAGCTGACGATTTCCCGCAAGAGACGAATTAAATGTGAGCATTAGAAAAATCAATGAAAGGATTATACAACGTCACATCGAATTCGAGAAAAGTTAACAGGAATTACTGAAATTTCTGAAATAGTGTTTTTTTCCAAAATTCTGGAATGCCCCTAAAGAAAAATCAAAAGTTTATCAGGATTGTTTACTGTGATTAGCTATCTAATTGTTATTCTCCAGTTTGTTTAGAATTTCGAGATACATTTAAACATTAATTACTGTCTTCTTGATTATTCCAGTCTATAGTTCAGTGTAAAACAGGAATAAGTTTTTTTGAATAGAAATCTAGATTTTCTTAGCGTATTGTGCCCAGTCTCGACGTATAACACACACCCAAAAACATATGTATGTAGGTATTACGGTCTCCATATTTTTGCAAAACTAAATTGATTTCACGGCGTCCCCAAATGTCAGTTTCAAATTTTGAAAACTTTCTGAATATGCCCGTGAACTTTCAAAATAGCACTGAAATTCAACAGATTTTGAACTAAATTGGGGTTTCCAGACGTTACAAATTTTAAATCAAAAATCGACTTTCTACAAGTTATAGTGCGGAGCTTTAGCTTTCTATTGATATAAAAATCGTCATTTTTGGTCGACTGCTGGTTGAGAAATCGGGTACCAATGAATACAGTACAAAACGAGAACTTTTCAGTTGCATTTCTTTGCTACCCGATTTCTCAACCAGCAGTCGACCAAAAATGACGATTTTTATATCAATAGAAAGCTAAAGCTCCGCACTATAACTTGTAGAAAGTCGATTTTTGATTTAAAATTTGTAACGTCTGGAAACCCCAATTTAGTTCAAAATCTGTTGAATTTCAGTGCTATTTTGAAAGTTCACGGGCATATTCAGAAAGTTTTCAAAATTTGAAACTGACATTTGGGGACGCCGTGGATTTCAAAAAACCATGCGCAATAACATTTGTAGTCTGAAACAGTAGAATACAAATAAAAATCCAGTTTCTCGTCCTATGAAAGTTTCATGGATTTTGGAAGTCGAAATAAGAAAGAAAGAGTTGCTATCGGTTGTGAAGATTTTCAAATATTTCTGGGGGGGGGGGTCTTACAATTGAGGTTGGGCGGGGTGCAGCAGGGTCATAAAAGAAATCAAAACCGTCTCGAATTCATAATTGAAAATTAATCCTTAAAACTGTAAATTTTACAAGTCAAGTTTGGCATAATTTATTTTCATAGAATGGCTTTGCTGAATTGTTTGGTTAGAAAAGGCCGAACTATCATCAAACAGCAGAGCAGATGTTATTGTTCTGGAACAAAAAATCTTGAAGTTTTTCACTGTTTCAAAAGAATGGCTCAGCTAATCTAGATTGCTTCAAAATCGCTCGTAGCCTCTTTTCTCTACTTTACTAGGATGAAATCCGTTTCATAATGTTCCTCAAATCAAGTGTCTTCATATTGCTCTTCGATTGAATGGAACCGGATGCCAAAGCTTGAAACATGTTTTTTTAACCTACAAAAATGCTTTCATTAGGATCAGAAATAATGTAGCATCGATCGATACAATGAAACATTTTACCAACTCAATCTTATAGAATCATTTTTGATACAGTAAAAAATTTTGCAGCTCAAATCTATTAAGAAAGTTTTCGGAGGTAGTATTCGGGTTCAAAGATTATGTGTAAGCAAGAAAGTTAGGATTACTTCACTAGGCGAATTAATCGATAAAAAATACAGTGCTCCACAAAAAGGTCGTTACACCTTTTAAAAATGACGGATTTAGGTCAATGATGTCAAACTTTTTGCCATGGGTAGAAAAGAACAGGTAGAAAGAGCAGGCATCCTTGAAAAGCCAGAGATATGTTTTGAAAAAATTATGTTATCAGTTGGATTTAAAGGCGCATGAAATGATTTGAGGCGATTTCTCATTAGGGCACTAAAAGTGCGCTAGCTCTCGAGTGGGCGCACTTTGCTTTTATCAGTCTATTTGAAAGTACTGGCGCATCTTTCGTTCCCTAACGTTCCATATAACTTTTGTGGATAAATACGAACATGCGTAATCGTATGAACTACTAATGAAAATTTCTTAATCAAACTAGCCTGATCGCCCAACTCGCTCCGCTCGTTTGGGCGATCAGGCTAGTTGCGGCTACGCCGCAGTCAGTTCCATTCAGTGATCCACTGATTTGAAGAATCTTCAAAAGAAATTTCAAAAAAGATGAAAATTCTCAAAATCCCGTGAAACGTCGAATGGAAATTGAAAACTGTTAAACTTTCGAAAAATGTTTTGATGGCTGTAATTCTCCATTTTGCTCGTGGTGATCTGATTTTTTGTTAGCAGATAGAGCTTGAACAGATCTATCTAATTTGCAAGTTTGAGACAAAACCCTCAAAAACTGACCGAGTTATGAATTAATTTCGAAAATTTTTTGAAAATTTTCAGTACTTCCAAATTGTTAACATTTTTTCACTTCCATTTGCCGAGCTATAACTCGGTTCATAGAGTTCTGATTTTTCTGTTCAAAAGTGCTCCAGAAGCCCAGAGAGTTGCTCTATTAGCCCAACAAAAATTAGTTCATTTGCTTCAAAACCCGAGCGACGTGACCTCAAAGTTCAGAAATGAAAAATTTGTCCAAAATTTGAGAAAAGCCATGTGTTTGTCATCCCCCATACTTTCCGAATTTAATAGAAAAGGTAGAAGATGAAAAAAGTTTGAAACAGAAGATTCAAAAATCCAATAACTCACTGGAAGTGCTCTGCATGCGCTGAAGGCAATTCAGTTGAAATCCATTCAAGGCTATATTGTTGAGAAACAGGAGTGTTTACTCTAGCGCTATCGTTTCAAGCAATAATGATTAACGTAGCTGGACACAATCTAAACATGTTTCGAAACAGATAATATTTCGCAAATATTATGAAAAATATTGGTTTCAAAGTTAACACATGATCAGTTTAAGTTTTCATATAATCACAGTGCTCATTATTTTCAGCCGACAGAGAGCTAAAATGGAGTGAGTACACATGACTCTCTTTAAAACAATCCCGACCTGACCGATTCGGACGTCTTCAATTTGAAGCATTGGCTATCAGCGCTATTGAATACTTAGGTCGACAATCGAAAAATTCAAGTCAACAATTGTGAGAGACCAACTTGATAAAGAAATCGGTCTAGCCTGGAGATAGATTCAATTTCATTAAAAATTTCGATAGAATCTCAACTTGTGGAGGATGGTAGATGTGTGAGGAAATGTGAGGAAATGTGAGGAATGACCATCCAAACTGAAAAAATGGATAGTCTTTTTGAAACCGAATATATATTCTTTCAGGGCAGCTCCTGTCTTTTCACTTCGTCTGAATGTCTTAAAAATTGGCATTTCTAAAAATGATATTCATGTTTTAGATTCAATTAAGGAGATTTCGTTTCAATGTAACAGGAACTGAAAATAATTGAAGGATTTATCACTGACGACAGTGACCGCTGTCATGACATCAATTTTTTACAATACTGAAGCTTCTGAGTTGGATTGTTCTGTCTTTGAAAACTTAGCAGACTACCTTGTATATAATTGTAACACGTTGAATAGATGCATTTTGAAACAGCCTATTCCACAAATAAATACCGTTTCAGAAGATATTTGTAGTGCAACTTCGATTTGGAATTTTCGATTGTTCATGTTTCGATTCTGCCTGGATCGCTGGTAACTTTAAAAAACTCGCTTTCATATGTACTAACCACTGTTGCTCATTTCGAATATAATTTTGTATTTATTGAAACAGCAAAAATAAAAATTCTCATGTTTACTGTTTCAGTCTATCCGGTAAATGTTGAATAATGTTAGCTCTTTCGTTATCTATTCAAATCTAACAATTACTTGACCAAAACGAAAAAAATTCAGTGTAGAAATTATTAAGCAAATCGCGCGGCTCCCAAAAACCACTGCTTACCAGTTATTGCGTTTCAAGTCAGTGCTGTCAGCTTAACAAACTTGCCTCGGTAAAACTCGAAACTATAATTTTTTCTGCTTCAGGAAAAAAGTATGATGCTCATTAGTTTAGTTTCATCAGTAGAATCATAACCGACGGTGAAAAGTGCACTTGGCGAAATCGCCTGAAACGTTTATTTTTGTAGACCAACAATTGTTATCGCAAAATTAACATCAAGAATATTATGAGAATGTCGCAGTTGAAACGTACATGTATAAAAGACCATGTATACAATACATATAATCGTTGAAATTACTGTTCCTAAGGATAATAATGAGCAAGAAGTTGAACACCTTTTTCAATGACGTTTTGATTCCCAGCTCAAAAAAAGAAAGTGGCATCAATTAAATCCGAATTATATAGTTAATTCCTGTTCCTGTGAGTATCCGAACAAGATCAAAAGTCTCGGTCGAGCATTTCCATTCATCCCCTTCGAATAGATAGTTGCCGTCATTCCGTCGTCTCGAGCAATGACGAACTGTCCAGTGAATTGGATAGTGGTGTTGGTTTGGGTGCTGAAACAAAAAGGTGATAATTAGAATGGCTTCAAAGATAACAAAAACTAAAAGCCTTTATTTCAACTGGATAACTAATTATTCCTCTGAAACCACTAGTGGTTTGCCCATCTCAGTAATTACTCAATAACTACAAATTATGTAACAGTGAAATTGTTTGAACGGAAGTAATAATCAAAAGCTTTCAAATACGTGCATGAACTTTGAGATGCTAACTGCAATATGCTCACTCATAAAACTGACTACATGACAGAGGTGCGCGGAATTCCGTCTTCCGTCTTCCGCCTGTTTTTTTACTTCCGTCTTCCGTCTTCCGTATTCCGTCATAAAAATTCCGACTACTTCCGTCTTCCGGATTTTTCGGAAGAAAAAAAATTTCACGGAAGTCCCAAAATTTTTGATTTTTCCAAGTCAAAAAAGATTTTCGATTGATTTTCTGAACTTTCCAAACACTAATTATGACGGTTCCAAACATTTTCGGCACTTTTAGGCTGAGACAGTCACTTCCGTCTTCCGTCTACTTCCGTCTTCCGCCCATATTTTCACTTCCGTCTTCCGTCTTCCGCATAGAAAAATTTCTCTTTCGCGCACCTCTGCTACAGGACATATAAACTGACCTGGCGGGAAGATGCTAGCAGACGTAAAAACTCACACATCAAATAAATTTTTTTGGGGGATGTTGAATAATTTTTGCTGTTACAGTAAAATGATTAAAAATCTTATTTTTCAAAATTTTACTTTCAATTCTTCAACTTTTCAATAAAACATTTCTGTAAGGACAATAACTACTGCGTTCACGACGGCCTAGAGACTATGAAAGACCAGCTAAAAGTGTTGCGTTACTTCAAAAAAATGACTACTTATGAGTTAAGACATGAGCTAAGACATGACAGAGAGATACTAACAACCTTCAAAAACTTCTTTGATCAAAATGACTACTAATTATGACATTTCAAACTCACTCTTCATAGTTTCTTCTTTCATCTTCTTCCTCGATTCCCACTGGCCCTTCAATCTCATCCATGACCTGATCCATATCCAAAGTCCTCAATTCCACTTGAAAATATCTCAACTTTGATAATTTCCCCTTTTTCCAATCCTCCAAAAACATGTTCATCTCCCAATCGAACAATTCCGAATTCTCCAAAATCACGACTTCCGACTCCAGACTCAATAGTCTCTCCCTTGCCAACCAACTGGAATCCTTTACCCAAAATTTCTCGACTTTTGGGAGTTCTCCGAGGTATTTATGATGAGTGTGGGAGCGAATTTTGAGGATGAGTAATTTTGCGGGAGTCTGGGAAATTGGATTTTGTGATGGTCCAGATTGCTTGAAGTAGGCCAGAAGTTTATCGAAAACCTCGGGAAAATCCCGGTTTTTCAAACGCCCGGCTCTCTTCACAGTAAGTTTTGAGTTCTGGAGATGAAGACCCTCGAAGGTGTCCGCGGGTTTTATCAATCTATTTGGATTTTCAGGGTAAAGAGGGTCCCCGGCTAAGAAAGAAAGATCAATAATACTTTGAATTTCAGTTTCAAATTCCTTCAAACTGAATGCTTGAGAGACCAAAAAGGTAAATAATCTGACATTGAAAAGTGCCTTCTCCGGCTCCAAATCCTTCCAATAGGTGATCATTTCGGTAGTATTTTTCGGATGTTTTTTGAAAACCGTCCAAAATTCTTGACCATAATGTCTCAGCATCACAGTTGGATCATCTTTCAAAAACCTGGTTCTCAAACATTTGATCCTCAGAATCTCAGTTTGTCCTGATTTTTTGGTCTCAAGAAGATGCGGTTCTACTCCGAAATCACTGGATTTTAGAGTGAGTTTGTAGTTTGAAGGACGAAAAGTTTTGAGGACTTTCTTGGTATGTGATGAGCACAGGCGGAGGAAGAATCTGAAAATGGACTACAAATTAAGAACAGGAACTAATTTTTTTTTTTAATTTGGGTGCATGTAAAAGTTTTGAAACAGTATTTTTTTCAAAGTATTTTTTTCCTGAAGCCAAAAAACGGCGTTAAAACGGACGGTTTTAGTCGTTAAAATAGCAAAGGAAAAGTGATTTTTTTTCGGAAAAAATCACAATCACTCGAAAAACGGAAATTTTTATCGAAAAAAGTAGAAGGCCAAGAAAAAGCTAGTCCCTTGGGATGACATTTTCAAAAAGTTTAAGGCGGTTTTTGGCTTCAGGAAATTTTTTCAAGCGATATCGTTTTGACATTCGGAATCTGCGCATTGTTCGGACTAATTGAACTTTAAAATCATTTTGGTAGAAGACGATTAGGATGCAAAAACGATTTTAACGACTTTTAAACGATACACACAGAATATCGATTTTTTAAAACAGTTAATTTTAGATATTTTCCACAATAACTCACATTTCCGGTAGTTCCATATCATGCAGTATCATGTCCAGCACAAGGTGAGGAAAACGGAATAGGCGAATCGGCTTCATTTGACAGGGTAGATGTTTTGAACACCAAAATTGGATAGTCAGAAAGACAAAAGATAACTATGCAATGAGAGTACGTCACGGAAAATCAATAGTAAGTAAACGTTGGTTGGCTAGTAGAGACTGTTGGGGTGGATGTGACAAAGGGAAATGGGGATTACGGTACTTTGGCAGCTGTTGTCACGGTAAATGTCATGGAAAGATAGCATCTGAGTCACAATGGAATGCAAACAAAATATAATTTACTTTTAATGTACCTAGAAAAGAAAGTAGTTGCGAAACTAACTCGCTTAGAGAATTTAAGATTACAAGTAGATATTGAAACAGTGAATTTTAGCTGGGAATCTTTTTTTAAGCATGGCATATTTGAAGAGTATTTACTGTTTCAGGGTATTTTTGTTATTCGATCAATTTTCAGACGTTTAGTGGAAAGTACAACTAAAAAAAGGAATGTTTTATGGGGTTACTTTATGGTATAATGAGATTATTATCAAATCTAGTTAATTGAATTGAACAAACATCTATGAAACAGAATAGACAAACTAATGGAAGCGCATTGTAGATGAACATTTACAGAACATCAACCTTACTTGTTTTTTACTGGTTGTTTAGTCTTGTGATTATCTTTCTGTCGATTAAATGAAAGTGTATATGCATAAAAACTTTAAATACTATAGATAACAAAGAACTGCTAGGAATGAATTCGAGTCTTTGAGTTTTGACAGAAATTGTGCTCCACCACTTTTTCCAACTAGAAGTCTATGGAAAAAAGAAACTCACCACTCAGTGAAACTGTGAGAACATTTTTCCGATAATTTATACACAAATACTATGCCGAGTTTCATTGGTCTGGTTAACACTAAATGAGAAAAACTATCGAGGCGATTCTTAACATCCAGATATTCGAAAACGATAACTTGAAAAATTTATGAAACAGAACAAATCTTGCTAAATTGCCCACTTACCAGAAGAAACCTTGCTCATTTTTGCCTTGTTACTAATAGTAAAAAAACAGAATACTGTGTTTTAATTCGCCAGACTAGACTATTCTGTTTTTGCTAGTAACTGGCAACGTAAGAGGAGGTAAGCCGAAAAAAAGAATGAGCAAGCGTCAATCGAGAAAACGTTGGGAAAGCCACAGTTCAAAGAAACAGAAAAAAAATCATTATTTTTGGAAAACATTGTAAGCTATTGCATATAAATAATCAATTTACGTGCACCAAAACAGAGATTACAATAATCAACTTGAAAATTTTATGTAACAGAAAAGTGTGGTAAAGTCAATGTGACCCATGAAAAATTAACAAAATACGATCCGAAATCCCTTGATTTGTGTAGAGCATAGCCATGACACCATCGAATTCCCGTCGAATAGTGTATACACCAATAAATTGAATGGGCTGTCCGGTTTTGGTACTGAAACAAAGTAAAATACGGAAAAATATTTTGATAGCGGGACCTAGAATTGTGAAATTAGTCTTTCAGTAAAGTTTTCACTAACATAGTCTGGATGAAATAGCAAAAATTGTGTGAAAGAACGGACCCTTCTTGAAATAGTAAGCTATTTCGAAAAAGTGCGCCTGACTTTAAAAATATGAAAAACTTACTCCATATAAATTCTTCTCTCATCTGTTGCATCTATCCATTTTTCTCCTAATCCAGCCACCACTCGGCTCAAATTCAGCTCCCTCATTTCCACATGCAAATACTTCAAATTTACAGCTGTCTTCTCTGTTTTCCAACTTTTCAAAAATCCATTTATATCTCTATTCTTGAGATTCGACTTTTCTAAAATCACTTCTTCGGAGTCCAAATGGTACAAATTGGCTCCAGAAAACCATTTACTAGGTTTGATCCGCAGTTTTTTAGAATGAAAAATCGATTTTCCAGAGGAAAATTTGAAATCTTGTCGAGGAGTTACATGGATGAAAACATTTTCAAATTTTTGGAAAGTTTTTTGAAAAACTTCCAAAATCGACTCTAGATCTGAGTCACCGGATTCAGTGTTCCAAGAAATTAGGATGTTTTCAATTTGAATTTTTTGAATTTTCGAGTTTCCCGGAAATTCCGTTTTTCTGTTTTTCAGATCCCATTCAATTTGAAAATTATGAGTTTTTGAGTTTGCAAAAGTTTTGATTTTCATGTTTTCGTAGATTACGGCTCCAAGATTTTCGGAATAGAAAAATTGGAAAATTTTTGGTAGTACGCTATTTGGTGCACTGTAATCGATTACTGATTTCTCATTGTCGATCAGAAACTGAAAATGCTGATTATCGATTTTCAGATTTTTCAGTTTCATTTTTTGCTCTTCATCATCATCGCTGATTATTAGAGGTTTAATGATAAATTTCGATCCGGTTTTCAATTCCAAAAATTTGATGCCTTCTTCTTCATAAGCAAGTTGGAATTTGGAGAATCTCGATGGGCAAGATTTTAGGAAGTTCCAGGTTCTTCTGGAACACAGTGAGAGGAAGAATCTGAATATTTGACAAGTGAAAAATCAGAAATGTTGGGGTGTTGGCAGGCTAATTGTTGTGTTGTGCTAAAACATAAACTCACACTTCAACAAGATCAAAATTCTTCATCACCTCCTCCAATATCAAGTTCGGAACAGAAAGTAGGCGGAATCCAGAAGCTGCACTCATTTTCAGATTGGACTCTTTTGGGGGTTATTTTTACTCAAAAAAATTTGTTTTTAATCGATTAGGGACAAAGGGCAGTTAATAAGAAATGACGAGGGCGAATGGGAGAGGTTCAGACAATAAGATGGGTATTCGCCTCATCTACAATGTCGTCAAGATATTGATCGAGTAACGTGTTACCTTAGTACTGCATGAACTGCAATAGACAAGTTTGTGAGGACGACACCAGTTGAAAATTGAACTTTGTGAGTTGAACTTTTTCTGAGAATCGGGTCATAGACTATATCGATCATTAGAATTTCAAACATGCAATAAAATTCTGCTAAATGCTCACATAACTCGAGTTATGGGGCCTCAAAGTTGCAGCCAGAACTAATTTTACAAATTTTTGAGAGCCCATATCTCTCTTTCTGGGCATGTTCAGAAAGTCTAGTTTCTTGAATCGTATACATGAAACAGTGCTCTATCAGAAAATCTAGCATTCAATAGTTCGTTTTGACTGTAATTATGAGGGTCGTAAATTCGCAAGGTTAATACATGGGAAAAATCGACTGAGAATGACGATTTCTTATGAAACAGATAAAAATATCCGCATTGTTTCCAAATGTGAATGTTTATGCTTTCGTCACAAATCTACTTAGTGTTGATTATTCGACCACTGTACCTTCTAATTTTTCATGAAACAGGAAAACAAAAAACAAAGTTTTTTTCAATAAGACTATCAAATACATCAATTGTTTCTGGTTGCGGAAATCGGAATACTGTGGGAAGACGGGAATATTGCCGTTCAAATAGAAACCTTACGTTTAAAAACTACGTCATTAATAAGTCATACCTAAGAACAAGCAATAAGCACCAGTGAAGCTGAGAAGTTTTGGAAACACTTGACTGTTGACCAATAGCGTTGAACCAAGTTTGTTGCAGCAGCGGACTGCTAAAAAGACAAATAATTCAAAATACGAATATGAAGAGATATTATTCAGCTGGAGTACACTAGAAGTGCAAAAATCTTTTTTTAAGTTCATTAAGTTCTTAAGAGAGCTTCAAGTACTATGAAATGAAAAATATATAGAAAGGTGGATATGAGAGTTTTCATCGAAACAGAAACATTTTGGAACAACAATTTGTGCAAAACCTGATCGGAGATGTTGAGTACGTAATAGTCGTCTTTGCACTAGTCCGTGAGTTTTAAGGCTAACAACGGAAAAGTTTGAAACATAATTATTGTCTAACTTTTGACACTTTGGTAGATCAGTTTCGTCGGAAAAACTCATTGGGTAAACATGAATTCCTTTTTTTTTCTCTGAAAATCGTGGGTCCGAGAAAGTGCAATATTACTAGGGAAACTCTGTCACAGTTTTTCAAAGAACTCATAAACTCCAAAAAACGGCGAAAAAAGAAAATGGCTAAATTCATAAATTTCTCAACTTCAAAAATCCACTTCATCATTCTGTCTCCATTTTCATAGTTGAATTCAAAAGGGGTCCCCTGGGAAAAAGAGAACACTTTTTGAGTTCGAAATTTTTTGAAACATCAAACATGTTGCAATTTTGAAACCAATGTTGGCAAAAAAGTTGCGAAAATTATTTCGGTTTCTGAATATTGTGACTAATTTTCAGAATGGTTTTTACAACACTAGCAAAATTGATTTCAGAAGTTCAAAATATTTTCTTATTCCAAAGTTGCCTGATAAATCTCGAAAATCTAGTCTCAAAATCCTTCGAAAGCTCAGCTTGATTTTGTCAATTTTACTGATAATTTCGGTTTCAAAAATTTACTTTATTCAAGTTTAATAAAAGCTTTCAATCTGGCTTTTAAACCAATTGCACAAAAATTCGCTTAACCTTAATTCAAAGCCTCCCCAATATTCCCCGTTTTCTCCATCTCCCTCTAACCCCTATAAAACCAGAAATCCAATTAAAGTTCCCCGGGAAATATATGTGAATATTTATTTTTATATTATTCACTTTCTTTCTTGTTTCCCTTCTCTTTTCCGGAAACTCCACACTATGTCTGGTCTACCAAGAATGACTAATATCTCAGCCCCATGTACTTCTCCCAATGTTTTGAAACAGACAAGTTTTCAGTTAAAATTTGATTATAAGCAAGAAAAAGTTCCTTGTTGGAAGTAGACTTATAACAGAGTAAGTTAAATAAAATTAAGTAAATTGTAATTTACAAATGTATCAAATCAGAACAAGTTAGTCAATCAAATTTCCTAGTGTTTTGATGGATTAAAAAATTGTTCCAAGAGGGAAGGTTATGACAGATATCATATTTACTAGACCGCGGAGAGTCAATAATGATTGGAATTTTCTTTTGAAAATACGTAATTTTGAAACAGAAGCCAAAGTACCGATTTTTCTCTTATAATTTCTTTGTTTTAAAGGTAGTAACTGATATTTTTAGCCACTCACAGTCAAATTTGTAATAAATTTTTAAAACCGGATCGTCTTTCTTGAAATTCACACTGCTTTCTTTGAATCACTAAGTCGTAATCTTCCCTATTTTTCCAAAAACTTTCTCTGTTTCTTGATATTGCTAGAACTCCGAAATTCGGAATCGGAATGATCCTTCCGAAATGTTCTTCTCATTTCTCTAACTTCTCCACACCATATTTTCATTTGGTATTACTTACTGGAACAACTCAATCTCTCCCCACTTTGATTAGTTCTATGTATTCTCTTATGGATTAGTTGATCAAAAATGTGTTGGGTTTATTTTTTGGTTATTTACTCTGTTTTTCAGTTGTGCATTGTTCTTTATGCCCATTTCGAGCGGAAAAATTGTTTCCCTGTTTCTTGGAAATTGTGAAAATTCTGAGGCCGTAACTGTACCACTAGTATCCCATATATCACTTTTTTAGATTTCTGTTTCAGGAAAGTTGTGAAATTTTGTTGCCAAACAACATTTATTCCTTCTGCACCCAAAGCAAAATCTTTTTTTTTGGAAGTTTCAGCTTTTAGCTGATGAGAGACACTAGAAATAGACAATGAGCCTTTTTTTCTTTGAGGGAAGTGTTTCAGAAACCTTTACAGTTTCACGAAATAATATGTTCTAGCAGATCTAATTTCTAACGCTCCGGCTGTAAAACGAAATACCCAATTCATGCTTAAAGTTTCTCTGTTTCGTGTTTTCTTTTTATGGAAACTTATTTGAAATTTATCAATGAAGTTCCTACGTCCATTTCACCTAACACGTCAGCCATTTAGCGATTGCGCTCCATCGCCCGTTCATCAAAATATCCTTTTTGAAAGCCCATGACCGAAATTTGTTGCTTATTTTCAGAAAATCTAAATTACACAATGAACCGGAAAACGCATATTGAGTGTTGGTCCCTGAACTTTTCAGTAAGATTTTCATAAATTTCTTGTGGGGGCGCTAGTATCAAATCAAGACGTTATAGTTTTGCACGTTTTTTTCATTTTCTCTGTCTCGCCTCTTTCTATGAGTCGAGCAATTACCGTTGCATTTGTGTTAGAGTTCAGTTGTAACAAATTCCGAAAATTTCTTCTGTTTCTAATATCCTAGAAGTCTACTGCTAGTTCCTGGTATGCTACTACTCTGGTATCCTTCGCCTTTTCTGTTCATTACCTGAAAATAATCATCGATAAGCATCAGCAGAAGCAGGAAATGAATACCTTTACAAAACCAGAAAGGAAGACGAGGGAGATTAGATTAGAAGATGTGCAAGTTTTTTTATTATTCGTTCATTCCCAAGTGTGCATATTGTGCTGTCTACCTGAATAGGTATCTGTATTTTAGACTTGTTATTTTGTTGTGTGGCAATTATCTATTCTCAAAGAATTGCGATGATTTTCATAAGTTCCCTCTAATGATTATTCTTGTAATTTTTTTTGAAGCTGAATGTCAGTGTCTAAAATAATATCACAACAATGGATAGTGTTTGTTTCAAATCGCGAATCTTTCACGGGAGATGATCTGGAAACTAGCAAACTTTGAGTGTCTGCGGAGGGATCAGGTTTGTGGGTTGTCGTGGAGACCACCTGCCACCGCTTGGGTCCGTTCTGTTTAGCATTTGTGTGTTAACCGTCTCTCTGATAGATAAGCGGTGCTAACTCTATAACCGTACACATTTTATCTCCAAAATATTTATTGTGCCCAAAAAAGTGTCTTAACACGGAAAAAAGGCGGGTTGGAACATAATGTGTAATTATTACAGAATAACCAAATATTCGGCATGAGCCTGTAGTTGTTGTTGATCATGGCGGCGAGTCCTTGTGAGGTTACTCGTCCGAGCAGCTGAGCAACTCGAATGACTGAGTAGGAAAATAGTATCTTCCCGAATGATCAGTTCAGTAGTAGTGTGATTGCTCGGTGAGCGTATCACTTAGATATTTGCTGCAAGAGCAGCGTAATATCTGTGGGCGAGCATTGCGAGCTAAAGAGCAGCACAAAGACTCTGAGGGTGAGAATCATGAGCTAAAGAGCAGCATGAAGTCTCTTAAAAAGGGCGTATCCTTCATCTCCCGTAGGAGAAGTGTGCTTCCGTAGGGAAGACTCAATCGTAGGCCTCTAGGCCGTAACGACTCTAAATTACTGACTGATTTGGGAGAAGGAAGTTGAAGGGGTACACACGCAGCGCGCTTGGGTCTCGCAGCGATTTCGTGTGTGCCCGTATGCTATAGCGTGTGCGCATGGTTAGAGAGCACGACGCAGACACAAATTTAGCGGGAATTCAAATAGAATTCTTGGAATTGCGAATAAATGGGAAATAAGAATAAAGTGATAATAACAGAGAATTGTGGAGTGAACAGCGGAACATAAATGCTATTTAGAGCTCCAGAATTGTGGGCAATTCCAGAAAGAGGTCTAAAAGCATTTCAGGTTGTCGAATCGCGGAGCGATCGGGATATTCGACAACATTCCGGGGGTGAGGGTAAGGACACGGGGGCTTGCAGTGACGCAGTGAACTTTTAGTGATATGCTTGGATTAACGCTGCAGGCCGGATTCTGTCGTGTCCGTCCTGAAGAGAAAGTTTCAGCAGTATCAATTGTCTACTGGGTGGAGTAGGTTGATTGAAGATCACTGCATAGGTTGTCATTTTGAGCAGCCTGTTCTCCGAAGATGGGGTCTTCGGATGTTATTGTGTCCAGAATATCCTCTGGAATCTCTGTTTTTGGTATGTCGCATCTACCGGGAATGGACCTTTTGTGGGGTGACTGTGGGTCGGTGCCTTCACAGTACCTTGGAGCTCATAGGTTCGGTATTACGACATTGAGTGGTATCTCTGGGGAATATTTGATAGATATATCAAACATTGCGGTGGTCGAATTAATGCTGAGTGTCAGACTTTGCACTTCGGGAGCAGTTTTGCTATGTGAAGTGTCCGGTTCCGAGGAACTGGATGTATCGGCTGAGAGTTCCCTTGTTCGGTGGATCGGTGGTAGTCGATTTACGTGTAAAGAGGGGTTCAGCTGATAACTAGTCTTTTCTCTGATTGTATTTATGCAAAGATTTTCGACAGTATGTGCAGCTCCATCTTTGTTGGATGGGAGCAACATGGTGTTAGCCCAGAGGCCACTTGTGGTATTCGAAACAAATCCATATTGACTGTCTCAATGTGTGAGCAGCGGATTGTGTTGTTTCTGGAGTTTTCCCAATTCCTTATTCGAATAGTGTTTTCATATTGAATTACCCGTTAGAGTAAGTAGCTGTTATCGGAACGAGAGATGGAGTAATTGCTGTCTGAGCGGCTACTGTCATACTTGGTTTTGGAAAGAGGGATGGATGGTTCAGTGGTAGTATATTTACTGTACTTTTCTTTCCGTGGTTTGACAGGATCTCTCTACCTCGTCCTTATGTAAGAATGAGGTTCCGAGAATTCATAAGTCACTTTGTTGCAGTTCTGTGATACTAAGCCACGCGATGATTGTCTCCATTTTGGATTCAATACAAAGTATACGAACTGTCTGTGAGCAGACGAATTTCTAAGACTACTTCTCTTTGCATAGGAAATATCGATTTCAGCATTCTTGGTTGACAATGTTTTTTTCAGTGTTCTCTTATTCGTAACCGTGCAGCTGGGTGGTTCTGTTTTTAAGCTTCTTCTGACTCTTTGAGCAGCTTTGTGATGGCTTGTTTATTGACAGTTTGTCTAATAATATCCATAACTTCTCTTAGTCATTGGTATAAAGCAGACAGTTCCGTAAGTGCTGAGAGCGGAAACGGAGAGCTAGATGTACCATTCTGATTCTTTTGAATCTGAACGTGGTAACATTGTCGGAATGCACTGGTGCGACCAGTTCGATATATTCTCCTAACAGTTAGTTTAGGATGGTTTGGTTATAGGTGTCTGGGATTTGTGGTCCTCGAGACGTTCCAACGATACTTCCTAATCGGATTACTTGGAAAGCAGTGTAGTGCCGTTGTAAGGAAATGCTACTTCCTATTTGTGGAAGTTAATTAGCAAGTGTAGAGAAGTCGAGTCGACTTTATCTGTGATTGAGATGTTCTCGGATCTCAGATTCTCTAGTTTCCTTGTTGTGGCGAATTGATTGTAAGGTTTTGCTAATGTTCTCCTGGTCTTCTCCGGTCTTTGGGGAGTTTGTGTTGTGGAGAGCTTTGGCGGGACTGAGTCCGTCTGCTGTACGGAGTGGCAGTGACAACCGTTGGAACGGGAGCGGCTAGGACCACGGTTGCCCGAGTGTGAGCCGCTTCTCTGTTCGTTTGTGTATGCTTGTCACTTCCGGTGTCAGTGTCAATGGTCTCAGTTTGAGGAGCTATCTTTTTCAAGAGCTCTTCACGGTTGTGGTTTGTGAGAGGATCCCTTTCTTGCATTGATCTTATGAATGCGTCATGCTGCTTGAGCAGCATGTCCATGTTGGATGAATGGGTAGTCTCATCAACCAGTGGGTTTTGAGCCTTGGAAGAAGTTGGTGTGACAGGTGAATGAGATGTAGCTAAGTAGACAACTGTTGTCGTGTAGCTAGTTCCAGCGGTACTGGTCTTGTTGGTAACTGTATTGTTGGGAGCTTGTGTGGCAGTTTGTGTACTATTCTCCGGAGCGTAGTCTCCGGCGTAAGGGATAGTATTAAGAGCAGCCACTGTGGCGGCGTTGTCTCTTTGTTTTCTGCTAAGCTCAATGTTTCTATACAGTTCATCTCTTTCTTCCTGCAACTTCTTGATGATGACTTGTTGGCTCATCAGTTGTTTTGTTTGTCGCAGTTGACGGATTTCCTTCTTCAGCGCTTTGTTATGAGCCATCAATTGAATAAGTTCTCTATCGTTGATAGAGTCGATGGGCTCGGCTAGAGCAGCGTTGAGCAGCGAACCGCTGGTACAAGGTGGTTTGTTGGATGTGGCGGTGAGAGGATGGGGTTCTCTTGATGGTTCATAGAGTGTTTTCCCATCTCGTCAACCGAATCTTGTTTCTCGAAACCTCCTGAATGGTACGCAGAGTTTTCAGCTGATGCTGGATCTTCTTTGTCAGAAGAAAGGATATCCGGGACAAAATGATTGACAGCGTGGCTGTAACTATTCAATAGCGCTTCAAGGGATTCAATGTTGATGGAAAGTGTTTCAATAGTAAATCAACATTTTCTATCTCGAGCAGCATATTGACTTCGTCATAAAGACGGGTGATCTCCTGCGACTGCTGGAGTTCGGTGTCATTGAGCTCATCGCGAATGAGGTTTCCGAGATCTTCGAGTATGTAACGGTGTATCTCAAGTTTGTTGGGAGTGACGTTTGCTTGGATCAATCGGTCAGTCATGTCGGATGGAGTCTGGTCGTCATTGAGCAGCTGGATCGCTTTGTGAGCGAGTGGAATAGGTTCAGCTGCTTTCTGGACGTTGGTATTAATGTGTTCAATGACACTTTGTCCAATAGTAAGGACTATAGGAGTAGTGTTATCTGCTCTCTCACGAGAAGCAGTGAGTCTCCCACGAGACGATTTCAGTCCACGTCTGGACTTGGTCGTCATAAGGTCTTTTGGAGACGGAGATCGAGAGCGATCAGAATTGTTTAGGGCCATTCTTGTTTCCCGTAAAGGTCGATAAAGCGATTTCAGCGAACTGAAACATGAATGTTATATTTGGGTTCATCAGAGGGTGTGCACAAGTCTCTGAGAACCGTTATCGTATCTAAGCGGTTATGTACCAGTTCTAGTTGTATGACGTGTCAAGACAACTCTCAATCTCAATGTGTAGACGTTGTCTACGGTGGCTGATCTACTTAAATACGCATACGTATCGTATTGGGAGTGTCCCTGTGTAAGTAGGTCAACCGATGGAATCCTTCCCCACGCGTTGCGTGTATACCGCGGTTTCGCGAGTATTCAATACGATTTGCACCGTATCTTGGATGGCATTCTTGAAAGCAAGTTCCTGCTACGTTGTAGCCAATACGAGTGACGTATCCACGGGAACTCAGGGGCTTTTTGAGTGAAAAAAGCTCGAAAAAAACGGTGCTCGAGGCACATTGTGCTCACTCGTTTCCAGCGACAGCTACCGCCTGCAGCGAGATAGCATTTACCCTAGTGAGTCTAAGTGGTTGAGCGGGAAACGTACTGGTGTCTCATGAATTTTCTGGCATGATCAGTGCTATTCATGAGCCACTGCTTCGTTGAAGCATGCTCGAGTGTTGCTTTATCCCAGATGGTACAATTCTTACAAATCGTTATTTGCAAGATTTGTTGGATAATCGCAGTATTGTTCCATCTATTTGTCGTCCCAGATGGTACAATCTGCAAGTTCTGTGAACCAGTCAGACCGTTGGACTGCAAACGATGGTTGAGGGCAGATGTTAAAACATTATAGCTGTTGACCTAATGACCGTTGGTCATCGTAGTATATGAAACTATGATGCGCCCATCACTGTCTCCCTCTGCGAATTGAGTGCGCGAAGAGTAAGCTGTGTATCACAGTAGTCTTTCCTAATGTCCGTTGGACATCGTAGTCTATACAACTATGTGAGGTGTTACTCCTTCTCGTCCTCAATGTATTGAGTGCGTGAAGAGCAAGCTGTGTATCACAGTAGTCTTTCCTAATGTCCGTTGGACATCGTAGTCTATACAACTATGTGAGGTGTTACTCCTTCTCGTCCTCAATGTGTTGAGTGCGTGAAGAGCAAGCTGTGTACCGCAATAGCTTTTCCTAATGACCGTTGGGCATCGTAGTATATATAGCTATGCGTTGTGTCACTCCTTCCCGTACTCAGTGTGACTTTATCGAAGTACTTGTGTTACTTTTGTGAGAGTCACTGTCTTTCTATTACGTGAAGTGGTAACTATGACTAAAGAGTGTCTCTAATCGATAGTTGGGTGTAGTTGTGACTGTGAAATTTCGTTCGAGTTAGACTGATTATACATCAACCAGTGTTAGACTATAGTACCTTAGCACAAACACAGTTCTTTTGAGATTCAGATTTATTCACTTTGAAAAAAAAGGAATAAAATTTCATCAACATGAGTAATTAATATGATTAATTGATCTCCGCGGACTGAGCAGCATGTCGTCGTTATGTGAGCAGTTGGACATGTCGCTGCATGAGCAGCGGTTTGTTTCAGACGGCTTCAGACGGTGGAATGCGTGGAGCAGCAGTTCACTTCTGATGATGTTATTCGAATCACTTGTTTCTGGTAATCATCTGAAAACAATAAGCAGTGTTATGTTAATTCTGATGCCAGAAGGTGACAAGGATCTGAGAACCTGTGTTTTTCGTGTGACTAACGCGTCTATAGTAACTCGAGATTCACGTAGTGTTTGTCACGTAATTTTGTTGAAAGGACAGCTTAGTGGGACTCCTAGTAGACGTACGCTTGTTCGGAATCTCGCATTAGCTGTGTGGATTATCAGTAGTTTTCGTCAGGCGCACTCGCCATGTTACTATTTCGGTCATATCACAAAAATATCAATGAATGGTAACAAGATTTTCGCGTAGTCAGCGCAAGTGTCTTGTGTTGTGATTTTTGTGCTAAATCTGCCTCCGATTATTCTTCAAAACTTGAATGGCCTTTTCAAGAACCTATGCTACTTCTACTGTGCTTCTGAACGCCACTAGAGAAGCATGCTGCATAGTTGTTTTTATGTAAAGAATTGATGCGGGATTAGACCTAGTTCTACTTGGAGTTGACAGCTCTTTTCAAAACTATGACGTCGTAGCGTTAGCATCCAGCGATTTACTGATTGTCCATGATGGTTATTGACTAATACGTTCGATTACAAGATGTTGGTAAGCGTCAAGTTATCGAAAGTCAAGTAGTAAGTAAGTAAAGAGTAGTGGGTGACGAGCCGTAGGCTTGTCGTTCGATTATGACATCTTAGTAAGCGTCAATTATCGAATGTGTTGATAGTGGACAAGCGTTGCTTGTCTTAGAGCAGCGTTAGCTAGTAACTACCGTCTTGTGTATTGTGTGCAATACTGATCTTGTAAGAAAGGTAGCGCTAAGCACTACTAAGGTGTGGTGCCATGCTATCATCGCTCTTAGCTGTGGCTAAACGTATGCGCTGATGATGACCCAATAAGTGGGAGAGCTGGTAGCTCTGTAGTAAAAGTGTGGTGCTTAAGTAAGCAACCAGAAGTGAGATTGGTTTAGTTCGTGACAATTGTCTATGACTAGCTATGTACACTCGTTGAGTGTGCTTACGCGGGTCCGGTTCTCTGATCCTTGTTTGAAAAGAGGGCCAGCGCTAGTTAGCGCATTGTTACTCCAGTTCAATTCAGAAACAGGGAAGATAAAGAGCTTTTTAAGTTAAAGTCTTTATTCTTGTAAGAGAACATAAGTTTGGGGGTACAGAGAGTAAAAAGACAGATGGGGTGGACATTAGAGTAGCGAAAAGAATAATGAAGTTAACGAGAGGCATTTCGGAGAGCTTAGTTTAAGAGGCCGAGCAGCTAACGTTGTTGCTGGTCTTGGTCGACAGTGGTCTTTGGCTTCTTTGGCTCTGGTTCCTGAAAGCACTCTTTGTGTCAGTGTGTTCATAGACTCTTATGCTTACTTCTGGAGCAGCGTCCGTATCCAACTTCTGTTTGAGGTTTCCCTGCTGGTTGCCTCCGTTCGTGCTGAAGCAAAAGATCGGGTGATGTTTGCGCATCGAGTAGTCGATGAATGGGCAGAGGTGACAGATTGCATCTTTCGAGCGGCAGTGTTGCTCATGCTCAGTCTCTCCGTTCATCGATCTAGCGCATTTCACACAGATGCCTTTCTTGTCAGCAGCGATCTTGCGGTCCGCGAAGTTGTTGGTTTCATAGCAGTCAATTGATGCGTGTGTGTTCGTTTCGCAGAAGATGCAGTGCAGTGGCTGCTGAAACGTAAAGCATCATGTGAATGTTACGTGTTTATTGGGTAACTTACAGTGTTGTTGTTGGATGGGTCGCTGCGAGCTTCCATGGCCTCGATGATGCGAGTGAGCTCTTTCTCGACTTGGTCCAAGGTGTCGTAGAGCGGCTGGATGATTTGGAGCAGCGGAATGATGCTGACGATGTCCAGTGTTCTGGCTTCCTTCGTCCACACTCTTGCGCTTCTTTCCATCGCGTCTTTGACTTTAACGTTCTCATCGATGAGTCTGCTCATGGAGCATTCTGCTTTGAGCATGTCTTTGTATGTAGAGCTGTTGACGTCAGTGTATCTACTCAACGGTGGGTTGATGATAACCAGTTCTCGATAAAGTTTGGCGAGCAGCGCATCTCTTCCGAGTGCTCTCTGTGCCATTTCGTACAACTGGTCCACCTTGCTCTCTATGTCATCGATTTTGATACGAGTGCCTTCCTGGTCATCGTTGATGCCTGGAAAAAGGGACACTTTTTTAACAACACTGTTAAGGTATAGTAATACTTACGCTTGGTAAGTTGGCTGAGCGCCGCCTTGAAGATGCTCTCCTTGTCTTCACCATCCTTGCTACGAGCAGCAGTGTTGTCGTAATCTTTGGTTGGCTGGACCTGGAGCTTCTCTGTGAGCAGCTCTTCCTCTTTCTTTCCTTCTCCCTCCACAATGATAACGTTGTCATTGTTCTTCTCCTGTTCTTTCCCTTTTGTCTCCTTATCGAATTCGTTGTTGCTGGAGCCAGCAGCTTCCTTTATGACGACTTTTGTGTCGCCATTTGCACCATCGTTATGTTCTGGAAGACCAGATGCCTCCTGAGCAGCTTCTTTCTCCTGTTCCGTTTGAGCAGCAGAGTTGTTAGAAGTGTCATTGGTCGGAGCGGCCTTTGGTGGTGGAAGTGGAATTTCTTCGATTGGAGTCATCACTGTTTTTGCTGAAAGTGGTTTTTCTGATTAGCGTGGCCTGTTGGAGCATGACAAAGTAATATCGATGCAGTGAGCAACAGAAGCAGTAAACGAGAAAATACAAACGCAATAAAGACAGTGTGTTTATTAATTATAAGGAAAGTGGTTAACAGAGAGAATGGTTGGAGTGATAGGGGTGATAAATAGAGATAAAATAAGTTATTTTACTGGGGGCGTTACAGAATGTACTCGCATTCCGGGGGATGCGAGTGGCAGAGTATAATGAGAGGTGGGAGCAGCATAAAGAAGAAACAACAAAAGTTAATTATTAACGTTGAGCAGCTGGTCTAGTCGACCTCTCCTGGCTCTTTGTCCTTGTCGTTGTCTTCCCCGCTGGTTGGCTCCAGCTCTTCATCGTTGATGTCACTCCACTCCGATTCTGATCCTTCCTCTGGGTCGGCCTTTGGAATCGGTCCTTTCAGAGTCGGGGTCCATGCGATCTTTGTCATGGACATATCGAAGAGCGGCTTGTTCTGCAACTCACTCTTGACTGCAAGAGCAGCCTCTTGGCAGAGTCTTCTGGTGGTGCAGATTCTCCAGCTGTGATATGTGTCCTCTTCTGTCAGCATGTGCACCAAGCAGTCGCAGACGATGTTCTGGATGCATGGCAGTGGCTTGTAGTGAGCAGCAGAGGTGACAGTCTGGTGAGCAGCCTCGGACGGAGGGAATGATTCATGGTCACGGATCCATTGTTCAAAGTGAGCGTAAATGGTTCCTCTGGCCTTCTGGTATGAGTCGTCGTTCGGGTGGCGCGACGCGAGCAGCTGGATGAGGTGTCTTCCATCCAAACGGTACAGTGTGACTGTGCCCGTTCCGTTTTCGACCATCTCCACAATGAATCGTGTGTCTTTGATGCGACGATGGACGATTCCGGCGAATTGGACGTGTCCACGGACGAAGACGGACGGAAGAACGCGTCGAGCTGGACGGATTCTGCTTTCGAGCAGCATGACTGACTCGGCCACTTTTTCCACTTTTTGATCGATGACGAAGCTCAGTTCGGTTGATGTTTTGACTTGTTCAGCCAGAGCCATCATGCCATCTGTAACGCGTGACTATTATTCATTGTGATTTTATTTCGGAATTTCTTACCGCCGAGCAGCTTGACGATGTCAATCAGCTGTTGGTTCGACTTGAGCAGCGCCAGGGTGTTCTCCTTTTCGCCAATGCGGGAATTCTGGATCTCCGTGAGCAGCGCTTTGTGGTGTCTGTCTGAGACAGAGAAGTTCGCCAGTTGTTGACGGACGTATTGCTCATGGTCTGTAAGAAATTATCGATAAATTAGCCTATTTTCTTAGTGTGTTCTTACCGATGAAGTTATCGGGCTCCTGGTGTTCGGTCTGCGAGGCCTTTTCAGTTCCTCCGGTGACGAGAGCAGCATCTTGAGCAGCGGTGACGTTGACAAGATGGTCCGATTTCGGGGGAGAGGCTCTCAGAGTAGCAGTGGCTGTCTGATGAGCAGCGACACTTTGCGGAGCTTCGCGTTCAACGTTCATTCTTTTCGGCGCCGGAGCAGCAAATGGGTTGATGTTGTCCATCTCCCTGTCCTCGACGTCGTTTCGAGCATCGTGGTTGCTGTCCTTGTTGGAGCGGCGCATTTTCGACTCGTAGATTCGAGTGGAGCGCTGAAAAATAGGTCTAATTAGTCATGAAATAATTTTTGTAATTATTAAATTGAAGTTTCTAGTCGAAAATTGCGGGAAAAAGGCCTAAAAGTAAAGATAAATGGGCCTAAAAATTTCTCGCCTACGCGGCCGCGACGCGACCGCAGCGCGTCCAATGGGGCGCACTTGCTGAAAACTTTCGGAATTGAGCGAATTAATTCGAAATTCGACTTTTCAACGGATTTTCGGGTATGAAAGTGATGAAAATGTAACCTAGAGGGTATCTAAATTACTAAATGCATCATATCGATACCTATCGAACGTAATTTCCGAGGAAAATTGGTTGAAACTTCAAAATTCATGACTTTTTCACAAAAATAGTCAATTTCTCTATTATTTCATAGGAAAAAGGAATTTTAAAGAGGATTTGAGTGGTGTTGGCTCACAAGCGAGAGCCGTGGTTACTAAACACGTAATCTTTTTAGACAATTGTCTGGCTTTTGAGCCAAAAATTTGGTCATTCCGCATAATCAGCACATCTGTGCCGACTAGCGCTAATTTTGGTTAATTTTTGCGTACTCACTTTGTTTTCCTCAATCGATGGAGTCGAAATTGGAATTTCCGATGAAGTATTGATCACTTTGGCGTCACGAGCAGCAATGAATCCTTTGATTGCATTGGTCGGAGCGGCCAGAACTTCGTGCGGAGTCGAGTGAGCGGCATAGTTGGTGTTTTCCTTCTCTTCGGACATCTTTTTTCTGGAAAAATACTAATGTTAGTATTTTTAGTGGGATAGGCAATAAAATTCGAGTAATTTTACGAAGAAAAGCGACGAAAAAAAACGAGCGAAAAGCAGAGAAATTCGGCGAGAATCGTAAAAATGAGCAGCTTGCGTCAGCAGTGCGCAAGAGCGCGTTTGCATTGCGAGCAGCGGGAATTCGAATTCTAATATTGTAAATTCATGAAATGGTCTTTAAATTAAGCTGGTTCTGCGCTATAAAATCGGGCATAGCCTTCGGCCGCCTTGACGTTATAGCCCAGGAGCCAATACGATTTACAAGAGCTTCCTTTCCCGAGGTACCTCCCAACGGAGGAGACCCCAGGTCCGGCGGGTCCAAACGTATACTCCCCCCCTCGCGACTTCCCGAAGGACGTGCTCGGAGAAAATTAATTTAAAGACGCTCAGATATTCATGAATCCTGCGCTAGTCAGTCGGGCATAGCCTTCGGCAGCCTCGACGTTAGAGCACAGGGTCAGTGCGGCTGAATGGAGCAGCTTTTCCCAAGGCACCTCCCGAAGGAGGCGTCCCCAGGTCCGGCGGAACCGTGCGCACATTCCCCTCCTTGCGACCACCCGAAAGTAATCGCAAGGAGAGAAACTGAATAAAAGATGTCTCTGTGTTTGCAGCGTAATCTTCCCATGCACTAAAACGACGGACAACAGTGGACCGTTTATTAAAGTGTAAGGGTCTATGCGAACGTGCGCATACACCTAACGAAAGAAAAGCTGCGGGCCTGAGTAACGACTCTAGGTTTTTCCGCCTTTCCCAGAGCAACGGCTAGGTACTTATCGGAGAGCTTCTATGTGTCCGACTGTCTGCTTTTTAGGCTAAACTCGTCGAGAAACTCGTTTGCATTTTTTAGCTAAGTTCAAGGTGATTTCGCAATTTTACGAAAGTTTTATGGACTTAAATGCAGAGAAGGAAAAATCCCAAAAAAATAAGAAAATTCTAGATTTTTTCAGGTTTTCACAGGTTCACCAACATTTCGGAGCAGGACTCCGGAGCAGCATTTCGCTACCATATGCTTCAAGAGAAGCGGCGGAGAGCGAGAATACCACTAGCAAAAGAATTGTATCTTTTTCAAAAATGGGTGAATTTCAGTAATAAAATTAGCTGCCTACTAACAGAGACACACAAGAACGAACCCGAGTCCACGACGGTTCTCTACCACCCTTTTCCCGCAGGAAAAGGCGGTCGATGCACCATGCGGAGGGATCAGGTTTGTGGGTTGTCGTGGAGACCACCTGCCACCGCTTGGGTCCGTTCTGTTTAGCATTTGTGTGTTAACCGTCTCTCTGATAGATAAGCGGTGCTAACTCTATAACCGTACACATTTTATCTCCAAAATGTTTATTGTGCCCAAAAAAGTGTCTTAACACGGAAAAAAGGCGGGTTGGAACATAATGTGTAATTATTACAGAATAACCAAATATTCGGCATGAGCCTGTAGTTGTTGTTGATCATGGCGGCGAGTCCTTGTGAGGTTACTCGTCCGAGCAGCTGAGCAACTCGAATGACTGAGTAGGAAAATAGTATCTTCCCGAATGATCAGTTCAGTAGTAGTGTGATTGCTCGGTGAGCGTATCACTTAGATATTTGCTGCAAGAGCAGCGTAATATCTGTGGGCGAGCATTGCGAGCTAAAGAGCAGCACAAAGACTCTGAGGGCACTGTTCTAGAACGCCGGAACGGAAAAAGAATGCCGGAACGAAATTTAAAAATCCCGGAACGAAAAAAAATCCCGGAACGAAAAAAGAACGCCGGAACGAGAAAAAAATCCCGGAACCAAATTTTTTTCTTTCTTCAGGTTGAATTTATCAAAATCTCTTACTACATATGAAAAACCATGGAATATGATAGAAACCTGATTTGCAGTGCACAATAAGCTTTTATAACAAATTGTCTCGCTATCTGTTAAACTCAGGGACTCATCAAGAGTTAACTGGAATGGGGGTAGACCCTGAAAAGACCACTAATCATTTCGGAATTCAATGTTTTAACGATTAGATACATATTTTGCCTCAAATTGTGTGAAAAGTCATTATTTTGTTACTATTATGTCTCTCACTGGTTCTTGTTAAGAGTTTCTCTATGACCCTCATATGTCCTTACATGATGCATACTGTATTCTGGACACTCAAATAACTGCTCAAGGTCTCAGAAGATGCTTCAATTCTGACAATGGTAACCTAAAAAATTTGGTTCCGGGATTTTTTTCTCGTTCCGGTATTCTTTTTTCGTTCCGGGATTTTTATTTCGTTCCGGGTTTATTTATTTCGTTCCGGTATTTTATTTTCGTTCCGGCGTTCTAGAACAGTGCCGACTCTGAGGGTGAGAATCATGAGCTAAAGAGCAGCATGAAGTCTCTTAAAAAGGGCGTATCCTTCATCTCATGTAGGAGAAGTGTGCTTCCGTAGGGAAGACTCAATCGTAGGCCTCTAGGCCGTAACGACTCTAAATTACTGACTGATTTGGGAGAAGGAAGTTGAAGGGGTACACACGCAGCGCGCTTGGGTCTCGCAGCGATTTCGTGTGTGCCCGTATGCTATAGCGTGTGCGCATGGTTAGAGAGCACGACGCAGACACAAATTTAGCGGGAATTCAAATAGAATTCTTGGAATTGCGAATAAATGGGAAATAAGAATAAAGTGATAATAACAGAGAATTGTGGAGTGAACAGCGGAACATAAATGCTATTTAGAGCTCCAGAATTGTGGGCAATTCCAGAAAGAGGTCTAAAAGCATTTCAGGTTGTCGAATCGCGGAGCGATCGGGATATTCGACAACAGTGTCACCGTTTCATCATGAACTCGTGATGAAACAGAAAAATGTGTAGAATTAATAATACTTTGGCTTTTGTACCATTGTGAAAGACTTTCTAACATTTTCATGAAGTTATTATTGAATACTGTATTGTACTGTTTTTCTCTAGAAAATTTTCGGTTTCAGGAGAGACATTGTAGTAAAATATAACCTGATCCCTTCATTCCAGTTCCAATTTGAATATCTCACCGAATTTTTTGGAAGATCAAAATAAGGTACTGTTAAAACAATTAGTCTCCTGTTTAGGAAAGTTTCTGCGCACTAATTTTGGTGATTAAGTATCATATTTTTGGCAAAATATCTTGAACATTAGAAAAATCGGAAAAAATAAGTTTTGTACTGTTTCAAAAACTCTCTATGGGTTTTCTTGCTATTTCATGTCAATATCACACGGTAATGTCCAGACCTGTCTCTTCATTTTCAAGCCAACTAAATCACTCTCCGTACCAACATTTTGACTTGTAATTCAATCAAAAGTGATAAAGAAAATAGTAAGAAAAACATGAAGCAAAGGGAGGAGGAATCTTATCTTTAGGTGTAAAAACGGAGTGCTTCTATTAATGAGTTCATAGATATACCGTTCCATAAGGAATCTAATATGAAACAGGAAAATGTGCAAGATTAGTAAATATTGCCATTGAATTACTGTAACTTATCGATGAACAAGACTGTCTTTTGCTTCTATGATGTTAGTCTGTGATCAAATGAACTTTTGAATTCTCAATGAGTAGTAAAGTTTCCGGTTTCAGCAGAAAAGTGAAAATACAATGTGACAAAGCATTTCAATCCATGTCCGATGTACATAATCTGGAATCTCAAATACATACATGTATTATGAACGTGAAACGTTACAGATTGTGCCTTATCTAATTTTTTTCTTGTTTTTTATTGATTCAAGATTAAAACATGGAGCCCAAAGCAGCCTACCTGATTAGTACATCAACTTCAGAAGCATTTTTGATTTGAATAGAGCTCCAAGAAAATCAACTAAAAAGGTGGTATTAGAATGTTTGTTCAATTGTTGAAAGTTACAAAACTGCAAAATTGAAAGTCAAAAATATTCAAATCTATCTTACAAATCAGGGAAACCGAAAAAAATTGTTTCACAGTTTCAAAAATTGGCATTGAATGATTAAATGTAATTTTGGCCAATCCGCCGCATATATCTCACCCCGACGTTTCACAATCATTCATTTCGCAACTGACCTCGATTTTGCAACTACGACATTTCGCAACTGTAAATTTCAATGATCCCTATCACAAATAACCTAAATGAACGTAAAACGGACAAATTTTCATAGTTGCGAAATGTTCAGTTGCGAAATGACTGGTTGCGAAACGTCGGGGTGCCCTATATATCAACCAACTATTTTTCTCAAAATCCAAAAGCCTTTTTTACATAAACCAGAAAACCTCCCAGTACCTCCACTTCGACCTGAAATTGAATCACAATGACCAAAGAAACAGAAAGAAAAAACTGGAAAAAGTACGGGAGAGGCAACCCTCTAATCCTTTGGTGTAGAGAAAAAATCATGAAAAATAGCGAGCTTTTTCTTTCTAATTAAGTACATAGGGGTACATCGAGCCTCCACTAATGACCTCTTCAAAAGAGGGCAGTTTCTGGGTGGTAATTGTGATGCTTTCTGAAAACATTCGATTTTTTACAGTTTCAAAGATTCTAGAATGTGAAGGTGGGAGTTCAAGATTGCTTCATTTTTGAACTATTCGAATTAATTATTGACTATTATTACTGACTAATTTTTACCGACTGTTCGAATTCTGCTATCAGAAAATTTCGGAACAGGCTTTTGTTTTCGAAAGTTCCAATAATTTAAAACATTTCTCTCTGTTTCAATTACTCATTCTAACTTGTGAACTTCAATTATTTTCACTTTGGCGATTTTCGGTAGTTTTTCAGTTTCATTTATTCCAGCTCCACCACTCATTCCATTCCATTCTCCATCAATTCCAGTTCCTCCTCCCTTTTCTTTTTCTCCTTGGTCTCATTTCCTTCTCTCTAGACGCTCTCTCCTATTTTCTCTCCACTATTTCAGACACCCTTAACCCTTAGGGAGAAGTGTGGGGACAGAGAATTCCCCCTCCCTAATAAACAAACCATTATTATTAGTTTTTGAGTATATTTCTAGATTTACTCTTGCTGCTTGCTGATGTTGTGATGGTGCTCTATTACTCTTATTACTTCATCGTTGCCTAATTTTTTTGGATTTGTGTTTTTTGTGAATTTTTTGCTCTACATTCAATATGAGATTTTAAAAAGCATGCCACTATGAATTGAAGTTAGACCAGACTGACATCAATTCTTTGAAACAGAAAAATATTGTGACAATTTTTGAATTATGATGTATCGTACTACTATTTTTTAAGAACATAGGGACTGTGAACCTGTTTTATAGACTCTCTAGTAAATTTCGAAATCTCTCTTTTCAACATAAGTTTTTTCAAATTTTTCCAAGGATCATTCCCCGAAAATAGTGATACAGTGCTTATTTGAAAAAAAAACGCGTACGGGCAGTTGTACTCATCAAAGACCAAAGGGTTTAGTATTTTTGAGGAAAATATTTGGAACAGAAAAATTATTTTGCAAGTTAAAACAGCTTTGAGACAAGTTGAAACAGTTTTGAGATACCATAACGAGGACCGTAAAAAACAGTGGATTTTTCACATATTTTTGAAATAGCAATTTTTCGATGTGCATACCAGCTCAAAACCTTCTCGGAACAGTACCTTTATTATTGAATTGCCTTTGAAACTCACAACAAACCAATGAAGCTTTGAACAGCAATCAAGATTAATGGGACTTTTTGAAACAGAAACTATTGATTGTGAATTTTCAAGTGTTCAGCCTATCTAACAATTTATACTATTGTATTTTCCTCATCCTTTCAACCGCTCTATTGAAAATCGAATTGTTTTTTCAAAAGATCTGAACCAATGAGATCATTCTCTCAACTACTAGTTATCACCAAACTTTGATACAGTAATTTTTTGAATAAACAACTGACGTTGCTGAAAAACAAAAAGCTAGAAGACCTTTTCTCATAAACAGTACTCAAAGTTGATGACTGTAAGATTTTTCAGGTAACACTTTAGCTAGTAGTTTATTGGATGAAGTTTTTCATTCTGAATAATCATTACACCATTACTGCTATTGTTAAAAAGAAGCTTAAAAGCTTAAAATTCAAGTCACCGCCCCATCAATTTTATATTCGAGTGTTTTTCATGTAAGCACCGATGTCCATCAAATTCCATTACCTTTAACTATTTTTACATTTTTCGAGAAACAGTAAAATTTTTATTTTTTTCGGTTTCATCTTTTCATTTTTCACAAACCTCCTTTGCACGTTGTACTAACCATCGTAAATCTTGTAATCTCACTAAACAAGTGCAAAAACACCTTCAAATTTTGCTTGATCACCATCATTGTTATATTGGAATTGTTCCCTTCCCGGTCACTCATCGTCATATGATTGGTTCAAGTAAGGCTTCATTTCGGATTTTCCTCATCATTTTTTCTTTTTTTTTCTATTTCTATTTCAACAAATTTGCCCAAATTCAAAAAAATTCAACCATCATGAATAATTGGTCCATAATCGATAATTAATTCTGTTTCAGCAATTTCTCATGGCCAGCCCTGTTTAACACAATTTGCTTTTGCTTGATTTCGGCTGAATATATCGGAAAAATTCACTTTGATTTCCTATTATAGTCTTACATTATTTTCTGTTTCATTTTCCAAGCTTATAATGTGAACTCTGTAAACCTTCTCTGGAGTTTTCAAACTTAGTGCTTCAATAACTCGAAAGAGAAATAATCACAGTTTCATGACTTGCCTATTAAGCCAAGTATTTTGTAGAATTCAATGGCTCAGTGTTCGGCTCTGTTTCCCTTTGTTCCATAATTCTAATTCGATCCCTATAGCATTTTGAGTGACACCGTTTGTCTTCCTAATTTTTGCTAAAAAATGTTTCTCCCTCTCCTCTATTCTTACCTAAAAATATCCAATAAACACCCCCCCCCCCCAAAAAGCAAAAAAAATCTTGCAAATCCCTTCCTTTCTTGGTTCCTTCCTCTTTCTTTCCCCCATCATATTCCAAAATTACATGTCCCCCATATGTCTATGTGCCCGGAAATTTCGTCAAAAATGCCCTTCCCCCCAAAAAAGAACAAAGAATTCTTCCATGTGCACTGAGAAGGAGGAATTTGATTATTTTCTTGATCCTTTTTTGTCGGGATTCTGAATTTCAAATCCAATTTTTTATTTTAGAATTCAAGACTCGAGAGTCCAATAAGTCAAAAAAGTTTACACACTATACATAGTTTTTTGATTTTGAGTTTGTCTAATTTGATCTTGAGAGTCCAAAAAACTAAAAATTCCTAAATTTAATGGAATTCCAAATCTAGGAGTCCCCATTTTTAGAATCAAGAAAAAAGGAACTAGGGACCCCCTCATAACACTTTGATTACTATGCAAAACGGGTTTGCCCCCTTTACTTCCTCTGTCTACTTTTTCTTGGTTTTGGAAGAAAGGACAAGAAAAGAGATAGAAAAGTTCAGATTTTCCAGGTTTTTAGTTTTTTCTGTTTCCGTGATTTTATTAAAATATCAGAATCATCTTGAGTTTTAATATTTTGAGCCTATAGCGATCTCCAATTCAGAAGTCGAAATGAGGAAAACTAATTCTGTGAACTTCGTAGCACTGAATGTGATTTGAAAATGAACACTGTTTCAGAAGACATGTAGATATGAAATTGAAATTACTTATCAATGGATCTTGGCCAAATGCAAGAAAAATGAAATACAGTATTTTCGAATAGTAGGCATATCCTTTTACTGTTTCAGAATATCTGTAGACATGAAATTTAAAAGTTTTATCAGTTGCTTAAAAGCGAATGCAGTAAAAATGAAATACAGTCTTTCTCGAATAGTGGGGAATGCCCTTCTATTTTTCAACTCCCACAAGTCAGAATAGAATCTCCAAGTTCCAAAAATTAACTTTGAAAGAATTTCTAGAAGCAATATGCAAGATATTTTGTACTTGGCTTGGCCAACTTTTCATGAGGAATTACCAGTGTCATGGGAAACCGAGAAAAGACTCAATTCGGGCACTGTCTCTTGACTTGGTCAACCCTGAGCAATAATTATCATTCTTTTCAGTTCTTTTAAAGTTCGATGGTTTTGATTATGTGCGAACCCCTATAGCGATACTTATCAAACTTGAGACCATCCACTACAAATAGAAAAGTTCTGAAACCGAAATTTATTTTTTCACTGATTCAATGATTCAAGTTAGCACAAAATACGTTGCCCGCTGTGATAGATAAACGAACGACCAGACTGTCTCGAATATCTCTGTTTCAGAAGCGTTCCGTAGCGAAAACTTTTGAATTTGAAATATTCACTTCATTAATTTTCGAATGTTGTAAGTTTCAATGTGAACGGACAAACTAAGATTGAGCCACTCTTCAGTAAGTTGTTCCTGAAATTTTCATAAGAATCAGTTCATCTCAAGCCATTATACAATAGGAAAAATTTATGAAAATAAATAAAAACTTGTCTGTACGCCGCTTATAGTTTTGCCTAACTGGAGTTTTCTCTTATATCGGATTGGACCTCGGCCGCTTTTCCTGCTAAGCTTACTCGAAAAAAACACCCGGAATCGCCGCAAAATGAGATGGCCGGGTCAGATGGATGAGAAAACTTCAGTTAGGCAACGACCGTCTAATAGTTTTCTGCACGAAAATGGTATTTTTGAAGCGGGTGTTCGGGTTTTTAAAGCTTCTTTTGTGTTTGTTTTTATTAAAATCGGAATCTACGCACATTTTAAAGGAATAAAAACATGTCGGAATCATCCTGTAACAAATTCAGATACACTTCCGCATTTTGAAAGCTCTCTCTTTGATTATTGAATGAAAGTGTAAATACCACGAAACCCACCAAAGCTAAAACTACGATATTCCATAGTAGAAAATTCTGTGAAACTGTAATTTTTTCTTACGGTTTCAAATAAAACTTATTGATGTCAATGGTTCTGGAAATGGTACTTTGTAAGGTTCCCTAGGCCGAACTATTCAACTTTTTTCAACTTCCAAACAATCCCTGTTTCACTTATAGACCTTTCTGAATCCCGGATTCAAAACTTCGATTTCATTCCTGTTACAAGACTATTTACAAGACATGCATTTTCATTATTCTAGCATCACTTTCATCCTTATCTCGTCTCCAACACATGCTTCATTATCCCTTTCATCGGATTTTAAGATTTCCGATTTATCCCTAGCTATCAGAAAATGACTAAAAATGAGTGGTTGTTTTGTTTTAAGGGGTGCTGATGGTTAAAATCTACATAAATCCAAATCCAACAGCAAAAATTATAATCCCAAAATCCTTACATTGAGGGATTACATGACTCTAGAGGAAGATGAAGATTTTTGGATTCTTTTTTAACTGGCGGAGTTTGTGCTTCCCGTTTTATTAAATAGATTGAGAAATTATTTTATATACAAAATTTGAAGTTTCATATTTCGAACTTGAAACCGAAAATGTCGGAAATGTAAAACGAAAAAAAAAGCCAAAAATTCACTGATTCAATACCGAAATTTCTAGATTTTTGGTTGTGTTCTTCACTTATTTCACTTTTTTTAATTCTATATATTTTTGTAATTTTTGTTTGAAAATTACCTCTGTTTCAGAAAATTATTTTCCGTTTTTCTTTTTTTTCGCATTACTACAATGAATTTTTTCGTTCAAACTTGATTTTTCCAGAAACTTCACCTTCATTTTTCACCCGCCACCCTCACATTTTCTACCATTTCCTTCCATTTCTTCTTCCTCCATCCTAATAATTGACAACTGAAAAGATGAGTCATCATCTCTTCTTTTCTCCTTATTCCTGGAAAATTAGACACCTCCAGTGAAGATACATCCATAGACTGACTAGTGGGTCAATTTATATGCATTTCTTTATTTTTTCTTGGCTATTCGTTTATTTTTTGGTTTTGCAAGATACTAATAGTTACATTTATTGCATCGCAAATTTCGGAAAAGCCAGGGAGCAGATTGAATTTTTTACTTGGAGAATTTAGTTTTAAAAAAACTGTTGACGAATATGCTTCGCATCAAAGCTTTTTCATTAGAACTATCATTAACAAACCAAAAGGAATCTGAAATTCACTTAAACCTGAAGCTAAGAGATCATTGAATTGTTGTGAGAAATTTTTTAAAGCATATCTGTGGAACAGAAAAATTGATATTGGAAAAAGTGGTTGCCCCAGATATTGGAGAAGAGATAGTTGATTAGATTGGATGTTTTCAAAATGTGCAGTGTATCAAAATTCGAATTCCAAAATCAAATTTGAGTTCCAATTGAAATAGAACTTCACTGTTTCATAGTTGTTTCAGATGCATGGAAATTTTAAAAAAAACTTCGGTGCACAATCAGTTTTAATTGGAAAACCCTCATCAGTTAAATAAGTAAGAAACCGCCTTCTTTCCAAGAAGATAAATTTTGCTTACAATCAAAGAGATTTTTTGAGCTGTCACTTGTGTTTCATATAATATGCATATTATAAAAATCACTGGAAAAACCGGACAAAATGAGCAGTGAAATTTTTTAAGGTGAAAGAAAAAGTTTTGAAACCGTAACATCAGTGAAAATAGTTGAACACAGCACTGTACAAAACTTTCAAACGTGTTTGTTTCTGGTGGTATTTTATACTAATGATGTCAAAAATTTTCTAAGAATTTTGAGTTAAAACATGATTTTTTTTGGTTTTTAATTCAATGTAGAGTTGTGAAGCTCTAACGATTTTTCTCTACAGGCTACTGTAAAAGCGCTCTATGAAAAATTTCCTATGACTCTACTTGGAGCAGCCTCTAGGTTCAAAAGTTTGTCTAAAAATTATCCTGTTTCAATATTGTTTGATCACCTTTCTGTATATCTCTTGCGCGTTAGAGTAGGCAAGAACGCTCTTTCATCCGACGGTAATTTTTTCCTGTTTTGAAAATTTCTCGTATTTTCTACTTCCTTGTTGAAAACAGTACAATTTACCAATGATGAAAATGGTGTTATAGTGATCAAAAGACTACAGTGGCGAAAATAGGTGAGTGTCACTTTACTTTTGATTGTATAAATCTAGTGTTTGATGCTCGATCACTTTGAAATTTGGCACCCATAGCATAAAAACCTTCAGAACAATATATCTAGTTTTTTGAAAATCAGAAATTATCCTGGCCTTCAGAATCCTCCCAGATGTAGGCGTCGCTCAAAAATAAAAATAAAAACTTTTTCAAAAGTTAATTATTTTTTCTAGTTTTTGAGTATATTGATGGAACATGCTCAGGCACGCACCAAAAAAAGTTTGGTGCGCTTTGGTTGATCGGCTCTAGAGATATGGACGTTGGAGCACAAAATGGGGTGTTTGGCTCATCGGCCATAACTTGGTTCAGACTGCATATTTCTTCCTCAAAATTTGAGAGAAAATGTATCATTCATTGGCTAACAAAGTTATCAAAAAAGTTTTCAATTTCGGGCAAAAAATATTCTCGAAGTACTGGCTCAAGTTAGCCGGAAGATACACTGTACATGGGAAAAATATTTTTTGCTCGAAACTGAATTTCGACAACAGAACTTTGTTGAACAAGCAAAAATACAACCCATGTCAAATTTTGAGCCTGTTTCAAGCGCTTTCTACCAAGTTATGAGCAATGAGCCAAACACCCCATTTTGTGCTCCAACGTCCATATCTCTGGAGCCGATCGACCAAAGTCCACCAAACTTTTTTTGGTGCGTACCTTAGCATGTTCCATCAATATACCTAAAAACTAGAAGAAATCATTCATTTTTGAAAAAAATTTCATTTTTATTTTTGAGCCACGCCTACATCTGGGAGGATTCTGAAGGCCAGGATAATTTCTGATTCTCAAAAAACTAGATATGTTGTTCTGAAGGGTTTTATGCTATGTGTGCCAAATTTCAGAGTGATCGGGTTTCAAACACCAGAGTTATACAGTATAAAGTAAAGTGACACTCACCTATTTTCGCCACTGTATTTTTGTTGAGATTTCACCTCTACCTTCAGCAGGAAAACTATTGGTTGTTATTAACTTTTTGTAGAACAATCTTTGAGGGGGCGGGGCTTGAAAACCATGTCAAAGTTTTAGAAAACTTCTGGCATCATTAGTATAAAATACCACCAGAAACAAACTAGATAGAAAGTCTTGTACAGTGCTGTGCTCAAAAATCACCGAGAGTGTGTTATAACTCGCCGCGACCTTCCTAACAGTTCGTTAATGTTACTGTTTCAAAACAATCTCTTTCACCTTGAAAAATTTCAATGCTCATTGGTTCTAGGTATGATGCTCTTTTATCATATGAAACACAATTGACAACTCCTATAATCCCATTGGAAAGCAAAATTTATCTTTTTGGAAAGGAGGCGGTTTCTTACTTAAAGATTATATCTTATGAGAGCTTTCCAGTGAAAAGTGATTCCGAACCAAAAATTTTGAATTTTTCATACATCTGAATCCACTATGAAACAGTGAATTTGGCATTCAATTGGAACTGAAATTAGTTTTAGGAACTTGAATTTCAATACACTGTCCATTTTGAAAGTATCCAATCTAATCAGCTATCTATTTTCCAATGTCTGGGGCACCCACTTATGTCAATACCAAATTTTTTCTGTTTCACAGATATGCCTAGTAAACAAAGTTGTAGTGAAGTCAATTTCAATTTTGGGATTCCCTTTGAAACTTCTTTTCCCCCTCGTTTTTTCCCTAAATCCGAATTCCTCCAGCGTTTTTCCTCCTTCATTCTTTCATATATCACTCATTCGAATGTTTCTGAATATCTGCAAATGACAAGTCTATGATGACGTATCCATTCCGCATCCCCCTTCTTCCCGTTGCAAATTTCCTTATTCTCATGCGTTTCATCCGTCCGTAAAATTTTTCCGTTTCAGTTGTTTCCAATATACGATTTGAAAACTTCTTTCGTGTACCTCCAAATCTTTGAATTGCTTGAAATTTATCTTACTGTTTCAAAAGTTCCCAATAGTGTTTTTGAGAAAAAAGAGAACTGATACTCTGTCGATTTCGTTTGTTTCAAATTCGAATACGGGAGCGTTCTTGATACACTTGTCGCTTTATTCGAAAATGTAATACTGATCGTTTTATGGAATTCTTGACTGTTCCCGGACCCATCAATGTCATCATTATATCCGACTACTATTGCTTCCTCGCTACAGTAAAAATTTTAAGTTGAAGTTCAGATTCGTTAGTTTTGATTTTCTTCAATTGGAAACTATCACGGTTTCTGTCGAAAAACTATAAGATCAATTTTGAAATGGTATCAATTTTCACGGTTTCAAGGCTATTCTAGCTTTTAGTAACCCTTTTCTTACCAGTTCTTATCTCTTGTACCACCCTTTTCCCAGTGCAATAAGATGATCGTTTTGAATGGGGGTACCAAAAGATGAAATACTGTGCCTTAATATTCGCTCTCAGCATCAATTTCCTTTGGAATTCAAGCCAGGCACCAAATTTTTGAAACAGAAAAAAATTACTTGAGAGACGGAAAGTTTAGCGACTTCCAAAATAAATTGATACCTTGTCCGGTGGTCCGCAACTCCTTTTTCCATCTGAACAGTAATTTCACAATTCATAAAGCCTATTCAGTTTTTTTAATTCGGCAAGGTCCGTTCTACTTCTGAGCAACGATTTCACAAGACATAAAATATTTGAAGCTGAAAGGCGTTAATAATTGCGGCCAAATAATGCACACTCTACTGAAATTCACACGAACACTTTTAGTTTTTGATGATTGTATACAGTTTCAGCAATCATCCATAACTTTTGAGTGCTTCCTTTTTCGATTCCACACTAAAATCTTAGACAAAAGTCAAGCTCTTTTCAAACTGTCAATGTGAATGTGAGCTTTCTTACATCTTCTAGGCCAACATTTTTCTACTTTCTTTGACAAAAATTTCTGTTTCAATTTTTGTTCATCGTATACTGTAACTAATCACTTTAATAGCTTTCGTTTTCCTGCATCTATCTCTATTTCTCAAATCCATTTCCCATTCAACCATTCCTATCATATCCTTCAATTCAAAAATCGCACTTTTCTCTCTTCCTATTTCTCCATTTTGAAATCTCTGTAAATTATCAATAAGAAACCCTAGAACTCAAAAAGTGAAGCCATTCTCCCTTGATTCCTTCTCGTTTTTCCGTGTTGAGATTTCCGAAATTTCAATATGAACCAGTGTTATTTTCACTTCTGAAAGGCTTCTTTTCGTCCCCATTTCTCATTTTTGGCTCAACATTTTTGTGACTTATAGAAAGAAATCGATATAGTAGGGGATTTTGTTCCAAAAAAATACAGTTTCTCCTAGAAACTTTCTAGCCCAATTTTTGATTTTCAGTGATATTTTCGATTTTCATCTTTTGTAGAAATCCTTCATTGAGTTTTTTAAATAATTTTGGAGCAATGATAGTTGTTTTAACAATGTGAATCAATTGTGATCCATAGGTAAGGGCATTTGAAGACCAAAGCAGCTAGTCACCATTGATCGATATGATTGAAGTTTGTGAAGGCGTGGAGATCTAACTGAAGTGGAGCCCCTTTATATTCCGTACCGTGATCAATCAAATCTTACATTTTTTGTTTCGCAATTCCAAAATCTTCATTAAACCGATACAAAAAAGAAATAAAACTAACTGAGCTTGAAACGGTGATGTTTCATCGTTATGACTACCATTTCGCATTGAATGTTGCTGTACGAGAACAATCACGAAACCATTGTGATTAACATTATCAGTAATTTTTGAAACAGTAGGATATTAGGTTGACAGTTAATAATCACCGTGAATAGAAAGTATGGCACTGTATGAAAAAATGATCACATTAATTTTACTGTTTCTTTTTTATATCGTGAGACACACAGAAAATAAACGTCGATTGGAGAAGCCGCTGTGTAACACTTTATTAGCATTCTGAATGAAATCAAGTCACAAAGGATAGCAGTAAACAGCCAATAGTTGGATGGACATGGATGAACAATCGGTCAGCAATATTTTACAACCCTCTTCGGTCAGTATGAAATACAACAACTTTACAGACAACTCTCATCGTTGGAAACATCTTTGAAAAAAGCTTTCAAGTAATGAAAAAACTACGGAACTGAGAAAAGTTTCTAAATTTGACCGATTTCAGTTTATTCGTAAAGACTTAAAACCAAGTACCTTAGTAACTGTAAATTTTGACATGAATCTACTGATGTCGACAACCCGATTGAAGTATAAACCATTTGACATAGTTTTGAAAATTTGCTAAAACAGAAATTTTTGGAACTTTAATCATTGCATTATGCCTTCATTTAGAAATTTAAGCGGTGAGCAAACATTTAAACAAAATTATTTGAAACCGTAGTTCCAAAATTTTCCCCTCATTTTTTTCTGATTCAAAAATTTTGTTTACCTTAATTTTTAATTTTCATATACTCAATACAGTTTTCTTGAATTTCCTTTAATTCCACTTCCCTCATCAGATCAAGAATCTCCTTGCTACATCTTTCTAATCCCTAAAATCCGTTCAAAACTATGATGAATTTTTCGATCCGAAAATTTGAATCTTTAAACCCTCGTCATTCCTGTTCCCCAATTTAGCAACTCAACTATACCAATAGCTAAATCTATATCAAATTGACGTCAATCATATTAAATTGTGGATGAAAACGAAGTCGAAAAAACCAAAAACAGAAAAAGAAACCTGTAAAAAGATGAAATGGGGATAAGGAATCAAAACGAAATTTTGAGGATTTAGTTTTGTTGATTTCTCACATTTCATGTTTTTTTGGAAGATGACACGGGCTAGTTTCCTAAAAAATATGTAGATTTTTTCCTGTTTCAAGAGATTTTCAGATAAAGTTAATGTCGTTCGAGAACGCTCAGTTGACTTCAAGGAAACATAGAGCTAGGAACAAATATAATTGATCCAAAAGTTTTTGTTTTACTAGAGGTTTTTAATTTTACTCATTCAACACATTTAGTTTGTTCGAAAGAATCTAATTCCAAAAATTATCTGTTTCATTTTTGATATTCTGATATTTTCATTTCAAAATTGTCAGTAATCAAATTAATGTGATATCAACAATTACTAGGAGTCAACGTTTGAAACTAATTAGTGAACTTATTAGTGCTCATTTTTTTATCTCAATTTTGAAACAGTATTTTTTTTAGCAAAAAAACTGTTTTTAGTCACACAAGTCGTTCTATTGGACAACTTTTTTTGGTTTGTCCTTAAACCAACTTTCTTCTACAGTTCTGAAACTAAGCTTAATTTCTCCAAAATATGTAAACAATATTAATATCAACTTGAGATTGTTATTAGATACATATTGTTGTTCATACCTTTAACTTCAGTCTGAAACAGTGATTTCTTTTCCTAAAAATTCCCCTGTTCCAAAAACTTGTCATGAAATTTCGAGAATTTCAAAATTCAATGAGATGTTCACAATTTTACTAATTTCACAATTCAAAAAAGTATTGAATCCGTCAATTTCTGATTCCTGGATCAGTTTTACAATTTCTGTCAATCTCGGTTATTCACTTATTTTGTCACTGCACGGCATCCTCAAATGGAAATACATTTCACGTCTGTCTCTTTCTCTAGACTCTCTCAAGCGAGAGAGTATTTTTTAAGAATGAGAGAAATTAGCACTGAAAATCGGTGAAACTGGTCATAACATGAAAATGAAGCTGAAATTTAAAAATCGGCTCACATCACCGGATGGAGAACGTTCTTAGCTACCTACTGATGTAAAGCATTTCTCAGAACTCTCAGCCCCAGTAGAGTTATTTCGCTTCAAAATTTGCACTGAAAATCACGAAAATCGATGTTTTTTGGACCTTAATAAAACATGAGGGCTTATTTCAAAAATCGGCTCACATAGGCTGGTAGCCATATTGAAGGTCTACCTTTTGCCATTCAAATCTTATAATTTGGGTCAGCCAGCGCCGAGTTATTCTCATTTGAATATTTTGAGCTAACAGAACTTGGACTATGAAAGACCAAAAATGGGCGAATTTAGGTTCAAAATGATCAGAAAGACAAGGGCAACACCGTCAAAACGCTGAAATTGTTTCAAAAGTAACGTGATCCCTGCAATCCAGGTCGAAACAAAAGACACTCTAGAGGATTGTCTCTCTTCGCCAGTTCACGAGAAAATTATCTCAATTTTTCAAATTTGAATTTCCATTTGAGGAGGCCGTGCACTGTTTCAAATCTAAAATTTTCTCGTTATTTTCCCGAAATATCATTATATTGGACCCACCATCTACAACCCTAATAAATAATAAGCACCAGGCGGTTTTCGCCCCCTTCGGGGGCTCCAACCTCCTGGCATCCGCTTACTTTTGAGTGTAAAAAGTATAGTGTTCTCTTTCGTGAGGGCTTCGCTTTTCTAACTTCAAGTAGAGCGAAAGAGAAGGAAAGAAAAGAACAAAACCCTGTGGAATGACTGAAACAATCTGCTCTGTCATTGCGAACCAATTTTCCTATAGCTGTGTTCTTCTTAGAGCATCTGACTTATGTTTCAATCGTATGGTTTTATTATTGGAACTCTTTGTTTCCCGAAACTGGAAGTTCAATTAAGTTAAGATTACGATTAGGGATTTCACCCCGAATGGAAAAGACCGGACCCTCGGTCCACGCCCGGGAAGTTTTTTCTGATAAGTTTTTCTGTTTTTTCTGAGATACGGAGAACAGCACGCGGCATCCCTTGGGGCAGGTGCGGGTAGAATGTCCCGGATGGACTATGATTTTTAGAGAATAACTGTTGCTTCAAATATATGGCTACAAAGTTTGTGGGTTCTTCTGACCATTTGGAGTTTCTAGACAGTGCCTACTCTAACCTGGGAATCAAGTGATCTAAAGCAATCTTGATGCATACCAAAAAGCTTTTGTTGTCTTTAACTCCCTCAAAACAATAATTGTCAACTTCAGGAATCATCCGCACACATTTTTATTTCATACCAAAAAAAAAGAAAAGAAAAATAAACATTGAAAAACATTGCTCGAATCCGAGACCTATCTAGCATCTGCGATTACCACTACACCACCATTAACACGGCACGGTGTCAGCCTCTCTCAGTAGAGATCTCTGCGCTTTCTCGCTCACAGTTTAAAAAACAGTGGAAAACGGTCAGAAATTTTTTACAAAACGTAATTTCTATTCCTGGAATCGAACCTGGGTATCAGGATTGCCGCCCAAACATGCGCACCAATACGCCACGGGTGTACATGCCGGCAGAAAGGCGAGAGGGGTAGACATAGCGGTGGACACCGCGCACCTCACTCCCCTCCCTTCCCCTCTTCTCTCGCCCTCCACCACCAACGCGTGTACTACAGTGAAGCTGGGGGTGCATTTTCGAAAATATCAAAATTGATATTTTTGAGAAAAGAAAAGTACGGGCATCATCTCAGACAAATTTCCAGTCGATCTATATAGGTTTCATCCAAATCGGTCCACCCGCAGTCGAGTTATGAGGTGGCACAGACAGACGGACATACAGAAATTGGTGATTGTTATTAGTAATGATAACAAAATATGCACTATTAACCAACACCATCTAACTAATCATGAAAAATTAATGATCACCTCATAATAAAACTAATTCCCTACTTTCTGATCTATATTTTTATCCATATCTTTCCCTTTAATCCAGCACTTTATTTCCCATCTTCAATGGAAAACTGAAGCACCTGTGTGCTTCAATTTTCATCCAGTAAATATGACCAAAATTGCGTGACAAACCTCCATTTTTCTGGAAATTTTTCTTCTCATCCGGGTCATTTTCTCCTTTCCTCTATATACTAAAAAGGTACGAAGGAAAGCGGAAAAAGACCTAGATGTGTCAGTGGAGGTCCCCTCTCTAGACTCAATTAGTTGATATTCATATTTATTTATGTTTATGTTTGCAACATGAATCCAATTTTCTTGTTTTATTGGTGCCTAGTACGGGAGATTTCCTGAAACTAATTTTTTGTTATAAAGATTGGAAAACAGGCTAACTACTACTGTTGCTTACGAATCCTGTACAAGGAGAATGAGGGAAACAGAAAATTTTCAAATTGAAATTTCGCTTGATTTCCAGTGACCGATATCGTATTGTGAACCATCAACACTATAGATTTCAAGATAATATTTTGATGGAACCAGCGAAAAATTTTTCTGTTTCAAAGTTTAAGGTTCAAGTGGCACGGATAAATAGATTTATTCGTTGAAGGTTACCTATTATCTATAACATTATTTTCAAGAGTTCCCAATAAAAAAATACCGTTGTCTAGGAAAATGTCTAGAAAACCAAAAAATATATGACTAACTACATAAAGTGCCTACTAGAGCACAATCCCAACTCCAAATCTTGCCTAGGCTCCCCGACGTTTTGCCACCAGTCATTTCGCAACTCACGCCAATTTCGCAACTTGGTTGCGAAATGTTCAGTTGCAAAATATCTTGGTTGAGAAATCGGCGTAAGTCGCTAATTTTCGCAGATACGAAATGACTGGTTGTAAAACGGCTGGAGCCTAAGCGTGAAGCAAGGAGATCTCGCTGTTCCGCTTCGGTTTTTCAGTCCTCGAAGCGTTTTCAAATACTGGAAAGTCAACCAATGTGCGTTTCGTATCCGCGCAATGAGAAATTTTTCAATTTCTCACTGTTTCAAGATTTCTTGTTTTGATGAAAAAGCTGCTCCACATCAATATACACTTTTGTTTCATTTTTCCATACGAAAAGTTTAAGACACCAGATGTGAAAAAAAACACCGTGCGTTTCTAGTGCTACTTCTGAGATGATCTTATGGCATTATTTCGCCCTTGTGTTTGCTTAAGATACTGATTCAATAATTATTCTGTCACAAGTTCGATCAATTTTGAAACAGTAAGATCTGTTTCTACATTTATCATAAGCGTACCATGATTTTTTGCGCAATTTCTTGTTGACTTCTTTATGTAGTGAGAAAAATAAAGTTAGATACTGTCAATCACGTCTGTTTTCTTTTGATGCTAATAGTAAGCAAATTATCTTTGTCAACCTAAATTTTTGCTATGCTCTAATCAAAGAAAACAACAGATGATTCCAAAACCACGCTCGGATCAGTTTTAGTTAGCCAACTACTTAGTTATTTTTACTTTGAAACAGTGACTCCGTAGATTAAATAAATTCAATTGTGAATCACAAACTAATAGAAAAATTGGACATAAAACGACAAGTTTGAAGAAAAGCGAGTTCGGCACTGATTTTGAGATGTTTGCCCAAATATTGATAGAACCTTGAAACTGAAGACTTTTAGACCAAATTTATTTGTGTTTTTCGTGCAAGTACAAGTTTTTGACTGTACTGAACACTTGATGTTGCACAACATTAGAGTTAATGATTTTTACACCAAATAAATGCAAACCAGACGGCTACCTGAACATTGTTCTTCTAGGAAACTGTGATAATTTTGACACAGTTTTTCAAAAAACAAGGACATCCGCTACAGCCATTCAAATCATATCTCAATTGACAAAACGACATAATGATATTTCGGAAAAACAGTGAATTCACAACTCTGTTATTGAGTCGTGAGACTTCACAGACAGTTAGAAAATTGTGGTTTTAAGTATAACCTTGTTCAGGAAACCTCGAAATAAACCTGCATCGGTAGCTTATGAGGTTTATGATTCTCAACTAATCTGATTGGCGCACCTTTGAAGCTATCATCTTCAGTTGATCTACTTTCTTCATTCAGAAGACGTTCTTTTTCTTTTGGAAATCCAAAACTGTTGTAAAAAAATTTTCGGTTTCAAAGTATTCTCTTGAAATGTTGGTAGTTTCACTCATCGGTTGTACTCCTCTTTCTTATTGGATTTTCTCAGGATAATTGGCTGTTGATACGTCAAAAAAGTGCTAAATCCCTAGCGCACCTCTAACGTCTCATTTTTCTAACTTTTCCAAAAAAAAACCTCCTTAAATCACGTTTAGTTGACCCTTATAGCCTACAATACCAATACGTTTTCCGGATCAAAAACTGAAAGCAAAATCTGATTCAAATTTGCAATCTTCACTCTCTCATTGAAAAGATCAATGTTCATTACCGGAAGTTGTTCCATCACCATAAACTTTATCCCCATCTCCTCTTCATTTATTTTTTCAAATTTTCTTCAAGTTTACTCTCTTATGACCTAATACATGCTTTAAAGCAAAACCAATTTGATTTGCTTTTCTTCGGGATAATCGGATTGCCTCTCGTTAGTCACACCTTCACGAATACTAGAGAAATTTTCATGCGTATTTTGATTCTGCTCTATCTCTCGAGATATGTCACATTAAAGAAACTGACCCCTTCTTAAATATGCAAAAAGAGATGATAAGATCATGAATGATAACGTGATCGGAAATGAGTAGTAAGGGAGAGAGAGTTGAAAGCATAAGTTGTATTAGGCTCCGCCCACTTTTTGAATCATTTTTCACTTTTTGAGTTGAGAGTTTTCAATCGACTGAAAATATAACAAAGATTGTAAATTCATAAAAATTTTGAAACATTAAAGTTGAAATATATTTTTTCAGTTTCAAACTTTCGATAATTTAGCAGTCATTCGTGAAAAAAAAATATTGATCATCCTTCTGTCGCAGTCGGGATTCTCTCAACTGGCTCTTTTTAGACGTTTTAAGGAATCTGTGGAAAATAGTTACCCCTTGTGTTCCAGAACAAGAACGAAAATGTTCGAAACATTTTTCGATTTCGGAATTCAAAGTTTCTATCCAAAGTAATTTTTCTCAACCTCCTGGTTTGAAACGGAAAATTTTGATTATTGTGAATTTTTAACAGGATAACAGTATTTCCTTAGATTTCAAGATGGCTTGTCTGAAACTACTGCCTTATATTTTATTCCCTAAATCGTTCCATTAATGTACTGTTTCTCCGCATTTTTAATTATAGTCTCTATTATATAATATCGTTCAGATTGGGCAATTATATCCTATATTTTTCCGTTTACTGATTCAATTATTAAGATATAGACTGGTGGGAAAATTAGTTGAAGTTCCACTATTTACACTATGTAATTGATAATCAATGATATTAATGTCAATGAGTCTTGTGAGTCAAATCATTCGAAGTTTGGAACAGTGTTTTTTTTTCTCAGTTTCAACTTTAACATTTCTATATGTAATGTTCCTAATTTAATGATAAGTTTTCCTTATTCAATCTCTAACTGAACTCTTACTTCTGCCCACTATTCTCCAACTGTTAAAATTCATTGCAAAAATGGGCGGAGCCCAAACTGCTAAATGTAGTTGTGTTACTTTGAACTCATATTCGTCTTTACTTTGTCCAATGAGAGTCATGAAAGATCTCCTAAAACATAAAAGTGAGAAATACGTTCAAAATATTCTAGGTCCAAGTCCGCAGACTAGTTCCCACGGAGTCTCTTTTTCTCCAGAAACTTCCTTCCGGCGCCATTAGCTTTTTTAATGGAATATTCATTCAAACATAAACTCTTTTTCTGACTTTCTGATCTGTTCGGACAAGTTCCGGGTCTGGACCGGTGCCAGAATTCGGTTGTAAAAATTATTCGCTGTTTCCGAAATCTTTTTTACTTTCAGTTTCGATTTCCAAATCAATGAAGTTGTGAAACTAACAGTTGATGTAAACGTGCTATATTTTAGGATGAACATAAAAAAACCGCAGGCATTTCGTAATAGTAGCACCTTGAAAAAAACTGTGAGATTAAAAAAAAAGAGCCGTAATTTTTACTGTTACAATATAAAAATAAGGAAATTAAAGGATTTGGGAGAATACTTCACTCGTCGCATCGTAACCTTTTCCAAATATGTTGAAATTTTTCTTGCTTCATACAAATTTGGTACTATTCTATTAACTTGATTCGATTTTTGACCAACTTTCGAATGAAAATTTAAAACTTTCACTGTTTCAAAAAGTTCTGTAGAATGCTCGTAAGATTTTCATGGCAATTTCTGATTGAATAATTGCTCCAAAATCAAGATTATCGGACCTCTGAAAAAGTGTTTAAACAATTATAGGAGCATGATACACATTACACTTTTTTCTGTTGCAGAAGATGAACTAATTATTTTTCGTTTTCACGTTAACATTCTTGCGGGTTCAAAGAAGAATTATGTTTCAAGTATCAAAAGCGTCAAATTTCGTTCACATTTTTGATGGTATGTATTTTTTGATTGAAATACGTCCTCCAGCGTACCTTTCGTCCTTTTTCTTAACAAAGAAGACACAAAAAATAACACCCGACTCACAATTATCGAATCGTACATTAAATATCGTTTTTGACAGCTGGACGCCCTAACGTTGTCCACAATAGTCTTCATTTAAAATCTAAGATTTTCTGTTTTAAAAATATCAGAAGTTGTTTGGAACTCGAATAAGAATAATAATCTTGAAACTACTCCTTCATCAAATTCAAAAACTCGAAAGTTTTCTCAAAAATTTTACTCAGTTAGGCTCCAAATTACAAAAATTGCAAACACTAAAAAAAGCTTAGGTATTTGCCACAGTTTTGCGAGCCTGGACTGTTCAGTTTTGTATCAGTTCTCAAACTTTTACCATGGTTTTTTCTGTTTCAAATTATTTTTTGGGAAGTTTGAAACAGAAAAATCGTTTGATTTCCCGACTTTCATTGAAAATCATCACTTTTCAACTTGATTTCCTCTTTAAATGCCCCTCATTTTCAGAACACCCAAGTCTCGAAAATATTGAGTACAAAAATTTTCGAACTCTCGATTCCTAGAAATTCTTCTAAAAAATGTTCTCTTTTAAAAAAATCTACTATGAAACTTTCAATCTCCTTTTCCTTTATTTGCTCATGCTTCCCATCCTTACCCAAATCAACAACATAAAAAAAAGAAAAAGAAAAATTCCAATTTTCTAAGAAAATATTCATAAATATCTATAGAAATTCTGAGTGGAGCAAGTGCTCCCCTATTAATCCTCTATCTCTTTTTCGTCTCCATTTTTCAAAAAAATTTCGTAAAAATTTTTCAACTCAATTTGAATAAAATAAATACCTCCCTCTATGGTCCCTTTAGTCAGAAGATAAAACGAAAAATTTTGGAATTTTTTGTTTTTTCAAATGACGCCAGCTTTGCTCTAAAACACCCACATGTGAGAGGATATATTTATCGGATTATGCATTTTGGAGAGATGGAGAACGTCCATGTTTTTACATTTTCCGCTATGGACAGATTTTGAGATTTTGGAGATCTTCAACTATCCGGAAATTTAGGGATTCCTGGACACATTTCTCATGTTTTCTCGTATGTGTTTAGACCGGAAATCGTTAATAATTTTGAAGAATTTTTGAAAAATAGTAGACTGTTTCACGAAATTTGATAAAGTTTTTAGTGAAGCATTAAAATCATTCTTCACTGTTTCTTTTTACCATTCTCTATTTTCAAATGTTTGAGTTATTTCATAGCATACTTGCTAGTAATCTTGCATTAAAATTGACCGAATTTTTACCGGTTCATGAGAACTTGAAAGTTCACCTTTTTCAAAAAAATTGATACTCCTATCGTTATTTCATCAAAACATGAAATGTAGCCTATAAAAAAGCAATAAGATAACAGCAAGCCGTATCTTTCATCCGTTCCTTTTTTCCCCGTTTCAAAACCCGTTCAATTTTTATCATGTTTCAATTTTTCCCAATATCATTTTTTCTTTGAAATCAACTCTCCTCCTATTATCCGTAATCAAAATTTCCAAAGTTCCGTATTTAAAAAAATTGAAACTTCTATCATAGCTTAATTTTTTCTGTTCCAAAAGCCATTCTTTTCTTTGGCTTTTTTTTAAGAAAGCAGTTCTGGATTCTCCTTGGTTTTAGTACGTTGTTTACCAATAGCTCTAATTTTCCCCGTTTCACTATTCTCTAGCTACCGTACAACTTTCTCAATAATTGATGTCAATATGTTATTTTTTTACCGTCTTCATTTCAGATGTGTGTGTCCGAGGAGTTCGGGACGCGCTTCTTCGGTTGTATACTCAATTTATGGCTTCTTCCACTGGTGTGTGGTGTTGGTGAGTTTGGGGAAAAAACGGGTACTGTTTCAGAGAAAACTTATGTTAAGAAAGTTGTTAATATGTTGATCTGCATGATTGAAAATTGCTAAACACGGAGAAAAATAAAAAAGGGAGTGAAATACAAGAAAACACAAAAAGGGAGTGAAATACAAGAAAAATACTTTCGAAAAATTTCAAAAACAACAATGATTTTTGTAGCAAAAACTAAAGAAAAACTACTCATTGACTAATAAACTTTAAAGGCGTTTGTGATATTCAATATAAGTTGAAACCGAAAAAATCCTTTGGTCAGAAATATAATGATGAAAAATTGAATCATGGGACATCCTTGGTTTTTGAAACAAGAATTATATTGAATCTGCAAGTTTCGTTAAGAGCTCGGGAGTCAATGGCATCATCAAAACTACTTGAAATCAAAAGAAACTCGTGAAAATTCTGAAACAGAGGAAATTTAATGTGTATTGCCAAGCCTGAATATCTGGATATCATAAATTTTTCGAAACCGTAAAAATGTTCTTATTAATTTCAGGTCTAATCCTCAACATTGGCTGCCTAATCGTGTTCTTCTCCACAAGGGGGCACCCTTTGGTACCTGTAAGTTTTGTTTTCGAGAAAAGAGATGGCTCGATACTAAAAAGTGCACTGCGCATTGTTATATCTAGGAATTTTGAAACAGAAACAATTTTTCATTTCCAGGCCCTAATATTCCTGTCCTTCTGCGACTGTTTGCAACTATTCTTCTCTTTTCTAGTATTATTTATTCCCGCCCTACACGACTTCTCCGCGTCCACACCGTACTCTGCTTTAGGTACAGTAAGACTGAAAATTTTCAAAAATTGATCGAAAATTTTAGGTCAACTTGCATATTTATCCACTGGACTGTTATCACCTTTGTTATTGACATTCAATTGTGCGAGTATATGGACGATTTGTTTTATCTCGATTCAGAGGCATAGGGTAAGAAAAATTTGGGTTTACTGTTCCAACAAAAATTGATAAATTAGCGGAAGGTGTGTTATACGATTCCACCTTTGACGACTTTTTATAAACACAAGTTTGAATTTCTCAAAAATCCTTTCCCACCACCCCACAACCAATAAAATAGAAGAAAAAAGTAGAAAAAAGAATCTGCGTTCGGGGGGAATCGAACCCCCGTCGAATGCTTGGAAGGCATCCATGCTGACCATTACACCACGAACGCGGTTGAGGGAAGATGGGTGGGGAGGCGTATAAGAAAGGCGGCCGGGAGGCAATGGAAAGAGGAGTGAGAATGGAGTGAGGGAGGAGGAGAGCGTTGTCTGCCTGCGTATGTGTGTATTACACGGATTCTCTGAGATACTCGAGTTTTCAAACTGATCCATTTTTATTGATATGTGAGCATCCAACCCCGGCAGGAAACAACGAATATGGACTAGATTTCCCATTTGCAAAAAGATTTTTTGTAATTTTTGTGAAACAGAAAGGAATGTGAAGTGAAAAATATGATTGTACCGCCGCCCGTCTCTCGGACACTAACGCATTATTCGGTCCCCAATGAGATATCGTCTGAAATAACTCCATGCGCCTTTAAATCCAACTAACAAAAGACCGCGGCGTGATAGTAATGAACATTTGTGGTCACTCAATGATGTTTACAAGTTCAAGTTCATAAATATTTTCCATGAAACCGTAACATAATTTCTAATTTCAAAACATTCCAGGCCATTCTCCGCCCCCTCTCCAGCATCTCCTCGCCATCGAAACCATTCAAACCACTTCTCTTCATCTCCGCAATGGCTCTCCTATTCAACGGATGTAAATGGGCAGAGTTTCGATGGTTCTGGTCACACGATCCGACAAATTCCTCGGATTATCAATACATTTTGGCACACGAACCATCGGACTTGGCAAGGAATGAGAATTATCATCGAGTGGTGAGTTTTTACAACTGAAATAAGCGAGAATGTATCAAAACTTTTTAATTTTTTCTTCAATAATTTCACACCTGAAACAGAAAAAAAACTCTAGATTTTCAGCTAGACAACCTTCTCTACCCCTTGTTAGTCTACCTGGTGCCTCTTCTCCTATTATCTGTTCTCAACTTTCGTATCCTGACAAACATCTCGAATCGGAGAGTGTCTTTTGATCACAAGTCACGATTTGCTCAGGTAAGCCAATGGAAGCTTTAGACATTTTTGAAATTTGTTACTGTTTTGAGGTTCAGTCATGTAAGGGGCTTATTAAAAATAAATAATTGGATCTTCAGACCACACCCATTTTACAGGAACGACGTTCTGTAACCCTTCTAATCTCCATCGTGACTATGTTCTTCCTTTGTCATACGGGCGGTTTGGCGTATCGATTTGTGGATCAGGAGAAGTACAATAATTCGGAATTGTTTGTACTCTTGAAGGATATCATCAATTTGTTGTTCAATGTGTACTCGTTTACGAATCCATTGGTGAGTGGAAGAGGGAATGAGAACATCTTTTAAAAACTTAAACTGATAAGAATTTGTTTTGAAACAGAAACTTTTAATAGTGGTTCTTTGCTCTTAGATGGTGAAAATCGACTCCGAGACATTTCGCAACTGGACATTTCACAACTTTGTAGACCTGCCCACTTCACGTTCATTTAGATTGTGTGTGATTGAGGATATTATAAACTATTCCATGTTCTCATCTAATTTTGAACAATTTGATTCCAAACTGAACGTTTAAAAAAAATCTGGATTGGGCGGTTTCGAAATGACGTAGTTGCGGATTGTCGTAGTTGACTGGTGGCAAAATGTTATTGAGCCCGAAGATAGGAACCTTTTCTGTTTTTGCACGCAAACAGGACGTCCAATGACAAAAATCTCCTCACCATTACTGAATAGAAACTTTGAAACTGTAAACATTTTTCATTTATTTTGACTTTTTAGTTTTTTCTAGCTCTACTTCGTATTCACTCGCCAATTCCGTGATCTACGATCAATGTGGAATTCGCATTTTGCGTCACCTGCGTCTCGAACGGAGAGTTATGCGATTACGGTAAGTAAGATTAAAGATAACGTGAATATCATTTGACAAACTCCCAAGCTCAACCATCCATGTTTGGTGAAACAGTGAAAAAATACAAATGTTTTAGCTCTTCTTCAATTTGAGTGCCAATAAATGAAGATGGTAAAAGGTATATAATCGACTCTATTGTGAAGTTGCTCTAATAATCAAAGTAACTACAATAACCCAAACTTGGAACATCATATTTGGAAGTTTCTCATAACCGTAGTACTTACAGTAACCCTAGATAACAATAATAACAATGCGGTGAATCATTAACTTTTTCTAGGGCGTTTAAAAATTCCAACCAACTTTGAAACCGAAAAAAAACTTATTAATCAACAACTTAACCGTAACCAACCCAAGCTAAATCAAAATTAATCAACGAACTTACAACCCCGAATCACCCCTAACCATGTTTTATCATCAATTTTTTCCAGGGCACCACATCAGGAAACTCGAAAAAAGCACATCGTCATCTATCAATGCCCACACTCTATCGTACTCCATGCACCAGTGGAAAATTGTTGCCTTAATACTAACCTTTATTTTTTAATGTTGCAAAAGAATCTCATATTTTGAAAGGATCTCATTTTCTCTACTTTCATAGTTTTCATTGATCTCTCCCAATCATATTTGTGACTCCCCCAAGTTTTACGAGTACAAGCCAAAACACTTTTTGATTATCAAAATTTCCCAATTGTCTGAATAAAGAAAGCAATGATTAATGTATATGTAGTCCTAACAATGCGTATTCCGTGAAACAGAACACTTCTGAATTTGGAAAGATATTGCTAAGCATGTTCAAGCGATATGTATCAATCTTAAAATTAGCTTGAATGGTCACAAAGCAAGTTTGCTTCTCATGGTAATTCTATTGAAAAATATCTGAAACAGTGAAATTTTGTTTAAAATAAAAACTTCGAAAGTTGGGATAGGAGTAATTAATTGTTGTTTGAAGTATACTTTTAGGAATCAGTGGTTGATTAAATAATCTTTCGCTGTTTCAAGTATCCTGGAAATTGCAAAACTCTAGAAGACGCTAATACCACGTTGGACTCAAGTTGAAAAAAAAACTAAAAAGAAAAGAACTGCAAAAATTCCTCTGATTATTAACTAGGCCCACGAACCGTCGGAAGACTTCACATTTGTGTTTTGTTTTTTTCTAATTTGAATAGAATGCGCTCTGAGAAGTAACTGAAACCCCGCCCTGATTACTAAATGAAAACTTTGAAATGGAAAATTTATAAAATGAGAGATGTTCGTTGAAGATAGCTTTTTACTCTGTATACTCTTGTTGGCAGTTTTGAAGAGGCTGATCCTAATTGACGGAATATCGAACCCTTTGAAACAGGAAAACACTTCGGATTGCAAGTGCACACTGCATTTATGAGAAAAAGTAGATTGAGGTGAATACAAGCTTTAGTAATAATGCAATATAAACATTTGAGAAAAAGGGTTTTTGCAAAATAATACGGTTTTTGATCTTGTTTACCATAGATTTGAAAAAAAATTAGTACCTTGATATATTAGGGCGGTAAAAATATGAGAATCCGTGCTCTAGCGCACTGGTCAAATGGAAGAGAAAATCACACTGGTTTTTTTTGCAAAAACTCTTCCATTTGACCAAATGCACGGGGTGTGCAGTGGAGCATGGCTTTTCAAATTTTTACCGCCCTAATAGCTCTCAACCGAATGAACCATAAGAGTGTTTTCCTCTATCACAAAGTTTGAAACAGAAAATGCCTAATAGTAAGGTTATCTCGTCCCTGAATAAATTCCATTTTTTCAGCTCAACTTGATATTTACCGACGAATTCCGTGTTTGTTAAAATTACACGATTTCATGTTCTGTGGAACAGTAGAATTTTTGCAATTCTATTTTTTTAGCTCTTTTAATTTGGGTTCAACATGGTAGTAGCGTCTTCTTGAGTTTTGCAGTTTCCAGCAAACCTGAAACAGCAAAACATGATTTAATGAACAACTGCTTCCTAGAACTATACTTCAAACAACAATTAATTACTCCTATCCCAACTTTCGAAATTTCTATTTCAAACAAAATTTCACTGTTTCAGATATTTTCAATAGAATTACCAGGAGAAACAAACTTGCTTGATCCATATCATTCAATCTGCTCCAAATTATTTTTCATCTAACAGATCTTATATGGTGATTTTTGGAAAAGACCCTCCTGGTATAAGATTTCTCCGTGTAGTAATTATCTCTTGGGAAAACAAAAAAAAACAAATGGTAAGGTCTCACAACGAGATTATTATTTGGAAAAATCAATACATACAAACATAGTCGCCTCTTTTTTTACGCTGTCCTTCTCATACCATTCATCTATTTTCTTTTCGAATACAAAAATGGAAGTAACGTCTTTAAGAAACATTGCACTGGAAGCTGTAGTAGACTATATTCATGAAGGTAAGTTTTACAAAACAAAAAAATTAATTTTCCAAAACAATATTTTCAGGAATCTACAACAAAACGAACTATTTTTCTGGTTCTGAAATCAGCAATGAAATCTACGAACAGCTCGTCGAAAAATACTACCCGAAAGGTTGCCCGAGAAATCTTCTAGAACAATTTCGCTCAAAATTAAATTTGACTAGAATTGATTTGCAAAATCAGAAATTTTCTGACGATATTGTCAGAATGTTAGAGAGGCAGAAACTGGAATCGATGAAGGTAGAAGAATCAGAAACTAGAATTAGAAAATGTAAGTTTTTGAAGACGACGCTCTTAAAAGAAAATCATAACAACCGTCGGTTTTTCAGGTCAGCCATATGGATTTGACAAAAAATTAAACCAAACATCTAGGGAAAATTTGAAGCATTTGGAGATAAAATCTCACAAATTTGGTTGCACATCATCAGTAAGTTACTAATAAGCTTATTTAATTTCTTTATACGATTTTTACAGATCCACCGGAATTTTCCGAACCTGGAATCTCTAATAATCACCGATGCTCGTCCGCTTTCTGCGCATATATTCGAATTTTTCTATTACAACTTTTCAAGTCTTAAAGTCCTTCATTTCAATGCACTCTATACAACAACACTCCGCGGAATTTCCAACTTAAAGAATCTCGAAGTTTTGTGCATGCAAAACTTGACAGTCAGAAGCCATTATGATTTGATGGAGTTGTTCGAGTGCAAAAAGCTGACAATGCTGGATATCTCTTTCACACTAAAATATCCTTATAGGCCCAACTTAGTCGGAAAATTCTTGGAATGTCAAAAAGTTTTACCAGAGTTGAGATTTTTGGATTGCCAGACGACAGATATAGATGAGGATAAGCTAGCCGCACTGATAAGCGGTCATAAGAACTTGAAGCAAGTTGTGGTGATAGGTAAGTCAGGATTAAAGGCGCATGCAGTAAGACACAGTATATTTACAGACACCATTATCGAAAACTATTCCTCTCCTGACGTCGAACTTCTCAACAATGCCACCCCAGTGTCCTTTTTGAAATGTTTCAAGCATTATCTTACTATAAGAAGAGCCCCGGATGTGTATTATTTATTGAGTCGGATCAGTTTTGAGTACTTGATCGGTTGGAATCCAAACGTTTACGACAAACAAATTTTTGTGCAGTTTTTGAGACTTGTTTGTGAGGCAATGGAAGTTTTTCAATCAGATGAGAAGATTTATGTGGAAGGCATGAAATGTTTGAAGTGGATAGCGATGTGAGTTTTTGGTAGGGGGATTCCATCTCAGGAGATCGGCGATTTCAGTTCAAATGCGATATTGTAAATTCAAGCAAATCGCAAAAAAAAACTTTCTCGATTTGAATTTCTCAAAAGCGCGGGCTTTTTTCCTGTACAGCAAAATGCCGCACAGAATTCGACAACACCGCCGCAAAGTTTTCATGAGCTGCTAGTTTTCAGGTTTCGGAGCATTTTACGTGAAAAAACTGTGGCTGGTTTTGAATAGAGAGCTGGCAATTTACCTATGTATAACATAAAGATTTTACAAAAAAATTTGGTCTGAACCCTGAAAACGGTGTTTCCGACTTTCTTACGGCATTGCAGTACAGGAAAAAAGGGCGCGCTTTTGAGAATATCAAATAGAGAACATTTTTCCGTAAGTTGATAATAACACGATTTGCTGAGTTTAGGCTAATTGTTAGGAAGTTGTATCGGCTTGAAAATAACAAAGCACAAAAATTTTTTTTTCAGTCCCCAAAATCTATCCTTCTTCTCACCACAACACCTTCTTCTCCTTGTCAACCAACTCATCGACTCCGTTACCAAATTCCTAGATGTCACGGAACTGTGGAGTACCCATGAGCACATTTGGGATATACTTTTTCAAGATGCAATTTTGGAACTTCCCATTCTAAACGTCAGAAAGTTCATCACTTTCGCTATGAATTATTCCAAACGGAACCCACATATTGGCAGAGAGAGTTTGGTTCTAAGAAGTTATTTGATACCAAAGTTGAATATTGAGGAGTTGACAGAGTTGTATCCAAGATCTGAACTTTTGGAGCCCGTAATGTCATGGCTTTATTATAAGAAATGGGTAAATGGAGACACACTGGAACAGTTTCGAGAGAAAGTAGGGAAGGCACTGGAAATTATTCGCAGAATTACTTCTCGAAATTGTGGAAAAGCTTGTGAGCGACTTTTAGAAGTGAAAGGTTTAACCAGAATCGGATTGGTAATTATCTATCATGCTAGCATGTTCAGTGCAAACTGGCTTCCTGGAAAACGCCAATTTATTGAAATTTTTAAAAATTTAATTCGAGTGGAAGCGTGTGGAGAGAAGATTAGAGATCAGATGGCCAAGATGTTGTAAGTTCAGAAGCCATGAAAAAATGTAGCTCAACTCAATATTTTCAGAAAATCCATCGATGAAAATACGTATTCTTTAGCACTTCTACCTGTCGAATTTCGTTCTTTAATTCTCTGCAGTGTTACACCAAACCAAAACCGAAAAAATCTGGAAATCTGGAGGCAGATGGACCAAGAAATTCTCAAAATGTGCTCCAAAGTCCTCGAATTTGAGGAGAGTTATCTGGACTTCTACCTTCTCAACAACACAATTCTCAAGGATACAATTCAAAAATCCAAATTCGACGGTCCAATTATTTGGGCACTCCTGACAATCATGGTCATACTGGGGGGAAATAAGACTAACAAATCAAAGCTTAGAGAATCTGGGTTGTATTCGATGGTGCAAAGTTTGAGGAGCGATAATAAGGAAGTGGCACGGGTGAGGCAAAGCGTGCTTAGATTTCGGGTCTCAAAATGAATAGACTGATACTTTGATACGAATGAATTGTTTTGAAACGATTTTGTTGGAATCAGGGATTGTAAATGAATTTGCAGAGTTTTGTTTATGAAAATGTAGAAACAGTGAAAATAAATATTTGTGCCAAAATTAGTTTTACTGTTTCAGATGCAACACACATAACTACTAAGCTGTCTAAACTAATAGATTCAACATAGCCTTTGTATAAAATGTGGCAATGTTCTAGAAATCCGGAACGAGTTTTTGACCCCGACCAAGTGTTTTTGACCTATATTTCTTTAGGGAGCAATTTTTAGACTAGGGTCCAAGAGAAATAGTTGATCTCTCAGAAATTCTACGTCGATTGATGTGAAAAAATCGAAAATTTTTAAATTAGTGTACTCCCCCTTTAAAGAATACCCGAAGGAGTAACAAATTGCGGAATAAAACTTTTTCGTCTTTTGGATTAATCTCATCAAAATATCTTTATGCATACTAAAGGTTATAGAGCGTGATAAGAACCTGATTTGCAGTGTACAAAAAGTTCAAATAACAAAAATTATAGTAACTTCCTAAGGTTAGAGACTAATCAACAGTTGGAAAAAAGCGGGTAACCCCTATTCTGCCTCCAATTGTAGGGAAAATTAATAAAATTCCATCCGCGCAGCGTCCTAAAACTTGTTTTCAACAGAGATGTCGCTGTTTCAATGAAATCAAATTCAGATGTTTTAAAACAATCCATTTGAAACAATGCATTCAAAGACCAACTACCAGGGAGAAAAAAATTGTCAATCAAAGGTTTCATTGACTAGTGAAACAGGAAAGCTTTGAGATTTGAGTAGTCCGATTCCTGCATTTCTAGAGAGAAGTTATTTTTGACGTTGATAGACAGAGTTGTGCAGAATCTTTTCGAATTTCTGTGAGACATTTTCCAATGCATGAGTTATTTTATTCAACGTTATAATAGGTAGAATATACTCAGCGCTTGTTAGAAGTATTATCACTCTCGGGTCAGCAACCCGAGAGTTATACTAATCAGTAATGATTACTCAATTCTCAAAGATTTCCTGTTTCATTGATCAATAAAATCTTTGATTGAGAGTTTTCCCTTATTGTCTCAAAAAACATCGAGAAACAAACTAAATACTTATCAAATGTGTTGTTTTTAAACATCTGCATTTGATTTCATTGAAACAGCAACATCTCTGCAGAAAACATGTTTTAGAACACTGCGCGGATGAAATTTTACTCAAATCCATTAAATACAACTCCCCCCCCCCCCCCCCCCCTGGAAGCAAGGTACACATGAACCAGTACTTATTTAAGATCATTTATTTAGAAAAGTTAATAATGAAGAAAAAAGTTGATAGATAAAACAGTGCAAAATAATTACCGATGTCGCTCCCGACTACTCAAAATCCACACGGTACTTCTCGTTGTCATCCTGGAGTTTCTTGATCAAATCCGTCATTCTTCCGGAGCTGTCTGGTGTTTCGGAATCGGCACAGCCAACGGTACTTTGTTGATGTGGAGTAAGCGAGAAGGTTGATGTAGCGTACGCGTGATAGGGATCAAGTCGGGGGTCTACTGGTCTTCCGGCGGAATCGAGAGTAGCCTTCTGAAGATCCGCGTATCTGTGAGCACTGTTGAAAGTGGTTCCGCTGATTTGGGGCTCCTCCAACTTCTGATTGGTTTTTACAGTATCCATAGGGTCTTGAGCCAGATTCATATCAGTCATGTCCTTTGGAAGGGAGCCATTCGCACTCTCATTCTTCCTGAGCTCTGCATTTTCCGACTCCAGTCTCGAGATCGTCTGATTTTTTGCCACCAGCCTCCCCGTCAAATTCTGAATCCGTATTCCCACGGCAACCTTCGCTGCATCGAACTTCTTCTGACATTCAGCAAGTTCTGCTTTATGAGCCATATCCATCGATTCATTTTGATTTTTGAATCTATCTCTTGCACTTCTAGCAAATCTTAGATTCGCAGTCAGCTCCGAGATTTTATCAGCGTCCTCTTGTTTTTCAATTCCGAGCATTGTGATTTGCTTCTGGAGTTCGTCGATGGTCTTCTGAAGATCTGCATTCTGCGTAATCTGCATTCTGCATTCTGCGTCCGTTTCCTCAATGTTCTTCCTCAATTGACAAATTATTTTATTCTGAGAATCCAAATCCTTCCTATTCTTTTTGACCTCCTCGTCAACTTTGTCCTTGACTTGAGCCTCGCATGACTTAAGAGTCGTTTCCAGGCGTTGAATCTGATCATCTTTCTCTGTTACGGTGGTCTTGAGGCTCAGATTTTTGGATTTCAAGTCCTGAAGCTCCTTCTCCATTCTCTCGACATCGCAATCCCGACTCCATAGCTGATTTTGAAGATCTTCAAACTTCTTGGACTCCTTCTCAACTTGCTCCTTCAGCTGCTGATTCTCATTTTCTTTAACTCCAAGTTTCAACTTCAGTGAGACAATTTCTTTATTTTTCATCTCCAGGTGTGAATTTTGAATTTCCAGATTCTCGATCTTGGAATGTTTCAGCTTTAACTTCTCGTCTGCGGTGAATACTTCAGCCTTACAACTCTCAACTTTTTCATTCAGCAGCTGGAGTTGTTTTTTGAGATCCTCAGCTTGGAAACTTTCACGAATCAAGGTCTCGAGTTGATCGAATCTGGTGTTGGTCTCTTTTCTTTCGGATTCCATGGTTTGAAAGAATTGGGAATGTACGAAGGTATCTGGTCGAGTTGGATTGGGATGGGAACTGGAAAAAATGGTTATTTTTAAAGTCATAAAGTATATTAACAATGTCATGGCAGGCGTGCGGCCGGCAGGCAAGTGGCTTCGGATTATTTTCAAAATTTATCAGTTTTGCTTCCCACCATGCTACTCCAGAATTTTTTGAAAACATCGCTGTTTCAAATCACTAACTTGATCCGATCGTCATGTCGATCGACGCTAGCCATTCATATCGACTACACTTACCTTGACTCCTCATGTGCTGTCTTCTCCTCAATATTATCCGGGCCATTTCCACCTTGATAATTTGCCAAGCGTTCGCGAAGCAGTCGTCGAAGTAGAGTGGCCTGAGCCTGAGCCTGAGCCTGAGACTGAGCCTGAGCCTGAGCCTGAGCCTGAGCCTGAGCCTGAGCCTGAGCCTGAGCCTGAGCCTGAGCCTGAGCCTGAGCCTGAGCCTGAGCCTGAGCCTGAGCCTGAGCCTGAGCCTGAGCCTGAGCCTGAGCCTGAGCCTGAGCCTGAGCCTGAGCCTGAGCCTGAGCCTGAGCCTGAGCCTGAGCCTGAGCCTGAGCCTGAGCCTGAGCCTGAGCCTGAGCCTGAGCCTGAGCCTGAGCCTGAGCCTGAGCCTGAGCCTGAGCCTGAGCCTGAGCCTGAGCCTGAGCCTGAGCCTGAGCCTGAGCCTGAGCCTGAGCCTGAGCCATCTGGGCATTCAATGTGGCCAGATGAATCTGGGCACGCTGAACTTCCAGAAGTAGTTGAAAAGATTTTTGATCCATTTGGATGACAAGAAGTTGAGAGATGTCTGAAAAAAGTCGTGTGAGAAGTTGGAGACTGTCTGACAAAAGTGAGAATGGTTGCTTGTGGATCAAAGATACAGGTACGAGGTGAGAATGAGCGAGTGAATGGATTAAGAGAGATAAACTACAAGGGTCTTGTCTGGTTAACCCTAATTGTCACCGAATAATGGAAGACGAGGATTTGGAATGTTCTAGAAGACGCAACAACCGAACAAGTGACAATCATCTATTCTTACAAATCTTGAAGTTCAAGTGAAACAGAGAGTTTTCAAAACTACTTCAATTTTTCACAGTTTCAAAATTGTGGGATGTTTTTCGGGATTTCAATGCTGTCATTAAACCGAAAAGTTATGTAAATCACTATAATACATACAGTATTTATGGCCAAACAAGAACCAAATAGAAACCCCCGACTGGTTACCAGGTGAAAATTTGGGATTAGGAGAAAAAGATTGTAAAATGTTTGAGAAGATGCCAATTAACATAGTTTTTGGATTGTGCACATATTTTTTTGGTGTATCAGAAATTTTTTTCGAAAGATAATTGTTAAAATACTCGAAGAAATTCAGGACCTATAAAGTCGATTGGTGCAATTCTTTTGACTATACTGACCACCTCTTGGAGGATGCGTGGAACAGAAGAGCTCCTGGGCAGATGCGTGTTTGCGGACTATGATTGCGGACTTTTTGAATAGGGGAACAGGAACGGTAGAGATAAGTGAGAACAAAGTAGAGGCTAGATAATGGGACAATGAGTTCTGTTCATCAATTATCACCAGTCGAGGTGGATTAAGAGGTTGTTAGACGACATTACCGCTAATCATAGTCTTATCACGTCATGTCATGATTGAAGGGAGATTTGGCTAGAATAAATAGACTGAGAATTGACAAACAGATGAAGACATTTGCGCAGGTTACGGTGGTATGAATTCAACATTGCTATAAATATATGTATATATATATATATATATAGAGTATTTGGAACAAGTGTGAAACGGTTTTTTTTTTCATATTTTTTCATGGTCAAGTCAGTAATCAAATCTCTTGAAAACAAAAAGTTAATCGAATAGTTATTCTACCTAGTGGGAGCAAAAACAAACAAGTGCCCATACTGAAAATTTCTTGGAGTGTGCGTGAAATAGAATTGCGGACTACCATTGCAGATTGCAGACTTCCTTAAATATTCATCACTGTTCTTATGAATTTCGAATAATAAATTGTATTGCTAGTGGAACCGAGAACTTTTTTTCAGTTTCAGTTTCTGTTCAGTTGTTTTTTTCAGAATTTCAAAATTGTTTTAGTATTCGAGAACCCACGAAAATTTCAAAGTTTCCATTGGTTGGTAGAAGTCATTAGTAAAGTTCGTAGCGGTGAGCTAACTAACTCAAAAATCGACAACCCTTGAAAAATAGTTTTTCAAAACTATTCTGAGTATAACAAACAACTCTGGCATGACAACCAATCCATCGATCCGAACGCCTCGAATCGCACTGACTACATTTCGAGGTGTGCGTGAAACAGAGAAGTTTCTGGGAAGATTGGTGTTTGCAGACAAGGATTGCGGACTTGGATGGGGAAACAAGGGGGAGTGGAAACAATGTGGATTCTTGATAAAGAGACAATGAGCAGTCTATCACTCTTCGGTGTATTTTATCACCATATGTGATTGGAGGAGGGTTCTACACGACATGCCAAACAATCATAGCATTATCACGTCGTCTTGTGATAATGGAAGGAGATTAGGAAAACAGTGAGAGACTTTTTCGAGAAAAAGACAATTAGCAGGTGTTCTAGCAAGGACACTGAGTGGAAATTAGCAGGGACACTGAGTTGAACAAATCAAGAAACTAAGCGTTCGTAACTTTTCACTCCTGAAACCGAAAATTTTGAATTTTGCTAGAGGTCGCTATACAAATGTATGTATGTTCGACAACTTATCCGGCAGCCTAATGGATGGTGCTACAAGACGGCGTTAGAACTAACCAAAATTTGATAATGGGATAAGTGCCAAAAAAGTAGTGAAGATTGGGGAACTATTTATGAAAAAATAAGAAAGGAGAATAATGTTGAGAACGGATGGTCCTAAAGTCGTTAATGTGAAACCGGAAAATAATTCATTCACTGGAAGAATTTAATTTGTCAAAGTTTGAATTACTAATAATTCCCTCTGGCCGTACTGAAAACAGGACACGGTGTTGACGCGCTTTGTTGCACTCGAAACTTGGCAGTGGGCCAACTTTCAGATGCAACATCGTGCCAGCTTTTTGAGCAACTAAACACTGAACAAATCTACAGACACGCGAGCATGCGACGCGCTTATTTCGAACGATGTACCGTTTTGCAATCCTGTGCATGTGTCTGCAAGAGGCCGAAGAATTTTCAGGAGAACGTGAGCTTGAAGAATATGAATTGCGAACTCGAATAGAATATCGGATACGGTATAAAAAAACTAGAACATGACTGAGACCAGTACAGCCAAAAAATGAAATAATGAACGACTCATCACTCTTGTCAATCCTTAATTATCAGCAGCAGTTGTGGGATAGATAAAGATTTGGTGGGGGGGGGGGGGGGGCGGGGTCCTAAGAGACCGTGACAGCTAATCAAAGTCTTATCACGTCAAGTGATGATGGAAGGGGATTAAGGAAACAGTAAAAAAGATTACTGTGTGTCCTGGGAATGCGTATTGAAAAAGGTGGGATTGTCAGGTGTAAGGTTAAGGAAAGTTATTTTGGTAATCAGCGACGAAGACTGAAGAAATCTTGATAATAGGTATTTTCAAAGTTTCTGAAATTCGAAAAAGATAGATACAGTCTGTACATCAAGCAAATTACTTTATGCGCAAGAGAATCTAATTTGAACGAAACAGAGAATTTTTAGAAAAAACTAGCATCTCCACAACGCAAATCTTGAAATTTTTGACCACCACAAGTCAGAGCTTCGGTAAAACGGAAAATTTTTGAAACAGTCATGAAAATATTATTGTTTCTAAACAATGGAGTTTACCAAACTGTTCATAATTTTCTGTTTTCTCACAGTTCTTTTTTCACACTGATGATTTTGAAAACCTGTATAGGCTTCGTATTCTCCAAGAAAACTTTACCGTTTCACCAGTTTCTCGTTTCAGATTGGTTTAAATGTTATAGAGTTAGTTCATAAATTCTGAAATTATTTAATGTTCCAGAGCAAATCCCCAAGCTGAGGTTAGCCTAGTTTTACTATTTGTCCGTCTTTTTTGTCTTTCATGACAGGATCCTGAGCTTGAAGAATGATTTGCGTATCTTCGGATTTACGCCAGTTGAGCAGAACTTTCGACTTCGAAACAGTGAAATTTTCTGGGAATTCGTTCAGACTTTTCCTGTTCTACGAAGTTGCGTATTCGTCCCATTTTCTCGGTTTCAAAAAGCATGTTAACTCAATCAAAGATTTACTTTCTCGTTCCGTTGTTGGCTATTCGTTCAAATCCGAAAGTTTTTCCCAAATGTTCAAAGCCGTCTCTCTATCACTATATTGCATCAAAATTCTACTTGAATGTTCTTATGCTGTTCCTCAGATTATCAGATAAACTCTCGTACTATTGTCCGTTGACCTACACATGCCGATACGAGTATGGATTTTGTCACGTCTTCTAGAATCTTCTACGCATCACTACAGACCTCTGGACCCTGTCTTTGCACAAGAATTGCTATTAGTCCGCAAACACCATTCTTCCCAGAGAACCGTATTCCTAACTAGTGTAGGGACCCCATAGCCACTCTTTGCCAGTTATTGTCGCTGCTCTGTGGTTGGTGTTGTGTGAATCGAATTTTCCACCATATTCTTTTTTTCCTTGTTTTTTTCTTGCAATTTTACTAATTTTCTGTTTCATTGTTGTTTTCAGAAGTTTCCCTCTTTGATGTTCTTTGCTCTCTAACGAATTGTTGTTTGAACTATGTATAACTTACTGCAATCCGAATTTCCAGATCACCGTAGCCCCTATCTCAACATGGTCTTCGCTCCATCCCACAGAGACCAGGTCTACCAAACCTACCTGAACTCTCAAAAAGCCCACGGTTTCCTAACACTATCTCCATCTTCCTCGGAACAGCTCACTTCTAATCAACATGCGCCTCAACCTCCAAAAACTCAACCCGGGGCCAAAACCGAGAAACTCAAACTCAAGAAGTCGCCTACGGAAAACGTCAAGAATTACAGTACTGACACTGACACTTTCACGGAGGAACAATTCGAAATGTTGAAGAGACTCGATCCGGAGTTTGCCAAGATGATCGAGAGAGAGAGGGTAAAGTTATTCGTGAAGAGAAGTCGGTGAAGGATAGTATCAAATATCGAGTGCGATGGGCTGATCAAGACAATGCAGAGAATCGATACAAGGATGAAGCATATGAGAAGTCTACAGGTCGTACTCAAGGGCAAAGGTGGGATGCAGACATGAATATATGTAGAGCTTCTGAATTCCCAGAATTTTTTTTCTGTACCTTTAAACATTCCCATTCCTATCCACATCAACTCTCTCTATTTTCAGATGCAATTCATCATATGGCACTTCCTGCAACAATAACTCCCAATACGACACAGATGCCAGATTTGCCCGTCATGAGAAGTTCATGGAAAACTCTGAAATTCAGAATCTCGAACCGGTGATCCCTAATTTCAACAAAAAAGTCGAGAGAAAGGATTCAAAGACTATGATTACTGGAAATGCTCAGGAATTGCAACAGAAAGACAGAGAGATTCGACGTCTGAAAGATGAGAATCTGAGGACGAATTTTGAAAATCAGATCTTGAAGGGAGAGACCAAGAGGAAGGAGAAGATGATCGAGGAGCTTCAGGCAACGGAGATGAGACGAGTTCAGGAGATTCAACCACTGAAAACTGAGAACCAGATGATAAATTCTGAGAATCAGATCTTGGAGGGAAAGGTCAAGAGGCAGGAGAAGAGGATGATCGAGGAGCTTCAGAGACGAAAGAAAACTTCACAGGCTACGGACATGAGACGAGTTCAGGAGATTCAACTTCTGAAAAATGAAAACGAGATGATGAATTCTGAAAATGAGAGCTTGAAGGGAGAGATCAAGAGGCAGGAGAAGATGATCAAGGAGCTTCGGAAGGAGAGAAGTAAGAACATCGGAGAGTTTGAGTTGGCCAGGGAGGAGTTGGTTATTTTAGCGGCCAAGAATCACAGTTTGGGAGAAATCGTAGAAGGGGATAGACAGAAAATTGAGAAGCTCGAGAAGGAGTTAAAAGAAAAGGATGGGAAGCTCAAGAGCATGGAAGAGCAAACGCAAGAAATCAAATTGAAGGATGAGAAGATTGAAAAGTTGCAACGAGATTTGAAAGATCCCACTAAGAAGTATCAAAATTCCTCCGTTCCAATACACAATGAAGAAAATTTCCGTGGTTTCATTTCATGGGTACTCTTGATAGTTGGGGTGATTGCGTGGGCGTACGTGCTGCTTAAATAAATAATCTATTGCTAAATGTATTTTGTTAGTTTGACCTATTATGAACACATCATCAAAATGTTTGCCCTTGTCTGTTTTCGTCTATCATCAATTTGAAAATTTTTGATTTTCGGATTTGGGCTTATTATTTCTCTAGGTCAGAAGGGGCGGAGCATGAAAAAATTTATCACATTTTTATCTAATTGGTCTAGGTACATACCATACCAAAAATCAAAACTTTTGGATAAGTTTGAAGGAACCGTGCCATGGCCTTCTGGCCTGTGTTCGAGTGAGCGAGACATTGACTCTTATAAATTTTACTGTTTTGGTTGGCCGAAATAATGTCTATATATATGACGTCCGTTATTTTCTTTACCATCGCGTTCTTTTGGCTTTCAGTTCTGCCATACTGCAATTTAGTGAGGTTCACCTATAGGCTTCCCATCTACCTTTTCTATTAAATTCGGAAAGTATGGGGGATGACAAACACGTGGCTTTTCTCAAATTTCGGACAAATTTTTCATTTCTGAATTTTGAGGTCACGTCGCTGCTCCGCATTTTAAGCAAATGAGCTGAATTTTTTTGTACTAATAGAGCAACTCTCTGGGCTTCCGGAGCATTTTCAAACAGAAAAATCAATGCATTATGAACCAAGTTATAGCTCGACAAATGGAAGTGAAAATGTGTAAACAATTTGGAAGTACAGAAAATTTCCAAAAAACGATCGAAATTAATTCATAACTCGGTCAGTTTTTGAGGTTTTTGTCTCAAATTTACAAATTAGATAGATCTCAGTGAGCACTATCTGCTCACAAAAAATCAGATCAACACGTCCAAAATGGAGAGTTACAGCCATCAAAACATTTTATGTCAACAATTTTTGTTTGACGTTTCACGGGATTTTGAGAATTTCTCTTTTTTGAAATTTCTTTTTTTGAAGTTTCTTCATTTCTTAAATATTCTTTCCAATTGATCTGATTGCGGCGCAGCCGCACTAGCCTGATCGCCCAAACGAGCGGAGCGAGTTGGGCGATCAGGCTAGTCATTTACTCCAGATCACAAAAGCCTCTCTCCTACCCTTGTTTGCAAAAAGACATACATTGATGGATTGTAACGTGTTTTTGAATCTTCGAAACGCGACCCATCTACTTGTCATTTGCATCTTGCAAAAATAGATCTCCTATCCGCAAACACCAATCTTCCCGGAATACCATGTTTTGGCGGGCTGACTACTATTGGGGTAGGGAATCTATAGTCACACTTTATTCATTAACGTCTGCGCTCTGTGGTTGGTGTTTTGTAAGTTTTTTGTTCTTCTTTTGTCTCTTTTTATTGGTTTTTTGTTGCAATGTTACTTAATTCTCTGTTTTATTTAGGACTTGAACCGAAACCGAGAGGCTGAAACTCAAGAAGTTGGATACGGAGAAAGTCATCAAGCAATACCGATCTCAAACTTACACGGAGGAAGAATTTGAAATGGTGAAGGGAATTGATACGGAGTTTGCCAAGAAGGTAGAGAAACGGAGTAAAATCAAATATCGAGTGCGATGGGCGGATCAGGAACACACAAATAATCGGTACAAAGATGAAGCATATGAGAAGTCCACAGGTCGTACTCAAGGAAAAAGGTGAGAAGCAGACATGAATCTATGTAGAGCGGCTGAATTCTCTGAATTTGTTTTATTTTATTTCACTTTAAACTGTATAACGGTAGACTGGACCTGTCTTGACACTAGATTTTTTGGAGTTTTCTGGACAGGGCTAGTGCTGCAAGACGAACATCTCAAAACATATACATATAATTCTGAATCTTATTGAAACAGTGAATTTTCTGACTGTATGACAAGCATGTTGGGACAAGTATGGAGGGTTTTCTAGGCCATCAATCCTATTCCCACTGCTACCCATATCACATCAACTTTCTCTATTTTCAGATGCAAGTCATCATACCGCACTTCCTGCAACAATAACTCCCAAATCCCCTCCTTCCTTCAATCTCAGAAAACAGATACCGATGCTAGATTTGCCCGCCTGAAAGATGAAAACCTGTTGATGAAGTTTGAAAATCAGATCTTGGAGGGAAAGATCAAGAGGCAGGAGAAAATGACCGAGGAAGATATTCAGCTCAAAGAGCAACAAAGACTGAAAATTAAGGAGCTCCAGAAGAATTTAAAAAAGAAGGATGAGGCGATCAAAAAATTGGAAAGAGATTCTACGAATCTCACTGAACACAGTCTCCTAGGATGCTTTTGGGGAAAGATTACATCATCAATCGTGGAAGTTCAGAGAAAAATTCAAAATTTCCGCATGTAGTGCATTTTGAACTGAAAATGAGGTTAACAGTTATTTTCTCGTCCCGGAAGACATCATTCCTAGATATTATCCGCGAAAGTTGTTTGGATATGTATCATGCATGTTGTCTAGTTTCTTCTTAAACGTTAATGTTATTGGCAAATATAATCTTATCGACTATTGTGTGGAAATATGTTCTTTAAATGAATAAATGGTTTTTGAATGTACTGTGTTAGTTATGTGCTAGCTTTCCAGAAATATGCCTCTGTTTGAAGGCGCATAGAGTCTGCGGGAAGAATGGTCCCGCCTTTTGGATTCTCAATTTCCTGAATGATATGTGGAACTTCGCATTCTCGTCAGTTAGACACAACCGTGGATCTTGAAACAGTCAATTTTTAGCGATCCGTTCAGAATTGCTCTGTTTCACAAAGTTGGGATTTTTTTCGAAAGATATTTTTTAAATGATCAAAACCGTTGCTTTATTTGTTTTCGACGGCTTTTATAATTTTCAATATTTTTTGGAGCCACTGTATGATATATCCCAATGTTGTCCTACAGATAGCCAGGCAAACCATTACCTCTCAGCTAGTTGACCCTGAAGTCCAGACCTTGCAAAAACTTTCGGTATCTTAAGTTACATATAGTGGAGGTGCGCTCGCACTTAAAGGCGCATATAGTCTGCGGGAAGAATGGTCTCAACACGACACTAGATTCGCACTTCTAGAAGAGTCCTAGCGCAAGAATTGTTGCTAGTGTCCGCAAACACCATTCTTCCCAGAGAACCGTATTCCGAAATACTGAAGGGGTCCCATAGTCCCCTTTTATTCGGCTGTACGCTGTGGTTGGTATTGCATAAATCGATTTTTGATGACTTGTCTTCGTTAATTGGTTTTTTCGTTGCGTTTCATTAAATTTTCTGTTTCATTGATGCTTCCTCTAACTTTTAACTCATTGGATTGAATTCACAGTCCTTTCCTGTTGCTCACCCTTCACTCTTATATTTCAGATAATCGTTATCATCGACTCACCATGCCCTTCGCAAGAGACGACAACATGAACCAAGTCTACCAAACCATCTTGAACTCTCAACAACGCTCTGGGTACCTAACCCTTTCACCAGCTTCCATGGAATCTTTCACTTCTTTTCCACCGGCACCTCAATCTCCAAAAACTGAATCCGAGGTCAAGAAGTTGGAGAGAGCAAAGGGATACGGAGCACTAACTTTCACAGAGGAGGAGTTCGAGATAGTGAAAAAAATCAATTCGGAGTGGGCCAAGAAGGTCGAGAGGGAGGGAAGAGTGATTTATGGAATAAATTCGGTGAAGGATAGTAGCAAAGATCAAATTAGATGTACGCAGCAAGACAATAATGCTGATCGGTGCAAGGATGCAGTTCAAAAAGAGTCGATGAGTATGACTCAAGAAAAGAGGTATGGCACTCATCCCACTCATTGCCACATCACATCACCTTTCTTTACTTACAGATCCAAGTCATCATCTCGCAAATCAAGTGAGAAACTCACTCAAATCCTCTCCCTCCTTCAATCCCAGAAATCTGACACCGATACCAGACTCGAACGTCTTGAGAAATCATTGGAAACTGCACAAATACAGAATCTAGAATCGGAGATCGTCAAGTTGGAGAAAAAACTCGATAAGCAGCAAACAGTTTTGAAGGACGTGTTTTGTGACTATCACGCAAGAATCCAACAACTGAAGAAAACTTCGCAGGCTACGGACATGAGACGAATTCAGGAGATTCAACGTCTGAAAAATGAAAATCAGATGATGAGTTCTGAAAATGAGAGATTGAAAAAAACTGTTATGGAACAGGATACAAGAATTGAGGAGCTTGAGAGGGAGAGGAATAAAAAAATCGAGGAGGTCGAGGTCAATGTGGAGGATCATGATTTTGAAGCAACCCTGGAGAGGATCTGCATTCTGGCGGCCAAGAATCACAATTCGGGAGAGATCATAGAAGGGGATAGAGAGAAAATTGAGAAGTTGGAGGAGGATCTGGAGGAGGTGAAGGCATCCAAAAAGAAATATGACGAAGCGGATGTGAATGGAGAAAGAACCCTCTTTATGGAAACGTTTAGGGGCTTGGAGAAGACTATGGAGGAACAAAAACAGGAGATTGAAGGGCTCCAGAAGAAGTCGGAAATGAAGGATCTTAAAGCCGCCAATGAGATTCAGCTGAAGGAATCTGAGATTCATAGCTTGAAGGAAATTGTCAAAGAGCAGGAGACTATGATCGAGGAGCTTCAGAAGGAGAGAAGGGAGAAAACCAATTCGAAGGCGCAAGATTTCGAACTTCCGGAATTCGAAAAGATGGATTGGGTGGTCGATCGGAATACTGAGAGGCACTTTCTATTGGCTATGAAAAAGATGAAGGAAATGGAGAAGACCGTAGCAGAACAGAAACAAGGAATTCAATTGAAGGATGAAACGATTGAACAACTACAAAGACATTTGAAGAATGTCACCGATAAGTGCAATAGATCGAATGCCACAGTGGAGAAGTCCAGTGGTGTAATAGACAAGGAACTTTTAATTATTTTATTTGTATTGGGAGTCTCGATCATCTTGTTCTGGTTGGGAATGAAGTGAAACATGAATAAAGTACTGTGAAATATATCGTTTTAGTTGTGCGATTTCCAGATTGGTTCTCTCGTACATTTTATTTTATTTTAATAAAAGCGAACATTCAGTGTTGGTTTCATAAAGCCGCATATTAGAAGTAGTAGGGAGAGAAGATGTGCTACCATAAGTAGGAAAATGAAAGTTTCGTCCGAAATGCCAATGTTTAGAAAATGTATAGCATTTGCACAGATCTGTATCTTACTAGATGTTCATTATTAATCGAAGCCTGCCGTCATTTTTTAAACCCAACAAGTGAAACAGTGAATTTGAAGACGTAATGTTTCATAATTGGAATTACTTCTTGTCCGAAAACTTTATCTTAAGCGTGGTTCTAATTAGTTAGAAGCTATCACCCACACAACAAACCCAGTATGTTGTGTGGATTCAACCATGTGAAGTCCAAATGTATGCTTAACTGAACTCTCAACTCTTCTCAAACTATAATGGGCCTCATAATAACGCAAATTTATTTCTCTTTCCATGTCACCATTATCCGAAACAGTTATAAAATATAATTCTTCAAAAGTATGCTCTAAAAGTCGGAAATAAGCTTTGAATCGATAGAAATCTCATTGCTATAGCTTCCAGTATTGACCATAAATCCATTATTCTTATTAGTCGCTCATGTAGTGCGCCTAATGCTGAAGTTAATGAAAGAGCAAAATTAAGAATGACAACCTTGCTCTATCTTACACTTCGATACAATAACGAAATTCTTTACTGTTTCAAAAATCAGCATTAGATCGTCCGAATCATCTTTGATTCAGTTACAATTCCATATTCATCATTGATGGTACATATTTGTTGGTTTGGGGACTAGAACCGAACCGGGATTTGGGATTGAATTTTCCAAAAACTTTCAGTTTCAAACAATTTCTGCGACTGAAATTGTCGATTACAAATTCAGTATTTGAAATTCACCGCTCGGGCTCCGTCAACATCTTTTCTGGCATGTTGTTTGTTAAGAAAAAGAAATTTGAGTTTCCGAATGGAACATTCCAAATTATAATAAGAGCCCCATGAGTTATCACATTGACCATGACTTTTCTCAGAAAACTATATTACTATTATTCTTATGAAGCGCATCTACTTCAAATAGCAACTGAATCACAGCATCATCAACTATTCACATATTTTGAAACAGTATTTAGAGGAAACTATTGTCTCTTCAAAACGCTTAAAAACATGGAAGAGCCATAGACTTGATACGTTTTTTCTGGATACATTCACACTTCACTTTCTGTTCAGAAGTATGTCGAGGACTGAACTTTTTATGTTCCGAAACAATAATTGCACGTTTTTCCCACAATTTTGGTTTTGTCAGTAATTAATCTTCATACTGACGTTGAGCGTTATATCATGAACTAATTGGGTAATTCATAGAGAGTACAAATATGTAAACGCAGTGTAGCCACTCAATATTGACACACTGAGCTGAGAGATAGGTTAGGTCCATCCAGTTTCCCACCAGCAAGGTTGTCTTATGTATTATCTATAGTCCATAGTGCAAGTCTGCCAAACATCGATTCTGTCGTTGTCGACTGTGCATATCGTGTTCATATATTCGTATTTTCTGTGAATCAACTAGTGATTCAAGTTAATTCTTGTATAAAAATGCTCAGGCATTTTTTCGCTGATTTGCCCTACACTGCTCGCAAATTTTTGTTTGAATTCATTGATTATGACACGAGGTATGTTTACTTGAGGTTATCCAAATGGAAATTCTTTTAAAAAACTGTCCGAAATAAAAAGTTACAGATTTCGAATTCGAGAATGTTCTTTGCGAACTCGAAGACTAATCGACACACTGCAAACGTATTTCGATAAAATTTTGATCAAAACCGATCCGTTCATTGTTAAATTTTGGGAGATTAGTAATGGAAACCGTTTGTTGCATTTCCTCAACGATTATGATGAGATTGAGAAATGGGAGAAGGGTGAGAAGACTAAAAATACAGTGAACGAGAAAGCAATCTCAAACACTATCGAGAAACTGGGGATAATATTCAGTAACGGGAACGTGAAAACGAGAAGAATGCTTATCAGGAGTAAGTGTTTTGGAGTCTATCCGGCACCCGTTATGTCAAGAAAGTAGTCTGAATTTTTTGTACATTTCAGTGTCACATAAGCGGCCAAACAATGAGAAAGTAGTGAAGGAGGAAATTTATTTGACCGAGTGTCTTATGAAAATGATGTTATATTCTCTGGAGCGTCAAATTTTAGTGGCCGACGTTCGTATAGAGTTTCAAGGAAACCAAGATGAAGTGCTTTGTTTCCTGCCCTACTTGAAGTCAAGTTTGTACAACAGTTCAATGCTGACATTCTGAATTTTTTTGATTGCAGGGCATTTGAAAAGGATTTCGCTTGTGAGTCAAACGGAGATCTTGACCTACGATAAAGTGACCAGCCTTCGACAATTGAAAGAAGCAGAGCGAGTGATCTTTGATAAGTTTCCAACTGCCGGAATGCCACTCGATTCATTCTGGAATATACCGAGAGTACGACTTATTTCTGCTAACTTGAGCGCATGTGAAATCAATCAGCTATTAGAGGTAATATTGATAATGTATTCTGTATGAACTTTCGAAGTGCTTGTGTTTTCAGCATTACCTTCAACAAGGCAAATTTGAATGGGCTGAAATCACCGGAATGCATACAGACTGGCTTCCAGATACATTCTTATCTTCCGAGAACGGGAATCTGAAGTGTACGACTTTCGAAGGTCCATTGTTTGGAATTAAAGTGTACCACTACATCAAAGAAGGTCTACACATTTGGGATAAAGTTACAAAAACCTGATTACGAAAATTCATACTCCGAAATTGTATCATCATCATTCTTTATTCATTTTTCATTAACGTATTTCAAATCAATCCTCAAAGAAAAATAAACAAAAAAATCGGTTTCACCAAAATCTCAATTTGCTGATATTTTTCAATGTTTACTGTCGTTTCTTTTGGTATTTTTTGCCTGAAAGTCTCACATATTCTGAGTTACTGTAGTAAAAATGCATGCTCCAGAACTTTGTCATCATTTATTTTTCATAGAAGCAAATACATGTATTTCAAATCAATCATAGCACACAGTAAGCAGAATTACAGTAATAAATATACCCGTAATAAACAAAAAGATCGTTGTAAATAAGAAAATTGAGCAGACTGAAGCAAAAAACTTGCAAAAAAAGGCTAAAAAATGGAGTAAAAATGACATAGCTAAGCTCAAATTCAACTGAAATTCAGGCATTTTAGGCCCTAATCCTAACAGATTCCTCTAGCCAATCGGGTATCCGAAGTCGATTTTTCCTTAAAAATTTATAGAGTGCCGAATTGTCCAAAGCGAAGATTTTGTCCAGATTTTTTCGTAGTTCCACGCTCATTTCGGCGTATTTTCGACCTTTACTCTCTCCGAGACATTTCGTTTTTCCTCCGTCCAAAAGACGACAATGAAATCCTTTCGATGGGGAGAATCGGATGTGATTGGAGAAGGGAAATTCGGGAAGATCCAGCCATTTGGAGAGGGAGGAGAGGACCTGGAACATGGCAAATTTTGTGAGAAAAATTCTCATTTTCTGAAGTGGCGAAATGTCCCAGATCCCAAAATGGCCCAAAATCGGCGTTTTTGAACTTTCTATCTGTCTGTCTAAATGTCCAGATGTCCTCTTTTCTCAAATTTCTCAAAATTCGGCTATTTTTATCTCGAAATTTCTAGAATTTTCAGTCAATTTTGCTGTGAATTTCGCTCATTTTTAATCCCAAGATCTTTCCCTTACCTTCACCGGCTCCTTCCTCAACTCATCCGAATCGATAAACATGATTTGTTGAAGTGAGAAATGCTCCAACCATTTATCCAAATGATGCACATATCGTCCACCGGAAATGCATCGTTGACGGATTCTGAATTCTGGAGATTTAGAAGACGTCGCGTTCAGGATGACGTCAAGAGAGCCAGCTGACATCGCGATGGGGTCCTTGTGGGCGAGGAGGTGCTGAAAATAAGAAATGTTGGAGTTTGTAGGGTTCGGAAGGATTCAGAATCCTTTCGTATCCTTTAGAGCCCTTCAGAATCCTCTCGACGTCTCCAGAAGCCAAGAAAGATTACTGAGACTTCAAAAGCCGTCTAGAAGATTCAGAAAAACTTCGGAGGAGTCTGAGGGTTAATGAAGAATACAGAAGACCTCTGAAGAACTTCAAGACATCGGAATCTTTCCGAATCCTTCTGACATCTTCTGAAGTTCAGAATCCTTCCTAGACCAATTCTGGGTCAAAAATCTCGTTTTTCAAGTCATTTTCTCTCTAAACCCTCACCTGAAACCAAGAGTACGCTCTCTGTGTGGGACTCTGTAAAATGACCACCAACTTCGCGTGCGGAACCAACGAAGCCGCCTGTTTCGGGGCTGATGGATTGTCAAAGTATGTGGCTGACTTCTCGTAGATTACTGTAGACTCATTCGGAAATTTTGACATGTACCTGAAGAAAAAACAGGCTTTAGGGGGTAAATTGGTCAAAAATGACTGGCTAAATTTAAAGAAAAATCGCCCAAAACCGGTCAAAACCGACGGAATTTCGTCTAAATTTAGGCGTCTGTCTGTGTTTCCAAATGTCCGAAACTCTTACCACTCGACTCCATTCAAATAATTTTGTCCTCCAAAAAATTGAACTTCTTCAAAACTCCCGGGAACATCGATATTCTGAGAAGCATTCGGATGAAGGGATAGGAAACTGGCCAGGGCGGTGGAGCCTGAAAAATGGTGAGAATCTGGACGAACAGACATACAGATGGATATTTATGAGGAAAATGGCCTTAAAAAAAAAAGGACTTTTGCAAGGAGGAGAAAGTTAGGCCATCTCCAAAGAGAGCTAATATAGACCGTTCTTTGCCAATTTTTTTTTGAGGATTACGAGCAGATCCGGATGCGCAGAATGACAGACAGAACTTTCTTTTAAAAGTTCCGCTGGAAATGGCCTAACTTTGTCTAGTTTGCATAAGTTAGGCCATCTTCGAAAATGGACTTGTTTAGCTTCTATTTGGGTCATTTTTCGTCATTTTTTTTGGACAAACAGACATACAGATGAACCTAAAACCATACCAGTTTTCTGAGGTCCAATTATCAATAAATCCGGAAGAGATTTTTTGGTACAATTGATGGATGGTGGTAGAATCGCTTGATGACGGGGGTCCGAGCAGGGATTTGTCCACAGAGGGACCCTCTCATCTGGAAACTTCTCGAAATACATCCTCGCGGATTCCACGGGACTCTGCCATTTTAGCCGGATATTTGTCCAACATTTCAGAAAACGGAAGAGGTTCTCGAATGTGTACAGAGCCAGACGATCGTGAGCATAGTTTTGTTGGTGGGTCATGAAGATTGAGATCTGGAAGAAAAATTGCATGAACTGATGAATTATCGGCAGAGATTGAGAACAAGTTATAGATATTTCTTTAGTGAAACTGTGAAATTTTTTTGCAAGTTTTCAGACGGGATTATGATATCTAGATGCTAATAATATGGGACCCTGGTGTACAGTAACCAATCAATCGTTGATTTTTCAAATCATGATTTCTGTAACAGTTATTTCTGCACAGAAGTACCGAATAATAACAGGAATGAGGCATCCGGACATTTGGAGACGCAGACAATGTTTTTAAAAAAAGTATAAAGTTGGTAACATCTTTGATGGAAGGCCTGTATATTCTTAGCAGATTTGAAACAGAAGATTCTATTCAAATTTTGGAAAAAAATTCCTGTTTCTAGTAGAGACTTTTTGGGATATGAGGCTCCGAGTGACAGTATGGTAGCCGTCTGGATTTTAACTTCATATAGATAGAGATTGATGAAAGCGAAGCTATGAAAATTGAGAAGAACAAAAATATGAATATGGAGATACAGAAAACTTTGTCAAGTTCTGAATAATGTATTACTGTTTCAAAAATTTTAATTTTTCTTTGATGAAACATCTCACTGCTTAGTAGTATAATCAAGAAGGTTTAACAATAAGAAGCTATGGATAAACCTGTAGAGTGACAAGTTTTTCAAAACATTCACTGTTTCAACCATGTCGAAAATGTAAGATTCTGTAGTTGCCGGTAGTACTGTCTAGATAAAACCTTGAATCTAATGAGTAACGACCATAACTATGTCTTAGTTTTCACCTTATGTTGGAAGAGTTGTCTAATCACACAATCAAGCTTTTCTGTTTCAAATCGGTCGTTATTATTGAAGTCAGTAGAAGAAAATAGTAGACGCATAATGTTCAACATTGAATAAAAATGGGGACCAGGAAGCACTATTTCTACCGTTTCGAAGACATTAGTCTCTAGAATCGATTTCGACTAACGCACCGTCATCTGTTGTCAATTGGCTTTGAAGGCGCATGGAGTTATTTGAGGGTATATCTTTTTGGGGACCAAAAAATGCGTCAGCACACTACTGGTGCATTTTTCGGTCCTTAAGAAGATGTCATACAAAAAACTGCATGTACCTTCAAATTCAACTGATAACAGACGGCAACACTATAATAGATCAAAACTCTTTAATATTGGTCCCAAATTACAAATGAGAAGAATTTGATGAATTCAGAAAATTACGAGTACTCGGCTACGCATCAAAATCAGCAAACTGATGAAATATTTCAACTAGTCACTGTGAAACTGAATCATCAACTATCCTTCAGATTTCCATATTTCGTGAAACTGCAAAAAAATTGGTACCCACTAATGTGATGAAAAAAAGTCAGCTCACTACTGTTGCATGTTCCGTTTCCTAACGAGATATCGCCTCGATAAACTGCATGCACCTTTCAATCCAACTGATAAGAGATGGAGGCACGATAACAGTTCAAAAGTTTTCAACATTGGTTCCAACTAGAAATGAGAAGATTCCCGATGAATTCAGGAGAATTCCAAGTTCTCGGTTGTGCATCAGAATGAGGAAACTGATGAAACATTTTTACTTTAGACACGAGAAAACTGAATCCCCAACTATTCTTTAGATTTCCAAGTTTCGTGAAACTGCAAAAAAATGTTGGAAACTTTCCCTGTTTCAACTAAAACTTTTAAGTTTGAACACTGAATAATGAATGCTAATCTCAGCGTTTTGTGTTCTGAACAGCTCAAACATTCTATTTCAACAATGAACTGTAGAAATGGACATCCGGACTTTGCAGGACACCCCCAGGACACACAGACTGACATCTCGAGACCCCCATACCCCTTTAAAAAACCCACCGGATTCAGCAATATCGTGAAGAACAAGTCTCCTCCCTGTATACTCTTTATCACTTTTCCAAATCCCTCTGGATACTCATCGAAGAATTGTGTATGAGTGTAGAGTCCACATGTCTGTCTTGGTAGAACATGTATTCCTGAATGAATAAATCCTTTGCGGGCAGTGGATGGTTTGAAGTGGGGGTATTCCTCGGTTGCGGTGACGGAGACATTCCAGATCTGCAAAATTTTGGAATTCGAGAAAGTGAGGTTTAAAGAAAACAACGAAAGGAACAATTTCAAAAAAATTGACTGTGATGTTCTGTATCTTTGAAACAGAAAATGTTTGGATCCAAAATTTTCTGTTTCACTATAATTTCAAGCAGAGATCAAGAGAATCGGTTACATTCAGAGATTTGCTCAACAATTGTTACCGTAGTTACCATAAAGGAGGATTACGGTCAAGACATTTTTTTTTTGCTTCAAAGTACGTAAGATTGTTTACAGATCCCGAAATTCACACTGAAAACCCTCGAAAAGTGCTCTGAAACCCGGAAAATGCGCTTCGAAATGAGCAAAATGTCACAAGAGTGGTCTCCGGCGGCCGTGGCCGAGTTTCCCAGAAAAGGGGGCGGAGCCAGCCGAAGAGTGTCATTGAAATTACGGAGCTGTGACTGGCCGCCCGCAAATATCAATTTCGCTGATTGGCTGGCTCCGCCCCCTTTTTTGGGAAACTCGGCCACGGCCGCCGGAGACCACTCTTGTGACATTTTGCTCATTTCGAAGCGCAGTTTCTGGGGTTTGGAGCAGTTTTAGAGCATTTTCATTATGAATCTGCACATATTTTTACATGTTTTGAAACAAAAAAAGTATTTTGATCGGAATCCTCTTTTAAGTGACTGTATATTTTTGATGACGATATGTCGAGGCTGCTGATTGCTTCACTCCAACATTCACTAAATATATTGCATTTTTGAAACAGTGAAAATTTAATTTGGTGTTCAAAATTTACGTATTTTGGGCTCTTGATTTTCCCTTACAGTCTCGAAGATTGGATTGTCTTATTAAAACCTTGACTACTATATCCGCTATTTTTGAAACAGTAAAATTTGTTCACTATTTTTTCAAATTTCCCTCGCTATTTCTTACCTTCCTCCACGCCTCGAACATTTGTTCATGTACTGGAAAGACGCCATCGTGTTGTGGAGCAATTGCATATGGATAGTCGACGGGAAGGTGCATGTTCTGGAAACAATAGAATATTTTTTTGGAATTTTTCGGTTTCAAAAATTTTTGAAATTTAAAAGTTTTTTGAGGAATCTTCAATTGCTGAGATAGTTTAGCTTTCAACAAAAAGCTTGAAGAAACTGTTTCCTCCGAATTTCAGTCAATTTTTTAGGTTATTTTGGCCTATTTCCGTCCACTTTTTGTGAATTTTAGGCCATTTTTGGACTATTTTTAGGCTATTGTCGTCTATTTTTTTAGACAGTTTTGATCACCGTTCTTTTTTTTAAAGCTAGGTTTTATTTTAGACTATTTCACTGTGTTTTAGAAGCTGAAGTAGACTATTTCAAGTGAATTTTTTAACTGTTTCAGGCTATTTTTAGTCGATTTTGATCATTTTAAGCTCATTTTTCCCTTTCTCACCTGCGCAAACAGCTTGTTCTGTGCCATAATCGCTTCCAAATAAGTGAAATTGTGTTCATGTGCATGATTATGTCTCCACATATGTGGAAACCAAACAAACTCCGACGCCTTCTCCACGAGCAATTCGTCTCCTCGATCCTCCAAATCGTCTCCATTTCGGAAATAACTTCCAGAGAATCCAAGCAAAAATTTGAAGTTTTCAACGGATTTTTGGAAATGTTCTTGGGAATGGAGCAGTTGTCTGACGTCTTCTTCAACTATTCGAGTGCCTTGGGCTCCGACGAAAACGTCGTCGATGTCAACCTGAGGGAAAAAGATTGGGAATTTGAAAAATCAAAAAAAATCAATGTTTCCAGATGTCTAAATTTCTGAAAATTTTTGAATTTCCGGGTCATTTTTAATGCATTTTCTGTTCAATTGCTAGTTAATTCTTCATGGTTTTTCGATAATTTTTTGTCTTTTTTTTCTCTAAATTCCTTCAAATTGTTACCTGCACAAATCTCTCTAATCCGAATGTCTTCTCGCTTCCCATCGCCCACCATAACGCATCCAAAAACGTGATTTTCACTTGAAAATCTGTCAAATTCCTTCCGAAAATCACTCGTTCCACTCCATCCTCCAGTCCTAAATCCCTCACAACCACCGCTCGCTCGTATCCATTTTTGACGGTTCCCGTCAAAACGGATTCGAAGTTTTTCGATGAAATCTCGAATAGAATCCAATCGGATTCAGAAGTCGAAGAGGAGAAGTTACGGTAGGCGCCGATTCTGGAGATTTTGTGAATGTCGGACGGGGTTACGGTAAGACGATTGATTCGTTGATTTTGCCACATCCAGAGGGTGGAGCCCTGAAAAAGATTGGAAGGGAAATTTGAATTTTTGGGTAAATTTGAAGGGAAAGACATGAATTTTGGTTTGAAAATTGGGTGGAAAATTGAATTTTTTTAATTTTCTGATTTTCTAGAACTTTTTTTTTCAATTTTTCCATTTTTTCAAAAATTTCCATTCTAACTATTTATGACCCAAAATGAATGATTTTAGGGGTTTTCTGACCCAAACTTTTCGATTTTTCAGCTATTTTTGCATTATTTCTTATGATTTTTCATGTTTTTTCTCCGTTTTCACCAATTTTTAAACAAACCCCCACCTTAATGCGTATCCTCTTCAACTGATCATTCGGTTTGCTGGCAATGAATGAAAACATCGGAACACTGTATTCTTTACAATATTTATCCAACAATTGTCGATTCCATCGTGCCATATTCAAGTATTTATAGTAGTTCTCGACGATAATTAGAGAATATTTTCCCTTTCTCGCTGAAGTCAATACTGGCAAATTTTTGGAAATCGCTTCGGCTTTGTAAGCGAATTTTTGAGAGTTTAACATTTGGATAATCGCTTTTCCGTGTCGAGAGAATAGTGAATCCAGAATAACCAAGATTTTCTGATCGGTTCCATTGTTTTTGTGAAAAAGCAACTTTTCATTCAACTTCGAAAATTCGTCATTTCCAAAGGGACAGGTGTAATTTTCCACTGGTTTTGGTCGTTTTCTTGGTTTAGCTGGCTTTTGATTTAGTGGGAATAGAGAAAAATAGAGAAAATAGACGAGTAGAATGACAGCGAGCCATTTCAGCGGCCGTGTGAGTCGTGGGTTGAGAAATGGTGTTATTTGCATTGAGACATTTATCTGAAAAATTATGTATTATTTTTTTCTAATTAATTTGAGTGAGTTTTTGTCATTTTTGCTGTGAAATTCTGCTTTTAAAGCTCAAAAATTAATATTTTTAATTAATCTAAAAATCGTTTGGCGTCTGATCCGTTGCCTGGGTGCAAACACAGCGAGGCGCGTACCAGGCATTTTAAACGACGCGCAAAGTGTAGTTGGGGAATCTGAAAGCTTCGAAGTGAGAATTCGAGGTTAATCAAGGGTTTAAAGATGGAAAATTGCTGAAAAATCGAATTCTGAGGGTCGGAAAACCTAGGAAAATTAGGATTTCATGGAAAAATCGACGACAACCAGAGCAAATTGGCGAAAAATAGATGGAAATTCAAATTTCGAATTTTTTCATGAATTTCACTATTTTAGGAAATTTTCAGATGGTTTTCAGGTTGAAAAATTACGAAAAACTCAATTCTTGATTCAGAAATATTCAATTTTCAGTCTAAATTCGATTTTTCAGCGATTTTCCATTTTTGAACCCAAAATTTTTTTCAATTTTTTTCATAAAATTCAAGCTTTCCCCACTAAATCAATCTCCTAAAGTTCAATTTTCAGGTCTGAGAAATCCAAAAATCATCGCTGAATGAGCTAGAAAATGACGAATTTCTTCTTCATTCTGGACACATCGGGCTCGATGTCCACCCGATCTCATCCGCAATTCTCGTTTTTCGATTTGGCCAAAAATTATATTGAACATTTCATCAAGGTTTGCAAAAATCTAATTACTCTGATTGAAATAAAAATTAAAAAAATTGAATTTTTCAGGCTCGAAACCGAAGTGACCGTCAGATGGCCGGAAGGGAGAACGATCGGTACTCGTTGATGTTGACGCAGGGAAAATATCCCGAAAATATTCGAGTACGGGATTTATAACTGAATTTAAGGGAAAACTAATGAAAAATTTGGAAAACTCGCAAAAAATTAACCTAGAAGATTGGTTTTTAGGCTGAAATTTTCTCAAAATTTGAAAATTTTCAGAGAAAATTGTTTCGGAAATTGACCAAAATTTTCCAAATTTCGATCCGAAATCCTCAATTTTTTGCAGGTAATAACCGAAAAGCTCGGAGCAGTGGTTGTCGAGGAACTGAAGCAAATACAGTACCCATTCGGTACCGGACAACTCCATCAAACGATTCTCGACGCGTTTCGAATGCTCCATACGGGTCGTGCTCAGACAGGAATCGATTCCGTCGGATATGGACGATATCTTCAGAATACGGAACAAGTTGTGATAGTTATTCTCACGGACGGAAATGGTATCAGTGGAATTCCGATCGATTTTCGGTTGTATTTCGAACAACCGTTTCTGGGAAGTGACTTGACGAAAGAGGCGTATAGATGGGATCAGAAGTTGTATGCTGTGGTGAGTGGTTTTCAGTGAAGAAAACTGTGAAAAAGAAAAAAATAGAAGGAAAATTGACCTGAAAATCGAGAAAATCGATCCGAGATTAGTCTAGAAATGGTGAAATTTGAAAATTTTGGGATTTTTGGTGTCCGGAGGATTCTGAAGCCTCCTGGAGACGTCAAAGGGATTCTAAAGGATTGTAAGATCAGAAGACATTGTAGGGATTCTGGGAAGTCCTAAGATTCAGAAGACGTCAAGAGACTCCTGAATGATTCTAGAGGATTCTGAAGCCATCTGAAGACGTCCGGAGCATTCAGAAGACGTCTGAAGGATTCTGAAGGCACACAAAAAAAACCAGACGCTCCCGAAGTCGTCAAGAGGTTTCTGACGGGGGTCCGGAAGACTCTGGAGGGTTCAAAGATTCTGAGGACGTCAGAAGAATCCTGGAGCAATTCTGGACCAATAATCTCAATTCGAAGAAATTCAAAAACTGAATTTCACCATTTCTAGCCCATTTCTGCTCAAAAACACTCAATTTCCACCCCGAAACCTTCAAAACAACCCTAATTTTGCAGGTATTCCGTATCCCATCGACCCCGTACCGCCCAACTCCCTCTCAACTCGGAATCATTGACATCGACAATCCGATTATTGAAAAAATATGTGCAACGACTGGAGGAAGAAGTTATGCGATAGTCTCCGTTCGACAAATTCAAACATCGATCGATCAGATTTTGGGATTGAATAATCAGCACAAAGTGGCCGTGCGATTTCAGTGTTTGCCGACGATACGTGAGTAATCATTTTGAGAGAATTTGGGTCAAAAAATGTTGGTTTTTGAAGCATTTGAGGCCAGAAATCTCCCCATTACGACCTTTTTTCTTTCTAAAAATCCCATTTTAAAAAACGGAAAATCGCCCTAAACCTGCTGAGAGCTTGAAATTCAGATAGTGTCCCGGAAATTTTCAGACCATTCTGGCTTACTTTTAGAGATAAATTCATATAAAAATGCACTAAAATTCAGCTGCAGCCCCCCCCCCCTTTAAATTCTACAGTACCCCTCAAACCGCTTCGGCGAAGATTTTTCAGCGGCTTCTATCACAAACGACGAAGTGATGCGTGTGAAGAAGAAGTTCGACGCGGTGAACGCCAAGAAACCAGTCACCAATTTGATTTCCCGCCTAAATCCACAAGGACGGCCCGTTAGCTGTCATTGGATGTTGCCTGAGAACTTTTTTCCGACTAGAAACATGTAGGTGATTTTAAAAGGAAATTGGCTTGAAAACAAGCGGAAAATCGAGAAATTTAGAGAGATTTTGAGTCTAGAACGATGGGTTTTGGCCAAAATTAGTCTAGAAAAATTCTGAGCCGTCAAAATTTCTCTAGATACTTATAGACCAAAAAAAGACCTTTTCAGACTAAAAATAGCTCAAAATTCTCGATATTTAGACAAAACTAGCTATCCTAGTCCATAAATGACCGTTTTTGGCCTAAAATTAGCTCGAAAAACCGAGAATTTGAGCCAAAATCGCTCCATTTCAACGCATTTGCTTTACAGGGATCAACTCCCGCAACGAAGTGCTCATCCGGTGATTCTATGTGCTCCAATGCCTCTTCCATTGACAATTCGAACAGATATTCCAGTGGATAAATTTGAATTGGAACCCAGTGGAATTACGGAAGTGATAACGGAACTGCTCCAAGGAAGGAAGGATTTGACTGTTTGGGTAAGGGAAAAAGTTCAAAATCGAGAAAAATCAGTGAAAGTTGATGAAGCATCATTGAAAATCAGCCTGAAACAGGGAAAATCACGTTTTTCGGCTCAAAAACAGCTGGAAAAGTGGGAAATTGGCTTAATAATACTCTACAAATCTGGAGCCAAGATTGGGCTAAAAGAGACTATTTTCTATGGAAAATAGCTAGCCATCATCGATTTTGATCCAAAAATCTTGAAATTGACAATTCATTTTCACCCTAAAAACCACCCCAATCCTTTCAAATTCTCCCCATTTTGCAGACGTACATGGAAGGTGCCTCCTACGGACCGACTGCTCCATTTGGATGTCTTCGAATGAATACAACTGGAACTGGAATCACTCTAATACTCCTGCCATACAACTTTCCATTACTGTATCCGATGCTCGAAGAACTCGCCAGAGATCCCAATTTGACAGGATCGGAATTATGGAGAAATAAGTTGATCGAGTACTTCAAGACAGTACCTTATTATTATAATACGGTAAGAGGCTGTTATTAGACTGAGAAATGTCATAGATTTCTATCAAAAAATTTTATTGCTTAAAAATACGTAAAAATGAGTGGAGATACCGAAAATCATTATGAAACTGCTCAATTATTGCTCTAAAACCCCGAAAATGCGCTCTGAAATGAGCAAAAATCACAAAAATGGAATCTGGCGGCCGTGGCCGAGTTTCCCAAAAAAGGGCGGAGCCAGCCAATGAGCGCCATTGTTATTTGCAGGCAGCCAGTCACAGCTCCGTAATTACAATGTCACTCTTTGGCTGGCTCCGCCCATCTTTTGGGAAGCTCGGCCACGGCCGCCGGAGACCATTCTTGTGATTTTTGCGCGTTTCAGAGCGAATTTTCAGGGTTTTAAAGCAATTTTTGAGCATTTTCATTATGATTTTCGGAATCTGCTCACATTTTTTGGAATCCTCCTTTAAAAAACTTCAACTTTTGAACATTTCTGATCTGCTTTACGCAAAAAAGTCCAAAATTCTTCCCCTATTTTTTCAGCCACTCCGCCAATCGTTGGACAAATTGAAAGTGAAAGTCGACTACAGTAGTTCGATGTCTCTGATCTTCGCTCCCTCCCTTCTCAGTCATTTGAATCGTTTGAAAGTGAAGGCGAAAGAAGAATTGGATAAACTTCCGATTGAGTGTCAGCTGAGTATGACCAAAGCGGCGAGACTGTTGAATCCGATGGTGAGCATTTCGAGAACCCATGAATTTCAAAAATCAGAAATTCAAATTTCTCGCTTTTTTTTCAGATCCGAATAGAACGAATCACCTCTCGTTCGACAATCATCGGTCTCAATCGGGAAGAGGACGACGGAGAGGATAGGTATATGGAGGAAGACGAGGCTCCACCCATTTTTGTTGGAGATTTTAAGGTACAGTAACCCTAAAATGGACGTAATCGGGACCTAAGTATTAGGGACAATTTTTTTGGGAAATTTTGCAAATCATCATTTTAAAAATCAAAAAATTCCAGATTCCCCTCTACCAACCGGCCATCGCCGAAGCACAACTCGACAATCTCTACCGTAATCCATTCATTTCTTCTGTGGAGGATATAGTTGGAAAGTTGAATAGGTTTGTAGTTTTTTTTTCGAAGGATTACTGTACTATTTAGGGTTACTATACTTTTACGGTTACTGTACTTCTAGAGTTATTTTTTCGTAAGATTACTGTAATTTTCTTCAGGATTACTGTACCCTATTTTTTCAGAATCCAAGCCAACATAGATATGGTATTCAACCCGAACAAGGCAACACTACTGGATATGGCGAAACTGGGAACGAGAGCGAGATTCAATACTTTGGGTATGTGAACATTTGGGCAAGAAATATGAAATATTAGGCGCGAAATTTGAAAATTTTGAAAAAAAAAAACTTTCAGAAATACCCAGAAAGATGAAAGGTTTTAGGACGAAAACAGACCATTTTGAGCCGATTTTCAAGTGTTTGACACTTGTTTGGATTTTTCGTTTTTGACCCAAATTCCCTTCTTTTTTTTTCAGAAGAAAGCCACAACATGCCGCAGAAGCTGATGGGAGAGTACGAACCGTATCAGCAGGTACGTTTTTAACTCTTTTCCAAACATTTTCGGAAAATTTAATCCCAACTATTATCATTTTCAGGCCCGAATCAAGCACTACGGTCCACCGATGCGGAAGATTAACGAGGAAGTCGATCGGACACATGCATTCGGGAATCCGTATAAAATGAAGGGAATGGGAGCGGGTATTGATGAGGTTTGTTGGAGAGGAAATGACCTGAAAATCATGTTTTAGGGTCAAAAATGGGTGTCTAGCAACACTTTTTTGGGGCGGAAAATAAGCTAGTTTAGGCTATTTTTTTGACCGCAAAGTCACGTTGGGGTGTCCGTTGAGTATAGTAATCACCCAATAAAGAAGTAGCCAGACGAATGGCGGTCGGATCGGCCAATGAACGGACCAGTCAAACATTATTCAATAATTCCAAAATTTGCAGGTAATGGACAGCGCTGTGGTCGACAGTAACTCTCCGAATCAATCGCCCAAACGAGGCGATCCTCGTCAATCGACTTCATCCGGCGGTTCGATAGGAAAACGTCGTCGTGGTCCCCTCGGCATCGACGCATTCTACAACTACCGTAAATCTCGATCCGAACGATCGTCTCGTGCCTCTTCAATGGTATCCGATATGGCATTTATGTCGGATTTGGAGGGTGACAGTAGTAATCAACCGGGGCCGAGTGGTGCAAGTACGCCCGCTACGGAATTCGACGCAATGCATATACAGGAAATGGACTCTGAGGAGCAGTTGTTGGGACATTTGGATGAGGTTCAGGAGATGATGATGAGAGGGGAAGGAGCAGAGCAGAGGGAGGAGATGGTGCAGGTGTTGATGGTGAGAAAATTGAAGAAATTTGAAGCAAAATGAGCTAAAAATCGAGAAATTTGAGCCTGAAATGACCGAAATTGACCTAAAAATCACAAATTTTGGATTTAAAGAAAGTTTTTGACCTCGAAATATTGAAAAAATAATGATTTTTCACCGAAAGTGACTCTAAAAGAATGGAATTTAGAGCAGCCAAAAATTCACAAATTTTAAAAATTGTATTTTTCGCAAATTTTGGCCTATTTTTCACAAAAAAAAATCGCCGATTTCTTTCTGAAATCATTTAAAAATAGTAATTTTTCAACGCAATTTGGAAAAAAAAAGATTTTTTTCCCTTTTCACCCCAAAAAATCCGTTTTTCGATGGTTTTAAAGACCTGGACCTTCCAGAAATGCCTGATATGTCCAAAAAGTTCTATTTTTCCAGCCACCCCAACCACCAGCCGAGATCCTATCCGATCAGGAGTTGCTCACACGAAAGATACGAATTGGAGCCATTGTTAGGAAGCCGGCGAATCGTGAGTTTTCCATTACAAAAATAGCAAAAAATTGGCCCAAAATCGTGATGTTTGGACAAAAAGATTTTGTCCTAAAAATGTTGAAAATTAGAGTTAAAAATGTCTGAAAAATTTTAAATGTTGAACTAATTTTTGCCATTTTCAATTTGGAAATTGGAAAATTGAGAAAAAATGACACAAAAATCATGAAATTGTAGTTGAAAATTGAGATATTTTAACCTAGATCTAGTTAGAATTTCAAGATTTTTCAACAATTTCAATTTGTGTGGAAGTTTTGGAGTCAAGAATCACTTTTTTAAAGCGAAAGAATCAAGTTTCATGTCGGTTTTTGGGTAATTTTCACCCAAAAAATATAGTTTTCAGACTATTTTGAGGGAAAAATTCAAGATTCATAACCACTTCTGAACATTTCTTGGCCCAAAAATGACGATTTTGTACCTTTTTTCATTTCAAAAATTATGTTTTTTGCTCCATTTTCAATATAAAATCACCCAAAATTTTCAATTTGTTGCAGACCGCGCATTCGACGAAATCAAGACTCTCTCGACAGGAATCATTCCGGAGACTTCGGGCGTTTTGATTCGACACGCTCTTCGAGAATCACAAAGATTCAAAATGAAACAACTGACTGCAAAGTTACAGGATTTGCTCAGGACTATTGGATAATTATTTTTACTCTCTTTTATTTTAATTTTCTGGTGTCGAAAATTGGCTCAAAATGATGACTTTTCATGTTAAAAATTGACATTTTTGGCTTGAAAATGACTGAAAATCACTATTTTTGATCGCAAAAATGACCAATTTAGGTATCCAATTTTCTCCCATTTTTAGTGATTTTTTGGTGATTTCTTCTTTTGTGAAATTCTAATTTTCCCTCTTTTTAATATTTATTCATTCATTTCTATTTCCATAGCCATATCTCTCTTTCCCTGATTTGAGTTTTTGATTCGAATTTGTTTTCTCTGTGATTTCTTTCTAATTTTTGAATGAATAGAGATGAATAAAGATGAAGAATTGAAAAGGTTTAAAGCATTTTTCAGAAGGTTTTGAAATAAAGAGAAACCAACGGGAATAAGATAAATTTCTACGATTTTCTGATGAAGAAATTTTGAAACCGAAGAAAATTTGAATGGAATTTCCTACCGAAATCCTACCATGAGAGTACCGTAATCGCACCATATTCTTCCAGTTATTTCACCTGTCTCTCGTCTCTTGTCCCTCTGTCGACAGTGAAAATTCTCATATTATCAGATTCTGAAGCTTATGATGAGAACCAGGACGTTTTCCAACAAAGTCATTTTACAACTTGACGCTTTGCAACTAGAAAATTTCGCCACTTTACACTTCTCTACCAGGACACTTGGCAACTGGACGCTTCGCAACTTTAGAAACTAGTTCATTTAAGCCATTCCAGACTATCATTAAGATTGAAGAAATAGTGATTTCTTTGTAGACGTTCTACCAAAAGTGTAGATATTTTGGTTGCAAAATGGCGTCGTTGTGGGTTGGATCAGTTGCCGAACAATATCGTTGCAGAATGTCGCCGTTGCCAAATTACCTTATGTCTCGAATCTTAGAATCTTCCAGCGACCGCCCCTTTTCTCTAACCCAAATTCGCTAAAATTCGCGTCAAATTTCTTTCCTTTTCAAAATTTCTTTTCCACCGTAATCTCCCCGTCTTTTTTTTCTCTCAAAATCTACGTACCCCTGAACACTTTGGATTTTTCGATTTGTGGGGGGCAATCAGTTTTCAATAATCCTTGTCAAAAATCCCAAAACTCGTATCCGAGTCAAAAAATGGATTCCAAACATCAGTAAGTTTTATTCAAATTCGATATCTGTAATTCAAGTTCATTTACAGGGCATCTACCGTTAAGAAGGGTTACGAACAACCAACCTTGGCGACAAAAGAGAAACTGAAGAAGCCTGTCGCGAGACAACCAAAAGGAAAGATAGATGGGGAAGAACGCGTTGGCGAGTCTTCGACCGGAACTACTGGAAAAGGACCAATCAAAAAGGAGGAGTTGAAGGGATTCGAATCAATGAAGCGTGAGGCTGCATCGATTGGAATAAATATCGAGTTGATTGTTAATGCAACTCCAAATCTGAGAAAACTTTACGAAACTCACATGTTGATTTCAAGAGAGCTATCAGATGATAAGAGGAAAATTGTGGAGAACTACTTCGCCGGAACTCTGTCGCTGGATAAAGATACGATGAAGTTGCTAGATTCAAGTCTGGGCAAGATACTGCATGTTATCAAGTCCAACGGATATTGAACACGTGGCGAAACTGCTGACAAAGACCAGAAAGGTGAGCTAAACATTTATGAAACTCTCCATTTCTCGGGTGTCCTAAACTTTCGGTATCCTGAAATCTCCCTCCCAATCTTGGAAAATTTGGTAAATTCTCTAGAAAACCAACCACCTCGTTCGCATAGTCAGTTCCAATTTCCCCCACTCTTGTGATTACCCCCGCTGTCTACCGTACACGTGTGCCGCGTGGCCAAGTGGTTGTGTTCTAGAGCTGCACCCGAGGGGTAGCAGGTTCGACTCCAAGTGGGCACGTATCGTTTTTTGTGATATTTTAGAGACCGATTTTAGCATCGAAATCTGGAGCCCTAAAAAGTTGGCTCTGGAAATCCGGGACCTAACATTTCTGGAGCTTTCCACGTCACATGTGTGCCACGTGGCCAGGTGGTTGTGAGCTCGCGAACCATTCGAGAGGGTCGCGGGTTCGAACCCCGACCAGTCGAGTATCATTTTTGATGAATTTGTCATGGTTTTTCGAAAACGAGAGAATGAGAAATTTTCAAACTAAATTGGGCCTGTTTCCATATAGTCTCGACATCGATTTTCCATTTTTCCAGATTCAAGAGCCTCCGAATTGTGAAGGAAACTCCTCCAAGAAGATTCCGATCCAGATGGCAGTTCAAGTCAAGATTGGAGATGACTGGTATCAGATGGGCGGCTTGATGGCTAAGTCAGGATCCGGAACTTCGAGAAATGCAAGAGGTGCCACGAAGAAGCCGAAGAAGCCAGAAGTCACCTGTTCGACCTGTGGTGGAAACTTTGAGAAATCAAATTTCTCGAGCCACCGACCAGTCTGCCGAGGACCAGGACAAATCTCTCGTCAAAAAATGACTTCGCAAAAGTAATTTTGAACGTCTCCTTCAGAGAAAACAAACGAATTTTCAGATTGGGAAAGAAATCGAAATCAGTCACCATGCTGCACCAATCTTCACTTCCTCAATTTCCACGCGTTTCTATCTCGACGCCATCACTCATTCCAATCGAAGAAACGACCCCCGCCCTCATTCTAAAACGTGTCCTGATGGTCCCGCCGAAACACTTCACCGTCGAGCACACTATCAATCCATGGATGGGAGGAGTCGTCGATAAGCAAACGGCTCATCAGCAATGGGAATCGTTGAAATCCGCAATCGAGAAGGCCGGTGTTCAAGTTTTGACAATGGAGCAGACTCAGGGACTTCCGGATCAGGTCTTCGTGTGCAACAGTGGCCTCGTCTATGATAACAAGGTCTACTTGTCGAAATTCAAACATAAGGAGAGGTAAGATGAGCAAGCGCAGATTTTCGGTTGGGCTACAGTCGATGGGTCGTCGGCTGATCGGTCGGCGGTCGGTCGGTGGGTCAGTCAGCTGTTTGTTTTTCTCAATCCCGTCCACCCACCCTTTTCTATTCCAGAACCGGTGAGCAACCCCTCTACCTGGAATGGTTCAAGAAGAACGGAATCGCCACCATCGGCGAGGGATACGAAGAGATTTTCGAGGGAGGTGGTGACGCCGTCTTCTCCGATCGCAAAACACTCTGGGCTGGGTACGGAGAGCGTAGCTCAAGATCGGTCTACGAAAAGATCAAGGCTTTGGGATCGTTCGACATTGTCCTCTGTGATATGGTGCTCCCGAACTTCTACCATTTGGATACCTGCTTTGCGCCGGTCGATGAGACCTCTGCTCTCTATTATCCACCAGCGTTTTCGAAGGCTACTAATGAGGAGGTGAGTGCTCGGTAGATCATACTTTCGGAAGCTTTACAAGAACATTCCAGATTCTCCGCCGCCTCCCCGACTCGATCGCCGTCTCGGAAGCCGAAGCGAACGCCTTCGTGTGCATCGCCATCACCATCGGCGACACCGTAATCTTGCCAATCGGCGTCTCTGAAGTCACGAAGAAGGCTCTGTCGGCACGCGGAGAGCAAGTCTCCGAGGTCGATATGAGCGAGTTCATGAAGAGTGGTGGATCGTGTCAATCAATGCAGCTCCTTTAATTCAGACGACTTTGAGTAGCGATGAAACAGCAAGTTTTGTTCTCAACTGTTCGATGAATAGTCAAGTGGGAAGTCTTGGAACTTCCACTATGTGAGGCTGGGAGTTTTCTAATCTGATCAAATCAAAACTAATCTCAACAATTTAGGAATTGAAGTGGTGCTGCTGCTATCATCGCGCTGCCATCACTAAAACTGTTTCTAGCTTTCTTTTCCAATGAACATAGTTTACAGGGTGGCGTATGTAGACTTAAGTATGTAGACTTTGTTTATGCAAAGTTTTCAGAGAAACCAGGTAACATGAGTTTATCTTATATAAATTATATGGTGACAGCTGACATTTGATGCATGTAGTAGAAAGGAATATTTGCTTTGTTAAGTTTCCAGCGGTTTTGGACCGAAAGTCTGTTGAAAAAAGTCCTCGTGTGCGCCGCTGATGTTTTCACTCCATTCAAGTCATAACATTTCAACCGAATTTGATATTGAATTGAAATTTGGAGCATAGATAGAAAAACTATTCTGTTTTAAAAGTCTGAAGTTTTGATAAACAGAATTTATTGGGAAGGAAGAACGGGATCATTCTCTACTGGTCCCTAATCGGAGCCAAAACCGGCAATTTTTCCGAGATTCCGTTTTGATAGGTTTCAGCCAATTCTTTCATTTGAAATCATTTGGAACTTCTGTGCCACAGTATATTAAGCAATTAAGTACAATAGTTCCAAAGGTTACAAAGATTTCCTTCTGCTGGGAGAGCTTGAGAAAATATGGGTTTAGTACTGTGCGGCGCACCGTGAAGAAGACTTCTGTCATGTAAACGTAAGGGAATTTAACGTCATGGATGCAAAAAGAAACGTTTTGAAAACATTAATTAAAAGTTGTTCTATAGTTTTCCTTACATAACTAGGCATTATATGCCAAAGTAAAACAGATGGCTTCCACTGAAAAGTGTGAAATTTGTACTGAAAAGCTGTTTTTTGATGATACAACAACTTTGACCTTCCGTATTGAGCCATATTTTTGAAGGGTTGCTCTGTGGGTCTAAAACTATACTCCAAAAGTCTTTTTCATTACATATTATGAAAAAACTTTTGGAAAAATATCCTAGTATTTCCTCCAGACGGCTCTGAAAAAGGTCTACATACTTAATCGCCACCCTGTAGTGGGAAGCAAGAAACTACTTGTTTGGGTCACTATTTTTACAGTCTACCGTGTAGCCCATTCCAAAATTATCCTATAAATTTTTCTTCACAAAGACAAATGAGGTGGATCAATAAATTACAACGGGGAGAGCTAATTGTCTCTATTGATTTTTTTTGATTGTTGTTGTGATGAGATAAGTTCTCATTCATTCTGTGTACATCATAGTCTCTTTATTTTTCAACTTATTGAGTTTTCTAATTTCTTATTTTAACTTTCGATGTTCTGCCTTTTTGGTGTTCATCTATTCTTAGCACCCCTTCAAACCCAAGTAATTTAGCATCAGCAGTAGTTGCCTTTTCTGAAATGTTTTAACTAGCTTCACATTTCTTCACTAAAGATTGGTCGAGTTTCGATATTGGAGAGTAAACTTTTCTTTAAATTTTCATTTTTTGACATCCAGTAGCGTAGTGCTAATTCATTAGCAATTCTCAATTCCAATACGAGCTTTTTTGCACTGGAAGATCAAACCGCGTGCCTGAAAATTCTGCTCTACAAGTGCTGAAACCAGCACGTCGCGCGCGCTAATGGAACGCTAGTAAGGAAACAATGGGGAACAACGCTCCTGGGAACAAGGCGGCCCCTTTCATCTGATGTTACACACACTGTAGGAGTGACAACGAAAAAATCGATAGTAGGTAGGTCAAATAAATACAATACGCTCCGGCCCCGCCCTTTCATTTATTGAACGCACTCTTCACTCCATCCACTTTTTCAGTTTCTAGGTGGTTTAACTTTTTTCTCCTTCTCGTATTGATTTTTTCCATTTTTGACATAGTAGGGAATTTGTTTAATTTTATTTGTTGAGCCAGAAAAGTTCTATTTTCAAACTATGTTCCTCTACTTCTTGCTGGAGTCATCAGGTTTTGCCAGTCTTTCTTCGAGTCTCGTGCTAGTCTCATCCATAGAACACCTGGAATTCCCACGTCTTGGAGTCTTTCTTTGAAGTCATCCTCCCATGTTTGCAATGGCCGGCCTCTTACTCTCCGATTTTCCAGTGGGCACCATTCCGAAATTTCTTTCTTCCGCTTTGACAACCATCCATCATCAATTGATTTCCCTTTTCCACGACAAGGCCGATTCACGTGGAAATCGCGTTCTCTTGGTAACCTCCTCGTTTCGAATTCTGTCCAAACGGCTAACTCCCAGCATAGATCGCTAAATCCGCCGCTGAGCTACGTCAATTTTTCTCTTGTCCTCTATTGTTAAGGTCCAAGCCTCGCAACCTTAAAGAATGCAGGGGACTATAAAGGGAAACCATCCTTCTCAGTCTTGGAGGCGCCCGACGGTCCGAAAGGAACTGTCAGTGCTTTGTGAAAGCACCCCATCTTGAAGCTATTCGTCGTTGGATTTCGTTGTTCTGTTGGGCCCGAAAGAGACTGAACTACCAAGATAAATGAACTTATCAACCAGGTTGATGCTCTGGCCATTTAGCTTGATGTCCGGAGAAATAATTGGTAAGTTGGTCATCGAAGTCGTCGAGGTCATCAAAAAAAGTGGGGAATAGTGGTGGTCAAATTATGGGTAATTTGATTTGCTAATTATTCTTTTCTTTAGTGAAATTATGTTAGAAGAACATTAAAAAGTTATCACATTTTGAGTTTTATAACTTAAAAAGAACTAACCCCTCCAAAGAAATATATTAAAATAACAATAAAGAGTTATCACATTTTGAGTTTTATAACTTAAAAAGAACTAACCCCTCCAAAGAAATATATTAAAATAACAATAAAAAAGTTATCACATTTTGAGTTTTATAACTTAAAAAGATCTAACCCCTCCAAAGAAATATATTAAAATAACAATAAAGAGTTATCACATTTTGAGTTTTATAACTTAAAAAGAACTAACCCCTCCAAAGAAATATATTAAAATAACAATAAAGAGTTATCACATTTTGAGTTTTATAACTTAAAAAGAACTAACCCCTCCAAAGAAATATATTAAAATAACAATAAAGAGTTATCACATTTTGAGTTTTATAACTTAAAAAGAACTAACCCCTCCAAAGAAATATATTAAAATAACAATAAAGAGTTATCACATTTTGAGTTTTATAACTTAAAAAGAACTAACCCCTCCAAAGAAATATATTAAAATAACAATAAAGAGTTATCACATTTTGAGTTTTATAACTTAAAAAGAACTAACCCCTCCAAAGAAATATATTAAAATAACAATAAAGAGTTATCACATTTTGAGTTTTATAACTTAAAAAGAACTAACCCCTCCAAAGAAATATATTAAAATAACAATAAAGAGTTATCACATTTTGAGTTTTATAACTTAAAAAGAACTAACCCCTCCAAAGAAATATATTAAAATAACAATAAAGAGTTATCACATTTTGAGTTTTATAACTTAAAAAGAACTAACCCCTCCAAAGAAATATATTAAAATAACAATAAAGAGTTATCACATTTTGAGTTTTATAACTTAAAAAGAACTAACCCCTCCAAAGAAATATATTAAAATAACAATAAAGAGTTATCACATTTTGAGTTTTATAACTTAAAAAGAACTAACCCCTCCAAAGAAATATATTAAAATAACAATAAAGAGTTATCACATTTTGAGTTTTATAACTTAAAAAGAACTAACCCCTCCAAAGAAATATATTAAAATAACAATAAAAAAGTTATCACATTTTGAGTTTTATAACTTAAAAAGATCTAACCCCTCCAAAGAAATATATTAAAATAACAATAAAGAGTTATCACATTTTGAGTTTTATAACTTAAAAAGAACTAACCCCTCCAAAGAAATATATTAAAATAACAATAAAGAGTTATCACATTTTGAGTTTTATAACTTAAAAAGAACTAACCCCTCCAAAGAAATATATTAAAATAACAATAAAGAGTTATCACATTTTGAGTTTTATAACTTAAAAAGAACTAACCCCTCCAAAGAAATATATTAAAATAACAATAAAAAAGTTATCACATTTTGAGTTTTATAACTTAAAAAGAACTAACCCCTCCAAAGAAATATATTAAAATAACAATAAATAAGTTATCACATTTTGAGTTTTATAACTTAAAAAGAACTAACCCCTCCAAAGAAATATATTAAAATAACAATAAAAAAGTTATCACATTTTGAGTTTTATAACTTAAAAAGAACTAACCCCTCCAAAGAAATATATTAAAATAACAATAAAAAAGTTATCACATTTTGAGTTTTATAACTTAAAAAGATCTAACCCCTCCAAAGAAATATATTAAAATAACAATAAAGAGTTATCACATTTTGAGTTTTATAACTTAAAAAGAACTAACCCCTCCAAAGAAATATATTAAAATAACAATAAAAAAGTTATCACATTTTGAGTTTTATAACTTAAAAAGATCTAACCCCTCCAAAGAAATATATTAAAATAACAATAAAGAGTTATCACATTTTGAGTTTTATAACTTAAAAAGAACTAACCCCTCCAAAGAAATATATTAAAATAACAATAAAGAGTTATCACATTTTGAGTTTTATAACTTAAAAAGAACTAACCCCTCCAAAGAAATATATTAAAATAACAATAAAAAAGTTATCACATTTTGAGTTTTATAACTTAAAAAGATCTAACCCCTCCAAAGAAATATATTAAAATAACAATAAAGAGTTATCACATTTTGAGTTTTATAACTTAAAAAGATCTAACCCCTCCAAAGAAATATATTAATATAACAATAAAAAGTTATCACATTTTGGGTTTTCTGCCAAATTGTTATCATCGTAACAGTCGATTCTCGGAATCAAAACTTCTTGACCTCTACGACTTCCGGCCGCAAACTGGCACTTCGATATTCTTCTGCCCATCTCCATGATCTTCAAACGCGTCCCGTTGCACAATCCGCTGCTCACATCCAAGTTTCGGAGCAGCATCACAATTGATCCATTTTTTTCCCGTAATTCGATCCCCGGACCCCGTTCCCGGAAACGCATTCCCGTATTTCGGTCCCCGGACCCTGTTCCCGGTTTTCGATTCCCGTATTTCGGTCCCCGGACCCCGTTCCCGGAAACACATTCCCGGATTTCGGTCCCCGGACCCTGTTCCCGGTTTTCGATTCCCGTATTTCGGTCCCCGGACCCCGTTCCCGGAAACACATTCCCGTATTTCGGTCCCCGGACCCCGTTCCTGGAAACGCGATCCCGGATTTCGGTCCCCGGACCCCGTTCCCGGTTTTCGATTCCCGTATTTTGGTCCCCGGACCCCGTTCCCGGAAACACATTCCCGTATTTCGGTCCCCGGACCCTGTTCCCGGTTTTCGATTCCCGTATTTCGGTCCCCGGACCCCGTTCCCGGAAACACATTCCCGGATTTCGGTCCCCGGACCCCGTTCCTGGAAACGCGATCCCGGATTTCGGTCCCCGGACCCCGTTCCCGGAAACGCGATCCCGGATTTCGGTCCCCGGACCCCGTTCCCGGAAACGCGATCCCGGATTTCGGTCCCCGGACCCTGTTCCCGGTTTTCGATTCCCGTATTTCGGTCCCCGGACCCCGTTCCCGGAAACACATTCCCGTATTTCGGTCCCCGGACCCTGTTCCCGGTTTTCGATTCCCGTATTTCGGTCCCCGGACCCCGTTCCCGGAAACACATTTCCTGGATTTCGGTCCCCGGACCCCGTTCCCGGAAACACATTCCCGTATTTCGGTCCCCGGACCCCGTTCCTGGAAACGCGATCCCGGATTTCGGTCCCCGGACCCCGTTCCCGGAAACGCGATCCCGGATTTCGGTCCCCGGACCCCGTTCCTGGAAACGCGATCCCGGATTTCGGTCCCCGGACCCCGTTCCCGGAAACACATTCCCGGATTTCGGTCCCCGGACCCCGTTCCCGGAAACACATTCACGTATTTCGATCCCCGGACCCTGTTCCCGGTTTTCGATTCCCGTATTTCGGTCCCCGGACCCCGTTCCCGGAAACACATTTCCTGGATTTCGGTCCCCGGACCCCGTTCCCGGAAACACATTCCCGTATTTCGGTCCCCGGACCCCGTTCCTGGAAACGCGATCCCGGATTTCGGTCCCCGGACCCCGTTCCCGGAAACGCGATCCCGGATTTCGGTCCCCGGACCCCGTTCCTGGAAACGCGATCCCGGATTTCGGTCCCCGGACCCCGTTCCCGGAAACACATTCCCGTATTTCGGTCCCCGGACCCCGTTCCCGGAAACACATTCCCGGATTTCGGTCCCCGGACCCCGTTCCCGGTTTTCGATTCCCGTATTTCGGTCCGCGGACCCCGTTCCCGGAAACACATTCCCGTATTTCGGTCCCCGGACCCTGTTCCCGGTTTTCGATTCCCGTATTTCGGTCCCCGGACCCCGTTCCCGGAAACACATTCCCGGATTTCGGTCCCCGGACCCCGTTCCCGGTTTTCGATTCCCGTATTTCGGTCCCCGGACCCCGTTCCCGGAAACACATTCCCGGATTTCGGTCCCCGGACCCTGTTCCCGGTTTTCGATTCCCGTATTTCGGTCCCCGGACCCCGTTCCCGGAAACACATTCCCGGATTTCGGTCCCCGGACCCCGTTCCCGGTTTTCGATTCCCGTATTTCGGTCCGCGGACCCCGTTCCCGGAAACACATTCCCGGATTTCGGTCCCCGGACCCTGTTCCCGGTTTTCGATTCCCGTATTTCGGTCCCCGGACCCCGTTCCCGGAAACACATTCCCGGATTTCGGTCCCCGGACCCCGTTCCCGGAAACACATTCCCGGATTTCGGTCCCCGGACCCTGTTCCCGGTTTTCGATTCCCGTATTTCGGTCCCCGGACCCCGTTCCCGGAAACACATTCCCGTATTTCGGTCCCCGGACCCTGTTCCCGGTTTTCGATTCCCGTATTTCGGTCCCCGGACCCCGTTCCCGGAAACACATTCCCGGATTTCGGTCCCCGGACCCCGTTCCCGGAAACACATTCCCGTATTTCGGTCCCCGGACCCTGTTCCCGGTTTTCGATTCCCGTATTTCGGTCCCCGGACCCCGTTCCCGGAAACACATTCCCGGATTTCGGTCCCCGGACCCTGTTCCCGGTTTTCGATTCCCGTATTTCGGTCCCCGGACCCCGTTCCCGGAAACACATTCCCGGATTTCGGTCCCCGGACCCCGTTCCCGGTTTTCGATTCCCGTATTTCGGTCCGCGGACCCCGTTCCCGGAAACACATTCCCGGATTTCGGTCCCCGGACCCCGTTCCCGGAAACACATTCCCGGATTTCGGTCCCCGGACCCTGTTCCCGGTTTTCGATTCCCGTATTTCGGTCCCCGGACCCCGTTCCCGGAAACACATTCCCGGATTTCGGTCCCCGGACCCCGTTCCCGGAAACACATTCCCGGATTTCGGTCCCCGGACCCTGTTCCCGGTTTTCGATTCCCGTATTTCGGTCCCCGGACCCCGTTCCCGGAAACACATTCCCGTATTTCGGTCCCCGGACCCTGTTCCCGGTTTTCGATTCCCGTATTTCGGTCCCCGGACCCCGTTCCCGGAAACACATTCCCGGATTTCGGTCCCCGGACCCCGTTCCCGGAAACACATTCCCGTATTTCGGTCCCCGGACCCTGTTCCCGGTTTTCGATTCCCGTATTTCGGTCCCCGGACCCCGTTCCCGGAAACACATTCCCGTATTTCGGTCCCCGGACCCTGTTCCCGGTTTTCGATTCCCGTATTTCGGTCCCCGGACCCCGTTCCCGGAAACACATTCCCGGATTTCGGTCCCCGGACCCCGTTCCCGGAAACACATTTCCTGGATTTCGGTCCGCGGACCCCGTTCCCGGAAACACATTCCCGTATTTCGGTCCCCGGACCCTGTTCCCGGTTTTCGATTCCCGTATTTCGGTCCGCGGACCCCGTTCCCGGAAACACATTCCCGTATTTCGGTCCCCGGACCCTGTTCCCGGTTTTCGATTCCCGTATTTCGGTCCCCGGACCCCGTTCCCGGAAACACATTCCCGGATTTCGGTCCCCGGACCCCGTTCCCGGTTTTCGATTCCCGTATTTCGGTCCCCGGACCCCGTTCCCGGAAACACATTCCCGGATTTCGGTCCCCGGACCCCGTTCCCGGAAACACATTCCCGGATTTCGGTCCCCGGACCCTGTTCCCGGTTTTCGATTCCCGTATTTCGGTCCCCGGACCCCGTTCCCGGAAACACATTCCCGGATTTCGGTCCCCGGACCCCGTTCCCGGAAACACATTCCCGGATATCGGTCCCCGGACCCTGTTCCCGGTTTTCGATTCCCGTATTTCGGTCCCCGGACCCCGTTCCCGGAAACACATTCCCGGATTTCGGTCCCCGGACCCCGTTCCCGGAAACACATTCCCGGATTTCGGTCCCCGGACCCTGTTCCCGGTTTTCGATTCCCGTATTTCGGTCCCCGGACCCCGTTCCCGGAAACACATTCCCGGATTTCGGTCCCCGGACCCCGTTCCCGGAAACACATTCCCGTATTTCGGTCCCCGGACCCTGTTCCCGGAAACACATTCCCGTATTTCGGTCCCCGGACCCTGTTCCCGGTTTTCGATTCCCGTATTTCGGTCCCCGGACCCCGTTCCCGGAAACACATTCCCGGATTTCGGTCCCCGGACCCTGTTCCCGGTTTTCGATTCCCGTATTTCGGTCCCCGGACCCCGTTCCCGGAAACACATTCCCGGATTTCGGTCCCCGGACCCCGTTCCCGGAAACACATTCCCGTATTTCGGTCCCCGGACCCTGTTCCCGGTTTTCGATTCCCGTATTTCGGTCCGCGGACCCCGTTCCCGGAAACACATTCCCGTATTTCGGTCCCCGGACCCTGTTCCCGGTTTTCGATTCCCGTATTTCGGTCCCCGGACCCCGTTCCCGGAAACACATTCTAGTACTGAGTAAACACGGTTTAGTACTGTGCGGCGCACCGTGAAGAAGACTTCTGTCATGTAAACGTAAGGGAATTTAACGTCATGGATGCAAAAAGAAACGTTTTGAAAACATTAATTAAAAGTTGTTCTATAGTTTTCCTTACATAACTAGGCATTATATGCCAAAGTAAAACAGATGGCTTCCACTGAAAAGTGTGAAATTTGTACTGAAAAGCTGTTTTTTGATGATACAACAACTTTGACCTTCCGTATTGAGCCATATTTTTGAAGGGTTGCTCTGTGGGTCTAAAACTATACTCCAAAAGTCTTTTTCATTACATATTATGAAAAAACTTTTGGAAAAATATCCTAGTATTTCCTCCAGACGGCTCTGAAAAAGGTCTACATACTTAATCGCCACCCTGTAGTGGGAAGCAAGAAACTACTTGTTTGGGTCACTATTTTTACAGTCTACCGTGTAGCCCATTCCAAAATTATCCTATAAATTTTTCTTCACAAAGACAAATGAGGTGGATCAATAAATTACAACGGGGAGAGCTAATTGTCTCTATTGATTTTTTTTGATTGTTGTTGTGATGAGATAAGTTCTCATTCATTCTGTGTACATCATAGTCTCTTTATTTTTCAACTTATTGAGTTTTCTAATTTCTTATTTTAACTTTCGATGTTCTGCCTTTTTGGTGTTCATCTATTCTTAGCACCCCTTCAAACCCAAGTAATTTAGCATCAGCAGTAGTTGCCTTTTCTGAAATGTTTTAACTAGCTTCACATTTCTTCACTAAAGATTGGTCGAGTTTCGATATTGGAGAGTAAACTTTTCTTTAAATTTTCATTTTTTGACATCCAGTAGCGTAGTGCTAATTCATTAGCAATTCTCAATTCCAATACGAGCTTTTTTGCACTGGAAGATCAAACCGCGTGCCTGAAAATTCTGCTCTACAAGTGCTGAAACCAGCACGTCGCGCGCGCTAATGGAACGCTAGTAAGGAAACAATGGGGAACAACGCTCCTGGGAACAAGGCGGCCCCTTTCATCTGATGTTACACACACTGTAGGAGTGACAACGAAAAAATCGATAGTAGGTAGGTCAAATAAATACAATACGCTCCGGCCCCGCCCTTTCATTTATTGAACGCACTCTTCACTCCATCCACTTTTTCAGTTTCTAGGTGGTTTAACTTTTTTCTCCTTCTCGTATTGATTTTTTCCATTTTTGACATAGTAGGGAATTTGTTTAATTTTATTTGTTGAGCCAGAAAAGTTCTATTTTCAAACTATGTTCCTCTACTTCTTGCTGGAGTCATCAGGTTTTGCCAGTCTTTCTTCGAGTCTCGTGCTAGTCTCATCCATAGAACACCTGGAATTCCCACGTCTTGGAGTCTTTCTTTGAAGTCATCCTCCCATGTTTGCAATGGCCGGCCTCTTACTCTCCGATTTTCCAGTGGGCACCATTCCGAAATTTCTTTCTTCCGCTTTGACAACCATCCATCATCAATTGATTTCCCTTTTCCACGACAAGGCCGATTCACGTGGAAATCGCGTTCTCTTGGTAACCTCCTCGTTTCGAATTCTGTCCAAACGGCTAACTCCCAGCATAGATCGCTAAATCCGCCGCTGAGCTACGTCAATTTTTCTCTTGTCCTCTATTGTTAAGGTCCAAGCCTCGCAACCTTAAAGAATGCAGGGGACTATAAAGGGAAACCATCCTTCTCAGTCTTGGAGGCGCCCGACGGTCCGAAAGGAACTGTCAGTGCTTTGTGAAAGCACCCCATCTTGAAGCTATTCGTCGTTGGATTTCGTTGTTCTGTTGGGCCCGAAAGAGACTGAACTACCAAGATAAATGAACTTATCAACCAGGTTGATGCTCTGGCCATTTAGCTTGATGTCCGGAGAAATAATTGGTAAGTTGGTCATCGAAGTCGTCGAGGTCATCAAAAAAAGTGGGGAATAGTGGTGGTCAAATTATGGGTAATTTGATTTGCTAATTATTCTTTTCTTTAGTGAAATTATGTTAGAAGAACATTAAAAAGTTATCACATTTTGAGTTTTATAACTTAAAAAGAACTAACCCCTCCAAAGAAATATATTAAAATAACAATAAAGAGTTATCACATTTTGAGTTTTATAACTTAAAAAGAACTAACCCCTCCAAAGAAATATATTAAAATAACAATAAAAAAGTTATCACATTTTGAGTTTTATAACTTAAAAAGATCTAACCCCTCCAAAGAAATATATTAAAATAACAATAAAGAGTTATCACATTTTGAGTTTTATAACTTAAAAAGAACTAACCCCTCCAAAGAAATATATTAAAATAACAATAAAGAGTTATCACATTTTGAGTTTTATAACTTAAAAAGAACTAACCCCTCCAAAGAAATATATTAAAATAACAATAAAGAGTTATCACATTTTGAGTTTTATAACTTAAAAAGAACTAACCCCTCCAAAGAAATATATTAAAATAACAATAAAGAGTTATCACATTTTGAGTTTTATAACTTAAAAAGAACTAACCCCTCCAAAGAAATATATTAAAATAACAATAAAGAGTTATCACATTTTGAGTTTTATAACTTAAAAAGAACTAACCCCTCCAAAGAAATATATTAAAATAACAATAAAGAGTTATCACATTTTGAGTTTTATAACTTAAAAAGAACTAACCCCTCCAAAGAAATATATTAAAATAACAATAAAGAGTTATCACATTTTGAGTTTTATAACTTAAAAAGAACTAACCCCTCCAAAGAAATATATTAAAATAACAATAAAAAAGTTATCACATTTTGAGTTTTATAACTTAAAAAGATCTAACCCCTCCAAAGAAATATATTAAAATAACAATAAAGAGTTATCACATTTTGAGTTTTATAACTTAAAAAGAACTAACCCCTCCAAAGAAATATATTAAAATAACAATAAAGAGTTATCACATTTTGAGTTTTATAACTTAAAAAGAACTAACCCCTCCAAAGAAATATATTAAAATAACAATAAAGAGTTATCACATTTTGAGTTTTATAACTTAAAAAGAACTTACCCCTCCAAAGAAATATATTAAAATAACAATAAAAAAGTTATCACATTTTGAGTTTTATAACTTAAAAAGAACTAACCCCTCCAAAGAAATATATTAAAATAACAATAAATAAGTTATCACATTTTGAGTTTTATAACTTAAAAAGAACTAACCCCTCCAAAGAAATATATTAAAATAACAATAAAAAAGTTATCACATTTTGAGTTTTATAACTTAAAAAGAACTAACCCCTCCAAAGAAATATATTAAAATAACAATAAAAAAGTTATCACATTTTGAGTTTTATAACTTAAAAAGATCTAACCCCTCCAAAGAAATATATTAAAATAACAATAAAGAGTTATCACATTTTGAGTTTTATAACTTAAAAAGAACTAACCCCTCCAAAGAAATATATTAAAATAACAATAAAAAAGTTATCACATTTTGAGTTTTATAACTTAAAAAGATCTAACCCCTCCAAAGAAATATATTAAAATAACAATAAAGAGTTATCACATTTTGAGTTTTATAACTTAAAAAGAACTAACCCCTCCAAAGAAATATATTAAAATAACAATAAAGAGTTATCACATTTTGAGTTTTATAACTTAAAAAGAACTAACCCCTCCAAAGAAATATATTAAAATAACAATAAAAAAGTTATCACATTTTGAGTTTTATAACTTAAAAAGATCTAACCCCTCCAAAGAAATATATTAAAATAACAATAAAGAGTTATCACATTTTGAGTTTTATAACTTAAAAAGATCTAACCCCTCCAAAGAAATATATTAAAATAACAATAAAGAGTTATCACATTTTGAGTTTTATAACTTAAAAAGAACTAACCCCTCCAAAGAAATATATTAAAATAACAATAAAGAGTTATCACATTTTGAGTTTTATAACTTAAAAAGAACTAACCCCTCCAAAGAAATATATTAAAATAACAATAAAAAAGTTATCACATTTTGAGTTTTATAACTTAAAAAGATCTAACCCCTCCAAAGAAATATATTAAAATAACAATAAAGAGTTATCACATTTTGAGTTTTATAACTTAAAAAGATCTAACCCCTCCAAAGAAATATATTAATATAACAATAAAAAGTTATCACATTTTGGGTTTTCTGCCAAATTGTTATCATCGTAACAGTCGATTCTCGGAATCAAAACTTCTTGACCTCTACGACTTCCGGCCGCAAACTGGCACTTCGATATTCTTCTGCCCATCTCCATGATCTTCAAACGCGTCCCGTTGCACAATCCGCTGCTCACATCCAAGTTTCGGAGCAGCATCACAATTGATCCATTTTTTTCCCGTAATTCGATCCCCGGACCCCGTTCCCGGAAACGCATTCCCGTATTTCGGTCCCCGGACCCTGTTCCCGGTTTTCGATTCCCGTATTTCGGTCCCCGGACCCCGTTCCCGGAAACACATTCCCGGATTTCGGTCCCCGGACCCTGTTCCCGGTTTTCGATTCCCGTATTTCGGTCCCCGGACCCCGTTCCCGGAAACACATTCCCGTATTTCGGTCCCCGGACCCCGTTCCTGGAAACGCGATCCCGGATTTCGGTCCCCGGACCCCGTTCCCGGTTTTCGATTCCCGTATTTTGGTCCCCGGACCCCGTTCCCGGAAACACATTCCCGTATTTCGGTCCCCGGACCCTGTTCCCGGTTTTCGATTCCCGTATTTCGGTCCCCGGACCCCGTTCCCGGAAACACATTCCCGGATTTCGGTCCCCGGACCCCGTTCCTGGAAACGCGATCCCGGATTTCGGTCCCCGGACCCCGTTCCCGGAAACGCGATCCCGGATTTCGGTCCCCGGACCCCGTTCCCGGAAACGCGATCCCGGATTTCGGTCCCCGGACCCTGTTCCCGGTTTTCGATTCCCGTATTTCGGTCCCCGGACCCCGTTCCCGGAAACACATTCCCGTATTTCGGTCCCCGGACCCTGTTCCCGGTTTTCGATTCCCGTATTTCGGTCCCCGGACCCCGTTCCCGGAAACACATTTCCTGGATTTCGGTCCCCGGACCCCGTTCCCGGAAACACATTCCCGTATTTCGGTCCCCGGACCCCGTTCCTGGAAACGCGATCCCGGATTTCGGTCCCCGGACCCCGTTCCCGGAAACGCGATCCCGGATTTCGGTCCCCGGACCCCGTTCCTGGAAACGCGATCCCGGATTTCGGTCCCCGGACCCCGTTCCCGGAAACACATTCCCGGATTTCGGTCCCCGGACCCCGTTCCCGGAAACACATTCACGTATTTCGATCCCCGGACCCTGTTCCCGGTTTTCGATTCCCGTATTTCGGTCCCCGGACCCCGTTCCCGGAAACACATTTCCTGGATTTCGGTCCCCGGACCCCGTTCCCGGAAACACATTCCCGTATTTCGGTCCCCGGACCCCGTTCCTGGAAACGCGATCCCGGATTTCGGTCCCCGGACCCCGTTCCCGGAAACGCGATCCCGGATTTCGGTCCCCGGACCCCGTTCCTGGAAACGCGATCCCGGATTTCGGTCCCCGGACCCCGTTCCCGGAAACACATTCCCGTATTTCGGTCCCCGGACCCCGTTCCCGGAAACACATTCCCGGATTTCGGTCCCCGGACCCCGTTCCCGGTTTTCGATTCCCGTATTTCGGTCCGCGGACCCCGTTCCCGGAAACACATTCCCGTATTTCGGTCCCCGGACCCTGTTCCCGGTTTTCGATTCCCGTATTTCGGTCCCCGGACCCCGTTCCCGGTTTTCGATTCCCGTATTTCGGTCCCCGGACCCCGTTCCCGGAAACACATTCCCGGATTTCGGTCCCCGGACCCTGTTCCCGGTTTTCGATTCCCGTATTTCGGTCCCCGGACCCCGTTCCCGGAAACACATTCCCGGATTTCGGTCCCCGGACCCCGTTCCCGGAAACACATTCCCGGATTTCGGTCCCCGGACCCTGTTCCCGGTTTTCGATTCCCGTATTTCGGTCCCCGGACCCCGTTCCCGGAAACACATTCCCGGATTTCGGTCCCCGGACCCCGTTCCCGGTTTTCGATTCCCGTATTTCGGTCCGCGGACCCCGTTCCCGGAAACACATTCCCGTATTTCGGTCCCCGGACCCTGTTCCCGGTTTTCGATTCCCGTATTTCGGTCCCCGGACCCCGTTCCCGGAAACACATTCCCGGATTTCGGTCCCCGGACCCCGTTCCCGGTTTTCGATTCCCGTATTTCGGTCCCCGGACCCCGTTCCCGGAAACACATTCCCGGATTTCGGTCCCCGGACCCTGTTCCCGGTTTTCGATTCCCGTATTTCGGTCCCCGGACCCCGTTCCCGGAAACACATTCCCGGATTTCGGTCCCCGGACCCCGTTCCCGGTTTTCGATTCCCGTATTTCGGTCCGCGGACCCCGTTCCCGGAAACACATTCCCGGATTTCGGTCCCCGGACCCTGTTCCCGGTTTTCGATTCCCGTATTTCGGTCCCCGGACCCCGTTCCCGGAAACACATTCCCGTATTTCGGTCCCCGGACCCTGTTCCCGGTTTTCGATTCCCGTATTTCGGTCCCCGGACCCCGTTCCCGGAAACACATTCCCGGATTTCGGTCCCCGGACCCCGTTCCCGGAAACACATTCCCGTATTTCGGTCCCCGGACCCTGTTCCCGGTTTTCGATTCCCGTATTTCGGTCCCCGGACCCCGTTCCCGGAAACACATTCCCGGATTTCGGTCCCCGGACCCTGTTCCCGGTTTTCGATTCCCGTATTTCGGTCCCCGGACCCCGTTCCCGGAAACACATTCCCGGATTTCGGTCCCCGGACCCCGTTCCCGGTTTTCGATTCCCGTATTTCGGTCCGCGGACCCCGTTCCCGGAAACACATTCCCGTATTTCGGTCCCCGGACCCTGTTCCCGGTTTTCGATTCCCGTATTTCGGTCCCCGGACCCCGTTCCCGGAAACACATTCCCGGATTTCGGTCCCCGGACCCCGTTCCCGGTTTTCGATTCCCGTATTTCGGTCCCCGGACCCCGTTCCCGGAAACACATTCCCGGATTTCGGTCCCCGGACCCTGTTCCCGGTTTTCGATTCCCGTATTTCGGTCCCCGGACCCCGTTCCCGGAAACACATTCCCGGATTTCGGTCCCCGGACCCCGTTCCCGGAAACACATTCCCGGATTTCGGTCCCCGGACCCTGTTCCCGGTTTTCGATTCCCGTATTTCGGTCCCCGGACCCCGTTCCCGGAAACACATTCCCGTATTTCGGTCCCCGGACCCTGTTCCCGGTTTTCGATTCCCGTATTTCGGTCCCCGGACCCCGTTCCCGGAAACACATTCCCGGATTTCGGTCCCCGGACCCCGTTCCCGGAAACACATTCCCGTATTTCGGTCCCCGGACCCTGTTCCCGGTTTTCGATTCCCGTATTTCGGTCCCCGGACCCCGTTCCCGGAAACACATTCCCGGATTTCGGTCCCCGGACCCTGTTCCCGGTTTTCGATTCCCGTATTTCGGTCCCCGGACCCCGTTCCCGGAAACACATTCCCGTATTTCGGTCCCCGGACCCTGTTCCCGGTTTTCGATTCCCGTATTTCGGTCCCCGGACCCCGTTCCCGGAAACACATTCCCGGATTTCGGTCCCCGGACCCCGTTCCCGGAAACACATTTCCTGGATTTCGGTCCGCGGACCCCGTTCCCGGAAACACATTCCCGTATTTCGGTCCCCGGACCCTGTTCCCGGTTTTCGATTCCCGTATTTCGGTCCGCGGACCCCGTTCCCGGAAACACATTCCCGTATTTCGGTCCCCGGACCCTGTTCCCGGTTTTCGATTCCCGTATTTCGGTCCCCGGACCCCGTTCCCGGAAACACATTCCCGGATTTCGGTCCCCGGACCCCGTTCCCGGTTTTCGATTCCCGTATTTCGGTCCCCGGACCCCGTTCCCGGAAACACATTCCCGGATTTCGGTCCCCGGACCCCGTTCCCGGAAACACATTCCCGGATTTCGGTCCCCGGACCCTGTTCCCGGTTTTCGATTCCCGTATTTCGGTCCCCGGACCCCGTTCCCGGAAACACATTCCCGGATTTCGGTCCCCGGACCCCGTTCCCGGAAACACATTCCCGGATATCGGTCCCCGGACCCTGTTCCCGGTTTTCGATTCCCGTATTTCGGTCCCCGGACCCCGTTCCCGGAAACACATTCCCGGATTTCGGTCCCCGGACCCCGTTCCCGGAAACACATTCCCGGATTTCGGTCCCCGGACCCTGTTCCCGGTTTTCGATTCCCGTATTTCGGTCCCCGGACCCCGTTCCCGGAAACACATTCCCGGATTTCGGTCCCCGGACCCCGTTCCCGGAAACACATTCCCGTATTTCGGTCCCCGGACCCTGTTCCCGGAAACACATTCCCGTATTTCGGTCCCCGGACCCTGTTCCCGGTTTTCGATTCCCGTATTTCGGTCCCCGGACCCCGTTCCCGGAAACACATTCCCGGATTTCGGTCCCGGGACCCCGTTCCCGGAAACACATTCCCGTATTTCGGTCCCCGGACCCTGTTCCCGGTTTTCGATTCCCGTATTTCGGTCCCCGGACCCCGTTCCCGGAAACACATTCCCGGATTTCGGTCCCCGGACCCTGTTCCCGGTTTTCGATTCCCGTATTTCGGTCCCCGGACCCCGTTCCCGGAAACACATTCCCGGATTTCGGTCCCCGGACCCCGTTCCCGGAAACACATTCCCGGATTTCGGTCCCCGGACCCTGTTCCCGGTTTTCGATTCCCGTATTTCGGTCCCCGGACCCTGTTCCCGGAAACACATTCCCGTATTTCGGTCCCCGGACCCTGTTCCCGGTTTTCGATTCCCGTATTTCGGTCCGCGGACCCCGTTCCCGGAAACACATTCCCGTATTTCGGTCCCCGGACCCTGTTCCCGGTTTTCGATTCCCGTATTTCGGTCCCCGGACCCCGTTCCCGGAAACACATTCCCGGATTTCGGTCCCCGGACCCCGTTCCCGGAAACACATTCCCGTATTTCGGTCCCCGGACCCTGTTCCCGGTTTTCGATTCCCGTATTTCGGTCCCCGGACCCCGTTCCCGGAAACACATTCCCGGATTTCGGTCCCCGGACCCTGTTCCCGGTTTTCGATTCCCGTATTTCGGTCCCCGGACCCCGTTCCCGGAAACACATTCCCGGATTTCGGTCCCCGGACCCCGTTCCCGGAAACACATTCCCGTATTTCGGTCCCCGGACCCCGTTCCCGGAAACACATTCCCGTATTTCGGTCCCCGGACCCTGTTCCCGGAAACACATTCCCGTATTTCGGTCCCCGGACCCTGTTCCCGGTTTTCGATTCCCGTATTTCGGTCCCCGGACCCCGTTCCCGGTTTTCGATTCCCGTATTTCGGTCCGCGGACCCCGTTCCCGGAAACACATTCCCGGATTTCGGTCCCCGGACCCTGTTCCCGGTTTTCGATTCCCGTATTTCGGTCCCCGGACCCCGTTCCCGGAAACACATTCCCGGATTTCGGTCCCCGGACCCCGTTCCCGGAAACACATTCCCGGATTTCGGTCCCCGGACCCCGTTCCCGGAAACACATTCCCGTATTTCGGTCCCCGGACCCTGTTCCCGGTTTTCGATTCCCGTATTTCGGTCCCCGGACCCCGTTCCCGGAAACACATTCCCGTATTTCGGTCCCCGGACCCTGTTCCCGGTTTTCGATTCCCGTATTTCGGTCCCCGGACCCCGTTCCCGGAAACACATTCCCGGATTTCGGTCCCCGGACCCTGTTCCCGGTTTTCGATTCCCGTATTTCGGTCCCCGGACCCCGTTCCCGGAAACACATTCCCGTATTTCGGTCCCCGGACCCCGTTCCTGGAAACGCGATCCCGGATTTCGGTCCCCGGACCCTGTTCCCGGTTTTCGATTCCCGTATTTCGGTCCCCGGACCCCGTTCCCGGAAACACATTCCCGGATTTCGGTCCCCGGACCCCGTTCCCGGAAACACATTCACGTATTTCGGTCCCCGGACCCTGTTCCCGGTTTTCGATTCCCGTATTTCGGTCCCCGGACCCCGTTCCCGGAAACACATTTCCTGGATTTCGGTCCCCGGACCCCGTTCCCGGAAACACATTCCCGTATTTCGGTCCCCGGACCCTGTTCCCGGTTTTCGATTCCCGTATTTCGGTCCCCGGACCCCGTTCCCGGAAACACATTCCCGGATTTCGGTCCCCGGACCCCGTTCCCGGAAACACATTCACGTATTTCGGTCCCCGGACCCTGTTCCCGGTTTTCGATTCCCGTATTTCGGTCCCCGGACCCTGTTCCCGGTTTTCGATTCCCGTATTTCGGTCCCCGGACCCCGTTCCCGGAAACACATTCCCGTATTTCGGTCCCCGGACCCTGTTCCCGGTTTTCGATTCCCGTATTTCGGTCCCCGGACCCCGTTCCCGGAAACACATTCCCGGATTTCGGTCCCCGGACCCCGTTCCCGGTTTTCGATTCCCGTATTTCGGTCCCCGGACCCCGTTCCCGGAAACACATTCCCGGATTTCGGTCCCCGGACCCCGTTCCCGGTTTTCGATTCCCGTATTTCGGTCCCCGGACCCCGTTCCCGGTTTTCGATTCCCGTATTTCGGTCCCCGGACCCCGTTCCCGGAAACACATTCCCGGATTTCGGTCCCCGGACCCCGTTCCCGGAAACACATTCCCGGATTTCGGTCCCCGGACCCTGTTCCCGGTTTTCGATTCCCGTATTTCGGTCCCCGGACCCCGTTCCCGGAAACACATTCCCGTATTTCGGTCCCCGGACCCTGTTCCCGGTTTTCGATTCCCGTATTTCGGTCCCCGGACCCCGTTCCCGGAAACACATTCCCGGATTTCGGTCCCCGGACCCCGTTCCCGGAAACACATTCCCGTATTTCGGTCCCCGGACCCTGTTCCCGGTTTTCGATTCCCGTATTTCGGTCCCCGGACCCCGTTCCCGGAAACACATTCCCGGATTTCGGTCCCCGGACCCTGTTCCCGGTTTTCGATTCCCGTATTTCGGTCCCCGGACCCCGTTCCCGGAAACACATTCCCGGATTTCGGTCCCCGGACCCCGTTCCCGGAAACACATTCCCGGATTTCGGTCCCCGGACCCTGTTCCCGGTTTTCGATTCCCCTATTTCGGTCCCCGGACCCCGTTCCCGGAAACACATTCCCGTATTTCGGTCCCCGGACCCTGTTCCCGGTTTTCGATTCCCGTATTTCGGTCCCCGGACCCCGTTCCCGGAAACACATTTTCGGATTTCGGTCCCCGGACCCCGTTCCCGGAAACACATTCCCGGATTTCGGTCCCCGGACCCTGTTCCCGGTTTTCGATTCCCCTATTTCGGTCCCCGGACCCCGTTCCCGGAAACACATTCCCGTATTTCGGTCCCCGGACCCTGTTCCCGGTTTTCGATTCCCGTATTTCGGTCCCCGGACCCCGTTCCCGGAAACACATTCCCGTATTTCGGTCCCCGGACCCTGTTCCCGGTTTTCGATTCCCGTATTTCGGTCCCCGGACCCCGTTCCCGGAAACACATTCCCGGATTTCGGTCCCCGGACCCTGTTCCCGGTTTTCGATTCCCGTATTTCGGTCCCCGGACCCCGTTCCCGGAAACACATTCCCGTATTTCGGTCCCCGGACCCTGTTCCCGGTTTTCGATTCCCGTATTTCGGTCCCCGGACCCCGTTCCCGGAAACACATTCCCGGATTTCGGTCCCCGGACCCCGTTCCCGGAAACACATTCCCGGATTTCGGTCCCCGGACCCTGTTCCCGGTTTTCGATTCCCGTATTTCGGTCCCCGGACCCCGTTCCCGGAAACACATTCCCGGATTTCGGTCCCCGGACCCCGTTCCCGGAAACACATTCCCGTATTTCGGTCCCCGGACCCTGTTCCCGGTTTTCGATTCCCGTATTTCGGTCCCCGGACCCCGTTCCCGGAAACACATTCCCGTATTTCGGTCCCCGGACCCTGTTCCCGGTTTTCGATTCCCGTATTTCGGTCCCCGGACCCCGTTCCCGGAAACACATTCCCGGATTTCGGTCCCCGGACCCCGTTCCCGGAAACACATTCCCGTATTTCGGTCCCCGGACCCCGTTCCCGGAAACACATTCCCGTATTTCGGTCCCCGGACCCTGTTCCCGGTTTTCGATTCCCGTATTTCGGTCCCCGGACCCCGTTCCCGGAAACACATTCCCGGATTTCGGTCCCCGGACCCCGTTCCCGGAAACACATTCCCGTATTTCGGTCCCCGGACCCTGTTCCCGGTTTTCGATTCCCCTATTTCCGTCCCCGGACCCCGTTCCCGGAAACTTATTCCCGGATTTCGGTCCCCGGTCCCCGTTCCCGGAAACACATTCCCGTATTTCGGTCCCCGGACCCCGTTCCCGGAAACACATTCCCGTATTTCGGTCCCCGGACCCCGTTCCCGGAAACACATTCCCGGATTTCGGTCCCCGGTCCCCGTTCCCGGAAACACATTCCCGTATTTCGGTCCCCGGACCCTGTTCCCGGTTTTCGATTCCCGTATTTCGGTCCCCGGACCCCGTTCCCGGAAACACATTCCCGGATTTCGGTCCCCGGACCCCGTTCCCGGAAACACATTCCCGTATTTCGGTCCCCGGACCCCGTTCCCGGAAACACATTCCCGTATTTCGGTCCCCGGACCCTGTTCCCGGTTTTCGATTCCCGTATTTCGGTCCCCGGACCCCGTTCCCGGAAACACATTCCCGGATTTCGGTCCCCGGACCCCGTTCCCGGAAACACATTCCCGTATTTCGGTCCCCGGACCCCGTTCCCGGAAACACATTCCCGTATTTCGGTCCCCGGACCCTGTTCCCGGTTTTCGATTCCCGTATTTCGGTCCCCGGACCCCGTTCCCGGAAACACATTCCCGGATTTCGGTCCCCGGACCCCGTTCCCGGAAACACATTCCCGTATTTCGGTCCCCGGACCCTGTTCCCGGTTTTCGATTCCCCTATTTCGGTCCCCGGACCCCGTTCCCGGAAACACATTTTCGGATTTCGGTCCCTGGACCCTGTTCCCGGTTTTCGATTCCCGTATTTCGGTCCCCGGACCCCGTTCCCGGAAACGCGATCCCGGATTTCGGTCCCCGGACCCCGTTCCCGGAAACGCGATCCCGGATTTCGGTCCCCGGACCCCGTTCCCGGAAACACATTCCCGTATTTCGGTCCCCGGACCCCGTTCCCGGAAACACATTCCCGGATTTCGGTCCCCGGTCCCCGTTCCCGGAAACACATTCCCGTATTTCGGTCCCCGGACCCTGTTCCCGGTTTTCGATTCCCGTATTTCGGTCCCCGGACCCCGTTCCCGGAAACACATTCCCGGATTTCGGTCCCCGGACCCCGTTCCCGGAAACACATTCCCGTATTTCGGTCCCCGGACCCTGTTCCCGGTTTTCGATTCCCCTATTTCGGTCCCCGGACCCCGTTCCCGGAAACACATTTTCGGATTTCGGTCCCTGGACCCTGTTCCCGGTTTTCGATTCCCGTATTTCGGTCCCCGGACCCCGTTCCCGGAAACGCGATCCCGGATTTCGGTCCCCGGACCCCGTTCCCGGAAACACATTCCCGTATTTCGGTCCCCGGACCCCGTTTCCGGAAACACATTCCCGTATTTCGGTCCCCAGACCCCGTTCCCGGTTTTCGATTCCCGTATTTCGGTCCCCGGACCCCGTTCCCGGAAACACAATCCCGGATTTCGGTCCCCGGACCCCGTTCCCGGAAACACATTTCCGGATTTCGATCCCCGGACCCTGTTCCCGGAAACACATTCCCGTATTTCGGTCCCCAGACCCCGTTCCCGGATTTCGATTCCCGTATTTCGGTCCCCGGACCCCGTTCCCGGAAACACAAACAATAAAAAAGTTATCACATTTTGAGTTTTATAACTTAAAAAGAACTAACCCCTCCAAAGAAATATATTAAAATAACAATAAATAAGTTATCACATTTTGAGTTTTATAACTTAAAAAGAACTAACCCCTCCAAAGAAATATATTAAAATAACAATAAAAAAGTTATCACATTTTGAGTTTTATAACTTAAAAAGAACTAACCCCTCCAAAGAAATATATTAAAATAACAATAAAAAAGTTATCACATTTTGAGTTTTATAACTTAAAAAGATCTAACCCCTCCAAAGAAATATATTAAAATAACAATAAAGAGTTATCACATTTTGAGTTTTATAACTTAAAAAGAACTAACCCCTCCAAAGAAATATATTAAAATAACAATAAAAAAGTTATCACATTTTGAGTTTTATAACTTAAAAAGATCTAACCCCTCCAAAGAAATATATTAAAATAACAATAAAGAGTTATCACATTTTGAGTTTTATAACTTAAAAAGAACTAACCCCTCCAAAGAAATATATTAAAATAACAATAAAGAGTTATCACATTTTGAGTTTTATAACTTAAAAAGAACTAACCCCTCCAAAGAAATATATTAAAATAACAATAAAAAAGTTATCACATTTTGAGTTTTATAACTTAAAAAGATCTAACCCCTCCAAAGAAATATAATAAAATAACAATAAAGAGTTATCACATTTTGAGTTTTATAACTTAAAAAGATCTAACCCCTCCAAAGAAATATATTAAAATAACAATAAAGAGTTATCACATTTTGAGTTTTATAACTTAAAAAGAACTAACCCCTCCAAAGAAATATATTAAAATAACAATAAAAAAGTTATCACATTTTGAGTTTTATAACTTAAAAAGATCTAACCCCTCCAAAGAAATATATTAAAATAACAATAAAGAGTTATCACATTTTGAGTTTTATAACTTAAAAAGAACTAACCCCTCCAAAGAAATATATTAAAATAACAATAAAGAGTTATCACATTTTGAGTTTTATAACTTAAAAAGAACTAACCCCTCCAAAGAAATATATTAAAATAACAATAAAAAAGTTATCACATTCTGAGTTTTATAACTTAAAAAGATCTAACCCCTCCAAAGAAATATAATAAAATAACAATAAAGAGTTATCACATTTTGAGTTTTATAACTTAAAAAGATCTAACCCCTCCAAAGAAATATATTAAAATAACAATAAAGAGTTATCACATTTTGAGTTTTATAACTTAAAAAGAACTAACCCCTCCAAAGAAATATATTAAAATAACAATAAAGAGTTATCACATTTTGAGTTTTATAACTTAAAAAGAACTAACCCCTCCAAAGAAATATATTAAAATAACAATAAAAAAGTTATCACATTTTGAGTTTTATAACTTAAAAAGATCTAACCCCTCCAAAGAAATATATTAAAATAACAATAAAGAGTTATCACATTTTGAGTTTTATAACTTAAAAAGATCTAACCCCTCCAAAGAAATATATTAATATAACAATAAAAAGTTATCACATTTTGGGTTTTCTGCCAAATTGTTATCATCGTAACAGTCGATTCTCGGAATCAAAACTTCTTGACCTCTACGACTTCCGGCCGCAAACTGGCACTTCGATATTCTTCTGCCCATCTCCATGATCTTCAAACGCGTCCCGTTGCACAATCCGCTGCTCACATCCAAGTTTCGGAGCAGCATCACAATTGATCCATTTTTTTCCCGTAATTCGATCCCCGGACCCCGTTCCCGGAAACGCATTCCCGTATTTCGGTCCCCGGACCCTGTTCCCGGTTTTCGATTCCCGTATTTCGGTCCCCGGACCACGTTCCCGGAAACACATTCCCGGATTTCGGTCCCCGGACCCTGTTCCCGGTTTTCGATTCCCGTATTTCGGTCCCCGGACCCCGTTCCCGGAAACACATTCCCGTATTTCGGTCCCCGGACCCCGTTCCTGGAAACGCGATCCCGGATTTCGGTCCCCGGACCCCGTTCCCGGTTTTCGATTCCCGTATTTTGGTCCCCGGACCCCGTTCCCGGAAACACATTCCCGTATTTCGGTCCCCGGACCCTGTTCCCGGTTTTCGATTCCCGTATTTCGGTCCCCGGACCCCGTTCCCGGAAACACATTCCCGGATTTCGGTCCCCGGACCCCGTTCCTGGAAACGCGATCCCGGATTTCGGTCCCCGGACCCCGTTCCCGGAAACGCGATCCCGGATTTCGGTCCCCGGACCCCGTTCCCGGAAACGCGATCCCGGATTTCGGTCCCCGGACCCTGTTCCCGGTTTTCGATTCCCGTATTTCGGTCCCCGGACCCCGTTCCCGGAAACACATTCCCGTATTTCGGTCCCCGGACCCTGTTCCCGGTTTTCGATTCCCGTATTTCGGTCCCCGGACCCCGTTCCCGGAAACACATTTCCTGGATTTCGGTCCCCGGACCCCGTTCCCGGAAACACATTCCCGTATTTCGGTCCCCGGACCCCGTTCCTGGAAACGCGATCCCGGATTTCGGTCCCCGGACCCCGTTCCCGGAAACGCGATCCCGGATTTCGGTCCCCGGACCCCGTTCCTGGAAACGCGATCCCGGATTTCGGTCCCCGGACCCCGTTCCCGGAAACACATTCCCGGATTTCGGTCCCCGGACCCCGTTCCCGGAAACACATTCACGTATTTCGATCCCCGGACCCTGTTCCCGGTTTTCGATTCCCGTATTTCGGTCCCCGGACCCCGTTCCCGGAAACACATTTCCTGGATTTCGGTCCCCGGACCCCGTTCCCGGAAACACATTCCCGTATTTCGGTCCCCGGACCCCGTTCCTGGAAACGCGATCCCGGATTTCGGTCCCCGGACCCCGTTCCCGGAAACGCGATCCCGGATTTCGGTCCCCGGACCCCGTTCCTGGAAACGCGATCCCGGATTTCGGTCCCCGGACCCCGTTCCCGGAAACACATTCCCGTATTTCGGTCCCCGGACCCCGTTCCCGGAAACACATTCCCGGATTTCGGTCCCCGGACCCCGTTCCCGGTTTTCGATTCCCGTATTTCGGTCCGCGGACCCCGTTCCCGGAAACACATTCCCGTATTTCGGTCCCCGGACCCTGTTCCCGGTTTTCGATTCCCGTATTTCGGTCCCCGGACCCCGTTCCCGGAAACACATTCCCGGATTTCGGTCCCCGGACCCCGTTCCCGGTTTTCGATTCCCGTATTTCGGTCCCCGGACCCCGTTCCCGGAAACACATTCCCGGATTTCGGTCCCCGGACCCTGTTCCCGGTTTTCGATTCCCGTATTTCGGTCCCCGGACCCCGTTCCCGGAAACACATTCCCGGATTTCGGTCCCCGGACCCCGTTCCCGGAAACACATTCCCGGATTTCGGTCCCCGGACCCTGTTCCCGGTTTTCGATTCCCGTATTTCGGTCCCCGGACCCCGTTCCCGGAAACACATTCCCGGATTTCGGTCCCCGGACCCCGTTCCCGGTTTTCGATTCCCGTATTTCGGTCCGCGGACCCCGTTCCCGGAAACACATTCCCGTATTTCGGTCCCCGGACCCTGTTCCCGGTTTTCGATTCCCGTATTTCGGTCCCCGGACCCCGTTCCCGGAAACACATTCCCGGATTTCGGTCCCCGGACCCCGTTCCCGGTTTTCGATTCCCGTATTTCGGTCCCCGGACCCCGTTCCCGGAAACACATTCCCGGATTTCGGTCCCCGGACCCTGTTCCCGGTTTTCGATTCCCGTATTTCGGTCCCCGGACCCCGTTCCCGGAAACACATTCCCGGATTTCGGTCCCCGGACCCCGTTCCCGGTTTTCGATTCCCGTATTTCGGTCCGCGGACCCCGTTCCCGGAAACACATTCCCGGATTTCGGTCCCCGGACCCTGTTCCCGGTTTTCGATTCCCGTATTTCGGTCCCCGGACCCCGTTCCCGGAAACACATTCCCGGATTTCGGTCCCCGGACCCCGTTCCCGGAAACACATTCCCGGATTTCGGTCCCCGGACCCTGTTCCCGGTTTTCGATTCCCGTATTTCGGTCCCCGGACCCCGTTCCCGGAAACACATTCCCGTATTTCGGTCCCCGGACCCTGTTCCCGGTTTTCGATTCCCGTATTTCGGTCCCCGGACCCCGTTCCCGGAAACACATTCCCGGATTTCGGTCCCCGGACCCCGTTCCCGGAAACACATTCCCGTATTTCGGTCCCCGGACCCTGTTCCCGGTTTTCGATTCCCGTATTTCGGTCCCCGGACCCCGTTCCCGGAAACACATTCCCGGATTTCGGTCCCCGGACCCTGTTCCCGGTTTTCGATTCCCGTATTTCGGTCCCCGGACCCCGTTCCCGGAAACACATTCCCGGATTTCGGTCCCCGGACCCCGTTCCCGGTTTTCGATTCCCGTATTTCGGTCCGCGGACCCCGTTCCCGGAAACACATTCCCGTATTTCGGTCCCCGGACCCTGTTCCCGGTTTTCGATTCCCGTATTTCGGTCCCCGGACCCCGTTCCCGGAAACACATTCCCGGATTTCGGTCCCCGGACCCCGTTCCCGGTTTTCGATTCCCGTATTTCGGTCCCCGGACCCCGTTCCCGGAAACACATTCCCGGATTTCGGTCCCCGGACCCTGTTCCCGGTTTTCGATTCCCGTATTTCGGTCCCCGGACCCCGTTCCCGGAAACACATTCCCGGATTTCGGTCCCCGGACCCCGTTCCCGGTTTTCGATTCCCGTATTTCGGTCCGCGGACCCCGTTCCCGGAAACACATTCCCGGATTTCGGTCCCCGGACCCCGTTCCCGGAAACACATTCCCGGATTTCGGTCCCCGGACCCTGTTCCCGGTTTTCGATTCCCGTATTTCGGTCCCCGGACCCCGTTCCCGGAAACACATTCCCGGATTTCGGTCCCCGGACCCCGTTCCCGGAAACACATTCCCGGATTTCGGTCCCCGGACCCTGTTCCCGGTTTTCGATTCCCGTATTTCGGTCCCCGGACCCCGTTCCCGGAAACACATTCCCGTATTTCGGTCCCCGGACCCTGTTCCCGGTTTTCGATTCCCGTATTTCGGTCCCCGGACCCCGTTCCCGGAAACACATTCCCGGATTTCGGTCCCCGGACCCCGTTCCCGGAAACACATTCCCGTATTTCGGTCCCCGGACCCTGTTCCCGGTTTTCGATTCCCGTATTTCGGTCCCCGGACCCCGTTCCCGGAAACACATTCCCGGATTTCGGTCCCCGGACCCTGTTCCCGGTTTTCGATTCCCGTATTTCGGTCCCCGGACCCCGTTCCCGGAAACACATTCCCGGATTTCGGTCCCCGGACCCCGTTCCCGGAAACACATTCCCGTATTTCGGTCCCCGGACCCTGTTCCCGGTTTTCGATTCCCGTATTTCGGTCCCCGGACCCCGTTCCCGGAAACACATTCCCGGATTTCGGTCCCCGGACCCCGTTCCCGGAAACACATTTCCTGGATTTCGGTCCGCGGACCCCGTTCCCGGAAACACATTCCCGTATTTCGGTCCCCGGACCCTGTTCCCGGTTTTCGATTCCCGTATTTCGGTCCGCGGACCCCGTTCCCGGAAACACATTCCCGTATTTCGGTCCCCGGACCCTGTTCCCGGTTTTCGATTCCCGTATTTCGGTCCCCGGACCCCGTTCCCGGAAACACATTCCCGGATTTCGGTCCCCGGACCCCGTTCCCGGTTTTCGATTCCCGTATTTCGGTCCCCGGACCCCGTTCCCGGAAACACATTCCCGGATTTCGGTCCCCGGACCCCGTTCCCGGAAACACATTCCCGGATTTCGGTCCCCGGACCCTGTTCCCGGTTTTCGATTCCCGTATTTCGGTCCCCGGACCCCGTTCCCGGAAACACATTCCCGGATTTCGGTCCCCGGACCCCGTTCCCGGAAACACATTCCCGGATATCGGTCCCCGGACCCTGTTCCCGGTTTTCGATTCCCGTATTTCGGTCCCCGGACCCCGTTCCCGGAAACACATTCCCGGATTTCGGTCCCCGGACCCCGTTCCCGGAAACACATTCCCGGATTTCGGTCCCCGGACCCTGTTCCCGGTTTTCGATTCCCGTATTTCGGTCCCCGGACCCCGTTCCCGGAAACACATTCCCGGATTTCGGTCCCCGGACCCCGTTCCCGGAAACACATTCCCGTATTTCGGTCCCCGGACCCTGTTCCCGGAAACACATTCCCGTATTTCGGTCCCCGGACCCTGTTCCCGGTTTTCGATTCCCGTATTTCGGTCCCCGGACCCCGTTCCCGGAAACACATTCCCGGATTTCGGTCCCCGGACCCTGTTCCCGGTTTTCGATTCCCGTATTTCGGTCCCCGGACCCCGTTCCCGGAAACACATTCCCGGATTTCGGTCCCCGGACCCCGTTCCCGGAAACACATTCCCGTATTTCGGTCCCCGGACCCTGTTCCCGGTTTTCGATTCCCGTATTTCGGTCCGCGGACCCCGTTCCCGGAAACACATTCCCGTATTTCGGTCCCCGGACCCTGTTCCCGGTTTTCGATTCCCGTATTTCGGTCCCCGGACCCCGTTCCCGGAAACACATTCCCGGATTTCGGTCCCCGGACCCCGTTCCCGGAAACACATTCCCGTATTTCGGTCCCCGGACCCTGTTCCCGGATTTCGATTCCCGTATTTCGGTCCCCGGACCCCGTTCCCGGAAACACATTCCCGGATTTCGGTCCCCGGACCCTGTTCCCGGTTTTCGATTCCCGTATTTCGGTCCCCGGACCCCGTTCCCGGAAACACATTCCCGGATTTCGGTCCCCGGACCCCGTTCCCGGAAACACATTCCCGTATTTCGGTCCCCGGACCCCGTTCCCGGAAACACATTCCCGTATTTCGGTCCCCGGACCCTGTTCCCGGAAACACATTCCCGTATTTCGGTCCCCGGACCCTGTTCCCGGTTTTCGATTCCCGTATTTCGGTCCCCGGACCCCGTTCCCGGTTTTCGATTCCCGTATTTCGGTCCGCGGACCCCGTTCCCGGAAACACATTCCCGGATTTCGGTCCCCGGACCCTGTTCCCGGTTTTCGATTCCCGTATTTCGGTCCCCGGACCCCGTTCCCGGAAACACATTCCCGGATTTCGGTCCCCGGACCCCGTTCCCGGAAACACATTCCCGGATTTCGGTCCCCGGACCCCGTTCCCGGAAACACATTCCCGTATTTCGGTCCCCGGACCCTGTTCCCGGTTTTCGATTCCCGTATTTCGGTCCCCGGACCCCGTTCCCGGAAACACATTCCCGTATTTCGGTCCCCGGACCCTGTTCCCGGTTTTCGATTCCCGTATTTCGGTCCCCGGACCCCGTTCCCGGAAACACATTCCCGGATTTCGGTCCCCGGACCCTGTTCCCGGTTTTCGATTCCCGTATTTCGGTCCCCGGACCCCGTTCCCGGAAACACATTCCCGTATTTCGGTCCCCGGACCCCGTTCCTGGAAACGCGATCCCGGATTTCGGTCCCCGGACCCTGTTCCCGGTTTTCGATTCCCGTATTTCGGTCCCCGGACCCCGTTCCCGGAAACACATTCCCGGATTTCGGTCCCCGGACCCCGTTCCCGGAAACACATTCACGTATTTCGGTCCCCGGACCCTGTTCCCGGTTTTCGATTCCCGTATTTCGGTCCCCGGACCCCGTTCCCGGAAACACATTTCCTGGATTTCGGTCCCCGGACCCCGTTCCCGGAAACACATTCCCGTATTTCGGTCCCCGGACCCTGTTCCCGGTTTTCGATTCCCGTATTTCGGTCCCCGGACCCCGTTCCCGGAAACACATTCCCGGATTTCGGTCCCCGGACCCCGTTCCCGGAAACACATTCACGTATTTCGGTCCCCGGACCCTGTTCCCGGTTTTCGATTCCCGTATTTCGGTCCCCGGACCCTGTTCCCGGTTTTCGATTCCCGTATTTCGGTCCCCGGACCCCGTTCCCGGAAACACATTCCCGTATTTCGGTCCCCGGACCCTGTTCCCGGTTTTCGATTCCCGTATTTCGGTCCCCGGACCCCGTTCCCGGAAACACATTCCCGGATTTCGGTCCCCGGACCCCGTTCCCGGTTTTCGATTCCCGTATTTCGGTCCCCGGACCCCGTTCCCGGAAACACATTCCCGGATTTCGGTCCCCGGACCCCGTTCCCGGTTTTCGATTCCCGTATTTCGGTCCCCGGACCCCGTTCCCGGTTTTCGATTCCCGTATTTCGGTCCCCGGACCCCGTTCCCGGAAACACATTCCCGGATTTCGGTCCCCGGACCCCGTTCCCGGAAACACATTCCCGGATTTCGGTCCCCGGACCCTGTTCCCGGTTTTCGATTCCCGTATTTCGGTCCCCGGACCCCGTTCCCGGAAACACATTCCCGTATTTCGGTCCCCGGACCCTGTTCCCGGTTTTCGATTCCCGTATTTCGGTCCCCGGACCCCGTTCCCGGAAACACATTCCCGGATTTCGGTCCCCGGACCCCGTTCCCGGAAACACATTCCCGTATTTCGGTCCCCGGACCCTGTTCCCGGTTTTCGATTCCCGTATTTCGGTCCCCGGACCCCGTTCCCGGAAACACATTCCCGGATTTCGGTCCCCGGACCCTGTTCCCGGTTTTCGATTCCCGTATTTCGGTCCCCGGACCCCGTTCCCGGAAACACATTCCCGGATTTCGGTCCCCGGACCCCGTTCCCGGAAACACATTCCCGGATTTCGGTCCCCGGACCCTGTTCCCGGTTTTCGATTCCCCTATTTCGGTCCCCGGACCCCGTTCCCGGAAACACATTCCCGTATTTCGGTCCCCGGACCCTGTTCCCGGTTTTCGATTCCCGTATTTCGGTCCCCGGACCCCGTTCCCGGAAACACATTTTCGGATTTCGGTCCCCGGACCCCGTTCCCGGAAACACATTCCCGGATTTCGGTCCCCGGACCCTGTTCCCGGTTTTCGATTCCCCTATTTCGGTCCCCGGACCCCGTTCCCGGAAACACATTCCCGTATTTCGGTCCCCGGACCCTGTTCCCGGTTTTCGATTCCCGTATTTCGGTCCCCGGACCCCGTTCCCGGAAACACATTCCCGTATTTCGGTCCCCGGACCCTGTTCCCGGTTTTCGATTCCCGTATTTCGGTCCCCGGACCCCGTTCCCGGAAACACATTCCCGGATTTCGGTCCCCGGACCCTGTTCCCGGTTTTCGATTCCCGTATTTCGGTCCCCGGACCCCGTTCCCGGAAACACATTCCCGTATTTCGGTCCCCGGACCCTGTTCCCGGTTTTCGATTCCCGTATTTCGGTCCCCGGACCCCGTTCCCGGAAACACATTCCCGGATTTCGGTCCCCGGACCCCGTTCCCGGAAACACATTCCCGGATTTCGGTCCCCGGACCCTGTTCCCGGTTTTCGATTCCCGTATTTCGGTCCCCGGACCCCGTTCCCGGAAACACATTCCCGGATTTCGGTCCCCGGACCCCGTTCCCGGAAACACATTCCCGTATTTCGGTCCCCGGACCCTGTTCCCGGTTTTCGATTCCCGTATTTCGGTCCCCGGACCCCGTTCCCGGAAACACATTCCCGTATTTCGGTCCCCGGACCCTGTTCCCGGTTTTCGATTCCCGTATTTCGGTCCCCGGACCCCGTTCCCGGAAACACATTCCCGGATTTCGGTCCCCGGACCCCGTTCCCGGAAACACATTCCCGTATTTCGGTCCCCGGACCCCGTTCCCGGAAACACATTCCCGTATTTCGGTCCCCGGACCCTGTTCCCGGTTTTCGATTCCCGTATTTCGGTCCCCGGACCCCGTTCCCGGAAACACATTCCCGGATTTCGGTCCCCGGACCCCGTTCCCGGAAACACATTCCCGTATTTCGGTCCCCGGACCCTGTTCCCGGTTTTCGATTCCCCTATTTCCGTCCCCGGACCCCGTTCCCGGAAACTTATTCCCGGATTTCGGTCCCCGGTCCCCGTTCCCGGAAACACATTCCCGTATTTCGGTCCCCGGACCCTGTTCCCGGTTTTCGATTCCCGTATTTCGGTCCCCGGACCCCGTTCCCGGAAACACATTCCCGGATTTCGGTCCCCGGACCCCGTTCCCGGAAACACATTCCCGTATTTCGGTCCCCGGACCCCGTTCCCGGAAACACATTCCCGTATTTCGGTCCCCGGACCCTGTTCCCGGTTTTCGATTCCCGTATTTCGGTCCCCGGACCCCGTTCCCGGAAACACATTCCCGGATTTCGGTCCCCGGACCCCGTTCCCGGAAACACATTCCCGTATTTCGGTCCCCGGACCCTGTTCCCGGTTTTCGATTCCCCTATTTCGGTCCCCGGACCCCGTTCCCGGAAACACATTTTCGGATTTCGGTCCCTGGACCCTGTTCCCGGTTTTCGATTCCCGTATTTCGGTCCCCGGACCCCGTTCCCGGAAACGCGATCCCGGATTTCGGTCCCCGGACCCCGTTCCCGGAAACACATTCCCGTATTTCGGTCCCCGGACCCCGTTCCCGGAAACACATTCCCGGATTTCGGTCCCCGGTCCCCGTTCCCGGAAACACATTCCCGTATTTCGATCCCCGGACCCCGTTCCCGGAAACACATTTTCGGATTTCGGTCCCTGGACCCTGTTCCCGGTTTTCGATTCCCGTATTTCGGTCCCCGGACCCCGTTCCCGGAAACGCGATCCCGGATTTCGGTCCCCGGACCCCGTTCCCGGAAACGCGATCCCGGATTTCGGTCCCCGGACCCCGTTCCCGGAAACACATTCCCGTATTTCGGTCCCCGGACCCCGTTTCCGGAAACACATTCCCGTATTTCGGTCCCCAGACCCCGTTCCCGGTTTTCGATTCCCGTATTTCGGTCCCCGGACCCCGTTCCCGGAAACACAATCCCGGATTTCGGTCCCCGGACCCCGTTCCCGGAAACACATTTCCGGATTTCGATCCCCGGACCCTGTTCCCGGAAACACATTCCCGTATTTCGGTCCCCAGACCCCGTTCCCGGATTTCGATTCCCGTATTTCGGTCCCCGGACCCCGTTCCCGGAAACACATTCCCGTATTTCGATCCCCAGACCCCGTTCCCGGATTTCGATTCCCGGATTTGGGTCCCCGGACCCCGTTCCCGGAAACACATTCCCGTATTTCGGTCCCCAGACCCCGTTCCCGGATTTCGATTCCCGTATTTCGGTCCCCGGACCCCGTTCCCGGAAACACATTCCCGTATTTCGGTCCCCAGACCCCGTTCCCGGATTTCGATTCCCGGATTTCGGTCCCCGGACCCCGTTCCCGTAAACACATTCCCGTATTTCGATCCCCGGACCCCGTTCCCGGAAACACATTCCCGTATTTCGATCCCCGGACCCTGTTCCCGGTTTTCGATTCCCGGATTTCGGTCCCCGGACCCCGTTCCCGGAAACACATTTTCGGATTTCGGTCCCTGGACCCTGTTCCCGGTTTTCGATTCCCGGATTTCGGTCCCCGGACCCCGTTCCCGGAAACACATTTTCGGATTTCGGTCCCTGGACCCTGTTCCCGGTTTTCGATTCCCGGATTTCGGTCCCCGGACCCCGTTCCCGTAAACACATTCCCGTATTTCGATCCCCGGACCCCGTTCCCGGAAACACATTCCCGTATTTCGATCCCCGGACCCTGTTCCCGGTTTTCGATTCCCGGATTTCGGTCCCCGGACCCCGTTCCCGGAAACACATTTTCGGATTTCGGTCCCTGGACCCTGTTCCCGGTTTTCGATTCCCGGATTTCGGTCCCCGGACCCCGTTCCCGGAAACGCGATCCCGGATTTCGGTCCCCGGACCCCGTTCCCGGAAACACAATCCCGGATTTCGGTCCCCGGACCCCGTTCCCGGTTTTCGATTCCCGGATTTCGGTCCCCGGACCCCGTTCCCGGAAACGCGATCCCGGATTTCGGTCCCCGGACCCCGTTCCCGGAAACACATTCCCGTATTTCGGTCCCCGGACCCCGTTCCCGGAAACACATTCCCGGATTTCGGTCCCCGGTCCCCGTTCCCGGAAACACATTCCCGTATTTCGATCCCCGGACCCCGTTCCCGGAAACACATTTTCGGATTTCGGTCCCTGGACCCTGTTCCCGGTTTTCGATTCCCGTATTTCGGTCCCCGGACCCCGTTCCCGGTTTTCGATTCCCGGATTTCGGTCCCCGGACCCCGTTCCCGGAAACGCGATCCCGGATTTCGGTCCCCGGACCCCGTTCCCGGAAACGCGATCCCGGATTTCGGTCCCCGGACCCCGTTCCCGGAAACACATTCCCGTATTTCGGTCCCCAGACCCCGTTCCCGGTTTTCGATTCCCGTATTTCGGTCCCCGGACCCCGTTCCCGGAAACACAATCCCGGATTTCGGTCCCCGGACCCCGTTCCCGGAAACACATTTCCGGATTTCGATCCCCGGACCCCGTTCCCGGAAACACAATCCCGGATTTCGGTCCCCAGACCCCGTTCCCGGGTTTCGATTCCCGTATTTCGGTCCCCGGACCCCGTTCCCGGATTTCGATTCCCGTATTTTGGTCCCCGGACCCCGTTCCCGGATTTCGATTCCCGGATTTCGGTCCCCGGACCCCGTTCCCGGAAACACATTCCCGTATTTCGGTCCCCAGACCCCGTTCCCGGATTTCGATTCCCGTATTTCGGTCCCCGGACCCCGTTCCCGGAAACACATTCCCGTATTTCGGTCCCCAGACCCCGTTCCCGGATTTCGATTCCCGGATTTCGGTCCCCGGACCCCGTTCCCGTAAACACATTCCCGTATTTCGATCCCCGGACCCCGTTCCCGGAAACACATTCCCGTATTTCGATCCCCGGACCCTGTTCCCGGTTTTCGATTCCCGGATTTCGGTCCCCGGACCCCGTTCCCGGAAACACATTTTCGGATTTCGGTCCCTGGACCCTGTTCCCGGTTTTCGATTCCCGGATTTCGGTCCCCGGACCCCGTTCCCGGAAACACATTTTCGGATTTCGGTCCCTGGACCCTGTTCCCGGAAACACATTCCCGGATTTCGGTCCCCGGACCCCGTTCCCGGAAACACAATCCCGGATTTCGGTCCCCGGACCCCGTTCCCGGTTTTCGATTCCCGGATTTCGGTCCCCGGACCCCGTTCCCGGAAACGCGATCCCGGATTTCGGTCCCCGGACCCTGTTCCCGGTTTTCGATTCCCGTATTTCGGTCCCCGGACCCCGTTCCCGGAAACACATTCCCGTATTTCGGTCCCCGGACCCTGTTCCCGGTTTTCGATTCCCGTATTTCGGTCCCCGGTCCCCGTTCCCGGAAACACATTCCCGGATTTCGGTCCCCGGACCCTGTTCCCGGTTTTCGATTCCCGTATTTCGGTCCCCGGACCCCGTTCCCGGAAACACATTCCCGGATTTCGGTCCCCGGACCCCGTTCCCGGAAACACATTCCCGTATTTCGGTCCCCGGACCCTGTTCCCGGTTTTCGATTCCCCTATTTCGGTCCCCGGACCCCGTTCCCGGAAACACATTCCCGTATTTCGATCCCCGGACCCCGTTCCCGGAAACACATTTTCGGATTTCGGTCCCTGGACCCTGTTCCCGGTTTTCGATTCCCGTATTTCGGTCCCCGGACCCCGTTCCCGGAAACGCGATCCCGGATTTCGGTCCCCGGACCCCGTTCCCGGAAACGCGATCCCGGATTTCGGTCCCCGGACCCCGTTCCCGGAAACACATTCCCGTATTTCGGTCCCCAGACCCCGTTCCCGGTTTTCGATTCCCGTATTTCGATCCCCGGACCCCGTTCCCGGAAACACAATCCCGGATTTCGGTCCCCGGACCCCGTTCCCGGAAACACATTCCCGTAATTCGATCCCCGGACCCCGTTCCCGGAAACACATTCCCGTATTTCGGTCCCCAGACCCCGTTCCCGGATTTCGATTCCCGTATTTCGGTCCCCGGACCCCGTTCCCGGAAACACAATCCCGGATTTCGGTCCCCGGACCCTGTTCCCGGAAACACATTCCCGTAATTCGATCCCCGGACCCCGTTCCCGGAAACACATTCCCGTATTTCGGTCCCCAGACCCCGTTCCCGGATTTCGATTCCCGTATTTCGGTCCCCGGACCCCGTTCCCGGAAACACAATCCCGGATTTCGGTCCCCGGACCCCGTTCCCGGAAACACATTCCCGTAATTCGATCCCCGGACCCCGTTCCCGGAAACACATTCCCGTATTTCGGTCCCCAGACCCCGTTCCCGGATTTCGATTCCCGTATTTCGGTCCCCGGACCCCGTTCCCGGAAACACAATCCCGGATTTCGGTCCCCGGACCCCGTTCCCGTAAACACATTCCCGTATTTCGATCCCCGGACCCCGTTCCCGGAAACACATTTTCGGATTTCGGTCCCTGGACCCTGTTCCCGGTTTTCGATTCCCGGATTTCGGTCCCCGGACCCCGTTCCCGGAAACACATTTTCGGATTTCGGTCCCTGGACCCTGTTCCCGGTTTTCGATTCCCGGATTTCGGTCCCCGGACCCCGTTCCCGGAAACACAATCCCGGATTTCGGTCCCCGGACCCCGTTCCCGGAAACGCGATCCCGGATTTCGGTCCCCGGACCCCGTTCCCGGAAACACAATCCCGGATTTCGGTCCCCGGACCCCGTTCCCGGAAACGCGATCCCGGATTTCGGTCCCCGGACCCCGTTCCCGGAAACACAATCCCGGATTTCGGTCCCCGGACCCCGTTCCCGGAAACGCGATCCCGGATTTCGGTCCCCGGACCCCGTTCCCGGAAACACAATCCCGGATTTCGGTCCCCGGACCCCGTTCCCGGAAACGCGATCCCGGATTTCGGTCCCCGGACCCCGTTCCCGGAAACACAATCCCGGATTTCGGTCCCCGGACCCCGTTCCCGGAAACACAATCCCGGATTTCGGTCCCCGGACCCCGTTCCCGGAAACGCGATCCCGGATTTCGGTCCCCGGACCCCGTTCCCGGAAACACAATCCCGGATTTCGGTCCCCGGACCCCGTTCCCGGAAACACATTCCCGTATTTCGGTCCCCAGACCCCGTTCCCGGAAACACAATCCCGGATTTCGGTCCCCGGACCCCGTTCCCGGAAACGCGATCCCGGATTTCGGTCCCCGGACCCCGTTCCCGGAAACACATTCCCGTATTTCGGTCCCCAGACCCCGTTCCCGGAAACACAATCCCGGATTTCGGTCCCCAGACCCCGTTCCCGGAAACACAATCCCGGATTTCGGTCCCCGGACCCCGTTCCCGGAAACACAATCCCGGATTTCGGTCCCCGGACCCCGTTCCCGGAAACGCGATCCCGGATTTCGGTCCCCGGACCCCGTTCCCGGAAACACAATCCCGGATTTCGGTCCCCGGACCCCGTTCCCGGAAACGCGATCCCGGATTTCGGTCCCCGGACCCCGTTCCCGGAAACACAATCCCGGATTTCGGTCCCCGGACCCCGTTCCCGGAAACGCGATCCCGGATTTCGGTCCCCGGACCCCGTTCCCGGAAACACAATCCCGGATTTCGGTCCCCGGACCCCGTTCCCGGAAACACATTCCCGTATTTCGGTCCCCAGACCCCGTTCCCGGAAACACAATCCCGGATTTCGGTCCCCGGACCCCGTTCCCGGAAACGCGATCCCGGATTTCGGTCCCCGGACCCCGTTCCCGGAAACACATTCCTGTATTTCGGTCCCCGGACCCCGTTCCCGGAAACACATTCCCGTATTTCGGTCCCCGGACCCTGTTCCCGGAAACACAATCCCGGATTTCGGTCCCCGGACCCCGTTCCCGGAAACGCGATCACGGATTTCGGTCCCCGGACCCCGTTCCCGGAAACACATTCCTGTATTTCGGTCCCCGGACCCTGTTCCCGGAAACACATTCCCGTATTTCGGTCCCCGGACCCTGTTCCCGGAAACACATTCCCGTATTTCGGTCCCCGGACCCCGTTCCCGGAAACGCGATCCCGGATTTCGGTCCCCGGACCCCGTTCCCGGAAACGCGATCCCGGATTTCGGTCCCCGGACCCCGTTCCCGGAAACACAATCCCGGATTTCGGTCCCCGGACCCCGTTCCCGGAAACACATTCCCGTATTTCGGTCCCCGGACCCTGTTCCCGGAAACGCGATACCGGATTTCGGTCCCCGGAAACACATTCCCGTATTTCGGTCCCCGGAAACACATTCTCGTATTTCGATCCCCGGACCCTGTTCCCGGAAACACATTTTCGGATTTCGGTCCCCGGACCCCGTTCCCGGAAACACATTTTCGGATTTCGGTCCCCGGACCCTGTTCCCGGAAACACATTCCCGGTTTTCGATTCCCGGATTTCGGTCCCCGGACCCCGTTCCCGCAAACACATGCCCGGATTCCGGTCCCCGGAAGTCGTAGAGGCTTTTTTTAAAAGACTTTTTTATTGTTATTTTAATATATTTCTTTGGAGGGGTTAGATCTTTTTAAGTTATAAAACTCAAAATGTGATAACTCTTTATTGTTATTTTAATATATTTCTTTGGAGGGGTTAGATCTTTTTAAGTTATAAAACTCAAAATGTGATAACTCTTTATTGTTATTTTAATATATTTCTTTGGAGGGGTTAGTTTTTTTTAAGTTATAAAACTCAAAATGTGATAACTCTTTATTGTTATTTTAATATATTTCTTTGGAGGGGTTAGTTCTTTTTAAGTTATAAAACTCAAAATGTGATAACTCTTTATTGTTATTTTAATATATTTCTTTGGAGGGGTTAGTTCTTTTTCAGTTATAAAACTCAAAATGTGATAACTCTTTATTGTTATTTTAATATATTTCTTTGGAGGGGTTAGATCTTTTTAAGTTATAAAACTCAAAATGTGATAACTCTTTATTGTTATTTTAATATATTTCTTTGGAGGGGTTAGATCTTTTTAAGTTATAAAACTCAAAATGTGATAACTCTTTATTGTTATTTTAATATATTTCTTTGGAGGGGTTAGTTTTTTTTAAGTTATAAAACTCAAAATGTGATAACTCTTTATTGTTATTTTAATATATTTCTTTGGAGGGGTTAGTTCTTTTTCAGTTATAAAACTCAAAATGTGATAACTTTTTATTGTTATTTTAATATATTTCTTTGGAGGGGTTAGTTCTTTTTAAGTTAGAAAATTCAAAATGTGATAACTTTTTATTGTTATTTTAATATATTTCTTTGGAGGGGTTAGTTCTTTTTAAGTTATAAAACTCAAAATGTGATAACTTTTTATTGTTATTTTAATATATTTCTTTGGAGGGGTTAGTTCTTTTTAAGTTAGAAAATTCAAAATGTGATAACTTTTTATTGTTATTTTAATATATTTCTTTGGAGGGGTTAGTTCTTTTTAAGTTATAAAACTCAAAATGTGATAACTTTTTATTGTTATTTTAATATATTTCTTTGGAGGGGTTAGTTCTTTTTAAGTTAGAAAATTCAAAATGTGATAACTTTTTATTGTTATTTTAATATATTTCTTTGGAGGGGTTAGTTCTTTTTAAGTTATAAAACTCAAAATGTGATAACTCTTTATTGTTATTTTAATATATTTCTTTGGAGGGGTTAGTTCTTTTTAAGTTATAAAACTCAAAATGTGATAACTTTTTAATGTTCTTCTAACATAATTTCACTAAAGAAAAGAATAATTAGCAAATCAAATTACCCATAATTTGACCACCACTATTCCCCACTTTTTTTGATGACCTCGACGACTTCGATGACCAACTTACCAATTATTTCTCCGGACATCAAGCTAAATGGCCAGAGCATCAACCTGGTTGATAAGTTCATTTATCTTGGTAGTTCAGTCTTTTTCGGGCCCAACAGAACAACGAAATCCAACGACGAATAGCTTCAAGATGGGGTGCTTTCACAAAGCACTGACAGTTCCTTTCGGACCGTCGGGCGCCTCCAAGACTGAGAAGGATGGTTTCCCTTTATAGTCCCCTGCATTCTTTAAGGTTGCGAGGCTTGGACCTTAACAATAGAGGACAAGAGAAAAATTGACGTAGCTCAGCGGCGGATTTAGCGATCTATGCTGGGAATTAGCCGTTTGGACAGAATTCGAAACGAGGAGGTTACCAAGAGAACGCGATTTCCACGTGAATCGGACTTGTCTGTGGAAAAGGAAAATCAATTGATGATGGATGGTTGTCAAAGCGGAAGAAAGAAATTTCGGAATGGTGCCCACTGGAAAATCGGAGAGTAAGAGGCCGGCCATTGCAAACATGGGAGGATGACTTCAAAGAAAGACTCCAAGACTTGGGAATTCCTGGTGTTCTAGGGATGAGACTAGCACGAGACTCGAAGAAAGACTGGCAAAACCTGATGACTCCAGCAAGAAGTAGAGGAACATAGTTTGAAAATAGAACTTTTCTGGCTCAACAAATAAAATTAAACAAATTCCCTACTATGTCAAAAATGGAAAAAATCAATACGAGAAGGAGAAAAAAGTTAAACCACCTAGAAACTGAAAAAGTGGATGGAGTGAAGAGTGCGTTCAATAAATGAAAGGGCGGGGCCGGAGCGTATTGTATTTATTTGACCTACCTACTATCGATTTTTTCGTTGTCACTCCTACAGTGTGTGTAACATCAGATGAAAGGGGCCGCCTTGTTCCCAGGAGCGTTATTCCCAGGAGCGATGTTCCCCATTGTTCCCGTTCCATTAGCGCGCGCGACGTGCTGGTTTTAGCACTAGTAGATCAATATTTTCAGGCACGCGTCTTGATCTACTAGTGCAAAAAAAGCTCGTATTAAAATTGAGAATTGCTAAGGAATTAGCACTACGCTACTGGATGTCAAAAAATGAAAATTTAAAGAAAAGTTTGCTCTCCAATATCGAAACTCGACCAATCTTTACTGAAGAAATGTGAAGCTAGTTAAAACACAGAAAAGGCAACTACTGCTCATAGGAGTTAGATATTTGGATATGGTTTGTTGTAAAATAAAATGGGCTTTATTACAGAAGGAAAAAACATTGCATTCGAGATGAACAGAAATAAGGGGCGTGATCAAAAGAAGGACAAAGATACAACTGAATGGGTGTACGTTACGTTGAAATCAATTGTATCAGTGAAACAGTACAAACATTTAAAAATACTCGTTAAAGATCAAGATAGATCGAAATCATGGCCACACAAAGAACATGAAGTGTTGAGGGGTGATCTTGACAGTAGCAATCTTTCCATCTGTTTTTCTGGTGATATCCACTCCATTCGCACAATCGAAGGTGTCTGGAGAGAAGGTGTGGTAGTCGATGATGCTGAAAATATCGTTGTGCTATTACCAAAAAATCGTTACTATAAGAATGAAAATATTTTGAAACAGAAAAAGTTCACTCACATTGACTCGTACGGAAAACATCTTCCTCTTTTCTCCGGATTCCACTTCTCATTTCCAAATACTTCCAGGTACGGTGTCGGATCGAAAACCACATACGGGTCTTTGTAAGCAATGAAGGATACCAGGTTATCCCGTTTTCCAGCTTTCCAAGAATTCACAAGTCACGGCGTCCCCAAATGTCAGTTTCAAATTTTGAAAACTTTCTGAATATGCCCGTGAACTTTCAAAATAGCACTGAAATTCAACAGATTTTGAACTAAATTGGGGTTTCCAGACGTTACAAATTTTAAATCAAAAATCGACTTTCTACAAGTTATAGTGCGGAGCTTTAGCTTTCTATTGATATAAAAATCGTCATTTTTGGTCGACTGCTGGTTGAGAAATCGGGTACCAATGAATACAGTACAAAACGAGAACTTTTCAGTTGCATTTCTTTGGTACCCGATTTCTCAACCAGCAGTCGACCAAAAATGACGATTTTTATATCAATAGAAAGCTAAAGCTCCGCACTATAACTTGTAGAAAGTCGATTTTTGATTTAAAATTTGTAACGTCTGGAAACCCCAATTTAGTTCAAAATCTGTTGAATTTCAGTGCTATTTTGAAAGTTCACGGGCATATTCAGAAAGTTTTCAAAATTTGAAACTGACATTTGGGGACGCCGTGCAAGTGTTTTATACAAAAACGGTATTTCTGGACGTAGTTGACAATTTTTTAGAAGCAAATTGCGTCCTTGATAGTTTAGAAGATACGATGAGAATGAGAATCCACAAATTTCCACGATCAAATCGTGGACATAATGCATTCCTATATCAGATGAGAACATATGATCCTCGCATTTGTCGTTCTCGATGAAGCAGAATGTCATCGAAGGGAAAGTATTGAAGAATATTTGTAACGCATCTCGGTTGTAAGAACCACGATAAACACCTTTTTCGATTTGGCTAATTCCCAAAGAGTCGTCCATAATCAAGAATAAAGAAGGACAACTGGTACCGTATCCCTGGAACTCAGCTACTCGGTTGTCCTCGTGGTTCAGAAACTGTTCCAGTTCTTTGAGATTTTCCGGATCTCTTCCATTTGCCCCTTTGAACTTGTCCATCTTCTCTTTTATCTTTCTCTTTGCTCTCCAATTTCTTCCTCCTCCTTTCTTGATTCTCCCTTCCAACTTGTTCTTACTGTATCCGATTTTAGAAATGATTTCGTTGCTAGATCGAGGGGCCAAATGCTGAATGAACCCTCTAGAAGATACATTAAACAGGTCCAAGAGGTATTTATGAATCTTCAACACTGCATTGTCAGCATCCGAAAACACGTAAAGAGCTTTACCAAATTGCACTTGAATATAGAAATTTCCAGAATTTAACATATCCAATCTCCCTTCTAAATCGCTTGAATGAATTTCCTGATCCAAAAACATCACAGTCGAGTATACATTTCCTTCCTTGATTTTCAATGATATTTCGTGACTTTCAACTTCAATGATAACATCCGATTTATCACAATATAGCCAATATAGCACAATATACAATATCACAATATAGATACACTACGAGGTCTCAGAAACTTTATGGTCCTTCTGGTCTATTTGGATGTAAGGGATAGTAGAAAGAACTCCGAGGGGTCCATGGTCTTAAAAAGTGTTCGTTGAACCACAAAGGGGAATTTGAAGATATCCATGCTGAAAAGAAAAAGTCATGACGGAACTAGTTTTGAGGAAAAGTGGAAATATTTAGAAAAAAAATCGAATTTTTCCAGACAATCAAGTCACGTTGCTGATCCAAAAGATATACTAAAACAGTGACAGTAAAAATTACTAGCAAAATTTTCGGTCTTGAATGATAAAATTGAAAATCAAATACCCTAAACATGAGTAGTATCGTAGATTCTCTCTAATTCGATAAATTGGGGGAGACCGCGACGCGCACACGCAGCGCCTCGTTTTTTCCCACACACCGAAACACGAAAATGGAGTTCCATTAGAAGAGAAATAGTTTAGAAAGAGTTACTCAAAAGAAAGATTAATAAAAAAATTTTATTGTAAAAATTAGTAAACCTTAATTATTGACAAAAGTGAGATGAACATAAAAAGTCTCAAAAATACAGTTCATTTGAAACATAAAACAAATCTACTTCACATCATTCAAGACGTAGAACAGAAACTTTGGCGATGTAGAAACAAATGCTCTCTTGTTGTCAGCTCTCCGGCGTAACTCCAGAAAATTGGGTGTTCTCAGATTCCATTTCTCTGGTTTGAAATCAATGATTCTGAACTTTTATGATTATCGGGCCGCAATTCTAAAAAGACTATCAACAAGAAAACTTACTTCGGATCGTAAACGACATACTCCGGACGTGCGGTTGGTTCTTGTTTATCATAACGTATTGCTTTTTCTTTGAATGTCTCCGATATTGTTTGATTATTGTTGTAAAACCATTCGGAAGAATGAATGCGAACTGTTTTCAGATTTTCATAGGCTTCACTAGACATCCATCTAATCAAAAATTGAAGGATATCAGAAGTGGTAATCGAGATATTCAGTACCAGATGTTCTCCTTTGAAGTTATGAAGTACATATGATGAATTCTTGTGGTTCCTATTCCATATATAGAGACTTGACACTCTGAGCAGCACAGAATCTTCTTGTAAGACTATATAATTCAAACGAGCGCTCTTATGGTTTGAATGTCGTGTGAAATAATTCTCGATGTCTGCTTCCCTTCTAAATTCGGTTAGCGAAGTGACGTTTATGTTATCCATATCAAAGGTCTTATTTAAATCAGGACTAACTTCTCCGACATACTCGGTAAAGCCGGAGAACTGGAACAAAGAACTAATATGATTTTGAAGGGCTTTCAAAAATGTTCTATCGATTTCTGACACTAACACTTCTATGTGAACGTTTCCAAAAGAACGTGTTTCTTGTAAAAACCTAAAATGTTACCAAAATTATGTACAGTTATCTGAAATACACGCTCACCCTGCGAACACCTTGTAGTTTCCCTTTAATACCATTTTCCAGTATTTTTTCTTAACATAAGGGAGTACGCTCACGTGTATTATTTCTTCTTGGTTCTTGCCTCCGTCAGAAACGCTCACAATGAGCTGCCCGTAATCAATGACAAATCGTAGCCGAGGGATGTTGAATCGAACTAGTTCAATTGATTTTCGAACTCTGCTATTTACGGTCGAAACCAGAAATAGTTGATTGTAGCTCATGTGTTGGAATACCTCCTCTTGAACCAGAAATGGAAGTTTCAGTAGATTGATTGGCATTTCTGGAAACTCAATGAAAATTCAGGGAGATGAGTAAATAACAACAAGAATAGACAAATAATTTTCGATAAAACTTTAGTGACTCCCTAAACAGTGAACATTTTTGTATGGCAGAATGACCGCACATACTGGATTTTACGCGCAAATTAGGTCTAGTCACATCCTTTAAATTTTCCTTAATGCTCGTTTCATCTTTTCATTTTTCAGCATGAAAATTTCCAAATTTCCCCAACTGGTCCAACACCAACTTCTACGAATCATGGACCCGCCCGAGCTGTTCTTGTTGTCATTGCTATCCAAGAAGACCAGAAACACTATAAAGTTTCTGAAACCTCGCAAAGTTTCGGATGTTGTTGTTGAGGTTGGGCGGGAAATTGGTCAAGCGGAGTTCAAACTCAGGGAAGGAAATGAATATTCGGATGTGATGACGTTAAATGAGGAGATGGATTCAGAAGACACGAGGAAGAAATTGGAGATGTTGATTTCTAGGTCATTTTATATTGGAGTTAGGCTGACGAATGGAATTCATGTTTATACCGACGAGCACAACTCAGTATTGAAGATTCACAAATACTTGTCGGATCTTTTTAATGCAATCTCAGCGGGACTCCTAAGACTTCCCTCCGGTTTATGCAACTATACGAGTTTTCGGTCTGAAAGTAACTTGGAAGTTTTAATGGAGAAGATGAAGACAGAAGAAATTGAACAAAGAGGGCTGAACAAAACAAGAAACAACTTTCGAAGGTGGCGTAACAGTGATCAACGGAATCCAGAAGAGTTAAAGAGACCTTTACAGTACCTCACAATGGACGTTTCTTTGGGAGCAAGCATTATCAAAAAGGGGTTTTATGAGAACCCATGTCTGAAGCCCTTCACCGAGAAATTCTTCAAGACCTTCCCCGACTTGACATTTTGTATAATTGAGCAGCCACTACGCTATAATAGCACTTTAACAAGGGACATGAAAATCTTCAAACTTCAGGATCTTATAGTGAGAAATGGAGAAGACTCGGATATCATGTTTATTTGCAACTTTCAAGGACACAATATTCTGATGGAAAATTGTTGGTTTCTGACTGCGCCAGCAGCAATGCTTGAAAAACTCGTGAATTCTTGGAAAAATGGGGATCGGGAAAATCTAGTGTCATTTATTGCTTACCAAGATCCGAAAAACCTTGTTGATCCGACACCGTATCTGGATGTATTTGGAAATGAGAAATGGGATCCGGAGAAGAGAGGAAGATACTATCCGTATGAGTCGATGTAAGTGAACGGTGAACATTTTCTGTTTCGAAATTTCACCATGGTAACAATCAGTACTTTTTGTTAATTACATGTTTGATAACCTTTCGATTTTCATTTTTCCAGAATCTCCGACCATCACACGTGGGAACCAGACACTTTCGATTGTGCGGATGGAGTGGAAATAATCAGAACAACTGATGGAAAGAGGGCTACTGTCAAAATCACTCCTCAAAACTTCATGTTCTTCGTATGGCCCTAATTTTTTAATTTTAATAAAGCGTTTTTAATGAGCGACGTTTTGCTATTCTTGAGATATCATTTATATTCAAAACCATGGATTTTTACCCTGTTTCACAAAAGTTTATAATTTTTCTGGGTTTCACATTTTTAGTGGTTACGTCTTGTGATTTTTTACATTTAGACAAACAGTGGGCGGGTCATTTTTACATTTTGGTCTCTGGGAAATAACGAAGCGTTGCGTGTGCGCGTCGCGATCGATGAAGCCATTTGATTTGCACTTATACTTTTGGTACCATATTTTTGACAGTTTATTTTTCCACTTTTGTACCTTAAAGCTGTTTTCTATGAAATTCATTTTTTTCAGAATGAAAATCTTCCAATTCCCTCTTGTGGTTCAACGGAAGCTACGAACCATGGATCTCTCTGAGATGTTCCTTGTGTCCTCAGCGTCCAAGAAGACCAGAAGAACCATGAAGTTTCTAAAACCTCGCAATGTTTCGGATGTTGTCATTGAAGTATCTCATGAGAACATTGTCGACAACAGTACTACAGTTTACCTGAAAATCAAAGAAGGAAATGAATACTCAACTGTGATGATATTGAATCAAGAAATGGAATCAACTGATCTGGAAGAGAGATTGAAGATGATGGAGTCCGGGAAGTTCTACTTTGAAATTGGCTCCTTCGGAAGAAAAGAAGGTGACCCCGAACTTCAAATCAATACTGATACGGACAATTCAGTGTGGAAAATGCACAAATATCTTTCGGAACTTTTCAATTCATCTTCTATTGAAGCATTCGAATATTGAAGCATTCGAATTATCAACGAGACGACATAGCGCATACAATGAGACAGAACATTGGATACAAAAGAAAAAGTTGGAAGAGAGAATCGAAGACGAAGAAGCGTTTGCCTCGGATTCGATGCTCTAGGTCTACATTTGATAATAAAAAAGTTCGTCGAAAGAAAAAATCTTCACATCAAAAAGAATTTTTAAAAACTCACATCACTGTACAATCCAAATTGTTATTCTTGTACATGAACCCGTTCAAATTGTTACCACAACTTCCGAACCACCAGCCTCTGAAAAACCTTGGATTTGAAAAAAGGTGGGAGATCTGAAAAAGTTTCCTGTTTCTTGCAATTTTGATCTGATAGCAATTAATCTAGCAAATGTTAGGTTGCTTGCTGACCGAGGATATGATAAATAAAAAATTACTGTTTCAAAATGGTTTGGTGTTTCTTATGCTTCTCAGATATTCAATACAATTTCGACCTGTTGTTTTTAATCAACAAACTGTATTTTAAAACTATTAGAGCTTACCCATATCCAACTGATGGACCTGCACCACCATTATCATCATCATAGAACTCGAACTGGTCACATTCTGCTCAGAAATTTTAGAATTTTTATATCGTCTGAAGGTTGAATGCAAGTGCACTCCAACAATAAAATGTTCGATAAGCCTCTGATTAATTATTATTTTGAGGTAATTTTTACAATCGGACTTTTACACCTGCCTATTGTGATCAAAAATTTGTTTCATTGTTATCAGAGATATTACCTTGTTTGCTAGACAAGACAAGTTACTGTTTCGACATAATCCCATGTATTGAATAAAACTTACGAGTTACTTGAGTTTGATAAACTCGTGGAATTATCCTTTCCAGTGGTAGGAAAAGAAACTAAATTGGGCCTGTTTCCATATAGTCTCGACATCGATTTTCCACTTTTCCAGATTCAATATCCGAATTGTGAAGGAAACTCCACCAAAATTCCGATCCAGATGGCCCCCATGATGGCAGTTCAGGTCAAAATTGGAGATGACTGGTTTCAGATGGGCGGCACGATGACTAAATCAGGATTCGGACCTTCGGGAAATGCAAGAGATATGCCAGTGAGCAATGGCAAGGAGAAGCCGAAGAAGAAAGAAGTCACCTGTTCGAATTGTGATCAAAACTTTGTGAAATCCAATTTTTCGAGGCACAAACCAGTCTGATCAGTCGACTAATGATAGTTACTGGCTTGGTGAAATTTTGAAACAGAAGAAGTACACTTACATCGACTCATAGGGAAAATGCCTTCCTCTCTTATTCGGATCCCATTTCTCATTCCCAAATGCTTCCAAATACGGTACTGGATCAAACTCCCGATTCGGTTCTTGATATGCGATGAATGACACCAAATCATTTCGTTTCCCAGATTTCCAATTGTTCACCAGTCTCTCATACAGCATCGGAAATTCTGGTCGAAGTTCGCAGTTTTCCAGTAGTACATTGTGTCCTCGATAACTAAGAAGATACGAGGAGAACGAGATTCCAGCAGTTCCAATTATCAGATCCTAGACATGATGGGTTTTTAGAACAGATGAAACCATATTTTCATAGCATTTGTCGTTTTCAATCTTGCAGAAAGTCAGATGGGGGAAGTCATTTCGCTCATTCCCAAAGAATCATCCAATAGATAAAATTTTAGGTCGAAAATTATATGCCCAGTATTGGGCTCCGCCTTCAAGAAATTTTTAATTTCTTTTGATGTGTCTGAAAGTCTTCTGTGTGTTTGTTGGACCTTCAAAATAGCAAATTTACCTCATTTCAAATCATACTCTCTACCCATTTTCTTTTCAAACTTTTTCTTATTGTATCCAACTTGATGCACTATGTCGCTGTGTTCATAATTGAAATGTTTCACAATTCCTTCTGAAGATGCACTGAAGAGATCCGAGAGATATTTGTGCATTTTTAAGGCTGAATTGTCCGTATCAGTGTAGACATGAAGATCGGAAGAGTTTTCGTTTCTACTTAAGAAGCTGATACCAAAGTAGAATTTTTCAGAATTCATTATTTCCCATCTCCGCTCCAATTTCTTTGAATCACTATCTTTGCCTTGAGATTTCTTGACTCATCGCAGTTGTTGGAGACTTCTACGATTACATCCGAAACGTAGCGAGGCTTCACCCACTTCATCGTTTTTCTGGTTTTTTTGGATGCCAATGACAACAGAAATATCTCCGAAGGGTCCATTGTTTGTAAAATAAATCGTTGCACCACTAGGGGGAATTTTAAAAATTTCATGCTGAGAAAATTTGACATCGTGGAAAAGAGATTGGGATACACAAGTGCACAAGTGAAAAAGTCGGCCAGAAGCAAAACAACAAAGAGGTCCCAAGAGGATGAGTGCAAGGAGAATGGCTTCATCGACTGTGACGCACACACGCAACGCGTCATTTTTCTCCCAGAGACCGAAACGCAAAAGGGAGCAGTGCGCATGTATGACAAGCAGTTGTAAAAACCTAATCCATGTTTACTTTTTATTCAATAAAGCACTTTTTTAACAATCTGCTACTCTTGTTTTGTCGTTGGCTTTTGAAACCTTCTCATATCTGTTTCGCTACTCTCTTTTCTCAAATTTTCAATCATCACTTTCAGCATGAAAATTTTCAAATTCCCTCTTGTGGTTCAACGAAAACTCCTGCGAACCCTCGACCTCTCCGACTTATTTCTGTTGTATCTGGCATCAAAAAAGACCAGAAAAACGATAAAGTTTCTGCAACCTCGTAATGTTTCGGATGTTGTCATTGAAGGATCTCATGAGGACATCAACGGCAAGAGTACTACATTAGTTTACCTATAAATCAAAGAAGGAAGTGAATACTCAACTGTGATGATATTGAATCAAGAAATGGAATCAACTGATTTGGAAGAGAGATTAAAGATGGTGGAGTCAGGAAAGTTTTACTTTGAAATCGGATTCTTCAGAAAAAAAGAAGGTGACCTCGAACTTCAAATCAATACTGATACGGATAATTCAGTTTTGAAAATGCACAAATATCTTTCGGAACTTTTCAACGCATCGTCAAACGGAATATTGAAGCATTCGGATTATCAACAAGGCGACATAGTGCATACAATGAGAAAGGAAATTGGATACAATAAGAAAAAGTTGGAAGAGAAGATCAAACACGAAAAAATGATTGCCTTGGAATCGATGAACAAGTCGAAATCTATTAGAAACCATGAAAGCTATCCAATGTCATCAAAAGAGCGTTCAAAAGAGAAATCACAAATGGAACCCAAAAAATTTGATTGCCCACAATTTAGAATTTTGGATGACTCTTCCGGATGCAGTGAAATCACGAAAGGGATTTACAGTGGTGGATTTTATACTCGAGACGACTTACAATTGTATTTCAAAGACTTCCATTTTCTGAAATTTTGCATAATTGAAAACGACAAATGCTGCGGTCCTATGTTCCAGTCCGACATGAAGATCAATTATATCCCGGATTTGATAGTTAGAGTTGGTGGAACCTCGTTCTCCTCGTATTTTCTCAGTTATCAAGGCCGAAATATTCTTCTGGAGAATTGCCAACTTCGTCCGGAATTTCCGATGTTGTACAGGGGACTGGTGAACAATTGGAAATCTGGAAAACGGGATAATCTGGTATCGTTTATTGCTTATCAAGATCCAAGTGTGGTTTTCGATCCGACACCGTACCTGGAAGTACTTGGAAATGAGAAATGGGATCCGGAGAAGAGAGAAAGATACTTTCCGTATGAGTCGATGTAAGTAAACTTTTTCTGTTTCAAGTGAACATATAATAAAGAAAGTTAAAATAGTGATAATTCTGTTCTCACTGTAAACATCACTGTTTCTGAAAATTTATTATTTTGGGCTAATTTTTGAAGCGTTAGTATCTCAGCGACATATTTTCAGCATCTCAGCCTACCACGAAGTACTTTTCATGGGACTCATGGTAAAAAAAACATTCTTCATTTGAGAAAATTGAAATTGAGACAGTCTTCACTTTTAGTAGTTTTCAGATCCAGATAAAGAAGCTTACTTTAGTTACTGTTTCAGTAGATTGCAAAACGCTTAACGGTAATGTACTCTAAATGATATTCCTGTTTTGGGCTGTGTTTAGGCTCAAAAGAATAAGCATAAAAAGTTATTAACTGGTGTAAAACCGTTTTTGTACCCTGATAGTAGTTTTCGAGATAATCGACTTTTTCCAAAAATTTGCAATTTTTCAAAAAATGAAATTCAAATAATCATAACTTTGGTAGTTGTGCTCGGATTCTCACAAACTAAAATGCATTGTATAGAGAAACTATTGAAAAATATGAATCTGTAAAGTTTACAATGTTATCAATTTTCAAAAATCAATAATTGATTGAAAACCAATAGTACCCAAGTTCCAACAAACGCAAAAAAGTTTGACACAAGGTACTTCATCTTCTAAATTTACTCTAAAATGATAGAGCATGTTTAATTTAGTCAAAAACAATTCTAAAAAATAGGGGTAACGGGCCGAATAAAAAAAATGGATTTGATTTAAAAAAAAAATTTTGTGATTTTTTGATAAATCGTCAATTTTCACACTGAACTTGTATTGTATGTTTAAAATTGATTAATTACGTTTTATTGCCCTTGTTTTCAGCTTCAAAATGCGCTTATGAACTCTGAATAATATTAAATTTGAAGCTAGTTATGGTCTCTGGAAGTCCACAGGTCGGATTCTGTAGTGGTTGCGAAAATCGAAAAAATGAAAATCAAGTTAGAGACTCAAATTTTTTTGCATCATGTAGGGTTTTTGATTTAAAACAATATTTCCAACTGCAACTTTTTCTCATCTCTTCATCTTCCTGTCATAAATTGAGATATTCTGTAATTCATCTCTATAATTGGTTGCCATAACAAAACTTGGATTTATGGCAAGAAGATGAAGAGATGAGAGAAAGTTGCAGTTGAAAACATTGTTTTAAATAAAAAACCCTACATGATGCAAAAAAATTTGAGTCTCTAACTTGATTTTCATTTTTTCGATTTTCGCAACCACTACAGAATCCGACCTGTGGACTTCCAGAGACCATAACTAGCTTCAAATTCAATATTATTTAGAGTTCAAAAGCGCATTTTAAAGCTGAAAACAAGAGCAATGAAACGTGATTTAACAATTTTAAACATACAGTACAAGTTCAATGTGAAAATTGACGATTTATCAAAAAATCACAAAAAAATAATTTTTAAATCAAATCCATTTTTTTATTCAGCCCGTTACCCCTATTTTTCTAAGTGGTTTTTCACTAAATTAAACATGCTCTATCATTTTAGAGTATATTTAAAAGATGAAGTACCTTGTGTCAAACTTTTTTGCGTTTGCTGGAACTTGGGTACTATTGGTTTTCAATCAATTATTGATTTTTGAAAATTGATAACATTGTAAACTTTACAGATTCATATTTTTCAATAGTTTCTCTATACAATGCATTTTAGTTTGTGAGAATCCGAGCACAACTACCAAAGTTATGATTATTTGAATTTCATTTTTTGAAAAATTGCAAATTTTTGGAAAAAGTCGATTATCTCGAAAACTACTATCAGGGTACAAAAACGGTTTTACACCAGTTAATAACTTTTTATGCTTATTCTTTTGAGCCTAAACACAGCCCAAAACAGGAATATCATTTAGAGTACATTACCGTTTAGATCCAAAATTAGGGTTGATGCGTTCAGAAATCTTTCCATCTTACGAAATTCAAGTCTAGGATTGTGAGAACGCGTCTTACGGATTCAGATGACTGTAAAGCAATCTGACTAAAAACCTACGCTAACGTTAAGATTAATTTATGTTGCGCATAAGCTCAAGTACAGCGGCGATAACAACATTTGAAGAATCTCAGTTTCAGGAATTGCCTAAACTTATGCGACTATTGTAATTGTTAGTAAAGTTAATCGAATTTTCAGAATCACCGACTACCACAGCTTCTCTCCAGACACTTTCGATTGTGCTGATGGAGTGGATATCATTAGAAAAACTGATGGAAGAAGGGCTACTGCCAAGATCAACCCTCAACACTTCATGTTCTTTGTGTGGCCATGATGATATGCAGTACCTATTTTATACCTTATTTTCATTATATTTTCAACTTTTCCAATTCACCAGAACTATATATTTTAGCACAACCTTCTTTCAATTATTCCTCGCGTCTCTATATCGACAATAAAGGGTACAGTCTTCAAATTTTCTATGTTTCCAATCTTGGAGCTACAAGGATCATTAATCTTTGGGTTGTATTCAAGATTTTTGTAAAGTTTAAAATGTATAATGCAGTAGCCTGCTCCACTAGAAAAAAAGTTAAGATAAAATTTCACAAAATGTGACTTCTAACTTTATTAGACCTGAAAGTAAGCCTAGAAAAAGTGTGGAAGCTCCAGGACAGAATTTCCTGTTTCAATGTTCTAAAATTTTTAGTTCTTAGTTATCGTAAGTTTTGTTTCAAAAAATTTCCAAAGTTTCGACCTAGAAGTCGTCTTTTCTTGCAATTTCCATTTCCTCTCCTCTAAAAACCCCAATTTAAACTCCCGCGCACAAGTTGTTTGCCGCGTGGCCGAGTCGCCTCCTCTTCCACCGCGCGTGTACTCAGCGAGGACAATTGCTAAAATTTGATTTTAGCCGATAATTTCTGCTCGTTTTCGATAATTTCTAAAGGTTTTTCATCGATTTTGCGACAAAATACATGTTCTCTTGGTTGAAAATGTGATTTTGAATGTACTCTTACAAGTAAATCCTCAAAAGTCCCCGCCTTTTAACCAAAAAATGCGATTTTCGTAAATTTTTCAAAAAATCACGAAATTCGTTGATTTTCTTCAAGTAATCGATCAGTTTCATTTGTTTCACAAAAATAAAGAATAATTGAACCTGAAAACCTCCTAAAAAATTCCGTTATTCCACTGAAAATTTTTTTTTTATCGATTTCAGTTCCCTCAAATTTTTCGATTTTTCGCTCAATTTTTACCGATTTCCTTCATTTTTTCGTCCTTTTTTCTTATTTTTAATATATTTCCTCAAATTTTCAGTATGCCAAAGTACTACTGCGACTACTGCGACACATTTCTGACGCACGACTCGCCGTCGGTGCGTAAAACGCATAACGGCGGTAGGAAGCATAAGGATAATGTGAGAATGTTCTATCAGGTGAGTGCTTTAATCTATATTAGGCCAAAAAATTAACTTAAAAATTTTTTGCAGAAATGGATGGAAGATCAGGCACAGAAGCTCGTCGATCAGACTGCGAGGGCGTTCGCCACGAATCGGGTGAGTATCTTCCTTAAAACATCGATTTTAGTGAATTCAGGGTAAAAAACGCTGAAAAATCGTATTTTTCACTTCTAAATCGCAATTTTCGTCGAAAAATAGGCTAATTGTTACCCATTTTCAGATGCAAGGAGCCGTGCCGCGTACAACAATGGGTATGGCACCGGTGGCACCCGTTGGCCATCATCCGATGATGGGCGGTCCCCCAGGAATGCCTCTGATGGCTCCACGTCCGTTCCCAGGACCACCCGTCGGATTTCCGGGCGCGCCAGGGGTAAGTTTTGACACTGCGATTGGAGATTTTGTCACTGCGATTGGAAAATTGTCACTGCGACTGCACATTTTTGTCAGTGCGATTGCAAATTCTTGTCACTGCGATTAGAAATTTGGACATTGCGATTCAATTTAGACTCAAAAAATCCCCTATTTTTCAGCTTGCTCCATTCCCCGGACCCCCAATGGGACTCGCTGGACCACCAGGAATGCCTCCAATGATGCCACGCCCACCACAACAATTCCGTCCGATGTAAATCGAAAATTTGAACAAATCTCCTCCCAGAAATCTCACTTTTTTCTGTATCCCTTTTCTTTCGTTGTCTGTCGCCAAATTTTTCTAAAAAATAATTTATTGAATTCCCCCCACCACACCTCATTTTTCGTAATAAAGTTTTATTGTTCCAAGCCTTTTTGAAATTTTCTTGGTTTTGTGTGTTTTGGTTCGATGTCGTGAAGTGCATGGTGTGACTATCTTTTTCCACTAATTTGTTGATTTCCCTTCTAGAAATTCCAATTCAGAAGACATGGATTCACAATCGACCGCTGAGGAGAATGCGCTGCGACGCGAGATCATCAAAACGTTTCAGATACATGCGTTCGAGTTGAAAAAGTACGGGAAATTAATGATTTTGAGTGAAAATGAGTGAAAAAATCGAAAAATTCAGAAAATTTGAGTCTAGAAAGTCGAAAAAATGGGCGAAAATAGTTGAATTAGCATGATCCAGGTTTTGACACTGCGATTGGAAATTTTTGTCACTGCGATTGAAAGCAGTGTCAAAATTTTTGTCACTGTGATTGCGAATTTTTGTCACTGCGATTGCAGATTTTTAATTAATAAATCCCAATTTTTCAGAGAAGCCGTGAAATTGTGTGTGAAACTGTTTCTGGACCACGACAAGGATACTCGAAAGAAATGGACGAACAAAATGATCGAGTTGCTCAAGAAACAGACATGTTAGTGCTGCAAATACTTTGATATTGTGGAAAAAATCTGTTTTAAAAGCGTTTCTGAGACGATTTGGACTCCAGAATTCCAATTTCTCTCTCATTTTTCACCAAAAACCTTCCAATTTTCAGTACAATCCTCACTAATCAGCGAGGAACTCATCAAGGAGACATTCCGACAGTGCAAGTCGAAAGGATCACAGGATGCGTTAGTGGAATTTTATCGAAAATGTCTGAAGAATCTTATAATTTTCTAGTGGAAAGCTGCTCAACGTCTTCGATGCTTTCTCCATTCAACCCTATGATTTCGATCCAGAGTTGAGGAAAATGGTCTTGAGGTTGGTTGTAGATGAAAAAGGGTCGAAACATCTAGATTTTAAGGTCCAAATTAGGCCGAAAATGACCCATTTTCGCCAATTTTTCAAATCACTTCAATCAATGAAATTTCCAGAAAAGGCACCCCCACCTTGGCAGCCGACTCTTCCTCATTCTCTCAGGCCGCTCGTCAAAGGTTCCTTCTCGTCAAACAGCGTGCTACTCGATGCGCATCACTGAAAAACTTCAAATTCACCACATGCGAGATTCTGAGTGCATCAGCGAAGACGTTGAAATCGGTGGTGGTGTTGGGAATGCTCACACAGCAGAAGGTACGGGGAAATTGCGAGAAAAACGGGAAAAATTGAGCCAAAATAGAGAAAAATGCAAAATTTTTGTCACTGCGATTGAAAGCAGTGACAAAATTTTGACACTGCGATTGAAAGCAGTGACAAAATTTTGACACTGCGATTGGAAATTTTTGTCACTGCGATTGCAAATTTCGACATTGCTTTCATATTTCCAGGCCGACTGCTACCACATCGAAGACCTCTCCGGCTCAATTGAAGTCGAGTTCAAAGAGGACACCAAATTCCATCATGCTCTATTCCATGAGCACTCCATTGCCATCTTCGAAGGACACTTTGAGAATAGTGTACTCCGAGTGAATGAGGTCGCAATGGTACCTGTGGAATCGGCAGAAACGACAAGAAAGGAGCTGAGTTCCAATGAGAATTGGTTTGGTGGAGAGGATAAGGTGAGCGGGAAATTTGAAAAAAAAATGGACCAAATTTCTAAATTCTTACTGTAGAAAGAGTAATTTCCAATTTTTGCAGATAGCCTTCCGATGCAGTGAACGTCTTCGATCGGCACTGGCGAAGCAGGAGGAGACGTCGATTATCTTCTTGTCTGATGTCTTCTTAGATGATATGAAGGTAGTGAAAAAATTTTGAAGTTGCTTTTAATCTCGATCTACTTTCCAGACAATGCGCGCTCTGAACAAACTCCTTCTCGGCTACAAAGATCAACCGCCCGTCGCCATGATTCTGTGTGGAAACTTCTGCTCCCGACCCCGTCAAACCGATACAATTGATCTACTCGACCGAGGATTCCGATATTTGGCCAATCAGTTGTCATTGATGAAAAAAGAATACGAGAAGACGCAATTCATTTTCGTGCCGGGACCCGATGATCCGTTTGTGGACTCGGTAAGGGGCGGAGCTTCGGGGGAATGTGACAATTCAAAAATGACTATTTTTCATCGATTTTTCAAATTTTTTTCACTATTTCCAGGTCCTCCCTCGTCCCCATCTCCCCACACTTCTCTTCAAACACGTCTCTCCAATCGTCTCCTCGACTTTTGCCTCAAATCCGTGTCGTATTCAATTCGCGAGTCAAGAGATCGTAGTCTTCAGAAACGATTTGATTAAAAAGATGTGCAGGTACAGTAGGAAGGCGGAAAATTAGATTTTTTGGATTCTCTCTAATTCTCTCGTTTTTGCACACTATTTCTCTAAAAACCCTGATTTTCACAATTTGAGAAATTCAGAATCTCCGATATTCTAGAATCCCTCAAAATCTCGAATCCATTTTTTCCAGACACTCCATCAACGCGATCAACGTCGAATCGATTCCATCAAGATATGCAAGAAGTATTTTGAGTCAGGTAGGATATGATGACCATGTGCTCTACTGAGAATTTAATGAAAAATTGGCCATGGAGCGCATTTGCAGCATTGTAGACTTGCAAAGATGCTCTACAGATAATGGGGCATCATTTTGTCCATTAGAGCGCATATGCATAAAGCTCACTTTTCTCAAACGTGCTCTGTTGGCAATTCAAAAAATTAGCCATGGATCGCACTTACTGACTCGTCTAAATCTAACCTATTTTCAGGCCCACCTCTGCCCACTTCCTCAACACATCACTCCGATTCTTCCGGATTTCTCTCATTCTCTAAGTCTCCACCCCCTCCCTGACCTCCTGGTAACTGCCGATCGTTTCGAGACCTTCCAGGAAAAAGTGGTCGGATCGGATACGGTAGTCTCGAATCCCGGATCGTTCGCCCGCAGTAACTATACATTCCACGTCTACTATCCGTGTCAGAATCGTGTGGAGGCGTCGCAGATTCCAGTTGAAGCACTTAATGATTAGTGAAAAATGAGTGAAAAATGAGCAATTTTTGTGTAGAAATTGGCTGAAAATGACAAAACATTTTGACCGAATTTGACTCAAAAATCCCAAAATTTCAAGTTTCTCAAACTAGAAACACCAAAAAATAATCAGCTTTTCTCACTCATTTTTCATCCATTATTCCCCCAGCTTTCAATGTATTTTACCCTCGATTTCACCCCCCCCCCTTTTCACTACAGTACTCCCTTGAAACTACAGTATCTCTACAGTAATCTCATCATTTTTCAAAATTCCCGGCTTTTGTTGATTATCACGATTCTCTTGATTCTCCCCCGATTTCCAATTTTGATTTCTCACTTTTCGATTTCTTTTTTCTGCTAATTTTTATATAATTTTTGTCGAATAAAGGCGCATTTAACTATAATTACCAAGGAGTTCAGAGAAGTTGCCAGAATTAGAAATTAGCTTCCTCGGACGAAATTGGAGAAACTGACAGATGCATCGCAAAAAAATTTTTTCAAGTTAATTTTTTTTTATAACCTAGGACAGCATCAGCCAGTCCATGACATTACTGTTTCAAAACAAACATTTTGTAATTCAAAGTGGGATGGTGATAATTTTTCGATGTGAATTGCTGGGATTGATTGAGTCCATTTTCATTGTTCGATTTGGAAGATTGGTTACTGTTTCAAAACCAAAAGATGAATATATCTCGATTGAAAGATTCAGTCCTCTTTTTGTGGTAAGTGTTATTCATCGTTACTTGGTTGTTGTCAACAAAAAGTTTTCGGTCGAATACTGTCCGCTTCGGAAACTGTTCAAGATTTGCCACAGCTGTGATACTAATACATGTTGTGAATGCCGGTAGAATTTCGAAAATTCACACTGTTTCAAGTGACAAATAGAACGACAAATAGAAAAGTTACAGTAGTGAACTGTCCAAAACAAAAAAAATTACAAAAAATGATAAAAAATCATTATTAACACAGCCTTGATTTCAGCAATACTCCTTGAACCCGATGAAGTGTTTCTTGTTGAGTTATAGTCAAAATTAAGAAACTGTACTCGATTTAACGTTAGAAAAATTTAATGTTTCAAAATACTTCTGAACAATTGTGCTAACTTGAACTTCTCAATGCGTGGTAATATAGGAAATGCCGAGGAAGCCGGTTTTTACGTTTTGCCGAAGCCGCCCGACGTCCGCCGATGCCCTCCGATGCCGCCAGACACCGCTCACCTTCAACAAATTTAATTTTTGATTTTGATTTTGCAATGCACTAACTTTTCCTGGGCGGGACGGACTCTAATACCTCTGTTTTTGAATAAGTGGACCCCAGGCACCTACCATGCCAAAAATTACCCCGATAGGCTAAGTTTGGGGAATATTCAAAACTGCACCATCTGCAAAGTTACAAAGGGGAAGGCCAACAGTGCTGTTGATGTTTCTAGATCTAGACTAAGACACGAGGTAATAATGGAATTCTCCGATGAGTTGATTGATTAAATCTACTAACCATTATGCCGACCGTCAGATTTGCAAAAGTTTAAAAATTCTCTGTTTCAATTGTCACTTTGAAACTGCTCCCGTGCTACTCGGATTCTATTCAGAGCTCAAAAATGTTCCCAGCAAGAATATCAAACTTTGTTTTATCATAACAGCTTTAGCCAGTCCATGACATTACTGTTTCAAAACCAACATTTTCTAATTGGAAGAGTGAAAGCGGTAATTCCTCGTTGTTGAATGGAAGTAATTTGCATTGCAGAGATTGATAAAGGTTTTGAGGGCATTTTCAAGGTTAGAGCCGGAAGATTGGTTACTGTTTCAAAACCACAAGATAAATATATCTCGCTTGAAAGTTTCAGTGATCGCTTTTGTACACGTTATTTGGTTCTTGTCGACATGACCTTCATTTTTTTTCAATTTTCACGGGCTCATTTGCCGTACCACCTGTTTGAAAATTTTAGTTACCGCCAAAAAGAACATTTCGCTCCGCGTCGGCACAGTATCATTGTGCGAGAGATTTGAGACGCAGGTCGTCAGAAAAAACGCCAAAATCGACAAAAATACGCAATTTTACGTGGCGTGTTTGCAGAATATAGTGATTTACGAGCTGATTTTCGGCGGGATTTCAAAACTTTTTCAACGAATTAAGTGCCGCATTTTCTGTTCAGTAGAGCGCACTTCAAAATTCTTCAAAATGGTACAGCAAATGAGCCCGTGATTTTCGGACGAATACTGAATTTATAGTTACTTCGAAAACTGTTCAAGATTTCCCCCAACTGTGATACTTCCTGTTGTGAATGACCGTAGAATTTCAAAAATTCATACTGTTTCAAGGGACAAATAGAAGGACAAATAGAAAATTTGCAGTAGTAGAGTGTCTAACCCCATCAACAGCTACAGTTAATGAGAAAAATTCAGAATCAATTTACGGGAAAAGAGTACTGTTTCAATTATAACTCATTATTAACACATCCTTGATTTCAGAAATACTCCTTGCCCCTTGGTGAAGTGTTTCTTGTTGAGTTCTAGTCAAAGTTGAGATACTGTACTCGAATTGACGTTTGAAAAATTTACTGTTTCAAAATACTTCTGAACAATTGTGCTAACTTGAACTTCTCAATGCGTGGTAATATAGGAAATGCCGAGGAAGCCGGTTTTTACGTTTTGCCGAAGCCGCCCGACGTCCCCCGATGCCCTCCGATGCCGCCCGACACCGCCTCACCTTCAATAATTTCAATTTTTGTTTTTGCTTTTGCACCGCACTAAGTTTTCCTGGAAGGGACGGACTCTAATACCTTTGTTTTTGAATAAGTGGACTCCAGGCACCTACCCTGTCAAAAATTATCCCGATCGGCTAAGTTTGGGGAATGTTCAAAACTGCACCATCTGCAAAGTTACAAAGTGGACGTTGGATCAACAGTGCTGTTGATGTTTCTAAATCTAGATCAAGACACGAGATAATTATGGGATTCTCCGATGAGTTGATTCATTAAACCATTATGCCGACCGTCTGATTTGCAAGTTTCAAAATTTCTTAGTAGTGAAGATATATCTAACTTTTTTTCCTAACCTAGAACAGCATCAGTCAGTCCATGACATTACTGTTTCAAAGCAAATATTTTGTAATTCAAAGTATGAAAGCGGTAATTCTTCGTTCAACAGAAGTAATTTGCATTGCTGGGATTGATAAAGCCATTGAGGCCATTTTCATGGTTAGAGTCGGAATATTGGTTACTGTTTCAAAGCCACAAGATAAATGTATCTCGCTTGAAAGTTTCAGTAATCCCTTTGTACACGTTGTTTGGTTTTTGTTAACATGACCTTCATTTTTTAAAACATTTCGGACGAATACTGAATTTATCGGAAACTGTTCGGAAACTGTTCAAGATTCGCCACAGCTGTGATACTTCATCTTGTGAATGCCCTTAGAATTTCGAAAATTCATACTGTTTCAAGGGACAAATAGAAGGACATATACAGAGCTACAGTAGTGATTTTTCTTAGTCCACATCAAAAGTTAATTAAATCAATTTATGGGAAAATTGTACCATTCCAATAATAATAATTTATTATCAACGCATCCTTGTTTTCAGCAATACTCCTTGAATCTGGTAAAGTATTTCTTGTTGAGTTCTTGTCAAAATTAAGATACTGTATTCGATTAGACGCCAGAGAAATTTACTGTTTCAAAATACTACCGAATAATTCTGCTAGCTTGAACATCTCAATGAAACGGGATCGAAAAAAAGAAATTCTGCTAATTATTCTCAAGGCACTCGCACGTTGAAACACTATTTCGATAAGAATCTGGAAGTTGGCTAACAATTTTTTAAATCTCTATTCCCTATACTATGTCTCCCGGAACCTCAAAAATAAATGTATTGTCTTCCACCTGCGTTAATTGTTTGTTGGATGATTTTGATTATAGACTTCTCTTGAAAAATATATCATTTTCTACAGGTGAAAAAAATGTTTTAGTATTCCAGATGATGTTCGTGTACACAGATGACGTGAACTTTAGAAGATGATGAGGAAAATGTGCTCTATTGAGATTTTCTACTGAAATTCGGCCAAAAGCGCACATTGCAGACATGTAATGGGGCTCTATAGATGATTTTGGCTTAGGATTTTTCTCATTAGAGCGCGTTTGCAAACAAATTTTTGAACTCCATCTATAGATAATGGGCAACATTTTCTTCATTAGAGCGCATTCTCTAATCGATCCATTTCAAAAAAACTTTGAAACTTTGAAAACCTGAAGTTCTTTGCTTTTTGACCCCCATAAATTATAGATTTTTTTGCAAAATCTCCACTCCAAAAATCTACGAAAAATTTCACCTGTGTTTTTCGAAAATTCCCCTACCACCAATACTATCATTTCTATTCCTAGTACTATACGGATTTTTAGTAAAGCTCCTGAAAAAGATCCTGCAAAATTTTTTTCAGGATTTTCAAGTTTTTCATCATTTTTCGGACTATTTTAAGCTCACTTTTAGTCACTTTTTAGACCCCCAAGTTTGAAATTTGGAAGAATTTTTTTTTAAGTTCAAAATTCAAAAATCTGACATAAAATGAGGATCTAAGGGCGCGTAGAATATTTGAGGAAAACGTGACTCTATTTTTAGATTTTACGAAAATTTTCAGCAGGCAATAGTAGTAGTAGTAATAGCATTTCGGAGCCGAAAAGGGAAATAGAAAATGGCGGAACCTTACTACTAATAATTGAGAATAGGAGGGATAGTATCACCTGGAATAATAGATGAAAGCACATTGGAATATATAACAGTTTTTCGTCTTGAAATAGATAGGCAACAGGAAAAAACAAGCTAAAATTTAAAAACTTGATGAATATGTAATTAGTGAGAAGGAAGAAAGTTGGAATTCTATAAAGCATATGAGCAACAGTGAACATTTAGAGAAAAAGTTTGAAATATTGGGGAGAGCTGTGAGGACATGGCTGACAACGGGATTCAAGAGAAAACGAAGTTAAAGGCAGAGGCAACATAGATTCATCGAGAATCATAATAGAGAGGTGGGAGAGGCTAGGAGCTTGAATTTAGCAGAATTTCGGTCCTCTCATAGCCAAAGAGTAGTTTTGAAGGCTTGATTCAAAAATCACTTATACTTGAAGAATAGTCTGTTTCAAATTTGCCATTTTTGTAGGGTAGCGATGCCCAAAACACTCATATTGTTCCCAGCTTTCGAGCACATTTTCAAAAGCGATTAGATTCGAATTGTCCAGCTTCCAATAAAGTAAAATGGTCGTAGTGTCTCTGATCTGGACTACCGGAAATCGAAAATATTTAGGAACAGTAAAAAATTCGAAATCCTGATGAGATCATCCTAGTACAAATCCAAGATGAAATTTTGAAGATGCACTGGTATGCGGAGAACCTAAAGCAAATGGATGAACATCTTGGCCATTACGACCATGGAAATATTGAATAATTGAAACATACAATTTTTCAAAGTATGGGTAACTTACAAAAAAATGTTGAGCGTTGAGTTTCAAATTTCGATTGATTTATCAAATGTAAAAACATGAAAAGAAGGGCATCTGGTGGCACAGGGCGGGATGAATCCTCTAAAAAATTTTACAGTTGCACTCATTTTTTAAATTGAGAACCTGTGATTTAGAGTGGTGCGTTCTCATCACTTGTTGGCAGAATATTGTTGTTCGAAGAGTAGCATCACAAGTACGATGGAACTCTTGCGATGATAAAGTTCGAGTTTACTGTTACTTTTTGTACCCACAATTCTTTAAGAAGGTAACCAACCTCATCCGTGGGCGATTAACTCAGGAAACCTCCTCAACCTGTGAAAATTAATAACTTTCAGTTTTTTCTGTTACAATTAATAGAGAATCAAACATTAATTCGTTTTTCCTTTTGTTCGCCATATCTTTTCCTGGTCTAGCTATCATAAAACAGAAGGTAGTAGCCAAGTTTAAAACACACACGCATATGCATATAGCAAGGATCAATTTGACCAAAACTATGCAAAAATTGGAAATGGAAATATCTAGAGATGTCTGATTTTTGATACAAAAAGTGTCAATTTTTCAGGAATTTCTGACTTTGAAAATTGAAAAAATCAAAGAAAGTTGAACAAAGGACTGAAATAAATGATCCTTGATTAGGATATTAAACAACTTTGAAACGGATTTTGTTTTTGAATTTTTGAAGTAATTAACTTTCACAGTTACAAGACCAAGCCCCGATTCTAGATCCAAATTTGCAGACGTTTCGCAAGATTTCACAAAATTTTGATTTCTGAGAGTTCTAGTTGGGGGTGACGAAATTTTCTTTTTTTGCAAAATTTCAGGTTTAAGTTCAGATGCCGTCTTAACTTCTTCAAGTACTTCCAGAATTTCCCTTATTTTCAGATTTTCGAATTTTGAGATGACGTGATTTTTCTCACCACGTCTTCTGATATCATTTTTGGTTTTACGAGGACACCAAGGAGGGGTTGGGGGGGAAAAGGAACAGGTGATATTAGGTATTGGAGTTGTATAGAGAAAAGAGGCGGAGTCTAATTTTGGGGAGATACTAATGTTGAGAGAGGGGAGGGTATAAATTAAGGAAAAATTTTATGATTTGAAGCTTATTTCATTTTTAAAATTTCTTGATTTTTTTCATGGAAAATTTGATGGAGAATTAAATTAAAGGATCAATGATTTTCATAGAAATTCAAAATTTTTAAAGATTCTTTGAAACAGTTAGCAGATATCATCTTCATTAGGCTCTGTTCATTCTTAACGCTGAGACAGTAGTTTTTTCAAATCATTCAGAGTTGTTTAGCTGAAATTGTCATGTAAACTAAAGTTCCCGAAGAATTGGAAAGATTCAATCATTTCGAAAAAAATATTTCCAGATTTTATATTGAGAATTATAGGTGTTCATATCTTTTTTTCAATATTCTTGTCGCTGGTTTCATTTTATATTTTGAAATCTCTCAATTTCGCAAAACTGAAACGAGACTCGCAATAAAACATCCTTTCATGGTATGAAACAGTGCTGTTTCAGTACTTCTCTGAAAATTGAAAATCGGCTTTGATTAACAATCCGAACTTGGCATACTCATGTGCATTGTTGATAAGAATACTCTGGAGTTTCAAAAAGCGTGAAGAACTTCCACACCGAATAGGATGAGCCGCTGCGAGATTAACGAACTCGATTTCTGGTCCGTGAAATACACTGGGCTAGTAAGTATTATATATATATATATTTTTTTTTGACTGAATCAGCAATTATTACAATACTAACGACTGCTTTAATATACATATAACTATTCCCTCACAGTTTTATGAGTTGAAAAATGTTTATCAATTGAAAAAGCATCAATAATTTCCTAGAAGAAAGATGTACATATAAGCTCAAAATGAAACAGTAAAAACTTTTCGGAAAATCGTTTCATGAAGACTAGAAAATTTTTGTAACCTGCAAAAAGTTCCACTTGTTTTACTAAAGCATTCCTCATTGATCTCAATAAGCAATGTCAATGGATCTTCGGTCAGTACAGTTTTGAGGAGACTAAAGAAGTTTAGACATTCCGGTCCAGACCAGATTAGACCTGTCACACTTTCCGATCTCATAGCTTTTCTTTAAAACCGCAAATTAAAGTTGTCACAAATCAGTGATATCTTTTGAGCTCTGTTAGAATTCGACACAAATGCTGAGAAACTAGTCCCTGGTGAGGTTAATTGTACATAACTTCTAAAAACGCGCAAACAATAATATTTGAAAAGATGATTATAATAAAAAAAAAAGATTGAAACAGTGCTTTTTCTGTTTCTACGATTAGACTTTTGAAATCTCATGCCCCTGGTCTTGTCACGGCTACCATAGTTTGCAGTTTTGACTTTCAGAAGATGAAATCCGGACAGTACGTGCGCTTTTAATGAAGATCAAGAACATTATCAAGAACAAGTTACTAACATAGTCAATCTTCTTTATCACAAAGCTTTACTTTGAAACTGTAAATGTTGATATGTATCAGTCAATAAAATGTGACATCACTGCGTACGAGGAGAACCCAGAGAAAAGCCTGTTTTCTATTCACTAGGACTATGTTACCCCCTCCCGACTTGAAGATCACGAATTTTGCCAGCGAAGGTGTAATTTCAAGGAAATCCTATAAAGTCACGAATTCGAAAAATTTTCCTGAATGTCTTCCTCGAATTTGCCTCAAACAGTACGTATTTTCCTAGTGAGATTTAGACGAAAACCAATTTCAGTGTAAAGTATGGAATTATCTCAAAAGGGTTTCTGAAAAATCAAACTTTCCCAGTGAAACAGAAGCTTTTCTCTTCACAATCCTTTGAATGTTTCCACTACAAAATCCACGCTTTGCTCTCCAAAAATCAGAACCAACTTCGACTTCTTTTCCACCATTTTCCAGTGTTTTTGAGTCACCTCTCTCTCCCAGATTTCTCCGAATTTTCGGAATGACGTTGTCATCAGACATACGGGGCAAAGATGAAGTACTGGGGAACAGGTGAAGTTTTTCAGATGAGAAGAAGGGGTATATAAGAACAGGGGAATCGAGAGTAAACCTCTTTTTATGTTTTCCGTATAGTTCCCAATTTTCGGTTGATTGTTAGAGTCGCTTTAAAAATTTTTGTAATTTTTTGAAATAGTAATAGTGGTCTAATTGTGAGAAAGCGACTACTACTTGATAATCATACCATCAAAGTTTCTAATCAGAAACAGTTATTCTTTCTTGTTTTTTGGAGAACCTTGGTTTCCTACGTTTCTAAAAACTAGTTTCTTTTTGATTTTTTGCTGTTTCAACATAAGGCCTTGAAGTTTCGAATGGTTGTGGTACTTGCTTATTTGCTAAAATTAGGAGGTAAAATGAAACTCGTAAAACTTTTAGTGCAAGAATAATCTAGGAAAACAATACAGTGATTTATTTCAAGAAATGTCACTGTTCCATTGATGAGTATTTCCAAGTTACTGCCACACTTTTGCCGACAAAAGAGAAATTATCGATGCTAGTAAAAGTTGTAAATGCAATGTTTCAAAACTCATAACCAGATGGAATAATACCAAGTTTTGCTACAGTACTTTGGGCAACGTTGGAACAGTGAATATTGAAAAAAATTGTGTAACTTAGTCGTCAATGGATCACAAGAATTGACTTTTTATGTTAGTGAGTGTTCATAACTTTGCTCAGAACGTTATATGCAAATGCGGTTTTGGCGAATTCTCACAAATTTGCCCAAATTGAATACTGTTGTTGCGAATTTGGCGTGAAAATTTACTGTTTCAAAAATAAGATAACTAACCCGAAACTTAGCCCTTACCGATAGGCTGGGCTCCCCTTTATTGATTATCAGTGTAGTATCTCTTGACCAAGCTACAAGCCCATTCCTCTGGACTTCCATAATTTCCCAACTTAATGAGCTAATAATAGTTTGTGAGGGTGGCATCATTGGTGGTGGTGATGCAGGATAAACAAAGAAAAAAAACGACTACTTTTTGCACCCTTCTTTTCTTCTTCGGCACGTACTGGAAAAAGGGAAGTATAGTTAATTTTTAGTAATTGAGCGAGATATTTTTAAAATGGCAAGAAAATGTTGAGGGTGTCACTATTTTTTGATGGATTGTTTGTGTTCTAGCTACTTTTTTTCTCGATGAGGAAGTGTGTGGTGATATAAAATAAATTAACTGAAAATGGAAAATTTTGAATGAAACTTATTGGAATTGACATAGTATCCATCTTTGTATACAACGTAGTTTCATAAATGAATCATCATCACAAATATGGAAGTTCGGAAAAATTTGATTGTTGTGAAACCGGGAAAACATTTCATTTACAGTTTTTTATACGTTTTGAGATTCTGATTACCTTTTCACGAGTTCTTCTTATTCTGAGATTTCCAATTAGTAATTGCCGCGCCCGATCGTGAAACATTCCTTTACAAAAATTCCCAGAAATCCCAAAACTTTGAAACCGGAAATTTCCTCTAAGAATTCCACAATTTTTGATCCCCATTTCATACCCCAAAATAGTTATAATTTGTCTATTCAAGGGCTTCACTAAAATCCTAATTCGTTCCTGAATCTCAAACTTCCAAAATTTCGTAATTTTGTCTAATCCTTTAAATCAGCTGACAAGGTCTTAGACATCAGTTACGAAACTAGACTTTGAGGAAATTTGTTGAAAGGTTTCACTTTGAATTTTGTATATCCTCTTGTTTTAAATCATGGCTCTTTTTCGAAAATTCACGCATTTGAGCTACATGTGACCTGGAAATGAAGCCATATGGTTTTCCAGGTCCTCCCACTCAAAATTTTTGGATTTGAGCTAGTCGTCGTCATTTTTATTTACATGTAGTTTTCTTTTATATAAGGAATGAGATGCAACAAAGTAGCAAAATTTAGTTAAAGCTTATACATAAGTTCCAAATAAAATTTGAAACTGAAATTTTTTTGAATTGAAGTTGAAACGGGATCTTCAAAGCCACCGCATTTTTCAGAACCTTCCCTACCTATAATGTTATTAAAAATCTCGTGTTCCTCGCTGTTTCAAACTTCACATATTTGGAACTACCTAGTTTTCTTACCACTACCTTTTTCTTATCTTTGGGATCTTCCTAACCTAACTGTTTCCTATTTTCCATTCTTGAAGTTACTTTCCTTTCCCATCAATCTCAATTTCATTAACCATCAAAATCCACACAATATTCCAGGGTCCCCCATTTGCATTCCTGCTTTTGCAATCCAACAACATCTCAACAGTAATGTCTTCTACCTCTTCTACTCATACAGTATCCCGACTTCTCCTCATCACACTGCTTCTCGTCGCAGTGTGTACAGCCAATTTGGCTACAGGAAGGTGAGCATAAGAGGGACAATATGAGTCTAAGGAGCTAACCAGAACAACACAATGGAACATCATAGTTGATACAGTAATTTAAGAACAGTATAATTCTTTCTACTACAATAACATCAATGAAAAATGTTTCAGCAAAAAAGCTTTTTGTGAAACTGTGATTATTCCATAACAAAGTATGAGAAAACAGACATGCTACGGGCCGGCCCGGTCCGGTCGGCCCGGGTTTTAGAGCCAAATTTTCAGGGGTCCAAATTTTGAAGCTAAGATCGATTTTTGGTGTTTTTTCCAAAGATATCGTTATGTTCTTGATATTGGGGGAACTTCTATAGTGTTTGTTGCATCTCCAATCAAAAAACGTAGTGAAATTTTCTCAACTGGGCCGGGCCGGGCCGAAATTTGCACATGTCCGTGAGAAAGCAATACTATGGAAACATTTTTGTTTCTGAAAGATCAGCGTAGCATATTAACGGTAGAAAAATCTTACGGTACTGAAGAGTTCCCTGAAACAGCAAGCTTCGCCGAAAGTGACTGAATTTGAATTCAAGGGTTTACTGTTTATTGGAAACCTGATAACAAGAAAGCTCTCATTAGTGGCAGTGATCGCTTCTTACTCATTTGCTTCCGTTGAAATCGCAAATGAAATTTCAATTTGGATTTGTTTCTGTTTCAAAATCTCTAGCTGTACCAACACTTGATTGAGTGTCGTTTACATTCAGATTACGTAACCCAACCAATTTTCTCAGAGCTTCCCTGCGCCCATCGGCTGGAAAACGAAGCGCAGCTGTATTAGTCGGACGATCACCTGCCCACTACTATCAGTTGGCAGCAGCTGCTGCCGCGAAGAGGCTGGAAAATGGTTAGTTAATTTTTTTCTGGGGACTCAATAACATTGAATCTGACGTGTAGAGGGAATTTAGAATTGCTCTTTGTTAATCTAGGAAAACTTCAAGAGTACTGTTTCATGGAATTTCCATATTTTGAACTATGAGGAACTCAATGGTTGGGACGTTGTAAACTAAAGTCGTTTTTTATAAAATGTTCAGTTTCAAGAATACAGTTTACTGTTTGGAAAATCTGTTGAAAATAATCACTGTACACCTGGGATTGTTCCGACAACCATTTCCTCCAAATCCAAAAATTACTGTACGATGTCCTTTCAGAACTCACCTGCAACATGCACACAATGACAGTACTCGAGGCTCGTTATCAACAGCTTCAGGAGGAAATCGAAGAGATTATCGAAGTGATGGAGGCGTGTCAGACGATTCGAGCAGTCAATGCACTCTAATTTTTCTGTGATATTGGTCTCTTTTGAAAGATGACAAAAAGAAAATGTACAAGAATTCATATGTTAACAATGTGTCTTGTTTATCACAGCTCAAAGTTTAATCAAAAACTAATTATCTTCAAATAAATCGATTTGCATGTAACTTCGATTTGCATATAACGATTGCACAATTTTGCAAAAATAAAAACTTGAGGGAATTCTGAAACAGAAAAAAATTTCACTGGATGTTTGCGGGACATTTAAGCTAAAAGTTAGAAAAATTTTTCTGTTTCAAACTTTAACGAAAATTGTTTAAAAACCTGTGTGTTCGATATATTGAGTTGTTTAACAGTGTAATCAGAAGTTGTTGATTTGGACAGAATACAATCACTTGTTTCATCGAAAATTTTCTATGTTCACAGACTCTACTTATAGAATAAAAAACTATACCATGCAATGTCACGAGTACACGAAAATTCATAAGCTCAAATTTCATAGTGAACCTTTTTTAAACGAAGAAAACAACTAATGATTCCTAAACTAGTCTAGAGACTACTAATGATTCCTAAACTAGTCTACTTTTGCTCCCCATCTGAAACGGAAGTGATATTTTTAAACGATGTAGAGCTTTTCAAATCGCCACTTCAGACAAACAGACTGTGACAAATGCAAATTATGATAGAGCCGTAAAACATCAACATGCGAATTAGGTCAGAAGTTATTGAAATTATTGCGACTCATTCTTCTGTAATTTTCTCTGTTTCACGACAAAATTGAAGCATGTGAACTTGCTATTTCCCTAATGTGGCACTGGGTTTATTTTTAATCTTGTAATCTTGATGATTTTTTTTACACGAAACTTGTGTTTGTCAAAAAGTCAAACGCGGCGGCGCATAAAATTGTTAGTTAGAAATACAACTGGTTCACTTACTGATGTTTGGAATCGCAAAAGTCAACCAAACGAAAAGATTCAAAGAACTTTTGAAGCAGTACGTTCTTGCTGATTTCGAAGTCCATGTGCTTATATTATAGTACTTCTAAACATAATTGAATGTGAGAGTAGTGAATCAACTCAACTTCTAATTGCACAATCTTGCCAAAACAAAAACTTGAGGGAATTCTGAAACAGAAAAAAATTTTCACTGAATGTTTGGAGAGACATCTAACCTAAAAGTTAGAAAAAATTTTGTGTTTCAATTCTTAAGGAAAATAGCTTTAAAATTTGTGTGTTCGATTGATTTATGAGTAGCTTTACAGTGTAGGCAAAAGTTGTTGATTTGGACAGAACAAAACCACTTGTTTCATCGAAAATTTTCTATGTTCACTGACTTCAATCAGGAACGGAACATTTTTAGGAAGTGATTGATTGGCAACGATTAATGTTGTCAGTCTTCAAGATAAAATAACCTGTCCTGCATTAACAGTATTTTTTCGAAACCCTATTTTCACTGTAGCGGCCTTCGGGTGTGTGAGGTAGGACAGGTAAGCGGATGCCAAGAAAAACAGCCTGCTTGTTCAATAAACAAACTTGGTAACAAGAGAACGTACAGTATGATTAAACTGTTTAATTTTGGATGACTGGTTTTAACATGAATAATCTATGTAAGTTGGAAACTTGTAACAGTAGACCATTCTTTCTTCTTGGATACGATTCACCAAAAGTTTACTGTGTCAGACAATCTATGTTTCTTACAGAGACTGTGTTGTTCAATCGATAAACTCTACCTATTGTTATTGCTGATGTTGAAGGCAAGATTTTCTTCAGCATGATTTGCCTGATATTTGTCATCAACAGACCACATTTTTGGTTCAAGTTAATAGGGAATTTTCTGTTTCAAAATATTCGGAAAAGTCAACGGTCTTCTTACAAACTCTAGTGCTCTTGGATTTTTCTATTTATTTAAATAAGTATTGCCAGAGGTTTCCTAGTCTTCTGAGACCAAACTACACATCATCTTTGCCTGTTCTAATCTACATTTTGTCTCCTCTCATCTTACACTTCTACAGTAATTACCACATCATTTCAATCTTATCTGTCCCATCTATGTCATCATCTGCTCACACGTCAGTCACAAGTACATCTGTCCTGCGGTAATCTTCCTCCAATCGACCTCCTCGCCTCCACAGTCTTTCGACAAACGTTCACTAGGACACTCCATCATTTAGTCCTACATTCCTCCATTCACCTCTAGTGAAATGGCCCATGACGTCAAACCGATTTCTCTTCTGAAACTCCCAGACCGAGCAGTATTAGATGTGATCAGCAATTTTTGTTTAATGGATAAGTGAGTTGAAAATATTTTCATTCAAAACAAAACTTTTGGGTTTTACTGTGGAAACAGGGACAGTACAGCTAATTTTCAGCAAAGTTTCAGATCGGGAGATTGATGGCACTGAGAACTAAAAAACTGAAGTATGAAATGGGAGTGTTGAGAAACCGAAATAATTTTTAGTAGAGGTGTTTGATTTCGAATAGCAAAATGTAGAGCAGTGATGACTAACGCTGACACTATTTTTTTTTTCACTGACACTATTTTGCGTTCAATTTCACCAGTTAAAGTTTTTCAGTTCTGCTTTTTCTGCCAAATATTTAGGAAATTGCTCTAGAAACAAAAAACTTTGATCGTTCGCCTGATTTTGAAGTTTGTCATTTAATCTGATGTCAAATTCGCAATTTGGGCTAACTAAAGTAAGGAAACCAGTAAAGAACATTTGTTAACTTTGATGATATGCCATCGAAGAAGCCATCGAAGAGCTAAAATTAAAGAGCAAGGATATGAATTTCTAGAAACAGAAAATTCAAAAAAAGGCAATAGTGATGTTCTACGTAGTAATAAAATCGTAAGCGGGCCGATATTCGATATTCCAAGAAACAGCAAAACATTGTTCTCCAAAATAGATAACTTCTACGATAATTTCTACATTTTCAGATTCTCCCTCTCCCTGCTATCCTCACGATCCCGAAACTTGATTCGTCTCTCTCACTCTAAACTCCCTCGACGGTATAAAACTGTAGTGAACGGAATTGTCCACAACGAGATTTTCTTAACTGTCGGAATTGAAGACAACGAGCAAGATGGCAACACGGACGAACTTATCATATCCTTCATCACAACTCTTCCACTATCAATGGCTCGTCATCGTTACCACACTCTATACAAATCCAGACTGAGACTCTGTGACAACTTCGGGCCTACAGTGGAATTGTGGGTAGATCATTTGCTATGGATCATGAATCAGCCCGCGATGGGGAAAATGAAATTCCACGAATTGCTTTGGACAGATGAGTTGGATACTGTAGGTAATACTTTCGGGAAGCACCATGAGCTGGAGATTCGTGATCATATGAACAATCGAAGTGTGAGAACTTTGCTCAAATTGATTGCCCCGCCAAAGAAGCTGGTTCTTCATTACATTAATCTTGAGAGCCATATAGATTTCAACAGACTATTGACGCAAAACTTCGATAGTCTTGAATTGATACATTTACTGACTTTGGATGAAATCTTGTCCACAAGGGCTTCATGTTTGAAAGTCGCAGTTGTGAGAAATTTCAACTTTAACCGTTTCCTAAAACTGTGGCTCAAGAATCGAACGAATACAAGACTGGAGTACATGCACATTGTCAGTCGAGACAGATTGAATATGGAGAGAATCTTGAATGGGATCCCAAATGAAGTCGTCAATGAACCGATCATTTTCGATCGTGCCGAAGATCGTTACCTGTATAAAAATGGGGAAAACAGGATTAGTGTCAGTCGAGGATGGACTATCTGTCGTGCGGATGGAACCAAAGCAACTATTTCGTTGGGAGATGATGTTGAGAATGGGCCGTTCGAGATTTCTTTCTATTCTTTCTCTTTCTATGTTTGGTGAAGATGTGTTTGTCATCGCTTAACTGTTATGTTCACTTGTTCTGGAATAAATTTTCGTTTTGAAATTGACTAATCTTTCCAACATTTAAAACCGGAATTCAACTTGTCCAATCAATAAATCGATCCACCTTTAAATACGGTAATCATCTGAAACGGCCAAGTTTGGATTAGGTTGATTTTGATGTTAGGAGAATACGTTAGGTGCAACTATTCCTAGACATAAACGGCTATGGGTGCTCAGTAGGACTCTGGATGAACTACTGCACTTTCAAACAAAAAAAACTTTGAAAATTCGATATTTGGCCTAATTCTTCCTCATTTTTCGATAAAATTTAGAGTTCTTTTTGGCTTGAATTACACTGATTTTCAGTTCAAAAACTTTGATTTTTGACTTGAAAATGGTCGATTTTGGTCGAATTTTTCCGATATTGGACACAATTCTTGCTCATTTCCATCCCATTCTTCCACTTCTTTGTCCGAACTCCCGCTATTTTCAACCATCCCCATCTACCGTACCACCACATCGTTTGGTCTAAAAATTTGGGGGAATCAATCGATATTCCCAAAAGTAGATCAAAACATTTCGCAGAGTGGGAAAAGTGGGCGGAGCGTAATTTTGCGCGGGAAATTGTAAACACATCCTTCCCGCCAAAAAAAAAATCAATAGCTCTTTGTCGTGCTGAAAACGTAGTGACAGATGTGCTGCACACTGTTTTTGATTGTTTATGGCCGAGTCTCTGTTATTGATTTTCTCCGTTCTGTTCTTTCTCTATTCCTGATTTTCTCTATCATTCACTTACTTTATTATTGACTTTTTTAATATTCGCTTTTTACTTCGTCTTAAAGTATATATTTTTCAGACCATCACGTGTGATGTCTCCCGGATGCGAATTTGCCAATTGGGACAAGAGCAGAAGAGGTAATTCATACATTTTTCATAGGCTCCTTTCTGAGCTTGTCCAAAATAAGATGTTTAGTCACTTTTAGCGGTACTTTTCCAGCTAAAAAACGTTCCGTTGTTAGCATCATTTTTAGAATTTGCGCGCATAATTTCGCACTGGACAGACCAAAATTAGGCAAAAACAATTTCTCCAAATTCGCAGTTGATCAATCGAGGTACTGAGAAGTCGTCATGTTGGCGATCGTTTTTCCTAGAGGAATATCGCTAACATAATCTCTTTAGTTTTGTAATTTCATCGTAAATTTAGGACTTTTAGAAAATCAAATTTTTTGGTAGATCAAAATCTTCGAGAAGTTTGATCTGTTCCCGTTCTCTAGTTCCCACGACCTCCAAATCAATAAATTCCCAGAGGGATGAGTTGAAGAGAAGATGAGACCACTCGTTCCCATTATGACTGTTGGTATTCCGAACCATTTCAATTTATCGACTTTTTCAGATCGACGACATCGGCAGCTGGCAGCAGGAGGATCGTGGAAGCAACGTCGAGCACCGGCAAGAGGACGATGGAGAAGGAAGGAGGTGCTCACTCAGGTAAATGAGACTAGAATGGTTGGTTGGCAGGCTTAGGTGAGATTGGTTGGATGGCAGGCTTAGGTTCTAATGGTTTGACTAGGTAAGACTGGATGGTTGGCAGGCTTAGGCTCTTGAGTTTTCGGTTCTTCGAAACCGATTTGCGTAATGACGTACCGAACGCCTAGGGATGAGAGAATTGAGTGGTCTTGGCGTAGAGTGAGCTTGTTGCCCGCATGAGATTAGTAGTAGGGAAAGAGTGAGCACCGAATGCAACAGGATGGACCACTGGACTCAATTAGGAGGGATTCGGGATGGAACCGAGACGATCGATTCGACAGCTGAGGACCAGCGAGGAGAGGGACTGAAGATGCAAAGGACTCGGACGGAAGGGATATTCGATTCGAGATGTGGATGGAATTCAAGGAAGATGAAATGAGGTGAGTTTTTCACAGAAGTAGATCATACTCTGTATTTGAGAATTCATCAGTGTAGAAGGTCTTGAATGACTATCACCATGGGGATTATAAAATTATCGAATATTTTTCCAGAACATCGAAGTCGACCAGCGCACCGTGGAGCACAAGGGAGAGGAAATGGAGTCGAGTGAAGTGGAGGAACGGACACGTCGAGCAGTAGACGAGGAAGAAGTGAGTTTCCTTGATGTTTCTCGAAGGGTTATACCCTCAAACTTAGTGTCTCTGGCGGCCTTATTAATTTGATGATATTTCAGATCGACGGAGTCCGCAGCTGGTAGCAGGAAGATTGTGGAACTGACGAATCGATGTCGTCCTCGTCCCGGACGCCGGACCCCGAATCCCGGACGCCGGCGTCCGGGGTCCGGGACTCGGGGTCCGGCGTCCGGGATTTGGGGGTCCGGCGTCGGGATTCGGGATTCGGGGTCCGGCGTCCGGGTCCGGGATTCGGGGTTCGGCGTCCGGGATTCGGGGTCCGGGATTCGGGGTTCGGCGTCCGGGGTCCGGGATTCGGGGTTCGGCGTCCGGGATTCGGGGTCCGGCGTCTGGGATTCAAGGTCCGGGGTCCGGGATTCGGGGTCCGGGGTCCGGGGTCCGGGATTCGGGGTCCGGCGTCCGGGTCCGGGATTCGGGGTCCGGCGTCCGGGATTTGGGGTCCGACGTACGGGGTCCGGGATTTAGAGTCCGGCGTCCGGGATTCGGGGTCCGGGGTCCGGCGTCCGGCGTCCGGGATTCGGGGTCCGGGGTCCGGCGTCCGGGGTCCGGGATTCGGGGTCCGGGATTCGGGGTCCGGCGTCCGGGGTCCGGGATTCGGGGTCCGGGATTCGGGGTCCGGGATTCGGGGTCCGGCGTCCGGGGTCCGGGATTCGGGGTCCGGGGTCCGGGATTCGGGGTCCGGGATTCGGGGTCCGGCGTCCGGGATTCGGGGTCCGGGATTCGGGGTCCGGGATTCGGGGTCCGGCGTCCGGGATTTGGGGTCCGACGTACGGGGTCCGGGATTTGGAGTCCGGCGTCCGGGATTCGGGGTCCGGGGTCCGGCGTCCGGGATTCGGGGTCCGGGGTCCGGCGTCCGGCGTCCGGGATTCGGGGTCCGGCGTCCGGGGTCCGGGATTCGGGGTCCGGCGTCCGGCGTCCGGGGTCCGGGATTCGGGGTCCGGCGTCCGGTGTCCGGGATTCGGGGTCCGGGATTCGGGGTCCGGCGTCCGGGGTCCGGGATTCGGGGTCCGGCGTCCGGGGTCCGGGATTCGGGGTCCGGCGTCCGGTGTCCGGGATTCGGGGTCCGGCGTCCGGGGTCCGGGATTCGGGGTCCGGCGTCCGGGGTCCGGGATTCGGGGTCCGGCGTCCGGGGTCCGGGATTCGGGGTCCGGGTCCGGGATTCGGGGTCCGGGATTCGGGGTCCGACGTACGGGGTCCGGGATTTGGAGTCCGGCGTCCGGGATTCGGGGTCCGGGGTCCGGGGTCCGGCGTCCGGGATTCGGGGTCCGGGGTCCGGCGTCCGGGATTCGGGGTCCGGCGTCCGGGGTCCGGGATTCGGGGTCCGGCGTCCGGCGTTCGGGGTCCGGGATTCGGGGTCCGGGTCCGGGATTCGGGGTCCGGGATTCGGGGTCCGACGTACGGGGTCCGGGATTTGGAGTCCGGCGTCCGGGATTCGGGGTCCGGGGTCCGGCGTCCGGGTCCGGGATTCGGGGTTCGGCGTCCGGGATTCGGGGTCCGGGATTCGGGGTTCGGCGTCCGGGGTCCGGGATTCGGGGTTCGGCGTCCGGGATTCGGGGTCCGGGGTCCGGGATTCGGGGTCCGGGGTCCGGGGTCCGGGATTCGGGGTCCGGCGTCCGGGTCCGGGATTCGGGGTCCGGCGTCCGGGATTTGGGGTCCGACGTACGGGGTCCGGGATTTGGAGTCCGGCGTCCGGGATTCGGGGTCCGGGGTCCGGCGTCCGGGGTCCGGGATTCGGGGTCCGGGATTCGGGGTCCGGCGTCCGGGGTCCGGGATTCGGGGTCCGGGATTCGGGGTCCGGGATTCGGGGTCCGGCGTCCGGGGTCCGGGATTCGGGGTCCGGCGTCCGGGGTCCGGGATTCGGGGTCCGGGATTCGGGGTCCGGCGTCCGGGATTCGGGGTCCGGGATTCGGGGTCCGGGATTCGGGGTCCGGCGTCCGGGATTTGGGGTCCGACGTACGGGGTCCGGGATTTGGAGTCCGGCGTCCGGGATTCGGGGTCCGGGGTCCGGGGTCCGGCGTCCGGGATTCGGGGTCCGGGGTCCGGCGTCCGGGATTTGGGGTCCGACGTACGGGGTCCGGGATTTGGAGTCCGGCGTCCGGGATTCGGGGTCCGGGGTCCGGGGTCCGGCGTCCGGGATTCGGGGTCCGGGGTCCGGCGTCCGGCGTCCGGGATTCGGGGTCCGGCGTCCGGGGTCCGGGATTCGGGGTCCGGCGTCCGGCGTCCGGGGTCCGGGATTCGGGGTCCGGCGTCCGGTGTCCGGGATTCGGGGTCCGGGATTCGGGGTCCGGCGTCCGGGGTCCGGGATTCGGGGTCCGGCGTCCGGGGTCCGGGATTCGGGGTCCGGCGTCCGGTGTCCGGGATTCGGGGTCCGGCGTCCGGGGTCCGGGATTCGGGGTCCGGCGTCCGGGGTCCGGGATTCGGGGTCCGGCGTCCGGGGTCCGGGATTCGGGGTCCGGGTCCGGGATTCGGGGTCCGGGATTCGGGGTCCGACGTACGGGGTCCGGGATTTGGAGTCCGGCGTCCGGGATTCGGGGTCCGGGGTCCGGGGTCCGGCGTCCGGGATTCGGGGTCCGGGGTCCGGCGTCCGGGATTCGGGGTCCGGCGTCCGGGGTCCGGGATTCGGGGTCCGGCGTCCGGCGTTCGGGGTCCGGGATTCGGGGTCCGGGTCCGGGATTCGGGGTCCGGGATTCGGGGTCCGGCGTCCGGGATTTGGGGTCCGACGTACGGGGTCCGGGATTTGGAGTCCGGCGTCCGGGGTCCGGGATTCGGGACGACATCGATTCGTCAGTTCCACTATCTTCCTGCTACCAGCTACGGACTCCGTCGATCTGAAATATCATCAAATTAATAAGGCCGCCAGAGACACTAAGTTTGAGGGTATAACCCTTCGAGAAACATCAAGGAAACTCACTTCTTCCTCGTCTACTGCTCGACGTGTCCGTTCCTCCACTTCACTCGACTCCATTTCCTCTCCCTTGTGCTCCACGGTGCGCTGGTCGACTTCGATGTTCTGGAAAAATATTCGATAATTTTATAATCCCCATGGTGATAGTCATTCAAGACCTTCTACACTGATGAATTCTCAAATACAGAGTATGATCTACTTCTGTGAAAAACTCACCTCATTTCATCTTCCTTGAATTCCATCCACATCTCGAATCGAATATCCCTTCCGTCCGAGTCCTTTGCATCTTCAGTCCCTCTCCTCGCTGGTCCTCAGCTGTCGAATCGATCGTCTCGGTTCCATCCCGAATCCCTCCTAATTGAGTCCAGTGGTCCATCCTGTTGCATTCGGTGCTCACTCTTTCCCTACTACTAATCTCATGCGGGCAACAAGCTCACTCTACGCCAAGACCACTCAATTCTCTCATCCCTAGGCGTTCGGTACGTCATTACGCAAATCGGTTTCGAAGAACCGAAAACTCAAGAGCCTAAGCCTGCCAACCATCCAGTCTTACCTAGTCAAACCATTAGAACCTAAGCCTGCCATCCAACCAATCTCACCTAAGCCTGCCAACCAACCATTCTAGTCTCATTTACCTGAGTGAGCACCTCCTTCCTTCTCCATCGTCCTCTTGCCGGTGCTCGACGTTGCTTCCACGATCCTCCTGCTGCCAGCTGCCGATGTCGTCGATCTGAAAAAGTCGATAAATTGAAATGGTTCGGAATACCAACAGTCATAATGGGAACGAGTGGTCTCATCTTCTCTTCAACTCATCCCCCTGGGAATTTATTGATTTGGAGGTCGTGGGAACTTCAAAACGAGAATAGGTCAAAGTTTTCAAAAATTTTGATATACCAAAAAATGTGATTTTCTAAAAGTCCTAAATTTAAAGATGAAATCACAAAACTTAAGGAATTATGTTAGCGATATTCCTCTAGGAAAAACGCGCTTGATCACCAACATGACAATCGCGCGCCACTTCTCAGTACCTCGATAGATCAACTGCGAATTTGGAGAAAATGTTTTTGCCTAATGTTGGTCTCTCCAGTGCGAAATTATGCGCGCAAATTCTAAAAATGTTGCTAACAACGGAACGTTTTTAGCTTGGAAAGTATCGCTAAAAGTGACTAAAAATTGGACAAGCTCAGAAATGAGCCTATGAAAAATGAATGAATTACCTCTTCTGCTCTCGTCTCAATTGGCAATTTCGCATCCGGGAGACATCACACGCGATGGTCTGAAAAAATGAATAGTTGGAAAAGAAGTAAAAAGCGAATATTAAAAAAGTCAATAATAAAGTAAGCAAATAATTCAGAAAATCAGGAATAAAGACAGTCAGCAATAGAAAACGATAATAACGCAGAAAATCAATAATAGAGACTCGGTCATAAACATTCAAAAACAATGTGCAGCATATCTGCCACTACGTTTTCAGTAAGAGAAAGAACTATTGATTTTTTTGGTGGGAAGGATGTGTGTCACATTTCCCGCGCAAAATTAAGCTCCGCCCATTTTTCCCACTCGGTGAAAATTTTTAATCTACTTTTGGGAATATCGATTGATTTTCCATATTTTCAGACCAAACGATAGATGGTGGAACGGTAGAGAGGGAGGGCTGAAAATAGCGGAAGTTCGGACAAAGAAGTGAAAGAATGGGATAAAGTTTATCATAAAGATGAGCAAAAATCTGGTTCAAAAACTGAAAAAATTTCGACAATTTTTAGTCTTTGAGCTCAAAATTATTGTACCTCGAGCCAAAAAACACGAAAGTTGAACGAAAAATGACAATCGAAATTTCAACCTTTTTTTTTCAAATCCACTGAACTTTTGTGCTAAAAATGTCTTCTTTCAGTGGAAAATCACTGAAATTCATGAGTTGTTCCAGTTCTCATCTCCGCGGTTATTATTTGTTCCATCATACTTCTTATTTATTGGAAAAAGAATAAAAGTCGACAACTGGATTCATTCCACAATGCCAAAAATTGAGGAACAAATGAAACAGGAATTTTCAGGAACATAATTTTTGTGAAGTCTTCACAAAAAGCAAAGGAAACACCTGTCTGTAGCTCTGTTTTTTTTTTTTGAGAATTCAGAAGTCCGAACATCGTGTGTCACTTTCATCAAAATTAAAAAAAATTGAAACAGTAATGAAGTGCTGTTTTTTTTCATTGATGGGACAACTATCCAAGATTTCTGTGAATGCCTTTTATCAGAAGCCAAAATGAAAAAGTTACTGCTTCAAAATGTGCTCATAATTTTTAGCGTATCGCAGTTTTCTATTAAGAAGTCTGAAGACCGTAGAATTGCAGTTGTCAAAGATTGACATCTAGAGCACATTTGAAGTAACAAGCGACTTCAATAGTTTCACCTCAACTTGTGTTTTTTTAAATCCAAATAATAAAACCACATCTTATTGCCCTAAGTTTCGAAGTGAAAGAAAAACCAAACGGTAGGTTATCCAGATTGATTCTAAATATGAGATCTCGAATTTCTTGGATCTTGAAACAGATAAATTCCCTATTTTCATTCCCTATTTTTCGTCACGCGAAATGTCCACGAGTGATAGAGAACGAGTGAAATCTTCCGGAGGCTCAACAACTTCTGGCAGCAAACCGAGATTGAAGAAGGGAAAGAAGGATTCGTTACTAGATGCGATGATCAAAGCAATGTCTTCGGATGAATATAAAAATGCTTTGACAGCTGCGATTATGAAATACGCTGAAGACATAACGAAACCCAAACTCGAGGTAATGGATTTGGAGATTTCGAAGCAAAACGAAAAGATATTGATGTTGGAAGCTCAAATTCTGGAGTTAAATGAGAGTCTGGCAGTTCTGAAGAAAAGTTTTGATGTGAGTGATAGGACCGGTGTCAGATTGCCAACAGGTTTGAGTAATGTGTCGGCCGAGGAAAAAGAACGAAAGCGCTCATTGGTGGTGTCAGGGATCCCGGAATTTGGAAAGACTGAAAGAGAAATGTGGCATTGGGATCAACAGTGTGTGTGGAAAGTATTCAACTTCCTGGATATCGGGGGTCCGCCTACTGCCATATATAGACTTGGAAAGAGAAATGACTCGGGACGACCAAGATTGATGAAAATAGTGATGGCAAATTCGTATGATCAGAAAACCGTGCTAAGTCGTGCTCCACGTCTCAAGACCTTCCCATCTGGATCAGTTCAAGTATACATTCGCCCTTCGTTGACCAAAGAGGAAAGAGAGGAACAGAAAATCAAACGGAATGATAAGTTCTTGGGTAGTTCTCGTATTAAGAATTTCTCCCCATCATCTAGTCAACCTTCTTCTGATGTTCCCCTCTCCCCCCTAGTCGATGAACCCATGGATCTGGATATGGGAAACAGGGATGGGGACAGATCAACCCTCCCACAATAACTAACTGTCTGTCCCCTCCATTTCATAACAATTTTCCCCCGATTTCACCAAAATGTTCAAATCTTTTTCTGAATATGTTGACAGCAAATGCACGCTCCCTGGTTTCCAATAAGGCAGAGTTTTTAGTTTTATTGGAGCATAATACTTTTGATATAGTTTTGGTACAAGAGACATGGCTATCTTCCAACAGCCCTATGTCTGTTTTCTCGTCATGCCTAGGCAACGGGAAATATTGTATATTCAGAGTAGACCGTAACGGTAGAGGCGGTGGCGTTGCAGTTTTTGTCAAGACTAATCTGAAATGTAAGGTGATCTATTCTGAATCTTTAACTAATGCATATGAAATTTTAATTCTAGAGCTAGACATAGGAGTCGAGCCCATTAAACTAGTCAACGTTTACCGATCGCCATCTTGCAATACTAGACATTCAAAGAAACTTCTGAATTTAATCTCAACCACAATTGATCACAAAAACATAGTAATTGTAGGCGATTTTAACTGTAAAGAAATTCAGTGGGAACATGATCCGCCAACTCCTTGCCAGAACTTACAACTTGCACATGCTGTGGTTGATTTTTGTGTGAATAATGGTCTAAAACAGTATGTTAAGAAAGGGACAAGAGGTCCCAACATTCTTGATCTTGTATTTTCCAATGTGCCAATTAGTAACGTTGAGGTTTCTAACCCAATTGGCTTCAGTGATCACGCTAAAATTTCTTTCCAACTAGACCTAGTTTATAAGCCAAAACCTGTATCATTTTGGATACCTGATTACAAGAATGCAGATAAGCTAACAATTGAAAAAATGCTTCATAGAGCAGATTGGACGTGCATTTTTGGTCAAAGTTTAGATACAAATTCCAAATACGAAAATTTCATCGCTTACTTAAACAAAGTGTTTCATTGTAGCATCCCATGGATAAAAGTTAACTCCGAACATGGCAATCTTCCTGATTATCTACTTTCTTTCAGCAAACTAGTAGACTATTCTTGGCAAAAAGCCACAAAAACCAGATCCATTCTAGATTTTCAAAATTACGTGGATATCACTAAAAAGTTCAGAAAGAAATTGCAGAAATACAAAGCCAACGTGGAACTTTTAGTACTAAAAAACAGAGGTGTCAGTAGGTTTTCCAAATTTTCTAAGTTAGTCTTGAAAAAGCGGCACGGTCTGATTCCGGATTTCAAAAATAGTGATGGAGTTTTGATGTCTACAGATTCTGATAAGGTAGAAAGTCTGGCAACTTACTTTGAATCTCAATATACCAATCCTTCAGTTACGTCCCAAGTATTGCCCACACAAAACTCTGTACAGGATATGGTTTGGGTTTCAGAAGATGAAATTTTTAAACTCCTTAAAAGAATCAAAGGCAATAACACATTAACTCCTGATGAAATTCCAGCCAGATTTCTAAAGTTTATATCCATATATATAGCAAGTCCAATAGCCCAATTATGTAACTATTCAATGATGAGAGGTGAAACCCCTAGAAGATGGACTGAGGCCATAGTAATTCCGCTGAACAAAGTAGATTCACCGACAGAGGTAAATCAATTTCGCCCAATAAGTATCACATCAGTTATCTGTCGTGTCTTTGAACGATGTATACTGAAAAGGATTAATGAACACTTAAAGAGCGTTCAATTCTGGTCTGATAGTCAACATGGATTTAGAAAAAGTAGATCTACCACGACGTGTGTTCTAGAGTCCCTTAATGATTGGACCACCGCTTTAGATAACGGTGATCAGGTAGATATCATTTTCTTCGATTTCAGCAAAGCTTTTGATAAAGTCCCTCACGATATTCTCCTACAAAAGTTAGCCAACTTAGGCCTAAACGAAGCTTTAGTTTCATGGATACGATCTTATCTTAGTAACAGACGTTTCAGAGTAAAAATTAATGATACTCTATCCTCGTACATGCCTATTGTTTGTGGGGTACCCCAAGGGGGAGTATTATCACCAATACTGTTCTGCATATATGTAAATAGTCTTTGCTTAGAAATTGCAAAACCAGTTGTCATCAAACAGTTTGCCGATGACCTGAAAATTTATTCCACAATAAAAAGAGGTGAATCTAAAACTGATCTCCAACAATCTATCGATAAAATATATAATTGGTCTTTACAATCTAAACTAGATCTAAATTTTTCGAAGACTTGCTGTATTAGCTTGGGAAGAAAACCAAGACATACAGACTATTTTCTTAACGGCAAAACGATCAACCGAGTAACCACTGTTAGAGATTTAGGTTTCTTGATAAACGAAAAATTAGACTTTCAGTCTCACTGGGAAATGGCTATCAAAAAAGCAAACTATGCGAGCTATTCTATTTTCAAGACATTTCATAGTAGCAACGTGAGATTATTAACTTTATTATATAAAACTTTCGTCAGACCTTACCTGGAATATGGGTGTGTAGTTTCTAATCCTTCAACAGTAAAATCTATAACCGCAATCGAAAAAGTCCAGAGTCTATTTACGAGAAAAATGCAAAATAGAATAGCAGGAAAAAATATATCTCGATTAGACTCAGAATATAAGTCTTCCGAACTCAGGCTCGAAGAGTATGGATTAGAAAAGTTGAAGTCTAGAAGAGACAAAATTGACCTAAAATTCTTCAATAATCTTCTCGTCGGGAAAATCGACATAGATCATTCCTCATATTTCAAAATTAGTCTGACAAGGACTCGTCGCGACCGCTCATACCTATGGAAAACTCCGAAAACCAAAATTAAACAACACTTTTTCACTCATCGAGTTCTCAATAAAATGACGAACTCTGCCAAACAGAACCAAAGCCTGCTGCTGTCATGAATTCAGAAAAAGCTTTTCCCCAGTTTCATTAAATTAGTACTAGTCTAGGTAAAAAATGTCGTTTTCATGTCACCCCGTCCTTGATTATTCTCCATTTATTCTTTTCACGTATTTTTACGTAATAAATCAATCAATCAATCAAAATTTGTTTTGTGCGGCGTTTTCTCTCATTAACGTCTCTTTTTTTCTTTGTTTGCATTACAAATTATCTACGCACGTGTTACTCTTTTACCGCAAAAAGAAACTATTTGGATTATTACGCAATTGGAGATCATCCTCTTCCAACACAAATTGGACAGAAACTTGATCATCGCTTATGATGTTCCCGCTATGGTTAGGAAATGGACAAAAACAACTCTTACTGAGAAACCAAAATTGATTTATCTGGTCCATCTATGGCGCCCTATCTCTGGAAGCTGGATTTTGACTTTCTGGTCTGTAAGTTCGAGTTTGGGAAAAGGTAACTTTTTTGAAAATCCTTCAGGTCTTCTCCCCACTGTACCCCGTTGCCACCCCCGTTCTCTATTAGTCCTCATGTTTCCCACGTTGCCTTGCTATTATTCGAATACTTGACATTGGACATTTTTACAATTTTTAGGTCGCCTTTGGTTCCATGTATGCTACTAATAAAATTGTCACCATTCCCCTTTGATTTTGATGACTTTTCCCAGGAGGAAAAGCGGTTTCCCAGGAGGAAAAAAAAGATCTTTTTGAGTTTGATACTGTTTCCTTGAACATGGGTGCGGTAAGCCATGAAGGGAAGTTGGCTTCTGGGAAGAGACCAAAGTGCATTTATCTGTGGAGATAAAACAATGCGAAGATCGGAATTCATGAACATATGGACTACTATAACATTCTTTAAAATTTAAAATCGAGGAAGAGAAGTGAGGATTCTAGGGGACAAACACTGTGGAATATAAAAACGGAGCATTTCGCAAATAGTCTTATTTGAAAGGGTTCATCTAGACAAAATTACCTGTTTCACATGGATAACATGAAAATATGTATGACAATTTACGATGATTAAGATACTAAATGCCATATCAATATTTCGGTAGTGAGAATTTTGTGAAACATATCCTGTTTTCGTTGGTTTCAGAATAGAGAGCATAATTTCTGTAGACAACTATTAGTGATATTCCCTAAGGGGAAACGAGTTTCTCAAAACAGAAAAGCGGCGGGAAAACTGAGAATTCAAGTTTCAGCCATGTTAGCGATGGAGCGCGTTTCAACTCGGGTAATATCGCTTATAAATCAATGATTTTCGAACGGAAACTTCCAAGTTTCAAAAAATCCATTAAAAACAGTTTTAACAGAAAAACATTGATAGAATTTTCATCATAATTTCCCACCAAAATAACATTCTCTCAAGATTTGTTCCATCGATACTGTCACTGTCACCATGCATCCCAACACCCTAAAACATGCCCCAGTTGTAAACCTCATTTGCCACGCATCGTAAACTCATTACCCTTTCTATACTTATCCAACAGATAGCTCACTAAAACCTCAATTTGACACTACTTATTACGGGTCTTACTGTTCTTCCTGACGGTTATCCCACGAATGTCTCCTCTCTTCTGTGGTCCCCATGGCCCGACTACAGAAGACTCTTTTGTGTGCCTCTTTGTGTGCGAACAGTACCGCCCATTTGTGCTTGGGGGGTTCTTAGTCAATTGTGGTTGACTTAAACCTAGCTAATTAGTTTCTCCTTTATTCCGGGTTAGTAGGAAACTTATTCTTGGCTTTCCTATTTTTTCATTTTCTCTGTTTCATATTGAGAATATCAACCTTGCTCCAGGTTTTTTCACTTCATCAAACACCTCGTTATCCGATTTTCACTTTTTAGTTCATAGCAAGTGCTTGACATAAAATTGACCACCGCCATAACTTCCAATGCTCCAAACGGTCTAAAAATTTACAGTTTCGTGAAGAATCAATACTACATGTGAGGTTGCTAAAACAATCACATCATCGCAGTCTGACGATCTCTTGAATCCATCTGCTGTAAATCTCAAAAATTCCACATCGATTCCTGACTGATTTTTTTTCTCTTTCAGATCTCCCCAATATCCCAAACATGGCCAAATCTACTCAGTCCTCGCTCTCATCCTCCTCCACCACTAATCGCACCAACAAAGCCAAGACCCGTGAGAACGAGTATCAGCGGTCTCGGAACATCAATGAAGCATTCACCACTCTTCAACAGTGAGTTCCTAGTCTTGTCGTAAAAACAGACAACCGAAATTTTTCTAAGAACTAATTTACCAACTGGTTTTCTACATCCATTGCGAATATTTCCTGAAACAAGAACAAAAATTTTAGGCGAATCCCATATCTCCGCCCAGAAGAGAGAAGACAACTACCAAAAATCAAGACACTTCGTCTGGCAATGCAGTATATCAGTCATTTACAGAAGCTAGTTGAGGGAAATTCAATGGTTAGTTGAAAACTATCTCGGTTTCAAAACTTATTTATTACCAGTGTTGGTTTTATAATTTTGATTCTGCATCCAAACGTGGTAGTCATTCTTAACTGAAAGTGAGTTATACAAAAAGTTACGGTTTCAATTTTTTGATATTATCAATCCGGGTATCTAAAAATTATTGCGAGGGGGATATAACTATCTTATCGTAAACAAGTAAAAAGTTATTTTCATGAAAAGTTAATGTTTCAAAGAAAGCTGAATTATTGCACCTGTTGCACCTGAGCATTCAAACCGTTTCTCCTGACGCCGCAGCACTCAAAATCACAACCCCCATTATTTCCAGGCCGACTCCCTATCCAACGAGACGCGTCCCCTAACTCTCCCAGATTTTCGTCAAATCGTCACAGACGAGATGAGAACGCGGAATAGTTATAGAGAAAGAGCACATTCTGAGGAAATGGATCCGGATACTGTACAGAGAATTCTGGCGAGAGAACAAGAGAGTCGAAGACGTCCGATTGGGATTCCAGTGGAGATGCAGGGTAAGATAGGGGGAAGATTGAAACGACTGTTAAAACCCGTTGTTCAAATAATAATGCTACTTATTGCAAGATTTCAGTACATTCCATAAAAATTCCACAAAAAAACTGCTTCTGGCACATACTAAATTAATTCCAGAAATTCGAAAACCGGTTGATTGTGTACTCTGGTCGAAAGGCGCATACAGTTCGATTGCTTTTTTACAAACCTTACCATAAATTACAGCAGTTCCAACTCTTGAGCATTTTTTGTGGACGAGCTCGACTCAAGTGTTTCAAGTGAAACTGTTATTCTTGGAATCCCACTTTTTCATATTTTCCATCACAAACCCATACTATTTCCAGAACTTCTTCCTCCACAAGTCCGCCAATTTGGGCCAATCTCCAATAACATGCACAATACTCGACAAATCAACTTCAATCAGTACAATGTTCATCATATGACTGTCCAGGCACCACCAATGATGATGATGCTACCGTATCAAGGACAAATTCAACACTTCCAGCATGCTCCACAAAGCCATTGGTCAATGGGAATGGAGAATCAGTATATGGCGAATAATAACAGTAATACGTTTCCTTATCACTAGCAGTTTTTGAGTTATATTTTTATAAAGTTGTTATTCTATGAAGTTTTGTGAATTGCAAAAAAAAAGAAAATTTCACCTGGACTGACGAACGAAACATAACAGTAAACTTAATTACATTTTTGAAACAGTACAACATGAAAGTTTTCACGAATCTTTTAGTAGTAGGTGGAAATTTAGCGAGTTTCGGATTGGAATATCTGTAAACTAGCTACCGTATCTCTAACAACCTATCGTATCTAGACGAAGGATGAAGTTGATAACTGTTACAGCATACGAGCTCCTATTTTTGTTGAATTGTGAAACAGCAACATCCATTTTCAAGGTTTTTTCTCCTATGCACATCTTGTTTCTTTGTTTACAGTACCAATTACACCTTGACACACAAACATGCACAAACGTGTCATACTTTTTACCGCAAAAGAGGAACAAGGATGTTTAGATTATTACGTAACTTGACTGTAGTATCAACACACTTGCTCACTTCCTATGATGTTCCCGCTAGCTCTCGAGAAACATTGGCACGTAGTTTTCTATACATCAGGATTTTCTCTATGTCGGCTTGAGCTCCATGTTTCCTACTAATAAAATTTTCACCATTTCTCTTTGATTTGATGATTTTTCCCAGGAGGAAAAGCGGCAATCTTTTTTAGTTTGGAACCAATTTCTCGGCCATGAGTGTTCTAAATCATTGAAAAGTTATTTGTTATAAAGGGAAGTTTGCTTCGGGGAAAGAATCAAAGTACAGTATTCCAAACAAGATTTTCTAGATCCTACAAGGAGAGAAGCTGATTAATTGGAATGTAATGGCAATGATCAAATTTCTGAATAATTTGAAACTGCAATTGAAGTTTGTGAAGAAAGTTTGATTTCGAGTGAGAAGGCTCTTTGAAATCGTCTTTTTTTCAATTTAGGTGGACATTAGATGATTTCCCCGAGAAATAGACTATATTTTTCAAAACAAGGTTTAACAAAATATCCTGTTTCAAGAGACTTTTATGAAAATCTATCGATTCGCTGAAGACAGTACGATGTTTGCTTGCATACTCTAGAATCTTAAGACTTTGTGGAGCACAACTTCAGTGGTAAATAACAAGTGAAGCACAAGTATGTTTTCATTGCATTCACAACATTTCCCGTTTCAAAAAGATTTTGTGAAAAATCACTTAATAACAAGAGTACTGAACCACTGAAAACATTTGTCGCTCATTATTCTTCAGAAGTGAACTGCTAAAGTTGTGTGAGTTGGAAATTCCTGTTTCAAAACAATCCTATGAAAATGATTCGATAACTTTGGAGACGATAGAATTACAGCTATTTCCTCTGAAAATTATCACATAAAACTTCCTGAATCTTTAGATTGTTCACAGCGATACTGTCACTGTCACCATGTACCCCAGCACTCTAAAACATGCCCCGGTTGTAAACCTCATTTTCTGCTCACTGTTAACCCTTTTTTCTTATTGTACTCATCCAACAGATAGATCTCTAAAACCTCAATCTAGCGCATCTTTATATGGTTGTTACTGTTCTTTTGACGGTTATCCCACAAATGTCTCCTCTCTTCTGTGTTCATTATCATGCTCTACCGTCACTTCCAATGTGTACGTATCAGTTTGTATATTCTCTACTGTCTTTGTATGTATTCTAAGGTACCGCCCATAGACAGAGTCAGTCAGTCTTTTTTACATTTTTTTTTGTAGGTTCAGCTCTTTGGATTAGCCTCAAACTATTCTGATGTATATGCTGGCGTGTGAATTCAGTCATTTTCCACAATCAAATTACGAATTTTCATAAAACACAAGTTCATTCTTCTTCACTGTTACAAGATGATAAGAATACGATGCCAGTTTGGAACTGGTAATAAGTTCGAACTGTCAACTCTTTCATAATTATATTACTTCGCTACAAATCAACTCTGACTGCTATATAAAGCTTTGCATTTCTGTTTCTTTTGCGTCATCTTTTTTTCGCTTTCTTCTTCACTTCTTTCTTTGCTTGTAATCTCGGACTCCTTCGATTCCGGAGTAATTTTTCTGTTTCAGAAAACCACGTTCAATATTCCAAATATGGTCAAACCTAGTCCATCCTTTCAATTTACTTTTACTACAACTAGCATTTAAAAAAAAATCTCCTGAAAATGAGTATAGGCGGTCTCGAAACATCAATGACGCGTTCTTTACCCTTCAACAGACATGTAGTGCGGTTTTATTAAAAAAATAGCTGGGCTGTTGTGAATGCGTACTGCCAAATTCGAACTGATCTGTTTTCATTTTCAATTTGAAACACAAGTTTTTTTTTTGGAAAAATACACATTCACGGATGCTCTGCTCCTCTTATTAGACTTATCTACGTTTAGCACCCCTTTCCCCTCTTATTTTTTTCTTCGAAAATTTTCCATAACGAGTCTAATTAAGAGGGAAGGACCCCTCCTTTCTCTCTCGAGGTCTTCTCAAATATCTCTGTGAAGACTCCTTCTACATTCTTCCCTTCCCTTCTTCTACTTTTTATGCATCCATATGAATGAAGACCATCCCTACTATTTCTTATTATTCGCGCATTTTTTGGTTCTGAAAATGGGATTGCTGTACTTTTTTGTTTCACTTCTGGGGTCTGGACCTGCCGAGTGCTTTGGGGTAAGAATGAGGTTTTAGTAAAAAAAATCAGATCATTGATTTTTTTTGGAATTATAATTGAACTTCGAAACAGAAATTTTAATAACCAATATGTCTCGAGAACCCCTATGAAAGGCATATTGGCCCTCAAAAAAAAGAGTTTGAAAGGAAAATGAAATGTAATTTTTAGTTCCAAAAAATCGAGTGCTCCAACTACTCCTCCCCGATAACCGTAATCCCACCGATCGACGGTCCAACTCCATTGATACTCGATTTTCGTCTTTTATCTGATGAGCAGGTACGGTAACTCAAAACATCCAACACATGTATGAACATTTGAAATCTGATGTATTAGCGCGGGAGGATTAGTGAGAGAAGTTTGGACAGAGTAAATAATTGTGCCCAGAAACTGCAAAAAATCTAAAGTTTTTGTTCAAATTTACAATACAGCAAAAATGTCTTCACAAATATTCTCCGTTTTTCAGGTTTGTTGTATGAAAAAAAAATTATATTTCTAATAATAGGTTGCACCCCATATTTTGCAAAAATGTATACAATTTCTGAAAAAAAAGAATTTCTTTGCTTTTGGAGCCAGAAAAAAATCTTAATCGTCGTCAATTAGAGGACGGCTGATAGAAAAAAATTCTCCCTCAAAAATATTTTTGCAGTTATGTCACAGTCGTCGAAAAATACCGAAATTCAACAAGCTCCATATTGGTTTGGCTAGTTACATCACCACTTGTGATGAGTGTCCACAGTAAGTTCGGGGGTTACTGTATTTCGAAAAATTTAGAACGGTCAAAAGTAAAAATTTAACTGTTTCTGAGAAATAATGGAAAGTTGACTTGGAATTTCAATGTGATTCCGATACCAAAAATACAGGAAATCTCATATCTCTAATTTGTTTTCGTGCAGATCAAAATACATTGAGATTCTTGAAACAAGCTTTAACTTTGAAACATAAATTTTTGTTATTTTTGTCATGAGCAATCTTCCTCTATTTTCCAGATGCTACTTCACCTTCCCAATGCAGTTCGAACTTCCTCTCTCCTTCTCAATAGAGCGCCTTTTCGTCATCTCCAAATCCCAACCCCACCATCAATCAGCCACAGATGTCCCTATTCATTATGTTATCGTTGAAAAAATGCCCATTGGCCCCTCTCTCAGAAATTGTCGTATCTACGTCCCCACTATTTCTTCACCGATTTCCGATAATTTCCAAATCAAATTCTTGGCTGTTTTCTTTGTCACCGCGTTTGGGGTGATGTTGTTGGTGCGGTGTTTTTGTATTAAGACTAGATAAAGGGGAACAGATATTATTTTCAGTTAGTATTGTGAAAATTGTGTATTTTCTGAAATAGACAATAAAGATTTTAGCAACTAGGTGGTTCACCAGTTGCTAGGAAGTGAAATTTTCGAACTCGGAAATAGGAAGTCGGAAGCAAAATTTTTTCGCGGAAGTCGGAAGTCGGAATTCCTAACAACTCTGTGGTTCACACACAATAACTGGAAACTACCACTCAAAACTTAATGGGACTCTTATAAAACAGTAAAGTCTGTGTTCTTATTATTAAGATTTCAGAGAAATATAGAAATTCTTGAATTCTGTACCTCAAATTTTCATTTTCCTGAATCACATAGTGGAAAAAGGTCGAACAGCTTACCGATGAGCAAATGTTGAAATGAAGCAACTTTCTCAACTTTTGACAAAATTTCTCTAATTTCAATCATTGCACGGTCTCCTGGGTGAATTTTAGGGACAGATGACATCACCAAACGTGGCAGTTTTCAGATAAAATTCAACTTTTGGCGCGTGTAGTAGATTTTGCACGGAAATTGGGGTTATTTCCCAGTTATCGAGTTTCAAAAAAATATTTTTCCATTTTTGATCCAATAAAAACCTCCGTTTTACTATCCCCAATGTAGGTGACTTTTTTTCGAGTTTTTCCGTCTAGTGACTATGAAGTTATTAAACGATTTAGGATGTCAAAATCGTTCCCTCCTTTCCATCAATCAGTTAGCTGAAACGAAACAAATAACTAGAAATAAGGGAAAACTTATATCTTAACAAAGGGATTAGCTGATTTTCTCGTACGATTCTTGCACTTCTCTTGTTTTTTGTTGTTTTAGGACCCACCATCTTGGGACAGTCTATAAATCGTTTAATAACTTTATAGTCGCTAGACGCAAAAACTCGAAAAAAGGTTACCTACATTGGGGATAGTAAAACGGAGGTTTTTATAGGATCAAAATTGAAAAAATATTTTTTTGAAACTCGATAACTGGGAAATAACCCCAATTTTAGTGCAAAATCTACTACACGCGCCAAAAGTTGAATTTTTTGTGAAAAGTGCCACGTTTGGTGATGTCATCTGTCCCTAAAATTCACCCAGGAGACCGTGATTGCTCTTTTTTATGACCAATTTTCACTGTACAGCTAACCCTGTTTGTAGTGGAAATAACTCGAATGAATGGAGAATTACAGTACCTTTTTTTCTCGGAATTTTTCAGTTTCAAGTGAAACAGAAATACATAAGTTGGAGACGATTGGCTGATTGTACGACGGAAATTGCTGGAATTCTTCTTTTTTTACACACAGTTTTTCATTTAATTCATTCACTGAACATCTATTCGACATTTCCCTCGGTAAAGCTTGTTCTTATTAAGAAAAAAAAAATGGAAGGATTGCTGTATTTTTTTTAATCGAAAATTTTCGGTTTCGGGTGAAACCGAAGTTCTTGATTTGGAGACGATCCTGCGGTTGACGACGTAGTTCATCTGTATCGTTCTGCCTTAAAAACTGCGTCAAAGGTGCACCAGACATCAAGAAAGCATCAGCTAATCTCTTCTGAAGCCACAGAATCCTTCTTGAATCCCGATTTGAGAAGTTCATCCATTCTGAAGACTTCGAACTCCCAAATCCCATATCCATCAAACCTAAACCACTAAGAATTACCCCTTCTAGATTTCCTCCCTTCCAAATTCATTCTTCTAGAAACAAGAAGAACAAATAAACAAAACATGAAAGCATGAATAGCGGGTACGGCATGTTATTGAAGTTTTGATTAGGAACGGTGGGGGAGGGGGCGTGGCTTATCACCTAATATACATCAAAAGAGTGTACTGGGGAGCGTTTGGTTAGCAAGTAGGGGGCGGAGCCCAAACAATAAATGCTAGAGAGAAATTGAGCAAAAGCCCAAAGAACGAGGGTAACAGCAGCAGAGAGATATAGAGAGAGAAAGCAGGTATATATAAAGATCTAACACTAGTGAAATGACATATATGATGGCTTAATACAACAACAACAAAAGATAGGTAGGTGCATGGGAAGGACAATAAAGGCTGGGGAATTTCAAAGAAAAACCAAGAGCGGGGGCCAACAAATCTCGTATATATAAAGATCTAACGCCCCCTCGATGAGAAATGACATTGAATGGGGATAATTAGAACTTCCTTAGAGCTTCAAATCGTCGTAATAGTCGATGAAAACGACTTCGCTTCCAGTCACGTGCACAATCTTCGCTTCTCTCTTCGTCACGCCTTGTTTTCGTCCGTTCTCATCGTAGACCGTTCGCTTCGTGAACACATACATCTGGTTTGGTGGCACGCGTGGCACGATTTCGATTTTTGGACGCTGGAAAAGGGATAAGTGTTAGTTGGTTGAACAAAAGAGCAATTTTGGGTGGAAAATGCAGAATATTTGTCTGAAATATCCTAAAAATGACAAGAAACGTGTGAAAATTATAATTGAACAATAGGAACAATATTTTGAATCCCATTTTTTGGGTATTGAAGTGATTTTCGAGAAATATTCGTCATTTTCCACCCAAAAATCTCCAAATTTTCATCATACTAACCGGCATCGGAACCTCGCGATACATGCTCTCGTCTCCATACGAGAAGTATCTCAACTGATCATTCAGTCGTCTCATGTGAGCCTCATTCGGCGGCACGACGAATTTATTCGGACGATGCGTCATCTGGAGTGGGTTTCGACGTGACGACGACGATGGCGGATGGAATCCAGAAGATACTCGGGGTCCTTCCCCTCTTCCAGAAGCACCTCCACCGATTCTCGACGATGCGAATCTACCTCCTCCTCCTCCTCTACCACCACGATCTGAATCTCCGACGGCGCCACGTGGATACGGGTAAGTGTGATGGTGGTGATGGTTGTTGTGAACGGAGAGACGATCGAATCCGTCCATCAGTTGAGGCATGTATCGAGAGTTTTCAGATGGTGATGGGGCTCGTGAATATCGTGATGCTCGCGGTGCACGTGGTGCTCTTGATGGTGGTGGTGGTGGTGCTCGGGATGATTGGTCGAGATACGTTCTTTTGAACATTTGAACTGGGGGACCTGAAATTACGGCGGAAAATATGAATTTGAACGGGAAATTAGGAGAGAATCTGGGCTTTGAAATAGGGCGTCAAAGTCAGGAAAATAGTCGCAGAATGCCAATTTTTCGCCCAAAATTTGAACCGATTTTCTCGCTAAAAAGCGAAAAACCCTATATTTAGCCGGAAAATCGATACACACCTTCTCCGATCGGCGCTCGTCTGCTTCCGCTGCTGCCGCGGCCTCCTCCTCGTCTCGATGATGGTGGTGGTGGTGGCATATTTCGATTCCTCTGGTGAATGCTGTTGTTGTTGGAGTCAGCGGCGGCGAAATCACCTGGAACATGGGTGAAAATTAGAAAATTCGGCCTAAAATTGCAATTTTTCAGTCGAAAAACGCTGGAAACTACATTTTTGGGCTCAAAATGATTATTTTTCGCCATAAACAATATAGAAATAAATGTTGCAGACCAAAAACCAGAAAAATCGGGGCTCAAAATTGCATCATTTTTCGGATTTTGGGGAAAAATTGTCGAAAAATACGAATTTCTGTACTAAAAATGCTAAATATAGGCTAGAAACCAGATAAGAATCCAATTTTAGGCTGAAGAATTGCTAAAAAGCGAAATTATTTTTGAAAAATTTTTGGCCCAAAATTTCCTATTTTGGGTTAGACATGTTCAAAATTTCTACTTTTCGGGTCAAAAACAGGCAAAATTGACCATTTTTGATGCTAAAAGTGCTCAATATCAGCACTAAAACCCCTAAAAACAAGTTTTTAGGCCAAAAAAACTCACCAGTCGCTTCCCTATACTTCGCCGTTCGGAATGCGGCCGCCGATCGCATCTGGTTCAGGAATTCTGTAAAAATTATTCAAATTGTCAATTTTTTGGGCATTTTCACCGCGAAAACGCAAAAAATTCTGCGAAAATCTATCAAAAATGGACCGAAAAATCGCGGAAATTCGTTGAAAAAACTTCCAGAACGTGCCGCCCGTCGTGCTACGATATTCGTGGCGAGACCCAACGCAAGCTTCATGCGCATGCGCCTTTAAACTACCGTACCTTTTTCGCTGATTTTCGGCTCGTTTTCGTCGATTTCCGGTGGCGCGGAGCACGTCATCGACGACATGTGCAGTTGGTGGCACCGTGTGCATCCTGGAATACGGGGTTTTAGGATTTTTAGGGCTCGAATATACCAGTTTAGGACTAAAATCCGGAAATATGACCAACCTGGCACGAAGATGTGTGCGTCCATCTCCTCCTCCTCCTTGACCTTCTTTCTGCTCTCCTTTCCCGCCTTTTTGAGTCGTTTGGTTTTGGGATTTATGGTTAAATTAGTAGACATCACCTGGAAGAAAGTGGATTTGGTTAGAGCGGAAAAGTTTCGAAAAAAAAGTCTTGAAACGAGACTAAATGGACGTGAGCAGAGAGGACAGGAAAAAAGGAAGAGTGATAATGAGAAAAATGGTGGTCAAACATGAACAATTCGGAGATTTGATCTACTTCTACAAGTAAGAAACTGAAAGAGTGTGCAGGTCTAAAAATCAAGTTGATGTTTTGAAACCGGTTTTTTTCTTGGGAATTTGTGGTAGATCAAAGAAATGAGAAAATTGCAAATTGATGAGAGAATCGAAATTCAGAATCTGGATCTCGGGAAGAAAAACTTTTGAAACAGGAAAAAAAAGTTGTTGGATTTGGCTAGAATAGGCTCTGGAGGACAAAACTGAAGAATTTCACTTTTTGGAAACTGGGTGTAGATCAAACGGTGAGAAAAAACTGCAAGATTAAGATAAGAACAACAAGAAAGCGAGGAACTCCTCATTCTCAATTAGTATCAAAAACTTCGGAAACCGAAAATTTTTCGGACTGTATAAACTGGGGTCAGGGGGACCTGGAACAGCCAAGAAGACATGGAAAATGGCGCCAAAATTTCAGAAGATTTTGATCTACTCTCCAAATAAAACCGGATTACAAACCCAATAATGGATAGGTCTAAAGATTAAATATTGATTTCGAAACAGTGAATATTTGAAATGTGAGTAGAAAAATAAGGATGTTCGAGGAGTTCGATTAGCAAGTGAGAAACAAAACGATGAGTTGAAGATTCGCAAATTACAGTAAAAGATTTTGAAACCGAAAAAATATTCGAAAATGAAGTTTGTTCTTGGTCTGGAATAGATCGACTGATCATGGACGACATCAAGGTAGATCAAATTTTTGCGCTGAAACAAAAAATAGCTCCTAGGTTTTGATCTAGATCTCATAAAATTACAGTTCGAAAGAGTAGGCCTAGAAAGCCAGAATACCCAGAGTCCCACACTAATTTTCAGACGTACCACAAAAGGAACAATGAAGTAAAAAGTAATTGGGAATCATTAACAAAAAATTGAATTCTGTATAAATAAGACTTTCTGGAAACAGGAAAACATTTTTTACTGAAATTCTCGATTCCAGTTTTTCAGTTCGATTAGGGGGGGGGGGGGGGACGCCAGGTGAATTGTTCAAAGTTAGAAACAATAGTCTGACATGTTAAGCCTGAAACAGAAAATTTTTTATCTGAAATATGAGCATAGACAAAAACTTGAAATGTCAAGACTGTTTGAGAGATGTGAACGGCATTCCTACTGCAAGCAATCAATGTTCTTCAAAAATGCTCTATTCATGAAACAGAAAAAAACTAGAATTCAAGAAAAAACTAATTCGAACAGCATGTTGCAAAAAAGCTCTGTTCCACTGGTTTTGTATAAAGAATTCCATGGCTCCAACAATATTATGCCTTTCTTTTTGATTCATAGCAAAATCATTAGTTTAAAATCAAGTGATGATTATGAAATTCATATTTAAGTAATCATTTCGAAGATTTGAACAGAAGTTATGATCATTTTTCGAAACAGAAAATTTTTTGGATCGCGCTTTGTACTATTTTATTAGGTGAACAGAAAGTTTTTGTACATTTTTGAAATTGCTACTATTTTGATAGATTCTCCTGCTGATATTTTATTTGTAGTGGGTTTTGTTTAGAATTAATCAGAAGTATTTCTCCTAAAATTTCGGCGTCGTACAACCTCCCTGAAGCAAGTTATCAGTCAATCAAAACTGTTGGTCATTTTTTGAAAAAAATCTGGAGTTTTCTAGGCATCATATCTTTCTTCATGGATATCCTTTTCTTATCACTTTTTGATATGTTAGTGACTATCTAGTAAAAAACTAAATCCAATAATGATCTCACCTCAAATGGTCATGTATCTCGTTTTCTAATCAAAAACATGAAAAAATCTAAAATTTCGAATTTTTTGAAGGAAACAGAAGAACTATTCACAAAATTTCCCAGAAAAGTTTCCATCACTATTCTACATTATTGCACTTAAAACTATAACAAACTCTGGAAAACCAAAGAAATTAGAGCAAAAAATTGATTTTTGAAAAAAACTTGGTAAGCCAGTTTTTCGTTCGAGGAAGTCTCCTGATTTTGGTTGGCCACTATATTTTTGTCGCAGCTGAGGGAAAATTATTCAAATACTCAGTCATGCGTGGCAATAGGATCAGGCAAATTCCTTGGTTCTCAAAAAACCCCCAGATCGTTTTTCACTTTTTACCCCAAAAATGTCCTCTCTACTTTTTCAACATATAACTCATCGTCAGAGATTCCCCGAATCTTCAAATTTTGTGCACAGTGTACATGTTAATTACCAATCAGTAAGCATACAAAACGAGTCCTCTCATGTTAAAAACTCATCGAATAATAACCAATTCATAAATGTCCAGAAACTTTCTGTTCAACCTAATAAAAGTCAATGGGTTTGAAGTAAGCTAGTTAATTTAACTACTGAATGAATACGCAGCAATGCAACTTCATCGAAACTTTTTTTGAAATATTCTGAATCAGTGAAAAATTAGCCATGATTTTGCTATCATGCTGCTGGGCTGAATTCAACTTTGGAACAGATCCTTTCTTACAAGGGAATGGTTTTTAGAAAAGGGTTGAGATTTTTCTGAAAGTTTGCTCATTTGTACTATTTGGCACGCTGAAAAACATGGTAACATTTTCTTTTCCCCCTCGTTTGTTCGAATATCAAAAAATGGCTCTAAAAGAGTTTTCAGTACTACATTCTCGGAGCAAAATTGATTTTTTTGACTCATTGAAACTGCTTTGTTGGAAAGTTTTCAATGTCAAAATGTCTGAAAAAGTTTGCTTTATCTATTAGAAAGTGTTTCGAAACGATTCTAGAAAAAAAATTTTCTGAAAAAAATTTAGAGCATGGGGGTGCCCATGGGATTTTTTTCAGAAAATTTTTTTTCTAGAATCGATTCGAAACACTTTCTAATAGATAAAGCAAACTTTTTCAGACATTTTGACATTGAAAACTTTCCAACAAAGCAGTTTCAATGAGTCAAAAAAATCAATTTTGCTCCGAGAATGTAGTACTGAAAACTCTTTTAGAGCCATTTTTTGATATTCAAACAAACGAGGGGGAAAAGAAAATGTTACCACGTTTTTCAGCGTGCCAAATAGTACAAATGAGCAAACTTTCAGAAAAATCTCAACCCTTTTCTAAAAACCATTCCCTTGTTAGTTTAATCAAATCTTTGGAGCAGCATGCTTGATCTAGTCTTAAATTGAGATTGTGAGGATCCATCTGCACCCAAAGCAGAGAATAGAAAACCTGTGTTTATTAGTTGTTCAAATTGCGTTCCTGAATTAAAATTTCAGACAAAACGCTTGATGCACATTTTTTGAATTACAGAATTGTTGCAAAGTTTGTGTCGCTATGTCTAACATAAAAAAGTACTCCTGGTATTTCGGGTACAAGGCATTTTTTGGTCTTTTTAACAGTTAAAAAAGATCCAATTGTGATGTGATGATCGTTTGCTTGTTTGGTCAGAATCGGAAACAGTAATTACTTCTTCAAAGAATCTATTTCCGATTTGCGGATTCGTGGAACGTAGTGAAGCATACAAACTCTTTAGCTTACTGCTTATATTTTTAAAGCTTTTTATTAACGCTTGTTTGTGCTTTGGAAATGTCTAACTCACTTTTTTCTGCTTTTTAATGTTTGTTCGAATTTCATAAACATTGCCACCGTATTTTCCGCTAACATTTATGTTGCAAGGTTCTATCTCAAACTTTTCCAATTGATTCAGAGAAATCAGGACATCACTCCAATGTCCGAAAATCCAGATTGCGCATCCATATAACTGTGATTGATCAGCACTGTCGGAAGTTCTAATAGTCGGAAATCTAAATCCGTCTATTTTGGAAAATACTGAAACAGGAACTTTTGGGTGAAGATGAATTTGTATAGATCACTGATCAGCGTAATATCACGAAATGTTAACCGATAGCTCTGAAACTGTAACTATTTGTTTCTGTTACACAGATTACTGATATGCAGTTTCAAAGATCTGGAGAAGCTTTAAAAAAAATCTAATTCCCAATAAACAACTAGAAATGTCATCAAAGATCTTCCCGTCCTTCCAAACAAGCATGAAATATACAAATGATTGAGTTTTTCCTGTTTCAAGATAGTGTGTTGGTGGCGCCATTTCAACCTTCAAAACTATTTTTTAATAATTTCCATGGCATTTATAGAAAAAATGGCTTAAAAACTGAGGGGGAAAAATATGAGTGAGTGAAATTACGGTAACAGTTGGTTCATGTGTGTCGCTTTTTTGTAGTGTGAAATTGCGGCAGCCAGGTTTTCGCATCCTTGGCCAGAACTGGAATTGATTCGGATGACCATAATAGAATCTTTTCAGGAGCAGATCTGCGTTTTCATAATAATGGCAATGTATTCGTCTTGTCTGAAACCGAAAAAATTAGTAAGCCAGTTTCAAATCTTCGAGAATCACTGTTTCAACTGATTCCTTTTCAGACATCGTGAGTATTGTCTGTTGTTTCAACGATTGACATAAAGTGTCAATTAAAAAAAGTCGTAAGTTATTTTTCCCTGTTTCAGGTGGTTCGATTATCCTGGTGGGGCTGAGACAGTTTTAGTGACTTTTTCGAATGCAATCGTTCCCATTATTCAAAAATCTTTTAGTGTTCATTCCGTTTCTCTCTGCTTATGCCATTGGAAACGAATTCCCTTTCAGGTCTTTGTGTTAATTTGAAACAGAAATGGTTGAACAAATTTTAAAGTTCCAAAACTTCAGAAGATGAAAATTACGATAGAGACTTTTTGGATTTGAATAGCAAACCAGATGGGCTGCGCCCCTCTGGGGCCCTTCGGGCCGACGTAAAATTTTTCAAAAATGAGAAAATTGAGAAATTTTCAAAAAAACGGAAAGTATCGCCGGGAACTCGTCTCTCCCCTTCCCAAAACTGAAACGACATATTGGCTTTAAAAATGAGGTTTTTCGACTTTCTGACCTCATTTTTTGATCAATCGGAAATTGAAATAGACGGGCATCATCACGCAGTACTTTCTGATGACCTGCCAAAATTTGAACAAAATCGGCCCGGTAGGAACTTCGCTAGAGTGAGCGAGTCCGGAACAGACAACACACAGACGGAATTTTGCGTTTATTAATAGTAAAGATAATGTAGGAGTTTCTGTCCCATCGAAATATCAGAAGTAAAGCTCCTTTACTGGGAACTATGAAACAGTAAGATAGGTTTTTTTCTGTTGCACTATGAACCATTATATTTTTCTAAATTATGTGATTTGTTATCTTGATTGATGTCGTTGGCAGTATTGGAGAAAGTTTCATGAACGGTTTAAGGTTTATGAATTCATTGGCTTTGTATCCGAAAAACTGGGATCCACTCGTAAACTTTTTTCAGATTCCTTTGATTCTCCAACACTATTTACCCCACAATCTCTTCAAATTTTAAAATTTTTCTTCGAAGCCATACCTTTTCCCTCAATCTCTCTTTGCTCTTTAACTTCAAAGATGTGAACTTCAAACTCCGCCAAAAATAATTATTCCAATGAAACTCTTACACACCCATCAACCTCTATTGCGGCACCCTTTGAGTTGGAAGTTCTTATTCCTCACCCGTATGTTGACATATTTTTAGTGTACGAATGAAGGTGGTGGTGACACTTCACCACCTCAGATGTTGCCCTTGAAGAACTCATTTTTCTGTTTCTTTCAACTTTATTGCAGATTTTCTCACTTCTAGAAATACCGTAAAAACTGTAATAGAGCGACACCCAACCAGCCGTTTTCAAAAATGAATCTTGAGAAAACCTTTGGGGCTTTACCTCTGAAACCTTCTGCTTCTTGCAGCGGAAGAGTTGTTTGTGGTATGTTGAAATTTTGTAGGCAAATTTATCAAAACTGTTTCCGTACGGACTCCTCAATGTGGAAATTCTGGGTGTCGCTGTATTACAGTTTTTACGGTAAGTTTTCTATTCCAAATTATCATTAAAACTGTTTTAGTGCTGCGTTCCATAGTAATCCGTTGGTAGGCATCGTAGAAAGCTGAAATTCTCGAGAAATACTTTAGGAACTTTAAGAAGCTTTCTAACCCACAAACCATATCAAGAAATGTTATGCATGTTGTTGTTAGGGTGAAAAAAGAGAGACAGCTGGTCAGGAAAAATACAGAGAAATAAATTTCAGGTCAGAAGTACATCCGAACGCAATAGAGAAGCACATGTATGTATCTTGTGTTCACTCACACTCTCGCAAATTACAAAAGTGGTTGTCTTTCCAAAAACTTACATTTTCAACTATTCATCTTCAGATTTTGGCTTGAGAGGCGTGGGATTCTGTGCGAAAACTTCTTTTTGATTTCCTTGATAAAAAAGATTACAGTTTCTATGGCATTCCTTGTTGTTCGGAGAGATGACGCTGTTATTTCCAGTTTGACGGAATTTGATTACCGTAACCAATAATATCGCTTGATTTCTCAAGAAATCATGTGTGACATGCTCCTCTAATTATGTTCTTCATTACAAACTTTCCGTAAACTAAAAATTTAGGTTCCGGTTTCAGAGTATTTTTATGGTTTCAAAGTTGACTATTCCTTCAGTTTCTGAGAGATATTATGAAACACTCGTTTTTGGGAGATTTGCATCAAGTAATAAGATGTACTGTTTCTAGAATTGAATATCCGGATTACAAATGAAGTAATTTGTTAACGTTGGATTCTCTTTGGAACCATACTAACTTAAATTTTCTCATTTCTCGAATCTATTAACCTTACTTGCTTCATTTCAATCTGATGTCTCTCTCCAACCACTGTTTCCAATTCTATAGGTTTTGCTAACTATTATTTTAACTGTTTCAAAGCTACAATAAACAGTTCCTACAATGCAAAGCTGTGGTTCATTACTTGTTGTTGGGTTTACAGTTGTTCCTCTCAATTTTTTAACTACCGATTATCTCTCAGATTTTCCTATTAACTTATAAGATTACTTTGTTTTTCTATTTTACCCCGGGTTCTCCCTCCCTCTCTATTTTTGACCACCACCTGGAACCTCGTGTAGAGCGATAACATTGAAAGATAAGAAGACGCCCCATTGAGAATCTAATAGACGATTGTTTACACTCCAACCCCAATAACCTCAACTTTACGTTTTATTGGAGATAGGAGTCTAGAGGCGTCTAATTCTCTAATTTTCTTTTGTTCTAGATGATAAGTAGTTATGAGTCGAATGAACATGAATGGTCAGAAGTCTAATTTGAAACAGTAAGCACAGTAAGCATACGCTCTATTGTAATCTTTCTGTTTTTGGAGCTAATTCAAAAAGCGGAAAAAATGGAAATACTTGAAAAATAGAGAAAGATAGTCATTCATTTGTGACTTATATTCGGATAACTTCGTCATGTGGATCCAAACTTCTTGGTTTGGAATCTGATCATTAAAAATGTTAACCCTAAAAATTGGTTCACTTTGAGACTGTGATACATTGCTCGAAAAGGTGCTATTAGAGATAATATCTCCCTATATTATTCCCTATAGGAAACGTGCTCCATTGCTTATATTATTCTAAAAATTTGCGCACGTAATTTTGCGATGGAGAGATCAATATTTAACAAAATATTTTATTTCCAACTAGGCCGTTGATCTACCGATGTACTGAGAAGTAGTGCGCCATCGTCATGATGACAATGGAGCGCGTTTTTCTTTGGAAAATATCGCGAATAGGTAATTAACGAGTGCGAGAATCAGAATAAGCAGGAATCATTCCTGATCATCAAATATTAGCGATATTCTTGAAGGGAAATATTGCTAATGCAAAACATAATTTTAAAATTTCAAATCTAGATATCTCTGTTTCATAGTATCAGTGTTCAAAGCGCGAACCAACTATTATTGATGGGCTTGATAACATGTACTATATTCGAAATGATTAAACTTCCCCTTCTCTCCAGAAAATAAAAAGAACCTTGAAATTTCGGTTTCAAAAATAGTGTTTCTGAACTCAAGTTCTATATAAAGTACTGCGGCTTCTCTCTGAGTCTCAAAATCCTAATCACACTTTTCATGTTAGGACGTCTTGCTTCGAGATTCCTACTGTTTCAAAAAAGTATGTGATCCTCATATCAAATCTTCAAACAATCTTGCAAATCAAAACTCACACTGGGCTGAAAATTTCCACAAATTTTTTTCTACTTTGCACCACAAGTTTTTCACATAAATCTATACCTTTTTCTTGGAACGCTTTACTCTACTATCCCTAAATTTTCTAACCTCTTCCATCTTCTTCTTCATTTTCTTCTTCTCAGCTCTCCGCGGGACAGAAAACGTCCCGTCCGTCCGCTAGTACGGACGGCCGACGGACGGACAGACGCGTTTTATGAGATGAGAGAGTGTTCGAAGAAAAGAGACGCAGACGGTTAGAATAAGAGACAGAAAGAGTGAATACACACTGTGTGTGTATTCCTCTAACACTTTCTTCTTGCAACAGCCCTCGTTTTGCATTTCGATAGTTGTAATATTGTAATTTTTCTACATTTTTTTGAGAATTTTTGAAGTTTCTTCTAAGGCAATGAAAAGAACAAGGAAATTGTAGTTTAGAAAGACTGAACATTTGTAGACCTTTAGGAAAAAAAATCGCGAAATATAAACATTTTGAAAAAATTGATTATATTGAATTTTGAGCAGAAAACCTTCGGCAGTTTGGCGGCTACAAAGTCAAAATTTTTTTAACATTTCGAGTGAAATTTTCATACTTTTTTATTCTTTGCCACTCTTCAAGCAGTATGATTGAAAATAGTTATGATTATTCAGAATCTTTAAAACAGAAAATAGTGTAAAAATTGTTTAATTTTCTACTGTTTCAAATTTTCGATGTTTATTTGAAAGTTTTGATATGGTGCTCACTGATACTTTCAGTAAGAATAATGTTAAAACTTTCCAAAAGGAGGCATCAGCAAAACATCAGAAGCACGAAATCTCAGCTCTAGAATGTTCTCGGCTTACGCAATCGGAATTGATTAATACGAATTATTAATCTGCTAAATTGCAAGTGAAACCGTAAAAACTCCGAAAACCTTTTCAAATTTTTCCAGTTTCCGAATTTCCTCTTACTTTTAGAAGTAATCCGTCTTCTTGTTTGAAAAACAATTCCCGGTCTTCAAATCTCCAACGTTCCAGAAATTCTATTTTCGTACCCTTCCCATGGCATTTTCTTCATTGTACGTTCTCTTTGTGTTTACCCACTATGTAGGGTCATCCACCATCTGCTCACAGTGTTGTCACCCAACTTATATAGACAATTTTGACAACAGTCATAATCAATATGTATGCTAGCTGCCCTTTGGGAATCAAGCAGATGACGTCTTCTGTCTCCGTAAACACGGTATTCTTAGTCCTCACTCTTCTGTCACTAAACCATTGCCTTCACTAGTCAATATCGACTAAACTTGTAGAAAAAATTTCGATATTTTCAATGTCAAACGAATCGCACTGAAAAATTTTCTTGAAATTTGAATTTCTCAGAAGCGCGCGATTTTTTTCTGTAATGCAAAGTGCCGCACGGAATTTGGCAACACCCCCGCATGGTTTTCACGAGTTGCTCATTTTAGGGGGTTCAGAGCAATTTTTGTGAAATTTTACTTTGGGTTTTGAATGGAGAGCAGGCAATTTACCTATGTCGTGACTATTTCTTTAAAAACTTTGGGTTTAGCCTTGAAAAGAAGCCGCTCGTGAAAACTGTGGGGCGGTGGTCCCAAATTCCGTGGGGGCATTTTGCATTGCAAAAAGAAAGTGTCCGCTTTTCGAATGTTCAAATCAAGAAAAGTTTTCAGTCACAGGGGTAAAAAACAGGATGTCGGCAGTTCGCGGGCTTTTAGGCGGTCAGAGAAAACTCTGCGTCTCTCTACTATTTCTCCACAGGATTCTGTAGAGAAACAGTAGAGAGACGCAGAGTTTTCTCTGATTTCTCACTTAAACGCATTTACGGACATCCTGTTTTTTTACCCCTGTGTTCAGTGCGATTTGTTCGATTGACAATAAATTCTTTGCCTGCTATTATAGAGCACAAATCCAGAGCAATCTATCATCTCATTTTCAAAACAATGACTTTTTTCTCTTCAGTTTCCTGTTTGCATCGTTTTTTTCTAGAACAATCCCTATATCCAAAATAGTGATCTCATTTTTCAGACTCCACGGGTAGAGGAAGGAGAGCCAACTCGAACCATTACCACCACTAGGCAACAGAAAAGAAGATCGAAAAGAAGATGAGTACTAGTGTGAAACCAGATGTGTGGTAAGTGGTTCTGACTGCTAAGCGGGTCAGTTTGTGCTGATTCTTTCATGTCATGTGACACCTGACTCTAAATGGCGCTGAGATGATTGAATTCGGAATTCAAACATTTCTAAAAAATTACTGTTTCATAGAAAGTTTTTTTTCCAACGCAGTTTTGGAAAACGCTAGCTCACGAGAAATGGTTCCGAGAGCCCGAGAAATGTGTTTTTCAGTCTATCATATATTATGACCATGTTTTGTAACCGACCGAGATACCTTTTCAAATTACCTTATGTACCTTCAAATCAAACGGACAACGGATTTTTCTTAACTTGTAAGAGACACGACTAGCGTTCTCCAAAACTGCTTTGAAACGAAAGTTTTAAAAATGAAACAGTAATTCTTTAGAATTTTTGAAGTCCAAATTCTAACGGGATCTGGACAATTCTCTAAGGGCCCGATATTATCAATGGCGGAACCTAATGAAACTTTACTCTGTTTCACAAGTCTTTTGTCTTTTAGGTTTTAAATTTTTTTCGATTCCGTTCCGGATTGATGTTTATTCTGAATATACCAATACCGTAATTCGAACGCGAACCAATTTCTATCCTAACTCGAAGAAAATAATAGTTTCAAGTGATTAGATTTAACAATTTAACAACAACAATTAGCTTTAACATTCTACTGATGTGAGACAATCGAATCAGCGTCCCATAATTCCAGCACTTCCAATGACCGAGCTCCAAAGCGTACCATCTTCGGAATCAAAACCCTCAGCGGATTCAAGCACATGAAGAAAGACGGGCGTGTTCAAGTTGGCAGAAAATACGAGAATCCAATCCCAGAAGGCAGTGCTCAAGAAGCAAATGAACAAGGTCCATGGCAGAGTCAATGGGACTACCCGGGAATTCCTCGAAACAAGTACACATGGGAACAGGCGGATGGATTGCAGCGAAAACACAAATGGGTTATGCAAAATGTTTATAAAGTTAGTATTGTAATAGCCTCGAGACCCCTCTCAAACTATTTTTTCTACAGACTAACGAAGGTCCTTCTGAATACCTGGCCACCTACGAGGGCTGGAACTCCACTGCAGCCTACTCTCAAATCCATCCAAACTTCGAGAGGGACAACAGGATATACATCAAGAATGCCGAGGTTCGAGATGAGTTTCTGCAAGCGATCAAAAACCAGAAGAGCTCGACACCAGAAATGAAACGAGCCGCCGATCGGCATTTGAAAATGAAGAAGGTTCTTCTGAACTCCCCGGATCACATGTTTTGGCTCTATGAAGATTTGACATACTTCCATACGAAGATCCACGTGGATTACGGGTTGCCACCAGTTGCGTATATTTGTTTGAGGGATGATATGATCGAGCCACCAAAGTTTAAGGTAACGGTTTTTTTTTGAACTAAGGTTAAGCGACCATACCCAGGGTGCGAAAAAGTAAGCGTTCTAAAAATCCTCTTTGCAGTACTCCACCTTCAACATTGTCGCTGGCCCTGCCTTCCAGGCCATAACCGAAGGGAGGGCAACCAAAACAATGCGTGAAGTACAGAAAATCACCAAGAGGACTAAGGAGGTCAATCCACCAGAATCCCCCTGCGAGGCTGGAGATAGCTGTATATGCGATCGAGTGGTGAGTACACTACCCTGAAAAGCTATTCCTGACGTTGAATTTTCGATATTTTGGTGGCATGAATCGACGCAGAATCCAAAAAGAAGAAGGAAAGTCTCTAAAAGCAAGATCTGAAAATGTCTCTGTACACAGTTACAAGCCCTCAACGTCTCAAATTTTGCAAAATTTTGGCTTGAATCTGCTGTTTCCGGTCCCTTTCAACTCAAAATTTCTTCCAAAAATAACCGATTTCAGCCGAATTTTTTGCAAATTTCGAAACTTTGAGGGACTGTAACTTTGTTCAGAATCATTTTCAGACCTTGCACTAAGAGATTTTCCTTTTTCTTTTTGGATTCTGCATCGATTCGTGTCAAAATATCGAAAATTCAAGAACCTCCTTTATGTAACATCTCATTGATCAACTTTGTGTTTTCTTTCCAGTTCCACTTGATCTACGCCAAAGGCCTCCAAGAGAAGTATGGGACTCGCGTCAACATGATTCCCAACAAACGCGGCTTCCTCGAATACCAGAAAGTTTTCAATCCACTCCACATGCGAATCGTCGTGGAATGTTCCGATTCTTGCGGTTGCTCTTCCAAGTGTCCACGACGACGCCTTCAACAAGGACAAACCAAACGACTTGTGGTCTTCTATGAGAACGAAGTCTTGAATTTCGGTCTGCGAACCGCTGAAAAGATCAAGGCTGGTGAATTCATCTGCGAGTACACTGGAATGGTTCTGATCCCTGGAGACAACGATAATCGGGATTCTTCGTATGATGCTGGTTTGAAATTGATGAAGTGTGGACCAAAAAATAACCAGTTTCCGGTTATTGACTCTTCCAAGATTGGGTGAGTTTAAGTTAACAATACCGACTGTTTCAAAATCTTACCATTAAAAAACACATTTGTCAGATATTAGTTTGATAATCTTAACTTAGTTGCAATGTTTTAGACCTACTTTCCCGTCAGTTAGCGCAAATCCTAATTCCATTTATTCCAGAAACCTGGCTCGCTTCATGAGTCACGCGTGCAATCCCAACGCCGTTCTCATTGAGACTCATAGTCGTGTCTATGAGTCTGACACTCTGATTCCACGCATTTCCGTCTATGCTCTCAAGGATATTGACGTCGCGGAGGCCATCACTATTTGTTATTACCAGGAGGATCAGTTGACAACTGGAGAGGGGATTCCTTGCGGGTGAGTAGTTACTGAAGTTTTGAGAATACTGTAGTTAGAACAACATTTTCTGCAAACACCGCCACGGTGCAAAAAAGTGACCCAAATCTAAAATAATGCTGAAGAAATTAGACTGATTTTGCTTGAAAATTCTAAATTTTTCCGTTTCAAAGTTTCTCAATATATAGTTTCCGATAGTTTTAAATAGTAGACGACATCTAAAAAAATTTAAAATTCAAATTTTCTTTCAGATGCCGCCCAGATTGCCCCAATCATCTCCCAATGGCCTAAGTACCGATTCCCCATTCTATTCCACTTTTTAATCAATAATATTTATACTCATCTCATAAATAATATTGCAATTCCTCCCCCATTCTAGATTGTCTATCTTTCCCTTTTTTCCCACTTTTCTCACTCTGCCTCATTTTATTTCATGTCCCAACATTGCTCTTTCACTCATCTTTGTTTTTTGTAACATGTGTGTCTTTCTTAAAATTCTGTTCTATAAATCTATGTCTTGATTTTCTTGTTCGGATTGTATCATCACATTGAAGTTTTTGGGCCTTCGACTAACTTAGAGAATTTTCAGAAACAGAGAAAGTTTGGAATAATCTCATACTCTAATTTGAGTCTCAAATGATGCCCTCTCATCAAAGTCATGAATAAACAAAAACATTTAACACAATTTTGAGAAACGGTGAAAATTTAAAGCGTAGAAAATGATGACAAAATAGCTTCCCTTTCTTCTCCCCAGACCAATTTTTTGATGCAAATGTTAAGTCAACTTGCTTCTTGAAAACTCACCGCCTTGTTTTCAGTTTTTTGACTGATAAGGGGAGAACGAGTGTATTGATCGAGCAGACGCAGCCAGCAGCACAAGAGTTTTTTCGCCGCGACTTTTGAAATATCAACTATTTTTTGGAAAGTAGTTAGTTGTTTTATTCGTTTTCTCTTCTTTGAAATTTCAATCCGAAGTATCATGAGAACCAGTGAATGGGCACTCTGTGAAGCTCTGACTATATTGATTTTTTTTTGAGATCCGAACATTTTCCGTTACACCTTTTTTTATTGACAATAGATTTTCTCTGTTGATTATTGGACTAGCCGTGTTGAAAATGGTACATAGTCATTGTTTCCTAAACCATGGAAATTCTAGTTTCGTATCAACAGCAATTGAAAAAAGCATGATGATAAGCATACATTTTTACTGATAATCGACTGACCAACAGAACATTTTTGAAAACTCCGAGTTGAATCTCATGATCCAAAAGAACAGTCTGAATAATGATAATTTTACAGGATCCTAAATCTACGAGGTACATTACCGTTTAGGCACCATTATCTTGGAAGGACCCCTCAACAATGGCCTACATCATCAAGCCGGATGTTCGGTAAGTCACAAATATTTTGCAGTTTCACGAATCTCGGAAATTTTAGTTTTCTCTGAGTTTCAAGTATTCCAGACGGTAGATCATTACACTGAACTTCAAAATGTTGTGAAGGCTATCATAAAATTAGAAGTGGTATGTGTTGTTCATACCGAAAATAGCCTAGACAACCTTATTCGAACTCTAGACTGTTTCAGAACAAAGTCAAGTTTCACCTGACCAATACCAAACATTATCTTGTCTCTAAATATTTTTAGCAACTCCAACAAACCCATTCACCGCACCATTCTCGGTATCATTGTCGATGAGAGACGTCCTGAAATCAACAACCGTATTCAAATGGGCGCCTATTACACAAATCCAATTCCAGAGGGTAGTGCGAAAGAGGGACAGAGAAAAGGGTCATGGAAGAGTATATCATGTTATCCTGGAATTCCAACGAAAAAGTTCACAGATCAAGATGAGGCTATTCATGGGGGTACACATGAATGGACGGTGCAGAACTTTTATCAAGTGGGTTTTGTTTTTTCTAAAAATATAAAAAATTTAAAAACTGCAACTTGAAGCAAAATGCTATTTTTACTGAAATTTCGAAACATTATTTTTGTAAAAGTCGTGTGTTTCCTGCCTTGGTCGACTTCTGCCCAAGCACAGGGATTCCTTATCTTTTCGGTAAAATAAATGTGTAAAATAAAAAACAGCTCCTAAAAATTGTACTAATTTTTTTTAAAGTTTGAAACCGTTTTCTCTGCACAAAGTTGCTCATTTCCTATCTATGCTTACGGAAGCCCCGAAACAAATTTTTTAAAAAACATCCCAGGCTAAAAAGCTCCCGGGCGAGACAAAATCGCCCATGGCCACCTACGTCGGATGGAATTCTTCAGCAATTTTCATTGAAAATTCCTCTAAATTCCTCAAGGATTACCCTGCCATTGTTGAAAGCTCAAAAATCCGAGATGAGTTTTTAAAAGTCATTAAAAGAGACCACAATTCCACAGAAGAAATGAAAATGGCAGCGGATAGGTACTTGGAAATGTCGATGGAACTCGCTAAAGATGTGGATCATTTGTTTTGGGAATATGAAGATTTGACTTATTATCACTCGAAGATTCAGTTGGATTATGGATTGGCACCGGTGTATTACGTGTATTTGAGAGAGTCAATGTGGAACCCTCCGAGTTTTCAGGTGAGTAGTTGTTGAAGCAACCTTGGCGAACTATTTTTCTATTTTCTATAAGAATCCCCTGTCTTTCGTCTTCAGCAAGAGGTATCAGAGCACTCCCCGTTCAAAAAGCATATCCATTAGTCCTGAAACAGCAAATCCTTCTCACAAAATCAGTGTGCGCCTTTAAAGAGATCCGGTTCTATTACAGTACACTACATTCAACATTATCGATGAAGGTGTGTTCGACGAATTGGCCAATAAGTATCAAGCTAAAATGGAAGAACTCGGGAAAAAAGGAGCAGAGGGACAACATAGAAGAGGGCATAACACATGTGAGAAGCCGGACACGTGCAAGTGTAATCAAGTGGTAAATAATGGTTATTGGGGAGTAGTAGGGTATGGAAATGCGCTCTATTGACATTTGTGATATCCACTTTTTAATCCTTTGAGCTTACTGCACTATTTACAAAAATTTACGTTTTCAAAAACTCTGCTTTACTATAGTACTATTTCAATTTGCTCATGATATTATCAATGGATAGCCTTTTTACAGTACTTCCATCTCTACAACACCCCTGAAACGACACTCCCTCCTCCAATCAACATCCACCCAGATACCCTCCCCCATCTACCCAACATTCTCACCAACTTCTCTTCCGATCACCCCCGTATTATCATCGAATGTTCCGATGCTTGTCAATGCTCTTCTAACTGTGCACGCCGACGATTTCAACAAGGACAGACAAAGAGATTGGTGGTATATTTTGAGAATGATGAAGTGATGTTTGGGTTGAGAGCAGCGGAAGAAATAAAGAAACGAGAGTTCATTTGTGAGTATACTGGACATGTGAGAAAGCTGGAAGAGGGGGAGAGTATGGAGTTGAAGAAGAAAATCAAGACAATGGAGAAGGGAATAGTCATTGATGCGAGCGAAATAGGGTGAGTGATTGGGTGGGATACTGTAGGCCGTTAGCAACAAGTCCTTTATTCTTGCGCCGTAATGAAATTTGTCGCTGAAAAAACGAATTGCTGTAAAAAGCAACTTCATGATTAAAAGGCAGAGATTAAATTGGAAACAGCAAAAAATGTCGTGGTAGAAATTTTTTGCAACACTTTTGAAACAGCAATTGTAGCAGTACTTGACTTTTGTCACTGGGCAACTGAAGGTCTCTAACCTCTTAGGCTTCACTCCTGCTGATCTTAGCATAATTCCAAACCTTCCTTTTTTCCAGAAATATTGCTCGTTTTGTCAACACTTCCACTACCCCAAGCGCCTTACTCATCGAAACTCATAGCCGCACTTTTGAATCGGACCCCTTGACTCCACGAATCTCGATATATGCTCTCAAGGATATTGCGATCGGGGACCCTATTACCATTGGAGTTTAAGAGAAGAGTCAATCCAAATAGCTATGTTGATTGTGATTTGCCACAAAGCTATTACTGTTTCAAGTTATTCTCGTAACGTTGTAATTTTCTATGACATCGTTTCAAGATCGCACTTATGTATCTCTAATTAAATAAACTTTTGTTTGGCTCTTTCATGACTTATCGGAATATCCACTTTGTTAGTTTGGTTTGTTCGTTCTTTCAAAGTTCAATATCGAGAAAAAACACGAGAAAAAAAACCAGGTGAAAATCAAAATACTTACTTGAAATTGTTTTTGAAATAACTATTAGCATTCGAGTCTATTACAATTTGATATTCAATTGCAGAACAATGCTTAGCAGACATAATAAATCGGTAACAAACTATAAGACACAGAACATTTAGCACCACATTTTTCATCACGTAATCGGTTATAGGGTGATCACCAAGCTAATCACTGAATTTACTGTTTCAGTCATAGTCTTTTTCGATTCTGAAATTGCGCCAAGTGTTGCATAGTGGGTAATGCTACCTTTTGTTTCATAATAATCTTTAACTCATATTCACTTTCAAGAGCTTTTTGGTATTTTGCCAACGATGAATACAGATTTTTCAATATTATGATCAGTTAAAAACCAAAAACTTTGCTTGAAAGTGTGAATGAAAAGTCACCGTCGGAACATGACAAATTATTAACCGTCTTTCAAATTTATAAATCAAACTTGCGTTTGTGATCATCTGAACTTAACAAAGAGAACTAATTAGACATTTTCGCAACAGAACATTCTTTGTTTGACATTTCACCAAATACGAAATTCTGAATCAAACTGAATGATTGTTCGTGTATGACTGCAATGGGCATAAACAACATATCAAAATCAGATACACTATTTTTGAATTAGCTCTGAAACAGTTAGCTTTCAAAAAAAACATTGAAAAGTGTTATTGAAAATAAAAATAAATGAAATTATGGAAACCTTGCATTGTCAAATACTGACATGCGATTCATTTGGTGTGCAATTTATTCAAAGAACGTTAATATATTTTGAAGCATTTCTCACTTTCTTCTCTTCTGTCAGGAGAACAAAAAATTGTCCGCAGTAAACAAGAGCACCCGGAGCATCCAGCGGAAGAACCAACTCTTATCTAATTTTTACACTAATTTTGCTATCTGCGCCTCCATTATTTATGGATCTCTCATCTACTTTTCCTTCCCTCTTCCCAACTTCATTTCAATTTTAGTTTCGCTCTCGCCTCAATGTTGATTGCCATCTGAGTTCGGTGATCTCTTTTTCATATTTATTGATTTTCTTTGAAATTCTCGTATCGATACTGGTTAGAATGGTAAGCTAAAAACAACTAATGACAATTGAAACAGAGTAAATTTTTAGACCTCATCGAAAAAAAGTTGCGATTTCTTCATTGATATCTATTGCTTGGAAAACTGAACTATTAGAGATGTAGATTTCCTAGCCCGAATTTCCAGAAAAAAGTACTAAAATTTTCAGAGAATGCCGAAATACACGAAATATATAACATTTGTGTTTGGTTTCTATATTCCGTCTACTAAAGACTCACTACTCACAGTAAGTTTTTGAAAGTAAAAGATTTGTTCTCTAAACTTTTAAAAAATTTCAGCGATGAGAACGTAAAACTTCAATGTCACAGGAGAGATCTAAAAATTGGAGAATGAAATTTTTAGTGAGTTTTTTGCCCTTTGAATACTAGGATTTGAAATATTTTTCATTTTTTCAGAGAAACTGTTCTCCCCGAGAAAAAACGCAAGATCAATGGAACTTTGGACTGCTACTTTTTAAAAAAGTGAGTTTGATTTTCTTTTCGAATAAAAGTAACTTGCTCATTTTTCAGGTTGCGGACCCCAAAAATCACATTTCCAGTTTGACTTTTTTCTTTCAATTCCTGATTATTGAATAAATATTATATTTCTATATCAATGAATAAAGTAATTAACCAAAAAACATGTGAAATTATAGAAGAAGCTTTTGAAACAGAAAGTTACGATCGGTCAGTTGACGTTTTGAAAAAAAAAAGATTCGTTCTGCGTGTCAAAAACGATAGAACCGAACGAAACTAAAAGTAGATAATCTAGCTACCAGCCTCCCGAATCAAGAAAATCAGACATTTCTTGATTATCTCGATGATTTCGACCATAACGCATTCATTTCCCAGCAAAAAATAAATAAGATTATCTGAAACGGAAATAATTTCTTTGATTTACTATTTCAGGACACATCTATTTTGAAAATCGTCATGAAGTTTTCATTAGAGAAAGAAACAAAAAACTCACGAAATGAAAAAAAAAGTGATGAAGATGTTTCTGTTTCAAGAGATGCTTATAATTGATACAGTACGTTTCTATTTCAATTATAGACGCAACTCTGTGGTATTTCTAGTTTTTCTCTGACTTCTACAACCAACGTCACTCAAACTTGACCGAATATCTCATATGAATGCCAGGACTAATTTCGTTAAAAAAATGTTGTCTAAATTTTTCCGTTTCGAAGTTTCTCAATATATAGTTTCCGATAGTTTTGAACAGTATATGATATAAAAAAGCTCCTAAAAATTCCAAATTTCTTTCAGATGCTGTCCAGATTGCCCCAATCATCTCCCAATGGCATAAGAACCGATTTCCCTTTTCATCCCATTTTTTAGTCAAAGCTTTTCATACCCATCTTATAAATAAAATTGCAATTCCTCCCCATTCTAGATTGTTTATTTTTCCCCTTTTTCCCACTTTTCTAACTATGCCTCATTTTATTTCATGTTCCAACATTGCTCTTTCATTCATCCTTGTTTCTTGTAACATGTGTGTCTTCCTTAAAATTCTGTTCTATAAAACAATGTCTTGATTTTATTGTTTGGACAAGATATTGCATATTAAAGTTTTAGAGCCTTCGACTAACTTAGAGAAGCTTCAGAAACAGAGAAAATTTGGGAGAATCTCATACTTTAATTTGAAGCTTTTAGTTCCTCTCATCAAAGTCAACAATGAACAAAAACATTTAACAAATTTTTGAGGAACGGTGAAAATTTAATGCACTGAATATGATTTTTCAATTGCTTCCCTTTCTTCTCCCCAGACCAATTTTTTGATGCAAATGTTAAGTCAACTTGCTTCTTGAAAACTCACCGCCCTGTCTTCAGTTTTTTTGACTGATAAGGGTGCATTGATCGAGAAGACGCAGCAAGCAGCACAAGAGTTTCTTCGCCGCGAATTTTGAAATATCAACTCATTTTTGTTCACTTTATTGGGAAATAGGTAGTTATTTTTTCTTTTTCTCTTCTCTGAAATTTTAATCCGAAATATCATGATTACCAGAAAAATGATCACTTTGCAGAATATTGACTATATCATCCATTTTTTCAGATCCGAAAATTTTCCGTTACAGCCACTTTTTTACTGACAATAGACATTCTCATTTGATTATGGGTCTAGTCGGGTCAACAATAGTACATATTCATTGTTTTCTGAACCGATGCAATTTCTAGTTTCGTATCAACAACAATTTCGAAAAAGACTGATAAAAATTTGTTTTTACTGATAATCGACTGACCAACAAAACATTTTTGAATTCCCTCATGATCCAAGAGAACATCTAAAATCATGATAATTTTACAGAATTCGAAACCTACTTAGGAACCATTATCTTGGAAGAACCTCTCAACAATGGCCTACATCATTAAGCCGGATGTTCGGTAAGTCACAATATACTTTGCAGTTTCACGAATTTTGAAAATTTTGGTTTTCTCTGAATTTCAAGTTTTCTTGGCAGTAAAGCATCATACTAAACCACGATATGTTGTGAAAGCTAAAATTAGAAATCTTATTGGTTGTTTACACCGAAAATAGCCTAGACAGTCTTATTCGAACTCTGGACTTTACTATTTCAGAACAAATTCAAGTTTTACCTCATCAATACCAAACATTATCTTAACTCTAAATATTTTCAGCAACTCCAACAAACCCACCCACCGCACTATTCTCGGTATTATTGTCAATGAGAGACGTCCTGAAATCAACAACCGTATCCAGATGGATGCCTATTACACAAATCCAATCCCAGAGGGTAGTGCGAAAGAGGGACAGAGAAAAGGGTCATGGGAGAGTATATCATGTTATCCTGGAATTCCAACGAAGAAGTTCACGGATCAAGATGAGGATACTCATGGGGGTACACATGAATGGACGGTGCAGAACTTTTATCAAGTGAGAGGAATGAGAATCGAAAAACTGCAACTTGAAGCAAAATATTATTTTTACTGAAATTTCGAAACAGTAGTTTTTGTAAAATTCGTGCTTTTTTGCCTCTGTTTATTTCTGCCCAAAGTGATTCTTCATCTTTTCGGTCCAAAGAGTAGTAAACTGGCATACTTGTGTGTATTAATTGTAAGAAAAATAGCATATTCATATTCTTCAAATTTTGAAACGGTTTTCTCTGCAAAAAGTTGCACGTAAGCCCAGAAAAATATATTTTTCAATATCCCAGGCTAAAAAGCTCCCGGGCGAGACAAAATCGCCCATGGCCACCTACGTCGGATGGAATTCTTCAGCAATTTTCATTGAAAATTCCTCTAAATTCCTCAAGGATAACCCTGCCGTTGTTGAAAACTCCAAAATCCGAGATGAGTTTTTAAAAGTTATAAAAAAGGACCCCAATTCGACAGAAGAAATGAAAATGGCAGCGGATAGGTACTTGGAAATGTCGATGGAACTCGCTAAAGATGTGGATCATTTGTTTTGGGAATATGAAGATTTGACTTATTATCACTCGAAGATTCAGTTGGATTATGGATTGGCACCGGTGTATTACGTGTATTTGAGAGAGTCAATGTGGAATCCGCCGAATTTTCAGGTGAGTAGGTGAAGCGAATTCCTTTCTATTTTCTCTATATTTTTTTGTCATCAGAAACTGTCGTCAGAAAATGACTTATCAAAGCACTCCCCGTTCAAAAGGCATATCCATAAATCCTGAAACAGAAAAATTTTTTTTCACAAAATCAGTATGCGAGTTTAAAAAATCCGGTTCTATTACAGTACACTACTTCAACATTGTCGATGGAGATGTGTTCGACGAATTGGCCAAGACGTATCAAGCTAAAATGGGAGAAATTGAGAAAAAAGGAGGAGAGGGACAATGTAGAAGGGGGCATTATACTTGTGAGAAGCCGGACACGTGCAAGTGTAATCAAGTGGTAAGTAATAGTTATTGGGGAGTAGTGGGGGTATGGAAATGCGCTCTATTGACATTTGTGATTCCCACTTATTAGACACACTATAAGCGATTTCCCCCAAGGGGAAACTCACTCCATCGCATACTTGGCCGAAATTTGAATTTTCAGCGTTTCCGCCGGATTTTCTGTTTTCAAAGCAGCAAAACATGTTTTGGTGGGTGAGTGGACTTCTTGTGGACAACTCGGGTAGCAGTCGAATTGTTCACGAGGAGTTCACGCATCCACCAAAACATGTTTTGCTGCTTTGAAAACGAAAAATCCGGCGGAAACGCTGAAAATTCAAATTTCGGCCAAGTATGCGATGTAGCGCGTTTCCCCTCGCAGAATGTCACTAATATGTCTTCAAAAAATCGGTCCTATATAAAATAAGAATATTTCAAATCAGTTTGGTTACGATCAACGGCACAATCCCAATAGTGAAAGGTATAAGGATTTTCATGATTCCAATCTTTTGAGCTTACTGTACTACAAACATTTGCATTTTCAAAAACTTTGCTTTATTATAGTACTATGTATTTCAATTTGGTCAAGTGGTTATAACATTTACAGTACTCCAATCTCTACAACACCCCTCAAACGACTCCTCCCATCAACATCCACCCAGATACCCTCCCCCATCTCCCAAACATTCTCACCAACTTCTCTTCCGATCATCCCCGTATCATTATCGAGTGCTCCGATGCTTGTCAATGCTCTTCTAACTGTCCACGTCGACGACTTCAACGAGGACAGACAAAGAGATTGGTGGTGTTTTTTGAGAATGATGAAGTGATGTTTGGGTTGAGAGCCGCGGAAGAAATACAGAAGGGAGAGTTCATTTGTGAGTATACTGGACATGTGAGAAAGCTGGAAGAGGGGGAGAGTATGGAGTTGAAGAAGAAAATCAAGACGATGGAGAAGGGAATAGTCATTGATGCAAGCGAAATGGGGTGAGCGTTTGGGTGGGATACTGTTGGCCGTTGGCAACAAACCCTTTATTGTCTCTGAAAAATCGAATTACTGTAAAAAGCAACTTCAGGATTAAGAGGCAGAGATTATATTGGAAACGGCAAAAATGTCGTGGTAGAAGTTTTTTGCAACACTTTTGAAACAGCAATTGTAACAGAACTTGACTCTTGTCACTGGGCAACTGAAGGTCTCTAACCTCTTAGGCTTCACTCCTGCTGATCTTAGAACTGTACCATACCATCCTTTTTTTCCAGAAACATCGCTCGTTTCATAAACACCTCGACCACCCCAAACGCCTTACTCATCGAAACTCATAGCCGCGCCCTTGAATCGGATCCCTTGATTCCACGAATCTCAATTTATGCTATCAAGGACATTGCCATCGGGGACCCTATTACCATTAGAGTTTAAGAGAAAAGTCAATGGACAGTATCAAAATGGCAGGACTGATTGTGATTTGCCACAAAGCTATTACTGTTTCAAGTTATTCTCGTAACATTGTAATTTTCTATGACATCGTTTCAAGATCGCACTTATGTATCTCTAATTAAATAAACTTTTGTTTGGCTCTTTCATGACTTTTTGGATTATCCACTTTATTAGTTTGGTTTGTTGGTTCTTTCAAAGTTCAATAACAAGAAAAACACATTGGTGAAAATAAAGTTATTTACTTGAAACCATCTTTGAGATAACTATTAGCCTTCGAGTCCATTAAAACTTGATATTTAATTGCAGAAAAATGATTTAAAGACTGAACAAATCGGTAACAAACTATAAGACACAGAACTTATTTGAAACCGCATTTTTCATTACGTAATCGGTTATAGGGTGATCACCAAGCTAATCACTGAATAGTCGTTGTCGCATCAGTTGATCATGAGCAAGGAAACAAGATAGGAAATTTTTGAAACAGCAACTTACATATTCGATGTTTGACATTTCACCAAATACGAAATTCTGAATCAAACTGTAATGATTGTTGGTGTATGATTGCAATGGGCATAACATATAAAAATCAGATGCACAATTTTTGAATTTGCTCTGAAACAGTTATCTTTCAAAAAAAAAAACATTGAACAGTGTATTTGAAAACAAAAATATGACATCACAGAAACCTTCAATTTTCAAACACTGATCTTTACTAATAACAATCACCGATTTCCATGTGTGAGTCTGTCTGTCCCACATCATAACTCGACAGCCAGTGGACCGATTTAGATGAAAGTTTCACAGATCGATTGGAAATTTGTCTGAGATGATGCCCGTACTTTTCTTTTCTCAAAAATATCACTTTTCATATTTTCTGTAATTCACCCCCATTTTCACTTCTGCACATGCGTGGCAGAGGGCAACAGAGGAGGGTAGAGAGGGGAAGAGAGGAGCGCGATGCCCACCTACATATGTCTACCCCTCTCGCCTCGCTGTTGTCATGTGCACCCGTGATGTAGTGGCGCGAATGTTTGGGCACCAATCTTGACACCCGGGTTCGATGCTAGGAAATGGATTTGTGTTTTGTATGAAGTTTCTAAACGTTTTCCACTGTTTTTGAGAGTTTTCTGCATCTAGAAGATTCTAGAGCTTTCGAGGCTTCTGAGTAATGGGCTCATCTTTTTTCTTTTCTTTACTAACAATATGCATCTGTTTCTATCTGTCAGTCTATCAGGTGTTGCACGTCATAACTCGACTGCCAGTGGACCGATTTGAATAGAACTAATAGAGATCGATTGGAAATTTTTTCGAGATGATGCTCTTTTCTCGAAATTATTAAGTTTGAACTTTTCGTTATTTCGCCTCATTTTTTTCTGTGGCGCCCGTTGGGTGTGTAGGAGGAAAACGGCAGGAGGGAAAAGAGAGCAGTCGCGGTTTTGTAAACACCTTGAGAGTGAGCATGGAAGTGAAGCGGATGGTGTACGTAGTGGCGAACGCCGGGGGTTCGATTCCCGCAAAGTCGCAATCTTTTCTTTTTTGTTGTATGCCTCTCGGAAAAATAGGATACTATTTTAAAGGATTACTCTGAAGGAACTTCGAAAGCGCATAATTTTCATCACTGCCATTTGAGGGTTTCTGCATGTGAGTCTTTCGCCTGCCCTTCATAACTGGAATTCGAGCACAAAAAATCAAGGTCCAAAGCTATTTTGTTGAGCCGACGACTCAAAGAGATAGGTTCTATAAACGCGGATGACACAGTTCAAATGAGGCGGAGTTTCCTAGAAAAAAGACTGTCCGATGAATTCTGCTACATAGGTACCCGGTTTTGATGCAAATTTTGAGCGACTTCGGAGATACGTGCTCCAAATTTTTTAGTTATTGCGGTTGGACCCCTATTAGAAACATAAACCTTTCAAATCCTGACTTTTGGCTCATTATCTATTTCCGACTTTTGATTCTGAATATCATGTTTGAAAGTTTCACTTCATTCCAATTCTGCGCCACAATGGAAACATAGAAAGCAAGCTAAATAGAGGTGAATCCGTCAAATTGAGACCTTTTTGGCAGATAAGAAATTAAGAAACAGCGACTTTGCAACTTCAATTAGGTGTCAGCCGCGATACAGCCTATCAGTGGCACGTGCCCTTTTCAATCAAGCGAAATCACAGCATCGGCGCCATCTTTTTCAAAAAGAAGTAGAATACTCCCGGAAGAAAGTGGATGCCAGGAGGTTGGAGCCCCCGAAGGGGGCGAAAACCACCTGGTGTGTAATTCATTCAAAGAACGTTAATATGTTTTGAATCACTTCCCACGTTCCTCTCTTCTGTCAGAAGAACAAAAAACCGTCCGCAGTAAACAAGAGCACCCGGAGCATCCACTAGGAGAACCAACTCTTATCTAATTTTACACTAATTTTGCTATCTGCGCTTCTATTATTTATTGATCTCTCATCTACTTCTTTTCTCCTCTGCCCAACTTCATTTCAACTTAAGCTTTGCTCTCGTCTCAATGTTGATTGCCATCTGAGTTCGGTAATCTCTTTTTATATTTATTGATTTTCTTTAAAATCTTCGAATTCTATGTATGATACTGGTAAAAATGGTAAGCTAAAAACAACTACTGACAATTGAAACAGTGAAAATTTTTCAGACCTGTTTGAAAAAATGATGAGATTTCTTCATTGATACCCTTTGCTTGGAAAACTTGAACTATTAGAGATGTAGGTTTCCGAGCCCAAATTTCCAGAAAAACTTGCTAAAATTTTCAGAAAATGCCAAATTACACGAAATATATAACATTTTTGGTTATGCTTTGGATTCCGTCTACTACAGACTCACTATTCACAGTAAGTTTTTGATAGTCAAAATATTTGTTCTCTAAACATTTTTCTAAATTTCAGAATTTCTTTTTTTTTTTTGAGAGTGTCGTTCAATATTACAGGAGAGATCTAAAAAGTGGAGAATGAAAGTTTTAGTGAGTATTTTTGCCCCTTGAATACTGGGATTTGAAATATTTTTCATTTTTTTCAGAGAAACTGTTCTCCCCGAGAAAAAACGCAAGATCAATGGAACTATGGAATGCTACTTTTGAAAAAAGTGAGTTTGATTTCCTTTTTGAATAAAAGTAACTAACTCATTTTTCAGGATGTCAACCCCAAAAAATAATTACCAGTTTGATTTTTTCTTTCAATTCCTGATTATTGAATAAATATTTTATTTCTATATCAATGAGTGAAATACTTCTACATCAATGAGTGAGCAACAAAACGAGTGAATTATAGAAGAAGCCTTTGAAACAGAAAATTTCGATCGGCAAATTGAAGTTAAAAAAAAAAACTTGATTCGTTTGGCGTGTCAAAAACGATAGCACCGAACAAAACTAGAAGTAGACAATCTAGCTACAGACTCCCCAATCAAGGAAATCAGAAATTTCTTGATCTGCCTATCTTCTTAAATGCGGGAAGTAGGGGTCTGCCGATTTCAAGTGGGCGGAGTCGGAAAAAAATGTCCAAAAATCGTCATTTTCTGTCAAAAAATGTCAAAAAAATTGTCGATTTTTTTTCGGTCATTTTCAAATGCACATAACTTTGCTCAAACTTCATATTTTTTTGAGATTTTTTTTTCTTCCATTTTCAAATTTTCTCAGGCTCATGGAACAAGTTTGAACAAAAAAATTGCTTGACATTGAGCAAAGCTATAAGCCGGAAAGCGAAGGTCGTTTTTTCGAGCAGAATTTTTGTACTGAAAAATTTGCGATTTTTTTAGTTTAAATTGAATTAAAATTCCAGTTTTTGAGATATCATCTTGAAACTTGAAACTTAAGATTGTCAATTATTCAGTTAGGGGAAGAAACAAAAATAAAAATTATATCTCCAAAACTAAAAGTTATAGCCATGAAAGTTTGAGCATGCTCTGAAAATCGCGAAAATTTCCTTTTCCCTCTTCGTTTGACAGTACCTTTAGAGGTATCGACTTGATTTTTGGTATGCATACGTAACCGGGCCCGTTTTAAACGTTTTTTGCATTTGTTTATTCATATCTTCAAAACTGTTTGAGATATGCTCAAAAAACCGGTCAAAAATGGGCTCTTTCTCCTCCAAAATTAGGCTCCGCCCACTTTAGTTTTTGGCTCATAACTCGGTTTGTTTTTGGAAATTTCAGAATGTTCCGTAAAAAATGGATGTAGAAAAAAAAGTTACATCGATCTATATAAAATTTGTAGGGCTTTTAGTTCAAAAATTTTTGAAGAAGCGAGTTTTAAGATTTTTTTGGCTTGAAAAAATTTCCAAACCCATCGCATTGTAACATTTTTGATTTTTAAAAGCTGCGTTTTTGATATGTTATTTCTTGAATAGCATTCTAATGGAATACGAAGTTTCATAAGCAAATCTCAAGTTTGAGCCAAGTTATGGTCATTTGTAGCATTTTCAGTGCAAAAATGTATGATTCCAAAATCTTCAATTTTGAAGTTTTCGGCTCGAAAAAATGACATCTATTGTGAAAGTTTGCGTAGAATCCAAATATGTTACTCATTTCTCGATAGCTCAACGTTGAGGAAAGTCCTTTTTTTGATCGGTGTTCAACATGTGTTCATTTGGCGTGGCGCTCATCTGCCGACCGGTGGGAGGGCGAGGAGGGGCGCGCGACCGACAGACACGTTACCGCCGTACCGCCCTCTCACCTCTGTGTCCTCCGTGGTGCAGAGGTAGAGCTTCTGACTGCAATGCGAAGGGTTGCAGGTTCGGATCCCCAAGTGCACCAAACTTTTTTTCATTTTTGTATGACTTAGAATGAGCGTTATTTGCATTTTTTCGAATGTCTGCTATGGCAAGCGAATAGTGCTGCCAAGTATATCAACTTCTGGCGTAAGCACATGAGAGAGTAAAAGCCTTAGTATGCGCGGTACGCGCATCAGATTGCGTTTGGATAAAATGGAATAGGAAATGAATGAAAAAATCGATGTAGGTGCGAAGCACCTGCAACGATTTTTTCATTCATTTCCTATTCTATTTTATCGAAGGCTACAACGTTAAACTGACTGATAACCCTCGCTTCAGATAGAGAACACTTGGACCTTCGTCCCTCGCAAAAAAAAAAACACTCGGGCCTCCGGCCCTCGAAAAGATACACTCGGGCCTTCGGCCCTCGCAAAGATAGCGATCACTCGGGCCTTCGGTCCTCGCAAAGTTAGCGAACACTCGGGCCTTCGGCCCTCGCAAAGATATCGATCATTCGGGCCTTCGGCCCTCGCAAAGATAGCGAACACTCGAGCCTTCGGCCCTCGCAAAGTTAGCCAAGACTCGGGCCTTCGGCCCTCGCAAGGATATTGATCATTCGGGCCTTCGGCCCTCGCAAAGTTAGCGAACAATCGGGCCTTCGGTACTCGCAAAGGATAGAGAACACTCGGGCCTTCGGTCCTCGCAAAGTTAGCCAACAGTCTGGCCTTCGGCCCTCGCAAAGATAGCGATCACTCGGGCCTTCGGCCCTCGCATAGGATAGCGAACACTCGGGCCTTCGGCCCTCGCAAAGTTAGCGAACAGTCGGGCCTTCGGCCCTCGCATAGGATAGCGAACACTCGGGCCTTCGGGCCTTCGGCCCTCGCGAAGATATCGATCATTCGGGCCTTCGGCCCTCGCAAAGTTAGCCAACACTCGGGCCTTCGGCCCTCGCACAGTTAGCCAAGACTCGGGCCTTCGGCCCTCGCATAGGATAGCGAACACTCGGGCCTTCGGCCCTCGCAAAGTTAGCCAAGACTCGGGCCTTCGGCCCTCGCATAGGATAGCAAACACTCGGGCCTTCGGCCCTCGCAAAGTTAGCGAACAGTCGGGCCTTCGGCCCTCGCAAAGTTAGCCAAGACTCGGGCCTTCGGCCCTCGCAAAGTTAGCCAAGACTCGGGCCTTCGGCCCTCGCATAGGATAGCGAACACTCGGGCCTTCGGCCCTCGCAAAGATAGCGAAAACTCGGGCCTTCGGCCCTCGCAAAGTTAGCGAACACTCGGGCCTTCGGCCCTCGCATAGGATAGCGAACACTCGGGCCTTCGGCCCTCGCAAAGTTAGCGAACAGTCGGGCCTTCGGCCCTCGCAAAGTTAGCCAAGACTCGGACCTTCGGCCCTCGCAAAGTTAGCCAAGACTCGGGCCTTCGGCCCTCGCATAGGATAGCGAACACTCGGGCCTTCGGCCCTCGCATAGGATAGCGATCAGTCGGGCCTTCGGCCCTCGCAAAGTTAGCCAAGATTCGGGCCTTCGGCCCTCGCAAAGTTAGCCAAGACTCGGGCCTTCGGCCCTCGCATAGGATAGCGAACACTCGGGCCTTCGGCCCTCGCAAAGATAGCGAAAACTCGGGCCTTCGGCCCTCGCAAAGTTAGCGAACACTCGGGCCTTCGGCCCTCGCATAGGATAGCGAACACTCGGGCCTTCGGCCCTCGCAAGGTTAGCGAACAGTCGGGCCTTCGGCCCTCGCATAGGATAGCGAACACTCGGGCCTTCGGGCCTTCGGCCCTCGCAAAGTTAGCCAACACTCGGGCCTTCGGCCCTCGCACAGTTAGCCAACACTCGGGCCTTCGGCCCTCGCAAAGTTAGCGAACACTCGGGCCTTCGGCCCTCGCATAGGATAGCGAACACTCGGGCCTTTGGCCCTCGCAAAGTTAGCCAACAGTCTGGCCTTCGGCCCTCGCAAAGATAGCGATCACTCGGGCCTTCGGCCCTCGCATAGGATAGCGAACACTCGGGCCTTCGGCCCTCGCAAAGTTAGCGAACAGTCGGGCCTTCGGCCCTCGCATAGGATAGCGAACACTCGGGCCTTCGGCCCTCGCATAGGATAGCAAACACTCGGGCCTTCGGCCCTCGCGAAGATATCGATCATTCGGGCCTTCGGCCCTCGCAAAGTTAGCCAACACTCGGGCCTTCGGCCCTCGCACAGTTAGCCAACACTCGGGCCTTCGGCCCTCGCATAGGATAGCGAACACTCGGGCCTTCGGCCCTCGCAAAGTTAGCGAACACTCGGGCCTTCGGCCCTCGCATAGGATAGCGAACACTCGGGCCTTCGGCCCTCGCAAAGTTAGCCAAGACTCGGGCCTTCGGCCCTCGCAAAGTTAGCCAAGACTCGGGCCTTCGGCCCTCGCAAAGTTAGCCAAGACTCGGGCCTTCGGCCCTCGCATAGGATAGCGAACACTCGGGCCTTCGGCCCTCGCATAGGATAGCGAACACTCGGGCCTTCGGCCCTCGCAAAGTTAGCCAAGACTCGGGCCTTCGGCCCTCGCAAAGTTAGCCAAGACTCGGGCCTTCGGCCCTCGCAAAGTTAGCCAAGACTCGGGCCTTCGGCCCTCGCATAGGATAGCGAACACTCGGGCCTTCGGCCCTCGCATAGGATAGCGAACACTCGGGCCTTCGGCCCTCGCAAAGTTAGCCAACAGTCTGGCCTTCGGCCCTCGCAAAGATAGCGATAACTCGGGCCTTCGGCCCTCGCATAGGATAGCAAACACTCGGGCCTTCGGCCCTCGCGAAGATATCGATCATTCGGGCCTTCGGCCCTCGCAAAGTTAGCCAACACTCGGGCCTTCGGCCCTCGCAAAGTTAGCGAACACTCGGGCCTTCGGCCCTCGCATAGGATAGCGAACACTCGGGCCTTCGGCCCTCGCAAAGTTAGCCAAGACTCGGGCCTTCGGCCCTCGCATAGGATAGCGAACACTCGGGCCTTCGGCCCTCGCAAAGTTAGCCAACACTCGGGCCTTCGGCCCTCGCACAGTTAGCCAACACTCGGGCCTTCGGCCCTCGCAAAGTTAGCGAACACTCGGGCCTTCGGCCCTCGCATAGGATAGCGAACACTCGGGCCTTCGGCCCTCGCAAAGTTAGCCAAGACTCGGGCCTTCGGCCCTCGCATAGGATAGCGAACACTCGGGCCTTCGGCCCTCGCAAAGTTAGCCAAGACTCGGGCCTTCGGCCCTCGCATAGGATAGCGAACACTCGGGCCTTCGGCCCTCGCAAAGATAGCGAAAACTCGGGCCTTCGGCCCTCGCACAGTTAGCGAACAGTCGGGCCTTCGGCCCTCGCAATGATAGCCAACACAAGCCAACACTTTTGTCCATGGCTACACCATTAAAATGACTTAGAATTTGTATTGCTTAGAACACTATTCGTTTAGTAATGTCTATCACAGAATTGCCATAGAGAGAAGAATCGTCCATTTTTCAGGCTGTCACCGTGTGACTAAGCACACGGCGCAGCCGTGTCCAGCGACGCGTAGCGTCGCTAGTTATATTTATCTTATCCTATGATTGCATCCAGCGCAAGTTTATTTAAATTGAAAAAGAATAAGAATTTCTGAAACGGAAAAAATTTCTTTGATTTACTATTTCAGGACACATCGTTTTTGAAAATCGTCATGAAGTTTTCATTGGAGAAAACGCTTTCCCGAATTCAATCTTAAAAAAGAAGAAACGAAAAACTAACGAAATGAAAGAAAATTATCAAGTTGTTTCTGTTTCGAGAGATGTTTATAATCGATACAGTACGTTTCTATTTCAATTTGTAAACACATAAACAATTAACACATTTAGGAACGATTTATTGTTGGCTACCATTCAACTAAACTTTGTGATATTTCTAGTTTTTCTCTGACTTCTACAACCAAAGTCACTCAAACTTGGACTAATATCGCATATGAAATGGATGTTGAATGCCTTGGATTGAGCTAAAAAGGACAAATTCCGATAACTGAAAATGAAAAAAAAAACCACAATTTTTTCGAAACAAACTGCAATAACTAACGAATACTTACCGTATTGATCATTCAACTATGTACTGTTGGAATAGAAAACTTCGACAGAATAATAGACCCAGTTTTGAAGAAAGTTTATTGTACCGAACTATCAAAAACTATCAAAACAACCAAACATTCTTGTTAAATATACATCGGTAACAATAGAAAAAGAATGGTGAAGATTGTATGGATTCAATGATAACAATGGGATGAAACGAAACTGAAGAACACGAAATTCGTGACACTCCAGGGCAATAAGTTAAATTGTCTTCTTCTGACATTTTCTAGGATTGATAGAAGGATTGAAAGATCATTGTAAACTTGATTCCATAATAGACTCCAATAATGATAATAAAAACCAATCCAATGTAAAAAATCTTCTCGAAAATAGCATTGTGAAACCTGTTGGAAATTGACTCAAGCAATGAGTCGAAGTCGACAAACTGTTCATTCATTTGAGCAGTAGAGCACTACAACTTAAAGTTGATGAGCACTGAACTGGTCAGCCACAATCGATCGATGACGTGTAGCCTGGACATACGAGTAGAGCTTTCATTGTTACTCTTGATTGACACGAATTTGTTGAGGGAATATTACTCTAAAAACAAAAATGTTATAACTTCACAGGCTTTCACTCACTGATATATCAAATTTTAGAAATCTATCGTCTCCCTCCGATGAACACTTTGAAAATAGTACAGAAAATATTAAATACAAGAGAACACCCAATACAGTTGGCGTTCATGCCGGCAATACTGATGTCGAGAAGGAATATGGAACTCTTTTATAAAGGGAAGAAAGAGAGTGAGAGACGCGAAGAAAGATACAAAGAAATACGTGACGACGAGTTTCTGTGGGATATAACACAAGGAAAGGGGTTGGTACGATTCTTGATTTTTGGAAACGTCAATTCTTTGAGGATGATGGCAGACTTTTCTCTGTTTCAATTCTGCATTATAAAGAAGCACGGAAGGAAACCTATTAGTGTTTGAGACGTGTATATATCATTGAAACTGATTGCATGTGTGACACAACTTTTTTCTGAATACAGTGCCCTGAATTTTCGAGACCTCCTTGCTAATCACAGTTGAAACAGTCTACGTTTTGATAAGAAAGCGTCCCCGCTTCATTTTCGTTAACTTGAATTCATGGTTCTTTTTCTGGTATTTTTGATTTCTTGATACAACTCCAGTTTTAGTATTCTCATGACGATACCCTCTCTAGTTTTACTAATTTGAGGTTTGGACTTTTTTCGGATGTCAACTTTTTGAATTTGCTATCCGATTTGTTTTTGGAAGAAAAATATGTAATGGTACTAATAAAATAAAAACTTTCATTCCATATTTCAACCAATGCTGAAACAGACAAAAATAAAAAAGAGCATTTTTATATTTTCATCTTTGAATTTGAGAGGAATTGTTGCGGACAAAAATGATAATATCAGCATCTGTAAACCATAGGGTTGTTGGATATCAGTGACTGTTGAAACAGAGAAAGATGTAAGCGTTTACAGTTTCTAAAGGTGTAGTGGCTGCGCCTAGGTTCTTCATACACGAAACCCATGGGAAGAGAAGAAATCAAAGGAGAGAAAGCACGTGGAATCCGGATGACCCAAGCCACGTCAGAAGATCAAATGTCAGATTGAACTCCTGTAATTAAATCAGTTCTAAGTTTTGCTATCAAGCAAACCAATAAAGTCTTTGTGGTTGTGAGTTTAGTGTTCTTAGTTCTCAAAGTCTGTTTCTGTCCTAAAACGATAGAAATAGATAACTTGGGGGCCGAACCAAATTAGTTGTAGTAGCAGAAGTCAGACGCTGGTGAAGGTGATAAGACCTGATCCGAGCTCCTTCGCTATTAGAACTATTCCTCAAATCGAATTCGTTTCGTTTTGAGAAGAAACCTCTCGTTGACTTAAAATCAGCGAACGTACTGTTCTTGTCTCGGAGATCGAAGATCGAAGAGTCGGACAAATAAAGCGGTCAGACCGTGGTGAGATACTTTGGTGTGATATTGGTGAGACGGTGGTGAGAAAGGTGATGTCGTTGAGTACGGAGAGAACTCAGAACGGAAGTTTGAGTGTTACTTCTTCGAGGAAGTCAGGGGCTGTCCGAATGAATGAGATGCCTCTGAAGGAGAGACGCAAGTTGGTGAAGGGATTCACTGACTTTTTGGAGTCGTCGGGGAGTATGGAGAGTGATATTTATGAGGCACTCAAGGTGACGTGCAAAGGTGATGAGAGACAGTTGGAAGTGCTTACGGAGCCGGTGAAAAACTACTGTCAGGAGTTGCGCGAACGGTTTGAGAAGATGGGCGGAGAGAGATGGCCGCTGGAAGTCATCGGAGTAATGAGGGAAAATGGAGTGGAAACGGTAGAAGAGTTGCGTGAACTCTGTGAAAATGGAGCAGAAATGCTGCCAGGTGCCAGCGTGGATGATGCCAAAACGGGCAAAAATGAGTTGGCATTGTTGCAGGAGGCATGGAACTGTGAGAAGGAGACTTTGTTCAAGGAGTTGAACAAGTTGAAAAAGGAGAAGAGGTTGGCAGATGAAGCTGTCGCTAGGTGTAAGAAGGCGTTGATGGAGGAGCAAGAGGCAAGTGGCGAGTTGAGAGAACTGCTCAGAAAGCAGGAAAGTGGGCCTAAGGAGGCGAGACAAACCCGTGAGATAAAAGAGGCGTCGGTGTCCTCAAAAGGGTTGGAAGTGGTCAGGAAGTGGTCCGGGAATAGTTCGGAGGACGAGTTCTCGATGCGCGGCAAGCCTGGAGAGTTCGCAGATAGTGAAAGAAGTTGGGGTGAAGACTGGAAGAGTGGCAGAGGTGGCAGTGGTAGCGCGGGGAATGAGATTATCATGGAAATGGTCTCATCTATGGGGAGGATGATGAAGGCGTCGGCGTTGCCGGAGCCGAAGACGTTTGATGGTACTGGGGACTTCAAGGAGTTCAAGAGAGCGTTCTTGCTGAAGTACCAGCAGGTGACAGATGAGGATGATGAGCTAGTGGCTATCTTGGAGGAGAGATACCTGAAGGGAGCAGCGAAGTCGTTGTTCAAGTCACTGGGAAGTAGGCATGAGAGGCCTATTGCTGAGTTGTTCGTGGAGTTTGAGAAGAAACTCAGAAAGAGGCAGGGAGATGCAAAGGCGGAGGCTTTGCATGAGTTTGATAGACTCCAAAGGGCTCCTGGGCAGAAGTTGTGGGAGTATCTGGTGGAGGTTGAGAAATGGTCGAAGAAGGCCTATCCGGAGGTCGGGAAAGCGACGTTGTCGCAGATGAGAACGACAAAGTTGATGAGAGCTACGGAGGATGATAATATGGTGCAGTCGGTGCTGGTAGCAAAGCGACTGGAGTTGCCACTGGATGAGCAGTATGATCAGTTGAAGGATGTTGTACTGCAGAGGGAGAATGAGAAGCTGCGGAAGGAGAAAGAGAGAATGGGGAGATGGAGAGGTCAGGAAAACAGTGAGGGTCGTCGTTCGCCTGTAGGTAGTAACAGTGGCGACCGGAGAACTGTTGGGGAGAGAAGAGATAATGGAGCAAAAATGAAATGTTTCACTTGTGGAGGAATCGGACACGGTTCTCGGCAGTGTGTGTCGAAAAGAGTCGATAGCGTCCAGATTCACAAGGCGAGTTCAGTCAAGAATGTGGGGACTGAAAATATGGAAATGGTGGAGATGTTGGGACAGCGGAGTCAGGTTGTCATTGATAGTGGGGCAGTCGTATCGGTGATATCGACCAGTGCCTACGAGAAGTTGAAGACGGGGTGTCGTAACTATGAAAAGGAAGTTGAAGTGTTGGGAAAGCCGGCATTCACACTTTTGAATGCTTCAAACTCTGAGATGAGAGTCAGGGGGCAGATCAAGATTCCCATGGTGGTCCGCGGACGGAAAGTTGGAGTAGTCTTCCAGTTGGTGCAAAACTGGTTAGAGAAGATACTGATAGGAACTAATGCTTTTGAGAGCATTGGTGTTGAGCTGAAGTGGAAAGAGCCACATCAGGTGGTGGAGGCCGAAGAGAACTCGGCAAAAGTGCAGTTCATTGAAGGAGAGAAGAAACTGGAAAGACCAGGAGAGAATCATTGGAAGGTTTCGAAGAAAGCGGATGTGCAGTGCAAGAGCGTTGCCTTGCGTGGGGAGAGGGGGAGAAGTGCAAGCACGGGTGACGTGGGAAAGGTGTTCAAGCCGGAAGGGGAGAAGGAAAGAAAGAAGGTGAAGATTCGGGCGAGTGTTGCGGTCATCGGACCTAGATTGGAGGCGAGGGGGCCTGATGTTCTAGAGTATCGTAATAAGACGATGAAGGGATGGACGCAGAAGTTCGATTGGGACGGAGTGAAGGAGGCGGTGGTGCTTCTTGAGTACACTGACAAGGTGGAGGAGAATAGCAAGAGAGTTGAGTTCGTAAAATCGATCGCTCGGGAAGTGGAAAGAGTCTGGATTGTGCCAGGAAGTCTACAATGTGAATTTGGAGACGTCGAAAAAGTGGCCAAACAGTGGAAAGAATGGATGGAGAAGTCAGTCAACGTGGAGATGGTGGATCCGCTGATGCCAGTTGGAAAGCACAAAATACCACTCATCTTGGAGAAGTGGAATCAGAAGTCGCTGGATGGTCTTCGACAGTATCTGCGGATGGCGTTGCCGATACATTCAACTGGATGTCAGCTGAAGAAGGATGAACAGCCAGACAGAGGATCACAATTTGGATTGAAGACGGACGTCGCTCCTGGAGAAGGACACCCGATCGCCAAGAGGAGGGGGAAGTGGCTGCGCCTAGGTTCTTCATACACGAAACCCATGGGAAGAGAAGAAATCAAAGGAGAGAAAGCACGTGGAATCCGGATGACCCAAGCCACGTCAGAAGATCAAATGTCAGATTGAACTCCTGTAATTAAATCAGTTCTAAGTTTTGCTATCAAGCAAACCAATAAAGTCTTTGTGGTTGTGAGTTTAGTGTTCTTAGTTCTCAAAGTCTGTTTCTGTCCTAAAACGATAGAAATAGATAACTGTGTCGCTCTTTGCTTTCCAGCTAAATAATCGACATATTCAATAAAATAAACGCATTTGAAAAAATAATTATGTTTCTTTGGCATTTGTTAAAGTTCAACCAAATCTGAAACAGAAAAAAATTCAGTGCAAAAAACATGATTTATTTCTGTTTCAAAGATTTTATAAGCATTACGTCGAACGTTGTCCTTTGCTATCTCCATCATTTGTAACTTTCTAACATCATTAATAGCATCCTGAAATGTTGTACATGCTGCACTCCGAATCAAATTGAACCAGGCATCACAGTTTCAGAAATATGAGTTTTCATGAGCTTCTCATTAATTTTCTCCTAATACATTCTGAAGTAATATATTTGTAGCCAAGGAGGAAGCAAAAACATTACATTAAGCTATTCATAGATTTATATTGCCAGTGGTAGAAGCAGAAAAGTTATGTCTACGGAACAGTTTTTACGGTTAGTTCCAACTCTTCAAGTTTCAATTCATCAAACTTGAACAGTTTTGTTTCCGAAAAGAAAGAACAACTCTCGGTTCCGCTTTTTACTTGCAATAAACCATCACCACGTATCACTCTTTCTATTTCTCTGCGTTTCTCACACCACTCGCATTCCTCTATAAAAGCGTTCCCATTTTCCTCTTCACATCAGCATTGCCTCCATGAACACCAACTGTATTAGGTGTTCTCTTGTCTTCTATATTTTCTGTAAAATTCTAAAATATTTCGAAGGAATGTGAGGTCAAGTTGTAGACTGTTGGAGTTTGGAAGACTATAACTTTGGTGAGCAAATTACTATACAAAAGTATATCCAAGCGGTGATAAAAATACGAATTTTCGGTTTCTAGGCCTGTGCGACCCCGGGAAGGGTATTCAAAATTACACATACATTCATCACGTGTACCGAGGAAAAAAAACGATTGGAAAGGTTGTTGGTCTTGTTTCCAATTTTAAAAAAACCCAAAAATTTCAGGATTTCGAATGAAAAACCACCAGTTATATTATAGTTAGTCGCGACGGAATATGAGATACAGTTAATTTTTGTTTTTTGTTGCTGTTTCGAATAAATCTTCAATTTTAAAATATCAGATTCCAGGCAATTCAGTGTATGGTAAAGCAGTAAAATTTTTGTAATTTCCTACCGTTTCTATTAGTGTCAAGTTGAAGAAAAGCACTTGAAAAATGATTGAAAAATGCAAACAAAGTTAAATATGAACTGAGGGCAGTTTCTGGGACAAGAAAATTAGCAGATTTTGTGGATGAAAACGTTATCAAATCTTCTGAACTTCTCGAAAGTTTGAAGATGAATGTTTTCAGAAATTTTCAAGGCTTCAGATTGTTTTTGTTGTTCGATGTAGTGACTGTTTTAAAGTCAATTTCAATCAATATCACATTATTTTGAAACAGTTGGGGCTTGTCTCGATAATCCTGTTACGCAGAGTTTCTCTGTTTCTGGAGAACTCCACGACTGATATACGGGAAGAGCGTCGTCTCGGAGCGTTTTTCGTGCCCTAACGAAATATCGTCTCAAATAACTCCATGCGTTTTGAAATCCAACTGAAAACAGACGGCTGCGCGATATGGTTCAAAGCGTATGGTTCGATAGGGCAAATCCACATTTTCACCGTATGCAACATGATTTTTTTCAAAGTTTACTTCTAGTGCCCGACTTTCCAATAAGTCTTCTGTTTCAAATTTTTTTTAGGAGTTACACGATTTCTTACAACAGCAATGCGAGCTTCCCAAAAAACGCTCACTTTTCCCAATATTGTGGTGACTTACTTCGCAGTTGGAGTAAAACAGTATGTCTCCTAGAATCTCAAATTTATAATAAGCTTGACATGTTATATTCATTCGAGAGAGTACAGTCCGTCCAAGATAGGACACCTCCTGTTTTTGATGATAACTCGAAATCAAGTAAAGATATGAAAAATAATCGCGGATGCTAAAATGTGTTAAATTCTGATAAGCGGAAGTGGGTCAAATACAAAACCAGTCAAAAATGACAGTCGAAGAATGATAATTTTTACGTATTTTTGACCTAGTAGTTGTCACAATCTAGATTCTTGCTTAAAAGATGTCTCTTTCCAACTTTTCCAGTTATCATCTTTACTGAATGACCTATTGTGAAATTTGCGGCTTAGATCGGTAAATTGGATCAAAGCGATAACGGTGAAGGTTCAAAAGTATGAGTTTTTGTGATCTCCTCATTAATTTTCTCACATAATACATTCTTAGGAAGTATATTTGGTGCCGACGAGAAAGCAATGATGCTATCATTAAAATATGTATTCTAATATTTATATTGCCATTGGCAGAAACAGAAAAGTTCTGTCTACGGGACAGTGTTTATGTTTAGTTCCGACTTTCCAAGTTCTTTTTCATGAAACTTGAATAATCATGTTGCCGAAAAGAAAGAACAACTCTCGATTCCGCTTCTCGCTTGCAATAAACCATCACCACGTATCACTTTTTTCTTTCTCTGCGTTTCCCGCACACTCTTCCCTTTATAAAAGTGTTCCCATTTTCCTCTCCACATTAGTATTCCCTCCATGAACACCAACTGTATTAGGTGTTCTCTTGTATTCTCTATTTTTCGGAAATTTCGGACAATTCCGATGAATGCAGGTCAATTTTTAAGCTGTTAGAGTTTGGACACTTGTCGCTTCTGGAAGCAAATTTTAGGATTATTTCTATAATTTCTAGAATGCTCTATTTACTATGATAACCTTTTGAGGTTTCAGCTTCAAGCCAGATTCATCGAAAATACGGAAGAAGGCAAAATAAGAAGAAGAAGAAGTGGATGTCAACCATCTATTTGGAACGATTTTCCCAAAACATGCACCGCCGACAAAAACATGGAAAAATGTGAGTTCTACTTTCATTTCTCAAACATTACCCAAAATTTTCAGGGTTTTAATCACTGCTTCTAGTGTCACGGAATTTTGATAGACAGTTAATTTTTCTTCTATTTTTTATTTTGAATAAACTTTTGATTATACAGTTGTAGAATGAATGATTTGATATACTTCCCGTGGAACAGGTAACATTCATGGTTTTCAACGGTTTCCCTCGATTGCAAAATAAAAATTTAAGAAATTTGAACTCTCCAGCCTCAAAACAAATCAAGAAAATAGGAGCAAATAGCCTCTGTCACAAAAAGAGGAATTGACTTTAGCTGCGTCCACGCTTTCAAATTGGCAATCTGAACATCTTGATGTTATGAGGATAAATGAAAAAAAAGGTTCAGATTGCTGTAGTTGAACAGAACAAATACTGTTTCAGATCACACTCAAGGTAAGATGAAATTATCTCTAGCCAGTGTCGAATTTTTGTATCAATCACTTTTACTGTTTCTGTCAACCATGGAAACTGTGTTTTCGATCAGCTCATTGATAATTTGTTGATAATTTGAACTGGAGCCCAATGTTATAAGAACTTTATTCAGCATGGCCAAACGTATTGCACAGGATTCAGATGATGATGGATGAGGAAATTGGGAATATGAAGATGGAGGAGATTCTAAAACGACATGGGTTAACTATAATAATTGAAAATTCCAAAAATGTTTTGCAGTTTCTTTTTCTCGTTTTGTTGTTTGTGCTTATTATAATGCTGATGATTCTGAATTTGTACCCAGATGAAATAGTACATTGCAAATTCAGTCGAAATAATGAAGATTACTGCGTTGTACATAATCGAAGTTGAAGAACATTGGTTGGATTTTATCTTTTCTATCATGTGTATCCTCTGAAACAGATGATAACTACATAGAAGTAGTACAACATTGATCTCAGTGTTTTTGCTTCAAATAACTTCGGACAATTGCTTCTTGAGACTAAGGTCCAACTTGGATATTTTCCGAAACAGGAATTTCAATATTCCATTTGGAAATCAAATGCGGAACTTACCAAAGTAGCAGTAGTTGGATCCAAAACAGAAAATCATAACATCCCTATTGAATGACTGTGAATTTCTCAAAATTCATCTCAAAGCCAATATGTTGATTGAGAATGCCACTGTTACAGTTTCAGACACGTTCTCTGTGGGAGTCGAGCGTGACACCACTGACCATTGTACAGAAAAAGTCAAACTGATTTTTATGAGTTGGTATATGACATGGTAGGTACCCATAAACTTCTAAGAACTTTGACCCATACCACCTCTGGCTCCGCCCCCTCAGGGGTCCCATATGCATATGGTCGACTGAAAATTGAAAAATTTTTTGGGACCATTTTTTTCATTCTTTTTGGTTAGGAAATGTTGAATTAGAGCGTTTTCACCGTTTGTATGTACAAACTAGCATACTAGCCACCCTAGCCCGTGTAAAAATTAGACCGATTTTTGCAAAATGTTTGTTTTGGACCGAAATTTGGAAATTGTGGGAAAACTAAAGCCCGCTCCAGCTAGATTCAATCAGATTCGGATTTCTCGTAAAATTTTGGTCTAGAGAAGGATAGTCCGGTCAAAATTTAGGGGGGCCGTATTTTTGCTACGGGCCAAAATATGACGATTTTCTTGACTTTTTCATGTATAGGAGTACATGAGTGATTTTTGGGTAAAATTCAAAAGTGAGAGAGAGGGACGGTTTTGATAGGAAAGTACGTTAAAACTAATTTTATGTTCCTCAGCCAACTGTTAGCAAGATTCATGATCGTTTCCGGAGATGGGAGTGATTTTCGAATTTTTTTAGGTACCCTCTTTGGATAGCACGTAACTCTGCTCATTCTTATTCAAATGAGACTAGGTTTTATTTTTTTGAATAAACATAATATCTAATAATAGTTATAAAAATTACGACGTGCCAATTCGACTGTAGCTATCTGGAGAGGATGCGTTTGCTGAGACATCATTTTTCATAGCCTGAATATCGAAAAATATCTATGCCCATTTTTTGTGCTTCAAGTAGGTTTTCAAGCGTAAGTTAACTAATTGATGTTTGCAGCAATTTTAATGCTAATTCTGAAAAATAAAACCTAGTCTCATTTGAATAAGAATGAGCAGAGTTACGTGCTATCCAAAGAGGGTACCTAAAAAAATTCGAAAATCACTCCCATCTCCGGAAACGATCATGAATCTTGCTAACAGTTGGCTGAGGAACATAAAATTAGTTTTAACGTACTTTCCTATCAAAACCGTCCCTCTCTCTCACTTTTGAATTTTACCCAAAAATCACTCATGTACTCCTATACATGAAAAAGTCAAGAAAATCGTCATATTTTGGCCCGTAGCAAAAATACGGCCCCCCTAAATTTTGACCGGACTATCCTTCTCTAGACCAAAATTTTACGAGAAATCCGAATCTGATTGAATCTAGCTGGAGCGGGCTTTAGTTTTCCCGCAATTTCCAAATTTCGGTCCAAAACAAACATTTTGCAAAAATCGATCTAATTTTTACACGGGCTAGTGTGGCTAGTATGCTAGTTTGTACATACAAACGGTGAAAACGCTCTAATTCATCATTTCCTAACCAAAAAGAATGAAAAAAATGGTCCCAAAAAATTTTTCAATTTTCAGTCGACCATATGCATATGGGACCCCTGAGGGGGCGGAGCCAGAGGTGGTATGGGTCAAAGTTCTTAGAAGTTCATGGGTACCTACCATGTCATATACCAACTCATAAAAATCAGTTTGACTTTTTTCTGTACAATGGCATACTCGAGTTTCTCAGAGAACGTGTCTTCAGTCGTGCCTCAAATCAAAAATTGGGAATTCAGTTCATTTCGTTGATTTCGTTTCCAATTTTCGGTCTTTTCCTGATCTTTCACTTTCAGTAATCTCAGGCTCTAAAAAGTTTGAAAGCATTTCTTTCTCGTCTCTTTATCTCTAACTGTCTGATATCTTTGAATTGTTATCTTGTTCTTCATCTATTTAGCTAGACAAAACTCTCCTCACTTCACACACTATTTCCTCTTTTGAGCTTCCAGACTGTCTGCACTCTCTTCCGTTTTTACTTTATTTCCTGATGGAAGATGGATATTGCTATCTGACCTTGAACTATACTGTTATCTTTATATCAAATCAGTTTGAATTTCTTTAAAAGAAAATTTTCTGCTTCAAGAGCACTCTATTTTTGTTTCTTTTTCGAGTTTCTTTACTCACGACTCGACTTAATGATCCCCATCACCCCTACCCAACAATTAATCCATGACGTTCTTGTCTCGTTTGGCTATGGAAACTCCAAGCCTCCTGAGAATCCTACTGTAAGTGTCTATAGTGTAATTAATCTACGATTTCCCATTTTCAGAATAAGCTTCTTCCCCAAAGTAAGATCATATTGGAAGCAGTCTACAGTAAGCTTCTTGACACTCCACAAGGACCATTTTTGAACCGAAAAGATTATGATTATCTCGTTAAAAGAATCAATGAGAAGAGATCTCTGGTAAGTCCATCACACGATTTGTTTGTCCAGATTCCCATTTTTTAGATCATCAACTTCTTCAAAAAACAACGATTCTATGACATGGAGAATAAGCATCGGTTGAAAGGAAACGTGGCGAGTTGGGCAGCAAGAATTGCTTGGAAGAGAAGGAGAGAACAAAAGTCATTGTCGGAGTCTTCACGATACTCTAGTGCTTCATATCCCGTCTCAAATTCTGACTCCTCTTCATTTTATTCTCTTGTTCCCCTGAAATCGCTATGTGACGAATGTTTTAAAAGAACGACACTGTATCGCCTCCTGGAGCAATTCGATGAGAATTCTGGACAGATTCAGATAGGTTCAGATGACATGGAGAACGATGAGCAAATCGAGAAAAGGGAGATTCAGGAGATTCTCGAAAAACATGGATTTTTGATTTGAATTGAAAATATTTGGTTTTAGTGTATTTTCTGTTTCATTTATTACTCTTGCCTATTTCTGTTTTCTTGGACGTGCTGTCTTTTCTGTTTCATAACTTTATTTTTGGTATTGGAATAATTCTTTCGTTAGCTTTGTAGTGGGTTAATTATGCCAAACCTGTATCGTCAAATAAATATCACACATTCAATAGAAGCAAAAATTTAAAATCCTTTTATAACTAAAATTACTGACCAGAGGAAGGATGGAAACCTGATATTTGCGATGTGCACTCTGTTTTCGTCTATAAATGACATCGGAAGCATAGAAAGAAAGTTTGCAATCCTATAATTTTATTGTGTAACTGTATTTTTTTTTATGTGTGAGCCATTTTTTTATCTGATCTCTGACGAGCCTGAATGATTGTGATTATTGTTTCAACACAATTTCCATCGAGCAGCAGGTTATCTCTCAAAAGTCGGATCAAATAGCATTGTATCCAATCGGAATAAATTTATTCAACGCCCGCTAGTACAATAAAAATACCAGAAATCTTACGTGTGACGAAAGTAGTATTATAAGTTAAGTTCTTTCGATTCTAAAGCATGAGCAAGGACAATAAAAATCTTAAATACAAAATAAATGTAAAAATTGGCATTTAAAAACAAAAAAGATACCATATAAATTTAGCTTGAAGTTGGGACCTGATTCTCCGCGTCGACGTCTTCCATTGGCTCTGGTTCTTGCTCTAAAAAAAAGATTGGATTAGGCTCCGCCCACTTTTCCAATAAGATTCTCCCATGTTTGCACACTCACCATTAGAAGGTCCTGTCGGACTTCCAAATCTATTTCCAACAAGTTTCAGATGTTTAGACGACGATGAAACTGGTGTAGTGGCTTGACCTGAAAACAAGAAAGTCAAGCTCCGCCCATTTTCATAAGCCCCCGCCCTCTGAAACTGTAAGACTTACCAATTGAAGATCTAGAACTTGTTGAAGGTTCCGGGGATCCGAATAACGATCTGTGGGAAGATGGAGACTGATCTGAAAATAGAAAGGATGAGCTTTTAGTTACAAGCGCGAAAAGATCTCTCAGCGGCCCAGTGAAGCTACGGTAAGTCCCTCAATGATTGAATTTCTGGTTAATATCAAATTAGAAGCTCTCTGAAGGCTAAAGGCTAGGCTCCACCCATTTTTCGAAGCCCCGCCCATCGGACCCATCAACTCACCAATGGATGCTGCAGGACTGCCTGGTACACTTTTAGACTGGCTCTCAGGATTTCCAAACATGTCTCCTTCCTCCTCCTGCTCCTCGTCAATCATTGGCTTTTCCCCCTCTCCATGTCTCTCCAAATACTCTTCAAATCTCTTCTTCGACTCTTCGATTTGCGCTTTCCAATTTTCAATTTCAGCAGCCGTCGGGATGGGCCAATAATACGTCGCTGGATTGGAATCCATGTGTTCTTGACAATGGGCGCAAGCGGTCTTGGGGAATGGGGGAAGGTAGCATGGAGCTTTTTCGTCGGCTAGGATGGGCTGGGTGGTTAGGAGACAAGGTTCTAGGGGTTGGAGAGTATCTTCAACTTCCATCGGCTTCTCTTGTTGTTGCTCAGCTTGAAGAATCTCATTGAGAAAAATGCTTTTCATGGCGCGGATCCTTGCAACAGCCTCTTGAGCCATCCTACGCTTTTCTGAAGCTTCAACAACATTTTCTTCAAGTCTAGCGGGTGATGCATCTTCGTTAACATGGCCACCATGTAAAATTTCCGATTCAGAAAATGCATTCAGAACAGCGTCTCGTTGAGCCATCAGCTTGCTTCGATCCTCTTCGACTTGACCAACATAGCCATTAGAAGCCTGGGCGGCCCGGAGACGAGCGTTGTCTTCAATACCACGTTGCTGATTTCCTTGTGGAGCATCGGCATTTGGAGGGTCTTCTGCATCATCTACATCACCATCTAAATCGTCTCCATTCGCTCCATTATCCATGCCACCATCGTTACCACCTTCATCATCTGGACCTTTATCATTTTCCTCATTTTCCTCCTCCTCTTCCACCTCATCCTCAGCGTCGTCTCCCAAATACCCTTTCTGCCTCAGGAAGTTCAACAAAGCCGGATTTCTTCTTCTAAGTGATGCCTTCAACAACACTGGACTACGAGCTAACCCATAGAAACGAGAAGCGATGAGGTTCACAGCTGTGACCAGATCTTCAATCTCAGCCTCTGGTCTACCCAAGAATAAGCGGTCGAGGCCCTCTTGCTGGAGTGCAAGACTTTCAGGCTGGGTGATGGCAGTGATAACATCTCGCAGTCTTCTATCATCGTCAAAGAGGTCTGTGTCATCCTCTTCTTCCTCGTCTCCTGCTTCCTGAGGATCATCATCGTCTTCCTCATCTGGATTTTCATCGTCCTCCCTAACCTCCCCATTTAGAGCAAGTAAATTATCAACATTTAGGTCGAAAACGTCATCATGGTCTTCTTGGTGTGGCTCTGCTCCGTCTTCATCTTCGTTATCCGAGTCAACCCGAGGTATTGGACTTGGAGCCACTTCTTCCGGTGGACCACCGTTTTGCTCCTCATCCTCATCCTCCTCTACAATGCGCAACATCCTGCTATCATCGGAATCTGGATCTACTTCATCTCGGATTGGTGAGGGTATCTGCCGGGCATTATGCTCCTCATCCTGGTGTTCAGATGCATCTACTTTGTCCTCTTCATCAATCATAATCTCTTCCTCCTCGTCATCGACAACTCGACCACCAGCCTCTTCTGCCACGATCTCTCCCTGCTCCATGAGCTCTTCCTCGTCCTCATCTTCATCATCCGTAATTTCTTCTTCATCCTCGTCCATGTTTTCTTCTCCGACATGCCGTTCTTCTTGAGGCTGATCTTCTGGAATCTCCATGGCCTCCTCCTCTTCAACCTCATCACCTTCTTCTTCTTCATCGTCGACTTCTTCCTCCTCCTCAGGATCAACACCCACTACATCCACTTCGACATCCTCGTCATCTTCACCTTGATCACCAACTACTTCTGGCACCACTTCCGCCATCTCTTCGTCGTTTCTCTGTTCCTGCTGCACTGCGACCGCTTCATCAACACCGACGACATCTATTTCCTCGTCTTCGTCTTCTTGGATTTCATATCGCCTCCGTTCTCTATTTTCCATTTCGGCCAACCAGAGCTCATAAGCATCTACCTCCTCCTCCTCCTCCTCCTCCTCCTCGTCAACTTCTTCAGCTTCAACTTGTCTTGGCTCCTCGTCTACACGCTCGACGTCGATTTCCTCATCTTCATCATCCTCTTCATGGCCGTGGAGTTCCTCTCCATTCTCGATGTCAGCTTCTTCAACTGCGATAACTTCATCCGCGTCTACTCGCTCGGGATCTGCTTGCTCAAGTCGGACTTCAGCATCGTTCACGTTCTCAGCGACCCCTTCAGCCTCCTCAGCGTTTTCCACTCCCCCAACATCTATGAAGTCCTCTTCGTCGTCAACGTCATTAGCTACGACTTGCCCGGGCTCCACGCCTGCATTCTCGACATCGACATCGACTTCATTTTGAATCCGAACATTCTCTTCATTATCCACCTCTCGAAATACTGCTGGCTCAACGACCCTCTCCTCAACATCTATAAACTCCTCTTCATCGCCATCGTCATTAGCGACGACTTGCACTGGCTGTGCGACCTCCACTAGAGCATGAGCAACGAGTAAGTCTTCATTTTCGTCAACGTCTTCTTGTTGACGCCCCGCTTGCTCAGCAACCTCGTCAAGCATTGGCTCTTCATCTACATTCTCCACGCCGACTTCCTCATCTTCAATATTGACGTCCTCATGTTGAACAGCGACTTGCACAGCTCCCACCTGTACATCCACCGGTCCAACTTCGCCCACTTCACCATTTTGTTGACCTCTTATTCGTCTCACGATTCTCTCCATAATATCACGTACTTCATTTACATTGGGGTTATTCACCACTTCCTCGGCAGCTTGTTCTAGATCCACTTCCTCCTCCTCATCATCATCATCGTCCCCTTCACCAGCGGCTTGCTCATTCTCTACTGGCTCCACAAGCTCCAAGGCATCCACCTCCTCGTTTTCTTGCTCCTCTTCCTCATCAACATTCCTAATAACCTCTTCCTCCACATCAACTTCCACCTCCAATAAATTTTCGTCAACCTCCACGATGTCATCTTCTTGCGGCCGCTGCTGCTCTCTCTGAGCATGAGCTTCCCTCTCCAGTCTATCATTCTCTTCTTGGATCTCAAAATAATGCATGACTTGAGGAAATAGAAATCTTCGATAACGAGCTTCGTAGCGCGCGGGGACTTCCTCGACTGGTCGAGGAGCTTCGACCACTATCGGAGCCTCTTCCTCCTCCTCTACCACAGCAGGAGCCTCAAGCACCTGTTCGACAGCTGCTGGAACATCTAGTGGCTCCACGATCGCAGCCGGGGCCTCTGGAGCTTCCTGCTCCACGATGTCTTCTGCAGGTTCTGGAGCCTCTTCTTCAACTTCCTCCATTGGAATCTCCATCTGCTCATCCTCCTCAATCGGTAATAGAGCTCGAGCAACCGCTGGCACTGGCACTTCCTCGATGTCTCTGCATCTCACCTCATTCTTCCACACTTGCTTATTGGAGACGGTGATCTTGTCGCCAATAGCGATGGGTTTGAGGGCGTACACAGAGATTCTGGGAATTAGGGGATCGCTTTCATGGACACGGCTGAAAGTCTCGACGAGGATCGCGCTGGGGTCGACGTCGACGAAGTGAATGAAGCGGGCAAGGTTTCTGAAAAAAATGAGGGGTAAGGGTAAGTGAGTTAAGATAAGAAACTTGTGTGGTCTACTACTAAACTTGAGTTTATTTCAGATAATAAAAGGCGGTATCATTGACCCGCGCATAACTGTGGGCTCATCAAGCAAGCTAATGCAAAAAACGACGATGGCGTCGTCAAGACGTTGGTCGGCTTATTTAGGTTCAAAGGTTGGCTTAAAGGCGCATAATGTTTCAGGAAAATATGGATAGCGGAGTGTTCTAATGAGCATGCAAGAATGTGATATCAACAATATAAAAATTTGAAACAGACACAGTGTTGTGATCGTGAGTTCAAGTTGCTCACTACGCCTCAAAAGTGGAAGAAATAGATAATTTTTTCTACTATTTCAATATATAGGTTTAGTGGTGATGCCAAAACAATTGTTCTCAGTTTCAGAATAGAATCGAAAATATATTTTCTTCTCGAAAAGCGATATGTCGATTTCGCATAGGTCATTGCAATTTTTGTAAAACTTGCGTTAAAATGATAAATTACACGCATCTAAACCCTCTAAGACTACCTGCCGATATTAAGACTACTGTTCTCACCCAACTTCACTGGCATCAATGACCAATTCCTTCTCCATGACTTCGAATCCAATCCGATGCCTCTCATACTTTTCTTCTTCATCCTCCAACTTCCTAACCACTCCGATCCACTCGCAAATGAACTCTCCAGCATCAAACGCCTCCGCTGCTCTGAGTCCAAGCCCCTTGAACTTGTTTTCAAAAAACACTACGAGCCTCTTCGTTTGGCCCTCTTGCAGTCTTCGTCGTGGACACTTTGCGGAGCATCCACAGGCGCTTGAACATTCGATGAGGATTGATCTTTGTTGATTGGTGAGATCAATTAGTCCTTCCGCATTGGGCTTGTGGTTGATTTGGGCACGCTCGGCGAAGAATTTGGCGAACTGGAAAACAATCGGTTATTTTATAGACTTAAATCCACCCCTAGCATGGAAAAAATGAAACTGCAAAGTTGGCTTTTTCTTGTAACAGGGATTTTTTTCGAATTTTCAAGAGTTTGTTGTGTTCATTGGCTCACACTGCGAAAATATTTATGATTTTTTATAGTGCCTGCATATTATACAGTAGAAGAAATAGGTTATTACTTTTTCTGAATGCTTATTTTACAATTTGAGAAATTTTCTAAACTTTTACTGCTCCACAGTTTGGACTAAAATGATAAAAATTAACCAATTCAATTACGTTCCAATAGTAAGTTGAAAACCGCGTATTCGGAAAAAACATGGTGAACCTCTTCGAGGGAACGCTCTATCTCAAAGTTATGACCAAAACCAAGACAGATCACGTTATCAACAAAATTCGAAAAGGCTTGACCAAACTAGAAACATATTTCCCCATGGAAAACCATACGGCGGTCCCAATTCTTCCACTTACCAACTTATCGCATACACACGTGTCCCCCTTTTCGCAAATGGTATCAGCTTGGCTCAACCTTCTTCGTTTTGGGTCCCTCGGATTTTCGGCGGGCAAGTCGTAATCCTTCTTTTGAATGAAATCCTTGAAGGTATCGGCTCGGACAATGTTGAAAGTGGAGTACTGAAAACAAGAAATCCTCGAAATTGAAATTAAAAAAAATTGGCCATAACTTGAAATTCAGGTGAAACAGAAAATTCTGACTACAAACTACAAAAATATCTCACCTGAAACTTTGGTGGTTCCACCTCTTCCATTCTCAAACACACATAAAACACCTCAGGGAGTCCATAATTCAATTGAATTTGTGAATGAAAGTAGGTCAAGTCCTCATAAAGCCAAAAAACATGGTCCGGATTGCACATGTAATTCCACATTGTATATCCACCAGCGATTTTTCGGGCTTCCGGGTGAACGGTAAGATCTTTGGAAACAGCCTTGAGGAATTCGTCTCGGCATTCGATGGCTTCTATCAACTTCTCGTTCTCTTTTCTAAACTCCTTGATCCAGGTTTCTTCCCAGATAGCGGTGGCGTTCCACCCGACGTACGTGGCCGCCCTTCCCTTCTTGTTTTTCTGGAATTTTAAATGTTTCAATTTTTCAAGACTAATGTTTAGGTACGGTTCAAAAAATACCGACCGCCGACCGACCGGTCCACTGAATTTCCTGACCGGCACCTTTTGGCCACTGTCTCAATTACGCAAATTTCAAAAATAACTCACTATATAGATATTCTGGACCTTCCAGGAATGATTCTTTCCTTCCTTCTTCTCTTGTCTTTGTGTGAATTTCTTCTTTGGAATTCCCGGAAATTCAAATTTCGACTCCCACTCTCCCTTTTCCTGACCTTCTTTTGCATTTCCATCTGAGATGGGATTCTCAAAAGAATCACCAACTTGAATAGAGGTGTTCTGAGTGATTTGGGCGGGAATCGGGATTTGGGGGAGGAGACGAAGGTAGCCGAGAGTGGTCCGGTGGATGGACTGGTCTGGGGACCTGGAAATGATGATTCTAGATAATTTTGACGGTTTTTTTTTAAATTTAGGGTGGCTTTTCAATGCTAGGATTCTAAGATTCTGGTTTTGGAGAGATGCCGAGAAAAATTTCCCGTTTCATAAATTTCATGTAAATTTTCTAGATTTTCTTTTGTCAATGAGATTAGCCGTCATAGTGAGAATATAAGATTTTGAACAAAATTTTAAATGATTTTAGGAACTAGGGATTTTGTTTTTTTTTCTGGATTCTCTAAATTGAACAAGTTTAGAGAATCAAAAAGTTTTTAGTTTCAAAAAACTCAAGAAAAGGTTCGCAATTTGAAATTATTTTATTTAGTAAACTTTTATTTTTTGAGCGATTGAGGTTTCGAAAAAATTTCTGTTTCATGATTTCATTCTCCAATTCTTCAAAATAATTGGTCCGTTTCTGCTTTTTCGACCTAGCAAAAAATCGTTTTCCAATTCAGTTTCACATCTTTTTTGTGTCTCCCGGACCCCTTTTCACCTCAGTTTTCTGTTCCCTTATGTCGTTTCCGCCTTTCTTCCCATAGGCTATTGTCCGTAAACACCGTGACACACGTAGAAATGCACAAGAAATTATGTGTATGGGAAAAAGGGGACGGTTGACCGTATTAAATGTAGGGGGCCCCCATGGGCGATGGGCAAAATCGCAGGAAAATTTGGATTTTCAAAATTTTAGGAGAACATGTGTAAAATTAATAATAGAGTACAGAGATTCGAATGAGAAAGGTGGCTCTAATTTTCACATACCACATTTTTGAAACGGAGATTTTTTTGGTTTTTCAAATCGAAAAATTCTGTTTTATGAAGATTTTTCAAAATTTATAGGCATTTTCGAATTTGTAAAGGGAAACTTTAGGTTTCTTGCAAACTCAGAATTCGTCAAATTTCAAAATCTGAGAATCCTCTTCAAATTTCTTTTTCGTTTCAAAAGAATACAAAACTCACCGAACATCCGGTTTCACATTCACGGGAGCTACATCGTTGTTGTTATTAGTTCCTCCTCCCTTGTTAGTCTTCTTTGGGGGCATAAAAATCTGAAAATTTCGAAATTTGAAATTTTTTTAACAGTTGCACAAAACGATGAAAAATGGAGGAAACAGTGTTAACGACAAGAAAATTGTGATTATCTTGAACTATTGTCAGTTTTAATCAAAATGTGATAAAATTTCACCAAAACCGATAAAAACTAAATTTTGGATTTTGCTCAAGTTTTCGGTGTTTTTGGTGGAAACTGATGAAAATCGATTGAAAAGCGCAAAACTAGCTCGAAAATGGTTTTTATCGTATAAATTCTATGGATTTCATAGAATTTTTTCAGGAAAAATCGGGGTTTTAAACTATTTTTATACTTGAAAATCATCGTTTTTTGGACGAATTTCCACAAAACCTTGCGAAATTACACTTTGAAGTTTTTCCAAGCTGATTATAATATCTAATTTTTATATTAAAACTAGCAAAAAGGTCTCCAAAAGCAATTGCAATAGTAGAAAAAACGGCTGACGACTACGAAGTAAACAGCCTCCACCACTAGGGAGGGTCGTGCACGTACGTGTCTCTGTGTCTCTTCTTCCTCTTTACTCTTTAGCCTCGGCGTTCTTCTCCGTTTCTCTGTGTCTCTTCATTCAGCACACTCTCTCGGCTGACTGTCCGGCAACTGCAGTAAACAGCTGGTGGACGACGCGCGATGGCCGAGGTTTTGCAGAAGGACCATTATTTGAAGAGAGGGGACTGTTTGGGCAGGTTAATGAGGGCCGAACGATGAGGGTAAGAGGGATGGACCATTTTTTGAAAGAATAGGAAAACTTATGTATGGGTGCGATAAAAATGTGTAGAAATGGAAAATCCTGGAGATCCGAAGAATCATTGGAAGATTTTGATGATTCCCGAGATTCACTGGACTGTTGAAGCAGTAGTTCTTTCTTTTTTGAAGTTTTTTACCAAGGAATTGTACAGCCAATCTCCAAGCAAATTTCATACTTCTATGAAGTGTTTCAATAAGTTCTGTGAAACAGTTTTTTTTTTCAAAAATCATATCCTCAATAATTCGAAGTTTGGACGGAAATTTCAATCTGTGGAATTACAAAATTTTAAAATGAAACCCTGTCAAAATTGGTCAGTTTCCAACTTTTTAAAGTTCATAGAAGTTTTGAACCTGAAGTTTCAGAACATCTAAATATTTTCAATATTTTCCGTTTCATCCTATCTTGAATGTTATTATACTTTTTCAAAAGCCACTGAAATTCTGAGATAGGTAGAATAAACAGAATTGGATAATTCAAATTTTGAAAAGTGCGATTGAAGATGATAGCTGAAAATTCATGCTTATCTACAGATACGGACCATCTCAACAAAAAAGACAACTTTAGAATAATCAGTTCATCTTTTTGAAAAATGATTACCAAAACGTACGAAAAACCTCCATCATTGTTAAAAAACTTGACACATTTATCATGAATATTGTCTGAAACAGTAAGATTTGTGAAGATTTTTGAAAATTGACTCGTTCGCACATATATTATTCAACGTACATTATTCAAGTATGTGGTGGGTGTTCCTCGTGGAACAGGGATCTCAGAATTCAGTTTCCAAGGTTTGAAGTTTTGAATGTTCTAGTTTCTCGTTCTGGCAATAAAACTGATGAGGTCAGCATTTTCCAGATCAAACATCTTTCCAAATATCTAATTTCATTACAGTAACCTTCACTATCAACAATCGCAAAATTCTGGCAGTCTGTCCGTATGTAAGGAAGTACACAAGGAGAAAAAGTGTAGAATGAAAATTCGTAACATCCCAAAATTCATTGTGTTGTTGAATCAGTATTTTTTTTAAATTTTTTAGTTTTGATTCTAACTCAAATTGAACTGGATCAGAGAATTGTACAAAAAGAACGAACTGAAAAACTTCGGGTGTCCTCAACCTCAACAGACCTCTGAAACAGACAATTTCTAAATCACAATGTTCATTTCTTCCCCGTTCCACATCACCTTGAGATTTACTGAACGATTTCATAAAATTACATTCATTATTCATCACAAATAAAACAATTTCAAGCAATTCAAAAGTTGCGAATCTCATGAAACAGAGTTATCTATGCTGAAAAGTTATTTTATTTTCTGTTTCGAATATTATCTAATGATGAGTAGACATGTGTGTTTTATTCGTGGATGTATGTAAGTTAGTCGGATCCCAAATAAAAATGCAGTCACAATTATGATAGAAAGTAAGGAAATCATCATTTAGGATTATTGACCAACGGAAATAATTCCACCATTGTGAAACAACCTGACACCATTAACATGAACACTCTTTGAAACAGCAAGTTTCATAGAAGTTGTACAAATGAAAATAGAGATGGAAGTGAACTATGAAAATTCTCTTTGAAATTGAACTAACTTTGAAAAAGTAAAAACTTTTTTAAAATACCTGAATAAGTCTCACTTGGCAATTTTTCTGGAGACCACAAAATGGAACCAAATCTTGGAATCAAGAAAGAATTCGGTCAAATTCCCAAGGCATAAAATTCTTTCCTCTTTTTTTCTGAAATTTCCCATAACTATGCTTAATCGAATCAACTCTCTCCCATAAAAGATGTTTCTCTCGCCCCCAATTCTCTATTTTAGAAACCTTCCAGAATGTTCCTTCTACTCCTATTTCTAGCCATCTTCGTCCCCTGCCATGCCCAATACGACACCTTCGCCTTCAACATGTCCTTCCTGTGTGGACACGCCCGTCAATACACCTATGACATCACTTTCAACATCCGTGATGAGGACCCCGACCGGTCGATTGAAGACGGCGCCGTTGCCAGGGATTCTGGAGAGTCCAACATTGGAGTCACCTCGATTTCGGTGTCCGGATTCTATGAGAAGGATGTTGGAAGAGCGCCAATGTGGCAACCAGTGGTGCAATTCAAGCATACTTGTTTGGCAGATCAAAAAGGATTCAATACGATTCTTCTGACGTTCCCACCGACGCCGGCGTTGAGGAACAAGACGAGATATTTGTATCGGTACTATATGAATATAACTGACAAGAAGGGAAGTGAGGTGGCTGATGCTGAGGTGATTGCGCAGGGACCCAAGAAGGGCTGACTCTTTTAAGTTTGTGGTTTGAGTATGAATAAAGTTATTGAGCATTATTAATTTGTTATAAACATAGTCATAACAGGAAATTGTACAAGTAAAATGCGAAAAGTGAACTAAGGACATTCTCTTTGAAATTAAACTAACTTCGAAACAGTACTTGCAATTGAAAGTTTTTTTGAAATACATGAATAAGTCCCCCTTGGCAAATTTTTTTGAAGCTCACTAACTAAAATCAAATTTTGGAAGTGAAAAATTGAAAGAGACCACTCTGAAAAAATTCTGTGTAATGTTGAAACAGAGAATTTGACCGTTCTCCACTGTGGAAGGAAACTGGTGAGTGGAAGAAATGAGCGAATCAAGATAAGTCTCTTCATGGCCAATTGCTTTTTTGCTCCGAGTGGTACGTTATTATCTGTGACAGTCCTAGACGTTTGTTTGCTTGTGTCTTCTTAATGTAGTTCACTGAGTATGTGAACTACAGTAAGAGTTTTGAAACAGTGGAAGTTTTTGATCAGAAGAAATCCACATAATGTTGAGTTTATTGGGGTTGGAGTGTGAACAATCGTCTCTTAGATTCTCAATAGGGCCTCTTCTTATCTTTCAATGTTATCGCCCTCCACGGAGTTCCAGGAGGTGGTAAAAGAGAGAGGGAGGGAGAGAGAGAGAGAGAGTCCCGGGAGGCGCGCGCGCATAGTAGCAGGTCTCGTCTTCTCTCTCGACATTCGTCGTTGAGAAGGTAACGGTCCCAATACAGTGTAGTCTGCCTCTATACGTTTTTCCAAATCAATAATTCACTCCGAAAATGTTATCTTACGAGCCTTTGAAGTCGATAGTAAACCATCTGAATTTCAATACGAGGTAAGAAAAACTTCTAGGAAATATGTTCTCTGAAAAGTGTTTATCCGAGTGTTCGTGTATGTACATTGAATGAACTTTATCGTATCAAGCTGAAGAACGGGAATAAGTAACATTTTTCAGAATACAAATCTATTGGAAAACTCCATCGCTTTGGAATCTGATCACTACCGCGGTCTACCATGGTTCGTGGTCTTTCGACTTTTTTGCGATTCAAAACGTTTCATATCTGCAAATGGACAATATGTCTTTGTATTTTAACAAAGAACAAATTGCGATATGTGAAAATGGAAAACTTCATAATCCAACCGATATAACAAAAACTGGGAAATCCAACATTGAGTGGTTCAAAACATTGCTGTCACACTACCTCCGAAACGGGACCAAAATCCGTAATTTGGTCCTAAATGTTCTTCCGGACTGTTTTGTGCGGAACAATTCAGATAAAATTGAATTCCGTGTATCCAAGTTGAGTATTAATGCACCAATATCCCTGGAAGAGTTTCGCCGTATACAGAACTATGTCCCGTACTGTAAACACGTTGCTCTCGTGTTGGACACTTCTACGGTCCAAATAATAAAAGAACCTCTGGTAAGTATTTTAATTTTTCTCAAAATTACTTGTAAAACGGCTCAAAATGGAGCAATAAAATATAAATTTATTGAACATACTCAAAAGACGTTGAACAATTGAACGCACTAATTTAATTTGCAGAACATGTCAGAAGTACTCACAAAAAATCAGTGTAAAAATTTCAATTTTTGTTCAATTTTACCTCAAGTTTGCAGATAAAATCAGCCCTTGAACTGAATTTCTCCTTCAATGAATTTATGGACCACCTAGTACAAGATATCGTAATGACACTTCAAAACAAGCATATTAATCTGCAATTTCTGCCAACTTCTTTTGGGAACGTAGGACTCAAGATGGATTGGATACCAGCGTTAGTTCAGGTGAGTAGATGAACACTGTGGGTTCACCCATTCGAATGTCATGCGCGTTCCAGCAATTACCCCTAAATCATTTGTTTCAGCATTGGAGAACTACCGAAAGACCCAAAGGAAGCACATTAACTGTGTCAGTAAAAGAATCTCTGCAAGTTTTGGAGGTTGTTGAGAACTTGAAAGTCCAAAATATGAACGCAATGGATTCCCGAATCACAGCACACGGGTAAGACAGAGAGTTTGGCGTTATCCCCATTTCGCGATGAAGCCGATAGTTTACTTAAATCTTTTTTAATTTTTGCAGAGCTAGATACACCCGTACCTGTGTCACGATTCCAGTCAACTCAGAATCTGAAATAGTTGTTTATCTCGGACAAGATAAGGATTCAACACCTGCTAGAAAGAAACTTGCTCTGAAAATTGAAGTGATGGCATGTGGAGCTACAGTTCCACAATAATGTTTTTTTTTCCAGTTTTCACATATGAATCAATTTTAATAAAAAGGAAAAAAAAAACAATATCGGTTTCAGTTTATTTTTAGATTAAAAAGATTTATTGGAATAATGGTTAAACCATACATTACACACAGCCAACTTCAAACATTATCCTCTAATTTATATCCACACACTGTGCCCATAGCGGTGATAGTATCAGTACACTCTGCATTATAAATTATAAATCCATTTCTATCCGTTGTGGCAACGGCCAGACAAACACCTTCAATCGGTTTTTGATTGTCATATATTGCGAAAATTGTGGATTGATCGAGAGCTTCATATCCGACTGTGTGGCCGTCGGACCAAGTGATGTTCTGAAAATACACAGGTTAGAGACGCGCTGACCATTTGACGGTCCGTATCTGAAAAAGGGGCAGAGCTATCAAAAAATGATCAATTGATAAAACATGTTAAATTCTACGTTCTTCATTATTGTAGTTGACTTCTTTTTGATAGCTTATTCAGTTTTTGAGTTATGGTTGGCCAAAGTTAACTTACTTTTGTCCACTCATTACAGACATTTGGACTGTAAGAACTGCAATTCCCTTGACCATCTATCCAAAAAGCATTCCACATGTTATTGCCACCAGCTGCCTGTAGTTGATCTGAAAATCGCTGATTTTAAACTTCATTTTGTTGGTTGAACCTACCAAAAATCCACTGACTCTCCTCAATTGACGCTACTCCTGGGTATCCTCAGTGATATTGCTCTGGAAAAGGGGGGAGAGGTAAGAAAGAAGCGAGAGTGTCTGCGTCTCTCAAATAGGCTCGGCGAGAGGGATGAGATTTCTAAAAGTGCATATCTCAAGAACAAGTAACGCTATCAAAAAACTAAAAACTACAAAAATGTGTAAAATTTTATGCTGAGCAGTTTGGCAGTTAACAACTTTTTCATATCTCTGTTAGTTTTCGAGATACTTACCTTAATAGCCACATAACTAAACTCAGCAGGCTCCGTTTTTTCGACTACCACAGTATCCGGGCGGCTCAAATAGCTATAATGATTGCATTTTCCATTAAACTCTGCTAGAATACAATCATAATTTTCAAAACATGATTGAATACAGTTTTCAGCAGGATAATAGAGAATTGGGAAGAGGCCATAGGTGACTTTTCCGTCTAGTTTTATCATTTTTATAATGGAGAGTACTGTAGGGATGTTGGCCAAAAGGAGGAGAGCCAAGAGCATCTTTGGGAGAAAAATGAAGAAATGTTTTCGAAAAATGAAAAATAAGGGAAAGGAGGAAGTCGGAAGAACTTCAAAGAGAGGATAACGATGAGCAATAAATTAGTCAAGTTTTTTTTGAAATTTCGATTTTGTTTGGGATGTTTGGAAGGTAGAATGTGTGTAGTTTTAATCAATTCCAAAATTTTAGATTCTAGTGTGGTAAACTCTTGTTTTCACTGTATCTAACACTAAGATTTGATACAAAAAAAACTGTTTCTAGTCTTCAATATAGTTTCTTGCTTTTCAATTTTTTTCAATCGTCGTCCTTTTTCAATAACCGACTCTTCTTTTTTTTAACTGTTTCAATTCGTTTTCCCTCCTGTTGGCATCCTGAAAATTTTGTATCATTCAATGATTTCAAATTTATTTTAAACATAAATATATAAATTATGCATAAATTATAAATAAATACACCGTTTCAATCATGTGTATGTAAATGGATACATACAACAAAAAATAATATTTTCAAATTACATTATCAAAAAAAAAACTTTGTCACTGAAACGGCGGTGTTGGACAAATCACTGGCAAATTGGGGGGAGTGGAGAAAATGGAAATAAATTAAAAAATATTAATAAAATTTTCAAAAAAGAGACATTTTTGAGCACCTATGGATTGGGGGGTCACAAGGAGTGATGATGAAAATTGAGCGAAAATTTTTGGAAAATAGAAAAAAAACGAAAGAAAATTGGGCGGGAAATGAGATTCTTTGGAAGATGAAGAAGTGAGAAATAATGAAAAATCAAGGAAAAAAATCCGAATCAAATTACAGTATACTTTTGTGCTGATTAGGATGTGTACGCTGATGGTAGTCTGGTGTCGGAATCACGATTGTCTGTATACGTCTGAAAAAGGGAAACATTTTGAATTTGGCGCCAAAAAATTGGGTGGGAAAAAATGAAAGAAGCCATGCAAAGTGAAGCCGCAAAAAAACACAAAAATCTGAAAATGGGTTACTGTAGCAGATGACTGCTACAGTAATCCATTTTCAAAATTAGAAGCATTAGAACCAAAAATAAAGCGAAATTATAGCATTTTCACAGAATCTTACTTGTTGTTCGCGGTAAATTCGTCGGAAGAATTACTCGACTGAAATTGATTGAAGAAATAGAGAAAAGTTTTTGAAAAAGGGAAATTCTAGATAGTGTTAGAGAAAGTAGAACTTACTTCGTCACTGGATCCAGTCGTCCGGATGGGTTTATCGCGTACATGGACTCTTCTATGCTGAAAAAAAATTTTGATGAAATTTCATGGTTTTTTCAAACAGAAAAATTGTGAAAAAATAAAAATTTCTGCTGTTACAATTTTTCGTAAAATCTAGTGACTGACATCAGAGCACTAGTTCCTTCGAAAGATTTTCATTTACTTAATTTTCGATATGAAATCTCTATCCGAAAATCATTCGAATCGACCAGTCGGAAGCAATTTATGCATTTTCAAAATATTGGGCCAGAGAGTGAGAGACGCAGACACTCTCGCTTCTCTGCGTCTCTCCCTCCGCCCACTCTCTCTCACGTTTAAGCTATAAAAGCGCATGGCTCGCCTCGTTCAGCACCGTTTCAAATGATTTTTGACGGATGTGATTGTCAAAATCGGATCATTAATCCTTTAAGCTCGAGTGTACTCCAAAACCTTTTGGAACCGGAAAGTTTTTTCCAATCTTTTTGTGATCAATATTTTAACAAGATTAGCTAAAACTTTTCTTCAAAACGCGACCAAAATCACTGAAATTGGACATCTTTGAAGTGAAAGATGCGCCTTCAAGTCCTGAGCGGGATTGTGAGACGCAGACACTCTCGATTTTCAGCGTCGCTCTTTCTCTTCCACGCACTCTCTCGCTTCAAGCTAGTCCGTTTCTGGTGATTCTTGACTCATTTTTCATGAAAATTTCATAATTTCCTACCAGCAATAACTCACCTAAAATCTCCCTCATACGCTGTACTCTGCGCAGGCCTATATCCATACGTCCTATAGCTCTGATTTCCTCCATTATTCTGTGGTGGTCCACCAGGTCCCCCTGGTCCATTGGGTCCCATAGGACCCCCAAATTGCATTTGTCCCATTCTCTGATGAGCTGGCACTCCGATGGATCCACTTTTCATTGTCAAATCTTCATCCGAAATCAACATGTTCACATTTTGTGTCTCATAATCGTATTCTGTTCGAGGATCGATTCCAGCCATACTTGGATGATAGATGGGTCCCAATTTTTGTGGATAAGAATGCGAGAAATTCGATGCATTCCTTTGTGCTGTCTTGTAGCGACTCCAGAATACACAAACTGCACAGATTCCAATGATGGCACCCAGAGCTACAGTAACCGCGAGGATAATTAGCAAAATGTTGGATGTCTTCCAGTTGGTGGATAGAATTCCTCCAGATGACATACTTCCCTCGTCGCCGGCCTGGAAAATGAATGGTTAAAAGAATGTGAACTTGAGAATGCATAAACTAATAGATCGAATATCAATGCTCCAATTTTGAAAAATTTCAGAAACAGCAAACTTTCAAAACTCACATCCTCCGAAATCCTCTCCAGCCTGAACCAAGGCTGCACTTTTCCAGCGATGAGTTGAACATTGGAAGTCTCGAAAAGTTTTCGAATATCTTGCTTCTTGCAAATCTTCTTTGTCGTGGGGTTCACTGCGTACCAGTAGATGTCGGTTCGGATCTGGAAAATAGGTAATACGAAGGTACCGAGAAGTTAGGGTTATTGTTGGTCAAAATAAACAAATATCTTGGTATATTTTCAATTTGGAAAACTTCTGTAACCGGAATTTTTTTAGATTTTTCACTGTTTCTAATAATTGAAATGTTTATCGTTGAGAGTTTGGATTGTTAGTACGAACTTTTTATCATCTTCTTTGTTCATAATCTCTTCTTTGTGTTGGAAAAGCTTAGAATATTTTGTCCAAAGATTCAATATCACTCTAACCCTCTAAATTATAGTCAGAGTTGTTACCCTTCGAGACATGTGGGCTGCGAGCGTTCAGAAGCGACTGGTGGCGTCTTTAGCACTTGTACAGTTCCTTATTTTCAGCCAACTTTCACCCTCATAATCTTCCTGTTTAAACTCACTTGATTCTCAATAGCAGTATGCTCAATCATCTTCTCAATCGTCAACAAATTGCAACTTCCAGTGAACTGCCTGATCGATTTCACCAAATCCTTCTCGTGTTTCTTTAATTGTTGAGGGTTCAATCCATAAATTATCATCTTGAATCTGTTCGTTGATCCGATAACATTCACTACAACATCAGCCTTGGAGCACAATTGCTGACCGGAGATCGGAGAGTCGCAGGCGGATACCTGGAGGAAGTTGAGTTATCGAAAGAAATTTTAGATTTTGGGCTTACTCTGAACTCGAAGAATTGAAGTCGATTCCTGCTCAAAATAGTCGACATGCTCTGTTTTGTGCTGATCTCTCCAAATGGAGAAATTGAGAAATATTTGGAGTGGGCAGAGAGGGGGTCCAGGGCGTAGTTGACGAGGCTTGAGTTTCCAAGGTCAGCGTCTTCGGCCTGAAAAACCAAACAGTTCAAAAAATCGGAAAAAGCGGTTAATCATTGAAAGCCTCCTTCATTCCCAAGTCCTTCCCCACTGAAACAGTAACCCTTAATCCAAAAAATCAACTCACCTTAACAGTAAGCACTCTAGTAAAAGCATTTGCCACCGATGAAACAGCTCCAAAGTACGTTGTAAGACCCAAATCAGAGTCATAAACAAATCTCGGAACATTATCATTCACATCGAGTACTGTAATCGAGACCAATGCGTAGTCCGTTTGGGAGCCAGCGGTTACGGTAACGTTCAGGAGGTATCTGGAAATTAAAAATTGTTCATTTTTTCAATAAGTTGGAACTAATGTGTTAAAAAATGACCTAGGAAATGAGGAATCTCTGAAACCGAAAAACTTTTTTTTAAACAATATAGTTTTTGCGCCGCCATCTGTTGCCAATCGAATTTAACGGTTGAAAATGGGCATAAAAAAAGCGTCAGCTTACTACGATTGACTGATAAAAGCGGAGTACGCCTTCTCGCCACTGGCTCATTTTTTGTGCCCCAACGATATATCCTCTCAGATAACTCATGTGCCTTTAAATTGACGTTGAGCTAATAACAGGCGGCGGCGCAATAATATGTAATGTGGAAACACAGAAAATTTGAGAGTGTATGTTTTCGATAATGCCGAAAAAATAAGAATCTTCGAAACCGTAATTTTTGAAAAATTTTCTTAACCCACCTCTCGACAGTCTCCCTATCCAACTCCATTTGTGTTCTCAATTCACAATTTCCATCATTTCCAGCAGTGACTCCGAATGCTCCACGATAGTTTCCAGATACGATATTACAGATAATAAATCTGGTATCGGCTGGCTTGTTCATCACAGACAGTACTTGAACGAGATGTGGTGGGCGGACAGCTTCGGAGACAGAGGCGCTGAAAAATGGGGATTTTGGGAAATCTACAGTTTTTTGTAATGTTTCATATTCGCTCGGCCTTATCCGGTAGAGCGCGATTGAAACCTGTTGCCGTGCTAGTAAAAAAATTATTTTTCGTGAAATTAACTGTTTCAATTATTTTTGGTTTTGGATCAAACTTTTCAGGATATAGTGAGAATTTGATGTTGGTTGTTCCAAGAGAATAATATATTTCTCAAAAACTATGCTTTTTGAAAATTGCTAAATTTTGTAGAACCAAGAGATAGAATGAGTGGCCTAACAAAGTTTGGTGATCTTTTCAAAACCAATATCCCAAGTTTGTAACAGTGAAATTTTCCAATTCTCATCTAATATCGCACACCCAAACTCACGTATAATTCCTCAAACTGAACTGCAACTCTCCCTCATTTGGTGTGTTTGACACTGGGGATGCATCTGGGATCAGATGAGATGACGTGGCGACTACATTGATAAGTACAGTAGTCGTCGAGGAAAGCGGTGGCATACCACTGTCAGCCCCTTCGATTCGAAGCTGAAAAGTTGGGTGGGTTACAGTATCCTATTTCCTTAGCTTACCGTAATCTTCTCCCCAGCAAACGCATCAATTGGTCTGGCCAGTGTAATCAATCCACTCTCAGCGTTCACATTGAAATGAGCCTCCAGGCCACCGGCGGATAGAAGACGGTAGCGAATACGGTTGTTTGGGTCCTAAAGATGTCATAATTTTATGATAATCGATGTTGAAACAGGGAAAATCATAACCAAAAATCAGATCAAACATACCAGGAAGCCAGAAACGAAATTCTCGGCTTCTTTCGGTGTTCAAACAACTATAACTCTCTTCAAAATAGTCCGTTTGTGCTGATTTTTGCACTGATTTTCCCATAACCACGGGACACAAAAAACAATTCAAACTCACATCCCGATCCTGATCAAAAGCGTTGACTTGTCCCACAATCGTTCCGGGAAGAGTGTCCTCCTTGACATCAAACTCGTATGATCCACTTTCAAAGTTTGGAATCCAGTCATTCTTATCAGCAACATTGATAGTGATACTGACAAAATGAGCAAGTTTCGGGTCGACTTCCATTGTTTGGGCCTAGAATTATGGGCGTTAAATGGAGGAGAAACAAATTATCAAAAAACTCAAGATTTTTCTGATTCAACTTTTCAGTGAAACAGTGAAAATTTCAAATTTTATGATGAAATTCCATTGGATTTTTTTTTGAAAGCTCAAAAACTAACCTCCGAAGTGGACACTTGAATAGTGACTGTCGAGTTGGCCTCCGCATCCAATGCTCTCAACAAATTTACACTTCCAGAATAAGAAGAAACCGAGAAGAGAGAAGAATCTCCCTTATGAAGTACATATGTAATAGTTCCAGGTAATCCATCTGGATACGTGGCATGTGCTTTTGTAATTTCCACTTGTGACTCGTTCTCGTCGATTTGTACAGTAATCTGAGAGGGTTTGAAGACTGGAGCGAGCCGTTTTTGAGCTGGGAGAGTGGGCGGAGCTTGAGTTGTTTGTGGTTGGGGAGGAGCCATTTTTGTTGTTGGCTGGGATGGGAGTTCCTAAAATTGAATAGTTATGATTGGAGAATTTCAGGTTTGAAAAGGAGCACAAGGCAGAAAACTAGGAGAGAAAATTGAATTGATGCAACAGGGAAGATTATGCAAGTGCGCTCTACTGAATGATTTTTGATCAATGGAACCAAAAAATTGACTATTGGAAATATTGATCAAATTAGAAATATTGATCAAGTGAAACAGCAATTTTTATTGTTGCAAAATTTGAGTAATGTTGCCAGATTAGGTGAAAAATTCCTATCAAAACGAGTCGAAAATGCAAATTTTGGATGATTTTTTCAAGTTTTGCCATTTTGAAGTCCAGCTGCAATCCAGAGTGAGAAGGTGAGAGACGCAGAGAAACGAAAGTACTCTGCGTCTCTCACTCTCTCGTCTCCAAACTTTAAAGGCGCATAACTCTATTTAAAGTATTTCAAATTTTATGATTTTCACACCATTTGATTTGAAATCCAATTCTCTACAATTTAATATAAAAAGTTTAAATTTTGAAAACTTCAATTTTTTCTAAATTTTTCACTGTTTCCTCAGGGACTTATTTTCAAATGCATTTTATTGCTTTAATTGACTTGTGACCTGTATTTCTATAAGCATTTTCAATAAAGCGCACTTGCAAAACTCTCTTAAATTCTCAATACAAATTTTGACATGACATTCCCCCCATCTAGCAAGTTCCAAGCATTTTTAATAATTCACACATTTTCAATTTAAAAAATGTTTGGTTAGTATGCATACTATAAAACTAAAAAGTGCATAATAGGGGATAACACAAAAATGAAAACATGCACTACCTGACTGGTGCCGGTTTCTTCTTGCCAGGATTCGTTTTCGGAAATTTCAGGGTTTTCAGCATTCTCAGGATTTTCAGGATTCTCAGGTGCAAAAGTGGATTCTTCCGGAAATTCAGAAATTTCGGAAGTCTCGGGTGCTGGTGCAGTGGACTCAATCGATTCGTGGGGTACGGTTGGAAGTGGGGTCTCGGGTGGAAGTACAGTAGAATTTTCGGTGATTTCCGTGGAAGAAAAAGTGCTGATTGCATTCGAAATCTGTGGAAACTCGGGCGTCTCAGACCAGATTCCTTGGACTTCTGGCGGTACAGTACTACTTGCCTCTTGTCCACCGTATTCCTCGGAATAATCGGATGGTGGTACTGTACCAGTGGTGGCTTGTACAGTATCCGGATACTCGGTTTCTTCCTCTTCTTCGGTTTCCTCGTCGATCTGAAAATGTACTTGGGGTGGGAAGGGGAAAACTGAAAAAATGAAAAATTGGGGGAATTTTTGGGTGAGATTTATAGAAAATAAAAAAAGTTTGACGAATCGGAAATTGAAATAATGTCACTAGTAATGTTTTCATTGAAACTGAAATTTTTGGTTTTCGGGTTTTTTCGGGTGAGGAAAATATGGGTAGAAACAGAAAAAGCGTGATTTTTTGAAATGAAAAACTGAAAAATATAAGCGATTTTGGGGAAATCAGGTTAAAAATAGAAGGATAAGCTGAAATTTATGAAAGTTTTCAATCTGAAAAATGTTAGAGTTTCCGAAACTTTTCTAAATTTCAAAGATTTTCAAATTCCAAAAAACTTCAAAAACAGCATACCTGAGGATGTGGACTCAGCGTCGGGAAAGTTGGGAATTGTGGGAATTCCGGTTGTTCGGGGGCGCCCGTTTGTGGTTGTCCTACAGTAGCCGGGAACGATGAGAAAATTTGTTGAGAGACTTGTTGATTTTTCGTGGTTGGAGGCAAAGTTACTGTCTGGAGGAACTCGTCTGGATTTGTTGTTTGGGGCTCCTCTTCGACAGATGACGTGTACTCGAACACCTCGTTCTGAAAAACATGAAAATTTGATGACAATTTTTTTCAGTTTCTCAAGATAGATATATGTAAGTGTTTCTTTACTTTTTCAGTTTTACGAAAGCCATCTCTTTAAAATTTCCACTAGTATTCTTAAGCTCCGCCCACTTTCTTTCGTCTCACTCACCGTCGGTGCTACTGTAGCCATTGTAATGAGTGTTCCAAAAATGGAAATTTGAACTCGCGCCCTTGTTTCCAACGATGGCTCTCCATGATCTCGAGCCACAATCGTCAAATCGTGTTCTCCGAAATGAGCAGCTGTGAAGTCACCGTTAACAGACAGAATTCCTTCGTTGGAGATGGCGAACAGTCTAAAATCAGAAAAGTTGTTGGAGAAATCAGGAGAAATGAACACTATTTTTGGTTTCTAGATGTGGACAACATTTATATACTGATGGATCATTGATGTAACGATTTTCTCTTTCTGATGAAACAGTAAAACACTGTTGAAAAACTTAAGCTTATTAGGAAATAAATGATGTCAAAAAAGTAAAAATGCTAAAATTGAGGTATTTTGAAGACACTGTTTTGACTCTCGGTTGCAACTAAAAGTAACTGAATACAGTTTTTTAATTCTGGCTAGTGTTGAATTTTCTTTTGTACGGACTGACTAAATTGTGCTCGACCTATTGATAAAAGTTGGTCTTTCATTTTTTATATTTTTCATGAAAATGAAGGAAACACAAAAACGTTCAAAAATTTTTAATGACCTAATGATTGCCAGTACTAACACTAACTGATAAATAGCCGATTCTCACATTTCCCCAGAGAAACAGAGAAAACTTGAAATGTGTTGGCTTACAACGTTCGAACGTATGTTCTAGGAAACCGTGAATTGTTGATTTTCTAGTAGAAAAACAGACACAGACTAACAACCAAACAAAAATAATTGAAAATGTGCAAAAGGCAACGGTCGGTATAACAATACGTTGTTAATGTCCGTGTTCAACATTACTACTGGAAACAGTAAATTTCAAGCATTCTTCAAAGCTGTCTTGATAATGGAATCAATAATAGGTATCTACTTCAACGATCCGACATTCAGATGAAAAAATGGTGTTGGTCGCCAATATAAATCATTTTTACAGGCCTTAGGCCTTAGGTACTGAACTAAAGAGTTTCTATGACCACAGTATTCTGGACTTTTTTCTGTTTCAAATCTTGTGTACGTCAAATTGTTCTACTGTTAAACATTCGTACCACAAGATTTCGAAGATTTTCTCAAATATAGAAATGTTGTATCGCAAACGATTACCTGTTGATCTGCAGTCAAAAATAATAAGTTCCAGATATAACAGTAAAGTTTGATACATTTTCTGTTTCAAACTCGTTGGGGATCATGAGACACCACCACTATTCAGTATTCATAAAGAAACCATTGTCACGGCTCTTCAATCATATAAAATGCTAACTTCTACAGCGCTATGAACACACTGAATCTTCACAAAACACAGTATGGTTCAGACTAGACTCCCCATTCCCTACGAAACCGTGTGGTTTTTTTGAGATTTTGAACAACCCGAGCTTTTTCAACTCACTTATTATGCGGAGGCATGATTCTCAACTCCAGCCTTCCATTATCATCAGCATCTGCATCTTCCACTCCAATCTTTCCAATAATCATATTCGCTGTCAACTGCTCAATATCATCAATACTCAATCTCAATCGAATCGGTTGTGGATCCGTGAAAATCGGTGCATTATCATTGACATCCATTACAGTAACCTGTACCAGTGTCCAATACAAATGTTGATTCGGGTTCCTGGATCGAGTCTCCACTTGAAGTGAATACATGGCTGTCTTTTCACGGTCCAACTCGTCAGCGGTGACTATGGTTCCGCTGAAATTTTGAGAAAAATGTTTTCTGCTTCATTGAGAACTATTATTTGGGCAGAATCTTTTGTTTTGATTCTTCGTTTGGTACAAAACCATAAAAATATAGTTTTTCCTTAAAATATTTGCTGATTCAGAAAAGTTTGTAAATTAGGAGACAATTTTAATTTTTGATTCGACGAGGACTATAGGAAAATTATTCTAAAGTAAACTCACGCATCATCGATAGCAAATTTGCCCTCCTCATTCCCTCCAACAATATTAAAATATGTCAAATCCTTCGATGACTCGTCTCCCAAAGACACAACCACAGTGTTTGGTGGAGTATTCTCGTTGACTTCGGTGACAAATGTTTGAATGGTTTCCTCGGATTCTGGAAAATGAGATGATTTAGGAATTTGAACAAAAAAAAGGGATAATTTGGGGCAAAATGAGCGAAGAATCATTTGAATTCAAATAATAATTTCATTTAGAAAGTAGTTATTGGAAAATGAGTTTTGCGAGAGGGAAGGACGCAGAGTACTCTATCTATTCAAGGTATCATCGCGCCGCCGCCCATTGTCAGTTGGGTTTAAAGGCGCATGGAGTTATTTAAGACGATATCTGTTGAGGAACTGAAAATGTGTCACCATATTACGATAGACTGATGAAAGCGATCAGCGCCTTTTCGAGGGTTGGCGCATTTTTCGTGCCCTAACGAGATATCGTCTGAAATAACTCCATGCGCCTTTAAAGTCAACTGACAATGGACGGCGGCGATAATAACTACTTGTGAACAAAATTTCAATTTGCTAGATACTTTCTTAATTTTTTGGAACAGTAAAGATTTTTGATCATAATTAAAGCTGATCTTTGATTACGCAAGTGGATTATTTATCCTTCCACCAACCTGCACTAGTGACCATGGTCCCTGGAGTCGTTGCCATTGCCAATGGATTCGGCATAAATGTCTCCATGCCAGGCAGAGGAGCCAGAGAGCTGAATGTAAGTTGAGTTGGATCCATAGCCAATACAATAACAATGGCTTGAGATGATCTACCACCTCCATCAGTTGCCTCGATGACAACTTGATATCTTTCCCCAGGTACAAGATTTCCTGTGGCCAACAGCATGTTGGTGGCTGGTTCGTAGCGGAATTTGTCTTCGGCGCCGTTGGTGACCTAAAAGAACTTTGCATTCATTCTACGCAAAATTGTAAACAAGACTGATATAAAAGAATACAATTTTTTGTAACAGTAAGAAAACAAGTTCGCTGTTTCAACAGAAAAGTTTTTCAAAATGCTACAAGTCTGAGTAATACTCGATGCATATAAATTCTATCAAATTAGACCCTCTCACCTGAGCAATAGCATAAGAAACTTGTCCAAACGCCCCTGAATCAACATCCGTCGCCACCACCCTCACAACGTCTCGTTCATCTCCATTAGCTGTCGTATTCGCCATATAAATCGGTTGTTCGAATTGAGGAGAATTATCGTTGACGTCCAAAATGTGAATGGTGATGGTGACAGGATCACTACGACGAGTTGGAATTGTGTTCACTTCTCGGGCTTCAACCTGAAAATTTGGGGAAATTTTTGATATGTTATCACTGTTTCAAAGTGGGAGGTTTAGAAATTAGACTAGAAAAAGGTTGATCCTCGGCAGACTGGCATGTGTCTAATTAAAAATTAAATACGATCTTAAATATCAGGGATAAGATACAGCAATAGTTCGGTAGATACTTTGCAGATTATTCGAAAATTACAGTTTCAGATCCCTTGCAAAACGAATTCTATACTATTTACTATGTTGGGAAACACTTTATTTTTCTTGTTTCAAACTCACATTCAACTGATAAGTCGATGGATTTGGAGGATCCGCATCGATCTTTGGTACGTTTAAATAAACATATCCTCTCTGATCGACGGCAAATATAGTAGCACCCAAACCAGTCAGGATGTATTGATACGTGGCTGGTGGCATGCCGGGTTGCTGAAAAATTCAAATTGGAATTTGGATGTGTCAAAGATTGTTTGTTAGATTTTTTTGGATCACCCAAGTTCGGTGCTATTATTGAAAAGTCTAACAATATCCTTAAGAATCAGACAAGTTTCGAAAATCACAAAAAATTTCCACTGTTTCTAAAACTAGCTTTTGTTTGTTCAGTTCTTAGAAAATCTAGTGGTTCTGGAACTCCCCTTGCGATTTCTAAAAAAAAAAAAAACTTAAAAAATTCCTTACCAGATCCTCATCATTTACAAGAATCTGCAACGACTCTGACTGTGAGTTGGGCGACACTCGTACTGTAGTTCCAATTTCTGCGGTCTCCGCCAAGAATCCTTCTGTAGATGATACTTGGAGTACTGGTGCATGATTCGATACTATCGGTTGATCGGAAATTTGGGGGTCCTGTGTGTAGATTCCGGAAGTTGAGGAGAAGATGAGAAGAATGGATAGGAAAATGGATGAGGAACGTCGTCGATGCCTCATCATTCGGTCATGTACTAGAAATAGGAACTGTTGTTAAGAGAGATAAGAAAAAATTTGGAGAAAGAAAGGCTTTGACAGATGAGGTACGGTAAAGATAATAGAAATATTTTGAGGTGAATAGCAGAGAAATGAAAAGTAACACGAGAAGTGAAGAATGGTAAAATCGATAGAGTTGATAACTCGTTCAACTGAGGAAATGGCAAAAGTTGTTTTTTTGAACATCAAAATAACTTCGGACATTTTTGAGTCAGTGATGATATTTGTAAAAGAGCAAATTACAAATTGGTCAATGGATTATCCCAAATTTTGCTCTTCAAGTTTATTTGAGACCATGAAACAGCAAAACTTTCCATTGAATTTTCCTGAATTAGACAATATTAAAATGAAGGGCAATCATCTTCTACAATGATAATGCCACCAGTTTGAGAAAAATGAGTCAGTTTCGAAACAGACAATTTTTCAGAGCGAGAAATCTTAGGCCAAGAAGGGCTACACGAAATGAATGATACTTCATGATTCTTCTAGAAACTGACCACAAACCTGACTCTTGTCGTAACAAAAAAGTACAGTTTGTCTTGATTATTTCAGAATTTTGATACAGAAAATAATTTTGAGCAGACTTGTAAGTCGAAGACTAGATAAATAGAAACTGCTTAAACAAGTAATGAGTTTTGAAAAATATTCTCATTGCACTCTGAAACAGTGTTAATGAAAAAATTGGCGAGACTTTCATCTAGCTCGGTTTTCATATCATCGAAATCTTAGACGTCAGGAATATTATTTATTAGAGTTCGTGGGCTCAATGCTGCATCAACTGAATCGCCAGAAGCAAAAAATTGAGGAACTTTTGAAGCGGTGAAAAAATTCTGAAGCCCATTAAAGAAACCATATGTGATTTCTGAGTGTCGACACTTGTCAAAATTAAGTTGAATGCATTCGTTCTCTACAAAACTGACCTAGTTCAAACTTCATTGAAATTTCACGCTGAGACTTTGATCTATAACATAAAACTGTATGCGCCTTTGAACTCTACTTTGTCAGAAAGGTAAGTACACTGAAAATTGAAAAAAGTAGAAGTTTCGATAAAATCATGCAGTGAAAGAGAGAAAAAATGCTGAATTTCCATTGATCTAAGAAACTTCGAAATTTTCCAAGTTTTGTGACTAAAAAGTTAGGAAATCAATAATATTGAAAAGGACTAGAAAGAAAGTGAAATACCCAAAAATTTTGAAGTTTTAGGATTTTGTGAGCAAACAGCATGTTTATTGAAAATAGCAAAAATTATGGCACATGTGTTTCTTCTGAAACAGAAAAAAATGTGAAAAATCATGAAATTGACACGCACTTGGGAGAAATCTGAACGAATTCGTCATACTGACATTAACTTTTCAAATCGCTCAAAATTCGAACACCTACTGAGACAGGGGAAGTTTTAATTCTTCAAAATTGGAAATGACTTGTAAGTGTCAACTTTGAAACTTCTCAAACTTTCAAAATTTTTGAAACCGAAAAATTTTTCAGCCACACTGTTACAGTACTTACAGTACTAGACTCCAATCAATCAATAAAAACGAAAAACCGTGCAAAATCCAAAAAGAGATTCATCATCACCAAAAGTGAGAAGAAGAAGAAGCGTGGTGGTGCGTGCTCAAACAAAAGAGAGGGGCGCCCTCCCTATACAGATACAGTATCATCGCGTGAAAAGGTGTGTATAAGTACTAGAGGTGGGGGTGTTACCCCCATATCCATATCCTTCTAGCGAAGTTTTTGAAACAGTTTAACAGAAAATATATGTGAACAACTTTAGGTTCTCAAGTGCTTCTTGTCTTTTAGAAAAATCGAGAAATTCCTTGTGTGGTCATGTTTTTGAAACAAAGAGAGAAAACCCAAGGAGAGAGAAAGGAGCGAGAAGAGAGCCAAAAAAAGTTGTCAAATAGATACAGAGAAAGAGTGGTTTTTTTCAACACTGACCATACCATCATCACCTTCTCTATTGTTCTGTGATTTCTCTAGACACTCTCTCACTTTCCCATACTATTTCTCTAATTTTGGTGCTCCGTGACGAGCAAAGGGGGGGGGGGGGGGTCAAAAAGTAAATAATGAAGAGCCTAATGAGTGAGCAAGGGCGAAAGAGAAAACAAAACGATATACTCTTAGGAGGAAAAGCTTTTCGGAAGAGCAAGGAGGGGGGGGGGGTCTGAGGTCAATATAGGTGGACATGAGGAGGGAAAGTTTTGAAGATTAGGTTTCGAAGTGACCCCTCCTAAAAGCGTCGAAATCGGTATTGTTCTTGTGCAATGGAAAAAACAACAATAGAGGAAGAGGAGGGGGGGGGGGGGGGGGGAGTCTTCTATTTTTGGAACAGTCTAGGAGAGAGAGAAGACAGAAAAATGGTGATGTTAGAGAATTTGATATAGTTAGGGAGTATAGTATGTTCTGAACTCGAGAATTGTTTCGAAAATAGTTGCGCAACCACCTATTCTTTGCGAATCGCGCAAAGAGTACAAATTCAATATTTTTGGATTTTCGAAACAGGGAATTTTTTGAGCTGTTATATCTCAGAAGCTACTAGTTCAAATCCAATGAAAAGTATACCATTTGATAGGGAATTCTAAAAAGATCATGATAATTTTCTTGTAATGTTTATTTGAATTCCAAAAAAAAATTAAATACAGACAAGATGGTATCATTGAAAGAATTCATGATTACATACACCAAAATTTTACCATGAATTTGAGAAACTGTAAATTTTCAAAGAGACGCAATGAGAGTTACAGAGTAGCTCAACTTTTGCTGCTCCGCTTTTCATTAAAAAAATATCCTTAGATAGGAATTTTTTCAAAGATTTCGGTTCTTGAGGCAACGAGAAAATTGCTTATAACAAGGATTACAAAAAATTTGAGAAACAGTTCATTTTTGAAATGTCCCCTCATCTTCTACTTGTTAGTTTTTTATGAAAATTTTACCATCAGATAGGAAATTTGGAGAAGATTGCGATAATTTTTGTTTGAAATTTTGAAATCATGGACTTTAATATTGGGCGAATGAAAGCCGTATTGATTGGTAACAGCTCGGAAATTTTAGTAAGACTTGCAGAAACAGGTATTTTTGAAATTTTCGGAATGTCACATCTCAACTATTACTGAGCAGATTTTTATGAAAACTACACCATTAGTTAGGAAATTTCGAGAAGATTGTGACTACTTTCTTGAAACCAGTGAAAAAAACAGATTTTGGTTCCCGAAGAGCAAATATGATAATGCTTAGTACGAACTCGAAATCAAGATTTGGAGAAACAGGGAATTTTAGAAGTGTCAAATCAGAAATTTTGATGGACAGTTTTTTATAAGAAATAAACCAATAGATAAAACTACACTGCTTAGCAAAAACCCGGGAAACACATTGGATATCATTGAAACGGAAAATTTAGAACTTTGACTCTTCAACTTCTGTTGGGCAGATTTTCATAAAAGTGATTTCATTAGATAGAAACATTGGGAAAATCGTATCAACTAAATTTTGTAAACACTTAGGACACCTCTGTAGCCGTAACAAGTTATCTAGAAACTACTTATTTGTAAAAAAAACCCCCGATGTTAGCAAATCTCAGAAAGTTAAAATACTTTTATCTTTTTGGTGAAAAAGGAAATTTTTAAGTCTCGTCGTCTTTTGGGATGCTATATTTTGACTGAGGTTGAAAAATGTCGTTGTTATGACACTGAAATCGACTTGCAAAACAATAAATAGAACTGTTTCTGTTACAAAACAATTAGAAAAGATCTAAAGAATCAGAGGTTTTGATTTAGTCTTTAAATATTCTGCGCCTATAGCCAGTTTAAAAAAATATGATATACGATTCTATCTATTTCTGCTCTATGTACATCACGGTTATAATGAATTTACAGAATACGGTGATTCAACCGAGCACTTACAAATTTAAAAATATCTACCTTTTCTATTAAATACGGAAAGTATGAGGGAGAACAAAAAACGTGGCAAAAATGTCGAAATTCCGACAAATTTTTCATTTCTGAATTTCGAGGTCACGTCGCTGCTCCGTTTTTGCAGCAAATGAGCTAATTTTTCTTGGGCTAATAGAGCAACTCTCTGGGCTTCTGGAACACTTTTGAACAACAAAATCGAACCATTATAAACCGAGTTATCGCTCGGCAAATAGAAGTGAAAAAGTGTTAACAATTTGGAAGTACTGAAAATTTGCAAATAAATTTTGAAATGAATTCATAACTCGGTCAGTTTTTGAGATTTTTGTCTCAAATTCACAAAATAGATAGATCTCTGTGAGCACTATCTGCTCACAAAAAATCAGATCAACAGGTCCAAAATGGAGAATTACAGCCATCAAAACATTTTTCAAAAAGTTGACATTTTTCAATTTCCATTTGAAATTTCACGGGATTCATCTTTTTTGAAATTTTTCTTTGAAGATTCTTCAAATCAGTGGATCACTGAATGGAAATGACTGCGGCGCAGCCGCAACTAGCCTGATCGCCCAAACGAGCGGAGCGAGTTGGGCGATCAGGCTAGTCGAAAATAAAAAATTACTGTTTCCATAACAGTAGTTTTCGAGAAACTTCACGAACTTTCAGTTGGGCTCTGATTATAGCAACCATTTTCTCTTAATTGCTGCTGCACGAAATATTGATTAGAACTGAATTCTAAATTGTAGCTGATTCATAGATCACTAGATTCTGTTTACTGTTTCGATGATGTAATATTGATTTCAGAGTTTCTAGAATGTACTTCTTCTCAGAATCGCCAAAGTTAATATATACTAGCAAGTTGAGCACTCATGAACGGTCTTACGTTGAATATGCTCAAAGTAAGAAAACCTGGTCTCTGAGAAAAGTAAAAATTTAGAGGGTATATACAAAAAGTTACAAAAGATCGGTACCGTTTTTATTCAAAGTACTCAACCAGACTTTGTATGAGAGCCGATGGAAAAAATCCTATTAACTCGAAATTTCGTTTAATTATTATGAAAATTGGACACTGAGTTAGCAGAAAACTAAACAGTAAAAAATAATTTAGGAAACTGAAATTATTCTAAAAGTTCAGAAACGAAACTTAAATACGATTGCGCTGAGAATAAGAGGAGAATCAACTATGGAAAAATATGTGTCAATGATAAGAATCAATGGAACAGTAAAAGTTGAGTTAGGAAAAAATATCTTCGGTTTCAAAAAAATTTTAATGGATGGAAGAAATAAGCTAAAACACTATTGGAGGCCAATTTAGGAGAGATAAATAAGGAGAAGTGAATGAGAAAAAACAATAATTCTATGAGATAAAAAAATGATATTTGAAGTTTCAATAACTAGACGGAAAATGATAAAATTATAATAGAGATGGGAAAACTGCCAGTTTTGGGATTCTTAGAAGTGGAAGTAGAGTTATGAGAAGCTAGTAGGAGTGTGGATTTGTACTGATTCAAAAATTCTATACTTTTGGAGTTTTAATTTGGTCATGTTAACCCTCTCAATAAACGCCCATGAATTAATTACTCTCGAAATTCTAAAAAACACTACAGTATTTCAGAAAAGAATGTACATGGAGGGCACAAAGCAGAAACATGGAAGAAAGCGAAAATCAAACATGCATTCTTCCTCAAAATCTTCTTCCAACCTGTCCTTGGAATTTCCATTCCATTCTTTCCTCTTCTCGGAAAACAACAAGCAAAAGAAGAAAATAGAAATCAGAGGAACAGCTCAAGCACAAAGAGGATTAAGTTGGTCCCCCTTGCGCCGCCTGTATTGGCGGAGCACGAGCGTCGGTGAGAGAAGACAAGAGATGAGCCAAAAGAAGAAGAGGTAGATCAAAAACGGAAAGAAGAAGAGGCGATTAGGTGTGTACGCGGACAATAGAAGGAGGGTCAAACATATGCTTGTAGAGAAGACATGTTATGTTTTAGATGTATAGTAAATGGAACGAATTTTTCAGGTGGGACATTGGCAGAAGGGAATTTGAAGAAAAGGGGGAGGAAGTTTGAGAAATAGATTCGATAACGCAAGAACCAAAAACACCAACAAAGATTCTTGTCGGAAATGCGAGGATCAATGAAATTGGACCAATAACAATGAATCTATTGGAGTTTTGAAGCAGTAAATTTTGAGAAATCAAGTTGTTTTTTAATAATGAAAAGACATAGCAGAAAGACAATGAAGATTCTTGAAATCCAGAAAATGTTAGATAAAGTTCTAGAAACAGTGATTTTAGAGGGACGACAAAATTTTCGATGTCTTAAAAACGAACGAAAAACGACTGATTGTAAAGCTGACACACCTCGATTCATAAGAAACTTTTGGAACATAATAAGTTGTTTTGTTGTTTAAAAAAATAATCAGGAGGGCATAAAGAATGAAATGAGCAATCCGTGAGTAACAAAAATTTTGAGAGATCTGAATGTCTGTTAGTCTAAGCAAAGGAAACAAGGTGATTAACGTTAGACAACAGCAAAATATGGATGACTGGATTGGAAGACTGGATTGAGGTACTCGTTGAGGTACGGATTGAGGTACTAGGTTCGTATAGGGAGGACAGGATTGAGGTACTCATAAATTTGATAAATCAGGAAAACTTTTGAAACAGTGATCTTTCGAAAACAATAAAAAAGTTGCACACGCCAAACTCTTGTTACTTGGAAAGAATCATCTGATATGGAATCACAATCAAAATTACAAACTTTCAATAAAATATTGATGCTTTTCTGAAACTGGAAAATTCACTGAAAATTTGAAGTTATCAGTCCAAAAATCAACTGACAGAATTTTACTGTTTCAAACATGGAATGAATTTTTTTTGAAACTGATAATGGTTTACTGTTGTGGTTATTCAAAGTCCACTTTGTTATCAATTTTCAGACACGAACTATCTCACGCAGTCCGAGTTTGTCTTTACAATCAAAGTGCTAACTACTTTTGTTCTTGTCAAAACTGACTGTTTCAAGTTAATATGTCCAGTAGAAGGAAACAGTCTAAAATACCAAACGCAAGACATTTTCAAAAAAAAAAACCACTTTTCATTACAGGGAAAAGTAGCAGAAAACAAGGTATTACTACATTTTACGATGAAATTTGTGGTTCGAATAGTATTGTTGCTCGAACAGTACATATAAATGGAAAAATGGAAATTTGGCTCCGCCCACTTTACATGGACCTTAAGAATGAGTTTAGAGCTATAACATTTTTCGACTGTTTCAACTGTTTCATAATTTTAGGACATGATAACTTAAAAATTAGTATCAGAGCGGGCGTGTGACCAATACAAAATCGTTTTTGTGAGCTTTTTGTATTCAAAATTAGACTCCGCCCACTTTTTCTAGCTGCTATATACCTTAGGGCCAGACACAAAAAAATTACTGTTTCAAAATTTGGAAACCTTGGGAAACTGGTGCAAGAATGCAATAACAAGGACGTTGTACCTTTTCATATTTTGATTTATAATAGGCTCCGCCCTTTTTTCCAGATGTTACAACTAGATACTTTGATGTCAAACAACATTTTAAAACAAAAATAGGTTTAGAAAAGTACACTTGTAAATGAAAATATCACAGTTTCAGGCCTAGAGAAAAATTACCAATGAAACTATAATCTATTCCCGCCTTGGATTTTATTGACTCCGCCCACTTCTAAATCTAATCAAAACTATACAGATCTGTATAGATTTAAAAGGATATATAGTTGAGATTGATATAAAACGGAAACCCACAAAAAGATAAGAAAGGAGGAGGCTAAAGTAAATTTTACCCCTTTTTGCGGGAAAGAGAGGGAATACTGTATTTACTTTCTTTTCCCTCCATATTTTTCTACTGACCGTTTAGGTTGAAGAGGGGTGCGGGTGGTCACTTGGAGGCTCTGGGGGGAGGTGAGAGAGTAGGAGAGAGTGAGAGACGCAGAGATACGTGTGTGTGAGCACTCACACAAATATAGACAGTTTAAAGGGACAGAGCCGCCCGTCTGAAGAGAGGCGGATGGGGGGACACGACCAAGTTTTGGAAATGGTTTTGTACTTGATTTTCATTTGTACTTGTGTATTTGTATAATTCAAAAAGTTATGAAATTCGTAAAAAGCGGGACATGCAGAGTCAACAGAAGGAGAAAAAGTTCGTAGATTGGCGATTCCAGGAAATCTAGATTTCTCTGGATTTTGAAGATAAAAATGGAAAGACTCATTGAAAATTCCAAAAATTATGGAATAATGTACTCGGTCAGAAACAGGAAGTATGGAAAATGATTACCAGTTTCAAAAATATTGGAAGTGTATTTGAAAAACAAAGCATTAGTTTTATTTCGTGCAATTCAAGCATTTTTTTCAGAAATTGAAGAGCTACATCGCAATAACAGTGACAAATTTTGTGAAATAATGTCAAAAAGTACTGTTTCAGAATGAAAAATCGTTAAATCAGGAACTTTTCCCATTGCTCTAGGAATGGAACGAACGATAATACAGTCTAAAATTGAAAAATTGAACTGCCGAAAAATTCAAAATTTTTACTGCTTCACACTTTTCAAAACTATTGGAAATTTAATTGAATTACTGCTGAATATAGTGAATCTTTCAAATTCAAAAAAAACTTTCCTTGAGAAGGCATTTCCACGGGGAACTTTCTTACTGTTTCAAAAAAGTCAAATTATTTTGGAGTTTCAGTCATTTTTGATTGTCCTCGAAGCTGCTATGGGAAAGATACCATCTCAAGATAGACCACATGCAGAAAACCTGATTTGCTGAAACGTTTCACCGTTTCAACATTTACATTTCACAGTGGTTCACCAGAAATTGTCAATGATTCGAACGTTGTATGATCATACTTTCTCTGTTACAAAATCACTTCCTATTACAAACCACACATTGTTCATATTGCGTAGCTGATGTCATAGAAACTTTCCTCGAAAAAGATAGTTTTTCTGTTTCAAAAAAAGATTGTCTGATCCCTTGGTAGATATTTAAACAATACCATAGGCGCGTTCAAATGTTTCAACAGCAGGAAATCTTATTGAACAATCCTGACATGTTACCTAGCAGGAAACTTGGACAGTTTTATGGGAGCCGTACGATTTTCAGAGACGTTGTAGGCACCTTAATTAAATTATCAGCAATAAACGAAGAATAACACTTGTTTGAATTGTTCAAATTTTGCAGTTTCAATATCCATTCTAACATTAAACATGGTGCGTCGTCCTATTCATTTAAATGTTGGCATACATTCGCCGTCTAGAAGTATACTCTTCCAGTTATAATTTGAAAGTAAGAACGTAATGATCTCAACTTTGTAAAATCAGACTTTCTCTGTTTCAAAGTTACTTTATATTACAGACTGCACATTTCCGATATTGCGTAATTGATATTATAGAAAATTACTCAAAACTGAAATTTTGTACTGTTTCAAGGTGAACTGTTCAATTGCCGAGTTGAATTTTGAACAGTAGAGAGGTTGGTCTTACTTGAACTATGTGCAAGTTTCTTTTTTATCAGTGCAAAAATGACTTCCTGATTACAAATATCAAATTTTCAAAATATATTCTACCAGTTATCATTTAACAACGACTTGATCATGAGTCAGCTCTCTTCGTTAACTGTTTTTTTCTGCAAATCCCACTGTTTCATGATAACTTGTTCAAACTGCTCATGTTCTTCTATTCGATATCATCTGAAAACATTTCTCTCTCAACAAACGCGTCAAAGTCACTCCAGCCTAATACTAGACTAACTAGTCTAAGAAGTAAAGCTTGCCTCACAAGTCAATCACATATGGTAAAGAAAAGTGACCGAAGAGTGAACTGTTTATTTGATTAGTCTCCTTCAGAGTTGTTGTCTTTACCTTCACCAGAGGGAATGTAGAGATAAAGAAAAGAAGCAAGTGTCGAACGGTATGTGTGTGTGTGTGGGTCCACACACAGATACTGGCACCTTGCCAAACATTGTTAAGCTCACGGCTTAGTATGCTAGGAGGGAGGGTCCGTGTCAAAGCGGGAAGAGAAAAAGGGGAGGTGAGAAAATCAAAAGACTAACATGACATAGATTTGTGTGGTTCGCTCTCTAATTTTTTTCAGTTTCCAAAAAATCAGAAAAAATTTTGCTTCTAATCAAGCAATTGTTTCATGAACATTTACGCAATGTATAAAGTCCACTTTTAAAATTTGTGAAACAGAAAAATATTCCGGATTAAATGAAAGTTTAGGGAAAATGTCATTTATAGTTGTGAAATTAATTTGGCGATATTTGTTGACTGTTAGCAAAAATGAAAAATGTAGTTCAGGGCAGTATTTTTGATGGAAAAATCTCTTCTGTTTCATAAAAAACATAGTCAGCGAGGACGGTGTAAAAACACTAACAGAATTCGTTCATTTTCAAAAAAGAAGATACTGCTTTCTTTGTTGAAAAATTCAATTTCGTTCAGTATCATGGAGCATAGATGGCTGGTTCCACAGAAAAGTTTCGGTTTCAGAGGTTCTTTGGGATTTGATTATTGGATTAGCTTGAAATATTTTCCTACATACAAAGCTGGAAAACAACAACAAAGGATAGTGCAAAAACACATACACTGAATTACTGCAGTCAGGCTCCGCCCCACTTTGAGTTGGACAAGACGGCTAATAATCTGTGGTTCAAGAAAAAAAATCATCGTATCAAGAACGAATCAAAGTTTTCACGTTCCTTGTGAAAACTACTGTTTCATGGAGCAGTAATATTTTGGCCAAAACAACTTTCAAACCTTATTTTTGTCAAATTCAAACAAACAGCACAGAAAAATTTTCTCGATTTGAATTTCACAAAGCGCGCGCTTGCTTCCTTTACTGCAAAATAGCGTACGGGATTTGGCAACACCTTTCAAGATTGGCTAACAACACAAAAATTTTAGAAAAGTTGCAACTGAAACAGACAGAAATCAGTTCAAAATTTCAATTATTTTACAAGTTTGAACTTATAATTTCTTCTAGTTCAGGTATTTTTCAATCAGCACAACAATATCAACGATAAATAAGACAAGATATCCCAAAATGAATAAGGCAAGATATCCCAAAGTCAAATGATAATTTTCTGAAACAGCAAAAAAAACCAAAATTTCTACCAAAAAATCTCCAATTTGAAACGAAAAACGAGAGATTTTGATAGATTTCTTTCTCATTTTCGCACCTGCAACAACAGGAAATTTGATACGGAATGAAATCGGTGTGAAAAACAAACAAGCAGAGAGAAATTGAACTTTCTTCTTCAGCGGGAATGAGATTGACTGTTGATCTCGGTTTCAAAAAACAAACTAATTTTTTGGGAAATCAACTTTTCCAGTTGTCCGTAGATATGATTATGCAAAAAATCAAAAACATTAAATTTTGAAAAAAAATTAAGGAACCTAAACAAAACGACGGGGTCCAAAATGAGCACAAACAAAGCGGACATACTGTGTTTGTGCTCAAAAGGGGGGGGGGGACTCGCGGACGGAAACGCGGAGAAAAAGAAGAGGGGAAAAGAACCGTTCCCTTTTTCCGAGATGACAGATTAGGCTCTCTTTTCTCTCTATTTTGCTCATTTCTCGGAGCATTTTCAAGGTGTTAGAAGGGAAAATCAAAAGGCACTGAAATCAAGGAAATTCAGTGGAACTTGGACTGAAAATGGGATTTGGCGTTGAGAAGAATGAAGGGATTAGTTAGACTTAACAAATTCGAAATGACAGAGAAACAATTAATACAAGTTTAAGAAACAGTATTTTTCTCAAAATTTTGGTTCACAACAGACCACTGAATCAACGTAATGAGTACCAATTAAGATGTTTAGTTTAATTTGGTACCGTGAAACAGTAAATTTTTGATTCAACATAACAAATTTTTCGGAACAAATGCTTTCGGTTTCAAAAAGAAACCTTAAGATATCGAGTGACAAAGCGCTGATACCAAAAATCTGTCTCAATTTTTTCCAGTGAACCTTTTTGTCCATGGCCCTTACACAGTAATTTTTAAAGGTTCATGAACTACTTTGCATCGAACTTTAACGGTTTCATGGACCCAGAAACATGGAGAGTGTGAAACGTCTTATGTTTGTGTCAGAATTCAAATATAGATAAACACCGTGTTGCAGTCGCCAGATAGCAATTATATGAGTATCGTCAAGTTCCAAAATCCTTGTAGATTCTTTGTAAAAGTTTTAACTGGATAGAATTCTGGCAATAACAACATGGGAAACACAGAAATATTTCGACGCCTTTTGAGACAGTAATAAATATTTTTTAGTTAAGAAATGTTAGAACATAAATTAACACAATTAGATTGAGCATTCTTCAAAACATCAAAGTTTCCACATGAAACCGTAACTTTTGAATGTGCCCAAGATGTGTCCAAGCGTATTCTCCAAACCCATCTACTTTTTAAATGAATGAAAAAAGTATGAAAAACGAGGTTTTCTGCCCACAGCAAAGAAAAATATAGAAGATATTTTGTAAGGGTTGGAATGGAAACAGTAAATTTTTCGAGGTAACATATAATAGAAACAAAAGCCAAACTTATTACAACATTGCTGCCTTTTTGCATTGAAATCGTTTTAGTATGTTGTCGTCTGGTGAACAGTTAGCGCGTTATCATAGGAATATTTTGATTTATTTTAATAGTTCACAAAGGAAATATCAAATATCGTAAGTTTTTTCTCTAAGTAAGCTTTCCATTTTGAAACAGTATTGTTTCCTGTTTCAAAGATCTTTTAGCATGAAATTTCTGAAAGTTTTTATCAATAGTAGTCTTTGTATTCTGATTGAAGATGAGAGAAGCAGAAAAAACAAGGAAGTTCTCGCTTATCTGCCCCTCTGAAAAACCTCTAAGGCTTATTTTACCCTTCATGACTCATTCGTTTGAGCTTGCTTGGTCTCAACATCGCTCTTTATCTTACTCTAGTCCATTATTGTTTCATTTTCAGAAGAGTGCAACGCAATTTATTTTTCACATTTACTGTTTCAAAGTGTACCAATCTATTGTTACTGCATCATTTTTTTCAGTAATTAATAGATAATATCTAGTTATTAATTTCAATTGTCGAAATTATATTTAAAATTTTTAATAGTTCAGTCTTGCTCCAAGTTCCATATGGAACGAAAAAACACACATTTAGGTACATGTAGATTCAAAGGGAGTGTATATGTGTTATGTTTGTCAAAATCTCATCTTTAGCTGCTCATTTTTATTTTCTTCCCCATCCAAATTTTTCTATCCGATTTCAATAATGTCAGAAAAAAACACCAGAAACTGATTGGTGTGCATTATGCTCAATATTCTGTCTTCCATGTTGTTTGTATATGGTTTGCACTGGACGACTGAATTTGTTCTCAAAGTGAGTTGTGATGAAAATGTGCTCTAATGTTGATAGAACGAGTTTGCACAGTCTCTTGGCTTTAGTATCCTTCCAGTGTTTGCAATGGAGCGCATTTACAAAGTTTTTCTCCAAATATTCATGGATTCCAGACCACAGAAACAGTCAAACGGTGAAAATGATATTTCCGATTCGAAAGCAGAAAACTATGCAGAGCTAGCTGAAAATATTCAGGTATAATCTTCTTCATACTTTCCTTATCACAAATTGAGTTTTTCAGGAATTCATGGAAAACGATTTACCGGAGCTAATCATGAATTTTTTTGATCTGTAGGAATGCATTTTTGAGTAATAATAAAGTTTTTTTTCTGAAATTTTTTGTCGCTGTTTCAGCTAAATTTTATATACGCGTTCTCACGATTCCTAGGATTTCAAAAATCCCCATACACTTTTGCAGGCATAATTCGAGGAAATCGTAGTATTGAAAATTGTATTATTCCAGACATAAATTCAAATAAGTTGTTTTTGTGCAAGTGCGCTCTATTGAACAGGTCCTGTCAAGTATTAGAACGATCGTTCAGACAATGGCAAACGCGCGCTCTCCAAAAACATTCTAGATTACGGTTTTATCGATTTCTGACCCCACTCCTTGACACTGTCTGCCATCTGTGTTTCTATTGCTTGGATTAAATAATTGATTTTTTCTCATTTCTACTTTTTATGGATTTTTCAGTTTCCTTTCGTTAGAAAGATACTGGCTCAACTATTTCTATTGATTCATTTCGAAAATTAGGTCAATTTTCAGAAACCCACGTCTCACCTTTGAACTCGAAATGATCGAGGAAAACAGCAAAGTCGAAAGAGATTTGGACAGCAAGTTCTTGGAATTCAGAAAATCCGATTTTGAAGGAGACAAATTGAACAGTCTATCAGAATCTCTCCATAAAACGAATGATGAGGTAATAACTTCGTTTTGTTTAAAAGTGTAAAACTGTGAAATCATGCTAAACTCCCAAATTTGTTTTATTTTTGGGGCTCGAAACGTTTTTTTCACTCTATTTTTCCATGAAGCAATTATTATTTTCAGATTCTCGAATGGTACCAGAGAAGATGGATCAAGCACGAGAAGGACGTCATTGGGAAGGCCTACAAAGAATGGCAAAGTAATGAGGATAGAAAGCCATTAGAAATAGTGAACAATACCGTGTCAATGATGACTCAAATTTTCGAAGAATTTCGAAGAGTTCAACATGACTTCACGTTTAGCGAAGAAGTGATGACAAGGATGAGTTCTGCATCTAATTGGCCGAACGAATTGGTAGTGACTTGAAATATTGTTATGGTAATAATTTCCTAATTTTCAGATCACGTACTGGTTCAATCAACGGAGAATCGAATATGGCGACATTGTAGAGAACCCGGATGCTGCCAATTTCCGACGTTGCCGATGCACAGAAGCTATAAGAATCACGCCCAAAAATGAGGTCCCTCCAGAAGACTCCACTCAATTAAGAACACCCAAACGAGAACATCAAGCAGAAGAAACTGACGGAACCCTAAGAATGGATGCTCCAAATGAGGAGGAGGATCGAGGAAGATTCGAATATCCAGATGTGGATTTTGATGCCCCAGCTCCGGAACCTTATGGAGAAGACCAAGAAGAAAGACGTGAAGGTCATGAAGATGGCGCTGGAGAGGTTAGACCAGATGACGTTGAGTTTGGATATATGGCGGAAATGGAAGATGGCCAGGAAGACCAAGACGGAGGTGAAGACCATGAAAATAATTTTGGCTATGTTGCCGTCAGACAAGAAGACATTGGAAATGGAAACATGGCAGAAGAGGAAGGATAATTGGAAAACGCTCGATACGAGATGGATCATGATCTTGAAGATATTGAGCATGAAGACGTCGAGGAAAGAAACGACGAGGAGGAAATGGACGTCGATGAAAATCTGGTAAACTCTGATAATGAAGAAAATGACGAAGAGGAAGAAGAAGAAGAAAACGTCGTCGCTGGTCCAAGCACTTCTCGACGTACTCGAACTCAAACTGTACTCTATCAGGCAGGCCCTGGTAAAAAGGTTTGTAATTCTTCATCGAAGTTTGAAATTGAAAACCGATTTATTTTTCAGAAATCCAATAAGAAGAAAGTCGGAACTTCTGGCAGCACGGGTACCCCAATTCCGAGAATGAATTCTGGGAAAAGGGGACCTAAAAGAGGAAAAACTTGGAATGCCGTATTCACTGGAAATGTCAATGTTCAGGAAGGAACAATGATTGATTGCCGTTTCCCGGTAAGCTATTCGAGCATTTCACTAATAATGACTTTTTTCAGAACTGCGAAAAAAACTACTGCAAATCTTATACCGTAAGAAAAGGTATTCAAGGGTTTATACAACACTCACTCCTCCACACATCCGACTTCGGAAAATTCTTCAATTGTAATAAATGTGAAGAGAAAACGACAAGCTTGAGTTCACTCATGATTCATTTCAAAACTAAGCATGTCAACGCTCCAAGAATCGGATACGGGATGAAGAGGTGAGTTTTAATATGATCAGTTTCCCATACACCTCTCTTATTTTCAGCTTGATCGAGATGTTCCCTAACTTCAAACAACATTTCGCCTTATGTTTCGAAGGTAAGTCGAATTTCGATATTTTAGAATGTCCAATTTTTCAATGTTCAGATCAACTCAAACTTTGAGCAACTTTGAGAATGCCCAACAAACATAAATGCACATGAAGCTCATTTATTCATAATTTCTTCGTTCCTCCGTTTAATTGTTTGTTTTCCAACCCTCTCTTGTTCTGTGTAAGCGTTTTCATTCATCACACCTCCCCTCTTCTCCGTCTTGTCTATTGGTCCGTGTGGACTACGCAGCCGCTGGCCTAGTTACCGTTTTTTCTAGGCCACTCGATGAATGTTGTTTCCGTCGAAAAATTGAATAATACATCTTTTATTTCACATTTTTCGGCGTTTTTAATGACTTGTTTTCGATATTCTGTCATTTTTCAAAGACCACTTAATTTGGGCACATTTTTATCACAGTTTCACCATAACATTTCGTGAATTCGTTTTGTTCAGTTTTTCGATATTTCCAATACGATTTAGTTTTCAGATTACAATGAAGGAGGAAATTAGCAAAGCAGAAAGTGTATTGGAAACAATGTTCAAGGAATCGATGCTAGCGGAGACTTCTGAAATTGACAGAATGATGAAGTATGAGCAGGATGTCATTAATCAATCTATTGAATGGTTGCATTCTCGTCCGAAAATAAGTCTGGAGGAAAACTTGAAGAATACCGTATCAATGATGACTCAAATTTTCGAGGAACTTCACAATGTCCAACACGGATTCATATTCAGTGAAGAAAATATGAGACAAATGAGTTTGGAGGCAAATTGGCCAGAGGAATTGGTAAGTAACACTAGAACAACCTAATCTCCAGAATGAAGAAACATTGAGAAGCCTTTAGAGATTATTTTTTTAGCTGTTAGAACGAGGAATGGGCTTTTAGTTGGAAAAAGTATTATAGCTTATAAAAATTATTATAGAAATTATTATAGTGTTATCCGACCAAAATGAAAGTAGGGCCAGTTGACTCAAAAAGGAGTTACTAGCGTCCCAAAGATGTTGGCGATGCGCTCCATCTCAATCTTAGTGCGCGCGCATTTTCTAGCATTGTGAGATCAAAATTTTTGAAAAACAGGTCTAGAATTTTTGATCTCCCAGTACTAGAAAATGCGCGCGCACTGAGATTGAGATGGAGCGCATAGCCAACATCTTTGGGACGCTAGTATTTCTGAATAATATTATGTCATCAGAAAGAGAATGCTCAAAAAAAATTTCTAGACCGAAAAAACCTCATAAAAAACTACCAAAACGGAAAAGTTATCTCAAAATGTTGAAATTCTCATTGGCCCTATTTTCATTTTGGTCGGATACCACTTTTTATAGTTTCTGAAATATGAGCCGTAGAAACCCCCATTTCAGATAATGGTTTTCTTCGATATGAAACTGAAACAGCAAAAAAGTGATGAGCAAAGGAGGTTTGACGATATATTGGTATGGAAGGACTCTTTGGAGAGAATGAATGCTATTGAAAAAGCATACATGGATTGTATGAGTGGCGAGCTGATGACAGAGGAAGAAATGAAGATGAAAATGGAGGAAATGATGGAGCAAATATTTCAAAAACTGAAGAACACCAGAAACGGATTGAAGTTCGATAAAGACATCACGAGAGCAATCGGATTGTTGACAGCCTGGTCAACGGATAAGGTTGGCTTGAAATAGGACACTTTTGAGATAGATTGACTGAAAAACGTCTTACATGAAATCAAAATAAACCCATTTCAGGTATCCGACTGGTTTGAAAAACGAAAGGAAGGGGAGGAAGCAAGAGTAGTCGACAACGTAGATTTTGAAGAATCAATGTCTGCTGAGGTTCCTGGTGAGAAAGCTTTTGATAACGATGGAGGCCGAGCAGAAGATACCCGTGAAAGGATGGATAATCCAGAAATGGATTGGGGTGACAACGATGGAATGGAATATGAGGAAGAAAGGAAAGAGAAAAGGAGATATGAGAGAATCATGGAATGGATGGAATCAGTGGATAGAACGGAAGTAATTAAAAACGCATACGTTGATTGGATGAGTGATGAAATGATGGCAGATGAAAAGATGAAGATAAACACAGAGAAAATGATGGAGCACATCTTTCGAAAGTTGAGGAAAATCGGGAACGGATTGAAGTTTGATAAAGACAACAATGAAGCAATGGAATTGTTGACAGCCTGGTCAAAGGATGAGGTTAGTTCGAAATAGGGCACTTTTGAAATAGATTGACTACAAAACCTCTAACATGAAATAAAAATGAACCTATTTTCAGGTATCCGAATGGTTTGAAAAACGGAAGGAAGAGGAAGCAGCTAGAGTAGCTGACGGTATAGATGATTTTGAAGAACCAATGGCAGCTGAGATTCCTGATGAAAATACTTTTGGTGAAGTTGGAGTGCAAACAGAAGATCTCCGTGAAAGAAGAGATTACCCAGAAATGGACTGGGGTGACAACGATGAAATGGATTATGAGGAAGATGCTGAAGGTTCTGAAGGCATAGAAGATGACGATGAGATCGGTGACAGCGAGAAATCAGACAATGAAGATGATGAAATCAGAGTGAAATCAGTATTGAGAAAGCGTGATCGAGAATCCGATAAGAATCAGGTGGACTCTGATGAGGAGGAAGAGGAAGAGGAAGTTGCTACTTATCGGAAACCTTCTAATCGTACTCAAACTAGTAATGTGCTCTATCATACGCGTCGTCGAAATAAGGTATGTTCTGCTATCCGCTGAAATGTCAAATTAGAATTTATGACATTTTAGAAATCCACTAACAGTCGGAAGGAATCTGATGATGAGGAAAGTGCTGAGGAAGATGACAAAGACGAAGAAGAAGAAGAAGAAGAAGAAGAAGTTACAACTAGGCCAAGCACTTCTCGACGTACCAGAACACGTACGGTACTCTATCAGGCGGCTTCTGTGAATAAGGTACCTAGATCAATTTACAAAATTCTTAATTGAAAATTTGATTCGTTTTGCAGAAGTCCAGCAAAGGCCAAGCAGGTTTCTCTGGCAGCATGGGTCCTTCGATATCAAACGGGAATGTTCAGAAATGTGGAAGACAAAGAGGGAAAGGGAATAATGTCCTGTTTCCGAAAACTGCAAAAGTTGAGCAGGGAACAATGATAAAGTGTTGCTTTCCGGTAAGTTGTTCGTAAATTTCATAAGACAATACTTTCTTTTCAGAACTGCGGATCGAATTACAACAAAAAATTTTCGGTCAAAAAAGGCATTCAACCATTTCTTTTCCACTCACTCATCCATACATCTGAATTTGGTGCATTCTTCAATTGTCGTCGGTGCGATAAGAAGACAACGACGCTGGGCATGCTCAAGTGGCATCTCAACAAAAAGCATGAAATTGTTAGAGTGACTGGGTATAATACTAGAGAGTAAGTGCAATCAGAATCCGTTTTTAGAGGTATATAATCTTACCTGATTTAGGCTTCTTGAGAGATTCCCCAACTTCAAGCAACACTTCAAGAAATGTTTCGGAAGTGAGTTGATTGTCAAAGTCTTGAAGTTATAACTGTTCAATTTTCAGATCAACTCGAACTTTGAAGGAGCACATAACCCAAAACGTCCACATGCGGTAATTTATTGATAATTTCTTCGTTCCTCTGTTTAATTTTTTTGTTTATTAACCCATTCTTTCTTTATATGGAAAGTTGTTTTATTTTTTAATTTGCAATTTTGAAATAAATGAACTCTGACTGAAATATACAGATTTTGGCCTGGTTTTCCTTGATGATCGCAAAAGTTTTACAACATAACCACTCGAAAACGGAGAATTCGGTAAAGTTGAATTATGGAAGTACTACAATTGCTGATACAAAATCTTTAGAAATTAGCATAATTTGATGAAACAGCAATGGAATAATTCGAACTTGTGGCACTTCCCATAACACTCCTAAACATTGCCTAATGAGATGACACTTCAATTTTTTACCAAACTATAAAGATCCGATTGAATCCAACTGGAATATTAATAGAGTCTCCATCTTTACTTTGAAAGGTTCGGAAGCAATTCTAAACGATTTTCTGTCTGGTTGGCTCTTAGCTTCTGTTACGACTACTGTATTCTGAAATCACATTCTGGTTTTACTGTAGATGCATCTTTCAAATTATACATACATCATTCAAGTTGAAGTTCATCTATCCATGTTTTCTTTAAATGGCTAAAGTTGATTCTACTGTTTCAAAATTTGTTGTTGGCTTCAGTGGCATCGCATTACAGTATTGTCAAGATTACAGTATTGCCCAGTTTACATATCATTTCGTTTATGATCTATTGTTCTGTATAGTATACCATCATATTCGTCATATGTATTCTATTCTTCATTATTATGTACCATACTCCTCCTATCATATTCCTGAATTTTCTTATCCATGATATTTCCCTCATTTCTTTTCAAGATGTTACTTGTATGAACCCCACTCATTCTCTTAATTATGATATTTGTATTTCTCTTTCACAATTTTTATCGTATATCAACAAAGAATAAAGAATAAAGCAGTCAAGGAATGAAGGAAGGAAGCTATGAGAATCGTAACACTTGAAAGTTTTATTGAAAATGCGAAAAGCAAAACATAACATAACAATGATCGATTATCGATGAAAACTTGAATAACCATTTAGAATCTCTTCTCTACTATTCAGATGATCTTATCCACTCATCAATAGTAGCATTCAATTCCATCGCAGACTTCAAGCATAATAATTTCGGCACGAACTTGTACAAACATGGCCGACACGGAACCTTGATGGATTCATCAGAATAACACGGAGGAGTCTGATCATCTAGAAGATTTTCTCTGGTGATGTCACAGATTTGAATATTTTCGAAATCTTCTGAATTCGTGGTGGCGTGTTTCAAAAAATGTTTGTTTGATTCACGACGTTGTTGGGCTTGCCTCACTTTCTGTCGCTGCAGGTCAAACCATCGGAGAATCTGAAACTCAATGTTCTTTCTCTAAATTTTTGAATATTCCTCACCTTTGATCTCGTTTCATTCAAATGAACTGCTAATTTCGCAGCTGTGGAATAATCGATATACGCATCGCATCCAATTTTTGAAGAGACGAGGGCTAAGAATTTTCGGGTCTCGGGAAAGAACAGTTCCTGCAAAAATTAAATGGGAAATTTAAAACACTTTAAATTTTTACCCCTGGTTTTTTGACTGTGGTGATTGGTGCTGGATTAGTTGCAATGATTTCATCGATGATTTTGGAAAACTTTGAAGCTTTTGATTGCAAAATTGCCCTCTCATTTATTCGTTTTTCATCCTCCAGTCGTTTTCTACTTAGCCACCGAACTATCTGAAATTTCGAACATTGAGATTCTGAAGTCCTCTAGAAGATTCTAAACTCACGACTGCCTTGGGCTTATCCAACTTTTTAGCCAAGTACTCCAAATTTTCTCCTTTTAAATATTCTTCTCCATATTTGAGCATTTCATCTCAAATATGAGTCATTAGCGTATCGTTTTTATGAAAAGTAACAAGCTAAAAGTTGAAAAAAGGTATAGAAAGGTGGAAGTTATTATAGTACCTGCTCTGAACTATTAGGGTAAAGGTTCAACGCTTCATCGATGATTTCCCGGATTTTTGAATTCGGATCCATCACTGAAAAATCGAATAGCCTGATCCAATAATAAGTGAAAAAGTTTATAAGTTCTCAAAAATTGGGGAAACCGAAAATTTTCGAATCAAAGGCATGAATAGGAATCGAACCAAAACCTAGATTTGAATAGTTAGGAAATCCGCAAAGAGACGCAGAGAACTCTTCAAAATAGTATGGGAGATACAGAAACGCAGAGTGGTATTCAAAAAATTTGAATAGTGCAAATAGGGGGACATGTTGATGGGAATATTGGCATTTGAGATAGGAGCCGAAAAGGTCATGACCATCGTTATATGAGCAATAAAATTAGAGTTATTGCCTTCCTTAGCCCTTATTGGCTGGCAGGATCACATGAGTTATTACTGTTACAACATACCCTTGAGAATTTAAAACACGAGGAAAAATTAATACCAGACAGTTGGGCGTTTTTCTCGAAATTTCATAGTGTTGCTAACGTTTGTGACATAAGTTCGGCGACTCAGAGGGCAGATCTAGCACTGTTTCAAGAAAGCGACTGAAATATCCGAATATATTGAAACAGTAATACCAGTATATCATTTTTGAATGCCACTTTACCACAACTACGGTGCGCAAGATTACTATTTCATTGTAAGTGTGATCTTACTGTATGCATCTTTCAAATAATGCGAAGTTCATCTATCCATATTCTAATGAAATGGTTTCAGTTGATTCCACTGTTTCAATATTTCTTGTTGATTTCTGTGGCAACTTTAGACAGTGATGTCAACAGGGCTGAGAACATTATGAATTCGTAAGACTTGGAATTTTTATTGAAACCGAAACCAAAAAACAAAGAACAGAAATGATCGAGTATCAATGAAAAAATTAGAAATTGAATAACCTTCAAAATCTTTTTTCCTCAGCTGATGTTATCCACTTATCAATAGTAGCATCCAAATCCATCTCAGACTGCGAACATAACAATTTCGGCACAAACTTGTACAAACATGGCCGACATGGTTTCATTAGAATAACACGGGAGAGTCTGATCATCTAGGAGGCTTTCTCTGGTAATGTCACAGATTTTAATATTTTTGAAGTCTTCTGAATCCTTGGACACGTCTTCCAAAGAATTACTTTGAACTTCATGACGTTGTTGGATTAGACTATCTTTCCGACGCTGAACATGGAACCATCGAAGAATCTGAAACTCAATTTTCTTTCTCTAAATTTTGGAACATTCCTCACCTTTGTTCTTGTTTTATTCAAATGATATGCCAACTTTGTAGCCGTTGGAAAATTGAAATAAGCGTCCATTCCAATTTTTGAAGAGACAATCTCCAAATTCGAGCATTCCGTCACGAATGAAATTCATTAGTGGACATTTTTCATGAAAAGTAGCCAACTGAAAACTTTGAATTATGAAAGTTATTAGGCGAATAAAAATCAGCGATAGTCCGAACCACCGCACTTCTCTCATGGCCGAACTTTTCGGGGAAGAGAAAAAGCTAGTCCCTCAAAAACTCGGCCCCCGCGAAAATGTTTATTTGAATTTTCAGCCTATTTTTCTCAAAATAAAGCTTAATTTTTCTTTTTTCATTCGTATTTCATTCAAAATGTAATTAATAATTGCTTAGAAACCGAAAATAAGCTTTATTTTGAGAAAAATAGGCCGAAAATTCAAATAAAAATTTTCGCGGGGGCCGAGTTTTTGAGGGACTAGCTTTCTCTCTTCCCCGAAAAGTTCGGCCAAGAGAGAAGTGCGGTGGTTCGGACTATCGCTGATTTTTATTTGCCTAATATTGAAAACGAATACCTCCTCAAAGGTGGGGTGAAGAGCAAAAGCTTTATCGATTATTTCACGGATTTGGAAAAAAGGTTGTTTGGATCCATGACAGAAAATTTAGTTTAATGAATAATGATGTATGTTCAGGTCAAATCGAACTACTTTCACCGCCACAAGTTTTCACAGTTTTAAGAAACAGTGAAAATTCCGATTTTTCCCAAAACGTTGCAGACGAAAATCAAGCCGATTCCTAGATTTGAAGATGAAGAAAATCTGCGAAAAGACGCAGAAATCTGTCCGAAATAGTTTGTGGGATACAAAAACGCAGAAAGATATTCAAAAAGTTTGAATAGTACAAACAGGGAGACATGTTGATGGGAGCATTGGTATTTGAGATCGGAGCCGAAAAGGTCATGACCATATCCCATGATGTGAACAATAAAATAATAATTATTGAGATTTTATGGGTCGTTTTCGATCATTTGTGATCGGGGTCGGTAGAACCATATTCTTTTTTCTACTGCGATTCAACGGTTTTTGTACGACAATACACGACCTCCCATTACCGTTCAAAAAAAGTATGAGAATTTCATAAAAATCTGAAACAGTAGCGCCAGTATCATATTGTGTGAAGACATCGAGGTTTTCGAATGAAACATTTCAAAGATAATATCTTCGAAATGGATGATCCTTAGATACTTCCAAAATCTGACCCTCTGCAGATAGAGAAGAAATAACAAAACGGGCAATTCTGGACAACTTTCGCGGGAGTTCTTCAAACTTCCAAGCGCTTTTATGGCTGAAAATCGAAGAATAACCTCTTCTGTCCAGACATATTGCGCAGATTTCTTGAGATCGGCAGTACCTTCGATCGCGAAGTCGGCATCCATTAGAGGCGTTGGTGAGCAGGGGAGAGGGGATTTCGGAAAAAAAACGAAACTTAAAAAATCGAGTAGAGAATTGGACTAGTGGATGCGACTAGAGGAGATAGGAAGGTGTCTAGGAAAAACCCTATTGGCCCAATGGAAATCTAGAGGAGATTGCCTATTTCTGTGGAACATTATTGTGGGAATCTAAGAAAACGAGAAACCGTCTTTCCTAGAGTTACTACAATTATCGAGTGCTTTTATGGCGGCAGATATTCTAGGCTCAAAAACTCCAATAGTGCCCATATTCTGGCTAGAATGATTCCGAACTTCCTGAATCTGACGTTGAGTAATTACACATTCAGAAGGAGCACGGAAGCCATCTAGTATGAAAAGTGGCTCCAGGAGTTCTTCGAATTACCAAGCGTTTTTATGGCTGGAATTCAAAAAACTTCCAGAAAACCACTGCTTATTCTGCATTACCATCACTAAACGACGCTTCTAGAACTCCAAAATCCCAGACAGAAGAGTTCTTCAGAATTTCAAGCGCTTTTATGGCTGAAATTTGAAGAATTTCCGAAACCTCTTCTACATAACGAAACTTCAGGAGCTCATCAACACTCTCCTGGGTTCTCCGAGACTTCCAGAATCTCAGCTAGAACTCAAACAGTATAGCCAACGACGCCAACCGGGAATCTACGAATTTCCAAGCGCTTCTATGGCTTGAAAATTAAAAATCTCTCTCTCAGACTCCACAGTTGCTTCCACAGATCTCCAGAACACTCGGGAATCGCTCCAAACAAACCTTTTCTCTCTTCTTTTTGCTTTCCTCTCGTTGGCGGTGTTGTCAAACATCTTGACTCGATCTACCTCGCCACGACTCGATCCATAGTGGTCTGGAAATGAGAATTGTTGTAACTACGATGATTTCCTGGCTGGGGTCCCAAGGATATCAGGGGTATTTTAGGGACTCTAAAGTTTGGAATCCTCGGTGATCTAGGCTTTCTCGTGAATTCTATACCTTCTCCGAAGTTTATGATGATCTAGAATTCCAAATACTATAGAAGCTAGACCACGATGGGGATTCTAAGCAACACAAATGTGTCTAAGCTATATGGTGAAACTAAGTCTAGTATGGGGGGTCTATCTCATGTGCCATCCTCCTTTATAAAAGAAGAGGGACTAGAAATTTAATTATTTTGCAGAATGAGCCATGGAGATTTCAAGCCACTACAAAAGAAAAACAGGACTTCTGGAATTGTTCTCTAGTGAGAGTAAACAGAGAAAACTTTGGGTTTCTCTACTTTCTTGCTACAGTAATCCTATTGCGAGATAGTAGAGAGACGCAAAGTTTTCTCTAACTTCCCAATAGAGCGCATTTGTGGAGGTGCATAGTTAATTAGGAGATAAAAGAGTGACTGTTGGGAAAGTGAGGCCATGATAAAGATCCACTCCTTACTAAGGGAATAGTTCTGTCTGTGTGTGTGTCCGTCCGAAGTTGTTTCTTGCATAACTTTTTTCTTTGTGAACCAAATGTTTTCAAATTTGCAATACAGTTATGAGTGCTCGGGCGCTTTATGACCGTTAGTTGAAAACCAAAATTTTGTTCAGGATTACTGTAGGTACAGTAACCCAAAATTTGGAAAAGTAACTCAACGTAAGCGAATATTTTTAAAAATTTGCACACACAATGCACACACAAAAAACAAGCACAACACCAAGTTTCGGATTGATAGCTCAAAGAATGGCTAAGTTACGGTAATAAGATCATTGACACATTCTGCGAGTTTCCAGAAGTCTCCAGCAAAAGCCAGGAGGTTGAGCCCCGCGTAGCGGGGCGTAAACCGACTGGTTAGAGGCTATTCTGAAATACCTAGGCTAATTGGAGAATTCTAAACTGCTAAAGATGACCTATCCCAAATCCAAACAATCCAAAAACCAACCTTAAAAAGGTGCAAAGAGACGCGATTCATCGCCACCTCGCTCTTCCTCCAATTCCAACTCGGATGGACTCGATCCAACGCTAAGTGTGCTCGCTGCCGATCCACCCTGTCCATCGCCATCGTCATCGCCAATCCCATCTCGAAGCAAACATCTCGAGTCGATCGAAAACGTCTTGTCTCGATCCATAGGGATCTGGAAATTAGGATTTTCAAAATTCAGATGATTTTTAGTTTGGGGTCCCAAGGTTATCATGGGTGTCTTAGGGACTCTAAAGTTTGGAATCCTCGGTGAATTAGGCCTTCTTGAGGACTATATCTTCACCGAAGTTTGAAACTCTGGGTTTCTCTACTGTCTCGCTACAGTAATCCTATTGCGAAATACGAGAGACGCGGAGTTTTCTCTAACTTCTCAATAGAGCGCATCTGTAGAGTTGCTGTCGCCTATCCCTATTCCAAAAACACCATTTTAGCCCCAGAAAATTTAACTATTGGTAAAGTTAGGTCATGTGGGGGGTCGTAGGCGATTTCTAGAACCGGAGGCGGGGTTTGAGTCTCACAATACTGTGCTGAACCCTTACTACTAATCGGGGAAACATCCGAAAAACAAACCTTAAAAAGGTGCGAAGAGACGCTGCTTGCTGGAAGTGACTAAAATGATCTGAAAGTTGAATAATATTAATAGTAACTCGAGATGGGAGATGTGTTTGTGATTGTCTGTATTCTAATAATTCGATTTCTCTCATGTCTCAGACACCTCTACCGTCTCTATTAGACGAGTCATTCCCGAAGGAGAATCAGGGTGAATCCCTACAGTGTGTGCATACTTAATGTTGTCCATGTGTTGTTGTCTGTGTTGTTGCTCTCGATATTCGTGATTAAGACACCTCTACCGTCTCTAGTAGACGAGTCATTCCCGAAGGAGAATCAGGGTGAATCCTTAGATTTGAATGTTTCTGTGCTTGCATTGTAGTTTTTGCTTTTGTTTCTAGTTCGTCTTTTTGTGTTCTTTCTATCTGTTTACTGACACTACCTCCGTTACCAGTTACCTCCAAATCCTTCGCTCCTCCAAGTCCAACTCGAATCGGCTCGATCCATCGTCACCTGTCCTCGCCACGAACGTTCCACTCGATCGTCGCTATCCGTCTCTCGTTGTCGTCCGTCTCCATCTCGATCCACACCGTCTCGTCTCCATACTTCGGCTCCTGAAATCAGAAATCGTTAAAGACTAGGACAGTACCAAACATTAAGAAGGCAAGGCATCTTTGGTCAAGAATTCCAAATTATGAAAAACTAGGCCTTTGTTCGAATAGCTCGACTCTTCTGATATGCCACTAGCCAAAAAACCGTAGAAAAAACAAACCTATCCTTGTCCACATGTCGCTATTCTACGTTCCAACGGTGCAGACGTCCGATTGGAGTGGTTCGAACCCTGAAAAAAGAAATCATATTTTGAGGATCACGAGCATCAAGAGACAGGAATACTTGCAAAGAGAAATCACGCAGAAAGACTTTAAGAGGATTACAAAGAGATCACTGAAGAATTTCAAAAGAAGGCTTGGAAAACGTTCAGAAATCGAATCAAAACGTTTCCGAAAATCGAAAAAAAATTCTAGTCGAAAAATCGATAAAAATCCCCAAAAAGGCCTCAAAAATTCACATGTAAACCTATAGAAATGAAAGAAATGAGTGTTCGTCATCCCACCAGCCAAGAGAGGAAATGTTTTCGCGCCCAAAAATGTTTAGGTAGATCAAAATTTTTAATTGAAAAAGTGGGTCTATTTTGTGTGTTTACACACTAGACACCCCTCCCCTCTCCCCAAAGGGCACATTACGCTTTGATCTACCCGATTTCTATGGAGTGTCTTCTATGGAGATAATGTGTTTCTATGGAGATAATTTCTATAGAGATAATGTGTTCATAATGACACTAGCTGTGAAATACAGATTACCAAAAAATAAAGTTGATCGAAAGTGTCTTTAACCTGTTAATATAGTGTCTTTGATAATGGTTATTTAAAAGGTTCATAAGTCATTGAGGATTCATCAGGCGAGACTTGGAATCTTTATTATCTTACTTTCTACTAGGAATTCTAAAACACTTTTCTGATTGTCAATGTGCACTACAGCTTCAAAGTTGGGATTATGTTTAAGCGTCAAGTTGTTTAGACGACATGGATCGTGCATGTAATACAGTTATTTGCAGAGTGAACCATGTTATATTTATGTTAGAAAAGATTGAAAAATATCTCAACAAAGAACAAAGTTAAATCGTTTTCAAACAGGCAACTCACATTTTTCGGAAAAATCAGAAATTTTCATTTTTCTCCGTTGAATCGCAGTGAAAAAACATACAGGAAAAGTGTAAATATTGTGACAGTTCAAAATTATATGATCAGATAATGAAATAAAAGATAAGTTGATTCGAAGACTTTCGCAGGAGGGAAAAATAGAAAATAAATCAGATGAGAAAGCATTCCAAGACTTAAAAGTTCAGAACACAAGAGGAATTTTATTTCGGTTATTTTGTAGACTTCTAAATTATGGAACCACGTTGACTGGTACATCTGGCATCCATGGGTGCTCCATTACAAGCGCTTGCAAACCTTTCCACTCTTCCATTTTATCGTTTTGAACTACCCAATCCCATACCATCGGTTGAGGCTCCCTGGCTAAGTGTGCAACATTTGTTGATGCTTCCCTGACGAAGGTGTCAGCAAATAGTTTCAGCTCACTTGCTTCGCCAATCCTCTGAAAATTCAAGAATTTCAAATCGACTCGAAGCAGATTAAAAAGAAACATACGATGTTAAGTTGAGCGATATCAAATGACAACTTTGCGGAACTCATCCTCCACTTTGCTCGACTTTTTCGTGAAGCAGCTGTGTTTACTGATACAGTTGGAGTTTCCATTTTCAATACCTCGTCACATAGCCTCGCTCTTTGTTCGTAATCGTCTACGGCCTCTTTGTATACCTGATGTATCATTATTGATGAAATGGCGCAATTCGATTTTCTCACTTTCTCAGTTTCAATTACAACTATGTCCGTTTTGAGAATATCAGCAAAAAACTTGTTGCATTCTTGCTTTCGAACTTCGTATTCTGCTCTGACAGAATCATCTCTAGACTTGCTCATATGCTCGGTCAAGTCTAATGCAAAATTTGCGATTTGCTCACTTCTCGAAATCTCGTCTTGCATTGCTTTGAGCTGCAACAATTTGTCAGCAAATTCAGTTTCTCTCTTCTCTTTTTCCATCAATTTTTTCTTCAAACACATTGCCGTATAGTTGCGGGCACGATCCATTTGAGCACGCTGCATCTGAATAGAGAAAAATATTGAACAGATTTCGAATTTAGGACTAGGTGAAAAATCTTCAACCGTAAACTACTAACGTTTATTTGAAATCAAAATCAGAAAGCCTGGCCATTCTAACACATATTCAGCAATAAAAGTGAAAATAAAATTACATACAAAAATTTAGAGTGACAGCATGAAAAATTTCTGATTGACATATGGAAAATTTAGGGCAGTTAATACACGAAAAAGTCTGTAATGCTCTACTATCCGTGAACAAAACCTGAGTCGAAAACATCGCCGAATCCGGATGCAAAAGGAGAAATTGGTAAAAGAAATAAACATGTTTCATAAAGCACCTCAGAGTACACATTATCAGTTTCTCTCAGGTGCGGCGCCTCCTCTTATAGTTTTTTGTGACCTAAGCAAACATCTCAGCAAAAAGTGATATTGTTTGGTGACAGGGAGAGACGCAGAGTGATGCAATCGAATCATTTCTATTAAGTTGATTTCATAGCTGAGGAAGCGTGAGCAAGAGTGAGCAAGAGACTAGTAAGGAAGAGGAAGTGAGGAAGCAGCTAGGGTGACTTTTGAAATTATTTCATAATAAGTCAAAACAAACTAAAATCTGAGGATAATGTTCTTGGAAAACATAACCCAATTATGAACTAAACACATGAGAGGATGCAGAGAAATCGACGAGAATAATCTTGACTTATTCGGTTGATGAACACACATAAAAAGTCACAAAAAAGTGTAGGTTTTATTTTAGAAACCTGCTGTGGGAACAGTGATACAAAGACTACAATAGTTTATTAAAAATTCTACTGGTAAAAAATGAAATTAACATGTAGCGTCGAAAATCTCTCAAACTTGAAATGGAAACTGTGAAACAATGATTTCCAGTTTGAACTGTAAGACAAATCGAAAATGGACTAATCGAAAGTCGATTCAAACAATGAACTTCATAAAATCCTTCGTCAACACTTCAATGATTTTCACAGTCAAGAAATCATTATTGAAATATATTTATCTGAATGGGAAACTACGAGTAATTATTCGATTGAATAAATAATACTGCTTCAACATTTTCTCAAATTCTCAACGGTATTTTGGAACAGTAATATTTCGCTTTCTAATTCGACGAATATAACAATTTCTCTAAAACTATTCTGTTTATTACCTATTTGTTGCATGTTTTTGATCAGTTAGTTTGGAGAAAAAAAATCATTTTTCCCTTCTCTTTTTTACTTATCTTCTATCTCTCATTTGCGAACACATTTCAATTTTATCAAACCGATGTTCATCCTCCCACTAGCAGCATGCGACACACATTTCTCGGTTTCTAATCTTGTAGTGGTCGTGTTCGGCTAAAATATGACTATTCCAATCCGTTACTTGGTCTATGGTAAGAGTTCTGAATCTGTTTCACGTCTTCTGAACCTTCACTCTTTCAGGCCTAAGCACTTCCTGCATTACTTTGCTCTACGCCTTACGTTTAGCCTTCCACTCCACAATCATATGTCAATTGGACAATTCGACGGGTTAGTTTGAACAAAAATCGAAAGTTTTATCTGATTGATAAGATTGATAAGGAGAAGAAACTGACCATTATTCTTATGTTCTTTTCTTGTTAACTGAACATAGTAACTTTTCAGATTCTTTCCTGCATGATGAAAACCTCAAGCAGTACTCATTCCAGTCTGTGGGAATTGGAATGGCTCTGGGATTGATTCCATTGCATTTTTTAAACTTTTTGGGAACAAGGTGTGTGAAATCTTTTTGTCTTTTACATGAGAGAATGCTTATCATTCGGTTTGAAGAAAATCAAACATCTTCTGAATTGAGAGATTAGGTGACAGATTTCGACTACACTCTACGAACGTTATCAATGCGTTCCAATACAAGATTAGATGTTGCAAGTTTTTGAAATTTTTAAAAGTTTTTCTTCCTTTCAACGATTGATCTGATAATGAAATTAAACTGAAGTTGAATTCTGGAAACAGTAAAATATTTTGTCCATATATCAGTTATTGGCTCTTCACATCTCTGCTCAGAGTAGTCCAATTTCTTTGAGAATTATATCAATCGATAGGAAATTTGATCTCACTCATTTAGAACGTAGTCAATGTTTGGAATTCTATGCCGCTTTGTGTACTCCTCGTGGACCGTCTTCATTTTAATTGTGGCGCTTTCCGTGAAAAATTTTTGCTGTTTCTCTTGAAGGCAGGCCCGGGATGATAATTCAGGAAAGTAATGCAAGAAGTCCATGATCACTCTCCATTTTAGAAAAGTGGCCACCCCGAAAACAAGCATTAGTAAAGTACAGATTACTTAATGGGGGACATCTGAACATGCAACAGTAATTCTATATGCAAGAACGATGATTTTTACTGTTACAGTAATTGACTATTTGGGGGTAGCATTAGTGAAAACTAGTCTTAGAAGCATTAGACTATGCCTCTAATTTTCTACGAGAAGTTCGCAAGGCAGACATTGAAAGTGGAGATATTGAAATTCCCATTCATAAAAACTACAAAATGAAGGTCGAATTTACCATCGACTACTGTAATTTTTACAACGAGCAATCAACAGATGTGTAGCTATTTTTTTCACGGTTTCTTTGAAATATCATATAAGCCGGTGTCTATGTTATGCTTTGATCGAATGACTGTTTTGATAGAATATCTACATTACTTCCAGAAATGTCACCCTCCTCTTCGGAATCGTCGGAACCCTCTCGGCCCTCTTCTACCCAACATCCTACTACCTCGGATTCTACACCTCCTTCATCACTCGCTTCTTTCAAGGAGCCCCTCTTGGAATCCTCCTCTGGCTCATTGCCAAGGTAGCATCTGATTGGACACCAAAATTTGAGACAGCGATTGCCATTGCAATTTTGACATCTGTATATCAGTTGGCCCCATTTGTTGCTCAAATCAGTTCAGCCGAGATGTGTCAGTACTTCGGATGGGAGTACACTTATTACCTATTGGCGGGGGTGTGTGCAGTAGCGCATTTGGGATTTTATTATGTTTACTCGGATCGGGTGGAGGATAACAGGTTAGTTAGTTTTGTGTTAAGAGGTTCATTCAAGATTCGCCGATCGACCAATTGCATACCGGGCGTGCCGCCGACCGCCGGACCGTTGGCTTTTTTTTTGGACTTTCCTTCCTTCCTAAATGTAAAATTTACATACGAAATGTGTAGAATTGATTGGGTAGAAATCGGCGCTCTTTCGGTTGGGGGGCCGCATGTTTGAAATAAAAGCTCTTAAAGCATATTTTCCAGATTTGCAACCGTAGAAGAAAAATCCCTTATCACCGAGGGAAAGGGGAAATCATCATTCAGTCAAGTACGTCAAGACACTCCATTCTCTCAACTTCTCCGTGATCCCACTGTTTGGGTAACATGGTTCTCTATCCTTTCCTTCTTCTCATCACTCCTGATTTTTCTTCAATACGGACCCCTTTATATGAATCAAGTCCTTGGTTTCTCTGTTAGGGTAACTGGATACTCCGGAGGATTGGCTCACATTTTCTGTTTGCTGGCAAAGATAGCATTTGGAAAAGTGATGGATGGGAGTAAGATGGATATGACGAAAAGGTTGAAAGCGGCGTGGGCTGCGATTGAGATTCCTGCATTGGTATTGATGTTGGCATTGCTTGTGGTAGGTGAAGCTGACTTTTGTGGAAATTTTTAGCTTATTTCAGTTCCGCAACGCCTACATCCAACTAGTTTGCATCGTCATCTTCATAGCCATCCATGGTGTTGGCATCATCATTGTTGTCAAAGCTCAAACTTATGTGAGCTCTCACAAAAGTTTTCGGCCCGTTGTAATACTCCATTATTTCAGCGTTCCGCGGAGCACAACCACGTACTGGCCAATGGAAATACTCTGTGCCTAGTCATGTGCCCTACACTTCAGCCGATCATTGTCAAGTATTTGGTGCCATCGAATAGTTTTGATGAGGTAAGACCAAACATTTTCAAACTGGTGGTTCCTCGTGTAATCCTCGTGGACCACTAAGAGGAGCTTGTTGGAATTGTCCACGAGGAGTACACGAAAAGCTCAAAATTCAAAAGTTAACCACGTTCTCAGTGGAGCGCAGCTTCAAGACTCTACCATACTAACTTTACTGTTTCCAGTGGTCCCGAGTATTTTCTCTTCAAGCAGTCCTGATGCTCATCTCAATCATCTTATTCGTCACCAAAGTCGACGCCTCCGCAGCTCCATGGACCGGAATTCAGAAAGTTCCTACCAAAATCGAGAAAACATAATTCTTAGCGGTACATTGATCACCTTATAGTGTTTAATCACAATGTTTCTTGTCGGGTTATATTATCAAATCAAAATGCTTTTTCAATATCTGCCAATTTGTTCATGTTACTTTTTTGTATTGTCTGTATTAGAACTATTCCAAACCTTCAAACAAAATTTAAATATTTTTTAGATTTGCAATACTCCCGGAACGGTAGTAAATTGAAATTTGGACTGTGAATCAGAGTCGTATCAGTTTTTGAGTTGTTTTAAGCATTTACAATTCGTATGGAACAGTGATAAATTAAAGGAGGATTCCGGTAAAAAAATGTTATTGCTCTAAAATACGTAAAAATGTGATATTTCGAAGTATCAAAATATACGAGACTTCTGATTTCAGAATGTAGGAATTATTTTCTGTAATCGAAGTGTCAAACTTCCCTCTCGCTTTTGATTATTTGAGAAACAGCAGTCAATAGCCAATAGTATTGTTCAGATTTTCAAAATCGGAAAAAAATGAATCAATGAAGATTTATTTCACTTTGGGTTGAAAAAGATTTTTGAAACGGTGAAAATTCTTAACGAGAAAAATCAATGAAAATGGGGATTTTAGGCGAATGACCGAAAATTGGGATCAGGGAAGAAGAAAAAATATAGAAAGACAAGAAAAATAAGATTTCCTAAACTTTCAAATCCTCAATCTCCATATCTTCATCAACTTTCGGGAGCTCCTCTTTTGGCAGATTCAAGATGATGTTAATAAATGTCTGCTCCCTTACTGGCAACTGAAAAAGTTTTCATTGAAGAAAATTCTGATGTTTTCTATCAACTCACCTGGTAAAGTTCGACGTATGGGTCGTTAAGGAGGATTTTCAGAAGCATATTACGTTTTAGGTAGTTCTGAAAATTTGAGAGAATTACTTTTTGAAACAATTTGTTGACTTAAATCTCCTGGAAGTGTGGACCCTTCGACTGGAAGATTCACTAGGAGCATTACAATTTTATGATTTTTCTGGAGGAACGCCAATTTTTTCATAGACGTCGCAAGACTTTTTCTCATCGAAATTAGCGACTTCTCCGATTTCGCCGTCGATTTTTTCCATTTTTGAACACTGGACAGGTGGCGGGAAATCATGGAGTTCAGTGGATTCTTGGACTCAACAGCTTGTGCCTGAAGACGTCGGAATTCACGGGCAAATCCGTGCATGCTGGAGGAAGGAGACGTACAGTGGCGGCAAATGGTGAGTATTACTTCACTTATGGCGAAGTAACTTTGGTGTCAGTGCTCCAATCAACGTGAAATTTTGCATGTAGATTACTAAAACCTTCAGAAATAAGCCTTTAGTTTTTTGAAATTCAGAACTCACCCATTGCTCCAGAATCCTTTCTGATGTAGGTGTCACTCGAAATTGAAAAACTTAACTTTCTCAAAAATTGATTATTCTTTCTAATTTTGGAGTATGATGATCCACAATGTTCAAATACTTACCACAAAAAATTTGGCAATTGTTGAAAGCTCGGCTCCAAAGATATGTGCCTCGGAGCACAAAATGGGTTGTTTGGCTCTATGGCCATAACTTGGCTCAAAATGCTTGAATCAGGCTAAAAATTTGGGAGAATGTGTAGCTTCGATTGGCAAACAAAAATAATTTTTAAAATTTAAAATTTGAGCAAAACGAAAATTCTCGATGTAGTGGCCATGCTCCACAGTTGGAGGTGCTGTACATAGACCAAAATTTTTTTGCTCAAAGTAAAATTTAAAAAAAATATTTTTGTTTGTCAATCAAAGCTACATATTCTCCCAAATTTTTAGCCTGATTCAAGCATTTTGAGCCAAGTTATGGCCATAGAGCCAAACAACCCATTTTGTGCTCCGAGGCACATATCTTTGGAGCCGAGCTTTCAACAATCGCCAAATTTTTTGTGGTAAGTATTTGAACATTGTGAATCATCATACTCTAAAATTAGAAAGAATAATCAATTTTTGAAAAAGTTAAGTTTTTCAATTTTGAGTGACGCCTACATCAGAAAGGATTCTGGAGCAATGGGTGCGTTCTGAATTTCAAAAAACTAAAGGCTTATTTCTGAAGGTTTTGGTAATCTACATGCAAAATTTCACGTAGATTGGAGCACAAACATCAAAGTTAATACGCCATAAGTGAAGTGATACTCACCATTTGCCGCCACTGTAGCTGAAATATTGGGAATTTGAAAAATCTATTATTGGCGCCAATGCTGTAACTTACGCATTTGATAACCGACGACTTTTGGAGCAATTTGTGGAGCCACGGCTGGAACTGCAGACAAAGTGGAATTAGCGGAGAAAGTCATAATGTGCCTGAAAACTATAAAAATCAATAATTGATTCCAAAAAGTCAGGAAAAACATTAATAGTCACGGAAAACCAATAAATAAAAATGAGGAATAGGGCGTTATTAGTTCAAAAACTATAAATAATGTAAGAAGGATCACGCACAATGACTAGGCCACCTGTACTCCTAGAAATCAATAAATCAGTTTTCGCTATTGATTCAGAATACAATACCTGCGCTCAAATGCCAAAAACTTGTCACTTATGAAGTTGAGTGCCAATGGAGCGGACTTGCATACAGAACATAATAAACCTCGATTTTAGCATCTCAAAAGTAAATTGACTGAACAATGTAGAACTGAAGAAAATCAGTCGAAACAGTGAAAAATTTCTACGAGTTTTTTGACATTCCGATTCTCATCGCTCAATGAAATTTTCACAAAAATATTCGAGTTTTGGTACAAGAGTCACCTTTAAAATTAGTAATAGTAAGTTTTCAAAAAATCAGAATTCGATCGACTACAAGACCCATCACATTCGCAACAAAAATTGGTTAAAAAAACTTTTCGGTTTCAAAATTCCTAGATTTTTCGCTGTGAAAGTGAGTTTCATTGCGGTTGCCGTTTTTTTAATAATTGATACTTTGAGAAACCACGGAAACCCAATGAATATTTATGAGAAACGGTGCATCATTAGTTGAGAAACTGAAAAATCGAAAATATGAACAATGAGACAAATGGACTGTACCATGAACTCCTAGAAATCAATTAATAAATTTACATTATCAATTCAGAATACAATAGAGAGCGCGCGCGCGAAGGTGCATCCTTTTTCACTTGTGAAGATTAATTTTTGATGAATCTTTCTTACATACAGAAATAGAGGAATTTCTTTTCGCAATTTGCACACTATGAAAAGTGTAAATTCAATACTTTCGAAAGAGATGGTGGAAAATTTCTTGAGAGAATCGATTGAGTAGCACATCAAACATCTTAGAAAAACTGAAGAAACAGTAAAAAAAATATTTTGAAATTCGGAATTTTTCAGCTTAGCAGTTGGCCAGATGTTCAGCCTTGGGTTGCATTGATGAAACAACTTAGCTGTTTCAGCCAATTTTCCTGAAAAACTATCGTGTGGCACCGCTATTAAATCCAAGGCCTGCCAATTTAAAAAAAAAATCGCGGATTCGTCTAAACCAAAAAAAGAATCAGACATCAAATGATTTGCTCATATCATCAGATATTCAATCAAACATAGCAGTAGAGTTCCAAAACTATCATATAGATACAGTGGCGAGCATAAGTGAGAGTACCTCCAAATTTTTGTTCATAACTTTACAGAGAAATGCCCGATCTTTTTGAAATTTTGCGGGCAAATTAATGAATGATCAACAAATAGCAACACAAATTTTTCGAAAAGTGAACGCCCGTTGGAGCTTCAGAATCTTCTGAAATGTAGGCGTCACTCAAAATTCAAAAAATAAACTTTTTCGTACATTTGTAAATTTTGTAGTTTTTAAGCAGGAACGATGAGAAACAACTAAGATATAACCTACAGAAAATTTGACGCGTTTTGGTTGGCTGGCTCCTGAGATATGGGCCACGGAGCACAAAATGGTATGTTTGGCTCATTGGTCAAAACTTGGCTGAGAATGCTTCAATCGAGTTCAAATTTTAGGAAGAGGTGTGTCTTTAGCTATTTGATCCATTTCTGCTTTAAAATTTCAGTTCTGAGCAAAAAAATTATTCTCGATGTATTGGCCAAATTTTGCCTAAAAAACTTCAGTACATCGAAAAATTTTTTTGCTCAAAACTGAAATTATAAAGCAGAAACTGGTTGAATAGATAGAGACACACCTCTTCCTGGAATTTGAACTCAATTGAAGCATTTTCAGCCAAGTTATGGCCATTGAGCCAAACATACCATTTTGTGCTCCGTGGCCCATATCTCAGGAGCCAGCCAACCAAAACGCGTCAAATTTTTTGTGGGTTATATTTTAGTTGTTTTTCATCGTTCCTGCTTAAAAACTACAAAGTTTACAAATGTACGAAAAAGTTTATTATTTGAATTTTGAGTGACGCCTACATTTCAGAAGATTCTGAAGCTCCAACGGGCGTTCACTTTTCAAAAAACTTGTGTTGCTATTTGTTGATCATTCATAATGTTGCACGCAAAATTTTAAAAAGATCGGGCATTTCTCTGTAATGTTATGAACAAACGTTTGGAGGTACCCTCACTTATGCTCGCCACTGTATATTTCAACTAAATTCTTCATTTTGTGAGAAAAATATCTGCCTATAGGTACTGGAGTATCTATAGATACTGGAAAATAGAGGAGTGGGACTGAGTATCCTGACCTTGTTTTATGAACTCGTAGCTTGCTAAACACCATTAAATTGTTCTGATTCGGCGGAGTTAGAATACTGAAACACAGCAGAAGGTGGCAATTTTGTACCGCCATCATAAACAAAGTAACCAATCAAAGTACCGTATTTTTCGAATATTAACATCTCCGCAGTGAATTGACTGAACAATGTAAAATTGAAGGCAATCAGTAGAAACACTAGTGATGGTAAATTTTCAATAAATCAGAATACAGTCGACAAGACCCGTCAAATTTGCAACAAAACTTTACAAAACTTTCCGATTTTCGAATTCTTAGATTTTTCGCTGTAAAAGAGAGAGACTGCGTGTGCCAGAATTTCAACAATTGACACTTCGAGAAACCACGGAAAACGAATGAAAAATATACGCAAAGGAGAATCCTTTCGTCACCTGTGAAGTTTATTTTTGATGATTCCACACAGAAAAAAGAAACTTAACACTTTTTGCATTTTGGACTGTTTTCGAAAGAGATGAAGCAAATGAAAATTGATTGAGTAACACATGAAATTTCTTAGAAAAACTGAAAAAACAGTAAAAATATATTTTGAAATTCGGAATTTTTTCATCTTATCAATTGGCCAGATTCTTAGCCTTGGGATGCATTAGTGCAACAATTTCGCTGTTTCAGCCGATTTTCCTAAAAAAACGATCGTGTGGTACTATTATTAAGCTATAGATTTGCGAATCTCATCTTTAACAGTTAGAGCAACTCAAAAAAAAAATTACGGATTCGTCTGAACCTGAAAATGGACCAGGCAGCAAACGATTTGCTCTAGAACCACCATCATCAGGAATTCAATCAAGAATGGCAGGGGAGTTCAAATAGGGTCAAACTTATATATTGCAAATGAATTCTTCATGTTTTAAGAAAAATATCTGTCCAGATACTGAAAAGTAGAGGAATGGGACTTAGCACAAGCTTGACTGATCGGTGAGAAAAGTTGTCTGTTTCAAACTATCACCATGAAAAATAACGGTTTGAGGCTATCAATTGACTGAACTGATTTTGTTTTATGAACTCGTTCTACAGCTTCAAAAAACGTTCATAAACTTTTCTGATTCAGTGGATTCAGAATACTGAATCACAGCAGAAGGTGACAATATTGTATTGCTATCGCTGACATTAATTGACAAAACATGACAACGTAACCTATCAAAACGCCGTGTTTTGAAGACTATAAACAACTGTTTCAAGGCTTGTATTTAGAAACCTTCAATCGAATAATTCCGATTTCACCGGAGAAATTCAATTAGGGACAGTTACCATACCGTATATCTATCGGATCCACTTGAATCAGACACGCGACGCGTCTGAAAACTACAAGATTCTATCGAAATTCGGGCATTGGAAACACGCGACGCACAACCGCGACGCGTCCCATTATCAAGTTTGAGTTAGTTTGAAATCACATAAGCTAGAATCATAGAGCTTTCTAGAAAATGTCCTCAATTTCATGGTTTTATTCTAGATAGATTTAACTCATTTTCCCCGTTTCAGTATTAACTTATATTTTCATCTCAAATTTATAAACTAATGGATATCGTTTTTTCTCTGGCACGATGACGCATTCCCTTTAAAACTTTTCCCACTTCTCTACCCCGTTCCAATGAACTGATAACACTTTGCAAAGGTGTTAATACAAAACAAACAGAACATTAAAATCAAATTCAACTCAAAAAATTGACGTAATTTCCTCAGCCACACCCACCCAAATGGCAAAGCATGTGGGGTTTTTTAACAGCCCATAATAAAAATTATAGCCAATTTTTCGCCCTTGGTCTTTTTAACGGAAAATTTGTTAAATTGTGTTCTTGATTACGTCCAATTTCAGAATTTTCTCACAAATGAAGGCTCTAGCAGCTGGAATTTTCGTCATTACACTGGGCATTGTGGTAAGTGTGATTTTGAAGTTTTTGGTGAGTAGAAAAAAACAAAGGAAAGACACTGATGTAAGTTCAAAATTAAAAATGATTATGGTTGGTTGAAACCGAAAAAAATGTGTGGAAATTTTTTGAAATTTTGAGAAATAGGGGAGGAACTATTATAGAAGTTTCGCAATAATACGGGTTGGCTATTGCATAAACACACTGTAATTGCTCTACGTCGATCGATGTTGGAGAAACTAAAAAATATATAATGTAAAACTGAAACTGAAAACTTTGAGAAGTTACAGTTTAACCAATTTTAGTAAGTTAGAATCGATAACAGCCAAAATATCAGAAGCTAGAAGAATTTCATAATTTCAGACTCGAAACCAAACTCAAGAAATTAGTACTTTTTCTGAAGCTTCCGGGTTTCTTGTTTCACTATTTACTGTTTCAAATTTTTCACATATTTTTCGATTAGCTAAAATTAAGTTGATAATCCAGCAGTAGTGATTTGACAATAATCAACAAGTATCTCCAGGCAGATCAACGTTTCTAACTGAAACAAATAGATACTTCCTATTTGAAACAGTTATTTTCAAATTTTCCAGGCCTCCTCATCGGACCCCTCTCCTTATTTCCAAGTACTAATCCGTGAAATCGACAATCCTTCTGGAAATCTGCTCGATGGATCTCCATGTACTCCATTTGGATTTGCCGGATTTGGATGCAACACTTACTTGACGGGAGGAGTGGCAGCGTGAGTTTACTGTAACTGCGGTAACTAGCTTAAAGGCGCATACAGTATACCTGAAAAACCACTGTCTGAAAACTTTTCTTACAGTTTCAAAGTTATGCCATAATTTTTTGTACCAGAAAAATTCAATTAACGCTTCTTATTTTACATACTTTCAGTGGTTCCGATCTCACCAGCTCCTTTGATAACACACAATTAAATTCCCATGGGGAGACCAGAATTTCAAACTTGAATTTGATTCTGAAGGATGTGAATGCAAACAAAGTGACAGAGTTTACGGTAGGTCAACAATTGGAACAAGACTATTCTATTGAATCATAATTTGGAAAAGAAAAACTCAATTTGTAAAGTTTGAGTTTCCAAATAGCAGGTTAGAAACGGGAAACATTTTAATTATAAATACTGGCCAAATAGGAACTTGGTGAAGAATTACCAAATTCATTATTTAAAAAATTGAAATTTGACATTGCCTCACAAAAGTTAGGACCTCGGAAATAGGTCCTCTCTTCCAAAAATTTTCCGGCTCTATTGTTCCCAAGTTTTCTCAAAAAAAAAGGTACTAATTCTCCTTGTCTCGCGTTCCACCACAGATAAGAAATGCATGACATCCTAAAATTTGAGGAATTTCTTAATTGGAATACCGTAGTTGATAACAGATTAATCTTCCGTTTGAAACGGAAACAATGTTTAACTAAAACCCCGTTGTTCATTATTCTTGTTTCATATTTTGTTCATAAAACGGAATCGACACTATCTCATTAGTGTACTCAAAAATAACCACATTTTATGAAACAGTAATACATTATTTATTTATTAAAATTCATCAGAAAACCTTCAACTCCTCAACTTTCAAAATTTAACAGTACTTGAAGTCCCTGACATAGCATTAGCCAACATTAAAGCCTTCGCATGATCATAAATACATTCAACTTCTTCCACTACAAATGCTAACCTCTGTTTCTCGGTTTTATTTAAATTCTTTCCATCCCTCGGGTGGTACTGTATGATTAATAAGGCAATGGTCTCCAACCTCTCGGTGATTTGATGTTTTTGAAAATCGGCAATGAGTTCTGGGTTCTCGGATTTCGCAACTTTTTTCTGAAAAAATTGGAGTTTTGGCGGGAGTTTTGAATAATTTGAATGTATCAGTGTAGTTATGAAATATGTGTTGAATAATTTTCTATAGAGAAAAGTTTATCACCTTTTTTCTAATTTTGAGATCGTAAGCCAGTCGTAGTGCTTTAGCGAAAGAATACCAAAAATCACTTTGACTGATTGAATAAATAATTGTAAAATTTGCTGTTTTTATAATTTACCAAACTTGAAGCAGTAATTTTTTCTATGAAAAATATGGTTAACAGAATCTCATAATCTTGGAAATTCGAAATAAACGATCAAGCGAACAATGAAAAACAAAATACTTGTGAAATTTACCAAATTTTCAAAACAGCAAAATTTTTAAAAAAATTTTCAACTTACCCATAATAGTCTGCAAAATTGAGACATCCATAATAACTCTTGGTTTGAGTATTTTTTTGCTTTGCTCCTTGATTGATGAATCTATATTATTGAATACTGTAGCTATCGTATTCACACTTTTTACGCCAGTAGCAACATTGTTGAAGATTTTCAAAACTTCTGTCATAATTTCTGAAAATTATCTCAATTACGAAAATTGAAGAAAATGGGTCGAAATAAAGCAAACATCAGGAAAGAAGTGTAACAAAGGAGTTGTATTGGTAGAAAACTCTGAAAAAGTAGAAAGCGGACTATAATTTTCGGTGTGAAACCGTTACTAAATTAAAAAAAAAAAACGAAAATTTTTGAAGCCAGAAAAATTCTTCCTCCATGAGATTCAATCAATGTTGTTCTTGTTATCAGTGTGGAATCAGGCACATTTTTAGTGCAGAAATACTTCGGAAATGACTCAAAGATAATTAGAATTAAGAGGAGCAGCAAGAGTAAACAGGGAGGACGACGGAAACTGATAACAAGACGGAAATTTTGGAATTTTGATTTTTCTTCGTTTTTTGATCTTTTAGAGGGTTGAAGGGATTAATACTTTAGAGGAAAAAATAGAAAAGGAGGAGTTGGTACTGTAACAGAAAATTATCAATATTTTACTGTTTCTTGTCAAAATTGTGAGAAAAACGGAAGAAGATCGTATTAGTTTAGAAATTTTGTATAGTGGATGTTCTGTTTCAAAATGAGATAATCAAGCTTGGATGGTATATTGGCTTCATTGATAGCAACCGATTGGTTTTATTAATAGGTTGCGAAAACTTTCAAAAAAATCTATCTTTTCTCAATGTTTACTGTCTCTAATCACCCAATTAACCTAATAAAATCTGAAAAATTACTAAGAACCAAGTCGATTTTTCTCAAACAATCAGTTCTTTCTGTAATAGTGATTGAAGGAAGTTAGTGAGAATTCGCCACAATTTTGAAAACCTTTCTGTTTCAAATCCCTATTTAAAATTGTAATATATTTCGCACCACTGATAACTCTGGGTTTTCTACAATAAATCTTCCACCATTCTAGGGCTTCAACATCAGTCTCAAACTTACCACTGCTGATGGATCAATCATCGATCAATACAATTTCCGTGTGGACACTACGGATGGTCAAGGAATATATGCATACACTAGCTTGCGGCCTGGAACGATGTCTACTACGTGAGTTTTGCAAATTATTGACTTTGAGAAAGTTTTTGGATTTGATAAATATAGAATTGAATACGATTGGACGATCGTATCAGCAGTTCAGTAACATATTAAATATTTTTTTGAAACAGCGAGAAAATGCAAAAATTTCCGAAAAATGTTTCCGTTGTAGGACGGTCTCAATAATCAGAAGACCCTTTGTCAAAGTTGAGGAAACGATTTATTGTCAAATAGTAAAGAAAAACCAAAATAACTCAATTATTCAATGATACCACCTTCTAAAATTTCAGAATTTCCATCGCCTGGGCCACAAACATCCCAGCTTCAAGTCCAGTGACAAGTACCCCAGTATACACAGGATCCACGCGAACACCAGGACCAACAACTACAGGTATAGTATCTCTATCTGTGTGTCTGTGTGTCAGGATGTCCACCTCAATCTCTGGACCATCGAGGATGCTATAAATTGTCCTATCTGTTCCTCTCCAGACGTCCGAAAATAAAGGGTTTAGTATGCGTGGATGTCTAGATGTCCATCTGTTTTTCCATTTTCACATCTCCACGTTTTTTCAGCGCCAAGGCTTCCATCGGACTGTGACGACGTTGAAGATAAAACTTCTGGAATTCAAATCATCTATCCAGATGGCACAACTCCAGTCAGTGTCTACTGTGACCAGACCACCAACGGAGCATATACAGTAATTCAGAGGTAAGGGAGGATAGACGGAAAATTTGAATTTCTAACAGTATTTGGATTCACTACTGTATTCAAAATAAAGCTCATGATAATAGATATGTTTTGAAACAGGCAAGAATTTTTCGGTTTCTAAACATATTCTTCTGTTGTCGTATTTTCAATGACTATTAAGCATTCAATTTACAACTTCAATGACTATTAAACAATGTATTTCCAGCCGCGGAACCACCACCAACATCACTTTCGATATTCCATATGCAAATTACTCCGATTGGTTTGGAGAATCGGGAGTTGGAAAGAATTTCTGGATGGGATTGGATAATATGAATTCGATTAGCACCAATGGAAAAACCTACTCACTACAGATTGATTTGTGCTGTGGAACACAGTTGAGAGCAAAGCAGATTTATCATAATTTTAAAGTGAGGAAGGGGAATTGGTTTTTTATAATTGTCAGAAATATGACATTGATTTCAACTTCGTAGGCGCACTGCTGGCATTACTAATGCATGTTCGTACATTTTTTACGTTTTGCAATGTTATTTTGGCCTTAATGTCATGTTCCGTAGATTACTGTTTCTCGATATAATGTTAGTCTGGAAGTGCGTTTTCGGAGTAATGGACAAATTATCAGACATTGAATCGTATGATGCATTTGAAAGCAAAATAACTCTTTCTCGGCATACCGTTAACAAATTAACGGATTTCTGTCTGGTAAAAGTTTAATGACTTGTTTTTGAAAAAAATTTACCCGGGTTTTATTTCAGAACTGAAATCAACAGGGTCGATATTGCCTAAATCCGAATTATTGGAAAATTCCAAAACTGCAAAGCCAAATACTTCCCTTGTTAAGCGAAACTCAATCACGAAGAGTCTTTTTTTCCAGTTTCAAATTTTCCATAGAAATGAACATCAGCAAAAATATGTATTCTATGCTCAACTTTCAGACTAGCACATTTCCTAAGAACTTCATTGCTTCACCTTTGATATATTTCCAGGTTGACACCAAAGCCAACCAATACAAGCTAACTGCCACTGCTGACTTGCCTGGAATCGGTTTGGACTACACTTCAACGGGTGAGAATATCCGGTGTACACTGAAATGTTAAAGAAACATTTTAGCCAAAGACATCGGTGCACCATTTGCAACTCAATTAACATACAGTTTGCCCAAAACTAAGTGAGTTTTGAAAGTAAGAACTTCTTCTAGAACTTAAATAAATCAGACTAACAAGACAAGTACATGTAATTATTTCGAAACAGTAAACTTTCTTAGCAAACAAGGTAATATCTCTGATATCAATTAAAGAAATTTTTGATCATAGTAGGCAGGTTTAAAAGTTCGATTGTAAAAATGACTTCGCAAAATAAAAGAGAAGCTGAGAAATATCAAAAAAATTATCATTGGAGCGCACTTGCATTCAACGTTCCGATGATATAAAAATTGTAAATTTTCAGAGCAGAATGTGATCAGTTCGAGTTCTATGATGATGATAATGGTGGTGCAGGTCCATCCGTTGGATATGGGTAAGCTCACAATACTTTAAAAATTCAATTCGTTGATCAGAAATTTATCAAAATCACATTGAATATCTGAATAGTGAGAGAAATACCAAACTATTTGGAAGCAGTAATTTTTTGTTCAAATATATCCTCAGATAGTCATGCATCCAACATTTGCTAAATTAATTTCTATCAGCTCAAAATTTCAAGAAACAGTAAACTTTTTAAAATTTCCCGCCTTTTTTCAAATCTAAGTTTTTTTCAGAGGCTGGTGGTTCGGAAGTTGTGGTAACAATTTGAACGGGTTCATGTATAAGAATAACAATTTGGATTGTACAGTGAAGTGAGTTTTTTTGAAATTCGTTCTGGTGTGAAGATTTTCGTTTGACTGCCTTTTTTATTATTGAATATTGGCATAACTACGAACAGTTTTGCACTTGCACCGTTTTATGCTTTATCATCAAAGTTTTGACAAACCAACTTTTTTTCTGTTTCAAAACCATCTTACCAAGTTTTCCCTAACATTTTTTCTCGATACCATCATCCAGTCCGATAATATCAAGACCTTTCCAGAAACTTCGACTCGACCCTCCTTCTCGGCATCAATATGAGGACTTCTAGTGGTGCAGCTGCTGGTGGGTATGATGTTGAACTTGTCTCTTATGATAGGGTCCGAATGGCTCTATTCACTTTTGACAGTTTGAATGTCGACAAAACCGATTCGTCATTTTGTAGTACTAATTGATGTGTCGGTAATTTTTGTTTTGATTTTTTGGAGGGAAACTTGAATAAAAACTTGAAGTCTTTGAATTATTTCAATAAAAGTTACCACTGTATAAAATAAGTTTTTAATTTTAATATGTTGGCTTTGAAACAGAAAATTTGTTTTTTTCTCCAAGTTCTCCTACTGATTATTGACTGGCACATTGAATGGCATTTATCTGCATTAGGCAGTACAATTTTAGTGATTTGAAACTTTAAAAAAAAAGTAAGATGGTAATGCATTTTCATACTAATACATATTTTCGCCTTATAATTTTTAACATCCGTATTTCAATATTGCCAATGTTTCATGACATTTTTAGTCAGTTAAAAATAACAGGAAGTGCAAAAGGTAAGCTTCAACAAAAATGCTGTTTCAGCACAAAATTACATTATTAAAAAGAAAGTAAATGTTGATACATCCGTTGGTTCGTTGTTACGATGTTACAAACACATTAATGAACGAATCCTAAAGCACTTGCCCAATTGAAGCAGATTTTATTATGTGGTTTTTTTATGATATGGTCCGAATGGCTCTATTCACTTTTCACAGTTTGAATGAAGATAAGACAGACTCATCGTTTTTTAGTACTGATTGAAAGCAACTGTGACTTAAACAGTGTTAGGCAGAAAGTCGAAAAGGTGTAATTTAAAAAAGACCTCCACTCTAATTGCGTTTTCTGCAGTGTGTAATAAAAATGAGTACGTTCACAAAATTTATTAATTAACTCTTGAAAAGAATTAGATTCCCCGCTCCGACAGAGATATTGCTTATCCAGAAGATCTCCAACGCAACTGGGGGCAGTCTCTCACCGGATCTTCATAGTCCTGGTTGCCGAGACCGAGTAGCATTGGAATTCCTCGTTTGGAGTACCAGATCCGCTAAAATTAATGGAGAATGATTGAGTTGTTCTGAACAGATTAAACTAACGTTGAAGTCTTCCAACTCATCCGCTTCGCCATGCTGCGTGAGGTCACCGTTGATGATCAACGCCGCCGGTTTGACATCCATCCTGTTCATCAACAAATCTGTCTTTGGACCTTGTTGGAATGCACTGACTCCATTTTCCACAAGAGTTCCTGGTCATCACGAAGAGTTTGGTTTACCTTGGCCAAGTCAACGGTGAAGTTGAGGAACTAGAAATTGTTTTGTTTTATTATAAGTAAGAATGGGTGCAACGTACGATGTCGAGGTGGTACTTTGTTCTGAGGTGCTCCGTGACACGCTTACACGTTTTCAACTTCGCATTTGAAGTGAAATTGGGTGTCACCAATCAACAGAAGGCTGAGAGCGTCATCGTTGTTTGTTTTTTAACTGCTGGTCCATTAACTAGTATTGCAATTATAGGAACTAAATATATTCTAGAAAATCAAATAGAATAGAAAAGAAGAACACCTGGCACAGTTGGCGTTCATGCAGGAAATACTGAAAAGAAATCTGAAAATTTTGGGAAAAGAGATAGTGTGAGAGACGCAGATGCATTATGCATATTTTTGCGGAGGTGGGGAAATGTGACGTTGCATAAAGAATAACAGTTTTTCTTTCAAGCAGGAGGTCATAAAATATGGATAGGAAAGACATCGACAACGAAATTGAAAATTCGAACAGAAAAACGGAAAAAATAGGAAAACAGGACACCTGTGTGTGGGCGGAAAATGGTGAAAAGTGGAGATGGAACACTAAAAATAATGCTAACAGAGAGATTTTCAAATATACCTGAAACTGTAAAAAATTGCTCAAGCGAGAAAAAAATAATGTTTCTCTGAAACTAGCAAGACTCTGGATTCAACGTCTGGACAATATTAGTGAAGCTTATTGCACATTCATTCGTTAATTGTCTCGCTAGCAGCATCCATATCATAAACATAATGAATGAAAGAATGATATTGGAAACATGAAGACTTTACTAATTTCGCAGAAAATTTGAAAGTGTAATTTTTTGTCAAAATTTTCAATATACTGTTAAACTTGAAGTCTCAATATCTCATAGCTAATTTGTCTGTCAATTATAAATACCATTCTGATGAAAACTGAGATTCTTCCTTTAAAATATAACTGCAATTTCTATTGTTCAATAGTTTGCTTGGATCACCATGTAAGGTAAACAGCAAATTATACAATTTAGTTTATACAGTTCTGTCGTTTGTCTCTTCTGAGGTTACAATACATGATGAAAACTTTATTCATACCCTTCAAGACAAAGTAATTATAAACAAATCAAAACGATGTGAAACTGGCGCTGAATCCCTTGGCATTATCTTCTTCATCTGAATGAAAAGACACTAGCATTACGCTTCCTGTCGATTTGTAATTCGGGATATATGCCGTATTATTATTGATAATCGGAGAGAGCACATTACTCGAAATATACGCGCCATCCCGAACAACAATATCATCCTGGTCTGGGAATAATACGACATCATCGAAAGTCAACAAAATTTGTTTCCCAGGCGTAGTCGTCAAAGTGTACCAACAGTCCGTACTGTCTGGATAATTTTGAGGGTATTTTGGTGAGGTAAACTGTCCGATGGAAGGAATTGTCGAGTTGCATCCAGAAGTTCTGGGATCCGGTGTTACAATATTTGGTGGAGCAGGGGTTACAGGTAGTAGGGTTTGAAACTCGGCTTCCCACTTGTAAATGTTCTGATAATTCATACAAACATCAGAAGCGCACGGTTGAAACACCATTTTGATAACGTTGGTTGTGGAGTTGAACCATTGAGAGATACTGTACCCCGAGGTTACTGTAGCAAATGGGTAATTGTCGTAGATATGACTGAATAGTTGAATAGAGGAGCGAGAGTCCACGTTTAGAATTGGGAAGCGGATTTGAGCAACTGTGCCAGACGGAGTGTCCATAAGGTACTTGCATGGATTTTGCTCACCAATGTAAGTGTTCGGGTAGTTGGGGGAGTAGAACTGAAAAATCAAAAAAATATGAGATATTATGAGAAATTATGACTTATGATAGCTATTACACCCCCCCCCCCCCCCCCCCACAACTCACCGTTCCATGATTATGAAACGGCACTGCTCCAGGCCCACACTGAGATGGCGCCAATGTGCTCGGCGGAGCATCCGTGGCACACTGTACACCAGCCTTCCTCTTACAAATAAATGGAGTCGGCTCCGAACAATCACTATTCATCCACTGGCCAGGTGTCATCGCAGCATCTGACAGTTCCATATCCCAACAGTTGCCGAAATTCGGACTTTCATCTCCTATATTCTTATAATCCCAGTTTGACCCATCCACCCAGTATGGTACATCTTGGGCACTCGATATTGCACCAATTCTCACGAAATTTGAGTGGAGGGCGGCGCGAGTGGTGCCCACAATGAAATCGTTTTCATCTGGCGAATGTATGGATACCAGGTTTCCACACTCTTTCAGACACTCTGTTTGGGCATCTTGTTCCGTGAGAGGTTGTTTGTTTGGGAGGTAACAGTAGCCATTGTGCTGGAACTCGCAAGAATCTTGGACGGGCGGTGCTTCGCAAATGAAGTTTAGTTTGATCGTGTTACAGTCTCCACTGAGCCAGTCGCCGGTGCTAATGAGATATACACATTCGTCATTTTGTTGTTCGACGTTTGGTTGGCCTGGAAGATGAAGCTCTAACATTATAGTAGAGATAATAAGGTTATTCGGCATGGTTTAAGTTTACTGCAGAGATGACGAGCCGGCCCAATGGAACCGTTTGAGATCTGATGGTAGTATGCGCTTCATATGGATCGGCTTCACATGCATGTGAAGCCGATTTCCGAATATTGGACCACAAAGAGTCTACATAATACTCACCGCCCCGAAACGCATTATATTTCTGTGCGCTGCCCGAATTATCATCCCAATAACATGATGCCGGAGTCTTTGACTGCAAACATTTCAGCCCAATCCAGAATGGTTGCGATGAATATGATACTGCCAATTTCGTAATTGCATTATTATCAATAGCAGTTGGAATCGAGATCAGATGTCCCAAACTATCACAGTAGCCGCTGGCATCCGCATGTGTTGCCAGATTAGTCACTATTTTGATGCACTTTCCATTTATCGTCAAGAGAGTGTATCCATCGGGACAGTTGACACCAAAGACTTGGATAGGAAGGAAAATAAGAATGAGAAGGAGGTTGATCATTTTTTCGAAGAATGTTTAAAGTGTGCTCATGTCGAGTCTTAAATAAGGAGTGACACCCACACAGGAAGATTATTTGTCATTTTTCTAATCAAAACGGAATAGATGAGCAGCTTTAATAGTTGTTATCAGTTTTCTGAGTGCTTGTAATACTTTTTTTCGGAAATTTTTGAGTTACAGGAAGATCAAAAATTTAAGAAAAAGAAAGAAAGAGGTTCTGGGGATGGAATAATTGAGGTGAAAGAAAATGTGAGGATAGGTTTTTCACTAGTAGTTCTACATTTAATCCACTGGTACTGCCGTCTATGAATTTTCAAATATTGTATTTTGTCACTGAAACAGTAAACATTTCCGACCATTTCAACTTGAAGGAGGATCCCACTAATTCCAACAAACTGAAAATCTTCAACTTTCTCACCTCAAAAGTTCCAAAATCTCACATTCCTTCAAAAAATTTCGCGTGAGCCTAAACTTTTCAGTTGGCTCCGCCCACTTTGTCAAATAATCCAACACTACAAAAATTTTCCGAGATTATTCCTCAACTCTAAACTTCAAAAACTCAAAGATGTTTAGTGATGTATTGAAAAAAATTAACGCTCAAGAAATTTATAAGGTCAGTATGTAGTCTCAGTTTTTTTCAGTCTCTTTCAATTTTCCAGCGCCACATAGACATCTTTCACGCCGTCACCTACGACAATATCGAGGGATTGGTGGCGTATGTTTTTTTCTAAACTTGTGATTCTGAATCCTCCACGTCTTCAGAGCATTCGTCAGAAGTCAACCATTCGATGTGCGTGATAAAAACGGCAATACCGTACTTCATTTGGCCGCGAAATTAAGTGAGATTTGAAAATTTGAGAACTCAGAATCTTGACGTCTTCTGAAGGCCATGATTTTGATTTCGCCGTCTTCTGAATATCGGGAATTCTGAAAATTCCAGACCGACGTCTTCTGTGTCGTGCCATCTGCGTCTACGCGCCTCATCTGGATTTGTGGAATGCCAGAAATAACGATGGGAAGCAGGCGATCGAGTTGGCTGAGGATCCAAAGTTAGTTTTTTGTGAATTTACGGCTTCGTGGTGTTTCGCAACTGTCATCATGCAACCGAGACATTTCGAAACTGAGATGTTTCGAAACTGGTCATTTCGCAACCGCGACAATCCGTAACTACGAAATCGTTACGAAATGTAGCAGTTAGGAAATGTTGCGAAACGTCCAGTTTCAATTGTCTTGGTTTTGCGAAGAGTCGTGGATGCAGAGCAGGTGGTTGCGAAATGTCGCGAAGTCGATTTTTCAGAACTTATCGATTCCAACCCGCTGATGAATCAGTATCATTTCATTCCACAGAAAAAACTGTTTCAGTTGAAACAGTAATTTTGAATGGTACCGAACATTTTTGGTGACATTAGAAAAACGCCAAGCTTTAAATGAAATCGTTGTTTTATTTAATCAGAAATCATGAATAGTTAACAGTGTTCCCAATTACCAGCAATCCCGACTTTCTGGGCTAAACAATTTCGAAAATTTTCCAGCATCAAACGCGATTTGCAAAGCTTCTCTACCGTACGCAGTACTGTGGACAGTCATCACATGGAGTACAATAAACAGTTGATTGAGAAGAAAATCGCGGAAAATAAAGAGAATAATCAGAATCAAAAAGTGATTCTGAGTCTGGATGGTGGTGGGCTGAGAGTCGTCTTGCAGTGTTCTGTGAGTTTTCGGTTTCAGAAAAATTTTGTAATTGGTTGAAAATCTAAAAAAAATATTAAACGACGCAATGTCATGATAACAATATGCAGTTTCATGAAAATCTTTAAAAGTTTGGAGAGCTTTGTTTGATTCAATCGAAAAGCTTCATTCAATGAATGAAACCTACCCTAATGAAAATAAACGCCGTAGCCAGAAAATTATCAATAGAGCGTACTTTCTGTTTTCCAGATTCTAATGGCAATCGAGCGTGAAATCGGCGAGCCCCTTCGAAACCGTGTTCACTGGATAGCCGGAACAAGTTGTGGAGGCATTATGGCCAGTTCGATGAGTGTTGGTAAGTGCGCTCCAGTGGACACTTTTAAGAAATTTTGAAATTTTCCCATAGCTACATTCAGTAAAACATAGTAGCGACCCAGAAGTTTGAATTATCGAGAAAACAGTAAAAACTTTTTTGGTTTTCCGAATATTTATTGAAAGCAGATGCGCTCTATTGAACTAATTCTCTAAGCGCTTTTTGATGAAATCGGTATCTGTAGAAAACTTCCAAAATTTTTGAAACAATTTCTTCGGTTTCACTTGACACAGTAAAATTTTTTGATAATTCTCTACTTAATCGGTTTAGCATTTTCCTATATCGAATTTCAAATTCCCGCCAAAAAACTCCGAGAATTCGCAATTGAGCGCACCTTTAGGAATCGACCTATCCGACGCTCTCCGTATCTACATTGTCATTCGAAAACGCATTTTCGGTGGAAACTCTCAAATGCTTCCAAAACACTCGTCGGCTGGCATCGAGACTTGTCTTCAGGAGGTGATGGGTGCAAAGACTCACATGGCAAAGTGTACCGCTCATAAGTAGGTCGAATTTATTGATGGCCTAGGATTCTCTTTAAAATTTGGAAAATCGTAGTCCATCCCGTTTTTGCATTTTGGAAATCGGTAGAAAATGAGTAAACTTATGACTGTTTCAAGTGTAACTTTGCGAGTTTCTGTCGGATTTTCAAAATTCAAAGCGACCTTGAATCCCAACTCTTATTTCCCTTCCATAATCATTTTAGACTAGTCGTCACCACTGCAAAAGTCACTCTGGCTCCGCCCCAATTGATCCTGTTCCGTTCATACGCGCCGCGCATCGATCATAAGGAATACGAGCAGTTGGGATATTTCAATCCGAACAAGATTTTGTTGTGGAAGGCAATTCGGTGTACTTCGTGAGTTTTCTTAGATTGGAAAATTCGGAGTACCGTAATGGGCTCGTAAATCGAGATCAGGGAACATAAAGCTAAACTTGAGAAAATTTGAAAAAAAAATTCGGTTTCAAAATTAAAAATTAAAATGAGGCAAATGAGAACTTCAATGGACTATTAGTTGGCTTTCGCTACAGTAACTCCTACCGTACTTCCAGCGCGGCGCCCGTCTACTTTCAATCGTTCAACGGTATGGCCGACGGCGCAATCTTCTGTAATAATCCGTGTATTATGGTGATGACGGAGTTTCAAAAATTGAAAAAGATTGAGAACTACCGTAAGAAGAACAACACGGACGAGATTGGATGTGTGATTTCGATTGGGACGGGAATCGAACCATCGGCTCCGATTAATGGAATTGATATCAATTTGACACATGGAATTACGGGAATCACTGGAAATTGGAAAGAGTTGTTTGCAAATGCGAAGAATTTGATTACGGTTTTCTTGTATCAGGTTGGTCTCAGTTTCAGAAGAAAATCTAAAAATCAGATTAATTTTTTGCTGTTTCAAAAGTTCTTGATTTTCTCTGGAAGTACAAAATGCCTACTGTTGACAAAATGCCTATATACATATAATCATTTATATAATTTTCAGTGCACCAGCTCGCACAACGTTCACGTCGGTCAATCCCGCGAATGGGCTCACTCAATGCAAGTTCCCTTCTTCCGTTTCTCTCCTCACCTCGCCGCTCCATTCGAATTGGATAACTGTAAAATCGAGGATATCACGAATGCAATGTTCGATAACGAAGTTTACATTCGAACCCAAATCAATCAGCAAATTTCCGATTTGTGTCGTCTTCTGAAGTCGATGCCTCGGAATACGGGAGAGTGTCAGTATCGGAAGATTACGGGATATACGGGAAGTGTGAAACAAGTTGCATCGCCGGATACTGTAGGAACCGGAGGAGGAGGAGGAGGACAGACTGTGCAGACTGGCATTTCAAAGTGAACTAGGAATTGATTTCTTGGATGTAGAAATAAAGGATTTTGATAATCACTGGCTGATTTTTATGACAAAAGGCTGCATACAATTTATTGAAAAATTCCAGAATTCCAAATTTTTCTGCTTTCCCTGAAACTGTAAAAGTTGGAAAATCTGATCCTTACAGTATCATTGTTTTATTCTTATTTTCATAACTGCTACCTACCGGCTACCTACCGGCTAGTAAATATATTAGTAAATTTCTGATTTCTGTGGAATATGAGTTCCTGGGTTTTGTGTGTATTTCAGCAATGAAAGACGTCTTTAAAATTTGGGAACCACTTCCATAATATTTTTGTTTGAATACTGCGAACCGCAATCCTCTTTGTCGTACTTTCTGTTACTCTACGTTACACATTCCGAATTGTGGAACATAGAAGAAAACAACGGAGAGTAGACAAACGAGATAGGATCTAAAGTTAGCTATATTTTTCACTCGATTGTGAATTTACGGGAGGCAATATGAAACTTCAGAAGATTCAATTAAGGAACAGTGAAATCCAAAACATTTCCGGATGTACTTGAAACCGTACTTTTATTATTGAGTCGAATTAAGAAACCTGTTGTGGTTCCTACTTGCGTTCGGAGAGTTTCTAACAATGTTTTTCTGAGAAAAATTAGATTTATTAGGTTTTTCAAAAAATACGCCCAAAGATTAGACATCAGAGTTGTTGTAAGATTTTGTTTTACTAGGAACAGTAATTTTTGTTAACTGTGATTAATTTATTTATAGATCAGATCGAGGATTGTGATTTCTGAACTGAACCAATTCTTTGAATGTTTGACATTTCTTCGAAGAATTCCTGTTTAATCGAGGATTTCTTGAAAAACGTATGTTCTGCGAACATCGCAGATATCGTGTGATCCAAAAATAACTGTTTCGCTTGAATCAGCAAATGTATCGGGTTTTTTGAAAAGCACTAATGTTAATATTGCATGAAGTCTTTTTGGATTTTACTATTGTTTTACGTATCAGTTCACAAAAAATCGAATTATTGCACGAAACCTGTTACGGGCGTTCTCTTTCTCCACCCCCACCCCTAAATTCCCAAAATCAATAGGTGGTCGTTGAATACATACCGGGAAAGGTGGGTTCATTTCTGAATGGCTCTTCGAAGTTTGAACTGATTTCAATCGGTAAATCTTCATGTAGGCATCAAAATATTCGACTTCATGGAGGAAAATCAAAAAAATACAGAAATATGTCATTCTCCCGTTTTTCCGAAATCAACGAGAGGCCTTTGATAAATGGAGACAATCGACGTCGATTCCAGAATTCCCCCGGAGCAGAATTCGTTAATTTTGTGATTTTTTGGATTCTCACATGTAAGCACGACTATTCATGGAACAATCTCAGACCCGTGTTTTCAATTTTTACTTTTTTCTGAAACCCCTTTTCACCGGAATCCATGGTGAGACCTTTGAAAATCGAGCTAAATTGACGTCATTTTCAGATGCCCCCCAACAGTCGGAATTCATGATTTTTGGATTTTCTGGATTCTCACATGACCTAGAATCTGTCTATGGAGAGACATTTGAGGGTATCTATCATTTTTCATTTCACCCCTACATCTCAAACTTCCAAAAATCAACGGGAGGTCTTTGAATATCGGGTAAGAATCGACGTCGATTCCAGAATTCCCCCGGGCGGGAAAATTATCTCAATTTGCTATTTTCAAGATTCTTACATGTAAGCAAAACTATTCACGGAAAAAACTCAGAAGGGTGTTTTCAATTTTTGCTCTCGCCCGAATCCTCGAAATTCTCACTAGTAACGGGAGGCCAGTGAAAACTATGAAAATAGAGAAAATCGTTCCTGAAAATTGCGAATGGATTTTTGGCTGAAACTTTTACAATATCATCACAGCAGTACGCATATTGTTTCCAACGGTTAATGTGTGGTTCCTGACGTCATGTGTCAAAAGTGGTCCCCCAGGCCATCTGAAGAAAGTCGATTTTTCAGAAATTTTCTACCAAAAACACAAAACCAAATTTTGAACCAGAATAGCTATGTACATCAAATCTGAACATAGATTCGGAATCCTCATCTGCATCTTTTCAGCATAAAATCAAGGCAAACCGACATTGTTGAGCAATTTCTCACTTGAAATCCCAAAACGCGCCGAAAAAGAACTCATTTTTGTGAAAATTAGGAAAGTTTAGATGCGCGCAGAGTTGTCAAAAATTGACCTAGAAACATGAATGTGGGCTTATTTTGAAGCCGAAAAACAGTAGTTTCAAAAATCGAGCGGGCCACTCAAGATTGAGTTCTTGATTTCGAAGAGGCCATTGACAATCTGGAACGTCACTTTTTTTGCGTGAATATCCTCAAAAAGTTTCTATGGGAAATTTTCATTTCCCCTCAAAAAGACTTCATTTTTCACAATTAACCACATTTTCTTCAAACCCACACCGCATATTTGTTTCCCTGAAATTTGCAGTGTTGATTAGGTATTGTTGCAAATCGTGAATTTCCTTTCATAAATAAAGCAAATTCGCTCTGATAAAAATTCATTCAAAAACTATGAGACCATATAATTTGTTCATTTGGCACTGTTTTTATTGATTTTTGACTAAAGATGACTGAGAAATCTGCGATTTTTGCTTAAAATTCGATATTCCCCTTTTCCAGATTTGCCAACTAGCAAAACAAAATGATCAACATTATGATTGTCATCGGATTCTCACTCGTTTCGTCCGTCTTCATCGTTCAGTGCACTTCGAAGAAGGCAAAACCGTCATCATCGAACAAGTCGACGCCGTCGGAGACACCGAAGCCAAAACCTGTGGTGGTAAGTGCGCTCTATTGGACTAGGAGGTAGATCAAGAATGGATATTTTAGAAATGTGACATGATTATAGACATTCAAAAGGTGTGCCAATTTAGAAAAAAATTCTATGGAGCTTTTTGAAAATGGTTTCCTTGTTAGAGGGTGCCGGTCTATTATTCAAAAGGTGGAATTTAGAAAAAGAGCTCCGAAGATCTCAATTTTGTCATACAAATTTGACTTTTTTAAGTGCATTTTTGAGGATGTATTCATGCTGGGAGCAGTGAAAATCGGAAATTGTATACTAACCAGGCGGTTTTCGCCTCCTTCGGAGGCTAAAACCTCCTGGCATCCGCTTACTTGTCTCGTCCCACTCACCCGAAGGGCCCGCAGTGAAAAGAGGTATAACATCGTGCATATTTGTATATGTAGATGCTTGTGAACAGTGAGTTCATAAAGTATAAGTAAGAATAGTAGCTCCAGATACCGATTTATTAAGATTAGAATAACACATAATATAGAATAGACCGGCTCTATTGCAGAATAGGGGTCCCTTCGAAAAATAGGGGTCCCCTAAAAAAATAGGGGTCCCGTCAAGTACCTCCAGAAAAATAGGGGTCCCTTCAGATCCTTCAAAATAAATAGGGGTCCCTTCGTCCCCGATTACAATAGCCCAAAAAAATAGGGGTCCCTTCAGGACCCTTGAAAAAAATAGGGGTCCCTTCGCCCGAGCTATAAGCAGCTCAAAAAAATAAGGGTCCCTTCAACTTCTTCAAAAAAAATAGGGGTCCCTTCAATTTTTTTTTCTAGTGTTCCCTTAATTTTTTTAAACTTTTTTCATGTTTTGATTTTTAAAAACCGTACTTCAGTACCGGTCCAAAGAATAGCTACATAAAAAATGTCGGAAAAAATGACTTAACCTAATAGAAAAAATGAAGGGACCCCTATTTTTTCTGAGGCAATTGAAGGGACCCCTATTTTTTTGAGCAGCTATAAGCCAGTACGAAGGGACCCCTATTTTTTTCGAGGGACCTGAAGGGACCCCTGTTTTTTTGGGCTTCTATAATCGAGGATGAAGGGACCCCTATTTTTTTTGAAGGACTTGAAGGGACCCCTATATTTTTTGAGGGACCTGAAGGGACCCCTATTTTTTTAGGGGACCCTTATTTTTCGAAGGGACCCCTAAACTGCAATAGAGCCAATAGACCTAATACATTCTAGGAAATGTAAAGGGGAAAGGGGAGATCTACAGAGCCACACCAGGCCTCACCTCCTAGCACGAGGGTACGCCACCGACTGACGGACCGTCGAAGCCGGTCCTCCTCACCACTTGGGGGCGGAGTCGCGTTGTCCATGGGGCGCACTTACCTACTCACCTGTACTTACCGTTACAGAGGGCGAAAAGTCGAAAATTTCAAAGTTGATATTTTTGAGAAAAGAAAAGGGCATCATCTCAGACAAATTTCCAGTTGATCTATATAAGTTTCATCCAAATCGGTCCATTGGCTGTCGAGTTATGATGTGGGACAGACAGACTCACACATGGAAATTGGTGATTGTTATTAGTAATGATAACATGAAAATGATGCAAAAAACCTTGAAACAGGCAAAATCGTACCACAAACAAGTCTAATTTTGTGAACTTTTGAAATTTTTAAATTCTACAAATTTTGCCTGAATTTTAAACGCCGCTGCTTTAAAATGTCATTGTTTTGAAACGTCCGGTTTTGAAATGTCCCAGAGCCAGAGCGATCTAACCACCTATCACTTCCAATATTGTTTTATTATTTTTCGAATTTCAGAAAAGAATCTCAAAAAACCGCAAAAATCGCCAATCGCAGCAAAAAAAGAAGCTCTTGATCCTTTCACCGGAGACAGAACTGGCCTTCATCATTAGCACCGATGAGTTATCAAGAGTGTTTCAAGATCGTGATTGGGAAGTGGAAGTCGTGACAAGCACTGATAAAAATGTAGGGAATTATTCTTTATGCCGAAATATCGCTAATAAATTTCAATTCTTTTTCAGGCAGCGGAGAAAAGTCTCGATAGATTCATTGCCCAAGAACACCGAGAAGCCTTTTGTATAGTTTTCATCGGTCATAGTACTGAAGAAACCATATCGGTGAAAACGGATTCCATCACAAAAGCCTCGATCTACAAAAAACTTCTCACAAAACCGGATTTGAAGAAGCTTGTAGTCTTCGATGGCTGTCGCGGGAAGGGTTGTAAATTCTTGAGTTTCAAAAGATTCTAATTCTTTTTATTTTCAGATACAAACCTCAAACCAGATGACGATAGAGAGGAATTGAATCTTGCAGACAATTGGAATTTCAACTACACACGAACTAAGCAAGATCCAAATGTCGTAAGTTTTTTGCTACATGTTTGGGGAAATATCATGGCTTGGGACCGTTTTTTGCGGTTGGGACCATTCAATTCTGAAATTTGAGTCACCCAAAATTGTGGGACCATTCTCTGCCTATGGAGCCTTACTGATTGACACATTTTTTACCAATAGAGCCAAAAATAGAATACTAAGATTTTTTTCAAAAATAGGCTTGGGGCGGCGCTGCGGTTTGTAAATCGTTTTTGGTGGAGGAGGACATTCCGATCCAGAGGATACTTCCCCTTATATTTTCAGGCTTAGGAAACGCCACAGAAGTCTTTCATGGAAATTGGAAACTAAAATGCGTCTTAAAAATATCACACATTATTAGTTTTCTCGAACAGCGTTGATAAGCTACAAAAACCATTCTGTCTCCTGATATAACTTTTTAAGCTTGTTCTTTCGAGCCTAGACTTGCTCAAAAACCGGTAGTACAAATGGGGTGCATTACCGTTCAGATCACCATGATATCCTATATTTTCTTGAAGTTTCCGAAATTTGAAAAATCTTTTCTCTAAATTTCCGAAATTTGAAAATTTTTCTCATGACGGGCCTTGCAGGCAAATCACAAGTATTATTTTCAGAAGATTGATTGTCCCAATTTGGTAGTGTACCACACCGCTGAGAAAGGATACAAGTCGTTTGCGGACGATTGGTACGGATGTTACGGATTGTATGACTTGATAAATGTGATACGCGATCCCCTCTGCGAAGGAGAAAATGTAAATGCCATACTGATTGAAGCTGGGAGAAGAAAGATCAATGCATGGCCGCGCTTGTCACAAAGCACGGTAAGCTGAAAATTACATATTTCTCGAAACCGACCATTCCTCTTCCAGATTTCAAGTTCGATGAAGAACGACAGCTTCATCCTCTTCCCTAAGTAATGATAACTCTCTTGCAAAAAATGTGTCCTGTCTTTTTTCCAAAAAAGAGAAATAGGGTTCATCATGTTCATTCTGAAACTTATGAGATTCAGAGAAACATTTCAGAGGATAGAGTTTTAAGACTTCTACATTTCAACACTTGAGAATTCCTAGATTCTGTGGCTCTGAAATTCTGAGACTTCAAAAACCTGAATCCTTGGACATACGATTTTGAGAATTTGAGTTGTGCTTCCAAGTGTACATAATGACCACATTAAACATAATAATCAAAGCGAGCAGGTGTTGAATAAGAAGTAGAAGAAGAATAGGAGAAGGAAGGCGTGGGACGGACACGACATTCTCACATAGAAAAGCAAGCTCAAAATTAAACTGAAGCACATTATTATTAACCAGCCTGAAAGCGGCAGCTGCCGCTGCCGTTTCAGTCTGGCGTCTGTTTTTCGTGTGTTAAGCTGAACACCTCGTGTCAGTTTTCTAAATTTTTTTGCTTGGAACGATGTTTCTTTTTACTTGTTTATTGATTCAAATACCATCCCAAAAACACTCAACACTAATACAGATGTTAATTTTAAAATGTGTAAAACATAAACTAAAACAAATATCGGCACTGTTCTCGAATAGAGGCGCGAAAAAATTATCGTGGAACGAAAAAAAATCGTGGAACGAAATTAAAATCGTGGAACGAATTTAAAATCGTGGAACCAAATTAAAATCGTGGAACGAAAATATAATCGTGGAACCAATTTAGAATCGTGGAACAAGTGTTTTTCCCTGATATTCGTTTTTTATTATGTCAGTTTCTATTACAATCAAGTTATTTTTTAACATGTTTTACTTAGCTTGAAATTTCAAAAAACAGAGAAGTACAGTGCTCCACAAAAGTAAAAATCTACTCTAATTTTGCACTGGAGCACCTACAGTACCGGACAAAAAGCTATGAACTTTAAGTGTTTTCAGTTGAAAAACGTCAACTTTGGGGGTCTGGGAAAATGTGTTAAACTTGATCGTTTGATTAGAAACTTTTTGGGTGTATACATCAATTTTAGAACTTTATTTTTGTAGTTAGCAACTTTTTTGTACAGCCTCTTCTAAAGATGGTGTGTCCCCTGAAAGTGGGGCGATGCTGAATTTCCGCATCTTCAGTGCAATTTTCACCGATTTTAGGGTCTTCTGCATTTCACGAGCGGTATCATTTCTAGAGGAGTTCGTACAAAAATAGTGTTCTAGAGTTGATGTATACACCCAAACAGATTTAAATCAAAGGATCAAGCTTACAATCCTTTTCCACAGACCCCCATTGATGCCTGTCAGTGGACTGTGTAGTTAACATGTATATGAATCATCAGCCCTTTTCATTCGAAATTGACTTTCTCACGAAAAATCGAAAACTCTGCCTCAAATTCAAAAACCCACTCCCCCCACTCATGACTTCTCTCTTCAAAATTTGTGGATTTGAGAACACTACCTTCACCCTAACAATCAAAACAGATTCACCCGGCTTCATGGTGAGTTTGAAAATTCGATACTGTTATTGCCGACATATTTTCAGGTAACCATAAATAAAAACTGGATGATGTTCTACAACCATCGTCTTGATTTTTATCTCTCGAAATACCTCCGCATAAAGGGTCAGATTGAAGTTTTCAGTGTCACAACTTCACCTTCCGAGGGTTATTTTTTGGTTCCACGATTCTAAATTGGTTCCACGATTATATTTTCGTTCCACGATTTTAATTTGGTTCCACGATTTTAAATTCGTTCCACGATTTTAATTTCGTTCCACGATTTTTTTTTCGTTCCACGATAATTTTTTCGCGCCTCTATTCGAGAACAGTGCCCAAATATCAATTGAACATTTTTGTGGTAAACCACGTTCAGATACAGATTCAGAATAGCCATTATGATTTTTTTAGTATGGAAATGTTGATGCCAAAAATTCACTATCGTTACTTTTGATTTTTTTTGTTTCTGAAAAGCATCACAGTTCCAAAAATTTCCACAATACCGCTGATGTTCTTTCTACACACTGAGCATTCCAAACGAGAGAGTTCTTTTTGAAAACCGTATTGGAACTTGCTAAAAATTGATGCTCCGTTACTTTCGTACTTCTAGTACACGAAAAGCAAGATTTTGCATCCACAATACCGACCATTTCTCAGTTATTATCCTCTGAAAATCGAGCTGTAAATCAGGCAAAGAGCAAATGAAAATTTGAGGCTCACGGTTTGATTTTCAAAAGTTTATAGCTCAGAAACGGCTTGTATTGCGGTTCTAAAGACTTCATTTTTGTGCTCAACAGTATCAATTTTCCGTAAGTTTCAATATGGTTTTCAAACGGAACTTCCTTGTTAGTGAAATTCGAAAAAAACTCATTCTGTTCATTTCTAAAACTTTGAGTCGGTTGAATCATGTTTGTTGAAACAGCAAAGTTTTAAATTTGAGGAGCATTCTTTGTTTCAAAAATATGAACGTCTGTGAGTCTCATTTCAGATTTGATGGGATTAATTTCTCATTCTGTTTTTCAGAATGTCTTATTAATTTAATTTTCAAACTTTCCAACTTGGGATGAATATAGAGCTGCTCCAATGATGCAATTTTCAAAACACAAATAGTTCACAGATCATGAAATATCGCTTTAGCTAGAGCCTTGGAAGTATTGTTTTGTCGTACCACTTTTCAAGAAGCCAGAATTTTGAAACTGCAAAAGTTCTAAATAATTATTTATACTCCAGATTTTTGAAACTTCGTGTCACTGTTTCAATGGAAGCATTTTTGACCACATAAAATAGTGTTCTCTAGTTAAGAAATGAGGCAACATTTCCAAGTCCCAATACTCAAGAGAAATCACAAGTAAACAAAATCTAATCTTTTCTATTTGTATGATCTCTGGTGTTGCTTTTTCAACTGGAAAGCTGAAAAATGAAAAAAAAATAAGAAAAGGAAATCATGTTTACTTCTTTCTCGGGTTACCTAGGTTACACTGACATCTGCACCGCTCTAGAATAAGACATCAAAGTTTTCTTAGTTAGTAAAAAGTTGCTCATGATTTTTTCTCCTCCGAACTCCTAAAGCTGTTTTGCCTTTGTATACATCTCAAGCTCTCAATCTCATTTTTCTCGGATTTTAAGGATTTTCTATAAATTTTTTCAAATTTTTTTCTGTTTCCCTGAACTTGCAAAAAAGCCAAGTCTAGTAGGTTTTCGATTATATCCTTTTTTCCAAACCTTGTCTGTCCCAATTTCCATTTTTCTAAATGTCCCCTTTCGTCCTCCTTCTGGTCATCAAGTACTCAACGATCAAAATTCCTTATCATCAATCTTCCTTTTCCCTCTCTTATCTCATTTTTCCCTCATAGTCCACTCCGCCCTTCTTCATGGTTTCTGTCATCAATTTTGTGTTCTCTGACAGAAATAGTGTGCTTATTTGAGAGAGTAACAGAGAAAAACTGTGTCAACTGATTTTTATCCCCAGACCCCATTTCTCTTTTTTCTCT